>OY756208.1:40595915-43552198 GCA_963576795.1 Metopia argyrocephala
CGTTCACATTTGGCAAATACTTGAGGACAAAAGTATGACCACTATTTTATGACAACATATTAGGCAAAAACTCTAATGTGAACTTTTCTTAAAAGCATTTTTTAAGCAGATTAAATAAAAATAAAATAATATTTAAATTTTTAGTTAATAAAATAAGTAGCAACAATTAATAAACAAAATAAATTATTCAATATAATAGTGGTTAAACTTTTTTCATCAAGTAATTGCCAAATGTGAACATATCTTAAGAATTTCTTTTGCACTTAAACTCCAAGTGTTTGGGGGCAATTAAAAGGATAGCAACCGCAATAAGGTTAAGTTGCTAATCGTTTTAAAACCAGAGTACTTAAAATTTGATAAATTTGAATTTTTATTTTGTACAATAAATAAAGAGGAAATGTGATTAAATATTTATAATATTTTTTCGGTTGGTTAAACATCTATAAACTTAAATTCTAATAAATACATCTATGAATGCGTTAATTATAATATGATTGTTGCTTCTTTTGTTGGATTTCTCTGATTTTCTTCAGAATATCGTAGTTTATACTTTCCGAGACTATGGAATCTTTCCTATAAGACATATAAAAATAAAATTATTTGCAAACTTTCTGCTGGATTCTGCTGGAAAATTTACTCACTTGTATTCAGGATGTTTAAGAACCTGTTGTCTTAACCAGGCAGCATTGGTGGGTATTTCACCTGATGCTCTCTTTTCCATTAAAGTTAAATATTTTTCTAAAACACACTGGGTTTCATTATCCAAATTAACTGTTTCTAAATAGCTGCGAATTAAAGGTATTAGGCCGGGACAAGCTTCAGTCTAAAGAGGTTAGAGAAGAGATGTGTAAGATTTAGAGGCTATAAAAATGAAAAACCGAATTCGTACAACTTACTTTGCCATTAAATATTTCATCAATCGACATCATTTCAAATTCTTGGTTTAATTTACCATTATGGCTATCTTTGCTATGACCGTTTCCATTACAATTGTGACCATTTGTTTCTCTCTTGCTAGTATGACCATTTGTACAGCCGTTTGTTTGCTTTTGAGATTTCATTATATTTTTACGAAACCAAAACTTTTCTTTACGGCAGGCATCGCGTTTTTCAGCAATTTTCATATTTTCATCTACTTTGCTAATGGGCGTAAGTAAATTTAAACGATAATGCAATAGAGCGCGGGTTATAAGTATGACAAAACATGATACGGCAGCGTTTTCAAAATCGGTCAATTGTACATCGCAGGGACGGAATTCAACTCGCCAACCGAAATCTGTATTGGGCAAGGCTGGCTTAAAACGCAATGTTTGCCAAGTGGTAGTGTTTAGATTATCAAAATGTCCAGTATCTTCCTCATCGTTTTGATGTATTTTATCCCTAAACAAAAGCAAAGAATCACGCATAAATAGATGGGCCACATGCTGAGCCATTGGACCATCCACGCCCTCTTTAATTAGATTATCATATAGTTTGTCATCATAATCTAAATGTATATCATTATAAATTTCAGCCTCGGGTGTAAGATAACAGTCTACAGAGTCCCAACGCAATTTTTTAATGCGATATTTTTCCAGTTTGAGCGGTTTGAGACCACGTTCCTCTGGGGTACGATCATCAGAACCTTCGCCCAAAACATAATAGCTATTGTCTAATTCTGTTAAGTAACCCCTGTATATAGGGGCAGCAGCAGTTATGGCTTGTATAAGAGGACACAAGGGAACCAATTGATCGTATAGGTAACGTGTCTCCCACATATCCCAACCCTGTACGGTAACTTGCAGATTACAACCAAATGTGGTATCCAACATTATAGTGTCTGGCTCCTTCATGGGGCTACCTTCAATGGGTAATTTTGTATTCTCATCTTTGAACACTTTCACTTTAGTTTGTAGGCTTTCTCCTCTTCTTGACTGTATATTTTTGGTGATATACAAGTAACGTGGATGTCCCGCATATATAATTTCATCTGGTATATATAATGATTTGGCATAACTCTTGGGATCATCAGGTCTGGTTTCATAAGCTGGATGCGTAAAGCCTTTACAACCGAATCTCATAGAATTTACTAAAGTCATGATACATTCATTTTTACCCAATAGCTGTTGTACTTCTTCACGTCTGAGACGCATATCCTCTTCAACGGTTTTAAAGTGATCGAATGGACCTTGATAAGGCTCAAGAGGTGAACTTTCTAATAAGTAAGCACCGAATTCTGAACTCCATATACCATGGGAAATATTCTGTTCTTCTTTTTCATGTAAAACTTTAAGTAATTCACCAGATTTGCAGGCTACTTTAGCTTCCTTTTTCTCATCATCGAATTTTACAATCATATATTCCATTTCATCACCCCATTTAAAGGGATCTCCATGACGATCTTTTGATTTCTTATACAGATTAATAAACTGTTGTACACCATGCTTTTGTACATGTTCCGATAATGCTTTAGTCTCTGGCCAAGACAAAGGTACATTTTCCACAAGGATGCCCATTGCTGCAAAAAAAAAAAAATGTAAAAAAAAGTTTTTAACTTTAGCGAAAAACAAAGGTAAAATTCTTAACTCTTTAGAGATCAGTTATCATTAGAACCCTTAAAATACCTTAAAGGTCAGTAGGTACAAGTATCACGAAGACATTTTATCTTCGCTTTTCACTATTTTATGGCAGCCCCCTAACCCCAACAGTTGACAGTTATGGTGAAATGTATTACTTTTTCATTTCAAAACATTCTCTTTTGAACAATCAAAACAATTGATTTTTGTTGGGAAATCCATAAGTATGGCTGGTTGTAAGGCGTAAAATACAAAATTTCTTTTAATGTTTAATTATTATCATCCATTTTGTTATTTTAGCAAAACAAATTTAATTACAAAATAAATCAAAAAATATTAAAAAAAAAATGAAAACAAACACTTAATATTCTGTTATCAATAAACATATACGAGAATTTGTAACCGCAAAAAAATATATTTTTTTCGATTTCATTTATTTGTTTAGACTAATGAGTCATTTTGTTGTCAGTAAAGTCAGGTTTATCATTAACAAACATTTAAATCGTATAAACTGTGACCAAAACAAATAAAATTACAATTTAAATTTGATCCCCATAGCCTATCTCTCTGAGATCACTAAAGTGTACCATATGGTGTTTAAATATTATGGGTAATAAAATAATACAAAAATGTTTTATAGACTGGTTTTGAATATACATATCTATTTAAATAAGTATGAATTCTGAATTTAATGTGCAAAGCTTTATGCAAAAATCAGATATATTTTTGCAGAAATAAGGCTACTTTTTATAGAAGTCTAAAGTACACTACAGGTCCAAAATTTACCTATACATACATAGTATGTATATGATATAAACGAATTCTTTTTTAATACTATTATCTCCTACTCAAATGCCATATATTATCATAATTCATACATTGTCCCATTTTAAAATCAATCTATGTTACTACTATTAAAATACATCTATAGGCACTTCTTTTAAAATCAAATAAACTATGCCTTTACTTATAATATCAACATATACTACGTTCACATTTGTCAAATATTAGTTGAAAAAAGCGTAACAAGTACACTCATACCTCTCTAAACGGCCTTTATTTTAATTGTATTTCGTTATAATGGGGGCACTCTAAATTAGGAAACATATTCGCTTTACGGCACAAATTTATTTGATAAACGGCTAAAAATTCGGTGATTCACCGTTTTTAACCAAATTTGTAAGGAAAGTAAATGCAACAAACATTCATAACTGCTTGTGTTGTTATACCAGTAATTTATTTGTTTTGACTGTGCACTATAGCCGAAATTGCTATTTTAAGTAAATTTTTCAACTTTAAATTTTTACAATTTTTTTTTATGGTGTTCAATACCCAACATACTGATAAGGATAAACAAAAAAAATATTTACTCCTGGCAAACCTGTTTATGTACAAACAGCTGTTGTTAATGTTTACATATTTTTTAATGAGTGAAGCAGCAAAATTTTTATAAAAGTATTAGTTCATGCTGCCTCTATATCTGCCAAAAAAATCCCACGCAACGGATTTGAAATGTCCTACAACAAGTTGTTACATCTCCAAATCGGAAATGCATAGTTCGAGAAGTTCTTATTACTAGCCATAAAGAAGTTAGGCCAGTATCACCTGGGCAAGCTCTAATGTTTATGCTAGAAGACGGAAAAGCAAATTGCAGTGGCAACACCAACGATGGCAACACAGCTAGAAGAGTATTTTCTCGCACAGAACTTTTAGCATCTATTAGTGATTTAATTATTTTTTTTTCCAGTAGAAGTCCGTATACAAAGTTTTATGGAACTTGCTTTTTGGTAAGTATGTTTGCCAACAATTTGGGTTTTGGGTATAGGGAAAAAGGGACGAGGCCCGCGAAGTTTTTTCAAGTTACAATTTTTGTCATTAGAAGTGAATGTGTTTTGGTTCAATATATTACATTTTTTTTTAATTTGAATAAATAATACTTGACATGCAGAAGTATTTAAAAGGAGATTTTCTTAAACTAAGTAAAGATATCAAGAATTGGGATTACATACCTAAATTTATAATTAAAACGATAAAATTTTTCAAACAAGACTCGTGAAAGAAGTAGTATTATAGAAACATTGGATTGATTATTAGATATGTAGATAGGGGATAAAAACAAAAGAAGAATTCCAATGAGTCAGATTATTTATAATTTAGCATTAGGCAAAGAGTATTTTTGATTCTTTATTGAAGAAGAATTCCGATAAATCATTTGAAAATGTAACTTGGGTGCTACGAAAAGGTTTAATAAAAAAATATGAAAAAAGTGCACCTCGCTACAAAGTGTCTAAGGAAAAGTTACATTGCTGATTGGTGGTAACGCTGCTGGTACCCTTAAACTACAATCGATTTCAAAAATAAAAGTCCAAATTTCAGCCAAAACTCCAGTGTACTCTGGGGATAGTCTGTAGATTGTTCGTGTGAAATTTGCTCGAAATCGGTCCATTCGTTCCGAAGATATGGCATTTAGGTTTTTCTATATATTCCTATACAAATTGAATTAAAAATTTTTTCATATTATGCTTAACTTATACCAAGAGAGCTGTAAAAGCTAAATTTTCTAAATTTGTTCTGAATGTTTATGAAATCGGTCAAGGAAAATCACCAATCAGAAAATAGGCGTGGTACCTTCCATGCAAGTTAAATATTAATATTGATTTCGTAGTCATTAAAAATCATCAGTCTAAAAATGTGTACAAATTGATTTGTATTTTTTATTTCTAAACTTAGACACATGTTTGCACATACATTTTGGAAAGATTGGAAAACTTTTTACTTATACCTCGTTATCCTTGAAAGGGAATTAACATTTTTAAAACGTTTGCCAAATAAATTTTCAGTTGATAACTGGGTATTATTTGATATCAAAATGTTTTATCAGAAAATGTTAACAGAAAATAAAGTGGACTAGGAGGTAGTATTCTAGTGTAAGGGTCGTGGGTTTTATTTCCACTCTGACCTATTCCATAAAACCGAGTCATTGTCACTACGCTTCTATTTTGAGTCAAATAGTATTAAAAAAGTATGATCGTACCAAAATTTTTTTGGTATCGAAACTTAATCCTTAATTGTATGACTTTTTTTTACTTTTCAAAAATAAACTACTAATTAAACTCGTGAAAAATATTATGGAAAAATATTTAAAATATTATATTATAATGCCGAAATATTTCAGCAGCGACCAATTTACACTAAAGTTTTTGCACATTTTTTTTCTTTTTCCTCAAAAAAATTTATGATGAAAATTTCCATCAGAATGCAATTAAGGGTTAAGACTTTTTTTATAGGAATGACCATAAAGTACAAACAAAAAAAATGGTTTACGTTATAGAGTTTTATCAGTTTGTTCACGTTACAGAGGAGTTAATGTAAATAAAAACTTGTTCATGTTAAGCAAAGTTCACGTTAGACGGTGTTCATGTTACCGCGAGTGTACCGTATTCATGTTTGATTTGTTTGGGGAATACTTTAATTCTTTTATTTTCTTTTTTATTATTGTTTTTATATATATTCTTTAATCAAAATATTTGTCTTTATGTATATGAATTTTAATATGAAGTTATTTGAATTTATTTACATTTCCGAATTCACAAAACCCTTGTATTCATTGTATTCGTTGTTTGATTGTATGGCACTACAATAGTTGTGCGCTTGTTGTTGGTAATTTGTATATAAACATTCGATACAACTCATACACTTTTTTCATATGTTTTAAAAAAGTTGTATTGGTTTCTGTGTTATTGTGAATGAAAAATATTGACAAAAATATAAACACAAAAAAAAAAATTCTTTTTACTGTCAGCAGCAAATTAAATAAATGGAAGCAAAATGTATTTTGCTTGTAAAAATCAACTTTTAAATACAGTTTTTCTTTTTGTTATTTGGTTTTTGACGTTTAATACACAAAAAATACTTTCATATACATACAATAGATGTTCACAAGCAAACATTGCATTCAATACATGAAACAACGATACAAAACTTTGTGAATTCGGTAATTGTTTAACACTCGATTTCTATTCATGTAAAACCTTCCATTGTAAAACTGATGATAATTCACAATAATTGTCTCATTTGTAGATAATGTTTTCACTAGTCAAAAATCTAACCGTCTGCTTTCCATCCATTTTTTTTATTCAAAGTTCTTTGAGAAACAAACACTCTTTTTATTATTAATCTTCTTTTAAAACTGATAAGAAAACCATCCACAAAAGAGAAAAAATTTTTGGAAAGGTATCTCAATACCCATAATTCTCAATTATTATCCAAATATTATTTAAAGGAGATGTACGTATGTATAATTCTATTATTTACACATTTACCCGTTCTAACCCTTATTGGTATCAAATTTACATCTAATCAACCTCTGTTTAAATCGAAATAACCCATTTTTAACTTTTGCCCCATACCATAATTGGCGTTGATGTCTACACCCATACATCAATATACAATTTATATTACAGGTCGTATACGTGATACCAATTATCTACTACTAGTCGTATAATTCGAACTCTGATCGATCTACTGTAAAAGTAAATTTCAAATGGAAAATTAAATTAACTAGAACACTTAAAAATTTCACAAAATTATAATATTTAATTCTTATTTAACAAGTAATAATGGGCCTCATCTGATGAATTTCCACCGCCTAGAATACATTATTAAAAAAAATGCATTTTGTGAACGTATCACCTCATATTTAAAAATCCTTAAACTTGCATAATAAAATATTTTTACATCTTTAATTTACTTTTTGACACAAATTAAAAAAAAAATTTAAAACTCTTTATTGAAATTAATTTTAAAAACTTACTTTTTCACTAAAATTGTTTGTATTTAATAAATATGAAAATAAAGCAAAAAAAAACAACTTTTCACTGCTAACACTTTTAATTTCTTATAAAAGGATCACTTTTTTATTTAATTATTTTAATTTTCTTATGACTTTTTTTATTCAATTAATTTTCAAATCAAACAATTGTCTGCAACTTGAACTGCAGAACGAACACAATTTAAATGAAATTTTTGCCAACATGGCTGCGCTTTTTTACAAAATCTCTAATTGCATAGATCCCATTTGTCTACATTATAATTAATTGTCGAAACAATATTTTAGTGATTTTAACTACTCGTGATAAGAAACGAAATGGCTTTTATTTTTTTTTTTAAATACGAATTCTCATTATGCGATTGTGACCCTTAAGTTCAAACCAAGATAGGTATTTGCATTATTTGTATTTCCGCACTATGGGCTATTAAACGGTGATTTTACAACAAAATCTTTCAGTAAACTTAAAAAGTGGTTTTAACGTAAAAAAATTAAAGCAATTATAGTGTCTCGGTTTTATTAAAAAAACCCCAATTATGATAAGAATCTTATAAAAAAAGTTAGTCAAATGTTTGATAATGTTCATTTTATTAATCACTTATAGGATGTTTCAAATTTAAACCAATGAAATTGGTAATTTATATTATGGAGATGCTAATTTTGCTATATGTACGTAGGTGTTAATACAATAGAAATTTGAAATTAAGAAAAAAAAATTTTTTTGTTAAATGCAGACATTAATGAAGAATAATACTCGAAGCTATTGTTATCAAACACGAAGAATACTACTTATAGATTTTCTTTTGTACAAATTAAAGTAAAGAAGTACATTTTAAGTGCGAAGAGAGACTACAATATAGCATATGTAGTTGTAGTTGGTCAAGCCAGACTCCCTAATACACAACCCTACAATTCAATACAAACAAGATTCCCATATACTTAAGTATCAAGAAGAAATTTTTGATTATTGTTCAAACTGGTGTTTGGGTCAAGTGTTCACAGATTTTAATCAAACTTAGAACTAAAATTTTAATTCGTAACCCGGAACAAGTTCTACCCGCTGGTAGGCATAACGATCTAAATTTCTCTAAAACAGCATTTATTTAAAAATTTCAATTTTCAAATTGGACAATATAGGGGGCTTTATTAAAGGATGAATTAATTTAAATTTGCTAATGATATTCAAAATGAATTTTCGCCAGATGCAACAATACTGCTTTTTAAAATAGGTTTAAAAAGATCAGGGTTGATTTTGCTGCGATAAAAAATTATATATGTTTCTTTTTTAAAAAGATTTTGAAACATTTTACCGTAAAATTATTTTTATTGTACTGTTTTACCTAAGAAATATTCATCACTATTCACAGGAACTGAAATCAAACCCAAAACTCATTGAACCTATGCTAAGATGTTATAGTGTTTTCACAGTTTGTAAAATCAGAGTATATTTTTATGCAAATGAAATGTATTTTTATACGGTATTAAAAGGACCGATCCTCTGTCTTTACTAGTTCTAATGGATTTAAAAAATTTAAGGAAAGAATTTAAAAAAATTATTTAAATTTTCTATATCTCTAGTATCATATAAGTAAGAAATAATATTCAAAGGAACTTTTGTGTTACGCCATTGAATTTCACATACTATAACATTCTTACCTGTTGGCCATTTTTTATTCTCTACAGCATTTAGCAGGCTTACGCGTACAACATGTTGAAAGTTTCTTATATTACAGTTAAAAATTTTGCTGTTGTTTTTTTGATGAATAAAAAATATATTTCATATCTTAAAATATTTTTAAAATAGTCCTGTTTTTTTTTATTTCTACATCCTGGTTTTTTGTTTTATAGATAGAGTCTTAATTTGTTACTATTCTAGTACCGATAAATATTAATACTGCA
Organism: Metopia argyrocephala; assembly: GCA_963576795.1. Classification (NCBI taxonomy): domain Eukaryota; kingdom Metazoa; phylum Arthropoda; class Insecta; order Diptera; family Sarcophagidae; genus Metopia; species Metopia argyrocephala. The sequence goes on from OY756208.1 coordinate 40,605,198, forward strand.
CGTTTTATTTAGCGCATCATATTGTATTACTGTTCATAAAGCAAGATAATACGAATTATTATGAAAAAAATTGACTAAAAATTTATAATATAGACGTATACATAATGTTTTTTTTATAAATTATAAAATTTAAAAATATAAAAGAAATAAAAAAAAAGTCATGCGAATAGTTGCAGCTGTTAATTTTGTCTTATTGTCAAGTCATATTTAACATAAAAAATAATTATAAAAACAAACGCAAGCGCATAATTTGAGTTCAAAGTGCTACTATAAAAGAATCATTAGCGGCACGTTTTGTTTCTTTCAAATAAAATGTTGTTCTAAGTTTTGAAATAAAGTTATTACTTCGAGATAACAAACTGAAATGCATACTATCAGGCTCTATAACATAGTATAAGCACAGAGTAGTAAAAACAGCGTTGTCAACTTAATGCGTTTCGCACCATTTTTGGTGATTTTTTTTAAATTTTTGTGCGAAAAATTGCTTAGCAGGTGCGTGGTGCGTTTTTTCTTAAATATCGGTGCGTTTTTTAGTTTTTGGTGGCAGCAAAGTAAATTCAACACAGCGTGAGAAAAAAATCTTTGCACAATAAAATACACCTTTTTCAATACCATTTCAATCAACAGTACAATAATTTTACAAAAATAGTACTGATTTATTAATTTGGAATAATTATTAAAAGATGTTGATCTCTTCTCAAAAAGTTGTATAAAGAATTTATAAAATTAATATACAAAAATATACGAGTATCATCTTATGTACAAACTCTTGAAATATTTTTTTGTTAAGTTTATTTTTTAATTATATTGTAATAGGTTGTTTAATATGTAGTTACATATTTATTATGAAAATATTACTCTAAAATAAAAAATTAGTTTTTTTTTAATATTAAAAAAAAAAAATGATAAATACTGAACCTCACTATTAAACGTTAATATCTTTTTAAAATATTCTATATAGAATATATGAAATTAAAAAATTTTTTTAGTTTTTAATTCTTGTAACATTTTTTATTTTCTAAAATCCCTGAAATGTTATCCAACATTAATTTACTAAACATCCTCAATAAAAAAAATTCTGAACTTTGTGCGTTTTTTTAAATGGCGCGATTTTTTCTCCATTTTGGTACGTTTTAAAATTTCAAAGTCGACAACGCTGAGTAAAAATATTGTCTAAAAATTTTTATTTCTAAAATTATTTTATTTAAAAAAATAAACAAAAACGCCAAATAATGGAAATTCCTTTTTTTTTTTGATGCATCTTATGTTTTATTACTGATTACGAATTTACTACAATATCTGATGGGGTGGCCAGCTACAGGCATACATATACAGTAGCGAGCAAAATTGTGCATATGTTTTAAAGTTTCAATGAAAAGTCTCTGCAAAAATGAAACTACTCAAGCCAATAAAACAAACGTTTTCTGTTTATTAATTAAAAAAAATCATAACCTAAAATCATTAAATAAGTAATATGTGCTGTTTTTAAGTTTCTACATTATTTCTCTTTTTTTTATATTAACAAGACGTGTAACACTTAGTAGTTAGTAGACAACATAATATCCAAAAACTTTTATTCTTTGACAATCATCAAACAGATTCGTTACTGAAATTCTTTCTGAGTTGATTGGAAGATTTGCACCAGCAACGGCATAAAAATATTTTCGAAAACAATTTATATATTTTTCGTACGAGTAACTATTTTTATTTACCTATAAACTGATGTTTTTTAATATTTCGTCCCATTTGTCAGGGTTATCAGATAGTTTTTAATTTTTATTCCCGATTTTGAAATTCATATCTCCAAAACCCTGACTAGTTCATCCCCAAAAATCCCCACAGAAACTGCATCAATAAATTTGCAATATGTTTTGTTATTTACCTCTGCATTTGGTGAAATTCCCAGATTTTTAATAAGGTCCAAGAACCGTTTTGGCATTTAGTCCACAAGTCCTTAAAAATATAGATTACAATGTTCTTCTACACATTTTTAACAAATTCCCACAACTGTTCGTTATTAGAAAGGTTTTTCCCTGAAAGAGAAGCTTTGACAATTAGCCATAAATTTTCAATAGGATTAAAATCTGGAGACTCGACGCTATTATTTTGAAACCAAGCTTTTGCTCGCTTGGATGTGTGTTTCGGGTCATTAACTTGTTGAAACACCCATAGATGTGCCATTTCATATTCAGCATAAGACATCATGTTGTCGTTTAACATATTTGTATAGTATACGGCATCTATTGTATATTCAATTCTAAATAGATGTCCTGTGCCATAGTATGAAAAATATTCCCATACCATTAAGGGGAGAAATAATTGTTGTGGATATGTTTTTATTTATATGAGAAAATAGCAAAACTAAAACCAAAAAATTTTATATGAAAGTATGAGATTTAAACAAGTTTATAAGCAAGTCTGGAAATTTAAAAATCGCCGAAAACTTGTCGATTATCCCCAATAAAATCCTCATCCCCAAATGAATGTTTTATCCCCATTTCAGACAAAATCCCCATTTTGGGGATAAATCTCCTAATCTGACAACACTACCGTTTGTTTATACTTTTGAAGACCGTTTAGAAATATCTGAACTTCTACAATATGTTTACATTAAGAGCGTTTAATTTTTGATAAACCCCTTTAATGTGTAATGTTTTTGTATAAGGTGTATAAATCATATTTTGTTTGTATGAAAATTATTTTTCTAAGTTTGTTGAAAATTAAAAGCAATTATTTTATGAATACAACATACTCGTATACATATGTATGTACGTATGTAGCTCATAATCTTTATAAAATATGAATCAGTCTCTATTCATTAAAAGGGAATTTTTATTATTTAAAGGGGTTTTACAAATAAAAATATGTGCTTGCTTGCCTCTTAAACCTCTAAACTGATAACGATTTAATTTTTTTCTTAGTTTAAAAGTTTGTCTGATCTATGATGCTTTTCAATATTATTTAAGAAAATCGGATTAGTCATATGAAAGCTATACACGTAATATATTTAATTAATTTATTTACATGTTTGCTTTTAAAGTTATTTTCTATTTTGGGGGTTATTTTTGGCGTCATATTATAATGTGGCTGGCTGGTTACACAATGCGAATTTAGTTAAGTACAAATTTGAAAATTAATTGGCTCAATTCGGTTTCATATGTTTGAATAAGAAAAAAAATACAGAATACTGGATAAGGTTGTATTCCATACAATTGTTCTTTCTCTTCTGTCGACCAAATTCAATTTTCCATATAAAATCATTTCAAATTATAAACTAAGCAATAAATTTCCTCTCCCACATCCCAGATTTCATTTTGTTTTGTAAGTCAATATAATGACTTTAGAGTCAATTTTTTTCCTATGGTCAAGGAATCCAATGCAAGGCATTAAATATCTCCCGAAGACGTGGTTAAGCTGTCTTCAAAAATATGTGCCAATCGGACATAAGTCAAATGTTCAAAAGGCTTTTGCCTTTGTCATAGTCCTGCATAATCCAAATCATATGTAGAATTGTTACTATTGGAAAACAATTTATTTAAGTCGTTTCTGTTATATATTGCAAATTTTGCAATCACCAAATCAACGTCTAAAGTGTAATTGGAATTATATTGAACTCACAATCCACAAAGATTAATGATTGTAAGAGTTTACAAAGCCCCAACTATGATTAGTGTATAAAATATGATTACACATTATGAACTTATTACTCCGAAAATCACAGCTTTATATAGAGTATCGCTTAGTTGACTTCGACTGTCTACTACTATTTTATTAGAAATATATAAAAAATAAAATCATAAATTTTTATGAGATAAGAAAGGCGCCAAAAAATTAATTCGTATTAAGTGATTTCCCCTTAAATTAATTAATTAAATAAAAGTATTTTGTTACAAATAAAATCAATTTAAAATTTAACCTCAATTTCTAGTTTGAACACAGTGGCCCATATTTATAAAAAAAAAGTATACTTTCAGAGAACCAAGCTCATGATTTTCTAAGCCATTCATAGACAACTTAAAGTATATTTTCGACTTTAAATATAAAAAAGTAGTGATTCCACATTGCGACTTTACTAGCTATACGAGGTGATTATGGTAATCATAATCGATCCACTGTGCAAAGGAACGACAAAATTATAATAAAATTTGAAGGACTTAGAGGCGTTACAGAAGTGGTCGGATATCATCGCAATTTACGCACTGCCGAAAATTGTTTGGTGCGATAAGGATACACAGCTACTTTCTCTATTCTATCCGTTTATAATTATTGATATAAAAGCCAACAAAAATAGTTTACAGAGAAACAGCAGTTTGCTACTTAAATGAAAAAGCTGTACTGTGTGAGAGTAAAATTTTAATTTGTATTAGTGAGTTTTGAACCCATAACATTCCCAGAGGAAAAAAAAATTTAAAATTATGTAAACATGTGCTTTTACTTATTTACAGCTAATTTGTTTTAATTTTAAAGACATACAATAAAATGTTTTTCTGTTCATAGTACAGTATTCCCCGCATAATTTCCCAACGCTTAATTGCCTTTCATGCTTATTTTTTAATAAAATTCCACGGCTAATTACATACATACATACATAATTGGCCATTACAATCTTGTTTCAAGGTTACATTCTAGCTTCTCGCAGCACCCATGTTGTGTGTGTTAATTTTTATTCATGAGTACCGGGACCTACAGTTTAAAATCGATTCCCAACGACAGACTTGAGAAGCTTCTCATGGCACTCAATTACTCTTAAAGCTTTTGCCAGAAGACTGCAAAGATGTAGTCGCTGAAAGAAATATTTCTTTTTTATATTTCTTTTTTTCAAGATGTCAGAGCTGATGTTTGAACCCGGAGTATCGTCTTAGTAAGCCAACACACTAACCACAAGAATACTGCTAATTAACTTTTGCTTAATTGCCTTAAATATATTTTCCTCAAAGAAAAACTTCCTTAAAATTCCCTCGTTCAATTATTTCATACAAATTACCTTATATACTTAGGTATCTATAAAATGTCCGTTAAATTTTCTTTTAAACTACTTTTTTGATCAATCTTACAATTAAGGTTTACAAAGTTTATGCATAAAGCCATTTGTTATTTAAAGGTATTATATCGGTATTTTAAATATTGCAATTATGTATGAAGCGGACGAAATCTAAAATTTGGAAATAAAAATTTTTAGCAACGAAGTTTGTGATATACCTTAAAGGAAAAATAGCGGATTATTTCAAATAAGCATTATTTTCTAGTTATTTATGGTACAAACTTTACTATGCATGTGTTGTAAACCTTCTATATGCATAAATATTTAAGCAATATAATGTTTATATATTACTCAATAATAAGGTCAACTAAACTTATTGATACAATTATTTCTATTCATTTTTTTGATGAAGTTATGTTTTATTGCACCTTTACTTTTTATGTAATATGAATTATTATTTAATACGATGTTTAAAATAATTAAATAGGCTTGTGGAATAGTTTATTTTTTTGTAATAACTTCCTTGCTACATACTATGTATAATTCTATATATTCAAATAACTACTTTTTCAAAGAACTTAAACGCATTCGTCTAATTGCCTCAAAGAGGCAAATAAGCGTATTCGTTTTAGTGCCTTCCACGCATAATTGCTAAAAAAATTTTGAAATTTTTGTCGAGGCAATTATACGGGGAATACTGTACTTGTTTTATTTTTTTTTACATTAATGTTCAATGAATGAAACAAAATAAAATATTTGCGTTATCTTATACTCGTATGTTGGTTTTTAATTAATAATTTTTCTAAAATCTAAAAGTATAACCAGCACCAATGCGTTTATCAGCTGGACTGTTGCCATAAGGACCACCCAAATGTTGTGAATAACCACCAGTAAGATCAACTGAATGACGTCTGTTTTGACTTTCCCAGACCTTTTGACGGGCATCAAGATTTACATCAAAACCTTGTTTACGAGAACCACCTCCTGATCCAGTAATTTGAGGAAACTAGAGAAAATGTTTTCAGGATAAAATGGAAATTTAATCATTTATTACTTTAGAATATAGAATTAAAACTTACATTTCTTTTTTGTTCAGGTGGAGAAAAATTAAACTGCAAAATTATAAAAAATAAATATACAAATGAGAGTATTAGAAAATATATTTATATAATATGTAACATACTCGTACATACGTATGCACTTATATGTGTAAGATAGAGTTTAAAAAAAATAGGTACCTTTTGTTGAGCTGAAACCAAAGCAGCCATGCTTAAGACACAAATTGCCAAAAAATAGAAGAATTTCATTTTGCTTGAGTTTGTTTTACCGCTTAATTAACGAATGATGTTGATTAATGGAATTTCTGCCGTTTTTATATTCATTTCTTTTGTTCTGTCATTATTGTGGGGGAATTTTCTTTATGGAAAATACCCGCGTATATGCACATAAATATGCATGTTTGTTTAACAAAAATTAAATTTTATATTTAATTTAATTCATTTGCTTAATTTTTTATTGTTTTAATATACATATACAAATATGCATGCTTTTAAATACATTTAGTGTTTGTAGTATGTATACGTACCGCTATAGCCTATTTATTAAGGGGAATTTTACCTTTTATGATCTTTGTACTGATGTATCTGAACGTACATATAAGTTTTTATTGGAAGGATAACAAGCCGCAAAGGTACAAGATTTGTTACCAAAATGTTGGTACATTATTTTGGCTAACACTAGTAGTGAAAAAAAAAAACTTGTCCAACTATTATCAAAAAGACCAAAAACAATGCCAATGCCGAGTAGTACTCCGCATGTCTTAACAAGTCAAGAACTGATGAGCACAGTAAAGAAGAAAAGAAAAACATTGAAAATGCTGAGAGAATAGTATCATATATTTTTTGATTGAGGTAATTGTGGTCTGGGTGTGCTCAAAAGATTCTTAAGGAGCAACGGTACTGTAATGTACGTGGTGAAGTAGTAATCATAACACATGACCAAACACATTGCAATAATAAAAATCAAATGTAAGGATTAGTAGTATTTAGTACAAGATGGTATGGTATATATGATTATTTTCTTAAAGTAATGTTTCTTTAAAGGGAAACAACATACAAAAAATGTGTGGAATAATTTTAGTGGCATTTACAGTTTTAAAAGGCAACTGCTTACACATCGAGAGTGTGTTTGATGTTTTGATCAGAAATAAGAAGATAAATCCTGCACTACTTTAAGAAATACCGTATAAAGACTATTAGGAATGTATAAAGTATTGAAAATTAGTCCTCTAAGTTAACTAATTTGAATGAACAAATTTATATTTCTGAATAGTGATATAAAGGGTGAATTTTATGGCCGATAGAACTTACGTAAGGGTTAACTGTTAAACCTACTATCATAGTAAACAAATTATTATAAATACAAGTAGCAATGACACCTGAACAACGTTCCCAAACTATTCAGATTTACTTTGAAAATCAGTCATCAATTCGTGCACATCCATCACTTTTTTGCTTAATAAACGAAATTGTCTCATATGGTGGGAAACCAACAGACCCTACTGACTACATTACATTTAGAAAAATCCATCGTTTGGTGCCATTTATATGCTGTATGAATAAAATGCTCATATGCAAACAAAAAATTCAAAATTTAAATTTTATGTAGAAGACAAAAAAATTTTAAATTAAATTTTAATTTAAATTTAAAAAAAATAATAATAAAAAAGCTGATATATTAACCTTTTGAGAGAGAGACAAAAGGGACAACTCTTTTTGTAGATACAAAAGCGCCATTAATGTTTGAGGAGAAGTCACAGGACTCTCTCTATTCACGTTCAAGACCTTTCTGAATTTAGGTTTTTTTTATAAAGACAAAAGTTTAATAGCTATGATTGAACCCTTAACCGCAATTTATGTATATTGATCGAGGAATTGTTTATTTATCAATTTCTAAAAAAAATCCCCGTTTCTAAGTTATTTAAAAACATGCATATATTAACACACGGAAACAATAATGTTTCAATACTTTTTTTGCTTTACGTAGAGAAAATGGTACTTCCCTTAGGAAAATATACTTCAAAAACAGAGTATAAAAACATCACACATTGCATTCAGTAGCATCATTCGTTAATTAAGCGGTAGAATAAACTCAAGCAAAATGAAATTTTTTTATTTATTTGTAATTTGTACCATAGGCATGGCTGCCTTAGTTTCAGCTCAACAAAATGTAATTTCTTCTTAAGTTCAATTAACAAGTTTTTATGCAAAAAATATATTAAATATTATTATCATGAAAATTTGTTTTCTAGCTCCCCCAAGTTACTGGTTCAGGAGGTGGTTCTCGTAAACAAGGTTTTGATGTAAATCTCGATGCCCGTCAAAAAGTCTGGGAAAGTCCTAACGGACGCCATTCAGTTGATGTTACTGGTGGTTATTCGCAGCATTTGGGTGGCCCCTATGGCAATAGTCCAGCTGATAAACGTATTGGTGCTGGTTATACTTTTAGATTTTAGAAAAATTGTTATTGAAAGTAAAAAAAATAAAATCAAAAATATTGAATTCAAATTATTAAAACATTCAATAAAAAAGTAGAAATAGAAAAAAAAAAAATAAATCATCTAAGTTGTTTTTTAAGAAAAAAGAACTAAAGTTAATCCAGAGTTAATCTCCAGAATGCTAAAATGCTGTAAACTTTGAAAATCATCCAATCTAAATCCATCAACAATAACAATTAAAATTAAAGTTTTTATATCAACGATCTTTCTTTTCCTAATAGATAATTTTAATACAAATCTCAATGCTGAAGATAGGAAACAAGAATTAGAAATAATAATTCGATTTGGTATTAAATATTTATTGTTTTCTAAAAATTGTTTTTTGTTATTAATTCCCATTTTTGGCATCAAATACCGCAAAGTGCGGTGTAAGCCTTTCTTGAGAAATCGAAATAATTGACCATTACAACTCTGTTTCATGTTTACGGCCTAGCTTTTTGCAGCATCCATGTCGTGTGCATCAATTTTTATCCATGAGTACCGGGACCTACTGTTAAACGTCGACGCCCAATGACAGACTTGAGTAGTTTGTTCATGGAAATCAGTTACTCTCAGAGCTTTTGCCAGAAGACTGCTAAGATGTAGTCGCCGAAAGAAATATTTTATTTCCATTATTCTTTTTTTCAAGATGTCAGAGCTAGGGTTTGAACCTTGGACTCATGTCTTAAGGCATCCTTACACGACATGTTTTTTAGGTTTAAAATACTTAAGTTTTTCTTTGGGTATGTCAAAATTAGCCAATTTACATAAGGCTTATAATTTTTACTCACAAACGTATATGTTCAATTACATATGTAAATAAATAATAAAATTTTAGACACAAAATTTATATAAAAAAAAAACTGTTTTACACATAATTCATCGCCGACTAATGTTTGTGCAGGCATAAAAATTTAATATCATATGTGTGCACATACGAAATTAGAGCAAGCTCTAATTGAAATTTTGTCATAAGACTTTCCTTGTGTTTTTTACACAAGCAATGTTTTAGAAGTCACACACGACATGTAACTGTTTACTCATGTAAAAGTTGACATTAACAGTGTAAAAAACATGTCGTGTAAGGGTGCTTTTAGTAAGCCAATACACTATCCACTAGACCACGTCGACTATTTACATATTAATAGAACAATTTCAGGACAGCAACAAATTCGTATTAAATTCACATTCATGAGAATGCGAATATCTAGACAGAGACGAAAATCTTTTTATAATAGACATTGTCCTTAAAAATATATTACTATTATTGTTAGTGAAATATAATAAAAAGTTATTAATATTTTTCTTGTGAATAATAAGGCAGTAAGAAATTAACACAAATTTTATTTTATGTTTTGCAGTTGTGATATTTTATTATAAGTTTATTAATAGAGTTTTTTATTTCGCTTGATTTAATAAAGTTTTTTAAAATTTAAAAGAATAACCAGCACCAAAGCGTTTGTCAGCTGGACTATTGCCATAGGGACCACCCAGGTGTTGGGAGTAGCCACCAACAACACCAATGGTATGACGTTTATCATCACTTTCCCATACCTTTTGATTGGCATGTAGGCTCACATCAAATCCAGTGTTACGATTACCATCTCCACCGCCTGAAAGTTGGGGTAACTGATTGTGATACAAAAATTAAAAAAACAAAAAACATAAAATTAAATGCAATATATGCCTCATAACTGTGGACTTACATTTTTATTATTATCAGGAGGTGGTATAGGCACCTTTAATTGTGCTGAAGCCATAGCTGCCAAACATAGAGTGCAAACTACCAATAAATAAAAGAATCTCATATTATTTAAGTTTATTTCGCTGCCAATAAGAATCTTAACTGATGGTATTTTAAAAAGAATCTATTTCTTTTATACTATTATTTTCCGCAGGTATAGGGGGATTTTTCAGGTAGATATATAACACTTCTTGTTGTAAAATTGTTATCTACTGAGATATTTTTTAATTAATTATTTATTTTTGTATTGTATACTTAAAAGAAAATTATCTGAAAGTGTTGTGTGATTTAAAAATCTCTAGGGATTCACATTGTTTTGCAATTGCAAACAAAATGTTTAAATTAAATTGTACCACAGAACATAATGTTTTTTTTTATTTGAGGCCAGCACCCAGGAGATTATTTCTACTCATGCCATACATTGTGTTGGTTTGAGAAAATATGAGGGGAAGGGGAAAGAGTGAGCGGACCTTTGACTTAAACTTACTAATATCATATCTGATATCAGTCAGAAAAAAAACAAAAGTCCTACTTTATACTATATATATATATATATACTACTTTTACCGCAAGGAAATTCGTTGCTGTTGCTCGATTATAATAAAATAACAGCAATCAACCCGAAGGTCAATCAACCCAGCACAGTAAAGTTTAAATTAGGTGTGGAATAAAAATGACAATGAAGATTATACTGTTGTTGTTGTCCTCGATCCAGCCTCTGGGATAATTCCCAGTTACTGCTCCTCAACTGCCTTTCTGGCATGGAAGACCCTGCTCTCCACCAGCTTGGCCAGCTGAGTCCTTTCAGTTTTAACCTCAACACCACGACAAGTCCTTCATTTTGTTATTATAATTCTGAAACTTCTAAAGAATGTAACGTACATTTTATTATTCATTTAAAATAAAAAATCTATATGGTTTTTTATGATGTATTAGGGGCGATATGCACACGATATTGAATGGTTTTCATATGTACCTTTGCAGTCTGAATTATTCGGAATTATATTCATAGTAGTCGCCGTGGTCTAGTGGTTAGTTTGTTGGCTTACTAAGACATGAGCCCTGGGTTCGACACCCAGCTCTGACATCTTAAAAAAAAAGAAATATGAAGAAATTATTTCTTTCGGCGACTACCTCTCAGCAGTCTTCTGGCAAAAGCTCTGAGAGTAATTAATTGGCATGAACAAGTTTCTCAAGTCTGTCGTTCGGAGTCGACATTAAAACTGTAGGTCCCCGTACTCATGGATAACAATTTACACACACAACATGAGTGCTGCGAGAAACTAGGCCGTAATCCTGACTCAGGGTTGTAAAGGCCAGTTTTGTATGTATGTATGTATATTCATTGTTTTATTTGAACATAAAATATTCCTCCTCATTACGTTTCGTTTAGTAAGATAAGTAGTTTTCTTCAGGTACCTTTTAGCTCTAAATAGTTTTCAATTAGAGTGTTCTTATTTTAGAGTTATCAAGGCCTAATTTGTATTAATTTTTTATACAAGATGATATCGAATAAATGGTACAAAATTTTTCGCTTTGAAATCTTCTAAGTTCTCTAATTTTTTTTCTGGGTGTCTTAAAACTAACGTAAAATAAATGTAAAAGAGTGTTTTTAGCCTTTAAATTTTAATTTTGTATTTGAATCATAGAGTAAATAGGACAGGGTTGTTTGGGAAATAAAATATCGTGCAAATGGCCTCCACGGTATTGCTGGCACATACGCACGCACCCTTTTGTCGAAATTTTCCATGATCCTCTTTTCAGAACTGTGGCAGCGTTTTATTTTCTCTAGTAATTTACGTGTGGTTGTGGGCTTATAGATAAGACCTTTGATTTCAAACAATATAATAGGAAGAAACTTAATTGAATTGTAAAATCTAGGGGACCTATTATGATCACCCAAATGAGAGAATACACAAGTAGGAAATATTTCCTGCAGTGATTCAATTGCATGCAATATAGCATAATTTATTTTCGAGATTTTGAGTGCTGACCTCATTAAAAAAATCAAACAATTGCAGTAGTTTATGATAATCATTCAAGTCTCTTATCTGAATTTTTTCTTTTACTGTACATACTGGGTTCTAGGTTATAGGGATATCATGGGGAATGAGAAGCCGTATGGGCCTGCTATTACTGCGGGAGGGGAGTGTGTTACTTTCTACTAGGATGTTCGCTGTCCTATAACTGTCATTAAAGACACAATATCCAAATTTTTCCGTGAAAAAGCATAGAACAGATGGAGCTCCAACACTTCCTGTGCTGTTTCGAGGACACTTTGGCCACGGCATAACCGGGGCAGGACTCTGAAAATTTTAGGGATTCCTCGTTAATCCTTGTCTAAGCTTATAGCGGTGTATAAGGGTCATTGATGATCGTTACACACGCTAAAAGATTGAGTCTGTCCTTTAACCCGCACTGCAGAAGTTGCAGAAATACTTCTGAGAGGGAGACTATAGGTAATTTTCTTTGTGATTCCCAGGTCTGGCAGTTAGACGTTTGAAGTTATTTGGGGTGTCTTTTTTCGATGGCTTGACGCAGTGTGCGAGCTTGGACCCCTCGTTTTACTCCACTTTATAGACAGCTTAGGTTGGCTATAGTTCTTTTTCCTATTTGAGTGAGTTCGGTTTGTCCTGTAAAGTAGTTTATCGTTTTTGGTTGACTAACCAACTGACCTACTTACCTACTGCACAGTTTTTCGGAGATAGTTTAGAGTCCAACGTTTCTGACCAGAGTGTTAATTAGAAAAAGACCCCATGAGCTTTAATCAATTCAATTCTTTCAATAATTTCTTTGATCTTTTAGTGCATAAAATAAAAATTTAATCAACTTTTTAATTTCTTCAAAAATTTTTATTCAGCAGAAAAATTTCAAAAAAAAAAAATTATTAAATGTGTTGTTTTCGTCATTGAAATCAGTTTTTCAGTTTTTTCCGTGTTGCTTCTTTCAAAATATATGTATCTCTTACACTTATTGTAGTATAAGTACTTCCTGTCCTTAGTCTGCTAACAAGTGCTAATTGCTATGAATTCCTGGTAATTTTAAAGTGACACAAGATTTCTTCTTACAAAATGTTAAAAGTATGTATTTGATATTTTCCTATATACCAAACAAAGCACAAGTGCACATACAAAAAATTTAAACAAACATTACTGAACAAATATTTTTGCAATAAGAGAAAGTACCGGATAATTGTTCTTAACCTATCAAAGAAGAATAGTATAAAAGAAATGGATTCTTTTAGCAATGCTATCAGTTCAAGTTTATCATTGACAGTGAAATAAAATCAAATAAAATGAAACTTTTCTATTTGTTGGTAGTCTTCAGTCTATGCTTGGTATTTATGGCTTCAGCACAATTAAAGGTGCCTATACCACCTCCAGAGGATAAGAAAAATGTAAGTGAACATATATGAAATAAATATTGGATAGGATAAAGAATTTTTGATTATTTTTTCTTTCACCCAAACTATGTAGTTACCCCAACTATCTGGCGGTGGAGGTGGTAACCGTAATACGGGATTTGATGTGAGCCTAAATGCTAACCAAAAGGTATGGGAAAGTGATGATAAACGTCATAGTATTGGTGTTGTTGGTGGTTATTCCCAACACTTGGGTGGTCCCTATGGCAATAGTCCAGCTGACAAACGCTTTGGTGCTGGTTATTCTTTTAAATTTTAAACAATTTTACTGTGACATGTGCTAAATTTTGTTTGAAATTTAATAAATTTAAAGGAACATAAAATGAAAATGAGTTTATAATTTGTAAAAACGATAATGTAGTAATAATCTATAACAAGTATTATAGCTTTTGCCAGAAGACTGCTGACAGGCAGTCGCTGAAAGAAATAATTTTTTCATATTTTTTTCTAGATGTCAGAGCTGAGATTTGAACCCGGTGCTACCGTATATACATATAATATGTGGCATCGAATTAATGGTACTGTAATCATAGCAATGATTACACTTATAATTTTGTAATGGTGTTTGTCGTTAGATTAATGCCACTTGATGCTTCGTTGTTTATCGTAACATTATGTTTTTCAATCAGAGTACAATTCGTACGAAAAAAAAACTTTTGGAGTTTTTTTTATAAGCATCCATAAGTATGGGATATATAAAATACCGAATGCGGAACTAATTAAACATCCTTCGCTATTAGTTACAAGATTAAGATGTTTTATCTAAAGTTTAAAAAAATAATATGTAGAGGTTAAAAGAATCATGCAATAATTTGCTAGCAAATAGTCGATTTGGCATCAGAGTTGGCAGACAAACAAAACATTTCGCAAACGTTACAACAAAGTCATACACTTTTCAAATTTTTTTTAATGATATTGTACATGAGCAAAACTAAAACAAATACTTTCTAAATGAGAAAGAGCGCAAATGAAACAATTAGCTTTTCGCTCTTTTGCTTGCTTTGTTATTCCGTTACATTCGTATAATTTGCTCTTTTTTCTCTTCTTCTTTTCTTTTTCTCATCTTCTTTCCTTTTTAGTATCATTCATTTTTTGTTGTACCTACGCACATTTGAGTTAGTGTATTTGTTGTGCTCAAAACAAAAACAATGTACAAAATTAAATGGGACAATCGTTCTCACTGTTTCTGTTGTACTTTTGCTTTACTCATTGTAAAGAACACAACAAAATGAGATCAAACGTTCAGTTTTGTTTATTTTTCTACTCTGTTTGGCATACTTTCAATTACTTAAGAAACTTTTAGATTTTATTATTTATCGAACAGCAAACTCTCAAACAAAAATAGGTCCACAGTTAAAGAAGAACACAAAAACTGCCGGTTTTAAAATGAAAAGCAATTATTTTATTAAATAAATATGAGTTGTTTGTATACACTCAAAATGATGTAAATATATATTAAAACTGTTTAAAACCTATAAGTATATTGGGCACCACCACGATAATCGGGCCGACTATTGCCGTAAGGACCACCCAGATGTTGTGAGTAACCACCAGTTACATCAATCGAATGACGTTTGTTTTGACTTTCCCAGACTTTTTGACGGGCATCAATGTTTACGTCAAAACCTTGTTTGCGGGAACCACCTCCTGAACCAGTAACTTGGGGTAGCTAAAAGAAGTTAATGCACTCAGGTTTTCTACTTATGAGTTTAAATGATTAAATAAAACTTACATTTTTCGTATTATCTGGTGGAGGCAATTGAAGCTAAAAATGTTTAAACGTTTATTAATTATATTATTGATTGAATTAATAAAATATATCAAAGAAAATAATATCAAAAATTCTCGTATGCTTATCAATTTTATTATGGCATTATTTTTAAATATTTCACCTTTTTAGGAGCTGGTCCTTTCGGCTCTGCTGTAACCATAGCTGATAAGCACAAGACACAAATTGCCAAGAAATAAAGGATTTTCATTTTATTGTTGTTTAATTCAATGAACAATTTAAAACTGATGTGAATGTGTAAAATTTTGAAAGCTTATATATGATTACTTACATCAGAGTATACAACATTTTAAGCAAACCGCACTGTATATGCTGATACGCGCTTCTAACCAAGTACTTTTTTATGATAATCTCATATATGTATATCGTTTTTATATATATATACATACGAGTATATTATATTTCTAAATTGGGGTTTTATCAAAGAAATTGAGAAAAAATTTCTATTCTTTAAATAGGCAGGAGTTTAAACTAGAAAAAATAGATATTTCTCAAATGAGATATATAAACCATTTTTATGACTAAACAATTTATTCTTCAACGTGATTAAGGGATTTTTGTAAATATTTATTTTTGTTTTACATAGTACTCTACTAAAGTGTCTTCCAGTAGGGACTTCCGAACTATGACAGTTCATAATACCAATACGAACAAGCTTGGGAATCACCCGAGCAGATTTGAAAAAAATTTAGCCACTGACATGCGTTGGCATAACTGGGACAATGACAATCTGTTCCCTAGAAACACCGGAGGGTCTGTCGAATTTAAGAACGATGCACATTAGTTATAAAGGAAATGTATGGAGGTTATGGTTAAGATATTGAGGCTTGGAATATAGCGCCTGATAACTTCCTTTTTAGCTCTCCTTAGGGCAAGATCGGCAGGGTCCACGTTATTTAAAAACGAAGTACAGACTGAATAAAGGCTGCGTCCTCCTCTAAGAGACAACGGATGGGTTAACGACTGCAAGTTGAATAGAAGCGGGAGCGTTTACGTCTAGAACGAATGTAGGTAATTAAAAACTAGCAAATATTTCAAAGACAGAGTTTTACGATTAAGAAATGTATGCTTAATGCAACTTGCGCTGGCAGTAACAAAGACAAAACATGGCCATTTTATCTGATAGTCAAGACGCCATCTGAGTTCCTGTTCAATTGAGTTAAATATAAGTATGGAATTCTCTGGGTTAATTAAATCAGACTGATGAACTACTAGCTCCGAGGTCATACAGAAATTTAGAAAAATTAATTGGGAGATGAACTTACTTGGCCACATAATGGAAACGGAACCTTTCTCAACAATAGGAAGATACATTTAGAGAGGTATAGAAATGAAGGAAAATGAAAGGCGAGTCATTTTCCTAATCTAAGCTTTTGCTAAGCTACTATAATAGGGTGCCCCAGTGGTGTAGTTGGTAGTGTGCTAGACTGCTAGTGAGAGGGTTGTGGCTTCGGCACCCACCTTAGACCCTGGTCTGTGAAACTACACCGAGCAAAGGTTACTCGTCTCTGACTGATTAAATATAATATTTATATCGTATTGTAATTTAAATAAAAAAAAGTTACTATAATAGCAAGATATTTTGGTCTTGTCGAGATATCACAGCAGATACTTGAAACGTGGTTGATGGGTCCCAAAACTTATACACCTTTGCAATTAATACATCAATCAATACTTAGAAAATAATTTTCTGCTCAAATTTTAAACATCAAACCATGTTTTGAATCTAATTTTAAAGAAAATAAAAACAATTGGATATTTTGTTTATTACTATTTATTTAAAACTATAGTACACACATATCCTCTTATTAGATTTAATTCCCTACTTTTTAAAAATGGAAAGTGTAACCAGCACCAACACGATAATCTGGACGACTATTGCCGTAGGGTCCTCCCAAATGTTGAGAATAACCAGCGGTGGCATCAAAAGAATGGCGTTTATTTTGACTTTCCCACACTTTTTGGCGAGCATCAAGATTTATATCGAAACCCTGTTTGCTGGAGCCTCCACCAGAGCCAGTGATTTGTGGAAACTAGAAATTTATAAAAAAAAAATTAATTATACGATCTGTTTTCAAAGCTAAAAATTAATAACAGAAAAACAAAATCCAAGTTTAGATTTCTATGTTTCACTTACATTTTTTGTATTATCTGGGGGAGGTAAGACTAACTGAAACGGTTAAAAAAATAGAGAATTTTAAAAGCTTAAAAAAATTTCAAAAAAATTTCTTTAAACACTTACTTTTCCATCATTTTTATATTGAGGTAAAGCCATTACTGAACTTAAAACACACAGTATAACGACGTAAAATAATTTCATTTTAATTTTTTTTAATTGTCTCTCAGCTTAGTAATTGTTTAAGATACAAAATTTAAATGTTTAAACTATAAAATATATTTATTCTTTTATACTTAAAATTTGTACTGAAGAAAGAAAAAAAAATATTGTTTTTTAAAGGGGATTTACCATCACACAGCACAAAGAAAAATTATCTCTTTTTGTCACCACTACTGTATTTGCATTTTGTTGGGATGAAATATTTTTTTCTGTTTATTTCATAAAAAAACAAAAGCTTTACCTGATAATATAAAAAAATGTGGGGGAATTATTTGTTACTCGAATCTATTCATTATTAAAAATACATTTTTTATATTTCTAATATTTTGGCGAAAAAAAAGTATTTAAAGATTTATAGATTTCATTGTGCTTTTGTGTCTATCCCTACTAAGGCCAAGTATCATTTAGTAAAAAAAAAATGTTAAAACATATGTACATATTTTTATAATTAATTGATTATCTATCACATTAGACAAAATATCTGTCAAACAGTAAATAAAAAACATAATCGTTGCTCAAAACTGCAGTATATTTATCCATCATTTTAAATCTTCTAGTGAAAAACATTAAATTTTGCTTGAAATACATACAATACTACTAGACAATATACAACTACAGTACAGCTAGAAAACAGCATTAAATGTAATAATAAAAGGTAGTGAAATGAAGTGCCTAAATCATAAATCATTATGAGCCAATACTAAATATTTTGAACTTCTCTATATTCTATAAAAATCGGCTTATAATTTGTTCTAGTTTGCGTGATACTCTTATCCTAAAACTCCAAAAATTTAATAACTTTTTGAGAGATTAAGTCGAATGAAAACGAACTTATTTGTTGCTGGTCTAAGTTTACTAATTCATTTTAAACCTATCAACTATTTAAAATCTTATACCAGAAATCAAAAAGGCAACTATTATTTAGAAAAGAAGCTGATGAGGAGATTCATCTATTTTATAGTACCATTTGGCTTAAGGAAGCATGCTGGACACACAGCTCAAATACCTCTTTAATTAAAAAAAAAAAAAAAAACATATGCTGGTATGCTTCTGTTAAAGACTATCGGCCGTATGTATATTGAAAAATTAGCAACTCGTTAGTATATGGGACAAAAAACTGGCAAGTTTTTAACCAGCTATAGACTGATATTATTAAAACTAGTCAGATAATCCAAAAAAATTATATATCTGGTGCCTTTGAGTAAGAATTTCCACGTATTGGAATCACAAACTTAGCTACTGTGTACAACGACCTGCTAATATACCTGTATATATCTGTGGACATTTGACAAAACGTCTTCTTTCAAAATCAACAACTTTTCAGTAGAGCAAAAAATAGTTAAAAAGGCTAATACAAGTTATTGCTTAGAAAATTAAAGAAATTTTGAACTTGGATATTATACACAAATACTTAACGAACATTATGCGACCTTTTTTCCCTCTAGAAGCAATAGTTTTCTTTAAAACGACAAAAAATTAATTTAAGACCTTTTGTTAAATTTTTTTTGTTTAAATTTTAAAGAAAAAAATTAGCTTCCACCATACAAGTCGTTTTGTCAAAATTTTTTTGATTAGATTTGAAAATTATTTTAATCGTTTAAGTCAAGACAAGTTGTTTTGTTAAAAAGGAATATGAAAAAAAGGTTGAAAGAAGTTGATCTGAAAAATATATTTGGGTTCTATTTTTCCCTTCAATATGCAGGTAATTAAAAAATAATACTAAAAATGAAATACAATTTTTTATAGACCTTCAATTTTTTAAATTATTCTTAATTCTCGGAAAGAAGTAGTTTTGTCAAATTGAAATTTGGGGAAAGTCGAAAAGAGGTCGATTAGTCAACTGCATATCTTGCGTTCCAAAGGTCGTAGAAATACGGGGATTAGAGCAAAAGAAGGACAAGGAAATTCTATATATACTATAAAAATATTGGAAAATTTTCTTATTTCGAGAGAAGACGTTTTTTTAAAATTCCACAGATATGTATATATCTATATAAATTTATTTGCTTATAAAAATATATGTATATTAGACCGTACCTCAAAAAAAAGTTTTACTTTTAGAGAAGCAAAAGAGGTAGACAAATAGACACGATTTCGTTATAAATATTTAAAGATCCGACTGTAAATGCTGACTATACTGCAGGAATTATAGTAATTCTTCCTTGATATGATTTTTAGCGAGCTTTAATTTTCTAATTCAATTTAAAAATGTTTCTGTTAGAATTATCGAATTGCTTCCTTAGCAAAAGCTCCATAGTCTCTTGCGTGCTTTAATTTTCGGTCATTATAGGGTGGTACATTAGGGTAGTGCAAACAGAGATCTGGTAGATAAATACTAGAACGATGTACTTGAAGGCAATGACCTCTATAGGAAAACTTTGGTCTTCTCGACACTAAAACATTGATATACATATCATACTTTGAGATCGGACTGTAAATGCCTAAGATATAACAAAAAAACTAAAATGGGGAACCCCAAATTCGGCAAAAAAAAATTATATTTTTTTTCGAAGCCACCTTGCACAAATACATTATATATATTAGAGGAGGAAAAGTAAAACTTTTTTTTCCCTTGTAAGGTGGTACGCTCTAATGTACATACATACATAACTCAATATTACAACTCTTTTTTAGAGTTACGGCCTAGCTCCTCACAGCACCCATATTTATAATCATGAGTGCCGGAGCTACAGTTTGACATCGACTCCGAACGACAGATCTAAAAAGCTTCTTAATAGCAAACAGTTAATCTCAGAGAGTAGGTAGAAGACTACTAAGAGGTGGTTGTTGAAAGAAGTATTTTTCATACTTCTTTTTTCGAAGATGCCAGAAGTGGGGTTTAAACCCGGAGATCTCGTCTAGTAAACCAACACACAACATACTAGACTACGGCGACCACAAAATATACATACATATGTACATGACCATGAAGTCATTGAACTAAATTTAGAAACTCTAACCGTTCCATCAAACTTATTTATCCACTTTTTGACTAATGATTTACATACATTGAGTATGAAGATATCTAAACCAAATTTAGAAGCTCTTACTGTTTCTATGTTGAGATATAGACGAATCAATATTAGTCAATCACTTTGCATTAATGTGGTATCGCCTAGTTGGAATTTTTGAAATTTATATAAATAGCCTATATATCTTTCCAGACAACTGCAGCGATAATGTAATAACTTCAAGAAAATTGGTTGTGCCATATTTTTATATACATTACATTTATACAAAAGAGGCTTTTTACAGCATTGGTGGCCTTGCTTGAGTTTGAGCGCTAAAGTGTAATATGCTTTTTTTACATACACATAATACTAATAGCATACAGCCCAATGAAAGAAACAATATCTTTCATTTCCTATCAATATTTTAAATAAAACTTTTCTTCTTAATACCAGGGGTTGGCCCAATGATAAAAAAATTAGCATATGCACTTCACATCAATTTATAACTTCGTTGAGTCATTTATAGCGGTTTCTTTTCAACTTATGAAAATATGATTATTTACCAGGTACTTATAATAAAATATACAATCGCAGTTTTTTTTATATAAGACCAATATTTATGCTGTGAATTGTATTGGAATCGGAGAAGTAGGTTTTTTTATTATTAAGCGCCTTATATGGGACAAGTTGCTGTCAAGTTGATCACTCAAAGACCAGTGTTGAAATGATCAACAGCAATTGCCCCACCTGTTGATGTTAATTTTGGTTTGTCGTGAAGTGGTGAGAATCTCGGCTAACTTGTTGTTG
Source organism: Metopia argyrocephala (assembly GCA_963576795.1). Classification (NCBI taxonomy): domain Eukaryota; kingdom Metazoa; phylum Arthropoda; class Insecta; order Diptera; family Sarcophagidae; genus Metopia; species Metopia argyrocephala. Next base: position 40,626,764 of record OY756208.1, read on the forward strand.
ATAAGTTTTGATCCTTGCTCTTAGTTCTGCCTGTTTAACCAGTAGGTGGCGTTTTCTCCTAATCAAAGGTGGAGAGAGTGGAATGTAAGGGGCGGTTTTATTAGGGAAGGACTTCTCGATGGTGTGGGGGGTGATCCTCTTATATATATTTTTTATTTAAGTTAAACCTTTGAAATGCCTCACAAATTTTTTCTTTTTCATATACTTCAGTGCTGAGACTCGAACCTGGGCTACTTGGAGGTGTAAGCGACCGCTATTACTACTACACTACGCCACCCCCGGTTTAAAAATTTATTATTATTTTAGAAAACTTTGTTAAATATTATGTTAGAATATATCTCTATGTGCTTTATTAGGCATAGAAGAAAGAAATTGTTAAAATATTTTTATTTTTGTTCCCCTTGTTTGTGTTTGTGTTTTTTAGTGCTGCAAATTATACCATCTTATAAAAACGACTAAACTCATACTTCTTGTAAATCAATAAATGTTTAAAAGCTTTTATTAGAATAAAATCGTTTACTTGAAATTAATTAATTTTGTAATAATTTAATAAAATATGTGAATATATCAAATGAAATGTTTAAAAAAAGTTATAAAATTATTAAAAACTAATACAATATTGCTTAAATTGTATAACAATGTTTAGATATCATCGACTATTTGTTTGTGAAAAAAATTTATCGTCTGAAAAAAATTTTACAGAAAGTTTTCATAAAACTTAAAATTAGAATCGCATTTTTTGTGAAACAGGGAACAATTTTTTCCTTTTGCTTTTTCACAGAAACAGAACCGAACTCTGGTCACTTTGAAACCGGCAAACGTGCACTTTATTTAAATTTTAAAAGTATAAACCACTAAACAAATTCGTTATAAAGATAAGAGAAGAGAATTATTTGTGAGATTGTATTTTATAAACAAAACAATGATTTTATTTTCTCTTTTTAATTTACACGCATACATACATACCCATATACAAGTGGTTTTATTTTTAATTGAAAGTTTAATTTAAGGTGTAGCCAACACGATAATCAAACACGTTATAAAGTGGCAACACTAATACTGTTGTTATTTTTTCACTTTCTTCTTACTACACATATTCTATACGATCGAGCTTTTAAAGTGCATTAAAGTTTTGACGCTCTACAAAACTTCAGTATACGGCGAGATTTCATTACGTGTGGTTTAATGGTAAATAGCGGTTTGTTTCTGTGGTGTTTGTGTTGGTTGTTTTTTAAATATTTTTGGTGGCAAATCATAGAGAGTGTCTAAAAGCAAATAAGTTAAAAAGCAATAACAAAGAAAGTAATTGTTATTAATAATAATATTAAAAAATATTGCAGAAAAATAAAAAGTCGCAATTAAATGATGCCAATATTTGCAATTTTAATAAAAATATTACTGGAAAGCAAATTGCAAATTAGAAAAAAAATCCTTTTAAAGCCAGTGCTGTGAACAGAAAAAAATTAATTTATTTTATATAAAATTAAAGTAAAAAAAATCATAATTTTTATTTGAATAATTAAAAAGGTGTGTATGTATGTTTGTGTTTTTTTAATAATGAATTAAATGTAAATGTAAATTTATTTTGTTAACTCACATACAAACATACTCGTATTATGTGAATCAAATTTATGGGCTAAAATGTTGTATCATAATAGATGGCAAATTTATTTTCTAATTCGATGTATTAGTACGTTTTACTTTGCGTTGGTGTTAGTGTACTAACTATATATTTTTGTTATTGTTTTCATATTAATTGTTGTTAATTAAATAAGACAAAAAAAAAAAAAAAACAAATAAACCACAACGATCAAAACAAAAATCCACCTTAGCCAGTGAATACAAAAAAAAACTTAAAATTGCAACAACAAAATAGTTGTTTGAATGAATACTATCGTTTACAATTTATATCGTAAAAGCACAGTGGTATTAAATACTTGAAATGTAAAAAATTAAACTGCAATTTTATTTAAGTTTATAATTTTAACCCCGTATTCATAAGAAATAAAATACATTTATTAAGGGCTTACTTGCCAAATTTCTACGCAATACTTGTCAAATAAGCCCTTAATAGACCTTTAATATTTTTTATGAATACGGCAGTTAGTTAATAATAAAATTATCAATTTCGACAATTTCGATTTTTAACCCTGAATTAAATATTTTGTGAATATTTTGAATATTTCATAAATACAGCCATACAAAAATACTTATGCATGTATGGGTATTTAAAATTTATTTATGAATAACTTTTTATATTTTTATAATTATAACACGCCAAAGACTATAAATTATAAAATTAAAACCATATTTAAAGGGTGACCAGATAACTAAAATACAAGTAAATAGTTAACTAGTCTGATTGTTTGATTTGTTAGTTTTTAATATTTAATTCTGCAAAAAAATTGTATATTTCCATAAGAAAATAACAAAGTGTTAAAAAAATAGAAGTGACAACAAAGTCTTGGTTTAGAAAACAAAAAATGATTTAATTAAAAAAAAATTATTTTTCTGTAAAAACAATTGTTTTTTTTTTATTAAGGTCAGCACTCAGGGGACGACCCCCACTCATGCAGTAAGGACAATGTGCTGGTCTTGTAAAATATGTTATATGGAAGGGGGAAAAACGGAGTACTGCTTGTGGTGGACATTTGATATAAAATTACTGATATCGTGATTAGCATTAAAGCATTCGTTGTAAGCCTGTTCCATAAATTAGTAGTACGACTAAATAACGAATTCTCTCTATAATGCATTGTGTGATTCACTGGACAATCTAGTACAAAAGGATGTGCTCTAAGAGAGGTACCAGTAGTCCACAAAAATATGCGATTATGCTGAATCAAAACCGCTGTTTCATCAAAGCACCACCCATGGTAGTACCGATAGAACAAAGAAACGCACACCATTTTGCACCGATGCTGCAACAAATCGATAGATTATTATGATACGAGTACAAAGAATTATATTTTTAATATCATAATTGGATAGACAATTTTTCGTCACGGCTGGCGGAGACAAGACACAATCTGGAATAGCAATTTTCTCAAACGTTTTGAAACATATACGACCATATTTCGACAATAACTCTTTGAATCTTGATTTTTAGGTGTTCAATTAGTTCTTTGGTTTATCGACATAGACAACAGACTTTTCTTTAAGTAAATCTATTGTAGCGTATGCTGGGTGGCAGGTGGCAACGTCCTTATGGAACAATATGTCGGCAAGATTAATGTACGAGAAAATTTCTAATCATGGTGCTTTATTGTTCATCATTGACATTACCTTTTATGGTTGCTAATACATACATACATAACTGGCCTTTACAACCCTGTGTCAGGATTACGGCCTAGCTTCTCGCAGCACTCATGTTGTGTGTGTCAATTTTTATCCATGAGAACCGGGACCTACAGTTTAATGTCGGTTGTTAATAACTTATTGCAAAAATTGCATCAAATTCAAATATTGCTACAATTTTGGAACTCCCTTAATGTTCTAGCTAAGGGCTGACTTTATATAATTAGAAATTTTTAGTATATTTTTAAATCACAAGATGTGAAGAAACTATACATCTATGTATAATATTTTTTGGTTAATTTTAAAATTGATTTCAACACATGCACGACTATTAATTAGGGTTTACAAACTGTTTTATTCATGAGTAGTTTGCTATCACTGTAAGTTCATAAAAGTACTCGTATTTGTGTAATTGTTTTGATGAAAACAGATAGAAAAGTAACAACAACAATGGGTCTCTTAACGCCTCAGTAATTTTTTAACAAAAAAATAACAAAAATGTGAATTATTTTTATTTTTCAATTTTTGCTTTTATTTATTATTCACAAATTCAAATAATTTTTTGTTTTTAATTTTCTGGGTAGTGGATGGCCAAAGTAGAGGTTGAAAATTATGTTAAAAATCTTTTTTTTTATATTTCAATATTTTTTTTTTCGAACATGGCGGTACATCACATTTACGTCAATTACTTGCAATACAATTCGTAACAAAAGTGTAGAAATTGGCTGCAACTCTTTACATGTGTAAAAAAAAGTAGAGGCCAATAATCGAAAATAACACCGATAAAATGAAATGTGTAATTGAAAAAAAAAGTTGTTTGTTACGCTTGTTACATCTTTTTTGTTTGTTTTATGTAATAATTGAATTTAATTTATAAAGAAAGCAAAAAAAAAGAAACTTTGTAAAAATATGTTTTTATATAAATCAGTATAATTTATCATTACCGGAGGATAATATTTTAATAATAAAATAATATTTTGAAGAAATAATTCGTCTCATTTTAGCTCTTTTGAAAGTAGTATCCATAATATAACTAGCTTAAACCTAGCTATTTTTCGACTGATGATTTTTAGTAATTCAGTCCAAATTCAGAGCTGTGAACGATGCACAAAAGATGCATAGAAGTAGATGTGTAGGAAGTACCACGCCTACTTGCCCACCTTTTTTTATGTTGCTAATTTTTATTGACTACGAAATCAATCACATAAAATTCAGAAACTATAGCTTCAACACATCTCAAGATATAAAAAAATAAATATTTAACTCTTATGGGAAGTATCACGCCACTTGTCCAATTCCGCTTATTTTCTGACCGAAGTTGTTCAGACCAAATTAATAAAGATTAACTTTAACGCTTGTCAAGATTTAGTGGAAACAGTTTGTATGGGAGATTATGCCCACTCTGTGACTGACTAAGTTTAGAACCTTTTCACGATATATATAAATTACTATTTTCTAGTTTCATAAACTATTTTACTAGTTTCATAATTACTGACACAGTGCAAATCGCCTTCACTATAAGAAATCCACTGCACATACTCCCTTTAAGTTGACAGATTTTTTACAACTAATACTTATACTTCATTTTTGTGTAAAAAGTTTTTGTTGTTCTTGGGTTATAATTATGGAATGGGGAGATAACGTAAACCGTATTGTAGTAATTGGCCTAAAAAAAATGTGGAATGAAATCTGGAGACATATATCGAACGTTGCAGCTGCTCGGGGTAAATCGCAGTTTTCTTTATCATGCTGTGAAACTATTTAAGGATACTGGTGGAGTAGCAGACCGTCCAAGATATGGCCGTCAGCGCTGTGTGCGAACTTCCAGAGCAGTCAAAGCTGTAAAGAATTGAATTTATCGAAATCCACTTCGAAAGCAGCAAGTATTGTCGCGTGAGATGAATATATCTAAGGTATCCATTTCTCAAATAATTAAATATGACTTGGGACTTCAGGCTTATAAGAAACACACGGGGCATCTACTTACGGCGGCTTTGAAAAAGAAACACAAGCAAAAATCAAAAGCAGTACGCCAATAACGCCAGTACGCCAATAACGGTCACTGAAAAATTCTCTTTACTGATGAGAAAATTTTTACTCTGGAAGAGTCGTTCAAAAGACAAATCGATATAGTCTATACTCAGTCATATCTACAAGCAAATGAATTGATTCCGAGAGTTCAGAGATGTCACCATCTTGCTTCTGTGATGGTATGGTGGGTAGTTGCCTATGATGGCGTCACCAAGCTCCATTTCTGCGAAAAAGGTGTTAAAACCTCGTCAAAGGTGACGTTTTGGAAAATGTTGTGAAGCCGTTAAACAGCACACGGTTCAAAAACGAGCCGTGGAGTCGGCCCCAGCCCATAAAACAAAATCCCACTCAAGACTTGTTAAAACACAATATACCAAATTGTATTTCCACAGAAGATTGGCCATCGGGTAGTCCAGACCTGAGTAATTTAGACTACAAATTATGGTCCGTTTCAGAAGGCATAGTCTGTACTACTCACCACAAAAATTTGAATTCTCTTAAGAGTGCACTTATCCGCGCAGTGGACAATTTCCCAATGGAGGTCGTGCGTACTGCAATAGATGATTGGCCTGTAAGACTTCGATCGTGTTGTAGGGCAAATGGTGTTCATTTTGAATAGTTTTTCTTTTGTTGTATTCTTAAATATCTAATAAACCAAAATACAAAAAATTATTTAAAAAGCTTTTGCCGTTTGTTTTTTTTTATCAATAAAAAACCGTGTGTCAGAATATATGAAAGTATGGGAGGTATCAGGTTTAGATCCAATTTTGATAAAAAAAATTCCTTATTGTACATTCAGTGGTTCAATCAATCTATATATTTATGTTCCAAATTTAAACACAATTTGTTCAGTCTTTGAGGGGTGCTTGACAAAGGGAATTATAAAGAGTTTTCAATATTTATATGGATTAATATAAAAACTCGAAAACCTATTTGAATTAGGAAAACAACACATTCGATTAATTTTTGCTTGAAATTCCTTTTATAAACGAACAATTCAAAAGTTGATTGATTTTTTTTCAACAGTTAAGACAATTACTACATACTTTGGTCACAATTCAAAATTAATAAATAAAAACTTAATTTTTTTCATAAATTTTTTATTAGTGAACTTATTTTTCTGTGCAAACAATTTGGTGTAGAATAACATGGGTTAGGCTTGAGTCACTAAAATATTTCATAATTATTATTGTATGGTCAGAGAATTTTTGTTACTTAGAAGGAAAATTAAATATACGTTTTATATTAGTTTCTAACATCTATAATAAAATTATTTAGTACCTAGTATAGTGCAATGAATCACTAAATGAGGTAATTTTATAATTTTTCCAAATAAAACTATACGAAATTCGCAAATTGTAAAACAGTTAAGGAAATAAATGTGTAATATATACAGAAAACTAAATTAAATGAAAATAATGTACTCGCATTACAAAATTACACAACTACTTGCTCCTATTGGCAAACATACAGCACATGTGATGTACGAGTATGAAAAAAATAATTAATTTTGAAATATAAATTTTTATTTTATTGCGCAAAAGTAATTTAACTAAAATTATTCGATTCAAACAAATTATTTTGTTTTCACAAACTTCGAAGAAAAAGAGCAACATACGAAATGTGTACAAGCTCTTGGTTAAAAATGTTTACAAACTCAAATGAAAATGATTGTTGCAATCCTTTAAATCTTCCGGAAATTATTTTTAAACAGTCGTTAAAAGTGGCGCTTACAGAATGTTAGAAAATCTTCTCATAAGATAATTAATTAAAAGTAATTGTAAAATTACTAGCGATGCAGTTGAGACAAAACGTTAGAGGAGATCAATGTGCCTTAAAAAGTATTAATTAAGTTTTTGAAATACCTAAAAATGTGTTGTAAAATTTTTATTTTTAAATAGGTTAAAAACGTCAAAATGTATGCATAAAAAATAATTGGGTGTTCTTTTTAGAGATTCACAATTTTTATTATTTTTATTTTTTTTATTTTATGATCAATACTCAGGGGTAAACCCCTACTAAATGCAGTGCGTTGTATTGGAATGTTGAATATATAGATATATGTAGATAGATAGATGTGAAGTTGTTAAGCGCCTTATGTCAATGGGATAAATTGCTGTCAATTTGATCACTCAAATGCCAGTGTTTACCTTCACCTTTGAAAGATCAACAGCAATTGCCCCATCTGGATGTTGAATGGAAGTGATGAGCATCTACTATGTAGGTTAGCTGTTATCTTCCCAGAAGGTGGCGCTGTCTTCCTGATCATTCATTTCTTGGTGAAATAGACTGGAAATGTCAGGGGGGAGAGGGACCTCTTATTTTTTAAATTATAATTTTTGAAAAACCCCAAATATTTTTTTTCTCCTTCGCTGGGATTTGAACCTTGGTCGTTTGAGTTTCTGTGTACGCGCTCTAACCATTATACACTGCGCTATTTGACAACCGATTTAACAGCTGATAACAACACTGCGCTCTAAAAAAGTCAAACAATTCGTAACCATTCTCAGCAATTAGAATTGTGTTCTTCTACTTAATGGAAGATTTTACGTAAGGATATTGACTTAAAAGTTTTCCAAATTCAACTTGTGCAGGCTTTAAAGCCAAACGACTATCGTTTTATGGGCTGGCGAAGTCATTTGTACATACATACGCCTTGGCAAACGATGATAATCAGAGTGTTGACCAATCGATAGTGAACCGTGATCCAATTAATTGACCAACAAGATTGTGCTTTCACCTCACTGAATTTTAAGGGAAATAAAGCTGACTTTTGTATAAGTCGACTCTAACTCATTTATAAACAACTTAAAGTATGCTTTTGACTTTAAAGTCGGTTCCAAAGTTAAAACCAGGTAAAACAGTTTTTAACTTTTTAAACAAGACATTTGCTCATTTTGAATGTTACAAAAATCTTCGGAGAATTTTCAATTACTGATAGAAAGCCAAAAATAATTTAAATAGTAATTAGGAGTTTTAAGTTTTTGCTACAAAAGAAAAACAATTTAATTAAAATAAAAACACATGTTTTCTTTCTTTCAGTTTGTTTTTGTGGTGTTGTACTGAAAAGGATTTTTTCTAAATTTCTCTCTCTCTACTCAATATTTGTTTGGATTACTAGAATTAATAAATATTCCAGTGGAGTGTAGCGAAAATGTCACAATTTCGTGATAATTCTTGGGTAAGTTTTTATACGAATTTTATTTATTTTATATTCATTAATTATTATTATTATTATTGCTGCATTCATATTTATCTGTTCATATCATTTATTTATTGACATTTTATGAATTTATATTCGTATTTATATTACACTGTGTTTCAAAAAAAATTTGATTTGAACTTAAAACAAAAAATCAAAGTTGTAAATTATTAAAACATTTTTACAGTAGTACTTAAATAAGAGCGTATTTTACGTCGCCTAGCACTTAAGCTTAAGTCTCATTACTGAATTAAATCAGTTGTACCGCTGTTAGAAACTTACAACTTGAAAATATTATCTATAAAATAATATTCACCAAATCTACAATATTTGGCATATTTACGAATATTTTGTACAAAAGTTATCCAAATCAAATTTAAATATACATATGTATATAAGCTTTGATACTTAATATATTTCTACAGTAAATTTTACTGACGTAGTAAAGAAAAGATGTATAAAGCCTAACTGTAGGAAAATTTCATCCTATAATTATCAATGACAGATTGTTTATGTAGAGTATATCAGGCTTGCTTACGAAACATTTGTATTTTTGATTTAAAATCCAAAGAAAACTACCGGTCAAAGCGGCTGCCCTTGTCTTGTTGTTAACATATGGAGAATCACGCAATCAATTTACAAATTAAACCATGCGTTGGAGAGTTTTACTGTCATTAATGGTTAAAAAATGGGCGGAACATCACGCCCAATTTACAAAATACTAATGCCCGTATTCATAAAATATATTTTAGGTTTATTGATGGTTTATTTAACAAATTTCTATGCAACACTTATCAAATAAACCCTCAATAAACCTAAAATATTTTTTATGAATACAGGCATAAAACTTTAGGAGATTCTCATAACTACATATACTTCTAATATTAGAATTATTGAATTTTTTCGTGAAGAATATTTTGAGGTGGCTAAAATATGGCATGGTTAGAAGGAATGTGCCTAATAAATAAAAATAAAATGACTCACTACAAAATAATTATAAATATATATTATTTGCTATATGTATACTTGGGATAGGTGACAAAATTGGGAGGGCCACCACGAACGCTTTAATATATTAAAAATCGATAATTTAAATCAGAAGTAAAAAAATATCGAAAAATGTCTAGGGATTTGTGTCATACATACGAGTACCTTCTGCTCTTAATGCTTTGTTGCATACAATGGCTTTTTTGGCTTCTGTATACCAATTTTAGAGACTGTTATATTACAATACGCGACTATACAGCTTTTATTTGGATAGAAACCTGCCGTTTTCTCTCATAATCACTTTTTTACACTTTTTGTCTAAAACGTTCTCAGATGGGTCTTAAAGTTTGCAAACTTCTACTTGATAACTATGAGCGAAGTAGATTTGTATTGTACATTACATTTTCTAGCGACATCCTGAGGATTTTAATGGAATCCCTGACGGGGCACTGCAGAATTAATGGGCTTTTAATAAAATAGAAATTGTTTGGAATAGTTTGTGATAAGGCAATCAAGTCATCAGAGCACATACTTGGCACTTCTGCAGCATTGATGCAAAGTAAAAACAGGCACGTTTGTAATTACCAATTATACATCCTCAGGTCGAAGTAATTTTTTTTACCTCTTACAGTGTGTCTCAGAACTCAACATCAAGCCGAAATAGGGTGACAGGATTGATTGTAACCATCACTAATGGCAAACAGTCCACTATCTATCTCTCTCATCATTTTTTTTTTTTTTTTTTTTTTTTTTTTTTTTTTTTTTTTTTTTTTAGAATAAAACTAACAAGTATTGTACCATTTTACACTCCTGCATAAATGCGCAAACTTTTAATGGCACTTGTCTAGACATACTTTTTATTAAGGAGGGCATTTTAAAGAGTTTAAAAAATAATCTTAATCCTAGAAAAATTGGGCCATTTGCTTCATTATTTTTGACTGTGGTTCTAGAAATGTTGTTTAGGCGTACGGTTCTAAAGTTTAAATAAACAAAAATAATAAAAAAAAAACCACAATAACCGAAAAATGGTTACAGTTTGACCAAATTTCTAGGTTTTTCTTAAAGTTCTATAAAAACTGCATGGGATAGATTTTTTTCTGACTTTTCTCGTGATGATTTTGTCAACACAACTGAAAAGGTATTGTTTGTTACAAATTTAAACATTCTAATAGACTAATGCTTAACAAAATGTTAACAGGTTGTTGTACACAGTGTACAGTGATTTTATTTATTAAAAAATAATAATGTCAAGTTTTCTACTTATAAAAGCAACCCTGATTTTGACATTTTTCCATAAAATAAGTTTATAAAGTTGCATATAAAGTAAGGCTATTAATATTTTAAATATGAGTACTTGTTGTTTAAGAAAGAAGTCTCTAATATTAACATCCCATACAAATGCTAATTTTTGATTTTAGAAATTTATTTAAACATTATTGAAGTTTTATTGGAAATGGTGTAATTTAATTAATCGATTAATAAAATTCTTGAGTTTTTTGGTGATTTGTCTGCCTCGCTTATGTATGAATATTTGATTATAAATTTAACCATTAATTTATTGTTATCTGTAGCGTTTTAATGGGTATTGATTTGCTTAATTTGTTATAAATTTATTTTTATAATAGACAGTCAATATTTTTCTCAGTTTAGGGCAATCTAAACCATATATACATACTTTATTACAATGAAGTTATATTACTCAAATTCAAATGAATTTGATTGATTATTATAAGAAATTATAATATTTTATTGATTTTTCTAAAAAAAGTATAACATGTTTCAATACTTACTTTAATTACTTAAATATGTATGTTACGAGTATAAAGATTTACAAAATGGCAAAATTTTGTAAATGCTGTATTAAATATTTGTATTTGTTTTTTTCTATGAATAATAAGCTTTAGTAAGAACTTATATATAAATTGCTTTTAACAAATAATAAAATTTAATTTATTTATAAATTTATATGCAATTCAATCGATTGATTCATTACTCAAAAACAATAATTTGCCATGACTAATGACGCGTCTACAGGTCTAAAGAAATTAAAATAGTCGTATATACCATACATACATATTTTTTATCTAATAATAGTGTTTTTTTAACCAAAATGTTTGCTTTTAACAAAAAAGCTTATATTTTAAAAGTTTTCCGCCTCATCTGATGAAAATATATCTTTTTTTTCTCAGAAATGATCATAAAAACAAGTTGTCCCATTGAATGCTTGACTACAAAATCGTTATCAATTTCAAGTTATTTTTGTGTAATTTATACACGAAAATGTTTGGATACAGTCTCGGGTAAACAAGCTGAATGAAAAAAATCAGACATGTAAATATTTAAATCTTAAATTAAATTTTTGCCATATGATAATAATAGCCTTAATCACTCTTCGTTGCAAAATCAATTGCAGGTCTTCAGAGCTTAACAAAATTAGCATATGTGCTTACATATATATATCATTGTTATTATTTGATATTGTTGGCTAAGTTTGAAAGATTTCGAAAGAAAGTAGAGCTGATGCTGCCAATGTGTAACCGCACCAAATAATCAATCTTATTGGATGTTCTGTTCATTCGTTTCCGCCTTGGAGATTATGCTGGCTTCATATATGGCAAGTTAAATTCATAAATGCAGCTTGCAATGCAATACTGCAATGTATAGTATTCATAAACTCATTAGACAAAGTATTGGTAAGTTCACTAATGTGTGGCAATACTCTTCAATTCGCAACATCTGTTGTGCTTTAGGATTTATTAGTACTGATTTACTACTTTGTATGTATTCGTTTGTCTCCGTGGTCTAGTGGTTAGTGAGTTGGCTTACTAAGACATGAGCCCAGGGTTCAAACCCAGCTCTAACATCTTAAAAGAAGATATATGAAAAAAATATATTTCTTTCGTCCACTACCTCTCAGCAGTCGTCTGGCAAAAGCTCTGAAAGTAACTGATTGCCATGAAAAAAGCTTTTCAAATTTGTCGTTCGAAGTCGACTTTAAACTGCAGGTCCCGGTACTCATGGATAAGAATTAACACATACAACATGAGTTCTGCGAGAAGAAGGTTTGTTGATAATTTTTAGCTGAGAAGAGTAAAACTAGCGTGAAAAAGATCAATAATTGCTCGAATTTCTAACTCACTAAACCGTTTGTATTGAACGTAAAACGGACGGAGTGATCTATGAACTTCACGAAGGGCTTTTATTTTCAAAGTAAATTTTCACAATTTGTAAGCACTTACTTGTGGGTCGTGGTATACTGGTTAGAGCGCTCGCACAGAAATTCAAATCCCAGCGAAGGAGAAAAGTTAAAAAATAAATTTGCGGTTTTTCGAAAATTATAATTAAAAAAATCGAAACCGCGGTTTTTCATTTCTTCGGTTATTAGCAAATTCTATTTCAAAATATTAACGATACTTCTATTTTTGAATAAATAAAAATTATTTTATAAAAAAAAACATTAAAAATGATAAGAATTTCCTCTGTACGTACTAGCACTGTCCGATTAGGTTTCCGCCTTCAGAGTGCAAGAACTTTGAATTCGTGTTGAAAGACAGGTATTGCTGCTAAATAAGTTGAATCCAAGATGTTTCTGGCAATGTTTTGCAGTATACGATAAGTGCAAATATTTTTTTATTTACTTGAAATAAAAGTACGCCTTTAATTTTTATTTAATTTTATTATAGATAAAAACAACAACAAAAATTTGTTTGTTTTGCTTTTGTGACTAAAAATCAAACCATACGAATACAGACCTTTTTGTTATCAGTAAAATAATATTTAATTTATTTGTAAACACAAAACTAAATGAATATTTAAAATAATGGTGAAATTTTCAACTTTTTTGTTAAACATTTCAAAGCAACTTTTATTATTTAATAAGTGACTTTTTTTTAGGAGCACAAAGTGTAATTGACCTTATCTTTGTCGATTTTTCATTAATTAAAGCAAAATTTAATAGATTACCTTTAATAGAGAGGCTTTAGTTCATTGACCTATTTTGACGGACTATTTTTCTAATAAATAAAATTTCTATTTAAATTTCTTTTTAAAACTGCATTACAATTGAGTACTTAAACTTCATATTTTTTTAATTAAATTTTATGAGGCTACAATTTACTATTTATTACGAATGATTTTTATAGGAAAAGTAAATTCGTTTATGTATTCTTTTGTTCAATTATGTTGCACAGACAATCGATTTACAAGTAAGACCAGGGTGTCAGAGGTGAGCCCTTTCATTGTCTTGTTAAAAATTGTTTAATTTCTACAAATAAAGTAAGAAAAAAGAAAAACAATTATAGGTCAAACGAATTAAAAACATTTGAATATTAACGTTTAAATTTAAGAAATCTAAATTATATAATAATTAAAGAAATATATTTCTTTATACTGCTAATAACTATACATTTTAATGCATGAACTAAATTCTACTGATAAAGTCGTGGTCAAAAACATACTTTATTGGCAAAATTAATGTTCACCATCGAAAGCAATACAACGCTTGGTATTATTATTATATTTAGGGCCAGCACAATTACAAGACACTGCGACTTATAAGATCTCTTGTGTCCTTTCGAAACAACTCTTTGTTTAATTATTTTATGGTATTTTTGTAATATTTTCGTCGGTAATTGCTAATAATTATCTGGTACCTGAATATCCTCAATTACCTCAATCTGACGAACTGGTTATGAGAGATATTTTGACGATGGTCTCGAGTGCATGCTGCTAATTGAAGTTCGTGTATGAGCGGCCACGTCAAACAAAACACCATTCCGCAAAGATCTGTCAAAATTTTGTGTTGTGCCATACTCTTTTAAAAAAGCGAGTATTTGATATCCTTGTGCCGGATTATCGTAATATTTACTTTTAAATTTGTGCTATGCCAACACGACCGACAAGTTATTAAGCAAAAAATTAGAACAATTGCTCCACATTCTTGAGGTTTATAGCATATCTTATTGACATGCATTTTGTCAAAGCAGGTCGAACATGTACCGCCATTTTGTCAACTTAAAGCATCTTTTGTGGTGGGACTTTTGCGCCATCATTTGAATCATTTCTATTTAACAGGAAGAAAATTGTTCGAGTTCTTAAAAACTATAATTATAATATGTGTTTAATTGAAATTGTCTTTTAAAATGTTTCGCTTTTATTGCGTTTTTTTTTTTTTTGCTTATCACAGAAAAAGAAAGTAATTAATGGAAATATAAGATGGAAAGCAAAAAAATTTTGCTTTCGTTCCCATAGAAATATATCTTTTATTTTCTTGTAATTTGCATTTTATATGGATATTTAATACCGTTTGATAACTTTTTCTTTATTTTTTTATTTAAAATGAATGTTCTAGTTCTCAACGATCTTCTGTCTATAGCTTTTTTTTCAGCTAACATGTTACTAATGTTGCTCTTTCACCTTAAATGCCACATGTACATATTTGAAAATGTTTGTTTGTTTTTATTGAAATACTTTAAATGCTTAAAAAAACATCTTCACATGATTAAGAATTCTTAACACGTTTTGTAATACTAAACTACTTTTTCTTTTTCACTTTTTTTAATTTATTTGTTTCTTTTACATAAAAAACAATCAAATTTTTGTTTCTTATACTCGTATTTTCAACGTAAAAGTTATAAAGAAAAGAAGCCAACATTCTAGGCCATATATTGAATTTTTAATATTTATTTTAAATAGAAAAACTTCTTTTCTTATTCCAAATTTAAGTTTCATTGTGATTTCCTTTTCAATATACATATGATTGTCTAATTATTGTTTTCTTAATTAAATATATAAAAATGATTTGTTTGTTAAAAGACTTAAAAATGTCATGTGTTAAGCTTAAACTTAAATAACGTAGCCACTATTTTATGGAAATAATTTATTGAAAATATTTCGTTATATGTAAACAATTCTTTGACAATTATTTCAAAATAAAGTTTAATAAGCAAAAAGGTTTTGATATTTAATTAAACAAAAATGAAACAACGAAAAATTAACAAATAATTGTTTTCATAAAATAGTGGTTAAGTTTTTTTCGTAAAATATTTCTATAATGTGGCCGTAGTAGCTTTATTTTAGTTGTAGATTTAGATCTCTTTTTATTTTCTTTAATAAAAATATAAATAAAGTTTATAAATAAAGTTTTTTTTGCTTCTGTTAAAAATAAAATACAATTTTATCGAATAAAAGAAATGTTTTTAGAACTATGCTTTAGTTAATGATTAATGATGAGAAAAGAAAAGTGAAACCTTATTTTTTGAATAGTTCTATTCTACTTGAACATTTATTTTTTGTTACAACTACAGTTGAAGTTCGATTATCTGGTCCGAAGGTGCAAAACGCAACATTTTGTGTAAAAATGTCATTTATACAAAAACATTCTGCTATGCAATGTTACGTCGTCATGCCATGTCATGCGATGTCATCATAGTGTCTTAGCATGATATTGCATATCGGCTAACCTGCTTTAGCTCGCTGTGTTGAATATCATGTCTATGCTCCGGTAATCTGCTGGCGCTATCTTTCATTTTACTTTATTCGTATTTTATAATAATATTTAATTATGTTCACAATACAATATTAACAGTAATTTTGTTAGAATAAAAAAATTAAATATAAAAAATATTATTGCCTTAAATCCTCTGTTCTAAAAAATATATAGATAATTATAAATTGCTAGAAATAATTACAAAAACTAATATAAGAAAATGTAATGAGGATTTTTCTTTATAAAACTACAAGTCCAAACCCAGCGTGCTTAGCTATACTTACCATTACCGTCTGTCCACATTTTACATCAAATTCAGAAACTATAGAATTAACACTTCTCAATATATAAAGAAATTAATATTTAACTTGTATGGAAGGTACCGTGCCTACCTGTCCATTTCCGCCTACTTTCTGGCCGTGATTTACCTTGACCGTAAGGTCATTCATTTAGATTTAACCGATATTAAGATATACAAAAATCAGTATTTAGTTTGTATGGGAAGTACCTACGCCCAAGTCCAATTTTAAGAAGTAAAACATATCCTTTCGGTAGTTGAGTGTATCTACTTATATTCAAAATTTCAAAAAAATTGGTTTAGTCGTTTGGGCCTGATTGACGGACAAAGAAACAGATAAAAAGACAAACGGACTTACAAAGCCATTTATAATATTCATACATAATTCGTAACAATCTATGAATATATGCATTTACATACACATACATACATATGTATGCTACCCAGTTGGCATAATCGTCGTGCATTACAATGCTGTCAAGTATGCCTTTAAGACATGTCACTAACGATTGTCGACAACTCTGCGGAGGCGTTCGTGCACGATCTTTTATAGTCTATTTTTGAAGTTGTCGATTCATTCACATTCATTCAATGTGCTGTCGACGACAAGCTCAGTGTCATTGTCGCTCATCCTGTACTGCACGATTTTTGCCAAATTTGTTTGAAAATGTCGCCGACGAATTGATCTAGCTGTAATCTAATCGTTGGGCATGATAGTCTATTGTCGTTCACCCATCATCGCGGATATCTTTAAGACAAAGCCAACTGTGTATACTCGTATTTTACAAAGAATAAAAAACTCAAAAAAATTTTTCTTTCTTTTTCTATGAAAGAATTGACACTAAAATATGTTATAGTTTTTCAATTATGATAAATATGTAGAATTATTGTTTCGTCAGAAACGCTTTAATAAGATCAAAGTTAACTGCAATGAATATTTTTTGGTAATTAATTAACTTTGATCTTATTAAAGCGTTTCTGACGAAACAAAAATTAAAATTAAAATTGATCACACCTTTCCTTGGGCTCGAACCCGAGCCTTCAGCATCTAATGTAGAATTAATTTCTTAAATACAGTCAACTTGCGAAAACATGTACACTTTAAAGGATGAACGTCTCAAAAATGTGAAAATTTTTTTTTTTATTCAGACTACACTAAAGCATTACTTAATTGTATTGGGAAAATCTCCAAATTTATTTTATTTTCTTTAATTAACAATCTTGAAAATGTCAACTGCCTTAGTAAAAATTAGTTCATGTTATCGCAAGTGCACTGTATAGAATACTGTTCCAATTACGTTTTTTTCATTTCATTAGTTATTGGTTTTCTACAATATAAACAATCAAATTTCTTTTTATCACTTTTGTAATGAAAACTTTCAAGTTCTTTTTCTTGTTTGTTTTTCATAAAATCGAACGTCGGCCTTAAGAATATAATTTTGTTGTTTTCAAAAATCAGTACTGATCTATTCATAAAGCTTGTTATTGTATTTCATTCATGAACATAACAATCAGGTTCTATTACCAATTCAATTTGGCATTGAGCAGATATTGTTTGTGAATTCGTTTGCTTGTAATGAAGTTTAATAAAAAACTATAAAACGTGACTTGAACATTTGGTAGATTTCGTTTTTTGTACAGAAGCAGCCATACGTTGATAATGATGACAATGATTTTTAATTTTAAAACAATAAAAACAAAACAAATACTTTCTTTTTCTTTCACGGCTGGTGTGCACTGTGTAGAATTTTGAATGTGAATTTGAAAAAAACTAACTTTTTCTTCTTTTTTAAACTAAACTTTTAACAGAGTAATGATTTATTTAAGACAAATAGAGGGAAAGGAATAATAAAAATACACAATAGTTTTAAGAATTCAAGCGTTTGAATTGCCTTTCTCAAGCAGATGATGTGCTGATGCTTTAATAATTCAATTGATTGTGCTAAAATTCCACATATTTCATTTTTTCAGTATAGCAAGTTTCCAGCCACATATTTTTAACATCGTCTTATACTTAAAGCATTTATCGAGGTTTGCGTTGATTGACGCCAAACGTTGAACCTTAAAGGTGAAGGTCCACACCATGCGTTCATGTATAGATGCGTATAATACTTTTTATGCATTCTATGCGTTTCTAAATTCAAGTTACATGCAATGCGTCTTATGCGCCATATTATTTTTTTGGATCAACTGTTGTGTTAATATTGTTATCAAATAAAAACAATTAGGCAAAATGGAAAGTGAAATTGAGATTTTAAAATAATTTATGTAATTCAATGCTTTCATATTTATAATTGGCTTTATTCCAACTGGAATAAGGCCTAATATTTTATGCTACAAGGGCCTACGAAAAGATTGAATATAACACGAGACGATTGTTTTATGTTTCTCCTCCATAGCACTTGTTAATAACCACAACAGAGATGGCACTTAGTACTTAAAAGTAATCGATAAATAGAATACAAACCGATAAAAAGAAAACAAAATAGAAATAAAAATTGTTTTCAAAATTAATTTTTATGTTTTTTTCTTTTTTTTTTTTAAGTTATTACAACCTTTTTAATGAAAGCTTTTTCTTTTATTAAAAACTTTTTTTATACAAAAATAAAAAAATGTTTGAAAGAATCCACCATACAAAGTTGAAATTTTTTCACCACTCATGCAACGGATACAGTAGTAGAAAGTAAACCTACTTTGTTGCATTGATACGCATGCATTCTATGCGTTTTGCTGTGTAACTTGTCACATACAATTACGATGATTCTACTTTTTTGTCAGATCCATAAAAAGCAAAGACGTATAAACGCATGGTGTGTGACATGCCAAAATAAGAGCGTTAAAGTTGTGTCATGAATAGTAACGCCAACTTAATTTTTCGCCAAAACGTAACGAAATTTATGTCGTTAATATGAAAAAATCTCCAGATTTGACGTGAAAAGAACCAATATGATCTCATGTGGATAGTTATCGTCCTTCAGAAATGGGCCTAATCGCTAAAGATGATTTTCATTGAAAACGTTGCATGAACAGAACACCCTTTTGTTGATTGCGAGAATAAAGGAAAACTAATTTGACAAGCAGATGTAGTTTAAATAAGATAGCCGTTATCGACTGTTAAGGTTGGGATGCCACTGTTGGCAGACCCTATATTTTTACGTAATTTTCTTTTTAAACTCAAATATTTCTGTTTATTGCCATTTTAGTATTTGGACAAACGACAAACTCTCCTAATTCTAAGATTCAAATTAACAGATTCAAAATTGATCGTTTATTTTTTATTTTTCTTAAATCTATTGATTCCTATGCAATGTAATACATTTTTTTTAGAAGAATCTGTTCTAAATAGTCAAATGTTCACTGTGTCTTGGGAATACCTAGGGATCGTGAACTTGCTTAAGCAAATGCAGGTATGAAAGGTCATTATTACAATACATTCTACGCAAAAGTGTCTTAAAGTGTCATATATTTTTGTATTTTTTATGATTATTTCTTTTGTTTTTCTTTTAGATTCACAATAATTTTCATTTCGAATTTACTTGTCTATTACCAACATAAATAATAAGAAATTATTATTAGCAATAAGAATTTTTTTGTTAGCTATTCCAATATTATCTCTACACTTATACTTGAATGAACTGGAAAGTCTCTATATAATAAATTGTTTTATTAATTATTTACTTTGTAATTAGTTTAGTTGAGAAACTCTAACTAAAGGTCAAGTGGATGGCAATTTGTTCACACGGTACAATAAATTAAACTAAATTAAAAACAAATAGTAAGTAATAAAAAAGAACAAATAGACAAAATAGTATAAAAACAACTTAAACCTATATTAACCTTAAAAATTAAACAGCAATGAAAAATTTAAAAATCAAATCAGTCAAGCTCGACTACATTACACCTTACACAAAATTATGGGTTTCATAAATATTTTTTAAACACTTTTTCTATAAATCGCTCAGTATCTTGAATTGTTTCTTTTACAAAAACAGTTAATATGTTTTGGAATAAATATTGTTTTACTTGTAGGCTACCTGTAGATTTAAATTAATTAATTAATAATTCGACCCCTAGGAGGAAATTAATTAAATTCAAAAGATATATTACATGTATTTAGTCAAAAAAGATAGATATATTTGACATTAATTTTTGTGGAAGCTGTGTTGGTAGTACTTTACAGTGTTCAGAATTAGTCAACAAATTCTATCATGAGCTCTTGTATAGCTCACCAGTTGTTTAACAGATGTTCTATAGTTTCGAGTTGTTTTTTATTTCAAAGCTTTCACAGAGTTTCATGTGTGCATTCGCACAGAAATTATATCAGTAAGTCGTGCCATGTTATTGAAACCGTGTCTCTGTTGAGCCTACATATACAAATCCCAAGGATCGGTGAACTTAAAATTGCCTTATGTTTAAAACGAGCTTTATTAAAGCAATGTGTGCCGTTTTGATCAAAAACTGTTTACCGTATTTGATGTAGAACTTTTGAGTTTTCGAAGAAAAGTTTATTCAATTTTGCTTTGCAAACCTTTACGGAATTTATATTTTCACCATTAAAACAATTGTTCAGACTAGGAAACAAATGCAATATTCGATCTATATAAAGATGCATTAAAATTTCTCAGCCAAGCTCTCATAGTTTTTGTCAAGTTATCAAGACCACATACATACATGGTCTGATGTTGCGACGATAAAAAAAAACCTTTTCTGTTGATCAACTCTGACCGTTTTAATTGAATTTCTTGCTTCACTTGCATTTTTTTAATGGTTAATAGCTATTGGGTGATGAATTCTAGCAACTTTCACGCTGCTTATATCTCTGATTTTATGCCCTTTTCAAAAACGAGCAAACAACTACTCTGCTGTTTTTCTAGTTACACTATCATCTCCATAAATTTAAAAAAATGTTGTCAACAGCTTGCAACTCATCCTATCTTTTCTCTAACATACAAGTGAAATATAACGAATTTTCTCTTTTCAAGCGAGCTACAATGTTCCCTAATGGAAATTATAGTACCAGAGATATTACATTTTGGAGTCTTGTACCGACAATTTGTATTCGAACTGAAGGGAACACACATTTCGACAAAGCATTTTATCGCTGGTATTTTTGCTTTAAATTATACATATTTTTTCTAGTGAGAGGTGTCTTAAGTCAATCGGTGATGATATGTTTACATTCCTCTCTTGACTTTAAAGCCTTTCTATAAATATAGCGTGAATGTTTAATCGGGTAAAAGTTGATAGCTCTCGGCGTACTAAAATCCAGTTGATTTGATTAAGTAATCTACTTATTTATTCAAATAAAACTCTCAAGACCGCATATGAAGCAATTTTGCAAATTGTCTTCGTAAATCTCATGTCTTTATTATAAAAATGTAAAGAATTGAAAAGACCGGCTGATAATAAAGGAAATTATTTTTGTTTTGATTTTTTTGAGCCGTGCTTTGTTTTAATATCTCAGTTGGTATTGAGTTAAAAAGCAGTACTATAGTTGGGAAATCCTATTTGGCATCCACCTTTTCATAGAGGCCTTGACAAGATCACATGCCGACCCCTACTGAAAGGCATATAAATAAGATAGTGCTAAATGCAGTACATTTAGTTAAAAAGAAACAAGGTTTAGTAAGAAAAAAAAAATGTTAAATTGTGGTCTTTGCACCTGTTAAAGGAAAATTTCCAAACCACAAATAATGATTTTTTGTTTTCGTTGTGTTTTGTAACATGTATGTATATATGAGTGCTACATACAATACAACCAACAATATAAACAATAGTAACTAATCATTACATGTACTTACACGTATGTACAAACTATATTCATACATATGAGTTAATATTGTTAGAGATCTCGCTGTTTGTATTTCAGTTTCCCTTTCTTTCTAGTCACCGAACGCCACCAGTGCCACTACCTATACGTGTAGATAATTAAAAAAGGTCATTGTCATCAAATAAATCTTTATAATGTTGTCATTGTTGTTATATTTGTTTTTTAATTGAAAAAAAGCAGCCAAAAATTTGTCGCTATTAAAAAACGTGTTTATCAATTTCTTTTCTTGTTTTTTTTTTTTTTTTGGAGGGAAAATACCCAAGAAAACTGTATAGTTTTCCTTATATGATTGCAACAGACAGTCAGCGACTTTTGCAGACCATATGGGGTTGTTTAAAAATCTTTATAAAAGCATTTATTATTAACATTAATTGTAGCGGTATGATAATATGGCATTACAGGTTTTTCAAATGGTTTGTAATGATAGTATTCATAAGAAGTTAAAATATAAGCTTTATTTTTAATTGCACAATGTCATCTATTTGATGACTTTTGGTACAATATGCATATTAGCAGACTAATTTTAATAACCAGAGGCCTTAAGTCTAACTCTCCTAAGATTGTATGTGTGACTTAACCCCATTGGATTATTTACTTTTCGGTTATGTAAAGTCACTTGTCTAAGTCAATAAATTAGAGACAATCAGCATTCAAAGACTTATTAGGCTTTTACAACCTTGAGTCAGGATTACGGCGTAGCTTCTCGCAGCACTCATGTTGTGTGTGTAAATTTTTTATCCATGAGTACCGGGACCTACAGCTTAATGTCGACTCCGAACGACAGACTTGAGAAGCTTGTTCATGGCAATCAGTTACTCTCAGAGCTTTTGCCAGAAGACTGCTGAGAGGTAGTCGCCGAAAGAAATATTTTTTGCATATTTCTTTTTTTTTAAGATGTCGGAGCGGGGTGTCGAACCCAGGGCTCATGTCTTAGTAAGCCAAAACACTAACCACTAGAACACGGCGACTACAATATTATATATATTAAAGAGTAACTCAAACTCAAACAATTAGATATAACTGGTGATAAGCGGACATATAGCGACGCAAATAATTTAAAAGTTTAGAAGCAATAGAAAAAGTTTTGGAAAAAAAAAATTAAAAGGTTGGCAGCTCCGTACACTGAAAAGACGGAGATTGGCGTCGGACACACCAGAAAGAGAATGGTGTCAAGTGATACCATACCTGTACTTAAGTTTAGAAAATTATGCATCTTTAATTCGTTTTAAATGACATAAAAGCAAATTTTGCTGCATAACAATTATTTTTCTTTCTTTACTTTTGTTATCAAGACTGTGTTTAAGAAAAAAAAGGTGTGTTTTTAGTTTCGATATCGTTAATGAATTACAAAATTGAGATAGAAAAACCACTTGCACATATATCTAAATCTTTGGCATTAAAATAAATAACCAGCAACTTTTTTTTTAAATAAAAAATATTTTTTTTTAAAGAAATCTAAACTTGTCAGTTTCATTATAAATATTAAGACACACTTGACTTTTTAGCAAAATAAAATGTTAAAAATAAATTTATTTAAAAATATTAAATAAAATATGTATAAGGTGATAAGTTATTAGTTGTTGTTTTCATTTTAATCAACTTTTATTTTTATCAGTAGAACACGTTTTATTTTGCTTATTAATATGGCAACTAAAACTATAATTCACTTTAAGATGCCTTTAAATATATTACGAATGTACTCGTATATTGAAAGTGAAATTAAATATTTTTATTTTTAAAGCGAATTTAATTCAAGTTTTGCTTTTGATTTCTTTGAGCGAATGTGGATCTACCCATAAAAGTTTAGGACATATTATGGTGGTATCACACTGTTCGATAGAAGTATTTTCTATTTTTAAAATAATTTTAATGCAACTGGAAAGATGTTAACGAATAAACTGTAAAAAATTAAATTAAAATTAAATACTTTTGAACTATAACGTTGATTACAACAGGGTTGTCAGATAGTTTTCAATTTTTATCCCAGATTTCGAAATTCATATCGCCAAAAATCCCCACAGAAACTGCATCAATAATTTTGCATGCATGTAAATATATTTTATTTTATATGTATGGATGTATATTGTGGTGTTTAATAAAATAGATTCACCATGATCTAGCATTTCTGTGACCGAAAAATATTAAAAAAAGTGATTAATATTTTTGTTTGTTTCTATTTAATATCAACTATAAAGAAAATATGTAATACGAAAAATATTACAACACTTCCTTCGATCAAAACTTAAAGTTTTTCTGTTCAGAAAAATAAATTCACCAAATTTGAAAGCCTAAAAGAGACCCTTTTTTATTAATTAAACCAAGTTATTCCTTTCAATTGCCGTTTATTAACCTCTTTAGTTAGTTAAATAATCCATACTTTAAATATAGTCCAAGCAGCGTTTTGCCATTGAGTCCACAAATCTTTGAAACGTTTGAATTAGAGTGTTCTTCCACGCATCTTTAACAAATTCCTACAACTGTTCTTCATTAGAAGTGTTTTTTCCTTGAAGATCCGCTTTGACAATTTACAATAAATTTTCAATTGGATTTAGATTTGAAGACTGTGCAAGCCGGCCTAAAACCTCGACCTTATTATTTTGAAACCAACCTTTTGTTCGCCTTGATGTGTTTAGGGTCGTTATCTTGTGAAGAACAAGTTTGTGGTCGAACGAAACTAAAATTTGTTCGCCTTGATGTGTTTAGGGTCGTTATCTTGTGAAGAACTAATTTATGTTCGAACGCAACTGAAATTAGTTTGTTTCTATTCGAATGAAATAATTTAACTACAAAAATACCCTTTAATACTGAATTCCACCGCAATAAAAACCATTAAAAACGGTGGCGGAAACATAATGGTACTGGTGTTTTTATTTACTTATATATGTGAAAGCAAATCTTGCTTATAAACTCATTCTTTTATATAAAATTCTTTCATCGTGTGTTCCGAAATAAAAAGCAAAAGAAATTAAATTATATAAGTAAATAAAATTTTAAAGATCGCCAAAATAATTTTTTTATCCCCATTTCTGAAAAAAATCTCCATTTTGGGAATAAATCCCCTAATCTGACAACACTGGATTACAATTTCATGAAATCTCTCTTTCTTTTTTAAATTTGCCATCTCAAATTAAGAATCTGATGACTCTCAATGCAAAAAATAATCGTTCTGCTTGTGTTGGTTGTAATTCAGATCAGCCTTCTTGGAAAATCTCGGGGTATCTTGGAATCTAATCTTTAAGTTCTAATTTTGAAGTACATACCATCAAATTTTTCTGCTTCATTTAATACCTGGGAAAAACTTATACCGTGTGTAAGGTTTTAATTCATGGAAATATAACCATATACGGACACCACTAATACAACCCTAGCCTAACAATTCCATTACATATTTAGTTTTTTTACCGATTTTTGAGGAATTTTGTTCATAAAAAAAAAATTTTTTAGATTGCATGGCAAACACTGCTTTCCTGATTCAAGAAATTCACAATAAATTACGATTTCAGAATTAAATTCTCTTTTACTTATAATTCTTGACACGCAAAATATTTATTTATTTGGCTTTCAGATTTTTTCAAATATTAACAGTTTTAAAAACTTTTATTTATATTTTTTTATTGCATAAAGAAAGTTATTGTTTTATAAAAAAGAACGAAAAACAATTTACGTTCTGATCATAATATTTTTATATTTTTTCTACTACTCAGAAACGTTAATGTTTTAAATAAATCTTAAAAAAAATGTTTAACAAATTATGAAGTGTATCAATGGTAGTTTTTTTGTGAAAAAATATAAAAAAAAATAAAATAAGAAACAAAAAATAATTTAAACGTTTTAACAACAATCTGTTAATTTAAATCTTAAATTTGAATAAACTTTTTTTGTAGCAGTTGGTCACTTAAATGACTTTAATTGTTCTCTAATATTTCTTTTTTTTCAAAATTTACAAATATTTGTTTTAATTTTTTTTAAAATGATTTTTTACCGATAAATTGTTTCTGATAAAATTTTATGATTTTTAATTTTATGCGTTTCTTTTTTTGGTCAAACAGAACAACTTATGATTTTAATTAATTTTAGCCACTAATACAGTAGAACTTCCCTATAATGAATCTGTGTTGAACCAGAAAATTACTTCATTATATATAAACTTTATTACTTATATGTGCCCATAATTATGAAAGTGGTCTAAGTCAAAAATTTAAAAAAATTATCTAAACAATTTGAAAATAGCAATGAATGAATGAATATAATAAATTCCATATAATGTTGAAATTACAACCTAAATAGTGGTTTATTTTTGACAATTTCGTAAAAATTACATTGAATAAATATAGTGTAAAATAATTTGATATGAAATAACTGATAAACTAATTTTTTTTTTAAATTTTGACTTAGACCACTTTCATAATTATGGGCACATATAGAGAAATTATTTTTTTAAATGGTCCAGATATGGTAATGATTTTTACTACATCAATATCATTAAAAAGGCTAGAACCTGTCTTTTGCGTTTAGTACGAGTATTTAAATGGTTGTCTTATACATTTTTTAAAATGACGTCCTTGTGCTTGGAAGCAAGTTTGAAATACTGTTTACACGATTTCAAGCCTTAAAAATATTGTCAGACAAAAATACAGAAAAATTGTTAAAACCGCGTGAACTTACTATTTTTCTGTTTCAACATAGCCGGATAAAGTATTGTCAGATCATTGTCAGACTGCTAGAATTAACAATATTGCCAGGCATCTGATAGTTTTCTGACTACTATGTAAACTGATAATTTTTTTCCTGCCAAAGTTTCTTAAAAAAATTATTGTCAAACAATTGTCTTACAATGGATTGTCAGACTTTCTGAAAAATATCTTGCAACCGTGTGAACTGACAATATACATTGTAATGAAAATTTTACATTATCTGGTAATTGACAAAAAATTGCCAGGTCTGATAATATTGTTAGATCTGACAGTCGTGTAAGCAGAGCTTTATTCATTAATTTTTGTTCACTACACACGGGCAAAATTTTTTTTTTTTTTGCTAATAAGAGCTCCAAAAGTAAAAATCAGCTGATATTAAAAAAAACCACTTAAATCAACAATTATATGTATTATTGCTAATACTTAAAATTTTTTCATTTTAAATGGTTATGTTATGTCTTATATCATTCCTGGCACGTAAAAGACAATTGTTTGCAATATTTCATTAAATAGTGATAAAAATATAGAAACTCGCTATAGAGAAGTTCGACTGTTATATCGATCAAATACAGCCTTGAACTGTAAAATAAATGACATAAAAAAATATAAATTTTTTTTAATTGAGCAGAAACTGCTTTTAAAAATGTGGTTTAATTTATATTTTATTTTTATGAAAAACTAGTTTTAGTTTTAGTTTTCGTTTTCGATAAGAAAATATTAAAGAGTACATAAAGAGGTGCATAAATATGTTCAATCTGTAGAGACAATGCAAAATAATATAATAAATAATGTCACAGTAAAAAATTACGCAGTTAAGGCCTACTAAAGCCTTTATTCCGACCCAAAAAAGGTTATGATGCACAATATCTTTTATACGAGTACTTCTACTATACTACTTCTATATAAAAACAAAAATTTCCGTTTATGAATATGTATTTAAAAAAAAAATGAGGGAATAAGAAGTTAATATTTTAATGGTTCACGATTTGCGTCATAGTTGTACAATGTCGTAGACATCTTGGCATTGATGGAAACAGATTTTTCGCATAGTAGTTTAACATATTTAACACCCGTTTTCTTAAATTTTGGATTGCATTCTCTTATGTGTTTTTGAAATATTACCTTTAAGTTGTTGTTTATTCTATGCAATTGTATTGGGCACGTGCAAGTTATTTGTACACACCCCTTGTTTGTGCAAGTGATCTGCCGTCTAAGTCATCAGCATGTTAATAACGTGTCCTTATAGTTCAGTAACAGTGAATTAATGGATTTCAGTTCGTTAGTGTGTCATTTATGATTTGTCTTCTGGTCCCAATTTCCAAAAGGCGCGATAAATTTTGTTTTAGTACGTTTCAGTTTTCGTAAAATATAGCCCATGTCAAATTTTAGTACTCCACTTAACAAAAAAAAAAAAAAAGAGAGAAAAAAAAAAGATTATAAAAAGTTTTTGTTTTTTTAATATTTAATGTTTAAAATGTTTGTTAAATAAATGATTCACTTTTGGTCAAAATCTAAAGTATAAAAGGGTACAATTTAGAAACCGTGCTTTTTTCAACAATTCAATATTAAATTATTCAACTTTTAATTTTATCGTGTACAATTAACCGACACATACTCACCTTTCGCATTTTTTTATATACTTTTCTTTTAACAAAAGCGCAATTTTTTTATTTATTTTTTTTTTTTTGTTAAAGAGGGAAAAAATTAATTATTATTATTATTATTTTGTAAAGATATAAAAAAAAGAAACAAAGTTGAAAGAAAAATAAAAAAAAAACGATTATTCACAGAAAAGTTGCGAGTTATATGCGAAAATACAAACTGATTGCATGAAGTGTTTTGTTGTGAGAGCAAAATAAATTGAAATTGTTTTGTTAAAAATTTAAATTAAAAAATTTATTTACAAAGGGATACATTTCTAAAGAAAAAGAAAAATAATTAATTTCTAACAGCCTAATAAAACAGATTTTCATACAAATGAATATGAAGGCATGCTTTTAACTCTCGTATAGTGTGTTTAAGTAGAGGAATAAATCAGCATAAATTTTACAAAATCAAATTTCTGGGTTCGACCTTCTTTCTGATTGTATTTAAAAAATTCTAGAGAACAGTGGAATTGTTGTTCTTAGTGATTTCAATCCTTTTAGTTCGTCTTGTCTCCTTCATTTTGGCTGCACCACTCCAGAAGGCTAATATGTTGAGTTGCCACGTACAATCTTCTTGTGTAACTAATGAATGAAATAACTCACATTTCAAGTAATGGGGGGAAGGAGTATAATACACTCGATTGCGTTCTCCAATCTTCATAAGGTTTCACCAACGGCTACGAGACGCTCTATTTTTAATTTCAAAAAAGTACATTGAGCTGAACTCGACGCAGGGTTGTCAGATAGTTTTCAATTTTTATCCCCATTTTCGAAATTTATATCCCCAAAAATCCCCAAAACCATGATTAGTTCATCCTCAAAAATCCCCACACAAAGCGCATCAATAATTTTGCATTTTTGTATGTATATATGTTTTATTTGATATGCAGATTTTAAATTTGGAGATTGTGCAGATCAACTTAAAATCTTGACGACATTCTTTTTAAACAAACCTCTTGCTAGCTTCGATGTGAGTTTCGGGGTCGTTATTTTGTTGAAATACTGATCGCTGTGCCATTTCAAAGAAGTAATTAAGCTGTTAAAAGACCCTCTTATACTGAATTCTCCCGCAATAAAAACCATTAAAGAAGGTGGCGGAAACATAATAATTTTTTATCCCCATTTCAAAAAAAATCCCCAATTTGGGGATAAATCTCCTAATCTGACAACACTGACTCGACTAATTTTTTCGTCTCTTTAACAAGAAACTTTAATTTCTTGATTTAGATGTTAATGCCATGACAGAAATTGTTTTGAATATAATATATTTAGTTGGAGAGGGGTATCTGTATTCCATCCAAAAATATTTCAGTTAAACCAAATACACAAATTCTAGTAAATTCAGTGATGGAGATTAGCTGTCAGATACAAAGAGGTAGCGTTCAGGAATTGGAGCAACGATAAGTGTGTACATACTGATTCGATACACTAAGACGCGAAAAGGCTTTACACGAGCAGCGTCTTTGTGTCAGAGTTCCTTCCTTTCCCTTGAAAAGTAAGAGAAAGAGAAGAAATAATGCTAGTTTGATTGCAATATTTATAAGAAATGACCAAGCATTCAAGAACCTGGTTAAAAACAATTACCATAGAGCGTTCAACCGCTTTCTCTAGTATAAGTAACTACGTCCAGTAATTCTTTTGTCATGTAATATTTTGCCTGGGTTTCTTTGAAATTATTATTAATAGCGGCAATCGCTTATCATATCAAACGCCCTTGCAAGTCTTGTTAAAGTAGCAAAACATTCCAATAACAAAATGCAGGCGTATATGCTACGATTGTTACATTTCCAAGACTAGCAAGGACGGACGTTTGTAACGAAAAGTGCAACCCTTTTTTCGTGTTACGGTCTTGCACACAAGATGGGCGGGAAGCTAGACCGCAACGAAGAGTGATTGCCTCTAATATTATTTAATTATTATTGCATGACTATAAGGGCTACATATAAGATATCTTCTGCCCTTTTGACGCCGCTGTTTGTTTAGCAAACCTACTGCCTTCCTAATGAATGCTACCAAGTAAATATTAAATACAAAAAAGAGTAACTAGAGATGTTTGGATACCTTTAAGAACTGATTCTTGTTGTATTTGAAAATATTAATCAGAAAAAACAAATCACTTAGTTATTACACACTGTAAACACTATATTCTCCTTGTGTAAGGTATAAAATTATCATTTTGCTTAATTTAATGTAAAGCAAATAAAAAAAACAGATGACTTTTCATTATTTAATAAAACCAAATTATTTTCTATGTCAGCAAAGGTTACACAGCAATTATATATATGAAGTTTATGTCCATTAATTAACAAAAAAAAAAGGAAAAATTAAAAGCAAATAGATTTACTTTTCGTATTTCTTAATTTTTAAAAGTAGTTTTGTTTCAAATTTAATTGCTAAACTATAAACAATTTTTTTTATTTTTAAAATTAAAATTAAAAACACTCTCACTTTCACTTACAAACACAAGAAAAAACAAAAATAAAAAGAAATTGGATGCATAAAAACAAAGTACTTTCAAGTTAAAAATTAATAACAGCCAGTTAAAGTTGTTAAAATTTTTTTAAACTGTTTTAAATACAAAAAAAAAAAATGTTTTAAGTAAATATAATAGAAATTATCATCATTATTCATTAACTCTTTCCTATAATCGTTATAAAAAAACAAATGAGTTGCCTTGACCTTTAGTGATAACCGCTGTCTCTGTGTAACCACAAATGTAACTGACAAAAAAGAAATCATCCATTAAAAAAAAACAAATAAAAATTTTCACTTTTAACTTTTTCTTTTGGTTAACAAAATAAAATGTACAAAAACATAAAAAATACATTCAAAATTCTATTGTCAACTTCCGTTTCCACCAAAGCAATATAATCTAAAGATTTATTCGTAAACAAAAAACTACAAGTGTCCACCTGCAAGTAAAATTATGCAAAATAAAGTATGTACCGCTTAAAAATTTATAGCGAAAAACATGTTTCTTTTTTTTGCCAACAACTAAGTTGTATAAGGAAAATTGTTATCTTTGGCCTTAACCATTAGAGATTCAAAGAAAATTATAGAAACAAAATTTGAAAAATTTTCTTTTTTTCTTCCAACACTTTTCATGGCCTTTGATTATTGCATAACGACTGTGAGTATTTTAAAAATTATTAGTTTTTGGTCATAAAAATAAAAAAAAAGATACTTGCGGGCCATCAATTTTAATTGATTGATAACAAACGTGTAGTTAAGGCGTACAGGTTTTACTTTCCGTAACAGGAATACAAAATATAAACATTTCCTGAATACGAGTATTTAGGAGATTTAGGAAATTTTACAAATTTTAAATAACAAAGTGTAGAGTATGTCCGTGTTTTTAAAAGGAGAAGTTAACGGATACTACTTATAACCCAAAATCATAGCATTTTCATTGAAACCAAGTATTTCTAAAAGCTGGTTGTTATATTCGGTAAAAAATACTATTCAGGTCTTTGGATAAGCAGGGGAGTTACTCTCTATTGCGATGAGTGTAAATGTAAATGCGTAAGTTATTCGCTTTCGCAAAATAGTTTGAATAATGGGCAACACTGGCGCCAAAAAATAAAAAAGCGAAGAAAGTCAAAATGAAATATCAAAATATCATTAAAAAAAATTTTGAGACACCACCATTTGTGCTGGAAGTGCTCGTCTAAGTTTTGCGCATCTTAACCTTTGTATGGGTTTTTAGATTTGACCAAACCTATAAGAAAATGTACACACAGATACATATTTATACATATACATATTTACAAGTTATATAAAAAATACGTTACTTTTATCCATACATATATAAAAATTTATTTGTGCTTACTTACATGATGCGTTCGTTTCCTATGCGATTGATATTTTGTTAGCGCAAGATAGTTGCTCTTAATGAATAATTTTAACATGCGCTTTCGAATTACAAAGTGCGCTGATGTCAGAATTGCGAAAAAAAAAAAACAGATGAGGAAGGAAAATACGAAAACGCGATACAGAGTACCAATTGTTATAAAGAGGCCATTGTACAAGCAATTACATACTGAAAATTTAAAAATTCTGATATTGTTTTACTGTAAACTAAAGAAGTCGCTTCGTGGCGTCAACCATGTGGTGTCAGTATTCATGGTTAAAAAAGTATACAGAAATGTTTCTAAAGAACACCAGAATTTACTTGGCTTACTAAGAGACTTTAAATGCCACGATTTATTCATACATTTAGAGTGACGTCTTCTAAGAACAGGCTGTTTGTATAACGGCTGTAGTAGTGTGAATAGTACACCTTCTTGCCGTAATTTTATTAAATTTTTTTTTAATAGTTACTACAATATCATTCAGTTTTTTTTATACTAATATTTATACATACATAATTGGCCATTACAACCCTGTGTCAGGGTTTGGGGCTAGCTTCTTGCAGCACCCATGTTGTGTCTGTCAATTTTTATCCGTGAGTACAGGGACCTGCAGTTTAATGGTGACTCTGAACGAGAGGCTTGATAACCTTGTTCATGGCAATCAATTACTCTCAGAGTTTTTGCCAGAAGACTGTTAAGAGGTAGTCGCCGAAAGAAATACTTTTGCATAATTCTTTCAAGATGTCCAAGCTTTGATTTAAACCGGAGCTCTATATAATCTAGACAACGGTGACAACTACAAATAAATGTGTTTATTATTATTATTTATCTGCATTATAGTCGTTAGTAAAACTGATATAATATCCTTGATGATCGTCTATAAAGGGGGTTAAGGAGATCTTAGTTGTTTGTAAACACCGGAAGGCGAGCTTAAATTTTTTTTTATTGGCATTCGATTCTTTGCTGCTCTGTATCTTATAATGGCGCTCTCACCACTACATTATGCCCTCCATTTAATAATGCAGACTTTACTTATTTAAAAAGAACAAAATATGACAAAAATTTTGCGATAATGTTTGTCATTAGATTGATATCCCTTCTAGCTTCGTTGATGTCATAACATTGATATTACAATTCTGATCTTAAAGTATCATCAATATGAAAATGTATTTTTCTATCAGTGTAGTCTTATCCTCTAATAAACTTGAAAAACAGAGTCAAATTGAGCTAGACCTACTCTACCAGTACGTTAAAAAATTGATGCAGTTTGGAGTCATTTCGTTCAAATCATTTAAATTGCTTTAAAGTCTCGTAATACGAGTAAATTACATTACTAAAGAAAATGTTTCACAAAAAATTATAAAATTGCAGGAAAAGTATTTTTATAGCCTGAATTAGAAAACGATTTGTCGTTTTATTTATTTTATTTATTTCTAATTGCAGACATCAAATGATATTATTGTAGGATATCATATTGTTTAAAGTGAATTTGGTTAATTAGGATGTAATTGTTGCAGTTAAAAGACGACTTTCTTTTAACTTTTAATACTACAAGAGTACGTGCTATTTTTAAACAATTAACATTTGTTTGGTATATTATTGCACCAAAATCAACCTCTTGATTAAGCCTGTTTGTCCATCAATATCTTTTTGTTAATTTGATTTTTTTTCACTCTTTCTACGGTTTGTGTTTTTACAGCAGTTCCTTGAACAGGTCAAATTTGACCAGAAAAACCTCAAAAATAAATGCGTTTTCTTGTTTTGTCTAAGTGATATTTGGAAATTGTCTGCACTCGTAAATACATTTTTCCTCAATTATTGTAATGATTACGTTTAAAATGATGATGATGGCGATGAGGTCTATGATGTTTTAATGCCTCTAAATCTTATAATCGATTGAATAGAAAGTTGCAATTCCTTTAAAAGCCCAAGAAAAACGAAATACATTTTTAAACCAGTTTTACTGAATTTTTTCCATTGTGGTTTTTATTTATTGTACATTCGCTATTTCATTTTTGTTTTTTTCATGAATGAAAACATGTTTCGCTGTTTTTATGATGAAACTTTGACAACGATTTTGAACTTGAAAAAAACTTTTTTTTGAGTTTTAACAGGCAACAATTTTTATGGAATTTGTTTTTTTTTTGTTTAATAAGGAAGTCTGCCTGCATAAAAAGTAAAATTAACAAAATAATTACAGCCAACATTATGGGTGTAATAAAATTTACCACATAATTAATGATCAGATTAAATATTTCAACTTGAAATCTCATTTCCTAAACTTCATTTTTAAGGAGCATTATTGCTATTACAGAAGCGACAGAGTAAAACAATTAAAATCTACAAAATGGCAACGTTGGCATATATTTTTGATAAAAAAAAATAAAGCAATTTGTACAAGTCAAAAATTCTCAACTGTTGTGATAAATCTTTGTAAAAACGACATGTACATATTTATCATCCGACATCTCAAATTTTCCAGTGCAAAATAAAAACATGTATTTAAACATTATTTCTGAAAAAGTCATCTGACCAATATCTGTAAAAATTTAAGTGAGAGTGCATTCTAATTTCATCTGATTTGCTTATGTTTCGTAAAGAACAAAAGTGAGAGTGCATTCTAATTTCATCTGACATGCTTATGTTTCGTAAACAACAAAACCATAAACAAATTTTTGACAGCGTTTATAGTTAATACCTATTGACTGCATCACAACGCGTATTTTTTTTTTTTTTTTTTTTTTGATAAATTAAAATTAATATTTTCTAATTTATTTAAGTTTAGTTTTTTATAGTACATATAAGCTTATATGAGAAAATTACGTTTGTCAGTCTAACACTCTTCTCAACTGCAGCGAGTATTAGTAACGTCTCATTAAAAAAAATCATTGGCGGCTAAAAGTACTTTTTCATCGTTGTCAAATAATTTATTTTATGACATATGACGCAAAAATTAAACCCATTTTTTTTACAAAAAAGCAAGAAAAAACTTCTCAAGTCTGTCCCGGTATTAATGGATAACAATTGACACACACAACATGGGTGCTGCGAGAAGATAGGCCGTAACTCTGAAACAGGATGGTAATGGCCAATTATGTATGCATGGATGTATTTTTTTTACAAATTACAAAAACAAGCACAGATAAAAACTAACGGAATTTTTTCGAGTGTTCTTTCTTCACACTCTTTTTCTCAATTGTCAAACTTTTAATAATAAGTACAAGAAAATTATCTCCATGAATTATCTTGGGAGCAGCAAGCTTAAATTGATTGCTAAAATACTGCACCTATTCATGTGGAAAGCAGTGTACGCAGGCTTTATCGTCGATTGTTAAACAAAGTAAAGTCTGCCGTAATTTTGAAAAACCAGAGCTTATATTCGACATCATACAACCGGGATGCAAGGAGAGAATATTGCTTCTTACAATTACGAATTTGTGAAAAGCACTTTATAAAGCTTTCCAGAAACATATCGAGTGAATTATTGAAACTGAATAAGTGCCACTTCGGACTAATGAAGAGAGATTTTACTGTCGTCTGAAATACTATATCTCGGAGCTCTAAATTGTTTTAGTTCTTTTAGGATCATCTCTATAGAGAAATGATTGGCGCAAGAGAACATGCTAAAAATATGACCGGGGTTGTGAGGAACAAATGCGTAGAAACATTTGTCTGTCTGTATAATTTTAAGAGTGAATTTATAATTTTCTTTGCTCTGTCTTATGAATTTTATTGAAAATTTTTGTTCCTCTGTGGGCTATTAGTGCCGATTATTGCTCTTGAGAGTTGCTTGTTGTTCACTGTTCTAGGTCATGCACACACAGTGAACTGCTAAGATTAATAAAATAAATCATACAAATTAGTCTCTTATTTTCATAAAATAGTTCACAAAAGTACTGCTCCAAAAATGTACAGGTAATGATTTTTAATTAATACAAACATAATATAACTATAATTATAATACATTAACTATTAAATAAAGGAAAAACAATGTTAAACTTGCATGAAATACAACCTTGAAAATTAATAAAAATTAAACATTTTTTTTCAAACAATACTCGAATGGCAACGTGTAGTATTTAGTACTAGTAGTACTAAAAATGTGAATACACATAAATATACTTTTAATGCGAAACAAAAAAAAGCGCGCTATTTAAACTGGTATCACTGCATTAATTTACAGTGATGATGCTGTTTTCTTTTGCTAATTAAATATAATCCATATCTAAGTATATGTATATACACCTCTCCGTCCACCTTTTTAACTTTATTAAGTAAAAATAATATGTTTAACTATAATATTTTGTTGTTGTAATTGAAGTACAAGATAGACTTGTTTAAATGCAAATACTCGTAAATTAAACAAAACTATGCATTCATTACCATATTTAACTTCATTATCATTGTAATTTGTAAACAGGCAAAGCTAATCCAAATACCATGCATTAAAACCAAGGGTGCGGGAAAATCAAAAGTTTGATATGATAAACAACATCATCTTCCTGTTGTAATGAAAACTATACATAGACAAAGTGTTTGTCTCGAGATGTGCATGAATGAGTTGAAAAAAAAAATAAAGTATTGAATAAAAATATTCATGTCGTTAAACAGTGTGCCACAAAAGTTATTGTACGCATTTTTATATAAAAATAAAATAAATTTGTATTGTTTTGTATCATTTATTTCATGTTTCTCTGTTTTTCTTTATTATTATTATTATTACAATTACAATCAACAATTATGCGGAAAACTTATTATATAAAAAAAACAAAATTGCATAAAGCTTTGGTAAATTGCGTTGTAAGTTGCAGTTTTTTCTTCAGTTTTTAATTGTCATTTTTTTCTTTTCTATATTGCCTCATCGCGATTTCTCTGCAATCCATCCATCTACTTGTTAAGATTCATTAGAAGATGAGTTAAATATGCAACAGAGCTTAAATAAAATGAAATCATACAGAGTCGATATGAGGAAATCTTGTATTGAAGAAAACAAAATATCGATATATGTACGAGATTTGTTAAAAAACAGATTTTTTCCTTCTTATAGAAACACTGCCCAACAGCAGTTTTTTTTTGTATAATCAAATAAAAGAGTTGGCAAAAATTATAATCAGTTGGATTGATTTTGCAGGAGAAAGAAAAGCTTTAGTTGTCATGATTTTTGATCGAAATTTATGAAAAGGAGATAAAAAAATATTCGGCAAACAAAAAAAAAAAGTGGGAAAGGAAACATTTCACAGGAAATTTTTATACACAATTGGCTTAATATGTCCTAAATTAAAAAAAAAATAAATGTTATATTTACAATGTTTAAGATTACTATTATTTATTATTATTATTTATAAATAAATTTTTGAATTAAAATTAACAAAATCAGTATAATGCATGCTTAACTAAAATCTATAATTGGCGTAGCAAAAGTGCTCTAAGTCAGATTGATATAATAATAGTTCCAAAGTGATTATTTATATTCATATTACAGATTGTACATAAACCATCAGTATTGCTTTTAAAACATCTGACATTCAAATCCAAAAGACCACCTCTGTCTTTTATAATTAACTTTCTTGGTGTTAATCCTGGTTTCGCCAAGCTTTACTTTGCTTCGTCTGTGAATTTTTTCCCACGTTAGTGTCGCAATTGATTCAAATTTGAATCATGGTATCAAATTTAGATTTGTTTCATTAAGTTTTTCACTATCAAACATCCAGCTTTTTTGTGCATCCACATACATACATACATAATTGGCCATTACAACCCTTTCCAGAGTTACAGTCTAGCTACTCACAGCCCCCACATTGCGTTTATTAATTTTTATCGATGAGTACCGGGATCGACAGTTTGACGCCCAATCCGAACGACGAACTTGAGAAGCTTGTTCATGGCAATCAGTTACTCTCAGAGCTTTTGCCAGAAGACTGTAAAGAGATGATCACCGAAAGAAATATTTTTTCATATATTTTCTTTCAAAATGCAAGAGCTGAGGTTTAAACCCGAAGTTCTCGACTACTAAGCCTACACACTACCTATTAGACTACGGTGACTACTTTGTGTATCCAGGTTGCTTTAATTTAGTATTCCACGGATAATTGCCTCGACAAAAATGTCAAAATTTTTGGGCAATTATGCGTGGAAGTCATTTAAAGGTATACAGTTAATTGCCTCTTTGAGGTAAATAAACGAATATGCTTAATTGTCTGCATACACTGCCGTCAATACAAGGTACTTTATACTTATACATAAACTTGTAGACTTTAATTGCAAGGTTGTATCAAAAAAGTAGTTTGAAAGTAAATTAAATGAACATTTTATACATATATATAAACATAGTTCAGCTAAGCTGCAATTTTTAGAAAATAATAATTTTGGGTAATTAAAAGAGGGAATTTTAAGTGAAATTTCTCTTTGTTGAAAATATATTTGAGGTAATTAAGCGAACAATGCAGTTAAGCGAGAGTTAATTAAGTAATGAAGTAAATAAGCGTGAAAGGCAATTAAGTGTGGGGCCATTATGCGGAGAAGACTGTATTTCTACTTTACATTGGTATCATGAATTTATCAAAAAATGTGTTTATAAGACAATTTACATCCTAACCTCAAATTTTTCCATTCTTTATAATAAGAAATATTACATTTTACAATTGAATTTTTTCTAACACTAGATATTTTAATAAAAGGAATTTCAAAACGCGGTTGAACGATTAGACGCAAATTTTTAAGTTGGCCAGTCAGTTTTGAACTTTATTTGAAGTTCTCAATGACCCATTTTGCTCTGGTTAATAATTCTCCAAATTTTGTCTTTTTTTTCTTTTAAAATTTAAATTTAGATTAAAAATTGCTGCCTTGTGCGGTACAAGAAGGGGTGTGAGTAAAATAACAAACACTATTAAAAATAAATAAAATTAACACACTTATCACATTTCATTGCAATAAAAAATCCGTAGACAGACTGACTGACAAAAGCACATGGCCAACCTAACAGGTGAAGAGCATAAGAATAACTACAAATAATAAAAAAAAGCCGAAACCAAAACCAAAGCCAACTAGATTTGAAAAGTAAAC
The DNA here is from genome assembly GCA_963576795.1 of Metopia argyrocephala. NCBI lineage: Eukaryota > Metazoa > Arthropoda > Insecta > Diptera > Sarcophagidae > Metopia > Metopia argyrocephala. The sequence goes on from OY756208.1 coordinate 40,666,149, forward strand.
CAAGTATTGCTACAACAACTTCAACTACAAAAAAACTAAGATAATGCAACTTGGTATGCAACACAACCTATGTATACGGCAGTCATAGAAATACTTACATGCACGTACTTTTTTCTTTGTACTCATTCAATAGTTATGAGTACGAGTATTTAGTTTAAAGTTAAAACAAACAAAAAAAAAAAACAAAAATATATGTATAAGCATGTATGTATATGCGTTCATATTTCAGATTCTAATGTTACCAAGATGACCTCGTTTCCGGATTGTCTGATTGTGTGGCGAACGTCTGTTTTAATGCTTTGAAGATGAGTTGTGTCTTTAAACCCAAACTACTCGTACAAATAAAAGCTGCTGCGAATTCATATTCGAAGCGATATTAAAAAAAAAGTTGTACATACACGACGTTCTTATGCCTTTTAAAAGTGGCTTAAAATTTTCTACTCAGAAGTGACTTTAACTTCAATGACTTGGTAAAAACCACACAGTTTGCAATTCATTTGACTTGATGTTCATTTTTATCGTTGACTTTCAAATAATTATGGCACGTCTGCCTATTTGTCTTTCTTTATGTCTGAGTAAATGTGGTGGGGCAAAAAATATTTTCACAGTTTTCCTAGAACATGGTTTTGATAAGTTTCCAAACCAAGCCAAACTAAGAATGAGTGAGCGAAAAAAAAATTGATGTCATTAATCTTAAAGTGTGACTAGAATGTCGGACACGCCAAGAGAGAGAGAGAGAGATAGAAATAGAGAGAAAATTGAAATCTAAGAAAAGAAAGCAGATTAAAATAGGTAAATGGAAAGAAAATGTTTAAAGAAATATGGGGCATCATAAACTGGGGCTGTTACCACAGAGGTTATTGTCAAACAAGTTTAGAATTTATTTTAATAACACAAACAAGCAAGAAATAGAATAGATATGTATGCATGTATGTATGAATAAATGAAGTAAAAATAGCGCCTTACTAACGAATAACAATAAATGCGTTTCTTTACAATGAAAATAAAGCGGTTATTCATACAAAACTAATTGTTGTACAGTGGGTTTGTTAGTGAAAAAAATTTTTTTTTCTTTATTCTCAATCATTATTTTGTTTCTGATAATTTAAAACTTTAGAATTTTAATTGTTATATCAACCATCGAAACTATTTAAAATATTCAGCATTGACTATTAATTTTAAGACTTTTATCGGTTCGTAAGACCATTATTAGAAGTATTTCAACTCATTAACCGTCAACATCCAAATAGCAATGATACTTTTGCGAAAGTATTAATTTTGATATTCTTTATAATACACACTAATCCAATATAAATTAAAGAAAAAAATAAAGTAAATAATAACATACAGGGCAAGTGTACTCAATTGATTACATCGGTTTGTGATAGGTAAATATATTCAAAACATGGTTTTTCCATACTTTTTTTACTCAGTTAAGTTCAGTGGTGTGTTATAGATAAAAGTATTGAACAAATTTCTACCCATTTTTTACTCCATTACAGCAGTGTCACGAGCATATCGTTGCAAGAATTTAAGAACGCTGTAACTGACAAAACATTTAATGTTCACCAGAGCTAAAAAACCTGTATGAAAGTAGAACAAAGACACTGGTATTTTTCAAAACGCAGACGGCGTAACTGAATTTCTTTTCATCATAGAAATCTGAGACCGGGACCAATCGAGGCATATTTTTTCTTCTGATGAAATGATGCAAAAAAACGTATTTTCGATTTTTTGTCAGTTACAGCGTTCTTTAATTCTTGTGACGATATGTACAAATATTCAAAACATGGTTTTTCTACCCTTATTTTTTAACGCATTAATTTCCAAAGTCAAACTAGCAATGATAGCTTTCCGAAAGCAATAATTTTTATATTCATCAGAAACGGTAAATAACATTTCCGTCTAAGTCTTAAGTTTTTAGGGTAGTGACTGTTCTCTTCTAATAGTTATCCTGGCACATGATGAAGATACGTCTCGAGTTTTACCGTTATTTAATCAAAACCTTAAAATGAATTTTCTTCACGTTTGATTAATTTCGGAACAATAACAAAAATTAACAAATGCGTACTTATTCAAGTTCCACAAGCCATTTTTTATATATAAGTATAATGTTTTTCTAAGCTAAGGATTTACGACTGTATTGATTTTTTAAATACTTATTTGAATAAATTTTTCGATCGGGAACTACCTCTTAGCAGTCTTCCGGCAAAAACTCTGAGAGTACCTGATTACCATGAACAAACTTCTGAAGTCTGTAGTTCAGAGTTAAACTGTAGGTTCCGGTACTTATTGATTAAAATTAACGCACGCAACATTCGTGCTGCGGAAGATAGGCTGTAATCCTGAAACAAGGTTGAATGGCCAATTATATATATGTGTGCTACGTTTAGCCTAAAAAAATATATTTGGCAAATTTCAGCAAAATATATTTTAAAATTAAATTAACAATTTGGATTCAGAAGTAACCTTAAATCATTTAATAAAATTGATATCTAGTTTTAAACCTATTTTTTCTATTTTTCGTTTTCGTTTTAATAAGTAAATCTTAGAGACATTCAGACTTATGTATAATAAAAAATTAGCAGTTCGTTGTACACAGGGGCAAAGTTTGTCATTCCAATACGTAGAGATTATTACTCAAAGGTAAAATGTATTTAATTTTTTGGATTATCTGACTAGTTATCAAATAGATGGCATGGAAAGTTTTAATAATATCAGTCTATAGCGGGTGATAAACTTGCCTGTTTTTTGTCCCATATACTAACGAGTTGCTAATTTTTCATTATACATACGGCTGATTCTTTTTAAAGTCGTTAGAAACACAATTTAATATAAACAAGTATCATACTGTATATTGAATAGTGTACGAGTACTAGTAAGTAAAAGAAGTAATTAACGAATTAGTGACAGAATATACTCGTACGTGTATATACTTTTAAAATATATTTCATTTGTGTTGTTGCATCTGTAAAGCTTTTTGCATTGTCTCGTCTTATTTTCAATCAATTAATGCATTTATTTTTCTTTTTTAAATATAAAAAAAGAAAAATTTGTATGTGTTAAGTATCAAATAACCATTTTCTTAATACATATGTATTTACATACAATATTTCTATTTGTTCCACATTATCAGTCATTGTTGGCGTTAGTCATAAAATACTTCAAGCGTGTTTGTCCAATTAGTAAGTTTTTTTAAAAACAACAAATACAATAACAAAGTTTCCTTCTTAATTAATGTAATCTATACTATTTTTTTTTTCTTTTCTTCAACTTCCCTTTTATGTTTCATATTAAATTTCTTCTACTTTCTACACGAAATATTATTTGAAACTCAATCCACCTTCGTTTGTACATCTTGTAGTTTTTAAGGAACCCTTTTATATTCCGCAAACGAATATTAAGCGCCTCTGATGTGGTATTATGGGAAAACATGGTAAGTTTTTTAATAAAAAAAAAACCTGTAAAAAGGAATTCTAAAATTAAAAAAATCTAGAAAAATCATCGGCTATTTATAAGTAGATTTTCGGAAGGGATTGTTCTCTCTTATTTTATTTTAAAATGTTTTTAATATGTATATATATAATATTAAAAACATATTTGAAATTAATAAATGGGCCTTGCCATTATGCACAAAATACAATGCCATTTTAATGACTGCCCCTAGATTGACTGCAGCAGTCGATCCTTTTGAAGAAGTTTTCAACCACTTTTTCGCACATTTCTGCCAATAATTTGATGAATATTAGATTTCAAATACTGAAACGTTAGGGAATTCTCCCCGTAGACACGTAGAGCCGCACAAAAAAGGGCTGACGCCGTCAAACCATGATAACCAATTGACGTCGCTAAAATCAGTCGTGTCACCGGCTTTTTAAATCGTTCAGTTCATAATTTTCAATTACAGATCAAAAAAAGTAGGTTGTCATACAGCCATGACACTCTGATTTGACGGTAGTGGTTCTTTCCGGTTCATAGTCGAAAAAGTACCGACCAATGTACTGTACTGTACTCCTGATTATGGCACTTCCAGGTCATAATGTGCACAAAACCGCTCCCTGACATTTACAGCCTATTCCACAAGAAACGAATGATCAGGAGTACAAAAAAAAAGAAAAAAACAGTCACCTTTTCGGGATGCAATGGCATTTCCACAAATACTTCTGGTTTCTTCGAGCATCATACGCGACAATTTCTGCTGAAGAAAATTAAAAAAAAATACAAAACATTGAAAGCTCTAGCAGAAAATCTACAGTGAGTTGAGCTTTATATACAAGATAGATTTAAGTGGAAATCCAAAAGCAAAATACGCCATATTGTTCCGTGAAAAAGGCTTAATTTTTTAGAACGCCATAGCATCGAAAAACTCCAATTATCTGTCATATTTTCAGTAATAGAAGTGACGCTTTCGCTAGTGCTTATATTCGTAACACTTCAGCTGGCAAATATTAAACAGCTGAAAGGCCTTTCGCACTGTCGGTTTTGAAGCAGTTTTAAAGTACAGTGAACTCACGATAACGTGCACTTATTTTTACTAAACAGTTCACATTTTCCATATAGTTCACGATTTCGAATGTCAAATTTCGGACATTCGATTTACCATAAGAAATATTATTTCAAACAAATAATTTATAAATTAAAGAAAACGATTTTTTTTGGAGATTTCCCAATTAAAAGAACGTAAAGTGTAAAAAAGTATCGAGAAAAAGTTTTCACCGTTTAGAGTTTTCACGTTTTAAAGTAGTCTGTATAAAAAAATTTTAAAATTTTTGAGACGTTTACCATTTGGAGTATTCCCGTTTTTGCGCTTTAACTGTATTTCGTAAAAATTTTCTTCAAAAATTATTTATTTATATGCTTACTAAGTTACAATACATACATCGTACATAATTAGCCATTACAACCCTGTTTTAGGGTAGCGGCCTAGCTTCTCGCAGCACGCATGTTGTGTGTGTAAATTTTTATCCATGAATACCGGCACCTACAGTTTAACGTCGACTTCGTATGTATGATAATTTAATAATTAATAAGCGCAACATATGTACTTATGTACGAAGACAATATAAATGAATGTTTTTTATTATATAGCGGTTATGCCTTTTCGTCAAATGTGAGTATTTGTCTAAGGTGACTGTACCTCAAGTTGCACTGATGGATGTAAATTGGAATTATCTACACTAATACAAAATATTATTAAAAACTCAGTTTATTACTTCTCTTATATTAATAAGAATTATTTAAATTTTTTTTTCAAATCTTAAATTGAATAAAATTTCCACTGTGCGAAAGCCGTTTGCAACACCCGTGATAATGAGTTGAATTAAAGTTTAAGGTACATTGTAATAAAATTACCGTAACCGTGTTTTTTATGGTACACCTTTAAGGTGTTAAGTTCATTAAATTAAATAAAAAAATTAAATCACAATGAATACGTATATATGTAAGTATGTATAGGTACATATACGTATGTATATATAATTTACGATTTTAAAATAATTTAAATCACTTCAAGAGATTTTAGTTGGATTATGATCATAAAATGCGAAAATAAAATTTAAAAATAAAAAAATTAAGAAAAACTGGTATTAATTGCATTTAAAATATGAGATTAATTACTTAATACTATACAAGTACAAAAAAAAATATAACAAATTATAATACAACAGCTGAAAGATTTAACGTTCTAAAACAAGTTTCAAATTAACTGATACTCGCATTTAAGCGTTAAACTTAAATGAACAAAACGGAAAGAAAAAGTAGAATAAAATGTTGGCCTTTTTTTGGACTCCTATAACAAGAATAATATATTTTCAAAACTAGAACAACTTAAAGAACAAGAAGTAGTGACCTATAATATATAATTTAAGTATGTATGTATTTGATTTAATTGAAGTTAAACGTAATTATTTAATGTTTTATTCTAATGCTTGTAAATAATTTAGTACGATTGCTGTAATAATAAGTTTGTAATACGAGCCAAACATTTAAAACTGGTATGTTTGGCAATACTACGAAAATATTACAAAATTAAATGCTTTTATGGTCATTTACGAGTAATACCGCCAAGACTTGTACACTTGTAATTGCGCAGAATTAAAGCGAATATTTTTTTTAATATTTTGCAATTGCTCCCATAAACAGCTGAAAAAAACTTTTTTTTTAAATTAAAAAAAGTAAAAAAATTTTTTTTTTTAAATCAGTCATATTTTAGAAAACAGTTACGAGAATAATATAGTTGGTGCAGTTACTTTTAAATAACCCTTGACTACTGTTGCAAATTAGTTCTAATAAATACTGCATTCTGGCTATTAACTGTCTAGAAAATGTGCTTTGTCGTGAAATGTATTTGAAACATATTTTTTTTTAATTTTCATTGAACTCTGACCTTTACTACTTTGTATAAAGATATTATGAAAAATATCTATTTTACTTATATTATAGTCCTTTTACTTTTATAACTTAATTTTAATTATTTAATTTATAACACCCGTTCAACACTTACTTTGGCATGAAATTCAACCATAAATTATAAGAAAATTTATTAAAACCCCTCCAATAAATGCCACTAAATTCTCACAGATACCATTTGTTTGAGTTAAAATTACATTTATTTTTGTTCAACGTTTTTAGCGATTGGTATCTTTTGCTTTATTTCACTTCAAGCCAAAAGCTGTGTAATCTCAGCTACACCGTCATCTAAAAACATGACAGCGGTTGCAATTGATAAACAAAATTCAAAAATAAATCGAAACTAAAAACTATTTTTAAATTTCAACGCAAATAATTTAAATTATTCGCCTACAGGACTTATTTACGTTGAATTGCAAGTTGCATGTGGCAACTGGTTGGGTGTATCAATACAAGTGGGTTTTTTTGCTTTGAAGGTTTCTAAAGCAATTGATTTTCTCCACACAACTTTATTCAACATTTACGCAACTTGATGGAAATAACATATAAGCGAGATGAAACTGAATCTATTTACTTTGTAGAATATTGTGTATGCCACACAACAGCTTCCATATTAAAAAATAAATCCTTAATTAAGTCCAACCAAGCTGAACTGCACCAATGAAAAAATGCAAAGAAAATCTATTACGAAATTTCTTGCATTCAATTATAAAGATTGGCAAAATTTTTGATATAAAAATTAATATTTTACAAGCGTATTTGGTTTGAGAGCAGAATGCAGTAACAGCAATGGGGAAGGTAAGCTAAGTTACAGCTGAGGATAAAAATAGGCTGTAAAACAACATCACGCCATTTTAAAATATATACAAAACATTCAATATTAAATATGAAATGTATTGCATTTCCTCTCTGCTCAAGAGACTATCCCAAAGATGGCCATAGAGACATGCTTATCCCCATAAGCAATACATTCCATATTCCATATTATTGAATGTATTTGCCTATATGGCGAAAAATATTTTTTTGTTTTTTTAATAAAAAAAAAAACTTTATTTTAATTTCTTTGAAATTGATAACCTACTTGTTGGCATCCCGTCCTCTAGTAGGTGTGAACACATGTTTTACTTCTATTTTAGAAGATTTTTAATAACGATTACTTACTACTTTTATTATTCGTTTCAAACTGAAAATATTAAAGAAAAAACACATGTAATCGAAAAATATGTGTGTAATGTGCCATGCTATATATCATGTATGTGTTCAGGCACCGTATGATTTTTTTTATTTCTTTAAATTAGGGCAGTAAATATTTAAACGAAACAAATTATAAAAAACAAATTTATGCCGCAAAATTAGATTTGATTTTTTTTAGGAAATTATCTTCCAGGGAATAAAAACAATTTCTAGAAGAACAAATTTATTTGTGATGAAGAAGGTCGTTTTTATTAAGAGATTTTTTTTTATAAAGAAAGAAAACAAAATATTAAAATAAAATATCCAGTGAAATTCTTCAATTCCAAGTAAACAGTTGTAATGAGAAATGAAATAAATTGCCGTGGATTTTTATTCTCTTCTAAACAGAAGTCTGTGATATGCCCAACTGTCAAATTTTGTCGCAAATTCCCAGTTTCCCTAGTAGACATAAATATTTTAGAGCTTTTATCAACACACACATTTTACAAATCCATTTCAATTCAATTGGAAATCGTTCTTTGCTTTTAAAAATTGTTATATCAGCTCCTGAGCTTATCGAATAAATCCAATAAGGTGAAAAAGGTAAAAGGAATCGAATTCTTTACAGTTTTTTGCGATTTTGGTCCTGAAGGTGAAGTCTTTTTGATTTTATATCTTTACAATTTTTGTTCTTCATGACAAGAGCTACAACTTTGCCTCAGAAAATAAATCAAAGTTCCAAACTATTTGTAAGATATGAGCCTGAGAAAATAATCACTTTTTTTCAAAAATGACACCGAGGCCCCAAATGTTTCGGGGCCCATAAAAAAAAATTTCATTACATTTGGCAAAACGGGAAGACACTTGTCTTCTTTTTTTTTTTTTTGTTGTTTTTTATCACGTAATGCTGTCCGTATATGGTTATTTTTTTCGTGTTGCACTGTGTAATGATAACAGCATTTATATATACTTCGGAAACGCAGAGAATTAAGAACGATTGGCAATTGGAAAACCTTAAAAAAGGAGAATCAATCAAAATTGATATTTATGCTTTGCAGTTTTTTTTTCGTATAGTACCCGCCTGCTCAATGATGCCACCGGCATATAATCCACTCCAAATAGTTCTATTTTCGGGATTCATTGCCATTCTTGCAATGTTTCTGGCTTCATCACTGAACACAATTTTCCGATAAAAAAAAGTGGGTTTTAATCTAACTTTGTTGTGGTAGGTCGTGCGCCTTCAAGTTTTGCACCAACTGTAGTTTTAAAATGTTTTACATCCATATCCTTTCGCAAAATTGTCCAAGAAGTGGGGGAACAGAGGCTCAATTGCTTCGAACTTCGGCGTTTCGTTTTTGCTCATCAACAACACACTAAACGTATGCTCGTTGGTGGTTTAATGTCTGAATGACCGCCTCAGAAGGTGCGAGCATGTATTTTGATAATAATATTCAATATTCCACTTGCCTTGTTCGTTTATAAGTCTATTCATGGTTAATTTAAAACTGAACATGTTTGACAGAAACATGTTTCACGAAAACAGCTGAGTTGTCCAAAAAAAAATTGGAACCTCCTTAATATATTTGCTTAGCTAAGGTCTAAGGTGTGTTGTATAGTGTCTTTAAGTGTTTGTAATGGAATCACTTTTGTTCAAATTAATTTGCCACTTAACGTACTTGTATGCTGTTTGTTTTAGCCAGATTTCATAATTGAAATAAGCCATACACACACACACACGTAAAAATATATACCAGCAACGAAATGTAACTGATGTTGAAGAGCCAATCAATCTTCTCTTCTTTACATTTCTTGTAACACTATAAATAACAGATCTGATTACAGTTAGTTACTGTAGGCTAATGATGTTTATGATGATGTTAACAAATCATAATTATGATGATAGTTATGTACTCGTATCAGTTAGTAAGTAAAAATTTCTTTTAAGAGTTTTAAATAAATATGAATGAAAAATAAATAATAAACTCCATCCGCTAACTATTTTATGGATGTAAAATAAAAATTTAACAATTTAGAAAATTTTCTGTTACTTGTACTTTGCCTTTAAGTTTTATTAGTTTTTAATTCATTTTTGTAATAAACAGTTTCGTGTAATGAGTTTTTCATGAGAAGTCTAAATGTGTTTTTTACTCCTTAAAGGTGTCATCACTGTTGTTTAACACTAATTTGTGTTTCTTTTTTTATTTCCCATAATATTTAAAAACAATTTACAAATTTTAAAATCATTGTTTTTATATTGTTGGTTGTCATTTTACGTATTTCTTTCGCAGTTTGATTTCTTGTGTAATTATTACAGTGGTGAAAATAGGCGATAATTTGAATTAGATTTATAAAAAATAATAAAAATAATATCGTTTTGTCAGAAATGTCTTAATTAGATCAGAGGCCTTATTCTTGAACTCTTCTAAGGTAAAACTCTATCGCTAAAAATTTATAAACTTGATTTAGGACTTTTTGGCTACGAAAACAATGCTTGACCGTGTATTGTAATTTAAAAGCTTCCTTCATGCCTATTAAATCGCTAAAATTGTTTTAAAACCCTAAAATTTTAGCATTTTAGCTGAAGAGAATTACAGAATAGGGCCGCAGAGCAAAATTCTATTAAGAAATTAGTTTGTTTTTATTTTTTTGTGTAATGAAAGGAGAAAATGACATCCGTGAGTGAATTGCACACAAGACGAACTAAACCAGTTTTCGACCCCAACTACAGTAGTCTCATCAGAGTTCTTCTGTACATATTTATGACAATCCTCAGCAATAGAAATTATATATTCAGGTTATATTTTCTTTACATACTTTATTCGAAGTCTTGTCAAACACATTAAAGTTTTTCTTTTTTTCAGTCAGCTGATTTTTCAACGGCCGCTAGGGGAAAAGCATTCAGTGGCTGTCAGTCAAATGAATTATAAAAATGAAATATTCTCACTTGCATGTAAAAATGTATACAGTACAAACTCGATTACTGCAACTAATAGAAAATCGGGCAGTTGCGATAACCGCGGTAGTTGCGTTAACCGAGTCATAAATTTTAACCTTGGGCAAACTAGATGCGTTGGAGCAGGCTAAAAATGTAATGCTTACTTTTCGAATACCATGACGTTTTTTAAAATTTGAGCACCATCCGTTGCTTGCATGAAAATCACCACGACTTTCATTAATTTTGTTATGTAGCTGAATAGCCTTTGACTTTAAGATTTCAGACGAAATAGGCAAATTTAATTCTCTTTGTTTTAAAAACCATTTACACAGAGCTTTTTCTATTACTGGATACTCACAGACTCTAATTACTATACGCTTTCCTGGGCCGGATTCAGCATTTGTAACAAATTTAATTAATTTTGATTTATTTTGCTTATTTCTGGTTATTGTTGATTTATGCACATTGTATTCCTGGCATAATGCTTTGACCGATATATTTTTTTCAAGTTTAATCAAAATTTCACTCTTTTGTTAAATGGTTAATTTACTGCACTTTGCCACCTTCTCCATTTTTATGCGTTTTTAATACTGTGACTGATCGCAAAAATCTTTTTACCAAACTGATAAAAAACATCAGGCAGGTGCTGCTTGTCTGTTTTTATGAAAACTATTCCAAGAAATAACTGTAAAATAATGCAAAAACTATCCAGAGGACAAAAAAAAAATTGGAGTTAAAACAAATAAGTAGTTGCGTTTATTGAGGTAATTTTTTTAAAAAGTTACGTTGACTGAGTCTACAATGCATTTGATTCAGGTGTTTCGTTAATCGAGTTGTTGCGCATAACGAGAGTTGCAGTAATCGAGTTCGCACTGTATTTAATTTGTAATTTTTTACAAAGTAATTCATTGTATGGACATAAGAGTGTAGAAACTCTTTTACTATCTTTCTACGCTTCGTATATTTTGGAAGCGGCTTGTAAAATATAGCATTAATCTTTCAACTCTGCCAATTTAGGGATAAATGACAAACATAGCTTGAAAAGTCTTATTGTTTTATGACTTTTTTATTCACCGATCGACAACAGATTTTTTAAATTTATTTATTTTAAAATTTTATTATAATCTGATAATATGACAATATAGGACACAGTTTGAATCCCCCAATTATATTAATAAATGTGAACTATCTAGGTGTTTGGGTTAATTAATTCAAGTAGCAAATATTGTAATTTAACACTAAGGTATAAATGTTTTCAGTTCTGTTAAGGAGTCCATAGGGAATAATGCGAGTCTAAATCCTATATTTTACTTTTTTCTGTATAACATTTAACACTTTTTTTTATTTTTAATGGATTCCGTATTCCTCTACATCGTTTTCTGCCAACACTGTATTCTATTTAGCAGTTTGTTATCCACTGCGTACAATGACCTGTTAAATTATCGTTATGCGCATGACTGTTTACCATTTGTTTTAAAAATCTTTAAAATAATCTTAAATCGAGATGCAAAGTATTTTCAAAATTGCCATATTTTATTATTTAAATGGTGGCAAATTGTCCTGTTGACAAGTTGTTTAGAAATTAAATTAAAATTTAATTTGATATCTTTTAATAGCCGTCGTTTAGCTGATGTTGCAATTTAAGCGGACACCAAATACTAGCACAGTGTGTTGCAAGTAATTGCAACATGCATATACTAAAAGCTGTTGAAACATATTGAACATTTTTTTGTTTTTTTTTTTTTGCTTTTAGTATTTTACATTTAAAGAGTGAAAGTTATAATTTGTTTTAATTTTGCATTTGTCGCACTGACACATTTAGTAACATTTAACAGAAATGAAATATATAAAGAGAAATGGAATTTAGAGGAATGCATTAAAGAGACTAACATACTACCCACTAACTAGTCTGGCAAAACAAACAAATACTAAATTTATGTTTTAAAAATAATAACAATTTAGTCATGAGTTTTAGCAAAATTTCGCAAAGTTATGCCAAACTAGTATTATTATTTCTTTCTTCATACTTATAAAAATAAACAATTAAATAAATAATAAATGTTTGATCTAAATAAATAAAAATAACAGTCTTAGAAGAAACAAATACAATTAAAACGAAATCCTCCACTTGTATTTATTAAAAAATTCAAATCAAATCAATTATTAACCAATAAAAATAAACTACACGAGAAAATAATTGTTAACAAATCAAAATCTATTGAAATTATAAATGCCTTGTGGTCGGATCGTTGCAAGAGTTATAACACAATTATTGATTGGAATAATAGACAGAGACGAATCAACAGACTGGCTGAATGACATCCATAACATAACAATTTATTAAAAAATTTTAAAAGCAGGCATACAAAACACCACTCCATATATGAGCATTCGTAGAGCATATTAGCAACAATTGAATGAATGGCACAACAAATATTACAACAATAATGTTCGCATATATATGTATAAATAAATAAAATAAATCAATAAGAAATTATTATTATTTTTAATGGTAATACTAATAATGGCTATACCATACTCGTACAAATCAAAAATGAAAAAAAAATAAAAAATAGTTCCAATAACACAACATGAAATCAACAAGTTTTCTGATAAATTAAACCCCTATTCAAACAACTTCTGTCATTTATTCAGTACATCAAACAATCTATTCAATAGTTTGTAAAGATGACAAAAACCCCCAAACAAAAGAGTCAACCGACAATTGTAGTCAGTTATTAAGAAAATATTATAAAAATAAAATGAAATTATTTTAGAAATACTCTCTCATGTATTTTTCTTTAGATCACCATGTGTGTTTGTCAGTCCATCAGTCTAACAATCCATGTATGCTCGTATGTTCATACAACAGGGTAGAAAGTTTTTATTGTTTTGTTTTGCAAATAATCAAATAAAGAAGTTGAAGAAAATTAAAATGTTTAGTAAAAAATAAGTACCAGTAGCTTCATTTACAAAACTTTTTGTGTTTGTTAAATAAAAAGAATTAATCATTTAAAATGTTTAAAATATAAGTTTCTTAAAAGCATTAAATCTGTAAACTTTCTCAGTTACAATGCACTTATGCCCACGTTTCATTAAATTCACTCTGAAAATTATTCTCTTTGTTAGCCATCTTGATTCCTTCTAATCCTGATTGATCACTCGCTATAACTTTCTTGAAAAAATATTAAAAATATCTTTAAAGTCAACACACAATTGCTTTGAAATTCTTATGTTACAAAATAAAGCAGAATTGTTTTTAACTAATTGCAATGAATAAGCTTCTCAAATCTGTTGTTTGGAGTCGACTTTAAACTGTAGAGTCCCGGTACTCATGGATAAAAATTGACACACAAAACATAAGTGCTGTGAGAAACTAGGCCGTAACCCTGACACAGGGTTGTAATGGCCAATTATGTATGCATGTATGTATGAAATTTATTTCTAGACTTTCGTCCAGTGTGATCCGGGGTACTTATTTCCAAATAATAGCTTTCCTTAGATCGGATAGATAATCTTTAGTGACCTATCATACCTTGGGTTTCAGCCACCCAATGATATAACTGAATCGAACAGAAAAGAAACTTTAGAATCTTACTTTTAGCAACTCGAGCATTGAGGGCGAGGAAGTAGTACATGTTGGCTATGGTTTGAACCCAAATCGTAGGAATAACCTTTTAGTTCGAGGCGGAGTGGCATTGCTGCTAATAAACACAGCGAAAGTTTAGTTTTATTTATAATTTTGTATTTTCCCAAAATCTTTCAGCCACGACCTAGTGGAACCAGCCAATTTTTAGTATTGATAATAAAAGAAAGAGACGGTGTCTTCACAATCAGATAAAATTATTTAGAGCTGCCAGTTTCGTTGATTTCACTTACTACACTGCGTGTCATAACTATAGACGCATATAATATTTAGTTGATACTCTAATAAAAAAAGTCTATGAAATTATTATATTCGATAGAGGGGTCAAAAACACACGTTTTTTAATACAAATTGTTTATTTATTATTTATAATTTAGTTGTACTACCTTTTTTTTAAACATACTGCTGTTTCATAACTATAAGACGCGCATCTTCTAAATTTACAAAACAATAAAAATTAATAGTAGGTAGGGCCTCCTTTTTTTTTGAATAAGTTCAAAAATTCTGTCTGTCATACTTTTGATCAAATTTGTTCGCAACTCCTCGTTGATTAACCGCCATTCATCAATAATCGCTTCTTTGAGGTCAAATAATCATTGGTATTGGTGATTGTCCACATAAACACCACGAGTCAATAATCCCCAAATGTAGGCCAGTCCATAGTTATAATATTTTTAGACTGGAACCATTCCTGAGTAAGTCTGCCTTTATGAACTGATGCGTTGTCATGTTGGAAAATCAGTTCTTGATTGGGACTGCTTTCTAAAAATACTTAGAACCAAATTCTCTTCTAAGACATTGACATACTCTATCGAATTCATGCGACAACTGAGAAACGCCAAATCACGCACACCGTCGCTGCAAAATGCTCGCCATACTATTAGCGAACCACCACCAAAATTTCGTTTTGAAAAATACTGTGGTTGTTTTAGTAAATCTCTCCAATAATAATTAAATCCATCTGTATCATCAAAGCTACATTTTTTCTCATCTGAAAAAAATCACTTAAATAAAAAGAAAGAAATAATCAAAAGCGAATAAGAGCAAAAGTTATACAACTTACCTAATTCCAGTTTGTTAGCAAATTTTTCTAAACGAGCAAGCTTGTGATGAGCACGTAGCTTAGGCATTGTTAACAGTTTTTGTCTGGAATTGGTTTGGGATTGCTTTAATACTCTACTTATTGTAGAGTTAGACACTTCCAGGCCGCACTCATGAGCAATCTGAAAAAGACTTTTCATAGAGTTGCTAGCAGCGTTGACAACACTTTGTGTGTTTCTATCCGATAACTATTTTTTGGTCCCCAACTTTTATTTTTCCCGTAACCACTAATTCCACTGTTAATCAAATATAATTTTTAATATTGTAAATGCCACGTATTGCAGTATCATTCTAATCTGAAAAGAATAAATATAAAAATACCACTTATGAATCATTAATACCACTGTGCATTAATAATTTTTTAATAATTTTATAACGAATAAATGCCTCAAACTGTTTAACGTATTAACTGCTATTAAAAAATTAAAATCTTGTTTGGAATTCTAGGCGCATAAACGTTTTTTAATGCATCTTCAAATGCCATATAAATACCAAAATCGCAGATTGCAATGACAATTAACAGAAATTAATTTTATAAAAAAAAAGATTTTTAAAAAACGCATAATAAAATTAAAATTAAAAAAAAAAAACAATAATATGAAATAAAACATTGTCAACACAAAACTATTATCAGTAGCAACAGATTCATTTAGAGCATGACATTTTAAACGCAGACATGTAGGGAGAAGTATGAAAAAACAGCAATAAAAGATTTGCAATAAAACAATTTGTTATAAAAGAAACAACAACCACAAAATTCTATTATACAAAATTTTTGTTTTGACTGACAAATAATTATAAGGGCAGTACTCGTAGTAGATCAGTTTGCAAAGGTTTGATCAAAAGATATTATTTTTATTATAGATTCAATTATTATGTGCACGTTAAAACAGTGAAATACAGAAGCAACTACACTTTCGTGGTTTTTAAATAACATTTTAAAACATTTTCATTACAGTACTGCAAAACGCAATATTTTTTGTAAAAATATCGTTTTGGAAAAACTATGCCATGCTATTCCATGTCGTCTCAAATACAGTGTTATGCAAAGTTATCATAGCATGTTATTGCAAATCAGCTAAGCTCTTGTAGTTCGTTTTGTTGAAAACCATGTCCATGAATGTTTCTTGTGCATAATGTTTTTAAAACTGTTGTATAAAAATTTTCTACATCACTCGGTGTTACAGGGTAAACTTTGTATAGATATAGTATAACTGGAGTTTGTAAATTTCGTTTATGTTTTATATACATTATATTGCATTAAGAACTCTGATCTAAAAAATTTCTAGTTTTATTGTATGTGCAGTTTTATTGTATGATCAAATGTTGCATGTGTTGACATGTTAATTTTCCATGTTAATGTGTAAAAATTTAGTATAAAAAATAATGCATACGTTTGACTACAACTTAAAATGCCTAAAATGAAATATACAAAAAATTCACTGCCTTTAATAAACTTTTCTCTTTATAGTGATTTTTTGTTTAATTTTGATGTTTTGCTTTCTCGAAGTTAAAATTAAATTTTTAGAAAATTTATCTTTTAAATAATCCTAAAATTTTTTAAAAGTAAAAAAAAACATAAAAAAATTATAACGAATTTAATGAATTTAAAGCGAGCAGTGGATATGTTTTTTTTTCATTTATTGTTATTTATTTCATTCACACAAATGTCAAGAAAACTGTATTCATTACAAATGCCAAATGTGTTGTCATATGCATTTGAAGGTATTTTCTTTTCTTTTTTCTTCGTAAAACACTTTATAAAATAAATTTCTTTTCTTTTTTAACGTTTATTGTTTCTTTACATTTATTACTTCCAAAAACTATAAAAATTCTATTAATTGTGAGTACGTGGCTGTATTTTTTATTTTCAACTCTTTAAATTTTTATAAATTAAATTAAAATTCAAGATTTCTATGTTAAGTGTCTCGATAGTTTAAAGAGCGAGGAATACTGGAAATGTGAACTAGTCTTTACTATGACAGTTCACATATTCAAGAATGTAAAGTAAAAGTAAAACATGAAGCACGGGAATGGAAGTTTAGTTCTTTGGGGCTTTTTACTAAGTATCACTTTAAAATTAGAAAAAAAAAAATTATCGTCGTAACTTAGGTAATAATTTGGACCGAAGTGTTTAGTTGGAGGAAGAAGTTGTTTTTCAAAGGGTCAAAATTGTTAGGGGTTGGTTATTAAACAAATTTCACATAGATCAAAAACTTTTGGGCTTTTTAAAAAAAACATCTTTCACGGTACGATAATATGCCAACAAATGTAAATGAACTTTGGTCCCGAGTCTTAGGTGAGCAGCAAAAGAGCTTTCAAGAAATATATTAAAAATTTAAAGAAAATAACTTTTTTTATTAAACTTGCAGAAATGAATACTTGAAATTCATTTCTAAAATTGCATTCACTTCAGTTTGTTGAAAAATATTATCAAATTTCTTATTATTGAATAACCTAGAAATCTGAGTTCGAATTCCAGTTTGATTTGTGACCGTTTTTTAAATTAATTTTGTTGTTGCCCTCTAACCATATCCACTCTGGTCGAACATGTCGTCAATGTTTGGGGGGTCGTGGTATAGTTGTTGAGCGCTTGCACAGAAACTCACACGACCGAGGTTCCATCCCAGCGAAGAGCATAAAAATAAAAATTTGCGGTTTTCTACAATTATAATTTAAATTAAAAATTAAATTAAAAAAAATAAGAGGTTCCCCCCCCCCTCCCCCCCAAGAAGTCCATCTTCAAGAAACCGCTCCCTGACATGGTCCTGACTGGTCCTTGAGTGGTCAAATTGACAGCAACTTGTCCCATCAACAAAAAAAAGGCGCATAGTATACAAATGTCTACAAAAAAAATTCCTATCTATCAACTACTTATATTGAAAACAACAATAAGAGCAAAATTTGTTTCTGCTTTAATATTATAATTTAAATTATAATTTCCAAATGTGTTGAAAAGTTTTATTTTACGGAATTGGCCTATAAAGTTTACATGCATTGGTAATAGACAGTGGTCGCTAACTATCGATAAGTTTCCGATAGTATTTGTTTTTCTTAAATTGTACTTTTACACGTTTTTGTTTCTTTTTGAAAAAAATTTATTAATATTATTACGAAGGTAATTATCAAAAAGAAAAAAGCATACCTTTTTGAGGGTTTTTTTTTTTTTTGCTTCGGATTAGGGGTTGTAAATTGCCAACGTAAAAGAAAAAAAATAAAATAAAAAGAAAATAATTAAGAAATAAAATGCCGCCTTAAATCCAAAAAGGGCTGTGTAAGTCATTTAGTTGCACTATACATGAATATTTTTTCTAGTAAATAACCCGAATTGAAAAAACAAACAGTGATAATACGACAATACAATTCTGTATTACAAATTTGTTTGTTTGTTTTTTTTAATTAAAACCATTGTACATCAAAGTGTACATTAAAACACAACAAAACAACTGATGAACATGGCCATTTCAAAAGAAAGTGTATAAAAAACAAATATTTACCGGAAATAAAAAAAAATTGTATACCAAATACAAGTGCGTATAAGAAATACTATTTAAAAAAACCAATCGCATATACATGTTATTAACATAGAAAAATAAAAAAAAATCAAATAATAATCTAAAGAAAAAAAATTCCATAAATGTCAATAATAAAAAAAAATTGTTAGCAAGGAAATCATTTTCTAGTTGAAAATTTAAAAAAAAATTATCGGCTCTAATATTTGAAACACATTTCCGCAGAGGAAAACATTTTTTCAATCATTTTGTTTTCATTAACTTCCCCATAAAATAATCCTTTAATGTTATAAAATTTTTAATCACAAATTTCTTTATTTTATTTTTTTTTATCAAAAAAACAAAAATATCTGCACAAAAAATAAAGCTTTCAAATTCACGCTCAAAATCTGTGCTGAAAAGTTTACGTTGTCGTTCTACGGGACGTTCAAAATCTAAATCGAAATCTTCTATAGATTTGAATAAAACATCAGCTGATAACGTATCCTCATCAGCCAATAGCCAGTATGCGAATAATGATTATGCAAATAATGATGGACAGGTAAAGGTAAGCTAATAAACCAAAAAAAATAAGGCATTTGGACTAAAATGTGTTTCTAATAATCATTTAACGTTTTTCAACATTTGACTACCACCTCGTATACCACCTGTTCCCATCTGTTTTCACCTCTAGCCCATAATTCGTACTAAAACAAAAAAGAAATCATTTTAAAAATTCCACTTTCGAAATATTTCACTTTTAGTTGAATTACATATTAATCGTTTGTCGTTTTACCTATTCCGTTTACTGAAATAGGCATACTTTTAATAATTTAATATCTACTCATATTTAATAAATGTTTTATTACTTTTGTACGTTTGTTTTATTAATTGTGTTTTATTTATATGTAATCAGTTCATTAGTTTTATTACCGTTTAAGAATAACATTGTGATTAACAACGTATTCACTTTTATTTTTAAAACTTAGCTGCACTTTAAATTATTTTTGCTAAAAAATATAACTTTTTTTTGTATTGAGACCCACCAATAATCAAGAGAGTACGCCTGCTCATGCTGTGTATTGTATTGGAATATTTTGGAAATTTTGGAGATTTCTTATTAAGCGCCTTATGAAATTGCTGTCAATTTTATGATCACTGAAAGGCCAATGTTATACCTTCAGCAGCAACTGCCCCATCTGTCGTTGGATGTCGACTATGGTGAGGATCTTCGCTATATAGGAATCTGGTATCTACTACAGTAGGTGGCGCTTTTCTCCTGATCGTTCGTTATTTTGATGTTAATGAATGGAATAGAGTGGAATGTGTTTTTTCTTTTCTTTTTGTATTTCTATATAACGAATCCAAAAAATTATAAGTTTCACAGCATTTTCAAACCACTTTTATAGTGGCTCTAAATGGGTTAAAATTAAGCAAAAAATGTAAAAACATAAAAATCAATGTTAAGAAGTCATTATAAGAGAAGTTATTGACTATAGCAAACATAGCTATACAGCTTTTTTATATTCAAGCCATCAATCCTGTTCTTTAACTTCTTCAAAGATGTACCAAGATCGTCGCCTATAGAAAAGAAGAATCGTAGTTATCAGGCTCATTCCAAATTTTATTTCTAAACATAATCGTTGTTTAGTTCAATACATTTTTCCCCAGCAATAATATTGATATAAAAGATACTTATATTAGAAAAAAGTTAAAATTATTTAAAGTTGTGTTTTTGAAGGTATACTAAGTAATGTCCAATGGACGTGTAAGAGTGGTATTTGGAAAAATATTCTCTTTCAAAATATAGCATTTTTAGATGACGATTGTAACATATAACACATCCAAGTTTGTTTGCCATTTTTTCAGAATTGTGATAATTGTTTCCTCTGATTTCTTTGTCATTTTCAGAGGGCGTTTGTTTGGTTACATTTTTAAAATTCTTTGAAACGAAAGCTAAATCACAAGATCATTAGGATGTGTAATATAGTTTTTATATTCACGCGTTTAAAATAGCCACATTAACTACAATAGTAGACAACAACCACAATTAGTAATGCTCACGTAAAAACTACATCCACGTTTTTCTCTCCGATGCTTTGTGACTTCTCATCAATGTTTTTCGAATCTTAATTACCCTCTTTGGGAAGTCATTTTCCATTATTATGTCATATATTCGCCGTTTGTTGTAATTACCGTAATCTAATGGTTAGTGTGTTGCCTTACTAAGACAAGAGGTCCGGGTTTCAACCCCAGCTTTCATATCGTGAGAAAAAAAAATATGAAAAATATTATTTTCGGCGACTACCTCTTTGAAGTCTTCTGACAAAAGTTCTCAGGGTAACTGACTTCATGAACTAGCTTATCAAGTCTGTCATTTGGAATCGATAGTAAACTGTAGGTCTCTGCACTCATTAAATGTGTTCAGTACTTCCAACATATTTTGAATTTCGTTAGTTTTTACAATCTCAAATAGGTCGTTAACATATACTCTTGGATTTAAATGTACTTTATTCACTGTATTGTCTATAAGATCCTCTATCAGCTATTATTCCTGATACGAGTGAAACCCACGAATAACTCTTTCAACCTTATTTACTGCACTAAATCAAACGAAACTCTGCCCCATCAGGCAGAATTGTAAAATCAGTAACTTTCATTTTTCATTAAACGAATTTATAAAATTTTGCAAATATATGAAGAGTTTATTTTTAAGTTTGGGAATGGCATTGCTCTTGTTTATTATATCTGTTGTTATATCCATGGCTTTGTTTTGCCTTTGAACTCATTTAGATATAAATTGTGGCAACACTGTTTTGGACTGTAACATTTTCTTTTTTCAAAAGGTTGCGGCACAAAAGAATAAAAATGTTTTACGTAAACTTGTTTTAATTATCGCTATTTCTTAAACCATCAGTCATGTTGATAAAAAATTTATATTTTTTGTTTATTGAGACCAATACTCAGGGATAAACCCCTACTTATCTTGTTCATAGCATTGGATTTTTTGTGGAAAGGACAGTAAATTATGACAACAGAATATAGATTTTATGTTCTTATACTATTAAGCGCCTTAGGAATGAGACATGAGGCTCTGAATTGACCATCTAAAGGCCAGTGTTATAAGTACACTCTTGAATGATCAGCAGCAATTGCACTAACGTTACATGTTGATTGTAGTGAGTGCCTTTGCTAAATAGGTTTTAGCTGTTAACTGCATAACTTCCTTATAGGTGGGACATAAATTGATATTTTTTTACAAGAGTCTTTAAAAGCTATGTATGTATATATGATATGTAATGGAAGAGAAAAAGTCTATTAAAAATAGGTATAAAAGAAAGAAAGAAATGAATTTAAATAACGATAAAATGCAAACGGCACTTTTGTGTTTGTTACAGTTGTTAATAAATTAAAGCTTTTTTGCAATAATTTCCCTTTAGTCAGGTTTTCTCAAATAGTTTCTGTCTTTACTAAACCAACTGAACCGACTGATGTCTTTGCTATGTGCTTATGTATGCAAATCAAAATCTCAGGTATGGCAGCTCTCTTAGTAACACTTTAACAATAGTATTGCCAGCATGAAAGTATTTTTAAAATAAAATGTCTGATTTTGTGTAGAGTATTTATTGTTTGATGGTGCTTTTGCTAGTTGGCCAGTGAACTGAACAAAAATAAAAATGATTTTCATATTTACTTGAGCTTGCACTGCTATTTAACCCTTATGTCTACACCCAAAAATTCTCACTTACATATACACCCAGCATACCCGGGTATGTCTGGCTCTTTTTGTTTTAATTTTGGCATTATTTTATTTTTATTTTGGGAATGTCCAAAGCAAAAGCCTGTAATGATATTGGATTACAATAGGTACAAAGGTGGTTTCGACAATATGAATAAATGTCTTGTTGAATACTCAACAAAAAGGAGCACAAATAGATGGCCCTTGGCATTTTTTTTATAATATTATTGACGTGGCTGCATTTGCAGCATTTGTGATCTGCATGAAAAATAATCCACACCTAGAAAAAAATCAACGAGCTGTAGAAGATTGTTCCTTCAACTGCTGAGTGAACAATTAGCTTTGCCGCAAATCCAGACTCGTTCACAAAATGCTCAAGTAATACGAAATTTTTCGTCACGTAGTGGAGTTGAATGTATCTTAAGACATTCGGTAATAATAGGTGTAGTCCATTCTCACGAAGAACGTGACAGTTCTGGCAGAAAGAAGCACAAAGGAAATTGGTATCTGTGTACCAAAAAAGGCCAACATAAAAATCTTGCAAAAAATGCAAAAAGCCAGTTTGTGCCCAGCATTCAGTTGATGTAACGAATTGGGACAGATGTGTAACCTGATACCACTTATATTTATTTATTTTTATATTTTTATTAAACTTCTTGTTTTTAATTTTTTTTTTATTTTAATTGCTCTTATTGAACTATAATAAAATGTTACGTTTTGATTTTTAACAACTAATTCACAAACATTTTTCTTTGCATACCCGGGTATGTCCGGTGTAGATGTAAAGGGTAAGTCACAAAAACTCCTTGTAAATTTTTTCCATATTAAAAATTTGAAAATTTTATTTTTAAATATTGTAAAAAACAATATTTTAGACGAATATTTAAAATTTCATGTCGATATTATAATTAAAACTTTATATATATATCTCTTTAAAAATGAAAATCATACCCGGGTATGTCGGTGTAGACATAAAGGTTAAACTGCGCAAAGAATTTTTAGGAATTAAAAATAAAATAGAAAGAGAGAGACAGAGACAAAAAATCGTTTATTTTGCTGTTAAAAATCTTTAAACAAACAATTGTTTAAACTTCATAATGAATTGGTCCGTTGCATTAAATTTATCAAATGAACTTAATTATTTTACTCAGAATTGAAGTAATGTTTGATATTCTTCTTTAAGATATAAAAATAAACAAATTATTGAACCCTAACATTAAGTTTCTTAGCAAGGAATGTATTATATATTGAATAGAATATTGGATATTAAAAATATCATATTTGAAATTGACACTCTTTAACTTTGTGATTTTATTAATCTTTATAAGTACATAATGATTGCATTTCATATATTTTTTTTTTATTAATTTTTTTCTCTAAAAGTATGTTAACAAAGTTTGCAACTAAACAGAACAATTAATTATTAAAAGTGATCATTATAATTCTAACAAATTAAATAAAAATAATATATAGTCTGACATTATTATATAGTGTTATATAGTTTGTATTGTATTATTAATTGTGCAATTAATTACTTGTATTCTACTTAATTTATATCTTTCTCCCCATTTATACATAATAATTTGAAATAATTTTCTTTTCTTTTTTTATCTATTTTTCATTACAGGTGAGTTAAGAAAAAATATATTCTTCAGCTTTAAAATACCTGTAATTTGTCTTTAAAGAAAAGCCACATTCTCTTGAAAAGAAAAAAAAAATAAATAAATCTTTGCCATTTATAACTGAGTAAGTCGTATAATAATTCTAGTACCTACCTCATATGTATGTACTTATGTAATAATTACTTTACTTACATTGTTTTAAAGTTCTAACAATTTTACGCATTGTAATGGGAAAAAAATCTTTGCAGTCTGAAGACAGAGCACAAGTTTTTTTCCTTTATTTTGAACGTAAAACATAAATAAAATTTAATTATTGTTTTAGTTTTGATTTACTGATTAATTACGATTATAATCAAGAACTAACCCAGTTCACACAGTTAAATTGTAAAATATAAAAATGAACTATGAAAATAAAAAACAAAATATGCTAAAAATGATTTATAGATAAACACTAACAAAGCAGATGCCAGTTGATTTAAAAACGGCATTCAAATGCACTACATTTCGTAACCAGATAAGAGAATCAGTAAGAGAAGTGGAAATAAATTAATAAATTGTGAGGTGTCAGTGTTGCTAACAGTGCTTCAAGCGATTGATGGGCCTCTATTTACTATGTACCTCAAGCTGGACGAAAGTCTTTAAATTGTTTCCGTAGGTAGAAAATAAGATACTAAAATCCTCTTTTTCCACGCACACACACAACTTTTTCACAACTTTTAATGTTGAATTATTCAATCACGGATGAATCTCATTTATTTTACACCGATTACAGATGCAACTTGCAAGCGACTACAATCGGTAACATCTATTCTGTCTCTTCAAGCAGAACTATAAACACCAGTAATCCTAAAATGTTAGTGATGAATATATTCGCTGGCATGGTCAGAAGCCTCCCTAAACATATCCATTAAAACATTCATACAATATGTGTATCACTGTTTCTGATGCCTGCAGGCATCATCTCTTACAGGTATATATGTAGGTACATGGGCTTAACACGCTGTAAATTGCATATAAAATTGCTCACCTAACAATCTAGATTTAATACCACCATGACTCTGCTAAATCTTCCTTGAGAATTCCTCACCAGTGAGTAATATTTATAAATGCAATTGAATATTTAACGTATTTGGAATAGAGTATAGAGAGGTCTCTTATTCGTAGGGTGTAACAGATTTCAAACTAAAAGTATCTACTCATCACACAACAGTAAGGGTGTTCTGGTGCATTAACAAAATCCAGTTTAAGGAAATACTTGAACAAACGTTGATTATATTTTTTCTTATAAAATCGGATATTTTTTTATGGTTACACAAGTTTTAATTTCAATAACATAAAGAAATATATTTTTAACATCAACACCTTTTTCAGAGTTACGGCCTAGTTTCTCACAGCACCCATATTGTGTGTGTTAATTTTTTATCCATGAGTACCGGGACATGCAGTTTAACGTCGAATCCAAATCACAGACTTGAGAAGCTCGTGCATAGCAGTCAGTTACTCTCAGAGCTTTTGCCAGAAGACTGCTAAGACGTGGTCGTTCTTTTAAAAAGTCAGAGCTGGGCGACCACATTAACGGGACTTATTGGATAGATAATTGAGGTACGAAAAATTTTAAATCATGCGCTTTATGGATTGAACCACCTCAACTCAACTTAAAATATGCCGTTTTTGAAATGACTGTTTTCGAATTTGCTGATTTTTGGTATGAATAAAGTATATCATAACCCTAAGACAAATATAAAATTAAAGGGCACTGACATATCTGGATCCGTAAATATGAGGTCTTGGAAATCGGAAAAAAATACAAAAATGCACAAAGTTATTCTTACTTAATTGTAATTTTCTTAAAAAGTATTATAGGTACGCATCTTGTAAAAGTCGCATTTGGAAGGGTATTAAAGTACCTTTGATTTAATATGCGA
Source organism: Metopia argyrocephala (assembly GCA_963576795.1). Classification (NCBI taxonomy): domain Eukaryota; kingdom Metazoa; phylum Arthropoda; class Insecta; order Diptera; family Sarcophagidae; genus Metopia; species Metopia argyrocephala. The sequence goes on from OY756208.1 coordinate 40,692,189, forward strand.
CATGATTTTTTCTTTGAAAAAGTCAAAGGTCAATTTTCTTTATCTATAAGTCGGAAGCCTATATCTCCGAAAGCGACCTTTTTAAAAATTTGAAAAAAAATTATGCCAAAGATAGTTTCGTTCTCTACAGTTGTGAAAAATTTCAGAATGGAGGTCTTTTTACCCCCTAGAGGGGTAGGAGCAAATTTTATAAACTTTGTGCTGCAGCCTCCTTAGGGAGTGAAGATAGGGGGTAGGTATGTTCGAAAAAAAAGTTGGTGGTAAAATATTAGTGAGGGTTGGTCTTACATTTTATCCCTGTAGGAGCTACTCCAGGGCAGTTGTGGAGCTTTTTGTGGACTTTTACACCTTCAACCAACGTTTTTCTTTTATGAGATCAGCAGAACAAAGCAATTCCCATTATCGAGAAGATATTTCGGAAACAAATAGTAAATTGGTATAAATTAATTAATTTACGAGCCCTATTGAAAACATAATACTTTTTCATTTTGTTCCAAAATAATACCATTTTCACTGAATACTAAGAATGAATTTCTAAAATCTGAATTTAAAGTCTAAAGAACGTGTTACCTTGCAAAATGAATACAGAATGTGGCGGGAGCTTCATTATTTTATCGGCACTACCATGGGAAGTGCGCTGATAAAATATATGCCTTGATTCCGAATAATCATATATTACTACTTTACACACGTACCTCTCTTAGAGCAGATCGTTTTGTAGTTGATTGTCCAATAAATCACACAATAAATTATAGAGAAAATCCGTTCTTTAACAGCACTGTCCGTTTATGGAACAAACTTCTCGTGAGAGTTGTTTCTGTCAATTACGATGTTAATGAGTTTAAATCAAATGCTCCCAAACACTACTCCCTCTTCCGTGCTGCCTATTAACATACATATTTCCTTAATCAGGCAATGTATTGCATGAGTAGGTGCCATTCCCTGCTGGCCTTAATATATGCACATAAACACATATATAAAACGAATAAAATTCAGGTCTTTAGATCACTTCCGTCCTTTGGTGATTCACCAAAAATAGAATTATTTTAGGTTTAATTTATCAATGAATTCGCCACTGATTGGTAATATCTTTTTTATTGTGGTGTAATTGTATTATAGAGTGTATCCCCTTAATATTAATTTCAATTTATAAATGATTTATAAAACAAAATTTATATAAAAATTTATTTCATAAGCCTATAATAAATCAAAATTACTATGAATGCTGCCATATTTGTAAAATTTTGCCAAAAGGGCAGGCTTGTATTGTTCCAAAACCTTTTAAATATTCAAAAATCTGTTTAAATATGACTGACTTACAAATGGGTTTAATGTGCACGTTAGCAGAAAAAAATTATTTTTGATTCATATCTTCGGAATTTGAATGTTTTCTGAAAAACTCAAATTAAACCTATAACCAACACTAGTTTTTTGATAAAAAATAATCAACCTTTGCAACTATAAATTATCACCTCAATTTAATTTCATATTCAAACACCGTTACCATTTGTATATTTATTTTGCCATTTATGGCGCATATCTCTACTGTTTTTCTGAATAATTTTAAAGAAATAAAAACACTCAAGAGTATACATAAGTGTTGTAATTCAGTTTTTATTTTTCTACTTTTAAAAGCAACTTAAGATTCTTCGTTAGATTCTTTTAAACGGGTTGTACCTATAAATTTAAGATGCGTTCACCTTTCCATGATTCGTCCTAACTGTCTGTCCAGCTTACATGCACAAAGATGTAATAGAGTAATAAAATTGTAATAATGGGTTTAAAAACGTTGTTAAAATTAAAAATTTTTTTTTTTTAATTTGTCAGTTTTTTTTCGCTCTACTCTCTGCTTAAGAAATGCTAATGATTTATTGTGACATAACGACAGTCGCTGGTTTTTTTTTACCCTGTTTGTGTATTTGTAAGTGTTTAAATAAAAACTACAGTTTACCAGTGTAAATGACTCCCTGTTTGTCTGTTAAGTTGTTGTCTGACTTCTATTGCTTCTTCAACTGGCTGAATTACAAAAAAAATAAAAAAAACGTTCAGTAGGTTAATAGTTTCTGTAAGAATACATAAGTCAAGTAACACTCATTTACACTCAATGGAAATTAAAAGATGGTTGTTGTACACACAAGTATGCAACTTGCAACCTGATTATGCCGTATGCAAATTTCTTTTAATGACCAGTGGAGTGACTGAATGAATGGTTGATAGATATACCATGTCTTGGCGCTCTTCAACAAATTATCTTGTGCATAAGAAGCACATTAAAAAACATATTAATGAGATTTTGTTAACTTTTTTTTAAGAAACTCTTTTGTTATTGCGTTTCTTCTAGGCCGTAAGTGACTAATTTTTGTTCATTATTAGTATTTTTGTAATAAAATATGTTTCAAAATATAAATGTCCCAAGACAATATATTGTGACATTGTTATAAACACTCTTAAACAATGTTGTTTAAACAAATATGTATTTGAAAATTTAACAAAAAATCAAGTAAGAAATACAAAGAAATTAAGCGCCAAAACTAAATCTGCTTTGCAGAACAATACAATTTGTGGTTCCGCATTTAACGCCTTAAATAAGTCCTATTAAATGAATTTCGATTATTTTCGCAATGATTTCTCAATTGAAGAAAAAAATTGCATATGTTAAGGTAATATACATCAGCCGAACTGAACATGTTTTCGTCGCCTAGCTACGGAGTTTTTATCTGAATTCTTTGTGATTTGAACATATTCATGACAATCATCAGTCATAGAAATTATATACTGGAATTATATGTTTTCTACATACTTTGTAATAAGTTAGTCGATGTCTTGTAAAACAGAATAGGGTTTTTGTGTTTTTCCCACAGCATTGTAGCACACCTTATGAATACCCCAAATCTAAATATATAATCTAATATATTGGAATTAATGCACATTTTGATGTCACCACTAACCGCGGAAACGGATGGATCGATTTTAGCCAAAATTCCAAGGTACGTTGGGGATAGTCTGTAGATTTTTGTGTGAAGTTTGCGCGAAGGTAGCCCAATGGTTCCGGAGATATGGCAATTAGATTTTCCTAAATACTCCCATACAAATTCAATGTAAAATTTTTTCATATTATGCTTAACTTATATCTTGGGAACTGTTAAAGCAAAATTTTCAAAATTTGGTCTGAATGACTTCATGGTCAAGGAAAATCACCCATGAGAAAGTAGGCGTGGCACCTCCCATGCAAGTTAAAAATATGAATTTTTTTATATCTTGAGAAGTGTTAAATCTGAAGTTTCTGAGTTTGGTGTAATTAATTTCGTAGTCATTAAAAATCATAAGTCGAAAAATTTGTACAAATGGTAGCGGTAGGTGTAGCGAAGGACGCCGGGTTTAGGCTAGTTATATATAAAAATGGAGGCTATTTTATGAATGTCGCCGCATAACGCTTAAACTCATAGACCGATTTCAATCAAACTTATGAACAGCATAGCTACTGGGTTTATGTGCAAAAAATAAGCCTCAAATCACCTCTAAGTTGTTCTTGTTTGTGCATATACTGAAAACGGTAAAAGTTAAATTCAATGAAATTAGTCTGAATGACTTCATTGTCAGTAGTCGCCGTGGTCTAGCCCTGGCTCTGATATTTTGAAACAAAGAAATATAAAAAATATTTCTTCCGGCGACTACCTCTTAGCAGACTTCTGGCAAAATCTCTTAGAGTAACTGATTGATATGAACAAGCTTCTCAAGTCTGTCGTTCGGAGTCGACATTAAACTGTAGGTCCCAGTATTCATGGATAAAAGACTTCCCTACACAACATGGGTGCTGCAAGAAGCTAAGCTGTAATCCAGAAACAGGTTGGTAAAGGCCATTGTCAAGGCAAATCATTGTACGAGTATGTAAATTGCCTTTTTTAAAGTGTTCTGTATAGTATTTACTGAAGAAAAAGATTAAAATAAAACGAGATCAAAAAGGAATACATAGAATATAATATTTATATATAAAATAAAACAATAAAAACTATTATTTTTTAGAAAAGTAAACGCCATTACAGTTAAAATAATACGTTTTTAATTGCCACAAATATTTTCTTTTATTGTAATGATACAGAAAAATAACCCACCACATGTACGAATATGCCAAATTGATATCTGCCAAGTGATTATAAAAATAGTTTTTCAATTTGCAAAAGCCATTATTTCCAAAAAAAAAATGACAACATGAGGCAAAAATATTAATTTTCATATGTATGCCTTTCTAAAAATATTGCAACAATTTAAGAATCTTGGTGTGTTTTTTTTCCAGTTTCTTTTTTTGTTTTTCTTTCTGGTTTTTGTCTAAATGATATAGGGATTGCAACATACAGAATTTTAAAAGTCATGAAAGTATTTATGTTGCATGCTACGTTGTTGTGTTTAGTTAATTTTTTTTTATTGGTTTTTGCTTTGGGGGGTAAAGAAAGACAGGCAAATATCGAATCGCGTGTAAGTATGTTACCACTCTCTAACTTGCCAGAGCATTTATGTTGCAATTTATTCGTATGTAAGTTCTAACTGACAATTTATTGAATGTGTTACTTTCTAATGATTCTGCTGTATAATCATTTTAAATTGATTGTCTATGAGAGTGGTCTTGTATTGATGTCATTATCATGAATGCGAATATATAGGGCACCAAATAGATGACATTTTTAAAGAATTTTTATTAATCGATACTTAGACTTCCAGAACCCTATTTATTTATAATTTAATGTTTTTTTTTACACTCAGAAAAGAAAAGTGGTAGTAAACTGCCGAAATTCATACCATTTGGTATTAAAATTGAGTTAAGTCCGTTTGTGCTTACTTCGTTAACGGTTGGTATCGATTTTTTTATTTTTTATTAACTTATGATATTTTTATGCAATTGTTCCCTTATGGTATTTTGTGCCATTTGTTCTTATTTTAATAACGCATTAAGTTTGATTTGGTACCGAAAGTTAACGAAATATTGTTCACAATTTGTTCTTAATTTGATACCCTTGGTTAATAATTTTAGAACACCTTTTTCCCTCTGTGTAGTCAAATAAAAGTTTGTAACTTTTAGATTTGCAGGCTCGAGTTCGAGTCCAAGTTGAAGCTGTCAGTTTTAACATTTATATACATACATACATACATACATACATACATAACTGGCCTTTACAACCCTGTGTCAAGATTACGGCCTAGCTTCTCGCAGCACTCATGTTGTGTGTGTAAATTTTTATCCATGAGTACCGGGACCTACAGTTTAATGTCGACTCCGAACGACAGATTTGAGAAGCTTTTTCATGGCAATTATTTACTCTTAGAGCTTTTGCCAGAAGACTGCCGAGAGGTAGTCGCCGAAAGAAATATTTTTCTCGTATTTCTTTTTTTTTTAAGATGTCGGAGCTGGGTGTCGAACCCAGGGCTCATTTCTTAGTAAGCCAACACACTAACCACTAGACCACGGCGACTACAACATGACATTTATATACTTTTTTAAATTACTCAACTGCATTATTCTGAACTTTTAAGAACAGACTTTTATTTACAACAAAAACAAGTTTCGCTTTTTATTTTTATTTTCAACATCAATTTCACAACATTAATAAACGAATTTTTTACAGAACGAGGGTATAAATCTCAATCATTAATATTTTAGCGCGTTTGGGATACGAATACCATTCTTAAATGTTTATTGTAATTTAAGAACTTCATGTTTAAAATTAAAGTTTTGAACAGAGCATTGTAAATTATATTCAGAATCCATATACAAATACATCCATATATTATAAATCTCTTTGTAAGTTTGTTTATCTGGTTGATTGTCCGTCAATCACACCTAAACGACTAAACCAATTTTGTTGAAATTTGGAATACAGATAGACTCAACTACCCCAAGTGCAATAGAGTATGCTTTTTTTAAATTTGGACTTGGGCTTGGTTCCTCCCATAGAAACTAAATACTGATTTTTGTATTTTTTCAAAACGGTAGCAGCTAAAATTTCTGAATTCGGTCTGAATGATGTCATGGTCAAGGAAAATCATCTCTCAGAAAGTGTGCGGAATTGGAAAAGTGGTCGTGGTACCTCCCATACAACTTTAAAATTTATTTATTTGTACCTTGAAAAGTGTTGAATTACTAAATTTGGTGTAATTGATTTCGTATTCAATAAAAATTATCAGTAGAAGAAAAGGGCGGACAAGTGGGCGTGGTACCTCTCACATAAACCAACTTTTGACTTCTATATATCTTTAGATCATTTACAGGTAATGTTTCTGAATATGGTCTGAATTACTTCGTAGTCACTAAAAATCTTCAGTGGAAAAATGTGGAAATATAGTAATGGTAGGTGTAGTGTAGCACGACGGGCTAAGGCTAGTTAGAAGATAAGGGGTGCCTCGAAATGATATTTTAAAATTTAAGTGGCTTGTTTTTTTTATTGTATTAAAGTGTAAATAAATATTTCTTTCGGCGACTACCTCTCATCAGTCTTCTGGCAAAAGCTCTGAGAGTAACTAATTGCCATAAACAAGCTTCTCAAGTCTGTCGTTCGGAGTCGACATTAAACTGTAGGTCCCGGTACTCATGGATAAAAATTGACACACACAACATGAGTGCTGCGAGAAGCTAGGCCGTAATCCTGACCCCGGGGTGTAAAGGCCAGTTATGTATGTATGTATGTATTAAAGTGTAAAAAGTCTGTATAATAATTGGGCCCTTTAAAATATTAAATTTAAAAATCAATAAAAAAAAAACTTTTGAAATTTTCACAAATTTATTTATTTATTAATTGTTTTTGTTGTGAAGAACAATTGTTCCCGTTAAAAATAGAGTAGTATATTATTCATATAGTTGCCGCTGCTGGCCTCGATGGGACCAATTTTCGAGTAATTTTTCGAGTGTATGGGGTCGTATCTCGGCAATGGCATCACGAATACTGGCCTTCAAATGCTGAATTGTCTCTGGTTTGTCGGCATAATACATGCCTTTAATGTCACTCCAGAGAAAATTGTCCAACGAATTAAACGGCTATCAAACGTTTGACACAATATATCGATTGTGGCATGGGATGTGTGGCAATTTGCACTATTCCCTCGAAATCAAACATTTTTTACATCAATACCATGAAGAGCGAGCACAAAATATCGGTTAACATGATGCGATAGGTGTCTCCATTGACTGTAAAGGTCGAACACGAAACTTTTTTCCTACGTTTTAAAAGTGTTAGTATATAAGGCATGTTGCAAACTCTATTACCTTATTTCTAATTTCTCCATAATATTATTTAACGAAATAAACCAACGTATTAAAAAAAAAAAATAAGTAAAACGGTTGATCGTTGTTAAAAAATAAAAAATTAGAAAGAAGTAAGTAAATAAAAATAATTGCGTGGCACAGTTACTAAACTTGCTGCACAATCTTAAAAAAAAAACACACTAAAACATAATAAAAGTCTGCCCATATGTTAAGATAAAAATCTCTTTCATGCCACATTATGCCACATGTTCTTAATAAACTGTTTTGCTATAAGCATTGCATAACTTCTTCTTCTTTGCAATGTTCTTGCAACCAAAAAAAAAAAAAAAAAAAAAACAAAAAATATTGTTTGTTGTGTTTCAAGAATTGGTATTTTATAACAATTTTTGTCTTCTTCCTTTTAATCAACAACAATACGAGTGATATTTCGGTAACAGGTGATTTTGGTTTTACTGCAAAAATTGCTTTCTTTCATTTACTGTTGTTGCTGCTGCTGTAAATACTGCTCATGAGATCATCTAAAATATTTCAAGTTCTAGTTTATGCTTTATTAAAAAAAAGTTAAGAGGCGACAGATGATAGAAATAAAAAAAAAAACAAAGAAAAACACCAAATGGACATCATAAAGTTTAAGTGCTGCAACGGTTAATTGAAAATAAATTGTAAATTTGTTTAGATCCCGAAACGTGCTTCTTTAACCGAGAGCAATTTGTTTAACAAAAGTATAGAGTCTGTACTTAGTTGGAGGCAAGTGTAGGGAAATAGTCTTGAAATATGTCAAGTGAATTGCAAAGAAGCATTTTAATATTGTGCAGATTTTTCACTGGTGCAAAAAATTTATATTCCAGTTTGTATGTAAAATGGTCACTGGGTATATTAATTTGAACACCAATAATGATTCAATTGCAAACATTCAATTTAAAAGAAATAAATTTAAGCCGACCAAAAGAAATTGTTGATTTTAAATGGTTGTATCGTATTAAATTCATTAATTTTTATGGGTTTTTAATAAATTATATTTTTTTAAATTAATTACATTTTTACATACCGATATATCGCAGTGAATGCAATAACACCTTAAATAAAAAAATAAACAATTTTGAAATATTCCGAAATTTGTGTAAATTTTATTTTTTTGTATATATACATATAAAATAATATAATACTTTACATGATAATACAAACCTGGCTTCCATAAACCTTTTCTTCTAGTAAATTAATATGGTTTTTGTGCCACTTCCATATTACCACGTTCTTATATTGCACACTGTATCACAAACATCCAGCAGAAAATAGTGCTTACAAGTAAGTTATTTTGTAAGGGAGAAATTGTAAAAAATCACTTACTAGTGCGCATCAATAATGCATGATTTTTATATGAAATGAGCCGCTAAAATGCAATACAAATGCAAATTTATTGCAACCAGTAAACAAATAGTACAAAAAACCAAAAATAATGCCTTATCCTGTAGCATATTTGGAAGCTTTAATTTATTAAAAACAATATAATGCTTTATTTATTGCATACAATTTTATTTATTGCTTCCAAATCTTAAAAATTTTCATATACCTGAACTTCTATGACAGCAAGCAATTTGAAACGGTTAAAAATATTTGAACAAACCTGATCGGTTATGGACACAGTCGATTAATTGCAGTAGCGTTTTCCAGAACAAATTATCTCAAGAAACTCTAATGTCGACTTGCCTTCTTTGGAGTTTGGTGGCAATATCAAAAAATACTCTACACAACAACAAATAGCAAAAATCAATACATACTTCGTACTTCTTACATTCGTAATTAACTCTAACGGTTTTCTTATTTACTCTAGTGTTTCTAAGTCATTCTTCACGGATAGCATCTAGTCGGAAGATCAAGTTATCGCAGCATTCCTAAAACGTATCTTGTTATCCAAATAAGTTAAGATTAATATTATTAGAAGGTTTGATCTATAACATCTGTTAGTTTGCACCGCATGATTTTTTCATAGGCGCTAGGTTTTCAATCTATTACCTCTGTCCCTGGGAAAGAAACACAAGTAATGCTCTGGTAGAAGTAAATAAACAGTTTAAAGGATGAATAATTTTGTGGTTTATGGATAGTTTAAAGACTGAAAGTGGTACACGAGCGAGATGTTCAGGCCTCTAACAGAATACTCCAAACGCATAAGAAAACTTCAAAGCACTTTTCAAGCGAAAATTGACACCAAGACAAAAGATACAAAAGACAATAAATAGCCATGCTATCTAATTTTTAAACCGCAATCGAGACACTTCAAAATGTGAGTCAAAGCTATTATAGGCCTTTAACAGAAACTGAACGCTGTCTATTCTTTTGTTGCTGGTTTAAACTGGCAAAATATATTGCAGTATATGAAGGTGGAAGCTGTCAAAAATTGTTTCATTAAATTGTTCATTGTAAAATTTTCTATACCGTATAATCAATTCACATTGTGCATTACATTATAAAAGAGAAAATATAAAAGTAATTATAAATAAACAAAAATAGTATTTAATTAATATAAGCAAGTAAAACTATGAATAATAAAAAGTACTAAAGTACTACAGAAGTGCCGTCTTCATTCATTAATTTGGATAGGCAATTAGAAAAGCATTTGAAGTAATTCACAGTGTCGTCTCTGGTATTTAATTCATCGTTTATCTCTCTCAAAGTGACATTTTTGTGTTATCAGTTGTTAATTGTAAAGTATATATAATGTAAGGAATAATGATTGAAAAATCTGCATCTATTAAATAAAATACACGAAAAAAATCGGGTTTAGCCGATAGTTTCTTGTAACTTCAATAAGTTTTTACCAACCTTCTATAGCACGGTGCATGGTACCGTTTATTGTAATGAATTTTGGTTTGGCATTACTACGGTACTAAGCTGCTAAGTGTATATTTATTAATTTCATACTTTTTTTATGTCAAGAAAACTGAAATCCATTGTATTTTTTGAATTAAAATGTGTATCTCTATAAATTATTCAAATACTTCTTTTTGTTTGTTTCTATCAAAAACTAACCCATACGACGAACTGACTAATTTGTATACAATTTTAAAATCTTCACAAACTGTAATTAATGATTTCAAAATGCCAAAATAAATATTTCAAAATGATTTTTATCGATAACACTGAATTGCGTGAACGATGTAGAGTTCTTCTATACAATAGATCATATCACAATACATCACATCAGCATCGTGTAGCATCGCGTAAAATAATACACACAACACCCACTAGAGCACATAATGTCAGTCAGTCACATTGTTGTTAGTTTATGGCGTATTTTATTATACATTTTTTTTTCTTTTGATTTGTTGTGTGAGTTGTTGTTTTCATTGAAAATAAACTGAGATTTTTATCGCCAAGCCTCTTACCAATTCCCCACCCACCAACTAGCCACAAGAAAAACATTATTGGGAAGGCAAAGAGACAGTTAACAAAAATTGTTTTGGCAATTGTTTTCTACGCATTGTTTGGTTTATTTATCAGTGATTATAATAGAAATTTGCCTTAAACGACTGTCAAATGATGCAGTTCAGCAAAAACAAAGCGAACATGAGAACTAAAAGAAAAGCCAACAATCATCAGCATCTCATTATCATAAAAGATACCAGAGACACAATATACTCACATTAGATTTGCATTCACATGAGTACTCACACTCACAAGTGTAGAGTGAGTGAGTGGGGACACTTTACTACTATCTAACGCTTCTAACGGTTTTATGTTCGCGTTGCAACATTTAGAGACAAAAATGATTAAAAAAAAGTTGCACAAATAATGTGCCATAGATAGAAACACCAAATAGGACTTAAAATCTAACCATATCAAGACAATTTATCATTTACCAAATTGGTAAAGCCTAAAAAGAAAAAAAAAACATTTTTTTTTTAAATAAAAGCAACTCAAATATATGTCTGCTAAAATAATTCATTAAAACGAATTGCATACAACACAGTCCAGTGCTCACTCCTTCCTTTCTAAATACTGGCATACAAGTTTAGTTTTATAAATATTCTAAAATCGTATCAGGATTTTAAATTCTTGTTGATCGTTGTTACATCAAGAAAGAAAAAAATGTTAACCTGTTTCTTGGAAAAGTGCTTTCAGCAAATAATGTTTTTTTTTTTAGAAATTCTTAATTATGATTATATAAATGAATGGGTCATTTTGCTGCCGTAATAACGTAACACATTGAACCAGATTTTAAAGGCCGGTTTGGTTTTTGCATAGCTTTCGTCTTGGCAATTTTTCTATTAAACTTTTCTTAATTAAAACATAAAATACGCAATTAAATAACCACTTCGACATTATTTGTTAACTTCTAAACATGCAGAGCTATTAAAGAATGCTTTAGGAGTCATAATAAAGAAGTTAATTGTGTGACATACATATATACATGCATAGGAATTTACTTTAATTATCGATTTAGGTTTGCTGTTAGTGCTCTAGGCCGCCAATAATTCAGTGTAATTAAATATTGAGTTCTACAACCTGTTTCACGTTATCAAAACAATGCGTTCTTTCTTTCTTACCTTGTTTTTCTTATACTTACTTAGATCACAGTGTATACAATGACGAAACTCCAACAACTACAACAAAAAAACACACAGCAAGATGGCTACAACAAAATTTTTTCAGACACATCATCACATGTAAAACAAGATAGCCACAACAAAATTGCACACACAACATTACAGTGTCTAATAAGATAGCCACAACAAAACACAGCTGATTTGAAACTTTTTGAACTGTCATTTCCTTTATCTACACTCTGCTTAGACAGCAAACTAAAGCAATCTTTTAATACTGTGAGACGGGGGATTAACTTATCTGTGGTTGTAGACTTATTTTCGTGTTTAAATGACAGTGACACAAAATTTTTTTTTTTAAGATGACTATTGCTACAACTGTCTTGAACGTAACGACTTTAACGAGCTTCCTACAGAGTGTTAACTGACATTGTTTTTTACCAGGGCTTCTCAAATAAGAATCCGTATGAACTTATCAGAAGGTGTGAATAACTTTGAAGTATATGAACATATCGTCGATGGAATTAAAGAACGCTGTAACTGACAAAAGCTTGAATGTTCACCAGAGCCAAAAAACATGTATGAAAATAGAACAAGGATACTGGTATTTTTCAAAACGCAGACGGCGTAAGTGAATTTATTTTCATAGTAGTAATCTGGGACCGGGACCAATCGACGCGTATTTTTTTTTTTTTGGGATAAAATGATGCAAAAACGTATTTTAGATTTTTTGTTAGTTACAGCGTTTTTTTAATTCTTGTGATGATATGCTGTTTGTCGAAAATTGTGATTTATGTATACCTTCTACTCTTTCTTTGCCTTTTTTATTTCATTACTCAAAATAGGCAGGACATGCTTAAATGTAATGTACAAAAATAAATGTGTTATCTCACACAAAACAAAAAAAAAAAAAAAATTATAAACCCAAGGCATTTAGCCAATGCCTCTGACAGGAATAAATCTACCAAACTACCAAGCGTGCATTAGTCTAAAAAGCAAAAAGTTGTCAAAACGTTGTCTTTCATGATTACGATGTTGTCATGGCAGAAACATACCCAGGGGTGTAAAGATCATACTTTTTATGTGCTTATCTGCATATTATCATAGTTTTCAACATACTATGTGCAAGGTGCAAGTTCAATGCTTATTACATGCTTATTACATTTCCCTTAGGGACTAGGTATTTTTTGAAGCTAAAGGAAACCATTATTACAGTCAGTATTTGTATTCTTTCCTTCAAGTTCCTAAAGATTTCATTTTTGTGGCGTTTTTAAGTCCAAAAAATAAGTTGGGGTTCATTAAAGGCAAATTGTGGTTTTTTTCTACCATTTTCTTGCCCTTAAAAACACTGTTAAAGCTCCAATTTTTTTAGGTGTTCATTGTTTTTAAAGCTTGTATGTGGCAATAGGTTTCTCTTATCCTTCAATGAATAATTTCTCAAAACATATGTACTTCGATGGTATAGTTGTTAATTCATTCTCCATGAGAACCGTTTTTCAGAGTTACTACCTATCTTTTCACAGCACCCATATTACGTGCGTCAATTTTTATGCATGAGTACCTGGACCTGCAGCTTAATGTCCACTCCAAGCTACAGATTTGAACAGCATGTTCATGGTTCAGAGGTACTCTCAGAGCTTTAAAAGGTAGTCGCCGCAAGAAATATTTTTTCATATTCCTTTATTTCAAGATATTAGAGCTGGGGTTTGAACCCATAGTAAGCTAACACACTACATAGTCTAGTATGGAACGGATTTTCTAATTTTAGACCTATCGATTTTTGTTCCTTTTATTAGTTAGAACCTAGCGATATACAAAATGTAAGAACCCAGCTCAAAGCTGATAAAGTTCACTAGGCAATGAGTGCGTCCTCTTTGTTTGCCAAACTTTTGGCCACCACGATAAAGAAGTGTATGCAGGGAACTATGGAGAGATTTCCAATTTGAGTCTATTTATTTTGAGCGTAATAGCCACTTATCGCTTTTAGGGATTATTTTTTACTACGTATACGTCTCGAAATGCCTCATCTAATCACCACACAAAAGCCAGCGAGGTTTCAATAACGTAATATTGGTATTAAGATTTAAGGTCAGACTGAAATAGGTAGACAGAGCTCTAGCCTACATCAAACATAAATTGTTTAAAAGAGGAATTAGCTTTTGGGGTTTTCAAACGAACTTCATTGGCAAATTGAAAATGTAATAAACCGTTTTTTATTGCCCTCTGTGCAACGCTTAGGGTTAAGAAGACTCAACCATTAATTTTATACAATAAAAACATGTCATTTAAATGTCAGAGCTATGGAGTTTTACCACAAATATCTCCTATATGTATGTAGTAGGCTTTTAAAAATGTGTGCGGTGCATAAGAGTGATACAAATAACGCTACTCCCGAAATCCCCATGCTTTCTTTTCAATCCGGCATCACTTATTCTATTTCGAAAAGGGAAATTTAATAAGTATGACGTGTATATTAATTTAACGAAAATTCTATTTGTCAAGAAGCATTTTACCGCCTTCGCCATATTTTCTTTTTGTAAGCACTTGATTGTGAAGCGGTTAAGACGTGATTGCCTCTTAATTTTATATAAATTCAAATAGAATTTTCCAGCAATTTTAATAAAATTATATTGGGTGATAAATCATGCCTTTTATTACGATTTTGTAATTTATTCAAAATCCCATGGAAATTGCTGGCTCGGCCCATAGCCTTCTCAACATATATAAAAACTAAATTATTCGGTAAATAATAATCATGAACTAATATTATTCAGTTCAAGCCCATTTTAAGAGATACCTATGTATACATACCTAGTGAAGCAAGTTATTAGGATACTAAATAGGGCTTGCTCGAAAACAGCGTGATTGCAAATGAAAACAAACAACAACTTTATAAATTGTATTTATGCTCCAACGTCAGCTGGTTACAAATATATAAATATATTCACTCTTCATTTCAACTCGAGTGTAACGTTTTTGGACCTATCCTAAGTAACTGTAAATAAGGTAGGGGATAAGCCGGCAATAAGTATGGATGGTCTCATGTTTAAATAATATAAGGTTGTGCTCAAAAGAAACAGCTGTCAAACGTGTTTTCTGTGTTGTTTTGATTTTTTTGTTTTTGGTTTGGTTGGGTCTGATGATTTCCAATATGATATTTTTTGCATTTATGCTTTGTATACTATAATAAGATATCCTTGACATAACATCCCTTTCCCTTTTGCTTTACATACATACATACATAACTGGCCTTTACAACCCTGTGTCAGGATTACGGCCTAGCTTCTCGCAGCACTCATGTTGTGTGTCAATTTTTATCCATGAGTACCGGGACCTACAGTTTTAATGTCGACTCCGAACGACAGACTTGAGAAGCTTGTTCATGGCAATTAGTTACTCTCAGAGCTTTTGCCAGAAGACTGCTGAGAGGTAGTCGCCGAAAGAAATATTTTTTTCATATTTCTTTTTTTGAAGATGTCGGAGCCTGGAGTCGAACCCAGGGCCCATGTCTTAGTAAGCCAACACACTAACCACTAGACCACGGCGACTACTTTTCCTTCCTTAATTCCCTTTTGCTTTCCTTAATTCAATATCACGGACTTATAGACTTGCTTTGCCATTTTCCATTAACAGAGTGTTTGTTTGTTCATTGATCTATTGTATGTACATAACAAAGGAAGTTGGCCATAAACGTTAGGCATTTCTGTAAACACCCCTCTCATCTATGTATAAGTATCTATAACATTTTGAATTAAAATTAAAACTATTTGCCTAACATTTGCCTTCACTGTACCTTTTCTTAACCTACATTTTTATTTATGTACGTTGCGCTAAATTTTCTAAAATTTCTTAGAACTTTTTGTGTACATACCTATTCCAACATATTTTTAAAATGTGTGCTCTATACAAATTTTGATAAATTTTCTATGATGTTTTTACGAAAAAAAAAAAAAATAAAAATCAAATATTTTACAATCCATATTGAGCAGCAGGTAATGAGTGGTATAATGGAAGATGTGTGTAACACAGGCAAAATTCATTTCATGAAGCAACAACAAAAATAACAAATTACCGGTTTCACTAGTTCTTCAAAAACTGATATTTGTTGGTGTTGGTGTGAAACTACCCCAACAATTTTTGTACTCTAATGTTTACATCCGATGTAAAATAAACATTAACAACACCATCAACAACAACAACAAAGAAGAACATGTGTTATAATTATTATTTGGTTTGTTTTGATTCTTCTATTCGTTTACCAATAAGCGATGTTTTTATTTTGCAGTATATATAAATGGGAGAGTTTTATTTAGCTTAATAGGAGAGTTAAAATTCTTGAGAGCTGTGCGATGTTTTTTAACGTTTCTTTTGCTTTAATTTTGTTTATATATGTTTGTCTTTTCTACTCTACGTGGGGAACCTGTACAATGTGCAGCAACGACTAAATACAGTCATTTACTAACAAGCAGCACCTACGGTTCCCGGTGTCGTGTGGAATACATTTTTCGTTTTGTTTTAATGTCTTGTGCTAATCGAACAGACTCACAGTGATATTTCAGTTTTTGTTACGTGCGGAGATACAAATTAGTATGTTAGTGTGAATTATAGTAGAAAATTAATTTTAAAAATAATTTTTAAATAAAAAAGAAAATATAAATAAATAAAATAATTTGCAATAATAATTTGAAAATATAGCTACCAAGCAGAAAATTAAAAATAATAGAAATATAATAAAACGAATATAATTTGTATAAATACCGTTAATAGGCAAATATATTAATATTGACGTTTTTTTTTTGTTCTTTCATTCTACTTTTGTACCTATTTAAGTTTTTAAAAAACAAATACTCGACAACTGCCTATACTATTGACAGACATCCCCTAAAATGAACCCAATTGTTTTAAAATTAAATTAAAAAAGAAAATAAATACCAAACGAAAAAATAAAAAAAAGCTGAGTGAAGTTTAGCGGTTTGATCGCATCATTCCCCCGTTGAGTTATTAATTTTATTATATGGACATACGAAAAACAAACATCCATTAATATTTGTGCAGTTTTTCTCTTTGTTTTTGTTTATTTTCGTTTAGTTAAAGCAAAAAAAAAAAATATTTTTTTTTAAAAACTTGTGTTACAAATAATATAAAAATATAACAATTATTTTGCGTGTTTTTCATACATCATTTACGGTTATTTAAAAAAAAAGTGTTTTAAATAAGATTTGAGTAAAAAAAACGAAGTTATTATTGAAAATTTTAATAATGTGTGAAAGCATATAATTTAAAAGTAAGATTATTTTAAAATTAAATTAACCAAAAACCTAGACTTTTTTGAAAACTTACAATTTTTTTTTAATTCATACCAAAACTTTGTTATAACTTTTGAATTTAAATTAATAAACACTTAATAAAAAGGCGTAGAAATTTTTAATTTTCTGTTTAAAAAAATTTCAAAATTTCTAGTTCTGACTGTGTAAAATTTAAAAATACTTTTCCTTATTAGATTTACAGTAGACTCTTGAAAAAGTTAACTAGAATTTTCCGACTTCAACTTCATTTTGACAAGCACTTGAATATTAAAACGCGTGTTATATACTTTCGATTGAAATACTATCAAAAATATTTAAGTTTTTGCTGTAAAATTTTTTTAAAGTTCCAAACAGGCTTTTGTAATTAGAAAACCCAATTTTGAAAGAGCGTTTAACAGTGAAGTCGCCGTGGTCTAGTGGTTAGTGTGTTGGCTTACTAAGACATGGGCCCTGGGTTCAACTCCAGGCTCTGACATCTTCAAAAAAAGAAATATGAAAAAAATATTTCTTTCGGCGACTACCTTTCAGCAGTCTTCTGGCAAAAGCTCTGAGAGTAACTAAATAATTGCCATGAATAAGCTTCTCAAGTCGTCGTTCGGAGTCGACATTAAACTGTAGGTCCCGGTACTCATGGATAAAAAATGACACACACAACATGAGTGCTGCGAGAAGCTAGGCCGTAATCCTGACACAGGGTTGTAAAGGCCAGTTATGTATGTATGTATGTTTAACAGTGAAGTTAGTTGCAAAGACAGTTAAAATGTAAATAAATAATAAAGCAGGGTTGATATATAAACAAATGTTGTCTGGACAACCCTGTGTATTTGCAAAAAGGAACAAAAACAATATAAAAGAAAAAAAAAAAAATAATAATAATATTAAATAAATTAATGAAATAATAACATAGAATTTAGTTTATTTTTATTATGAAATTAGGTTGGTTATGTAAACATACGTTGTTGGAAAAATAGTCTTATTAACGTTTTAACAAACCGCTCCGCATTTATTTAGGTATGGCCGTTCAGCGCAAACGCTGAGCATAAAAAATCATTCCGCTTGCTGCTTTTATTTAGGGATGGTGGTAAATGATTACTGTTGTCCCTACACTCTCTGTTAACAAAATATGATATTGATATCAGCCCAGATATCTATTTAGTAATTTTAAACGTATTGACTTCTGACTACTATGTATATATGTATGTATGTATTTCCGGTTGAAACAAAGGTAGGTAGGGTGCAAAACGATCAATCTTATCCGAAATATGTACATATGTAGGCATGTATTATTCCTCATACCTGTTTTTCTTTTAATTTGCAACTCAACTCATTCATTTTGTATTAATTTAGATCGAATTGATTATGCAACAAAGTCGTGTAGCGTTGAATAATTTTTTTCTTAATTTTTTTTTATATTTTATTTATGAGATTTTTTCTTTTTTTTTAATTTTGGTTTTCTATTTTGTTTATTTTTGTCTGCTATTTTATTAAAAAACACGATGTGTTGTTTATAATTCTAAAGGCCTTCATGAATTTTTAACAGAATTTTCATGTTTTTTGTCAGTATAAATTTCTGGTACTGATGGTGCTGTAGTTTTTCTTTATAATTTTTGCTGGTTCTTAGATTTTCAATACTTTAAATAAAATGTTGTCTAAAGGTCAATACTATTTTACAAAATACATCCCGATGAGAACGAAGAACAAAAAAAAAATAGAAATAAAACTTGTAATAAAACGTGAATGTTAATGAGTTAATAATTGAATTTAAAATAAATTTTTTTATAGAGTCATGTAAAAGAAATATAAATTTTTAAGACAAATTATTTTGTTAAGGGTAAATGAAAATGTTTCTCTCAATTGTAAATACAATTCGTTCTAAAAATCATGACTAATTTAAAAAAAATATATATAAATGTTTAAATTTTTTCGCACTCTTTACAGTTCTCTTAGCTGCTTAAAGTGTAATAGAATAAAGAACTAAAATCGTATGAAATACTTGTAGAAATAAAACATATGAAAAAATAAAATAAATTCTGATCTGATAGCTGTTTGTTTTTGTTTATTTTTTTGAAACTAATTTTTGGGTTTTATACTGATGTTTTCAAATAAAAATATTTTTGAAAATTTGCCAAAATGGACAAAATTTTCTTTTACGAATTTATTTGGATACTAAAAATAAGTTTTTTTTTTCTTATTATTTAAGAAGTAGACGAATAGACAGACAATTAAAAATAAAATCCGGCAAATCGGCAGTAAATTAAAGAATTTAGAATTTATATCAATACCACAAGAGTAATGAACTACATACTATATTTGTATGATCATTACAAATAAAATGTCTTTAAATTTTAAATAAAAAAATTCGTTTAAAAATTCTTTTATAGTTTTTTGTTTTATTTTTGTCTATTGAGCTCAATTTAAGACCTTCATAGATAAAAAAAAGAAAAGGAAAAAAACAGTTAATTATCTTGATTAACAAATAATATTGATGAGCCTAAATAAACAAAACGATTTTATTATATAGAAATAATAATAATAATAAAAAATGATAAAGAGATAAAATAAGAACATTAATAATACTATGCTGCAGACTTATTTCGAATAAAATAAAAAGAAAAAAAAAATTAAATTAAGTCGTGTAAGATAAATGTTATTCTTTTCAGAATGATAAACAAAAGAAAAATTTTATAATTTACGACAAATATTAACAGATTTTGTTGTCTTGTTTTGAAAATTAAAAATATTTATTTTTAGTTAAAGTGTAAAAAAACATCGAATTTATTTGTGTACCCTACGAAATATTGCTGATACGATAACTATTTATTTCTTTTTTAAGGTTGGCTCACATTTTATATATTTGGTTTTAATTTTTTTAAAATAGCAAATAAAAAACAAGTAAAAAATACAAAATGCTCAAGCGAAACCTAATCGTGTACTCTAAGATAAATAAGTTTCTGAAATGCTAGCAATCAGTGAAGGCAAACAAACAAAACATTTCGCAAACGTTTCCGCAAAGTCATAGAATTTTCAAATTTTTTTTTAATCGTATTGTACAAGAGCAAAACCAAAAACAAATATTTTATAAATGAGAAAGAGCGCAAACGAAACAATTCGCTTTTCGCTTTTGTGCTTGCTTTGTTATTCTGTTACATTCGTATAATTTGCCGTTTTTTCTCTTCTTCTTTTCTTTTTCTTCTCATTCATTTTTTGTTCTACCTAGTCACATTTGAGTTAGTATATTTGTGGTGCTCAGACCAAAAACAATATACAAAACTAAATTGGACAGTAGTACTCACTGTTTTACTCATTGTAAAGAACAAAACAAAATGAGATCAAACGTTTCGTTTTGTTTATTTTCCTACTCTGCTAGCAATCAGGCCAAGTAGGAAGTGATGAATACTGCTACATGGCTAATACACTGTCAAACTTTGGTTAAGTTAGTCAAATTCCTATTATTATTACATACATACACAGAGAGGAAAAAAAGCGTTCTAAAACTGTTAACCAATGGTATCAAATTAGGAACGAATCGTGAACAATATTTCGTTATCAAATCAAGCTTAATGCTTTATTAAAATAAGAACTAACACATAACTAATAAATCAAGAACATCCGGTAGTAAAATCATGAACAAATTGTATAAAAATACCATAAGTTAATAAATTAAGAACGATTTGTTATAATATTAGGAACGACCTGTTA
Source organism: Metopia argyrocephala (assembly GCA_963576795.1). Classification (NCBI taxonomy): domain Eukaryota; kingdom Metazoa; phylum Arthropoda; class Insecta; order Diptera; family Sarcophagidae; genus Metopia; species Metopia argyrocephala. The sequence goes on from OY756208.1 coordinate 40,712,987, forward strand.
TTGAATCATGAACAAAACTGATAAATGTTCTGTTACGGTATCAAAGCAATAACAGTGCGTTATTAAAATAAGAAGAATTGGTAACAAGAAGGGAACAGTGTGTTATCCAAACAATAAAGGTTTGTAATAAAGTGATACCAACTTGTTATTGAAATATAGATACCAACCCTTAACGCAGTAAACATAAATAGAATTAATTCAGTTTCAGTACCAAATCGTCGTGCGGGAGTTTATGTTCCCTATACGCTATTTTATATATCTCGTGTTAATGATGCCACTTTAGGTTTTTGACACCAAAATTTTTAAAATCTGCAAGCTGTTTTCGGGGGGGTCGTGGCATACTGGGGGGGGTCGTGGCATACTGGTAGAGCGCTTGCACAGAAACTCACACGACCAAGGTTCAATTCCAGCGAAGGACAAAATTATAAAAAGAAATATTTGCGGTTTTCTAAAAATTACAATTTAAAATTAAAAATTAAATTTAAATAAAATAAGAGGTTCCCCCCCCCCAGGAGCACAGCGCCACCTTCTGGGAAGATAACAGCTAATCTACTGAAGACGCTCACCACCGACAGATGAGGCCATTGCTGTTTGATCATTTGAGGGTGAAGGTATAACACTGGCTCTTGAGTGGACAAATTACCAGCAACTTGTTTCATCAACAAATAAAGGCGCAAAAAATACAAAAATCTATAAAAAAAAAAAAAAAAAAAAAAAAAAAAAAAAAAAAAAACTTCTATCAACCATCTTCACATTCCAATACAATGCACACTGCATGAGTAGGGGTTTACCCCTGAGTATTGGTCTTAAAAAAAAAAAAAAAAAAAAAGCTGTTTTCGGCTATTTATACCCAAAACTGTATAAGATATCCGAAAACGGATTGCAGACTTGAACAATTTGGGGTCGAAAACCTAAACTCGAGATATACAAAATATATGAAATGGCGGATAGAGCACTAAAAACTCCCGCACGACGAAATCGTATCAATTTCGGTAGTTTTCTACCGCTTTCTTCCTTGAGTGGTTAAAGCGCTCGCAGAAAATCTCAAATGGCCCATGTTCAAATCCCAGCAAAAGTGAAAAATGAAAAAGTTAGTTTGAAAGAAAGAAAACCATCTATAAAGAAACCGCTCCCCGACATTTCATTCTACTCCACCTTAACCAATGCCAACAAAAAACGAATGATCAGAAGAAAAGCGCCACCTATTGGGAAGTAGCAGATAACTGCTAAACCTAATTAGCGAAGGCACTCACCACACAATCAACGTGCAAAAATGATGCAATTGCTGTTGATCAGTCAAGGGTAAAGGTATAACACTGGCCTTTGAATAATCAATTATAGCAATTTGTCTCATTCCTAAGGCGCTTAGTAATAATATAAGAAAAAAATATGTACTGTCCTTTCAAAAAAATTTCAATACAATGCACAACATTTAGTAGGGGTTTACCCCTGAGTATTGGTCCCAAAAAAAATTGGCCATTATAACCCTTTCTCAGAGTTGCCGCTTAGCTGCTCACAACACCCGTATTGTGTGCGTCAATTTTTAACCATAAGTACCGGAAGCTACAGTTTAACGTCGAATCCGCACGTTAGACTTGAGATGCTTATTCATTATCCTATTTTTACGACTATAACTTCTGTTAAAATTTCTCAAAAAAAAAATAAAAATTTTAGTCAATTAATTTTTTAAAATTTTTTTAATAATTCTCAGCGCACTGCCTCTGGAAAACTGTAGTGTATTAGACAGAACCTACTCTCCGCGTATTATTTGTCATAAAAATTACCTTTTCTTCATGTTTTCTTCCTTTCCCAAAGATTACATATGTGATTTATATCAGGAATTGTTGCCAAATTATATGAGGTTTTAATTTCATAATCTATCAGCGCACTCATTATCCTGTTGAAATGTTCAGATTATGGATAATGAATCCGCTTAGTCACTCTCTAAATAATTCTGTAATATACCCTTTTTCATTTCACCCCTAAATTTAATAATTAGGACAACTTTCGGTGACGTGAAGCAACCAAACACCATTACTGGCGAGTGATATTACTGCAGAATTCTGTCTGGGTTTGGTTTTTAAATAACATGTTGTTTAAAAGCTTTCAACTGTCTCCAAAATGTCAAATTTGTGCACTATTGCAGAGGTTTTTCGCAAAAAAAAAATTGTATTAGTCTAACATATTCAACTACACAGCATACCACTCTTAAAGCGGGATAGTGTCACCTGTAAATTCTTACAGTGATTTTTGCACTTTGTAGGTAATAATGGGTTAATCCCAGGGTTTAAACCCTGGACTTTGTTCGTTGTTTCGCAACTAACTTCACTTCTTTCTTCACCCGCTGTCAAAGTTGAATTTTCCAATTGCAAAGCGTTAGCTGCGCGCTATTTGGGCTGGCCTCATACATTTTGTATGTGCATGAGAATTTTTGACAGATAATTGGCGCTTTATGTAGGTCTATATTAAGCGAATAAGTCGCAATCTATAGCGAAATGTGATAAACTGGCTACCTACATCACATCATTTGAGCTCCTTAGTTTTTGTGGCATGAAGCATGCAGTTTACACTGCTTGGCTGTCGTGTAGGGTACCGTTTTACTTTAAGATTTTTAGCATTTAAAAAATAATAAAATTAGAATGCATACAAGAATACAACTATACAAACTGTTCTTGTTGGAGACAAAACTCATATACATACGAGTAAAAATCTTTTTCATATCGAAAATTATTTGATTTGTTTTGTTACAAAATATTACATTCTTTCCTAATATTTTAAAAGAATTTTTGAACAAAAGAATTTTACGACCTTTTCTTTCTAACAAAAAATGCTTTTCTGAAAAAAAAAAAATCTTTAATTTTCACCTGCCTGTGATATCGTAGTTGCAGTTGGTCATTTTAAGTTAAAATGTTTGTTGTTGTTTCTTTTATATTAAAATGCAATATGGTTGCCTACCAGTTTGATTTACTTTTTAAGATTTTTTTTTTTTTTGTTAAAGAAAAACGTCTTTTTTATTTCGGTTATATATTCTGTCCGGTTTTTTACTTTAAGTTTTTCATTCATTCTAAATATTTTTTTCTTTTTGTCAAAATCTTATCTTTTGACATAAAAACTTAACATTGTAATAAAATTTAAAGCTGTTTTTTTTTTTTTTGTAGTTATTTTTATATGCATGTAATGTTTAAATGCATATTTTTTTTCTTTAACGTATACCAACATTATTGGTTGCAACATTGTTCTTTATTTGTGTTCCATACAATTCAATCTATCAAAATAAATTCTGGAAAACTCATAAAAATATCAAGTTATAATCAGTTTAAAAAAATTATTTTACATTTTGTTTTCTATTTTGTCACCCCATTTTTTCTAAATTATTACTATAATAGTATAAATATGATATTCAGACCTCGCTCTCCCAATTTTTCCACTTTAATTGCTAAAAAATTAACACTTGTTCTAATATTTCTATATTTTATTGAACCAAGTATGTGCCGCTTTGATTGTTAACCTATTGGAAAGTAGTAGATAACAGCTAAACCTACTAAACCTACTTAGCGAAAACACTCACCACACAATCAACATGCAGCAATGAGGCAATTGCTGTTGATCAATTAAGGGTGAAGGTATAATACTCGTCTTTGAATGATCAAATTACAGCAATTTGTCTCATTTCTAAGGCGCTGAATAATAATATAAGAATAAATGTATATTTACTGTCCTTTTCAAACATTCCAATACAATGCACAGTATTTAGTAGGGGTTTACCCCTGAGTATTGGTCTCAAATAAAAAACTATAGAGACACTTAACATAGAAATCGTGAATTTTAATTTTATTTATTAATATTTAAAGAGTTGAAAAAAAAATACAGCCACGTGGTCACAATTAACAGAATTTTTATAGTTTTTGGAAATAATAAATGAAAAGCAGCAATAAACCTTAAAAATAAAAAAAATAAAAATAAAAAAATGAGAATCTAAAGTCGCAAAATCCATTGTATAAAAATTTTTAAGTACAACTCTCTCAGTTTCTGCTGGGTGAGAAAATTTTGAATTTATTGATAGGCAAGGGTGCAGAATTTAACCTGATTCATTCATCAATCATGAGGTAAAAAGTGAGCAGAATTGGACAAGGAGGCATGATACCACCTATGCAAAATAAATATTAAATTCTGTATATTTCAAGAATTGTTAAAGCAAACTCCTGTAAATTAGGGTCTAAATGACAATGTGGTCAACACAAATCATCAGCTGAAAAGTGGGCTGAATTAAACAAGTAAGAGTGGGATCTCTTTTGCAAACTAAAAACTTTGTTTTCATTATATTTTAAGAACTCTTAAATCTAAACTTAATGAATTTGTATTTGCATAACTTAGTAGATAATAAAAAATCATCATTACTTCCCATATTAAATAGCTATTGATTTCCGTATATTTATCTTGAAAACTGTTAAAACAAAAGCTTCTAAATGATTTAGTAGTCAAAAACTGGATGGAACTGGATTGGTTCAAATAGGTGTAGAGAAGCTCACCGAGGTTATGATAGTACAATATATGTACATTAGGGTGATAACTTTTTTTGGACAATATTCTCCCCAGGGGTTTTCTAATGGCAAATATTGTATGTATCAGAGTGGGCAAACAAACAAAACATTTCGCAAAAGTTTCAACAAAGTCATACACTTTTCAAAATTTTTTTAATAGTATTTTACATGAGCAAAACAAACACAAATACTTTCTAAATGAGAAAGAGCGCAAATGAAACAATTAGCTTTTCGCTCTTGTGCTTGCTTTGTTTTTTGTTGTTTTTTTCTCTTCTTCTTCTCTTTTACTCTTCTATCCTTTTTCTTCTCATTAATTTTTTGTTGTACCTACGCACATTTGAGTTAGTGTATTTGTAGTACTCACAACAAAAAGAATATACAAAATTAAATGGGACAATCTTTCTCACTGTTTCTGTTTTATTTTTGTTTTACTTATTGTAAAGAATACAACAAAATGAGATCAAACGTTCAGTTTTGTTTATTTTCCTACTCTGGTATGTATTAATGATAAAAAACTATTTCAGTTTAATTTGGTAAAAATCCTTACGCACCCGACAGCGGTTTCTAAAATGCCTTTAATATATTTTGTTTTAATTTTTTTTAACAACAATTTTTTTAAAATATGGTTTATACATATGTATGTAAGTATGTAAACAAATAATAACAATAAATGATTAAAAGTAGGTATTGTAAGATATGAACTTTAGGTTCAAAGTACGCCATGTTTTACAAAGCGGATATATATCTTGTACTATTTTTATTCCACGTTCCGTACAAATATTACTGCGTTGTTGATTTGGAATTGTAGATGGTGTAGGTACTCAATGTCTGAGGAAACACTCGTGGGCTTTCGTAAAATTTATTAATGACTTGTTTAACCAAAACATAAAAATGACAAGAATTGCCATGAATTTTTATTAAAAAAAATGAAATAAAATATGTGACAACAGATTTTTTTATAAAAAAAAAGCGGAAATTAAAAGCAAATTTGGAAGAAAACTATTCCATTGAAATCAGCATGCCTTAATTACTTATATAGATGGGATGGTCAGACGTTAAGGCATCAAAAAAAGTTTTTTTTTAAATTTGTTTGATTCAAAACTTTAACGCGTTTGGGGCGTAACTTTTTTTAACGATAGCGAAAAACTAAAAACGCAGTTCTTAATATTTGTACATGCCGTACACGATTTGGCTGGGGAGATTTGTAATTTGCAAAAAATGCAAAAAGTTATTATCCTAATATGCATACTACATATAAACTACTTATGTAATATTCTTATGATCAAATTCAAATACATTTTATTAGACTTGTAGTAGATAATATTCATGTCATTAACTGGAATTGCTTTATTTGTTTTTACTTACATATAAATTGTTTTAAACGATACTTTTTAAATAAAATTAAAACTTTAGCTTAGGCTCCCAGTCCATTCGTTGAAGCTACGCATAGAAGTAGCGAAATATTGAGTTCAAAAAAAAAAAAAAAAAAAAAATAACAGAATAGAATAAAATCAAGTCAGCAAAAACATATTAACATTATATAAATATTTTTTTAGGTTTTAAAATATTTAAATAACCTTAACTCTTAACAAACTTTCATAATTTTTCAACATAATATTTTACATTTAAAATTATTCCATAGAAATTTGTTTGTCATAATTTTTCTTGACTTTGAAATTATTTTTAGCAAAATAAATAATTAGCAGAAAAAGAGAATAAAAATAAAATTATTTTTGTACAAATCTGTACAGTGATGCAACAAAAATTATCAAAAAAATTTATGTGTTTCTGCGTATGTACATATGTATGTACTCGTACGTTTACTAGATAAGAAAACCTTAAGGCTGATAAAAGAAAAGAAAGATTATTACTGCAAAAATGTATACGAGTATTTAGCACGTTTTTATCTCTAAGCAAAAGATACATATTTATTTTATTTAGATTATGATTCTAAAGCTAATAAAACACATAAAAAAGTTATCATTTCAAGATTCTGCATAAAATATCTAAAAATTTTGCTGAAAAATAATCGCATAAACTCACGCAATTCAATTAAACCAAATTTTTTGTTTGTTTGTGAATTTATTTTGAATTTTATGTCGTTTTGGAGCGTTTATATGACGGAATGCAAAAAATTAAAAAAAAAAGATAAAATTAAAGTTAAAAATTAAGAAAATTTAACACTTACACGTAACACAATTAAACGAAAAATCACTTCATAACTACTCGTATAAGAATGGTTCACATTTCTCTTCTTATTTTTTATATAAATTTTTTTATATTAAAATTTTTTTGTTTGCAATATGATAAAGTCGTTTTTACTGGGTTGATATTATCTGTGTATATACTCGTACCTAAAGAAATAAACAATTAAGAATAAAATTAAACGTAATTTGTTAAATATTATGAAAATATTTTATTTTTAATTTTATTATTTTGCGAGTACGAGTATGTATTTCAAATGCCTGTTCATTTTTAATGCAAAGTTCATTTGACTGTTTGGCATGTGGCTAAATTTATTTGGTAAAATACTTGTATAATAAAACAACGAATGTGTTTTGAACGACTTTTAATTATTGTAATAATTTTTTTAAATTACATATAATTGTGAGTGATATAATGCAGAATAAAAGTAGTGGCACAGTTCATATATTTTTTTAATATTTCTTTACTTCTGTTTAGTGCTTATTAGCCAACTATAGTGCAATGTATTAAAAAAACTAAAAAAAAAATATGTTTTTCTATGACAACTTATAGTAGAGTTGTCCACGAGGCAACAATCTTCCGTATACATATTAGAATTTATTTTTCTTTATTTTTATTCAAAAGTCCAAAGGGTTTTCAAATTTATTTATTTAAAGCCATGATACATTATCATACACAGTCGTACGATTCAACTTATGGCAACATTAGTGCCACACCATCACACAAAATAAGATGTAAAGCATATGTAGAGTTGCTTTTTGCTAAAATTTTATAAAATGCAACCCTGATCGCATGGAGAAAAAATGTTTATGAATTTTTTCAAAAGACTATGAAGTCGGGCAGACTTGTCAAAAAATCTCTAATACAGATGTATTTTTATGCCACACTGTTATACTTTTTTAACACACACGATTTTTCTGAGAAATCGTACGACTCGATAGAATAGTGTATCACGGCCTTTAAGTATCCTAGTACAAAAGACAGTAATACAATTTTAACGCTGGTATATTTTTACATCGCTTGGTCAAATTATAATGAAACTAGAATTAGATCAGCAATAGTATGACAATATCGACATTACAGACATAGCTAATTGACTTTAATTTATTGAGACACGCCTAGCGGAAATGCTGCGTTTTAGAGACTCCTTGCTACCTTTTTTCAAAATATGGCGCTGTCAGACCCTATAATGTTGTTATCATTTGTTTCATGTTCTTCTTCTTTATTTTTTTACAAGGTTGTTCGATGTTGCTTGGGTGGATCGCCTGTAGCGCGATTCAGTAATATATTTTTACGATAATCGCATTGTTTTCAACAGTAAACAAGAGAATTGTCGATATTGCTATTCATTAACTTTTTTACGATAGTCCCAATAGCTATTGTCGTAAACTACCGGCAAAAATTTTTATGCTATTTATTCAATTGGGAAATCGTAAATTTTTTTATTTTAAAATTTTGTAGAGAGGCAACTACGTTAATGTGTCTACGCTATTAACTAGTTTGTTTGAGAACCCTTTATTTTAATTGCCAATTATCTAAATAACTAACTGACTGATTTTATACCGTGTTGCCATATTATTCAAATTTAAATGAAAATAGTACAGAAAAGTCGAGTTGTCGACTATTGCTAAAGTGCATTTAGTGAATCACATAATCGTTTCTGCAAACAACAGAAATTTGCGCATTCTTTTGTTAATATTGCATTGTTAAAAGATACTGTATAGCGCTTCTGGAAGTGGTTATAGGCTTGTTGTTTTTTTGTAAGTCTTCATTTTTTCTACCAAAATAATCTTGCCTTCTGCATTTTTTTTCTCCTATCTTGTAAAATTTGTTTTTTAATGTTTTCCTTTAATAGGAAAGATTGAAATAAGACGAAATCAAAAAAGGAAATTATGTAGCATACTATATACATACATATATAACTAGTTGACCCGGCAAACGTTGTTTTGCCATTTACATTTATTTATATATGTAACACTCTTCACCGAATTGCAAAATTCAACATTGATATGAGCATTGCATATTTTGTCCGCAGAGGTGAATATGGTACCACCCAACGATTATCCACGTTAATGTATGCGTTACTGATAGTTTTAATGAATGATTATCCACCGTTTTCGGTACTTCGGTTTGATATTTCGAGGTAGGGAGAAATAGCCCCAGCACCGCTCCCTCTGAGTACTTCTTAAAAAAAACGTAAACCATAATTCTTCGAAGTCGGTACGTTAATTATTAATTAATGAATTGGGTCACCCTTAGCATTTAAGGGTATGAAAAATAGATGTTACCAATTCTCAGACCTACCCGATATGCAGACCAAATTTCATGAAAATCGGTCGAGCCATTTCGGAGGAGTTTGGCAACAAAAACCGCGACACGAGAATTTTATATATTAGATGTAGTAGATAGCGTGCTTGGATATGCCTTTTTAAATTCAATAAATAATTTAAAAATCCAATATCGCCCGCTTTTATTCATGACATATATTGGCAACGAATTTGTTCGTATCAAATTTAGAAACTATCGCTTTAATCCTTCTTAAGATATACAAAAATCAATATTTTCTTTATATGGGAGGTACCGCGCCCACTTTCCAATTCCATTCGGACCAAATTCAGAAACTTAAGCTTTAACCGCTCTCAAAGTCTAGAAAAATTAGTACTTTGGTTGTTTGAGGGTTACCACGCCTAGATCCAATTAAAAAAAAAACACACCGTATTGCACTTTTGGTAGTTGTATCTATATTCCAAATTTCATCTGTTTAAACATTTAGGCGTGATTAACTTTCTTTATCTTTTAAGATGTAATAATAATATATTTTAATATCTTTTAAGAGTCAATGAAAATTTTTGTTAAACAAAAATATGATTTTAGGTTTGTTTATATAAAAAAAATAATTTTTTTTTAATAAACATACTAATAAAAATATTATATGAAAATATACGTATTTATTAATTTTGGCACAAATTTGTAATTTGTTTATAATTTTTGCTAATATAAAATTTTCTTTTCAACAAAATATGCTTTTTTTATATAATTTCTCTTGCTTGTGTCCCCAAACGAGGCCATTTATTTTTGGCTACTTATGCATTTAAAAAAGTTTTTTCCAACGTCTTCACTTTTAGTTTTTGTTTTTATTAAAAAAAACACTTGATTTTATTTTTATAAATATTTTTAATTTACTTTAAGTAGTTTTCTTTTTTTTAATTTTAATGGGAAATCATTTCATATATAAAATTTGAGTGGGGGAAAAATACTCTTTTCTTCCATCTGCTCTAAATCTGAAGCAGCACAGATCAGTTAAATCATTACAAAATATTTATTTTTGTATAGTGATGATCATTATGCATCATGTTGTTTATTTAAACATGTTGTTTTATGATATGGAAAGTAGTTTTTGCTTTGTTTATTTGGTTTGAAGAGAAAATCTATTTTTCTATAGACAATTAGCAAAAGTACCAGACAAAAAAATAAATACAGAAAAATTACAATAAATAGTCGTAAATGTAAATAAAATAAATAAATTCTGAAAAAAACTAACATTTAAATAGTCAAGACACTAAATGTAATTACAAAATACATAAACTTTAATAAATCTATAGAAAATCATCATCAAAGCCAATAGAAATAAATTCAATTTTAAAATATTTCATACACCAGTGTCTTCTTTAACCGGCTTAACTGTTCATAGAACACGATTTGCCTAAAACACATGTATAAATATTAAAAAGTCAAGCAAGTTTGCGTAACGTAACAACTGACAGATTGCTTTGTAATACAAATTTCTTATGAAAATCAAAGAAAGCAATGTAAACATAAATTTATGATCTTGCACCAAAATTAAATAAAAAATAAGGATTATTTCTGCCATTGCAGTCCCGTGGTGTAGTGCTTAGTGTGCTGACTTACTACGACTACTTACTGATATCTTGAAAAAAAAAAAGGAATATGAAATAATTATTACTTTCGGTGACTATCTCTTATCAGTCTTCTGGCAAAAGCTCTGAGGCTGATTGCCATGAAGCAGCTTCTCAAGTCTGTCGTTAAACTCTAGGTCCCGGTATTATAAATATGGATAAAATCTGACACACACAACATGGGTGCTGTGAGAAGTTAGGACGTAATTCTGAAACAAGGTTGAAATGGCCAATTATGTATGTATGTACATATGTATGTGTGTATTTCTGCTATTTACACTGATATAATGAATAGATATGTTTTTTCCACCGATACACATATTTTTGCATTTTTGTTTTTCGCTTTTAATATAAAAATATTCACCAATTTTTAAAACTATAATTTTCTGCTTTTTGCTATGTTGTGTGTTTACAATTATCAGCTGTTTTTCTTTTTGCCACATTATTAGGATAACCCTTTTTTCTGCCGAAAATAATAATTTTCTATGAGAAAAAGTGAACAAATTAAGTTTTATTGCGGAATGGCAATACTACATAGATATGTGCGCCACATAACATAATGCGGACGAAAAATGTTACGTATTCGTCCATTCGTGTCTTCAGTCTGACATCTTTTGAACAAGCTGTTAAATAAATATCATTGACAACTTAATAATCAAAAATATACCACAGTTTCGGTGATTATCTTTTAATCAGTGGTAATATTTTTATCCAGTGAGCATTCTGTTCTGTCTCTCAGTGTAATCCTTAACAATGAAGTAGATATTCAAAGTACATAAGTTTATGAGTTTTGCCATAAATTTATAAATCGATAATTAATAATTAGTGCTGGTAGCACTCTACCAGCATCCAATTATTTTCAAATTTAATCGGCCCATAATTGCTTTTATCTTTTTAATAAAAAAATTTATATTATTAAAAATAAAGGAAAATATTAAAATCTTTAATTAGGGATTTCATTATAAAAACTTGCTAAAATAATCCCTATCATATAGGCGCGTGTTAATTCAAGCGCTCTATACAGATTTGGAATGCTTATTGGAGATAATTCTACAATTTTCCACACTCGAGATTAATAAACATTTATTTCTTTAGCGTTTATAAAAAAATGTATATTAAGGGTTTAACTAAAAACTAAAATTCTCACCTTTATCACAATTTAAAATTTAAAAATACTTATTTAAACCCAACAAATAAATACAATAAAATTATTTATAAGTATTAAAAATTATATTCCACAATATAATGTACGCCGTATTAAAAGTGTCGGGTATACATATATCGTATTCATATTTACATACTCGTACATGTTTATTAGAGAGTGTTCATCAGATGTTTATGATCTGTTTTAGGCCACCACTGGTAAATTGTATGCCACACAAAAGAAAAAACTTTTGCTTAAAAGATTTCATTGCCATGAGCGTCTTTGCCTCAAACAAATTGTTTACCATAGGAATGATTACACTTTCTTTTAAAGCAGCCGTTGGCTTTGTGATGCAATCGGCAGTGTTTTCTTACAAAAACAATAAATCTTCTTGGTAATGGTTTTCAGTAGAAAACTTTCAGTTTATTTCTGTTATTAAAGTCAATTGTATTAACAAAATGACAATGTTAGTTTTCGTATTTCGTTTAAAAGGTTTATTTATTTAAATGTACTGAAGTTATGCTGTGATTGGAATTAAAAGCAAATAATATTAAAAACTCTTTAAAACAACAGTAAAAATGTTCAACTATACAATACCCTACATATCAATGTATGTAGTTTGAGAAAAATAGATTTCTTGTAAAGTTAACAAATTATAAAAGGCAAAATTAGATACTTTTACTATTTTGAGAATAACTATTCAGCAAATGCTTTAAGAGTCGACTGTGGTTCCCAAATTCCAATGGAAGAACTAATGGCTGATTTTTATTAACAAGCATTTAAAGTATGATTTTTAAGAGCTATAGTAAAATTAAAAAAAAAGACATAAAATTCAGAAAAATTAATGAAAACTTTATTTGAATCGATAGTACGGTCCATATAATTTAATGTTTGAAGATTATTTCATGCAAATGTTGACCGCGACTGCGCCTCAAATGATCCATCTGCTTAGTCCAGTTCATTTAGCGCGACGAACTTTCTTAACAGAGCACTCATAGTGATAATAAAATTCAATAATTTGCAAGCGTTGTTCGTTTGTAAGACGATTCATGGTTAAATTATAGACCAAACTGAATATGTTTGACAGTGAAACAAAACACGAAACGTGCATCAGCTATTTAAACCAGTGTTGCCAAAAAGATAATAGCTAAAAAATCACCCTTTATTATTAAATTTCCAATATTTCAACACCAATCATGTTACCGAATTTTTCAAATAAACTTCCATTTTTTACTTATACTCGTAATAGTGCATTTACACCAAACTCAAATCAACTAATTACCAGATTTCAATTGAAATCTACTCGTTTTTTACTAGATTTCCCATATTAAACAAAATCTACTTCGTTACTTGATTTCGACAAAATCTAGTTGAAATCTAGTGTACTTTCCGATGCAACGCTGTATTTTTTCTAAGTTGTACTAAAAAATACAAAACTATAGTAAGTCGGGATTTACTTTGTGGAAATTAAAAAGGCAGATATTTTTCAATTCTCTTTTGCTCTTGCCTAAAACTTTTATCATATAGAACTTAGAAGACAAACAGAAGAAGTAAAAACCACAAAAAGTGGAAAAGCAAAAGGAAAAATGTCCTGTACAAACATTCGTGTACTACATTCTTCGCATTTTCGTCACTATTTCTACAAACTTCGTCTGCCTGTCTATCTTTCAATTTCTACATTGTAAATCCCGACTAAGAAACTGACAATTGAAAAGAGCCTCATAAAACTAAAACTAAAATAAATTCAAGACTTTTGAATTATTTTTTATTGAATGTAGAATAATCAAAAGAAAAATTGTTTTATTTATTTATTCTTCTATTGAATATAAAATAATAAGAAAAAAAATTGTTTTATTTATTAATTTTTTTATTTGCTGTTATTTTTATGAAAATGAAATCCTGCTAGTTGTTAAAAAATGTCGGTGTAAACACTATAGATTTTCAAAGAGATTTCAAATTAAATTTACTTGATTTGAGTTTGGTGTAAATGCACTATAAGCCTCCAAAAAAAAAAAAATAAAAATTTATTTCACTGTATGTGTGTGTTTAAAATTCATTCGATGGTTCCATAAAAAATTAAGATTTTGGCAATAAGACAGAATTATGACCGTTATTTTTCAAAGTAAACTTGTGTACATTAGGGTGGGTCAATTTGTTCGGGACCGAAAAACATGACAAAGCGTATAGCAAGGTCGTAATCTACGGGAAATTCTAAGAACTTTTCCCAAAGAAACCATGGTTCTAAAATCAAAATCGAGCTTCCGGTTTTTTAAGAGAAAATTTGGTGTTTAGGTCATCCAGGAATAATGCTATTTTTTTGGAAGTATTCATTGCAATTGGTGAATAGTTGATCTGTAATGCTGGAAGGGGGCTTATTTTAAAGGAAATTATCTCACCTTTCTATATCTGTCTTCATTTATAGAATATTATTTACCCAAATAATGGATTTGGAGGTTTATGTCAAAATAATAATAGTCAAACTGTTAAAAACCTAAAACTATTATTATTTTGACATAAACCTCCAAAACCATTATTTGGGTAAATAATTTTCTATAAGTGAGGACAGATATAGAAAGGTGAGATAATTTCCTTTAAAATAAGCCCTCTTCCAGCGTTACAGGTCAACTATTCACCAATTGCAATGAATACTTCCAAAAAAATAGCATTATTCCTGGATGACCTAAACACCAAATTTTCTCTTAAAAAACCGGAAGCTCGATTTTGATTTTAGAACCATGGTTTCTTTGGGAAAAGTTCTTAGAATTTCCCGTAGATTACGATTTTACTATACGCTTAGTAGGCAAAAAAATTGACCCACCCTAGTGTACATCTAATAAAACAGTAAAATATAAATTTTCTTATTTAATAACTTATTTAATCCTAATATGGCAAAATGGTTGCCCACTTAAGAGAATATTCACTTTTCTTGGTTTCAAATAAAAGTTGGTAAAATAAGTGGGTGCAATATGCGTAAGGTTTTATGCAGGCACAAGGACGATGATTAGCACATTGTGTTCACAATCAACTTTTGAACAAGTACTTATTTTTTTTTTTTTTTTGCTTTTCGCAAATTTTGTATATGGAAAAAGTGTATAGAACATACTAGTATCATGTAAAATTTTGCAAGCTTTTATTTTGCTTTTCAGAAAAAATAATTTCTTTTACAATTTAACTTAATAATACAGCATTTAATATAAAAAATTGTTTAAAATCAATACCTTTTTAGTAAAATGTTATTTACATATGGATATGTAATACATATCTATATAGTAGTAACACGTGAATAAAATAAAAGTTTAGCACACCTTTCTACTACAATTTCTCCGAAGGAGTAGTATGAAATTTCGTACAGTGTTACGGCCTAGTTTTTCGCAGTGCTCATGTTATATGTGTTAATTTTTATGCATGAGTACCGGGACCGACTCCGAACGACATACTTGAGAATTGTTCATGGCAATCAGTTACTTTTAGAGCTTTTGCCAGAGGACTGCTAAGAGGTAGCCGCCGAAAGAAATATTATTTTCATATTCCTTTTCTTTAAGATGTCAGAGCAGGGGCTTGAACCGAACCTCTTGTCTTAGTAAGCCAACACACTAACCACTAGACCACGGCGACTACAATTAAATTTTATATGGATAAAAAGTGCAGAAAGTCATATGTCTGATATGCTTATATAATTTTTCAAACTTAAAGTTTAGTAGTCTAGAAGGCGACACTATATCGAGCATAAGGTCTTAGTCACTCGTTCGTAATCATAATTGAAATATAATTTAATATTACATTGTAATTTAGTAAATAAATAAATAATAAATAAAATTTAAATGAAATACGACCGAAGTTTATAAACAGAACGACCACTAGGTTTTTTACTTTCTATTATTGTTTGTAAAGATATTAAGGGTACTCACGAAGGGCCTTGCAAACTGTTCAAACGATGCACAGTGTGTAAAAATACATAATATTTTTTTAATGCAACAACATTTGCGAAAATGCGTAAACGGTAATATTTCACATATACAAACCAAGTGCTTTCCTTTTTCGTTATTGCCTTTATTTATTAGAAAATCAATAATTTTTTACTTTGCGCTGCTTTTAAGCATCTCATTTTAGGGAAAAGATGGTACATTTTTGTTGAGTCGGTAAGTCTGGCAGCAGCAGGTCAAATAAATTCTTAAAAAAATACTATTAATTATAAAAGGACGCTCACGATCTACAACCATTTGCACAGAAAATTTTCTTTATTTTAGTTTGCACAGATTCAATCGTGAGTACCCTTGTTGTAAATATATTGCCTAATTTAGGGCGCTTTTACATATTTTCTTCTACATAAAATAAAGCGTGTTAAGAAATAGAATAACTTTATTGCGTTAAATGTTTATTTGACAAATTTCTATACAATAATTGTCCAATAATTCCTTAGTAAACCTATACTAACTTACTTGGGCTTTTATTAAAAAGAACATGATTTTGAAAATAAAATTATGAGATTTAACGTAATATTTCTGGTGGTGTAGGAGTTAAATTGAAAATTTATCGTTTGTGTTTGTTTAACGTAAAACTTGTTTAAAGTTTTTTTCAATAGGGTATCAAGAAAATTCACTTTTTACCACAGCATTAGTCTTTTATTCTTGTGTTTATTTCTATGGCTGATGTTACAATTCCATTAATTTGATGTTATTTATGCTTTAAACTTGCTTTTAACATATATTTGCATATAAAGTTGCAAGATTTATTTGTTGCACATAAAATGTAACAGTTGCATTAATATTTTATTTAAATAGAAACAGTTTTCTGTAGGAAGCGTTTCTTCTCTAGAAAGGTTTTTTTTTTTTTTTAAATAACAAACATTGTAACGAAGACTTCTAAATATTTACTGTATTGAGTAAAAAAAAAGCATAAAGATGTAGGAAAGGTAAATAATAACCAGGGCTGTGAAATCGTCAGAAAATACTTCTAACTCGGATTCCAGTAAATGAAAAACTATTTATTTATACTGATCTATAAAAAATACCTCATCAATTCCAACGAATTTTTCTTTAGATTTAAAAATCTTGTGGGGTTTTTTACGAACGTCTAATACCAAGAAATTATAAAGTCGGAGTAGCAAATATTTTTCGGTTCTTCAACATTTTATGTTAAAATGTTTTTGTTAATCAGAAGAAAAGAAAAAAAGAATTATTGAAATTTGTTAAAAATTATAGGAGTAGATATTGATTTGTTGATTAGTTTAGGTGATACCCTATAAAAGAGAAGATGAATTAGCATTTAGTTGTTGTTTGGTACCACAAAACCCATCATAACTAAAAGAGAACTGAATTTAAAAGAACAGTCACTAAAAATTAATCCTAAATCTAGTCTACGATAATCAAACAACAGATGATCTCAATGATGATTTTATAGGTTGAAGCGTTCAATATTCTGAACCTGACTGCTACGCGACATAGGTCATTTGGAAAGTATATGAGCCACTGATTCTTCTCGCTGTCGTTATCACAGCAGTTTATTACTATCCATTTGAAGATAATTTGAGTGCTCAATTTCCGGTGGTGACCGGAATCAGGGAGTCGGTTCTATTTTTATTATAGGATAGCTTTGTCTGCCTGTCTCAATTCTATGATCTGCCCGCCTTTGAAAAACCATTTCCAGCAATTGCCAACCTTACGCTTTGGTTTACATGTCTGCATACTAAAATTGACAGTCCCCACACAAGCCAGCATATGATTCAGCTTACGTCCACGTTTTAGCGTTTTCCTGGAATTTTCTATATACCAGGGGTAGATGTAGTAATTTCTCAGAGTTTTTTGTTCATTGTTAAAATTAGCATACAAAACAAGTGTTAAAATATGATGAAAGCAATATTTCCGTTAAATATTATTCTTTGAAAACACGTTATGGCATCAAGAAACAAGCTTTGTTTCTAATTATCTATTTTAAAAGGAAGCAATGATGCGGCTCTGACATTTTGAAACAAAGGAATATGAAAAAAATATTTCTTTCGGCGACTACCTCTTAGCAGAGTTCTGGCAAAAGCTCTGAGAATAATTGATTACCATGAACAAGCTTCTCAAGTCTGTCGGTCAGAGTCGACATTAAAGTGTAGGTCCCGGTACTCATGGATAAAAATTAACACACACAAAATGGATGCTGCGAGAAAGTAGGCCGTAATAAGGACCCGTGTTTGTCAAGGCCAATTATGTATGTATGTATGTAATGATGCGTCTGTGGTAAAATCACTAATTCATCACACTTTAACCAGGACTGGCTAAAGAGAAAATGAATGAGAATTTGTGTTTTCTCGGCTGTAAAGCTGATTAAATTTTCTAACTGAAGCCCTTACATGGCTAGCACTGACTTGAACACATAATGTCTTGTCATACAGTATTTTGAAGGTAAATTAGATATGGATTTTTGTAGTCGTTTGTTTATTCCTTTTCTTTTTTTTTTATTAAAATACAAAGTTAAAAATAAACTTTAATTAGATGATTATGCTCAGGATAAATTTTCAACTCTACGAAGTGTAATTATTGCAAGTAGTCGTATATCTTTGAGTAGTCAAAGAATCTCATGTACTTATGACTCGAATTGAAGATGAGATTCTTTTTTTTTTTTTTTTTGTAATTTTCTTTAAAGTTTTTCTATACTTCCACTTTTTATTGTGTTAAAATTACTTGTACGTGATTTTCAATAAATTGCCACCTTTGCAACAGTCTGACAACAACAAGTGGAAGAAATGCGAAAATGTTGTTATTTTTTCTTAAATAAACACACTCGCATACAAAAAAAAGAAAAAAATCTAAAGAAAACAAAGGGAACTACTTGCTCATCATTCTTAAATTTTCAAGGATCAAAACCAGCAGCGGTAGGCTCTAAACGCTTTTAATTTCATACGTAGCATCACAAGTTGTTGTAGAAAATGTAATTGCAACAATATTGTTCTGTAAGTTTTCAGCAAGAGAAACCATAAATATAGAAATACATAAATATCTTAAAACTTGAACCCAATACTGCAATGAATGCATAAAACGAATAAGAAATGCAATTACGATTGTTTTTTTTATTTTTAATGGAATAAAAAAAGAAAACATTTAAAATAAGCTTTTTAGTATTTAAATTCTGTATATATGTACGTATACTTATACATATAATTTTTTCTTTTTCTTTTTAAACAAAAATGTTCTTGACATCTTAAGGATTTTTCAGGGCATAGACATTATTTGATATAAAATAGCAAAACATTAAACGTTAAACATTCATGGGTTTATACTTATAAACATATTTTACTTGTTATGTTTCTTCTTGTGTGTTTGTATGTGTGTTGCTTTATAATGGCTTTTGCCTTTTAAAACAACATCAACCCTTTAAAGCTTCATTCTATAAGATGTTGCAGATATACTCGTACATATTCTTTAAGTTCTTTTGTTATTTATTTTTATTGGTAGTCTTTAATGCATTGAGCATATCTACAACGCGTTGTCATATTTAATAACAATTTATTCATATTTTTATATAGCGATTTACACTGGCTACGAGAATTGTTAAGCAAAAAAAAAATTTAAAAAGTTTAAATATACTCTACTGTTATATAAATGAGGAAATAAATACATTATTTCGGAATAATAGAATATTCTACGTCCCAGCTGAACATTTTTAAGATTTGGAAGCAATAAATAAAATTGTAAGCAATAATGGAAGCAATATATTGTTTTTCATAAATTAAAGCTTCCAAATATGCTACAGGATATGGTATTATTGTTGATATTTTATACTATTTGCTTACTGGTTGCAATAAATTTGCATTTCTATTGAATTTAAGTGGCTTATTTCATAAAAAGTCATGCATTATTGTTGCGCACGAGAGAGTAATTGTTTACAATTCTCTCTTAGAAAATAACTTACTTAACTTAAACACTATTTTCTGCTGGGGTACTATTCGTACTTCTCACAGAGCACATCTTTTGTATTCGATTGTCCAATGAATCCCGCGAATGTTTGTCCTGCCAATGACGATATGAACAAATTCAAATCAGATATCCACAAACACTACACTCTTTTTCCTCCTCCTCATAGTACACTAGTACAATGCACTACATGAGTAGGAGTCATTCCCTGATTACTGGTCTCGTGAAAAAATCAAAATATTTAACTTTTATAAACAGTAATTTCTCATTAATGTTGATTAACACCGTTTTAAAAAATATATGTACTTGCAATAACACTGTGTGAAAACTCTATTTGTACAGTTGCAACCAAATTTGTTTTAAAAAAACAATATTCATATATTCAGATCATGTGTTACACCAATAAAAAAAAAATGGCTTGATGGGAATAAATTGCATTCCAGTAAATGATGTAAAAGAACTGGATCTTGACGATTTTTTCCATACAAATTGACACATAAAAACGCTGCATAACGCAGACGTGAAATAGAATCTATTTTATTTTGACGGCGATTTTTCTTATGCTCTTATTTTGAGACATAAATTCTCCCAACATTTGATAAACTACAATACGTTTCGGTAGATTTTTTAATATCTTTTGTGAACACTTCTTGTGAGAAAAAACCGCAATGTGTCGACATACAACTCTCATTATTCATCAGTAAAGTATTAGTTAAGTTAAGTTGCCGTGGTCTAATGGTTAGTGTGTTGGTTCAAATCTCAGCTCTGACATCTTGAGAAAAAAATATGAAAAAATTATTTCTTTCGGCGACTACCTCTCAGCAGTCTTCTGGCAGAAGCTCTGGGAGTAATTGATTACCATGAAAAAGCTTCTCAAATCTGTCGTTCGGAATCGATTTTAAACTGTAGATCCCGGTACTCATGGATAAAAGTTAATACACACAACATGAGTAAAGTATTAGTTTAGTAAAAAAAATAGAATAACTTTTAACTCAGTAACTTGTAGAATTTTTTTGTAAAGCTTTTTTCATATATAAATGTTTATTCACTTGCCTACAAATTCATACTAAAATATGTACTTGGATGGCGTAATAGCGACATAATAGTATATGTTCTAAACTACACCCCTTACAACGATGTCCACGCAATTCTGGTGAGAGCCTAGCGGTGTCATATCTCTCAAATAGTCAAAATATAGGCAAAGAGGTGAAGCAAGATACCTCAGTTTGAGCTCCTATTCGGCTGGGAAGTCAAATAGCCCCATAATAAATTAAAATACCCCGAAATATTTGTTTTTTCCCATTTTTCACATGTAAATTCAATTGCAAAAACTCAAAAGGGAAAATACTTCCGGCAAATTTTAATTTATAATTAGGCTGGAAGAAACGATTTTTTCTGTCTATCCCTGCTCAACTTATCCTGTTTCGACAAAAAATAAGTGGACTACCCTTGCATTGCTATGCTTTACTGTATTTCAAATAATCTTTCGTCTATAACAGTATGAACAAAAACATTTTGGTTTTTTCTGTTTCTTAAAAAGCCGATTTGGTTTTAGAATACCTTGATTTGATCCGACAAATCAAAATTCGAGTTAGAAAAAATTAAAAATATCATGAAGTCTGCAGAAGAATGAAACTATTGATTCTTGTGCGTTGCGTACCACAAAGTAATTTTTTTTTTTTTTTTTTAATAACAAAATCTCAGAGTTAGATTGAGCGCTCAATTAATTGGTTTAGGCGTTTCAGAACATAAAAGTACCTTTACAACTAAAACTCAGAGAAACTAAAAAATGCTTAGTTTTTTAAAATATTTTATAATCCCTTCTATTATGTAATAGATTTTCGATTTCAATTCAGTCGTTGTGGACAGCAGTTAATCATTAGTGATATTCACCTGTGATCTTCTAGACCTTAGAGAATAATAAGAGCCTATAAACGGTGGTTAATTATTCACGGTATTTACTATATAAAAGACAATTTACTGATGTCGGACTAAATCGATCACCGACTACACCTTAATAGGGAATAACTTTTTAAATTAACTGGCAATGTGCCAGTGTAAACGCTTACTTTAATTGAAGTTACGAGTTGCAAGTTGTATGCACAAATATTTGTAATTGTTGTGGCAATTTTTTGTTTTGTTTTTTTTTTTTTCATTTCATAAAATTCAATACATTTTAACTTTTAAATTATTGCCAATTTTCAAGGTCATTGAAAATAATCTTCACAAATTGGTTGGCCTCGTCGTTAACCAACGCGTGCATCCAATTCTTAAGACAATCAATGAATGATGATGCTACGCAAATAATAATTAGCCCTTGTGAGTGTCCTGAGGATATATGCTATCTCAAGCTATTAAATAAATTGTATGGCATCGCATCATACTCATACCTGTATAGGTATTTGGAGTTGTTTTATTTAATAGTTCTACAGACAGATAGTCTACAATAAAGAGTCAGTCAGATGAAAAGAAATAAAAAAAACGCATTTTCCAATTGTAGTTATTGAAATAAAAATTTATGGTTTAGTAAAAAAAAATGCTCAATTCGTTGATGATACACATTCACGTATACCGCAACTTGGCTATATCATATCAGAAAAGCGAGAGGAAAAAAAGAAAAGAAATGAAAATTTTAAAATAGATTAGAGGCACTCAGAAACTACCTGTAGAAAAGTCTACTGTTTAAAAAAAAAGAGTAGCATTACAGCAAATTATAAATCATCTTAAAAAAAAATAAACCAATGGTTGGTTTTGTTTTTTCTTTACCGTCAATCAATAAAATACTTTAATTACTACGGCTTCCAATTGGCTTCATTATCTGCCATAAAACTGGGTGACAAACTCGGTGCATTAAATAATAACGTAAAACGAAATAAGGAAAAGTGAATGAAATCAAATGCTCATGATACTGTTGGGAAATAATGAACATTAGAAAGAAAAAAATAGAAGAAAACTCAAACTGAATATCACAAATGTGAAACAAAGAATTGGATTTGCAAATGCTTTTTAATGTGATTTTATTAAAATAAAAATAAGAAACTAATTAAAGAATATAAAACCAAATTTCCGTATTTTAACATAATAAAGAAAAAAAAACAAAGTATGGTCATACACGGACATATGAAAAAAAAAATTAATAACGTAGACTTGAAGCCTTTATTTGCCATAAAAATTATGAATTAAAGTCTACTTAAATTTTTAAGATAAATACATACATACATAATTGGCCATTACAACCCTGTGCCAGGGTTACGGCCTAGCTTCTCGCAGCACTCCATTAGTACCGGGATCTACAGTTTAATGTCGTCTCCGAATCAGTTACTCTAAGAGCTTTTGCCAGAGAACTGCTAAGAGGTAGCCGCCGAAAGAAATATTATTTTCATATTCCTTTGCTTCAAGATGTCAGAGACGGGGCTTAAACCGGAGCTCTTGTCCTAGTAAGCCAACACACTAACCACTAGACCACGGCGTCTGAATAGTTGTAAAATATTTCATTTTGATCATACCCATAACACACGGCGTCAAGCATTAACACCGTGCCCATTTCATGACATTTGCTTCATTTTGATTTACGATTTTAATTGTGTGTATATTGAGCTTGAAATGCCACAGTTCGAGAATACCAGACATACTCTCTGGACAAAATAATTTTACTGTTATCAGTTTATAATATATTTTTCTACTTATCCTTTCGTCAGTTGAAATTTTAGCCAAAAATTAAATTTTTCCATCATTGGTTTTTTACAATCAGTTGCCTATGAAAAGATTCAGCGCTATGAGACAAATTGGGCTCCTTTTGAATGTTATTTTATGATGCTGAGGGATTAAATTTAATGTGTTACGTTTTCGTCTAAGCAACTAAAGTTTTGTTTTCGTTAAAAAATAGTTTATGAGTGATCAGGGTTCGAATCCTAGATGGATTTTCGTAATGAAACGCTCAATTAGAACAGGAGGCATTCGATATCGATCGAAAGAAATTTCATAAAATTTAAAAAAAAAATGTACATAAAAAAGTCGTTCGATATCGAATGCCGTTATTTGCCCCAAATTTTTAGACGAATCAGTTGAATAATATAGTTTTTTTTGTAAATTTCTATCTATTTTTCCGTGCCATTTTTATTTAAAATCTTATTAATTTAAAGGAAAAAACCCGAATTACTGTATCATATCAAGCAAATCAAATAGTGCATAAAAATAGAGACAAAGAAAAAAAAAATCAATTTAAAAAACTTCTGTATTTTTTTTTTTGCCAATTATAAAAAGAAGAAATCATAATTAAAATAATTACAACTTTAATAAGAAAAAACAAAAACAAACTATTCAAATGCATCATTACACGCGCCACAAAAAGCTAAAATGTCTTTATACGTCAACCTCAACAAATGCCATTACAAAAGCGGCAGCTGCAGCAGCAGTAGAAACACCAACGATCTCATTTCGTATCCAACTACAAATGAATCTGATGACAATTATCTGCTGTGTGGTAATTGAAGTATTTACCTGTTGTTTGTTATTCTTTAGCCACATAAAAAAATTGCAAACACAACTATAACCACAAACCACCAACCACCCAGCCAATCAACAATTCATACCACCACATGCAACAAATTAAAATGAAAAAAAGAGACTTAAAAGGAGATGTACAAGAAGTAGTTGAGAAGTGGAAAATGAACCGTGTTTGTGTACGTGTATGTGTGTGTGCGTTGTAAAAATAAGACCAAGATTTTAATGTTTTTTTTTCTTTTGGGTGCACTTTTTATGTATTTTTTTTTTTTTTTTTTTTGAACCGCCTAATACTTAAATAAGTACAAGTAACAGCGACCTCTGTAGTTTTTTGTTTTTGTACATACTTACTTTGACAATAAACAACGACAGCAATAACCACACAGAACAATTGTAACAGCAGAAATATGAAAACAAAAACTAAAACAATTGTTGCAATAAAAACAATAAGAACAACATTATGAAATAGAAAAAAAAAACAAAAACACAGAAACTAAAGATTGAAATTCTTTTGTACAGGGTGGCCCAGAAAGAACGAAGTGGTGTGAATTCCATATAACTTTTCATTTAAGACATATTGTTTTAATTTTTTGTTTTTTAAATACAGTAAATTTATAGGGAATATTTTTAGATTAGTTATTAAAAATGATATCGCGCAAGTGGTGGCCATTTTCTGCTTCGCACAAATGTGCTCTTTCCAACACATTTTCCATAACCTTTCGCAAAACTTCCGGTGTTATGTTGTTAATTTCGTCTCGAATATTAGTTTTTAATTCCTCAATAGTCCTAGGCTTATTAACATAAATTTTCCCTTTTAAATAACCCCAAAGGAAACAGTCTGGAGCGGTTAAATCCGGGCCAATTAAAATTGCTTTTATGCGAAATTATTCTTTCACCAAAGATGTCGCGTAAAAGAGCTATTGTGGCCCTCGCAGTGTGCGCTGTGGCTCCATCCTGTTGGAACTATATTTGCGGATGGTTTTTCACGGCTGGCCTTACAAAATTTTCCAACATGGCCCAATATCGATCACCATTGATGGAAATGGCGACACCCTGTTCATTTTCAAAAAAAGATGGGCCAATGATCCTTTCTGAAGAAACACCGCACCAAACAGTACACTTAACTAGGTGTAATTGTCGTTGATGAAGTACTCTCGGGTTTTCCATAGCCCATATCCTACAGTTTTGGTTTTTAACGAACCCATTTAATTTTAAATGGGCTTCGTCTCTCATAACTAAGTTATGAATATAATTAGGATTCTCTTGTGATTTTTTCTGGAAATAAATTGCATAGTCAAGTCGTTGCTGGTAATCTGTCGGTTTCAATTCTTGGACAAGTTGAATTTTGTATGGACAATTCTTAGGGGATGCATAATTCGCTGCAGCGACCCTCTTGAGAGGCCAAGTTGTGTCGAACGTCTCCTGGTTGATGTTTCTGGATTCTCCCGAATACTCTCCTGTACCACTTGAATATTGTCAAGCGTGTGGACAGTTCGTAGTGTGCCGGAACCAGGAAGGTTCCTTACTGCTCCTTGTTGTCGAAAATTTGCGACCAGACGGTTTATTGTTGACTGAGAGGGTGCAACCCGCACATTAAATTGACGACGGTATGCACGCTGAGTCAACACAATGGTCCGTTGATTTGAAAAGTAAATTTCAACGATTGGGGCACGTTGTTCAGTTGTGTGTTGCTCCATTGTAAATTATCCAAGTCTTCTTTACAAAATACCGAAAGGAAAAGAAAAAAAAATTTATAATAAAAAAGTTATAAGGAATTCACACCACTTCGGTCTTTCTGGGCCACCCTGTATTTGAAATTCTATTTTTTTATTTATTTAAAAGCATTAAAAAAATTAAAAACAACATTTGAGGTTTCATTTCCAACATTCATTGTTGCTGTTGTTGGAGACAGCAACAGGCTTTGTAACTAAAGAGCGTTGACATAAAACCCAAGACAATCCGGCATTACCAACAACAACAACTTGCCAACAACATATGCTACCGTGTGAAACGTATTAACCCCAAACCCCGGGGACCGGACATGAAATATACTTTTAAATAAACGCTGCGCTTCGTATCGATATCGATATTTTTGTAACGGATTTTTTTTGTTTGTTTTATACTTAAAACGTTGTTTATTGAGATATATTCTCTTTCTGTGGTCACTTTAGAAGTTCATCATCATCAGTTTTGCTTTCCGTATAGAACTTCCTTTTCCATAGGAACAACAACAACAACCAAATGTCACAGTATCAACTCTTTTTAACCACCGCTCTGCATTCTACACCTGTTTCAACATATGAGTCAGGTGGGTTTTAATTATTATTATTTGTTGTTGTTATAGTTGTGACTGCAGTTCATATATAGTTGTTTGTTCTTTTGCACACTGTTGCTCATGAATGAGTCTTTTCTTCTATTCCATGGCATTAATGCATGATTTCGTTTTCTTTTACTTTTTTTTTTTGCTTGAATTAAGTTGAGTTGAGTTGTGATTGTGTTTTTTTTCCTCTCTTTTCTTTTGTTTTCATTCAGTTGGCTTGTACATATTATTTTATTTGACCTGTGTTCCTTTGTAAGTTGGCTTCATTGACAAGAGAAAATTAGAAAATTTTAAAAGATAAAAGACCTCCGTAAATGGGTCTAATACTACATACGTTACAGTTTCGTTTGCTTTTAAATTTTTATGATTTAAGGTGATTATTTTTAGTTAGAGGCTGAACTTTGATGTTCACAAATTAAAAAAAACAATTCTTTATGTTCTAAATAGAGTGGGCAAACAAACAAAACATTTCGCAAACGTTACCACAAAGTCATAAACTTTTCAAATTTTTTAATGGTATTGTACGTGAGCAAAACCAAAACAAATACTTTCTAAATGAGAAAGAGCGCAAGCGAAACAATTAGCTTTTCACTCTTGTGCTTGCTTTGTTATTCCGTTACATTCGTATAATTTGCTCTTTTTTCTCTTCTTCTTTTCTTTTTCTTCTCATTCATTTTTTGTTGTACCTACGCACATTTGAGTTAATGTATTTGTAGTGCTCAAAACAAAAACAATATACAAAATTAAATGGGACAATCGTTCGCACTGTTTCTGTTTTGTTTTTATTTTACTCATTGTAAAGAACAAAACAAAATGAGATCAAACGTTCAGTTTTGTTTATTTTCCTACTCTGGTTCTAAATATGCATTTATTACAGTTTCAGATATATTGCGTTTTTTTTTTATTGAAATTTATGGGCCTATTGTGGATGTATGGCAACTGTTTTCAGTTGCCATTTTAAAATAATTTACTTACAGTCTGTTAATAGAAGACGAATGGTTAAGACGTTCATCCTTTTATATGAAAAAAAACACTAACAAATTTGAGTGTTTTTTGTTGGTGTTGTTTTACATATAAAAAGACGAATGTCTTAAACAATTCGTCTTCTTTGAACAGGCTGTTCAATATCAAACCCAGTAATTTGTTTCCAGTTATTTTAATGTGGTTTTATTTTAGTCAAATTGAATTGAATAGGCCTTGTTTTCGAATTAAAAAAAAAATATGTATGAAAAATTATTTTAAAACCATCCATAGTCTACTATATGTGTATAAAGTTATGTACTAATGGAAAATCATTCTGGTATACTTTATTATTTGAGGAAAAAGTTATAACAATGTTTTTGGTATTGAATAAAAAAAAAACGTCGAATAACAAAGTTAATAATTTTTAGAGAATTCTTAAAACGAAATCGACTATTTCGCAGACAAAAAACAAGAGCTGTTCGCAAATAGAAAAGAGAAGAAAACCAAAAACCAACAAATTTTGAACTTCTTTAAAAGTAAAAACGTACTAAATGCCTATCCGGGATAACTGAAATATAAAAACAAAAACAAAAAACAACAAAAAATGAATCGTTTAAGGCCACAAAAATTTAAACTGAATATTAATACAGAAGATGAAGCTTCTAAAACTAATAGCAGCAACAACAACAATAGCCTGCTGAATAAGATAAGCAAACGTTATTCTACACTCAGCAATAAAATAACACGGCGCAGTAATGCTGGACGGGCAAGATCACCCCAAAAAATTATATCTGGCAGTTATGATATGACCGGTACTCTATCCGAAGATCATCGGTTAGAAATCGGTGCACCCGTTTTAATCTCCTCTACTACCTTAGATGCTGAGAGATTTGATGTTAGTGAGGAGCGTTTAAAAATGATTGGTGGTGGTGTGGCTGCCCTGCGTACTGTGCCTATTGTACTCTGTGACTCTCAACAACAAGTACACTCTTCCTCGTCAGGTAGTGAAAATGAAGTATTTGTTGATGCTCTGAGTACAACACCCAAGATGGTTAGTGCGAGTGTAGATCAAATGGATAGTGGTGAGAAGTTTGAAGTGGTCTATGCGACACCCCAAAAATTAGTAACACCCACCGAAGACAGAGAAGAGAATTCAGAGTTTAATTTTGAAATACCCGCTAGTGAACCAAAGGAATCTTCACCAGATTCATTAAAATCTCAAGATAGTGATCTGACACCGGTTAATCAAATGTCCAATTATTACGAGTCTACTAGAAATTCGCGGCCCAATTCCATGCTCAGTCAAAAACTACACTCCCATTCGTTTAGTAATTTGCACAAAACTGAGATGAAAGTTTATCTACAGAAAGCCCCATCTGTGGAACTGAATATGGAAATAGAAGAGTTTACTGATGAGGGGCATTTACCGAAACTACCAGAATTATACGGTGCCAGTAAATGTCGTTTAGCAACCACTGATAACGATGAAGACGAAGACATGCATAACAATGTCGATGATGACTGTGAAGCTGATAAGGAAAACTCTTCGCCTTCCATGATTGCCTCAGTCCAAAGTAAAAGTGAACCCAATACGCCTTTATATCCCGAGAAAAACCGCAATAGCTTTTTGGCCCAACAAAAAGTCTTTCAAAGTGCGGAGAATTTAGCGCAAAGAAGAACTAAAAGAAGAAGTGTTATGTTTAGCAGTACCACATCCATGAATCACAGTGATTCATATGGAAATATGTCCGGTACTATGGGTTCAAAAATGAGCGTTATGAGTCAAATATCAAATTTCGATGATTACGATTTAAAGTCCGTTAGCTGTCAGAGCCTTAATCCTCAAACTCTGTTTGTGTCCATAGATGAACTCAACGAAATTACAAGACAAATTAACGAATCCGAAGAGTTCAATCAGGATATAGATTTTGAGTACTGCAATCATCGAGATCAACTGAAACCTAGCGAAAGACGTATAACTCTTATGAAAAATAAAAATTCCCGTTTGATTAGTTTCAATCACAATAAAGAGAAAATTAAAAGATCCTGGTCAGGGGTT
Organism: Metopia argyrocephala; assembly: GCA_963576795.1. Classification (NCBI taxonomy): domain Eukaryota; kingdom Metazoa; phylum Arthropoda; class Insecta; order Diptera; family Sarcophagidae; genus Metopia; species Metopia argyrocephala. The sequence continues at coordinate 40,742,537 of OY756208.1, forward strand.
AAACACTGGATTGGCGAAGAGCGTTCTAAAATTAAAGATGTGGTTCAACGACAGCCGCTTGTGCAAAAAATTGGTTCATCCAAAATGAATCTAAGCAATGTGGAGTGTAGGAATTCTCCTTCTGTTAATGGTAGCGTTTTGCTAAAGCAGTCATCTATGAGCAGTAGAGTTGCGTCCCACGATAAAAGTTTAAATGAAATGGCTGATGACTCGAGAATCAACTCGTCGTCGTCTAATCTATGTGAAAATCAAGAACCAACAAGTCCAACTTATAACGATATTGCAGATGTTAGCAATGAATTAAATGATACATTTGAAGCAGGCGAAAGTGAGTCACCTTTAGCTAAAAAAGCTCGACAAGAGGTGAGAGTTTAACTGTTTCTAGATTTTGTTTGTTGAATGGAATGTGGCTTTAGTAAAATCTAAAAAAAACAACAAAAAAATATTACATAAGCAATTAAAACTAATATTTACTTTTTTTCTTAATTGTTTTTTAATTTCAGGGCCAAAATGGCTTCGAAGAATTGCGCCGTTATATTAAACAGGGTGGGGATTTCGGTAAAGAACTTATAACAATATTACAAGAAAGGTATGTTGCATTTATTCGCTAAAAACTTTTGTAACGTAGCGATATGTATGAATGTATGTATACTAAGATGAGAATATTATTTTTCAGAATCGATTCTGAACTTTTGTATTCAAAATCTTTATCAAAAATGGCCAATAAATTAAATAAAGCTTGCCGTGAACTGCCTGGATCTATAGCCGAAGCCTGGCGTGGAGTTGCAACAGAAATGGAAACACGTAGTGATATACATCGTCAGTTGTCAGCCTCCTTAGCAGAAGAAATTGTAAAACCATTGAAAAGTATAGTTGAGGGTCATCATAAAAGTAGAAAATCGGTAAGATTTTGGGAAATTATATGCCATATATGCTATGCATGTGGGCAAATTTATGGTTAGAACGTAAGGTGGCTTAAAAACACATCTTTTTTTTACAAATTCAGTTTTACTGATACCAGTGTAAAGTAGAACTATGTATGGGAATTAGTAATGGATTATGATGTCATGCAAATATTCACCTTTAGCACGTCGACAGACGCCCGCTTTTATTAGTAAATTTTGAAACATATTTTGCAACAAAGCTTTGTCTATCTCGGCAATACAGCATCGAATTTTATCTTTCAGAACATCAATTGTTTGTGGTTTTTTCACGTTAATCTGGTCTTTCCAATGGCCCCAAAGAAAATAATCCAGCGGTGTTGAATCACAAGACGAGAGGTGGCCAATTGACATCGCTAAATCGCGACCGAGAAATTACTCATGCAATAACTAAATTGTTTGGCCGGGTGTGTGGCTTGTGGCGCCATTCTGCTGAAACCAAAGGTCACTAAAGTACACATTAGCCACTTGTGGCCACAAATAATCGTTTAAGTCAGTGATACACCATCCTATCAAGTCGTACGATTTGTCAAAAAAATCGTTTGTGTTAAAAACAGACAGATTTTCTGTCCGAATACATAAGCTTTTGAAAAAATTCATAAACACTTTTTTCTCCATGCGATCAGGTTTGCATTTTATAAAATGTTAGCAAAAAGCAACTCTACATATGCTTTGCATCTAATTTTGTGTGATGATGTGGCACTAGTGTTGCCATTTTGATACGACTTTTAAAAGTGCGACAGAAATCGATAAGATTTTCTTGTGAATGAATCGTACGACTGTGTGTGATAGTGATCCAAGGCCTAAAGGTGATTTTGTTAAAATATTCATTGTTTTCGTTCAGTTTTTCAAACAGCCAATTCACAATCGTTCGACACAAACAATGTTAATGTTACTAAATAAATGTCAATGGATGACAGCTCAACTCTTGACATTTCATCATAAGATAGCCAATTTACTTCCTAACCTCAAATTTGCCCATCCTGTATACATATATGGATATTATTAATTTTTTTCTAATTGTTAAAAATAATTTTTAGGTCGAGAGCAATGTGGATAAAGCTTCACGTTCCTTAGCCGAATGGCGTGTCAGTGAAGCAAAAGCAAAAAAATCATCTCATGCTGCGGCACGTGAAAATGAAAAACTACAGGATGCCATGTTAGATGTGAGAATACAAAAGTCCCCTTCAATAGCTTTGCTGCAACAAACCGCTAATAAACAAGCTGCCGAAAAGGAAATTAAATCTGCCGAAAAGGATTGTGCAAAACTCGATAATAAACGTAAGAAGGCTGAAGAAGCTGTCAAACGGGCTGATGTGGAATATTATACGTTGTGCGTGAGGGCTGAAAGAGCACGTGTCGATTGGGAAATGTCAGTTTTGAGAGGTTCTTCTATACTGCAAAATATTGAAAATCAACGTCTCATAAATATGAAAAACTTTGTTTCGGCTTATGCTCGTCTCACCAGTAATATGAATCCAATATTGGAAAGTATAATTCAGCGCCTCCAGCCACAGGTGGACAATTGTAATGTAGTCAAGGATATGCAAATTGTTAAAAATATAAGACGTAATGCCGAAGGACCTAGCGAACAGTTGTTACCCGATTTCTACTGTGAACACACCACATTGGCCATGAATCGTGATAGACGTAAACATGCTTTAGTCAAATTACTGCAGTTGGTTAAAACAGACTTGGAAAGAGAACGACGTTCCCGTAATGGTTTAAAGAATCTCTCTCAAACCCTGAATAGTCAAGAACATCAAAATGTTACTGACAAGTTGTATCATGTAAGTAAAAATGCTTTCTGTAAATCAAAATTGAGTGAAATTGAAAGTTTTAATAAACAAAATTGCTGTATTTTATTAGTCATTTAACAAATAATATCAAAACGTTGTTAAAATATAAAATGAATATAAATTTGACTCGGTTTTTATTTACAAGAATCGGTTATTTTTTTAATTTTTAACTATAAATCTTAAAATGTTTTACAGATACGCTCAATGCTTACATATCTGGAAGGAGCACGTTTTAAGCTACAATCAGCTTTACTAGAATTAGATCATAAACCCAGATCATCTCATCCATTGGCTCAGCATATACAGGTATAAACATTTTTTTTTATATTGGAAAGCTGACAAAATACTATTTAAGTTTTTTTTATATTTAACTTTAGATAACCCGTGATCGTACTGGTCTTCAACAGAGCATACTAAAGGTACCTGTTTGGCTTAAAAACAATGACAAAATAAACGTTGATGATGGAAATGACTATGACACTGTATCACAAGCAAATACTACGACTTCCACTTCAAACATAAGTTGTCTGGAGAATAGCAATTCAAGTGTCACGACCAGCACTGGCGATACCTTTATCAAAACCTTAAATCGCAGCAAAAGCAATATTGAAACCTTTACAACGAAAACTCAAATTTGTATAAGCAATGGCAATGAGACCAAAACAAAAACCTTAAATGCTTCGACAAATCTATGCGATGATAATTGCAGTGATCGGGGTCAGGCCGATGGTGGTTCAAATCAACAGGACTCAGATTTTGATGAATTTAGTTCCCAAGAGGAGGATGATGAACAAGGGCCACTAAATCCTGTAACAGGACGTAAAGAGCATAAACAGCACATAGAAAAATCTCTGTCACACACAACCGAACAAAATTTATATCAAAATTCAACAGAAGTACAACAACAAAAAATTATTTATAATGATGCCGTAGATTCTACAGCATCGTCCTCCACTGCGGTAGTTTTAGGTAGATGTAAGGCTTTATATAATTATACACCAAAATTATACGATGAACTTGAATTGAATCCTGGCGATATAATAGAAGTTCATGCCAAACAAGATGATGGCTGGTGGTTGGGAGCCTTAAAAAATCAAGTCGGTATATTCCCTGCTACATATGTAGAAGAAATAGCCTGAGACGTTAGAAATTTTCAATTAACCGTAGAATTAAAAATGGTTTATAATTATGATTTAAGGCTATCTCGAAAAGAGAAGTAGAGAAAATATTTTAAGAGTTTTAACTAGTTTATAACTGATTAACAGAGCACTTCTTAACTTAACTTAATAACTACATGTATACCTACAAAGTTACAAAGAAATGTGCCTTCAATTTCGTTACAATTTCGATTTTATAAAGAAAGGCTTTCATCAAACATAAATTCAATTGCGTAATGCAAGAGAACAAGTGAGTGTTATTAAGAAAAAAAAACTCGAATTTTTTTAATTTTGTAATATGCAAGACATCAAGAGAAAATTGTTAACGAGTCTAATTCAGCTTAAATCTTAAACTAGTTTTGTTTATGCCCCGCCTCTATACCTAAGCCTTCAAGAGTACACCAAATCCAAGCTATCTCATTTATAAAATTATATACTTTTAAATTGTCTATACGAACTTAATTGTTATTGTTATTAATTTTAATTTTATTTAATATTTCTTTAATTTATACTAAAAAAATGTAAAAAAAATTTCGAAAGAAAAAGGTTGAAAATCACTTTAAAAATAAACGACATTTTTCTTTTTTCGTTTAAATTTTTAACAATAATATTTATATTTTAATTTTATTTTATTTTAATTAAAAGAAAAAAATTACATTGTTGTTCTACAACTAATTGTCAACAATAAAAATTGTAGAAAGTCGTAAATGTGTGTCAAACCCGGTTAAAGTTATTATCATTGTAAGAAATAATTCGTTAAAAAACTTAATTTCACTCGGCAGAGGAGCACTTATTAAATTAAAATACGAATATATTTTAATATATATATATATTAATCGTAAACAACATAGAAATTAACAAATTTTATTTTATAAGATTTCACACTACAAAAGAAACAAAAATAAATGCATCTGTCTGTAAATAGTTACAATAAAGATTATATAATAAAAAATTAAGAATTAGTGCATTTCTTTCATTTCCATTTTATAGACAGCTCCGCCACCTTGGGAAGACCTATTGCCTATCCCAAATTACTTGCTTCCATTTCATAAATGTAGTATTTTAAAGCTGTCTGAATTATCTTGGATGATAAAACAGCCTCTTGAATTAATCGGGTATGTGCTGTAAAAGAAAATCGCGTGAAATTTTGCAACGACAACCAAAACTTAATCGCTGCAATTATTTTGAAGTCTTGATCAACCATCCGGTATATGATGAAAAATAATTATGATTTATGGGTTTCGTTCCTTTTACCTTCAATACTAGGCCATCGGAAATAATCAATTAATGGATCATGTTTATTTTTATTTTAAGTACAATGTTGGGTTCACAAGCAAGAATATTTTAGGGTCCTTATTCTGTAGAAAGAATTTTTGGAACATTTTTTAATATAAATTTTTGAATGTTTGTATAAAAATTTTTTGCACAATGAGAGTGTAAAACTTAGGGAGTTTTTGGGACTTTTTTAGACATCGAAAGGAGATTTGAATCCTTTGTAAAAATATTACATTAAAGCTCTTAAACTCTTTTCCCGTTTATAAAAAACCCAAGTGAAGAAACTTATTTATGGGTACTCTGATTTAAAGAATGAAAATGTGTAAAAAAATTATTTATACCAGAATTTCATAAAAGAACAGAATAATCTAAATTTTTTTAAATCTTCGATAGCATTTTTTTATTTCATTTCTGGGGAACCTTGTAGGCAAAAATAAGATTCATTTAGTTTCGTTATATCTCCCTCTCTGCAAGACAACAACAACAATAAAAAATAAATTATTTTCGATGAGGTTATTTTTTATTTTTCTTGTTTGTTTGTTTTTGTCTCTAAGAAAAGTGAAAGAAATTCATCTTTTCATATTTTTGCATACCAGATGTTTATAATTTAAAGAAAGTAAATATTGCGTCCTGAAAAATTAAAAAAGAACCCCAAAATATACATTTTTCATTTGTTTGCGGTAACCCTCCCTTTTTACATTGGATAAACAGTTTATTACTAAATTTGGAATTTCATACCAGGCGAGCAGAAATAGTAGCAACTGAATATTTATTAATTTTTTCAACCTCTGTCATATATTTTGTTGTTGCTAACAAAAATTTCTATGGAAAGGATCTCTTTTATTTCGCTCCTTCATAAAATAACAGTTAAACCTAGTACAGGGTTACCATAACCAAATGAAAATTTATGTTTTGGGGATATTTGTTTATATTTGGGAGTGCAATATTTACTTGCTTTAAATTATGAACGCCTAATATGCAATAAAAATTATTTTCTAACATTTCTTATCGAAGGCACTCACTCACAACAACCAATGGTTGTTGTTTTGATCATTCAAGGGTGAAGGTAACACACATGCCTTTCACAGCAATGTTTCTCATTCTTAAGGCGCTTAATAATATAAGAAAACAAAATATATGTATGTTCTGTTGTCATAATGTACTGTCCTTTCCACAAAAATTCGAATACAATGAATGCACAGCATTAGTAGGGGTTTAGCGCTGAGTATTGGTCTCAATAAAAAAAAAATATACTACAAACCCTGTAACAATTTATTCCTAAATTGGTAATTTTATACCTTGCTAGCAGAAGAAGTTCCAGCTGGATATTTATTTGTTTATTTTTTCATTTTGCTTCTAACATCTCCTTCATGGTGAAATTACTTACAAGGAAAACAGGGAAATTGTTTTTGTTGTTTCAGCTCTTTAATGTCAAAAGCAGATATGGTGAATTAAAAAAGCACATGTCAGAAATGTCTGTGTGTATGTATTCTTAACAACATATATGTCTCTACACCAAAACAAAAATATACAAAGCAAAATATAAACAAAATATAAATATAAACAAAACTTTTGACAGGAGCGGTATGACCAACAAAAAAAAAAAAAAAAAAAAAAACAGCTGGGTTGGCAGCACCACCTTGTAAGTAATTTCACCATGATCTCCTTAATATTTTATTGTTGCTCACAAGAATTTCCATGGAGAAGATCTCTTTTATTGCCAGTGTTGTCAGATTAGACGATTTATCCCAAAAATGGGGATTTTTTTCTGAAATGGGGATAAAGAATTTCATTTGGGGATGGGGATTTTATTGGGGATGATCGAAAAGTTTTCGGCAATATTTAAAGTTTGTTTGCTTGTTTAATTATATATGATAGACTTCTTACATTCGGAACACACGAAGAAAAATTTCAATAGAATTTCAATTTTCAAGACTTTCTCATAAACTTTTTTAAAACTCATGTTTTCACATAAAATTTTTGCGACGTGTGTGTGGCTCTTGGTTTTAGTTTGATTTATTTTCTCATATAAATAAAAACATCCCCATATCATTATGAATTCGCCACCGTTTTTAATGGTTTTTGTTGCGGAGGAATTCAGTATTAGAGGGTCTTCTTACAGTTAAATTACTTCTTTCGGAAATAAGCAAACTAATTTTAGTTTCGTCTGACCATAAATTACTTCTCCACTTTATGGTATGGGAATCTTTTTCATACTACGGCACAGGACGTCTATTTAGAATTGAAGTACAATAGATGCCGTATACTATATAAACATATTAAACGATATCATGATGTCTTATGCTGAATATGAAATGGCACAGCGATGGGTATTCCAACAAAATTAGGTCCAGTAACACAGATCGAAGCGAAATAAAATATATATTTGCATATCAAATATAACATTAGTATATGTAAAATTATTGATGCAGTTTATGTGGGGATTTTTGGGGATGAACTTATCAAGGTTTTGGGGATTTTTGGGGATATAAATTTAGAAATTGGGGATACAAATTAAAAACTATCTGACAATCCTGTTTATTGCTCTCCTTCATATAAGAACAGTTGAGCATAGTGCAGGTTTACCGTAACCAAATGAGAAATATTTGTTTGGGAGATATTATTTATTTTTGGTGGTGTAATAATTTACGTGTTCTAAATTATGAACGCCTGATAAGCGATAATAGGAAAAAAATTATCTTACTTACATACTTACATACAGAAAAAAATTCCACAAACCCTGTAACAATTTAATTTATTGCTGTTAATCTGTTGTTTTCTTGTTGCTAAAGAGAATTTCAAATAATTGAAAAATTTCAACTGGAAGGGTATGCCCTTAATCTTTATTTCACGACCTCAAAAAAGAGTTGCCATAGCGAAATTTGAAATATATCCTAAGCGGCATTAATTTTTTATTTCTTATTTTTACAAAAGTGGTGTTTTTTTCGATACCTATAGCCGCTTAGATAAACTGCTTCGAAAAAAACGACATAAGTGCTTAAAAAATTAAATTGGGCATTACTCACAATTTTTCTAGAAATATATGTAACTAGCGGAACCCGGTGTGCTTCGCTACCCCCTCGTTATATACATATTACAAAAAAAGTATTTTGTATAGCAAACATTATTAGTGGTGTAAGTAAGTATCCGAATTAAAAGAGAAGGGGGCGGTGAAGTGGGCGTGGTTCATAGTTATATGGTGACGTTAACAGTATTAAGGGCAATATATTACCAAATAAAAAAAAAAATACAAATTTCTACATAGAACAAAAAGTTTGAAACTTTCAAACAAAATTTGGCGTGAAAAGGGGCGTGAAAGAGGGCGTGGAGTAACAAATTATTATTTATACTTCGCCTGGAGTATAATGTGTATACAATTTGAAGTAAATCTTTTAAAAACTATATGGGGGCAATTACATAATTTAAAAAAAGTAGGCGTAAAAGTAGGCGTGGTCGAAAAAAAGTACCCTATTAATCATGTCAGAGTCCCAGTTATATGCTGTGAAAATTTCAGGAAGATCGGTCCAGAGGTTTGGTCTCCTATAAGGTACAAACAAACAAACAAACAAATAAACAAACACACATTCAATTTTATATATTTAGATTACTTTTTAAAAACAATCAAACAATAATAAAAATAATTGCATTTCTTCGCCTCAGCCATATTCACAACGTTTATTCTTTTTTAATTTATAAAATGTTATAGAATTTTAAAAAGATAACGTCAAGATAAAAAACATGCAACTTGAAAGCATTTTTATATGAGCTTAATTTGTAAGCACTTTTAAAATTAACCGCTTATATAAGCGGATATAAACAAAAATTTGTATGGAATATTTGTATTCGGTTCGAAAAAAACACCACTAAAATAATCGTGTCCTAAATAAAAATTGTAAAACAATTAAATAATTTTATTCAAGGGGTGTTTCGGATAGAGTGCTAGACTATTAGTGAGGTGGTTGTGGGTTCGACTCCCACTAGAAACTTTGGTATCTTATATCAAACCGAATATCTTATCTTCGTTGCTGAGGTGGTTAGAGTATAATTTTCATTGTGTTGTAATAGAAAAATATGTACTTATCTACATAAATAAATTTGTAGTGACCGTAGCTAAAACTTCTTTATTAAACTACGATCACATAGAAACACTAGCTAAACCTAATGAAGAGAATCGCTTTCAGAAATCTAACATCGGCCAATTCTTAATTGATAAAGTAAGTAGTATATAAGTATGTAAGTCACGAAATTGTTTGTTCCAAATTCAGAAACTTTTGGTTTGAGCGCTCTCAAGTGTACATAAAAATCAATATTTACTTTATGTTGAAGACACCATACTCACTCCTCTTATTCCATCCACACTTTGATTGACGATTTGAATAAATCGTCGTTTGACTTGAATCAAATTTGAACATTTTTGTCATTACAAAGATGGTATTGATCTTTATTAGGTATGAAAACACGAGAATTTTATATATATCTATGTATATAAATAAGCATTTTTTTAACATTTGTTTAAAGTCAAATAAAACAGGAAATTATATTTATATACACATGCAATTAATCACATTTTTTTTATTAATGAGGCCAGCACTCAGGGGATGATCCCTACTCATGTAGAACATTGTGCTGGTTTATGAAAATAGGCCGGGAAGGGGGAAAAAGGGTATGGACCTTTGATTTCGAAAAAAATAAAGTTCCTACTTTAAAAATGCTAATTCATGTGGTGAAGGTATAACACTGGCCACTGAATAATCCAACAACAATCAACCCCAAGAAGCCGGCAAAATAAAATTTAAATTAGGGGATAAAGAAAAAACTAAATAAAAGATTATAATGATATTGGAGATGATGTTGTTGTTGTTCTCCTTAATCCAACCCATGGGATAATTCTTGGTTACCGCTCCTCAACTGCCTCTCTGGCATGGGAGACCCTTCTAGAGAGCTATTGCTATTGCTTAGCCAGTTGAGTCCTTGAAATGTAAGCCTCTATATTTACTTGCTTTAAATTATGAACGCCTAATATGCAATAAAAATTATTTTCTAACATTTCTTATCGAAGGCACTCACTCACAACAACCAATGGTTGTTGTTTTGATCATTCAAGGGTGAAGGTAACACACATGCCTTTCACAGCAATGTTTCTCATTCTTAAGGCGCTTAATAATATAAGAAAACAAAATATATGTATGTTCTGTTGTCATAATGTACTGTCCTTTCCACAAAAATTCGAATACAATGAATGCACAGCATTAGTAGGGGTTTAGCGCTGAGTATTGGTCTCAATAAAAAAAAAATATACTACAAACCCTGTAACAATTTATTCCTAAATTGGTAATTTTATACCTTGCTAGCAGAAGAAGTTCCAGCTGGATATTTATTTGTTTATTTTTTCATTTTGCTTCTAACATCTCCTTCATGGTGAAATTACTTACAAGGAAAACAGGGAAATTGTTTTTGTTGTTTCAGCTCTTTAATGTCAAAAGCAGATATGGTGAATTAAAAAAGCACATGTCAGAAATGTCTGTGTGTATGTATTCTTAACAACATATATGTCTCTACACCAAAACAAAAATATACAAAGCAAAATATAAACAAAATATAAATATAAACAAAACTTTTGACAGGAGCGGTATGACCAACAAAAAAAAAAAAAAAAAAAAAAACAGCTGGGTTGGCAGCACCACCTTGTAAGTAATTTCACCATGATCTCCTTAATATTTTATTGTTGCTCACAAGAATTTCCATGGAGAAGATCTCTTTTATTGCCAGTGTTGTCAGATTAGACGATTTATCCCAAAAATGGGGATTTTTTTCTGAAATGGGGATAAAGAATTTCATTTGGGGATGGGGATTTTATTGGGGATGATCGAAAAGTTTTCGGCAATATTTAAAGTTTGTTTGCTTGTTTAATTATATATGATAGACTTCTTACATTCGGAACACACGAAGAAAAATTTCAATAGAATTTCAATTTTCAAGACTTTCTCATAAACTTTTTTAAAACTCATGTTTTCACATAAAATTTTTGCGACGTGTGTGTGGCTCTTGGTTTTAGTTTGATTTATTTTCTCATATAAATAAAAACATCCCCATATCATTATGAATTCGCCACCGTTTTTAATGGTTTTTGTTGCGGAGGAATTCAGTATTAGAGGGTCTTCTTACAGTTAAATTACTTCTTTCGGAAATAAGCAAACTAATTTTAGTTTCGTCTGACCATAAATTACTTCTCCACTTTATGGTATGGGAATCTTTTTCATACTACGGCACAGGACGTCTATTTAGAATTGAAGTACAATAGATGCCGTATACTATATAAACATATTAAACGATATCATGATGTCTTATGCTGAATATGAAATGGCACAGCGATGGGTATTCCAACAAAATAAGGTCCAGTAACACAGATCGAAGCGAAATAAAATATATATTTGCATATCAAATATAACATTAGTATATGTAAAATTATTGATGCAGTTTATGTGGGGATTTTTGGGGATGAACTTATCAAGGTTTTGGGGATTTTTGGGGATATAAATTTAGAAATTGGGGATACAAATTAAAAACTATCTGACAATCCTGTTTATTGCTCTCCTTCATATAAGAACAGTTGAGCATAGTGCAGGTTTACCGTAACCAAATGAGAAATATTTGTTTGGGAGATATTATTTATTTTTGGTGGTGTAATAATTTACGTGTTCTAAATTATGAACGCCTGATAAGCGATAATAGGAAAAAAATTATCTTACTTACATACTTACATACAGAAAAAAATTCCACAAACCCTGTAACAATTTAATTTATTGCTGTTAATCTGTTGTTTTCTTGTTGCTAAAGAGAATTTCAAATAATTGAAAAATTTCAACTGGAAGGGTATGCCCTTAATCTTTATTTCACGACCTCAAAAAAGAGTTGCCATAGCGAAATTTGAAATATATCCTAAGCGGCATTAATTTTTTATTTCTTATTTTTACAAAAGTGGTGTTTTTTTCGATACCTATAGCCGCTTAGATAAACTGCTTCGAAAAAAACGACATAAGTGCTTAAAAAATTAAATTGGGCATTACTCACAATTTTTCTAGAAATATATGTAACTAGCGGAACCCGGTGTGCTTCGCTACCCCCTCGTTATATACATATTACAAAAAAAGTATTTTGTATAGCAAACATTATTAGTGGTGTAAGTAAGTATCCGAATTAAAAGAGAAGGGGGCGGTGAAGTGGGCGTGGTTCATAGTTATATGGTGACGTTAACAGTATTAAGGGCAATATATTACCAAATAAAAAAAAAAATACAAATTTCTACATAGAACAAAAAGTTTGAAACTTTCAAACAAAATTTGGCGTGAAAAGGGGCGTGAAAGAGGGCGTGGAGTAACAAATTATTATTTATACTTCGCCTGGAGTATAATGTGTATACAATTTGAAGTAAATCTTTTAAAAACTATATGGGGGCAATTACATAATTTAAAAAAAGTAGGCGTAAAAGTAGGCGTGGTCGAAAAAAAGTACCCTATTAATCATGTCAGAGTCCCAGTTATATGCTGTGAAAATTTCAGGAAGATCGGTCCAGAGGTTTGGTCTCCTATAAGGTACAAACAAACAAACAAACAAATAAACAAACACACATTCAATTTTATATATTTAGATTACTTTTTAAAAACAATCAAACAATAATAAAAATAATTGCATTTCTTCGCCTCAGCCATATTCACAACGTTTATTCTTTTTTAATTTATAAAATGTTATAGAATTTTAAAAAGATAACGTCAAGATAAAAAACATGCAACTTGAAAGCATTTTTATATGAGCTTAATTTGTAAGCACTTTTAAAATTAACCGCTTATATAAGCGGATATAAACAAAAATTTGTATGGAATATTTGTATTCGGTTCGAAAAAAACACCACTAAAATAATCGTGTCCTAAATAAAAATTGTAAAACAATTAAATAATTTTATTCAAGGGGTGTTTCGGATAGAGTGCTAGACTATTAGTGAGGTGGTTGTGGGTTCGACTCCCACTAGAAACTTTGGTATCTTATATCAAACCGAATATCTTATCTTCGTTGCTGAGGTGGTTAGAGTATAATTTTCATTGTGTTGTAATAGAAAAATATGTACTTATCTACATAAATAAATTTGTAGTGACCGTAGCTAAAACTTCTTTATTAAACTACGATCACATAGAAACACTAGCTAAACCTAATGAAGAGAATCGCTTTCAGAAATCTAACATCGGCCAATTCTTAATTGATAAAGTAAGTAGTATATAAGTATGTAAGTCACGAAATTGTTTGTTCCAAATTCAGAAACTTTTGGTTTGAGCGCTCTCAAGTGTACATAAAAATCAATATTTACTTTATGTTGAAGACACCATACTCACTCCTCTTATTCCATCCACACTTTGATTGACGATTTGAATAAATCGTCGTTTGACTTGAATCAAATTTGAACATTTTTGTCATTACAAAGATGGTATTGATCTTTATTAGGTATGAAAACACGAGAATTTTATATATATCTATGTATATAAATAAGCATTTTTTTAACATTTGTTTAAAGTCAAATAAAACAGGAAATTATATTTATATACACATGCAATTAATCACATTTTTTTTATTAATGAGGCCAGCACTCAGGGGATGATCCCTACTCATGTAGAACATTGTGCTGGTTTATGAAAATAGGCCGGGAAGGGGGAAAAAGGGTATGGACCTTTGATTTCGAAAAAAATAAAGTTCCTACTTTAAAAATGCTAATTCATGTGGTGAAGGTATAACACTGGCCACTGAATAATCCAACAACAATCAACCCCAAGAAGCCGGCAAAATAAAATTTAAATTAGGGGATAAAGAAAAAACTAAATAAAAGATTATAATGATATTGGAGATGATGTTGTTGTTGTTCTCCTTAATCCAACCCATGGGATAATTCTTGGTTACCGCTCCTCAACTGCCTCTCTGGCATGGGAGACCCTTCTAGAGAGCTATTGCTATTGCTTAGCCAGTTGAGTCCTTGAAATGTAAGCCTCTACACAACGACAAGGTGATTAACCCACATAGATACATTAAATGCAATAAAAAATTAAACGATAAATATTTCAAATCGTCAAATATTTTCCATTATAAAAGTAAGCAAAGGTATGGAATTTGAATAGACAGGCGTGAAAAATGTAATCTGATTATAAAAGAAAATAAAACTAGAAATATTCTTCAATAGTTACTTAATAAAATTTTCAAATAGGACTCGAAAATATCATATTTTCCAATAAAGTCTCTTAGACGGATATCATGAAAAATGTTTCAAATATATGTAAAGTTTAGTTTTAAGTACTTCGCACTTTTTTAGAAATGGTTTAAAATACAGTGTAAAAATAACATTCTAAAGTATATTTTGTACAAAACATTGATTTTTATAAATATGTATTTGTAATATATTTCAATTGCATTAAGTTTATCGCTTGCTTAAAATATTACAGGCATACATGCATACGTACATATCGATTAATTATTCGATTATTATTAATATTTCGATATCAAAATAATAAAATGAAAGAAAATGTTTAAACGGATATATAGTAAGGATATTTCTTTATATATTAAGCCAAGTGTATAAAAAGCGAAAGTTTTTCAATTTTGCAAATTATGATCGTAGAAACATAATACAATTATTTTGATTTACATAGACGAGTATAACCGTGGATGTTTATGAGGATACGAGTACATACATATAATAAAATTGTGAGTAAATAAATATAAATAATCATTTCTATTTTTAAGTGAAAAAAATAAAAAATAAAAAATAAAAATAATAATAAAACTTAACAATTAATCTATTTTTAAATAAATTCATAATTATTAATGATAAAATATCTTTCTAATCCTTAAACTTCATTAGATTTTTCTATATTACGTAGCTTTTGATACATATTTATATAGTGAGTCTGTAGTTGTTTTTGATATTTCAAAACTTTTTCTTTTTCATCAGACCACTGACGTTTTTCCAATTCGAAATTGACACGCACATCATCGAGTTGTTTGCGTAGTTTAGCAATCTCTTCAGCATAACTGGCAGATTCTTCAATTAAAGTATCCAGAGTGGTTTCTTCTATTTTAGTTGCTGGCAATGTATTACTGAGGGCCTTGAAATTAATGGCAATATCGGGTAAATTTTGTGAACCATAAACGAAATTTTGTATTTCGGTAGTCATTTTTGCCAAACGTTTGTCAGCATTTAATTTATTCAATTCCATCTCATCTCTATGGTGATGTTCAACAGAACTTTGTTCTTCATCCATGGCTGGAGCAATTTTCAGACAATTCATTATCACTTCCAAATTGCAATCATCGATGACATTTTCTTTGTCTTGTTTATCGGCGCTATTATGATTATCGATACGTTGTTGGGTATGTTTGCGTGTCTTGTTGCAAATATCGGTCAAATTGTCCAATTGATGTTTCAGTCTTGTATACTTGCCGGATGGCTCTTCGCCGTATTCATGAAATATGGCCAAATCCGACAACTCTTTACGTAATTTAGCCAATTCATTGGTTAAAGCCAAAATAACTTGATCTTTGAGTATAACAATTTTATTCAATTGTTTTAATTCAGTTTCAGTTTCCTTTTGTGACTGGGCTTTCTGCTGTTCCTCCTGACGGTGTTGTTGCGTCATTTTATGATTCTCTTGTAGACTTTGGTAAATTTGTGTTTCAGCATTGGTATTTTCATGTTTCAGATGAACAATTGCATGCTCCTTAAGAGTCAATTCGTTCTGTAATTGTATGGAAATAATTTAGAGTTTTAAAGATTATCGTGAACTCGTGTATGATTAAATTCATTTTTGCTTTTTAAACTTACATTTGCCTCTTTAAGTTGCGTCTTAAGTAAAGCTAATTCTCCATTTCTTTCACATACTTTCCATTCACTCTCCTCAAGTTGTGCTTTAAGCCTGAATATAGTATTCTGGCTCTCTTCTAATTGCTCTTCAATATAGGCAGACCGATCTTTTAAATTCCTTTCAGAATTCTTTATACTGATGTTATTTGTTCTACAAAAGAAAAAAGAAAATAAAACAAACAAAAAAAATATTCGAATTTATAATTCTAAAAATGCGTAAAAAAAGTTATTAAAAAATACAATGACTACAAAGGACCGCGCTATAAGAGTCATTTAGGCGACACATAGTGGCGTGAGGGCGGCCAAATATAAAAAAATTAACTATCCAGTTAAAAAAAATTATAATATGGTTTTACTAAGTACATTCCAGTAAAAAAGTCAGAAAGAATTTTTAAAAAAAAGTTAATATTTTAGGTAGTTCTGAACATTCAAAGTTCAAAGTTTTATGTAAGTAAATACACAATTATGGAAAAAAATCTGAAAAAAAGCTATAACTTTTAAGGTACAGAAAATTTTACAGAAAATGTCAACAAAGCAGTGTGATTTTAATTAAAATTTAAATGCAGGGATGTTAAAATTTGGCAACTATGGTTTTTACTACAATGGGAATGTCACATACGATGTACCGTTACTCTGAAGCAAAGAGAAAAAATATAATATAATATAAAATTTCTGCAAGTGGGTTTAATTCGAAAAACTTGGTTTTACTTCCAATTTCGTCCCCCTTTAATTTTTATTCTCACTTTTCAGTAGCTAGTCAGGTTCAAATTCGTTAATATTTAATATTTTAGGTCAATATGAAGTAAATGAAAATGAATATGATAGCTCATATTAATATCGTTTCATTCATCTGATTTGTATAAAAATTTAACAAAAGTAATTGCATTTAAAAAACAACAAAAATAATTTTAGTTAGAGGTTTAATTTTTCGATTTAATTTTTATTCGGGATTTATGAGCGGTAGGCGTGTCCTTGATCGAAATTGAATTACAATTTTATTTTAAATTTTTCTTAAATATTCGAAAAAGGACATTTTTGAAATGGTCTTGTCCTTCCTATGAATTGGACCATATTTAGTCGAAACGTTAACGTTGTTCAAGGTAATCAGTGTACAATATTTCATAATGATAGAACCTTTTTTTCTTCTGTTATGACATTTTTAATTTTCAGAATATATGGGAAGGACTCGAATCCTTGCTCCGAAATTTTTCATATTTACATATTTCAATATTACTATCTTTCATCAAGTCAAACAAGTGTGTTAAATTTCATAACTCTACGTCAAGTCCTTCTATTTTTGGCCGCTCGTTATATGAAAACACGACATTGTGCGGCGTCTCTTCAAACGAGTTCAGGTTAAAATCCATAATAACGCAAGGTTCTGTTCTATCTTCTACTCTATTTTTTATATTTCTTAACAATGTTTTCTTTCTAAGCCTATCTAATTTTTTGAAGATGACATTAACATTTGACACCAACCGTAGATGGAATACAAGTCTCATGTATAGGCCGGTGCTTTAAAGTCTAAGTTGGAGACCATTGATCGCGTACAGTATAAAGCGAAAGTGCTTATTAGTGACGGTAGTGTATCCAATTTTAGCGATGCCCTGAAGGATCGGCTCAATATGGCGTGCTTTTCGCTATTCTATCGGTACTACAATTGAAGATGATCTGATAAATTAAAAACATTAACTCCTAATAATCGCATATTCTCAAGTCGCGTTGAAACATCTCAATGAAGTAAATCGCACAATGCATTATAGAGCAAATTTTTTGTTTAGCCACAAAAGACATTTACGGTAAATCTCTCCACGATTATTTTTCCTATCATTTATGATATGAACAGGTTTCAACTAAATGTCTACTACAAACACTACTCCCTCTCTCCTTCTTGCCATAAAATATTTTCCTAACATTTACCTGCATAAGTAGGGGTCATTCCCCGAGTACTGATTCAATTATTCTGATCAATCACCAACCAAAATCTAAAAAATGATTGTAATCAGATTAAAATTAAACTCAGTAGTGATTTCTGATTGTAGTACCTCTTCTATGCTAGTAATGCATTCCGCTGTAGTATATGTGCTTAATATTTTATGCTCGAACACCGAAGTGTTATCGGCTTTGAAAAAAAAATGTCTATTAAGCTCTCTCTATAATCAGCTTAAGGTACGTATTTAAAAATGCCATTTAGATCAAATCTCTATTTACTGCATAAACCAACTACCGTAGACATTATAGTTCATCTGACGAACTGTATATGAGAAACACTAGATAATATGGGGCTAGTCTTGATAAAAATATAAATTTTTATAAAGTTTGTATTTTCTAAATTACTCACTGAAAAATATTTATTGAATTTTTAAAAATCTATTATTGAAACGGCCCATATCTCAACTGAATCTGTTTGTTGTTGTTAAAAAAAAAATTAATTAAAATTGGTTTTAAATTAGCGACAGTGAGAAAAGTGACCGTCCTGTGGCCATGTAGCTACGATGGCGTCAAAATTATCATCGTCATCTCATATTAACGTGTAGATTTTAATTTTGTTACGAGTATATTGTGCACTTGCATTGCGTTAAATGCTTAACTTTTAATATTAAAGCTTTCAAATCTACCAGGCAAAAGTTGTTTTCTATTACTAAGTTTTGTCTTTAAAGGTGTTCAACCTTGGTGTTGAATAAACTTGGAGAATTTAAAAAAAAATTTTAAATGCATTTAACAAATTGTCACAACAACTTTATATGATTAAATTATGACAAATGTCAACTGTACGAGTATAATGGAATTATAATGTAATAAATAATAATTGCTGCATATATATGTATGTATGTATGTTTATATGCACAATACTTTGAAATTCAAATTCTAATATGACAAATCAAATTAATTACACAGTTAAATACCTTTGTGACTCATAAGTATGTACCTATATAACTCAATCACTGTACTACTCACTTTAATATCTCATATTCATTTTTCAATTCAGCCAGTTGTTCACGGAGTTTTTGTGTCTGTTCATGATGTCGCAATTTATGCTGCTTAAATTGAAACTGTTGCATGGCTAACATTTGTTCCATTTTTTTTATTTTCAGCATATATTCACGCTGCTGAGCTTCGTAATACAATTTCAAACGTTTCGTTTCACTTTCCCAATATGATTCTTTATCCTGGAAGGAGATGGAAAAACAAAAATTTAAAATGAGAATAAATTCTTTGGAGTAAATTTCAAATAAACCTTTTGTACTTTGAAAATTACTTTCTCATTGTGTTCCATAGTTTGTCTTAAATAGGACAATTCCGAATCTCTATCCTTAAGAGCAGCTTCCAACTCTGAAATACCCGAATCTGAAGGTGATGGTGTCATATCGCATTGATCGTTCGATAAACAATATTTGTTACTTGAAGCAATACTTGATGGGCCGCCCATTGTAATGCTTTTACTCATCATTGTATTGCCGCCGCTTATATTGCTGCTACAGTTGCTACCATTTGATTTGCTGCAAACGTGTATTATTGAATGAAAAATAAACATAAAAAAATGAAAATGCTTAGAATCGTAAATTAATTTACACTTTGCCAACAAGCTGCGAGGCGAGTATTTGCAATCACAAATACAACTGAATGCTTGTGCGAATTATGTTGTAAGCTAAAGCTTAGTCAACGGACAGACAACTAATGTATGGCAAAACAAATCATTACGATTATCGATAAGAATAAAAAAAGTACTCACATAGTACCACTTTGGCTATTAACATCTGAGTCTGGTGTGTGCCGAATTGATTCCATACTATCGTTGATCTTCAACGATCTGGAACCACGTCGACGTGCCATAAGGCTGTTGCAATAATTATTGCTTGAATAACCACCAACAAAACCTCCACTACCACCACCAACACCGATAATGCCGCTGCCATTGCCGCATCCAATACCAACAACACCTCCACCATGCCTTAAATCGGTCGTGCCTAACAACGATAAAGATAAAAAAACAATAATTTTTTAAAAAAATAACATTAAAGTTAAAAACAAAAATAGAAATTGCAATAAAAAAAAAAAAAAATAAACAATTAAAATAAAAATACAATTAAAAAGAAGAGAACAACAGAATGTTAAAATCATTTTAAAAAGTAGCGAAATCTAACCAACTATCTGGACTGGCTGTTGTAATGAAGGTTTTTTTAATATTTTTGTTTTGTTATGATTACAGACCATTTATTCGCAATTATTAAGTACTGTGTACGTATATCACACACTCATACGTACTCGTACAGTGATAAACAAAAATGGTTAGTTTATATATATATATATTTTTTTTAAATTTATTAATTTCATTGAATGCATTTTTGTTCGCCACTGTACATGCTTGAATGCAAAAAAAAAAACACAAAATGTAGCAGTTAGTACTCCCTGTTAATTTTTTAATTAATTTTTAATAATTATGTACATATTTATGTGTTTTTTATTGTTTCATATCGCATTTCAAGGATATTTTTTTTACGTTTTCTACAGAAAACATATAATTTAGCAAAATTATTGAAAAGCAAAAATAAAACTAAGGTTTAATTGTTTTAATTTCAATAATTAGCTAAGCCTCAGTGTTTTGCTACCCCTATTTGAATTGAATTAAAAGTTTTACACAAATAATTATGGAGTGAGTCACTTCCCAAAATGTTGACACTTTCACGCTTCACCGTTTTCAAGACATAAACAAAAAACCACCCAGATTTTGAATACAGATTAGTATATTGGCTATGAAGCCATTTGAACTATAAATACATGGCACCACTCAAATGGAATTTTTTAAATTTGTATTGTTCCATCCAGATATGGAGTAAGATACTTTTTTTTTACTTGAGAATAAAACTCAGGGGTAAACCCCTACTAAATGCAGTGCAGTGTATTGGAATTTTTGGAAAGGATAGTACATTTATGACAGAACATACATTTTTTTTTTTTGTTTTTCTTATAGTACCACATATTAAGCGTCATAGGAATGAGACAAATTGCTGTGAATTGATCATTCAGTTGCGTTATACCTTCACCCTTAAATGATAAACACCAATTGCTTAATCGTTGCTTGTTGATAGTGTGGTGAGTGTCTTCGCAAAGTAGGTTTAGCTGTGTTCTGCTACTTCCTAATAGATGGCGCTTTTCTCCTGATCATTCGTTTTTTTTTTTTTTTTTTGTTGACATTGGTTAAGGTGGAATAGAGTGGAATTTCGGGGAGCGGTTTCTTCGTAGATGGTCTTCTTGGAGGGGGGGCCCTTATTTTTAAATTATAATTTTGAAACAATCGCAAACTAACTTTTTCTTTTTTTCACCTTTGCTGGGATTTGAACCTGGGCCGTTGGAGTTTTGTATAAATTTAATAAAAATCAGTTCAGCCATTGCGCAAAACTTATTTCTATGTAAAGCGTAATAAAATCAAGTAATATGGCATAGTTTTGTAGAATGATTAACTGCAACGATTATTTATGGTACACAAGTACGCGCATACATACATACAAGCAAAAAAAAATATGCATGCATATCGAACGGATTTTTACCGGCCAAACAGATACAATAAAGGTGAATATTTCCATTTAAAATATAGAACGAATATTGGCATTAATATGAATGACTTGGTGAATTTGCGACAGTCTTGTGATCCCAACCTTAAGTGTGGTTTTTGTCATTCAGTATGAAATGATCGTGAATGCAACGTCCATAACTCGTTAAGTTGAGCTAAAGTTCTTCTATTAAGATGACATCTCAGGTAAGTGAGAACGTGCTTGAAACATAGTTTCAGATAATGAAATATAAAGACATGTAATGTAATGATAGCGCCTCAGGAAGTTGAACTATGAGGAAAACCTTTAGCCTGCTTAGACACAATAGGTAGTTTCAGAATCAAGAACAGATGCATTAGCGTAATAAGGAAATAATAATATAAGTAAAGTGAGCAAAGTAGTTTAATATACTGAGTTGGATAGAGAAGGATCCCACGAATTTACGTAGAGCCTATACCTCAATCAGTCCACAACCTTGATAGAAATCATTCGCCATTTTAGTTAAGTTCACCCTTTATTAATTCCAATTCTGTGCAACTCCTTAACTAAATTTTGTAAATTTTTTTAACTCTTTACATTTTGATTGTTACGATCGGGCTTACGATTTCATAAGTTATCCAGAGAGGTTTACTGGACACTTGCTGAGTCACACAGTTTAAGCTTGATCCATCCAAACAAATATGTTTTCTGCCCTAAATAAGTAGTTCAGCTTCTCAATAGATGCATTTTTGGGATCTGACCAAAAACTTGTCTGTTTTACAAAAGGCTTTAGAGCATATAGGTTTCAGCACAACAATAGAATAAGAGCTTGTTAAATAACTATCCAAATTTATCCAGCAAAATGGGTGCTTCAGTAGAGTACTGGGTAGAATGCTAAACTGCTCGTGAGAGGATTGTGTTCTGATTTCGTACCTGAAGCTCAGGTCTACACTAGTCACTCCACTCGTGATAATTAGAAAATAATATTTACATTGTATGTATACATTCTATAATATAAATAATGTATTCATATAAAAAAATAAAATAAAATTTTTCGTTATTGATTCTTAAAAAAAATAATTTTTCAAATTTAGCCCATCAGTTATGGTAAAATTAATTGTATGCCTTTTAATTTTCAATTTCTCACAAAATAAATTTTTCGATAATAATTAATCATTTGTTAACCCAAGTTCCTGGAATAAAATTGATGTTTAAAATTTAAATTTGGTGAGAAACAATTTCTAAATATCACATTAACATACAAAATGAATAAAAATTGTCAATTTACTTACTGCCAAATCTCATATTAGAACCCTGTACTGCAGCCAGTGAAGGTGTCGATCCATAACGATCGCCCACATTATGTGTCGTAGTCGCAGAGTGAACGTGAGCTGTAGTGACGACATCACAAAAACGTTGGGGTAAAGTGTAGTCCGGTTCAAAAGGGATCGGCTTAAAAGCAATCGGGCGTAAAAGATTTGTCGTTGTTGTTGTCTGCAAGCATATAATTTTTATTTCAAATATTGGAAAATATAAAGAAAAACAAAAACTTGTTACAAAGCAAAAATCGAGAAAAAAAATGTTAAAATAAAATATTGTCTGGGGATTAAATTAAGTGTATGAGTGTGAAGTGAATTAGGGATTCGATAGTTTAGGTACGAGCATGTTAATGGCAACGTGTGAGAATGCATTGAAACATAGACTTAAATGTCTGTATGTGGGCAGTTGTGGTGAGTTGATTAGAAGTATTCTTCTTGTATAATATCATATATTTTAATGTAAAAAAATACTTTTAAATTAAAGAAAATTGTAATTCCATTACAGTATTTCTATAGAAGTTATACATCGACCAAAATATCTATGGAAGTAATGTCATGTGATTACAATTTTAATTCAATTTATGATATTTCAATTGAGGTATCACTATAAACCAATATTTCTTACAAATACAGTATTCCACGGATAATTGCCTCGACAAAAATGACAAAATTTTTGGGCAATTATGCGTGAAAGTTAATTAAACGAATACGGTTAATTGCCTCTTTGAGGCAATGAAACGAATACGCTTAATTGCCTATGTACACTGCCGTCATACATAAACTTGGTAGACTTTAATTGTAAGGTTGTATCCAAAACGTAGTTTGAAAGTAAATTTAACGGACATTTTATGCCTAAACATATTTATAAATAATTATTTTGGGTAATTAAACGAGGGAATTTTAAGAGAAATTTCTCTTTGGGGAAAATATATTTGAGGTAATTAAGTGAAAGACACAATTAAGCGAAAGTTAATTAGCCCTGGAATTTTATTAGAAAATGGTAAGAAAAAAATATGGGGATTTAGAAATTGAAGTAAATAACCGTAAAAGGCAATTAAGCGTGGGGCAATTATACGGGGAATACTGTAACTGAATTCCAGCAATATCCTAGAGGTTTTTTCTTAATATATTAGCTGCATGCGACTTCATTTTTTATACTGTTTAAAATAGTTGATGATCTGGCTAGGAACTCAAAAAAGGACCTCTTATTTGGTGGGTGGACGTATTAACTACAAAACCACAGCGTCATCAATAATTATTAGACACATTTATTTAAAAGCGGCAGAATTTGGAGTGATGGGAGAAGTGCTTTCAATAGGCAAATAGTTCTAAGTATGTGTGTTTATTTAAGACAGTAAACTGCTGGTTTATATCTGTTCAGTTTATAATCTAAATTTTGACCGAAACTTCAAAATTATTCTCCCTGATTGCAGGGTATGAATATTGGGTGAACCTTTGAAAGCAAATATTAGTGATTCATGGCCGTTTTGTAAAAGGCCAGGTTAAGGATTTAAAGATGGATAGACCCTTTCAAAACTACACATAGAGAAAGAACCCGACAATTTTGTCATATCAAATGATTGGTGAGGTATTTTTTCTGCAAGTAGGTGCTGTATAAATTAAAAAAATCCAATATTGCAAAGTATTCGCCGTGGTATAGTGGTTAATGTGTTGGCTTACTAAGACGATAGAGCCGGGTTCAAATCATAGCTCTAACATCTTGAAAAAAAAGAAATATGAAAAAATTATTTCTTTCGGCGACTACCTCTTTTGATGTAGTCGCCGTGGTCTAGTGGTTATTATGTTGGCTTACTAAGACATGAGCCCTGGGTTCGACACCCAGCTCCGACATGAAAAAAATATTTCTTTCGGCGACTACCTCTCAGCAGTCTTCTGGCAAAAGCTCTAGGAGTAATTGATTGCCATGAAATGCTTCTCAAATCTGTCGTTCGGAGTCGACTTAAACTGTAGGACCCGGTATTCATGGAATAAAATTAACACACACAACATGAGTGCTGCGAGAAGCTAGGCCGTAACCCTGAAACAGGGTTGTAATGGCCAATGATGTCTGTATGTATGTATGTATGTGTAATATTGAGAGGACGATGGTAGAATACTACCATGATGTATTATTTTAACAGTGCGGTGTATGTTTAGAAGATAACAAAATATAGAAGGATGAAACAGGGATGAACAGTTTTATTCACATTCAGATAAAGGTCGAGATGTATGCCTATATATACTTCTAATTAGCAAAACATTGCTGTATAAAATCAAAATAGAATGTTGTGTGTGGTAGAGAGGGGAAGACACACCCATTAAAAATAAAACAAGCAAAATCAGATAAAACAGAATCAGACAAGTGTTTTTGTAGGAGAGACAACATTAAAAATAATTCATTTATTTTGTTTTTGCTGTTGTTGTTTAATGATGCAAAACATACAAATAAAACAATAAAATGTAGTGAAAAAATTAATTGTTTAAACAAACCTGTTGCTGTTGCTGGTGTTGTTCAGGGTTTTCCTCAATTGGCTGAATATTAGACGACGACAATTCACTTGCACTACGCTGTTGTTGCTGCTGTTGTTGATTTGTATTGTGAAATAAAACTGTGTGAGTTGGTAAACGTTGCTGCTGTTGTTGATTTTGTTGTTGCTGTTGTTGCGAACGCATTTGATTAGTATTATGATTGCTGCCATTACAGTTATTTAATTCTAAATTCTCTGTTATATTTAAACGTTCATTAAGTTCCGTTATACTACTACGACTACCAATACTTCCGCATCCGGTGGTCGGTGTTGCTGTTGCCGTAGGTGTTGTAGATTTTCTCTGTTGTGGCTGCGCCTGCTGCTGATATGTTATTGTTCGTTTTTGACCTTGAGCCTGCATATATGACTGGCTATTGTATTTCATTGTTGCTGTGGTCAATGACTGTGTCATCATTGGTGGCAATGACTGCATTTGGTGTTCACTATTGACATCCAACGTTGTTGTTGAAGATGGATTCATGAAATTATTTTTTACGCTTGATTTGGTCAATTCAAACATTTGTCGTATATTATTGAATTTGTTTCGACCACTTTGTACGAAATCATCTAAATTACTGTGACTGCCAAATTTATTTCGCATTCGTTTTTGTTCATTGCGTGATTTCAAGGTTCCCGTATTGCCGGTTTGAACTTGGGGAAGGCCCAAAGTATTTTTCGATATTAAAGAATTGGTATTTTCCAAGGAAGCAGATCTAATGTGACCACGTTTTGAGGGTGTGGGTGATTGCTGTGGGGCGGTATTCTGAGTTACCAAGGCAGTATGTTGAGTTTTTGGTGGCACAGTAGCCGCCATTGTTGGTCTTTTTTTATGATAAAAACGTCCTCTAAAAACTGTAATTAAAAAAAATATTATATAAGTAAATATTTAAAATAAATAATGATTATTTGAAAAGAACACAAACAAAGTTTAGATTCAATGCGTTAAGGAAATACAACAAAAATCTAGTATTTAATTAGAGAGGAAAGTTTTGATGAAACCCAGTTAACTAATGATATAATATAATAGATATGTACATTTGTAGTCGCCGTGGTCTATTGGTTAGTGCGTTGGCTTACTAAGACGAAAGCGCGAGGTTCAAATCTCAGCTCTGACATCTTGAAAAAATAAAATATGAACAAATTATTTCTTTCGGCGACTATTTCTCAGCAGTTTTCTGACAAAAGCTCTGTGAGTAATTGATTGCCATGAAAAAGCTTCTCAATCTGTCGTTCGGAATTGACTTTAAATTGTAGGTCCCGGTACTCATCGATAAAAATTAACACACACAACATGTGTGCTGCGAAAAGCTAGGTCATAACCCTGACACAGGGTTGTAATGGCATACAAGGACAATACTCGGCTGTGTTATGGGTTCAAGTAAAGATGAACTTAATCAATTTGGGTGAAACTGGATTCGTTTTAACATTAGCGTGTCATATCAGAAATTAGAAATATTAAACTCATTTTAAATAAACCTATAGAACCAATGCATAATGCCTGAATAAAAGACTAGTTTTCATAAGTTCACTAAACAAGTTCAATTCATTTTTTTTTAAACCATTGAAAACCGGTGTGTTTATAGCACTATTTTTTTTAATTCAAATATTTTGGGAAGAATGATGCCTGAAATAAGAAACAGTCTTCTGGAAAAAGCTTTGAGAGTAACTGTTTGGCATGAATAATAAAAAATTAACGCACATAATGGCTAATTATGTATGTATGTACTCGTATGATGCCACAAACAGTTATTTATCACTTAAGATAAATTTCATTCGAGTTATAATGTCATGAAACAATAATTTCAGGCAAAAAATTTGTTACGAATTCACGGTTAATTGCACTTTAACTAATAACACCCGCGCTATTACGATTGACCCAAATTTCTGTTTTCTGTTTGCTAGCATATGTATTTCTGAGTACTAAATTATATATGTATTGCTATATACAAATATAATTAAACACATCAAAGATTTTTTTAATTCGCAATTAATTTAATATTTTTTTATATTTTTTGGTTTTCAACCAAAAAGTAATTTTGCGGTCACATAAGTGCTGGTACCATGAAGTGATTTATTATTGATTGTTTTTGTTTGTTCGACTGCTTTCATTGTGTCAGTTTTTTTAGGTTTTTTCTAAAGCAAATCTTTCTAATATTCACTTAAAAATTTAAAATGATTTGGTTGTATGATGGGAACAGATACAATGATTAATGCAGCAGTATCTAGTGTTAGATTTGGATGATATAATCGTTCAAGCCACACGCTACTCTATGAGATTTTTTTTAGCAGACACATATACCCAAATTTGTATGTTTCTCTGGCAACAATTTACCACCAACACCTCTTTTTTTGGTTTTTGTATCTTTTGAAGTATCGGTACCAGCCAGCATCTTATCTTTTAAGCCAAATCACGCAAATAACTGTTATTTTTGTATTATTGTTGTTGTCTTGTTAATGTGTTTTTTTTTTTCGTTTTTATAATAAGAAATGTAGTCGAAAATATAATATTTATGTATATTCCTATGCTTAAATAGATTTTTGTTCTTATTTTTTTATTTTTGTGGTTATAGTTGTGATGAGGGAACTTTAGCTTGCCTGTATGAGATTCTTAGTTGGGTCAATAAGTCATTGAATTTGTATTCATATTATTGTTGCTGTTATTAAATAAAATTTTATTCCGGTATTGCCATATGGTAAAAACAATTTTAAATATTGGGTTAATTATATAATTTCCTTATTTGTGTCTTTCTCTTTTTTGTTTACCTAAAGCTTCTTTAAGCCAACTGGAATACCGAAAATTGCCATGTTAAGTATATAACAAAACACATATGTAGACTAAATCCTAACATAACTTGGTTAGAGAACTAAGGCGATAAATGGGCGTGGCAAAATTCATTTTTTTAATATTTTACCCTACATAAAAAACGGAAAAACGGATGAATTTTCTGGACAGCAGGCGGAGAATTAAGGAGAGGAAGGGAGGCGTGATAAATTTATGTTATTTTCGAAACTCCCGAAACACAAACGAAACTAAGAACTGTCAAGCCTGTGGTACTACTGCTGTTTCATTAATTATTTGTTGAATTCATTTATGCTCGCGTGTGTTCTAGAATCTAAATTCACTTGAAAGTGGATTACTTCAGCATTTTTGTTGTTCTAAATTTCATATCCTGATATTTGTATTCGTCTTTAGTTCGAGTAATAAATAGTTGGTGAAAGTAAAACGCATAGTTTTTTATTCCAGTATGTGATAACATTTGTACTAATAACAAAATTATGGTTTTTAGTTTGAAATGTTTTTAATTCAATTTAATAAAAGATAAACAAAAATTCGCACAAATATTAATGCAAAGAGAAAACTAAAATTTGCGGAATGGAGGAATTTCAGTTTTTAATTAAAGCGTAATCATTATTAAATCTCATGTTTAGTTAAAAAAAACTTTCTTTGTGGAATAATAAATTTTAGTTCAATTCTATACAAAATGATACTCCTGGCACTTTGAAGCAAAACTTATATATTTTTTTTAAAACAAATAACTAATGCGACCTATGTGAAACGCTTAGAAAAACACTATTTTGTTTGTAATTATGGGAATTCAAACATTTTTCGTTTTCCTTATATTAACATATATTAAAAAATTTGAAATAATAATGAATAAAAAATTTGAAATAATAAATCTTTGTTTCATTTCCTTAATTAATTATTAAGTTCATTTGTATTATAATTTTCCTTGGGTTATAAAATTCGCCCACACATTTGAAAAAATAATTTTTTGCGTGTATTCAAAAAAAATATTACAGTTTTTTTCAGGATTTATTTGACAAGTATTGCATAGGGAATTGTTGAGTGAATACTGGTTATTCAAGTTGAAGTTACACTTTAAGTCTACTTTAGTTTTTTATGCAATTGATCTTTTTCTGAAAAGGCAATAACTATCATTTCATATTCTTCAAAACGTCATTTATTTCAAATGCTCAATTTTTAACTAAATGAACTGAATAATAAATAATCGTGAAACAATGAGAAAATAAAACAAATTAAAACAGAACAAAATTCTAGCCTGTATAAGTACAAATTCAAAGGTTGATAATAATTTAAAAACAGAATGTACGTATATACATAAGTAAAGAAAAAGATGTTTTTTCTCTATTTTTATTTTATCATAAAATGTTGGTTTTTGAGTAACAAAAAAATATTGTGAAAATAATATTAAAAAATAATAAATTTACAATTCAAATATCTATAAAGAACAAAAAAAAAACATATCGAGTAAAATATTTAAAAAAACATTTTTTATTGAAGATCCAACAAAAATTGGGTTAATGTGACTGTGGCACATGCTATTCCCATTGCCTCAAGCAATATCACATACGACTGTATGTCTAGAAGAGTGATATGTATCTTTTAATGTCTAGCAAAATGAAAAAGACATCTTGAATTTAAAAAAAAAATACAAATTAAGAAGTATGTTACAAAAATAAATTG
Source organism: Metopia argyrocephala (assembly GCA_963576795.1). Classification (NCBI taxonomy): domain Eukaryota; kingdom Metazoa; phylum Arthropoda; class Insecta; order Diptera; family Sarcophagidae; genus Metopia; species Metopia argyrocephala. The sequence goes on from OY756208.1 coordinate 40,772,470, forward strand.
GTGTCGGTGAAAGCTGACCACATGTTGTCCTACAGCATGATAATGTTTGTCAATTTCCTGAAAAAAAATTGTAACCTATCTTTGCTACCACCTCTTTATTATTTATACCGATATGAATAGCAGCTAAAGTCAATTATGAACCCCCTATTATTTAAATTTTGCACAAAAGTTAAATTCTAGTTGTGCCCGCCAATGCTTTCGATCATACCTTCTTACGGATTATGAATAAAAATTTTATAATGGACCAACTAATTTCCGTCACCAGCTCTTAATAACGCGATACAAAGCTTGACAGTGCTTAGTCTAACAAATAGATGTCGTTATTGTAACTTAACAAAATATGTCGGTATATATTTGTCAGCTGTTGGACTATTGATTCGTGATGTATAGCATTTGGAGTGAAACAACTGTAAAAAGTACTGATAAAAAAGAATTTCGTGTATATTGCTTTTTGTCGATAAAATATAACTGTTAAAGAAAAGTTTTAGCTTGAAAATTAATGTCTATGTTATGTGCCAGAAGATATCGAAAATACGTTTTTTTGCATCATTTTTATCAGAAAAAAATACACGTCGATTGGTCCTGGTCCCAGATTTCTATGATGAAAAGAAATTCACTTGAGCTGTCTGCGTTTTAAAAATTTCAGTGTCTTCTTTCTACTTTCATGCAGGTTTTTTGGCTCTGGTGAACATTAAATGTTTTGTCAATTACTGCGCTCTATAGTTGTTGCGACGATATAATCATTACGAAGTAGTTTATTGCATATAAATGAGGTGTTATGAGCATCAGAAGCAATATTACTATTACTGACGAAAACAACAAAAAAAGTAAAAAAAAGGGAATTTGAGCGATCATAAGATGCAGTTGATCGAGTTAGCTGATACTCTAAAGGTATCAATGGTATGCGTCGGACATGTGGAAACTGTGTACACAATGAAAACCACGTATTCTCACAAATTTCTTCAAAAGTAAAAAAAAAATTGGATAATTCGAAGCAATATTTAGCGATATTCAGAATTCCACACACAATATGGGTGCTGCAAGAAGCTAGGCCGTAACTCTGAAACAGGGTTGCAATATCCAAATATGTATGTATGTTATATTCAACCGTAATAAATTGGTGATGCGCATTAACTTTAAAGGGGCCAGACCCATCAAAAGTAGAAGTATGAAATCAGTAAAAGAAGACATTGCACTGTGTCACAAATCAATTAAAACTATGGTAAAAATTTACATCTGAGCTCCAGTAAACCTCAAGAGAATGCTCGTAGGATATAAATATACTAGTACTGATTATAGATAATTGCCGAAACTGAGACCGTTTTTAAGGCTAAAGAGAAGTCGTACTAATTAAATAATATTGAAAAATTGTAAGACCGCTATAATTGGTACATCTCCTCGAAGAATACTTTTAAGAATAATGTTAGTATTAGTATTTTTTCAATATTTTCTTTTTATCTGGTACCCTTTATTTGTTTGTTTATCTTTATGCTTTCATGCAAAACTTTAAATTTCACATGATTTTACAGATATCTTTTAGCCTGCTGTACCATTATTGTTATTTGTCTCTTATATTTTAAAGAAGTTATAAATATAACAAAATTTGCTTGTATTTACGGTTGCAGTATATAAAGCATTTTAAAATAAAGGCAGTGTAGTAAATTTCGCGTGGTGCAATATTAATGGATGGCTTTTCTTATGACAGAATAGCACAATATTCTGAAGTTCAACAAATTGATTGCGATGCAAATACCTACTACGGGATTTTACTTTTGGCCCATATCTTAAAAACATTTATTACCATTTCGTTACAACAATCCAGCAATTTTGTTATTGCGTAGCACGATTTCAAGTGGAATGACAATTTTTTTTAGGTTTTTCTAGCGTACAGCATTTTCTGCAATTCAGATTGACTGAATTAGATTACTGTAGCTGCTGCTATAATATTGACCGGCACTGTATGTATGTATATGTATATCTCTATTAGACAATTAATAGTGTCTCGGCTAGGTAATACAAACATCGACGTAAACATACTATACATTCACCGAATTACAGATGTAAAAATTAAAATAAATTAAAAAAAAAAAGATTTACAAATACTACACAAATAAGTTGTTCTATAAGTAGTTATTGTTGTTGATAATAATGACATTAAATTTGATTAATATTTGAGAGTTTTATTTTTTTTTATTTTACTGTGCTAATGATGATTAATAATATTTTAAATTCATGCATACATTTAAGTAAGTTTTTATTTTGTTTTTTCGTTTTACATTCTTGTAAATCAAGTTTTATTTGTCGTTTGCGATCTTAATTTGTTCAATTTCAATCACAATCAAACATACTCGTACATACTTATAACATTTTGCTCCACAAACAACTTAAATTATGATTTCTAGGCAAATTGTGATAAAAAGAAACCAATAAAGAGATTCTAGCGCATACATATTTATTACTTATATTGTATATTGGGAATGTAATAAATGTAACCATTCGTTGCAAATAAATGGAAGACGTTCTTGAATAATATATTCATTTGGTTAGCGTGCAATCACCAGCTTATTTCTGTAGACAACTACAACACAACTGAGTGAGTCAAGATGTTTTGTCTTTGTAAGTCTTTTCATGTTTCTTGTTAATACAGGTTTTATTAGTTTACAAATAGAATCAAAATAGAAACATAAGTAAAAAGACCGCTTTGAACATGATATCATACGTTTTTACAGTCTGTCGCATTTAATTCTATTTCTCTGAAATGAAAAATGCACTTAAGGTTTTCAGGAAACAGAAAAAATAGTTGGGAGTAAATATAAGCCGCTGTCCTGTTTATTAGTAATGAAATTTTAAATTAAAGCAGTAATTGAAAATTATTCTGACAGCAGTAGGTGTCAGAATTGAAATATACAAATGCTTTACTACTCGCTCTCTCTCTCTTTCTCTTACAAAAAAATGAATTTGTATCTCGACCAATAGAGTTCTTCGAAAAAGTAATACTGCAATAAAACGCAGCAACACACCACACACAGTCGAAAAGATCAGATGATAAAAACGATAAAAGGTGTTGGGATATTAACATAGCTGATTCAAGAGTCTATAGTAACAGTCTTCAAAACAACCATGCAGAAGAGAAAAATTTTTGGCAGGACATCGTCCTATTAAAAACCTGGGTTAACAGAGGCAATGATGAAGAATAGATGGTCGTGGTCACGAGATAACGCAATTTTCTAAGAATTTACCTCTTTGAATCAAATATCACTTTATTTTATATATGATGATGTCACGTGTGCAATTCTAGCCGATAAAAGCAACTTTGTCAAACTGAATTGTAAGAAGGGTAAAATATTCCGTGAAGAGTTATGTATGGCCTGTAATAAGCAGTAAAGTGTTGGACGTTTTTATGTCTTCGAGAGAACAATGCAACAAGATCTCTACAAACAAGTTTTGCAAAGTCGTCTGTTAAGCTATGTTTACACCACCTAAGTTCTCATCTGATTATAACAGATTATAACAGTTACAACTCAGACGGCAATAATTTTGAAAATAGAAAATGTTCTATTTTCAACTGAGCTCAGGCAAAAACAATAAAAATTAAATTAGATTTGTGATTAAACTATCTGAGTCTATCTGAGTGCGCTTCTGATATAAAACTCAGATGGTATAAATATAGTTTAAGTTAGAACTGTTATAAAGTTTTTGAAGGACGGATATAAACCCAAATAAAATCAATGGAAGGTTAAAACACAGACATAGCTAAGGATGTGATAACAACCAAAGTAAAATTAATAGAAAAACTGTTTAGTTTTGAGTGTCACATATCAAAAATCAATGTGCCAAAATATGTCTGCTAAATGGAACACAACTACTGAAGATATTTAAACTTAATTTTTTTTTCTTATCGTTTCTTTTTTTATTTAAACTATTACTGAATATATGAAATAATTGCATTCTACCGAGTTTTTTCTAATTTGGCAACCGCCTGTAGAATTCACAGGACCCTTGTTACCCATATATACAGTATATGCCTGTTGTTGGTAATAATTTTAATTCGCCTTTCCGTCCAAAATTTTATAATTACCCCTAACACATGTATTGAAATAGCATATACTGTCATCTAACTTTGGCATACAAGTTTATTAAATTTTTAGTTTTTGTTTGGTCTGTCCAGATTTAAACCGTTTATTATGAGTCTGCTAAAGACTATCTGTATGTTAGTAGTGCATTATAAACGAGAGTATCAACTTGTTGCAACAATATTTTTTTTTTTTTTTAGTTTTTTATAATATTGTGTTTTTCAACAATTTCGCAACTACTCAAGATGCATTACTCGGTTACCAGAGCAACTGATGACGGCAAAGCAGGCAAACAAATCCTTAACAAGTTGAAAGCTTTTGAAAATGATCTATAATGGCATTGGCTTGCCTTACGCATAACATATTCAAGTGTAGATGACGGTGCTAATATTGTATTTGTCATAGTGACTATTTTTCCAGTTTTCTTTTTTTTTTTTTTTCTTATTTACACGCTAAATAATTTTAATCTGTAAAATCTTAACTTGTACTCATTCTAGCTGAAATCAAAACGAAATAAAATATAAAAAAATAAATAAACACGTACAAGTAAAATATGTTTTAATCAGACTTGTGCTTTTGGGACCACCGCGACTTATCAAAGATACAAGCACTGCTTCATCATTATTATTATTTCCGTGATGATAATTATGAGCAGCTTCATTATAATTTTGGAATATTTTATAAAAAGACAATCTTTTATAAACCAGTCTACAAATACTCGTACTCTTTACACAGTGGCACACATTTTGGTTTGACTTTGATTAGTATCCAATCCGTTAGATGGGCAACAAGCTTTATAAATATGCAGCCATACAAGTGAACAGTTGTGGCAAAGTAGTTAGTAATTTAATTATGAAAGTAAACAGAGCTCAAACTAAATGAATGTGCTTACAACTTAATTATGAACACTACTAATTAGCAAATGCCAACTGTATACTTCATAAAAAAATGTTTCTCTTTGTGTTTGGCTTAGTTTGTTTTAAATAAAAGGCCAGTTTTAGTGTCACTTTACAGCATTGGTTTTTATATTTCTAAACCATCATTATCTGCGTAAAAATTATAATAAAAATGATCATCACTATAGCCAACATTGGTCGTCTTTTGCTTTATTCTCAGCATTTCTTTTACACTTTTTTATTTTTATTTTTCTATGCATTTCTCAATGGACTATTCAGAGACAGACAGAATTTTTAGTGTGTCGTTTAAGTTTTTTTTTTTGTTCCATTGGTTGGGTATGGCTATGGTTGTGGTGTCATAATGGCGATGGTGGCAATTGTCAGCCTCTGGAGTTTGTTTGTCTATTTTTAAGATGCATCATGTGCGTAAATTTATTGTCATTTAAAGAATTTCGACCGCCCAGTAGTAATGCGATTGTCGCATATATTAACACATCTGAGATATACTCGTACGAGTATGTACACATGTATGTATCCCATGTAAATTTAAATGTTTCAATAAATAATGAAATTTATGATCATCAATGGGGTAACAAGGCCATAGAAAATTATTTTGAATTTTAAATGAGATGTGAGGCAAAGAGGCAGGCAAGCAAACAAGCACACTGGCGATACAAAATGTATTTAAATTTGAAGTGGAAAAGCTCGAACTATATAGTGTTGATGATATATTTTAACAACTTTAGTGGCTTGTCTTAGTTTTTTAGATTTTGTTTAGCCATCACTTCTTTCATTAATGGAAATATTACTTTAAAATATATTGAGATTTGTTTTCCTTTTGATATAATTGCTTGAAATGTGTTACAACAAGATTTAGAAATTTCAAATAAAGTTGAACAAATTTGTGTAAATTGCTGTTGCTGAGATAAGATCGTTTAATAAAGTATAATTTCAATGGTTAACACCGTCTATTTCATGGTGTCGCATTAAGGCTTGTGTGCAGAGAAAACAACATTTTAAATTGATGTCAAATTTATCACACATTTTAACCTAAAAAAAAACAAATGCAGCAACTAGATTGTCTTATAGTTGGATTTACACTGAAGGGTTATTTGAAAAACATGTTAGACCTAATCTTCTCATTTAGTGCAAATCTATGAATTGATAATGGATGACAGTCGAACCTTAATTGAGAGCCATATTGAACCTGGCAAACATCCTAAAATTTCAATTGTAATTGACCCCTTAATATAGGCTCTGTATTTATTAAATATGTACAATAATATATAATGATCTGTTAGAAGTTTTATGCAATTCGGGAGAAATTAAAATGTAGCCTAAGTTTTGGGTGGTTGTACTTACTAGTTCATAATAAGTTCAAATACAAGCGCTAGCACCTTATAATCAATTCTTCAAACTTCTGAAGTAACCTGTTTCACATTGTCTAAATAATACATTTGTTTACCTAATGCTTACACAGCAAAAGAAACCTTTCCTTCGATATCGTAAAACTATATCAACAAACAAGGAATACTCTAGGTCTGTACCTTATCAGTACATCGATGCAATTTAGTGTTTTTTTTAATTGATTTCAAAGACCGATAAAATATCGATACTTTTTATGCTATGCATCAAATTTAAAAACTTAATACAAATACCTTACAGCCCATGCCAGAAATCATTATCATCTTTTTTGGACCACAACAAAAAACAATAGGCCGTATTCCAATTGGCGACGTCGTCGTCGTGTAACGAAATTTTTGTAATAGATTAAAGGCAATAGAAAATTTGTTTCTTTATTCTGCTACAAAAATGTCTTCAAACGACAACGACGTCGCCAATTGGAATTGTTTTTGTTCCTTTTTGCAAATACACAGGGTTGTCCAGACAACATTTGTTTATATATCAACCCTGCTTTATTATTTATTTACATTTTAACTGTCTTTGCAACTAACTTCACTGTTAAACATACATACATACATAACTGGCCTTTACAACCCTGTGTCAGGATTACGGCCTAGCTTCTCGCAGCACTCATATTGGCGTGTTAATTTTTATCCATGAGTACCGGGACCTACAGTTTAAAGTCGATTCCGAACGACAGATTTGAGAAGCTTTTTCATGGCAATGAATTACTCTCAGAGCTTTTGCCAGAAGACTGCTGAGAGGTAGTCACAGAAAGAAATAATTTGTTCATACTTATTTTTTTTTTTCGAATAATGTTAGAGCTGCTTTTTTAAAGTCCTAAAAAATGACCTCATTAAACCTATACATATTTAATAAGGTTGCCAGCATTGATTAAAGTAATTTTTTTAAACTACTGCCGTCATCTGTCGGATGATTTTGGTACTGTCCTCGTATATAGTATTACTTGGCGTTTGGCACATCTAAAGTATGTTTTTTTAATTAATTAAAATGTTAAACATATGAACAGCAAAGACACTTAAGCTAAGGAATGAAAAAAGCTCTTTATTATTGCAAAATAAGCATTAATTGAGATTAAATATCGCTGGTCATTAGCAATTATTTTGTTTTTTTTTTTTTTCTTTTATTGTTTTTTTTTAATTTTTATTTAAATCATGGTATTTTTAATGAGCGAAAGGAAATGTTTTAAAGGTTAAAACAACACAACATAAGATGTTCTCCACACGCAGTCAAAATAAAAATACAAATGGTTTAAAAAACTTGCTCATTTAAATTGGTTTCTGTTAGCAAATAGCATTAGTTTTGGTATATATATATATATATATATATATATATATATATAACTACTTATATAACATATGGATATGCATTATATATGCATGTATGCATACATATGTATGTCTTATTAAATATAACTCCTACTTAAGATAAAACTACACACAAAACTTATTTCCTAAAACATAAAAAAATAACGAATGCTTTTATTTCAATGACAATAAATTTCAAATTAAGAAATCATTCACATTAAATTAAAGTGATTTATTTTAACCATAAAAAATTAAATGAAGTAATAAAGTTTAGTCCAACTATATAACACCTACACATTTAAGTACATATACATATATGTATAGTACATACATATATTATAAATCAGAGTAATTTTAACTTTTTGAAAACCGTGGCAAATTGAGCAAAATATCATACAATTTAATTATATTTTTATATTTTATTTTTTAAAGGGCTTGCCTCTCAACATTTTTCATGGGCAAATCTTTTTACAGAAAAATTCTTATCAGGGGGGCTTAAGTTTTGTCATAAGTTGATATAGGCTTACTGTATTAAATTTACGTATAGAAGTATGATTGTCAGCTTTTTAGTTTCGAGTAAAATTTGTATATAACAGACTAAATAGATTTGGGACGATTTTTAAAAAACTTGCTATAATTGAATAGAACACACAGTCTAAGGTATTGTTAAATCTTAGGGTCATAGTTTTAATAATGCCGCTTCTGTTATATAAAAGTTACTGCAGTTACAGAGCAACAACAATAGAGACGTATAGGTATTTCGGATTACAAGATTTGCATTAACAGACGGAAGTGCATCTATATATCGTCGATGAAATTAAAGAACGCTGTAACTGACAAAACCTTAAATATTCACCAGAGCCAAAAAATCTGTATGAAAGTAGAACAAAGACACTGATATTTTTCAAAACTAAGACGGCGTAAGGGAATTTATTTTCATCATAGAAATCTTTGACCGGGACCAATCGACGCGTATTTTTATTCTGATAAAAATGATTCAAAAAACTAATTTTCGATTTTTTGTCAGTTACAGCGTTCTTTAATTCTTGCGACGATATAAAGAATACATAAAAACTTTTTGTAAAATAACTTTTTTCGTAACCTTAGTAGCAGCGCTGGGTGTAATACATTAATAATGTCAGCCACTAATCATTCACAATTAGTGCACTAAATTTCCACTACCACTAAAATTGTTTAAGTTAGTGGTTAATTTTTTCCATCTGCCACTTGTGGTGGCTGCAAGTTGTATTAAGTCGTTTAATGGTAGTGTAAACTATAATGCATATAACCCAACTCTGCTTATTAGGCATGTTGGCTATTCTTCTATTGTCTGCTGCACTAAAACTGCTTATGTCTGCGTCTGTGCTATTCATTTAAAATATTTGTAAGCAGTGCTAGTAATTCTGCTAATTTACAATACTCGATGGTATTGATTACATTCCATTTGTCTACTCAATAATATTAATGGATTTTTCTATTTATTAAATGTCAAAAATGTATGCAATATCCTTTAAACCTATTTACCCAATACTTAAGGGTAAACCCCTACTCATGCTGTGTATTGTATTGGAATTTTTGAAGATAGATAGATGGATATATAGATCGTTTTTTTTTTCTATGAACAGCAGTTAAAACGAGTATTTGTTTAAATAATTGTAGAAATACAATAAGTCTGTATTGTGACATGATGTTTTGTAAAGCAAATTTAGCATTTTCCACAACAAATTTAGTATTGAACAAACTTATGTTGTTGAAGTTGGTAAAGGAGACAGAAAGACATGAAGGCCAAAATTTTAATGAAAGGATCGATTTGAAAACTGATCTTTCAAAACTTGATAAAGGGAATTAGAGTCACAAAGTAAGCGATCAAAGTGGCTTGAACTTGATTTAATAAAAATTAAAGACTTACTGCTGTACTCATAAAAAGTATTATCAGTTTATGAAGGTTTTATTTGACAAATTTCAATGCAATACTTGGAAAATAACCACTTGATAAGCCTATAATATTTTTTATTAATACAGCAGTCACATTCGGCAAATAACACAGTGCAACACGAAAAAAAAATAACCATATACGGACACCACTACGTGATAAAACACCAAAAAATTATTTTCGGGAAATTTTTACTTTTGCGGCTACCTAAGCGCTACCTGAACGGTATTAAGAATCATTCCTAGGAAGTTCATATGTTTTAGAAAGTTATTTATTTATTGAGATTTTAGATAAATTTTTGTAGTTCACTGTTTCCTTAAATTTTGAACGGTTTGTTACCTATGGCTGTGGCTCGAACCTCGGGCCTCCAGCACATTAAGTAAAAGAATAGAATTTTTTTTTAGTTTTTTGCGATTTTGGTGTTGAGGGTGAAGTTCATTTGATTTTATATGTTCACGATTTTTGTTCCGCATGACAAGTGCTACAACTTTACCTGAGAAAGTAAATCAAAATTCCAAACGGTTTGCAAGATATGAGTCTGACAAAATGATCATACATACATACATACATACTTAATTGGCCATTACAACCCTGTGTCAGGGTTACGACCTAGCTTCTCGCAGTACTCATGATGTTGGTTCTAATTTTTGTTCATGAGTACCGGGACCTACAGCTTAAAGTAGACTCCGAACGACATATGTGAGAAGCATTATCATGGCAATCAGTTACTCTCAGAGCTTTTGCCAGAAGACAACGGTGACTACAAAAAAAGATCAAAAATTATCACTTTTTTGCAAAAATGACACCGAGGTCCCAAATGTTTGGGACCCCATAAAAAAAAACTTCATGACATATGCAAAACTGGGAGACACGGGTCTTCTTTCTTTGTCTTTTATCAAGTAGTTTTGTCCATATATGGTTATCATTCCATGACTTAAAAAATTACACACAGTGTATTTGACGAAAACGACCTAGCCTTTATTTTCTGAATACTATATGTGTTTTTTTTTTTTTTTTTTTTTTTTTTTTTTTTTTTTTTTTTTTTTTTTTATTGCTTCCAGTTTAATCAATCAAGTATCTAACTAACTGTTTAAAAAATTTAAACATGAATCAATTGTTTAACTCATTGTCTACAATAGTTATATTTTAATTTATAAACGTAAACTGCAAAATCATTATTAAAAATTAATTAAATAAATGTTTAATTAGGTATTGAAAAATGTTTGTTATAATAAAACTTTAAATTAAAAAGAAAGAAAAAAGCATTTTATCTACGTAAATAGATTTTTTAAATATAAATATATTCTGTATTATATTGGATTTTTAGTAGCATGGTTGTACTGTGCAATAATTTTTTCTTTAAAGTTTTTTCTTTTTTTCTCTCTTTTTTTTAGTTTATTGACCTTGAAAACAAGTCACATTCTTAAAGATTAAATAGCAATAGAAATAATATTTTTTGCTTCAACTATTTTCAGTGAAAAATAGAAGTAAAATCTCTATATTTATATTTTGTATCGTATAGTATATGTTCCCATGTTATTATACGAGTAGATTTCGTACAATACTAATTTGTATTGCATATTGGTGTTTCTATGTTCTTAGGCGATAAAAACTTTTAACAACTTAACAATTTTTTACACACATATTGGTGTTATTAATATTTCTTTAAACAGATTGCATGTTAAACTCAGATATTGAATTGGATTAAGGAAATCATTTCAAATATTGTTAAAACAGAAAAAAACCAAATTATAACAAATAAATTCTATAGAGCTCATCTCAATTGCCTGCCATCAGCATAAACGCTATTTTATTTCACTTTACTATGTAATTATAACACATTTACATACAATAAGGAAGAGTTTAGTCTTTTTGCACAAGATCCTACATTTGGCATATAGTTTCGTGCCAAAAACTAATTAAAACAAATATTTATATTCAGTTGCACTTATTTATTACGGCTTATTAGTTTCAAACAAAATAACTTAATAACAGACAGTAAGACTTACGTACGTACCTACTTCGTACGATATTTAACGTTATAATAATTATATAATTAATAACAATGATGGGAATAAACTTGCTGTAACAAACGGTATTCATAATTAAAAGAAAAATATTAGTTTTTTCTTCTCTCTTAACAAGTTCAATGTAAAATACTTGTAATTATTATTTATAAATAAATTATAATATAAAGTACACAATTTCACAAATGATTTAATTTTAAAATTGTTGTAAAAGCTTTAGAAAATGGTTAAAAATTAAAATTTCATTAGAAAATAACTGAATATTTTTTTTTTTAATACAGATATATTAAAAATGTTGTAGAAATCCAACAAAGTTTATCAATGTTACACTCTTACGATTATCACATGATATGTTTAATAAAACAAATTTAGCTTTTTCCAAGCTAGATTTAGCATTTTACAAATTTATACACTGTGGTGCAAAAATGTAGCAATGTTTCATAATTCTTCGATTTTAATCATTTATTTTTGATGTTACTAGAAGTTTTATGTAAAATTTACATGAAAGTCTATGTTTATCTCCTCTCATATTTCAGAATATGAATGACTTTTAAAGAAAGATCATTGCCTCACTTTTGCACCAACACAATATTTCTTTATTAGCGGCACTTTATAAGTTCTTACATTGAATTCCAACAGAATAGTTTACAGTGTTCAAAAGAAAAATATAATATTAAAGTGTTATATTTAAAGAAATCTATAACGCAGTTAATATCTGCGGCAGTGAAAAAAATTGTTATCCCCAGCGCTGAAGTTGGTAATTTTAGCAGAAAAATTTCACATTTTTTAAATAATAGCCAACGTTTTGGGCTTATGATAATTAAATATGACACCAACTTCAATCTAAATCAAGTTGTAAGTAAAAAGCATAAAAGACCAGGAATATTTTTAGAAATAGAAGATAGGGTGCTTGAAAGAGTTTTAGCACAACCCCATGCATAAGCACCAATGAAGCTGTTTCTGCTGTTATGGTTAATATTAAAAAGAAGAAACCCAAATTCAGGTTTTCAGACTATGAAGAACAGCTAAAGAGCATTAGTCAACTATGGCACAGGGTTCAATAGGAGTGGTCGAAGATACAAATACTTTTTGGGACTAAATTATATGAGTTAATACCAAAAAGACTAAACTAATTTAAAAAAAACCAAAGGATTATGGACCAGATGCTGATTAAGAGTTTATTTCCAACTGTATTCTAAAAAATAATTTAAGAATTAAATTTATGCTCTTATTTTACTTTCCTCTTAAATATATGTATATAGATTTGTAAACAATTTTGTATATGTACGTTTTTTCATATAAAGATTGCCTCATTTTTCCACCACAGTGTTAGGTCTAGGATTTAGCATATTTTTAGCACTTTTTTAAAAATGTCTAGCATTTTCTAGCATATTATTATTTTTAATATATACACATATATTTTTGTGTGCTCCAGTAGCAATGTAGCCGTTCTGATTTTCAAAATAAAAAATTAATTATTTTTTCTTTGATGGTAAATGCGTACTTCTTTCAATTTTAATTAGTTTTTCCAAAAAGCCAAAAACATTCTTTTGATTTAAATATACGAGGTCTGATGAATAATTAACCGTTATTTTCAAATTTCGTGAGTTACGTATGTTCGATTTTCCACTTTTTTCTGTTATGTTAGTACACGTGTCTGTTATATATGTTGGTTATATCAGCCATCTTGGATTGTCAGTTTGTTTTTGACAGAAAAATAATTTAGTCGTGTTTTGGTGTGCTCTTCGATTTTTTACTATTCGAAAAAAGGGATCAAAGATATTGTATTAAGTTTATTGTAAAAAATTAAATTAAATGCGCAGAGACATTTGAAATGATGACTGTGGGGTTTGGTGAGTCTACTATGAGCAGAACACAAGTTCAATTGTGGAAAAACCCATTGTGGATTTTGCACCATGATAACGCACCAGCTCACATATCGATGCTTGTGCGTGACTTTTTGGCCAAAAACAAAACCGTTATCATGCCACAACCACCGTATTCACAGGACTTGGCCCTCGCTGACTTTTTCCTCTTTCCAAAACTGAAGACACCGATGAAAGGAAAGCGTTTTGCTTCGACTGAGGAGATAAAAGAAAAATCGAGGATTGGAAAAAACGCTGGCATAGGTATATTATATCTGAGGGGGATTACTTTAAAGGAGACAAGATAAATAAATACTTTTGAAAAAATTAAAAATAACGGTTATTTTTTATCATACCTCGTAATTTAATAATGTTGTTTTGAAAACAATTTTTCTTCTTTGTCTCTTATTTGTGAGCCGTGGCTGACTATCAGATTTAGTCGTTCGATATGTTAAAAATTGAATGTATTTTTATAAAGTGTGGTAGTGTGAATATAAAATGCATGTGTGTGACAGATTTTTTAACAAGTGTGTCCGATTTTATAATTTTTTGAAAAATTTCATAATATAATACAGTATTTTCTGTCCATTAAAGTTGTTTTTCTAAGGTGAAAAAAATTAAAAATATAATGTTTATACTTATTTATTTCACAAATTACAATTACTGCTGACAATATTCTAATTTTTTCCGAATTTGAAATACAGTCGAAACTCTCTATAACGAACTCCTGTATAACGAAGTTTTCTTTATTGCGAAGCAATTATAAGAACACTGTGTTTTGGGTCTACTTTGAGTGTATTATAATCTCCATATAACGAATTTCCATATAGCGAATATTTCCTTATAACGAAGTATTTTTGCGACCGTAACTTGAAGATTGAAGCGTTTTTCAATCTCCATATAACGAATTAGGTAAAACCGCAAAAAGAACGCACGCACACAAAAAAGAAATCGATGTCGCTTTGTGTTATTGGTGTTGTTATTGTTGCTCTGTGTGTACTTTGTTGCTTTAACAACGCACAAGCAAAGTCTGATGCTTTGAATCGTTTATTTACCAAAAAATTAAAAGTGGGGGAACCACCGAACTATGCAAGTGACAACTGGAATCATTACCATCTCTTACATTTCTTGCAGTCGCTATCCATTTGCCTTTGCATTGAAGAAGAAAAGTTGAAAAATGTACTTCAAACCAAAATAACTGACTACTACAAATAAAAAATGTTAAAAGGAACAATATTGTTTTTCTTTTCCATATAGCGAATTTTCTTTATAGCGAAGTAAATATCCAGTCCCTTGAAATTCGTTATAGAGAGTTTCGACTGTATACACTTTTTTCTTTGTAAATTATTATAAACTCAAAACGAAAATTAATTTTGGAAATATATATTTACATTAAAAAAAATAATATTGTTTTGCATCTCTTTTGTATTACACTTGTACCCAAATAAACATTTTAATTTGTAGGACAGAAGTTCATCAGATTTCTTTGACATATTCTCAAGACTTTGTAAGATAGTCAGTACTGGCCTTTAGTGTATCATTGCACTAATTTATATTGTATTGAGAATGTCAAAAATCAAACAGGAACAAGAAAGAATATGATAAACACATATGTACATATAAGTACATACATACATCATTAGCCAATACAACTCATTTTCAGAGTTACTGGCGACTACCACCCACATTGTGTGCATCAAGTTTTATCTATTAGTACCGAGACCTAAAGTTTAATGTCGAATCAAACTTGACAAGCTTGTATTAAATACATTAAAATACGGAAATTTTTAATTTCTTTAGAAAATAAACAAAAACAAAAAATTTTATGGAGAATAGGAAATAAATAAAATTTAATATATAAGTATGTATGTATATGCATATAAGTAGTTATATACTCACAGTATTTTTGCTTTAGGATGTCAATATTTAATAGCCGGATACGTTTAAGAAATACATTGATTTTCTGGTATTTTACACACAGTTTCACATCAATTCTTTGTTTCTTTCTGATTGTTGACTAAAAGTTCAAGTGTGACACAGAAACAGCCACTGCCTTGATTTGTTTCACGTTCTTATGCTTTTACTGATAAATTTAGACCATATGGTGTGTTAGAGATCTAAAAATAAAACAAAAAGAAGAAAATAATAAATAAAAAATAACTTATAAATGTAATTATTTTAAATTTTTTGCAAAAGCTTTGTTTTTTGTTTCTAATAATGTGGCCATAAAAACCAAACCCTATAATTATTAGCCGCTCCTCCTTTTATACCGTAACAAATGTAACCAATAAAAACAACAACATTAGAAATGATAGAAAGAAATAAAAACTTAAAGCGACGACATAAATCCATAGCTTTTTGTATTGAACAAGTTCATTTCATTTCCTTTTCTTGGCATTTTTGCTTTTATTAATTTCTTTGTACTTAAAAGACAAATTAAAGAATTTTATTGTAAAATGCATTAAAATTTTCTCAATTAAAAGCTAATATTTTAAAAACCTCTTAGTTGGATTATTGCTGAAACATAGAAAAATATGAGGACAGTTTTTTCTGACATATTTTGCTTATTTATAAACGATGACTATACTAAACTAAAAAAATAATTTTGTATTTTTCAAGTTGAATATGGAGATTTTATCAATAAATTATTTAAGATTTTTCTTCGTCATAAAGAAAACATTAACTTCGTAATTTAGACTCATTTTTACATCATGACATTTAAACAGGAGAGCAATCGCTTTAAGCGATTTGTGCAGATTTTGTGTCGTGACAATCGAGTCATTGGAGTACTGCCAAGGTTGACACCAGCCGACATTTGTAAGTTCGCCAAAGCGACGGTACTGGGTTAGATGCTATAGAAACTCTAGTTAAGTTTTAAGCTGTACAATAGATCTTCAAGTCGTAAAATTATAAAATTTCAAAATATAAATGATTTGAATTTACATTTGCAATCAGCTTGATATCAGTTTGCATAGCAAAAACAGTTGTTTTTTATATATTTTAAATTAAATTTTTTTCCCAAATATTGCACTAAAAATTATTTTAAATAATCTTTCGTTTATAAAATACAAACGAAAACTAGTTTTGAATAGTTATTTACACTTTAAGGCAAATTAACTGTTAATTTCGTTCGTGACATTAAAAGTGATTTCTCATAGTCGAAAACATGTTATTTTCTGATATAATTAAAGCGTTTAATGACAAGGCAAAATTAATAATAATAAGAAGAAATAATCTCCAATCCATCTGGGTTTCGATCTCGGATTTCCAGATCATTCTATAAAGAAATTAAAAAAAAAATGTACACTCAAATTAATAATAACAACTACGGAGACTTACAGCCTGGATAATCTACAACGCCGGCAGATCTGTAACTTTAAGGTTTATATATCCTTCAGAACCTACATTTTTAATAGCAAATTATTTTTATAACAGGTATATAAAACAAATTTTTCACATAATATTTATTTTATAAACCTGCTTCAAACACAAATAAATAAAAAAAGGGTTTATAAACAAATTTTAATATAAATAGGTATAAATTATTTATGACTAGCTGACCCGACAGTCGCTGTCCTGTTCAAATTAGAAAAAATGTTTACGTTCGATTTTTGAAATGTGTTAAAAAGAGGGAAAAAAACTATTTTTAAATTAAAATTTTATTCATAAACATATGTATGTATGTACGTAGGTTTGGGGTATGTTTGATTTATATTTGATTTGAAAATCCATATATATGTATGTATGTTTATACATATATATATATATATATACTGTGAATCTAATAGTATGCTATTTAAATTTTAGTTGATAAGATCAATATTGAGGTAACCAGTAATAAAAAAATAGAACTCATTCGATTGCTTTGCTAATAAGTACTTCATAATTTGAAAGAAAAATTAGTTAAAATAAGGTAAATAAAAAAGTGGCGGTGCAAAATTAGTGAGTGTAAAAGTAGGCGTGGCAAATTTTTCTCTCAATGAAAACTTAAAATGGATTAATACAAACATTTGAAAGAAAAATTAGTCAAATCAATGAAACTGTTTTCTGATGCAAGGTAAATAAAAAAGTAGGCGTGGCAAATTTGTCTCTCAATGAAAACTTAAAGTGGATTAATACAAACATTTGAAAGAAAAATTAGTCAAATCAATGAAGCTATTTGCT
The DNA here is from genome assembly GCA_963576795.1 of Metopia argyrocephala. Classification (NCBI taxonomy): domain Eukaryota; kingdom Metazoa; phylum Arthropoda; class Insecta; order Diptera; family Sarcophagidae; genus Metopia; species Metopia argyrocephala. The sequence goes on from OY756208.1 coordinate 40,790,160, forward strand.
GATGTAAGGTAAATCAAAATAAGTGGGCGTAAAAGTGGGCGGGGCAAAATTTTGTTTCCGTAAAAAAAAATCGTCAAAGTCGGTCCAGCCGTTCTCAGCTGATGCGCTGAAAAACATTGATTTTTATTTACATAGATGAATACGGTAATACTTATTAAAAAAAAGAAAAAATTAAACAGGAAAAATAAAAAATTTTATCCCGAAATCCCAAAATCCCAAAAATACCGATTAGCAAAAAAATACTGCCACCATATTAATGAAGTAAACTTTAAGTGTAAAAATATCCTTTGTAATATCCTTTTTGCCTAAAGTTTAATTTGTTTCTTTATTTTAATTTTTTTTTTTTAATTGAAAGACCCTTAATATTAAAATTCGTTTACTCAGTTTACTTCAAAAGTATTTTATTTGGTAGAAAAATATAAAAATATTTTTAATTAAGTATAAAAAAAAATCCTACTTGTTAAAATATGTATAAAATTTTATTATTTCCACCAGTTACAGATAAATTTCTTATAGCTATTGCTAAATATGTGAATTTTAATTAATCACTAGTTTTGAAAACAGAGAAATAAAAAATGTATTTGAAAATGAAATGTTGTTCAAACAACTCTTTGCCATGGTTATCAATTAATAAAAAATAAAAATCAAATGCATACTAACATGGTACATAATTATATAGACGCTTAGCGTATTACAAATCATTTCATGTTTCTCCTTTAAGTTTGTTTTTAGTTTTAACACATTTTGATTACAGCCAGTTTCTATTTTATTGGAAGTGAAATGGTGTGATTTTACCTTCTTTAAAACTCAATAAAAGCATCTTCATATGTATTTTCTTTTTCAAATTCAATATCAAATGCATTATACGAAACTTATTAACGGTCATACTGAACTGTATAGTACTTTATACGGCTATCTGTTTGACATACTTTGCATAGGCGAAGAAGTTGTAATAACTTTGGTTGATCAAAACCAAGTTTGTCAGCTTCAAAAACCTGAGTCGAAGCCATTTTTTCTTCAACTCACAGTTTTCCTAAGTAAGGAGAATTATAGTAATTATTTCTGAATTTTAACACCTTAATTTATGCTACTTCCTCTTTACTTCACAAATATGTTTTTCTAAATAAAAATCCGTTTCCTGGTGAAATCGTTCACCCTGTTTATCACTCATCTGGTGTATATTTGAACGGAATATATTCAAATGAGCATGCAAATGGTGCAATTTTATGAGCATTTTGCAACCCATCGCATAGTAGGCACACAACATTTTATCTCCTAATGTTTACTTTTTGTGTTTCCCAGAAAATTTTCACGTACCGAAACAAAACCTTTCCATTTTTGGTGATGTTACAAATGGTAAGAAAAATTTAATATTTCACATATATGTTGGTGTAACCGACACCAAATCAAATTTGCAAATCAACAAAATCATAGAAATCCGGAAAAAAAGAAAAAAAAAACGAATTAAAGAATTAATTATATGGTGTCAAGTTAAAATATGTTCAAGATTTATTAATTTATATATAAACGAACAATTTCATTCCACTGCTTTAGCTTCAGATTCAATTTATAAAGCTATAAAAACGCAAACTTGTAACCACATGTACTGTCTATGTTACTCTCTATGCTAAGATTGACTTTTATCGATAACATTGCTATCAGCATCCGTATAGTTGTAGTAGTAGTTGGAATTAAAATTTAACAATTTTTATTAAAAGTAGTAAATAAAATGTTGGTCTTTTTTTGCTACTACATCTGTTAAAAAAAGTTTTTAACATTATTTTTTTTGGCTTGAACAAGAAAATAAAGTGAAAGTTAAGAAGATTTTTTATTTTGCCTTTTTCTACAAAACATTCAAGAGTGTGTCATTGAATTTGTTTATTAGACAGTTACAGAGAGAAACTATTTTTATCATACAACATTTGAATGGTAACAATTTAATTATAAATTATTGTTATTATTTTGATTATAGTGATATTAATAATAGTGAAATATATGTAAAACACTTATTTTAATTTATTTTAAACCACAACAGTTTACATTATTTTAAATGGTTTAATTAAAGAAAATAATTTATTTATGAAAGAGTGGAAAGAAATGCAAATGTGCAAAGAAACAGCAATTTGTTAACAATTTATTAGAGAAATGTTGATCCTGAAAATTGCAAATTTCACCCACCAAAGTAGAAACTATTTTGCAGAAAATAATTTAATTTGAAATAATATTCGTAACAGGAGCTTAAGTGAAAACTTTACAAAGAAAACCAAGTTCAAAATATAAATTCTAAGTTTGAAAAAATCCATTTACCGAAAATTCTTTCTACATACTTTAGTTAGAAAACAACAAATAACTCACGTGTTAATTAGGTTCGCTTTTACCTTCTTGCACTACATTTTGAAAAATTTTGTTACTAAACCTGAACCAATCCGATATGTAATGAAAAACCATTTCGATCGAAATTAAAAAAAAAAACTACGCAAATCACAACATTGCTTAAGGCTTAAGCATTAAACACATAGACGACAGCAAGCAGCAGGCAGCAAGTTGTCAAAATTAGAATACACACGTTTATATGGAAACGATTATTTTAAAGGCAGCACAGCAAAACCCTGGACAAAACCCTTTGCTGCTGCTGCCCAACTTAGAATAATTTCTATTTTTTGAGGCAGCAAAAACTGATTAGTGATGCTAATACAATATAAAATTTCAAATAAAAACGACCTAAAAAATATTTATCATTACAATGAAAAAAAATTTATTTATTAATAAAGATAATAACAATTAAAAACTTTTAGCATTACAAGTCGGTATTTATTTAATTAAATTTAAGATTTTAAAGTTATGTTTGGTGTCCCACAACGACCAATATGTATTGTTGTTAAAAATAGATGGATAATATGATGGGAAATACGAGGAAGTGGTTGAATGAATAACTAACTATGTTATTTCTTGTAACAAATATGCAAATGTGTGATGCACAAAATTATCTTTCTGATCAAGGGATTCATTTGGGAGATAGGCAGCCGTACCAGAATTCACAGTATTTCAGAATTCATCTTGTAAAATCAACGGCTAAGCAAAAATCATTATTTTCCAATTATAGCCAAAAAATTTGAGATTAGGCCAAAATTTTAATTTTTTTAAAGAGTATGTGTACAACTAGCAGAAAGTATATTTTGTTAATGAGTTTTATAGTTTTTTAATATAAACAAATTAAAATAAAAATAAAATATATATACATTTTAAACCAGCGATTTTATTTTTGCGGTTTTGTACACTTAAAAGTGGTATCACTGAAATATTTATTTCAACAACAAACACATGTTCATTATTTTATTTGTTTTTTTATTGTTTTGCTGTTGCTGCCTTCAAAATATTTAAGTAGCCGACTGCATGGCAGCAAATATTGTCGGCTGCATTTGCTGCTTGCTGTCATGCTGCTTGCTGTCGTCTATGTGTTTAATGCTTTAGTCTATTAAATTCGTTAAATATGCTGAATTTTGTGCCAGATACGAAATATCCGATGTTTTAAGATAAAATTTCTTAATTTAGTCTTAGTGACTTCATTGTCAAGGCAAACCGTCAATACGAAAGTTGGCATTATCGAACAAGTGGGCGTGGTACCTCTCATATAAAGTAATTATTAACGTCTGTACATCTGGAAAACGGTTAAAGCCAAAGTATCTGCATTTGATCGGAATTAATTCGTAGTCAGTAAAAATTATATTGTGTGATCTTAAACGAACAAATCGTTCATAATTTATTGATTTTAAAATTTTGTTTATTGTTCTTGGTAACGAATTTAAATAAAATAATAATTTTGTTGCTCTAAGGAAAAGGGCTTTTATCTTTATTGCATAAATTACATTGAACAATAGGATCAAGCATTTGTTGGCGACTGATAATTACCAGTCGAAGCATTCCAGATCGTAGTAATTAAACGGTTTGTACAGCGAATATGTTTGGAGAATAAATGCGTCAATAACACTTTGCGACAAATGAAGACTTTTGGAAAAAGCACGAACTCCACAGCCTATACATACATAGTTAAGCAGTATCTTAGAGTTTGAGTTAGTTGTTGGCCAAAAACTGTGGACACCCTTTTTTGAGTGATGCAGTGATTTTCATAATCTTTTGAGTTTCATAAAAAAAATTGATAGTCAATCTGACCAAACTGAGTACAGAGTTTTCCTAACTATTGGTAGTACAATCGAACCTATACTGTGGATTCCGTGCATTTTTTTCACTGTTGCACTATATAATTTAAGATTGATGCGGTCAAAAATTTAAATAACAATGTAAATAATTTACAGGTTCTTGTAACGGCCGACAAAACTTTTTCTTCGCCAAATCTACCACAGCGTTAGTAAAATAAATAGTTGTTTACTTAAAAATTTCGCTGTATTTTACAGACTTTTGTTATCTGAAATAACTGTTATAAGCTTGTAAAATAAGTATCACTAGGGCTTGTATACAATGTGTTCAAGTTCAAAGTTGGGCATAATAAATTTAAGTATTTATATATAATTAAGATATCAATTCAATCAAATCTTAAATCAAATGCTCATTAGTAGTTAAAACAACACTATCTAAGCATTTCTAACCGCTGTTAATTACCATTCAAATTATCAGTTTAAGTACTAAGCACTAAATTAATATTTTTTATTATATATTGTGTTCATAATAATTTTAGTTTATTTTTCCATGTTTATTAAATAATATTGTAATAAAATAGTTTTTTATATTGTTATTACTTTTTTAAGTATTTAACTTCTTTACGTTCATGTACAAATATGGCTTGTTTTGTCATATAATAAAACTCGAAAAAAAACAACATTTTAATAAAATAATTTTAAAAAGAAATAACAATTAAAACTATATTGCCTCTTTATTATTTCTATATAAATTATGACTTGAAAACTAAAGTAAAATATAAAAATAAACATAAATAACCAATATGTTCCGTTTTAATTGACTCCGTTGAACGTTCACGTATATACTACATATGTACGTACTTTCGCATGAACATGCTCATAAATGTTGCACATTAATTGTTTTATTTTTTTCTTTTATTAGACTGCAACATGAAGAAGAAATAGTGTTAAAAACATTTGCCGCAAACAGTGTTGCCGTTTTATTATTTCAAACCAAATTTTGTTGTTTTTTTTAAGTATAGATGTGTACTTTTTCTGATTTTGGTTTTTGGTGAAATAAATATAATTTTACTTTTATTTCATGTGAAAATTATAGTGGTTCACGGAATACTTTTAAAGTATTTTAGCTTAAAAAAATAATTTTAAATATTATTGCTCCAGAGCACATAAAGTCAATTTGTTTACTTTCATACTTAATATCCACTTAATACATTTCAAGGGACGTTTTCTTTTCTACAAAAATTCTAGCAAAATATCCTAAGCGATGAAACACATTCCTGGATAGCTTTGTCAATTGCCACATTTATGGGGATCCTTTCAGAGCGCATGAATTGGTATCTGGCATTTGTGCTCTCTGAGTATATACGTTTGAACCTAGCACTAGATGGTCTGGCATTTCAAGTAGGAAAACGCTGTTGGCTGGTAAGTGCAACTGGCGCTCTCGAGGTCTAACTAGCGCTACCTTAATTTGGTACTGCAGGTATCAGGTTATTTTGTAACACATAGTATTTTACCCCAGCTTCTCGGAGGAATACGATATTTCTACCGATGAGACGCACGTAAAGCTTAGAGTTCCCTACCATACTTATATATGGCGAAAATCAAAAGCACCTACAATATGTCTCTCTTTGTCTTTTCAAAAAGAGGTTGATCAAGCAGTAAATATTACTAGTGATCAATATCGCGACAAGATAATACAATTCTTTTTGCCTAAATTGCATGCTATTGATGTCGCTAATATGTAGTTTTAACAAGATGGTGCAACATATCATACGCACACACATATTGTGTGTGTCATATGGAATGTCAAATTTTTAGATATTAAATTTGTACATATCGTGACATGATATGACATTTCGACTATTTCTGTGTTGCACAAATTTGAAAAAGACAAATGAAATAAAAAAATAATATATGTATAAAGAAAACAAAAATAAAAACCTTTAATATGAAAACTTTTCTCTTTTCTTTTTTTTCATTTTAGTTTCTGTTACAACTGTAATAACGCAGCAAACAGCAACTGCAACTTCTCTCATATAAAGCGAGTAATTGAAAAATCAGTTGATAATAATGCTTTTTTTTTTTTTTGTATGTAAACTTCGTTTGTATGTGTGAACATAAAAATTATAAATCATATGTACATATATGTACATATACCTGTTCGTTTCGGCGATCAGGACTGGCCCCCTAGATCACGCAATCTAACACCACTAGATTTCCTCTTTGAAATCAAAAGGTTATGTCAATAAGACCATAACCGCACGTAAATTACGAAAAAAAAACTTAACGTTGCATCAACCAAATTTAGCCACAATTATAAAGAAAGATGATGACAAGATTCGACGAAAGGATGTATAATTAGCAGCAAATCAGTGAAGGCTATTTTCCCGATGTGTTATTTCATTTTGATATATAACTCTATCCTATACATACATACATACATAATTGGCCATTACAACCCTGTGTCAGGGTTACGGCCTAGCTTCTCGCAGCACTCATGTTGTGTGCGTCTATTTTTATCCATGATTACCGGGACCTAGAGTTTAAAGTCGACTCCGAGCTTTTTCATGGCATTCAATTACGCCCAGAGCTTTTGCCAGAAGATTGCTGATAGGTAGTCGCCGAACGAAATAATATTTTCATATTTCTTTTTTCAAGATGTCAGAGTTGAGATTTTAACTCGGCGCTATCGTCCTAGTAAGCCAACACACTAACCAGTAGACTACGGTGACTACCTATCTATATACCCTATAATTCCATAAAATATAAAATCTAAAGATTAAAAACTAATTTTTACGTTTAATTCACATTTTGCCTTAATTTTGGGAGACCCTTTAAAATAATTTAGTGGATTTTATGGGCGGTACTTTTTTTAGCAATTGGATTGAATTGTAAAAAAAATTATTAGGAATTGAAGTTTTGTTTAACATATAAAAACTGTGGCCACACTGGTTATAAATAAAGAAGTTTGGGAAAAAAAGAACGTAAAAATCAAAAGAAATATAAAAACAATTTATATTATTTAATCACGTTATAGTGAATTGCATAATCATCGCTTAAATGATTACAAAAAAGAAATAGTTAACATGACAATTGTATTAATGGTCATTAAAAAATAAAAGACAAATAACTTTTTGTTTTGCCAGATTTTTTGTGAGTTTTTTTTTATCGGTAAGTATTTAGCTAAAAAGCTTACAAGGAGAGCGTTAATAAGAAAAAAAAAGGAAAACAAGTTTGTTTCTTGAGTCTTTTAATTGTGACAATTATAAATAAGTTTGTGTCTTAAGTCTTTCTATTTATTTACGAGTAAAGTAGTTGGCTTAGAGCTTAGCTATGTTTCCTACTTAAGTCTTTCGTTTTTCCCATGAATTGTTGAAAAAAAAACAACAATAAATATTTGAAATGTTTTCGTTCTGGCATTTCATTTTGTTGAAATATATGTATTAGAACGGTATACTCTGTCGCTTAAGCAAAAAAGACAAATTAATTAATATTGTAGAAATTAATTAATTACATATTTTATATTCACTGAGATTATATTTATTAATTCATTGAATACTATACATTACTGCATAATAATGTAGCAGTTTAAAGTAATTTTATTTCTATACAAAACGGTATAATATATAATAATAATAATAGATCGTTGTATATTCTAAAATTGTATCTCAAGAAAGGTTACTTGAAAAATACCAGTTCCGGTATATCGGTAATTGTAGACGCTGTGGTCTAGTGGTTAGTGTGTTCGCTTACTAGATAAGAGAAATATGAAAAAAATATATCTTTCGGCGACACGTAAACGGTAATTGACACCATTGACCATTTCATGAGAGCAATGAGAGGAAGAACTTGACACAACCTTGCTGCCAGTAGAGATGTATGGTGGGAAGTTGTGTAGAAAGTCAAATCCCAGCCAAGGGTATAGTGATGAATGATATAGTTTTTGTTCACATTTCAAAAGAAAAAAAATTTTACAAGACAAACGAAAAGAAATTTTTAAAAATGAAGTTGTTTTCATTTAGATTTCGATATTTGTGTTTTGAATTTTTTTTTTATAAATCGTCGCAAGAATTAAAGAACGCTGTAACTGCGACGAAATGATTCTCAGCGATAAGCTAGGCCGTAATCCTGACACGGTTGTAAAGGCCAGCTATGTATGTATGTATGTATAAATAAATAAATTTTTATAAGTAATTAAAAAATTTATAGTTAGTGGATAAAGTAATATTTACATTTAATAAAGAATACACGCATCATAGGTCAATATAAATATGGCAATTAAATTCAAAAATAACGTCGTAAATTATTTTTTGTCCATAATATGATGGTACGTACTCGTACTTATTTTAAACAATGCCCATATTAATTTGAATTTTTATTCATCGAACTTTGCAATATCGTTTTAATTTATTATTTTTGTAATCTTTTATTGACACAAATCGGCATTTCTTTATCCACTTGATATCTGTCTGTCTAGTTAAACTGTTAGCACTTCTATTCATATTAATGTTTATACAAAATTGTTTATAATTTTGCTTATTCCACAATAACTTATTAACAGTTTATAAACAAATAAAAGTTTATTTGTTTTATTAAAAAAAAAATAAACCATCTGTAGTCATAAGTAAATGTGAATGATTTTGTTTATTTGGAAAAAATCATGCACATGGTCGCAAAACTAGTTAAATGGAAAATGCTAAATTCAAATGAAAACAAAAAAAGCCCAGCAATATACTATGTAAACCTAAAAGAGTCAAGTCGAGCCGGCTGCATAGTTGATTGGTTGGTTAGTAGAGACAGACTATATTTGAATAATGGCAAAACTTCCAAATGAAACATAAACATATAGCACAGCCTACAAACATAAGCACTCTAATGATCCCAGTTAACATGTGAGTGTATCACTGAAGCTACACAGTTACAGTGAATGACTGCTAAATAGTAATTGAAGAATTTTGTTCCAAAAAGCTTTAGTTTCTGAATTTTTTTTTTTTTTTAATTTTTGTTAAATCATTAATTTCAAATTTGCTATAAGTTTTCAATAGTTAACTCCGTATTTAAAAAAAATTATTTGTGTTTTATAAAAGTTTTGTTAATACAAATTTTGTATGAATTTTGTATGTTTTTTATGTATGTATCCCTTAATATTGAATTTCTTCATTAATTGTTTGTATTCGATGTTTTGCAATATGGATTTAAAATTTTTGTGTTTAACAGCTTTAAAGATATTTCATGAACCCATTTTTCGAGGTGCATCAGTCAATAAAACGGTAGAATTTGCATGCTGGAGCTCTCACTACCACTGACGATATTGTTGGTCGCAAATTAAACGGTTTTTGGTATTAAAAAAAAAATACTTCGTAAAAGACATATTAATGTGCATATATGAGCCCATTTAAGTAGGTTACAGAACAGATACAGGCATCGAATGATTCATTAGATTTATGCGATTACTTGTTTAGGTCGTTCGTAAGAGTGATAATGCTCCGGCGATAAGCTTTTTAAATATGATCTATCCGCCATTTCATATTTTTTATATATCTCGAGTTAATGCTGCCACTTTAGGTTTTTGACACTAAAATTTTTAAAATCTGCAATCCGTTTTCGGATGTCTCGTCCAGTTTGGGAGATAAATAGCCCAAAACGAATTACAGATTTTGAAAATTTTAGTGTCAAAAACCTAAAGTGACATCATTAACTCGAGATATATAAAATGGCGGTTAGAGCACATAAACTCCCGCACGACGATATGTCCCAGCAGAAATTAGTGTTTACCAGTAAGCTATTTTGTAAAGGAGAAATCGTGAATAATCACTAACTCGTGCGCATCAATAATGCATGATTTTGATATGAAATGAGCCGCTAAAGTGCAATAGAAATGCAAATTTATTGGAACCAGTAAGCAAATGGTATAAAATATCAACAATAATACCTTATCCTGTAGCATATTTGGAAGCTTTAATGTATAAAAAAGAATATATTGCTTCCATTATTGCTTACAATCTTATTTATTGCTTCCAAATCTTAAAAATTTTCTGCTGGGTAGTTCAGAGAATGCGGAGAACACTCCGATGAAAAAATTAATAGCGGAATACGAATTGCCTATAACGCACATTAACAAATTTACATTTCGTATAAAGCGAATGTCAGTTTTTGTGTAATAATAAACGTAACAACGGACTGATTTTTTTTGGTTTTTGTAACAAGTATGTCTTGTGAATAGGAAAAAAAAAGCAAAGCGAATTGAAATTTATATTCGTAAATCATAGATACACTGATAAAATGAAAACAGTTGTTATTTCAACTGATCCACACTTTTTTGTATTTTCTACCAAAATTTTAATATAAAACTATATACTAATTTCGAATAATATAATTTTCTATTTTCTTACTTCCATGCGAAACTTCTTCGTGCCTTTAGCTTGGCGTATTCTATGAACAGACTATAAATTAAAGAAGATTTTAGAATTTGATGCAAAGAATATAAAAAACAGCGAATACAATGGAAACGCTTGATATACTGATTCAGATTAAGAAATTTTGGATTAATATTTTTTTCCATTTTGCAAATTGATTAATAATGCTCGTACTACTGACGCCATGTATGAAGCACGTCAGCTAGTTTTGGGACTGTCCTCGTGAACAATTATTGTTTTTATTGAGAGAAACAAAGAATTATATATTTACTTGGATTTTCTATTATTTTTTGCCAACTTTATATTGAAATAAATAAATTTTTATAAAAGTTATAAAATCAAACAATGAATAATAAGTTTTTACAACAGTGGTGTTAATCTACTCTAAGAAAAAATATTAGACTACTGCTTGTCCGATTGTGGAAATTTAAAGCCCTACTTTAAAAAGTTGATACAAGTAGCTGTCTATCTCAATGTTTTTCGGCTGAAGTAAATTTTTTTTTCTCAAATTATTAAACATTTTAACTTTAATAAACTGATAAGGGGTTTTTATTTAAAAAATATTAAATAAACTCAATCAAATTTTAAATTATTAACACACTTTAATATGAAATTTCTAATTAGCGAACATCAAATGTGGTACGAGTATGTTTGTATATCGAAACATTTAGTCACTATTAGTTTTTGTATTTTTTTTTCTCTCCCTCTACCCCACTACTATATAAACAAGATTTAAGTTTTTGTTTGTGAATGAAAAAAAAAGATTCAAAGTACGGATATGCAAGAGCGTGGGAAAATAAATGTGAATTATACGTTTATATTCATAAATATAAAATGTTGCCAATAACAAAATGCAAAGATAAACGTTTTTATTCTGTATGCCAATGAAAAAAGAAAACAAAGTGATGATGGTTTTGTTTTTGCTTGAAATAATGATGGCAATAGCAAGATGACCATAAAATATGTAAAGAAGTCAACATATCAAAAATCTATACAAAACAAAAAAATATCTCAATGAAATTTGTTTCAAGTAGAATAGTAGACCAAGAAAAATCAAAAAAGTTGTAATATTTTTAAAGAATGAGTAACACTTCAGTCTTTCGTGTTCTGAACTTAAACTGAATGAAAAAGAAAAAAGATTATGAACTCGAAAAATAAAACATTTTATCGCCGTTGGCAATGAATATGGCTAAAATACAATTATTAAAGACCAGCATACTTATCAACAATAACAACAGTCATCATAATAACAACAGCAACAATAGCAAAAAGTGGCAATAAACATATACCAACCAGCAGTCAAGAAATTCAAAAAAAAAAACAAAAAGCTGAGGGAAGTCAAGCCAAGTACTACAAATTTTGTAGAAATTCAGAGTAATAAACTATGAACATACAGAACATATAGAATAAGAAATTTAATAATAATAATATTTATTCCTTAACAGATGTTAATTCTCTTGGGAATACCAGTATTAGGATCTTAGGCTTTTAAAATTCATACAATAACATTTATTCTTTTTAAACGAATTACTTACAATTACTTAATTACAAGAAATTAAATTGTATAACTAAAAACTTACCTTTTTAATTATTAAAATTCTAAAGATGTACTCGTATCGTTACCAATTAATTAAATGAATTTTATTATAATCTAAAAGTAAAAACAGATTGTTATTAAAATACTTTTATCAAATAATTGATTTGCTTAATAATAAATTTACATTTATTTTTTTTTTAAAGTAAAATTTCTATATATTGTGTTTGAATATTCAATTCTACTCTATACTTTTTAGGTATTTACTCAATAGTATTTAATACTTTATTGACAGCATGGAACATTTGATAACGGTAATCATTTTTTGTGGCCATAATTGCCTTATATTGACATCTCTCACTTTTGATTTGAGCAAGAAGCCATCACAGTATGAGAATGAGAAATATCCAGGTTGCGATTTGCCAATTTTTAAATCATTATATGCATTGCATATGCATATTTTTTTAAATTTAGTACATTTTAGTAAGCGCCTAAATGAACTACATACATACATACATAACTGGCCTTTACAACCCTGTGTGAGGATTACGGCCTAGCTTCTCGCAGCACTCATGTTGTGTGTGTAAATTTTTATCCATGAGTACCGGGACCTACAGTTTAATGTCGATTCCGAATGACAGGCTTGAGAAGATTGTTCATGGCAATTAATTACTCTCAGAGCTTTTGCCAGAAAACTGCTGAGTGGTAGTCGCCGAAAGAAATATTTGTTTTTCTTTTATATTTCTTTTTTTTTTTAAGATGTCGGAGCTGGGTGTAGAACCCAAGGCTCATGTCTTAGTAAGCTAACACACTAATCACTAGACCACGGAGACTGAAGTAGTTGGCAATAATTCAATAAAACTGAAGTGGTTGGTTTCGTCAGAAACGCCTTAATTAGATCAGAGCTAATCTCTTTTAAGAACTTAGACTATTTTTTTTTTTGCAATGATTTTTTATAATAAAAAAGAAAATGACATCCGTGAAGGAATTGTATATACGTACATATATAAATGTCTTTTAATCTCAGACCAGGGTCTCTGGTAGGAATCGAACCTCCAACCCTCACTCTAGCAGACTAGCAGACTAGCACACTACCAACCATTGGGGCACCCGACCGCCTAAGTGAAGTAAGTAATTATGCTTTAATTATATTTGGTTTAGTTTACCTTCCCCTATATGTACTACATACATATATAAAAACATATGACTATATACATACAAATATATGTATATGTATGTACATTTATTTTTTTTTTTTTTTTTTTTTTTTTTGTTCTGCAAATGTTTGTAGTTTTTTTAACATCATGTAGAATAAAACAAAAACACGCAGTGAGTAGAAAAAAAATCCGTGCAAAAATTTGGCTTAAAGTCGTAAAGAAAGTTCAAAATATTTTATAATCAAATGTTTTCATTAACAATGTTGGCTGTTCAAAAGGTATGTATAAAAACGAAAACAATTTATTTTCTCATGTAAACAAAATGAATCACTACTTCCTTTTCATTTACAACAATAGTGTATCAAATTATAAACCAAGTCTGAAGGGAACAAAAAATTTTTAACCGTTCCAATACAATTCTCATATGGAAAAAATAAAAACAATTGTTTTCACTACAAATATTAAAAAAAAAACTGCATGTAATCTAAAAACATATTAGGCATAGCTCTCTTCATAAATGCAGTTTACAATATAATACTGTAATGTATAGTACTTATAAACACATTAGACATAGTTTTAGCAATGACGCTATTAAGAGCGGTGTGGTCGCTGTAGTCTAGAAATTAGTGTTTCGGCTTACTAGACAATAGCTCTTAAACCCCAGCTCTGACTTAAAAAAAATATTTATTTTGGCGACTACCTCTTAGCAGTCTTCTGGCAGCTTTGAGAACTGTAAGCGATTAACAAACTTCTCAAGTGTGTCGTTCGGAGTCGACTTTAAACTGTAGGTCCCAGTTCTTATGAAAAGAACATGGGTGCTGCGAGAAACTAGGAAGTAACATTGAAACAGGGTGGGAATGGTTAATTATGTATTTATTAGGAGTGGTAACGATTATGAACTTTAACAAATAATAACAGAAGGAATAATAAAAATAAAACAAGGAATAGGTTAAGGAATATTAGAATTTGGTTATATAGAGAATGCAGTAAAAATCGAGATAAATTTGGACAAATAGTCAATCATTTGAATTATTTTTATGACATATCGCTGGTCTCAGGTAGAAAGGCCCTAACTCGCATTTTTTCAAAAATTACTTTTTTTCAGTAAATCCAATGCATTTTAGAAATATTCCGCTCCCCACAAAGAATGTTTACAATATTATTAAAAATAACGTTATTACAAGCAATTGTACAGCATTTAATAAAAAGTTATATATTAATAATTACTGTATCTGTTGTATTTTTACCGCCTCCTGTAAATTTTAAATTATTTGAGTTAGGGCCTTTCTACCTGAGACCAACGATATGTATGTATATATGTACAAGAGCAGGAATAATAGAGATTAATATACACTCGTATTCAGTTGCAGCACTTGAGTTAAAAGAAATCATAAACCTTACGCCTTGACGCTGAAACAGCGGGGATTCCATTAGGACTATCGTGTACTGTCAAGCGTCAGTATCAAATATCTCTAATTTTTAATTACTTTTCCATTATATTTGCTTTTTTAATTTTATTAATAATATAAATATCCGTTTTAAAATAAGTTTATCAAATAAACCGTTTAGTTGTTGTCAAATATTATTCTTTTTTAAACTGTATTTGGTTTCATTTAGATAGAGATGAGTGTCTAAAATAATATTTGTTCCTATTATGTGTTGTTGTTATTTTTATTGCCCAGCGGCTTAAAAATTTATTTTGTTTGTCTTTTTAAAAAATAAGAAAAAAGAAATTAAAATATACACATTCGTTAACGTGGCCAGTTATTTATTTGGCTTTTATTTTTATTTATTGACCGTTGGCAAGTTTTTTTTTTCTTTTTGGGTTTTTTCCTTCATTTACTCGTATTGTTCTTGAAAAATCATTCATTCATATAGAAAAAGCAAACAAAATAATCTGTGTTTTTTCTGTTTTAGAATCATTCTATAAAACTGGTTTATTGGATTTAAAAAAAAGTCTAAAATTAAAAAAATGTTTATTTGTATTTCAAATGAAAATATTATTATAAGATGATTTTCATTAAACAAATATTTGATTATTAATTACAAGGAATTATATATTGACTTTGGGAAAATTATATTTGAGTTTCGTCGCCTTTTCTACAGGTGCCTGAAGGGTACACAAATTATTAAAAATTCTTTTACAAACAAACAAAATTAAGAAGAATTTCAGAATATAAACTAAAGAAATACTACATCTTTATTGAAATCTATTATTAAACTAATTAGACATTATAAATATGCACTAATTTTATAATTTCAAATTATACTATAAGCACATTAGAGGCTACAGGCTACGAGTATAAGTACATATAGAATATATGTATGTATGTGTGCACATGAAATTGATTATTTTAACGACAACACGGCCACATGAACTACACCATCACAGTAGTGGTCACTAAATAAAAGTCATTTTAAGAAAATGTTTTAGATGACTGGCTGTTGCATTCACAGTTTTAATATGAAATTTTTCAAAAAAAAACCAAAACAAAAACAAAAATAAAATAGTTGAAAAAAGTCAAGCAAAAACAAAAAAGTTAAAAATTTTGAAATAAAACATTTGTTTGATTGAAAGCAACATGCAACTGGTTTAAAGCAGCTGTTATTTATGTATATATACATCCATACATTTGTTGGTATAATTGTTATTATTTTTTTTTATTTTCATATTTTTATTATATATTGTTTTAATTTTTATTCTTTTTTTTTAATTTAGTTTTTTACACGAAAAAAGTTGCGAACAAACTTTATTTGAGATATCTTTGCTTGTAAAATTTTATACATTTCGTCTCTACTTTTAATTTCAAAGTAAGTTGACATAAGAATCATTAAATGGAAACTAATTTTTCAATAAAATGCAATTGAATAATGGAAAAATTTCAGATTCTTATTTAATAAAGCATAATATAGATTTTGAAACCTTGTATATATTTTCCAATGCTCTCTGTACAAATAAAGTTTGTTGGTTACTTTAGAAAAAGTAAATTATTATTTAAATTTAATTCAGAATTTATTACCCATAAATAAGAGTTAAATAAAACAAAAGACTTAAGACACAAACTTTGAATTTTCTGGTAAAAAATATTAAAAAACTATTTTTTAATTCAAAGACAGTGTTAATATAATGGTATCAAAAACATTTTACAGCATCTTATTACAACTTTTTAAAAATTCTAATGAAATAGAAAAAAAAATTCCTGTCCAACTCTACATAAAAAATATTTTAGGAATATTTTAAACTAAAGACTACATTATCAAACCTTTTTGGAGTTCTATCTCTTACTTAACAAATCGACAAAAAGTCAGTATCTTAAAAGCCCATGACAAGCCGACAACGCTAACTTGTAGTCAAAGTACAGTATGTAATTAATAAAAGTTTTTAAGTAAATTCATTTAATTTCTAATCCAAATTCCTTTCTAATTTAATTAAACTTGATCATTATGAATCCTTCAAAATAATTAAATGCGCTCAGTCTATATTTTTATATTTTTTAGATCTAAGTTAGGACATGCTCTTGATCTAATTTAGGCATAAAATAAAATAACCAAGTCAGTTTGTTGTGCGCTTGCACCATGCAGAACCAGCCATGTAATAACTTCTGTATCATTTAACCTCTGACTTATTTTTTCTGTGAGCATATCAACCAACTTAAAGGGCGATCTCGTTGACAAAATGTAAGAATAAAAAAGCGTAACCACTATTTTATGCAAACATTTGGTTTCATTTGAAAATATCTTAAAAAAAACTATATATCTACTCATATGTCGAGCGGGATACTTGATCAAACATACAAGTTAACACAACCCCTTTACCCCAAGCTAAGCTGGTATAAGTGCTGACGCTGTACAACGTGATCAAATAATTTGCGCAATATAAAAAGGGTTTCAAATAACATCATGGGAACGCAAATTGTTGTGTGTTCGCACCATCGTCGCTCGATTCCGCTGACGCTGCACACGCGTCATATATCAACACCAACTCCAACCAAGGCAGCGCTGCTCATCATACCGCCATCGTTTAGGGTAATAAAATTAGTTTTTAGTTAGTCTAAGTTGGACAGTGAAAATAAACGGTAGTATATTTTTTAATCAAAAAAGTGTTTTAATTTTAAAACGCGCCGCTGTTGGTGCGGCGCTTAACTTTTTTAGCCGAAGTCCTTCTGACTTCGATAACTGGCGCCCGAGCAGGGACCGGCATGCTTTTGAAAAAAAGGATGTGCCGGTTCCCGTTGAACATGGTTCGAAAGAAAGTGCATATAAAAAAAAGAGCTCTCAAAATTGAGAAAATTTTTTTTTGTGGTTTAAATGAAATTTATCTTAAAAAATATATAAATTAAGAAGCTTATAAAAACGTGCTAAAAGATCAAGTGGAGTAATGATAAATTAAAATAAAGAAAATTATTGTCCTTTGATCAAAATACCTTCAAAATGAAGATGTGAAAATTGAGTGTTAAAACGCAAATAATTCAACCCACGAAATATTTTCTAAAGTGGAAAAATATTTTAATCGAATATTGTACAAAAATAAGGAAAATTTTTTTTTTTTGAAAAATGAATTTTTAACAAGAAGAATGGTTTTCAATAAAATATTAAAGTTAACTTAAAGATACAAATAACGAAAAAGAAGTGACCAATATGGAGCCTATGGCTTCAGCATGCTGCGATCTCGAATTCCGAGCACTCCAGTGTGTAAAAAAGTTCCTAGTCACAAAATAAAATAATAAGCAAGTCTTGCGAGGAAATGTGCAAGCCTGCTTCGTAGTATCCTCTTCACAGATAGTGAGATTACGAAAGGTAAGGTCTGGCTTCCTCTACAAGTTGTGGTAAACGTAAGAACCCGCACTACTAAGTAGAATTCTCGTTAGTTGTAGTTAACATAAGAACCTACATTTGATGGGAACCAAGCCTTAAATTTTGCCTAGTAATTGAGGGTAACGGTCGGAGGCTGCACGGGGTGAGACAAATCGTCCCTTAGTACGTCGGAATTTTCCGTCGAAAACGGATAATACGATCCTCCGCTCAAAAGACTATAAAATAATAAGGTTAATAAAAAATAACACAGAACAAATGTAACTCAAATTATCAACTTAAAAGAAAAGTAGGAAAACCAATGAGAAATAAAAGTCCTTGTATACCATATATACGATAAGAATTGAAAAATAGAAAGTTCTTTGATAAATTGAGCCATGTTCAACGTGAAATAAGTGAAAAGAAAAATATCACTTACTTCAAATAAAAAGAAATAGAACAATTGTGCAACACTTTTCAATTTCAACCAAAAGACTTGTAAAATTCTTTTGAACTAATATACTCATTTTCTTTTTCTTCCGTATGTCATGAACGAAGCTCTCGTACAACAAGGAAGCAAGGACAAGGAAGCAACAATAGAAGAAAATATTTTCTCGTGCAGGATGAAAATTATTTTTATGTGAGTCATTATATTACACTAAGAAATTGAATCGTTATAAAATATTATATAAAGAATTTTATATTTTGAAATATTGTGAATTGTTATAAAATATTATATTAAAAATTTTGAATGATAGTAAAATTGTGTGAAAGATTATATAAAAACAAAAAAAACAAACAAAATTTTTGCATAATAGTACCGTTATAAAATATTATATAAAGAATTTTATATTTTGAAATATTGTGAATTGTTATAAAATATTATATTAAAAATTTTGAATGATAGTAAAATTGTGTAAAATATTATATAAAAACAAAAAAAAAGAAACAAAATTTTTATTTTTGAATACATAATAGGACCGTTATAAAATATTATATAAAAAATTTTTATATTTTGAAATATTGCGAATTGTTATAAAATATTATATTAAAAATTTTGAAAGATAGTAAAATTGTTTAAAATATTATATAAAAACAAAAAAAAAGAATAAAAACAAAATTTTTATTTTTTTTTTGAATACATAATAGGACCGTTATAAAATATTATATAAAAAAATTTTTTTCTTATATTGGAAATTTTGTGAAATATTTTAAATATATAAAAGAACTTTTTTTTACGAATCTAAACATGGACGCATTGAACCAAAAATTGATCGAGCTCACTGGCACGGTCAATCTTCTGCTGCAGCAATTAAGAGCTGCAGAGGGCCGCATACGGGAGCTGGAGAAACCAGGTCTCTCTGAAAATATTATTGAGGAACCATTGCGCGGTCCTGTCACTGAGGAGGACCTCAGGGAGATTGGAAAACTCCCTGACTCGGTCAAAGAATTGCAAACCTTCGAGGGAAATCCCTCTCAGTATGTATCATGGGTGCATGCTGTAGAGGGTATCCTTAAGGACTATGAGATAGTCAGGGGGAAACCACTCTATAGGGCAATCCTAAAGAGCATTAGAGGTAAAATTAGGGGAGAGGCGGATTCGGCCCTGATATCGTATAATATATTCGACGATGATTGGCCCGAAGTGAAAAGGTGTTTGTCGCTGCATTATGCGGACAAGAGGGACATTCGGACCCTAGAGCACCAGTTGGGTCAAATGACTCAAAGGGGCCTGAAGTTAGATGTTTTCTACGCGAACGTTAACCACCAGTTTGCTTTAATAATTAATAAGATCAGAACGGAAGACTATTCGCAGGAAACGGTTAATGCTCTCATCGAGACATATAGAAATAGGGCGTTAGATGTGTTTATTAGGGGGTTAGATGGAGAACTGTCGCGAATGTTAATAGTGCAGAAACCAAGAACACTGCCGGAAGCCTACACGGCATGTTTGGACATACAGAATTTAAACTTTAGAAATCGTCCAATCCATGCAGCAAGCAACAGAGACACAGTGACTGTACCAGTGAACCAGTTGGAACGCCGTGAACGCCCCCCCATGCCGTCTCAAGGTAGCCCAAACGGCTATAATCTCGGATTCTCACCAAGGCCTAGGGGAACTTTTGGATTTAGGCAACAATATCAGGCTAGAAGGGAACCGCTTAATCAAGTGGAAAAAATGGAAGTAGATCCTACTGTTCAGAGTCGCAGGTCAAACAATTTCAATACGAATAACAATGCCGGAAATTTTAAAAGGAAGTTCAACTCAGAAAATTTCCCCAGGAAGCAGCAGCGGCTGTTTAATATAGAAACATTGGATGAATCCAACAACAAAGAAATTCTTCACTCAACGGAGGTTGTAGCGCCGACTGAAGCCGAATACGAAGAGCTCGTGGACCACAACACAGAAGATGAAGTGAATTTTATGGAAGGGGCCTATCCAGCGTACCTTACATAGAATACGTTGGGAGAGAAGGCACGGTGTGGAAATTCCTTGTTGACACCGGCGCAAATAAAAATTTCATCAGTCCATCATTATCTAAAAACAGTACACCACTCACTAAGTCCTTTTTCGTACAATCTGCAGGAGGTCGCATTAAAATTTGTAGGGAAGTTAAGGGAAAATTCTTTCAGCGTCTTGGGAACAACTCTATTACGACTTTTTATGTGTTGCCGGGGCTTGATTCCTTTGATGGAATTATAGGGGATGACACGCTTAAGGAAGTGGAGGCGATTATCGACAGGAAGCAGAATTTGCTAATAATCAAGCCCAATGCAAAAATTCCTTTACTGGAGAAAATATCGAACCAGATAAACCCAGTTTTGCATGATGGTCTTTCGGTACAAACACGAAAAAAATTTGAAGAAATTTTAAACAAGCACAAACCCCTTTTTGGTCCAATTAATGATAGGGAAGTCGCAAATACTGTAGTTAGGGCGGACATACGAACCAGCACTAACGAACCCATATACACAAAAAGTTACCCCTATCCATCTTGCATGCGAGAAGAAGTCGACAGACAAATTACTGAATTACTCGAGGGAGGCATTATTCGTCCGTCAAGAAGCCCCTACAACTCCCCGGTATGGATAGTTCCAAAAAAACCAAAGCCTAACGGCGAGAAGCAGTATAGGATGGTTATCGACTTCAAGCGACTAAATGCGGTGACGATTCCTGACTCATACCCAATACCCGACATCAACTCCACTCTTGCGAGCCTGGGAGCTGCCAAATATTTTACCACCATAGATCTCACGTCTGGATTTCACCAAATACGAATGAAGGCTGCTGACATACCTAAGACAGCTTTTTCAACAATGAATGGGAAGTACGAATTTTTGAGACTTCCATTTGGCCTCAAAAATGCACCGGCAATATTTCAGCGCATGATTGACGACGTGCTTAAGGAGTATATCGGAAGGATATGCTACGTTTATATCGACGACATAATAGTATTTGGAAGGAATGAGGAGGAGCATCTTGGGAATGTGGATACTATCTTTTGCAGGCTTAGAGAAGCTAATTTAAAAGTGAATTTGGAGAAAACACAATTTATGAAAACCAGCGTCGAATTCCTTGGGTACGTAGTTACACCGGAAGGTATCAAGCCAGATACGAAAAAAGTTAGTGCCATTACGGAAATGATGCCACCAGAGAACTTGAAGGAGCTAAAACGCTTCCTCGGAATGACTTCATACTACCGCAAATTTATACGGGATTATGCTCAGGTCGCTAAACCTCTAACGAACCTCACGAGAGGCGAAAACGCTCAGGTAAGAGCGAATCAGTCTAAAAAGGTAAAGATCGAACTTGACGACTCTGCCTTGAGAGCCTTTGCCCATTTGAAGGAACTTTTAGTCTCAGCAGATGTTTTAGCCTTCCCCGATTTCGATAAGCCATTTAATCTCACAACCGATGCATCGGACTTTGCCATAGGTGCTGTCTTATCTCAGGGCGAGAACGGCAAGGACAGACCCATATCTTTTATTTCTCGATCCCTTAGCAAAACCGAGGAAAACTACGCAACCAATGAAAAGGAAATGCTCGCGATTGTGTGGGCATTGGACAATTTGAGGTCCTACCTTTACGGTGCGAAAAAGATTCGTATATACACTGACCATCAACCACTAACCTTTGCCTTAGGATCGAGAAACTACAATGCGAAACTTAAAAGATGGAAAGCAAGAATTGAGGAGTACAACCATGAACTGATTTACAAACCAGGCAAGTCTAATGTCGTGGCGGATGCATTATCAAGAATGAGAACTGAGGTCAACATCCTCTCAAATGCTGAGACCGATGATCCGACCTTAGAAAACTCCACCACCGATACGGCTAGTGAGGGCAATTCTGGAACAGAAACTGCCAGTGAGGGCAATTCTGGAACAGAAACTGCCAGTGAGGGTAATTCTGAAACAGCAACCGCCAGTGAGGCAGGCTCCACAAGCGCTACGATGCATAGCGCTGAACAGGACGCCTCCGACCTCATTCATCATGTTGAAGCACCGTTAAATGTTTTCAAAAATCAAGTTGTGCTACGGATTGGCAAGGATATGTATTGCTCAGAGGCTCCACACCCAGGCTATTGTCGGCATTATGTGACAATGAGTAGCATTAACGGAAGAAATCTGACTGATACTCTTAAGAGGCTCCTTAACCCAAGTGTCATCAATGGAATTAAAATTCCTGAAACTAGCATCCAGCTTCTTCAAGATTTGTATACGAGACATTTCTCCAAGTATAAGATGAGGTTAACGCAGCGTATCGTGGAGGATGTGGCCAATGAAGATAGGAAACTCGAAATTATAGCCACCGAACACCGAAGGGCCCACAGGAATCCTCATGAAAACACAAAACAGATTCTGGAACGGTACTACTTTCCAAGAATGACAAGCCTAATCAAGCAATACACCACCAGCTGTCAGACGTGTAAGCTACAGAAGTATGACCGGCATCCAGCAAAACCTAAGCTTTTGCCTACACCTATACCTTCATACCCTTGTGAAATTCTCCATCTTGATTTGTTCGAGTTAGAAAAGGAAAAGTTTATAAGTTGCTTAGATAAATTTTCAAAATTTGTAAAACTTTTTCACATTAGGAATAAGTCCGCCACGCATCTGCGTGAAAAATTAGCCAAGGTACTGCATTTTTTTACGGTTCCGAAAATGTTGGTTATAGACAATGAAAGGGGATTAGTATCTCCAACCGTTTCTAATTTTATTGACTCTTTAGGCATCGAGGTATACAAGACGCCAACGCAAAGAAGTGAGGTAAATGGACAGGTGGAAAGAGTGCATTCTACACTTTTGGAAATCTACAGATGTATGAAGGGGGAGCACCCTGAACTGAGGGTAAAAGAACTGCTCTACCTATCTGTAGACCGCTATAACAACTCAATCCACTCCGTGACTAATATGAAACCGGTGGATATATTCCTGAATCGGACGTCTAGGTTGAACTATCGACAGTTGACGAACTTTCGTGAAGCTGTCATGAATGATGTGAGGGATCGATTGGAAGAGAGCCAGCGGGCTAGAAATGATAGGTTAAACAAGAACAGAAAGGAACCTAGAGTATATGAAGCAGGAGAAGTAGTATTTGTTGCTAATAGGCAAATCAAGGGTAAGCACAGAAAGAGGTTTAAAAAGGAAAAGGTTGCATGTGATGGTAGGGTGACCCTGACTACCGAGACAGGAAAGAGGTTCCACAAGGCCGATGTGAGAAGGATATAATGATGGTTGTCAATGCGCCCATAAAATATGAAAAATTTAGAAATTAGATATATATAAGGTAAATGATTTGTACAAAATTTTTTTTTTATTGTAAAATGGGAAATGGCATGATGAATTGTATGAATATTTATATTTCTTTTTTTTTTCCTCTCTTTTTGTAAAGTAATATAGTGACCTGCACGAGAATAGGTAGGGAATTACATTATATAAACTTTTATCATTATCATTATAGTTTAACTGCTCTTTCAATAACGCGATGCGCGGAAATATTTAAATATGACGCTGCGATTATTTCTGTGAAGGACGGAACTGGCAGGATTGTCAACGGGCATTTTAATTTGGTTCATGTGATAGACCTTCGCCAGTACAAAATGCTGGTGCGGACAATAGCGTCGACCGTCAACTCAACGGTGCGCAACGCCGAAAAAAGCAATATTATCAATTTTCGTTTGAAACAAATTGATGATCGCATAGACAGCCTTACTAGAAAACACCTCCGAAAAACACGTTCAATAGACTGGATCGGGTCGGCATGGAAATGGTTGGCAGGTTCCCCAGATGCTGCCGACTGGAACAAAATCCTCCAAAGCCAGAACGATATAGTGGAGAATAACAATCAACAGTATAAAGTGAATAATGTGTTATTTGTCAAAATGCAAATGGTATTACAAAAGATTAATCACGTCATAGACGAATTCAATAATCGGGTAGAACCCTTGAAGGCAGAATGGCTCCAGCAGGACACACTTAACCAAATTTCAATAATAAGCGAGGATGTAAACGAGATCATTAGAGCTTGCCAGCTGGCCAAGAACAAAATTGTTAATACAAATATAATCGACAAAGAAGAAATCAATAGAATCATATCCGAAATGGAAACGCTCCCGTATGAAAATGTAATCGAAGCGGTGGAATACGGTACACCGTCGATTTACGTCAACGGGTCTATGCTTTTGTATGTATTGGCTATGCCGAAGGTGAGGAATGAAGAATTTAATCTCCTACATACAAGACCTTCGATATCACAGGGGAAACAGGTGGATCTAAATTATAAGAAGATGCTAGTGAGTCAAAGGGAAACTTATGGAATCACGGGTAATTGCATGTCAATTAATAACTCCTCTGTATGTGATTTGGCACAATTAGAAAAATTGAAGGAAGATGACTGTGTGTCTAGATTATTAAAAGGTGGCGACGCGAAATGTCAGTATCAAACGGGTAATCGAACCTTCGTTGAACTGATAAAGGAAGGTACAGTCTTCGTCACAAACTTTAAGGGTAACCTCAAAGCCTCTGACAACATTATGTACCTAAATGGAACATACGTTATACAATTTTTTAATGAAACCATCGAACTCAATGGGAAAATGTACACCAACACTCTAGCTACCAAGTTGCAGGCTCTTCCGCCAGTATATACCAATATAACTAGTCAAGGTAATAAGATCGACGTCGAGTATGTCCACGGTCTCAGCATAGAGAACATAAGACAATTAAAGCAGCTGACGCAACAGCTACGAGTTGGCGGAATACCCAGCCTTTTCGTCCTTGTTTTAACTGTACTTTTTGTCGGATGTGTTTGGCGAAAGGTAAACGGTGGACTATTCTCATCAGGCTCAGCCTCACCGGGGAATACGCCCACTAATAATTAAGATCTACGAGACGTAGATTTTTGAAGGGGGAGGAGTTAACACAACCCCTTTACCCCAAGCTAAGCTGGTATAAGTGCTGACGCTGTACAACGTGATCAAATAATTTGCGCAATATAAAAAGGGTTTCAAATAACATCATGGGAACGCAAATTGTTGTGTGTTCGCACCATCGTCGCTCGATTCCGCTGACGCTGCACACGCGTCATATATCAACACCAACTCCAACCAAGGCAGCGCTGCTCATCATACCGCCATCGTTTAGGGTAATAAAATTAGTTTTTAGTTAGTCTAAGTTGGACAGTGAAAATAAACGGTAGTATATTTTTTAATCAAAAAAGTGTTTTAATTTTAAAACGCGCCGCTGTTGGTGCGGCGCTTAACTTTTTTAGCCGAAGTCCTTCTGACTTCGATAACTTACATAACGCATATTTATTTGTTTGAAATTTATTGCTTAGAAGATAAACATATCTCTATAGCCATTTGGTCTCTACTAAGAGACATGTCAGGAGATTTTTTCCCAAAGATGATATTGAAAACTATAAACTCTTTTGTTCAAAAACATATAAACTAAATGATAATCATATCCCATGTAACATATAAAAAGTAAAAAGAAACAATGCATTACATTTCTGTTTTTTTTTTTTCAAAAATTCAAATTCTATTATTCTATTCTACTACATGCTTATCCCCATAAGCAATACATTTCATATTACAATATATTATTCTATTCTACTACATGCTTATCCCCATAAGCAATACATTTCATATTACAATATATTATTCGACTATATTGTGAAAAATATTTTTTTTATTTATTTTTTTGTTTTGTTTTTTATTTCTGCCAGTTTGAGTAAGTACCTACATACATACTTGTACATAATTGGTCATTACAAATCTTTTACAGAGTTACGGGCCAGTTTCTCACAGCATCTATATTGTGTGCATCAGTTTTTATCCATGAGTACTGGGACCTACAGTTTAACATCGTTTCTGAACGACAGACTAGCAAACGTTGTTCATGGCAGTCTGCTGTTCTCAGAGCTTTTGCCAGACGACTGCTGAAATGTAGTCGCCAAAAGCAATATTTTTGCCCAATTCTTTCTCTCAAGATGTTTCACGGTCCACAACCAAGGACGTATTCCCTTGCCATGCTTACCAATTGCCTTCTCCATTCTTTCCACTTCTTGGTCTCTAGCTTTTAAATAACGTGCAAAGTGTTATAATTTCTCCAAAACAGTAGTAACCATGGTTTCGCCTAATGCTATAGTCTGAGTGCAGTATGGCAGCATGTTTGCTAAACTCTGTGTATCTGGCTTATATTATCCTACATGGGCTTTTTAGGTCTAGAGATCTTGTCATAGCATTATTTTTTTTTTAAAACTAATTTTTTCTTATTTTCAATCTTCAAAACTGAACATTTTCAAAAGTATTATGTGTTGTAAATTTTTTCTGTTGCCTATTAATTAACACAAACCAGTGCAGTAAAAGTAAAATTTCTACAAAAAAAAGCATTCATTTGTTTCACTTTGGCCTAATTGTCAGTTTAGAGAGTAATTAAAGGAAATTGGCCATTAAATAGACAATATTTTCCGTTTCCTCTTTGCTAAACTCTTACCAAATTTCCCTCATTGATTGATAATTTTTCTTTTTTATCTAGAAAAGTTGAAAAAAAAAAAGAAATGAAAAACCTCCATTTAAATAGACTTAAAAAGCTGTAAAATTTAATTGCCTGACAGTTTATAAAACAAATTGTCATGCATTTAAATCAATATGTAGAGAGAAATTTTTTATTTAAAATAATTTCGCATGAAAAAAGTAAAAAAAAATTTCTTCCGTAACCTCCTTTTTTTGCTTTTCTTGCAACAACACACATTCACAAGTGCTGAGGCTGCTGCTTAACAAAACAGATCCGGTATTGACAACATGCAAATTGCAAAATTATAAACAAATTGTCAATATAATGTCAGTTGGCTTCGATTGGCATGTATCCTGCATGCATATGCGAGTACGAGTATGCAAGTAAGGCAGCATGAATAAAAATTTTGCAATAAATAATCAAATTGCTATACTTTTTTGCAACACTCTATTCGTAAATTGTAAGCAATTACTTATATAAAAATTTCTGAAATATATGCACCATATGGGAGGCAAGTTATTGATTACAATATGTTTGTTAATGTGTAATTATAATGGATTACCTGCTGGAACAGTTGACTGGTTGCAAGTGCCACACAACAATGAAACAACAATTAAACCAGTAAAAAAGAAAATATGTCTTAAATTTAAATAAATACTTAATGGTAAATAAATAAAATGAAATGCAATCAAAAAATAAAACAGAAATTAAAAAAAACTACAGAATGCCCAATTTAACTAAGAAAACTATAAAAATACTCCTACTCTAGTGTGCATAAAACCTCTTGGAGTTGTTGAAATTGTTGCGGAACAAAAATTATTTCTACACATGCCACAGAAAGTAAAACAAAAATAACAAAACGCTTTCACTTTTGTTTTTTTAAAGAAGCACTTACAATCATCAATCAGAAGACAAACTTGTTGCATTAATACCTCATAACACAGTAACACACGACTGCAACAATACAAACACACAATTATTGGCACATGTTGCCTGTTGCTCATGTGGCTGTTATTGCTGTTAAAAGTACTTGCATGCAGAATACATACGGTTTTTTGTTTCCTTATATATTGGTACTCACTCCTATCTGTAAAACTGAGCTATTTATTATAAATTTTAAAAAAATTTTACTTTTATTCCTGTCGCTTTTTCTTTCGAATACAACAAAGCGACAAAGATAAGGTGCAGAATTTCTACCAGAAGAAGGAGAAAAAAATAATAAACAAACTACAGCTCATGCGCAATAGTTAGTAATTAAAGCAAAAAAATTATTTATTACCATCTAATGTAAATTTAAATACTAACTAATTACGGAAATGCGAGAGTCCTTGCTCTGATTTCAACCAGAGGTAATTAAACAACTATTTCTAGTTCTATTTTCTTTACTTCTGCTTTTAACGTAACAGATATTTTGGAGTAAACCTTTCTGCGATCTCAACTGACATCTTCTTAAGATAGTGTTTCGTCTTAAATGCTTTAATGAGATCAGAAGCTAAATTCTATTAAGAATTTAGATGGTTTTTTGTAATGATTTCTCAATCAAGGAAGAAGATCACATTCGTGAAGGAAGTGTACACTAGCCGAACTGAATATGTTTTCGACTCCAGCTACAGAAGTCTCATCAGAGTTTTTTGTGTTTTTTACAAATTTATGCAAATCATCAACTATTTAACTCACACTTTTTATAGGAACAAATATGTGTTAGTCGAAGACTTACTAGACACATCACATGTTTTACCATATTCTCTTTTCTCTCTCCATCATTGCATTTTCTTCTTTCCTTTTCCTTTGATTTTTGTTCTAAATTAGTCGACATCGGCGATATGTACAACAATGTAATCCAAATCTTCACAATTGTGCTACAGATGCATTTCATTTATTAAGAGTTTTGGTAAACTATGATGAACAACCATAGCTGTGGTGGCTAGAGCGCATTGCTTAAAGTATATGTACTTATGTAATTACGTGATCTGGAGACCCGAGATTTAATCCCAGACACATTGTGATGATATATTTTTTTATTTTTAAATGAAACAAAATTAATAATAAAAAATAGGCCATCACAATGTGTCTGGGATGCAATCTCGGGTCTCCAGCCCTTGTAATAATATTTTAAATTTCAGATTATATCACGAGTTTAAGCGTTTTTAAATATCAAATTTTTTAACCAAAGGGTTTTCTATGAGTATACCAACTTTAAAATTTTTGCCTCTACACCTTCCATTTTATTACACGCATTATATGTTTTCAAAGTACTGCACAACGGCCACCAGAATCTTCAAAAACAATAGTGAGTGTATGCTGTAAAAAATTTAAGTAACCGGTTTTTTTATTGTAAACAATGCTTCTAATTGTTCAGGCACAAATACTCATAAATGCTATGTCAGCATAATTTAAAAAGAGAGAGAGAGTGCTTTTAATATGAAATACTGCAGTATAATTTTATTTCTGTTTTAGGCCCATTATTACAACTTGCCGTTTGTTAAAGGTAGAATTTTATCAGACCGATAAATTTCTTTTTGTTTTTAAAAGTTAATTGTAACTTAAAGGTAATGCAATCTTCCCAATAAATGTATCTGTCACTCTAGTTTAAAATTTATTTGAAATAACAGAAAGCGACTAATCTCTCTGATAAAATCCTGCCTTTAACTAACGGCAAGTTGTAATAATGGGCCTTAATGTTTTTATGCTGGTGTAATACGTTTACAATTGTTACCCGCAGATTTAATGTCAGCAAGAGTACCATCAAAATTCATACATGTGTTCATACACACATATATAAAATTTTATATAAATAAATACATATGTAAAGGTATATATTTTTTTTAATTAAATAAAAACAATAAAAATAATAAAAATAAAAATAAAAAAAATAAAAATTAAAGAATTTTAAAATGTTTAACTGCTATTGAATTCATTTCTAACATGCAACGAGCTTGATGCTTAATTCTTTTTTATTCTACTTACGAAACTACTAAATCTAAGAAATATTACTACATCAGTAAAGCTGTTGAATTATATCTAAACACAAAGCCACACATACAATTTCTAGCATTTACTTTAAGTTGAGAAAACCATGCGACCTACTCTGGAATAAAGAACTTAATTATTTAAAAACTGTTAGCGCAAAAACATCTCTTATAGTTTATTTTGGTTTTAAACAACGCAATCTACATTTAAAGTAAATTTGTAGTTTTTCTATGAATTGATTTTGGAACTCACTGGTAAGCAGTTTTGTAAGGGAGAGAAGCTAACTTCCCCCTTACTAATGTCTTCGAATAAGAAGAAAACCATTTCAGTACTTTATGGACTTCAAAAAAACAGAATTGCTATATCAGAACTCCTCAATATTTTTGGTGTAACATAGTGTTATTAGTAAGGTTATAAATTTAATTTTAAATGCATTGCCAATTATAAAAAACATAGAAAGTGTTTAATGAAAGAAAATTTTTGTAGTGAGTGTGCTAGATCTTGTTATTTTTTTTTTTTTTTTTTTGCATCCTTAACATAGTAACAAAATAAAATCAAGAAAGAAAGCGTATTGTAGGCAAAATTAAATGAAGTAGAAGATAAATTAATATGCAGATGAAACACAATTTAGAAGACACTACGAAATTAGCCTTGAAAACCAATTAGGAACTGATAACTTTTATAAAATTTGTATAACATTTCTGGTTGATATCTATTCGGTGCCGAACATATTTTATTGCTTTTGGAGATTTATTATAAATATCTGTGAAGGTATAGAAGAATATTTTATATTTTAAATGTTAAAATATTTTCAAATTTGAGTAAATTTTTCAATAATTTTTCCCTGCAAATAAACTGTTACCAAACGTGTTACTCATAATAATGGCATTACTATACAATAAAACCACACTATATAGTATTACTATACATTATAATAACATCCTAAATTCTGTAAAACAGAATTAATTCTATATCTTATGTCGACATAAGCAATATACATTTTTTATATAGAAATCCATTCATGTTAAATTTGCAAAATCCTAAAAAATTAGTAAAAAAAAAAATTTTAATTGTTGAAAAAAAATATATAAATTTATGTTTTAACGCAAAGTAAAGTTTCGAACGCATCATTATTAAAAACAACGTCTTTACAGCAAAACAAAAGACTTAAGCAACAACCATTTAGACATACACACTGCAAGAGCGCATTTTATTATTTAAAATGCAATGCTTGCTTAGGAAATGTCCAATTAATACTCTTCACCAAATCTTTATGTGATAATTTATGGCTCAAGTTTTTAAATATTTCACAAAAAATAATCTTCAAACAAATAAATCAAATTACGCAAAACATTTTGCGGCATAAAATATAAAAAGAAATAGGTTTTAAAAAATAAAAGAAATTTTCAATATTTTTTTTTTTTTTATTTTTTTTTCATATTACGAAAAATATCTACTAAAAGTAAAATTTATGAAAATATTTTGTAATTTTGAAATTTTATAGTGTTTTTTATCTTTTTATGAACACAACATGTAAAAGAAAAAATTAAAATTTATATTAAAAAGTAAATATTGAATGCTTAAACACATTTAGTTACGCATTATCAGTACCGGCAGGCAGCATAAAATATTTCGTTGTATTTCAAAATTAAAAAAAAAGGAAAAACGTTGGCGTCATTTATTTATGTATTCTTTCATACTTTTATCAGAGTGCAAGTAGGTATATGCGTTTTTAATTTAATAACAAAAACAAAAAATAATATTAATGATTGTAAAATAGTTTTTTTTTAAGTGAATTAATGATATTGTTGCACTATCACTTGATTTCTTAATTCTTAGTTTTCAAGAAGAATGAGAAAGTAAAAGTAAATTATAAAATAAAATGTCTACGGGGCACTTATTGCGATTACACCAA
This sequence comes from Metopia argyrocephala, assembly GCA_963576795.1. Classification (NCBI taxonomy): domain Eukaryota; kingdom Metazoa; phylum Arthropoda; class Insecta; order Diptera; family Sarcophagidae; genus Metopia; species Metopia argyrocephala. Next base: position 40,822,118 of record OY756208.1, read on the forward strand.
TGAACTTAAGAATACTTTGTAAGTTAGTCACTCTTATAATATAAAAGTACATACAGACATACATAATTGGCCATTACAACCCTGCATTAAGGTTATGGTCTGGTTTCTCGTAGAACCCATATTGTTTGTGCCAATTTTTATCCATGAGTACCGGGATGTACAGTTTATGTCAACTCCGAACGACAGACTTGTGAAGCTTGTTCATGACAATCAGTTACTCTAAGAGCTTTTAAAGGTACATATTAAAACGATTATCCAAAGAAATTGTTTTCTGAATATTGTTTATATATATTACGAATAGTTCTAGAATATTTATGGTTTTTTCTTGTCAATAGTAGACACTTCACATTACATTGTATATGGAATAACCAATAATCTCTATTAGAAAAACTTTTGAATTCGTCGGTAATATTAAATTGTTGAAAAAAAAAATGAGAACTCTTCACAAAATTTCAAAACATGCCTTTGAAAATAAGAATTCTTTTATTAACTTAACTTATATTCACTAATATAAGGGTTCCATGGGCTAAAAAATATAAACTTTGGCCCACTGTAAAAAAAGAACAAACTGTACTACTCTACAAAAATTATTTCCTCAGCACACCCTTTCCAAATTATAGGTTCGTTACTCTGTTTCAGTTACAACATCTTAATTTATTGGACAGTATTATTGAGTGTTGTTTCGCTGCACAGAATGTTAAACGATGGCTATATCATCCTCAAAAGAAACTATAAAAACATGCCTTTACCCAGCAAATGTGGAGGCCTGATTTTAGAGCAGATATAAAAATTCAATAATTTCTTCATAGAGTTAGCAAGCTAAAAACAAACTGAATATAATATTAGAGTAATAACTCTATTGAAAAGAAAGAATGGAAAAATGCTTAAAAAAATATAACTTTCTGCTCCCACTTCATAGCAATCTTCTAGCAAAAGCTCTGAGAGTAACTGATTACCATGACAAAGCTGCGAATTCGGCGTTAAACTATAGATCACGGTACCTATAGATAAAAATTGATGCACACAATATGAGGAGCTAGGAGCTAGGCCGTAACTCTGAAATGGGGTTGAAATGGCCAATTTTGTATATATGTATGTAATTACTTTATGTAACAGAGTAATAATGTTTTAAATATTAATATTTTTTTGAATCCCTAATTGGTATCACTTATTATATTAAGTTCCGTTAGTGTTTATACATATTCCTTAAACGATGTTAATTCTCATGAAGAATGCCAGTTTTAGGATCTAAAAGCAGATTAAATAATTATAAAATAATTTTTTACTTTTTATCATAAAAAAGTGAAATATCTTAATTAAAGGTTGACTTGGCAAATTTCTATGCAGTACTTGTCAAGAAGACCTCAATAAATTTATAAAAAAATTTTTATGAATACAACAGTAAAGCTATATTTACACCACCTAAGTTCTCATCCGATTATAACAGTTACAACGTAGAAGGCAATAATTTTGAAAGTAGAAAATAAAAAATTAAATTGGATTTGTGATTAAACTATCTGCGTTTATCTGAGTGCGCTTATGATATAAAACTCAGATGAGAACTTTGGTGATGTAAATATAGCTTAAGTATTTATTAATAAAATTTGTTCTATTGTTCTTTGTGAACCGCATTTGTGAAAAGGTATGCTGCGGACATAAGTTTGCAAAATAAAATCGTATCATGCTAGACCTCCGAGACTTTAGTCATATGAATGTTCTAGACGACATACGGAATCGTACGCTTACCCATTTAGTCACAAACGATTTGATTGCTAAACCAGTTTTCTACACAAAGTTCGCGCAGTATGTTCCCAGGTAATCAATATTTTCGGTCCGGTTGCTTTACCCTGAATCTTCTGCCAAAACACAGTTCCGAAGCCAAGAAATTAAGGACTGCAGTTGAATTACCTGACTACCCTGTCACAGTGTTCAAGTTCCCCAATAAACTTCTAGACGCAAAAACTTGAAAGCCAAATATGCAACCGCCCTCATCATATAAATATGAAGTGATGTTAGAACAAATAGGGCTTCCAAAGCTGCTGTTAGATATATTAACATTAGCCCAGTTACAATGATGTCTGAGCCATAAAATTTTAATTTGAAACAAGATATTAAATTCAAAAATAAGGTTGGCTGACAGCATGCGATTTTATAACAAAATAAATTATTTTGAAATTGTCATGTTATCGGTTTTTTTTTTTTTTTTTTTGCTTTTGTTTTTGGTGTTTCAAATATATATTTAAAATTCTCTCTTTTAAACAAATTCAATAAAACCCGATGTGCAACTAATTTTTTAATATGGTTTTGATTTGTTTTATATTTAATTAAGAGCGAGCAGTGTGTAAATATGTTACGCTTAATTAAAGCCTACTTTTATTATTTAAATTTATTGATTTTTTTCCATTAGTTCCCTATACTTTAAAAAAAATTGAGAAATGCATTCACAAAAAAAAACTGTTTCAAAATATTGTTATACAATAATAAAAAGTAAAAATACCCACAACAACCTTATATAGATTAATTATGGAAAATATTTCTAAAAAATTTAAATTAAAAAAAAATAATAATAAAATTTTGTTTTCAGTCAATTAATGATCGAATGAAACAATGTAGTCAAAATATTGTAATTTTCAAGCCTGTAGATGATGACGGAAAGTAAAGAAAAAAAAAACCAAAAGAAAAAATAGAAATAGAAATTTTATGCTCAATAGTGCATAAAGTGTTGATAATTAACTCGTAAACTTGTGCACACAATTTAAACTTGTAATTTTTACCTTTATTACCCATTTCAGTTCTCTTTGATGTCTAGGCATAACAATGCAGAATGGCTGAATACTAAAATACGAATGCCAAATGCTAGAGACCAACCAGATGATCATCATACTTTGCATATTTATAATACTCATAGTGCTGCTGATCTTCTAAGTTTTATTTTTCTTTTTTATCATCTTTACAGTCTACAATAACATTAAAATTCAAATTATAGACTCAAATCTGTAATTGCAACTTTAAACACTCATACTGGTGTTGGGCTTGTCTATTAAAGCTTTAGAAGCATTTACTATCATACGTCCACTTGGGTGAAAGATTAATCAACGGAAATTTAAATAGCAACTATTTAAGGCACTGCTACATAAATCATGGCCAATGGCTAAACATTTTGCATTTTCAAAAAAAAAAAAAAATTAAGAAAAAAATCACAAGTATCCATTTAGTTTAAATGTGGCACAAAGTATTTTCAAATGAGTAGTAATGCTGCTCAACAAAAGATATAATACCGGTATAAAAATGATACAGGCCTTCAGTTAGAAAAAATCGTTTATTGTCTTATTTATTCCATAACATTTAAATTGAGGAAAATAGAGGGAAACTAACATTTAATTCGTTATTTTTCACTATAAAAGTTCCGTTTACAAATGTATATTTTTCTTATAATAAATTAGTATCGTTAAAAGAGCGGAATATCAAAATAGGTCACATCTTTTGCTAGAGTCTATTATTTTGCTTACTTATGGAATAAATTTAATATTTTCTCTATATTATGTTGTTACCTTTGAATTGGAAAGTATACAAATTTTTTTATAATCTTACGCTTATTAATAAATTCTTAAAACTAAATACTTTCCATAAACATTCATAAACATATTCATTTATAATGTCTTTTAAGCGTAACCGAAAGAAAACGCAAAATATTCTAATAACTTCACGCATCATCATAAATTTGTTTTTTAATATTATATACAACCCTCCCTCCTAAAACACCAACAAAAGAAAGACAGCTACATAGAGAAAATACGAAGTTCATGGTAATATTTGTAACACCTTCAAACATTACTCCCAAGCATTAGTGTGATTAAAGTATAAAGTTAGACTGAAAAGATAATGAAAATTATTTTTTCAAAGAATATTTTTTGAATTTTTATACCCTACAATCATTTATTGATTTTAAGCTTATGTTTGCAAGAGCCTTAAGAAAAAATCCAATATTTTTTATTTAAATTTATTGCTGGAAAGCTTTATCAGTGAAGATGCAAAGCTGAGTAAGTACTAAGCAGCTCCAATCAATCAATATCAGAAAAAATTCTAATTTTAGAATTAGAGCCTCGCTCCCTCAGTCTTTTCAAGGGTTAACGAATAACCAAATACCTCAGTCTGAAAAATATTACACGTGCTCGGTAATTTAAGACAATAACGCCGGGTACAAATCTCAGCTCTGACATCTTGAAAAAAAAGAAATATGAAAAAATTATTTCTTTCGGCGACTACCTCTCAGCAGTCTTCTGGAAAAAGCTCTGAGAGTAATTGATTGCCACAAAAAAGCTTCTCAAATTTGTCGTTCGGAGTCGTCTTTAAACTGTAGGTCCCGGTACTTATGGATAAAAATTAACACACACAATGTCGTGCCATGTCATATCAAGTTATGTATTTATTAATATAACTGCAGTTTGTAAAATTATATATTTAATTTAGTAATAGAACAAATATACATGTTACGTTAGTCGGCTAGCACTGTCTTTCGTTTTGGTTTTATTTATTTTGACTAGTCTCTTGAGCAGAGACGAAATAGCCGTAGATACATGATTTTCCCTATAAGCATTACATTTCATTATTAATATTAAATATACATAAAACATTATTTCATTATAAACTCTAATCTTAAAAAGGTCTAATTTATTTATTTTTTTTTTTTTTATTTATTTATTTTTTTTTTTTTTATTTTATTTTACAGGTACTCGCATAATTATGCAAACAAACGATCAGAATTCATCATATATTCTTAATATATGTCACATGTGTTGACATGTTAATTTTTCATGTTAATATGTACAAAATGAATACAAAAAACAATGCATAGGTTTGACTCTAACATATTTCACATGGTGTTATTATGTCATTGTCGAACGTGCTTGAACAGCAGAACATGGTATTGCAATTGAAGATGTGACACTTATTACTATTTTGTATAGATCAACATGTGCAGAGCTTTAGTAAAGACTGTAATACCAAAACCCGTAATTCATTCTTCGCCTTCTAGAAATGAAGGCTATGATACACCTTTTAAAATTCAGATTATAGATTGCCAAGTCTGTATATAAATCCTCCAAGAAATATGAAATATATGGCCAATGAGCCAGTACCAATCATATCACCATAACAAAATAAAAATGTTAAAATTGTCTTATCTTATTGAAATACTTGAGAAAAAAACTCGACAGTATTGTTCTATAATTAAGATTTCTAAAGAAAATCTTGTGACCATACATACATACATACATAACTGGCCTTTACAACCCTGTGTCAGGATTACGGCCTAGCTTCTCGCAGCACTCATGTCGTGTGTGTCAATTTTTATCCATGAGTACCGGGACCTACAGTTTAATGTCGACTCCGAACGACAGACTTGAGTAGCTTGTTCATGGCAATTAGTTACTCTCAGAGCTTTTGCCAGAAGACTGCTGAGAGGTAGTCGCCGAAAGAAATATTTTTTTTTTAATATTTCTTTTTTTGAAGATGTCAGAGCCTGGAGTCGAACCCAGAGCCTATGTCTTAGTAAGCCAACACACTAACCACTAGACTACGGCGACTAGTGGGCTTTATCCAACTGAAACCTTAAATTTTTCCCAATAATTATTAAATAATACAGTAGGGTACGTAAGATTTCAGTCCAATTTGCGGTTGGTTTGGGTGAAGTTCTTTGACTTGTTTTTTTAATCGTAAATAAAGCCAAGACATAGAATTACTAAAGCAGAACATTTCAAAAGATTTTTATGAATATGAATGACTGGCTCTCATAAATGTGTAAATTATTTATTTATTTATTTTTTATGTTGCTTTGTGCAATATTTCTTGAAATGTTAACATTTTCTTCTTTTTTGTAAACGCAAAAAATCATTTGGCGGTTCATGAATGAAAAAAAGTAATAATTTTAAACTTTTTATTTCAATTTTTTTTTCAAATTTAATTTGTTTTTTTTATTATTTTATTTTATTTACAACTAATTATTTTTGTGGTTAAGCAATTTTGATTTTTTAATTTACTTTTTTTTGTATATTTTTTTTATATTCAATTTTTTCTTGCCAAATTATGCTGACTTGAACTACTGTTAAAATTAATTTTTTTTCCTTCAGTAATATTTTCTTTATCTTAGCAATTTTTATTTTTTTGTATTATTATTGCTGCTTGTGGTGCTGTTGCAATTAAAAGAAGTGTTACGAGTTTGTAGCAATTTTGGTATGGCCAAACCAGCAACTTTTAACTGAAAAAAATATCATAAATATTCATATTATGGCTTAAGTTTCGTTAATAAAAATAAGCGAATATACAAAAAACTAAATAAGCAAAATAAAATATTTTTTAAACATATTATTTCCTTATGGTTATTGGACAGGGAAAGTACACACAATAAACATAAAAAATTTTTGAAAAATAAATCACAACAATCAGTTAAAGATGCATATAATTTTTTTTTATGGAAAACTTTAATTTGAATTTGACTTCGTTGATTTATTACGAACAACCACACCAAAACAAAAGCAGTATGCATTGTGCTGTATAGCGCCTTCATATGTATATACTCAAGTGCCGATCCTATATCAAACTAAAATCAGGGTTGTAAGACATAACAACCCTCCAGAGTTCTTTTTATCACAATTGATAAATTTTTTAGATAAGTAACCGTAGTTAGTGCGAGAAGATGTCAGGGTTCATACCTCAGCTCTGACATCTTAAAAGAAAGTAATTTGAAAACATGTTTCTTTCGGCGACCACGTCTTAGCAGTCTTCAGGCAAAAGCTCTTAATTCATTCATATTCGACTAAATTTGTATGGGAATATATAGGAAAATCTAAATACCATACCCCCGGAACCAATGGGCCGATTTCGAGCAAATTTCACATAAACAATCTACAGACAATCTCCAACATACCTGGAATTTTGGCTGAAATCGATCCATCCATTTCCGCGGTTAGTTGTGACCTCAAAATGTGACAATTTTTCAAAATTTTCAACGAAGTACAATAACACGAAAGTTCGAGATTATTTTTGAAATTAGTTTTTTTTTATTTTTATTTTGATCATTTTTAAAGCCGGCCACTCACGTACAGTTTTAACTGTTCAGTTATAACTGACAGACCTAACTTTGAACTGAGATGTACACACACGTGCAGTTCAATAGTTCAGCTTCAGACTTCTTTGATGCCTCAAGTTTCTATTTTTCTTTGCGAAAAGCTAACATTCGCTTTTATTTTTGACAAAACAGATTTCTTTTCAGCGTCAGATTCTACTTTTTGCAACTTCTTCGGCAGCTTGTTGTAGGCAGCATCTTTTTTGGAGCGGTCATGGTACTCGCTAGATTTTGCTTGCCATAAGCTATCTATATATTACAATAAAATAAGCTATCACTTGGTTCTGTTTATGCGACATAATACGCACTCTCGCTCCACACAAATTGAACTGAGAACGGTACAGTTGAACCCCCACACACGTTCACTTCAGTTGAAACTGTCCGTTAAAAATATAAAAATTTAAAATTTCTCTTCTTAAGTTGAGTTGAACTGTCAGTTATTACCCACATACGTACACTTTTAACTCTCAGTTTCAACTGTTCAGTTAAAACTCTCAGTTAAAACTGTATGTGAGTGGCCGACATAAGTTACCTAAATTTGTTACAATAATTTTTTTTTTTGTATATTTGCCATTATACCAAATGACCCTTAATGCTCGTAAAAATGGAAAAATTATCTCAAAGAATTTAAAAAAAATGGTACCAAATTTTCATGCTATTGAGCTTCAGTACAAATATTAGGGCCGTTTTAAATTTTCATTAGTTTTTTTTCTATGTAGCCAAATTTCTCTTATTTATATTTATATTTAATTTAATAAATTACTATATTTGAGCCATTTGTAATTTATTTCTTTGTAAAAAGAGCAATATTTACGCAAAAACCCCATAATAGTGTAAATTTTCATAATCTAAACAGAAAAAAGTGTCATAAACCTTATTACTGCTTTAATTCAGTTCTAGTCTATATTAAAGGAAAATTTAGAAACAGCGACCGCATAAATAAAATAACGTTTATTGAAAGCTATATAAAAAAGGTCAGCTATTGTTCTACAATTCATAAAAGCATTAAAAATAAAATTATTTATTGTTTTGCATATGAACGTCCTTGAAAAAAAAAATTAATCTTTTCTTTATACAAAAAAGAGAAAATATAAAACTTAGTTTAGCATCAGGTTGTTATTTTTATCTATTTCTCCTAAATATTTAGGTGAAACCAAAAATTAAAATATTTTTTTCTATGTACTTGTCAGCCAAAAAAAAACCTGTCACAACATATACCCACAACAGAAACTCATAAAACTGCATTTCTTTCTTTCATTTGTACAAATTCTATTACATACATATATATCTATATAGTAAGTATATATCTATTTGTTTTCTTTCCAATTTGTTTTTTAATGCTTATTTATCTCTGTATGCCTAACGAAATAAAAACTAAAAGAAAAATTTAAATGTAAATGGCAACTACATACCTGCAAACATGTACGAGTATAAAATTGAGGTAAATTTTGAGGACAAACTGAAAATATGCGGACGTACTTTTATAATTTTATTTCAAATGAAATCAAGAGAAAAAAAACCGGCCACCAACATTAACTACCATATCGAAACTAGCGACACTTGAAGGCCACATGAGAACTAGAAAATATACCAACAAACCATTGTACAAACGTACTTACAAACAAATGCAGTTATTTATGTATTTGGCCATCATTACATTGGAGTTATTGGCCATTGCAATGGCCATGTTTATTGCTAAGAGAAAAACGGCTTTAAGCAGACTAACATCTTTAAAAACTTGATAAAGAGCTAAAAATCTTGTCAAAGCTGATGTAGGAAAAAATCTATATCTGTTTGTCAGTCATTCAGTCCCAGTCATTCAAAACCAAATGGATTTTTTTTCCTCTCTGCGCCATGATGACATTTTACATTTTTTTTAAGATTTTCTGTATTTCTATTTCTATTTTTTGCTTATTTTTTCTTATTTTTTATTTTTTTATCTTTACTGTTGTCCCAACATAAAAAGTAGGTCTGTTAGCCAATAAATTGTTTTTATAGTTTTAAGTCGCTTTTATTTTAAATCTGTGTAGTAAAGATTCGTCTATAGCATCTTCAATGAAACAGGTAAGAAAGTTATAAACCTGTAGAGACTTAAAATAGTGTTCTAATACCCTACATATGTATGTATGTATGATGTGCTATGTTGACATTTTAAGGTGCCGCAATTAAAAGTTTGGGTGAAATTTATTTATTTAACCACCTATTTAACTAAAATAAGTGCCTTTTTATTTCTTTTTAGTTTCCAAGTGATTGTGTTGAAGTTCAAGTGACTTTTTTAAATCAAATAAAATAATTAAAGTGTTGCAAACGCAATACAATTCTGAAAAGAAGTTTTGATTATAAATTGAATAAAATTTGAATGCATTGGTTTAGAATTTTGTAAATTTGCTTTATCAGTATACATCTTGAAAAGCTGTAAAACTGTAACCAATAGGTCGAAAATTATTATTTAATATGATTTATTCCTTTAAATTTCAGAAAAAAATGTTACAGTAGACCAACATCGTCTAATTCTTGCATATAAAATAAATTCGTTCAAAATCATGATTTCCTATATATTCCAATTACTTGTATTGGGTATTCGATAACGCATTGCGCCTTTTAGCAAAAATTTTCAGTATACTTGGCCTATAATCAAATATATAGTTCGGGAAAATTTTAGATTTGCAAGTAAATAGGCATTCAAATGATGAAATGTTAAGAATTAAGAGTTAGTCCTTTGGGATTTATTATACACATTATATGCTGTAGACACGAGTTCGAGCCCCAGGAAAAGTATAATTGTTTTTTTAATTAATTTTGTTTCGTCAGAAACCCTTTAATTAGATCAAAGATAAATTCTATAAAGAATTTAGATTTTCTCAATGAATTTTGAAATAGTCGTCACGCTTTTTTCGTCAAATATTTGCCTAATGTGACGGTAGCTTAACTCTTAATCATTCTTCGTAATTCACACTTTCTTTCGCGATATTTGTCTCAATATAACACAGCAAAGTGGCGAACAAATACATTCTATCAATATCGCTAAACAGCTGTTAGTTTATTTACCTGCATTATTTCGCCTAACTGCGCTACTATAAATCTAAACTTTTACAATTAATTGTACGTGTAGTATAGGGTATTTCAATTGTCTTATTTGTTATAATTTTTGTTTAATTATTTTACAGTACTTTTATATTTTAAAACAGTAGTGCTTCTGGTGGTGCCTGTTTAATACGTTTAGTACATACTAAATTTGGTTACTTGTTAAAAAACATCAATAACAACAACACCGACAACAAACGAATTGTTGTAGTAAATCTTTAGTATCATTGTTCAGTAAATAACCTTGACGCATGAAATACATCTTGACGAAGGTCAGTGACAAACAACACACACGCATACGTGCTCTTGAGCATCAATAACGTCTTTGACTGCGTGTTAAACTGTGTTTGATAAAATTCTTCCCTTATAAGGAAAATTCTACACTGAAAATGCTAATAAGGTTGACTTTTTCATTCTTTTTTTTTTTGTTTCATCGCTGCTATTGTTATTGCATTTTATACACTTCAAGAATACGAATATCATTATTGAAGTTAAAAATTTAATTAAATTAAATTAAATTAAATGAACAATAACGCAATGTTCTGTATTTTTTCCATACTATGGTTTCAACTAAAAAGAAATAAGAACACCGGCATATTTTGTTTGAAAATTTTATACATTTGTTGCCAGATTTTGTGAAAAAAAGAAGCTAACAAGTTTGCAAAAAGAATTCATATGATAAAAAATTAAAAATAAAACCAATTAATAATTAAAATTTTGGAACAAAAACCACTTTTAAATGAAATGAAGCAACTTTTCTCCTATTTTTTAAGATATGATCATCATTAAGTCATCACTACCGGATAAAATTGGCCTAGAGAATAGTAACAGCCTGATAATAGTTATCAATTATTCTCAATATGCTCACAGCATCAGAAAGAGAGGAACACATATTATGTATATGTGTGATTCTTGATAAGTTTAAATGAATGCGCGGTACACGGTCTCACTGGCGGACATAACCACCACTAAAGTTTCTGACCTGCTGTGGTGTTCATAAGGAAGGCAGTTGGTTTGCCAATCATATAGTAGACTCAAATGGACGCAATACATCTTATACGTCGCGGAATCTTGCAATTGTCCAGAGTTTAAAATTAAATAATAATTAATAAATAAAACTTACAAAATCATGTCACACAAATAAATTTAAATAATACAATTTCTTTCCTATATATTCTAATTCAAGTTAGTTCTTCGTACTCTAAGGACTTCCTTCTACTCGTTTTGTCATTATTTGCTTCATGAATTGTGAAGTGTTTTAAAATCTAAATTATAAAAAAATTTTGATATTAAGGTTGATGATAGTATAGTCCCTCAAATAGACATACTTTATCATACATAAACTCTTTTTTTTTTTTTTTGTTATTTTCAATACTTAAGTACCTCAGTTTACCAAAGAATTAATTTATCTCCTCCATCTATAGAGGTAATTAACATACTCGTATTTTAAACTAAAACTTTATAAATTGATTTTTTTTATTTGTGCAAACAAGCTGATATATTATTTGAAAAGATTTGAGCCTCCAGCTAAAACTTGGTTTACAAAGCAAAAGAAAACTAAACCTAAAGAATAAAAAATATCTGCCTGATATGATAATAAAATGACGTAAATTCTAAATTTTTTCATTTTCTAATTTCCTAAACAAAAAACAACAGGTATGTGTTGAAACAAATTAAATAACGAGTTTTAATAAATTTGGAGTATTTGTTAACATGTTGCAAAAATTTTAACAATAATTTAATATAATTATGCCGAAAAAAAACTATGGTTTTCATTAAATAAAAACTAAAATAAAACAAATACAAAAACAAAATGAAGTAATGAAATTAAAGCAATATTTTAAGACCACAAATACAAAAATCTCATAAGATACTCTACACCGAAAAGTAGTTTTGGGGTTTACTAATACATTTTGTAATGCTCCCACCAATTCAATTAGAATTCAAGTAATTTTATGAAAAAATTATAGCAATTTCTAGCAAAGCAACGAATATTGTCATAATTGCAAAGAACTTGTATTCCGTTAAATTTGAAAAGTAAATAATTTAAAGTAAGAAATATCTTAAAGTTGTTCAATGTTTTTCTAGAAAACTTACAACAGGCCTAAGAAGAAATTCAGCAACCATAGCCGTGGTGGTCAGAGAACATTGCCAACTGTTACTGTTAAACGAACCGGAAATCCGAATTCGAATTCCGATTTTTTTAACTCATTTGTAGATCTTTTAATATTGCTGGGAAAAGTGCATCACCCTTGAAGCAGGTAATTTTGAGAAAAAAGAATATTTTGTTTAAATTTGTCATGTCGACTAAATTTGCAAATGCCCTCGTATACCAGGTTTAGCGTACATAAAATTCTTGTGTTTTGTTAAATCGAGAATATGGCATTCGTTTAATGCAACGATTAATGTGTAGTCTTAATAAGATTTATTTTTAGGACTTTAGCGGTAAATCAATAAACTTAGTGAATATTTAACAACGATCAAATGATTACTTATGACATATTTCAGTTGAAAACTGATTCTGTTGGAATTTGTATAATTAAATAGATTGCCAGGAATAAAATATAGGCTCTAAAAGAAAATGTACTTAAAACTTAAATGAAGCCTTAGCCTTGTCATTAAAGGCCATATTAATTATTATATACTTATTATACGCAGCTTCTCTGTTAAAATTTAATTCATTATATAAACAGCGTTTATTTTTTTCGATTTTATTTTTCACTTCATTGATTATACGAAACAAAAACACAGTCTGCCGTGCCTTAAAAAAATTTTTATTATTTTTATTTTAATTGTTCTTGACCAACTAAAATTGCAGTTTCTAGTCATTTATTAAATCTTCCCAGTAAAATTAAAAATTTTAATTTTTTATATAATTTTTTACTATATTTTCTTAATATTTTTTAAAATATTGTCTTGTTTTATAAGAACAAAAAATTAATTGCATACATACATATACTATTTTAAAAATCGAGTGAATCATGAGCATTTTGTTGAATTATTTTATAAACTGATCACAACATATTTTACATACACAGGGTGACTAGACAAAAAACGTTAAATAAATAAAGAAATAATAAATTTTAACAACTTACAGCCTATTTGTAAAAGATGATTGGTTTTGACATGTTCGTCTTTTTATAGAGAAATTCAAACAAAGACTCAATATTTATAATGTTTTTTCATAAAAAAATGAAAAACACCAATAAAAACCCGATACACTTCCAAAAACAAATCAAAAAATTAAAAGTACATGACGAGGAGTCTATTATGGCGATATCTTCATGGTGTTTCTTTTGTAATTTCAAAAGATTTAATAATTTACAGTCAATAATTATAAGTATTTCTTGTTATACATTTTATTAACTATGTTCACACATGAACATTTATTGAGTCAATATTCTGTTAATTGACAAAATTATTTTATGTGTTCAGTCATTTCCAATTTAGCTTACGCAATATTCATTTGACAGCTGGAAACCAGAAAACACCACATATCCAGAAGGGCTGTCTCACTGACATCACTCTAGCCCATAGTTTTCTTCCTTTTTTAAGTATTTATGTACATTTTTAAAGTACAAATTAATAACTTTTTATTAAGAATTTATTGTATTTTAAATTGTTTATTTTTAAAATTTATTTTTCTTGACAGGTGAGTTGTCAAAGATCAATAAAATTTGTTCGCTTAATTGTAATATGCTCACTAAACACACTTATGACAGTGCTGCATTTTTTTTTACTCAGTATTTATAACACTTACGTACTTATTATCCAATAATTAGTTAAATTTTTGTATGGAATATTGAGCTCAATAATGCCTTTTATTGCTAAAATCTCAATAATGAAGCATGTGCACAATATAAGCCTTTCACTGCAAGTTTATAAATATTTTTTAATTAAAATTTTTATATTTTTCTGAAACTTTTATTTTCTTATTATTATTTTTTATTTGTCAAATAGCTGATTATTTATTTACTTTAAATAAAAATAACTCTCTCAAAACCGCTCTCATGTGGAGTAACTATGGTAGTACCGAGTTGCAACTATTAAAAAAAAGATCCTTATGACAGTGTCACCCTGTATTGTATGAGTTTGTAAATTTATTCTCTTATATCTACAAATATCGTTTTGTACATACAAAATTAAGTTGATTGGAGTTGATTTTTTTCTTTTTTTTTTTTTTTTTTGCTTGAGAATTGTATAAAACTGTCAGACAAAACGCTAGCCAAGCAAACTAAATAATAATAATAAAAACAATTAAATACAGTTGTGTTCTAAAAGAACTGTTAAAGTTAAATGTTTGAAAAAAATACCAATAGTTTCCACAATAACCCTCGTATCTAAGTGCAACACTCATTCATTCATTGATTCAATTGTTTGTGAATTGTAGTCATGCCTGATTAAAAGGTGTTCATTAAAAGTCACTTAAAACGAGTTGGTAATCGTAAATTTTTCGTTATTATTTTTCAAATTCTGTTTGAAAACTTAAATTCGTATATTAAATTATGTGTGCATGTGTTTTTTCTGTTTTTGTTTCTGTTTTTTTTATACCAAGAAATTATATACCAGTACGTGTGTCTTAACGAGTGAATGATTGAATAGGTAGTTTTCTCATACAATTTTGTATAAAATCACAATGAATTTAATTTAATTGTTCATTTAAAAATAAATTCAACCATTAAAAAAAACCGCATTATAAATAATCATTGTCTTTTGCATGGCAATAAAAATAAATTAAATTTTCAAATATAATTTTTAACATTTTATTGATCAAATTATTGCAAAACTATGTTTTTTTATGGCCAAAATTAAAAGGCAAAAAAGAAAAACAGAAAAAATTCTTTTGTTATGTTAACATTTTTAAAATTTTTGTTTCAAATTCATTAAAAAAAAAGAACAACAAAATATTTACTGTCATATATTTTAAAAAACGTTTATGGAATTTAAATTCACATGATTATGAAGTATTTTCGAGTTTTTTTTTTACTTATTTTATAATATTTTCTTAAGAATTAAAAATTAAATCAATAAAACACTTTTTAAGGTGAGACTTACCAAACGATTTTAAATGATGAGTTCTGAAATTAAATTTTAAATATTCAATTAATTTTTTTTTTCTTTTAAATTTTGAGTAAATGATTTATGATAAGAAAACAGAAGACTTAAGACACAAGCATTCAAGTTTATTAATGTCTAGACTAAAAAGAATTTACATACACAGGTACACAAGGAAATGTAAAGGCATTATACATACGTATGTAAAGTCATGTTAAGACTGAAAAGTGAAACAACATGCATTCTTTTGTCGAAATACTCGAACTTTTTTTTTTAAGTAAATAGATTTGAAAAAAAAACTTTAATGCTTGACATATATAATAGAGTTGTAAAGTAAAATTTAATTACTGCAATAAGAAAACATAACTTTATTACGTCCACTTATTGTTGATGTTGGAAAACATATGTTTCTGCCGTCTATTGGCAAATAGTCCGTTTATAGAAGACTTCAGGCTGAAGAAACGAAAAAATCGTTTATGGGCGAATACGTAACAATTAGGGTTTTTACAACAAATTTGTTCATTTTTCGTCCATCTTACGTTATGTGGCGCACATGTCTTTGTAGTGTCAACACACAGAATAACCATTGCACAATAAAATTTTACTTCTTTACTTTTGTTCATAGAAAATTATTATTTTCAACACCAAAAAGAGTAATACTAATATGGCGACAAAAAAAAGACAGCTGCTTAAATATGGTAAACAAACATAATAACAAAAAAAAACTAAAAATTATTTCCGAATTCCCAAGCTTCTGTATATTGGTATGCTGTATTGAAAACAGTTTTTGTTTGCTTGCTTGTCAACACCTACTGTATCACTGTATTGATATTCATTGTATCGAAAACGTTAAAAATCAAATAAGAAGAAGAAAAGAGCTATTCACAAATAAATTAATGTATCTTTAATTTATCTTTAGTAAAAGAACATTTCTTTCGGCTACTAGCTCTTAACAGTCTTCTGGCAAAAGCTCTAAGAGTAACTGATTGCCATGAAAAAGCTTCTCAAGTCTGCCATTCGCAATGGACTTTAAACTGTAGGTCCCGGTACTCATGGACAAACAATTAACACAAACAACATGGATGCTGCGAGAAACTAGTTAGGTTGTAACCCTGCAACAAGGTTGTAATGGCCAATTATGTATGTATGTATGGTTAATTTATATTTTTATCATTTTATTAGCATTAATTTAATTTATATATTTATGCATTTCGTTATATTTTTTAATATATTTGCCTTTTCAGTAATAGACATTCACTTTACATTAATAGCATAAAAACCAATACAACTTTTTAAACATACATGAAAAAGAATTTTATGAGTATATTGAATTTGTTCATGAAAATTACAAACAACAAGCATACATGGTTGTAGTCTAGGGTCTGCTTAATTCGGCATATATTCTGAAACGATTATTTGTTATTACAATAAATTATCGTATATTATTTGGTGTAATATTTTTCTCTAAGACTATGATGGTTACATTGATATGTTTATTTGAAAAGTGACAATTCAGGGTTTTCTGTAACAAGATTTTTGTGAGTTGAATAGAAAGCCCAAAAGTCTCTATACTCGTACCTACATGTTCAGCATAATGCATTGTTGCACAGAAGTATTTTAATATTGTAAAGATGCCGTGAATGCAAAAGGAGTGCAATATATAAAATATATTGCTTGAGAATATAACCTCTAATTACGAAAAATTCTGTAGCCTAGAATTTGGCCTCGAAAAGAATTGTAACAAAACTTGATTATGACTCGGAGGATGGTATACATTTATAAATTTCTCTTGTTATATTTTTTAATACCTACAATGAGATGTTAATTTTTAAACTAACATGGATGCAACATTTTAACATGTATGAGCTGGCTGATAACAAAAAGTTGATTAATTATAAATAAACTTGTCGATATCTCATCTTCAAAACTATTTTCAAGGTTTAAATCAAACAAAGAAAGGGGTAAAATATTTCCCTGTTATACCTCAAGAACTAGAATTATTTATTACACTGGTTCCATTGATCGAAACTCCAAAAATAGTGTCATTGAATTTTCTCTTTCCCAGATCGTCTAAATACAAAAAAGGACATGTTTACCCAAGGCCCTAGTTCCTGTTTAGCTGAAAAGTTCCAAACCCATCCTGCTTAATACATTATATGTATATTTATATATGTATATGCATATGTACATACTATATCCGTATATATAATTTAATATATAGCATCATAAATCAACAGCGAAAAATATAGTCTTAATTCTTATATTTGTTGTTATATATGTACATTTTATAATTAGTTTGTGTTATTGTATAGCTAATAACCAGGTTTACTCCATGTTTTTACTTTTTCATTTGCTTTTTTATCTCAACAAAAGCATCAATCAAAACTTAATATGTATTTTTTTTAATTTAAGCCTATAAAGCTTATGAAACAGAAGTGGAAAATTTAAAAAAAAAATACCTAAAATTGTTTGTGTAACTTGTCTACATTTTGTCAATTCATCACAAAAAAAAGAAATAAATTAATGATAATGAATAGTTCTGACTTATGGTTAAAATGGTTTCTAAATAATGAATGAATGAAAACATTTTAGCATAGAATTAATTATCGCCATTATACAAATACATATGTATTAATTTAAGTACATACATATGTATATGAAAAAATATGCCACTTTGTCTGTTTGTTTCTTCTTCATACAAGCGGCTTTCGAAAAACTTTTAATTTAATTGAAGGTTATTTAATTCAAATTGTGCTTTTATTCAGTGACCTTTATGCATAGAGTTGTAGAATATTTATTTTATTTATTAAACGGGTGTGCGTAATAATTAATTTAGTATTTTCGAGATAACTTAATCGTTATAGTTCAATTAGAACATAAAAAATTGTTTTGTTTTGTTTTTATGTGTTGGTTACGCATTTGAATCATTTTGTCGTTTTCTTTTAACGCACTATCAGAAACCAAATAATTAATAAATAATTTGGATCATTCTACTAAATATGTTTTTTCTCTACTACTAAAATTGTTGCCACTTTGTATATAATAACGCTAAAATTAGTTTGGCATTTGAGTCATAAACCATTTAAACATGGCTCATACTTAAAAATTTTGGCGATAAAATCGTTTTACAAAATTAAAATAGAACATGCAATTCTTAAATCTCATTTTTCTCCACAAATAACAAGCAATACAAAACAAAATTTCAAAGATATTATTAAATATTTTAAGGACTTCCAGTTTAAAATGTTTTTTAAAAAATAACAATCATCATTCTGTAATTGTCAAAAAAAAAAATAAAATTCCAATTGAAGCTTAAATACGAAATGAATGATGATGTCATTTGCATCAACCTAAATAGCTACCAAATTAGATCAAAAGCTATATTAAAAAATATACAACTACAACAAAAACAATAATAATAATAATAATAACCATATAATAGTGACCAAAAAAAAACTATGAATAAATAATACAAAACATAAGATTAATAAGAGAAGAAACCATAGAAGAAAAATGTCCGTCTCTGCTCTGTTCACAATATTTGTCGTCAATCAAGCAACTGAAAACTATTACAAGTTTTATGGCATTAACGTGGGAGTATTTTTACCGAATTTTCTACAAAATACTCAAAAATCAAAACCATTCACTCTAATACGTATACAGGTGGTCAGGTGTGGACCCATAAGGCAAAGTCAATAGACGATCCTTATGGACAACTGCACAAGAAGACTTACTACCTCCACGTGGTGGCCACTGGTAACATGGTCGGTGCGGGTCTGGGTGAGTTTCGCGTGTCCTACATTTGTGTGGGAATTGCGTTTCCACTCAGGCCAACTCTTGACCATGGCTAAAGTAAGCAACGCTTGCGGTTTGCTATATGAGTATTCAGGGGACTCTACTAAGGGTTGACTTTGGTTTTCACTTAGTACAGTCCTGCTATCTGGAAACTCATATAGAAGTGTGATCTTTACCATCTATGGGTGGTAACCGCAACTCGCAGTTCAGTAAGGTCATGTCTCTGCTGACTGTTAGTTAAAATTGGATCATGCGGGAGGTGGACGCTCCTCATAACCGTTCCCCCAAATCCAAGGTGGAACAGCATACACTGAGGGATGTATGGTCAAGGGGTACTTGGCTGCTCGTATGCGGACTCTGGATACCAGGCGCCCTCCAGTTTTAATTAGCCTTCCTGTGGCAAGCCGGGCAATGCCGCAGGTGACTCTTTAACCCGAGCATCGCATATTTTTGATGAAAAATATTGCTGATAATTTAGAGAGCGATGCCTCTTATGCATCAACTATAAGGAAGACAATTGTGTCTTCCACAAACATAAAAAGGGTAGTCGACACGAGTGTTACTACCCCTATAACTGTACTGTACAGTACTGAAAAGAGCAAACCTGTGAGGGGTAGAGGTAAATCCCCAGGTTTCTCACTTAAGGCTGAGGCAACAAAGCTTGCTGGGCAATTGAGCCAGGCAGGGAGAAAAGTTGCGTCAGAGGCGCTTTCCAATGAGCGCAAATGATGGAAGGTACTTTCAAAGTGCTCCAGGCAAATCTGCATAGGGCCAAAGGTGCGTCGAGCATTTTTAGCCGCAGATTTGCCACTGAAGATATTAGTCTAGGGCTCATACAGGAGCCCTGGACTATTAATGACAGAGTCAGAGGACTTCAAAATAAGACGTGTAAGTTGGTGTATGCGGCTGGGGAGAGGCCCCGGGCCGCTATTTTGGTAAATTCCAAATTCACCTTCTTTCCCATTACAGGGTTCATTACTAGGGACCTGGTGGCTGTAAGCGTCAAACTTATTACTGATGTTGGTATAAGGGAGGTAATATGCGCCTCTGCTTATTTCCCAGGGGATGTGGAATGTGTACCACCCCTGGAAGTCCAAAATTTCATCAGGTACTGTCGGGAGAAGAACCACCACTTCGTAGTTGGATGTGATGCGAATGCTCATCATGTGGTATGGGGCAGCACGGACAACAACGATAGGGGTGATTACCTTCTCAACTTTCTGGTTAGCAATAATGTGGCTGTGGCCAATAGGGGCAGCAGGCCTACATTTGTTAACGCCATAAGGTCGGAGGTATTGGATATTACGTTGTGTGATACATTCACGTCTAATCTTCTGAGGGACTGGCATGTGTCAGACGAAGTATCCTTATCCGATCATATGCATATTAGATTTGATCTGGTTAGCGTTGCTAGAACCGATGATAGGCCAATAGTCTCTAGGAAGGTAAATTGGACCTGCTTCAGAGAAAATGTGGCTAAAGAAGTTGACTGGCTGCCAGATTCTATAGAGTCTGTTGGTGAACTGGATCTGGCGGCAAATCAGCTACAGTCGACATTAAAATCCTCTTTGGACATTAGTGTGCGTCATAGTGACCATTCTATTGTTCGTAAGGTGCCTTGGTGGAATGACACTTTGTCAAAGCTGAGGAAAACCGTAAGGAGGAACTTTAATAGGGCCAAGCGCACAGGTGATTGGCAGGTTTATAGGGTTGGTCTCACTGAGTACAATAAGGAGATTAGAAGGTCTAAAAGGGAGACGTGGAGGGGATTTTGTCAGTCCATTGAGGGCTTGCCGGCATTGGCCCGCCTTCAAAAGTCTCTCACCATAGATCATTCTAATGGCATAGGGTCCCTTAGTACAGGTACCGGAGGGTACACTCAGTCTGGAAGGCAAACCTTGGATCTCTTGATGGGAACGCATTTTCCCGGTTCCCAAGAGGTGGCACCTGTACGCGAGTGCTGGGATATTCCCGCACCTGTACGTGTTACCAGAAGGGTCAAAAGTCTCGCGAGTAAAATATTCACTCCGGACAGGGTTTTGTGGGCTATTGGCTCCTTTAAACCCTATAAGGCTCCGGGCAGAGATGGAATTTTTCCGGCTCTCCTACAAAGAAGTTCTGACATAATAGTGTCTAAACTTCTTGTAATTTTTAAGGCCAGCTTCGGTTTTGGTTATATACCACGAGCTTGGCGGGAGGTTGCGGTTATATTTATATCGAAGGCAGGTAGGCCTAGTGATCTTCCAAAGTCGTATAGACCCATAAGTCTCTCATCCTTTCTTTTGAAGACAATGGAGAGGCTGGTGGATGTTTATATAAGGGAGACGTGTCTTGTGGAACGTCCCCTGCACCCGAGTCAATTCGCGTATGTCAAGGGCGGATCGACTGAGGGTGCAATTTTGTCTCTCCTTGGGAGTATTGAGAAAGCATTTTCTGACAAGGAAGTTGCTCTTTGTTCTTTCTTGGATATAGAAGGTGCTTTTGACAACACAGGCTTTGACTCCATTACTAGTTCTTTGGAACGGAAAGGGGTGGAAAGGCCAATTATAGCTTGGATCGGCTCCATGCTTAGAGGCAGGATTATCAGCTCGTCTCTCGATGGAGAGGAATTGACCGTGATGGCGTCGAAGGGATGCCCTCAGGGTGGAGTCCTATCCCCATTGTTGTGGACGCTTGTAGTTGATGACTTGCTTACCATGTTGGCTCAAAAAGGAATCAGCGTAATTAGTTATGCTGATGACCTTGTTATAACGGCCCGTGGGAAATTTGAGAGTACATTGTGTGACCTTATGGCTGATGCTCTGAGGGATGTGTCGAATTGGTGCTCTCAAGAAGGACTCTCAGTGAATCCTTCAAAGACGGTTGTTGTACCTTTTACGAAGAGATATAAGCTGACGTGCGACTGTATTTCTTTTAGGGGTACCACTATTATGTTTTCTAAGGAGGTTAAGTATCTAGGTGTCATTCTGGATAGAAGACTTACCTGGAACTCGCACATTTCTGCTGTCCAGGCTAAGGCGACAAGGGCACTTTGGGCATGTCGCTCTTCTTTCGGTAAGACTTGGGGTCTATCGCCAAGAATGACACTGTGGATTTATACCGCCATTGTTCGGCCCATAATCACTTATGCGGCAATAGTTTGGTGGAGAAAGACTGAGGAGTCTACCACCATAAGAAAATTGGGCAAGATACAACGGCTTGCCTGCCTTGGTGTAACCGGGGCAATGAGAACATGTCCAACAGTGGCTTTAGAGGCCCTGATTGGACTAACACCACTTCATATTTATGTGATGAGGGTGGCCGCGTGTTCGGCGGCAAAAGTGTTCGTAAGAACACCTCGAAATGAATCAAGGAACCTGGCCATTCTTCACAAGGTGGTCAGGAATCCAATTTCGGTCTTGGATACCATGCCTTTGGAACTTTGCTTTGGCAAGAGATTTAAGGTGGAGGTACCGGACCGGGAATGTTGGTCTACTGGGTGTTTGGCTCGGAGTGAGTCTGATCTAAACTGGTATACTGATGGTTCCAAAATGGACAGTGGAGTAGGGGCTGGCGTCTATGGACCCAATCGAAACCTGTCAATTCCACTAGGGAAGTCATTGAGTGTTTTTCAGGCTGAAATCCTGGCCATAACCGCATGTGCTGAGATTAACCTGGATATCGGGCTCAAGGGCAAGACAATTAATATATTTTCAGATAGTCAGGCTGCCTTAAAAGCGCTTGACTCTCATCGTATGACATCTAGACTTGTCAAACATTGCTACGACACGTTGCAAAAATTATCGCTTAGAAACAGGGTGCAGCTGTTCTGGGTACCTGGACACTGTGGTATAAGCGGGAACGAGGAAGCGGATGCATTGGCTAGGAGGGGATCTGCGACGCCTTATATTGGTCCGGAGCCCTGCTGTGCAGCACCGCTTTCTACTATTCTTAGTCAAATTAGTGAATGGGAAACTGGCAAATGTTTGGAACATTGGAATGCCCAGTCGGGTCTTAGGCACGCCAAGGCTGTGATTCGTCCGCGATTTGGGGGTGAGTCTGATGTTCTAAAGTATAGAAGGCCAGACCTGAAAATCCTAACGGATTTTCTTACGGGTCACTGTAGTGTGAGAGCGCATTTGATGAGAATGGCGATCACAAATGTAGATGTTTGTAGACTATGCTCACAAGCATCAGAGACAGCAGAGCACATATTGTGTGAATGTGTGGCTCTTGATAGATTCAGATGGATGTATTTAGGGAGACATATGGTCTCACTGACGGATATATCCACCACTAAAGTTTCGGACCTGCTGGTGTTCGTAAGGAAGGCAGTTGGTCTGTTAAACAAACAGTAGACTCAAAGGGACACAATAGATCTTATAGGTCGCAGTGTCTTGCATTTGTGCTGGGTCTAAACCAGATAATAATAATAAATAATAATACGTATACAAGATACAAGTATAATACGATACATAAACAGATGTTTATCGAAAAAAATCAACTTCCATGTCCGTCTTCTCTAAATGCATACAATTTCAGTTAAATTCATTGCTTTGAAGTAAATGATTACCCCCTTACACCCACCACTTCGATGCCAGTATGTAGATTATGTTAACCGTTGTTGGTGCCACTAAAAACACTCACGCATTTGATTTTGTGTTCGTTTAAAAACCGTTTTACATGTCAAACACTCAAAAATTTTGTCAACTTTTTAATGTGTGGCAGTCTGTCTGCTTGCCTGTTTTATAAGCTATTGTCATCAAATGATTTGACAAAGATTGATGCCGGAAATTGACATTTAATTTGCTAGAAAAAAAATCTAAAAAAAACTACAACATACTTTAAAATAATGAATGGCATGTAAAGGAACATATAATCAATAAAATATGACTATTTGATACCCTACGCTACGTTCTAATCAGTACGGACTTCCACTTATCCAAAGGTATGAGGTCTCAAACTTAATTTCAAGCCCTTTGACACAAACAATGTATTTTCGTTAGAATATTGAAGGTTAAGAAAATATATAAAGGCGTGAAACTGTTCCAACTGAATTTTGCAGGCCTCTAGAAAATTTAAAATTATATAATTAAGAAAAATCTGTAGAATTCGAAATAATAATTCAGGGATATAGGGTGTGGGCTATCAAGTGGATGTATCAATTCTTCCCAGCCAAGGTCTCTCAGTTTCTGGTGGGTTATCAAATATGTATTTGGTCTGGCGTTGTTATGATGAAACACAATATCTTCTCTGTTGGTGAATTATGTTTGTTGTAATGTAATTACTTACTTCAGTCCCATAATTGTGGACACTAGAGAGCAGAATTAATCGTCTCTAGAAACTTATAATTAACAAGTCTCTTCAAATCCCACCAGACACATAGCATCGTTACCTTTGTGGGTGTCAATGGCTACAGCTTGCATCGTCCATGATCTTTTTCTTATTTTATTGTCATATTTTTTTTCATTTTCCACCGCTCGTAAACGTTTACTTTAGATGTGGTGCAATTTAGTTCTGTTTTACGAGTACCAGCGAAAAGCAAATGGAAATTCGATCCATTAAATTGCTGATGGATTTTGTGTCAGTTCATGAGATTGGTCAACCAGAGCAAGGTACATCAACAACATCAAAATTATCAAATCGAAAACTACGTAACCACTTCACTGAGTTTTTCTAGTTGCAGCATTGTCTCACATTAGACTTATTATATTCACGCTCTCCTCAGATTTTTTGTGGGGCAGAGGGATGTCAATCCATTTTATCTAATCGCGGTCCCTGAGAAAGCAAGTTGGGAAATAAGAGCCTTGTGCCAGACTCTATCACACGCCTTTAAGATACCTAGAGAAACAAATTTGCTTTCCCCAAAGCGGTAAACAAACTTGTCAGAGAGAAGTGCTAACAAGTCACCAATGGAGCGGCCACTAAGAAAGGTCTACTGACGGTCGCTAAGCAAGTTATTGGACTCCAAATACCTAATAAAGCGATGGTTTATCATACTCTCCATAACTTTGGAGAGTGTTGAGCATACTGTGATTGAGCGGTAATTTTCACAATTGCTAGCGTCACCGTTTTCAGGGATTGGCGTGGTATTAGCACATATTGGAACGATAAGCCACACTGAAAAGGTTAGCAATTGAACGCGCAAGCGTCGAAGAGCACTGCTTCAGAAGACTTGTTGAAGTCTGCAAGAATCCTTTTGACAGCACGGGCATGAAAGAATATATTAGGCATAGTCACTGATATCCTTTCTACCTTAAGTAGCGGTTGAACGCTCAACGGCAAACATGAATTTTTTGTAAATTATTCAGTTCAAAGGTTCGCTTTTTCATCCGCTTTCGTTAAGGCTTGGTCATTTTGTATAAGAGTTGGAATCGAACTAGCATTATTCCTTATCCTCTTATCTTGGTTTAACCGAGATATTTTTTTAAGCGGAATATAGATCTCCGCTCCAATTTTTGGGACTAATTCTATTCTGGTCGATTTTATATTTTTTTTTTACATTACAAGCATTAATTATTATATCAATTAAAGAAATTCAGCAGACAACAGCATCTATTGGAATATAATGTAATGTTATTAACCTTTTAATAATACCCGCAAATTACAAATTAAAAAGCATTTGATTACGAGCTTTTATTCCTACTCGTATAATGACGTGTACTATTTGTCTGTTCAAAAGTAGTTTGGAGTTGAATTTCAAAGACACAATAGATAATAAAATTACAACAAATTGTTTCTTTGTAAGTTTTTATTCCATTTTTTTATAGGAAAACGCATAATGAGATACAAATTTTAAGTTTCACAGATATATATGGTCTTAAGCATCTTGTAGCAACATATTATTGCTTGAAATTCATTTAGTGATGATGACAATTCAATGGCAGCTAGTGAGTGGGTTAACTCATAACAATAAATTATTATTCTTTTGTGTTAACGTTTCTGTGTAAGTATTTATTATTTAAATTTAATATTTTTCTTTTTTTGTTTAATAATCAATTAAAAACGTTTAAACGATTCGAAAATATTTACTAATGAAACTTAAAAGTAATTGACGAAATTCCGAAAATATATTTTAATTTCTTATTTTCTTAAATTTTAATTTACACAAAAAGTAAGATATAAGCAAAGTGTTATTAAATCAAAGGATTTAAAAAAATAAAACTTTAAAAATATAAAGCGCTTACAGTTAAGTCTTGTTTACCAATTTATGTGACCTGGAATTTAGTCCAAAAATCACTTATTCAGACTTTCTTTAAAAGTGTATTCCTATGAAAATGGCTGCCCAAGTAAGCAACAAGCTTTTTTGAACACATCAAATTTACCATAAAAATCAGTCTCGGTCGAGATATATTTTCTAACATATTAAAATCTTTCTGAGGCACTGTTGTCTGATTACAATCTTTTTCATCTTTCATTACTCTTCTAAATAAGGTTTTCGTATTGTTAGGAAATTTGTTATTCAATAAGGAACTATAAAGTTAGATAAAATGCTTTTTTCGTCCATAGAAACCTTGATATATTGATTGATATCGCAATTGAAAAATTAGTTGCAATAGCGTTATTTAATTTTAATGTTGTAGGAAAAGATACTATTTACGTTTGAAGTGAAAGTAATCCTTAATCTCTAATTAAGAAAAGGCGTCTAATTACTTAAATAGCTTATGGGTTATCTTTTTTAATTTCACAGCTATCGACCAATTGGTCCGTGAGGTTTAGCATTGTGAGTGAAGCAAGTTTTGTTATTATGAAAAGGATTTCGTGTCAAAAAAAAAGTGTTTAAAAAGTCCAAGAAATTATTTTAAATCATAGTTAACCAAAACTCTCAATAAATGAAATGCGTCTTAGCACAATTGTGTACAGAAAATGAAGATTTGGATTACATTGTTTTAAAAAAGAGTAATACAGAGTTAATTGAAATAGTTGAAAATCTTAACATATTCAAAGAATATGTTGGAAAAGCGAGAACTGCATATAAAGTTGGTGTAGCGCGTAAGAATTCGAATTTTTTCTTTTATATATTGTAATAAATAAAATAGGGCACCATCACAATACTCCAGAGTTCAATCGCTGAATGGACACGATGCCATTAACCGAATTCAAAGCGTGCAAAGGCGAAACTGACAAGATTATAGCATCACTATGCTGCATAGTACTACATTCATTTATTGCCTTAAAAAGAGCCAGACTATCAACAGCAATTACTACAGGGAACTGTTACTTAATATGTTTAAAGAATAAAATGACAAAGAAAAAACAGTACCATTTAAAGAAAACAACAGTGATGTTTCATCAAATCCATACACTGCGCCTCAAATCCGTTAAAACGATGGCAAGTTTGCACAAAATTGCTATTCTGCAAATTGCTATTCCATCCACCGTGTTTACCAGATCTGAACCCCAGACACTTTTTCTGTTTGAAGACTCCAAAAGAATGCTCGCTAGTCAGAAATATAGCACTGATGTATAAGTAATCGCCGAAATTTATACCTATTTTGAGGAAAAAGAAATATCGCATTACAAAAATGCTATCGAAACACAACCACTTTAATTGTAGAATCAACATCGAAAGAAACGAATGTGTCATACTATGTCAGTCTACAAACATTTCAACCCAATTGCCATTTAACAAAGTCGACTCTTTTCATCATCAATGTAGCTGAATAATATAAATTAAAATCGATTTAGTTTTAGCAGAACTATCCATGAAATTAACTGAAAATATTGAAGAGTTTTTCTTGTAATAGGTATAAAATTTAACAGTAATAAGCCCATTAGTTCGATAAATTATATAAATAAGTAAGTAAACAGACTACTTAAATTGTTCAAAATACTATAATTAGATCCAGCCCAATTTATTGTTGTACTACTGTTAATATAAGTCCATATAAATGAAAAAGCTGGGAACTCTAGTATCACATAGTGAATACACTGACTTACTAAATAAATATAAAATGAATTTTGTAATTATTTTAAGACGAAACCAAATCTAAAATTGTGTATAAACAAAAACCAAATTGTATAAATAACAACATAATTTGAAATGATTTTTTTTTTTGGCAATTGTTTGCAAAAATTAAATCATTTAGTCAAAGCGGGTCTCAAATTACGTTATAAATAAAATCATTAACAAATATGAATGCAATAGAAAAATTAGTAGCAACAGTAACAGCATTTAACTAATTAAAACAAATTATTTCATCTGTCTAGTCTTCGTAGTATATATTTAAAAATTTTTGTTTGTAAACCATTTGTAAATGGTTTGCAGAAAACAAAAAGCACACGCACACACAAATTTAAAATCGTAATCGTAATGGCTTTTGACCAAACTTGTGAGAAAACAGAAAATAATAAACTATTATTGACACTTGGCGTGGTTTTGCTGTTTTCTTTTCCACTCTAATGATGTCGTGATTTTTGTTTTAGTATTAAGTACAAGGAAATTTTTGTTGACTTTAACTTGTAAATTGCTTTTTAAACTCTTTTTTAATTTTTACTTATTATTCACTAAATATGTGTTTATTACAGATGAAAAATTAAATTTTAATGTTGAAAGACGAAAAAAATAAATTGTTCTTTCAGGCTATTATACAGATTTTACTATTCTTAAATCTTCTTATTTTATATTTAAAAAAAAATTTAAGCTGTTTTAAAAAATATTAAGATACTAAATAATGCATTTTTAATAAAACACTTTAAAAAACAAAATTTATAATAATTTTTAAAACATTTTTTTAATAATCAATTATAATTAAAGATTATTGCACAACTTTTCTTCTTAAGTATTTGTTAAAATTATATAAAAATTAAACTTTGTTTTGTTTATTAGACGTTACAAAAATAACTGTAAAAAACACACCCTAAACAGCAAATATTTTTAAATGTTGATCTATAAAAGCTATAAAAAAATGGCATGACAAACAAATTAATTTATTAGTAATAAATGCTAATAAATTGTTTAACAGCAACAAAAATATATGCTTAATTAATATTTAAAACATTATATATTTGTGGAATTTTAAAAGAATATACGAGTATATATTCTCTAAAGAAAAGTATTAATTATTTGAAATGTTCCTTTGGTTCTTTTTTTTTCTAAAAGACATAAAAACTAAACTGTTATAAAAGGCAACCTACTTTTAAATAAAAAAATTAAAAAAAAAAATAGCTGTAACATGTGCTAAACATGTGATAGTTTAGAATAGAGAGGGAGACACACATAAAGTGTTAAACTGTTTAAATATTTAAATGTTGCCTTTGGTAAAGTGTGGTTTAAGAACAATAAAAATAAAAACGAGAGACTTAAGGCACAAACCTGTTTGCTTATATACCTATACTCGTGTCTTAACAGACATAAAAGTTTGACTGACTTTTTGTTTTTCATACCGGACAAATTTTTTTTTTGTTTTTTTTTTTTGTTTGTATATTTCTTTACATTTTATAATAAATCTTGCAAAAGACAAACTACTTGTATTATTTATTTCATTATTATTATTATTAGACATAAAACTATTTAAAATAACAATAAAAATAAAAAGAAGTAAATAACTCTATTTTAAATAATAATAATAATGGTAGAGAAACAACTATTGCAAAACAATATTAAAACTTAATTAAGACATTGCTTTTTCTAGTTTTTGTAACTTAATATTTGAAGTTCAAACTATCAAGGCCACTTTTTAATAATACAACAGAAAACCCCACCGTGAGGCACTAGGCAAATAAATAATATAAAGCAGTTGTTAAAAATTTATATTTCAAGTGTTTCTACGAAAATTGTTTCAAATCTTCTTAAAGTGCTCTGCAAATATTGATTTGCTTCAATTATTATTCATGAGAAAGGGGATCCACAGTTTAACGTCGACTTCGAACGACAGATTGGAAGAGCTTGTTCATAGTAAACAGGTACTCTCAGACGTTTTGTCAGAAGACTGCTATAGGCCATAAACAGTCGTACGATTCATTGGCAAGAAAATCTTATCGATTTCTGTCACACTTTTAAAGGTGGCATCAAAATGGCAACATTAGCACAGTGTATACAGTGACGAAACTCCAACAACTATAACAAGAACAACACACAGCAAGATACATTTTTGCACACACAATATCACAATGTATAACAAGATAGCCACAACAAAATTTTTAGCATACACACAACAGCACAGCGTATAACAAGATAGCCACAACAAAATTGCATACACAACATTACAGTGTATAATAAGATAGCTACAATAAAACACAGCTGATTTTAAAGTTTTTGAGCTGTCATTTCCTTCATCACTGTATGCACTGTGACATTAGTGCCACACCATCACATAAAATAAGATGCAAATCATATGCAGAGTTGCTTTGTGCTAAAATCTTATAAAATGCAACCCTGATCGCATGAAGAATAAAATGGACAGTCGGACAGACCTGTCAAAAAATCTGTCATATAGATGCATTTTTATACTTTTTTAACATGCACGATTTTTGTGACAAATCGTACAACTCGATAGGATAGTGTATCACGGCCTTAAGTGGTAGTTGCCTAAAGAAATAGTTTTTTAAATTTCATTTTTGCAAGATGTCAAAGCTGGGGTTTAAACCCGAAGTCAAGACACTAGACTACGCCGACTACTACATATCTTTTAATTGATTGATTAACTTGGGTTAATCTATATTAATTGAAATTAATTTTTAATTTTTCTGTGAAAATAGAACTAATTAAGTTTGATTTCTTCAATGTTTCCACTAATGACTGGTAAGCTCTTTTTTTTTGCTGTATATTTATAAAATAAAATAAATTTGACATAAAATTGCAATCATTTAAAGTCATTTTAAAATTTTAAAAACTTTTATTAGTTTAATAATATAATTCACATAAAATTAAAATGGATTTTTAATTAAATTTATTATAAAGAGTAAATCAACATTTATTAGTACTTGTATTATGGCATAAAAGTTCATTATACTTATATTTCTTGTATATAAGAAAATAGTAAAAAAAAAACAAATTCCTTTGTGATGTTTTTCTGTTCTTCCATATTTGGAGTTTTATTTTAATCTTTTATCTTTTCTTTCTTTCTTTATTCCTATATTATTAGTTATTATTTGCAATTATTTTTGATTATTGCCAACAAAACAACTCTCTGGAGTTTGTTCCGGCCTCTTTTTCCATTTAATATTGTCTATTAATTTTTTTTTTTATTATTTTTTATTATTTTGCAGATTATCATTGAAAACTAAATGAAATTAAAAACAAACAAAAATGTAGTAGAAAAAAAGAATACTGGAAGCTTCGTTTTACCCTACATCAGTTATAACTTATCCCTTAAGGCATTTATTTCTAATAACAAATAGTTCTCAATATTAAAAACTAACCCTAATAAACTTCTAAATTGAAAAGGGAAATCATAGCTATAAAACACGTTGCCGAAGAAATGAGAATATTCAGCTTGGAATTTTTTTAAATGTCCAGTTTGGGCGATAAATAACCGAAAACGAATTGCAGATTTTAAAAATCTTGGTTTCAAAAACCTAAGGTGGCATCATTAACTCGAGATATATAAAATGGCGAATAGGGCACATAAACTCTCGCACGACGATTTGTGAAATATTTTATGAAAAAAGCTGAGCCAATATTTTACTTAATTATAAACAACCTTATGTATAATAAAAAATTAGCAGGTCGTTGTGCACAGTGGCTAAGTTACGTGGAAATTTTTACCCAAAGCTACAAGGTATTTAATTTTTTGGATTATCTGACTAGTAATTAAATATATGGTATGGAAAGTTTTAATAATATCAGTCTATAGCGGGTGATAAACTTGCCAGTTTTTTGTCCCATGTACTAACGTGTTGCTAATTTTTCATTATACATACTGCCGAGAGTTTATATTGTTTCTTTTTTTTTTACTTGTATTTTTCTATTTCATATAAATATTTTAAAATAGTTTACAACAAACAAAATGTTTCCTTAAAATGGTGGTGGTTACTTATTTTTTTTTTTTTTTTTTTTTTTCAAAAAAATTTTGACAATATCAACTCCGATGATATGAATGTGAATAATTGCACAAACAATTTCATTGTACAGACTAGATATTTTACTCAAAGAATCGAAAGACCATACTACCGTCATACTTATGTATGCATGTATAAACATGCCTACAGTAGGGTTAAAATACAGAAATCCAGACTTTTTATTCGTTAATGAGGTTCAATATTCTCTTTGGCAATCAAATTCTAAAAAAATAATACGTGTTTTGGTCATGTTTCTTTTTTTCTTTTTTTTTCTTTTTGAAATTTCTTTTATTTTTCTAACATTTTTAGTTTGTCTCTGGATGTTTTTGCTTCAAAAACATATTTTTTTTTTCTTTTTTTTTATTTCTGGAATATTAAAGCTAAAGTTTAAGTAATTTTTATTTTGTTTTTTTACTGAACCCGCACATTTATGCATGCTGTATTGAGCATAAAAGAGGGAAGGCAAACTATCGTTAGTCAGCATCATCATGATATTTTAGTAGCATTATTGATATACGAATAGTCAGCATTAACATCATCATTGTTTTGTTAGTTTTGGTAAATTTTTCTTTTTTTTAGATTTTTATTTGAATTTAATTTCGTTTCGTTTCATTTTGTTATTAAAAAGATAAAAATTACGCAGCTCCATTATTGTAAACTTAATTTCATAAGTATGACTTGACTGTAAACTTTTTTTCTTACAAAAAAAAAAAGAGTTTTTGCCTTTCATACTCGTTTACAAAAAGAAGTCTATAGAAATATGAATCGTGCTTAACTTTTTGTTTCTTAATTTTTCTTTTTGCCAAAAACAATACATATAATAATAGGTATATCGTTTATTTTGAAGAAGTTTTATTCTAGAAAATAAATAGATGAAAAGACAAAAAAAAACTCTTTTTTGTTTTCAACTTGCTTCTTTGTATCATTAAATACAAATTTTTATTTTCTTTTCGTATAAATATTTGTTCTTTGAAAAAAAATAAGAAAAAAAGAACCATTATGTAGATATTATCTGCAATGTTCATACCCTACACAATATAAGGTGGATGGTATAAAACTCACTGAATCATTTTTGAATTGAATGGCAATGCCCTAAATAAATGTATAAATAAATGCCTTGATCGTTTCATATTTAAGTGCAGAAAAATCATTAAACCTTATGGTGGATGATCTCATTTGGATGACCTATCAGAGAACTAAAAATATTGTCTGTTCACTTCCATTGGTAAAAAGAGTACAACCTAACGAGAAAATACAACAATTTCGAGAAAAAAAATATTTATTTCTCACCATGTAAATACACTTTTTCCAGTGATACATTGTCAATAGTAAGAACTGTTTAAGTATTTGTCATTGTTAACAAATCTTTATCACTTATATCCATTTTTTTAATTTGGAAATATATAATAAGCTGGGGGTGCTAAATCTGGTATATAAGATGCGTGATGTTTTTGTTTTATTGATTTTGGCAAATCGCAATAGTGTACCTGTGAACTGGTTCATGTCTTGATGGCCCATATTGTGCGTGTCAATTTTTATCCAGTTTCAGAAACTTGTTCATAGCATTCAGTTATTTTGAGAGCATTTGGCAGAAGAATGCTAAAAGGTAGTTGCTGAATGTCTAGTAGTGCTGGCAAAATATTGAGTAATGGGTACCGAGTATAGAGTATTTGTACTAATTTTTGGATACTCAATACTTAAAAGTAACTACTCAATACTTTAAGAGTTGTATTTTTTTTTTCGAAGTTGTATGGAAATTTTAAATTTTAACGGCAAACAAATTTCTCTCTAAAAACACAATACTTTATGAAATTGTTTTCTCTTAAAAAAAATCCGTTTATAGTATTGAGTAGTATTGGGTACCCAAATGAAAGTACTCAATACCATCGAATAATGAAAAGCAGAATTTGACAGCACTATTGTCTAGTAAGTCAACTCACTAAACACTAGACTACGTCGAATACATGTCTTGATGAAGCAACACTTTCTTTTTTACCAAATTTGATTTATTTGCCTTTAAGTTTGCATAATAACCCACCTTTAATTGTTTTTTTGTTAATTAAAATAGGCCCACGCGCATCCCAAAAAACAGACGCCATGCGTTTACCTTTTTTGGACATGATTTTCCCATTTCAGTCAACTGTTTTGACTATTCTTTCATTTCGGGTTTAAAGTGGTACACCCATTCGTTATTGCGAGTGATGATCGCCTAACACTGTATTAGAACATTTTTACAACGTTTTTTTTTGTTCCATTGTAAAAAGCTAAAGTACATGTGCACGGGAAATGTCTGCAGTGATTTAATTAATATTGCGCTTTAATAATCTAGTACGCAAGGCAAAAAAATTGTTGCACTTTACCAGCCTTTAAACTACATGTAGTTAAAGTTCTTAAGCCTAGGATGAGAATATTCAAGCGTATCATCGACTTGCATTATCCATTTATGATCGGTCGGTTTTCTCCAGACGTTACAGCAACATTTGCCAATTACATTATGTGGTATAAAATACAACATTTCTAACAAATAAATGTATGCATTGTATTGTGAGTTTTCATAAACTGTATTTTCTATTTTCAGTTTCAGCAACAATTTTTAATGAAATCCCCAGTTTTAAAATGTCACACCTTCATCATTCTAATGTTTGAAATTCTTTGAAATTGACCAAATAGAATACAATTAATTCCAAGAATTCGCTAAAATTTCTCCTTCAGCTCAATTATTTTCATTTCTTAATAGGCAAACTATGGCACAGTGGGCTACATTATATATAAATTTACTTTTTTTTATTTATAAAAATGTTTATCTCGGGAATTTTTACTAAATTGCAAATGCTTCGGTTATGCAAACAAAATAAATTGGTATTCGTATTAAAATTTGACTTTTAATAAGATTTCGAATAACTTACGCTAATTATAATAAAATCTTAGGTAAAGTAAAAAAATAACCATACAGTGTTTAATTGCCTTAAAAATACACATTTTCATGTTAAATATCACAGTGCCCTATTTCTATTTTTCTATCTATCTATTTTTAATGAAACTATTAAATGATTAAAACAAAACTGTTGAAAATTCGTTTTCAGTATATTAAAAGTCATAAGCTCGTAACAATTGTCACTTATTTTTCAATTCATACTACTGTGAATTATTAAATACACAACAACACTACATTAAAGTAATCGAAATAGACAAGAGAACATTTGAATGTACGAGTATTTTTTTGTGATTTATTTTTGTTTTCTTTTAAGTATTTATTTAAGCGGCATTCTTCTTTTGAACCTCTGAAACGAGTCGCAAAGAAAATTTCAACCCATTTAGTGTTTTGGAAAATTTTAAATATTTTTTTTTCTTTTGATGTTTAAAATAAATGTTTTGGCACTATTGACAGTAGCATGCATGTGGCATATTTACAATTTTCTTTTAGTATTTTGAAATAAAGTAATAAGAAATAAAATGACATTTAAAATGCATTTTATTAATGACCCGGTGGTTGCTTCTTTTATTTCTTTCTCTCTTAACTTGATTGTGTGCCAAATCAAAAAATTATGTTTTAAAGAGAAGAAAAGCTTGTTTACATTTTGTATTAACCTATGGTTTTTATTTTTTTTTTTTTATTATAATTATTTATTACATTTAGTCCTACGTTTACATGATCTCTTATGTACTGTTGAATATAGCACTTAGACGGAACAAACAAAATTTTGAAAATACGCAGTTATATTGGCTTCAGCTTCAATGTGCGTATATTCTTACACATCAGATAATATCATATTTTGAGATAAGTTTTGTGGCTCAAATAGACCATAAAAGCTAACCAACTCTATTCGTATAGAAATATTGCTATATTTAAATAACAAAAAACAATTAGAAATTAAAGATCTAGTTAGACGAAAGTTATTGTCTCTATACTCATACATTAAATACAAATTGAACTATTCGTACCTACTCGTGAGTAGTCACTTATGTTAAACCAATTTTTAACAATTTTGTAATTTTTTTATCTTGCCTTATTTAATATATGTATGTATATGTATATATAAGTAATTTTCTTAGAAAATCCACTCATAAAAACTGGGTATGTTGATTTTTACAACGTACTAAAAAGTGTTACATCGTGCAATTCTCATGCCAAGTTATGTCGTTCAGATATGTTCGTCAATGAATTATAATGTGTGGTATAGTGGTTAGAGCGCTCGCACAAAAACTCAAAGAACCCAGGTTTAAATCCCAGAAGAGGTGAAAAATTAAAAAGTTAGTTTGCGGTTTTTTTCAAAATTATAATTTAAAACTAAGAGGTCCCCCTCCCCCTCCAGGAAGACCATCTACAGAGAAACTACTCCCCGATATTCCACTCTATTCCACCTTAACCAGTGTCAACGAAAAACGAATGATCAGGAAAAAAAAGCGCCACCTATTGGGAAGTTGCAGATAACAGCTTAACCTACTTAGCGAAGGCACACTCACCACACAATCAACATGCAACGATGAGGCAATAGCTGTTGATCATTTAAGGGTGAAGGTATAACACTGGCTTTTGAATGATCAATTCACAGCAATTTGTCTCATTCCTAAGACGCTTAACTGTCCTTTCCAAAAATTCCAATACAATGCACAGCATTCAGTAAGGGTTTACTCTTGAGTATTGGTCTCAAATAAAAAAAAATCATTTGTTTGAATTATTATATCTATAGAATAAAACTACAAATAAATTAGACGTTTTTTAGATCAGTGTTCTTAATGGAATAATTATATTAATTTTTTTTTTAATATTTTTTGTATGATTGTTGTTAAATATTGTATTGTAAGTATAATAAAATATTATTGTAAAATAAGAATAAAACAAAATGATAGGTAATGCTAGCAGTATAACGGAACATTTATATTTGTTCTATTATTAAAAAAACTTTGTGTTGTAAATAAATATAGCCTGTAACACCGTGTAATTTAGAAAATATTTATACAACATAACAACATTATGCACAAAAACATTCATAGACATGGTAAGCAACACAGTGAGATAGAACAGCTTAGTCGATTTGCATTAACATGTTAAGACCTTACATGACAAGGCATGACAGTATGCTTGAGACGACGTGGCATAGCATATCATGGTTTTTTTTTTAAATTTCATATTTTCACGAAATGTTGCGTTTATATGTTGTACTTAAAAAGTGTTTTACAGTACTCTAATAGCCACCAATAATGTTGTATTTTCTCTTAAAAAGAAAAGTATAAAAAAGTCAACTCCCAAATAGTCCACCACTGCTTAACAAATGTCACGTAGCAATGTAGTAAAATTCTTTTTTACTCAGGTTGTTATAGCAACGATACATTAAAATTCGGTAATTTTCATACACGAATAGCTAACATGATACGTTACGGTTACTGTCGGCTAACGAGGGCTTAACTTGGACAATCTCTATACTAAAACACAAAGAGCTATAAAAATTCAAGAAAGGTATTTATATATTCTTCGGCTAAAATATAATTACAGTATTTTATAACTGAATTTATTATTAAATTAGTTGAACCCATAGTATTTATGTTATCTTAAAGAATGCCTCTTATTTAGTTGAAAATAAATATAGTCAAATGCCCGTATTCATAAAAACTATTTTAGGTTTATTGAGGGTTTATTTGACAACTATTGCATAGAAATTTGTCAAATAAGTCCTCAATAAACCTAAAATAGTTTTTATGAATACGGGCAAAAGATTTTAAATTACTAAAGCTACGGCCATATTATGCAAATATATGACAAAAACAGCGTCAAAAGCTGTACAGTAAGCATATATTCTGACGAAACTAATATTGAACTACTTAATCTTACACTCGTAAAAATGCATTTTTATTCGTTTGTAGTTCTGTACTAAGTATTTTAAGATATTTTAAAAAGTGATTTTTATACTGAAAATTTTATTTAAAGTGTTTACCATTTGTTTTATTTTGATTTCTGAGAGACATTAAGTACATAAACAAAGATTTATTTTGCTGGCGTTTAAATCGATACTTTCCCAGAAGTATCATGTAAAAATAGGACAAATTGAAAACTAAAAAAATTGAAAAGGATTTTTTTATTATTGCAAAGAAACAGTAAATAATTAAATCCGTATACACAAAATGAAATGAAAAAAGATATATGAAATATTGTATATATGCGAATATCTACAAAATTCGTATTTTTGTCAGTTATTTATTCAATACGCATTTAACAGTTTTGTGGTATTACTCAAATGACCACTTTTTATTTGTTTTCTTTTTTTTTATTGTTTTGTTCATTATTATTAATATTTTTGTTACTCTGCAAAATCATTGAATATATGGACCTGGTTGTGTTGTGTAGCCTTCAGGCTTATTATGATGTGTCAGTTTAATGCCTTAGATTTTAAATGAATTGTTGTTCGACAGCCTCTCTCACTATGTTTTAAGTATTTTTCTTTAGGTTAAATTGAAATTGGTTGTTTGTTCAGGTTATTTTATGATATTTTGAAAGTTTCATTATTAATGAAAGAAAGTTTTTTTTCTTCTATCTTTGCAATTCAAACCTATCAAAATAAAATAAATTATAAAATCGTGTGTGCAAATGTCTTATTTATGGTGGGAAATTTTAGAGAATTTTGTTTTCTGGGTTGTATTTTTTTTTGTTTTTTTTTTTTATTTGACTTCTAAGCAAGATTAATAGAATTTTAGCTTGTTTCGAAATTTTATATCATTTATGATATGAAGTTGTTAGTTTTTCGTAAGTGTTTAGTTTCTGGTTTCTGTTAATTCTAGTCGTGGGTTAATCTACCAATATTGATGAAGATGTATTCTTGTCAACAGTACCAAATGCAAGAATTTGAAATTATTAAATAAATTTTAAAAATTCCACTTTAATAATTTTTATTAATATATGTACATAATGATTTTAAACTGGAACTTTACGCCCACTATTAAGAACAATATTTTGAAATTAACCTTTTTCATATTATACTTACAATATTAGTAAAGATAAGTGATATCAAGTGCCAAGGTCTTTATTAGAGAAAAATAAATTAAAGAAATATTTTTTATTAAAAAATTCAGTTATTAAAGGATTGAGTCAGTTTAACGCTTAAACTTTAAATAAAAGTTCAGATAAGAAATTTTAATATAATTAAAAGGCCTTAAAGCCTGATTATTAAAGAAAATTATAACATTTTTAAATGGTGGCAAACAGAAAATGAGGATTATTTATTTCTGAATTCCTATTGCAATCATATATTATCTCTTTATTATGTAAATCTCTTGTTAATTAAATAGATAATATAGAAAAATGGATATGTATGACACAAAGAACTCTGATGAGACCTTCATAACTGGTGTCGAAAACTATTTCAGTTCCACTAGTGTTATACATATTTCCTAATGGGTGTTCATTTTCATAAAGTATACCAGTTTTAGGATATTAAGACCGATATAATAATTATACAATAGGTTTATATTATATCTAACTTTAATATTCGATATTTTTTGTGTTATAAAATGCCTAAGCAGAACTGATTAACAAGAATCAGTTGCAAAAAAAAACCGACCAGGCTTTTGAAACGAATTTGAATGACAAAACATATTCAAAAGCCAATTTATAAAGCTGCAAATTTTGTATTTCAAATACCAAAAAATTTATAAATTTCGCAACAAAAACTTTTTATTTCGCAAGCAATCTGCACTTGTGCTTTGAAAAGTAAGCCCTTCTTTAATGGTGTCCAAAATTTACACACAAAGTTTTTGCATGCTTTATGTGTCAAATACAAAGAAAGTAGTGAAATCTCGAATTATATATACTAAAAATATTTAATAAAGCTCCAATAATTTAATCATTATAAAATTTATGAAGAGGTCAAAAAAATAATAAGAATAATTTTACAAATACAAAGTTTAAATAAACTTTAGCCCCTTCGGTCATTATGGGCCACTCTGTATATTTTTGAAAACATGTTAAAAGAAACATAAACACAAACAGCTATAAATGGTTTAGTGCTTGTTGATATTGGGTGTAATAAGAACTACACAAATATGAATAAAAATAATTTATTAATTTTGGTCAGCTCACTACGCTCTCACTTTTAAATTTGTGATCCCTTTCTATTGTTATCATAATAATGAAAATGTTCCCTTTGAAAACAAAAACAAAACAAATATAAATATAGCAGCCATTTTTAATACATTAAAATATATGTAATTATGTATTCTCAAAGAGCATTTTCCAAAAATGAGATTAACAGTTAAACAACAACAATATTAACATCATATGCAATTATTTTAATAAGAATACTTAAACAAAAACTCACCAAAAAACAGTAAATTCGTTGAACGAAAGGAAATGTCCAAGAAATAGTACCAAATCCAATTAAAATATTTAATTATAAAATTAAAATTACACTCATATGTTTTCTAATTAAAAATAAAAAACAAAATAAACAAAATTACAATTTCACTCTTGGTTTATTTAATATTCAATTTTTTTATTATGTACTTATGTATACTTTATTCAAAAGAGTAGCAGTAAAGTTTTCTAATGCAGGCAATTAAATTTATTTTATTGCAATCACAACAATTTTATTATTTAGGTATTTTAATGGTTAAATATTTTTTTAACACTATTATATATATATGTATGTATTTTGTTAATAACGTTAATATAAATAATGGCAAATAAAAAACTTTAACTTTTAATCTAATTAAAATAAAAAAATAATATTAAAATACTTCTTCCGCCTCAAATTTCCACGACTTTATTACACGACCGCCAATACTTGACTGTCGTCAAAGAACCACAATGCTGCCAAAGTCAAGAGCTTTGGCTACAAACATACAGTGGCAGAGCAACCTAAAATACACACAAACTCTACTATTAATTTATGTTTCTCATTCACTAAACCCCCAGAAAAACAACAATAATCATTTACAGCTTGAAATGTATACTCTCTTCAGCATAAATTTATAATAAGGTTGGAGATTACTTACTTACATATACACACACACACGTTTAAATGAGAGCAGTAGTCTACTTTATCAGAAACATAAAACAAAAGTAACAAAAGAGAAGATCAACTTACAAAACAGGCTTAAAAGAAATAGAGTCACCAAAAAAATAACAACAAAATCTGACAACAGGCACTTAAAACTACTAAGCCAATGTTATTTTTATTGGGGAGTCTGTGAAAAAATATAGTGTTGCCATTTGAAGATTATTATTCAAATCTAAAATCACAAATACTTAAATTCTATTAAAAGAAAACGAAAAACTAAGTGAAATTTATTAATTTATTTTAGTGTCATGCAAAGGAATTGAAAGAATACTTACATAGATATACCGAAAGCTTCTTTTTAACGTGCACATTACTAACCAATGTAACATTACATATTAATAACAAAAAAGAAGCACATTCACCTATAGCTTTACAATATGAGTACAGTAGGGGAAAACTTTATTGCAGCACTGGCAAGTATTAACTTACAGTTATTTTTTGAATTAATTAAATAAGTTTAACATACAGCCATCGGCATAATTCTCATTTTGGTAGACATTGAGAGCACAAACTGAGTTTAGGTTTATTTAATCCAATAATATCGACTACTCTTGAATTAGTTCGGCTTAAAACATTAACTATCCGATTTATAACAATAATTTCACGATATAAAAGATTTATTAAACAAATTTTGCAGGAAAATTAGTTTTAAAAGCTCGTTATAAAACATATATATTTTATGATACAGCCGTAAATCCATAACATAATATGTATTGGATTTTATGCCACCAAAAGAATGATTTACTGCTCCTTTTCAAAATCAATGCCGAAAACATTGGATTCTATGACATCCCTGATTGATTTTTAATGTGTTTTGGATAATAATCTGTAAACGAATCTCTAAATAAGTGTGGCTAAAACTAAGATTTTTAATTCAGATCTAATTAAAATCTAATCCTTGAAGGAGGGCTTGCCACCTAACCTAATCTATTTATGAGAGCCAAAAAAAAATTTTATTTTTTTTTTTTTAATTTCAGTTTACTGCAATTAGCAGATCTAGAATTGCCGATTGTCTGTATAGCGACAAAGCACAGTGAGAAAGCTATACAATAAAAAAATGTCACAATATAAAACCGTGATGCATGTACATAAGTACATACATATGTATGTATTGGTCTCTTGGTAGGTTATTTCTTCTCTTGTTGGCATATTTTATTTTCAAGTTTCCAAAAATTTAACAAGAAAACTGTTAAGATTTCAATTGCACTCAAATTCATTTTGGGGGCATACCCGAATAAACAAATTTAAACACAACGTTTTTCTATTTATTAACAGTTAAACAAAATTGTTAAGCATATTACTGTTAAATTTAAACGTAACATAAGATCCAACATTATCTAACAGCCTAAAAGTATGCTTTAATATTGCTTTAATTTTGTTTCCGTTTATTTTTACAGTTTTGCCACGAAACTTTGTGTGCCTTTATAAATTACGCGAATAAAAATAAAAATAAACTTTTTGTATACTGAAAAAAACAAATATTCTATTAGATGTGTATGCCATATTCATTAAGCGCTGATTATGATTTTTAAAATAAATATTTCTCAATCTTAAAATGACATGTAATTATGTTCTAGTTATCCATACTGAGCATGGTACTATGATTATTAGGTACTCTTTCATCGTCAGCTGATAGTTTTATTTTGGCTATCGGTTCTGTCAAAGTTGTTTGTGTTTTACTAATATTTTTTGTGTTTGTTTTGTTCTGTTTATTCATAATAAATATGTATGTTTTTTTATATTTTTTTTTTCTAGGAAAAAATTTTTTAGGAGTTTTTTACAATAGGTCTGTTTGCGTACTCAAACATTTTTTTAATTTATAGAAGTTTTTATTGGACCGTGTTTGTTAATATAAATTGTCAGTAAGTAGAGAAAAAACAGAAGTTTCTGGTTTTTATTTGAAAAATTTTGAAATTTGCTAGTTAAATAAAAAATAATTTTTAGAGATAGATATGTACATATATTCTATATGAAAAACAAAACATTTATGGAAATATATGTACATGCATGGAAATTTGGTTATTATATTGATCGATTTTCATATTGTGCTGTTGTGGATCGCTAATTTGAGAAAAGAATATCTAATCGTAAATTTCTTCGTCTGTTACATGTTACGTTTTTATTTGTAATTTTATTAAACAATTTAATATTATGATCAAAACAATGTTCCAAAAATTATTAATGGCAGAGAAATCGCTCATTTATATTTTAACTTCATTTATTTGTTTATTTTTATTTTCACAATCAACTATTTTCATTATTGTATTATTTTTTATTTTGGGGAGTAAATTTTATCCAATTTTCTGTAAATTTTTTACCGAGTAATTTTTAGTAGATTTCACTAGAAAAGTGGCCAAACAGACCTTATGTATATATAATGTTTTTTTTTTATTTTCTTTTCTACAGCCAACTGTTGTTTGACAGAAACGACAATGAAAATGCCCTGTTGTTTTTTGTGTTGTAGATGTGCGACTACCTAATAATAATTGTACCATGATACTGAGTTTCAAGCAATAAAACTGAATAATTTTTTTACCTTTTTTAATAATC
Source organism: Metopia argyrocephala (assembly GCA_963576795.1). NCBI lineage: Eukaryota > Metazoa > Arthropoda > Insecta > Diptera > Sarcophagidae > Metopia > Metopia argyrocephala. The sequence continues at coordinate 40,865,756 of OY756208.1, forward strand.
GGATGTGTCATGTAAAGCGATTTCGAGTGAAATTGTAAATATTTGTAATTTATTTTGAGTTAAAGCGAAGGAATATGAAATTTTAACTATATTTTCAGTTTTCCATCCCTGATTTCTCTTCTTGTAGTTATTTAAAACAGCAACTCTGATAAAATGAAAAATCTTATTGTTTAGAAAAATTTCTAACACCCCATATTTTTTACATTCACAACCGCAGAAATAAACGAAATGCACTTGATGAAAAATTATCACATACACAGAGTATAATGAAATTTTGCCATTTGCGCTGCCGATGTTTTGTTCTTGATATACCAAATCCATGGCTCGTATAGACGGGGTGTAAGAATGATAAGAGCCATGCGACTGGCAAATTTTACATACGTATTTTTTGACGTTTCATTACATATTGTTTTTACACTATTATACTTTTATATTTTATCTGAGCATTCAACATGTCGTTATACTAAGTGGGATAGTTTAAAACCAGGGCCCAAATCGCGGCACTCGTTATCGAATGAACGTTCGTATCTAGTAAAATTTCGTCACGTATCGAATAACCAAATTATGGCACTCGATAGCTATCGAATCGAAATTTACAAGAAAAATGTAAAAGATTTTTTGTTTTGTAAAAGAATCAAAACATATGATTCGTACAAATCTAAACAAATAAACAAATAATTTTAAAATAAAAAGCAAGTAAGTAAAATTAGAGCAAAATAATTGTATAATTTAATTTAAACCTAAATAAAATTATTTAGATTTCCTCGTAAAGGCACCCTTACACGACATGTTTTTTACACGTGTTTTTTAGTTTTAAAATACATAAGTTTTTCTTTGTGTATGTCAAAATTAGTCAATTTACATAAGGTTTATAATTTTTAGTCACAAACGTATATGTACATTTGCATATGTAAATAAATAATAAAATTTTAGACACAAAATTTATAAAAAAAAAACTATTTTACACATAATTCATCGCCGACTAATGTTTGTACAGGCATAGGAATATAATATCATATGTGCGCACATACGAAATTAGAGCCTGCTCTAATTGAAATTTTGTCATAAGACTTTCCTTGTGTTTTTTACACAAGCAATGTTTTAGAAGTCACACACGACATGTAACTCTTTACTCATGTAAAAGTTGACAATAACAGTGTAAAAAACATGTCGTGTAAGGGTGCCTTAAGGACCACCGCCAGTTTTTTTCTTCGATTCCATATTAAATAAAAGTTTCTTTTTAACATTATGCTTTTGGTCAACAAACACCTTAAAAATGTTCGAAAAAATATGACGTTAAATAAGAAGAAATACACTATTTACCTTTCGCCAACTTTCAACCAACTTCCGTAGTTGGTGGATCAAATGTATTTAGACAATTTGACAACTCTTCCCACAACCTTTCAGCCGTTTCTTTTCTTTATCTTGTCCGCAATTTGGCAGCATGTTCTTAGCCAAATGTGGATGTTCAAACATGAATTGTTCCATAACGTCCTTTTATTTGCTATTTATTTTGTTTACATTTGTCCTGAACGGGAAAATAAAGTTTTTGTGTATTTTACGCTAAAAAATTATTTGCTACTTACATTTCTGTCGATTTTATTAAAAATAATAAATTTTTTTTCTTGTTATATTTCCAAATAAACAACGCGTATATAATTTCGATTGCTCTTTTAGTATCGAATGGCATTTCGAGCGATGTCATTCGATCGAGTACTCGTTATCGAATGCCAAAATCTAAAATTTCGATACACCTGACTCGTTATCGAGTGCGATGATCTCAAATACAAAAATTTCGAATAACTTTATTCGATAACGAGTGCCGCGATTTGGGCCCAGCTTGATTGAGTATGGGAATCTCTAAACGAAGGAATATTATAGTACACGCAACCAGACAACATTAAAAACATAACCATTGATCACACCTATACTGCCCACATATTATAGAATATTCGAGATTTTAGGAAGTTGTTGACACAAATACTTTTCAGCCAGGTCGATAGCTTAAACCACCATCTAGAAAATTATAAAGTTTACGGGCAATCTATGAGCGTTTAAAGGTCAACATCATCGTTACCATTTTGAAGTCATTAAATACATACATAATACGATATTATCATAATCCAAAATGTAAAGCAAAGAAACTAAATTACAATATGGTGACCGAGTTCGGGCCCCAGAAACAGTGATCATTTTTCAAATTAAGTTTGTTTCGTCTGAAACTATTACTGTTTTTAGCATTAAAATTGGCAAAAAATTTTAATTTTTAATTTCACATCGAGTCAACAGATTCAAAATCCAATTGCTTCTGTTGGTACTTTAAAGATACATAACTACATATCATCATATTAAATGCAAACGGACGCAACTACACAAATTTTCGAATCTAAGTTTTTTATTAATTATATTTCGTTTTATCAAAATGCATGTTTGTGCAAAATTTTAAAATCCTACGATCAGAAATGGCGATTTTATTAACGAAATAACCATAAACATTTTTATATGAAAACCTTACATGCAAATATTCAATTCAAGAGAAACAGTTCTTTTGGATGTTGGTACAAATTGTGACACAAATATCTGTTTGTACTTGATTTTGGAATTAATACATTCAGTTCTTTTTTCGTAAACACTGTAAAACCAGCTTTAACAATCAACTGTTAAGAATAGACTAAAATCTAGGCAAAAGAAATGATAACGAAAAAAAAAAAAAACACACAAAGAGAGAGAGAGAGAAAGTGAAATATATTTTACTAAAGTTACATTATCAAGCTTAGTTTAGATCCCCATCGGGAAATGGTAATCAATGAGAATTGAGAAGGTAATACTAGGAATGTATAATGTTGATTCCGGAAACCATTACCCTTAACACAGAGCATGTCCTACGAAAGTATGGAAATAAATGTTTTTAATGTCGCCCCGTATTTTTTTTAATAAAATGTGGAACAGTGAATTCCTTGTTCTGAAGATGTAGGAATACACATTGTAATCAATATTTACTTCTGTGCCACATGAACTTACTTTCTCCATTCCAAAAGTAATCAATTGTTTCCCGCTGGGGAGTTATAAAGTTAAAAGCAAAAACCATACAAACAAAAAATTAAAATTGTTTATTGACAAGGAAATTTTATTTCCTTTATTGGCACTTTCGATCTTTTCTTTTAGAAAAATAAAAATTTAATTTAAAAAAATTATATTAAAATTAGAAAATATCACACATTTAAATAACTTAAACTAAGAGAAAATTAAAATAAATAATTTCTTATAAAATTAAAATAAAATTAATGGACAGTTCAACAGGTTGGCATTCAATACCGATTGATTTCCAATTTATTTTTACTGACTTCCTTGAAAACGGGTATTTCTGCTCGACTAAAAAAAAATATTTAAAGAAACGTTAAAAAAAAAAGATTTAAAAAACAAAAAAACACAAAAATTTAACACATACAAACACATATTTACAAATACACAGTAGCAGAACAGGAAACACACACACACAAGCATTTGAAAAATTTACCTCTTAAAGGCACATATAAGCATTTCATTTCTCTTCCCTTGGAAACTTTAGAAAGCACTACCCAATAAACCATTTTATTTAAGATACACGTACAATAACAGACGGTAGTAAAAATCTTTATTTTAAAGCATGAAATTTATATATAGTATGTAAGTATGTTTTGTTTATAAGCATACATTTATAATACATTTTGTTCAACATTTTTTATAATAAATTACAAAAGGAAAATATTTTTAAAATATAAAAGCCATAAAAATACGAGTATATTAAAAAAAGTATTACAAAGGACTTTTATGTATATATTTAAGAGGGAGAAGGATAGGGAATGTAGAGATTTTTTCGGGATATATGGAAAACATATTTATTTGCATATGCAGTTACTATTTTACAAAATTTAATTGTGACAAATAATTTTTTTTCTTATTCTCTTTTTTTCTCTTTTTTTAAAATCCTTTTTAGATACTTAATAAATATATTTAAAACATTTAAAATCGTAGATTTATTAATTTACGTTCTGAATATGGAAATGGTATCCATAAGGAAGACAGCGCCATTAATAATCATTAAGGAACCGGCAGCTAAAGCATTACGTTTGCTTTCCTTGAATAAGATATCTGATCTATCGTGCCATTGATCAATGACCAAAGCACCAGAGATGACGAATAAAACACATCCAATAATGGAGAACAAACCATTCAAACGTTTTTCTACAACCGAATTGATAATGTGTCCTGTAAAAGCAAAAAATATATCAATGAAAGCGTTTTAGAAGAAATTACAATTATTTGTGTTTAACTTACCCAGTAATAGTACACCACAGATAACAGTGAAACCACCCATAGTACCACAAACAATCAATTCATTATTGGAAAAGTTACCATTGGTCTCCCACAAGATAATGCAGACAATGGCAATGACCTGTAAAATATAAGAAAAATATAAAGGTTCATCAAAAATTGTTAAAATAAAACTATTAACGGTAATCACTCTTCGTTGCAAACATCTAATTAAAGTCTGGCAGACGTAGCAGCAAAGCAAGCCAATTAACAACAAAATGTGGGCATATATGACAAGTTTGCTTTGAGTGATTACCGTTATTAACACTCGTTTAAATCTTTTAAACTGTGTTTTTTTTTTTTGTTTGTGAATTTATTGGCTTTTTTAATAATGTTTAAATACAATACTATCAAATCAAATCGTTTATTTCCTTATATATTATTCCATTTATTCTCTTAAAACAATGAAAATTTCCAAAATAAATACAAAACCATTGGCGATTGCCAAAGATCCAGCAAATAGTAACGAGTTCTTATCTTTATTACGTTGATATTCCGGTGCCCAGTGTTGTATGATTATTGTACCCGTGGACACAAATAATATAAAAGCAGCCAAATTAAAAAGGCAATTTAAGCGTTTATCTATTGTGCTGTTTAAAATAAGGCCTGGAAAATAATAGATTTTTAAAAGCAGGCAAAAAATAATAATAAATTCCATTCAAATTTTACCCATCAATAAGATCATGCAGATGATGAAGTAACCAGATAGAGTGCCACATATCAACATGGCCTGACCTGAGTAGTTGAGTTGTGTAACACATTCGATTAATATTATCGAAATTGTAATAAAAATCTAAATGTTATTTCGAAGAAACTTAAGTTACGTATGAAAAATATAAATTCTAAATCAAAGACTTACACAACAGAATAGAAGGCAAATATTCAAAGTGAAGAAATTTGGACATTACAGATCACACAAGTAGCAAAAGTATTGTACGAGTATATGCAGCACAAAAGAAAAGAAAGTTCATAGTAAAGTGGAAGAAGTCTCAGAGTTTTACGAACTAAAATAAAATATTAATAAAATATTATTAAAATATTAACCACTTAACTTAACCCAAGGAAAAGAGTATTCCTCTTCGGTACTGAAACTAAAAGCATATCGTTATTGAAAACAGAACTTCAACGGAATTTATACGGTTCTAGAAAAGCCTGTAAATTTATCCGGTAGTCTAGTGTGTACTGTGCTAGACAGCTGGTACCAGGGTCTGTTGCACTACTCTGAGTATATGATCTAAGTCACTCAGTTCGTAATAATTAGAATACAATAATAATATTGTATTGTAACTTAAATAAATAAATATATCCAAATCGTAATATATCTCTCTCACCAGAAACCTTAAAATTTAAAATAAAAAACAAGGATTTTGTGGCAACCAATTGTTTTAACGAAATCGATTTTAATTTGTTTTTATTGAATACCGTTGCAAAACATCTGATTTAAAAGCTTGTTCTTCATGCTAATTTTTATGATTAAAAAAAATTACGAATTTATTTGAATTTATGAACGCATATCAAATTGAATTGGATTTAATTTAGAAGTTGTGAAAATTACATTCTTCTCTCTTCTTGAACCACTTAACTTCCCTTCCTTTCCTTTATTTTTGCAGGATGAGAACACACTTTTATGGATTATAGAATTGATTGGTTTAAGTTTTTAGAAAAACTTATAAGACTATATTCATAAAAGATATTTTAATAAAAAATGTAAACCTGTTATAAAACGAATTTTCATACAAAATTTATCTTATAAGCCTTAAATAATAATAAATCAAAATTATTTTTAATAAATAGGGGCATATATGTATATCATGTAGTATGTATTTATAAATCAATATCAATCACCAATTTATGATGTCAATTTCAAAATAGTAGCCTTAACTGACTATACGACAACAATTGAAACCAACTGAATATGCATTGGTGTAATTGTCTAGCCTGCCAAGGTCTATCCCAGGGATGAGAAACAGACAGCCAGCGGGCCGCTTGCGTCCGCCAAGCAAACGTTACTACTTCCCAAAAATATGCACAATATATAGACATTTTAATCAACGAATTTCAATTACGATTCCAAATAATCAAAGCTGAGAAGACAGCAGTATCCACGAAAATGCTTTCCTCGCCATTTAATACCGTTATGGATACAGTTCCCGAAGACTTTCAAATAGAAGTGATTGACATGCAGAATAATATCGATTTAAAAAATGTATTTTTCTCAGTAAACATCGAAAATGTTTATAAATCTTACGTAAGCCCTGAGAAATTTCCACTTTTGACGAAAAATGCAAAGCAAATGATGTTTCTGTTTGGAAGTACGTATGCTTGCGAACAATTATTTTCAACCATGAAATTAATCAAAAATGACCACCGATCAAGACTGAGTGATGCACGATTAGAAAGCTGAGTACGTTTAGTTACCTCATCAATTCCGGCTGATATTGATCACCTTGTATAGGAAAAAGAGTGCTAAGTTTCTCATTCAAAATTTGAAGTAAATTCGTTTTTCAATTCTTTTTTTTTTTTTTGTTTTTGTTTTTATTTTGCATTAAAATCTATATATGAACAGCGTTATGTATAATAAAAAAATTAGCAGGTCGTTGTTTACAGTGACCAAGTTTGTCATTTCAATACGTGAAAATTCTTACTCAAAGGTACAAGGCATTTAATTTTTTGGATTATCTGACTAATTATAAAATAATGGGTATAGAAAGTTTTAAAAATATCAGTCTGTAGCGGGTGATAAACTTGCCAGGTTTTTGTCCCATGTACTAACGAGTTGCTAATTTTCCATTATACATACGGCCGGAAGTCTTTACTTTTTATTTAATTTTTTATTTTTTTATTTAAATTTTTGTTATAAATAAAGTTTTGTAAATTGATAAGTATTACGTACGGCCCGCCAAAAAATTTTAAAATGTAAATTGGCCCGTTGATTAAAAAGGTTGCTTACACCTGATCTATTCTACTGTATTCATATAAAATTTTAAAGGTTATTGTTGTATACTAGATATTAATTTCTAAATTCATCGCCTGTCTCCGCCTATACATTACAGTTATAGAGGGCTTATTTGACAAGTATTGAATAGAAATTTGTCTAATAATCATTTAATAAAACTACAATATTTTTATGAATACCACAGTATGTATTTAATATCTTATTAGTCTCACGTTTTAGCTCAATTTTTCTCACATTTCTTCATATAGGATAATTTTATTTTAATAAGGCTATATTTCTAATGATCTGCTGGCCCACACTGTTCCAATTTCCATTCGTAATTAGTGTAATAAACAATGATGCTTAGAAATAAAAAAAAAAATTATTAAATATTTTTTATCAAATTGCTGCAGTTTAAAAACTTTTTACAATTTTCTCTCAAATGCTATGGCAATAAAATAAAATAAAATCTTATCATTATTTATTTATTCTCGTTTACTTAATCATTATAAATAAATGCAAAATAATTTATATGTAAACTTAGTATTCTTTTCACTTTATAAATAAAGAAAATTTATTAAAATCTTAATTTAAATATGACTTCATAATATAGAATTTGCCATGTGTTAGTGCTCTGCAATAGCACGTAATTTTATATGCCTAATCGTTATTGGAAGCATTACAGCTGAAATGTTTAACCATTAGCTGCATTCCAAAACATCGACATCATCATAATAATCGCATCTACTGTAAAATAAATTAACAAAAGAAAAAGGAAAAGGAAATGCGAAAACATATAATTTTTTTATTTTTTAAATAAAAAATATTACAACAAAAGACAAAATCAGTTTTATGAGCTCTAATTCAGCATAGATTCTTAAGCAGCGGATGTTTTTACATATACATACACCCTGTTTTAGAGTTACGACATAGATTCTCGCATCACTCATGTTGTGTGTGTCACTTTTTATCCATGAGTACCGGGACCTACAGTTTACAGTCGATTCCAAACGACAGATTTGAGAAGCTTTTTCATGGCAATTAATTACTCTCAGAGCTTTTGCCAGAAGACTGTTAAGAGAAATATTTTTTTATATTTTTTTTTTTTTTTTGAGATGTCAGAGCTGAGGTTTGAACCCCGAATTATCGTCTTAGTAAGCCAATACACTAACCATTAGACCTCGACGACTACAGTCAATATATATAATATTTGTGGAATGGAATACGAAATATTTGCCTGATAATACAGTCAACAGGTAACATTTATTGTCATATGTTATAAAGTTTTTGCTCAAAAACAACAGCTCAGAAGCCTTATTCTGTAACTCTCCTAAGCTGAAGCTCTACCGCTAAAAATTTATACGAACGCATATTGCCATTTAAAATCTCCATGCCTATTATCTCTAAAACTTCTTATTTTATATATTCTAACGCCCAGTGTATTTTAAAAATCAAAAATTTTAGCATTTTGGCTTTAGAGAATTACAGAATAGGGCCCCAGTTATATCTCAAGTATCATACGAGGTCTATATATAAGAAAAGATGAGTTTTAATTTTTCTCAAAAAATATTAAAGGCATTCGCCTTTTGATATAACACATTTATGTCAGCGATTTTTCCAATCCTCGAAGCCATGATATGCATTTTTTGGTGGGACCTGCAGGAGCTCTCTCAGCGATTCGGTTTTGTCTCCGCAATAAGAGATTTTTATATTTATATTTCAAAATGTAAGAAATGGGCTTTGAACCCGGAGTTCTTTACATTTAGCAACCTATTTACATTCTAACCTCAAGTTTGGCCACCTGTTACTTAAATGTAGAAAAGGAAGTTAAATGCAGGAAAGAGATCATGGTACCACCCACATCCAAAGTTGTAATAGTGGTCGAAGTAAACTGACCATTTTTATGTGTCATACTATTCACAGAAGGCTGTTGTTTTAAATTATCATTTTATTTTAACATAAAATAGATTTTTTTTTATTTATTTAAAAAATTCGTTGATCATAATTATAAAATCAATAAAAGACGACTTCCGCAATGTTAAAAATATGTAGATCAAACATACGCTTATTTACTGACATTGCTATCTACCGTTTACAACTTTATTTTCTGGGAAATTTTTATTACTCATCTCGAAATAATTGTAATGGTTTCTTGGCGAGCTTTATATTTTAAATATTAATGATTAATATTCTTCCCAATATTTGTATTTTTTTGTTTACAATTATCAATTTGTTTATCAGTTTGTTATTCTTTCTTTTTAACAAATTGTCAAGATGTTGTTTATAAATTAAATATTTTTTTTCTCTCTCTGTCTATTTATTTATTTATTTACATATTTATAGAAAATTGTTAACAATAAGTCGGTCGTTGGCGCTAAATTAAATCTTTTTGCTTTTTAATGGAATATTGATATTTTGCATTAGTTGATAAGGAGCCTACTACTACTCAACCACTTGATATAAAAAATAAACGCTTTCTGGTTTTGGTTCTATCAAAAATTTATCTCAATTAATATATTTAAGTGTCTATTTGTCTTTATATTTAAATTATGACTATTGTGTTTTATTTTATTATTATTTTGGCAATAGTTAACAACATTTTCTTTGAATTTTGCTATTGGTTTTTTTTCGTATGTATTTCATAATTTATAATAAATAATTTTTTATCTTTATCGTCATATCAAATGTTTTTATTTATTATTTTATTAAAATTATAATAAATAATAAATATTATTGTCTTATACATGGCTATTGGTGAAAATCAATTGGTAACATTTTGAATTTTAAAATCATAAATAAATTGAATAAGTACGAGTAGCACTTAAAGGAAAATTTATTTAAATCTGATCATAAATTTTAAAATGAGACGTACACATGTATATACATTTCGAAATTTTTATCGTAGTCAAGATCTAGACCACTTAATATATGATATTAATGAATACGTTTTTAAAAGAAATAGGCAAGAGCGGATTTAAATAGTAGTAAATCTCGTTTTTTTGTAAAGACTCACTATTAACTAAATGGCGCTGTTGGTTATTTCTTTTAAAAACGTGTTCATTATTATCAAATAGTAAGTAGTCTAGATGTTGATTACGATACAAATTTTGATGCGTGTGTAGTCACAATATATACAGGGTGTCTCAGAGCTCAACGTCAAGCCGATACGCAGTGATAGGATTGATTGTAACTATCATGAGAAAACATAGAAATTTTGTCAAACTGTAACCAGTTTTCGGTTATTGCGGTTAATTTTTATTATTTTTGTTCATTTAAACCGTAACCCTGAATAACATTTTTAGAGCCACATTCAAAATAAATTACGCAATTGCTCCAAGTTTTCTAGAATTAAGACTATTTGTTAAACTATGAATTTAAAATTTTTAATTTCGTCGACTTTGAAAGGTCCTCCTTTAAAAAAATGTACTAAAGTGCCTTAGCAAGTGCCATTAAAAGTTCGCGCATTTAATCAGGGGGCTTATTATGTATTGAGATGCGAAAGTCAATGCAATGCGCAAATGAAAATAAATTATAATTTAAAAATAAGAGGTTCCCCCCCCCCCCCTCCAATATGTTCATGTTCACGAAACCGCTCCCTGACAAATCCAACCTATTCCACCAAGAAACGAATGATCAGGAGTTAATTATTTATTAAATTACAATCCAATGTTTATATTACAGTGTAGTGTAACAGGAATCGAAGTCACAACCCTTACACTAGGAGTCTATACTGAGGCACCCAGAAAAAGAGGTAGTAATTTTACAGTTTATTTTTTGTTGCTCTTAAATAATTGTTGTATAACTTCAAATAGTAAAATTTTAGAGGAAAAACTCCCCTGCAGATAAAATAATTAGTATGTGAGTAGAAGTATACTAGTTGCTTTTTACTTCAAACTGGTTGCCTATCTGTCCTTTTTTCATATAACGAACTATCGATTTTAATATTAGGTTGTCATAGGAGGCCAACTAGTTCATTTGTGCACAGTTACTTACTAGTATTATACTAGTTATTATTAACTAGAACATGCACTATATACGGAAATATTAGTCTTTCACCTAGTGTTTTTAAGACAGCTTAGTACTAGTTGCGTAATTTACTAATTCTTACCACTCCGTTCTATACCATTTTTGGACTAGTGTTAAAATTGGACAGTGTCCGATTAAATATTGCCGAAATTAATTAAAATAATTTTTTTAGTATGAATTTTTCTACATAAATAAATAAGATAAGAGTTTCAGCAAAGAATATTATGTATTACCTAAAATTAATTAATATATACACATAGGTTTAAAAATGACCACAAACATAAATTTACATTTTTTAAACTAACTTGATTGAACTGATTCTCATTAAAGGCATCTAAAAAGAATACACGTATAATTTTGAACAAATTTATGTTTTTTTATTATAACACAATGAAAACTAAATGACTTTAATGACAATATAAAACTGTACAGTCTAAAGACTACAGTCTTTTTACAACTAGTAACATGACTGTCTCAAAACGTTACTAGTTGTAACTTTAGCTGCAAAGATCTTTGCCATATTTGGGTATTAAGGGTATTTTTTCAATTAAGGTTGACATTTTCATGGAAATGTCCATATAAATGAAAGAAAAAAAAACCGAAAAATTAAAAAAAAGCAAAAAATATTTCAAAATTTTCCCATTAGATCATCATGCAGAAAACCAAAACATTCAGTTTTGATTTCAATAAAAACAAATAAAATATTGAAATTCTATTCCTACTTACATATAAATATAAAAACAAAATAGGATTGAGTAGCATTCGATTAACGATAATAAATTTTGTCAACAAGTACTATAAAAATCCATTAACAGACACAAAATAAATGATATGGGAAAATTGTTTATGGATGGTGTTAAATATTTTTAAGAAATATTTTTTATACAGATTTTTAATCTACATGCTATATATTAAAAAAGAAAAACTAATTGTTATGGCATTTATATATACAATATATATAATATATGTGTATATATTTTCAATATTTTATTTATTTCAGTTTAATGCATTTCTTTATGGTTCCTTATACAGTACATTTTTTACTTTTATGCGTACATATTAGAATTTAGTAGGTAATTATTTAGTGAAGAATAAAGAATATATCGTCGATGGAATTAAGAAACGATGTAACTGACAAAACCTTAAATGTTCACAAGAGCCCAAAAACCTGTATGAAAGTAGAACAGAGACACTAGTATTTTTCAAAACCAGGACGACGTAAGTGAATTTATTTTCATCGTAGAAATTTGGGACCGATACTAATCGACTCGTATTTTTTTTCTGATAAAAATGATGCAAAAAACGCGGCTACGAGCTATAATGATTCATTTGAAAAGTCTAATTTTTTACTACCTTTTCTAATTTGGGAGTGCGTGGTATAGTGGTTAGAGCGCTCGCACAAAAACTCAAACGGCCCAGGTTCGAATCCCACCAAAGGTAAAAATTGAAAAAAGTTAGTTTGCGGTTTTTTCCAAAATTATGTTTTAAAAATAAGAGGTCCCCCCTCCAAGAAGTCCATCTACAAAGTAACCTCTCCCTGATCGGTTGTTAAGGGCGTTATATGACAAGTTACCTTGACATGTTAGAATTACTTGTCGTTGATATTTAGTCGATTAACATTTGGATACAAAAAATCAAATCCGACGAATCGATATTTCTGCATCTTCTTCAAGACGTCGCCTTACAACATTGTGTTACATATTAAAGAGTTTTAATATTGTGAAATGAAATGACAAAAGCAAAATATTTATATTACATGAACCACCCTAATATTTATAAAATGCTCCCCTTCCTTTATTTATTGACATTGACATCTTCCATATTTGTATTGCTAATTTACGAGTTTATGCTTATAAAGTCATTATCAGTTTCATAGTCATAAATAATCCATTATCCTTAGTACTAATGATTCAGTAGCTGATACCTAGTGAGAGTAACAAGGTATGGTGTGTCTAAATATTGACTTTAACACTGACGACAATGTCAGTTATTTGTCAATTAAACTGCATAATTATGAATTTAAGGTGTGTACTAAACAAGAGTATGAGTGAGTATTCATTCAAACAATTGAATAAAATAAAGGAAAAACTGACGCAAGTCTAGCAAAAATTAAAAAAGAAAAAATATTTTATTATTTATTTGATTAAATATTTAAATTAAATAAAGTGAAACAATTAATCTGTCACAGTAGTACCAGGTTCAAAATTAATTAAAATAAAAGTAAATAAAATTATTGTATGTATGTATGTATGTATGTATTAATGTGACCCATATTAACACGCATCGTGTTATCAACAAATAATAAAATAAAAAAGTATTCTAAAATTATAAATTATTTAAACAATTAATTTTTATATTATTTAAAAATTGCTAAATATTAACAAAAAAATACTCATAAATTTGTTTACAATGTCTCGTGATGGTTTATTGTGAATCCCTTTTAAGTTTTTTGTTTCAAATGTAAACAATTATTTTTTCTTTCGTTTCTTTGGATCTTACCGTGGGCCTCCACGTGCAATAAACTTTAAACCCCAAATCTTATCACCTACACCATATGTTCATGGGTAGACCACAAAAAAATGTATTTGCTCATGTATGGAGTGTATGTTGTTCACGTTTTTGCTTTTTTTTTCTAAGAAATAATGTTCAACACAAGCCGCCAAAATTAAATTTATAAATTTGATTTTTTACTGAAAAAATTACTTTTAATCATTCACATATAAATGTATATATTAAATAACTAAAAAAAATGAATTTTATGCTACTCGTATTGTATTTTTGTTTCAAGTTATGAACAATTATGTTCAACCCCCTTGTTTGTTTACAGAAAGAATTTGGTGTCTATCCTCTTGTAAATATATCGTTGGACAACTGCCTAAAGTGCATAAGACAAGTAAAACAACACTTTTTTATCAGAAGAATCCGTGTAGTCATGCTCTTTCTAGTCCGTTCGTCTACCATACAGTTTCCTAGTATATCGCTATGTCCTGATACTTAAATACGTCTGCTATCGAAATATTCCGCCCCTACCAAAACCTTGTCATTATTTTTTTCACTAAAATATGTATATGTACATATGATCATAATGGCGACCTAAGAAAATAGCCGACAGAAGAGCTAATATAAAAGAAAAAAGATAGAAAGTTACGGTTTACCCAATGGTTATTTCAATTCCTTCACGAATAAATTATGTACCGTTAGTAAAAGCCATTGATTGTTTCTGCATAGTTACGAGCTGAAACGTGCGAAGGCTAACCCATAAACGGCGCTAAAGTGTATACAGTGACTAGACAAATCACAGACTTAAAAGTAAAAATCGGCTGTTATTAATTTCACTACCGCTTATAAACATCAATTATATGTATTTTTCAATGTTGCCACCTTGTGTGTAATTGCACATATTGTGTGTAATTTTTGATTCTGTTTGTAGCTTGTGTGTAATTGGTTTTATGTGTAGGATAGGATAGGATAGGAGGAAGTGGCAGCCTCGTAATTACAAGGCACACTTGAGCACGCATAGCGGCCCGTTGTGATACCACATGATGTGGGGAGCCCTGATAGGCAGGGGCTCCACACAAGAAGCACTACTTCTCCAGAAAATTATGCTGGAAACCAGCCAGAGAGCCCAATAAATTTGGCAATTGATCCAACATCCAGGACCGACAGGTCAGTCAAGCCACCGAAAAAAGGACATCCTAATGTAAGAAATCTGCGTCGAGCCAGAGATGGACACTGGCAAATATAGTGGACCACAGTCTCCTCTTCCTCAGCCGACCCACAGCCACGACAGAAGTCATTTGCGGGCAAGCGCAGTCTCTCCGCAGCGTGTGTGTAATTTTGATAACCGTGAAGGAATACATAGTGCACTAGCCAAACTGAACATGTTTTCGACTCCAGCTTTCGGCAGTCTAATCAGAGTGCTTTGTGTTCTGTACATATTTATGAAAAAAAATCTATGTATCTCGCTTCTATCTTCAATATTCCAATACAATCACTGCATGAGTAGGGGTTTACTCCTAAGTATTTGTCTTAAAAAAAACTATTTAACTCACACTTTTGTAGAAATCATATATTAAAATTATATTTTTCCTTTATTCTTGTAATTATGTAGTTAGTCGACGTAAAGTCAAACACAACACTTTCTATCATATTCTCCTTTTCTCACCATTATTGCATTTTTGTAGATAGTTTAATATTTATTTGATGTAATTATTAAGTATGATGACACCTTGAAAGAAAAGATATACGAAAATATATTTCTTTCGGCGGCTACCTCTTAGCAGTCTTCTGTCAAAAGCTCTGAAAGCAACCGATTGCCGTGAACAAGCTTCTCAAGTCTGTCGTTCGGAGTACCCATAGATAAAAATTGACACGCAATATTGTATTGGCCAATTATGTATGTATCTAAGTATATAATAATGAAGTTTTAATGTTCAAATATAAAGGATTGTACATAAATAAAGGTGTATATATTAAAATGAAATTCTGTGTGTAATTTTTTTTTTTTTTTCATATGTGTAATTTCGGTCTCGGTCATGTGTAACTAATACTTGCTATCTCTTTCATTTTAAATAGTGCGAGTAGTAAAATTGTTGTGCTGTTCTGTTATACTTGATCAAGTTTCGAGAGTGTATACACAGTCATACCGAACTTTAAAATAAAATAAATGTGACAGCTGCCGAACTATTTGTTCGTGAGAGAAGAGAACTTCGTGTGCATTACAATACAGAATTACTTTTGTGCGAAAAAAAAATGGTAATCAAAGACAAGCGGGCAAATTACGGCAATCGATATCGAGTGAAATTTCATACAATTAAAAAACAATTTTCATACAAATTTCTTCTTGTTTATTATTAGGATAGTCACATATTATTACTGCATTCAAAGAGCAAAAAATGTTTTGATTTTCGGACTACTAATTTGAGGAACTCGAACGTGCTCCCTCCTACTAATAGTTGAGTGTCATTATAGTAGCACGATACAAAAAACCTTTTAGATCAAGGTTATGCGCCGCTGGGAAACTTACTGGTTAGTAATAAGAAAATATTCTTAAAATATATTTTATCTAAAAAAGAGAGTCTAATAATTTAATTCCAAAAAAATAATTTCTATTTAAATTAATTTCCCTTGTAAACCTTTTACCATTATGCAAAATTTGTTAACAATAATCATTTAACTATAAATAAATAAGTGAAGGGTATCGAAAATTCGTGCATGATCAGTTATAATAATTTTTCTTCTTTGTTTTCATTTTATAAGTAAATGTGTTTTGGCAAAAATCATAAGCAAATAAAACTTTGCAAAAAGCAAAAGTAAAGCACACACTGTGCTCCATTATTGCAAATTCTGAAAACAAAAGATATCCAAAAACAAACAATATTCAAGTGTCAGAAACTGTCAAAAGTTGTTGCTTTAAAAAAATATAATAAATTAGTTGTCGTATTTTTTTAAAAAGTGTGATTAATAAAACATTAACAGTAAACCCAAGAAACCTATTTGATGGTCAAGTAGTGTTTTGATCTAAGATCTGTTTAAAGAAATTGATAAAAAAATTGAAATATAAGCACATACGCATGTACGAGTATTTAAGTGACCACACACATTAGGAAAATATTTAAACAAATGTTCAACGAAAAATATTAACCACTATTTTCTGAAAATAGTTTTTTTTTTTTAATTTGTTTCAAAACAAATAATAACAACCAAAATAACAGTTATTTTTTGTTTGTCAAAAATTTGATCAAATGTTTGCTAAATATGATCTCACTCCCCCATCTGTTTAAAAACTTCTTAGAAAAGGAATTATAATGTGCCCCTTTCAACTCTGTGCTGTTACAAATATTATCTCAAATTCAGCATACCCTTAACACCTACGGTAGTTATTGTTGTATAGAACCGTAGATTAATTTAATGTGATATGTGACTTAATTTTAAATTATTTTTAATTTTAAATACTTAACGCTGACAACTAATAATCTATTCACAACGCGTGTCGTTGTATTTCGCTATTCTTTGCACGCACATATTATTGAATAGCTTAAAAATTTAAATTCATTTGATCAACATGAATTACACTGTCATTGAAATAAATATTTTACTTAAAAAAAATTAAATTAAATGGAATTTACTTTTTAGTCAAGAATGATATCACCATTGCCAATGCCGATTTTTTTTATCACTCTTCAAGTGTAAGTATATCCAGAAGCCAATATAAAAATAAGAGCATAAATCAATTTAATTATATTTATTACTACGCAGGGTGCATGCCACATATGTATAAACTACTGCTGCTATACATCAACCACATTCAATATAATGTTTTTTTATGGTTTCTCGATCAAATTTCTTTTACCACTCTCTTATGTAGCCTGCTTCACAAATAAATTAAAAGGAATTTTTGTCTGGTTTTGTTTGAAAAACAATTTTGTTTATTCTCATTTCGAGTAATTATTTGGAAATATTTTTGGTTTATTAACATTTCAATTGTTTGCAATTTAAAGGTGATTTTTTTTTTAAATAATCTCTGCAGGGCTCGTTATAGTTAGAAGTCAAGTTGGTGAGTTCAATATTTAAAAAATTTTTCAATTTTAAGACGAAATAATGAGTTCAAAAACACAAACACAACAATCTAGGGCACTACTCGAATTTCCTTCTATCATAATGGCTTTGGCATTAGCTGCTCATTTAGCGTTGTTACAATTTTGCTTAAGTAATCATACGAGTATTTACCAAATGTTGACCATCATGACTATCCTGTTTCATGTTAATGACTGAAGGCAACAGGCAACCGCTTGAATTTAGTTTTGGAAGACAAATTAATGCGGAAAATGAGAGCAAAAACTCTTTTAAAAATTTTTTAATTTTTTTTCCGCTTTCCACTATAAGAAGTTTTTAAAAAATAAATTTTTTAATAAATAAATTAAAAGATAAAATGCTTCCTATGATTAAAAAATTCAATGGCACAACAAATTTATTCCTAGGAGTGTCCCTTAATATAGTCATTTAATGTAGTCGCCGTGGTCTAGTGGTTAGTGTGTTGACTTAATAAGACGATAGCGCCGAGTTCAAATCTTAGCTCTGACATCCTCTCAGCTGTCTTCAGCAGTCCGTGAATAAGCTTCTTAAATCTGTCGTTCGGAGTTGACTTCAAACTGTAGGTCCCGGTACTCATGGATAAAAATTAACACACACAAGTGTGCTGCGAGAAGCTAGGCCGTAACCCTCACACAGTGTTGTAAGAACCAATTATGTATGTATGTATGTCTCTTAATATGTTATTCTTTATAGAGAGAAAATATACAAAAATATAGGGAAAGCTCGAGTTTTAGCTATTTTAAGCCTCTTTGCTAAACAATCTGGGACTTATCCCTATATGTATATGAATATATATAAATCTCTTTATAGGTCTGTTTGATTTCGTTGAAACTTGGAACAATAGGGTCTGTTGTTTTCAAAATTGGACCTGGGCATAGTACCTCCCATACAAACTTAATACTGATTTTTGTATATAATAAAAACGGTCAAAGCTAAAGTTTCTAAATTTGCTCTAAACGACTACACGGTGAAAGAAAATCATCAGTCAGAAAATAAGCGTTGAATCTCTCATTCAAGTTAAAATTGATTTGTTTGTATCTTGATAAGTTTTGAGGCTAAAGTTTCTGAATTTGGTGAGATTGATTTCGTAGTCGATAAAAATCATCAGTAGTGAAAATGGCTGACAAGTAGGCGTGGTACCTCCCACACAAACTAAATATTGACTTCTGTATATCTTGAGTTACCTTACAGCTAAAGTTTCTGAATTTGATCTGAATTTCTTTGTAGTAGCTAAAATTTATCAGTCGGAAAATGTGGACAAATGGTAGTGGTAGGTTTAGCGAAGCACGCCGAGTTTAGTCTAGTAATTGAATATTATTTTGCATTTATGTTTTAAATTAAATATTTATTTTTATTCGCTTTCTTTTTATAAGGTTTAGATAGTGTAGTTTTATCTAATAAAATTAATATAATCTTCCGATTCTTACTATCGTCTAATTAAAAAACGTTTTTTTCAAGTATTTTTGGCTTTAAAATTTTTAACAAGCATAGAAATTTACCAGCACTGTGCTTATCATAATAACAAAAATCTTAGGGGATATACATTCAATACATACTTGTTGTCTGATCTATTTAAAAGCGACTAAACTTTTCCATATTAAATAATAAAACTATTTTAAGAAGTATAATTAATTTTTAATTTCTAAGAAACCACTTGATATTATTTGATTTAAGAGTTAAGAACAAAAATATATTGAGATAAATCATTCAATACAAATGTTTTAAAACGCCTTTATCGAAACATACATATTTAGTTAATAATTTTATAATTAGAATTATTAATATTAGAATTATTAGTTATTGTATAATTTGAAGAGAATTAATAAAATCAATAAAGAAAAGTTTTGTTTAATTGAAATGATATATAGCATTTAATCGGAGTTATGTTTTTATAGAAACACACAGAGAAACACTCAGACAACATCAAATGCAAATCTTACAATAGCGAAAATCTTACAAATTCACAAAATATATTTATTAAACAAATATGGGCATTCAAAAATAAAAAATTGTCAATATATTAAAAATGTTCTTAAAACAATTTGTAAAAGAATTTAAGTTTCAATAAAAAATAATAATAATTCAAAATTCCGGAAAATCCTATTTGTTTTAAAATAATGCCGACCCGATCTAGAGGAGGAAACATTGGCAGGTACACTCGACGGGCCCGAACTGAAAGAGATCAACGAGCAAATTCTACACATGATCAACATTTACAACGGAATATCGAGCTTTCAAACCGAGTACGTGTAATTCGTGCTTAATTGGAGACAAAATCAAAATATTTTAGGGCAAAACAACGTTTGCCGGGTCAGCAAGTTAATATATATATATATGTATATAACTGGAGTAATAATAAAACTGTTCGGGGTGCATGGCATACTGCTTAGAGCGCTCAACTCAACTCAAAACAGCCCAGGTTCAAACCCCAGCAAAGGTAAAAAACTTAAGAATAAAAATTTGCGGTTCTTCTAGATTTTAATTAATAAAATAAAGGGTTCCCCCTCCAAGCAGTCCGTCCTCTGACATCCACTCTCTTTCACCTTTGTCATGGCATCTTAAAGCCAATGATCAGGGCAAAATGCGCCACCTACTGGGAGGATAACAGCTACCTAGCGAAGATGCTCACCAGTTCAGAATCAACATGCAGCGACAAATGGAGCAAGTACAGTTTATTCAAGGGTGAAGGTATACCACTGGCCTTTGAATGATCAAATTGACAGCAACTTGTCTCGTCTTATTAATAGATAAATTAGGGCCTAATTTAAAATGCGTTTAATGATGCATGTCCCTCTGTGTGTTATTATTCTGTGCAAGTGTACTTCGTACACTGATGTGCAAATTGCAAAAAAAAAAATTATATTGCATGTAATGGCTTTTAAAAAAATAAAGCCAACAAATTTTATTAAAATTGCATTAAAACTTTTTTATAACTGAAAATTTTACGTATTTATTAAGTTTTTTCTTTCCCTATAAAGTAACAAAAAATCAAATTACGCTTTAAGCCATGGATATGCTGGTTTAGTGTATCACCAAACTTGTTTAAATTCTAGAATTTATTTATTATAATTAAAAAATATTCAAGTAATTAAAACAATGTAAGAAAAAAAATTTTTTTTTCTTATCAAGCTGTTCAATGAGTAAAATTATTGTATTTACTGCCTTCTCTTGCTTGTATGAAATCAGGTCATACTTTTATGGATTATTTTAATAAGAATTAAATCTTTAATTGTGATGACTAATTAATTGATATCAGAAAAACAAAAATAGTGAGTAAGAAAAAAATTAAACAGAATGAATGTTAATTTAAAATAAGTAGTTTTATTAATAGTCTTATCATTGTTTTAATGGATGGGGCTCATTAAATTTTAGCATTATTCAGCAAAATCTGGAATTACATGTTTTTAGTTTTCGCATACAAATTATTTTACATACTCGTACATACATAATTGGCCATTACAATTTTTTAATGCACCCGTATTCTGTACGTCAATTTTAAACCATGAGTACCGGAATCTACAGTTTAACATCGAATGCGAACGACAGACTTGTGAAGCTTGTTCATAGCCATAATCAGTTACTCTCAGAGCTTTTGTCAGAAGACTGCTAAGAGTTGGGTGCCGAAAGAAATATTTTTATTATTTTGCCAGTTTAATAAACACACACTAGATGGAAAATATCAAAACTGGACTGAGTAAAACGAATATAAATTCGATATTAAGCGAAATTTCAGGCATAATTTAAAACAATTTACATAGAAATTTCATTTGATATCGAATACCATTCAATATCAGGCGAATTCGTTTTACTAAACTCAGTTTATTAATTTTCAAGACAGTGGATAGCAAGGAATTTAATGACTGAGTTGGGCACTATTTTTGAAGCTTCATAATGGCTTAATAAGCATTATAGAGACAGTAAGACATTAGCTATTATTAACTAATATTTCTCTGGTGATCTCTTAACGAGTACAGACGTGTTTTTTTTGCGACCGCATAATAATTAGTGTGATTAGTAATAGGTGTATTTTTGATAGAGGAAATTTAAATATTTGTAATAGGTACCTATTACGAATTTTTGTTTCTTTTATATTAGTTTTGTGCATTGTAATAAGTGGAAAGTGGATAGCACTGAAACTTATTACCTCCGGATGGAGAGGTCAGGGTCGGTGCCCACTTTAAGTGGCACCCCTTTGACGATGGAGCCTACCTTGGAAGGCCGTAGTGGTGGAGTTGGGTCTTTCGGAAACACCGAAAGGTGGTTTGCGGAAGCCTTAGCCCAGCTGAAGGAGGGACTGTCAGGAATGAGGTCCATTATTAAGGAGATGGGGGCAGCTGTTAAAAAGCAGCCAAACGTCAGCAGGTCCATTAAAGACTCTCTTCCAAAACTGGAGGAGAATGTTGACAAATTGGAGTGGCTCACCATGAGCTATTCGAAACCGCAACGTCCGGATTATGTAGCGGCTCCTAGATGTCTCACCAAGGAAGGTGGGAAGAGGAGGGCAGGTAGTCCGCCATTGGTAGAGGCGCAGAAGAGCGCAAAAAAGGCGAAAGCCAGCGAGGTCGTCTCCAAACCGGAGACTGAAAACGGTGCACCCGCGACAAGAGCAGCATCTCAAAATGCTGCCTCTTCAAAGGTGACCCAAACCCCCGCCGGGAAAAAGCGCAACCGCGCTCAGGGAAAAGGTGCTCCTCAGGATACTGCTCCATCTAATGAGGATGGACCGAGTGGTAAGAGGGGCAATATGCAGAGGAGGAAGCGTGGTGGCGAGAAGCCAGAAGCGATTGTTCTAAAACCAGCAGCTGGTAAGACATACGCGGAAGTGCTTAGTGCCGTCCGATCGCAGGTCAAACCGGAAGCCTGTGGAGTGGCTGTTAGGTCAATACGGAAGACCAAGGCGGGAGAGCTTCTTGTGGAGCTGAAGAAGTCCACCACTGAAGGAAGAAACGCCTTTAAACAGGCGTTAGAGAAGGCAGCGGGCGAGACGAGTGTAGTCAGAGAACTGGTCCCTATGAGTAAGGTAGAGATCAGAGATCTCGACGAGTGCACCTCTGTGGAGGAAGTGGAAGTGGCTCTCCAAGATATTCTTGTAGACTACAAGGGTGTTCTGGAGGTGTTTCTGGCCAAGCCCAACATGAGGGGGCAACACATGGCTATTGCCAAGATGGAGGCGAAAGCTGCCAAGGTTCTCCTCGAAAGGAGGACAGTGAAAATCGGTTGGGTCAACTGCAGGATGCGCGGCAGAGTGGACGTCTCCAGGTGCTTTAGGTGCCTGGGGTACGGTCACCTTAGTGGAAACTGCAGCGGACCTGACCGAGGCAATATGTGTTTCCTGTGCGGGGTAGAAGGGCACAAGGCAAAGGACTGCAAGTCCCAGCCGACATGCTACCTATGCTCCGACATAGGGGAAAATGGCCGCAAACATATTGCAGGTTCGGGCGCTTGCGGAGTATTCCGCAAGGCATTAGATGATGCTAAGCGGACAATATGAGGGTCATCCTACAGGCCAACATGCACCGCAGCAGAACTGCTCACGACCTGATGGGGCAGATCCGTCTCGAGAAACAAGCTGATCTTATTTTGATCAGTGAGCAGTACCGAGACGGATGTGCGCCTACGTGGTTTAGGGACAACCTCGGTACAGCGGCGATATGGATCCCGGACCCGAGACACTTCTGTGTTTCGGCCCATGGCTCTGGAGATGGTTTCGTTTGGGTGAGAAGCGGCTTGGTGACTTACTTTAGCTGCTATCTTACTCCAAACGAGGGTATTTCGGACTTCCAAACCAAGTTAGACGACTTGGAGGATGTCTTACGGAGCATGGGAGGTCATCTGGTAGTGGCTGGAGACTTCAATGCAAAAGCAGTAGAGTGGGGCGAGATTAGAACCGATTCGAGAGGTGGGCGAATTTTGGACTTTATGTCCAGGACGGGGTTGGTTGTATTAAATAACGGCTCCGTGCCCACCTTTCGAAGATCTGGCCAAAGGGGGACCATTATCGATCTCACTCTGGCAACTGAAAACCTAGCGGCACTCGTGCAGGAATGGCAGGTGATCGAGGACTTTACGGCCAGCGATCACCAGTATATCACATTCCGTGTGCGTGATATTGCGCCAGCTCGGTCCATCCAACATCATGGACCAGCTGGGTGGAATGCCGCTAGGATGGACGTTGAAGCTTTGTCTCTAGCCCTAGAACGGGGACGTATGACCACAGAGGGGATCCGTAATGATCTTCCGCCTGTGGAGAGGGCTGATGTACTTGTGGACTCAACCATGAGTCTTATACATCAGGCCTGTCAAAGCGCTGTACCGAGGAGGGGTCCGAACGCAGGGAGAAGTCCTGCTTACTGGTGGACGACCGAAATTGCGGATCTGAGGCGTGTTTGTCTCCGTCGTAGACGGCTGGCTCAACGCGCTAATGGAAACGCAGATGACGCAGCCCGTAAAGCCGAAGAGTATAAGGCGGCGAAAAAAGATCTTCGCCGCGCCATCCAAAGAAGTAAGCGCCGATGCTGGAAGGACTTAACGGAGGACCTAAATAGGGATCCATGGGGGTTGGGCTATAAAATAGTGCTCCGCAAATTGAGGGCGTTTAAGCCAAACGCTTCTCTGAATGCGGACACTATTCGGCCCATAGTGGAAGCCCTTTTTCCGGATCATCCAGTGGTCGATAGAACATCGATCATGGAAGAAACGGAAATACCGCCTTTCACCTTGGAGGAACTGGAGTGTGCCTCTCGTTGTTTGCGCAGCGGGAAGGTACCAGGTCCTGATGGTCTACCAGCAGAGGTGCTGAAAGCCGTGTCACGGAGTCATCCAGAGCTCTTGCTCAATATGTACAACGCCTGTCTAAAGGCCGGGGTGTTTCCCTCCCGCTGGAAGATGGCTAAACTTGTGCTTATTGACAAGGGCAAGGGACCAGTCGGCGCTCCTGGGTCATACAGACCACTATGCCTGCTTGATAACGCGGGGAAACTCCTGGAGAAGCTTCTTCGCCCACGTCTGCAGGCTGCAGTAGTAGCGGCAGGCGACCTCTCCGAAAGACAGTACGGCTTTCGAAGGGGCAGGTCGACTGTGGCGGCTATCCAGGAGGTAGTTAATGCAGGTAGGAGCACGGAACGTGGAAACCACTTTTCACGTCCCGTATGTTTGCTGGTCACACTGGATGTGAAAAACGCCTTTAACTCTGTCCGCTGGCAGGACGCGTTATACGCGATGGAGAGAAATTTCAGGCTCCCAGGGTACCTCCTGCGTATCATGGGAGATTACCTGAAAGATCGATCCATACTCTATGACACGGAGGATGGCCGAGAGACGAAAGTCTTATCGGCAGGGGCGGCCCAGGGATCCATACTGGGACCCGACATATGGAACTATACATATGACGGGATTCTACGTATGGAGATGCCCGAAGGGACATTCCTGGTTGGTTACGCAGACGACATCGCGGCAGTAATTATTGCCAAAGATGTCGATGCGGCCCAACTGCGACTAAACCAGGTTATGCGTCGAGTTACTCTCTGGCTGAGTGACCACGGGTTGGAGTTGGCACTGACTAAGACCGAGATAGTGCTTCTTACTAAGAAGCGCATCCCGCTCATTAGAAGCATGCAGGTAGGAGAGGTTACAGTCCAGACGAAGAATGCCGTTCGCTACCTGGGGGTTAGTTTGGACAACAGACTAACCTTCTGGAGCGAAATATCCAGCAGAGCAGACAAAGCGGCCTCCGTAGTGACGTTATTGAGCAGGGTAATGGCCAACATTGGGGGCCCTCTTCCCTGTAAAAGACGTCTGCTGCTGAGCACCGCCGAGTCTGTGATGTTGTATGGAGCTGAAGTCTGGGCTGATGCGCTCAGGTTCGAAAAGTACCGAAAGCGCATGGCGGCAGTGCAACGGAGAGCAGCGCTCCGCATAGCGTGCTCCTACCGCACGGTATCGGAGCCGGCTGTCTTGGTGGTCGCCGGGGTCATACCCATTGACCTCCTCGCCAGGGAGCGACAATTCGTCCACCAACACAAGGGCGAAATTGGAAAAGAAGGCGCACAATCTGTGGCAAGGTATCAGTCCCTCCGTGACTGGCAGTTACGGTGGGATACTGAGACACGCGGAAGGTGGACTTACGCCCTTGTCCCTCAAGTGGACGCTTGGCTAAATCGTCAGCACGGTGAGGTAGATTACTACCTCACGCAGTTGCTGACGGGCCATGGGCACTTTCGGTCTTTCCTGTTTAAAATAGGAAAGGCCGTAAGTCCCACATGCGTCTACTGTGGAGCACAATCCGACTCCGCTTTCCACACTTTCTTTGAGTGTGAGAAGTGGATGTTGGAGAGGCGTGCACTGGAGAGGGATCTTGGCATCTTGACTCCCAATACCATCACGGGAGTCATGTTAGGAAGCCTTGCTGCATGGAGAAGGATCGCCTTTTTTGCGAGGGGGATCCTTCGTCGGAAAGAGAGAGACCTTGCAAGGTCGGTGGCACCGTAGGGTCCAACTGGACCGGAATATAAGGCCCCATCCTGAAGTAATGTCATAAACTGACGGTCCCAGGATGGAGCCGGGTGATATAGAGAGGGGTTTTAGCCGGTAGGCACGCAATAACTGCGTGGAGTCCGGCACGACGGGTGGCAAAAACCACCTAAGTGCGTAAATGCATTTCCCCTCTCTCCAAAAAAAAAAAAAAAAAAAAAAAAAAAAAAAAAAAAAATTATTAACTAATATGCTTGGTGAACTCACAAGCTGATGCTGAGCACACTGGGACATCCAAGCTTGGCAAATATTGCCGAAAACATAATGTTTTGGTTGTGCCAATTTTTTGTTTTGCACTGCTGTCAAATAAAATTAAAATAGAGAATTTTCAGAAAGCAAATTACTGGCAAAATTGGTAAATTATTTAACGTATAGAAGTTGAACAATTTTTAAATTTTAGATTCGTTGATAGTTGAACAGTTTACTTGCATTGTAGATTGTAACCGCTGTTAACGACGTAACGTACTTCTACCTTTAAACGCGACTAATTTGTAATATGGTCTTAATCATTTCTGTTAAAAAAATGGAAAAGTAAGGATATGTTTTATCAATAAATATCTATATTCAAAGCATATCTAAATATATGCAAACATAAATTGTTGATTTCTATCAAAAACACAGAAGCCGAACGAAACTGAAAATTTAAAGGGCGACATTACGACAACCAGGTAGAAACAAACAATTACAGTTTGTTTTTTATATTCTTAAGCTTTGGTAGGCTGGAACGGATTTTGGTAGGTTTTTTGAAATTTTTTGGTAGGAAAAAAATTTCTACTGTGGCAGCACTGATACTGAGCCATTCTAGTAGTTGTAGTGTATTCTACATTGATAAATAAATAAAATGTGACAAAGGTGACTAAAATAATGCGCGTAATTGCTTATACCGGAAGTTTACTGTATTTTCTTTAAAAAAAATCGTAAAAATTGTAGTATTTCATTGTAATACTAAGACTACTAATAGAATGAAAGATATCTAACTATTAATCCCAGGTATTCTACAACTTGGCATAAGAAGCAGAAAAGATTTGACGTTTGTTAGCAAACAAACCGACAAATAAAATGTTTTTTCTTCTTTTTTTCAATTTTGTTACAAATCTTAATTCCACAAATATAAAATATTTTAAAATATTGTATAAGGCCTAACCAAACAAACAGTGCTTGAGATAAACTTTACAAAGGGTTGATTTGCAAACTATTAAGTTTTTATTACAAGAAGTTAAAATGAAGAACATAAAGCCTTAACGTTATACGACATTTTAAATTCAGAGAATATTTTTTATTCTGGCATCATCATATGGCAAAGTCTCACTCATATCTTTTAAATCATCTTTAAGGGCTGGTCTTTAAAACACAACAAATTTTAAAACAATACATCAAAAAGATAAATAAATTATGCAATAATTTAATTCTTTTTAAGCTCTCTCCCAATATACAAATGTATATACATGTAGCCCTCTTATAACGCACTGATTACGTTTCACTTAAATTCCGTACTCATACCGGTGCTGTAATCGTTTATTTTTTTTTAACGCATTATTTTGAAAATAATTTATTTCGAAAACAAGGCATAACTGTAGTACAAATATAAATTTGTTTACAAACACTTTGTCGTGTTTTTTTTTTTTTTTTTTTTTTTTTTTTTTTTTTTTTTTTTTTTTTTTTTTTTTTGTTGTGCTTTTGCGTTGTATAGAAAGCATAGTACAAGGCAGTTAATGTTTAAAAACAAAAATACCATGAACACACCTTTTAATGTGCGTTTAAATCCCATTATTATAATTTTATAAATCCTCTGTAATAATTTAGCAGATTTAATTTGTATTTAAGGGCGTTTATCTATTATCCCAAAGGAGTCCAATTAAAAGCCTATTGCGTGTTTAAGTGTAATATTTTTAACGAAAACGTCTTTCTTGTTAATATACGAATAGTACATGCGTATGTAGGGGTTGTTAATTCATTTGAAAATGTTTTAATTTCAAATCTGTGTCTTAAAATTTCAAACTGTAGATTTAAGTCAAATATTGATTTATTTTTTTTTAAGGATTTCAAATTTATTTTTAATATATATTTTATATTTATTTTTTATTAATATAAAATTATTAAAACATTATTTGCATTTGTATTTCAATAGTTTTTGCTTGCAATGCAAACACGTGTATGTAACATACATACTGTGTATAAAAGACTGGCAGACAAACAGACAGATATGACAGACAAACATACAATAGCAAACGTACTTACATACATACTTGTACGTACTTATATAGTATATGAATTTTCAATTCATTTATTTATTAATTTCAAAATTTGTTATTTTATAATATATTTTTATGACTGATAAGATTTCAAATACAACTTTTGATTCCATTCACCACCCCCAGATATCTTTTCATTTACTATAGAAAATAATAATTTGATTACAATTCCTTCAAGTGTCTAGCACTTCAAAAAGCTATCAACGAGGATTATTATTTTCTTCTGCTTTAATTTTTACGAAATACATACATTTAAATATTAAAAATTACCACAAAATGTGAAATTATATAGCAAGTACATATAAAAAGTAATTAAAAGAAATTCCTTTTTCATACAAACACTTAAAAGTGCAATAAGACGACTTAAGTCATTAAGAAAATATTACTTTTCCATTATAACTTCCGTAAGCAATGACTAATGAGACAAAAAACAAATAAAAAATATCACAAGACTTTGACATTATGGTCATTAAAAATTGTATCCACTTTTGATTAATTACAATTGAAATCTACAGACATATAACTTTCGTGTTCAATTGTTGTCGCCGTGGTCTAGTGGTTAGTGCGTTGGCTTACTAAGACGATAGCGCCGGGTTCAAATTTCAACTCTGACATCTTGAAGCAAAAAAATATGAAAACATTATTTCTTTCGGCGACTTCCTCTCAGTAGTCTTCTGGCAAAAGCTTTTCATTTAATTTATTGCCTTGAAAAAGCTTTTAAAATCTATCGTTCGGAGTCAACTTTAAACTGTAGGTCCCGGTACTCATGGATAAAAATTAGCACACAAAACATGAGTGCTGCGAGAAGCTAGGCCGTAACTCTGACACAGGGTTGTAATGGCCAATTATGTATGTAGTATGTAAAAATTTTTGTATTTGAATAAAACGTGGAAGGATAACGGAAGTTAACTCCACTTTATCGATATGCAGTGCAGTTCTTTTAATTATCGATAATCGAAGCAAAAATTTTGCATATATTTGCTTTCATTAAATTCATCTACTGGTTATTGTATTTCATTAAATTTTGTAGTTGTTTAGGTAATATCACTTTGGCATCCAAGACCAACTATAAATCGATTTTAAATCATTTTGATGTGATAAACTTTAACTTATGCTATGTTTACATTTATCATATAATTGATAAAAGTGTGACCGTACCCTACCTACAGTGGCTAGTGCACTATTTCTTAACGGACATCATTTTCTTTCTTTTTTGATTGTCAAAAAATGCATTGCAAAAAATATCTAAATTCTTAATAGAATTTAACTTTGATCTAATTAATGCGTTTCTGACGAAACAAAATTAATTTAAAAAATTATCAATCTTTCTGGGGCTCGAATTCGGGTCTCCAGCACATGATAAAATTAAAGTGGTTCAAAAAGAATATTATTTTCGCGACGTATAAATTAATGAATGAACTCAATTCGTTTTAAATATATTTTAAAATTTCCTTCAGATACCAATTTTGTCATGAAGTCCATGAACATGTCAATAAATTTCTTAACTAAACAAAACTGGTATATTATTGTGGTGGTTTTTTGTTGATTTTTATATTCTAAAATATTTTATTTTCCAAAAATTTTATACTCGTATATGTATAGTATAATATTTTGTCATTAATAAAAGTGAAAAAAGCGCCATTAACACATTATAAAAAAGCTGTTAACAAAAAAAAAATTATTTAAAAGTTCTCAATGATTGTTTAAATGTTAATTGACAATAAAAAAAAACTTCGAATTTAGAAAAAAAAATTAAAATTTAAAAACAAATTAAATAATTTAACTAATTTAACAATATAATTAAATTTAATAGATTAATTTTGTGTGGGACATGCAATATTTCTTCGTAATTTAAAACATAAAACATTAATGGAATCTTGTACAAAAAAAAATTAAAACTGATATCATGGTGGTCAAACTCTTCCAGAAATAAGAGAACAGCTTGAATAAAAGCAAAAACAAAATTGAAAAAGTCAAAATAATAGAAAAAATTTTTAAAAATAAAGAAACCGGAAAGATTAGAATATTTTGCTAAAAATAACAACAATATTTATAAATGAATTACACATTTAAACCCACAAAACAAAATTTAAAAACGAACATTTTGGCAAAAAAGAGGAGAAGTGGACTAAAATTCACACTTTTTGATGTTTTTATTTTTTTATACACACACATATAAGCTCGTTTTTTTAAATCAAATACACACATCTACATATATACATATTTATGTATGTATATATAATTACTGGCTTAGATTTAAGTAAACAAAAATAAAAATATTCAATGAAAACCATAAAAAAACGAACCCAATAACAATGTCAAAACCGGCAAATATGAGAACATTTATGACATCATTTCCGAAAAATCAAACAAAACAAACTTTTTTTACACAAAAAATGCTGTATAAGATAGATAAAGATGAAACACGGTATAGTTTCTACGGAATTTTTATTTAACCAAAACAGTTTTATTCGCTTGCTTACTTGCAGCCTGTTCATTAGACCGTACCTCAAAAAAAAGTTTTACTTCACCGCCTTTAATACAATATAATGTATTTTTACAAGGTGGCTTCAAAAAAATTTTTTGTTATTTTTTGCCGAATGTAGGGTTTGCCATTTTACTTTTTTTGTTATATCTTAGGTATATTTTAAAGTATGATATATCAGTGTTTTTGTCTCCAGTAGACCAATGTTTTCTTTTAGAGATCATTGATCTCAAGTATCTCGGTCTAGTAATGTACGTTCTACCCTAATGTACCACCGTAATGAAATGACAGAAAATTAAAGCGCGGAACAAACTATGATACTTTTGCTTCGATAATTCCAACAGAAGCCCTTATTTATTAGAAAATAAAATATCGCTAAGTAAAAAACAGCCGGAAAGCAGCCTTGCAAAAGTGCATTGACATTCGACATTTTATATGTTTGTTAGTGTTTCTCATATAAAAAGCCAGGCTGTTAATTACTTAGTTCTTACTTTTTATAGGGCTAAAAATTGGCGATGCTCGGCAAAATATCGTTAAAAATAAAATTGGTCACAATAATTCAACATTAATATTGAAATGTATTGCTTATGTGGATAAGTATGTCTCTCTCTATTGAATTTAAATTCTTTTGTTTGTTTTTTTTTATATACTAAATGGGATTTAATTCTCATTGAGTGTATAAGTTTTTGAACATAAGAATTTATAGTTTTAACACAATCTCTTGAGTAGAGACAAAATGGCCATAAAAACATGCTTATTCACATGAGCAAAACATTTCAATAATATTAAGATGTATATGGGCTAATCCTGCGTTGCGGACGTTACGTTCGTACGCATATTTTTGAATACTGTTGGCGGTCTGAGCGTTATATTCTTAAGTAACCTACATTGGTACGTTGGCCTTTGAGAGTTCTTTCAAATGGCAGTTACAAATATTTTCTGAGTTTTATCAGTTACGATATAATTGTACTTAAAATCCTGTTGCGGACGTTACACAATACAGAAGTCGTTGTGGAGATCAATGCAAACTTTCATAAATTTTAGCGAATTTTACAGTATAAACAAAAAAAATTCAAATACATTAAAGAAAGAGGAATGTTTAAGCATATCAAACCCACTTTCGAAGCAAAAAAATAATAGTTAGTTTATTCACAATTTTGTCTTATATTTGTTGCGGACGTTACGTTGCGGACGTTGCATTTTTGACTACTGTCCTACTCATATAAATAAAAAGATATTTTTGTGTTTATTTTCAAAAAATATAAATTTTATTATTCTTTTTAAACTTGTAGTTTATGTTTAGGAGATACTGCAGTGCGTGCCATTTCGATAAAATTTTCATTAAGTAAAGAATAGTGATGATGAGATTTTACGCCTGTAATATTTTTTATATTTAGCCATTTCTCACCTAGATATTGAGTTGTGGTTTTTATATCGTTTTCTGTAACTTATATTAGTTTAACCCCATCAATATTACTTTTGGCCAGTCTGTAAAAATCGTGTGCACCATTCAAAATAAGATTACTGTGTTCTCAAATTATTTTTTTTTAATTTTCTTTAACCCTTCAATTCTTATGCGTTCATAAGTATTGATGTATGCGGTTTCAATTATAGATTTGTGAAAACAAAACAACTTTTAGCAGAACTTAATTTTAGGACAGATCGATACCGTTGCGGACGTTACAAAATTTGATATTAAAAAATGAAACATACTTTTGTATATTTTAGAATTTTTTTTTCTTACTTTAAAGCACAGTTTTAGTTTTGTTTGGAATGTTAATGTGGTGTCAAAAAAGTTTTTAGTTTCTTCGTTATATATAAAAACCCTTATTTTCCGTTGCGGACGTTACAAAGCGTGGACGTAACTTTACTCAGTTTTATTAAGTATGTTTCAATAGAGTATTTAAAGCGCTTCTTTCATAAAGTTGCAGAAAATTAATCAAAAAAAACTTTTTCGAAGATGGAGCAGCCGTGTTTTGGATAAAGCTTGTTTAACAGCAGCCAAAAAACATGCATATTTTGGCCAAATATTAAATATGTAAAGTTGATGAACCTTAAGTCCTGATTTTCGTAATATGGACTGCCAGAAAAATATTTTATGATGATATTTGTAAGAGTACAAATATAGTCTATTACTCTAAATAATCAAAAATAATTTTTGATCAACTTTAAAAATTTTTTGTTGGTTGACATTTTTTCGGATATGCCCATATGCCCATATGCCTATATGACGAATTTAGAAATATCTTTAAAAAGAAATAATAGAACGCCTTTTATGATAGGGATGTTTAGGAAACCTCTCCAGAGAAGATGATAAGATGATCGGAAAACACGCTGAAAGGTTGGGACTGCTCTTTAATCCTAACTGCAAGAGAATACTTCTGAGAAAAAAACTACTCGCCATTTTCTTTATGGTATGTAAATTTTTTTCAGTAGAATCATATATTACGGGCTTAGCCCCCCCCCCCCTTCCACTCTATAGACAGCTCTGGATAGCTGTAATCCATTTTCCTGCTTAAGTGACTTCAGTGTGGTATCAAAACGGTTATTTGTGCTATTTGCTGTTAGACATGTTTTCTACCTTAAAATTTTTACAATTAAAATAAATTTTCACTAAATCGTTTTTAAGACGAAATTTTGCAGTAGCATAAACATGTAGTGTTTACGATGCAGTTTGACTACGATTTTAAGTATAATATAATTCATTTCTAATGTATTATCTACAAGCTTTTAAGATATTCCTCTGCTCAAAGTAATCTTATAAAAACAAAACATGAAAATGTAGTTATTAACTTCAGCCTAGAATTAGTTTTCCAAATGAAAGTGAGTCCATGCGATAATCACAGCTTAATATTTACATAAATTTTTATCATTATCACTTGGGCATAAGATCTTAAAGCCTAAACATTAATAATATTCTCTTAAAATTATACACTGTCTGGAATATCTCTTACAAATATGTATTGCCATTTAAGATTTTTTTCCGATACTAACATAAGTATCTTTAAAGCCCAATACAAAAAAAACGGTCTTTTAAAAATGTGAAAGAATATGAAAAACTGTTATATAAAAGCAAGTTTTCGAGAAATAAAAATGTATTGCAATTTGAAACAATATAAAAACAAAGAAATCTTTATATAGCACATACATACATAT
Organism: Metopia argyrocephala; assembly: GCA_963576795.1. Lineage (NCBI taxonomy): Eukaryota > Metazoa > Arthropoda > Insecta > Diptera > Sarcophagidae > Metopia > Metopia argyrocephala. Next base: position 40,900,086 of record OY756208.1, read on the forward strand.
GTATATACGTAAATACAGTGGCTTGCAATTTTAAACATTAATTAAATCTTTTCGAAAAAACTGTATCGGTTTAAGTCTTTCAAACAAACACAACATTATTTGTCTTTTGAAAACAAGTATTTGAAAATAAGTATTAAAAAGGAATTGCGATTTTTTCATGGTCATAATTGGGTAAAATACGACGCGTTTTGAATTTAAAGAGGTAAAAAATTAAATAAATGAAGGTAAAATTTAAAAAAATATATATACATACATATGTATACACAATTAAATAGTTATACATATGTATATATTTGTGTATATATGTATATGTATGTATAGTTTTGCCTCTAAAGTTTACACACTCCAAGGGATGCTTTTTGAGTTTTGTTTACAAACACTTTTAGGGAATCAGTCGTACGCATTGGTTTTTTGAGCCATGATTTAATGACTGTGATTCAAACTCGTTTAGTGAAAAAATCATGTTTCTAATTTACAAACTCAAATTTCCAGGTAAGAAATTAAAAAGGAATTAAAAACAAAACCACAAACAAGTGTACATGTGTATACTGTAAAGACTGCAACAATCATGTACAAATAACACTGATTTTTAAGGGATCAAAAGCATTATTGAGCAGAACGTGTGTGTATGTATGTAACAGATGAGTTTTTAATACCAGACACAAGCACACATATTAAAAGAAAACGATATTGTTTAAAAAAAAAAAACCAAACGAACGGCGCGGAAAATGTTTAGGTATAGAATTATACTTTATAAATCTTTATAATAAACATTTAAGTTTTGCACATAAAAGATAATTTGAACAACAACAAAAAAATCACAAAACTTTAGAAATAAGAAAAGCAATAAAATTTTTTGTTTATTAATTTTATTTTGTTTGAAATTTCTGTCTGTTTCAGTTTTTTTTTTAATTTTTGTAGAACTCACCAATTCAATAATTTTCAAAATTAAACGATTGTTGAATTGCATGTTGTTGTTTTAATAATTGTTTTATATTTCAATTTATAAAAAATCACTTTTTATTCTGCGTTCTTTTTACCGCTAAATATTGCGTTCACGTTAAGCTTTTCAAAACGACTGACTTTTGTTTTTCTATTTATTTATTAAAGTTTTCCGTTCAACTTCATTTGAAACAATAAACGATGTTGATGAGATTATATGTATACAAACAATCATGAAATTTAGGTTAGCAATAAGTTGCTGACAACATTGCTTATTTAATATACATACACATATAAATGTACATATCGCTCATTTTCTGCAATGTCGTCAAAACTGAAAAATTTTAATTTTTCAGGAGACATATTTTTAGTTTTTAAATTGAGTTTAAATAAGATCTACTCTTTCATTAATTTTGTCAAAAAAAACAAAATATATCACTTTTCTAGAAACTTAACGATATATCTAAAAGCACCCACACAAATGCCGAAGCGCAACTGAGATAATACATTGTTGTAAATAGCACACAAACACACCAATCGGTCGATTTGCATGAACATGATAATCTCCTAATACAATAATTTAATATGATTTTATTCAGAGTTGTTCCGGCCAATTAAATTACAATTACAATTACATGTAATTTGTAATTGAGATTTGTTCAATTATAATTACGAGTAATTGTAAAATTGAAAAATTTTCAATTACAATTACATTTGATTGTAATTGATGCAATTAATTTTTTGAATTACAATTATATGTAATTATAATTGAAAATTTTCAATTACAAATTACAAGTAATTGAAAATTGAAAAAATTCAATTACCATTACTAAGTAATTATAATTGTAATTTACACAAAATAATTACTTGTAATGGGAAAAAAAAATATTTTTTTTTTGATAAAAATAATGAATGAAAACTGTAAATGTTTGTGATTCTTTTTATAAATATTATTTTTTTAATGAAATTTTTCAACATATTACGCCTCGTTTTACTTTAAAAAATAAGATCAATGTAATTTTGTATCTCAAATGAATGATAAATTTTAGAAAATGGTATTAAAGAGATTGTTTGAATTGTTTTGCCATTTATAAAAAACTCATATTACGCATTATATTTATTATCATAAATAAGACTGATGTTATTGAGGTGGATGAGCAATTCAAATATAAGTAAAACAAATTATGTAACTAAAATTTACATTGACTTATTGTTATAAAAATGTAAATATAATTAAAAGTAATTGTAATTAAATAAATTTTTTTTAATGATTACTTCAAAAACTAATGATTACTTTATTTTCCACCATTACTTCATGAAGCCAATTAAATTTTTTCAATTACTTGTAATTATAATTGGAATTTTTCCAATTACAATTACATGTAATTTTTAATTGAGTTTTTTCAATTACCATTACTTGTAATTTGTAATTGAGTTTTTTGAATTACAATTACTTACAAATGTAATTGACTTGCGTAATTACAATTACAATTACTTGAAAAGTAAATGTAATTGAAAAAAAAAGAATTACAATTACATGTAATTGTGTAATTTACATGTAATTAATTACACAAAATAATTGATTACGCACAACTCTGATTTTATTACACAAAATAAGACATGATATAACGAATAATTCTGCATCATTACCTCAAAAATCTTATTTTTTGAGTTATGACGAAAGAATGTGTGTCTGTTTGTACTCGATAGATTCAAAAACCATTTATCCAATCACCGTAAAATTTAGGGAAACTATAAGCTATATCCACGGTAAAGTTTTTGAAATTTTTTTTAATTCGTCAAGTGGGCGTGATAATTCCCATACCAACTAAACACGGACTTTTGTATTTCTTGAGACTTGTTAAAGCTAAAATTTAGAAATTTTATCGAAGTGACTTAATATATACATATGTACATAATTGGCCATTACCATCCTGTGTCAGGGTTACGGCCTAGCTTTTTGCAGCACTCATGTTGTGCGTGTTAATTTTTATCCATGAGTACCGGGACAGATTTGAGAAGCTTTTTCATGGCAATCAATTACTCCAAGAGCTATTGCCAGAAGGCTGTTGAGAGGTAGTAGCCGATTGAAATAATTTTTTCATATTTCTTTTTTCAAGATGTCAGGGCTGAGATTTGAACCCGGCGCAATCGTCTTAGTAAGCCAACACACTAAAGTTTAGACCACGACGACTACATTACTAATGACTTAATGGTCAATTTAAATCATCAGTCGGAAAGTGAGCTTGGGACCTTTCATACAAAGAATATATTGATTTTTGGATATCTTAATAACGCTTAAGGAGAAAGTTTCTAAATTTGGTACAAACAAATTCGTTGCCAATATATGTAAATATTGGATTTTTAGAACAGGCTCTCTTCATACCAATTTATATTAAACGTTTTGTTTAATTGATATAGGGGAAACGTGGCGAATTTTCGGGAAAGTCATTTACCATAATTTTTCTTAAAAGACACGAGTACAATGCAAAATAAAGTGTATACGAAATTTATCATCATATCAATCCCCAATTGTTTCAACACTACGATTTGCACAACAGGGTAATATTTTTCATGACACTCTTTACAAATGCAACTATTTCGGAAAAAAGTTCCAATTAGTACAACAAATTTTTTTTTCTTTCCTTTTTCACATTCTTACTAACGTTTATTTTTTTCAGTGACGTTGTTCTATCAAAGGAATCAAATTTAAACAAATAATTTCACTTCAACAACCCTGTAGGGGCTAGAAGTTTAAAGCTAACTTATAATTTAAGTCAGATGTGACTTGAGAGTCAATTTGGGCAGAAAATGTTCATTTGATTTTAACCAGGGCTGTAGAGTTGTCAACAAATAGTTATAATTCGGACTCCTCCAGTTGAATCCGACTCGTACTCCTACTTCGATGTTAAATTTAGATATTAGCGTACATACTTATGTATTTATTAAAACATTGGCAATTATGTTGTTGTTTCCGTTCCAGAAACAGAATTCAATTCATATTTTAGTTTTTCAAAAAATTATTAAAGTTTTTAAGATTGTGTGAGTGTGATACATACAAATACCAACTTGTAGAGCACATAATAGAAAAGTAAAGTTTCGCGCCCAATTTTACTTACAAATCATCAAGTGACATGTCGTCATGTTAAGAATTAAACACACACAACAATGTATAGCAACATTTTTATTGCGTAGTAAAAATATAATGATATACTTCATAAAGTCGGAGTTAAAAAAAACTATGACGCATCCATCTCCGTCCAAAACATCTAGTAAGTGTGAGAACCAAATAACTATTATTCATTTTGACTATAAACATGCGATACAAACAATAGTCTTCAACTTTGACAACATAAAAGTAATGTAGATAAGCTTGGTCAAGTCCGACTATGTAAAATGACCTACACAATGGATTTTCTTTTTTATGATAATTAAATTAAATTATTGTGGCGTATTTTTTCTTAATAGGATATGAGAAAGCTGTCTATTACGAATATTTTTTTGTATGTGCATGTATTTATTGTAGAAGTAACAACTAATATAACATACATAGCTAAAGAAAGTGTCTGCCATGTCGGACCTTTACAAACCAACTGACTTAAAGCTGACTCGAATAAAATCTAACGAATAATAACCAAATAAAACTTCTCTGAATTAACTTTAACATTAGGCTCTCTGGCTGGTTTCCAGTATAATTTTCTGCTTCTTGTGTGAACCCTCTGCCTATCAGGGCTTTCTAACCTCATGTGATATCACAACGGGCCGCTAAGCGTGCTCAAATGTGCCTTGTTAGTACAAGGCTACCAATTTCTCCAGTCCTATCCTAACTTATGATCTGATATATGCTTAAACTTATGAAGAGTAAGTGAGTACTAACAAGAACGTGTGACATCGTGTGTTAGATTTAAAAGAGACTTTTTTACGCAACCACTGCAAGATAACTTATAAATAGTTTACATATTGCATACGAACTGTCACCAGTTCTCATTACATGGCGTATTAAAGTCAAATTAAGCAAGGTGAATTTATTATAAGGTGCCGTTAGTCCATCAGCTGTTCAGTCGTTTGTTGCTGAGTAAAGCTGTCGAAATGTATTTCATTATTGTGTTTGTTAAAAAAAGACCCACGCGCTACAATCAATTCGCCTTGAAATTAACCTTTTTGAAGAAAATGAGTTAGAGTTTAAGTCACCTCTGACTTAAACTTATAAGTATGCTGTTAGTTAACGCAAGTCCTGATATAGTTAATATCATAATTAATCGTATTTCCATATTTTAAAAATTGTATGTAAGTATGTTATAGAGTGAACAAAAAATGCATATGTGTGACAGGTTTTTTAAGAGTGTCAGATTTAGGGTTTAGAGTTGCTTTTGCAGAGCAGCTGTTAATAAAAAATTGCAAAATATACATATATGTTTTTGCAACCTTTTTTGTTAGACACTGTGACACTTAAACTACATCTTGTTTCGATTTTCTTGTTTAGAACAGAAATCTTTCAGATTTTAATTTTTTGTTTTTATGATCAGACAGGCAAACTTGGATATGATTACATATGTTTACACAGCGAAAACCTCACAAGTTTTCTTTGAGCCAGATGAGCACTTCGTGCAACGCATTTAAAAAATCTTTAAGTTATTCATATTGGACACATATTGGCAACGTTATTATAGACTAAGATCTGTCAGTGTATAATGTTATATTTTAAAGTACCTTGGACAGTAATAACGTTGATCAACAATACCTGTAAATTGTACCACAGTTCGGGAAGATAAATAGAATTTTTCTTGTGTTATTTTAGAACTATATTAGACTTTTTTTGATAAAAATTGAGTATAACCTTTAGCCTTGAATAGAGGTGTAACCGTACTTTATAGTAAGTATGAAAAAGGTAATATGTAATGGCTTTTGTGTCAAGCTTATAAATATGACAGTAAATGTGATTTTATAAAATTATATTATTGCCTTTACGAGTGCATGGAAAAACTAAGACTGTAATTTTAAATCAATCACTGTAGCTACAGATAAACCCAGGAACGTTTTTTATGTAGAAGTATTTTAAAGTTTATCACAAACTCTATTTAAGAGCAATAACTAAAATATTTTGTAGTAGGGTATTAGAAAAAAACGTTAGAAAAAATATAAAAAGAGATTTATTTATTATGTACGAATTAATGCGACGAATAGATGACGGAACCAGCCAGCAGAGAAACATAAAAAGGAAAAATACGCATTGAAATTAAATAGCCATTGAAGGTGGGTATTTAATGGCGCAATTTGTTGTTATTTTTCCTATAACTTTATGTCTTATTTTAAGGGTGGATAACATTAAGAAGAATGTATGTATGTAGGTACCTAAAAATTGTACAGATACATACTTATACATAAAAAAATATATACATACTTAGTTTGTTGTGTACTTGTTGTTTTTGTAGTTTATAAAAAATATAGTACGTTTTATTACGTAAGACACATACTACATACATATAAAAGTTTACTTAACTTAAAGAATATGTATAAAAAATGCCTTAAATAAGATTTAAAAATAAAAATAAAATTAAATAATATTTTGGCAGCTAAATTTAACTCAATCATCATCAACATCAATATCATTATTAATATCTTGAGCTCATTTTGTATTATTTATCGCGAAATGTGAAAATCGCATCAAAACCAAACATCACTCCATTCACAATGGACAACGAAGCTTTAATTAAAGCCAAATCTCTGGTACGCGTACGAAATGAATGTTCCCAAGCTTCGATAATTAAAACACCGGATGCTATAAATAGACCACAACCCATAACGCTAAAAAACATATCAATTCTGCGATGAATTGAGGCACGCATTAGTGCACCTAAAAGTAGTTTTAAAGACAAATATGGTATTATTATAGAAAAAAAAAGTTGCAAACGTAGAGTTATCATACCAACAAATACTCCAAAAATAACAATAATGTAACCAGCAAATGTTCCCGTTGATAAAAGTGAAGCCAAAATATCACGATCATCATAGCTGTAGTAATGCAAGACCAAACAAGCTATTGCAAAACCCTGGAAAAACATAGAATTGTATAGTTTTGAATAATTTTTAATCAGCTAGAACAGTTTTCTGGTACACACACTCCAATTTATATTCGTTTATGTTTATTATATACAAAGTTTTCTACTACGCCCATTTTAGTAGCCTATGAAGTTTTTCGCATGGTAAATTACATCGCTGTAGCTTAAGTATTTTCCTAGTTAAAGTGGGCATGGTGGCCCACACATTTTTTGTAGAATAATTAACAACTATCCCACATATAAAACCATGAAATTACATACATACATATCATACATAACTGGCCTTTACAACCCTGTGTCAGGATTACGGCCTAGCTTCTCGCAGCACTCATGTTGTGTGTGTCAATTTTTATCCATGAGTACAGGGACCTACAGTTTAATGTCGACTCCGAACGACAGACTTGAGAAGCTTGTTCATGGCAATTAGTTACTCTCAGAGCTTTTGCCAGAAGACTGCTGAGAGGTAGTCGCCGAAAGAAATATTTTTTTCATATTTCTTTTTTTGAAGATGTCAGAGCCTGGAGTCGAACCCAGGGCCCATGGCTTAGTAAGCCACTAGACCACGGCGACTACAAAAAAAATAAAATTAGTTTTCATTTATTTGCCACGTTCGTTTCCACCATATATTAGATTATATTTATTATATACCAAGTTATTTAGTTTTTATTTGTTTATCACGCCCATTTTTACCACACCTATTTTTAAGATGCCTATAAACTTTTCACATATCAAATTTCATAGTGTTTAGTTGAATAGTTATTTAACATCGTATATAGAAACGAGCAAAAAAACCCTTTTTATGTGGTGCAGACTTTTTTTCGGCTAACAGGGTTCAAATATTTCACTAAGTTGTACTAAATATTTTTGTTTTACAGCCTGTTCACAGAGGACAAATAGTTTGAGACGATCGACTTTTTATATGTGTAACAACAAAAATAACAAAAGATAAACGTCTCTAACCATTTGTCTTCTATGAACAGGCTGTTATTTATACAATTTTTTAAATATTTTGTGCAGTCTGGTTACGAAGTTTAAGGAAAAGACCTATCCTATTGAAATTATTTTTGCTGTAACAAACAAAGTCGTGTCTAATGTCTGAGTGGGGTCGTGAGTACAGGGTCCACTGGTATCTTGTCATTTGTGTGGGGTAAGTATTGAGGTGGCGGACTCTATTAATGTTCTGAATATGAGGATCAATTGTATCTAGTAAAAAATCTAGTATCATAGTACATGTTTCAGATGTCAGAACTGGGGTTTTCACCCGGAGTTCTTGTCTAGTAAAAAATCTAGTGTCACAACACATGTTTCTGTAAAATTTTATGCTCTTGCTTAATGGCAAAATTTGTTTATTGGCAAGTTTTTGATTTTTTTGCTTTTACTCCTATATTGCTTTAAAGGAATTTAAGGCATCTGTAAATTTATATGACGATATAAATGTATGTATGTATTATTTTGGAGAATATTTCCTTTTTCAACGTTAAAATCTATGTCACAACACAGAGAAAAGAACACGAAAGATAATAGAATTTACAAATTATATTTTTAAACCGGAGTCGCCGTGGTCTAGTGGTTAGTGTGTTGGCTTACTAAGACATGGGCCCTGGGTTCGACTCCAGTCTCTGACATTTTCAAAAAAGAAATATGAAAAAAATATTTCTTTCGGCGACTACCTCTTAGCAGTCTTCTGGCAAAAGCTCTGAGAGTAACTAATTGCCATGAACAAGCTTCTCAAGTCTGTCGTTCGGAGTCGACATTAAACTGTAGGTCCCGGTACTCATGGATAAAAATTGACACACACAACATGAGTGCTGCGAGAAGCTAGGCCGTAATCCTGACACAGGGTTGTAAAGGCCAGTTATGTATGTATGTATGTACGCCTCTACTTCACGACTGCCAAATATGAACTGTCAAAACTAATGTTTACGAATATGGTGGCAAAACAAAGAAGTATGTATACCTTCCCGGTGGACACCCTGTATTTGCAAATATCGTATATCAGAATTCTGCTTCAGAACTAAATTCTATTACTTGAGTTTAATAAATTCTATTAAATTAATTTATATATGCTCATAGTTTCGTGATGAAAATGATCAGCAATCTAACTGGCATTCAAACTTAAATTTCCAGATCATTAAAGATAAAAAAAAATTCTAAATAACTTTGAAAATACCTCTTCTTCTTTTGATTTTTAGTTTGGCTTTAATATGTTGTCCGAATTTATTTGTCACGAATTATAGATTTGTGATAGCCATACTCCATAAATGTTCCCTTAAACCGCAAAAACCTTAAGAAGATTCGTTGGGAGTTTCAGTTTCAACCTTCCATACTTAAAAATATTACAATTATTTTCTATCAATACAGGGTATCACAGATCCCTTTCTAGCCAATGCATCCGCATCTTAATTACTGCTTATTTCACATTATTTAGGTCTCTAAAACAACTGGACTCTATTTTCTGTATGGCTACGCCAATAAAAAAAAATCCATTCGAAATTTATTTTAAGAGAATTGTGCCTCTTAATTGTGCACAAAAGTGATTTTTAGGAGATCGATTAAGTCGTTTAGCCCGCAATGCGATCCAATCTATGACGAGGTACAACATTTGTTTTTGTTTTTTTAATAACTTTGGGATTAAATGATTATTTCCGCAAATTTCTTTGGACTGGGCAAAATGGTGTTTGTATTACATCGTTCTTAAATAATCTTTAAACAAGTTTATTCACCACTATGTTTTGGAAATCGAAATCGAGTTAAATCACAAATTGCTATAACTTTCATATCTGACAAGTTTAAGACATTTATTTTATTTATTTTCTTAACGAGCATTACCAGTAAATTTTGTGTTGAAACTATACTGGATTTTGATTTCCAGAACATATCTGATAATTACCAATTCTAAAAATTTCACCAAATTTATACGCGCTCTATTTTCACCGTGTGACATTTTGTTAACAAATATTTGTTTTTTCGTTTTTATTTTTGTTGTTTTTTTTTACTAAACCAATATTTAAACTATAGGTAGTAGTAGTACTTCCATGTATTTTAAATCTTTAGATCTTAATATCCATATCCTTTTGATCAAACTTTACTGCAATTCTTTTTTTGGATTCCGATAAATTGAAGAAGATTTCCGTTTAATCGAATTAAACATGATGGTTGTTAAACTACAACTGACATGAATGTCCAGTTACACAAATAAAAATGATCTGATTGAGTAGTGATGCAAAAAATTTCAATCTTTACAACTGGAATTAAAAATGCAGAGCAAGACTAGTGAATATAGAGACAGACGGACACATATGGATACGAAAACCACCCACCTCAGATCATCAGTGAAGCATAATGAAACAAAAAAAAAAGAAAACAACAATAATAATGATAATAAAATTATGAAATTATAAAACAATTAATTAATGAGCATGCAGAGTCAAAAGGGAAATACAATAATCTTCTACACTTGTAAGCTATTCAACTTGAATTTGTTTTTCATGATTTTTTTTGTATTTCAACAAAATATGAAACTCGACAAACAAACAAAATTAAAGAAAAAAAAACACATGAAATTCTGAAATTCTACTTTTGGTATTTCAAAGAGATCAAAACAGATACTAAAAGGGTACAGGCAAATTAAAATAAAAAAAATGCATTTGGTCAAGCCTGATTATGTATTACAGTACAACAGAATTTAACTGTAAACACTGGCATTAACTCAAGTGCTGAAGTTTATCTACAAAATTCAATTGACACATGAAATCGAGAGTGGGCATTACTTCAGTAATGACATAAGATTTAATGGCTTCTGCGTGGTATAGTTTGAGTTAATAGGCATTTGTATATTCTCAGTCAGTGAGAAAGGCATACGACTTAAGTTGGCTGATGAAAAAAAAGATGAACTTAAACTCAGTGTTAATAAACAGGTCTTAGTAGTAGTAGTCGTCAATCATGTCTAAGCGATTGAACCAATTTTGTTGAAATTTGGAACATAGATTGCTTCAACCACCGAAAGTGCGATGGTACATTTTTTTTTTCAAATTGGACCTGGCCGTCGTACCTCCTATACAAACTAAATACTTATTTTGGTATATCTTGAAAAAGATATAATCGAACAAGTGCGAGTGGTACCTCCCATACAAAATAAATACTGATTTATTCTATGCTGAAGACTCGAGTACGAGCCCCAAAAATAGTGATCAATTTTTTTAATTAATTTTGTTTCGTCAGAAACGCTTTAACTAGACAAAAGTTTATTGCAATGAATTTTCTTGGCAATCAAAGGAGAAATGATGTTTGTGAAAGAATAGTACACTAGCTAAACTAAACATATGTATGATTTCGACTCCTGCTATGGTAGTCTCATCTGATGAGATCTGATGAGACTACCACAATTAATTTTGATCTAATTAAAGCGTTTCTGACGAAACAAAACTAAGTACTGATTTCTTATATCTTGAGAACGGTTAAAGTTAACTTCTGTATAGTTAGAGCTGAGGTTAGAGCTAAAGGTTCTAAATTTGCTCTGAATCACTTCATAGTTACCTAAAATCAATAGACGAAAAATGTGAAAAAATGGTGGTGGTAGGTGGTGCGAAGCAGGCCGCGTTGAGGATGGTATAAATATCTTTGCAAGCATTTTCTTCTCTTCACACATCAAAAACTAGCTAGAACATTATATTCCAGGATGGTTGTGGAATGCAGAGCTCTAAGAAAGATACTAATTCTACAACAGTGCATAAAGAGATTTGGTTCTAGAACCATATACTGAAGTTTCATTAGTACGAAGGAAGTCCTAAAAGTTGAGGACAAATTTGGAAAAAAATATCTTTATTCATTAACTTTCTCTTTTTTTAGCTCAACATAGCTTTAATACCCTATCTATAGTAAGAACAATTTAGGCTCTTAAAATCGCCATTAACCGCAGATTCCGCTCTTCATTCGTGGCAAATCTTTAACCACTTAACAATATTTTTAAATTTGGAAATATAGAATAATCCGAATGAGCTAAATATGACAAATAAGTGTGTGATGAAGGAATTTAAACTTTAATTCTGTATTATTGAGTAACTTTAAATTTATATCACAGGCAGGCAGTTCACCATGTCAAAATGCAACTTAACCAAAATGCTTGTTATTTAAAGAACCAAGTAAATTTTAATTTAATTTAATCACTTTTAAAAGCGGAATTAAAACACATCCGAATAGTACAGCGACAGCGAATCGAATCTAATTTATTGATATTGTACTGTTTTGCTGCAACAACATTTTTTGTTATTCCAAATGCGAAGTTTCTTATTTAATTTCATCACTTAGTATTTTTTTTTTTATTCTACTGCCGCAATCTATGCATCATGTCGGCTAATATTGGAACTGCCCTCGTAAACTTAATTTTAGTTTTGGTTTAAATTTTAGGGTATTTTGGATATAACTACTCTAATCTAGTGTTTGTATATAAGAAAAAGAGCTTTTAATATGGGATCAAACCATTAATTCTGGCACAACAGATATAGCTATACGTAAGGATCTTAGGGTGAAGCTTCATAATTGAATTATCTTCTAGAAAAGCAGATCTAGAGGCTGTAGTTTAACCTTTAGCCTCATGAAGTTATAATTGACCCGATAATTTATTATAACCAAGACTTCGAAGATTACAACGCAGTTCAGCCATTCCTTTATTTCTGAGCAAGAAGTAATACACTTTTGCGTTAAGAGCTCTTGGCTATTAGCCTACTATATCGTATATCTATAGAACTGATTTTTGAGATTGATTTTAGCAATTCCAAATGTTAAAACAATGCACTTTTACAAGCACAAATAACAGTTAATGTAGGAGTCTGATGATAGAAAAGCAAAAATTTCATTTTATATTTTTCATTTCTTTTAAAAATGTTCATAGAACCCGATGCTATTGGAATTGGATTTGAAAATGGCATAAAAAACATATTTTCGTGTCCTTGAATCCAATGTTATGCAATTATATCGACTGCAAATAGTCGTTTTCAAATTTAATTCAGACAGCATTGGATTGTATGACACTCCTAATATGGGAAATAATATTCAGTAATAATAATACTCAATTAGTCAAATATTTCGTCAATACTGTTCAATTAGGACAAAAGTTCTAGTATTCTGTGACAAATTTTTCGAAACTACCAAGATAGTCTAATGTTTTAGCACTTTGTTAAAATATTTTTTGTATAATTTTCATTATTATTGTAATATATAACTTTTTCGTCTAAACCGAAATCTTTTCTTAGATTTCTTTTAAAATTTCGACTTTTCTTACCCTTTTTTGTTGGTTCGCATAACTTTACATAATTTACGAGAATCAAAAATTCTAATACACTATACGTACTAGTATGTAAGAATAAGGATTCGTATTTCTTACTAAAGTATAGGGTGCATAACAAAAAATAAGCACACTTGAGGAAATACAAGTGAAGAACAAATAGGGGGGTCTCTTTTCCCTTATTAAAAATTAACAAAATACTCATACAGATTTAGCAGTATGAACTGTAGGAAAAGCATCGACAATCGACAGCTAAATAGATGCGTAAAAGCAGCAGTTGTAAGTGAATGAATATTTTTATGATTATGATCATCGACAACATTTAAATGCCAATTTGTGATGTTGCAACAACACAGTTTGTAAATTAATTATTTTCAAGAAGTTTTTTTAAGAGCACATCTATTCATATGTATGTTACGTACGATCTATATACGAGTAATAATAACGATAATGATGTTGATAATTTTAATAATAACCAAAAAGAGGGTTATGAGAATCAGAACTTGATCTAATAAATAAGGAATTAAAGTATTTAACGTACGAGTACTATATTTTTTAGCATAATAGAAGCCGGTAAGAAACAAATATTTTTCTAAACTTAAAATGTTGAACCAGATTTTAAGATCATTAATAAATTACTTTAATAAAATTAGCTTAAAATATTAATTAAGGCTGCAGTAAAGAATATATGAGTTATTGCAAAATAAATAAATAAGAAGTGCTCAAACAGTTTGGTAATAACCTTATTAAATTAAAAAAAATCTACCTCAACCATTCAATTATTCTTTGTTTTCATATTGATGATACCTTAACATCAAAGAAACCAAGGTGGACATAAATCTAATGGAAAACGTTGTCACAAAATTCCGAGGAATACAATGATATCAATTCGATGTCAAATTGAATGTATTATTAACAGCTAAAGTATATTTTACTAAGGGTTGCTGTGGTGTAGTGGGTGGTAGTTGTCTGGTATCCATATGATACAGAGGAGAAAACAGAGCACACTACTGAAGAAAATTTCGCCATTCCTGATTAATATTTTAATATATTTTGGTTTATATATTAGATAACATACTAAGTAAATAAGATGTTTAGAAAACATTAATATTTCTCTCATAAAATATTGAAAAATATCGATGTTTTTATGAACGATGTTTGATTCCTAGGTAGAATTGGTCTTGTAGATGTGGTACTTCCCATACTAACTAAATATTAATTTTTGCGTATCTGGAGAACGGTTAAAGGTAACGTGTCTGAATTTGTCCTGGATGACTTCACAATCAATGAAAATCTTTAGTCAGAAAATGGGCGGAATTGGATACCTCCCCACAAACTAAATATTGATTTGTATATATTTAAAAGCTAAAATTTTTGAATTTGGTGTGAATAACTTCATGATCAAGGCATGATCGGTAAGTATTTCTGTCGTTTCATAACGAGCTTTCTCAGAGACCGTTCTATAAGAGTGGTTATAGACAGTGTCTCATCCAACGAGTTCAGGCTAAATTCGGGAGTACCGCAAGGCTCTGTTCTATCTCCTACCCTATTTTTAATTTTCCTCAACGATCTTCTCCTCTTAACCTCAAATCCCATTTACTCCTTCGCAGATGACAGTAACATTTGTCACTCATATTCATTTGATCGTAGGCCGAGCCTTTTTGAGATCGGGGTGAGAAGGCAGAATATGAATGACACACTCTCAAACGACCTGCAGACGATCTCTGAGTGGGGTCTCGCGAACAGGGTCGAATTTAATGCGCGCAAGACCCAATGGTTGCCATCTGTGACTATGGGTAATGTAAATATTGAGGAGGCTGACGCTCTTGATGTTCTGGGCATGAGAATTAATTGTGATGTCCGTTGGAATGATCACATATTTCGAATGTCGAAAGAAGCATTTAAGTGCCTCGGTTTTCTAAAACGGTGCAAGAAATACTTCACTCCAGCTGACCTTCTCAATATTTACAAGACCTTCATCCGACCTAGGATGGAATACAACTCTCATGTATGGGCCGGTGCTTCAAAATCAGTTTTGGGGCTTCTCGACCGGGTACAGGAAAGGGCGAAGGTGCTTATCAACGACGGTAGGGTATCCAACTCTATCGATTCGTTGGAGCATCGACGCAATGTGGCATGCGTTTCATTGTTCTATCGATACTACCATGGGAGGTGCTCTGATGAGATAAGGGATTTGATTCCGGGTGGTCGTGTATTCTTGCGGACTACACGCACCTCCCTCAGAGCGCACCCATTTGTAGTTGATTGTTCAGCGAATCGCACAATGCATTATAGAGAGAATTCGTTCTTTGGCCGCACCGCTCGTTTGTGGAA
Source organism: Metopia argyrocephala (assembly GCA_963576795.1). Lineage (NCBI taxonomy): Eukaryota > Metazoa > Arthropoda > Insecta > Diptera > Sarcophagidae > Metopia > Metopia argyrocephala. The sequence goes on from OY756208.1 coordinate 40,915,704, forward strand.
CAATCTTCCGGCGAATGTTTTTCCTGCCAATTACGATATCTATAGGTTTAAATCAAATGTCCACAAACACTACTCCCTCTTTCCCCCTTCCCATAACATATTTTCCTAGACAAGCACAATGTACTGCATGAGTAGGAGCCGTCCCCTGAGTGCTGGCCTTAAAAATAAAAAAAATAAAAAAATAAAAAATTATCAGTCAAAATGTGAGCGTAAAAATAAAATAAAATAAAAACCGATAAAAAATAATATAATTTTTTATAGCTTCCACAAATTGTTGAATTTTTGGAAAATGTACACACTTAAATTTATTTATTTTTACATTTTACAAAATTAAAGGTAAAATTTTTGCTAATACATTATCTATGCTATCTTTTTTGCACAAAAAAACAGCTTAAACATATTTCTAGGCCTATTTTCAAATATTTTTTACAGTTTAATTAATGAATTTATACTGAAATAGAGTTATTGTAACATAAGAGTCATCAAATAGAAGTTTAATAAGTTTATTTAAACTAGACCGCATGAATAGAATGAAATTCCGTTCGCGTTCTTTCTCTTGCATTTCACAAAAGATTTGTATTTTCAAACTATTTTAATTATTTACCAAAGTGGGAATAATAAATATATAAATAAATTTTTTACTTTAATTTATTATTATTCATTACTCAGTAACATTTATTTTAATATCATAATTTTTTTTTTTCAGTGTGTTATTTTTTATTAGCTAAAACACTTTTTAGCTTGAGCATTTTTTAAAAGCATTTTTGCGACATAAGTATAAGAGTTGCTAAAGCTTTTACTTAAAATAGTAAACAGTGTCTCCAGATCTGGGGATTTATTCCCAAAATGGGATTTTTCTTCCTAATTGGGGTAAAAAATGTTTGCCAATTACCAGGGAATTTTTTCTTCCTTTTTTAAAATCTGAATGTAATTCTGCTCAATATGATCAATTTAAATAAAAGACGCATGTATAGAGTCATTTGTGTGTCGCAAACTGGAATCACACGACATGTTTTTGACATATGTACAATCGAACTTTCCATATGTAAAAGTTGTAAACAACGTCTGACACATTTGAAACCTTGCATGTGTAAAATACATACATATGTATTTAATTGACATGAAGCTTAACAAAAAGTTTATAATTTACTCAATAAAAAGGTCTACCAATCTTATTGATACATATTTATTTTCTTTTTCAATTAGAATAGGTTATATTTTCATATGCTTTCATATTAAAAACAAACAAAACACCTGTATAGACATTAAAAACTCAGCTGTTGTTTACATTAATATGTTATGCCATACAAAAAACATATGCACGTGTGATAGCAAAATAACAATTTTGACATACATGCAGAATTAAATATATATGAACAAAGTGACAGCACATTGTATGTAAGAAACATGTCAAATGATACCAGGATAAGAGTTTTGTTTTATTGTTTACTAAAAATGTTTACTTGATATATATAGAAAAAGAATGACAGTTTCACAATTAATTATAATAAAACCCTTTCATTATGGCTGAGATTAGCAATTTGTGTAAAAGACACAATAATTTTATTTAAGAATAAGAAGATAAGTCGAAACGGTATTCATGAATACAGAATACATGATTTCAATATTTTCAATTTTCATCATCATTCTTTGTTATATTCTGATATTTTTATTAATCAATATAAATTCTATATTTTAATTTTTCTCTTAACTTTTACCATTAAAACTTGTACCTATTCTATGAATATATTATATATTGCAAAAAAAATAAATCTGTATTAATTTAATCAAGATTTTATTATTTAAGGATTTTTGGGATGGCAGAAAGACATACATATTTGGGGATTCTTAGCGAAAAAAATTATAAATTGGTGATAAAATCTCAAAAAATGGAGTTCCTGATAGTGAAATAATGCAATTTTTATGATACGAGTACTTAAAATAATTTTCTCTGACGATGTAAATTATACAAAACGCATTACATATGTATAAGTATAAGAGTTACTAAAGCTCTTACTTAAAGCAAAAAATCTAAATATTGCATTTTGTAATAAACGAGTCAGTCATTAAAAAAATTGCAATAAAATAAGTCTCTGGCATTTAAAATGCAATCAGTTCAAAAAGTGAAATTCTTTGGAAAGGTTGTTTAAAGGGCTTTGTTGAAAAAAGTATTTCGGATTGTATTTCTATTTATTACGCGCACGAAATGAATAAAAACATAGTGGATTTATTATCTCCGAACAATGATGTTTTTAGAGCCTATTTATTCTGGTCGGGTGTTTTGGTCTTAAAGGTTTTCTTTATGGTATTGTTAACTGGAATACACAGATTTACAACTCTTGTAAGTTAAACTATAATGTTTGAAATAATTTATTTATTTTATAGGATTTAGAATTAAAAAAAAATAAAGTTTTATATAGAAATAAGAAAGTACTTACTTACGATTATATGACCAAAATTTATTAAAATAATATTTAAATAATAGTAGAAGTACATATAATCAAAATTTGATATGTTATGTGTTTATTTAGACTTTAAATTCTATGCGTGACATATTGTTTTTTAAACTTTTTAAAAAATGCATGGAAGTTGTTAACTAATGAGTGCTCAGTTATGTAGAGGGTCTATGACACATACTGAACACCAGGCCTATTTAATTTCGATTACGATTAGTAATCAATTAGAATATTTATTTAAAAATAATTGTAATAATTATAGAGACATCTTGTATAAAGCTTTTAATTACTAATTGATTACGATTAAAAATAATTCAAAAATAATCAGGATTTTTTTTATTAAGACCTATACTCATGGGTAAACCCCTACTAAATGCTGTGCGTTGTATTAGAATTCTTATGGAAAGGACAGTACATTATGACAACAGAACATATATTTTGTTGTCTTATAGCGCCTTACGAATGAGACAAATTGCTGTGATTTTATCATTCGAAGGCCAGTATTATACCATCACACTTGAATGATCAACAGCAATTGCCCCATTGTTGAATGTTGATTGCGGTGAGTGCATTCGCTAAGTATGTTTTTATCTACTGTCTTCTACTTCGCAATAGGTGGCGCTTTTTTCCTAATCATTCGTTTTTCGTTGTCAAAGGTTAAGGTGGAATAGAGTCGAATGTCAGAGAGCGCTTTCTTTGTAGATGGACTTCTTGGAGGGGGGAGGGGAACCTCTTATTTTTAAGTTATAATTTTGGAAAAACCGCAAAAGAACTTTTTCATTTTTCACCTTTGCTGGAATTCGAACCTGGGCCGTTTGAGTTTTATGTGAGCGCTCTAACTACTATACCACTTGAGGTTTCAAAATATAATCAAAAATAATTCGGTATGTGATGAAAAACAACATCGTTCGAAATTGAAATCGTCTTAATTTTCAAAATCACATAAAATTTGTCTGTTTTAATTATATTTTTTTTTATTAATGTTTGTAATCTCTAGTAACCTTGATATGTTTTGATTATTTCTAAATGTAATCAGTTAGCAATCATAAGAAACTGAAAATAATCGTATTTTTTTATTTTCCATATCGGACTAAATTATCTCATTACAAACGATTACTATTACAAATCTATTAGATAATAACTTAATTTTAATAGATGAATTTGGGAACATTACAAACTAAAATAAGTAGTTATAGTACCTTCCTTATTTATAATAAAAAGTTAGCAGCTCGTTGTACGTAGTGGCTAAGTTTGTCATTCCTATACATTTAAATTCTTATTCAAGTGTAGGAATGAAAAGTTTTAATAATATCAATAAAATGAGTTTCAAATTAATTTTTTTATAAACAAATTTTTTTACTAAATTTCAACTATCGATGTTTTAATTTTTTAATTTCTTTATTAAAATTATTTTTTATGAAAATTGTTGCAATAAAAAATTATAATAAATCAAATCCTAATCAAAACGAATCCCTATAATTTCAAAATTGGTATTCTCAAACTTGCTCGTTTTTGTGATTCGATATTTGGGGTTTGTTTTTAGACCTTTTAACAAAATTTGATATTTTAATATGTTCGCATTTGACATTTTTTTTTTAATATAAGATTTGCATCAAAGTGCTAGGAGCTGCTGTATTATTTTTATATAATTAAACAAAAACTTATTAATTTACAAAGAACTTTTTTTTAACTAAACATGAGTCTTAATAATGATTTTTGCATTAATATTCGTAAAAAAAAATTTTTATTATTAAATTAATAAAGAATACTTCAAAATAAAAACCAATTTGATTGTTAAAAATGTTATGTATCACATATTGGAATACAAGACTATTTCTTTTACTTTCACCAGAACAACAAAAATGCTTAAGTAATTCATTTTCGAGTGAATTCGGATTCTAGAACACACCCGATTAACTCTAAAAAACATTAAGGGCCACTTTTTGAGTTGGAGATTAGCGATTAAATTAACTTTAATCTTTGATTTCACTTTTTGAGTTGACATAATCTTATTGTTAATTGCTAGTTTAATCGACCGATGCTGGTAGTTTAATCTTAAGGGAGAACTGTCAAATTCCATGTGCGTAATATAAACAACTGTTGAAAATATTGTATTATTTATTCATTTATTTAATAGAAAGAAGAAAACACAAAAATTAAAAGTTAAATAAAAATGGATTGTTCCAGTGCTGATTAATATTTAAATGATCACAAATATCGTTGGCCAAGTTCAGCCCATGGTTTTTTTGCACTCTATAATGTTTTTTTTTTTGTTTAATATTAATAAATAGGTTACTTCACTTGCAGTAAAATTCGAATTTTCATATTAAATATTTTTTCTTCACTGTTTGAAGACATCTTGTTTTATAAATGTTTTAACTCTGTATTATGCTCAAAAATATTTGGCGGAATTATTTTTTCATTAATAACAAAAACAAAGTGTTATGAAAATGTATATGTATAGTATACATAAGTAGAATGTTGTGAAAATATATTTGACATTTGCAAAAAAGAAGTTGCCATTTGTCTTATTCAGTATGGCAATACTAATAGGTTTAAACTCTTACTCAAAAACACAAAACACAATTTATACCGGATTAAATTTAATCTTAGATTAGTTGACTAAATCGTAAACTTGACTTTAATTTCCAACTCAAAAAGTGGCCCTAAGAAATTTAAATGAGAGACCCTCTATGATATAAAGAATTTTCGACACTGCACAATGATTTCAAATCGATTTTTTTTTTTTTTTGTGAAAAATTAAGCATAAAAATTTAAAAATTTTTAAAAGTAAATTATGATTTCTTAGTCTGAATACCCTAAGCAATCAGGAAAATATATTAAAATGAAACAGTTGGGAACATTACCGATCTGCTAGGCTTTTAAAGTTGGAAATTTATAGTTTTTGTATAGCATTGCAATTGTACAGCGAGCAAACCCCAAAAAAAATATTATAAATTATTTAAAAAATGGAAACTGTAGCCCCAAGGTACATATGTACATACGTAGTTTTATGGTATATTTTTTAGTTTTATTTTTGTTGAGTTCTTGTCTTCGCCTTGTTTTATGATTGTGTAGTTTTCTAGTCTCAAGATAACCTATAAGTTCCATGGACCAAAAGTTGTATTTGGGCACGAACTTACATGGAAGCTTAAATGGGAAGTGTTCGTATGTATATTGGTAAGAAACCATTAATTTATTGGGTACCTTCCCTTTTAGTGGGCGTGGACAATTTGACTATTTCCTTTTCTAATTTATTTACAGTTCACAGCCGTTAAGCAAAAATTAAAAGCTCTAACATGATTATTTTAATATATTTGAAACCATAGTGCACTGCTATGAATATTTGCTAAACGATTTCTTTAAAGAAAAATATTTAAAACTTGGCTTTAATTATTTCAAATTTAAATTATATTTATATTTTACTAGATTTTGTAGTACTAAACATATAGTAATATATGTATAATTAATTAATAGCCAATTACAAAGCAGTTTTTTTAATTTCATATAATTATTACCCTACATTATTAGAATAGGCGCTGTTGTCGTTCTAATATTTTAATCTTAATTAACTTCTGACAGTTTTTTCAAGCCTAATCTAGAACATATTATTTACAGAATCCAAAAAAAAAATTAGTTTTCAGTTCATATATGATTCATAAACTAATACAACCAAAATGAAACAATATTTTGCTTTACACTTGTTTCTAATGATCATGTAGGGTAATAAATAGGACGGTATCAATCGAGTTTTCATTTCATTTTATTTTTTTTTTTCTCTCTTGTTTTGTAATATTTCAGATTATTGTCATATAATTTATTATTTCAGCATGTGTATATAATTTTTCCAGTATGATAATATGATGCCCTTTATACCCTGTTAATGATACTGTAATTTTAAATGATTTTCACTTTTAAATTTGTTGAATAAATTTTTGGTTTAGATCAATGGAGTCAATACTAAAACAAGTATCTATTAATTTAAAAAGTATGAGTATTAGCAGAGTTTTATAAGTAACAATTTATTACGACTTATTTATATAATGTTAATAATATTTGTGACCTACCGCCACCATAGATTGTTTGAATCAACTACAATATATTTGCCCTAACTTTTATAAAACAAAAGTGTTCTACATTCAAACATCGATCGAATGGAATTGTTACCAAGGCTTAAAGTCGCAATTTAGAAGAGTATATAGTATTTACATATAAATTGTTTCTTTACGTTTTTACAAAGAGCAGAGCCCTTTATTGAAATGTAAGATAGAAATCTGGTATTGCCCTATACAGTAGCTGTAAGGTATCGTATAGTCGTTTTTGCTTTTATTCAATTATATTTGTTCATGAATTTTCTCTGGATATAATAATTATATATGTACACATGTATGTAGGTATACACAATAAGGCAATATTTTATGCATTTATTTTTCATAATGCATAAATTAGAAATTAAAAAAATGTGGAATCAAATTAAAATTTCTGAGCATTTATAAACGAACAACTCTATAGTAAAATTAAATATTTTATGGTCTCTCTTTTGTGTTTGTCATTTTGTTTAAAGACGGAAAAAAGCTATAAAATATTGATATAAACACCGGCCGGCAGAAAATTTTTTACTTTATCTTATAAATACATGTACTCGTACATATGCATTTGTATATTATTGACAAAGCTTTTAGTATAAATACGTATGTAAGTAAAAGTATAAACAAATAAAATTTTAATTTTTGTTTTCAACAATAAATAGATTTATACTTGTTAATTTTACTCACGACAAAGAAATCTAACTTGCTATACTGCATCACAACTAATGGCATTATAATATGTACATAATAGAAGAAAAATGTGAACAAATGGTAGTCGTAGGTGTAGCGTAGCACGACGGGTTTGGGCTAGTAACGGACCTGCGCAAAGCGTAATCTGTTTACTTGACTCATGAAACACCCATGATAATAACAATATCTAGCGTGTCATTAAAGATCAGGTGCTTTTCCGTAGAACATATTGTTTTGATAACCTTTAATCAGGTTTTTTAGATGGGACTTTTAATACTTGGCTGCAATGACAAATTCTGTAATTCAAATTAGGAAATGTATTTCAAATGAATTTCACTCTAGTAATGATTATAAAGTAATTTTAGTTACTTGCATATTTTGATGGTTTTGCATTCAATTCTTTTCATCAATATTTGTTAATATTTTTTTCATACCTGTGCATCAGGTTGGGTTAGGCTGCTTATAACAAATAATACAATTTTATTCCACCATTTACAGAATAACTTTGGTAATTATAATGTAATGTAAGGAGCACTTATGAACTAATTTTTACCCAATAGACTATGGATGCCAAATCCAACAATTTTTATAGAAATTATAAACTAGATCAGTAGTTTAGTGCGTGGTGTGCAACTCTGCTGTTCCGAAAAACGTAAGTTTCATTCCTACTAAAAGAGACAGTAGTCAGAAGCGTTGATATTGTAACTTATTGTGGAAAACATTTTACAATTAAAGAAAAGAATGTTCAGACTAAAGACCACAAAACAGTTGAAATAGTGTTAGTAGTAACATAGAATTTTTCAACATCTTGGACAATTTCTAATCAAACTGAATTGAGATCTGGTCAAAATACCATTTGTTAAGTTTAATGTTTTAATCGTTCGCCGGCTTTACATAAATACCATTTGTTCTAGGATACATACATACATAACATACATAACTGGCCTTTACAACCCTGGGTCAGGATTACGGCCTAGCTTCTCGCAGCACTCACGTTGTGTGTGTAAAGTTTTATCCATGAGTACCGGGACCTACAGTTTAATGTCGACTCCGAACGACAGACTTGAGAAGCTTGTTCATGGCAATTAATTACTCTCAGAGCTTTTGCCAGAAGACTGCTGAGAGGTAGTCGCCGAAAGAAATATTTTTTTCATATTTCTTTTTTTTTTTAAGATGTCGGAGCTGTGTGTCGAACCCAGGGCTCATGTCTTAGTAAGCCAACACACTAACCACTAGACCACGGCGACTACTTCTAGGATACATATTATTTTTAAATAAAATCTCTAAACTCTTCCTATTCTCGTTAAACCCTTCTTGTTTCATTTTAGACATTTGCCAATCCAGAAGATTGTATACTAAGCAAAGCCAAGGTTAAGTTTGACGATCCTAATGTGGAACGTGTACGTCGGTAAGTATTTTAATTCTTAAATAAGTTTTTGATATTCTAAAAAATATTGTTTTTTTTTTTCTTTCGTATAGAGCTCATCTCAATGATTTGGAAAATATTTTGCCTTTCTTATCTATTGGCTTTCTATACGTACTTACAAATCCTGCACCCATTTTAGCCGTCAATCTGTTTCGTATCATTGGTTTAGCCCGTATTGTTCACACAATTGTTTATGCTGTTTATGTTGTACCTCAACCAGCTCGTTTCTTAGCCTTTGTCGTTGCTTTACTTCCTACTGCTTACATGGCCTTACAAGTTATTATCTACGCTCACTAAAATTGCAGCACGTCTTAAACGAATGTATTTCATGTTAATCTATAACACTTGTTATTTTTCTTAAAGAATAAATAAAACAACTATTTTTACAACACACGGAAAAAATATTTCATATTTAAATTCAATTAAACACTTAATTGTTTTTAATTTCAATTTCCATGAATTCTTTTAATTGATTCAATTAAATGTTTAATTGGTTATTTGGCTATATTGAAAGAATGATGACAACTTCAACAAATCACACAAAAATACGCTTTATTTATCATAAAAATAAAAACTATTATTAATTCAAACAATAAATTATTCTGGTTCTGTTAGTACTTTTTGATTTCGTTTTTAAGTAAACTTTTTAATATATTCAATTAAAATGTTGATTTTGTTTTCAATTAAATATATATTTTAACTGATATTATTAAAAATTAATTACAAATATTTTCAATTGAAATTTTTAATTGCTATGAAAAATAAGTGATAAAAGCAAAATTCAGTTCAGGAAAGAACCTAACTGAATATTAGGCTACGCTAGTTCAAAAAAAAACTGACCAAAAATATCAAAATTACAATAAAATGTAAGTAAAATAAAAATCAGCCATAACATAAAGCAGCATTTTTAATCAGTTTTCTCCTCTCTCGCTTATCTGCTACAAAGTAAAAATGAAAGCTTTTAAAAACCCTAAAAACAACGAAAAAGAGAAAGAACACAACTAAACATTGGGCTACGCTAGTTCAAAAAAAGCTTACCAAAAAATTAAAAATTAAAATGCACAGCAGTTTAGTTCAATACAATTTGGCAGACGTTACGGTTCTTTTCTTTTGAACAAATTCCATAAAAAATGTCCATGTTAGAATTATTAAGTTTTGACAATGAGGTCTTTAGGACTTATGTCTTCTGGAGTGCTGTGTTGGTTGTAAAAATGTTACTGATGGGACCCCTGACTGGAATTCAACGTTTTAGGACGAAGGTAAATGCATTTAAAGTCATATAATTAAAACAATTTTTAATCAATAACTATAAGGTGAAAATGTCAAAGTCTGTTATTGATAGAGAAAGTGAGAGCATTATATTCAATATTTAGTATAAACCGGTATAAAGATAAAATTTCTATTTTGTGTTTAATACTCGTATTAATAAACTCAGCATGAATAAGCAAAAAAAAAATATTTTTTATTTGGGATCAATATGAAAAAGAAATTTAAAGCAATAGTAAATGCATAGTGCATTCATTGTATAATATGTACATACTTATGCAAGATAAATATTAATAAATGACAACGGCTTTAAATATACGAGGATCGGCTTGAAAATTACTATTTTTTCATAAATTTTCTTTCATCAACTTCTATTTATAGACATTTGCTAATCCTGAAGATTTGTTATCAAAAAAAGACAAGGTCAAGTTTGATGATCCCAATGTAGAACGTGTACGCAGGTAAGTTTACTGATAATTAATAAAAATTTATATTTAAGTGTCATTTAACATTTTTAACTCCATTTACAGAGCTCATCGTAATGATTTGGAAAATATTATACCATTCTTGGCTATTGGTTTCTACTACATTTTAACTAATCCATCTTCCTTCTTGGCTGTAAATCTTTTCCGTGCCGTCGGTATTGCTCGTATTGTTCACACTTTGGTTTATGCTGTTTACGTGGTACCTCAACCAGCCCGTGCTATTTCCTACTTTGTTGCATTGGCTGCTACTGCCTTTATGGCCGTTCGTGTTATTATTTATACTCTGTAAGATTTGAGTCTTCAGTCTCTGTTTTTGTATTTCACTTGGTTTTTTGAAGTGATTATTGTTAAAGAACATTTTTTAAAGAAATATTTTTGTAATAAATAAATTAAATAGAAAAAAAGAGAAACTTTGGGTATGCGGTTGTTAAAATGCTATGATAAATATAAATATAAAACATTATAAAACACTCTATATTGAATTGTTGTTCTATAGATAACTTAAAAAACTATTAAATTGGTACTCATAAAAAATCAAAAAAAAATTCTTAAATATTTAAGCAAGTCTCCATGGCCATTTCGTCTCTGCTGAATTTAATGCATTTTAGAAATATGCACCTCCTCACAAAGAATGTTTCCAATATTATTAAAAATAACGGTATTACAAGCAATTGTACAAAAAGCCCAAACTCATTTAAAAAAATTTGGTTGATTGGAAACACCAAATTGAACAACAAATTTGTGATAGAATTTCATTAAAACTTGCATTAATAAAAAGTTGTATTTTAATAATTGCAGTACATATTGTGTTTTTACCTTCTCCTGTAAATTTTAAATTATTTGAGTTATGGCCTTTCTAGCTGTGACCAACGATATGTACTTGTAGTATGTATTTACATATCGTCACCTTAAAGACCAAACAACCTATCTGCAGTTTTTAAAACTATACAGGAGAGAGAAAAACCGTTATAAAATTTGCAATATTGAAACGAAAATTATATATTCTGATTAAAATGAAACCAGAAGTACATATAGTATATCGGTTGAGAATGCTTTGTTTTTCTAAACATTGCTTATGATATGGCGCTTGAGTTATTTGGAATTGTAAAAATCTGAAACCAAACAACCTATCAGCAATACTAATTAGTATGAATAATTAAGCATTCCTTTGAACACATGAAAATTATTTACATTAAATAATAACATTTATAGTTTCTTTAACTTGTTTAAACAAAAAATTTCTTAATGTTTGCTTAAATTACACTATGCAACAAAATTAAAATTTTATAACGATTTTTTACGATTTATTTTCCTTTTTTAGTACGTCACGGCCTTCTTAAGTATAAATTTTTTATTTTTCCTAAAATTTTTAATTTTTAAATAAAGTTATAGGTGTTTTAACAAAAAATCTATTTTTTATTTATTGTAATGTTAATAACTAAGTAAAAAGTTAAATTATATCAAAAAAGCATCCCTTTAAATAAAACTACCATAAAATTTTTACTCAAAAGGTATGTTATCATAAAAGTAATGACAGTTTTCTGGAAAAAAAAAATTTTAAATAAATATTTACTCTGATTTCTACTTTAGCATGTGTGCTGATAGGTTATTTAGTTTCAGAAAATTGTACACTTGCTGATGAGGTATTGGATAATTTTGTAATACCTTGGTTTTTTGTAATATTAGACGTTCAAAATTTTGCGTACAAATGCGTTCAGATATAGGAAATAATATTAAATAAAAAACTCAATTTTGAAATTTTTGCTGATAGGTTGTTTGGTCTTTAAGGTGACGATATATTGAATATTATTGCCTATATGACAAAAAATATTTTTTGTTTTTTTAATTAAATGCATTATTTTATTAAGGGCTTTACTGACAACTATTACAAAAGAATTTGTCAAATTTTAAAGAGAGAATTTATTTTTGACAAAGTCTCCCGCAATTTATATTGTAAAAGTGGAATTAAAAGACACAATTCAACATAAATAAATAAAAATAGAAAACATCACACAAAATATTTTAATTATAACCAATAAAACCCCCTTCACCAAATGGAAATTTTTACCCCCGTTACAAAGAAAAAAATCCCCATTTTAGGGAGAATCTCCCCAATCTGACAATAATGCATTGTTGGTCAGTACACATAAAGTTTTTGTGTGGCAATGCGGATGTGCAAGTAGTATGTAGTATATGTATATATGCACGGTGCACTTATCATAAGATGCCTTTGAGATTACAACAAGTAAAACAGTAATAAAAACTATATGGCGGTTTGTTGTTAGCTAGGGTAAAGAACTGTCAAAAAACTAAAACAAAAAACAAATTATATAAAATTGACAGCTGTACTATTTTTTTTTAAACAATTTGTTTTTTATAAATTAATTTTATTTTCACACTTTTTGCATTGGTTTCTTGACACCTCTTTATCATTCTAAACCGTCTACCATTTGATCATAGCATTATTTGGTCGTAAGAACCACAAATTGGTAAGAACAGTCGAGACAAAAAATATTACTATCAAGTTTATTTAAACCTACTGCACTCAACTTTTTACAACCTTCTCAAAAAGCGTTAAAACACTACATACGCGTATCAACGCGTTGACAAATATATATTTATAACTTTAAATAATTCATCATTAATAAGTTTAAAATAAATGAAGACATCGAAATAAAAGGATTTTTATTTACAGAATTTATAAAACTGTGGGCCTAAATCCAAGATGGTTCATCTTATTTACGCTGTAAATTAACGCGTTTTTTTTTTATTAAATACACTAAAACGAAGAAATACAGCATCTGTATCTATATTTTAAATTCCAAAACCATTAAAGAGATGATTGCCTTCTGAGCTTCACCGACTCAAACACATTCTCTTTTACCGGTTTTATTATAAATTTTTCTCTGTAGAAAAATATTTTGTTTATGATATTGGTTTAACTAATATTTTATTTACCTGAATACCAATATGTACGCAAAATAAACCTTTTCAATATGAGCATATCCCTACCTACCATAGCAAAAAGAAATCGAAAACCGTAAAAACAGACAATGGCAGAGACAAATGAATATATATTGTATGTATGTATGTGTGTATAAAATTTTCAGCAGAAAGAAATGTGTTCAATTGACTGAATTAATTTTTACAAACTTCTTCTAACACACTACTATTAGTTGAACTTGAGCTCACCAACCAAGTGGTTGTTAGCAGAGTGTTACTACACGTTTAATTTTATTTTTTATATTTAAGATTAAAATAAAGTGTGTTTTTGTTTTGTTTATTTTTTACAAAGGTAAGTGGCATAGAGACTAGTGCTCCATAAGGAGAAAAAATTCAATACATAAATAGAAAAAGTATTTAATAAATACAAATTAAAAACTCTTGTTTTACACAGTTTCATTAAATCACGAAGTGTGTAAAATAATTTTTTACTCCATATTTTGTATTTAACAACTAGACACCGAATGTATTGTTGGGAATTTTGGGGGCATGCTTCTTCTACTAGTATACATACACATGCAAACCATATGTAATGAATCAAGTACTGAAAAGGAAATGAGAAAAATCGCATGTTCAGTGACACTTCACTTAAAATAAATTTTATGAGAATAAAAGTATGTAGAAATATGCTTAAAAAAAATTAAAAACAAAAATAAAACATGTGCGCAAATAACACCTACCTATACAAATTTTTTTTTTTATTATTTAAAAATTATCAATTATTTAAAAAATATCGCATGTATTTATAATATTTTATATCAGTATGTATAGAAATTTCTTTTGTACTAATGTACACAAATTTTAAAAGTGATAACAAATAAAACTTGTACAGGAATAGTTCGTTTATATATAAGTATGTAAGTGCATACATACATATAATACATATGTTTGTATGTATGTACATTAAGAATTTTTATGTATTTAAAAACACCACTAGGGGAACATTTAAATTGGTGGAGACTTTAGTACTTATTTTGATTGAAAAGTTTATAAAATGTGTGTTGACTAGAGAAACATACATAAATGAATTCATACAATCGCTAAAAACTTTAACAGTAAAGGCCGTCTCAGATAAAACTTTTGCTTCGCGTTGCCTTACAAATTCGCTTTAAGATTAAATGTACATTTAAGATTAAAGTACTTTTAACACAACGCAAAGTGAAACATTGGCCAACTTTTAGCCTTTTGCGCGCTTTGACAATCTGCTGTGATCTAGTGGTTGGTGTACTGAGACGATAGGGCCGGGTTCAAGTCTCAGCTCTGACATCTTGAAAAAAGAAATATGAAAAAATTATTTCTTTCGGCGACTACGTCTCAGCAGTCTTCTGGCAAAAGCTCTGGGAGTAATTGATTGCCATGAAAAAGCTTCTCAAATCTGTCGTTCGGAGTCGACTTTATACTGTAGGTCCCGGTACTCATGGGTAAAAATTAACACACACAACATGGGTGCTGTGAGAAGCTATTGTAGACCGTAACCCTGATACAGGGTTTTAATGGCCAATTATGTATGTAAGAAACCGTATGTCATCTAAACGTTTAAACTGTGTCCTACGGGTTCTTAGCTTTGTTTTTATTGTTGAGCTTACTGAATGAAAAGACACGTTCACTTATTGCAGAAGTTGGGGTAATTGTGAGTAGCGCTGAATACGAGTATATCTGATTAAGTTTTTTAGGTTTTTTAGAAAATAAGAAGTGTTGCATACGTAATTTAACTTTGTTAGAAAAATATCTGTAAAATATAATACACCTAAAATGAACAATATTCGAAAATGCCGAATAGTTCGACACTAAAAAACTGGTTTTTCGATTAACTCGAAAACCGCCACATTTTTAAAACCGGTTTAAAAAAACCGGGAAAATAGGAAAAACACGATTTTTCGAATAATAAGAAAACCGGTCTGGACAACTCTCATATTTTTTTCTTTTTTTTGCTCATTTATAAAAAAAATCTTAAATTTTAATTACTACGGAAATGCTTCTAATTCAATTTTAGTTTCAAGAATTATTAATTAAAAGAGATAAGAAATTTTTTTATTTTGACGATCGTTGACTATATTTGTGTATATATTACAAAAAAAATTATAACAAAAAACAATAATACTTATTAACCCTTAAAAGGTTCATTATATTATATTTAGGGTTTGAAAAAGAGAATGCGCACTTAGTCTGAACTCTCAATTGCAGATTTAAAACCCTTATAACGTATTTTATTCAAATTTTTGAATATCACTTCCTTAAGGATATTTCTGCACTTTAAAGTTAATATTGATATAGAGTGTTTTTTTTTTTTCTAAATATGTTTGTTAATTCATTATCATTGAAATACTTCTAATTTTTGTTTAAAGATTTTAAATGCAAAAAAAAACGTTATCTGAAATTAAAAAAACAAGCCCACATAGAAAAAGAAATCAAAGTAAGTATTTTTTAAGCACATGTGCATTTCAATATTGACCCACAATATGAACGAATTAAAAAATATAAAGCTGATATGATTGTTTTCACTAAGATAAGAATAAGTATGTATACGAGTATAATACGTAAATGACTATTAAAATCTTTCTTAATAATACGAGTACTTTATAATCTGCATTCTCAATAAGCTCTAATCCGGTAAATCTTAATTAAATTTAAACTGACGGAAATGACAATTTTTTTTTTTTTTCATTATTAAGACCAATACTCAGGGGTAAGCCCCTACTTAGGCACTGCATTGTATTGGAATTTGAAATTATAGATAGATATGTGAGATGTTAAACGCCTTATGTCAATGGGACAAGTAACTGTCAATTTGATCATTCAAAGGCCAGTATTATACCTTCGCCTTTGAATGATCAACAACAATTGTCCCATCTGTCGATGAATGTTGATGTTAAGCGTTTTCGTTAAGTAGGTTAGAATACAATAAATTAAAGAAATTTTATTCGTGACAGGCATGAAGTTGGAGATTTAGATGAGAAACAATTACATATTGATTGAATTACAATAGATACTTCCAAAAGTCAGTTTTATGTGATATTTAACCACGACTAAAATAGTTCGAAAAAAATAGTCAAGTTTATTAAAAATCATGTTGGATTTTTTTTCTCTCTAAATCATAATGAATACATTCAAACTCATCAGTTAAAGCTTAAAAACAGAAAAAAATATAGTTTATTAAGAACTTTTAAGCAATAATATAGAACTTTTTTAAGTTTTGATAATATTAAATTGTAAAACCTTCTCAGATTTAAAAATAATTATCTTTAAAATCCTAGGATTTTATAGTTGTTCAGTCAGAGCTTAAACTGTGTGCTTATTCCCTTTTCGTTATCCTGTCTCTTTTTATCCATGAGTAAATTCGACTCTGAACGACAGATTTGAGAAGCTTTTTCATGGCAATCAGTTACTCCCAGAGCTTTTGACAGAAGACTGCTGAGAGGTAGTCGCTGAAAGAAATAAGTTTTTTCATATTTCTTCTTTTCAAGATGTCAAAGCTGAGAATTGAACCCGGAGCTATCGTCTTAGTAAGCCATCACTCTAACCACTAGACCACGGCGACTACGGCTGTTAAAAACTGCCATCAATGATTTTAACCAAACTGATGGCATTTTTTGACTTCAAATCGATTTGAGTTTCAAAACTATTCTAATTATAAAGATGGCAACATTATGTGATTGAAATCATTTTCAAATTGATGCTTAAAACAGTATTGATTGCACTTTTTCAATCGAATTTGATTGAAATCTATTATTACAAAAATTGATTCAATCATTTTAATCATATAAATTAGTAAATTTATGATTTTGTATGACCTTAAAAAATTAACAATTTTTATTGTGAAATCATATGATTGCAATTAAATTCATTGCAAAGCTTTACAGCTCTGGAGCATATACAGTATGAAAAAATATCAGACACCCATAATATTTGTTTTTATTTTTTTTTTAATTTCTAGTTTTTATTTTAACTAATTACGAGTATAAACATAAGTAAAGTACATACATACATACTCGTATGTAGCATTTTCAAACAACATTAAAAAATTAATTTAAACGTAACTTAGCCCAAGAAAAAAATCCAGATTATAAGTTCACCAAAAAGTGACCAACAATAATTTTCAATCAAGCCCCGCTAGAAACTAATTTTCTTGAAATACAAAAAAAAAACATTAATCAAATACTTAATTTTGAAACTGATAATAGAACAAAAAACAACAACCGATTATATATGTGTGTATATAGTATGATATAAATATTGTCGTATTACTATGTCAACACCATAAAATCATCAGTTTATAGCTAACTCGAAAACAATAAAGTACTATATTTCTGTTTGAACTCTCAACAATAGACAATCCTTGCTTATTATTGTATCCTTTGTATATAAATTTCAGTATCAAATATAAAAACAAAATGCCTGCTAACAAACCCTATCAGAGACCAAAGGATTTTGTTGATCCCGGTAAAAAATCCAGTTGTACATGGAAATTGGGCACAACTGAAAAGACACCACATTCTATAAGAGGAATGTAAGTGTTTTATTTCTGTAGTTGAATTAGTACTATAATGCTTATATGGAAAAACACTTTAAAACACTTTTATTTATATTTTTAGAAATCATCCAACAAAAATAACTCCAGATGTTTTGCATGCAATTGGATGTACCCCCATGATTAAGTTAAATAACATTCCTAAATCTGAGGGCATTAAATGTGAAATGTGTAAGTATTCGCTGTTCATGAGATTCATGTATTTTGAGATTCATTTATTTGTTTAGTAACAAAAAAGTTTATCATCCATTAAGAATTCTATTATGTATGATTTTCTTTTTTTTTTTTTGCTCAGATGCGAAATGTGAATTCTTTAATCCCGGTGGCTCTGTTAAAGACCGAATTGGCTTCCGTATGGTATTAGACGCTGAAGAAAAAGGTCTTTTAAAACCTGGTTGCACTATTATTGAGCCCACATCTGGTAATACTGGCATTGGCCTGGCTATGGCTTGCGCTGTTAAGGGTTACAAGTGCTTAATTGTTATGCCAGAAAAAATGTCCAACGAGAAAGTGTATGCTTTACGTGCTTTGGGTTGCGAAATTATTCGTACACCCACTGAAGCTGCTTATGATTCACCTGAAGGTCTAATTTGTGTTGCTCAACGTTTACAAAAAGAAATTCCCGATTCTGTAGTACTTAATCAATACGTAAATCCTGGTAATCCTTTGGCTCATTATGATGGTACAGCTGCTGAAATTCTTTGGCAAATGGATAACAATGTTGATATGATTGTGTGCACAGCCGGTACTGGTGGTACTATTTCCGGTATTGCACGTAAAATTAAAGAAGAATTGCCCAGTTGCCAAATTGTCGGTGTTGATCCTTATGGTTCTATTTTGGCCCGCCCTGAATCAATGAATAAGGTAGAACCAACATTTTTTGAAGTAGAGGGAATTGGTTATGATTTTGTGCCCGCCGTATTGGATCATTCTGTTATTGATGTCTGGACTAAAGTATCAGATCCCGAATGTTTTGAACTAAGCAGACGTTTACATGCCGAAGAAGCTTTACTTTGTGGTGGTTCAAGTGGCGGTGCTTTGCGTGGTGCCTTAAATGCAGCCAAGTCCTTAAAAGAAGGTCAGAGATGTGTTGTTATCTTGCCAGATGGTATTCGTAACTACATGACCAAATTTGTATCCGACAACTGGATGGAAGCCCGAGACTTTAAACCTGTTGTTAATGAACACAACCACTGGTGGTGGAATACTTCTATTTCTGACTTGAGTTTGCCTAAACCTGTTACTCTTAAATCGAATGCTACATTCGGTGATGCTATTAAGGCTATGAAAGCTAACAAAGTAACACATATTGCCATATTGGATGAAGTGGATAAGTAAGTTTTGTTTTTAACGAACCAATAAATAAAACTCTTCTAATTGTTTTGTTGTATTATAATTTGCATATAAAGTTCTCTTATCGGCACCGTAAGCGAAGAAACTGTTTTAACCCAAATTGTTAGTATGAATCGACAGCAAGATGCTCCAGCAGTTAAGGCAGCTGCAAAACGTGTTATACGCATTCCATCAAATGGTATTTTAGGTAAATTGGCCCGTGTTCTGGAAGTTGATCCTTGTGTAGCTATTGTAGACGAAGAAAGTAAGTTTTACCACCCTTAATACTTTTTAAATTCTATGTAAAATATTAATTTTTTTATATGGTTTACTCTTCAGACGGCAAACAAATCTTAAAAGCAGTAGCCACAAAACTAGATGTTATGGGCTTTATTGCTTCAGGTGAACCTAAAACTAATGGAACAAATGGCACCACACATTAATATTTCAATATAGAAATATATGACGTGAAAACTAAAATAAATTGCAATATTTAATTTAAAACTTAAATAATGTTTATATTAAATAAAAAAATCTCTTATGCAGTGTTTTTTTTTAGTTTTTGAGTCATCTAACAATTTTAAGTACAAATATGGAAAATAATACATGCATACAAAAAAAAACCAAGACCAAGTGCTACGACTGAGCGAAAAACACAATTTTGAGCAGATGCCTTTTATACATATATTAAATTATTTACTTTTTTGTATGTATAAATAAATTTCATTATCAATAAGATAAGATCATCACCATGACATTCATATTTAAATGTTTAAAATTTAAGAAAGTATGGCTGTTTTCCTCCTAAACGCATATTGCTTTCTTTATACGAGTATGTCGCCTCTGTTCTGCATTCAGAGTGGAAGGAATCCCTGTGGAATTATATATAAAATTACCCAGAATCAAATAATTAGAAATTGTTTTTGTTAAAATTGATAAACAATTTTGAATTTCAGAGTTTGTAGTAATTTTTGTTCGAAGAGTAGTGTTAACAAAATGACTAATAAAAGAAAACCTTTTAAATTATGTGATGCAATCGAGGTTTAAACATTTGGCCTTATTCCAGTTGGCGACGTCGTTGTCGTCTGACGACATTTTTGTAGCAGAATAAAGAAAAATGTTTCTCTTGGCTTTAATCTATTACAAAAATGTCGTTACACGACGACACAACATTGCCAATTGGAATACGGCCTATTGAATAGAACTTTTATTAAAAACAAAACAATAAACATGATTCGATTTGATTCAACTAACTTTTTCCTACATGAAATAAAAGGAAGAAAATTATTCGGAAATAGAATATGTAGAACAAACAGCTAAGAAATGTAAAATATTCCGATTTCGAATAAAATTTTTCTGATTCGGAATACAATACAGGGAGGTTACTTTTATTCCGGTTCGAATCGAAAATACTTTCGAAAGAAATTTCCCATTCGAAAAATCAGTAATAACGAATACAAAAATTTTTCGAAATTTCGTACATTGTTACGAATTCGTAAAATTTTTGATTCGAATCCAAATACAAAGTAACCATTGATATTTAATGTTTATTTTGGTTATAGTCTCTGCAAGAAAAGTGCCAGCCATTTGACTGATATTTCTGACTCAAATTTACTGTTTTTTTTTACAATCTCAAGGACTGACAGAGCAGATTAAAATCACACATGATGAATATGAGTATATCAGTTACATCTCACTTACATTTATAATATGTATAAAAAGGGAAGTTTTTACAATTTTACGAAGTTTAATAATGTGGAATTAAATATATGTAGCAGCCTTATTCCAGACTAATTGGTATTTTATTTTTAAATTATTTAATATTAAGTGATTTTTTTAAGTTTCGAATTTTCCTCTACACTACAAGCTTCAAAAAAATCGACTAGTCGGAGATGTTCGAGAAACTTCCAAACCAAATTCTTGTTGCACTTTATTTTTCTACTCTTTGTCTCATACTCAAGTCTAAAATTTAAAATTAACTTAGAAGTATGTAATTTCTTCATAGCCTTTTTTAGTATCTATATACAAATTTTACCAGTTAAAGAGTACAAGTCATCTTTACGTTAAAAGAATAAATTAAATTTTCTTAATTTTATACAAATTTGTTTCACCTTAAACGAGAATTTTAAAATACATATCAAAGACAAGATTCAGTTTTATGTTTTATTTATAAAAGAAATGTTCACGAGTTTGTTGGCATAGAAATATTTGGGTCAATTGTGGATGGCAACTCAATTTGAAGTTTGAATATTTTAAAAATTAAAAAATAAATTAACTTTCAATATGATGAGTTCGATGGATCTATTTTTTGATGAGAACGAAGAAGAAATGAAGTTAGCACACATATATTAGGCGGCACTTTAGTGACTATTCTAATCCTAATGTGTATTTACAATTTATAGCTTTAAGAACTATTTGCGTCTTCTTAAAGATGCTGTCAGCACATACTAGAGATTTTGTATAGACAGCTGACAAAATAGATCTACTGGAATACCGCCAGTTTAAAAAGTTTGTGCGGCTCTAAGGTTTTCTGCAGAAAGAAATTTTTTAGAAACCCCACGGCAACGATTTTAATTTCGGAATGGCTTAATCCACATTGTCTGTGGTATAAATTCATAAATAATATAAAAAAAAATACTTTTTAGTTTTGGCGCCTCATGACATAAAATACCTACACAGCAACCAAAAATATGCAGTTGCCAATTAGTTCACCATTTAGTAACTGAGTTGCCAGTTTTCCGTTGCTATCAGTAATACCATTCTGGCAACTGGCAACGCAACTCAAGTTCGGTTGCCATCCATAATAGACCCATTAGACAGTTTCCGCTTTCTTACACATATCCACATAACATTTTTTGTTTATTGAGAATGTTGACAGCTTTTGTTATGAAAAAATTAAGAACACAAGTACTTTTTTTGTCTTGTATAAAATATTTATTTTAATTTTAAATAAAGGGCCAAAACTTTTATACAAATCATGTCTGTATTGTTTGATTTGAGACCATATTTAAGGAAATTTTAAAAAGAATATTTAAATACATATGCAGTTGTTGTATTTTATATACTTAAGAATAATACTTTCAATTATATAAGTTAAAATTTGTTCGTAAAAGTAATTTTTGTTTTTTGCTGATGCGAAACATAAAAAACACATTTTTAAAGAGATTCATTTTAAAATTAAATATGGTTTAATTGTTGTGCATAATTAAATATACTGGCAATACTTTTTTAGTATTTTTAGTTTTCTAAACAAATACATAGTTTTTAAATTATAGTATCTAATATTGTTTAACAATTATTATACCAAAGATTAGGAAATTTTCAATTAAAAAGGACCTATAGTTATTGTAGAGAGCGTAAGAGTAAGTGTTTCTTAATTATTAAACACCCCTATTGCTTAAATCTTTAACTTTATAAATGCGCACTAGCCAATGCTCCGTGGTATAAGCTTCCTCTAAGACATCCAACTCAAAATCTTTATTGCCAATTTCTGCTGCTCGCACACGATCGTAACCAGGTGGTTTACCACCTTCTGTATAGACTTGGCCAAAGCGATAGTAGCACATTTTATACATGAGACAATTAAGTAGTGTGGGAGAACCTTCTTTATCGACACGAAATTCTCCGTTGGCAGCATAGTAATCTTTTTCTTTAATATGAGCACCACGATCTGTACTACCACCAATACGTACCATCCATAGGAACTTATTGATATCGTCGGAAGAATAACCAGTCAAACCACCAAAAATTACCAAAACATAATCGACATCCAGTTCACGCATTATTTCGTAGGCTTTTTCCTCCGACGAGGCCATTGCTTGACCCACTCTGGAGATGTGAGTATTATTCCAAGTATTGTTGTCAACTAATATGGTGCGATTTGCCATGGCTGTTATTTGATAACCATAATCCCACCAAGACATAATACGAGCATCCTAAAATGTAAGCGATAAACAGAAATCTTTACAAATAGTTTCAAAACAGAACATGAAATTTTTAAAAGTTTAAGACTTTTCAGCTTAGTTGTAGTACTCATTATGTTTCATACTCTTCCTATCAAGAATTTTAAAGTATTCATCATGTAATGCATCCAACTCGCTTAAAAAGTTTGCCTTTTTATTATAACTCACCTCTGGAGTATTCATTTGCAACCAATAATAAGCCTCACGAAAATCATCAAATATTATGCGACCACCATCATGTGACCGAGCACTCAATACAATACTTGGTGATGAATAGGCCTCTGAAGTTACCCAAGTACAATGGAACGTATAGACAATTAACATTAAAGTAACAATGCCAACAAATGTTAAAGCCACTTCTTTTTTAACTCCACCACTTTGTTGTTCCAATTTTTTATATTGACGGCGATTTTCAGCAGGTTTAGATGAGGCAGCTTCGACGGACTTTATGTATTTAGCCAAGAGATGTGAAACCGCTATACCGGAAAGGACACACATTACAGGGGCCAAGACCAGCATTAAACGTACCATAACCCCAGCGAAGTAAATACTGGTGACACCATACAATATTATGAATATATTGGCATCAGAAAGTTTTGAAAAACAAAAATACAGACCAGCCGGAAACAAAAACACCAAAATCTGTATGCAAAAAGAAAATAACAATTTTGGTTGTTGTACTAAATTTAACGCCGATGATAGTTAAATGTGAAGTTTTTAATATGTATGTACAATTCGATCAAAGGTGAATTTAATTAAAAAAAAAAAACAAAAAATTATATGTACATTAATAGATACGGGAGTAGAAAACAAAAGCAATAAAAATTTTGTTAAATACATGGTAAAAACAAAAAACCTTAAACGCACATTACAAATTTAATTAATCATATTTCTAACAATCAGCAAAGAGAACACAAATCTTGTAAATATTATGAGGATATCTAAGTCGTTAAAATGGAATTAGTGAATCATTATACTGTTACAAAAAAAAAGCAATTTGTCTTACTATAAATCAAATACATGAATATATTTACAAAGTCTTTATATAAAATTAGTAGTTATTAAAAATGTCAGCGATCAAAGTGTTAATGTAATCACTTGGTAACATTAAGGCGTACTCATTTGAACGCTATAATATCATCATTTGTGTAGGAATGATACGAGAAAAACATATTAACAACAGAGCTTGATGAAATAGCATACCTGTAAATCGAAGTAAAATGATGACCACGACGTCGGTTGATGTTCAGAGACAGAAGCAATGATAGGTATATGATTTTTAGCATATGAAGGATCTAAAAGTGAATAAAAACGACCAGTCCAAGGTGAAACTTTACCAGTCACTGTTAATAAGGTTCCGACTAGAAAAGCAGCTGTCAATATAGTAGATATAAGTGCTTTAAACAAAGTCTCAAAGTGATCTTTAGGCATCCACGAACGTAAGTAATCGACGAGGGCATGAATTTGGCACAAACCGAAAACTCCTAAAGCCTGCAATATGTATTTTTTTTAATAACATTAAGATAATTTTATTTAATATACCATCTTACCAACATATGTTCGGAACTTGTTATAGGCTGAAAGCCAACAAATGATATTTGCATGGACAAAATTGTGCCTACACAGTATAAAGTGCTATAAGCTACATAAATACGATGCGAAAAACGTCCAGTCAACATTAAAGCCAACACGTGCAGAGGTATCAGATTAATAAGAAATACATAACCACCCCATGAAGAAACCATATAAAAATAAGCCAAAGCCGACATGGCTGACCAAAAAATGGCACCAGTTCTAACAGCCTTTATCCATAAGTAATACGTTAAAAGCATGCAAAATATGGCAATGCCTTCATTGTCATAAGAACCAGCCACAGATCTTGATATATAACCAGGAACAATAGATATTAAAGCAGCAGCTACCAAACCGGCACCAGTACTCTACAATAGAAAATTTAAAAATTAATAACATTTATAACAAAATTATTTGCATAAAATATAAAATAATTGTTATCAGCTTAGTATTAGTACTCATTTTGTATCATACTCTTCCTATCAAGAATTATTAAAATGTTCATCATTTTGCATTTTATAGGTTATACTCTTAAGAGATCTAACCTCAATTATTAGACTTTTTAATAAGTATGTACTTACATGTATCTCTTTGGTCAAAGCATAGGTGACCAGGGTAGTCAAAGATGAAAAGAATGGCGCCAAAAATACACATACATTGCGTATATCCACTGTTACATTTATTAACCATAATATCCTATAAAGGGCTGCTGAAGTCACCATCAGTCCTGGATAAATGGTGCCACCAATGATACGACCCAGAGGATACCAGGCACGATCGTCGAACCAATTGTGAAATTTATAAAAACCATTTTCGGCTAAAAATCTTGTAGTTCTATAGTTAAAGTAAGGATCAAATTCATGAATAACACTTTCAAAACGCAAAACGGAAAATAACCGCGTGGCAAATGCTGCAAAATCCAAAAATGAAATGGAAAGAATTTTATTAGAAATGCGGCGACAATGTGGTCACTATAACTACCAAAAAATACAACTCTTTGGCATTGATCTGGTGGAGCTGCCAGACTTTTTATTTTATGACCTAATCTAGTCTGGTTTCACACTTGGAAAATTAAAAAACTGGCTTTCAATTCACTTATGCTCTTGCTTGCCTAAAGGGGCATAAGCACGACAACTGCACGCATACGCATTCTAGTGCTTGTGCCAGCGGTTGAGTTGTGTATTTTCTATATTTGTGTATTATCTACTCTCTATTTTTTCTTTTTTATCATAATTTAATACCGTAGACAGACGACAAAGTTATTTTGCATTAAGAACCTACTAATGCATATTAAAATTTTACCCTAACAGACGACAGTTTTTGCATTTATAGCGTAGACAAACGACAACGTTAGTTTGTTTGTGAACTATTTTTATTTGCTTTTATATCCATAGAAATGAGAGGTTTGTAACTTTGCTTACTTTCTATCCATTTTAATTACCAATAGTAAAAAACTGACTGATTTTATGCGATGTTGTCATATTAAAAAAGGTTAATGCAGTATAAATTCAGTTTGGTTTTGTGCATTTACATTGGAGATAATGCGCAAGTTAATTTGAATTAACTCAACCAATGCACATTAACGCCGTCGTCTGTCTACGATATAAAATAAAAATATAAGCAGTAATCACACTTCGTTGCAAACACACTTGCAAGCAAGGAATCGTAGCATATATGCTTATATTTTGTTATTGTTTGGCGTAATTTGTTATGTTTGTACACTTGCAAAGACGTTTGCAACAAAGAGTGATTAACGCTTAGATTTTTTTGGTTTAATAAACAAAAACACATTTAATTTTATTTATACATGCTTTTTTTAAGTTAAAAACTTACTTTTACCAAAATATACAGGAACATTTATAAATCACGTAACTAACAGCTTGTGAATTGAAGTCGAATAATTTCTGGTGATTGTAAACTTTGGCACACCTATTTTATCATTTCAAATCGATATAATAAATTTTATGGGATTTGCGATTTCTTGCACATTTAAAAAAACAATATGAACTTGAAAAAAAACTTTCACCATTCATTTTAAAACTTCCTGCAAAATTTCTTAAAGAAATAAGTATTGAGCTAGTTTGTTGTATGTTATTTGCTTGATTGTGCAATCAGTTGATTGCGCGTTAATGCCATTGTCAAGTATGGGCTCTTAAAGCGGCATGGCCACATACCAAACTCTGGTGCTTCAAATTTTCTGTATGTGTTGTTAATATTTAATTGTGCTCCGTGAAGTGAGCGCTCTAATCTAGCCTTATTTATTTTTTACTTACAAAAGCACAAGTGAAATTAACACTGTATGTGATGTCATACACAAAACAACAAACATTTTTGAAAATTATCTCGCAAAAATGACAAACAATGGCTTTATTCTTTTCTACATTTTCGTTTGTACCATGGTGTATTGTTAATAAGGTGGTATCGACATACCAACTGAGCGATTTGTTTTAGGCAAATTGTGAAGAGAATTGCCAATTTTTATATTTTGTGCAAATTGTTTTTGTTTTTATTATTAATCATTATTATTTACTTTTTGTTTTGGCATTTCCGAAAGTTCTTCACCCTAACCAACAACTAAACAGCAATGTGGTTTTTGTTAATACTTTACTTTTTGTAATCTCAAAGATACTTTATAATAAATGAGCTTTGTTTCCGTATTTTACATATTGTTATTTGTGCTTTTTACTGTTACGAAAGGAGAACTAAGCAACTTTTTGAGTACGGTAGAGTCTGTACTAGTTTTCGATAGCCTTTAGCATATCACCTGCAAACTTAAATGATTAAACAGAACTGGGGCATGACGTTTTTTTCTATACAAATTGACAGATAAAAACGCTGGAGAATGCAGTCGTGAAATAGAATCTATTTTATTTTGACAGCGATTTTTCTTATGCTCTCATTTTTAGAAACAAATTCTCTCAACAATGTTACCACACTTTTATTAAATTTCATACATTTTGTAAACAAACCCATTGGTTTTTGTTGTTGGCACAAAGAAAAATTAGAACAAAAGAAAATCGAAAAAACATTTGAAAGTTTAAATAAATTAATAAATTTTGGATTTTGTTAAATAAAATGAGTGATATTTTAGTAAAAATAATTGAAAAAGTGTGTAAAGATGATTAAAATATAAAATATAAGTTCAATTCTTTGCAAAAACTCTCATAAACTTAATTTTTAATAGCTTTACATGCAAGAAATGTAGAAACAATAAATGACAGTTCGTGAAGTTGCGGCCGTCGTTTTAATTTTGGGCACGTTTTCTCTGAGAGACGTTTTTGCCTGAAGTTGCGGTCGTATTCTGTTTAATCATTAAGACTGCAAAAAAAAACTTCCCCGATATGTGCTACTCTATGAATACTTCCCCTTCTAAAACATCTGGGAACCTTAATAATCTTTACTTAACAGCCCTGTTTACATTCTCTTTTACTGTTAATAAATTTTTATATTTTTCTGGTTTTTTCACTACTGCTACAAAACAAAAAATATATGTATGTTTGTACTCACACAAAACAGCAGCTATTATCAAAATTGCCAATTTGACTAAATGTTCTTGCTTCTCCCAAGTAAGGAATCTGGTCTTGGACAACGGCACTACAGGTTCAACCGCCATTGTCTATTTTCGTTTTTAATTACAATATTACACACAGTTTCTCACATTAAAAACCCGGCACTTATTAAACCAATGACAATGTTTGTGAAAAAAAGAAATAAACTGAACCGGCGTCTTTTTCTTAAATCACAGCCAAATTCTTATTTGAATTTAAGCACTATAATATCATTATTTTGTAAAGGAAAAATATATATCTTATATATTTTTACTGGTATAAACTCTTTCAGCTTTTTATTCGTTTATTTGTAATAACTTTATTGATATTTTTGGATAAAATAAACGTGAAATATCAGAACGAACAATTTCGTGGCACAATCTTACGGCTGAGCAAAAAAATACCAAACGCCCAGACAAGTGTCATAATAATAAGAAATTTAATGCTGCCACTTTCAACAATTTCAAACAGTTGCCATACTTTTTATGAACTAATACTGTATTCATTTTCGTAAAAAGAAAATATTTTAAATATAATGTATTGTATTACAAACAATACAGAATGGATTAATTTATTTTATTTATTTATATGGCTAATTAAACTATTTATGAAAAACTAGTAAAATCCTCTACACAAAATGTCCTTAGGACAAATATCTATTCCCACTATTCTTATAAATGTAAAAAGTTTATTATCTGGTAACGTTTTACAGAATAGCAGAATTTTTTGAAAACTTATGTTTTGTTATTTGCTACATTGTTTATTTTATTGCAAAAAAATACAAACTGTGATTCTAACAAAAGCAAACGCTTGTTTAATAAAGTGTTTATTTCACCAGTTAATTTATTAATAAAAAAATATATTTATTATATTGGTAAAATACATTAAAAATAAGAGTATAATTGGCAGTTGTTTTAGGCTGCTAAAATAGTGCACTTTTGTTGTGTGAGTTAAGTGAATTTGCCATAAGAGAGAGTGAGAGTGAATTATATTTGTTGTGTCCGTGAGACAAGGAGCATTAATTATTTTTGTTTAAAGTTTGTTTGGAAACTTAATGCCCTGGATAACTGCGTTAGTCAATCAAGTTTAATCTAGAACTTTTACAAAAATAATAAAATATCAAAAATTATGTCATTTAATGTTACCACAACTCCAACTGTGGGACCTACAACAATAATAACGAGTGCGGTTTCTTCTTCAGTCGCAGGAGGTGGTCGTAGCAATTACAAAGACATCTATGACCTCTTAGAAAAATTGTGCAAAAATCTAGCAGGCCCAAAAGATAATCACAGTAAGTTCTGGCTAATCTGATCAGCATTTTAAGAAGAATGATATTTTTAATTGATATATCTTTGATTATAGAAGTACGAGGTTTGTTACTAAAATACATATGTATGTCTTTTTGGCAGATTTATGTTTCAATTAGTGGCTTAAAAGTGTTTCGTCATTTTTTTTTCTAATTATTTATTACACTTGTAATATGCATATATATAGCCCTTTCGCAAATCATTGTTTTTTTTTTTTGTGATGCACGAATTTACTTAAATCAATGTTTTCTAAAATAGAATTAAGGTTCATGTTCTTTATTCAGAGTGGTATCCTTAAAACTCTAGTTAGAATGGCAAAATACAGAATATAATTTAAAGTAGATCAAGCGGAAGCAAAAAAGCAAGCCATGTTTAAAATTGTAATATTTTCATTAATTGTTTTTTTTTTACTATTATTCTGTAAGATATTATGATTTGTTACACACAAAATAAATATGCATAAAAGGTCAAGGTCTTAAGTAAAAAAAGTGGTTCAAATATAGAAAAAGTCATTAGTACATATAAATGTTTCTAAGAATGATTACTCTAACAAAATGGATATTAAAAAACAACAAAATAATAAATACACGCCACATTGGGAAAATGCTTCAATGAACCGTACATGATCTATACACTACTTCCATTAATGAGCACTGTATATTTCCGTGTACGTGGTTGAAGAAATAAAGACTGGAAGCATCAAAAATAACTGCTTCCATAAAATTTAATAATAATTTACTTACGGCCGTATGTATAATGAAAAATTAGCAACTCGTTAGTATATGGGACAAAAAACTGGAAAGTTTATCACCCGCAATTGACTGATATTATTAAAACTTTCCATACTTTCTATTTAATAACTAGTCAGAGAACCTAAAAAATTAAATACCTTGTAATTTTGAGAAATAATTTCCGCGTATTGAAATGACAAACTTAGCCACTGTATACAACGATCTGCTAATTTTTCATCATACATAAGGCTGTTAATCTATATCTACATATAGCTACACACTGTTTCATCATCATACCAAAAAACTACATTGGGCCTTACGCACATTAGAATCGGCCCTATTCATACGATTTGTTAGTGTACCATTCATGTTCTGCGTTTTTACCCCTATTTCAAAAGCGTTCGGCCTACATGAAATGACAAACGTAGCTGTTTTGTCTGCGAAATTGATAATAGATTGGACTTAAAGTTAGAAAGAAAAGCTCTATAAGAAATATTAGAAACGAGTATTCGATAGAACAGAG
This sequence comes from Metopia argyrocephala, assembly GCA_963576795.1. Taxonomy (NCBI): domain Eukaryota; kingdom Metazoa; phylum Arthropoda; class Insecta; order Diptera; family Sarcophagidae; genus Metopia; species Metopia argyrocephala. The sequence goes on from OY756208.1 coordinate 40,946,621, forward strand.
ACTTTTGCTAACCACAAATTCAACTTGAATTCGTTCAAGATTTAAGGAAATCTACACACACATGTTATAGCCCCTGAAAGAGTTAACCAATGGGCTAGAATACTTGTAAATTAAGATCAACAAGTACCCTTCCAAAAGCACCGGCAACCTTGGACATTCATTAAGTGTGAATTAGTTGCAAATAATTTAGGTAAGGACTGTGAATTTTAACTTGGTTAGTGAATGATTGGTCATAACTTTAAACAGTTGGGAACGAATTAGCTTTATTCCTTAGACATTCTTACTTTCCAGACCAAAAGAAAGAGGTTTTCTACGTATATTTCATCTAAAGCCTTTTCACATGTTATTACTACAGCACCGAGGATTTTATCGTAATTTAAACGAGATCTATTTCGATGGTATCCATAGAGCTTTTAAGACTATTCATATTTTTTTCAAGTTATTATTATTATTTTGCCTTCGGTGTTTATCAGCTTTAATTTTTTATGTTTTGTTTCTAGTAATGTCACAATGTATAGAAATAATATATGTACATACATACATATACATATATGTATTTTTTTAATAAAATACAAAGATTTCCATCAGTTTGCCTTTTATATAATATCTTACAAAATATATCATCAATATTATTTAACTAATTTTGTCTTGGGTTTAGTCTGTGTGTATCGTTTTGGGGTTTTCATTATTAAATTACATAATTGTCTTTTAAAAAATTTCTTTATTGCAGGGGACGTTTTACGTCATGTTACCCAATACATATCGAATTGTCCTTCGGCATTGGTTTCTTCCTTACCTTACGATGAACCTTCATTGGTAGCAAAAATTACCCAACATCTTAATACCACCGAGTCAGCTGGAGCTAAAGGATCACATAATAATTCGGCGTTATTTTTAAGTTTGCATGAACAATTAAAATCAAGTGTAAGTATTAAAATTTAAAACAAATTTAATTTTCCTCGAAAGTGTTACAAAACAACTAAAGAATCCTTTTATTTCCAAAAATACAAGAGTGCGGAAAATCCAAATATGTACATGCATACAATGTAAATTCATATCTACAAATTCTTTTTGTTTTTTTTTTTATTATTTTTATACGCATACATAAACAAATTTTTAAATAATTAAAGAAAAACTTCAAAATATTTTATTATTAATAAAAAATTAAAAGTTATTTTTAATTTTTCTTTAAACCAAATTCTTAGCAATTGGATGCACGCCAACGTAGTGCATTATTAACATTTTTATATTATATGGCTGATTCGAAATATACTGCAGCTGAAAATGGTTATGGCAGCATTAGCACCACATCACATGTCACAACTGCAAGCGCACAAAGAAATCGTTATAGTATTCCAAATACTTCTTTACCGCCAAGTAGCACAATATCTTCTGTAAGAAGTCATCTGTCACACAAAATTCCAACTATGGCTGGCACACCACAGTTCTCACAAATTAGTGGTGTAGATGTAAGTCATGTTAAAACTAAAAGAACAAAATTTCTCTTCAGCATTATATCCTATTTTATTCTATAGCATTTCTATAATTCAACCGAAATAAGACACAAAATCCATATGTTACGCCAATCAAGTCAAAGTGGTGGTGGCGGTGGTAGTAGAAGTAATTCAGAAAATGATAAAATGCCTAGTATTGCTTTTGGAGCCAACACACATATACCTGTAAGAACAGGTTACTCTGATATAAATAAAACTTTAGAAGACCAAAATAATCTTAACGATGATATTGTTCAAAATGTTATATATGCCTTTACTGGTATCCAAGGCAAATATTTGAAGAAAGATGTGGTTTCAGGAAAATTTAAATTAGACGTTAAAGCAAAAAATATAAATGTCATACAAGCGGGTATGTTATTACGACTGGCCGAATTAGGATATTACCATGATTTGGTGCAGTCGTATACTGATATGAAGAGTGGTTTATGCGCCTTGGGCTTAATGGGCCAAGGCTTTGTATCGGCTCTTAAAAATGAGCTTACAAAATATTACGGTATGATAGCAATGCTACAGGAACAGCTCAATAAACAAAGACAAAATGAAACATTTGGCGTATTTAATACTACCGCACGTCCTGAACGTTTGACTTTAATGAAAATTCTTGTTTGGTCTGTGGATCCTTTACAAAGATTGCAATTATTGGCGACTATAGCTGAAGCTTGTCAAGAGAAAAAAGGCGGTGCTTTGGCTTCTACCGTGCATGGTTTTTTGAATAACGGCAATCCTATGGTCAAAAGTATTGCCAAAGAATTGCTTTTAGCAATATGTGGGCCTCTTTATCAAATGCTTACAAAATGGCTTTTGGAAGGAGAAATATGTGATCCACATGGTGAATTTTTTATTGAATGTCTGTTAGAGGTTGGTCACGACCATCTGTGGCATGACAAATATCGTGTACGTACTGCCATGTTGCCAAATTTTGTTTCCACAGACCTGGCTAATAAAATCTTAGTGACTGGTAAAAGTATAAATTTTCTTTGTGAAATCTGTAAGGATAAGCAACCAGTCAAAGGCAGAAGTGATTTAAAACAATGTATTGAAGAAAACGGTTGGTTTAATTAATTTAAAAATTAAAGAAAATATATATAAATATAACGTTTTTCTTTTTATTACAGCTGAGCATATTTTTTCATCTGTAGCCGATACTAAACTTCATTCTACTATCGATTCTATATATCTAAATACGTCGAAACGTGTTTTAGATATAGTTATGGGACCTCATAAACTATTAGAGCATCTACAGGCTATGCGACGTTATTTATTATTAGGGCAAGGTGATTTTATCGGCATTTTAATGGAAAACTTAAAGTAAGTTCATTCACTCCTTTTGTTATAAGGTAACTATGTTAATCATGTTCATGATTTAATTTTTTTTTTTTTAGATGTGAACTTGATAAACCAGCCCAAGAACTGTATTCCTATGATTTGTCTTCCATTATGGATGCTGCTATAAGATCCACAAATGCCCAATACGATGATCCCGAAATATTAAATCATTTAGATGTAAGATTAATGCTACCGTGTGCCGGTGATATTGGCTGGGACATTTTATCTTTACAATATACAGTACGTGGTCCCTTAGCTACCATGCTGGAGCCCTCAATGGAAATTTATCAGAAACTCTTTAAACCATTATGGCGTATGAAACATATGGAATTTGTTTTGTCTTCAAAAATCTGGAAAGATCAAAAATGTAATGCTAAGGTGAGTCAACAATTTTTATCTAATGCTATAGCGACATAATTTTATAAAAAAAAAGAATATAATTTTCATTTCAATATATGTATTTCCATACATATAAAAATAATATATGTATATAGGAACTTCGGGTAATGTGAACTAGAAGCTTTTTTTTGACTGAATTAATAATAATATTAATTTAAGTTGAAATCGAAATCGAAGTTGAAATCGAAATCGTTTGTATTTTTAAAGTCATATAAAACTTATATGTTTTAATTATTTTAAAATTTTAATAACCACGGATGTAGTGGCAATAGTCAGTAAAAAAAAACCAAATATGGACGGATTTGAAAATTACAGCAATTTGAAATTTCATTCAATTTCAATTTTGATCGAAATCGTTTTTCATCACATACCGAAATATTTTGCTGTATAATAAAAACCGCAGTTTTTTTTAGCAATTTCGGACATGAAATTTTTCTATGCAAGCATACATATATAAGTTTTGATTAGAATTATATTAGGCGGCAAAAAAACTACCAATGCATGAGAACATAATTTTGTAGTACATCCTCATTTTGTCGTCACAGTAGTGATAGTCCCCAACTTATCCTACATTACGTGTAGCCGATAAATCCAAAACTTCTGCCCACATGTATAGTATATATTTAGTTTACAATTTATTATAAACAAATTTGTAGGGTAATTAAAACCCCAAATCGCCTCTAAATTGTCCTTGTGTTTTGTATATCTTGAGAACGATTAAAGGTAGTTTCTGAAATCAGTGTGAAAGACTTCATAATAAACGCAAATCAAATCATCACTTAAAAATTAGGAAGAATTCGACAAGTGGGCGTGGTACTTCCCATACATAAAAATATTTGTTTTTGCGTATCTGGCGAACTGTTAAAAGTAAAGTTTTTGCATTTGGTTTGGATGACTTCACAATCAGTCAGTAATTGGGCGAAATTGGGCAAGCGGGCGTGGTACCTCCCAAACAAACTAAATATTAGGCCGCATTCAAATTGGCGACGTCGTCCTCGTGTAACGACATTTTTGTAATAGATTAAAGGCAAGAGAAACATTTATTCTTTATTCTGCTAAAAAAAAAAAATGCCATCAGACGATAACGACGTCGCCAACAGGAATAAGGCCAATTGAATTTTGTATATCTTTAGAAGAGTTATGTGTAAAGTTTCTTATTTTATTTTGCCTGGTAAGGCACGCACTGTTTGCTAATAGAATATTGAATAAGTATGTATGTATGTACAGTGAACTCCCGATAACATGAACTAATGATTACTAAAGCAGTTCAAATTTTCAAGTTTGATCAAAAATAATGCTTTAGTAAAAAATTTTAAAACTATTCTTGCAAGCAAATTATTTAATAAACAGTATATTAATGAAATAAATAAAACGGTGCAAAATTTACCCAAACGTCGTAATTTAAAGGTTAAAAGTTTGTAAGGTTTAAAAAAGTAACGAAAAAAAGTCTTTACATTTAAGAGTTTTCACATTTTGTTCACGTTTTAGATTAGTCTGTATAAAAAAATGTTTACGTTTCTGAGACGTCCACCCTCTCGAGAGTTCACGCTTTCGCGAGTTGACTGTATATGAAATTAGGTATGTATTTCATTAAACTCTTATGCACAACAATTTGCGTACATAATAATTCTGTGCTTAAACAGCTAATAAATCAAACGGACTCTCACCATAGAATGAATTGTTATTACCATGCAAAAATGTATATGTACATAAATATAAACTTACATACATAAAATATAAACGACAACGTAATAAAAAAACATTGCAGAAAGATTAATTTTAATCTAATCCCAATGGTCAATATTATAATTAATCTTTTTTAAATATTTTCATATATACATATGTATATATACCTATACAAAATTATTTATAACTGCCGTTATTACCACAAAGGGTTTAAATTAAAGATTGTATGTTATCAATTTCGGTAGTGAGAATCAGGTATCAAGGGTCAATCGTTGATATGTAATTAATTTAATGCATTTTTTAAATTGTATTTAAATGAGTGTTAACAATTTGGTAGTTTTTATTAAACACAATAGGTATATTTTACATATTACACACTTCCACATTATAATCATTTTATATTTTTGAAAACAACACAAATATTCATTATTAAACATACTATTTAAAGCTTATAATTATTATTATGACTATACGTATATAAAAAAAGAGACCGTAATTGTAGAATATAAACGCGGGAATATTTACAATTTAGCATCGGCTTGTTTCAACAAAGGTGCCAATTTCTGGGTCAACATAATGTTGCCGGCAATCTTAAGTTTGCCCTTCATAAAAGCAGCTTGAGGATTCAATTTACCCAAGGCAATATCAACCATGTCGTCATCGCTTACAGTTAAAGTAGTATCAACTTTAACACCCTGAGCAGGTCCCTCATAAATTTTGGCATTTTTTAAGTCCAAAGCTGATAGTGAATAAAAATAAAATAAATAATTTATAGAAATAGTAACTTGTTAAGTCATGTTTTATGTTATTTTTAACAGAGTAGTGTAGTTGTAAACGCTACCATATTTGTTTGAGACCAAAGAGTATTGAAAACGCCCTTTGATCCCAAGTTGTTGGAATTGATATAACGTCTTAATCCAAGAAAAATAACTCTTTTTGAAAAACTTACTCCATTCCTTGGCAACTTTGCCATCCTTGGTTATTTTGTACAGGAAAACTCCATTTACTGACTTAGCTTTAGCTTCATTGGCTTTAATTCCATCGCTGATTTTTTGGAAAACAGCATCAGATGTAAGACTCATGGCAAATGATTTTCGCTTGACTTATTTCTAAATTACAATAAAATATAAAATAAATTGGAAAATTTAACAAATTTTTTCTTAAATTAATCAGGTTTCGTTTTCTACAATTATGAAATGTCTAATTTCCTTAATAAATGCTTACACTTGGAATGGGCAAAATGAAATGTTTAGTTTCGTGTAGCTTTATATTGGTTTTTATATTTTTTACTCTTTTTTTTCTCTCTTTATCTATATGAATAAATTTACTGTTAATAACATTCTTATTACATTGTTCGTTTTATTTTGACATTTTACTTAGAACTGCCAGATTTAATAAATATTGTCTAAAACTTTTTGAAGAATTATTAAATAGAATTTTGTATACGAGGTTTGTTTGAAAAGCTAAAATGTTTTGTTTTTAAAAGGGACCGTAATCATTATGAGTTTTATAATAAAAATTACACAATAATGATTATATTGTGAGTTTTAAAGATTTTCTTCAATGGTAATCATTATTTTTGAGTAATATTAATAAAAATCAGCCATAATCATTATATTTGAGCAAAAGAAATAAAACTCAAAAATAATCATTATTTATGATTTTTATTTTTTTCGCTTAAAATAAAACTCACTTTCAATTAATGACTTTTTTTGAGGTTGTTTACATTAAAAAAATAATAAAAGAAAAAAATATTAAGAAATGCTTGTTCATTTTGTTACATAAAATATAATTTTCTTGCACAAAAATTATATAATTATTTTTTTTCATGCATCATATATAAAGTCGTAAATTAAAAGTGAGTTTAATTTTGAGTGAAAAAAATAAAAATATCATAAATAATGATTATTTTTGAGTTTTATTTCTTTTGCTCAAAAATAATGATTATGGCTGATTTTTATTAATATTACTTAAAAATAATCATTACCATTGAAGAAAACGTTAAAAATCAAAAATTTAAAAATCATGACGGATATGCAAAGATTGTTAAAAAATAATAATAATGGTGCAAAAAATTTTTGTTTATGTCTGTTCTAAGTGATTGATTTTTTGATTTAAAAAAACGAACAATAATCATTATTTACGGTCCCTGGTTTTTAATGTTCTTGAAAAAACATGTTAATTTTCTTATGACATATTTTTTAATTTACATAAGTGTTTTTTTAATATTTTGCCCTTTGATTACTTGATTGGATTTGAGGTCGGACATACGCATAAACCAATATAATGCAACCCCCGATTTTCGCAAAAGGCATATTTTAAACCTTATGTACCTTCATAATATAATAATTTTATTGACCTTTTTGAGCTTAAGGTCTTTTTATACTAATATTAAATATTTATTTATTTTCAATATTTCGCTGCCCCTTCGCGTATCGTCGTATTTAAGCAAATAATAACAAAATGAAATAATTTTTAAGACACAAAATAGTCTTATCCAACCTCTTAAAATAAATAACAAATCATTAATACAAATAAAATTTTTATTTTCAGCTCCTACGTTCGATGGCTCCTGAATTAAATGAAATCTTATATCGCCTTCATTTATTCACATCCGAAATGATACATTTTATACATCAAATGCAATATTATATACTGTTTGAAGTTATAGAATGTTCTTGGGCAGAGTTACAGGAGAGAGTACAACATGCTAAAGCGCTTGATGATATACTTAATGCTCATGATGAATTTTTGAGCGCCATTAAATGTGGTGCCTTTTTGGACTCATCGTCTGGTGAATTAAATGATAACCTTGGATCTGTTTACAATGGTATTATAAACTTAGAGATTTGGCAAGATAAATTCTATGATTTATGTTTTCGTGAACTCAATGCAAGAAAACAATATGAAAATGAGGTGAAAGAATCTGAAAAGACGGGTAAATTTGGTCTAACAATAGAAAAGAAATTGGAACGAGATCAAGAACATAACATTTTTGAACAGACTTTGAGGAGTTATCATATATCTCTAAAAGATATCGGAAACGAATACGAAAAAGCGGTACGTTGCTTTCTCTTGGCACTCAATTCAAATAACGATCACAATTTGCAATTATTTGGTATACGTTTGGACTTCAATGAGTATTACAAAAAGAGAGATCAACGTTTAGGTGTGCCGCTCACATTTGAACATATGCGCATGAGTAATGTTTATTTTAATAATAATAATAATAAAAGCTTATTGGGTAGTCGTATCTTAAATTGACCCCAAGATCATAATAATAGCCGATCCATTTTACCTTTTTATTTGTTTGAAAAGCACTTTGATCACCAGAAACATCTCAAATATTCTAAATTGATAGAGGTGAAAACACAACTTATAAGCACAACACTTTTAAATTGCCGCCATATTAGCTGTGCCAATAATATTAAGAAATCGCCTTATAAATTATCGAATTCATCTTTAATAAACTTAAATACCTGCTTCAAATGGAAACATGATCATTTTAACGAAGATAATAGCTATGATAGTGAAAATATGAAACGTCCGTTGGTTTTAAATGAGTATAATAAGGATATGATTTTAAATACTTGTTGTGAAATACTATAAGCCCATGCAAATATGTACTGTTTTGTGGAATTAAAATCTATTATGTATGAGTAACTTTTCTAAATCAATTCCACTGTTTCAAACTCTTGTCCATGCTAATTTATTTTATTTCTTCCATGTTTTTTTTTCAAGATTTAATTTATTTTTATAAAAATTGCATATTTTTGTATTGTAATTCAAATTGTGTATGAACTTTTTTCCTTTATGTTTTGGTAGGTAGCCGAAACTGAAAAATATTTTTTCTTTTTTGTACTTGAGGTTTTTAATAAAAAATAGTTTTATAAAACAGATACGTACATACTACATATATAAAACATAATATATAACACCTTTCCTTCGAATTCAATTATTTAGGTTAACCATATTAATAACATAATTAAGTAAGTTTTGATCTTTTAAAGCAATAAATATGTATTTAACAAGAATTTTAAAAACAGCATTATATTGTTAAAGGAAAATTAAAAAAAAGTATTAATTATGTTGAAAAATACACTGAATAAAAATGAAAATGATATTGATTTCAACTAAAAGTATTTTGTTTTTCACTTTTCTTTTTCATAAGCACAACACTCACTCAAGGAATGACTACTACGCAGTCGATTGTGCGTTGTTAGGCAAAAAAAAAAAAAACTCGCTGGAAATCAAAATAGGATTCGCTCTACAAGAAATACAAGAGTAAGGTATAAGAATGTACAAGTGCCAAGAACTAATTTCATTAGTTTGTCAGAACATTAACAATAACACGACAATTATAGCAATGATTTAATGAATCAAATAGAGGTTTCGTAAATATGAAGAAGGCCAGACGGAATGAAACAATTTCTAAATCGTTTCAAAAGCCGTAACGTTTATATCGTCAAATTAAATGCAAACGGACGTAACTACACTTTGTTTTTTTTTACAGGAGGAGCAAAAAACCTTTAAATCAGGTTTTCACATGAACACCTTACATACAAACCCATTTGTTGATTTTAAGGTTTTTTGCTTCTCCTGTAAAAAAACAAAACGTGTAGTTACGTCCGTTTGCATTTAATATGACGACAAGTATGTACATATCAAAAAATATTGATGCTATTTATATTGTTTCAGTTTTTTATATAACTTCTTACCAAAATTCTGCTATAATAAAATAAATTACAATATCAAATATGTATATAAGTAAATATATTTTTATTTTATAAATATTTATGTAAGACTAATGGATGGTTATTTAAAAGCAAAAAAATAAAAAAGAAAACTTAACGTTGAAAATACGATAATAAAATAATAAATTTTAAAATTTTCGCTGTAAAATATCATTATTTTTGTTAAAATGCGATTTTTATCCTTCTTTTTTCGTGTTATTACGAATGCAAGATAATAAATATTCAAAATCAAAAACTTATAGAAAATTTTATTTTATCTTAAGACATTCTCTCTATTCTGCTTTATTGATAGTTAATTTATATGCCTATATATACATACATACATATGTATTTATAATAGTTATAGGCTAGCTTCGCTAAATACTCGTACATATACATATATTTATATAATATATATTTTTTATGATTAAATTAGTTCATTATATTTAAACTATACATTATTTGATTATATATAAAACGTTATATATTATTTTTATGTATTTCTGTTTTTACCTATTCAACTAAATTATATTATAAATCATTTGTAAATAATTGTTCATAATTTGTTTACAGTACCGTATTTATAGGTTTTGTTTAAGTTCTCTGATTTTATATGAAATGTTTTTCTGCTCAAGAGTTAACATAAGTTTCTTCAAAACAAAAGAAATATTTAAATTTTAAAACAAATGGACATGATTAGCATTTAAATTGCTAAACTGTAATGAGATATTAATAAAAATTGGGTTTTCAATTCCTTGTTAATCTAGGTAAATAACACTTAAAATATCTCTTTACTTGGCGTTGATATACCCAAAGGTTCTTCATAATCATTTGTAGCATTAGTAGAGGCATTTGATTTGTGAGATTTTTTCTTGTCTTTATGATGATGCCTTTCTTTTTTATCCTTTTTCTTTTTAGCGCTAACAGTAGTATCGATATCTAACTCGTTTTGAATATTTTTCAATTCTTTTGACGTTTTATGATGTTTACGCTTTTCACGCTTTTCCGATTCGTTAATATAAGGTGTTTGTATTTCTTCTATAGAAGTACCCAGTAAATTGGTACTATTAACTTCTTTTACATTAAGATGTGTTGAAGATGATTTCATGGATTTCTTATGAGTATGAGATGATTTACGTTTGTGTTCAATTTTATCTTTGTCTTTTTCCTTGTCTTTATCCTTTTTCTTTTCTTTTTTGTGTTGATGCGATGACGACGAAGACGATTTTAATTTGTGGACTTTTTCAGTATTCTCGAAATCATTAGAATATTTTTTTGATGATCTGTGTTGTTTGGGTTCTTCTAAATCAGGTCTGAAATTTAAATTAGGTATAGAGTTATATTAAGAACGAGAACTACAAAAATGTTTTCTATTAGCTTACATGTCCAATTCAATATCTAAAGCTCTATGCGGATCATCAGGATCAAATTTACCATCTTTGTCGTCGTTATCTGATAGAGAAACACCTTCTGGCATGTCGAGTGTAGTATTGACGATGTGCAAAGGTTTGGGCTCTATAAAATGTAAACAAGTAAAAGAAAAACACGAAACTTTAAAAAAACAATTATTATTTTTTACCATCTTCTGATTCTGTTGATGAATGATAAGTGTCTTTCGATTTTGACTTTTTGCTCTTTTTTGATTTTTTATGTTTTTTCTTTTCCTTAGCATTAGCTTTCTCTTGCAAAATATATTGATCGGAACGTTTTGTAGCTAAAATTAAAAAAAAGAAATAAGTTAATTTACTCAATCCCTTTACTTCAGTTAAATTATATATTTTACCTCCAATTTTTAATGGAACATCTAAAGATAGCTCTGCTATGGGAATTTCATCTATGTTATCATATTCAGCATTGTGTTGAGAATTATTACTGCTTAGGGATCGTCCTTTGGATGCAATATCTGGCGTTGAGGGGGAGGACTTTAAGTAATGAGGATTATTAGACTGTTCAATTAAACGTTGCATACGTTGACGTTCAATTTGTTCTGGTGTTAATTCTTCACTAACCCTTCGCCTACTACCTGATTCATCATGTGCAGCCAAACTAACAAATAATTCTTCTTTTTCATCATTTGACGACGACGAAGATTCATCTTCTGGTGGTGGATTTATCCATTCATCCAAATCTAGACCATCCGGCAAAGGAACTTTACGCTGAGCTTTAGATGCCACCGGTATAAGTTCACCGGCAAATAATAAAGCCATCTCTTGTATGATATCAATAGCTAACGAAGGTATAGATGTCTGACGCTGTGCTTGTATATCTGTTGTTTCCGTTCCAATAAAATCAATATTAATATTGCAAGCAGTTGTATGATTAAATTGAGCTCTTAGCATTTCTATAAGAATGCAAGCAGAATTGGCACGTTCTTGTACTTCTATATCAGTAGAACTATTAAAATCTTGTAGTTTTTCTAAAACATGATCACAAAGCTGGAAATAATAAATTAAATAGTAGTTTCGAAAAATTTTAACTTTTGGGTACTACATACTCTTATTAAACCGTCTGGATCTTCATTTTCTAAACATGTTGTCGCCAAACGTGTAAATAATTTAACGACATTTTGAACAAAAACTCCTTGTATATGACCAGGTATTTGACGGGGTCTTAATAATATATTTAATGTTCGTTCAGCATCTTCCAACTCGCTATTTATTTAAAGAAAAAAAAAATAATAAAAGGAAAGTTTTATATTTTGCAGTAAAGGTATGAAAAGAATATCATACTTGGAAAACTCTCCCACAATCCAAGCTGCAGCATATAAAACTTCATACATAGAATTACTTTGTGAGGAAACCGTAAAGGTGTCTAACAGATTGGTCATTTCATTCACAGCAAATTGACGTACAACAGGCACACGGATGGCAACATCCAATAATTGCTCAGCAATTAAACGACCTTGAAACAAAAAGTTCAACAAAATGTTTTATATTTCTTTAGATTTTTCTTTCTTAATATTAGTCCTAATTACCATGTTTAGAGCCAGCCTCTAGTTGTATTAATTCGACTAGCACCGTTAAATACCATTCAAAGTTGGTAACATATAGATATGAACTTTGTGAACATATCTCGATAACCTTAAATAGCAACTCATCACGATATGCAGAACCTTCGGCTCTTTCCATATGTCCCAAAAGTCTTTTAACAATTTCCATAAGATTTTTCTTAGAAACCATACCATAGAGAAGATCCAAAGCTCTTAAACGTATCGATTCATCTTTATCATCCAAACATGCCAGTATCAAATCTTTATGAGCCTGAACACTTTTTGGATGCGTCTTTAAAATTTTTGACATGGCCAAAAGACCCAAATATTTTACTAAAATTATATACAAATACATTAATATATGTAAATATCGCTAAAATTTTTTCTAAGTATAAAAGCTTACAATTTTGATCAGAGTCTTCAATTAAAATACGCAACTTTTGTACACAAAGTTGTATAGAGGCACTATGGTTTGGCATGCCACTGCTGATACTGATTAAAACAGCAATGACGGTATTTATACATTCATATAATAAACTCATAGCAGACGTGCTATTTTGTTTAAAACAGTAAAAAGAAAATATGTTAATCACCATCTTTTGTAAATTACAGATTTAATATAAATTTAAATAAAATTAAAATATTAAAATTAAAAGCATTTCATACAAAATAAGTAATTTTAATGTGAACGAACATGGCTCTTGCTTTTAACAAATTTTTGCATTAAAAATAAAAAAAATTATAAATATTAAAAACTAAAATATTGCGTGAATATTAAGAAAAAACAATTAAATAAAATGTAATTTATTGCAATAAATACAAAAAACACACACGCTCATTTAAATTTGTAAATAATATGAAACGAAAATTATCACCATACAAACAAAAAATAATCTTTAAGTTTTGCAATTTTTAATTGATTGATTTTTTTGGTTGGTTGCTTTTTTCTTTTTTGTTTTTTTTTTTTTGGTATGAACAAAACATAAACTTGCCTATGTATAAGATTTGTGAGTGGTTCTATTAATTTCTTTCCTAGCCGGGGTTCTAAAGGAGTTAAAGCGCCAAACTGCAAATGCAAAAAGAGATAAAAAAGAAGAGAAATGATAAAAACAAGCTCGATAAATAACACAATAATAATAATAATAAATATATAAATGATTATTATTATTTTCTAAAAGTATATTTTTCAGAGATCAAAATCAATGCATTGAGTATGAACTTGTAAATGGAGCGAGAGAAAGATAAATTTGTAGTGTTGAAGTACAAAATGCATAAAAATGATGTCACAATTTCTTTAAATTAAGAACCTATGTTTTCAAATGACTAAATGTCTCTTTTAGTACTAATTCTGTAAGAATATGTATTTAATCAAGGAAAATAACAACATAATGAGTAAAATGGAATATGCTTAACACCAGCATATACATTCATATACATATATGTATACAGTGAACTCGCGAAAACGTGAATACCCGGAAGCATGAACGACTCGGAAACGTGAACACTTTTTTGTTTGCATTGACTACTCTAAAACGTGAACAAGGTGAAATAGCTCTAAACCGTGAACAATTTTTTTTTAAATTTTTTTAATTTTTTTCGTTTTATATCTTGAATTCGTTTAAATTTGGGGAATCCCAGCATAAGACAACATACATACATACATATTTAGCTATCTATTTCAACAAAACATGCACATGTGTAGTTAAGAAATCTTAAGGAAAAGGCCATACTTAAGATGGTTGAAAAAAACGTATCAAAAGAAGTGATTTCTTCCAATAAAAGTACTATTTAGGAAAAAATCCGTTTTTTAAAAGGAGTTTATTGAAGACTGAATTCTTTTGCTACACCCATATACAAAGTATTCTTAACCCTTTTTGTATTATATATTTTTTTTAATTATAGAAACTTTAGTAGATGAAAACTTTATAGGTACATACGAGTACATGGTATATGTATGTATGTATACTATTCGTTTGAATTACAATTTTTTTTTTGTTTCATATTCGTGAAAATGTAAAAATGGCAAAAAAGTTTGAATAAAATTTTATATAATATTTTTTTTTTTAATAAAATTTCCAAATCTGATTGAGTTTTAGCCAATATCTATTGCTAAAATGCACATTTTTTTTTTCTAAAATCTTACCGATCGAGAAGATGAACAAATTTGAAAATGTGAACACCCTTGGTAAAAATTAGTTCACGTTTCCGCGAGTTCACTGTATATGTATATAAAAAGAAGAATTTTTTGTCAATAAAAAGTAAAAGACAATGTCTTTTTTATTACAAAATTGGAAATTTTATTCGGCACAAGGAATGAGATATGTAAAGCTACAAAAATAAAGGATCTGATAAAATAAAAAACATAAAAAAGTATTCGAAATTATTGTTTTTTTTTAATTTATTTTTTGCGACGTATGAGTACTTATAATCAATCTTGTATATATTGTATCAATATTACAAGGGTTTAAATCTGAAAACTGTATCGAAATTTTTACTCTTTTTTGGAAAATATAATTAAACCCAATGCCCGATAAATGCATAATCTTATTGTATTATCCAAACTTTATTCTGTCTTCAAGTGGTAAGGTTAAAAGTGTCGAAACCAACTTAAGCCAGGGCTAAGGTAGAAAACTATCCCAGTAAATCTCATTCTGGAGAGTTCAGTCAAAGATGACAAGAAATGAGAGGCCATCTAACGACTAGAGCCGGACACTGATACATGAGGTGAAAGATTTACAGCTCCTACAGAAATCCTTAATTTATTGCCTCCTAATTGGACAGTGGCATGCAAGAACCGTAATAGTACGACAACTGGAGAGAAGACGATTCGTCCGGCAGAGTCTAGCAATATTACAGGTTCCCTTATGCTGGCAGCGATATTGAAACTCTCTTTGAATATCCAGTCTAATTGAAGCAATCAGAACATTGTCTTTTTCCATTTAAAAAATGCGAGCTCAGTACTCATAAGTATACTAATGATCTGATCAATATAATTATTCCATGATTTCGTCAAAAATTAAAAATTTACAGCAAATGACGTCATGCACTCCCAGACTATAAGGACGCCTACAAAATATTTAGTTATTGGTACGAAATTATGCTTATGTATATGCCCTAACTTTTGGATTTTACTTTACTTAAAGAACATGTTTATAGGTTTTCGATTTTCGAACAATTCCTGCTATCATAGATTTTTTTCCCAAGTTAAGACTACTGAAGTTTCCCATCATTAATGTCGCAACTTTGTGATCCACTCAAAGAAATAAGAAAGAATCTCACAATGTAAGTAGTTAGCAATCCAGGGGTACACCTACACATGTACATGCAGCAACAACATGAGATAGTAAAAGTGTTTGTGTGCAAAAGAAGAATAAACCCCTGGTTGCCGAATAATTTTTATGCTTTAGCATATTTAAATTTAAGTTCATAATCCATGACAACTTTTATTCGAAGAATAAAATAAAAAAAATTCAAATTATGGATTACAGTCGACATTTTTTTTGTAATTTTATTTAAAAAATTTTAACTTGGTATGATTCCAGTAACGTTTTCATACACGAAATAAAATATAAAAAAAATAGTGGGAAATTAAAAGAAATATGGAATATTCCGATTTCGAATAAAACCTTTTTGATTCGGAATACAGAACAGTACTGGTAGTCCCCAGGTTTTTTTATTTTTATATTTTTTTTTAAGTGCGTTAAATATTAAATGCAGCTTAAAGATTTTTAGACGCTTTCTTGATACTTATTTATAAACCAATATATGTATGTATTTAAATAAAAACAATGTTAGCATTTTTTGTAAACCGAATACGAATCAAATTAAAAGCAAATAAGATTTAAATCATTTGCTCAATGACGATTTAAATAACGATTTTAATTAGCAAAACTTAAAAAATGATGTAATTAAGTTTTATTTTTCTTTCAAAAACACTTGATTTTAATTTCATTTCGGTTTACAGAACATACACGATTGTTTTAATTTTCTCTCGTGATAAACAGGAATAAATGCATACTTTTTTCCGTATTTTTAATTATGATAATCAAATGAACGTGTCTTGTGTTAAAATTTTCTGGCTACATTCAGTTTTTCGTGTTTTTTTTTAATTGTGTAGAAAAATAAATAAACTTTCAAAGAAAAATCCCTTGAAATACATAAGACGTTTGTGTTTGAAAATCAAAATTTAGAAATACAAAATATACATGTACGTATTAAATGAATAATAATAATAACACTACAAAACAAGCTCATTAAAAAAGTAAATCACAAAAAAATAAAAACTTAATGTGTTGGCAAGGTGGGAGAGGATTTAATCAAATTGTAACAATTATAGCTTAACTAAGACTTAAAAATAAAACAAAAAAATAGATTCAAATAAATTTGTAATAAAACACATAATCCAAAAATAGTAAATAGTATTTGTTAAAAACAGAAAAACTATAGAGAAACATATTTAAACCTGGAAATAATTTCAATCAAGGGCTGAGTTAATTTACGTCCCAACGCTGGTTCAATTGTGGTAAGGCTGGCAAACTTTTGTTTGATTTTTTTTTTTTATATATTTAAGGAAGTAAAAGAAAAAGTGGGAAGGATATAAAAATAAGAATCCATTTTATAAATTGGTAAAAGAAAAATAATAAATTAAAGCATAAACTAAATAAAAGTGCTGAAAATTGAATTTTCCTTCTTTTTACAAATTTTAAAAAGTGTGTTAAAAAGTCAAAAACTTAAAATAAGCAAACTCACCAATTTTATTATTTTAATAAGCATCCAATTATTGGTTGATGTTGTCATTAGTTTAAAAAATACGGGAGCTAAAGGAAGATAATTTTTAGGATTCTTACGTGCTAATTCGCAAACAACATTAACGGCAGCTGATTGTACACCTGCAAAAAAAAGAAGCAAAATGTATATGTTAAAAGAACAATTAGTTGGTTAAAAATGTAAAAAAAGATATAAAAACCTG
This sequence comes from Metopia argyrocephala, assembly GCA_963576795.1. Lineage (NCBI taxonomy): Eukaryota > Metazoa > Arthropoda > Insecta > Diptera > Sarcophagidae > Metopia > Metopia argyrocephala. The sequence goes on from OY756208.1 coordinate 40,964,237, forward strand.
GATCAGGATCTTCTAATTTCTCTTTGAGTTTAGGAAAAGCAGGTTTTAAAGCTTCAGGATAGCGTAAAAATACTTTATACATCATAAGGACGGCTTTCATGCGTAAATAAGGTTTAGTTGAACTCATCTACAAATTTTAAAATATAAAAAAATACGGTATATTCATACATATACTCCTTAAAATTATTAATTTCTCTTACCAATGTCATGATATCATTTGCTAAATCTCTTGATAAATCAGGTGATATAAAACAGCTTAGACCACTTAAAGCCACTCCAGCATCATATTGATTTTGTGAATTTAAATCTTTACGTATCATATTAGTAGTCAACATTAAAAGCTGCATAGAAAAAACCAACATTAATACATCACAAGGACATTAATTATGGAGTACTGTCGGCGAAAGTATAACATCTTACCTCACTATCTGGGTGAAAGCATTGACTAGCCGCCAAATAACCTATTCGTTTAGAAGTAAATCGTGAAGAACTCATTACTTCTATTATATTGAAACCAGCCCATGAAATATCATATCCCAGCATTTGTATCTATTTTTGCACAAAGAATAAATGTATAAAAGGAAACATGATTAAAAGGAAACATAGTTAATTAGTCATAATTAATCAAATAAAAAGTACTAAGAGATGCAAAATCAATATTTGTTATTTTTTTTAACATTATAAAAAATTACAAAATGATGATGCCGTAAGCACACATACATATGTACATATGTACTACACAATTTGTTGTGTTTCAAGTGCTCTTCGAAATTGCTATATTCATAAGGATGTATAAGAGTTTTTCTATTTTAAATAGATTGATGTACTCGTATGCAAGTTTACATTTATTAGTTTAATTGGTGATATCACTTGTCATTCTTTATGATGTGATTTTTTATATAAAGGCATATATTTTTCTAGTTGAGATTTTCTAAAAATTTCTCATGATAAAACTATATATAATTTAAAGAGGTTTTTAACTTACATATGTTAATTTGGCCACAGCATTACATTTCACATTTATATTATCCTGACGTAGTTCTTGTTTGATTTCTTCAATGCATTGTGATATATATTTTGCCTAAAAAGAGAAATATTATTATTAATCAGAAAAATATTGAATAACAAAATATGCGGTTGTAAAATGGTTTCATGTGAGGACAGACTGAGTTAATTTAAGTAAAAATTTTTTGATATTAAAATTAGCATGTTATTAGAAATTACGTGTTTATGCGACAACTTACAGAACTTAACTTATTTGAAATGTTTAATTCTGGTTTTTCGACTTTTATTAATTAATGTAAATACCCTACGGCTAAAGTTACAATTAGTAACGTTTTGAGGCAGTTATGCTACTAGTTGTAAAAAGACTGTCTTGATAATAAGTTGTTTTCATTTTTATGAGAATAGAAATAGAACTTTTTGTTTAGAATGGTAAACATTAGTAAATTACGCAACTAGCAGTAGTTAGAAATACTAGTTGAAAGACTAATATTTACGTATATAGTACATGCGCTAGTTAATAATTACTAGTATATTACTAGTACGTAACAATGCACAAATGAACTAGTTCCGCTCCTATGACAACTTAATGGTTAAATCGAAGGGAAAGGTTTGTTTAGATTTTTTTTAATTCCGTCGGTATGCATACTTGCTTCGGACGGTTCAACACAAACATAACATAAATAAATGATTTGATTGCTGTTTCCAATATACCAACTCAAATATAACATACATAAAGTGTTCAAATGTTACATTGCAAAAAATCTAAATCCAACATAACATCAGTTATGATTTTAAGTGTTTCGTGCTCTTCAACTACGTGTTTCCAGTCGTTGATAACACTCTATACACAAGCACAATAATTTGCTGGCTTACAACTTCTTGACTTTTCAGTGTTCAAAGCCAGTCTGATTTGGTTATGTTTGCCAAAAGTATATATCAAACAGTAGTTGAAAAATAAACGAATGTTTGGAAATGTAATTTGAATCAGCTTGTACAACCCTTTAGTGTTCACATCCAGTAAACAGAAACTGTTGTAAATTTGTTACTAGCATCGAAAATAGCACTGTTTAAAGACATTAGCAACAATAATAACAACAATAAAATTTCAATAAGTTTTAATGCAACAGTATTTTAAAGATCCGTTTAGAAACACTTTGTGTTTTTAATTTTTGCGGGTATTAATGATTGATTTATGTGTTAATTTGTTAGTAGAAGTAAAATATTACTTCTAATTAGTAATACTAATATAATACATTTAACTTAAACAATGAAATTATTAAAGTGAAGCCAATGAAGCCAATAACAGACTTTCACTAACAAATAATAGATAAAGCTTTTAAAACGCAATTAATAAAATGCATGTCAATGCAAACCAAAAAATAAAAATAAGTATAGAAATCTTATAAGTAGCCTAATTCACAACCTGCATGGTATTGGAAAAATAAAATGTACAATTTGTTATTGTTTTTTATATTAAATTCTTTTAAATATTAATCTTAAGTGCGTCCCGTTTTTACATTTTTTGAATGTGGAGGATAAGGTAATGAATGGTGTACACTAGAGACCGAATTCGAACCCATTAACGCGGAGACTATTAGTGCACATAATGGTGCTTGACAGAGAATATTGGAAGAAAGTGGCGAACTATGTTGAACATATCCTTAAGATGAAAAAAAGGACATGGACAATATACCACAAGGATCCTCTTGAAAGCAAGCAAATTTTAGTAATGGTTAATTCATCCTAAGTCTCTATCCGAAGAAATGCTGGAACGATCCCAGATAGGAAAACTCTCAGTTGAAAATGGATTTAAAGTGGATGTGACGGTATCCTTAAGGGCTTCCGATTTTTTTAGACATGTACATAAGTGATTAATAAGTTTTTGTTCACGAAATGTACACGAAAAATGCTTCTATGCTGGCTGAAATATTTAAACATAAAATATTTTTCAAACAAAAGAATACTTAGGATATCTTGAAATTTTCAAATATCAATATTACGATATCTTGTAACTTTCGTTGTGAAAATCATTTTAGAACATAGTAAAATCTCTAACGGAAATAAAAGGAAAAGAAAAATTACTTTTTTGGCTTTTATTTTTATTTTTTAAGTTTTTCTGCCGCATACTTCAATTCATCGAATGGGAAATATCAATGAAAACTTTATTTTAATTATACATTTTTCATTTTTTATTTTAATGTTAAAACTGAGGGTTCGGGTTGTGTCTCTTTTCTAACTTAATTTTTTTACTTAAGTTTCGAACAGCTGTAGAGGAAGTTAACGATTTTATTATTTTCTCATTCGAAATTCAGAGCTTAAAAATAGTAGGGTTTTTCAAATATATTTTTTTTCTTTTACAATGAAATTTATATTTCATTTCATTTATTTGTTTATATACTATACTTTTCTTTTGTGGAAAAATCATCTCTTACTTGCCCGTCAGCCAAAATGTCATTTATATCAAGTATATTCTGTTCAATTAAATTAACCGACAAGTCGTTACCAATTGCTTTTTGATCAGCTTCATTAAATAGAACATCCCTTCTTTCGATTATTTTACGCGTTGTGGTGTCATAGAGTCTGTATGCTTTTGATGTTAAGGAGTAGCCAACCATACGATACTCTTTACCCTTCGCCTTAAACTTGCTATGATGCATCTTATCAAGAGCTACAGCCTGGCAACCAAAAATTCGAAAATGTTTTACCGAAGGAACCTTACCACTCCACGCTTCATACGGAGTTACACTTAGTAACGCTCGTGTTGGAGATCGATTTCGAATATATACCGCTGTAGCTATTGCCTCTGCCCATAGAAATTCACTCATATTTGAATGTATAAGCATGCTTCTGGCCATTTCGACTAATGTCCGGTTTAGACGTTCAGCTACACCATTTTGGGCTGGACTATATGGTGCAGTGAGTTGACGCTCGATACCATTTTCCTCCAGGAATTTATTAAATTTTTTATTAACAAACTCACCACCATTGTCACTTCTAATTTTTTTTATTTTCCGACCTGTTTGTCGTTCTACCATATTTTTAAATAAAATAAATTTATCAAACGCTTGTTCTTTGGATGTCAAAAAATAAACAAATACTCTTCTAGATTTATCATCTATAAACATAATAAAGTATTTTGAACCAGAAATATATTGTTTTTCAAAAGGACCACAAAGATCTGTGTGTATTAAGTCAAGTAAATTTTCTGCTCTACTCTCCGATACCTGTGGATACGGTTTTGTACATACCTTGGCTTTCATACAAGTAACACACTTTTCTTGATCGGTAAAATCCTCTTTATCAATACCATTAACCATCTTCTTAGCATCGCGCAAATTTTTATAATTTAGGTGCCCGAACCTATTATGCCACAACACTGCAGAATAACATTAATTTTCCATTATAGGCTCAATGACATACAATTTATGTTTTTTCTGAAATGTCAGTATAACATCGTCTTTATGTAGAATATTTGCCGAGTTCTTACAGAACTTAACAGAAAAACCTTTTTGAGTTATTTTGTCAACAGACAAAAAATTTCCTTTCATTGTGGGTACATATAAGACGTCACTAAAAACGAATTCTGTATCGTTTATTTTCAATTTAATTTCTCCCACACCATTAGCTAAAATGAAATTTTCGCCAGCCAAACGTATACACTCTTCATATGGTTTAAACTTAGTAAACATTCCTCTATTACAGCACATGTGCGCAGTCGCACCACTGTCCAAGACAAAAATTTGTTCATCGACCATATCAGCCGTTGCCGCTGCAAGCATTGTAAATGCATAACTTTTTTCAATCTTCTTTTCATCATTCTTTTTTGCCGTACACTTTGCTGCTATATGACCATAAAGACCACATTTGAAACAATTGCCGTTGAATTTGGTTTTATACTTCTGCTGCTTGTTACCATTCTTTTTGTTGCTGTGTTTACCGTGATGTGCAAAAAATGCTAACTGTCCGTTGTCTCCATCAGATGTTTTGGATTCTTCATGTCTGCGTTCGCCTTCTTCTAGAAGTTTCACCCTTAAAACCTTGAGAGGGAGGAAGAAGAGGAAGGAAGGTCATCTCTAGTCTCCATCGCAATTACAAAATTCTCATATGATTTTGACAGACTAGACAACAAAATTATAGCCAGAAGTTCATCTTGAATCTCTATGCCAACTTCCGCTAGTTTATCAACAATGCTCGTAAACGAATTTAAATACTCCACCATACTCGCACTATCACTCATGTTCAATGACAATAACTTTTTGTATAGCGTTACCTTTCGAGCTGGTCCACTAGGCTTGTGAATTTCTTCCAGACGTTTCCATGCCTCAAAAGCTGTACCAAGATTTTTTACGTAATTTAATTAAAACTATTGTAGCCAATGCCTTATCGTTAACGGCATCCCATCTTGCATCATCATTTGTCTTCGTATAGGTACCTTTAACTACATTCCACAATTCAGAATGAATTAAAACGTTCTTCATCTGGACATTCCAGCAGTCGTAGTTAGATTCATCTAACTTTTCTATTTGGTACAACGAGCTCATGTTTTCCTTCACAGAACAAAAACTTTTTTATATATTTATGTAAATATATTTCACTTGGGACCTGGGCCCATAACCTATTGTTAATAATTTTGTTCTGGTCTGCAGCGCAGTTTCTTAGTCTTTTATAAATAATTAAAAGACACGTCTTAATCAAACAATAGTATGTATTTGAATGAATAATTTTCAGGAAAAAATATTTGACAATATTTGCATGTACATACATATATTAGAAAAACATAGAAATACAAATTAGGGTTGCTTTTGTGTAATAATTTCAACACGCTGTAACTGACAAAAAATCGAAAATACGTTTTTTGCATCATTTTTATCAGAAAAAAAATACGCGTCGATTGGTCACGGTCCCAGATTTCTATGATGAAAAGAAATTCACCTACGCCATCTGCGTTTTGAAAAATACCAGTGTCTTTGTTCTACTTTCATTCAAGTTTTTTGGCTCTGGGGAACATTTAATGTTTTGTCAGTTACAGCGTTCTTTAATTCTTACGACGATATATATATACTTATACAAAACAGTGATAACCGGTAAAAAAAAAAAAAAAACAATAATTCAATACAATAAAAATCCATGAATAAATAATTAAATGAAAGAAAAGTAATATAAAATAAAAAAATATGAATCAGCAACAGTCCTTAATAACGAATTAAGCATCGATATTCAGATTATTTAAAAATAATATAAGATATTCCCTATAAATTTAAATTTAATTTCATCATAGTCCATAGAGATAGCTGAAGCAAATATCCTGACACTAGCAATTATCAATTGACAACAGAAAAGCGATTAATTAGCTCGTGTCTAAAACAACTAGCTGAAGGTTCAAAAGTCTTCAGATTGGTAGGTAACCCATTGTATAGCCTAGAAGCCCTCACCAAGAATGATCTTTCAAAAAAAAAAAATATGGTAGAAATTATATAAAATAAAAATTTCGGTGAAGTCCTGAAAGGAAAATATTAGAAATTTTTTAACATGTTCAGAAATACGATCGTGTTATCTCAACCTAAAAATGAATATAATCAAACGATTAAAAATTAGTCGTATGCAATGAAGGTTAAAAGACGTACAGACACTGTAAGCAACAATACAATAATTAATATGTGACATCAGCAAGGAGTGTGCCAAATTAGACCTTTCCTAGTAGGCAAATAAAAATTATAATTAAATAAAGACCAATTTATTTATTTTTTATTTATATTTTTAGTGCTTCATATTGTAAAGTAGACTACAAATAAACTTGACAAGAAAATAAACATTATGAATATATGAATAAAAATATAGGGATTTGATTTTCGTATAACAAAAAGTTGCTTAAGTTTTGAACATTATTTTTATTATAATAAATAAACAATATAGGTATAATACATAAATAATTGGTCTAGAAAAGCTTTTATATTACTTGAATTTGAATTGAACAAATAAATATAAAAAATTATAGTAAAAAATATATCCACAGTGCACTTAGTTTGAAGTAAACTAATTAAAACTGCAGGTTTTTACGTTTATGAGATTGTTAGCGATATTTAATATCCTATTGTTGGTCAAATGCAATATGAATACTTATTTGTATAGTGCAAGTTAAAAAAAAATATTATTTTTAAATTAAATCCAATAGAGAATTTGTGTAGACTTAATGCATATGTTTTAACAGCTACTAAGCCTAAAATTTTGTTTTATTTATGGTTGACGTTTTAAACTTTATCGTTTGGATAATGTTAAACAAATTAGAACTGCTTTTACTCATTAATAAAAAAAATCATTAGTTCCTTTTTTAGTCTAGACTCTAGAGATTTATTTTAGAATTTACATTTGCTCTGGTAATGCAACAAAACAAATGCAATTTCTTTTTAATTTTAATCTTTGTGAAAATTTTCATTGGCATTATAAATGCATTGACCTCTAAAAGTTTATCGCAATATTTTAATTATTCCTTCTGCGAGCATTTATTTATTGAATAAACATCCAAAATATTCTGTTTGTGTTCGCAGCCGCAAATTCAACACTTTTGTGAATAAATAAATAAATAATTGTGATTATTTTACAAAATAGGCCGTATTCCAATTGGCGGCGTCGTCGTCGTAGCGTAACGACATATTTGTAACAGATTAAAGGCAAGAGAAACATTTTTTCATTACTCTGCTACAAAAATGTCGTGAGAAGACAACGACGTCGCCAACTGGAATAAGGCCGAATATGTGTATGTACATACATATATCGCACTTGATCAAAATTTTACTAGAGGCCAAAGACGAATGGTTTAAGATGTTTGTCTATTTATGGGTGAAACAACAAAAAAACACTCAAACTTTTGTGTTTTTCCTATAAAAAGTCGAACGTCCCAAACCTAAACATCTTTTATGAACAGGCTGTTAATTATTTCACTATTGTTGATCAAGTGCGATATGTTTTTATCTACATTAATAGCTCTGGGAGTAATTGACTGCCATGAACAAGCTTCTCAAGTCTGTCGTTCGGAGTCGACATTAAACTGTAGGTCCCGGTACTCATGGATAAAAATTTACACACACAACATGCGAGAAGCTAGGCCGTAATCCTGACACAGGGTTGTAAAGGCGAGTTATGTATGTATGTATGTATGTACCAGAGTTGGGTTTATTGCATTGAATTTATAATGCATTATCGTTTCCACTACCACTAAACCACTTAGTATTAATGCAGCAATATTGCAGCCACCACTAAATGCAGATAGAAATAGTTAACCACTAAATAAAACCATTTTAGTGGTAGTGGAAATTTATTGCATTAAAAAAAACAAATTTAGTGGTAGTGGAAATTTAGTGCATTAAATAAAATAAATTTAGTGGTAGTGGAAATTTATTGCATTAAATAAAAAAAATTTAGTGGTAGTGGAAATTTAATGCATTAAAAAAAACAAATTTAGTGGTAGTGGAAATTTATTGCATTAAATAAAAAAAATTTAGTGGTAGTGGAAATTTAATGCATTAAAAAAAACAAATTTAGTGGTAGTGGAAATTTATTGCATTAAATAAAAAAAATTTAGTGGTAGTGGAAATTTATTGCATTAAATAAAAAAAATTTTGTGGTAGTGGAAATTTAATGCATTAAAAAAAACAAATTTAGTGGTAGTGGAAATTTATTGCATTAAATAAAAAAAATTTAGTGGTAGTGGAAATTTATTGCATTAAATAAAAAAAAATTAGTGGTAGTGGAAATTTATTGCATTAAATATAAAAATTTTAGTGGCAATGGAAATTTATTGCATTAAATATATCGATTTTAGTGGTAGTGGAAATTTAGTGCACTAATTTTGAATAATTAGTGGTAATGGAATATAACTCCATTGGCACTATAGTGGAATGGAAATTTAGTTCCACTACCTCAGTTCCACTATCGTTTTAATATACCTTCATATATGGATATAATATTATTATATGCATACATAGCTTAAGTCAATGTCAAAATAAATTGTTGTGAATGTTATTTTCTTAATTTACTGAGTCCGCCTGTATAAAGTAAATAATTGTTGATATTGTTTTAATAAGAATTTTAGTACTTTCAAATGTAATATATTATTCAGTTCACCATAGGTAAGATTTTAATGGCGCGGACTGCTAATATTGCCAGCCGCTAATCATTCAGAAGTAGTGCACTAAATTTCCATTACCACTAAAATCGATTCATTTAGTGCACTAAATTTGCACTAACACTAAATTTGTTTTATTCAATGCACTAAATTTCCACTACCACTAAATTTATTTTATTTAATGCACTAAATTTCCACTACCACTAAATTTATTTTATTTAATGCACTAAATTTCCATTACCACTAAATTTGTTTTTTTTAATGCAATAAATTTCCACTACCACTAAATTTGTTTTTTTTAATGCAATAAATTTCCACTACCACTAAATTTTTTTTATTTAATGCAATAAATTTCCACTACCACTAAATTTGTTTTTTTTTAATGCAATAAATTTCCACTACCACTAAATTTGTTTTTTTTAATGCAATAAATTTCCACTACCACTAAATTTTTTTTATTTAATGCAATAAATTTCCACTACCACTAAATTTGTTTTTTTTAATGCATTAAATTTCCACTACCACTAAATTTTTTTTATTTAATGCAATAAATTTCCACTACCACTAAATTTGTTTTTTTTAATGCAATAAATTTCCACTACCACTAATTTTTTTTATTTAATGCAATAAATTTCCACTACCACTAAATTTTTTTTATTTAATGCAATAAATTTCCACTACCACTAAATTTGTTTTTTTTAATGCATTAAATTTCCACTACCACTAAAATGGTTTTATTTAATGCACTAAATTTCCACTACCACTAAATATTATAGGCGATAATGCACTATTTTTTCCACTACCACTAAATTTAGTGGAAAATTAAATCTAATGCAATAAACCCAACTCTGGTATGTACTATGTAGTAGTAATAATGACACTTCGTTGAAAATGCTTTTGCAAGTTGTGAAGTTATGACAAAATTTAGCATATCTGCCAACATTTTGTTGTTGTTTAACGTTGCGTGTTACAGCTATAAGTCTTGCAAATATTGCAATCCAATTTCCCATTACTTGGCAATGAGTTATAGAGTTGTCAATATTTATAGAAAAGCTAACATTGAATTTCAGTTGTAGCTACCTTTTCGATTCTAAATTTTCCATATTACCTAGGTGGTAAGTTTGAGTTGCTCCATTAAATGTTCTGGTAATTCGCCTGTCGTAATTTGTGTAACAAAGTAAAAAGTGTTCAGTTTGAGTATTTATTCTATATTGAGAAACCTTGAGGATTCAAACATATCGTGGTGTATCAATGCCCTGTTTTATATTTTTTGTAACCATGCTGTATTGTATTCGAAACGCCTAATATTATTTTATTTATTTTATACTAGATTAAACCCGGCGTGCTTCGCTACATTTACAACTATCATTTGTCCACATATAATTTTTAGTGACTACGAGGTAATTCAGACCAAATTCTAAAACTTTAACTGTTACTTACTCAAAACTTAGTTTATCTGGAAGCTACCACACGTCTACTTGTCCGCCATTTTTTCTACTGATAATTTTTAATAACTACGAAATCAATCACACCAAATTCTGAAATTTTAGCTTCAACACTTGTATAAATACATATGTACGTATGTATAAAGAAATAAATTTTTAACTTGTATGGGAGGTGTCACGCCTACTTGCTCAATTTCGCCCACTTTCTGACTGATGATTTGCCTTGCCCATGAAGTTATTCAGACCCAATCCCGAAATTTTAGCTTTAACAATTCTGCCGATATATAAAATCAGTATTTAGAGACAAATAGAAAAAAGTGGGCGTAAAAGTAATCGTGGCAAATTTTTCTCTCGATGAAAACTTAAAATGGGTTAATACAAACATTTGACAGAAAAATTAGTCAAATCGATGGAGCCGTTTTCTGCTTTTAGGAACAACAAAAAAGTGGCCATAAAAGGGCGAGAGGCAAAATTTAATTTCCAAAAACCCTAAATTGGATAGCTACGATTATTAGAAAGAAAAAATCATTAAAATCGGTTCAGCCGTTCTCAAATGATGCGATGACCAACGAACAACATTGATTTTTATTTATATAGATAGATATTTATATTGTCAATAAATCTGACTTTGATAAGGTATCAATCAAATTAATAATGGATAATTGGTATATAGGTATTGGGCAGAGTAACAATGAATATTATAAATAAACCACTTGAAACTGGAGAACTTACAGAAATTTGGAAGACATAATTAGTTATAGCAGTAGAAAATATAACAAAATCAAGAAATGTGAAAAATTTAAACAAATAAATACTCTAAAGACTTGTGAGAAAATTACTGAGAAAGTTGCAAAAGGGCAATTAGTAAAATATTTTGAGAAAAACAATTTTTTTTTTATTTTTCAAATACCAATCAGGTTTCAGACTTTTTTTTACAATCTCGAATTTGGCACATTCTCATTTATCGTTTTTTGTAACTTTTTTCCAAAGAACAACAAAGCGATCATGTATTAGACACCATTCCTTTTTGCATTCTGCGGTTTATAGGAGACATGTAAGCAGTGTTTTTAAATCAACACCTTGCCGCACTAATCAACAGAGTTGTTGTTGATAATATTACGATTTACTATACGAAGTAACTGAATTTTTTTAGAACCATGAACAAAAGTTATTTTGTTAAAAAAGTAGTCTGGCGGGTAGTATGCTAGATTGCTAGTAGAGAGTTAAGGTTTCCAGTTTTCGATTCCCACAAGAGACTCTACACCGACTACCTATATGGTCTTGAGCCATTCCGCTCGAAACAATTAGAACATAATGTTATATTGTAAATAAAAAAATACTCATAAGCAAAATATTTTATTAATGATAAGTAAACTAACATAACACATTGAAATGAGATGGATTATGAAAAAATTAAACATTTACAAAATACAAAAAACACTGAAAAAAAACCAAAAGAAAATAAAATGCTTAGCCGAGTGGAAAATATGATAAGAAAATGCGAACAGCATACATACACATTTGTAAGTACATATGTACATCTTTACAAACATAAGTACGTATATGATTAAGCAAACTATTAAAAAGCAACAAAAATTTGGTAGATAAGTTGGCTGGAAACTATAAAACAAAAACAGTGAATAATAACCAGCTGCTAAAAAAATAAAATTAAATAAAACGCAGACTTAAATTGTGGGTGTAAAAAGATGGTATCGTTTATTAAAGATATGAATACTAGAACTTAATGTTTTAAGATGAAAAAGTTTAGCTGGAATTATTATATATTAATTAATTAATATATGTACCTATGTGGTATGTACTTTAACTTACCTCATTATCCTTATTGTTGCGTATACCACGAACTAAATCCGTTAAATTCTTATCAAACATACGTTCGAAATTCCCTTTAACTTTTTTAAGTGCCATTTTTATGCCACAATTTTTTAAGAATGATTTTTTATCGTAAAATACCTATTTCAAATGCACTTTTTTTAATAAAAGTGGTTTTCCACTTGTTTTAATTTGGTTTTTTCTATTTTTCTATATTTGTAGCACGAACGAATTACTTTAATAAACTTGAAGCACAAACTAGCTTTGATGATGTCGACAGTATCTGCTTCATAAATTGATTTTTTTTTCTTTTTCTGCACTGAATGCACATTCACTTTTGCTGGCTTGTAATTGGTTTTTTTTTTATTACGAAATTTTAATTTTTTAATATTAACTTGTTATTTATTAATAACTAAATATTTTTAGTATTTCTAACATTTTTATATCTAAAATAACAAGATAAATTAAATAAATATAAGTTTTTTAAGCAACTTGTAAAAGAATTTCTCTTTTTTCCTCTTCGCTTTTAAGATTTTTTTTTTATTTTGCACAAATGTCGTTCTACTCAAAAACAGGTATGTTATATACTTTTAATTTTTGATGTCACAATAAACAGTGTTGTATAAAAAAGGTATATTTAACCTAATAATAGAGGAAAAAGTAAAATGTTACAGTACTTACAAGTGCACACAATGAAAATAACATACTGACTAGACGTTCATATCAAGCTATGGCCCAACTTGACCCGTTCTATGACGGAATGGATTCTTAACTTAACCGTAGATGATGGCTGAAAAGACACTAACTTTTTTTCATGGGTCACAAATTGTGGGGTTTTTTAAATTTCTTTATTTTTCCTTTCTTCAAAAGCATGTGCATGTAGGATTTAAAGATAAAGAGTAAAAGAAAAGTAAAAAAGTCACTGTAAACAGAATACACAGAATGACCTTGGTCAAATCCCAGCGAAGGAGAAATATGAAAAAATAAAACTTGCGGTTTTTCAAAAATTATAATTCAAATATAAGAGAATAACTTTTAAAATTTCACAGCTGCATTAATAAAATATATTAAAAGCTTATATAGGACTTATTTGACAACTATTACATAGAAATTTGTCAAATAAGCCCTTATAAACATTTAATAATTTTTATGAATACAACAGTTATTCCATTTATATGTTATATTAAAAAAACGACTTTCTTTATGTAGATATAATCATTGGTATTTTTTTTTTTTTTTGTAAATATAAAATATATTATTTTTTTTTTATATCGAAAACTAACTTTAAACCATAGATTCACACTTAATCTTGTTTTTACACGGTTCTCTTTTTCACTATTTTAAATAACACGGTTAACAGAAATTAACATTCTATTTTTTAAACGTTTTTTTTTTTACAAAAATGTGGTGACATACGTGTACTTTAAATATTTTTTTTTTTTTTAATTTTTAGGGCTTTTTAAAGTGGTTTAATCAATATAACACATTATGTTTATAATATGCTCTCTGTTATTGCACAAATTTTTTACATAAGGTCCTTGGAATATATCTAACGTGTAAAAATAGGATTAAGTGTATTATATTCAATTTCGTGTTACATAGATTAACGTCTGTATTCATAAAAATATTATAGGTTTGTTAAGGGTTTATTTGATAAGTTTTTTATAGAAATTTGTCAAATAAGCCTTTCATAAACCTACATATATTTTTTATGAATACAACAATAAAAATGTAGTTATACTTTTGTCTAAAACTAATAAAAAAAAAACAACAACTAATACAATAAAATAAAAATTAATCAAATCGTATATACGAAATTAAAAAACAAAAACACTTAAACAAGCCTTCCTTTCGTTTCTAATGCGTCATACAAAGTGTATAAAATTGAAAATAACGTTTACCAAAAGTTTTTACGCAAAATATCTTAGAATAATAGTATGTAGATTAATTGTTAGTTATTAGTAAGAGTTTAAAAATTACAGAAATCCAAACAATCAACGAATCAACAACAAGATGATTTCTCAGGCTCAGCAACAACCAAATTAAAATCAAGACTATTAGGTCGTGCAAAACCGGTTTTAATGCCATCCCAACCATCTTCGACCTTATATTCTCCAGACCGTATGCGGGAATAGACTTCTTGTGTTACCATGCGAAATGCTTCCTCTACATTGAGACCAGTACGGGCAGAGGTTTCAACAAAATGCAAACCATGCTGTTTAGCAAATGCTTGGCCTTCTTCAAACGTCACTTCACGCTGGCCACCGGCATTAACCAAATCCAGTTTACAGCCAACTAATGCAAAAACAGGACGATGTGGTTCGATGTGTCGTTGTGCCTCCATCATCCATAGAGGTATATGTTCGAAACTGGCATGATTTGATATATCATAAACCAGCAAAACGCCAACTGAATTACGATAGTAGGATTTTGTAATCGAACGAAAACGTTCCTGACCAGCAGTATCCCATAGTTGTAGTTTTATTTGTGTACCATCTTTCATTTCAATTAAACGGGCAAAAAAGTCCACACCTACAGTTGGATCAGACAGCTGTATAAAGAAAAAAATATACAAAATTTAAGTTTCAGTTTTTAAAAATATATTACATACATATATCACTTGATTAACAATAGGATTTTAAATCAAAATATTGTAAATTTTAAGGAATCAACCAACAACATCGATATACACGTACATATATCAGAGTTGGGTTTATTGCATTATATATAATTTTCCACTAAATGTAGTACATTATCGTCTCTTATATATAGTGGCAGTGGAAATTTAGTGCATTATATAAAACAAATTTAGTGGTAGTGGATATTTAGTGCGTTAAATAAAACGATTTTAATGGTAGTGGAAATTTAGTGCATTAAATATAAAAGTTTTAGTGGCAATGGAATGGAACTCCATTGACACTATAGTGGAATTGAAATTTAGTTCCACTATCGTTGTCAAATACCTTCATACAAAGATGTGATACTATTATATGTATACATAGCTTAAGGCAATGTCCAAATAAATTGTAGTGAATGTTATTTCCTTAATTAACTGAATTCGTCTGTATAAGGTAAATAATTGTTGTTACTGTTTTAATAAGAATTTTAGTGTTTTCGAATGTAATAAATTATTCAGTTCACCATAGATCATATTTTAATGGCGTGGACTTTAAATATTGCCAGCCATTAATCATTCAGAATTAGTGCACTAAATTTCCACTACCACTAAAATGGTTTTATTTAGTGGTTAATTATTTCCATCTGCATTTAGTGGTGCCTGGAATATTGCTGCATAATACTAAGTCGTCGTTTAGTGATAGTGGAAGCGATAATACATTATAAATTCTATGCAATAAGCCCAACTCTGATATATATACTGTGAAAATCAAATCATGTTTTTCCATTACTCTTTCATCTCTAAAATCACATTTAAAACCATTTTCGTGATAATGTAGTGACTACCTTCTTTGCAACCAAAAGGTATTATCTTCTGTTAAAACAAAAGATGAAATAGAAATTCATCGTATAATGTATTTTTTTTCCACAAAAATTTATTTTTTTTTTATTTATGCATTTATTTAAGTAAAAAATAATCAAATTTCTATTTCAATTTGGTTGTATTTTGAGTTTACTCTTTTGTTGATAAGTTAAAACAAAAAATAGAAAAACAATGTACATATCATGGTACAATTATTATTAGGTAGTCGCACATCTACAACACAAAAAACAACAGGGCATTTTCATTGTCGTTTCTGTCAAACAACAGTTGGCTGTAGAAAAGAAAATAAAAAAAAAACATTATATATACATAAGGTCTGTTTGGCCACTTTTCTAGTGAAATCTACTAAAAATTACTCGGTAAAAAATTTACAGAAAATTGGATAAAATTTACTCCCAAAAATAAAAAATAATACAATAATGAAAATAGTTGATTGTGAAAATAAAAATAAACAAATAAATGAAGTTAAAATATAAATTAGCGATTTCTCTGCCATTAATAATTTTTGGAACATTGTTTTGATCATAATATTAAATTGTTTAATAAAGTTACAAATAAAAACGTAACATGTACCAGACGAAGAAATTTACGATTAGATATTCTTTTCTCAAATTAGCGATCCACAACAGCACAATATGAAAATCGATCAATATAATAACCAAATTTCCATGCATGTACATATATTTCCATAAATTTTTTGTTTTTCATATAGAATATATGTACATATCTATCTCTAAAAATTATTTTTTATTTAACTAGCAAATTTCAAAATTTTTCAAATAAAAACCAGAAACTTCTGTTTTTTCTCTACTTACTGACAATTTATATTAACAAACACGGTCCAATAAAAACTTCTATAAATTAAAAAAATGTTTGAGTACGCAAACAGACCTATTGTAAAAAACTCCTAAAAAAATTTTTCCTAGAAAAAAAAAATATAAAAAAACATACATATTTATTATGAATAAACAAAACAAAACAAACACAAAAAATATTAGTAAAACACAAACAACTTTGACAGAACCGATAGCCAAAATAAAACTATCAGCTGACGATGAAAGAGTACCTAATAATCATAGTACCATGGTACATATATTTTTAAATGGAATTTGCTTACTATGATGTATTTGTATTTTCAAATTTAAAAAATTGTAACCACAGTAATTGGTCTGAAATTTTAACAATTCTGAGTTAATACCCTCTTGTTTTTAAGTGAGATATATGCTTATTTCCCTTAAATATTATTCCTAAAATGGCTAAATATTTATTTATTACATATTTAATTATTTTTTTCCCACTACAGTTAATAACAATTATCGACTGGGTTTCAATAAATAAATGTTAAAGTTACGAAACAAATTTATTTGTACATATGCCACAGGTAGTTTTAATTATTAAATATATTACTAGTTAATAGTGCTTGAAAAATTATCGGGAATGTGCTGTAAAACGAAATCGAGTGAAATTTAAATCGAATACTTAAACAAAGATAAATGAAACATAATTGTGCCAATTACTTTAAAGTTACTTTTTTAGCAAAGACGCCTTGTTAATAGTTATAAAGACAATGAGTGAAAAATATTTTAAAATATTGTCACACCTTAGAGTTATAACAATTTTAAATCTTATATAAATTTGACTCGATTTCACTTTACAGCATATATGAATCATGGCACCTGGTGCTCAAATTCCATTACATCTGTCCGAATGAAGACGATATTAGGACAACTACCGGAACAGTTTTGGATAATTATAAAAAAAAATATTTATTTAGAAATAAAAATAAATATTTAAAAACCAGAATCTACTCTCGTTCTCTTTTAATGTAAGAGATTCTAAAAGAATAATTGATTTAAACATGAGAGATTTTATAAAAATACTAATGTATTGCATGTATACATGTATAAAACAATCGTAAATTAAATATTAATTAAAAATTAATATTTGCATTAACATAACAGTCTTGCAGGATTTAAGTGATATGTATGTCTATTATAAGTCTTTCACTTGGAGGCATTGTCAACTAAAACTAAACTGAAAATTAAAGTTGATATCCCCTAAGCATTGAAAACAACTTACAAGCCTTATGTGTACCTACCTATAAGAAAAGTGGCAAAGGGTTCGGTGTAGCAATCAAAGGTTGTTGCCGACTATCAAGCTGTATGAGGACAACGATGATGACCGTATTTTTAACAGGAATATTTCCATTTAACCCTAGAATTATCGATACCTTTTCCCACTAAGTTCTCCTCTTGGTCTGGTTTGATCACAATGAGAATAACTAAAAAACCCAATTAAATACGATTTTTTGTCACGTTAGTTAGCTATCTGCCGAAACAGTGCATAGGTATTCAAAGAAAAGTTGTATTTTACTTTATTTACTAAAATATAAAGTAAGATGAAATAATTATTTTTACATTTACTTTATTATTTCATCCCCTATTTGCGCCTACACACACTATATTTTTTCAGCTTCTTCAGCAAATAGATACCTATGGATCCTGTAAATAAAAGTGACCCAAAAGCAAAAAATGGCTAATAAAGAGACCAATCAACTGAATTGGATGAATAACAAAAATATCAAAGAGGGACATAGAGGCAGACAATAGTCACCCAGAAAGATAGTATTGTTATCACTAATTGAAATAAATTTACAGCATCCGCTTTTATTCTGAGACAGTGGCGGACAGCAATTTAATAAATTTATTACGTAATAAAATATTTCAATAAAGTTGTAAATTTGTATATTCCCAACATACATACCTCAGCAAATTTGCCATCTGTAAAGAATTTTAATAATGAACTTTTGCCCACTGTACTATCTCCAATTAGTATTAAACGAAATTGATAATCAAAAATCGGTTCCACCATTGTTGTTGTTGTATAGCAAGTGACCTGTCTATGGTTTTCCTTAAATTTGTGATTATAGATCCTTGTTTTATTTTTTTCGTTTACACTTATTTATAAAGAAATTTGTAATACATATAGGTATAATTGAATTTGTTGATTCTTTTGTATTATTAAATCTCTTTTTTGTGTGCTTATTTTAGATCTGTTTTTGCGTAGTTTTTTTTATTTTTCAACCAGACACAAGGAAAACAACCACTATCTGCTCTCTACTAAATAAAAAAAAAGAATAGTTTTGTTTATATTTTGCTACACTCGTACAATTTACATACATTATTTTTGTTTATATATAATATAAATTAAATATTATTACTTTTGTTTTTGCTAATTCCTGATTATATTGAATTTTTAAATAAAATCGAAAATTTCTATTGTTTTTGTTACTTTATGGCTTTGTTTTCTTTTACTCTTTGTGCCCTAAATTTATTTGACAGTTTACTTTGAACATTTATAGTTGCAAAATACTGTTAGTCAGAGGCGCACAAGGCGCTTTTGTTATAAGGTGTCTTTCAGATTTCAACAATTGCATATTCTCAGACATGTACTTTTGCTCTTGCTTTTGTAAATACTTTTCGTTGGGAACCACTTACATGTTTATTATAATCTTTTATATTGTACCATTGTATATATTGTATATAACTCTATTTTTGTACTTTTTATTTTTCATCATACTTATCTTAATATATATATATTCAGAATTAATTTGGCTCTGTAATATTATTAATTGGCCAAAGCTGGCTTTATATTACTGTATGTGAATAAATAAATAAATAAATAAATAATGTAATACATTAGATATAACATATTTTGGCTTGTATTCATAAAATTTATTGTGTATGAGAATTTGTTAAGGGTTTAACGTGTTTCTGTGAAATAAGCTCTTAATAAGCATACAATAAGTTTTATGAATACAGGTGTTTATGTATGTTTCAATTTTTCATTATGTTGCTGATATTTCAGTGTTTTTTAAAATTTTCGAAAATATTAAACATAAAAATAAATAAAATTTAAGCATTATAGCAGTAATCACTATGTGTTGCAAACGTAGAAAATCATATCAAACAATAAGAAAATGTAGGCATATATGCTAGGATTGCTTATTTACAAGGCTTTCAAGGGTGTTAGCAATGAAGAGTGATTACCGTTTATAAAAAATGATTTAATGTGTTCTGTTTTTGGCAAAACTTTATTAATTTAATTTCTATACTTTTTCTCTATTAAACATCATATACTGTTTTGACCAATTAATTTTACATATGTTTGTATTTTAACATATATAATTCCGAAATCTCTAAAATCTCATGATCCCAAAAAATCCCGAGATTTTCTAAAAGCAATACTGATTAGCACTCCCAATATACTCGTCCACTGTGAAAAACAACACGGCTTTGTTGTTGCTGGTTACAGAACTGCTAAAAACCGAAACAAAAAGTGTAAAAACAAAAACAATTTTTGTATGTATATAGCAACACTGTTTAAAGAAAAAGTACCTAAATTGGTACATTAAATACCATCTTCTAAAGGTACCCATACATTTGCATTGGGCAATTATTAACATAGTAGGTGAATATATATATTAGTAAATATACTTTATAAAATCAGAAGCCTTTTGATGTTTATTGTTGAAAACGAAATATTGTGTAATGTGTTTACAATATTGTGTACAATAACTATTCCCCTCTAAAATAGAGCACAACAACTGATATTAAAATGCAATGTATGTGTGTCTGAATGATAAGTATTCATCTAGCCATGTATAAGTGCATTATATTCAAATTCAGTGCATAAAGTGCTTAGCACAGAGTACTAAACTATGGTAACACTTACAATATCAGTTGGGATAATATTCCATTTTAAGCGACTTACTTAAGAAGAAGAAAAAAAAGGAAAAAAGAAAACAACACGTGCATTACTTTATTCATTTCTATTGAAATTTTAAAATAATAAAAGTAAAATAAAATGACGGAAACAAAAAAGAAAATCAAGTATTTAATAGCAGATACTACCGCATTTATTAATACTGTACAATTAAATGTAAGATTTTTTATAACAATTTTAAACTTTGTTAATAATATAGAAACAAATTATAAAAATATGTATTACTACTATAGGACTATTGTGAAAATGTTTTAACGGTGCCCGACGTAATTGATGAAGTTCGTAATAAACGTCAAATCAGGCGTTTATGTGTTTTACCCTATGATCTGCAAGTGAGAGAGCCCCGCCCGGAAAGTGTAAAGCACTGTGTAGAGTTTTCGAAAAAAACGGGTGATTACGCCTCTTTGTCTGGTATTGATATCAAGGTTATAGCACTTACCTATGAATTGGAAGCGGATACTGTTGGAACTTCTCATCTACGATCCGAGCCGGTTATGGGAAAAATTGTAGCATCCAAAGAAAAGCCTGAAGAATTTCAAGACAATACAAAATTGCCAGGTTGGTATAATAATGCTCAAGCTTCTGATAGCTCAGAAGAAGAAGAATACGAAGAGGAGGATGAAAAGTATGATGAGGAAACAGATGGTAGATATGCTAAGGAAGACCAGGGAGGAAATGAAATATTAGACAGTGTTAAAGCCTCTATAGAAAAGCAGTTAGAAAATCCAGATGAAAAACATGATGTACCTGAAGTGACACAAGAAGAGCTCGAGGAATTGTTTGAAAAGTTGAAATGTGAAGCCGACGAAAATGATAAAACTTGTGAAATTTTGGTATCTCAGTCACAAATAGACGATGATGCGGCATCTAAATCTTCGGAGGACTGCGATGAACGACAAGATATGAAGGAGGACGCAAACGATTCGACGTCCAACAGTCAACAAAACGAAGACGATGATAGCGCCTGGATTACACCCTCTAACATAAAGAAAGTAAAAAAGTCAATGGAAGGTAGAATAGAAGATGATTTCGTGCCTGAAGTTGCTTGTATGTCTACAGATTTTGCTGTGCAAAATACCCTAAAACAAATGAATCTGAATATAGCTGCTTTAAATGGGCGTATAATTAAACATTTGCGCACATATATTTTAAGATGTTATGCCTGCTTTAAGACTACTTCAATAATGACCAAAGTGTTCTGTCCAAATTGTGGTAATAAAACTCTAAAAAGAGTAGCAGTTAGTTTAGATGAAAATGGCAAACAAGTGATACACATCAATACCAGACGTCCATTGACTACAAAATATAAAAATCAAAGTATACCTCGTTTCCGTGGTGGCAAACATTCACGTAATCCCATTCTATTTGAAGACCAGCCTATTCCACGTCAAATGCCCTCGCGTGTTGCTAAAACAAAAACCAATGCTTTAAATGAGGATTACACAGCAGGTTTTTCACCCTTTGCTTTGCGCGATGTGGACTCAAAATCGGCCATGCTACGTTCAAAGGGCAATTTAAAAGAGTGGGCTCGCAATAATACATTTGAAGAAGACAGACGTCGTAAACACTACAACCGTTTGTACAAATAGATGAAATAAAACACTATTTTTTTAACTTTAAGGTAGATGAGGATTTTATAAATAAAACTATACTATACGTATTTTATTGACAAAAAAAAATATTTTCTTTATATTTTAACACACGTCTCTGTACCAGGATATTCAGGCAAATCTAATTGATACTTTTCTTTTAAGGCAGGTGGTACAAATCTTCCTCCCAAATAATGATATTGACCTTTAAAGTGTTCCGCACATTTTTTTGGCGCAGTTAGAGAAATTAATAAAGTTGGTTCAAAGTTATTGGAGTCTTGCTTGCCGTTTTCCACATGCCAACCACTTGGTATATCTATGCTGTAATGAGTTTTTTAAGATGTTTCATTAAACTTATTAAAGAAATTAATTTCTTTAGCAAACCTTGCTATAGGTACTCTAGTTTGTTGTAACAGATTAATAATAGGCAAAAATGTTTCCCTTACAGGGGGTTTAAAACTAAAGCCAAACAAAGCATCAACAATCAAGTCATAGGATGTTATTAATTCCTCTTCTTGAGGACAATTTTCTATGAATTTGATATTCATATTTTTACATTGATGAGTTAGATTTTCATATAGAGGATTTGGTGTTGGTTTTGGATAGTAAATATTAGGCATGTAACCCATTAGGGATAAATGCCGGGCACACACCAAACCATCACCGCCATTATTACCGGGTCCACAGCAAACTAAAATACGTTTATGTTTTAATGCATCAAAACATTTCGCAATGGCGTGAGCACAGCTTAAACCTGCCAACTCCATTAATTGATCCACACTAAACTTGTAATCATTAAAGAGTTCCTGGTCCACTTTAATTGCCTCCGTTTGGTTAAGATATTTCATGGCGTTAAAGTTGTATGTTGTAATAGAATCGTACTACTTTAAAAATATATGTGATTAGAAGTTTAATAATTTTGTACAAAATACAAATACCCTTAATTTTGTAGTATTAAGATATAATATTTTATAAAATTTATAATTATAAACCCGTCTAAAGTCCGCTAAAAAATACATTTCACTTTTTGTTTTGGTCACAAAATTCTATACAGTGACAAGCAGCAATTCTTAATTACGACCCTTTTTACACTTGAGAAATTGTAGATAGCCAGACGAAGAAGTGAAACGTAAGATATATAAACGCTTGTACCAGACCTTTTTTTTTACTTTTCGCCTGCAATTTTATATTCTTTATGTTATTTCACGAGCATTTTTATTTTGCTGCGTATGAAAAAAGAAAAAAAAAACCATTTCAGCCTTTCTTCTAATTTCCATATTTCCAAATTATCTGCTTTTTTAAACTTTAAAAAGCTTAAATTGTGAAAGCTAAATTTATTTACATCTGTCTATGTAAAAAAACACAATTGGACTGGAGCAACCAAATATCATTTCTAGTGTAATTGGTTTTTCTTAATCACGTCAGGTTTTCGGGATACAAAAAGAAACTGATTCTATTATTGGCTTTTAACATAAAAAATCATTAGTTTATTTAAAAATTAATGAATTTTCAGAAGAGAATGGCGTTATATAAACGTCGTTTAGTTCAGTTTCACGTATTAGAGTTCAGCAATAGTCTTCTAGCATGTTTTTGTCTCAAAATCCTTGTTAATGCTTTTTCACTCCCATTATGTTAAGAAAGAGCTTTTAAATCGTACTTAGAGCCATCAATAAATAATTTCCATTCAGTTTTGTTAAATGGCTGGTTCATTTTTCGAAATATCTATCTCTACAAATTGTTACTTTTGTTTCATCTGCTAGATGTTTTCATTGCTGCATGCGTGAAGGTAGTAATTCTTAGGTAGTAATTTCTAAAATTATAATTTAAATTAAAAAAAATAATAATAAGAGGTTTCCCCCTCTCCACCAAGAAGACCATCATCAAGAAACCGCTCTCTGACATTTCCAATCAATTCCACCAGAAACCAATGGACAGAAGTACAGCGCCACCTTCTGGGAAGATTACAGCTAATCTACTGAAGACGCTCACCATTCAACATTTACCAATAGATGAGGCAATTGCTGTTTAATCATTCAAGGGTGAAGGTATAACACTGGCTCTTGAGTGGTCAAATTGACAGTAACTTGTCCCAGACAACAAAAAAGGCTCATAATATACAAACAGAGTAGGAAAATAAACAAAACTGAACGTTTGATCTCATTTTGTTGTATTCTTTACAATAAGTAAAACAAAAATAAAACAGAAACAGTGAGAAAGATTGTCCCATTTAATTTTGTATATTCTTTTTGTTTTGAGTACTACAAATACACTAACTCAAATGTGCGTAGGTACAACAAAAAATGAATGAGAAGAAAAAGGATAGAAGAGTAAAAGAGAAGAAGAGAAAAAAAAAAACAACAAAAAACAAAGCAAGCACAAGAGCGAAAAGCTAATTGTTTCATTTGCGCTCTTTCTCATTTAGAAAGTATTTGTGTTTGTTTTGCTCATGTACAATACTATTAAAAAAATTTTGAAAAGTGTATGACTTTGTTGAAACTTTTGCGAAATGTTTTGTTTGTTTGCCCACTCTGTATACAAATATCTAAAAAAAAAACTATCTATCAACTATCTTCACATTCCAATGCAATGCACTGCATGAGTAGGGGTTTACCCCTGAGTATTGTTCTTAACTTGGGGGGTTACACTTTCAATTTCTGGCTTTCAATTTTCAATACATTCAAACTTTTTTACTAATACACTGACACTTTTGGACATTGAAACGAGCTGGATATCAAATTTGCTTTTCATGCGAGTGTTTCAATTTACTATCAATTCGCCATGTTATTTTTTCTTCTTCTTTTTTTTTCTTTTTGTACGACTGCCATAGTTATTTTTTGTGTTGCATTTTGAATAATAAAATTGCTATCAAATTGAATGCAGCCTACGTCACAGCTTTCGATTTCTACAAATTTTGACAAGAAGTGTGTGTGAAAAAATTGAAAGAAAACATTGAACGTGTGTCATCAGCGTAACCCCCAAGTAATAAAATTGCTATCAAATTGAATGCAGCCTAGATCACAGCTTTCGATTTCTACAAATTTTGTGTTAAAAAAATTGAAAGAAAACATTGAACGTGTTTCATCAGCGTAAATGAAAAAAAAACTGAAGTTTGCTGTAATTTTGTTTTTGTAAAAACCTTCAATTTCCATGTGTATCCACAAATGAAACTTTAAAAGATAATTAAAAAAAATTTGGAAATAAAATTTCATAATGTGACTATATTTTCTTATATACGGTACTTGTTGCCATTTCAACTTTTTAATATAACTAGTTAACAATTCAGAGTTGCAAGAAATATTATTCCTTACAATCCTCATTTTTACAACTATGTAAATTGTCATTTTTAATTTTTGCTGCGTTGCCTTAACAAGTTTTTGTCTGAAAAACTTTGCGTATTTTATTTAAAACAAAAGAGACTAAGTAATATTTTTTTTTAAATTTTATATGATTTCTTTTTTTTTAACAAAATCATGAATTTCTTTTAACACAGCCGCAGCAATGGAGGTCGATGAAGAAGAATTTGAGATGCCCTCATCCAGTAGCAAGGGCGAGAAGAAGCGTTTTGAAGTCAAAAAGGTATTTCTCATAAAAATAAACTTTATTTAAATGTTTGTTTATTACTAAAAACATTTCTTTTAAATTATTTATATTTTTAGTGGAATGCTGTTGCCCTTTGGGCCTGGGGTAAGTTTATTGAATGACAAAAAAAAATATATATACATATATGCATAACCTTCAAATTTGTTTATATTTTTACTTGGTTATTTATCTTGGCTTTTTTGTTGCGGTTTTTTATATTTTTACTTTTTAATTCCAGACATTGTGGTAGACAATTGCGCCATTTGCCGTAATCATATTATGGATTTGTGTATTGAATGTCAAGCTAATCAAGCGTCTGCAACCAGCGAAGAATGCACAGTCGCTTGGGGAGTTTGTAATCATGCGTTTCATTTCCATTGCATATCTCGTTGGTTAAAGACACGTCAGGTGTGCCCATTGGATAACAGGGAATGGGATTTCCAAAAATATGGGCACTAGTTATAAACAACATCTTTTCAAAGCATCCTCATCGTCTGTAGTTCTAAAGTTAAAATTTTTTTAAGTTACGGTTTTTTTCAACAAATTACTTTTTAATACATATGGAATGATTTATTTATGAACAAAAGAAAAAAAAAAAAAGAAATGTATTTAATAAATTGAAATCTACTTGATGTCCTCGAAGTAGGTATTTAACAAAATTTGTGTGCGTTTTTTGACAACGTCCTAGCCGCGCTTTATCTTTCTTCAATTGTAAAGATTTTGTTCCTGTAGTGTTATAACACAAACGACCCAACATTAACAACTTTATGCCGGTTTGATCGTTTTAAAAATTGCATGTACAGAACACTTATTTTACTAAATGGCAAATTCAAAAAAGGTAACTCTTGCTTGGGGTTTGCATGTTTTTTTTTTTTTTTTTTGTATATAACACATATATATATTATTTTTGTTATATAGAACATATATCGTCACATTAAACACCAAACAATCTATCAGCAAAATTTGAGTTTTTTATTTAATATAATTCCCTAACGTACAGTACTGTTCTAAACTTAAGCAACTTTTTCTGACGAAGTAATCAAAGTCTTATATTTTTGTTTTTATGGTATTTGTTTAAAACAATGATTGTAATTATTATTGCATTATCTGCTTACATTCTAATAATAATAAAATAAATTAAATTCTTCTTTAAAAAAATAAAAAAAAAACAAAAGCAAAAGTAAATGCAAATATAGCTGTTCGAAACGTAAGCAATTTTTTTATTGTTGTACTCTTGTTGTTTATTTTTGCAAAAATTAATAAAAATTTTAAAACAATTACTTAAGTCCCGTTAATGGTAACAAAGAAAAAATATATTTTGGTTGATTTAAATAATTTTTAATTAGTTTTTCAGAAGTATAGCTATGGCACGTACACGCTACCATAAAGCTTTCAAATCAAAAATCATAGAACATTTTAATAATGGTGAATCCCAAATTTTTATTGCGAAAAGGTTTGGGATTAATAAATCAATAGTTTCACGTTTAATTAAAAAGTATACATTAATTGGAACAATAGAAGTTGTAAATAAAGGCGGGCGAAAAAGAAAAACTTCAGCGAACATTCGTTCGTTTGTTTAAAAATGATCCCTTTATTACTTCCCGAAATGTTGTAAAAAAGCTTGATCTTAATATTAGTGCTAGCACTGTAAGGAAACGGGTCTTGGAAAAAGATTTGAAAAGCTTCACGCCGTCTAAAAAACCCGTTCTAAGAAAAAAACATAAAAAATTGGTTGTATAAATTTTTCAAACTTAATCGTAAGTTTTTATATATTTTCTGAAATTTTAGGCTAGAATTTGCAAAAACTTACTCTAATTGGGCCGTGGAGAAATGGAAAACAGTATAATTTAGCGATGAGTCTAAATTTAACTTGTTAAATTCGGATGGTGTAATGCACGTTCGAAGACCAAAGGGAAAGCGTCTAGATTCACGCTATACCAACGGTACTATCAAGCATGGGGGCGGAAGTATAATGGTGTGGACCTGCTTTTCTGGTAATGGAGTTGGCCCTTTTGTTGAAATATGTACATTACATACATACAACAACATGCTAGAATATGCAGAAAGGAAAATGCCACTTCGATGGGTGTTTCAACATGATAACGAC
Organism: Metopia argyrocephala; assembly: GCA_963576795.1. Lineage (NCBI taxonomy): Eukaryota > Metazoa > Arthropoda > Insecta > Diptera > Sarcophagidae > Metopia > Metopia argyrocephala. Next base: position 40,992,198 of record OY756208.1, read on the forward strand.
CCGAAATACACGTCGAAGTTGGTTAAAGAGTTTTTATCTGAAAATGGGGTTCAAACATTAGATTGGCCGGCACAATCCCCTGATTTAAACCCAATAGAAAACCCGTTTGGGATCTTAAAGCGAAAAATTGGAACTCGCCTTTTTGGTAAAAAACAGGCGCTTTTCAATTGCCTTAAACAAGAGTGGGAATCGATATCCACATCAGTTTTAGTAAGCCTTGTAGAATCTATGCCAAAAAGATGTTCTGAGGTCACAAAAAATAAGGGATACCATACAAAGTATTGAAAGTTGCTTACGTTTTGAACAGCTATATTTGCATTTACTTTTGCTTTTGTTTTTTTTTATTTTTTTAAAGAAGAAGAATTTAATTAATTTTATTATTATTAGAATGTAACCACATAATGCAATAATAATTCCAATCATTGTTTCCAATAAATACAAGAAAAACAAAAATATGAGAATTTGATTACTTCGTTAGAAAAAGTTGCTTAGGTTTCGAACAGCACTGTATATATATGCATAAGCTATTACCAAATACCCTATCAGCAAGTGTACAATTTTCTGAAACCAAGTAACCTATCAGCACTCATACTAAAGAAGAAATCAGAGTAATTATTTATTTTTTTCCAGCAGACTGTCATTACTTTTATGATAACATACCTTTTGAGTAAATTTTTGTAGTAGTTTTATTTAAAGAAATGCTTTTTTTAATTTAATTTAACTTTTTACTTAGTTATTAACATTACAATAAATAAAAAAATAGATTTTTTGTTAAAACACCTATAACTTTATTTAAAAATTTTAGAAAAAATAAAAAAATTATACTGTAGAAGGCCGTGATGTACTAAAAAAAGGAAAATAAGTCATAAAAAATCGTTAAAAAATTCTAATTTTGTTGCATAGTGTAATTTAAGCAAACATTAAAAAATTTTTTGCTTAAACAAGTAAAAGAAACCAAAAATGTTATTTTTTAATGTACTTAAATAATATTCATTTCTTCAAAAAAATGCTAAATTATTCATACTAATTAGTATTGCTGATAGGTTGTTTGATTTCAGATTTTTACAATTCCAAATAACTCAAGCGCCATATCATAAGCAGTGTTTAGAAAAACAACTTTCTCAGCCGATATATACTTCTGGTTTCATTTTAATCAGAATATATAATTTTCGTTTCAATATTGCAAATACTTCCAATTTTATAACTTTTTTCTCTCTCCTGTAAGCTTTTGAAATTTGATGATAGATTGTTTGGTCGTTAAGGTGACGATATGTATCTGTTGTTTCATCTTTATTTTGTCGGTACCTAGTATTAGGAAGGCATGACAATTTTGTATTCCTTATGAATATGAGGGGTCTTTTATATGATTTCGATCTGAAAAGAAAAAGCAATATTTATTCTGGAGCCACACATTTAATACTTTCTAACAAAAGTACCTACTATGTGGTAATACGAGCCCAAACCACTATTAATTCGTACAGCAAGCACTTTTGTGCCAATGTAACATGTAAGGGTACATATTTTATTAAATAATATTGACAACACTATTAAATTTATACTTTTCTGAAAGTTTGTTTTATTATCTTTAATTTCATAAACAAATATTTGCACATATCATGATAAAAACTTTTGAAAACAGAAATTAACCGAAAGTCCATTTATTTTGATAAAAAAAAATTGACCACTATTAATTCGTACAGTGTATAAATTCAGCTAAAAACAACTCTGAAAATTGAAATGTAAACAAATAATGAAAATTTACCGTTTTATTTGAGTAAAGAAATGCAATTAAACAATAACACATTTTTTTTCGTGTTGTTTCTTTTCATTTGTGATTAATTGTTCAACGATGGCACGTGGTAAGCCAGTTTCTGAAGAAATTCGATTATTAATTATTGACAAAGTCAAATCGGGAAAAAGCTATAGCGAAATATCGGTTGAATTAAAGCTTCCTAGATCAACAGTATCAAGTATTGTCCAAAAATACAAAAAAAATGAGAATTGTAGCAATAACGTTGCAAACAGAGGCCGGGTCTCCAAAATAACGATTCGCGACAAAAGAGCTCTAGAAGTTATACTTAAAAAAAATCGTCGAGGCACTATTAGAGACATAGCTTCAGAGTGGTCAGAAAGAATTGGAAAAACCATTAAACGTGAATGGACGCGTCGGCAAATGAAAGATATAGGTTATGGTGTTTATAAAGTAAGTTTAACACTCTCATACTGGTGATACGAAAAACAGTTATTGAAACTTGAATTTTTTAGGCCAAAGAAAAGCCCTTACTTACTGTACTTCAAATGAAAAAACGTTTATTATGGGCAAAAGAAAGACGTTCTTGGGTACAAAGGCAATGGGACACCATTATATTTAGCGACGAATCGAAGTTTGACGTATGCGTCGGTGATGCCAGAAAAAGGGTGATTCAGAAAAGCACAGAGGCATATCATAAAGACTGTTTAAAGCGTACTGTAAAGTTTCCAGCTAGCATTATGGTGTGGGGATGTATGTCCTCAAAGGGTGTCGGTCAGCTTCACTTTATTCAGGGAACAGTAAATGCAGAAAAATATATTAATATATTGGAACAACATCTCATTCCGTCAGTACCAAAGCTAGCTGACTGTGGCGAATATGTATTTCAACAAGACGGTGCATCATCCCATACAGCCAAAAAAACAAAAAAATGGCTACAAGAAAATGGTATTAGTGTTCTGGACTGGCCATCATCTAGCCCGGACTTTAACCCAATCGAAAACGTGTGGGCACTCATGAAAAGGAAGTTACGAAATGACCCACAACGCACTCTTAGCGGATTAAAAGCCAAAATTCAGGAAATTTGGGACTCTATAACCCCTGAAGAGTGTAAAAAATTAATAGATACAATGCCAAAGCGATTAGAGGCTGTTTTAAAAAGCAAAGGGGGCGTATGTGATATTAGCTCGTATGTGATATTAGCTTAAACAAAAAAAAAAAAAAAAAAAAAAATCATAGAAATCAGGGTAGAACTGTAATGTAAAGTGTTATAGTTCACATTTGTTGTGTGATATATCTATTGTAAGTAAATATTATAAATTAGAGATTATTTGAAGAAAATGATTATAGTTAAATTTACACAAATTTGGGAATATTTCAGGTATACAGTACCGGACAAAACCGACGCACGGATTTCACGGACGTAGTGGAGTGGCTGATATCATGATTAATATTTGTATTTTATTTAGAATAGCCAGTTTAATTCTAAAAATTAAAAAGAAAACATTCATCGTTGTCGCAGTTTACTTTTTTTATGTCAAAATTTAAGCACGTAACCCTGAATATTTATATTTATTTATTTATAAATACCGTTATTTTTAATTCTGCTATTTTAAGATTTGTTTGAAACAAAAAAAGTATGATCATTATTTATTTGAAGATAAATATTGGACAGTTAAAATACAAACTTTTTTGGCCGAAAATATTAATAAATATGATCATTAACTTTTTTGCGTGCCTTTAAATGGATTTTTTTAAATACTTAAAAAAAAAGAGCTCACCGTTTTAGAATTTCGGGTTCCTTGTCTACTGTACATAGAGTTGGCCAGCCACGTAAAATCAGCCAACGTGAGGACGAAACCATAATACGTTCATTAAAAGAGAATCATTATGTGCCCGGAAGATCCAAAGCTTTTGAATTGCCTTTAAATATTTCCTCTAGAAAAACTCCGAGACGAGTTTTAGAAGATGGCTTAAAATCGTATAGAAGTGTAAAAAATCTTATATTTCAGAAAAAAAGCCAGGATTGAATTTATAAAAGCGCACATTAACTGGACTAGATCTCAATGAAAATCTGTACTTTTCTCTGATGAACACAAATTTGATCTTAACGGCAGGTTAATCCATGATACAGCAGAGGTACAGTAAAACAATGGGCTGGGGATATTTTTCTGTGCATGATTATCGGTTCACTTCATAGAATAAATGGCGTAATTGCAAAACATCATGCTTCCATTAGAGGAGGAAGTGACCATGAAGTGGGGATATCAATATGACGACTCCAAACACACATCCAAATGGATGAAAGAGTGGTTTGCTGGTAAGTAATTATAGACGATGTCTCTTCCAACGAGTTTAGGCCAAGTTCGGGAGTACCGCAAGGCCCTGTCCTATCTCCTACCTTATTTTTAATCTTTCTTAATGATCTTCTCATTTTAACTTCAAATCCCATCTACTCCTTCGCAGATGACATTATGTTTGTCACTCATTATGATAACTTATTTCGAGTGTCGAAACAAGTATTCAAGCGCCTCGGTTTTTAAAACAGTGCAAGTAATATTATTTCTTTCGGCGACTACCTCTCAGCAGTCTTCTGGTAAAAGCTCTGAGAGTAATTGATTGCCATGAAAAAGCTTTTTAAATCTGTCGTTCGGAGTCGACTTTAAACTGTAGGTCCCGGTACTCATGGATAAAAATTAACACATGCATGAGTGCTGCGAGAAGCTAGGCCGTAACCCTGACACAGGGTTGTAATGGCCAATTATGTATGCAAGAAATACTTCACTCCATCTGACCTTGTCAATATTTACAAGACCTATATCCGATCTAGGATGGAATACAACTTTCATGTATGGGCCGGTGCTTCAGTCTATTTTGGGGCTTCTCGACCGCATACAGAAAAGGGCCAGCACACTTTGCCAGCTAGCAACGCAACTGAATTTAATATTTATATTAGACTGTATTTCAATGGGCGACGTCGTCGTCGTGTAACGATATTTTTGTAGTAGATTAAAGGCAAGATAAGCATTTTTTCTTTATTCTGTTACAAAAACGTCGTCAGACGACAACGACGTCGCCAACTGGAATAAGGAGCAGTCGTTTTCAGTTGCCATTTTGACATATGGGCAACTTTTGTGGTGCGAATATTTGAAAATTAAAACATAAGTTAATTTTAAATATGATGAGTTCGGTGTATCTATTTTTTGGTGAGAACGAAGAAGAAATGAAGATAGCACATAGTATATTAGACGGCATTTAAGTGACTATTCTAATCCAGTAGAAGTACTGTCTGCGCTGTAAGTGTGAAAATGCCTAGTTTGTTTAGAGTATAGAAAGATAATAATAGGCCGTATTCCAATTGGCGACGACGTCGTCGTGTAACGACATTTCTGTAATAGATTAAAGGCAAGGGAAACATTTTTTCTTTATTCTGCTACAAAAATGTCGTGAGACGACAACGGCGTAGCCAACTGGAATAAGGCCGAATAATCTTGTGTATTTACACCTTACAGCTTTAACCTCTTAAGACCTGGGGTACACATATGTGTACCTTAAGTTTGGTGCAGGTATAGAACATGTTGTAACTTTTTGGTAATTTTTTTCGTTTTTATTGCAATTTATAAAATATTTAAATTTACTCTGTGTCAAGAGATGGCACTGTTCTCAAATTTCTAATGCTATATTTGCATTTGAATCTAGAGCTAACATTTTATCTAGTACGGTATGGCTGAAAAATATGTTTTTTGTTCTTTTACAATTTACCTTATTACTTGGGTTGAACTCTTTTGTAGTTTTGGGAAGCACACTAGTAGGTCAAACGTTTAAGAAGATAAGTTTTTATTTTATTTTATATTTTGACGCAGAAAATCTTCGTTATATTATTGGTACACATATGTGTACCTCAGGATTTAAAACATGTTTTCAAAGAAGTTAGCTTGAAAATGGATGAACAACAAATTGCTGACTTTTTTAAAGAAAGTGACATAGATTTCTTTGGAAATGATGACGATGAAGACTACTTGCTTCCAGATTTGCTAAGAGCTGTTCAAAGGCCTGAAGAATGGATTGTTGATTAAAAACTTATACAAGATGAAGTTGATATCAATGAGGGAGGCAGGAACCCATCCTGTCTATCTTGGCGCAGTAAAGAAATGCTAAACTGTGGTCCAGACATTAGAGATGATATGCTTATTTCTCAAGGAAGTTCGAAATAAATATATTATACTCTTTTATTGAATACTTAGACCTTAAAATTTGGGAGCTGTTTGCAGAACAGAGCAATATATATTCAGCGTAAAAGCGGTATTTAAAACCTATCAACACAAATACTCTTGAAATGAACCCTTAAATACCCTCAAATAAACCTTTATTGGAATAAAGAACTTTGCGTACAGATTATAAGAGAATAGGTTTTTTTCAAATCAAGAAATATTTACATTTCGAAGATAGCAATTAACCAAACGTAAGTGATAAGCTTTGGAAAATAAGACCTATTTTAAAGAAGTGTCACAATTTACCTGAGAAGCTAGGCCGTAATCCTGACACAGGGTTGTAAAGGCCAGTTATGTATGTATGTCACAATTTACCACTGGCGAACGTTGTGAATATGGACAATACATATCAGCCAAACCAAATCTATTAGTAGAAAACACTATTTGTAGATAGCAAGTCGGCATCTAAATGTTGTCATCCAAATGTCTTCTCACACTGTAGTACAATATGTTCCAAATGCAATATCTAATTATATATTTTGAAAAATAACTGCCTTAAAAATTACCAAAGTTTTAAGAGTTTTTCTTCCAATTTATAAGTCGTTAAGACCTCAGGTACACATATGTGTACCCTCTATTTATAATAGTTAAAATAAAAAAATATAAAAATAAAAAAACGGGTGTTTAATTTGTTGTCCATTGTGTGGAAAAATCATATAAAAAATAAATAATAGAAAGGGATTCATGGTCAGGTCTTAAGAGGTTAAGGATATAAGCTGTCAGATACAAGCATATACTAGAGATTTTATATAAAGACAGTAGACAAAATTGGTCTACTGCAATACCGCCAGTTTAAAAAGTTTGTGCAGCAATTGGCAGTGCCATCCATAATAGACCCATAGAATTTGTTTTGATAATTATGCTAACACATAATAATGTAAATTATCCGTCCAATTGACAGTAACGTCAATCTTAAAACAAGAAAAAGAAAATAATTTTCTGCACATTACAATTTTTAAAAAAAAGCAGACCGGCACAAAGCCTTATTGTATAGGCATTAGAAGTAATTAAGCAAACTATTTATATCAGAAAATATAGACAAAATATAAAAGTAAAATTATTTTTATTTATACAAAATTATAAAAATAATTAAAATAATAAAATGTATAGGTAGTTTTTAATATATAAAAATTACACTAAAAACAATAAATTTAAAATTATTTTCGAAACACATTTATTATGGATATTTTTTTTTAATTTTAGGTAAATTTTTCTAGAATTATTATGATTTTACTAAAAACAGAAAAAAAAAAAACAATGCCAATATTGTTCAAATGAAACATATAAAAATGAATAAATTCACAACCCTTGTCGTCTCGTATTATTTGTATTGGGATGGATGTATGTAAGTCGTATAATTTTTGAAAACATTTAATTTTTCCTTTTATATTTATATTTTTGCAAAATATTTTTGTATTACAACCTACAATGATACGATAAGGGCTTGTGAATCAAACGTATAGGTTTCTATTCTTCTTTATATAAAATATTTTTAATTTTATGTTGCACTAGAACTTAAAATATATAAAAAATAAAACTATTAATAGATATATATTTTTTAAATTATGTACATTACCATTTTATTGTATACAGTGTTTTAAATATACACATTTTTAAAGTTATTTACTTTTATCTTCTCTCCCTTTTTCATGAATATTAAGCCATTTATATATTTATACACATTTTAACATTTGATTTTATATATGTATGCATATGCATTACTTGTTTGTAATATATTTTTTTAACTGTACAATCTGTGAATACGATTGATTTCTATTCTCAATTTTTTACCGTTTATATTATAACTACTAGTACAATTACTATTATTTTTCATACTATTTTTGTTGTTGCTGCTGTTGCTATTTTTGCTGTTTTGTTCACTTACACTACTATCGTTATTATTAATATGCTTATGATTATTAACTTTATTATTCAGTAATCTTTGTTTATATTTATGTTTAAAATTTCCATCTGCAAGAAAAAAAAAAAAAAGAAAATAGAAATAGAAAAACAATATATGATGGAAAGAGAAAACAAATTAATATTAAAATAATTTCATACTCATAAGAAAAAAATGTCTTAAACGAAAAATCCTTTATTATGTTAAAATATTAAAATAATAAAACTGCAGCAGCATTAAAAGCTTTAAAATAATTTAAATTTCTTAAGTCTCTTTAGTTAAAAAGAATTTTTTCAAGATTTTTTAAAGAATATAAAAGGGATGCAAATTCTGAAACTATAAAAATAAAAAAATCACAAACAGCAATCACTTTAGGTAAAATGTATGGTATATGTATACATACACAGGTAAAAAATAAATATTAAATTTGTATACATGCTCTTTTGACTTCTTTTTTAATAACTTAAAAATGCCTAAAATATCTTAATCTTAATACTAAAATGGATATGCTTCTAAAAAAAGAAATGTAAAATATATGAATACAGAAACAACAAATATAATCTTCTACTGTTTTAATTTCGCATTCTCTATTATATATAAAAAATATCCAACTACGATAACTGCAACAAGTCCAGATTATTTGCAAGATCCATAAATGCAAACAAAGTGCAGAATCCGATAAAATGCGAAGACATAAACAAACAAAATTTTAAAAATTTTTTTTAAAAATTCATCGGTTTAAAAGCTCTGTTTTGATATCGAAAAACCATTCGTTTTAATAATATTTACCATATTTAGACCATATAGCAGATTTATAAATTATTTTAAAATGAAATTTAAATAATCATAATAAATTATAAAACACAAAAAAATTGTTGTGATTTTTAACTGTGAAAATATTTTGGAATTTATAAAAAATACTATGAAAATAAATTTGTTTAAAAATGAGGAATTTTTACTAAAAAAACTAAGGCATTTTCTGAAAGCGGTTCAAACGCTTAAATACCGATTACTGCATGTTTACCAGCCACGACAATCGGATTATAGTATGTCTCAACCCCTGGGTCGCTCAATGGTCATCAACTCAGCGTTAGCTAAACCAACACAGGAGTGAACACTTTCAGCAACAGCACAGCTGTTACAGCAACTCCGTTAAGCTGCTATTTATATGCATATATGCTTTACAGAGTCGGCGTTAAATTGTGTTATATCACATCGTGCAAGTAAGAACTTTTACAAAGCGTTTAAAGAAATCATACAGCCATCACATCTAGATTACTTATTTTAAAATAACACAAAATCTGCTATAGATACATGCAAAAAGAATATGTCTCACAAACTCTTCTAAAAGGAAGAAAATAATTAGTGATTTAGTTTTCAACAAAATAGAAATTTAATAAATTGGCTAAGAATATTTGAATGGAACTCAAATGCTACCGGGTTTATAAATACAATTAGAAATAAAACGTAATAAAGATTTACGATAATTTATCATTGCACTGCATTACTGCCCTCTAGCCATATATACATAGAAGAAAACATTATTGTAGTGTGTAATTTCTAATTCTAATTGGTTTTTCTTTTTGTTTTAACTTTGTATAAATAGATTATGATTTTTTTTCTTTTCAATTATTTATTTTTTATTCCAATATAATGGAAATGGGGCGGAGCGGAGGTGGTTATGCTATTTTGTTGTTTTTAATTTAAATCTTTATATACAGCATTATGTATACAAAAGAGATTTACTACTTGTTGTCAAGGGTCAATGGGTTATGAGATCAGTACTTTTCTTAGTTGCCGCAGCATTTACATTGGTGTTTGTAGTTGTAACAGTAGCAGTAAGTGTTATAGGTAGCGATGAGGCAGGAGTATGAGAGGAGACGCTTATATGGGAGGATGTAGGATTATTAAGTAAACGCAGTGGAGATGTATTAACTGAAACGACGGTACTGTTTACTAAATTACGTGCAAATGAGGGTGCAATTAAAGCGCAAGAGCCAAATGTGTGCTTTGGAATAGCTTGTGACAGAAATATTGATGTAGCAGATGTTGTTGATGCCAACGAAGAGTTTGTTGTATTTGCGGTTACAGCAGTTGTGGCAGAAGAAGCAAATTTTGCTGAAAGTGTGTGATGAAATGAATTTGGTAGTTTTTGGTTAGTTGCACGTGCTGCTGATGACATCATAGACAAATTAAGTGGTTCTTTTAAGGGCTCATCAAGTGAAAACATCTGTTGTAAACTTCCACTACAAGCTGAAGCAAAAGACGAGTTGGAAGCCGATGACGATAGAAGGGGTGAAACGGATGTTGCAGCTTTTGTAGTAGAGGTAAGAGAAATATTTACCATAGATGTGTTTGATGACGCTGATGTATTTAAAACACTTGTACTTGTTGATGTCTCTAGAGGGGTCAAAGGTGTTGAATCATTAAAAGAGTCATCAACTATACTGCTTTCGTCCGTTGCTGTAGTGGGTGGAATGTCAATGGTGTGTGTCTCGTTACCAAATATTAGACGTAAGCGTTTCTTTTGAGGCGTCAATGTATTCAAAACTGCGTTTGAGGGAGGGGGTGTCTTTTCTTTGGTTTTTAATAAATCTTTTTCAATAGGTTGTTCAGTTTCTTCTATAGATGAAAGATTTCGTCTATGATGCCTTCGATGATGGTGATGATGACGTTCTTTCGATTTATGTCGCTTTTTTCTTTTATGTGGCATTTCCTCCTCGAAATCCATACCATTTTCTGTTATACCTTCCATACGTAATATCTCATATTCTACCGGCTCAGAATGCGATGAGGATCGACTACAAGTAGATCCACCAGTAACACTACTACCTTCATCACTTAAACTTGTACCTGATTCTATAACCTCATCTAATATTGGAGATCTTTTCATGCGCAGTGTGAGCTTAAGTCTTCTTTCTGGAGTTTTTAGAAGTGGTTCAATTGGTGGTGGTCCATTTGAGCTCGAATTTACAATAGAATTAATACGAAAAGAATTCACATTTGTACTGCCAGTACTGCTAATAGATTCACTTTTTGTATGTTGCCTTTTACGTAATATTGTAGCAGAAGAATTGTCCGATATCACAGAGTCTTGAGAATAGTTAGTACGACATCCAGGACGTCTCAAACGTTGTTGCAAAGGAGGTTCATCGACAGTACTAGCAACATTATTAATTAATATGCACTTACTGCTACTATTACAACTATTATTAGTATTGCCTTTGGCAACTTCTTCAAATGATTCTATTAAATTTTTTTTATAACTAGGGCTACTATTTAATCTACTACTACTATTATGGCTTTTTGCAAACACTTCATTGGCTTCGTTATTGTGTAATTTCTCCCCATGAATATCAATACTGATACTACTACACCCATTGTCATTATTTTTATTGTTGCTATTCCTATTTCCTTCACTTTTAGTAAAAGGTTTTTCATAGTTTGAAGCTATATTTGTTGTTGTTGTTACAGCTGATAACAATGATGCTGCTGCAGTTTCATTTCGTTTTGCATTTTGATTATGTGTATGATTGTGATTGTTATGAAGATTATGAGTCACTATTTGACCATTATTTGTATGTTTAATATTAAAGTTTGTAAATGGTTTTGTATGTTTACAATTTACAATTGAATGATTTTCTTCATTAGGTACTATTATTGTATCTGTATTTGCGTCGACAGAGTTACTTCCAATCGATGGTAATATTGTCGGAGGCTGCTGATGCCTTAAAACTCTTGCTGCTGTTGTGGACGTTATCAAAGTTCCATTACGTGTTAGCCGCTTTTCATGCTGTTTGCTAGGTTCATTTTCATCGGAATGCAAATTATCATTATCTTTTTCAATTCTAAGCTGTTCTATATCTGCTTGTTCAGGCTCAGATTCCGAGACTAAAACAATATTTTCCTCGGGCTGTTGATGAATCATATATTTTTCGTATTTAGAATTTAAAGCTGCAGCCGCTGTGGATCGTGTGTGACGTGTTGTTATAGCTGATTGGGAACGTGTATTTTTGGTGGCACCTTCGTTTTTATTATGTGCTGCTCCTGAAATGGTACCATTTTTTCTTATGTTTTTTCTCGTTGTTGTTGTTGCAGCTCCAGTTTTTGGCTCATCAGCCAACGCGACTTTAGCGATCGATCCTTTGGCGGAAACATTAGCCAAACTTGCAAAATCCTCTGTAGAGCCTGATGAAATTGTACTACTTGTACTATTAACTCTGGCAGATTTTCTCAAAGATTCCCGGTGAGTACGTGAATTACTATCAATTGAAGGTTTTGATTGTTGTAGATTTGTTTCTTGGTTTTCAGTTTGCCCTGTAGACTGTTGCTGGGTATTATGATGTATATTATGTAAATGGTGCGGGGTATGTTGCATAGTATTAGCCATAACCATTTCGGCATCATATTTAGTCATACCTTTTTGACGAAGTTCATGCATTGTTAGCGGTGTTACAACTACTGATGGATGTTTCGTAACGTTTTCTGAATTTCCAGACTCTAATTTTTTATTTGCGTTATTGTTAAGTGGAGCATTCAAAGTTGTGATCCCGCAAGAGTTATCACTTAGAGCTCCATTTGTGAGATCGGTATTGGTAGAATTTGCTCGACTTTTGATACGATTTATTCGATTATCTGTTTCTCTTAAACGATAACCACCGCTGGCATTTGGATCTCCCGCAACACCATTAATACCCAAATTTAAAGATTTATCAGAGCCATGCTCGCCATTGCTATTTTTACCAGCAAATGCTCCAGTACCTCTCCGTTCGCAGGTCTCACATTCACAATAACAATTGCCATCGCCAAAAAAATCTTCGCCATAAAAACAGGTGATTTCTTCTCCGACTTCTATATCACGTAATACTTTAACACAGGCAGTATCTCTTCCGGTGGCGACAAATTTACAATTGGCACGACAATCATGATTTATGTACGCTGCTGGTCCCAGCCACAATTGAGCGCAGTTTTTTCTACAACTGTACATCACCGAAAAATCATTTTTGCCTGTATGTAATAGGGCCGCTTCTTCCGCTTCGGTAAGCTCTGCTATACAGCCCACTAAACATTCAATTTTGTCATTCTTTTGCCATCTTTTAGTGGCGCATATTTTTGCACCTTTTTGACCTTCGAGCGAATAACGATAACAGGCTTCTATAACAAAACCACTATCTTTATCGAAAACTCTTAAATAACGAATTATCTGAAATAAATTATATTAACTTTACTTTGTATAGAATTCTTAACACATTTAATTAAACTTCAAAACTTACATGATCATGCAGTCTTTTAATAGACATTTTATTTTTATTTCGATAACTTCTTGGCAACCAAGGACCATTAAATATTTGCTTAACAGCTATTTCATAATTTTGTTTTTCAATAAATTCGTCAACAATGGTTTTAAGTTGAACCGTATCTACTTTCAAAGGCCGATATCGTATATTCATTTTGTGCGTTTGAAAACCCAAATGCGGATCTAATATAAGAGATGTGGCTAAATCATCATTTTCAGACAATTCCTTTGGTGTCATCCCAGTCGATTGTGATAATCGTGATACAATGCTATTTGTAGATCCATTGATACCACTAAGAGGCAAGAGATAACCATTATTCGTGCCGCCATTATGCGCATTATAATGACCATTAGAAGACATTGAGTATGTTTGTTTCGCGGCAGTGGCACCACTTAAAGTAGTAGAACTTGTAGTAGCGCCTGTGGCAGTGGCAGCCGCTGATGAATGTCCGTATTTACTAGCAGTTTCACTACGGCGGCTGTGATGTGAACCAACAACCATTCTGTATTTCAGTCTAAAAATATAATTTAAATATATTTCAATTAATTGTATACATGAAATAAATTCAAAATGTTAAGCAAAATAACGGTATCTTTGTAATTAAGGCTATGTTTTAGCCAAGACATCAACTACAAAGCAGCTGATAGCAAATCTGATAAATTGTAAATAAACCAAGAACCAGCTGTGTTCAGCGTTGCATTTAAAAGTTAAAGGGTTAAAAATTGGAAACTTAACCCAGGTTAAGTCTTATTACACAAAAATATACATTTATGTATAATTTTTTTTTTTTTGATAACTAGAAATTTTTCGCACAAAAAATTTTCCAATTAAAAAATTTGTTTGGGCCATATTTCATACTTTTTACAAATATTTTTTTTTCATTTGCACATTCTTTTTGTTACCAATACACGTTTTCACTTTTATTTCTTTGTTTTAGAACATAGATTTTTAATCGATTAGTTGCTCTAAGTTACGATGAACATATCTTTTTCTATCAATGCATATATTAAACCAGTTTTTAATATAATCTTTGCGTACACCAGCTCACATCCGATTTATTTGAATTACAATAAAAGTTCAATTAAAATTACGTTAAAAGAAAAAATTGCATTAAAAAAACATGAAGAAAAAACGTAGAGAAGGAATTATATGAACAAAGAAGAACCCCAAAAAATCAACAAAAAAAACACACTTTTAACAATATAGTTTTCCTTGTCCGACATTACCGAATATACTGCCACTTAAATAACACTATTTCACACCAACGGGGCGAATTTGTAGGTAAAAGCACGATTAAAATCAAGAAAAAAGAACATACGCTTATTAAATACAGATGAAAATGGCGGCGTCAGTCCAATATTAATGATTTTTTTCCTTAATGTAGGCTTAATTTGATTTTTTTTTTCGTATATACGCAGGTAAAATTACCTTTATATTAAAAAATATCAGCGTCAAATAAAAAAATTTGTGTTGCTATGTGTACGATATTTTTCAATGCAGACTTGAATACTTTTTTATAATTGCTCGGCGTTTTATTCTCAAGTATACATATCCGAAAATTTTGTTCCAAATCTACAACGAATTTACCATGTATATTCCTTGCCAATTTTTGCTTAAACAATGGTCAATTTTTTAGCATCATTTTGAGATGGTACACATTTTATATATATATATTTTTATATTCACACAAAGAAAACACAAGCCAAACCGATAACCGATGTGTGTCTGGCTTTAAAAGTTTGTCTGCAGAGAATGAACTTTTTTCTTTCTGTTTTCTGAGCGAATTCTCAACTGTTACGTCGCAGTTTTCTGCCAATGCTTACGATGACAGCGATTTATGCTGAGGTTTAACGCCTTTTTGAACGACGTCGTCAAACAATATGCCTATTTGCCTGTCAGCCAGCCTGCGTGCTTCTTCTTCGTGTCGACACACTGGCGAGCAAGAGTTGCGTTATAAAAAACCTTTCTTTTCACTTTGATTTTGAAATTTTAAACACAATTTTCACGTAACTCTTTTGCTCACACTGTTATAATTAAAAGTAGACTTATTAATGTGTACTTTAAACATATAAAACTGTTTATTTTAATGAATTCTTTATAATGAAAATTTTTCTCTTTGCGATTGCTACACACACATTTCAGTTTTTGCAAAAGAACTAGACAAAAAGAGGAGTACAAATATAGTCTGTTGTAAAAAATTAATTGTCTCTCACAATAAGCATATTTGTGTAGTAAAAATCAATTCGCCTGATTAGAAATGATGCTTTAACTAACAACTGTGTGTCAGTTAAAAAAATAAATTTATTTAAATTGAAAAGATGAAAATTACAGTCATAAAAAATATTAGTCATTTTCAAATAAGGGTCATGCGGAGATAAAATAAGGCATGTTGTATGAATACAAAGAACAACTTTAAAAATTTGCTTTAATCGGCTTAATTCTGCTTAAACTCAAATATTTTAGTCGTAGAAAAATAATTAAATCATTATGGTAATATTGTTAACTAGTAAAACTTGGAACCCTTTGATTTTTGAATTGTCATTATCTAAAAGTTTTATTACAAAATGTTTTTAAGATTTTTATTTATTATGTCTGACGTTGAAAAAATTACAAACGAATTTCAAGATATATTATGTCACTACAAACAAAATCAAAATCGAATTCTGTTGCAAGTTTTAAATGATATCCAATCTAGCAAATGTACGCATAATGCTCGTAGTCTTGGTATACAAAATAAAATTAACTGGTATGTTGATAAATGCATAATTTATTTATTATTTTGTTTTTAGAAGACTTCCTAAACGGTTTTTTTCTTTTAAGTATTAGAAGAACAACTGGCTCCTATCAATTACTTCTATTCCTGATTATTTTAGTATGTACATGTTCTATGTATGGAATGTGGTTAATTAGACGTTATAATCATGCCAGTATATATGGTGGTTGCCCAACATCCTTTCTGTGGCCTTTCGATGAATGTCCAGTAGCTTTTTAGGCTTAATGCCAAATTTATCTATATTATTGCAAAAAAAAATAATAATAAATCAATGCTTATTTTAAAATGTCTTCAATTGTACAACCATTTCTGTTCACTTTGAACATATAAATATTTTGCCAAAGATTTTGTTGAAAAATATACGCAATGATATTCAAAAATTTTTAAAGTAATTATTTTCACGACACCATTGCAAAGGATAATATTAATATTTTTCTGTTAGCAAACGCCAAACTGAATAATTTTATAATTGTTATAAGATTGTTGTTATAAGAAATCATATGACAATAATATAATAAAATGAACTGTGAAATAAGTAAACATATTTATACACAAATATGCAAATAAGAAAACAGGCAGTTGTGAAGAATAAATAAATATGGATTGAAAACATTATATTTTGTTAAAAGCGTTATATTATTAATATTAAAGAATCTGCTGTCGTATTTATAAAAAATATTACAGGTTAATTAAGGGTTTTGTGGTATGGAAACTAATATATTTCTGAATAAAAATACATGGTCACTAAAATCTAAAATCCTATAACATCAAATGAAATGAACCAATCATATAAAAATATGTATATTATTCGAACTCTTTCCAAATTATCCAATTAATAATATACTTAAATATCAAAAAAATGTGTTTTTTGAGTTACGCCACTCTTCTCTCCAAACTCATCCAATAATCCAAATTTGATAGATCATAATTTATCCTTGGCCGTAAAGATACAACAGACTGAGTAGTACCCGACAATAATAACTTCACATGACCAGATATTTTTAAAATATGGTATTTTTTCGAATAATACTTTAATACTGTTTATTGCAACTATTCTAATTTGCTGTAAATTATTAAAAACAAAAATATATTCTGGCAACACTTGGTAAAACACATATTAATAAGAGCTAAATTCGGGACTTTGTCAGCAAATTTCCGTGAAAATATAAAAAATAGAAGAAAATAATAAAATATAAACTAAAGCAGGAACATTTTAAAGCAAGAACTACAACAACTAGGTAAGTTTTCAAAAAAAGGGATGATATATAAAATTTTTACAGACAAGAACAAAGAAGTTGAAGATTTTCTTAATTTGGCCTGAGCATTAGAATTCGCCTTAGAAAAACGCAAATGGCGAATATGAATGCACATATTAAAAACAACAACAAAACCACCACAATTTTTAATATTCTTATATTGTTACCAAATTAATCCCTATACTTAAAAAATTATAGTACTTCTTATAGAAAAACATCAATATGCCCAATATAAAGCTACAATCATCTGATGATGAGATTTTCGACACCGACGTACAAATTGCCAAATGTTCGGGCACAATTAAAACCATGCTGGAAGATTGTGGCATGGAAGACGGTGATAATGCCGTAGTTCCCTTGCCTAATGTTAACTCTGCTATTCTACGTAAAGTTTTACACTGGGCCAACTATCACAAAGATGACCCCCAACCACCGGAAGATGACGAAAACAAAGAAAAGCGTACCGATGATATTTCATCGTGGGATGCTGATTTTCTAAAAGTTGATCAGGGTACTTTATTTGAATTGATTTTGGCTGCCAATTACTTAGATATAAAGGGTTTGCTGGATGTGACTTGTAAGACAGTTGCAAATATGATTAAGGGAAAAACACCAGAGGAAATACGCAAAACTTTTAATATTAAAAATGATTTTACGCCTGCAGAGGAAGAACAGGTACGCAAGGAAAATGAATGGTGTGAAGAGAAATAGACTAATACACCTATCGCGCGACTCGGAAGTAAATTATTGGAAGAGGTAGAAATTAACAAATTAAATGAAATATATAAAAACTACAACTATCTTTTAATCTTCTATGTCGTATTATAATTTTGGTATTTTTTGTTTGATACTAATTTAAAAAAAAAACATTTTCAGTCCAAAAATATTTTGAGATGTACCTATCTGTAAAAAAAAAATAGATTTCAAAAATGTATACTTATGTGGACGAATGAATGTTCATTTAATGTAATAAATATACACCTATTAATAAATTAACGGGATTTTTCATTTACATGGAAAATATATAAACAATTTTGGTAATCTAGAGTAACACTGCCGTTATTGTTAAAAAAAACAAGTATGTACACTAGAGGGTACCACCTTACAAGGAAAATATACAGTTACGAGCAGATAAATAGGTTCACATCAAAATGATAAATCAATTTTGTTTGACTATAGTTTACATTACAGCAATAAAAAAGGAAAAGTCGCTAATTACTAAAGCAAATACCCACTTTTAATACTGCATCACAATAATTAAATTATTATGTAAAAAATTGCCCAAAATTAAAAAAAAAAACATTACCGTATAAAATCAAAGAGCAAATAAATAGGTTCACGTTGAAAAATTTGTTAGTTTAAAATGATAAACGTCAAAATTATAAAAATTATTGTAGAAAACTTTAGATTCAGCCTTTTAATAGAGCTTATTAAAGCAAATACCTCTAAAAATTTAAAAAATGGGACGTTCTAAACATTGAAGAGGAAAAAAAGATTATAAAGGATCTACACAGCCGAAGTTATAGCCAACGGAAAATTGCTGAAATTCTTGGGAGATCGCAGAATATGATAAGAAATGCATTGCAGCCTCCAAAACAAAAACTTAAAAGAGGTCAACAGCGAAAAAATTCGAAAAGAGACGATGATCGCATTAAGATGTCAACTCGTAATCCTTTTATGTCCGCAGTTCAGCTAAAAAATGAGTTAAAGCTTCCCGTATCAGAGTGGACCATTAGACGTCGTTTAAGAGAAAAAATTTATTCGGAAGATCGGCCCAGAAGGTTCCAATGCTTAATAACAGACAAAGAAAAAAAGCGCATTTAGTTTGCAAAAGTACATACTGAATGGGCCGGCCCGGAAGGTATAAAAAAATGGAGAAACATACTATGGTCTGATGAATCCAAGATAAACTTAGTCGGACCTGATGGAAGAACATGGGTAAGGCGTCCAAAAAATAAAGCATATGATCCAAAGTACACCACGAAGACAATAAAGCATGGCGGCGGCAACATAATGATATGGGGTTGTTTTTCCTGGTACGGTGTTGGTCCAATATTCTGGATCAAGGAAAATATGGACAAACATCTTTATCTGCATATTGTTAAAGAAGTAATGCTTCTGTATGCCGAGTAGGAAATGCCTTTAAAGTATGAATTCCAGCAAGACAATGACCCCAAGCATACTTCTAAGATCGTAAAAGAATGGTTCCAAAAGAAAAATATAAAGTTAATGGAGTGGCCTTTACAATCGCCGGATTTAAATCCCATTGAGAATCTTTGGAGAATCGTTAAGGACAAAATTGCACCACTCAAGGCTAAAAATAAAGAAGATTTGTGGACAAAAGTGAAGGAAGCTTGGTACTCAATTCCATTAGAGACTTGTCAGTCACTTGTCGAATCAATGCCCCGGAGATGTTCGGCGGTGATTCAAAATAAGGGATTTTCAACAAAATATTAGAAATTTTCTTGCAATTGCACTTTTTTTGTATAAAAATGTCATTCTCTTTTCAATGAACCTATTTATTTGCTCGACAGGCATCAATTAATATATTAAATATATCAATTTTTCTCATTTTTTTTTAATTATAATTAAATACTTTTTATGTGATTATTTATGTTTAATGTAATAAATATCGCTTTATTGTATATTACCACTGTTTAAGTTATTTGAAGGCGAATTTATCAAAAAATGTGATGTGAACCTATTTATCTGCTCGTAATTGTAAATTATTTATGCAAAATTTCGAAAAAAAAATTTTTTTTAGCCGAAAGTAGGGGTTTTCTTTTCAATTTTTTTGTTATATCTTGAGCAAAAATACTTTATATTAAGGCGGTACTGGGAAACTTTTTTGAGGTAAGATCTAATGTACGCATTTGTATATATATATTTAAAATGTTTATCTTATAGAAAAAATGGAAGGAAATTCAAAGAAAACATGCTATCACAGGAGTGTATGACAGACATTACCCTATTAGTGCTTATTTCAATTTTACCAGTTATTTGGTTTTCATGTGTTAGCTACGGCCCATTCTACCACACTTCTGTTTATTAACGACATATCTAGATTCTTCATGAGAAAATACCTTTCAAATTTTATTGCTGGCATACATTTCAAATTATATTGAATGTATTTTGCCAATAAGGCGAAAAATATTTTTTTGTTTTTTGCTGTAATTTATTTAAGTGTTTTTCTAGTTATGTTTTGTTTTTCTACAGGAGAAGCAAAAAACCTTAAAATCAAAAATTGTTTAAATCCTGAAAATTATATAAATTTCACGATCGAGATATAAGGATTGGTATTCCTATATACAACAAATGATTTTGTATGTAAGGATAGGATAGGAGGAAGTGGCAGCCTCGTAATGACAAGGCACACTTGAGCACGCATCGCGGCCCGTTGTGATACATGATGCGGGGAGCCCTGATAGTCGGGCTCCACGCAAGAAACACTACTTCCCCGGAAAATTAAACTGGAAACCAGCCAGAGAGCCTAATAAATTTGGCAATTGATCCAATGTCCAGGATCGATAGGTCAGTCAAGCCATCGAAAAAAGGAGATCCCAATGTAAGAAGTCTGCGTCGAGCGAGAGATGGACACTGGCATATATAGTGAACCACAGTCTCCTCTTCCTCAGCCGACCCACAGCCACAGTATGTAAGGTTTATATATAAATATGTATGTAGTTATGTCTTCTTGCAGTTAGAAATACACGCACTTGGTGTGACGTCCGTCTGAATTTCGTTAATAAATCGCCATTTTTGATCGTAGGAATCTAAAATTTTTCATGATCATGTATTTTGATAAAGTGAAGCACATTTAATAAAAAACTGAATTTTGTGTAGTTACGTCCGTTTGCATTTAATATGACGATATGTGTATGTTATTTTTCACGGTCCATTTATCATAAGGTGCCTTTGAGATTACAACAAGTAAAACAGTAACAAAAACAACCTAGCTTTCTGATGTTGGGCATGGTAAAGGACTGTCAAAAACGACAGCAAAAGGTATGAAAACAAAAACAATTTATGTACATATATAAAACAAAGAAAAAGTTGACAACTCTCTACACAAATTGTCTAAAAAATTGATGTATGGAATTATTTTAACCAATGTTTTTTATCAGAGTTGCTTTTGTTTTCTTTAATAGCTGATAGAAGTTTTCAGGGAGTATTGTAATAAAATTATTATTTTTACCATGTATTTATATGAATTGGATTTATTGCATTAGATTTAATTCTCCACAAAATTTAGTGGTAATGGAAAAAGTAGTGCATTAAATAAAACAATTTTAGTGGTAATGAAAATTAAGTGCACTAATTCTGAATGATTTGTGGCTGGCATTAACATTTCTTAACGAATGTTACTTCTCATAAGAATACCAGTATTAGGATCTTAAGACTATTTAAAATCACACAATAAATATAATATACTGGCATGTGATGGAAATCGATTTTGATCTAAATTTAAATCAAATGAAATTTCGAGTTGCTATAACTTCCAAATCCTTTTATATTTGGAATTCCTTTTTTACACATAAACTTATTGACTATTGCCACTACATCCTTGATTAATAAAATTTTAAAATAATTAAAACAGATAAATTTTATATGACTTTGAAAATACTAACGATTTAAATTTCGATTGAAATCGTTTTTCGTCACATACCCGATAGATCCAGTAAATATTCGAATTAAGAATTCAAATAAATATACATGTAATAAATATATTATAAATCTCTTTGTAAGTCTGTTTGTCGATCAATAGCGCTTAAACGACTGAACCCATTTTGTTGAAATTTGGAGAATAGATAGACTAAACTACCGAAATTACAATAGGCTGTTTTTTTTCCAAAAGTGTACCTGTGCGTGATACCTCCCTTAAGTTAAAGCTAAAGTTTCTTAATTTGCTCTGAATGGCTTCAAGCCAAGGCAAATCATCGATCAGAAAGTTGGCGGAATTTGACAGGGGCGTGGCACCTCCCATATAAGTTAATATTGATATTTCTATATCTTGAGAAGTGTTGAATATATAAAAATACAACTAGAATACATATAAATTCAATATAAACCAGAAGTAAAAAAAGAAAAGCAAGAGTTAAACAAATATTAGTATAGGAGAATCCCATTATACACTTACCAGCCGAAACATGAAATAGGGTATCACTCACATGATCCGACAACGAACGTTGGCTATTAATGGTGGTATCGAGTCCTGTTAAGATATAAAGTTTACTTCAGACGAAAAGCATTATTCGAATGAGAAAAAAACCCAAGGTCCAGCGGTAAACTCACAATAAAAGTATTCTCAAATAAAGAATTATTTATCAAAGGTATTTCAGTTTTCCTGGCTGAATAAGAAAAATTCAACTTAAAGTACAGCATGCCAGGTAAAACATTTTTAATAACTCTATAGTACAAAAGGAACATCCGTGAATGCAGAACTAGTAAAATTAATTTCAAAAATTAACGTTCATTAAATGATTAACCTAATTGGCAACTTTATTTTTCTTTTAGAAAACATATGGCAGCAATATTTAATCTCTTGACAACAAATGTCAAAAAACGAGAGAACATTAATTAATTTCTTTTAATTAACATCGTGTCTCACAAAGTGTGCGAAAAGTAAACAAATATAAAGTATTAAAAAAGTTATTAATAATGTTTGCCAAGCGTAATAATACAATATCAAATAAAATATAAAGAGGAGATTCAAAAATTAACAATAAAGTAACTCAATATACACAAATTATAGCAAAGATTGGACGAAGTTCTAAACCAAAAAATTTGACAATGTCGCCATGTTTTTTGCATACACGCAAAATACAGAAAAATCTAAACAATAGTGCAAGTTGTTAACTAAACATACAGATGTATTTTGTAGTTAAAAAATAAAAATACAGATTTTTATAAAATATAAACACAAAAATAATAAAAGGTTAAAATTTTAAGAAGTGCAAATGAAAAAAGATTTAGCGAATGGCAATAAAACTGTGGCCGCAAGGCAGCAATAACAACATAGGATTATAACAGAGCAACAACAAAAACAGCGGCAAAAGTAGCAACAGCTTGAAAAAAGATTCATACAAAAACAATATTATTGTGTGTACGGCAATCTTCCCTCTTATATTTGATTTTGTTTTTGCTTCACATGTGTGAAAGTTTTTTTTTGTAGTTTTTTTCCAATTCTTATTTCTATTTTTCTTTATTTTTTTTATTAGTTTTTGCATTTTTAAGCGATTTTATGGTTTCAATTTTAGAGAATTTTCTACTAATCATTGATATGATTTAATTAAATTTAATTAATTGTCAAAAAATAATAAAATACAAGTTAAAAAGTTGTCTCCATAAAAACATTTTAGAAACAGAAAACCTGACAAGGGTTTTCGAAAAACTCAAAAAAAAAAAAAAAAAATTGTGCAAATAAATGAATAAAAATTTTTATTGCTTAATTGGCAATAGCGATATCTTCCAATCACAAATTAGAATTTAATCTAATTCTTCACGCTAAAGGGAATAACGATTTTAATTTAATATTCGGCAAATTCTGACACAAAAAAGTTAAACAATATTAAAAACACACAAATTAAGCTGCCAAAGTAAAATTATTTATTTAACCAATTATTTCATTCATAAAGTGCACCACTGTTTGTATTAAAAAAATTTAAAAAGTGGAGAATAAAAGAAGACTTCATTGCATTCAGTACCGTGCTTCTTAATGTGTATTTATAATGGATCAATTTCAGCCAACATTAGACCCTCGAAAACAGGAGTTATTAGAAGCTCGATTTATTGGAGCACGGGTAAGTTTAATTTTAACTTTCTACAATATGGATTTATAAATCTATGTATATCTATAGATATATTAATCTACATACTACCAACATATATCATGTAGAATTTTAAGAAGAAGTAGGGAAGTATCGATAAAAAACATTTTTTTAAGACCTTGTGCTTGGATAATTATTTACACCAGGGATGAGCAACACGCGGCCCGCGGGCCACTTGCGGCTCTTTCAACTTATTTATGCGGCCCGCCAAACAAATGTTGCTGCTTCTCAAAAATACACATAATATATAGACACATTAATCAACGAATTTCAATTACGAAGAAACTGAGAAGAGAGCAGTTTCCATGAAAATGTTTTCCTAACCATTAATTATCGATGTGGATACAGTTCCCGAAGACTTTCAAAGGGAAGTGATGGACATGCAGAATAATACTGATGTAAAAAATGCATTTCTCTCAGTAAACATCGAGAATGTTTATAAATCCGACCACCGAGCAATTACCACCGATCAAGACTGAGTAATGCACGATTAGAAACTTGTGTATGTGTACCTACCTCATTAATTCCGGCTGATATTGATCAGGTTGTATCGAAAAAACAGTGCCAAATTTCTCATTAAAAATTTCAAGCAAATACTTTTTTTTTTTTTTTTGGCATTAAATTTTATATTTTTTTATTCTAATTTTTTTATAAATAGAGTTTTGTAAATTATTAGTATTTATGTGCTTCCCGCCAAAAAATTTTAAAATTTATAAGTGGCCCGTTGATTAAAAAGGTTGCTCACCCCTGATTTACACTAATTAATAAAGCTAGAAAAATCAGAATTAAAATATTGTCTAACTATGAATTTTAGAATTCTTATTATATAACTAGCTGACCCGACAGACGCTGTCCTGTCCAAATTAGAAAAATGTTTGCGTTTGATTTTTAAAATGCGTTAAAAATGGAAAGAAACTATTTTTAAATTAAAATTTTATTATAAATTTTCAAATTAAATTCGAATATTTTAATGGATCTTTATTATACATATTGTATGAAATTTAATAGCCTAAGATCCTAAATAAATTTGCAGGCCACAGCACATAACCCATTACTGATTAAAAATTGGTAATAAAGGGTAAATTGGAGAATAAATGTGTAATTCAGTTACATAGAATATGGTAACAATTACGGTGAAAAATATGTTGAATTTGAATAAATTTCAACAAATAGTTGAATTTGAAAAAAATTTCAGTTCAAAAGGAAAAATACTGGTGAGAATAACATTCAAATATAATTCACATAATCTATTTCCAATAGATTGTGCTTTAAATAGAAATATTAAAATATGAATATGTATAACACAAAGAACTCTGATGAGACCTTTCGTAGCTGGGTCGAAAACTAATACAGTTCTGCTAGTGTTTGTACATATTCCTTAACGGATGTTAATTCTCATAAGAATACCAGTATTAGGATCTTAGGCTATTAAATTTCATACAATATTAAAATTTTATTTATTTATTTATTTGGGATAGGTTTGATTTGCATTTGATTTGAAAATACATAAATATGTACGTACATATACTATGCTGTGAATCTAAAGGTAACCAGTAATAAAACGTGTTCGTTTGCACTGCTAAGATATAATGATAGTTACATATATAAAGCCCTGCCCTACAACTTTCTTAATATTACTGAAAACTTAAATTGGATTGCATCTAATATCTTAAATTAACTAAATCGATGCAACTGTTTTCCGATTTTTAGATAAATAGAAAAAGTAGGCATAAAAGTAGGCGTGACAAATTCTTTTCTCGATGAAAACTTAAAATGGATTATTACAAACATTTGAAAAAAAAAAAATTAGTCAAATCGACGGAGCCGTTTTCTGATTTAAGGTAAATAAAAAAAAGTGGGCGGGCAAAATTTTCTTTCCGGGAAAATCTAAGTTAAATCACGACAATCATTAGAAAGAAAAAATCATCAAAATCGGTCCAAGCGATCTTAAATGATGCCATGACCAACGAACAACATTGATTTATATTTATATAGATTTCTGTCAGTATTTTAAATATACAACCATGAAACCGTTAAAATACATTCTTCAAAAGTTATTAAATTATACATACTACTTACATATGTAATACACAAGTTCTGCATGCACCAGTGATATCTATACACGCAGTCCTTTGCACTCTTTCTAGTCTACTGACAATATAGCTCTTACGAAGGGCTACCCACCTAACTAAGCAATCTTAGGTCAAATTTAGCAAAACCGCCTGATGGTGCAGCCAGAGCACCATTTGTGGTTTGAGTCCCCTTTTCTGCCAAACATAGCTTTGCAAGAGTAAAAAGCCAACAGACATTTTTCACCCTCTCCTCCACATGCAGCCACCAATGAAATTAGAAGCCCAATATCACGTCAAGATATTTGACTTTAGATGAGACGTGAAGAGACTGACTACCTATTCTGGGTAGGCTCAACAACGGTGGTTTGTATCTCCTGGGAATAGCATAAGCTGAATCTTATCAGGATTAACTCTAATATCACACCTAGCAGCCTAATTACCCAACTTAACTAAAGCATTCTCCAAGATCTTGCTCATAACTAAGGAAAGTGGTCCAATAATAAAAATCAAAATTTCATTGACAACGACTAACCAAAGAAGGGGCGACAGGACACCACTGCTGGGGTGTTCCTCTATTCACAAATCTAGTGACTTTAGCCCATTAAAATTTGCAAGCAAACCCATTACTGATTAAAAATTGGTAATAAAGGGTAAATTAGAGAATAAATGTGTAATTCAGTTACATAGAATATGGTAACAATTATGGTGAAAAATATGTTGAATTTGAATAAATTTCAACAAATAGTTGAATTAAAATAAATAAAAAAAAAGTGGGCGGGCAAAATTTTCTTTCCGGGAAAATCTAAGTTGAATCACGACAATCATTAGAAAGAAAAAATCATCAAAATCGGTCCAAGCGATCTTAAATGATGCCATGACCAACGAACAACATTGATTTATATTTATATAGATTTCTGTCAGTATTTTAAATATAAAACCATGAAACCGTTAAAATACATTCTTTAAAAGTTATTATATTATACATACTACTTACATATGTAATACACAAGTTCTGCATGCACCAGTGATACCTATACACGCAGTCCTTTGCACTCTTTCTAGTCTACTGACAATATAGCTCTTACGAAGGGCTACCCACCTAACTAAGCAATCTTAGGTCAAATTTAGCAAAACCGCCTGATGGTGCAGCCAGAGCACCATTTGTGGTTTGAGTCCCCTTTTCTGCCAAACATAGCTTTGCAAGAGTAAAAAGCCAACAGACATTTTTCACCCTCTCCTCCACATGCAGCCACCAATGAAGTTAGAAGCCCAATATCACGTCAAGATATTTGACTTTAGATGAGACGTGAAGAGACTGACTACCTATTCTGGGTAGGCTCAACAACGGTGGGAATAGCATAAGCTGAATCTTATCAGGATTAACTCTAATATCACACCTAGCAGCCCAATTACCCAACTTAACTAAAGCATTCTCCAAGATCTTGCTCATAACTGAGGAAAGTGGTCCAATAATAAAAATCAAAATTTCATTGACAACGACTAACCAAAGAAGGGGCGACAGGACACCACTGCTGGGGTGTTCCTCTATTCACAAATCTAGTGACTTTAGCCCATTAAAATTTGCAAGCAAACTGTTCAACGTTGCATCAAAAAAAAAAAATGGCCAGTTAATAGTTGCAAATATAACATAAGAATTTACATTCACATATACACAAAATGTGGGATCAATTACGTAGACAATTTTCGCATTTTGAGCATACCCGAAGAGATCATTTTAAAGAAAAAACGCATCAAAAACAATTTTTAAATTAAATTTTCTAAAGTTTCAAAATGGCGCTGGTTATACATAGATGGATGGAAAAAGTGCTCCTTGAAGCACTATTGGATAGTGGTATTTGTGGACAATTTCATTGGTATAACCAGTGCATCTTCGTTTAGAAAATACAAAAAAAAAAACATATCTGCATGGAGTTTTTCATTTTATCTATACAAACATACTATTTTATTGAATATCAGCACAGTTAATTTAAGGAAAATATTTTAAAAACGGCAATTTCACAAGCTGTCTTACATTCTAAAATTGTAGGAAAATTCCAATTCATGGTTTAAAATAGAATATTATACATATATTACCGTTTATCTAAGAATATCAGCTTTCCATTACAACCATAAACATTATAATCGGGGTGCTATTTAGCCAGGCTTCATTAAAGAATGGTAAAAGGACGCTTTTTTAAATTATGAAATTTATGGTATATTATTTTTTAAACTAAAATTAAAAAAAGTAATATATTGCAAAACTGAACTCAAATATTATTAGATTTTCGTTGTAGCTGCATGCTAGAAGAAAAGGGGCTGTTGATCTAGAGGATTGAACTATTTAATCTTTGCTCATTGAACTAAAAAGAACGCTCACTTAAATAAACTGTTAAGCATAAGTCTAATATCTATCTACTGTAAAAATTTAAACGTATTCCGATTACTCTTTCATCTCTAAAACTTCATTTAAGACCATTTTCGTATTATTTTGAGAATGCAAAAGTTGAAATAAAAATTTATCGTATATTTTCATAAAAATGGTATTTTGGTTTAAGCCTTTATTCAAGCTAATTCTTTGGTTTAATTTTGGTTTTGGTTTAAATTTGGTTGTGTTTTGAGTTAATAAAATAATACGAAAATAATATCGAGATAATTCTAATTCTTTGGTTTAATTTTGGTTTTGGTTTAAATTTGGTTGTGTTTTGAGTTAATAAAATAATACGAAAATAATATCGAGATATTTCAGAAAAATGGTATTAACTAGGAAAATAGATTTTTCTTTTAAATTGCAAAAAAGTAAAGGAAAAACAATATAAACATATTGTCGAGTGGAATGATGTAATCAGAATTTAAAATTCTCTAAAATTAGACCCATCAGTACTGTATTGAATTTGAATTTCAACGAGTTCTATTTCACGAGCGTCTAGTGTAGAATGTTTTAGGACAAAATTCCGTATTGGGGCGATATTTTATTTAAAAAATTACCCATAAATGGTGCCATTCCTTTACTTATTTAATTGGGGCCATTTTGTTTTATTTCGGTGCTATATTCTCTAGGGCGATTATTAAAGAAGACCGTTCCCCCAACTTTAAGTATTATAGTATATTTGACAGAAGCCAAGGGCCATCTGTAAAAGGGTGAGGGACTTTAAGAAGTTTGGATTTTCTACCAGAAATTTGAAAACTAAATGAGTTCACAAAAATAGGAAAAAAGTCGCATAGACTTAAAAAACATGGCGAAATTTAGTAGATATGTATTTAGCAGATAAATTGAAACTTTAGTTGTACAGGAGAAAACACTGAAAGCAATACATTTACATAAGGAAAAAAAACTGCATTTCGAAAATAAATTAAGAATTGAAAAAATTATTTTATTTTACATTTTTCGGTATATTTTTTGAACTTGAAGTCTCAGCTATATAAATCAGTTTCTATTTACCCAATAACACATTTCATAATTAAAAAAAGTAAAAACCCACAAAAAAGCAATTTTTCTCGAAATGCAGTTTTTCAGTTATGCCACTATTCATGTAAGTTAGCAATGCGTACATATCATTTTTAAAGCACACAGTATCTACTATCAGTCATTTAATGATTACTGAATTTTTTTACACAAATCAGTACTTTTTACTGAATACTGATTTCTTCTTTCAGTAAACAGTACTTTTTACTGAATAATGATTTCTCTTTTCAGTAAACAGTAACATTTACTGAATACTGATATTTTTTTCCACTAATCAGTAAAAATAGAAAATACTAAAAAAGTACTGGTAGTGAAAAATCCCCATCTATGGTAAGGATAGCTCTTTGGGAATATTTGTTAACAAAGATATAAAATATAAGTAAATAATTAACAAGCGATAAGTTATAAATGTCATAACTGTAGTGAATGGCGAAATAAATATTCTGAAATAGCTACTGAGGATTATTTTTCTGTTAAAATTTAAATATACAAACTGCTTTCGTCCTTTTAATAAAATTTCTTGTTTTCTTTATTTACTTTAATTCTTTTAACAAATGATTTATTAAATTTATTTATTTAAATTGGTTTTTAATTATTTCTTTGTTTTTTTTTTTCTTAATCTGGTGTTCACAAGAAGGAAGAGTAAAAAAATTGTGAGAGATTTCGAAATTGGGTTAATTCTGTGTATTCCATCAAATTGAAAATGTATTCCCCCTTCTGTTTTTGTTCTATTTATTTTAATGTTCGTATATTTAACAGTCAGTGATTGATTTACCTTGGCCCTGTCTGTATTTCTCTGTCTCTTTCTATTTCTCTTTCCATGTTGGTTTTGTTACTGTTTTTTTCAACTTTTACCTTCTGTCAAACTCTTCATCACTCTCTCTTTCCTGTTTGTCAACATTTAACATGCTTTGTTCTTTACAGTTTAAATAGGTACTTTATTTATTCGGTATTAAGAGTGTCTTCTTTTTTTGTACCTTTGATTTTTTTTACTGTTTTTTGGCATATGCGCAGACACGTTTTATTCGCATCTATTGGCTAAATAAGGATTTGAGGTTACATTCATTCAGATGTTGCTGCCTGCTAAATATAGCGGAATGCAACCGTTAAAAATTCTTAGCTGTAATAATAAATTATTTATGAGTAACTGGTTATGAATAAAAGTTCTTTTTTCAGGTACTGAGTTATTTTTTAGAGTTTGTATTTAAAACTCCAATAAAGCACTGATAATTATAGTATTTTCTTTATCATCTTTAGCTGGTGTTGGTTGTTTCCTATAACAAAGATATTTGTCTTAATACAGTAATCGTTTAGTTTGCGGTTTTTAAATATGAAATAAATTAAAATCATTAAATATTTAATGACTTTTTCCTACATAATGTTATGCAGAACCAGGAAAGTATTACATGACAAAACTGTAATGAAATCAGGGGGTTAACACATAATTAAGTGGTTCAATTTAGGTGAAACATAATATTCCTCAATATAAAATTCACGTTTCACGGTATATAAATGTATTTTTGTTCGAGAACTTACAGAAAACCAACTTATTCGAAAAGAATGAATGGGACCAATGAAATCGTGAAATTGGCATTCTTCTTGAATCACTTGGGTCACCTGAAAAAAAAGTAATGAAATCACATTATCAGTGCATGAATTTAAATTCAGCGTGTCATTGAAGAACATGTGTTTGTGTGAGAATTGAGAGAAATTGATCATTAATTTCCAGTGAATGAATGAAAATAATAGATGATTAGTGATCCAAAGTTTTTTTTTTGTTTTGATGAAAACAATTTGCAATATATAATAAATATTATGCACAGCATCAGTAGGGGTTTACCACTAAGTACTAGTCTCAATAAAAAAAAAAATACCAATAGAATAAACCTCAGTGATAATCGAAATTGATTTTTTACTCGTATTTTAAAATAAACATTTTTTTAAAATTAAGTGCGAGTCATTTTTTTTTTGTATAAGTCTAGATGATTATTCAGTTTTTGATTACTAAATTTCAAAATGTTAGCTTTATTTTAACTACTTTTGATACCGTAAAATGAGTAATCATATTTTAAGTAGATCATTTTTACTATGGTTACTGCAATCAAATAGTATTTACTGTTCTGTCGGTAGAACTTGTTTTTATTCAAAGCTATAAGATTGTCATATTAGCTTTAATAGTCTTATAGTAAATGCCAATAGGCTTGACAATGTATAAAAACGTTCCCAAAGGATATTAAGCTTTCATCATTTGATTTCCTGTGATAGGATACAGCAGGACTATAACTAGCCTTCTTACTTCAGTGTTTGTAAACATCTGTTGTCTCTAATTAAAGATGAAAGAAACATACAGGTATTAAGTAATATTTACCCATTTCACAAAATGTTATATTGTTGTAGATTATAGTTAAATAAATAAATAAAAAAAAAAAAATAAAAAAAAAAGTTTTGATACGACATTTCGGAAACATAGGAAAAATTGTCGTACATGTTGTAGTAGTTTTTGACATGGAAATTACCAAGAACATTATGTACAATAGTTGCAGTTTGTCATAGTTTCTACCGATCTACGACAACTATAAAATTTTGTGAATTGGGTAATATTGTTATGATTAAAAACGACTTTCTTTTAATGAAAACACAGTAATGGCAATTGTTTACGTTAAATGAAATCGAAATAGGTATACATATGTAGTATTATATCATTTATTTGAGAAGTGCAAGCTGATCTCATGTATTATTTCGTTCTTTAATACAGCCTAAGTGTAATTTACCTATACATATATATATTTATGCTTTTGGTTCCTACAATACTTAATTATTTGATAACTTGATTTGTTACTTAATACCAGAAATTTAAGTTACATATAAAGGGTGATTTTTTAGCTATTATCTTTTTGGCAACACTGACGTACGTTTCGTGTTTTGTTTCACTGTCAAACATCTTCAGTTGGTCTATAATTTAACCATGAATCGTATTACAAACAAGCAATGTTTGCAAATTATTGAATTTTATTATCAAAATGCGTGCTGTGTTAAGAAAGTTCATCGCGAGCTTCTTTCATTTTATGGTCAGTTTAATCGACCCACTGAAGCCGCTATTCGGGCTATTGTGACTAAATTTCGCACCGAATTTACATTGTTGGACATTAAACCACTAACACGCTTACGTAGAGTGCGAAAAGAAGAAAATATCGCAGCTGTATCGGCGGTGTTAATGATGACCATCAATTATCGATTCGTCGCCATTCGCAGCAATTGGGCCTCTGTTACTTAAACTTTTTTTGCCCAAAATGCAAGAGCTTGACTTGCATGAAATGTGGTTCCAACAAGACGGTGCCACATGCCACACAGCAGGCGTAACAGTGGACTTATTAAGAGGCGAGTTCGGTGAACATTATATTTCACGTTCGAGACCGGTCAATTGGCCGCCTAGATCGTGCGATTTAAAGCCTTTAGACTATTTTTTGTTAGGCTATGTTAAAGCTTATGTCTATACAGCCAAGCCCGCTTCAATTGACGCATTGGAAGACAACATTGAAGCATTTTTTCGTGAGATAACGGCCGAAATGTTGGAAAGAGTACATCAAAATTGGACTAAGCGGATGGACCATTTCAGGCGCAGTCACGTTCTACATTTGCATGAATTAATCTTCAAACATTAAATTATATGGACCGTACTATCGATTCAAATAAAGATTTCATTTATTTTTCTGAATATTATGTGTTTTTTTTTCTAAACTTTCCTATAGCTCTTAAAAAATTACACTTTAGTTAATTGCGAATAAAAGAAAACTTTTTGGGAAATAAAATTTGAATTAATTGGTACTTTTTGTGTAATTCGCAATTCAATAAAGTACTATTTTATATTATCATCTCTATTTCTTGTTGCCATACGTGCATTTTGTAATTCTTTTCAACTTCAGAACATGCAATCAAATATTCCGTTAAGTAATAAAAAAAATCCAGTATATTTTGTCAAACAACAACAAAATAATAATAGAGAAGTTCTAACGATTGCTGGTTTAAACTGCATATGTAAAGAGAATAAAAGAATGACTGCAAAATCTACCAGTTGCCTAAAATTATGTTTGAGAAACTACCAAAAAATGATGCTGCAAAGCAATAAATATTTGCCAGGACCTGACTTTAAGCTTTACAAGTTAAGAAATTTCTTTTTACGTTTATCGCTGTAGTTGCTGGTATTAGCTGCTATTTACCTTAATGCGTTCGTGGCTTCCTTTGTAAGTGTGTGTATGCTACACGAATTTCTTCATTGTTCATTAGTATTAGCGAGTGCTGCTGCAATATTTTAGGACTCACTATTTTATGATGATGATGATGGTGATGTTGACAATGGCTTTGTAAAATTTTGACGATGACATCGTCTCTCGTTATTATTTTCGTCTTATTTGTTATTGTTGTAATGTTTTAACCAAATTCTCAGCCAAGAATAACCGAAGAGCCTTGTTTTTTCCTACATATTTACGCTAACGTTGTTGTACTAGTTTTTGTGGCAGCTGTTTGAATTAAATGTTTTGATGTTGTGATGTGGTGTGGCGTTATTTTCATGAAATGAATGCGTTGTGTTGTCTAAATAGTGAAGATATTCCAACGAAGGCAAAAACGGCAACAGCTTTAACGAGAGTAAAACAGCCACAACAAGTATTGTGTAGTAAGTTGGTAGCACTATAGTACACATTCATATTTTAAATTAATGATGACGAGAAAGTTGTGTAGTTGTTGCTTAGCATTGTGGCATGAAGGCGTTGTATCTTGTTAAAATAGCAGGCGCAACATAATGCTTCTATTTACAACAACAGCAACAAAATCGGAAGTCTTTGTCTTGGCCCAAACAAGTCAAACCATCCATTTTTTACCATACTTTTATTTTTTCAAATGGTATTTTTGGAGGTTACAAATAACACCATAATCGAGAGGTTTTTACAATTAATTTTTTATAGACGTTTCGAAAAAATAAAATATTTTTCAACAAGCTTGTCTTTAATCTTAAATTTGTTACTGAAATTTCTCAGACTGCCTAATGCACAATGGCCTGAAAGTTCTTAAATGCATAAATAATTTTAGAAATTTATATCATACTAGCCTAAACCCGGCGTGCTTCGCTACACCTACCGCTGCCATTTGTACACATTTTTCGACTGATGATTTTTAATGACTACGAAATCAATTACATCAAACTCGGCAACTTCAGCTTAAACACTTCTCAAGATATAACGAAATTAATATTTAACTTGCATGGGAGGTACCACGTCTACTTTCTGATTGATGATTTTCTTGACCATGAAGTCGTTCAGACCAAATTTAAAAAAATTAGCTTTAACAACTCTCAATATATGTATAAGTTAAGCATAATATGAAAAAATTTTGCATTGAATTTGTTTGGGAATATATAGAAAAATCTAAATGTCCTATCTCCGAAACCAATGGCCTGATTTCGCGCAAACTTTACATAAACAATATACAGACTATCCCCAACGTACCCTAGAATTTTGGCTGAAATGAACCATCCGTTTCCGCGGTTTGTGGTGACATCAAAATGTACATTAATTTTTATATAATTTTTTAAACGAATGCAGATTTAATGATGTTTCCCAAACATTAGTTTTTTAATTTTATTAGCTGATATTTGATTCATTGAGAAGATTTACAAGAAAGTACCATTAAACTAAATGGCTTGAATAAATTTCTTGTTGAATTCTTTGGTTTAGGTTAGTTGCGCACATTTTGTACAGAAACAACATTATAAATATTAGGAGTCACGTGGTAGCAGTTGCATACAACACACAACAGCCCAGATTCAAATCCCAGCAAAGGAGAAAATGAAGAGGATTTAATTAAAAAAAATGTTGATTAAGTAGTGCAACAAAAACATTTACTGAAAGTCTTGTAATCTTTTCAACAATTAGTTTGTTAACCGCCATAATTGAAAAAACAGGGTACCATTGCATTTTTTTTCTTTTCTTAAGGAAACCTACAATGTCGTATTTGTATTTACCAAAACCGTTGTTAGCGCAAAATTGAATAATATTTTAATTGTTTATACAAAAAAATGTATTGTATGTACCAGAGTTGTAATTGAATCATTCTTTTTTGATTTCAATTCATTATGAATTAGCTAAATTTTGAATTAATTCTTTTCAACAAAAAAAGAATTGAATTAAATTTGAATCAATTCATTTGAATTTAACGAACATGAATTGCAATTCATTTCCAATTCAAATGAATTGGGCAAAATGAGTTGCAATTCATTTGAATTAGGCAAAATGAATTGCAATTCATTTTCTAATTCAAAAGAATTAGTAAAAAGATTCGCAATTAATTTCTAATTCATTTGAATTGAAATGATTTGGAATTAATTCAAATGAATTAGAAAAGTAACTTGTAATACAAATTTATCAAATCAAAAATGAATTGCATTCAATTAAAGTAAACTTGGTGTTTGTTTGGTTCTTCAAGTACTACTTATTTCGCTTTTGATATACGCCGAATAACAAGACATTCAGTATTTAAAACCTATTAATAATTTATGAAATTTTGTGACCCACGAACATTAAAGGACAAACACTTTAGTAATACTTATGTATGCATCGTTTATTAAAAGATTTTTTATATTTAAAGCCTAACGGTTCTTAACATAAATTGAAATAAATGTTACAAAGAGAATTATTATAAATAAGTAATAAATACTTGGATTAAAAGTAATAGACAATGGGTGATTCATTTCACAGGTTTACAAATTTTTAATTTGGAAAAATACCAAGATCGCCACATGCCTAGATAAGATAATTTAAATTCGAACTTTAGGCCTCCAGCACATTAATTTTTGAATTTACGCCGAATATACTGTGTGAGCTATGAAAATGAAAATTTTGTCGTTTCACAAAATCCTTAATAAAAACTTTATTTTTTATCCGATTTTTTTCAAAATACGCTTAAAATATTGGTAATTAAATAAACTATTTGTTAAAAAATAAAACATTCCAGATCTTCAATATAACGTAGGAAAAAATTTAAATGAAAATGAAAAATTTTGAAAAAAACGTAAAAAATAGGCAAATTATGAACTTTGAGGTGCCATATTTCAGCGATTTCTTATCAGATAGAATTTTCCAGTATATCAACGGAAAAGGCATTCAATTTCCTTTCCATCGATATGCCACTTATCTCGATCGAACTTTTCCGTTGGACACCACAAGGGTTTGAGTGGGGCCATACACCGAAAAACACAAAAGTACCGTTATCTAAAAAACGGTACTTAGAAAAAAATAATAAATGTGTTTTACGTGCTCAGGAGGTCCCAATTAACTTATCTAGGCATGTGGCGTTCTTGGTATTTTTTGGCTATAAACCAGTATTATTAGTAGTGGATATATTGTTATTATAAAGTACAGAATAAAAGTACTTGGAAAAAGGGCGATGCTTTTGCATTACAGTCTTTTTTTCAGAATCAACTTAATTCAAATAAATTGGAAATGTATAACAAACTCATTTTTCGAGTTAATTCAAATAAATTGGTAAAATGAATTGCAATTCATATTTTAACTCATTTGAATTAATTCAAAATCAATTCAAATGAATTGGGAATGAATTGCAATTCATTTTTTCTAACTCATTTATATTAATTAAAAATCAATTCAATTCAAATGAATTGGAAATGAATTGCAATTCTTTTTACCAATTCATTTGAATTGAAAATGAATTGCAATTCATGTTCGCTAAATTCAAATGAATTGATTCAAATTTAATTCAATTCGTTTTTTGGAGAAAAGAATTAATTCAAAATTTTACCAATTCATTGCATGAATGATTCACGAATTAATTCAAAAACAATTACACAGTACATACCAGAGTTTATAACTCTGGAATGTACAATCTAGTTTTTTTCTGTATACACAAAATGGATGATTCGTTTCGAAAAGTTGAAAAACCGCATAACAAATTTAGGTGTAAAAATTAGCCTAAAATCGCATAAAAAAATCACAAGATAAAAAAATAACCAAAAACAAATCATTAATTTGAAATGTGATTGTTCAAAAGCGAAATGTACTGAAAAAGTCAGTCTTCTGTTCTATTATCTCATATTCAGTCTAAACCCCACCGAAATTTCTTTTTGCAAAATCCAAAGAATATCTTAAGAAGTGCAGAATTTTAACTTTTAGATACGCCCGATCATTTGGTCTGCATTTAAGATTTTAGTCCTTGAAATTGTGCGTTATAAATTCGTAAAAAATTCTTCTGAAATATTAATTCAGATTAAAAATAATTTTTCTTCTCTGGCTCCGTTTACAAAGTAATGTTAAACTGTATCTTATACTTATACAGGCCTATTAAATAGCTTTACTATACTATTCTGCTACTATGACATTTAGATTTGTAATAAAAAAATATGTGAAAATCCCACAGTGCTATCCCGATAATCTTAAATGCAACTGCAGCATTTAGTTTTTCGTTTCGTTTTTTTTTCTGTCTGCCACTTATTTTTTATTCATTTTTTTATTTTTTTTTTTTTTGCTTTTCGGAGGGTGATGCTTATGCTCAGCAAACATCACCAACATCTCCTAAGAGTTGTCGGTAATCGTTGCAACAACAACAATAAATAGACAAGTAGTATTAAAACAGAAACAAAAACAACAACTAAATAAAATACAAACTATAGAACAAAACTAAGAACTATAAAGGCATACAATATGCAACACTGATGTGTTGTTGCTGCCGGTGGTGGAATTTAAGTTTGAATGGGATGGCTGATGATGACTCGGTCTTGTCTACTGCTACTATTACTTTCTTTTCTACAATAATAACAATAATAGGCATCAGCATCGGCAATTGCAACAATACCTATAATAATAACAACAACAAATAATATATGTAACTGCGAATGTGCACACTTAACGTACATACTAGAACTGTTTCTTGCACTACTACTGACTATGTCGTTTGATGCTGTTGCTGATGGTGATGATGATGATGGTGGTAATGCGCTGATGCTGTTTGTTAGTTGCAACAACACGAATAACGACGAGTGTATTATAAGTATGTCTGCATTTTATATGTATAGAGCACTTTAATTCTCGTGCATTTAATACATTCCTTACTCTTCTTTTCAATAAAAACTACTACACTCTATATCGCATCTATCCAACCAACCGACCGACCAACCATCTATCCATCCATCCGTCTACGTCTATCCATTTATTTATCGATAGTAAAAAAATATTTTTGTGAGATTTTTTCAGTTTATTGCCACGCTCCGCTGAGGTTTGTGGTGTATTGTATTAGTGTACGTTAAAACCGTGGTCTCTTCGTATATCTCAGATGCGTTGCAGTATTAAATTGTATTTTTAATGCAAAAAAAGAAAAAAAGTGAACAAAATATATTGGAAGTAGTGCAGCAGCAATTGTACCTCTTCATACCTTCCTTCTGTTTTCGCTCTCAGTATCATTGTAATCGTTCGTAATCATAATTATCATTATTCTCGTTGTTGTTGATATGTAGTGTTGTTAACTAATGCTTTTTCTTCATTGTTTTGGTGATTTTTTTATTTTTTTTTTGGTGAATGAAGAAAACCTACAGTGTCTAAATTACTGTTGGTTTAATGTTTCCATTATAAAATTTATGCCTACATATTATGGAAATTCTTATTAAAATCATCAAAGTTTTACAAATTTATGTCATCTTTGTGAGAAAGTATTGCTAACATTGCGATTGTTGGTATGCAAAAGTTTGCAAAATTTGGATCACAATCGTCATCACACTTTTTCTGTCTGCTGCAGGTAAAGCTGCATCTAGTGAACATAATTCGTTTGGACATTATGTTATTGATGCTTTTCATGTTTGAGATAATTTGTTACTACTGGTTTAGGCAATAATTTTACTACAATATTTAATATTTAAGCCCCATTCAGTAACTGTTGATTCAAAGACGGCATTCGTGTTTCTAACTTTAATTAAACCTTTATTTTGTATTGAGGCCAGAACTCAGGAGATTACCCCTACCCATGCAGCACATTGTGCCGGTCTAGGAAAATATTACTAATATCGTATCTGATATCAATTAGAAAAAAACAAAGGTCTTACTTGAAAAATCTTTAAATAAAGTATGCGAATTTCAATAATTCTGTGTCAAGGCTTCAGGTGGAATGCAACTGCAAATTCTATTAAGAAGCTCTCGGAAAAACTGCACACACAGAAACATTAAGTAAGAAATTGATTTCATTCTGTTGTGAACAATTAAAAACTGTCCTTTCTCTATGCTCTAAAATTTTTAAAGCCAACCTGAAAATAATGTTCAAACTTAATAGGAAGACCAATATTACGAAAACCAGAAAGGATCGCTGAAAGCCGTTGTTTCAAAAACGATCAGCTACTTAATAAAAAATGTCTTAAGCCTGCTTAAACTTCGCTTTAAATAGTATAACTTTCCTTTGATTTATTTAAGCTATTAATTACCATCAAAAATAACACCTAAAAGGGGTTTTCTTTTATTTTTCAATTTTTTTTTATTTTTTTACATCTAATCGGTTAAGTTTTTCTTTTTTAATTGACATTTTATCTTAATTTAATTTTTTTTTGTTGGTTGTACTTAATTTTATGGCTAAAGATGCAAACTAAGTTTTTATAGCCGAACAATTTTTTTTTATTTTTTTTTCAAAACTGAACTTGTTTTTGACTCCAACTAAAATATACGGATTCTATTCACTTAGCAAGAAAAACAAAAGTAATAATTCCTGAGTATAAAATGGTCGTCGCCGTAGTCTAGTATGTAATATGTTGGCTTACTAGACAAGAACTCCTGGTTCAAATCCCAGCTCTGACATCTGGAAAGAAAAAAAAATATATAAAAAAAATATTTCTTTCGGGGAACAACTCTCTTACCAAAAACTCTGAGAGAAACTGATTGCCATAAACAAGCTTGTTAATTCTGTCGTTAGGGTTCGAAGGCACTCATGAATGGGTGCTGTACGAAGCTAGATCGTAACTCTGAAAAAGGGTTGTAATGGTCAATTATATTGTATATGTATGTATGTACGAATATAAAATATTATAAGCGTTTATTGGCCAATATAATGCTATTTGACAACACTTCTTTTGTAGTACTTGAAATTCTCAGCCAAATTTATTCATTTTATCGTGTCAACGTCATTATTATTATCATCACCACCAACCAATGTCGTTATTATTATCATTAGCAAACAATTATTAAGTCCCTTTAATTCTCACATGCATATACCACTCGATTCTAATTCTTATAGAGAGTCTTATTAGTTACTGTCGTTGTGTGATAGTGTTATTACATTTAGACTTGTAGCAGAAAATACCATAAAATAGTTTTTTAGTAGACGTACGTACTCACTATTACATCTTTGCATGGGCTTGTTATTCTAAATTTTTTGTTGCTGTAATAATGTTAGTGTTAGTACTATTACTCTACTCTCCGAAAGTGTTGTACTCTGTGCCAATGCATCTGTGCAAAAAAATTAACAATAAATAAAAGTACGAGTAATATAAAATAAATAATAAAAAAAGGAAAAATGGATAAAACAGAAAAGTAAAAAAAAAATATAGATGTATGTACATATATAAAAATAAATGTTGATAAAAATATACAAGTATGTATAGTAAACAATTAAAAAAGTTATAACTTAAATTGACACACTCTCTCGCTCACTCTCATTTACATACATATGGAATTCTTTATTGACACAGTAAAATAATCAGAAGAATAAACAAAAATGTCAACAAATAAAACTAAAAAAAATGTATGCTATTAATTCAATGTGTTGGTATGCTAATTCAAGTGTATGTGTGAGTGTTTGTTTAGTTTTTTTTTATTTATTTTTATTTATTTTTATTTGTAGTTTTTCTCGTTTTCAAATTATATTTTTTTTGTTTGTTTCGTCTATATAACTGCCAAATGTTTGTGATTTATTTATAAAAAATAAAAACAAAAAAAAAAAAAAACAAAAAATTAAGAAATAAAAAAACACAACCAATACACGATTTCCTAATTTTTAGAAAGTGTTTGCAAAATACAACTAA
This sequence comes from Metopia argyrocephala, assembly GCA_963576795.1. Lineage (NCBI taxonomy): Eukaryota > Metazoa > Arthropoda > Insecta > Diptera > Sarcophagidae > Metopia > Metopia argyrocephala. The sequence goes on from OY756208.1 coordinate 41,033,868, forward strand.
ACATTTATTATTGTGTGTACATATCTATGTATAGTGTATATGCATTACAATATGATTATAATTTTTTTCATTTAGCTCAGTTACTAATAATTAACAAATAAATTAATATAAACATTAATAACAAAAAAACTCGTATAAAAAACAAAAACAATTACAAATGCCGCTCGTCAAGCAACGCAAAATGAGCAAAATGACTCGCTATAAGGTAACTAACGAAATTGATTTCATTTTTTATTCAGTAGGTATTTATACTCGTCATTAATTTATTTGAGTTATTCATTTGACAATAAAAGACTAATCATATCTATGGCTAATTTTTTTTTTCTTCGGGAACTATTTTAAATAAATTAAATCTAGATAAAAAATATTTAATATTTATTTATTATTTTAAGTATGACTTATTATCTTTGTTTAATAGGCATAAGGTTTATAAAAAGATAAGGCTGTTTTTTAAATTGTCCGACTAAATATTTATTATACATTTAAGGCCTAAATTCTTCATGAATTCAAAAAAAAAAAAAAATTGCTTAGATTGTTTTTTGCAGTGATGAAAAATAAGTAAATCAAAAAAAAAAAAAACTTTAACTTTAAGTAATACATTTCATATTATAGTAAAGAAAACTCTTCATACCATTGACAGGCTCAAAGGGAACATGCTAAAAATGTAACTGCGGTTGTGTAACATGTGTATACTTATAAAATGTTAGTAAAAAGGTGTGTTTAACTGAAACCTCTTTCCGTCCCAAGCAATTTCGAAGTTGGCGGAATTTAATGAAATTTTCAGTATATTATAATTCATCCTAAACACACAAAATATATGTTTTATGTCCCTATAAGTCCTTGTCCTTAGAAATAGGACATAGTCTATTTGACAACGACAATTTTTTATCTGATCTTATAACCCAATCAGACTCTCCCTTTTTAAATAGTTGTCCTCTTTTAAATTTACTTTGCGCAAACTATTAGTTTGTATTGTGCCAGTTCCATGCTCGTAAAATTCCTATTAAAGAACGCAGGGGATTAATTTGGGAGGCCTCATCAAACTCAAAATAACGCTTGCATCTAATCCCAGCTTTCTTTCGCCTAATAGTGTTTTGGAGAGCTGGTAGACTTCAGAGTCTAAAACAATACATTCAAAAATAAATAATATACATATTATATTATCATATCATCATATTAATAGTACCACATGCGAAGATAAAACAACATTTTTTAGACCAACTAACCTCGGTTTAATGCACACATATCGAGGGAATTGTATCATTTGCTTATCTATGGAATTGTTAGCGAATTTTCGTGATATGCCCGCAGCGATTATGGCTTGAAGTTTCCACAGATAGTATGAACTTGCTTCTTCAGCAGTATCAACAAAATAAAGGTATTTTCTCAGAAAAAACAAACGATTTTATGCCATATTAAAGACAAAATTTTTGCCGAACTTCTGCTTTCAGCACACAGGATCCAGTTTGAGGCAACCGAAATAAAAATGGAAACCATAACATTTTCTTTTTTCAGATGCTTCTGTCTTCATCGTAGTACCAAATGTTCTTATGCGTTACAAATGTACAGCTGTATCGGGCTGCTTCTTCAAAATGTGTAGCAGTAAATATATTAGCAAAAGGACTCATGGGAATTGTCACTCAGTGGACTACTAATGGAGTTACAAATTCCCTTTTTTCATAATAATGGTCTACCTACCTAGTGGACTACTAATCGCCAACGGCGCTATTGGCTTCAATGATTTTGAATTGAATTTGTGTCGAGTAATTCCGCGTGTAATCGCCATGGTCTATTCGTTAGTGTGTTGGTTTACTAAGGCGATAGCACTGGGTTCAAATCTCAGCTCTGACATCTTGAAAAAAAGAAGTATGAAAAATTATTTCTTTCGGCGACTACCTCTCAGCAGTCTTCTGGCAAAAGCTCTGAGATTAATTGATTGCCATGAAAAAGCTTCTTAAATCTGTTGTTCGGAGTCGACTTTAAACTGTAGGGCTCGGTACCCATGGAAAAAAATCAACACACACAGCATGAGCGCTGCGATAAGCTAGGCCGTAACCCTGACACAAGGTTATAATGGCCAATTATGTATGTATGTATTATGTAGTCATTGTTGGAATGCGGGCACGGCATCAGCAATTCATCCTAAAACTCATCAAATGATCTCATCGTCTTCAACTTCGAATCACTAATTAATACGTGTGCTTCTTCCAAATCTGTCTAGTTCTCTAAATTGTAGTTTTGTACTAAAGTAACGATAAATTGAGTTAGTAAAAACCCATACTAAACATTTGTGTAGGCTCATGTTTTGTTTACAAAAAAACTAAAATTCATTGTGCATTTTTTTAAAAATTCGTACATAATTTAAATATATGATGCTTTTATTACAAAATAATAACAGGGTGGGAAATTTTGAGGCTAAGAAGAAAAAATGAAGTGTCAAGAATCGAGCTCCCATCCTTTGACATTTACTTAGTAAAAATTCGAGCACCTTTGATCTTTGGTTTCATCAGGACGGTGTTATACAGCCGGCCAAATAAATTGGCTATTGCATCCCGGATGCGGTTTGGCGATGTCAATTGGCCGCATAATTCTTGTGATTTAACACTACTGGATTATTTTTCCTGTGGTCATTTAAAAAAGACCGGTTTTAATGGAACAAATCAGAAAGAACTGACGCTCTAAAAAATGAAATTCGGCGCTGCACAGATGAGATAGGTGAAGTTTTGTTGCAAAATGTGGTTCAAAATTTTATAAAAAGAGCGAACGTCTGCCGTTGTGCTAGAGGTGGACATTTGCCACACATCTTTTGCCACATACAGTGGTATTAATAAAATTGAATGTGTAAAGTAAAAATGTGTTTTTAAGCCCATTTACTTTCCAACCTCAAATTTGAATAAAATTTCACTTTCATTGAATCATGCAGAAAAAAAATGATGAAAATAATTATATACATATGTTAACATATTTTAGCAAATTTTCTCTGACTGCATATTATTTTGTGAGAAAATAAGAAAGAAAAGAAAGTTTTGACAGAATATATACGAGTGATTTTTATTCTGATACGGGCCTCAAACGACAATGTATTTATCATAAATAGTGCTTCATCCATGCAAATTTCATTAGTTTATATTCAGAGAATGTCATTTTGTGTTAAATTATCTGACAGTACTTTGAAAATGTTGTCAAAAAAAATGTCGAATGTATTCACAAAAAGAGAAAAAATACATAAATGACAACTTGCTTAAGAAATATTGCTGATTTTATTAGATTGGAGCGCCATAAACGGTGAAGCTTTAATTTTTTTCAATACATTTTTTTTTTCATTATTTCCTCTTTAATCGTAATATTTTGCCCTTTTTTCTTTTGGGTTTTAGTTTTAAATATAGTGACTGTTTTTATCGGTCTTTCGTTGCTAAACAGGTATTCTTGAAGTACATTGAAACGAACGGTTACGGAAAATACCCGAAAATTTTTTTGTAATGTTAGTAGTACTGTAATATTTTCCGTTGTCTTTGTTTAAGAGAAAAATTTTAGAATAGAGAGTACAGGGTTTCATTTTTCTAGCTCAAGTAATGATGATGAAATAAAGATAAATATACTCGTAAGTACATGCGAAGTTTTTATCCCAAAAATACAAATATTTATAACATGCCAGAGACAGTGTACAAACTAACTTTTAAAAAATCCCTTACAATTTTATCTTTTAAGATTTGTGAACTCATGCAGGCTTAATAAAAGCATTATTTCCGTATTCATAAAAAAAATTTTTTTTCCATATACCTAATTTCTTTCTAAAATAAATTGCAAATCTATTTTAATATTTTATGAATATTGTACCTGATTAAGTATCTAATAAAGAAAATAAAATTACATTAAGTTTTTTATATTAAATTCTTGAAATTATGCCCAAGCTTTGGTTAAATACTTGTATTTATTATTGTATTTTATAATTACAATCAAATAATAATAAATCATCGATGGCTTGATTCAGGTATGTTGCATTATATTTGACTAGTAAAATATTTTCAAATAAATCCTTATCTATACAACCACTTTGCTTATCTACAACAGGTGCTATTGATGAAAAATACTGTTCCATAGAGACCTGAAAATGAGATAGGAGAATTAATTTAATCTAAGCATGAGCGGCTAAAAAAAGGATTTGAACTACAAGTAATATACCTGAGATGCTGGCACAGCAAAACATAAATTACTTAATTTGTAAATTTCTGGCAAATCGTTTTCTTTTTGCTTCCAAAAGAGTATAATATTCGTGTCCACCCTTTGGAAGGGTAATTGAAGTTGTTCTATTTTCGCAAAAACATTATAATTATCACTTGTTGTAGGTTTAAATTTTTTAGTTAAATATTCGTGCAGCAATTCATCTGCTAATTCATTAAAACTATCGGCCTCTGTTGATACGGGAGTAATAGGCTTTACCTCATCATTTTCTAAGGTGGCAAAACCAATAGCACCTTTAACTTTTTCATAAAGTTTATTTAATTGTAAGATAGCTTTCTGTTTTTGCTCGTCATTTAAAGTATGTTTAAAACGTGGATCAAGATAAAGACAAGAAATAAAATTATCATTTTTTAATAGTAAAGAGGTCGCAAATTCTACTCCTTCTAAGACATTAGTGGCAATATCGATCAAATGAGGTTTATCAGAGTTTTCAACTACTATTTTCTCAGTGTATATTTTACACTTTAACCATTCGGCGTAAAAGTTACCACTGTGTAGTTGTTCATGTTGAAATTTGTCTAGTGCTTTTTGTAAGGGTTCACAAGCTATACAATAGGCTTCTGTTACATCCCAAAAATTGTCCACTAATTTGAAACTCTCCTTTTGAAACTCATTTTTAATCGGATGGATATCAACTAAAACATCTTTGGCCTGCTTCAGATTTTTTATCATTCGATAAGTAGTGAACCATTGTGTGTCACAATCCAATTGGGGAACTTCTAAGTTGTTCTCATTAAATATTTCCATATAGTTATTGGAGGGATTTCGTATATATTTTACAAAATTTCTACAGCATTCCAAGAAGGTTTTCAGTTCTCTGCATTCTCGCATCACACTTAAAACACAATCGTGAGCTATTTGAGAGGCATATGATTGAATTTCAATATCATTTAATATAATTTTACTTGTAACAATTTTCTTTTCATGATCTCTGAGGGAATAATTACGATCCCATGTTATAGATATGACTTGACTTGAATTTAACTCATACTTATTAAGTATATTGTTAATTTTTAGTGGTAAATTGCTCTCATGTTCTAGTTCTTCTACACCCAAAATACAAAATTGTATTTCTTCATCATCTATATACAAAGCACTTATAGCGATAAAATTGCTCAGTAAACCCCTGGTAGCTATAGTATCCACTTTAAGTGACAGAAATTTTTCTTTAAGCTCCCATTTCAAGTCTTTTCTAACATTATCTGCCACCAATTTAAAGGTATATCTACACTTATCACCAGTGAGTGTAAAATCTTCTTTATTTTTCGCTGATAAACCACAACAAATTGGATCTATGATATTTTTTAAATTCTCCGAGTCGAGTATATTAAATGGCATGCCTTCATCAATTATCAGTCCTAAATATGCACGTATTAATTTCTTTTTTTCAATTTCAACTTTAACCGTTGGCATTTTGGGTGTTTTATCTTGTTGAGGCGTTAGCTTATCACTCGAACGATAATTGTTTTTGAAAAAATCTATATTGTGTACCTTTCTGACATGCGTTTTCAAATTAAAGGTACGATCACTTTTCAAAGTTTGCGCACAAAGTCGACAGGCAGCACGATTATTTTCAATTTTAAAATACTTTTGAACAAATAATTTATTTTTATGACGGTCAATTTGTACAGTTTTTCTGTATTTCAGTACTGTTGCGTTATACCCGCTTTCAGACATTATTGTCTACAAAAACCGTTTCACTATACTGAATATGTAGCACAGACTAAAGCAATTTGGCTGTGTTGAAAAAACAAAAAGCAAAAGCGAAAATGTATACTAAAATGGCTACTTACTGCTTGAGTATACACAGCCGTATCAGCGCAAGCATTTTGTTTTCAATACTCATGCTTTTGCTGGCTGTCATACACAACGGCGACGAACAAGTTGAATTCTGTACGTAGGTAGACAGCATAGTAAAAACTACAAAAGAAGAGTTGCCAGATGTTTTTGAAAAGCATTAAATAAATGAGAATATTATAAGACAAAATCGATGTTATCGTCATTTTTAATATGTTGTTACTCATTTTAAATACAATAAAACATATTTTTATTGACAAAATAGAATAATTGGCTTCAACTTATACTTGTAACAGAAAAAATAACAAGAATTAAGAGATAAATGTAAATATTAACTAACTTATTGTTGTTATTTTATAATATATATCCCCGTATAAAAAACAGTATAACCTCTCTAATCCGGATTGATATAGTATATATATCCCCGTATAAAAAACAGTATAACCTCCCTAATCCGGATTGATATAGTTTCGCCTACTGTCCGGATTAGTGGGTCGTCCGGAACCAATATACTCGCATATTTACATACCTATGTATAAGTATATAATTTATTTTTATTACCGAAAAGAAAAAGAAATATAAAGGGTTATCCATTTTGCGGTTTCAAAAGTAAACGTAAATAAAACACATATAAAGTATTTTTTTATGATATTTCTTTTTGTTTGTTTGAACGTTGACTTTATGTGTGAAATACTACATCATTAAAATGACCTCCACGCGAAGTGTTGGAAGCATTGATTCTTTTGAGGTAATTTTCGACCACTTTTTGACACATATTGGGCGGTATCTCTGGCATAACTTGACGAATGTTGGTTTTTAAGTGCTCAAGAGTTGAAGGTTTGTCTGCATAAACACAGTCTTTCGCGTAGCCCCACAAAAAATGTCTAATGGTGTCAAATCGCATGATCTTGGTGGCCAGTTGATATAGCCACGACGAGAAATTACACGGCCAGGAAATGTCTCTTGCAATAAAGCCATATTCGCTCGAGTTGTGTGGCATGGGGCATCGTCTTGTTGAAACCACATATTCTTCAAGTCGTATTTTTCAATAGCAGGCAAAAAAAAGTCGGTTATCATATGACTATAACGCTCCGTAGAAAGTCCATTATCAGTATGTTAAATTCCAGATTTTTGCAAAAAATAACAATAGTAGAATATACACAAATTTGGAAATATATCAAAATTTCATGTTTTGACTTCAGTTTGTTGCCAAACTTCTCCGAAATGGCTCTACGATTTTCATGAAATTTTGTGTGTCTTTCGGGTAGGTCTAAGAATCGGTCAACATCTATTTTTAATACCCTTAAATATGAAGGATGACCCAGGGGACAATTTATGTATAAATAACGTACCGACCTTGAAGAAATTTTAAAGTACTTAGGTCTTTAAGAAGCACTCAGAGTGGTCAGTATAGCTGATTTTCTCCCTATACCCAACTATCAAACTAAAGTACCGAAAACGGCGGACAATTGTTCAATAAAACTATCAGTAACGCAGACATTGACGTTGATAATCGCTGGTTGGTACATACCATATTCACCTCTGCTGAGCAAACCATCCAATGCTCTATTGATATGAATTCTGCAGTTTGGTGAAGAGTATCAAAAATATCTGAACTAAAAAAAAAATTGCTAAAAATAATTTACTTATATGGTAAAACATACATATACACTAATAGTATACAGGGAAATTTTGGGTATAATAATTTCTAAGTCTTGGCGGAAACTTGAAACAGTCTGACAACACTGATGAAGCACGTACATGTTGTATATACTTTCTTGCAACAATAAACATGTTGTTCTTGTTTTTGTTTTATTTTTTTGTTTAGTTCAACAAACTTTACAACAAAAAGCAGCAATGACAACTACATGCTAATGTTATGCTGCGTCGTCCTCTCTCTTAAAATTTTCTCTCTTTGCTTTTTTGCTTTTAAATGTATTTTATTAATTTATTTCTTATGCTTACCGCCAACCATCACCTCGTTGTAATGCTATGTAATTTTAGTATATTTGCTTTACATTTACATTTGACTTGACCTAAAATGTATACAAATTCTCTTAATGCGGCTCCTACATGTTTAAAGTGTTTTTAAGAACAACATGCCAACATCAAATAATCACATTGTGTGACAGTTGGAGTTGAGATTAAAAATCTTAGCAAGTTGAACAACGAATTGAAGCTTGTATGAATTATATTGTTGCTGAGGCTAAATTTAAATGTTGTGGCACAAATTCATCATTTATGTATGTCGGCGTTATTGTATTACACCTCAGACGTCGTGAAAAAGAGTTTTTATGTGTTTTCATCAGTGTTGCCAGAATTCGACTTAAATTTTACACAGACAAAGCTTACAAATTATCCAAAAATATAAATTATACATAATAGATTTCTTACTTGGAATATATGTACATAATGCTTTGCTTTTTATTTTTGTCACAAAACGCTTTAATAAGATCAAAGTTAACTGCAATGAATATTTTTTGGTAATTAAAGAAGAAATGATGTCCGTGAAGGAATAGTACACTAGCCAAACTGAACAATTGTTTTCGACTCCAGCTACGGTAGTCTCATCAGAGTTCTTTGTGTCCTGTGTATATTCGAGACCAAACATCAACTACATATTTAACTCATACTTTTTTGGAAATCGCATACTGAAATTATTACCGTATGTACATACACTTGTATGAGTTAGTCGAAGTAAAGTCACACAACAGTTTCTATCATATTCTCCTTTTCTTACCATCATTGCTGTTCTTGTAATTGTCATCTTATTTGGATGAAACAGAATTACAATTACTTATCCACATTAGACGACATGAATGATATGTACGACGGTGGCCGTGGTGGTTAGAGCGGAGCGCCATATTTATTTATGTTTATAAATATGTACACATGTAGATTTAATTAAATTTACTTGTACATAGAAGTAGAAGAACGTAAACGGTTATTATGCCTAAGGAACCATACTTCTAAAATGAATTCTAATGTTCCTTACTTTGACCCAAAGATAAAATTTTAAAAAATTCCATTTCGAGCCCTTTAAAGTGGCCCAATCGAGTCTAAATGTATGACAGACCACCACTAACTTTGAAATATATCTACAACATTTCATGCGTTAAAAATAAAAACACTTAAAATCGCTATCAAATCAAAAGTTTTCAATTGGTTTTTTTGCCAAACGTCCGCAGGCGTATACTTTATATTTATTTTATGACAAAACAAATATAGCTTATACGCATTGCTGTAATTTTGGAAATTTGATATATGCAACAACTTTTTATCCCTTTTTTTTGCCTGAATTTAGTTATTTTCAATAGTTTATTGTTTCCTATCTATGAAAAAAGTGTTCTTTTGTAGAGTCTGAAATTTTCGATTTCGATAGTAAAAAAATTGAGTGAAATACAAAACTTGATTTTTAAGTTTTTTTTGTTTGTAATCAATTGAAATAGTAGTAAATTTCCACTATTTTGCTAGAAAATTTATTTGATCTACTTTTGATCTTTACTTTCGCTGATTGTTTCATGTAAAATGCAAGATTCCAGTGGGTGTGTCTGTAGCATAGGTGGGTCGAACCTCAAAAGATGGTGGGGGTCGGCAATACATTTGGACTCGATTGAGGTACTTTAAATGGGTCAAAGTGGAATTTTTGAAAATTTTACCTTTGGGTGGTTCAGAATAAAGATTATCAGAATGCATTTTAGAGGCATGGTTCCTTGGGCAAAGTTTCATATTTTGATCCCAACAATACGATTTTCCTTCTCACTTGGGCAAATTTAAATCCTAAATCCGTCCTTATGTACATACATATAAGTATATTTAGTCATCTTAGAAATATTCAAATGTTTGGCAATTACTTTATGACATAAAATATTTTTAAATTAGTACAATATACAAGAGACAGCATAAATGAAATAATGGTGAGACGAAATTGCACTACTTTATGGTAAAAAAATAGTTCGAATAAAATTTTTTGTCCCACTTTTATGAATTTAATTACACAGAAATTGGCAACGCTGGTTTTCACTCTCTTAATGTTGCGCTTTAGCAGTCATTGTTGTGAATAGTTTTTTTTTCTTTTTTGGAAAAATGCTTTCTCTTCTTTTTTAACATAGAAATATTGTGCTTAACTTCACTCATTTTCTTTTGATTTGCTTACCAAAAAAGCTGACATGTTTACATGCAGTCAATGTATTTTACTGTATTCTGCTTAAGAAATTTGCTTACAGAAGTGCAAGAATATTAGCTACACGCAATTGATATTTTACAAGCACTTCCGAAAAGTCTGAAAAGACAAAGCTAGGGTCTACACAGCAGTTTATATATCCTCTACTAAGACGATTAACATGTGTTACTAAGAGAGCACAGAGAAACTTAGCCAAAGTTTCTATTGAATAATTAAGCACTTAGTTCAATTTATACATCATATGCGAGTTTTAATGCAAATCTAACATTCCTTCCATTGTAGTCGCCGTGGTCTAGTGCTTAGTGTATTAGCTTACTAAGACATGGGCCCTGGGTTCGACTCCAGGCTCTGACATCTTCAAAAAAAGAAATATGAAAAAAATATTTCTTTCGGCGACTACCTCTCTGGCAAAAGCTCTGAGAGTAACTAATTGCCATGAACAAGCTTCTCAAGTCTGTCGTTCGGAGTCGACATTAAACTGTAGGTCCCGGTACTCATGGATAAAAATTGACACACACAACATGAGTGCTGCGAGAAGCTAGGCCGTAATCCTGACACAGGGTTGTAAAGGCCAGTTATGTATGTAACATTCCTTCGCAGTACTTTTTACTGTAGCTAAACTTAAGACACGTTAGCGTTTGGCGAACTAAGCACAACATCTTGTTTAACCTTTTCTTTCCTGTGCGCACAACTTTATTTTTGTTTTATTTTTTGACAGATAACTTCATAATTTTAATTAAAAATTATTTTAAAAAGTTTTTTTTGATACTAAACATACATGTTTTATTTTCTTTTTTCTTTTAGGTAAGTCTAAACTTAATATGAAACCAAAAATGTATGAATTTCTCTATTGAGTAATAAAACTAATTCTTATGAATTGCAAGTTAAGACACCCCGACAAATGTGTAAGTAAGTGAGGAGGTTTAAATTGAGGTTAGTTTTTCCTATATATTTTAAAAACTGGACAAAGCTGAACTTTGATTGTATGTATGTATAGAGCCTTATTAAAAAAAGGCATAATCATTTTGTGTGGTTATACCTATTCTCTAATAAATCTACTGAAGGACTCTTTCAAAAAATCGCCAACATTGCTAATTTTTTTGAACTCAATTCGCTGCTTATCGAAAAGCATTGAATTTAATTTAAAAACAATAGTTTTCTGAAACTATGTTAGCTTAGGCAGTGTAATAATTGAGTGACTTTTAGACAAAACAAAAAATATTTTTTCATTAAAAAAAAAAAAAATCCTGTTATTCATGGTGAAAAAATGTGAGATTCTTGTTACACTAATATTGCGAAAAATTAATATAAAATTAAAAATGTTGAATCAACTATAAAATTATTTTTAAATTAAGATGGCGGTCATATTACAATAACACGAATATATTTTGAATCAATTCAAATTTAATGCTGTAAAAATAACTATAAAACTATTTAAAATTAGGATCGCAGTCATAGTGAAATAACATGCAATTCCATGTTAATTTAAATGATTTCATGTTCAAGCCAAATTTATTATACATATTTATATAATATTTATGAACTATGTATGTATATACCGGGTATAAATAAAACAACAACCAAGTATAGAGTATCCCGAAATGACGCGACGGCAACGTTGTGCAATTGAAAAATCCAAATTTGACAAATCGTTTAATAGAGATGTTATTTTATTTTTTTTAATAAAAATAAAAGAAATAATCAAAGAGTAATAATATTTATAAGTAGTAGTACATATATTTGTCAATAGAAAATGAAGGTATGTAAGTCAACCTGTAAAAATAAATGTAAAATGCTATATATACGAGTACATAAGTACATACATATTTAATTTATATATTTTATCTCTGTTTTGTTTTTATTGTTTTGGCAAAACGTTGCCGCTTTTCTTTAGGAAAGGCGGTTCAGCGTAAACGCTTAGCGTAGGAAAACGTTTCGCTTGCCTCTTTTTTATTTAGACATGGCAGTAACTCAAAAACGTTGTAGTAGAATTTTAATGGAGATATATTTTTGACGAAATTCCAAACAAGAAAACAATTAGTTGCGGGTCTTTAAAAATTATGCAAAAATATTTTCGTACAACGTTTGGCATTTACTGAGATCAACAAGAGCAATAGAAAAAAAAAAACTTGCTGGTTGGAAAGTTCGTCTTTGGCTCGGCAGCTTACGGATGTTTGTTTTTCCAGAATATATGGATATACACATACAAATATGTATGTAGGCATGTGTCTTGAGTGTTTCGTTTATGTTTCTTTACATCTTCCCTTGTTTTGTTTTTGTTTATTGGAATTGATTTTCTTTTGGTTCCAACAATGCAATGGCCGTTTAAAACAGTACAGGGGCCTAAAAGTTTGCATTTAATTTGGTGGTTTAACCGTATTGGCGGTGATGGTGGTAGCGATAGCAAGGCCTGAATGCAACAGACCAACAACAAGAACAGCAATAGCAACATTAAAGCATAAGTACAAAGAATTCGTTTAAAATATTATTTGGTTGGTTGATATGCGCGTGTGTGTAAACTGATGATGGTTTTTCGATGAAGTTATTTTTATTGTTGCTGTCGCTACCACAGATGTAGCTTTTGTTACTCTATTTATGTCCGTCCATATTTAGGATTTTTTCTTTCTATATCTGTATAAGGATTTATCTTTTTTTTTTTGTAATATTTTGCCAAAATATTTGGCATACAGAGTGGTAGAAGCAGATTGAAAGGAAGTACAGTGTGGTAAAAGAAATCTATAAAAATACATATACACACACACGCATACACAAACATACAAATACCCCACTTAAATACTAATATGCCCTCGTATATACAGGAAATTATTGTGAAACATATTTAAAGCCAAAAAGAGATGACTGTATAGGTTGACTTGAAAGGCGGTGGGACTGATAACTGAGCCTGAAACAAGTAGAATTAAACGATATTGCAATTCCCAAACTTACTAGATATAAACAGTAAAAAAGAAAATAACAAGTAAAAACAAAAACAATATTTATTTTATTATGTTACATATTATTTTTATAAAAAGTATCTACAAAGCATGAGTACTGCCTTGACTTTTAAACTATCAGCCAACCGACTCTCCGACCATTTTTGATGTCCAGCAATTTCTTTAAATATATTATTTCAATTTATTTTTCTAGATTTTTTTTTATATTCTCTTTCGTTCTTCTTTTCTTTTTCTGTTGCATTCGAATAGTTTATTTATTTTTAAAAAAGTTTTTCTATCCAGCAAAACTTTGCACTTTCTGCCTTTACTTTTCTCATTTAATTTGGCTCCTGTGTACTCATACTTTCAATTCTTTAAAAATCTTTTGATAGAAATTATTTAATTTTAAAATTGTGTGCTTATTTTGGCACAGTGTGTGTGAGAGAGAGAGGGAGAGAAAAATTCTATACAACTTGTTATTAAAAAGTAAAAGGTTATAGCAGTACGAAAAAAAAACAGACTTTTTTCTTTACAGAGAAAAACAAGTGCAGATTTACCACTAGAAAATGATTTTAAATTTTAATGCTTATTCCAAATAATAGTGGTCGCCGTAGTCTAGTAAGTGTTGATGAGAGCTTCTGGTTCAAACCCCAGCTCAGACATCTTGTAAGAAAGAAATATAAAAAAATGTTTCTTTCGGCGATTATCTCTAAGCAGTCTTCTGGCAAAAGCTACGAGAGTAACTGATTGCCATGAACAAGCTTCTTAAGTCTGCCATTCGGAAAGACTACTGCTGGTCACATATGGCAGACGAAAAAAAAAATGTTTTAGAATGTATCCATGTGTTCTTTTACATACTCTAGTTAAACTTGTTTAAAGACGTATACAATTTGGCAGTACGTTTTACAATTATTGCACACTTACCAAGTAGTTAGACAAACATTTACTCGCTCAAGCATATACTGGCCTTTGTAAAAGTGATCTCATCTCTACTTGTATATAAGAAGATAATGACAATAAAGAAGATGATGATATTTGGTGATCCTGCGTTTATGGTACGAGCATATTGCAATGAAAGAAATTTACAAAGTTGTTGCATTGTTTCTTAGTGAAGGTTAAAATGTTGTCATTACCTGTCTCTTTGAGCTTCTTTTCTTTTTAGATATTTACCTTTCTTTTATATTTTGTTTTCTTTTTTTGTTGAAGCTTTTTGGCATTTGAAAATTATTGATTACCTATCTATTGATTACAAATCAAAGTAAAATACTCGCACAATCAAAAATATTTAACAAAAAAAAAAATAAAAAAAAAAATATGGACAAACACAACAATTTTGATGTAACCAGGTTTTGACACAACAGGCTGCTTCTTCAAGACCACCTTTTATTCTATCATGATGCGCTTAAATATACTCGTACATTTTATGGTCATTTATAAGACCTGTAATTATGAAAGACTCTGATAGCAATGTTTCAATGACTGGCATTATCCAATGTAGAGCGAAATAAATGTGAAAAGAAAACGTATATTAAAGAGTTACTTGTCATAAATACATATAATTTATGGAAGAATATTAATCTGTTTTGTATATTCTATAAAGCGAATCGTATTAATATATTGTATGAATACATGTCTCTGATTTTATAAACTCATGACGTTTGTAATTTTAAATTCATCAATAATTTAAGCTGAGCTCTCAATACATGAAATTAAATATTTTATATCAAAGGCTAAACTTATATATTCCAATGATTTGTTTATATACATACATATTTACCATAGGCATATTGAAAAATAAAAATAAAATATATTTATAAAAGATTGGAATTTTAAAACTTTATTGAAATTATATTTTTAAAATAAAAAAAGTGCGAATAAAAATTAAGAAATGGATAAAAAAAAAAATAAAATTAAGAATTGTTCTCCATTCCTGGGAACATCTACATAAAGTAGATACTTAACACGTTCGCGGACGCAAAAAATTTTAGGGAGCTGCAAAAATATACAGGCAATTATTTTTGAAACTAGTTGTAATATCCGAAATCTAATTAGACTATATTATAAGAGTAGTCAGAACATCGTATTTTAACCGTTATATACATAAATATATACGAAAGTATCTAATGAACCAATTGGTCATTATTTTGAATGTGTATTAATTACAAAAACTTAAATTAAATGAATAAAAATTGGCTTTAAAATTTGAATGCTATAGCATTCACGTCATTTTGCATCAGTATGAAAATGAATGCTATAGCATTCACGTCCGCGAACGTGTTAAATGAAAAAGTTATCAAAAAGAAGTTCAAATGATAACAAAAGCTTAAAATCTTCTCTGGTATATCAACAAAACTTTGAGTGTTTTAAAAATTACATAAAACAGTACGTAGTAAAAAATTAATCAAATTAAATTATATTTTACTAGTCTAAACCCGGCGTGCTTCCCTACACCTACCACTACGATTTATTCGCATTTTTCGACTGATGATTTTTAGTGACTACAAAGCAGAGTGGGCAAACAAACAAAACATTTCGCAAACGTTACAACAAAGTCATACACTTTTCAAAATTTTTTTAATGGTATTGTACATGAGCAAAACCAAAACAAATACTTTCTAAATGAGAAAGAGCGCAGATGAAACAATTAGCTTTTCGCTCTTGTGCTTGATTTGTTATTCCGTTACATTCGTATAATTTGCTCTTTTTTCTCTTCTTCTTTTCTTTTTCTCTTCTTTTCTTTTTGTTCTCATTCATTTGTTGTTGTACCTACGCACATTTGAGTAAGTGTATTTGTAGTACTCAAAACAAAAACAATATACATACAAAATTAAATGGGACAATCGTTCTCACTGTATCTGTAGTCTATAATTGGATGGTTGGTAATCACCTAAGATGTGCGTCACTATAAAGTGTAACACCCATTTTTCTTAATAACTTTTTTCACCTTTAATCAAAATTATTTTTCTTAATCACAATATCTTTGAAAAATGTGTCAGATTTTAAATGTATCAGTTTGTCAAATTTGACTTGTTAGTTAGTTCACAATGGATAATCAAAGACAAGTGCATACAAAAATTATTCAAATAATTAAAAAAAAACCATATTGGAGTTATACAAAAATTGCTAGGGAAGTCCACGTGACCAGGCAATGTGTTTCCAGAGTGGTCAAAAAGTTCAACAAAGACCTAAAAATTGAAAGAAAGCCTGGAACAGGTAAAGCAAAACTGGTAACGAACGACGCGAAAGCCAAAAAGGTTGAGAAGCTTTTGCTGGCTCTTCCAAACATTTCTGGTCGCGAAGTGGCCCGGCGCGTGCAATGTTCGGAAAGTTTTGTGCGCCGAGTTAAAGCTAAAGCTGGCCTTAAAACATTTAAAGTCCAAAAAGTTCCGGATAGAAATGCTAAGAAGAATATTGAAGCAAAAAAAAGAGCGAAACTCCTCTTAAAAGAATTTTTTCAAAAGTTCGAATGTTGTGTAATGGATGATGAAACTTACGTTTTTGCAGACTTTGCGCAGCTTCCTGTCCAAGAGTTTTATGTAGCGGATAGTAGAGGCAATGTTTCTGAAGAGTTCCGAACTAAAAAACTATCAAAATTTACCAAAAAGTTCCTAGTTTGGCAGGCTATTTGTAGCTGCGGCAACAGAAGTGCATCGTTTGTTACATTGGGATCAATAAACTCAGATATTTATATCAAAGAGTGTCTTCAAAAGAAGCTGCTCCCATTTCTAAGACAGCACAACATATCAACATTCTTCTGGCCAGATTTGGCAACATGTCACTACAGTAAAAGCGCAATAGACTGGTATAATAAAAATAATTTATTTTTGTTCCAAAAGAGGCTAACCCACCAAACTGCCCAGAGCTGCGGCCTATTGAAAGATATTGGGCTCTGGTCAAAAGAGAACGAAAGAAGAGTACATCTGTTCCCAAAACCATTACTAGTTTTCGATATAAATGGACAGCTGGTACCAAAAAAATCACCGAAAACACTATAACATTGCTTATGGATGGCATAATGAATAAAATAAAAAATTTTATAAAATTAAATTAATTTTTAAATAAAATAATACAGAATATAAATCTGTAATAAAAATGCAAAATAAAACTGTTTAATTTTTAACTCTAGCTTACTCCAGTCAGTTTTTATTTGACTTTTGATGTGTTACAGTTTATAGTGACGCACATCTTACATATAAACCCTGCCAAAACTAAGGCGATGATTTTTATGCCAAATAGATATAGTCAGATGCATTTGAACCTCAAGATTTCTAATTCTGAAATTGAAGTTGTTAACAGTCGTAATTTATATAATAAGATTAACTTCATTCATTCATTCATTTTTATGAAATACCCAAAAAATATTGAAACCGATTAACGTCCTTTTTTTAATGTCTTATCAAAATATTTAAATTTTTGTTATTTTAACGAAGAATTTATTTTTAAATAAAATAATATTTCAAACATTCAATATCTCTTAATACTAAAAAATTTAAATTGTGGTTAAAAAAATTTAAGTGTTACAAGCTTAGAAAACTTCAGATACACATCCATACATACTGCTCGTATGGAGTCTATGATATTAAACAAAATTTAATTTTTTGTATTAACCGATGTCAGAAAATTTGTCTTCATTTGAAATTATAGTTTTTCCTGTTTTGCACAATTTGGCTTTTCACTGTTTAATTTTATTATTCACAACAAGGACGACAATAGTGTTAACAAGTGTAAGTATTTTAGAGAAATCAATTTTTTCCTTTAAATTTGGTGGTACATTCACGATGTAAAGATATATACTGAAAAAATTAAAGAGAAGTACACTTTATTTTCAAAAGGGGTATGGGGTATGATGAAGCTTTCAAAAAGGAAAAACAAAAAAAGAAAAGAACATATTTTGATGTCTATACCAAATGACACACCTAAAGTTACTCTCATTCTATCAAGTTGTATAATTTTAAAGACTTAAATCTACTCTTTGTACACATTCTCAATGCTTTCATCTATTTTATTAAAAATTCCTTTGATTGTTTTTAATTTTTTATTTAAATTCCAGTAACAGGTATATGATGTTTGAATTGTTTTTCCGTTTGGAAGCAGTTTTTAAGTTTAATTATTGGCAAGTCATATTAGTGTACTCCTGTTTTCTGTTCACAAAAAACGATAACTTCCATTTTCTGTTAAATAATTTCTTTGATTTCGAATGTACTTATATATGCTAAAATACCAGTGTATAAAACAAAATTAACGTACATATTACATATATAGATACTTTTTTAATTTACATATACATACATATTTATGTATGTTCTCGTATACTACATACATAAATACATACATACATAATTGCACACTACAACCCTGTGCCAGGGTTACGGCCTAGTTTCTCGCAGCATCCATGCTGTGTATGTTAATTTTTATCCATGAGTACCGGGACCTACAGTTTAAAGTCGAATCCGAACCACAGATTTGAGAAGCTTTTTCATGGCAATCAATTACTCCCAGAGCTTTTGCCAGAAGACTGCTGAGAGGTAGTCGCCGAAAGAAATAATTTTTTCATATTTCTTTTTTTTCAAGATGTCAGAGCTCATATACTATGGCAGAGAATACTTATCCAAATATTTCTGGTACATGTGTATTTATAACGGTATCTATTTGAGTATATATTTAGCAAGCTTTGCTTTATTTGGCACTCCAGGTGTTTTTGTTGTTGTTGTTGCATTTTTAAGACCATATTTCTAAGTGGGTTTGGGCATTAATTCCCTTCGTTTTGTATTACATTAACTTAATTACAGACCGAATTATACATATACAAGTATAAGCACCCTAAATGTTTGCAGGGATTCACTCACATATCTACTCAATTTCTCATATTATTTTTAAGAGCAATCCCTAAAAATAGCGGCAAGCGGAACGTTTTCTTACGCCCAGCGTTTAGACTAAACCCCTATTCCTAAATAAAAGTGGCAACGTTTTGTCATAACATTAAAAACAGGGTAATCCAAACAACATATGCTTATATAGCAATAGTTATAGATTAATGCTCGTATTCGTAAAAACTGTTTTAAGTTTATTGAGGACTTATTTGACAAATTTCTATGCAATACTTGTCAAATAAACCCTCAATAAACCTAAAATAGTTTTTATGAATACGGTCATATAACTAAAAGCAATATTGGTAACACTGTTTTAAAATTCAGCTATGACACATAAATGCTTAAGGGATACGTATACAAATATGTACATTAGGGTAATAACTTTTTGCATTTTTTGCAAATATCAAATCTCCCCAGACAAAATCGTGTACGGCATGCACAAATCTTAAGAACTGCGTTTTTAGTTTTTCGCTATCGTTAAAAAAGGTTACGCACCAAACGCGTTAAATTTTCGAATCAAACAAAGTTAAAAAAAAAAAAACTTTTTTTGATGCCTTAACGTCTGACCATCACATCTATATAATTAAGGCATGCTGATTTCAATAGTAAAGTCCGTTTTCCAGTCAATGGAATAGTTTTCTTCCAAATTTGCTTTTAATTTCCGCTATTTTTTTGCAGTTTTTTATATGTGATTTCATTTGTGATGCATGGTTTCAAATCTGGTTTTCGGACCACTGTTTCCACGAAAGTGAGTTTGAACGGTTAAACAAGTCATTAACACGTTCGCGGACGTGAATGTTATAGCATTCATTTTCATACTGATGCAAAATGACGTGAATGCTATAGCATTCAAATTTTAAAGCCAATTTGTATTCATTTTTTTTTATACAATCTAAGTTTTTGTAATTAATACACATTCAAAATAATGACCAATTGGTTCATTAGATACTTTCGTATATATATATGTATATAACGGTTAAAATACGATGTTCTGACTACTCTTATAATATAGTCTAATTAGATTTCGGATATTACAACTAGTTTCAAAAATAATTGCCTGTATATTTTTGCAGCTCCCTAAAATTTTTTGCGTCCGCGAACGTGTTAATAAATTTTGCGAAAGCCAACGAGTGTTTCCTCAGACATTGGGTACCTACACCATCTACAATTCCAAATCAACAACGCAGTAATATTTGTGCGGAACATGGAATTAAAATAGTACAAGATATATATCCGCTTTGTAAAACATCGCGTACTTTGAACCTAAAGTTTATATCTTACAATACATATATACATAACTGGCCTTTACAACCTTGTGTTAGGATTACGGCCTAGCTTCTCACAGCACTCATGTTGTGTGTGTAAATTTTTATCCATGACTACCGGGACCTACAGTTTATTGTCGACTCCGAACGACAGACTTGAGAAGCCTGTTCATGGCAATTAATTACTCTCAGAGCTTTTGCCAGAAGACTGCTGAGAGGTAGTCGCCGAAGGAAATATTTTTTCATATTTCTTTTTTTTAAGATGTCGGAGCTGGGTGTCGAACCCAAGGCTCATGTCTTAGTAAGCCCACACACTAACCACTACACCACGGCGACTGCAATACCTACTTTTAATCATTTATAGTTATTATTTGTTTACATACTTACATATGTGTAAACCATATTTTAAAAAAATTGTTGTTAAAAAAAAAATTTAAAAAAATATATTAAAGGCATTTTCGAAATCGCTGTCGGTGCGTAATGTTTTTTTTTACCAAATTGAACTGAAATAGTTTTTTTTTATCATAATACAATATTTACCATTAGAAAACCTCTGGGGAGAATATTGTCCAAAAAAGTTATCACCCTAATGTACATACACACTTATTGATACACATTTTAATTTTTCTTAGGTTCAGTTAAATTTTTGTTGCTGCTGTTGCCGCGGTTGCCTAGTATTACCGTTATTTTCATCTATTTTTTGAGTATTTTCTCTTCCTTTACCTAAATTCAGCTATACCTGCTTGGGATAAAAATCGACAAAACAGCAAGAAGTATACATAATAATAAATATCAACAACAATAACAATGATACCGCTATTCAGCCATAACTTTTGAAATCTTATTACCCTGTTGTGTTAAAGCAGTAAAAGCATTAAATATGGTTAGTAAACTACAACAATAACAGGCACAATAAGCACAATTGAAAATAGCCAACAAGAATAATAAAAATAAAGTTACGAGTGTGCATATATGACGACGCATATTTTTATCTTTGTGTATATGCAAATATATATACACGTATGTGTGTGTATATTTTGTGCGTTCACTTTTGGTGCTCGTTTGTTCCAGGATACTAACCAAGGCATGTGAACTATTAAGCAAGAGCCTAGTAAGTGGTCTAAATATACACATAAACATATATCTCTCTTTGTGTGTGTAAGTTTCGTAAACTTCTCTTAAACTCTCTCTCACACACACTAACAACTCTTACACCCATCGTTTGAAAGTTGCATTCTGGCAGTAGGATATAAGAAAAAATTTCATGATTCAATAAATGAATGGGATGGGATAGATGGATTGGTTAGATGTGAAATACTTGTGCACACACAAATGCATATGTACGTAAATATGCATATGAATATATACATATGTATATGTATGTACAAGCTTATGAACAAAATGTATGTTTATGTAGGAGTGGATTTAACATATTTACGCATTTATTTATAATTCAGTGCACGTAACAATCAACAACTCATATAGTCGATTTTTTGCATTACAAATAGTTTCATTCTTATTCTTGTTCCTTTCACGAGCGGCTTTCTTATATATTTAAAGATTACAGCAGTGATTAGCTAAATAGTATTAAGAGAAAGTGTGCACTAAAAACCTTTGCACCTATCACCGTTGAATCCATAGTATATCGCTCGACAGATACTATTTAAAATTTAAATTTTCTATTTTGGTGTTTAGCTTGTCATAAGTATTATTTCTTTGGTAATGTTCACAATTTTCTGATGTTGATTGGGAGATGATGTGGAATTTTGCCACAACACTTATTTTATCACCAACATGTGACAGCAGTTTTTGTAGTCATCGCTAAAGCTATCCGAGAACTATTGTTAATAGAAATGAGAGCCGTTACATCATTTATTTTTTTTTCAATTCCTTCACATCACACTTTTGAATCAGATATAAAATAAAAATAAAACAACATGGGCCGTATGCACGCTCCTGGAAACGGTATATCCCAATCAGCTTTGCCATACAGGAGAACAGTTCTCTACTGGTAAAAACTAAATTCGGAAAATGTGAAGAACAAATCAAGAAATTAGGAAAAAAGGGTCAGACCCCTTCCAAAATCGGTATCGTTTCGGCAACAAAATTTTACGTATAATGAAATCTGTTGGTCTTAAACCCGACATCCCCGAAAGATTTATACGATATGATTAAGAAAAAAGCTGTTGCCATTCGTAAGCATTTGGAACGTAATCGACGGTAAATTCCGTCTTATTTTGGTTTAAGCGCGTATCCATAGACTGGCCCGGTACTATAAAACAAAGAGTATTATTGGTTGCCTAATTTTCTAAGGGACAACAAAGTGTTTTTAAGCTTTTTTTTATATATGTGTTTTAGAAACGTGAATCAATAAAAGGAAAATTTATAGTTTCTGAAAACTAACATCCTTAAGATAAAATTATAACTGTGTGATCAAGTAAGTCTTGAATTGTAACTTCAATGCTCACCTTTGTAAATTGAATTGATTCGGATTTTGAAAGCAGACTTGCTTTACTTTTTCGAGTATATCTTAAATGTACCCTTATTGGAATGGTTGTAATAACTAACAATGCCTCCTTTTGAAGTCACATACAACAAATATTTTCAAGGCTTGCTCAGAAGTTTGCATTTTATATCAATCCGTTATAATTATATTTTTCTATTAATGAGGTTATTGAGGTGTAAAAATTAACAATTTGGGTAATAATTAGTGTAGTTTGGTATTTCCTATTTTGTCCAGCTTTTAAGGCGAAATGATCGATACTATTGTGTTATTATCTATCTTTTGAAAAATTGTTAGCGCATTTCATTTAAATTGACAAATTTTTATGTAAATTCATTTTATAATTGTATAAAACTTTATTCGATTTCGAATGTTTTGATTTGCTCCTCAAGTATTGTGAAGCTGTTACTAATTAGTTACTCAAGGCCATATTTGTATATACATATATACGTATATATATATAATTGTGAGCATAAAATCATCGTCGTTCTGCCATTTTCTTCATAATCAAATGATTTCTCAAGAACACATAATCACAGACATTCTGAATAATGTGCGTATGTGTATTCAAATATATACATACACACATGCATATACCTACCTGGACGAAGAAATACATATATTTTTCCATAACAACTATTTCCGTATACACACACATATAAACATCCATACACATGGTGACAATAATAAGTACACCATACATATTACCTGTTTATTTTAAATTTATTTTCTACTAAATTTAAGCGACATCACTTGGACTGCTTCTGCTCGTCTAAACATGTAAACGACATCAGAAATTATGTTTGATTATACTTTTTTCATCATTAAACTGTATGTCTTTCATACTTATAGCTTCTTCATGTAAGGCATTCTTAGCTGTAATTTTACGTTCCATTACTCGAATCATGGAATATCATTCCACTGGTTGAATATCATTCTTGAAGAGGGTAATTTACCTAATCCTTAATTGAATCAGCTATTTTACAATTAGTTTTAGAAAACTAGATAATAAATCTGAAAAATATAAAATAAAAAGTAAAAATACTGCAACTCCGTCTCCACGACTGTGACTCCACAGCCCTGGGCAGGATAATGGCCTGAAACACACATTACGCTAACTGAAACATTGCACTCAGGCTAATTTTCGTATTTTGTTAGAGTGGCTAAACCAGTTATCGTATTTAAGCCCATTTGTAAACTTTCGGAAATATTTAAATATGCAACATCTTTGGAAATAATATTAAACTAAAATTTTTAGTTAATGTATTCATATTTTTTCTTAAATAGTACTTTTCATAAGTACTTCTTTATACATAGTATGTTTGAAAGCCTAACAAAAATTAAGTTTAGTAAGTATTTTTATTTTAAAAATAAGTTATTTTTTCTCATATTTATCACGAAAGGTAAAACATACTTACAGACATATGTACGTACTTATTATTTTCACCATTTGTGTATATCAAACATATGTATGTACATACATTTTATACATACTGAATATTTTTTATTCTGGAGCATACGGATGTATGCGCTCTTTGTTATTATTGTTTATTGTTAATAGTTGTTGTTGTTGCTTATAGAGAAAAATATACTTTCGTAAATATATTAAAGTGGCAGAGCCGGAGCCTGAGCCAACACGTTGTAAACAACCGCGACTAAAATGCTAGAAAGAGGTAAAGAATAATGACAACGTTTCTTTAGAGAAAAAAAATATCCTGCGAACGAACTACTATGTCGCTTTTATTATAGCACCACAGCAATTTCTTGTTGCAGTTACTCTGTATGTATTAGATAGTGGCTAAACAATAACAACTACAATAGCAGCAGCAGCAACATCATCTCTTATTCAAACAACGAATCCAGCGAAATTCCTGGGTTTATGAGACAATTGAAATGTGATTGAAATTGGGATGCACGCAAAAAACTGTTTTTTTTTATAAAATTCTTGAAGAAGAAAAATAGTGATTGGAAAGCAGAAAATCAATAACGGCTTGAGAGAAGCCAACAAGAGAATTATACTTGGGCAAGCTCAATCGCAACAGACTAGAATGTTTTAAAAAGTGTCACGTTTAAAATTTGTGACTTACTAGATTTACGTATATGTTACGAGAATTTAGATTGTAATCAAAGTTATTTTCCAATATTCAAATTTAAATGTTAACAAATACTTTATTTGCCTGCCTTATAAAATAAGTAAGGAATGCAAACGATTTTATTGCTAAAAATAATTCAGACTCCAACTATCTGTCTCTAACAATGTTTGTTAGAAACACACGACAATTGTCCTGTGTGTGATTAACGAATAATAAATATAGCCGCAAAGTGTAACTCTTTGGTGTGGATTTTGAGCAGGAGGCATCATAAAATTTTTGAAAATGGGGCTGGTCAACCAGCAACTTTTGCTTGACTCTCCTTGAATGATATTGATGTTGCCAATGTAGATTTAAGAAGACGTTGCGAAATGCAATACAGCCAATAAAACAACACTAATACTGCATGAGAGACTTCCTAATCATGTATTCTGTCGTTTCGGTAATCTGAATTGTCCCCCTAAGTCATGCGATTTAACACTATTAGATTTCTTCTTCATTACAAGAGGCAATTCAACTTCTTCAACGAAATGCAGCCATAATTATGCAAAAAGTCATGAAGAATTTCGACGAAAGGTTGCGTGTGTCCTATCTTGGGTTAATATTGTGACACCCTTTATTAGGAACAGTTCGCGTGGTATGTAAAATCTCATTAATAAAGTTTTATTCCGGATACTCATATTTTTACCATTAGTTATTTTATATACTCCTCATTTTTTTAATTTTGTTAAGAACGCATAATTATTTTGGTAAGTGTAAGTGATTTTCGTAATGATCGGTGTAGTGGAAAATTAGTGTACTTATAGATTTTGTGGGTAGCAGATTTGATACATCCAATATTCATCCAACGTATTTAAGCTTACAAAAAACAAGTAAGAAAATACTATAAATGAATTAAAACTACAGCAGCAGTAGGAAACTACTAAAAGTGAGCTGTAATATTTTGTTTTTACAAATTAAATTTTTTGTACATTTTACTTTTTAAGATTCTTTCTTTCTTTCTCTGTTGCTTTTGCTACGAGAATTTTTTTCCTTAAAGGAAATCCAAAACGAGTAAACCATTTGCTGTTGTTGTGACATATACGAGTACCTTATATCCATGCATAGTAACAAATATATATATTTTTTTTACACAAAGCCACACACACACATATACATATATTAATTCTTTATTTGCTTATTTTTCTTCTCCTTATATCTACCAAATATATTTATTACAATATAAACAAAAAAGGTACAAAAATATAAAAATTAAATTGTAGCTATAAAAGCAAAAAATCATCATTGACACCCACAATATTAAATGGAAAATAAAAATCCTGCACTGGCAACAATTTCTCTTTATAACATAAATTTACTGCTACTTCCGCTATCTTATCTTCTAACACTCATTCACATGCTTATACATTTATTTCAAATACTTTAATTCCCCAGTTGGCTCTGTGTTCAAGACATTATCGAGGCTGGATACATGACAATGAACTATCCTGCACAACTCGTAGACGATAGCTTGATATGTTCGTCAACGAAATTTTAAAATAAATATAGAAAAAATTGTGCGAGACAACTTCACTGAGTTTGTCGCCTATCACACATTGGATGTACTATGCAAGCGTGTCGTCAATATTATGTTTATCATCGACAACTTCAAGGAAATAAACCACAAAATATCATGCACGAACACTTTCGCGATGTTGTCAATAATCGTTAGGGACATATCTTAAAGACATCCTTGACAATAGTGTCGTGTACGACGACCAACTGGGTTAGTAAGTATCTTTGTGTATGTGAGTGCGTGTGTGATTTGATATATATTATTTCTCTATTTAACTGAAAAAAAAAAGAAAAACGTTATTCCTTTTTTCTTGCAAAGTAAAATCTTTATTAAAAAATGCTTACAATTTTCTTTCAGTATCCATAAGCACATGTGTTTTAATACATCCCAGGCAGCACTTTTACCTTTTTTCCTTTTTTTGCGTTTGTAATTCTAAGCGTTCTTTTAATATGCGCTTATTTTTCATGCTGTACATTGTTTTGGAATTTTTTTTTCTGGATTAAGCGCCTTACGAATGAGACATGTTGCTGTCAATTTGTTGATCACTCACTTTAGCCTGTTAATGCAATATGGCTCTATTATGGAATATGGCTCTATATTTTGGGACCCGCAGTATACGATATGCACATACGTATTCAGCTTTAAATAATTTACCTTCGTTGAAAAGTAGACGTGCTATGCTTGCTTAGTGCTCTGTTTTTAATGAATATTTTAAATGGTGATGTGAAATCTCATTTATTAGTAGGTAGTTTGTATACTTTTTTTGGTTGTTTGTGTTAATTTTAACACAGAGTATAATGTAATTGCATACATACATACATAATTGGGCATTACAACCCTGTTTAAGGGTTACAGCCTAGCTTCTTGCAGCACCCATTTTGTGTGTGTTAATATTTTTCCATTAGAACCGGGACCTACAGTTTAAAGTCGACTTCGAACGACAGATTTGAGAAACTTGTTCGTGGCAATCAGTTATTTTCAGAGTTTTTGCCAGAAGACTGTTGAGAGATAGTCATATTTGTTTTTCAAGATGTCAGAGGTGGGGTTTGATCCCTGGGCTTATGTCTTAGTAAGCCAACACAAGAACCACTAGACCATCGCGACTACATAATGTAATTGATATCTCTAATTCATATAATTCGCTCAGATCGTTTATTATTTTGTATCTGAAATATATACATACATAGTATATGATTCTTATTTCTTAATTTTTTATGATATTTCACCTTAATGTGTTAAATAATGCTTATATGACTTGGAGGTATAGATATACATATGTTTATTTTTGCACATATGTACATACATACATACATATAAAGTCCAATAATCGGGGATCTTTTAATGCATCAGATAATAATGCTATTGTAAAAATTGAAAACCATGTGTATGGGGAAATTTAAAAAAAAATATGTTCAAAAATACTTAAAATAACCTGCTTGATTGTGTTATGCAACGAGTGGTCTTGAATGTCCGCCAGTTCAAAGCCCGTACTTAATGGGGTATTATAACGGGTACAGTTATGTTATATCCAAACAAAACTTATAAAACCAAAATTTTGGGAAAATAATAAAAATATAACGATTCCAATGAAGCAAGCTACGTATGACCATGTTACTTTGTTGTATAAGTTGCCTTATTTCTTTTTCTATTTAAAAATATTATAATATTTTGTTTTTTATTTCTTATTACTTCAGATTTTTATATTGAAAACTGGTAACTTTCAGAAACGTTCTAAAAGTTTCACATGAAAAATAACAATAAAAACAAGAAGAATATATTCGTCTCATCATCTTACCCAATACTTAGATTGTATGGAAAAAATATTTTTAAAAAATAAAATAAGAAAAAAGGAAAAATCACACACAAAATTTTAGTAACACTACACATTAATTGAATAGGTTCGTTATAAGAGTTTCGATTTTGGGATTATTTAGCAAAAATAATTTCTTGGCGTATTTTATTTCCTCTGCGAATGCCCTGCCTTAGGGAGGGTAAACCGCTCTTTTAATTAAATAATTAGCTTATAGATTTTCTTAATCGTATGGACGTTGTGCATGAACGTTTCTTTTAGAAAGTTGGTAACAAGAATATCGCATCAAAACTGCGCGCGAGAGTGCTAATTGGATTTTTGGATCACCACGAAAACCAACAATTCACGTTGTCAGAGAGACACAAAAAAATCCACTCCTACAGATATAAATAAATTTCGTATATTTTATCAAATATTTTGTAGGGTAAAAGGTAATAAAAAAGTATTCCATTTACCTCACCACTAACACACCTCTATATCGGCCCTTTTATATGTTATAATAACGGACTTTTATGAAAGAAGAATATCTTTTGTGTAAGTGTATGTATTGAGCAGTAGGATATGGGTGCGTAAAAGCATCTTGTTCGTTTGATTGAATTTTGGACACTACTACACAGAGAAATGGTTGGTTGGTTGATTGTTTGGTCGGATAGTTGGTTGTCTTTATATTTTTGAATAAATAAATAAATAAAATATATTTATTTACAAATATATATGCATATATATATATATGGATGTGTGAGTGTTTACATATACTTTAAATAAATATACAAGAACAAATTCAAGCACACATACATATTTATTTTATTCATATACTAAAATAAATATGTAGGCGCTCTATACAAAATATGTGAGAAGAGGGATCCATAATAACAGATACGGAGTACATACTCTCAATTCTTGACATACACATTTACACACAATACATATAATTGTATACATATGTTTATATGCGTGATGGATGCATATACATACACACACAACCTGACACAAACGCTTACATTTGTACGATTGGTGTATGCCTCCTTAAAGTATATTATTAAAATTTGGACACACTACTACAGTGGTGCTATTTGTTCTCTGGATGGTATGGTTGGTTATTTAACTGCTATTGAACCCATTTAGTACAGGAAACGCATGCCACCATTTATAGTTGCCAACAACAAATTAAATATACAATATGTATCCCTCTAAGATATGATCCATATTCACACATAAGTTTATATCTGTATGTATGTGTATGTATGTGGATGGATGTGTATGTATGTGTGTGTTTAGGTGTGTGTGCATAATATAGTTGTGGGAATAAAAGACGGCACTCTGTACAAATTTAGAGAAATTCAATTTTATATAATTTTATTAAAACGTACATGTGTGTGAAAGTGTGTACGTATTATAAATGGTAATACCACATTTGCATACATACATTCATACATACATATGTATGTATATGTATAAATACATATAATAATTATATGTAAATATTTTACATTGCATACTAACAAGTGTTTAGAGGAGTGTGTATGAAATCGTATAACCAAATGCATACATAATAACATTCGTGTTAAGGATTTAACTCCTCGTACATTCACTGAATCATAACATTAAAAGTCTATTGGGAATGGGCAGTTCCTAAATGCCAGGCATTGCATAAAGCTGCTTCTCCCTCTAGGGTAAATTATGCTTTAAAGCTCACTTCACTATTTAAAACAAATACGAGTACTAGTATTTGTGTTCAAATAGGCCACGAATATGTTGCCAAGTATCCCATGAAAGTTTATCAACAAAACACACTGAAAACAAAAACATAATTTTGATAACGATAATGAAGCTTTAAAAACCCTGAAAAGAAAAAAAAAATGTTAACATCGGTCACATAATTATTATGTAATGCTTTGAAGACTTTAAAAATTTAAATTATTTAAAGCCAATTTTTTTTTTATATTTTATTGTAGTCTCCTTAAAATGAAATCTTTTTAAACTTGTGCCTAAAAACTGTTGTTGTAACTGTTGTTGTAGCTGGTGTTATGACTAGTTGTTCGACTTATGCCATTGAGCTTTTCTCCTGCACATCTTTGTAAGAAAGAATTCTTCAAACTCGTCGATCATATTTGCTGGCAACATGAAATGGTTATCAGAAGTCAATTTTGGAAGCCCAAAATGGTATACTTGTGTGACGAAAACAGAAACAATTGTAGAACTGGGGTTCGTTTTATGATGGTCACTTTTTAAATGTATTTTGTAATTTTTTTTTCTAATTTTTTATTACATTTCTTGTTTGTCTTTAATTTTGTGTCTTTATTTTTTCCCCACTATTCTCATTAGATGTTATTCAACTCTACTTTGTTCGTATTCAATGACTTTTTTTTTATTTACTATATATATAAATATGTATATATTATTTCTATTTGTATTTTATGTTTGTTAGGCTGTGTTGAAAAAAAATGGTGTCTGGTTTTATTTGCTCTACAGCTTCAATACTTGATGATTCTGTTGCAAAATCTATTAAAATAGAGCGGGAGAGCGATAAACAGATCAGTATATATAGAGAGTAAATTAAAAAAAAACTTAAATGATCAATTGACTTGATGTTTGTCTGTCTATCTGTCTGCCATTTAGACCAAATAGTGATTGCATTTAACTGATCTTGTTTTTATTTATTTATTTTTTTTTTCTTTTTTCTTTTGCACTGACCATTTTTATTTCAGAGTCTACAGCAGACTGCTAATGAGAAATTGTAGTTTTCGCTTTGCTAATTATAGGCATAAATCTATTTCTTTGTACTTTTTTTTATAGATTTAAATTCTCTTTTTTATTATTTTTAAAGTTAATCGCTAATTTTTTAAATTTCTTTACAGGTAAGTCAATATGTATTTCTTCAAGGAAATTCGTGATGTATTTAAATATAAACTTGTAAGTATTTTTTAAGCGTAATTATTTCTAATTTGGTCACTCATTAAAGGCCGTGATACACTATTCTATTAAGTCCTACGTTTTGTCAAAAAAGTCGTGTATATTAAAAAATTATTATAATGTGGCCCAAAACTGAGTTTGTGTGGAATTTTTTTGAAGAAATTCACAAACATCCTTTCTCCATGTGGCGATCAGGATTGTATTTTATTAGATTTTAACAACAACAACAAAAAAACAGTCGTGCATGATGGTGTGGCACTAATCTTGCCATTTTAAAGCGATTTTTGAAAGTGGTACAGAAATCGACCATATTTTCCGTGTATGATTGTATATCACGGACTTAACTAAATATTGTCCTATGCATAAAATCTTTTAGATTGAATGAAAAAGAAATGGCAAAACAACATAAATTGAACATAATATAAAGTATTCCCCGGATAATTGCCCCACACTTAATTGTCTTTCATGCTTATTTACTTCAATTTCTAAATCCCCATATTTTTTCTTGCCATTTTCTAATTAATTAACTTTCGCTTAATTGCGTTATTCGCTTAATTCCCTCAAATATATTTTCCCTAAAGAGAAATTTCACTTAAAATTCCCTCGTTTAATTATTCAAAATATTAGTTTCTAAACACTGCAGCTTAACTCAACTATGTTTATATAGGCACAAAGTGTCCGTTAAATTTATTTTACAACTCCTTTTTTATATAGCTTTGCAATTAAAGTCTATCAAGTTTATGTAGAAGTATAAAGTTACTTACTGCTCACCTGTATTGACGGCAGTGTATACAGACAATTAAGCGTATTCGTTTAACTACCTCAAAGAGGCAATTAACCGTATTCGTTTAAATGACCTCCACGCATAATTGCCCAAAAATTTAAACATTTTTGTCGAGGCAATTATCCGTGGAATACTGTAATTTGAAATCAAAACTATAGGAACTTCTCAAACTGATGTCAATTTCTACCACATTTTCAGTAGGAACAATCTTTAACAAAGAAACTAAAAATGGTTTCAAAAGAGCAGGTAAAATATATTTTTCTCTGCCAGCGGTTATTATACTTGTTAACTATATGTGAGCTTTGTAGCTTCAGGCTTTATTCTGTTGCTTCAACAACAAGAACCATATATTATACAGCGTTATCCATTTTTCGGTTTTAAAAGTAATAGCGATTATTTCGATTAAACTTTTATTTCGTTATAATGCTTGGCCTTGTCATTATGTATATAAAAGAATGTCGTTTCATTGACCACCTTCGGATTGGTTGCAGTAGTTGATCGTTTGAGGTAGTTTTCGACCATTTCTTTTGCTCAATTCAGGCAATATAACGAATGCTGGATCAATTCACTTGATCTTGGTGCCCAATTAAGGTCACCAAATTGAGAAACTACGCAACCGGGAAATCGGTTATCATAGGGCTCTGAACTGCCGATAAAGTTTTAGTTGCATTTTCTAAAAAATACAGCCATTTGACACTTCCAGAACATAATGTGCTCCAAACATCCACAATGACTTTTTCACAATCACCGAGTTCCCACAAGTTTAATTACTGATAAAAAGGTTTTTTTTTAGAAAAATCTTAAATGAAAGCCTATTGTTGTAGCAATATGCTCTCTGAGAGCATAAACTATTCTGTAACGCTTAAAATCTTTCCACATTTCTTTATAATTGCACAGAAGATCGTAACACTCGAAAAGTAACCACGTTTACGACTTTTGTAGTTAAGTTCGACTACGTTGGGTACCGATAAGATCTGTATGATATAGCCATGAAATGTACGTAATCATTGAAATACTTAGTTTTTTGATATATTTTAGCAACATGGAAAAAAGAAATATCAAATGGTCTTTAATTTTGTAACCTAACTTCGCATTAGCTTCTAAGATATCAGATGAACTGATGGTTTAAAAATATAAAAAAATTTGTGGCATTCTATTAAAGAAAAAACTAACAAATGTTTTACATTTCTCTACTTTTGAAAGGAGGTTGAAAGGCGTCATGTTTAAACATCTTTAAGCTTTAACAAAATAAAACAAAAATAAAGGCAGGCAACCAAATATGGATGAACAAAATGGTGACGAGGAGCAAATAGCACAAGAAACAAGTCTGTCTATATTGGTCTGGTGGCTGGGAGGGCCTTGGTAACAAAAATATTTTGTAGCTTAATTTTGGAAAACATTTTTTCCTTCAATACACACACACATATATTGCAAAATGAATTAAAAAAAAAAATAATGAAAAAAGAAATATAATGGATTTTTCTCTTTCGTGTTTCGTTTTTTTTTTTTTTTTCAAAAGAAGGCCAAAAGTTTATTTTTTTTTTGAAATTTTACTTTTGTCCCTCTTCTTTTTGCCCTGGTCTTCTGTCCTTAAAAAAAAAATAATAATGAAACACGCGTAATACGTTAAATAAATATATAGTGGAGGCATCAAAGTAGCAATAGAGGTGGTAAGGGGGCGTTGGTGTCATTGGAAAGGCTAAAAAGGCAACAGCAACGAATAACAAAAACATATGTATATTTTCCAGGTTCCATTCAATATGTATATCAAAAAAATTTTTTTGTATATCCCACTCGTCCTCATCATTGCCACCAACATCGTGCAATATATTAAAAAAAATATTTTCTTTTTTTCTTTGTTCTCTGTTATCAGCTATGTGTTCTATGTGTTCTTTGTAAGAAGTTTCGTTAATAATTTGCTTTCACCATTTCCACGATATTTGGTGCAACATGGTGGCTTCTTATTTGCAGCATTATTACAGTTTGTAACTCGTACATATAAAAACTCTTCATGTTTATTTTTGTTTTCAATTTGCTGGAAATAGAAAATTTCTAAAAAAAAAAACAATTTTTTTTAACCTGTAAAATCTTCTAAAAATTTCCAATTTACTCATAGTTCAACACACCCTTTTGTTTTTTAGTTTGAGTTACTAGGGATGAATTTTTAGTAGAAAAACCTTTTGGTTCTGATTTATTAAAAATGAAATGTTTATTTAGAATTTAACATGGCATATAGAAGTAGAACTGTCACTTTATTTATTTTTCTATTACAAGACCATTTGCTCGGCGTTATAACAGATCAAAGGCTGTGAAATGAGATGAAAACATGACCCTCACACTAACAAACTAAACACTACCCTTTAGTTCAATGGGGCAGCCAGAACTGTTACGTTTTTATTTTCATATCTTAAAGTTTTACTTGAAATGCAATTTAAAAAAATCAATTATTTTGTCAAATAACGAGACATGATATATTTTCCTAACACCTAGTAGGGGTCATCCCCTGAGTACTGGTCACTAGAAAAAAAATAGGCCGTATTTCAATTAGCTACATCGTCGTCGAGTAACAACATTTTTGTAATAGATTAAAGGCAAGTGAATAATTTTTTCTTTATTCTGCTACAAAAATGTCGTCAGACGACAACGACGTCGCCACCTGGAATAAGGCCGAATATATTTTATCTGCACTGAGTTTACCATGCCGTGACTATTTAAATATAAACCATTAAGTATAAAGTATTTTTCTAAGGTTTCTTGAGTCTCGTTAAACTTTGGAAAAGCGACTGTTATCAATTGAATTAGATAGTTTGGCACTATAGATGCCTGCCAATCGAGATTTGCAACATCTGGAATCTCAAAAATTTTACAATTTAATACCCGGAATTGCGGAATTTAAAAATCCCGTAATTTGTATGGGAAGTAATATTTTGCTATACTTCTTATCTTACATTGTAACTTTCAAATATTGAAAAAATTGTTTTCAATTTATAATATGGAGATTTTATGTCTAAAATTACAGACTTTGTCATATAGCCAGCTCAGTTGTTAATGTTTTTACAAAAAGCTAACGTCTTCGCCAGACTGACCGCAGTTGGAATTGGATGTTTTTTTTTATTAATTCCTAATGTATGCCTGTATATATAGATTAGGCTATTACAACCATTTTTCAGAGTTACGTCCTAGATTTTCACATATTGTGTGTGGCAATTTTTATCTATGAGTACCGGGATCTACAGTTTAACGTCGACTCCGAACGATAATCTTGAGAAGCTTGTTCGTAGCCAATCAGTTACTCTCAGAGCTTTTGCCCCTGCTAAGAGTTTATCACCCAAAGAAATATTTTTTACTTTGACGCTACTACAGCACTTGTTTGCATCCGAAGCTCTGGGGTCCTATTCTGTAATTCTCTTAAGGTAAAATGATAAAATATTGGGTTTTTAAAACAGCCTCGGCGTTAGAATCAATAAAATAAAAATTTTTAGAAATGATGGGCATGAAGGTTTTACAATACGAATTAAATAATTGTATTCGCAGTCAAAAGCTTCTGAATCAAGTTTATAAGTTTTTAGCGATAGAGTTTTAGCTTAGTAGAGTTACAGAATAAGGCCTCTGGTCAGGTAAATCAACACACTGTATACTAGACTACTGCTAAAATTTTACAAACTAATTTTAAAAGTTAAATTAAGATAAAAATCCTATTCCAATACTCAAAAGTAGAAAGTGGCCATGCACTGAGAAAATCTAGAGGAACACTTTTAAAAGAAGCCGTTGAATGGAAGACGCCGAAGGGATAGGCCCTTACGAACACATTCACAACAAGTACAAAGGCGCTCATATATCGTAAAATTGAATCTGTTAATCTAAGAAGAAGTGATTAGAAATATTTTGTAATGCTCCTATATTCCTAGAATTTTGGAAAATAACAGCCCAATTCTAAATAAATATTCCCCGGGAGTTTTTTTCCCTCTCCCATTTTTCCCATATAAATACAATAGTAAAAATAAGAAAGGGAACAAATTTCTCGGGGAATTTTTATTCAGAATTGGGCTGAAGTTTTTATAGATAACCATTTTCTTCCATTATGTATAGTAGAACTACAGTCACTAAAGTAAATTTGTTGAGACCATTAATAACCCTTCCTACTTGTGCTAAAAAGCCTAATGTCCATAATGCATTGTTGGGTACAGTGTCTGGTTAACCGGCTTTGCTATCTATAATATTCTTACATCCCTGTAATTGACCTCCTGCCTATAGCGCTAAAGGCTTAAGGACAAATTTGTTTCTTCAAATGTAGCCTTGACACGCAATAATTTTATTTTAAGGCGTTCCACACTTCTGAATCTCTTTTAGAAGGCTTAAAAAATATTTTTTTTCTTAATTTTTTTATTATATATTCGTGTGTTTACATATAATTACAAATACATATTTCTTTATAAACACACACCCTCCAAAAATTGCCATTAATTTTTTTGTTTTCTTTTTCTTTCATGATGTCTGACATTGATTTGTATTTTAAATTGCGTAGACAAGAAAAGAAGGCAAATTAATTCACAAGGACTAATTCTACAAACGTATATTATTAGTTTATGTATAAAATAATATAAAAATATTAAAACTTTACGAAGCAGTTAATGGAATAGACTAAAAGTGGTTTATTATAATTTTGAAAAAAAAATCAATATCCTATGAGTAAATAAATAGTAAATGTGGTATGTAAAGGGTGGGCAAATTTGAGGTTGAGACGTTAATTAGCTTAAAAACACAATTCTTTTTCTAACATGTTCAGTTTTATTGATATCAATGTAAAGTACTAGAAATATCGAAATTAAAAACGGAATATGTATGCGGAATTTCATTTTTCAGAACGTCAGTTGTTTGTGGTTTGATTACAAGTACGAGGCGTCCAATTGACATCCCTAAATTGTTAATCCGACTTGTGGCGCCGTTCTGCTGAAACCAAGGCTCACTGATATCAACATTAGCCAATTGTGGCCACAAAGAATCGCCTATATTGGTCTCATAACTAAATATGATTTGTTTACTGAAAAAAGCGTTGTTTAGGTTCAGTTTTTAATGCAGCAAAGTCACAAACGTTCGCCGATAACAATGGTAGTATAGCGTTTTCAATGATAAAAATTTCTCAAATTTTTACTAAACAAATGTTAAAGGTTAACAGCTCAATTCTTGACATTTCATTTATTGACAGTCTTCCTTATAAACCATATACTCGTTTACTATTGAGAGCATTAATAATTCAATTTCCAATTTCCTATACCACTTCAAACAAAAATAAAAAACAAGAAAAAAGCGTCGTACGTTTTTGTACGTCAGCGACTTTTACAAATGCATACCCGTCGTGCAGTGCCACGTCGTACAAAAATGTACGACACAAAAAAGCCTATATAAAATAAAAAGTAAGGGGTAGAATAGACTAGGAATTTCTCAGAAATAGTTTTTTACCACTAATATACTCATTTTACAAGACAACAAATTTTTGGCCTCCTTGAAAGGTTTTCGTCAAAACGGCTTGGCACTCAATGTGCTGGGAAAATATGTTATGGGAAGGGGGAAAGAGGAAGTAGTGTTTGTGGAGATTTGATTTAAACTTTCTGATATCGTAATTGGCAGGAAAAACATAAAAAATTATCGTAAGTAATTATTTACAAAGCCTGGCTTTCAGTCATGTCAATGCATTTTTAAAAATAGTTTAGATACAAATTATAACGTATGTATGTCGTTAACTTTTGCGTGGTATAAGTCCCATTTTTCAATATGGCAACTGACCTTCGTGGATATCCGAAAGCAATGAAACAGTTTAAAATCGTTAAAATTTGTAGAGTTTTACACAATCACTCTTACTCGCTACAAAAATCTTTGCAGGCATTTGTAAGTACATACATAGTTATTATAACGGTACACGGTAAAAATTCATTCGTTTTACCTGTCAAGAATTCTTCTGTAAATTTACCAAAAACTTTAAGTTTTACGTTTTCCCTTTAGCCTTTTGAGAATACGCGGATAGAATATTAAAGCAAAGTGTTATAGAGAGAGAGAAACAAAAAGAAAATAAGCAATACTTATGCATTAATAATATGGCATACAGACACAAACACACACACGCACACAACACAAAACTACTCAAACTCATGCCAGGAATTCTATTACTCTCTCTTTTGTTTTATATTTTTTTTATTGTGAGTTTTCTTCCATTTAAATTTCTATGCCAATGTTATGGAAGTCATCGATATTTCCGTTATTTTCATTGCGTTCCCAATATTGTTGTTGTTATTAGTGTTTGTATGTATTTTGTATGAAGTTCATCGGCTCAAAATGCAATTTTGTTTTGCAATATACGCATCGTCTGCATATGTTGTCATCGTTATAACATCTCCCAATTCCCTATGTGAGCTGTTCTTTATTGTTTTGATGGAAGTTTCGTTAATATTCGGATTGAGTGTAGAAACTTATGTTTGTTTTTTGTATTCAACTCGAACTCGAACAACTGTCTAAATTTGGTAAGTCGCATATAACAACAACAAAAAATACAAAAATAGTTTATGCTGTTGTTATTTTTTTCCCTTTTACCGACAACAAAACATCGTTAACGAGATGTGTGTGTAGGTGAGGTAAATTGTTAGTGGGAAATAACGAATGCACAATTGCTAACGCATCCCGGGAATTTTTAAAGGCAGTTTAACTATTATTCATTGCAACACCAATAGTAGTTGTACCAGCAAATGTACTCGAAAGTTCAAAAAACCAAAGTGCGTAAGAATTTTTTATTCTCTCTTTCGGACGTATAGTAGATTTACCAACTCCTTTTTAGGTTTTATGTGTGTGTGTGTGAAAATCCTTTAAGTCCTGTGGGGTTTTTTGCCAATTATTTGTTTTTTTTTTGTTGTTGATTTAAACCAAATTTTCATATGCATAGAACCAAAGATTATTATTACCCATTTTCTAGTGTTATACACAATTTATATAAAATAAAGACTAGTTTTTATTATTACAAATAAAGAAGGAATATACAGTTGTGCTTTAAATAAAAGCATCTCGGTGGGTGCACAACAATTAACTTATTAAACGTATTTCCAATAGTCGCCGTGGTCTAGTGGTTAGTGTGTTGGCTTACTAAGACATGAGTTCCCAGCTCTGACATCTTGAAGAAAAAAAGAGAAATATAAAAAAATTACTTCTTTAGGCGACTACCTCTCGGCTGTCCTCTGGCAAAAGCTCTGAGAGTAACTGATTGTCATGAACATGCTTCTCAAGTCTGTCGGCCGGAGTCGATTTTAAACTGTAGGTTCCGGTACTCATGGATAAAAATTAGCACACAACATGGATGCTGCAAGAAGATAGGCTGTAATACTGACACAGGGTTGTAATGGCCAATTATGTATTGTAGGTGTGTATGTATTTGCAATAAGCTTTTCCTATTCTGGTAATTTTGTACTACAAAGTTCCTCAAACTTCATGTAATTTTTGTGCAACAATGCTGCAATACTGTAAGAGCTGTTTTTTTGAAAACATTTTATTCATAGGATGGTTAATCACATTTATTTTTTGTATTATTTCTGAACTTATTATATGTTAAATATTATAAAAAGGAGCTTATAATACTGGGTTTGTTACCAACTTCTGTAAAGATAATACATTTAATGATTCCTTAGTACAATTTCCCTCACAACTTTTCCTAAAACTAATTTTGTCAATAGAATCTGATCGTTATTCTAGAAAGAACTTGTACGAACATACGATTTTATAAACAAATGTATTCTATTCCCTCACAACTTTCCCTAAAACTAATTTTGTCAATAGAATCTGATCGGTTTTCTAGAAAGAACTTGTACGAACATACGATTTTATAAACAAATGTATTCTATGTAGTCGCCGTGGTCTAGAGGTTAGTGTGTTGGCTTACTAAGACATAGGCCTGGGTTCGACACCCAGCTCCGACATTTAAAAAAAAGAAATATGGCAAAAGCTCTGAGAGTAATTAATTGCCATGAACAAGCTTCTCAAGTCTGTCGTTTGGAGTCGACATTAAACTGTAGGTCCCGGTACTCATGGATAAAAAATTTACACACACAACATGAGTGCTGCGAGAACCTAGGCCGTAATCCTGACTCAGGGTTGTAAAGGAGAGTTATGTATGTATGTATTCTATGCTGTCTTATAGTTTTCACAAAACTGTATGCTAGTTCAATAACCTAAAGATAACTTTTCAACATATCGTCGTGCGGGAGTTTATGTGCTTTATCCGGCATTTCATATTTTTTATATATGTTGAGTTAATGATGCCACTTTAGGTTTTCGACCCCAAATTTTTTAAGTTTGCAATCTGTTTTCGGATATCTCGTCCAGTTTCGGAGATAAATAGCCGAAAACGGATTGCAGATTTTAAAAATTTTGGTGTTAAAAACCTAAAGTGAAATCATTAACTCGATATATATAAAATGGCGGATAGAGCACATAAACTCTCGCACGACGAAATGAAGACAACGAGTACATACGAGTATGAAACTCTGAGCCTATTTAGTTAGAAGAAGTAACAAAATATTATTTTTCAAATGTGATTAAAACATTATTATATACTTTGGGAACAGACCTCGTACGATTAAGCTCTAAACATCTCTGCTGTAGATTTACTAAAGTTAATAAAATGATTGACTATATTATTCTTTTTCATTTTTGACATAAACTAAGAAAATCAACCTGAATTATTCATAGAAAATAATTTGCATTTAACGGTTAAGACGTCATAGGTCAGTGGATTTTAAGTTACAAAATATATTACTATTTAAAGAACGCTTCACAAACGCTTTATTAAAATACCCGAATTTTCCCTAAGGTACCACCTGTGCTTTGCTAGAACTTTTCTCATGACTGCTTGCTACGAGTATTACCTTTAAACTACTTTTTATTATTTTTCGTTACTACTCTACTCTATAATTTTCTTTTGTTTCGTAAATCTATCACATTAAAAAAAAACATCTTTTCTCTTTCCTCAAAGTTGCAAAAGGTGTTGTAGTTGTTGCAAATAATTTTCAACTGAACAAGATGGTGTTGTTGGTGACGTCAGTGATGACTACTAATTCGGAGGTAATATTGTAAGTTAAAGTTTAACTTTTTCTATATACACAGACACAT
Organism: Metopia argyrocephala; assembly: GCA_963576795.1. Classification (NCBI taxonomy): domain Eukaryota; kingdom Metazoa; phylum Arthropoda; class Insecta; order Diptera; family Sarcophagidae; genus Metopia; species Metopia argyrocephala. The sequence continues at coordinate 41,074,960 of OY756208.1, forward strand.
ATGCACAAACAGTTGCACTCAAACGCATTTTGCCATTTATTATCTTACGGGAGTTCTTTTGCTAGTTGGTTTTGGGCTTGTGAATACAGTGCTGTAGCAGAACAAAAGCGTCAACGTCCGCACAACATAAATATAAAAAAATAATAAGAGAGTACCATTCATGGTCCATGGTTGTGTTATGTTTTTGGTCTGTCTATGTCTGTAGGTCGGTCAGTTTATGTCGTTCATTACAAATTGTACATGAGCATGTACAAGTACATACTGGTATATTCATATATAGTAAGATACAGATGAAGTAAACAGTTGTAGTCAAGTAATTAGCAGTGATTTCATACTTCAATTAATTTGTTACTCTCTAATTAAAGCATCAAAATTAAAAACAAAAATTACAAGAAATATCGATGGAGTAAGCAAAGAGATAATTAAAACATGAAAGAGATATATTTTAATATATACGTACTCGTATGGATGTAGATATGTATATCTGTGTAAATAAATAATCGTATTACATCAGCAATAGCTTGGAGTTTTAGCAAAAAATCGCTATTGTTGTCTTTTAAATGCCATTAAAAGATTTTCCAGTTTCCAATAATAACATTCTTCTTAATGTTTATCTGGGTCGGGATCTTTTTTTTTTTTTTTTTTTGTGACCTTACAGGTTCCATTCATGAATATAGTGAGAAATCTCATTAAACGGCTTTCATAAGGTATGATCGAATTATTTTAACTTTATTGGTTTTATTAACTTATTTTTTACTTTATTTTTTAGTACTCGGCCATCAAGTTTTAATAATTGTTTTTATACATTTGTTTATGAAGCTTTAAAGATTTTGTTTAATTGTTATCTGATCTGGAAATCCGAGTTCGAATACCGACAGTGATTCATTTTTTTATTAATTTTGTTTCGTCATAAAACGCCTTAATTAAGAATGCTCGATTTAGTTTTCACAATTAATATTGACCTTTGTATATATACTCTATATATTCTGTGTTTATAACATATTATAAAAAACTGGGCTTTTTAGGTCACTAAAAATAAAATTAAACAAATTATTATTTTAATTATTTTTCATCCGATGTTTCGTTGGAAGATCCCAACTTCTTCAGGGATGTTTGTATTTTATTTTAATTTAAAATTTTAATCATTGTTTATATCGATGTTTATCGATACATCGCAAACATCTATGTTTTTATTTCGTTGTATCGAAATATTTTTTTCGATGCATATGGTTACTTTTAGTATTTAGGTGTTTTCACCCGACATACCAGCTTATAAGTAATTGTGTATTATATCTACGATTTATTTGCAAATTTAAGTGGACAATGTTGCCATATAAATTTTTTATAGTAATAAGTCACAAAACGAATTTCTAGATATCGAGACTATTTGTAAATCACAAACAAATTGGAGAAAGTGTCAACATTTTACTCAGAGACATACATATTTAGAAATAGTTCGTTAGTCCGGATTTTTACATAGGAAAATTAAATGACAAATATTTTTTAAATTTTTCTATTGGAACCACGCTTAAAAAAATAAATTTTGGAAACCCAATGGCTTGTTCTAAAGCCGTTGGAAAACTACAAGTGATGATAGCAAAGGATTTAACAGTCGAGTCGGTCTCTGATACTTCAGTTAAGATATCTGACGCATTTAGTCTTTGGAGCGATCATCACAAATTAGTTCTCAAAAATTGAAAAACAAATAGAAATTAAGAAAGTCTCTCTGATGAAGAAAGCTATCTGTGTATTTACATAGGCCTGTAAGTGGATTTAATGAAAACTCTTTAGAAGTATGTATGGGCCAATTATAAGGTACAATGGTTGCCAGTTCCGTGCCATCGGAAAAGCTTTTTTTAAAAGCTTCATCAGTTTAGGCACCGAAAGTAGAGTTACGGCTAAAAAGGTTAATAAAACAGAGACCGTAAATAATGATTATTGTTCGTTTTTTAAATCAAAAAATCAATCATTTAGAACAGACATAAATAAAAAGTTTTTGAACCATTATCATTATTTTTTAACAATCTTTGCATATCCGTAATGATTTTTAAATTTTTGATTTTTAAAGTTTTCTTCAATGGTAATGATTATTTTTGAGTAATATTAATAAAAATCAGCCATAATCATTATTTTTGAGCAAAAGAAATAAAACTCAAAAATAATCATTATTTATGATTTTTATTTTTTTCGCTCAAAATAAAACTTACTTTTATTTTATTTTATATATGATGTATGGAAAAAAAATAATTTTTGCGCAAAAGAATGATATTTTATATAGCAAAATGAACAAGCATTTTTCAATATTTTTTTCTTTGACTAGTTCTGACCGAATTTTTTAATGTTTAATAAGTCATAAATTGAAAGTGAGTTTTATTTTGAGCAAAAAAAATAAAAATCATAAATAATGATTATTTTTGAGTTTTATTTTTTTTGCTCAAAAATAATGATTATGGCTGATTTTTATTAATATTGCTCAAAAATAATCATTACCATTGAAGAAAATCTTTAAAACTCACAATATAATCATTATTGTGTAATTTTTATTATAAAACTCATAATGATTACGGTCCCTGTAATAAAATATTACTTTTTCAAACTCTAAACAAAAAATATTGGGACTAATAAAATTTTGGTAAAACAAAATGTTTATTTTTATTGAAATTTGTATATTTTTTGTTTGTTTTGATACAATGCATCTAAAGTATTGATGTTGTTATACGATACATCGCAAAAAATCAGTGTTCTTTCCGATGCATCGTGAACTTACAAAAACCAAATTCTAATCCATGAATTGAAATTGTTTATTTTTTAGTGATAACTTTTCAATCATATGTGAAAAAAAACTTTTTTTATTTAACTGTACCTACTTTTTTTAATCGATTTACAAAGTATTAAGAGATGTCTAAATATTGTGTACTGCAAGGACCAGAAACTTAAATTTCTGTTCAGTAAATTATACTTTAGTTTAAACATAAAAGGTACTTTGAGGCAAATGTAATACATTAGATGGATATGTCTAAACTAAAGTTTCGAATCTGTTGGTGTCTGGTCTGCTAAAAAAAAGATAGACTCGAAGGCTGTAGATCTAATAGATCGAAGTGTCTTGCAACTGTTTTCGATATACCTATCAGGAAGTAGCAGAAAATAGCTAAAAACCTACTTAGCGAAGGCACTCACCACAATCAACATGTAACGATGAGGCAATTGCTGTTGATCATTCAAGGGTGAAGGTATAAAACTGGCCTTTGAATGATCAACTCACAGCAATTTGTCTCATTCCTAAGGCGCTTAATAATATAAGAAACCAAAATATATGTTCTGTTGTTATAATGTACTGTCCATTCCACAAAAATTCCAATACAATGCACTGCATTTAGTGGTGATTTACTCCTGAGTATGGGTCTCAATACAAAAAAAAAAAAAAAATTAGTAATAATAATGTAAATATTTTGTTACACAATGCTAATGGTATTTTTCTCCAAAAATTTGTTCGCAAGAAATTTTTTATCTCAAAATTATGTTTAGCAATGAGGCAAATTGCCACATATGGAAGAGAAACCGTTCAATAAAAGATCCCACACGATGGTGACAGCATTAAACCAGACCTTATTTCTTGAAAATTCACGTTGTTTCGGAAGATCCTGCGTGGAGAAATAATTTGTAAATGTTAAAGTTTTTTTTTTTTTTATTTTTTTTATTTTTTTTATTTAAGGCCAATACTCAGGAGTAAACTCCTACTAAATGCAGTGCATTGTATTGGAATGTTGAATATATAGATATACATATATACATAGATGTGAAGAAGTAATGGTAAGCGCCTTATGTCAATGTGATCACTTAAAGGCCAGTGTTATACCTTCACCTTTGAATGATCATCAGCAAATGCCCCATCTGGATGTTGAATGTGAGTGGTGAGCATCTTTTTTTTTATGTAGGTTAGCTGTTATCTTCCCAGAAGATGGCACTGTACTTCTGATCATTCGTTTTCTTGGTGGAATAGGCTGGAAATGCCAGGGAGCGGTTTCGTGAAGATGGATTTTTTCAATAAAAAAAAAGTTTTTAAATAATAATATTGACTGTATCATTAAACTATTATGGAATGCTTTAAAGTCTATTTAAGAGGATCTTTAGCACGTAAGTCTACGAAGGTGGTCATTATTGCATAGAGAAAAGTTTGCAGCTCTATAGCCACACGCAGATTGTGCACATATTTTGCCTTTTCACTTCAATCTCCAAAAGGCTTAGTGTACGATCAAATCAATAGGACTGACTGTAATCTGCAAAAGAGTAGATAGGATTTTAAGTCAAAAAGAGAAAATCTTGAAGAATTATCCAAAATAGATTATTGAATGCAAGCATTTGCTATAAATGTGTCAGTAAACTGTTAAATGTGGAATGTGGAATTTTTATTTGAAGTAATCATTCGGCAGAGAGCGAGAACAGTGTGTTTAAATAATTCCTTTTGCATTACAGAGTGTTAATCATTTCAAAAGTATATCCTACTTTCGTATTACTTTGCATTTATTTCTATGTATGCACGAGTATACACATAAGCATATATTTTCGTAATTCTTTTGTTAGTAGTTCTAGTTGCTGTTTTGCCATATTTTCACCTACAGATACAGATTCTGTTTTGTGTAACTCTTCTTTCTTCAAGCTTCGGCACAACAAGCCAACAAATATACAAAATTTTTCTTTTCTTTTTGTTTTGTTTTAAGCTTTACATACATAAGTATGCATGTATGTATGTATGTGGTTGATGCTATTTATGATGTGTATATACGTATGTATGTATAATAGATTTGGTAGATGCAAAAGAATATCCCCTCCCACCTCTGCTTAAGACAAAATATTATCAAATAAAAGCTGTGTTTTATTTAATTGTATGGTTATTTGGAAAAGAGCACAGGCGTAACACACGCATCTGTGTGGAATTCGCTAAAAATCGTGTATTGCAAATGAAAACTACGCATTCCGGGTAGTTGTTGCAACATCAACTAAAAGAGTTTGACAATATTAAGAGTTGTTGTTCCTCTCTCTCTCTCTCTCTCTCTCGCTGTTTGGAGAAAAAAATTAAATATTATTTATTAGTATTGTTGTTATTGTTTCTGCTAACGTTTGGTTTGGTTTTGTTGTTGTTTTGAAGCAGTCACTTATTAGATGGTGGCAATTTCTACTTTTACTCTTGTTTTTGTGTTCGGCATTGTTGTTGATGTTGTTGTTGCTGTCGCTTTTTGATGTTGACGATGCAATTTTTTGCCTCTGTTGTTGTTGTTTTTTAGTTTGAAAGTTCGTTTTATTTGTATTACACTTCGTTTAGAGTTCATGGTACCTGGGAGTCATCTACATCTGCACATACTACATTCATTCGTCGTCCTTCTAATAAAGTCGAATACCTCTTTTACAATAATAACAGCAACAACAGCACGTCAGACAAACACCCCGGTTGTCGTTTTTTTTTTACTTTTCTTCTTTTTCTATTTTCTTTCTATTTTGTATGCCAAACCAAAGACCAAAAATACGGAAAAACACAACCAATCAAACCTACCGACATCTAGTCACACATACTTATTTAACCCAACAAGTCAGCCGGCCAAACTATCAACTCCTCTGCAATCCATTAAGCCAGGCTGGCTGCCTAACCGACTAGCTTTTATATATCGAAAAAGCCAGCCAGCCAGCAGCCCAGTCATTCAAAATCTAAAAACTGAACTGAAAACCAAGTTAACTCGTACTGTTGCAAAGTGTTGTGTATTACCATTAAGTGAGTTGTGAGTGCGAGTGAGTATACGAGTAAGTGAGCGTGGCATTGTAAACTAAATTTGCACTATTATTGTTATTGTTGTATATGTGTATGTGTGTGTGAATATATAGTATCCCCAAGATAAATAAATAAAAAATAACAAAATATTTTATATAAAAAGTCATAGAAAAAAAAAGCGCAACAAAAAAAATCATTATTTTTGTATCTATAAAAAGTGCATTTCTTTCAAATACATCTCTTGTGTGTATGTACTACATAAGACTGTATACTTAACCAGATATACAGCCATATGTATATAAAAAACCATTAAAATTGCAACAAAGAAAAGAAACGAAAACTTAAATCGCTTAAGATTGTAATAAAATATAGTTTTTGTGAGTCATGAACTAGAAATACCGTTATAAAATGCATTTTCGTTGCAAGCCCTGATGTGGCATCAAGTATGATTTTAAGGAAATTATTGGTAAGTTTTTAAAAGATTTTTAAATCATTTAACTTTGAACTTTAGCAAGTGATGAGCCTACATAGAGAGAGATGAGCAAAACAATTCCAAACTACCTAATTGGTAGATAGAGTCCAACAGCTTTTTTTATTTAATGTCACATCTAATGGGACTTGAGATTTTGTTATAAACAAAATATAATGGAATTGTTTAAAAAACAATGGCTTTTTTATATCATTACATGGTTAAATCCATTTCGAGGATATTTGACTCCTGCAGGATTTAGGGGCTAGCTTAGCCGTCTTTTGATATTACTAGATACTAGATCACTGTTGTGTCACAGTGGGAAGGACGCGTCCAGATTGGTGGCTGTACTTACTGTACACTGGGCGATTGGAAATCATGCATACATACAGGCCATTATAACCCTGTGTCAGGGTTACGGCCTAGCTTCTCGCAGCACTCATGTTGTGTGTGTTAATTTTAATTCATGAGTACCGGGACCTACAGTTTAAAATCGACTCCCAGAGCTTTTGCCAGAAGACTGCTGAGAGGTAGTTTCCGAAAGAAATAAATTTTTCATATTTTTTGTTTTTTTAAGATGTCAGAGCTAGGATTTGAACCCAGCCCTATCGTCTCAGTAATCCAACACACTAACCACTAGACCACGGCGACTACGGGCGATCAATGGGTGTTCGCCCAATAGGTGTTCAATGAAACGACCACAGTAGCAGCTGTTAAGAGGCGGAGAATTAGGAGAGAATTGGACACTTCCTCCTTAGACGATATCATGATGCTTTCGCTTTGGGGTTTACAAAGGTTATTGTGTGTTGATTCAGATGACATCATTCTGACGAACTGCATGTGAGAGGCGTTATGACCGCCGCCACGACTGCTGTAATAATTTGGCTTTGTCAGATGCTAATCGACATTCGTGAACGACGTTAACCAACCAACTTACCAAAAAAGTTAGGGTCTAAAACTCCTAAGGGATTTTTTGCTGCTTATTGATTCTGGTGTATGACTGCAATTACTTAGAATAGCGACCACAGATGTAGATTTTTTTTTAAATTTTCACATCGGAAACAGCCGAAAACATATTGTGTGATCTTCATAGATTTAGCTAAATGTGTTCAGGGCGACATGTGCATCACCAAACTTTTAGAATTGTTGAAGGAGTTCATTTGCAAAGCAGAAGGTCTGTTGAATAAACAGTAGACTGTAAGGGAACGCTAAGAATTTTCAGGTCGTAGTGTCTTGCAATTTGGATTGCTCTAAATTGAATAATAAATAGAAATAAGTTATGAAATCAGTGGCGCGATTCAGTAAACAACAGAATTGTCGATATTGCTATTTATTATCTTTTGTTTACGATGGCTGTTGTCGTAGACTAACGCCAAAAATTTTTATGCTGTTTATTCAGTTGGAAAATCGTACATTTTTTATATTGAAATTTTGTAGAGAGATGTGCCTACACTATTAACTAGTTTGTTTGAGAACCATTTTTGTGTGTTTGTATACCCAAAGAAACTAGAGGTTTGTTGCTTTGCTAACCGTCTACCTATTTTAATTGCCAGCTACTCAAAAACTGACTGATTTTATACGGCGCTGCCCCATTATTGCAATTTAAACATAAAGAAAACTAGAGTTGTCGACTGTCGATAAAGTGTTATCATATAATCGTTACTGCAAACAATAAAAACTGTCGACTTCTTTTGCGAATATCGTATTGTAAATTGCGGTACAGGTGATTTAAACTGATATACTGATTTAATTCATTAACTTCAAATTGAAGCACCGCATTATCACTTAATTCATGACAGAATCGCATTTTTTTCGTATAATATTTTGCTGGGATGACCACAAGTTTTTGAACTTGGAAAAAACTTCAATAGTTTAATAGCCTGAGAAGAAAAAAATTTTTTTGGATTAATTAAACCCACTACATACGTATTTTGTGGTTCAAGGGTAAGTACTGCAAACTGAATAAAATTTCTAAAAAATTTAAATTTTAACAACAAAATTGTAACTTAAACTTCATATTTTGGTCTCTGACTTTACAATATGACATTTTTAACGACGTGCAATAATAATTTTTGCCTATTTTATTACTTTACAAAGATAACTACATACAATGCGAAATTAAAGAAGAAAAACCAGCATGAAAAACTTTCTTCTCTCTTGAAATAACTGACGAATGGTATGATTAAATGTGAGTTAAAATAAGCATTAAATTATATATGTACGAGTACCTACAACTCATTCTATAACCATTACTTATTGACTACATACATACCTAGTCAGTCAGCAGCAACAATATTATTCGTTAGCTATTAATACTGATTTATAACGAGTGTGGATTCACTAAAAAGTTATGCTTGAATATGGATGTACATACATCAACTATTACCAGCAGCATTATTATGATTAACAACGAATTTGTTGTTGTTATTGCAGTTGCTATTGCAGTTGTAGTTTGTCATTGTTGCTAATTAACGCTAACTGCGAAAGGTTGCACAATCTACGACACAACACTGTATGCAACATATTAAATGCCTTTCAATTCATTTGCTGCTCACTCATATTCAGTTACCAGCAGCAGCACCACATTAACATATTCGTCAGTTCTCTGTACAGTGTAAATCACAAGTCTCATCATTATTGTAAAATTAATTTTAATTTTTTTTTTCTTTTTATTTTAAAATAAACATTTAGGAACCGTCAATTCGTTGTTTTATTTTAGTTTTTAATTCGGGCTGTCAGTTTGCCATTTCGACAGTCGTATCAATTGAATAGTTTTCAGTTGGTAAACATCAGAATAAGTAATTGTGTAGATGTGTATGTATGGGTATATGCGTTAGTAATAGATGTCCAAACAAAGGAATTTAATTTCGTTTTACGAGTAGTTTTCGTTGATAATACAATAGAGAAAACATTATAAAAAAAAATTTAAGAAAATTTTCCAATCAGGCGCATTTAAAATGCTGGACAACCAGCTCATGTTTTCTTTTTATCCAATGGCATTAGGCTTTTCGTTAAGAGTTACACAATCGCTAAATGCACATCACTAGTAAAGAAGTTGCAACATTTTCAAATTACAGAAATTTTCGCTATTTAAGTTGGTCACACTTAGAGCCGGTAGTACAGTTTTTTTCTGTCATCAAACAACAAAAAAAAAACTCATAACTGTAATATTTTCTTGGACTAGCAAAAATGTCCGTTTGTTAGCTTTTTACAACCATTGAAAGTAGAGGTTGATTTTTGAAAATTTCGGGATTTGTAAATCCCGAAAAACTCCGCTATTTTTGGGATACCGCCTTCTGATTTTTTTTGTTGTTAATTTTTTATCAAGTTTATTTATAGTTGTGACATCACAATTGTCCTTAAACTCTCAAGAAAGTTCATTTGTAGTGGTTCTCTAGGCATAAATGATGAGTCTAGCTAACATTCTTTACATGAATATTTAGATTTGAATTAATTTTTCGTGCCTCAGATATTGCGATTGCATGTTTTTTTTATTATAAAATCACCTGCCTGAAAACTACAGTTATGCCTTTTATAACGCAGTGTTAATGCTTTAGTGAAATCCTGTTTTAGGTTTATAGATAAGCATTTTTTATGCAGGTAAGTAAGAGGATGTATACCTGGACCAGAGTCAGACCAAACACCAAATAATCATATTGTGCTTGACTTAGAAGAGAGGTTTTAGAGGGGACAAATTGAGAGGGAAGTAAATCAAAAGGGTTTATTTCGCAAGCTGGGATTTACATCCCCTAGTCCAATTCTTTAAAAAACCTCCTCCCACGAATATTACACCATATTCTACAAAGAACCGCGTAACAATAACTCACAAGAGTCGATATATCATATTTTTCTTTTTCATCACCACACATGCCCGAAAGTTCCAGTTCTAGAATCTCCTCCCCAACCTCATTTTACAATGACCCATCAGTGTGCTGACGATCTATAGGTACTGTATACACACTTATGTACTATGTACTGAAACCTATACAAATAGATATATTAAATCCTGTACAAAGGATTTTCTATTAATGCTTAGTAGCAAGAATCTGAACAAGATTTGGTATATGGCGGTCTTTTAATCCCAAAATGTGACAAAATAACACCATTCAATAATAATTTAAGGAAAAACAAATTTTATTTCGATACAATTCATCGCTATCATCATTGCCGTCCAGCGGGGTGATGTTGATGATCACGAATCAGATGAACATGCTTGGTATTTAAGGCGTATCAAATGTCGCTAATTTATCGGCAAATAATTGAGAGATGTTACAACCACAACTCGCCTGGATTAATGTCATTTGTTATTTGGGTTCGTCAGAAATACCTTAATTAGATCAAAGCTAAATTCTATTAAATGAAATTTGATTGTTTTTCTCTTTTGCAATGATATGCCAGCCGAACTCAACATTTTTTCGACTCTAGCTATCATAGTCTCATCAGAGTACTTTGTGTTCTGAAATCAGATATTAGAATTAAAATTTTTTAACATGCATACTTTGTAATGACTTATTCAAGTGCTTATGAAAACCTAAATAAAACATTAAATAGGAAGCCAAGATTAATAAGAGCACGACCGAATCACTTCAGTTTCTATAACGACACAGAATTCATTCAAAGGTTTCGTTTGTCCAAAAAATCAGCATATAGTGTCTTAGAACTAATTGGCCCACATACAAAGAATGCCACAAATTGTAACATATATCTATACATACAAATGTATATATGGATGTATGTTATAATTCGAGAAATTTTAGGAACAGCGCTTTGTCAGAGAAACAAATGTTGTTTATAACCTTTAGGGTATACACAACTGAAGGCATGTTGATGACAGTAGGAGATATCAATAGAGTTTCAATATCTACAGTATCAAAAGTAGTAGCGAAAGTTACACATAATATAGCGCTGTTAAGTGAACATTTTATAAAATTTCCACAGTCAGATGAGGAAATTCCTAACACAAAGGAAAAGTTTATTAAAATTGCAAAATTTCCCATTATAATTGCTGCTATAGACTGTACCCACATAAGAATTATATCTCCTGGAGATAATAATGCTGAAATTTATTTAAATAAAGACGGGTTTCTGTCCATAAACGTCCTAACAACTTGTGACGCAAACCTAAAAATTACAAATATTGTTGCTCGTTGGTCAGGTTCACTCTATAATGTTTTTTTGTCTTCAACTAATTTTAATAAATAGTTTACTTCACTGGAAATAAAATTCTTCACTGTCTGAAGACATCTTTTTTTATAAATGTTTTAACTGTGTATTATGCTCAAAAATATTTGGCGAAATTATCTTTTTATTAGTAACATAAAAGAAAGTGTTATGAAAATGTATTGGGTTGGCAAATAAGTAAATGCGGAGATTTCACTCATTGATGGCATTAGCTGAATTTTTAGGTTGGATGACGTAATTGAAATATCAAATACATTTTGTTATTTGATAGTCGGTACTTCAGCTGTCAATCAGTAAAAAAAATTTTTTGGTCGGTTGCGTGGTTTTTGTTTGGCGTCTGTTGAAAAATGGAAAATCGAAAAGAACATTTTCGTCATATTTTGCTTTTTTATTTCCGGAAACGAAAAAACGCTTCGCAATTGTCAAAATTGGTTTGCCAAATTTCGTTTCGGTGATTTTTCACTGAAAGATGAAAAACGCTCCGGTCGTCCAGTTGGAGTGGACGGACGACGAAATCAAAGCAATAATTGATTCGGATCGGCACAGTACAACACGTGAGATTGCAAGGAAGCTACATGTATCACATACATGCATTGAAAATCGCGTAAAGCAACTTGGCTATGAACGAAAACTTGATGTATGGGTTCCTCATGAACTGAAAGAAATTCATTTAACACAACGCATTCACATCTGCGATTTGTTAACTAAACGTAATGAAAACGATCCATTTTTAAAACGATTGATAACTGGTGATGAAAAATGAGTTCTTTACAACAATGCCAATCGGAAAGCCAGGTGAACCAGCGCAAACAACATCAAAAGTTGATATTCATCAAAGAAAGTTCTGTTATCAGTTTGGTGGGATTACAAAGGAATTGTCTACTTCGAACTTTTACCACCCAATCGAACGATAAATTCAGATGTCTACATTGAACAACTAACAAAATTGAACAATGCAGTTGAAGAAAAGCGGCCCGAATTGGCAAATCGAAAAGGTGTTGTATTCCATCATGACAATGCAAGGCCACACACATCTTTGGAATTGGAATTATTGGAGCTTGGTTGGGATATTTTGCCACATCCACCATATAGTCCAGACTTGTTCAGAATTATGATGCTGCCTGACAGATGGCAAGAGGTCATTGCTCAAAATGGGCAATACATTACATAATAAAGTTATTTCGCTCCATGAAAAAATTGACTTTTATTTTCTAAAAAAAATCCGCAATTACTTAGTTGCCAACCCAATAGATGTATGGAATAGATAAGTAGAATGTTGTGAAAATATATTTGACATTTGCAAAAAAAGAAAATGCCATTTTTCTTATTTAGTATGGCAATACTAATAGGTTTAAACTCTTACTCAAAAACACAAAACACAATTTATACCGGATTAAATTTATTCTTAGATTAGTTGACTATATGGTAAACTTGACTTTAATCTCCAACTCAAAAAGTGGCCTTTAAAGTTTTTTTCACGTTGCATTTCGGTTGTGTCATGCATTAAACACCAAATTTTGTTTGAAAAAAAAAAACAAAATGTATCTGCCCTATAAAAATCATTATTTCTCTATGTAAACCTTTTTAATAGATAGCCTAGCTACTGGTTCTCTGGATTACGTGTCTCTTTTATACTACAACTTACCTTTTAAACGTCTCTTTGGACGAGTAACGCGAGTTCGTATTGAAATAAAAGAAACAAAAGCAAAATTACCACTCAGAATAATAAATGGCGAGACATTAAGATGAATGTACAACAAACATTCAGTCGGTCAAAAAGGAACATTTTTGCAATAAAAATGACAACAAAAATTGTATCTCAAGCGTATGTATGTATGTATGTATGTATGTTTGAGTATTTTAAAGTTTAGTTGTTCGTTTAAGTTTAGCAATAGTCTTCTTCGTTCGTTCATTTATTCGTTTTTATTTCAGATACTTTTTGTTTTTTTTTATTTTAATTGTTGTTGTGGTGTTTATTTCGTAGACATTATCAAGTATATTTTTGTTTTCTATTCATTTTTATTTAGAATAATTGTATACGAGGGATAAGTGAAAAGTGAAATGCATTAAAAGATAAAAAACATACAACCAGTAGTTTTGGCTACAAAATAGTTCTGTTTTTGAGATCATTTAGGCAACTTAAAGAAATTAAAAAAAGTGAAAATAAAAGTGTAATCTGTATATGCGTCCGATTATAGTTTAAAAGTGGTTTAAAATTTTACATTTAAAAACGTAAAACTTTTTTCCTTGCGTAAAATGTAGGGGAGTAGAATCTGAATGAAGATAATTTGTAGGCGGAAACCTGCATTCTTAAAACTGTTTAACTTGAAAAACAAACAGAAGTTAAAAAAGCATTAGTGGTTTCTGTCATCATTTTTTCATTCAATGCTAATCATCGAAAAACTCTACAAATTTTTCTAAGAAAGTTTAATCAAAAAGCTGCTAAGAAAAGTGTTAACTACTTATCAATGCTAAAAACAATAACTGAACTAAAAGCCACTGATGCAACAGTTGCTCAGTTATGCTTCCGTATGCCGAATAGAAAATGCCCCTTGCATGGACCTTCCAGCACGACAACGACCCAAAACACACGACAGGGGTTGTAAAAGTATGGTTGGAGGAAAATGAAGTTAATGTAATGTCGTCTCAACCCGATTGAGAACATGTGGATGATCATAAAACGAAATATCAGCAATAAAGTATTTCGAAATGGTGATGAACTTTTCGCTGAGTTGGAGAAGCAATGGAGTGCAATTCCTGAGGATTATATTGAAAAGCTAATATCCTCAATGCCTAGAAGGTGTTCAGAAGTTATAAAAATAATGGCTACGCTACCAAATACTGAGCAATAAATTTTCCCTATTAATTACTTCAAAAGTTGCAAATGTTTTGAACACCTGCATCTAGAATACATCCATTATTTTTAGTTCTTTTGTTATTTTAATTTAACGGAATTAATTTTTTTTATTTGTTTAATAAAAAAGACTGTATGAAGAAAATAAAAAAATTAATTTTAGTAACGATGTGTAATTTGAAGAAAATAAATCAATGATAAGAACAAATGCTTATTCAGTTCCATATGTTTTGACCACTACTGTATGTACGTCTGCTAGCGTACAGTCATCTCAAAGGTGTGTTGAAAAAATTGGACAATGTTTCATTAAAAAAAGAAATTGAAAGATTGTGGGTCTATTCGGAAATGCGTCATTGCATCATGACGGCAGACTTTTACAACGAAATAAAAACTACTGCACAACTTATTTATACAATTATGTGAGTGAGTGTTCCATTTATTAGCAAAAAAAAAAAAACCCTAAAATAAAAAATTTTCAAATTTGGTTTTGATTTTAATGGCTAATTGTCCTGATGCAGTGCATTGATGCATTTTATAAAAGGCCCTATATTTTTTAGTTTTTTTTCGCCATCTAACGGAAAATAGGCATAATACATACATACATAATTGACCATTACACCCTGTTTCAAGGTTACAGCCTAACTTCTCGCAGTAGTCATGTTGTGTGTCAATTTTAATCCATGAGTACCGGGAACTACAGTTTAATGTCGTCTCCAAGCGACAGAATTGAGAAGCTTTTATATGGCAATCAGTTACTCTCAGAGCTTTTGCTAGAGAACTGCTGAGAGGTAGTTGCCAAAAGAATTAGTTTTCTCATATACTTTTTTAAGGAGCTAGGGTTTGATCCCGTAGCTAGATTACGGTAACTACAATTAGACACATTGTTCGTCATAAATTTAGCCTCAAACAGAACAATGACAGTTTATAACAAATTTAGTTTTTGTTGTTACTATTACATCATAGCAATGTACAAATTCGTACACTATTTTAAAGAATGTTTTAGAAATACCACAACGAATTTGAAAAGAGTTTTGGAATTAATTAGAAATATATATAAAAAAATGAGAAACAGAAATCGAGAAATTGTGAAACTGCCCACGTATGTATGTATATTTAATGCCGTGCTGTTACACTTGATTTTCTTCTTCCATTATTTTTACAATCCTTTTGTGGGATCAGAATGTTCGTATTCTCAGCTGGCGTATGTCTTACCTGTATACTTACTCAAGGAGGCCGCTTTTTATAGAAAATATTTTAATAAATACTAAAGAAGCATACCCCTCGTATTCTGCTATTTTTACACCATATTTTTTATTACACACTCATTCTATGCTCCTGTCCCAGCAATTCAATCTGTATCTACTGTTCTTTTATTTTGTGAGTATAAATGTTTGCATTTTTTTGTTTTTTTTATTTTTTTATTTTGTAAACGTGCCATGTTACTAACAAATGTGTACATACATACAGACGTATGTATGTTCGTATATAATATCAGATATAATTTATATATGTATAGTATATGTCTATTATTATTGTTGTTGCTATATTATTGTATTATAGATGTGATTCGTTCTGTTTATGAAAACACTCTCTCTTTAGTTTAAGTAGCGCCTCCGGAAGTGATGGTTTTGCATATTTTCTATTTTGGTTGGTTAAAAGCAAATAAAAAGATAAGCAACAACAATAAGAACAGTAGAAATAACAACAAAATCAAAAAACAATTTTAAAATAAAAAAAACAAGAAAAGAAAAAGGAAGCAATATCATCACAAAATCATTATTGTCGTCAGCAACGTCATCATCTCTATCATTAGCAATCCTTTGAAACGGTTTTACAAACCTACACTCTGACACTCTCTTTAATATTTTTAATACTGAGAGTGGTAACATTATCGAAAAGAGACTGTTAACCTTAAAAAACTTTTTCTTATCGTGTACTTCATTCGTATATACTACCAACAACAACAATCATGGATTATTTGTTGTTTTTGCGGTAGCCAATGCTGGTGTTTTGTGAGAAAAAATTTTAAATATCGAGAAACATAATTAATATTTAAATTTATTTGTTGTAACAAGTGTAGTTGTTGTTTTCTCTATTTATCTCTACAAGACAGTGTTTAAAAACAAGTTTTTATTGGTAAAAAAAAAACAAAAAAACAAAAATAACCTCCAAGTTTCGGTTGGCAACGCTAGTGTGTGTTGTAATAAACAAATAAATAACAGTTACTGATAAAAAGAAACAAAATAGGTATTTACTCGTAATTATTTACTGAAATTTATTAAATTGCTGTGTTTAAAATACTTAACTATACTCTTTTAAACGTTTTAATCAATTGAATCATTAAACTCTTAAACTTTTTTTTTGTTAAATTCTAAAAATATAAAACAAACAAAAAAATAAGTACCTACAAGGCAAACAAAATAAAAATAAAAAATGGTGTTGCATTGTGGTAAGTTTAGAATTTATTTTATCAAATTACAAACTTTTGCTGTTTGTACATGTTGTCGCCAGTCACATCCATACATACATATGTATAGTTCTTTAAAGATAGCAATAGCTTAGGTTTTACTATAATTGACTGTGTGAAGTAAGCGCAAAAGTTATTTGTTTCTCTAGAAATGAATTAAATGGTATATTACGAAAGAAACATTTAGAAAATGACTTAGTGACTCAACTTTTTTGAAATTACTTTAAAACTGGGTCCTTGAGTTAGCATAGAATTGATTAGGTTATAGAACAAGTGTTAGCGAGAATCTTGCTGTTTTTCAATTAGAGCTTCTTTTAGTTCGTTTAGGATATTAACGGCTGTATTTATAAGGTTACTCTTCCTTATAACTCGTTGGAATATAATACAAAAAACTGGCAAGTTAATCACCTGCTATAGACGGATTCCATACCTTTTATTTGATGGCTGGTCAGAGAGTGCCATCTCTGTTCTGTTTATTATTATTTAAAAAACAAATGCTATGGAGGAGATGAAGTGAAAAATCACGAATTCGTGGCCCTTGTAGCACATAATATTATAAACATAAAACCAATAAATTCTATAAATTCTTTTAAAATTTCAATTTCACTTCCTATTTTGCCTAAATTGTTTTTATTTAATAACAATATTAACACAATAGTTGATAAAAAAAATAATAATATTAATATGGCGCATAAAACGCAATGCATGTAGAATGCACAAAAAGTATCATATGCATCTACGCATAAACGCATGGTCTGGACCTTCACCTTAACCGCTACGTACAACGAGCTGCTAATTTTTTATTATAAATAAGGGTATAAATGTTCAACAGTTATTATATACCCTTGAGTTAGAATGTCCCAAAGGTTTTCCACTGGATTTAAGTCAGTACTAAGTGGAGTGCTTTGTGGCTGGTGCGTATGTTTTGAATTTGTTTTTAAACCATCAAATTAGATACTGGGTAATGCGTCAATTTTTAAACGATGAAAGACAATATTAAATTAATAATAAAAATCGTGATGGCGGGTCATTTCCAAAAGCCCAAAAATATTTTTTATATTAAAATAATATATTTATGTATGTATGTACGTATGTATTCAAGTAAGTAAGTGAGTCATTAATTAGCTGTTTATTGTTTATGATTATTTTTGTTTTTTTTACTTGTATGATATCAAGTTAAAAATGTTTGAATTAAATTTCAATTCGTTTAATTCAGAATCTTTTTTAACAGCAGCGAAAAATGTAAGATTGCGTTCTCCTTAATATTTTTTCATGGTCTTCACTGGCTTAGATAGATAAAATTAGTTATATAAAAAAGTAGTAATTATTAATTAAAATTAAATTTGTATCCTTTATTTATTGTTTTTTATTCTAAATTCGAATTCCTAAAAATTCCTTCAAGTATTTTTTAATGTGTCTAAACTTTTTTTTTAATTTTTAAAGTTAACCCAATTGTAGTTTTAGATACTTTAATAGTTCACATTAACACAATCGTTTATCTTCTACAAATATCTTCAGTGGTTATAGCGCCTCTTCAACAGCATATTAATTACTCAAAGTGAGAAGGAAGGATGGAAAAACAGAGAAAAGTTGAAAAAAATTTAAACATCAATGTAAAACAAATTCGCTGTAATCAAAGCAGTGTTGCCACCAAGAGCGTTATGAGTCAGACACAACACTCACATTTCACATAAAAATTAACACACACAACATGAGGGCTGCCAAAAGCTAGGCCGTAACCCTGACACAGGGTTGTAATGACCAATTATGTATGTATGTATGTATGTATGTAGATAATCGCTAAAAACATTGCTAAAAGCACTAAATTGGCAATGCTGACTGATACACATTAAATTATCAAATGTTTTTCTTGCGCTTCTCTCTTTGGTTAATTGTTTTTCAGCACATATTGTCATAAATTTTAGCGGTATGTTTCTCTTTGTTAACGTTTTGTGTATGCTCTTAAATTGCTGAATCCCTGTTAGTGCTTTAAGACTGCAACGTCATTGCATTGTGGTGATTATTATTTATTATTATTATGGTAATAATTATTATTATTAAGTTATAACGAACAACAATAATTTATTGTTATTGTTATTATTTTGCTTTTTTTAATGAGCATAAAGGTACATACGAGTAATTATTGTTCTTTATTTAATATAGAATACTATACAGTGTCTCAAAGTAATAATGGGACACACATACTTTCGTCCACGTTTTATATGATAATTTAGTCAATAGAACAACCCCAAATTTACTTTGAATTGTAAAGCACGTATGATGTTTTATTTACAAAATCATAATACATTAATCTGAGCTCAAAGTAATAATGGGACAAAAGAAAAGAACAATTCATAAAGTAGTTAATCTAACATTGTAGACAGATATTAATATTTTGTTGTCAGCCCTTTTTGTCGTATAACTGACTTTAATTGAATTGGCATCAACATCAACATTCTACGAAAGTATTCAGGAGATATCCTTCCCCATTCCCTCTTTAGAGCAATAATTAATTAATTTTTGGTATTTATTTGACAAGCTTATAATTTTTCCTCTAAATGCTTCCACACTCTGTTAGATTAATATCCGTCGATTGTTGTGGTGTTTCAAGCACAATTATATAGCAGCCAGCTGCTGGCATTGTATGTCTTGTGCTTCGGGGCATTGGCTTGGTTAAAGCACTAATCATTCGTAAGACCCAATTTCACCGCTGATTCCGTAAGATTTTAATGTAAAATATCTAAGTAGTATCTATGGTCCATAATTACTTCAACAATATGAAGATTACCCGGTCTAGCTGCTGATATTGCACCCCATACCGTGTTTTCCTGTGGGCTTAAATTTTGTTTGGTGAGGTCTGTATTCGGTTTTCTCCACACGTATGAAAGTCTATCTGAACGGAAACAATTAAATTTACTTTCGTCGGTCAATATTTCTTCACTCCAAAACAGAAAGTCCTTGCTTTTTTGTGTTGTTCAGCAAAATTAGCACGTTTATGTCTGTTAACATAATTAATATAAGGCTTTTTTAAAAAAGTTTAGTTTTTTTAGTACCCGGGCATTGTAAACATTTTTTCTGAAAATATTTCTTACAGTTTAAGGGTTAACTTTGCTTTTCAGACTTTTTTCTGCTTCAGCAGTTAATTTAGAAGCACTTATATCGGGTTTTTTCTTAACTTCTTATATTAACCACCGTTCATCTGCGTCGGAAAATACCTTCTTTAACACTTTAGATTTGGGTTTATTGACTATTTCAGCAATATTTCGTACGTACTTTCCTGATTTTCAGTGTTTAATTATCAATTTTCTGATTTTTGGCGCTGTTTGTGAATATATGGCGGATAAGCTGCTTCCTTCAGCCTGTTGGCTTTGTACTCCTGCTTTGACATTTTGACATAAAATTTCAATAATACACAAGCAAAAGTTTCACGACTACGGTTGATATGAAACAATTTTTTCATAACATGCACGGGAATCGGAAATTATGAAATTGTGATATTATAATGCGAAAAGTGCTCATGAAAACGATAATGATAAAAAACTTTTTGTTTCCCTGTTTCACAGAACCAGAATTGACCCCTAGGTTTATTTTTTTTAATCATTGTTGTTGCTCAAAATGGTTGTACGCTTCCCGAAAGTACCCTACATTCTTTACTAATGAGAAAACTTCTAAGCAGAAAGTTATTAAGATGTAGGTTTTATAATAAGTTAAGTACCTATAGGCCATTTCGTAAAATTCACAGGCATATGTATGTATATAATGATTTCTACAAAGCTCTTTATCAATAAAGAAATATTTTTAAAATATTTTAATAATTTGTATTATTTTCCTTGACCTATTTTTTAATTTTCTAAATTTTTTTGACACAAATATATATTTTCTGGTTATGGTACGCAAGGAAGTAGCGAAATATCGAAAAATAAATATTTCAAATACATATTTAATCGACTTTAAGATCAGATAATTTAACCAACACTAATATTTTAAATATTTAGAACTCCTTTGTATTAAATACAGCTACTTATGTTACTTTTAATTCCAATCGGTTAGTGTTCGACTAAAACTCGCAGCAAATTTCTAAAATTTAACAATTTAACTTTACACTTACATACATACATACATAATTGGCCATTACAACCCTGTGTCTGGGTTACGGCCTTGTTTCTCGCAGCACTCATGTTGTGTGTGTTAAATTTTATCCACGAGTACCGGGACTTACAGTTTACAGTCGACTCCGAACGACAGATATGAGAAGCTTTTACATGGCAATCAATTACTCCCAGAGCTTTTGCCAGAAGACTGCTGAGAGGTAATCGCCGAAAGAAAAAATTTTTTCAAGATGTCAGAGCTGAGATTTGAACCCAGCTCTATCGTCTTAGTAAGCCAACACACTAACCACTAGACCACGGCGACTACTTTACACTTAGTTCAAAATAAATCTACCTCTTATATTTGCGTCGATTTAAATTTGAGATACTGATGAGTTGAGATTATTGTGAATGTCATCTGTCATTGTGTAGGTTTTGGTTACACTTTCACTAAACGCCCCTAAGTTGTTTCAGATTATTCCTACTGTAATGTAAGAATGTTTTTTGTCAAACTAATGTGCGGCATAAATAGACACCACACATTCTACAATCCAAATGAATATTCTTAGACACCGCCCTTGAACCATACAATTCAGTAGCTAAATTATGGTAATAAAAAAGTGTAAGATCTTACTTTTCTTAAGTCTTTTCCTAAACTATTAGTGTACCGATTACGCACCGATAAAAGTTGGTGAAAAACAGTATATCATGTCTATTATGCACAAAAGTCCCTTAAAACTCGTTTTAGCATATTATTGATTTTGATGAAGTGAACGCACTTGTAAAAAAATTGATATATATGAACCTTTTCTCCTAAACAATTAGAATGTATGTACTTGAACTATCAAAGTAGTAGAAGTATATTACAAGTAAAATAAATTTAATAGTAGGATTTGTTGAGGAAAATTTCCCTTAATTGTTACTATCAGAATTATAATTTAAAAATTTCGTAAAATTAATCCATTTTGGTTACTTATTTTCTGTAATTTGGTTACAAAAAATTAAAGGTCGTGGCAACACTGACTGCATTCATCTCATCTGGTTATATTATTTGCTCTATAAATTTTCCCTTTATTTTTTATTTTGTTTCCTAAGTACAAAAGTTCAAATGTGTGCGTTTCTGTTTGGGCTTTTGTTTGTTTTTTTTAATTCGCTGAATACACAATTTTGTTTCGTTGCAATTCACTCGTTTTTAATAAATATACCAAAAAATGAACGGCAAGTTACTAAATAATTCTCAGCGCCTGGTATACGACATTCGCATTGTACAACAAAAATTTTATTTTTTAATGAATGTTTTGTTTAACTTGCTTGCTGCTTGCTGTTTGTTTGTTTTCTTCCCCCTTGCTGCATTTTTTTTTATTCTTAAAAATTAAAAATAGAATAATGTTTTTTTTGCTGCTTGCAAAATATTTTTATTTATTACTTACTCTCTTATCTACAATAAATACATCCATCTATACATATATGTATGTAAATAAATATGAATAAAAAAACAATTTTTCTTGTTTCTAAAATTAAAATTTAACTGATAGCGGTATGTTTCTTTCCACTCGTTACAAATTCCATTTCTATGAGTCGTATACATGGCTGCCAGATCAATTAAAGGTTTAGTTGTAGTACTTTTATTATTCTAATTTTAAACATGCTACGTAATATTATTATATAATATATAATGCATAACATAAACCCAATAATCACTAAAAATTCCTTTTCTCGTAATTCTATATATAAAAACTCCGCATGAAATTTCCCTTACAAAAAACACAAGCAAGCTTGCATAAAAATGGAAATACTCAAAAATATTTAGATAAAAAATAATTCCTATTCCACAACTAGGAAGTATCAAAAGTAAGTACGATTTTTGTACATAGTAACAAAATATATTAACCCTTAACGAACGAGCGCATTTTTCTAAAACTACGCACGACTTCGTTTCTCTTCTAACAGATAGTGCTCCGAAAATTCCGATAACACAAACTTTATTAATCGTAAATAAAATGAAGTATTTTCGCTTGATGCTCGGAGAGGAATGAGAGGAATGCGCACCAGAGTGCGACAAAAAACAATTGCCGATTGCCCTTCTTTGTTGCATGTATAATTAAAGTCAAACCTACAGTTTCCTAAAATATCCCGTCATGCCACGTGTATGGCGGCATTCGATTTTTTTAGAATATTTACAATATCGCGAGTATGGCGGCATTCGTTCGTTAAGGGTTAATAAGTTTTTTTGTACTATAGAAAAGTACGTACCAAAGATAATAAAAATGTGGAATGTATTTAATTCTGTCTTTTATCCAGATGTCACATATACTACATTCATATTGCCTAAAATAAAAATAATAATAATAAAAATGTGGAATGTATTTAATTCTGTCTTTTATCCAGATGTCACATATACTACATTCATATTGCCTAAATTGTCACTAAATATTAAATTCCAACGGTTTTTCAACATCTTTTGTTGTTAGTCACTCTAAAGTCTCTCACAAACTTAAATTTTGTTATCGAAAATGGGTTTGTGCGAATTGTGGAATAATCTATCTTTTTAAGTACATATCCATCACATCCCAGATATTTATAGAATTCCGTTTTGAAGATATTACCGAATTCACAAAGTTTTTTATCGTTCTTTCATGTATTGCATACAATGTTGGCTCTTGAACATCTATTGTATGTATATGAAAGTATTTTGTGTATTAAACGTCAAAACCCAAATAAGAAAAAGAAAAACTGTATTAAAAAGTTGATTTTTACAAACAAAATACATTTTTCTTCCATTTTTATATTTTTTTATTTTATTTTGTTTAATTTGCTGTTGACAATAAAAGAATTTTTTTGTGTTTATATTTTTGTCAATATTTTTCATTCACAATAACACAGAAACCAATACAACTTTTTTAAAACATATGAAAAAAAAGTGTATGAGTTGTATCAAATGTTTATATACAAATTACCAACAACAAGCGCACAACTATTGTAGTGCTATACAATCTAACAACGAATACAATGAATACAAGGGTTTTGTGAATTCAGCATATGAAACAATTATTAGCATGTTTTATAAAGAATTTTACATTACTACGTCCACAATCACTACTTTTTTAAGCTTGGTAGTGATATTATACTAGAGATGATGATCGGTGTATCCCGAATCCCGTTCATCAAATTGATATCTCCTTTTCGTAAAAAAATCGCGAACAAAATAAATGTAAGAAAATATCAGTTTTTTCAACAAAAGCTTTTTTTTATTGAAGTAAATTTGAAAAATAGAATTAGAGTATAAATGTATGTATATAAAATTTGAGAACCTAAATAAATAAAAAAAAAACATCAACAAAAGGTATTTTATATAAGTTTTATATTTTATATACATATGTATATATATTTTACCGTTACAGATTTTAGTTAGCTTAGATACAATTTTAAAGTCAAAACATCAAATCCTTAAATTTAATGGGTAGTTTGCAAACGAAATGAAAAATTCGAATTTATTTATTTAAACTTCCAAAAGCCAGTTTTGGATTTTTGTGAGCGAAAGATGCATAAAAATCATTTCAGAAATAGTATATTTGAATTTTCAAAAGCAATAGATGCAAATAGAGTAATAATAATAATAGTAATAATGCTAAAGAATTCAAACAAGCGTTACAAATTTTGAATTTCCAAAAATCATCAAAATAAATAAAAATCGTCAAATAAGAGCAAAAACCGTGAAATCGTCAATATGATATTTTTGTGCCGTAAAATCGTCAAATCTGGCAGCTATGTTTCCATTACCTAGTATGCTAAATAAAACTGAGTAAAAAATTTGATACACACACTTGAAATTTTTTTATTTTGTACTATAAAATACATTTATTAGTATAAATACAGGTTTGAAAAACAAAACAATCACAAATTGTGTATAACAATTCGACTGTTTGGCAAAACAGCAATCAGCAACTGTGTTTTGTTTTAATAATGCAGTAAAACAAAAGCCTTTCTGTACAAACCTCCTCTACTCGCTATATTTTGTTTTCTCTCTCAATCTTAATTTTTTTAAAACAACAAATCTGTGCGCAACATTCTTCTCTCTTATTTCCAACAAATCAATTGCTTTGCAAGCGAGTGTATGTGTGCTTGCTGATGAGAGCATGTTCATTATATCAACAAGCACTACAAAAATTGTTTCATTTCAAAACGAGAAAATAACATCTTCCTATGTTGTCATATAACAATGCTGTTGGCCTAATATATTGGCGGTTACACGTTGTCGTCAGTTTTGTTCGTAAAATAATTTTTTTTTCTTTATTTAAAACGAAATTGAAACACGAAACGAAAAAAAAAAGAAAACAAACAAACACACACACACACGCAATCAACTAACAAATAATATTGTTTCCCTGCCAGAAAGTTGCCACAAAATACCACCAAATATGATATTAAAAACCGCTAAAAACTACCTATCAACTCTTAAAAAAAGTGTCGCTAAATAAAAAAAAAGTATCCACTAAATAAATAATTTTTAAGAATTTTATTTATTAACGCAATTAAAAAAGGATTTAACAAATATGCATTAAAATGAAATAGATTAATTCAGTAAGCCATTCGTTAATAGATTCAATCCATGTTAGGAACTTAAATTTCAATGCTTGTAATCATATATGTATACCTAAAATCTTTTTTAGAACATCAAACCAACATTTCATATTACGACGAAGTTCATATCTGAAATTATAATAAATTAATAAAATTAATTTTTACTCTTTTAAATCAATTTTAAAATAAAAACAATATTATTACTACTGGTATTTAGTTCTCCTTTGGATAGTTGATAGATGGATATTTTTTTAGACACGTGCGAACACAAGTTAGTCCAAAAAATAAAAATTAATAGCAATTATTTTTAACACAAAGCTACATCTGGAATTAACTCTGTTAAAATAGGTATGAAAATAATGGAACCTTTTTTGTTAATTAATAAATATTACTACAGTGCATGCTCGGTATTCGCGACTCCGCATTATAGCGACGGCTCGGTTATTGAGACAGCTTTATTTTTAACATTGCAGGTTCTATAATCGCGACAGTTTTTAATAAATAAGGCTCAATTTCCGCTACTTTTATTGTAGATTTTTTTTTTTTCTTATTTGCTTTTTAGTTTGACCGACTTGTGAAAACTCTGAATAACTCGGTGATTCACCGTTCAGTTTTAATCAGAGAGGAAAATAATTTCTAGTGAAAATGTAAAAAAAAAATACAAAACATGCAGAAATTGAAACCTAATTTAAGAGTGCTCAATACATTGAAATGGCAGGTTCTTACTAATAATTTAACAACTTCACGCCCATATGTATATTATCGATATATATATTAAAGAAAACAAAAATATTCCAACTTTTAATATAAAAATTGCCGGTCTGGCAGCATTGTCGAATAATAAAAGAACGAGTTTTCTGAGAAACGTAATAAAACACAATAAAATTATTTACTGGTATACATACATTGTTCTTCAGTCATCAAAGCGTTTTTGGCTGTACGACTACTGCCAGTTTCTAAGTAAAATTTCACAAAGAGAGCAAAGTAAAATAAATTTGGAAACACTGTGATGAAAGAGACACAGTGCAATGATAATGATATGATAATTATATGTTAAATGCGTCTTCGTAATAGAGAAGTGTGAATTTAATAAAAATAAATAAATTGAATGTAAAAAATAAATAAATTATGGAAGAAAGTAGTGAAACAGCAATCGACAACAGAGACAAGAAAAGAAAATTATCATCTCGTATATCAGGAAATAAGTGTGTTTTGCCTCATTGTGGAAAATCTAAAAGAACTGATCCGCACTTAAAAATATTTCGTTTTCCATATCTTGATACATTTTTGATTAACGTATGGATGAAAAAGTGTAATCTTGATCAACAGCTTTTGGAAAGACCACAGACATTATACATATGCGAAAAGCACTTTACGCCCGACTGTATTGGAAAGAAATATTTAAAACGAAGTGCTGTGCCAACTTTGAACTTAACAGATAAAAACGATGACATAGTTATCGGAATAGAAAGTGACAATGGTAGACTATCTGTGCCATGTAAGCCTAAGGAATTGAAACCACCACCAGTTTGTGAAAATTGTCGTAAAAATTTAAAAAATGCGGAGTTTCATTCGAAGAGATATTCAAGTACGTTGAAAAAGCTTAAAGCTGTAAGAGATGAAAAACGTAGTTTTCAAATAAAAAATTATACTTTGAAAAGAAGAATCGATAGGTTAGAAAAAAGAATAAAGAGCTCAAAAACTATTGAACTTCAAATTGACAATTCAGATATTCATCCAAATGAAAAAACATTTTGTAAAATGCTTATAAAACAAAATAGGGGAACAAATGCTCGTTGGGATGATAATGAGACAAACTTAGCCAAAAGTATTTTTCAAAAATCGACTTTAATGTATAAGTTTTTACGAAACAAATTAAAGTTAAATCTACCAAGCACAGCGTCCCTATGCAGATGGAAAAACCGTGGTGAAAATTTACAACCAGACTTAAATTTATCCACGAATATAATAAATGAAGATGCAGAAATAGCAGATGATCTACAAAATGACAATAGCGAAAAAGCAAGTCCACAGAATGAAGGTGAATTAACTTAAAATGAAAAAAAAAAAAAAAAAATAAACAGGTTAAAATATTAACCATTAAAGTTGAAAATAAATTATAAGAAAAAATTAACAAAAAACATTCGTTTTATTTTACCTCCATTTCACTTTTTGTGTAAAAACAATTGACAACGAATTTCAAATTCCTTGGTTATCCTTGGCAATGCCATAAATATTGCGGAAAGAAACTACGAGTTTGAAACTACGTAAAATCGGATTTTAGCATAAGGATGATTATATTTCTCAGAGATAATCTTAGGTGTAGACACTCTGTTAAGCCCTATTTATCTGGAGTACATACAAACATACTGCGTAGATAGTTTTTGAAAGAACTACAAATACATACCTACCTATAATACGAGAATAATAATAAGAAAACAAAGCAGGCTTAAAAATGCAATTAATCATTTTTACAGCATTGACACTTTCCATCATAATGTAGTAATGATGTGTCACATAAAGCTGAAAATTTTTCTTAATTACTTTATTTGTAAATAAGCCATTAATATAACATTATAGCATTCAATTATCATAATCTTCTAATTTCACTGATATTAGGTACATATGTATGTATATCTTGACCTTCTTGCAGATTTTGTTTTAGCATTTTTGAATAGTAAAGCTATATTTACACCAATTTAAGTTCTGATCTGATTATAACAGTTACAACTCAGGCGGCTGAGTGCGCTTCTGATGTAAGACTCCGATGAGAACTTAGGTGGTGTAAATATATCTTAAGTGGATACAAATCCTTTTGCCAATTCTTCGACCAATTTTGTTAGGAGGTGTTTTTTTACCTCTTTAAAATGTTGGTTGTTTTTCTTCCACTACAAAGTAATGTATTGTACACCTAAGTAAATATTGTGCTCTATTCCCCTCAACATACATTTAGTCAAAGTACATATATGGCACAACACTTACATAAGTGTTGCAAACCATAATCGCAATTTTAAAAATACAACATCAAATTTATTAGTTTTGAGATTTTTTCAGAGGTTTTTTTATTTCTGTTCCAAACTACGAAATTTGGAATATTTATTTGTTGATAAGAAGACACCATTTTTAAATCTCTATCTATTGGTGGTCACATTAGGCAAATATTTAACGAAAAAAACGTAACCACTATTTTTTATATAATTCTTTTTTAAATTGTATTGTGTGAGCATTTTTTTTTAATTATTTAAAAGTAAATTTTTAACTAGAACTATTTCGATATTTAATTAATCAAACTAGAAGCAGTGGAAAATTAGAAAACAAATGTTTTCGTAAAATAGTGGTTATTGTCTAATGTGACCGTAGAGCTTCATGTAGTCTAATTCATAATTAAATTTATAAAAATATCACCATTACATTGTTGTTTTTGTTCAACGACTACCTGCGCAGGTTTGTGGTTTCTAGACTTTTGTCAATGTATTTATTTTGAATGTTTTTAAAATGTTCTATGGAAAACATTTTTGTTATTTACGTACATATGTATGTACATATTAATAAAAATTTATTTTAATTTCTTAATTAAGCAGCAAAAATTATGACCGTATGTAGACTTGTACGACCACTGTATGTTATTTATAGTATTGTCAAGAGAAGAGTACACTTAAGTTTTGTTTTTTGTATTGCACAGAATTGTACATTTTGTTGTTTTTCTCTCTCTCTGTTTTTGAAATCTCTTTTTATTTTCTCGCTGTATTATGCATGCAGTGTTTTCTGTGTGTATATATATTATGTCTATGTAGTTGTGCGTTAAATTAACGGACCATTTTTCTGCACCACCACTTTATTCTGTTGAAATTTTAGTTTTTTAAGCACAAGTTTCACTTGCTGGTTTTTATGTTCGCCTAATTTTTCCCTCGAATATCGAATCTCGATTTCGATGAGATTTAACGATATTTTTTTTCATTTTTTTATTTCATTTATATTATATAAAAAAAATCTACACAATTTTTAAAATCTAATTTAATTTTCCACAATAAGTATTATTTTTTGTTTTGTTTTTTTTTAATCGAAGAGGTTTTTTTTTGGCTTAGTAGTACTTTCGATTTATTATCGATAATAAATAAATTTTAAACAAGTATAACAGCAATCGGTGTTAGTCTGGGTCGTTTGTTTAACTTCGTTTGCGCGGTCGTTGTACGACAAACATTTGTTTGTGTTCAAAACTTGGTTGTTTGTCATGGCCGTATATTCGTTTTTAAGCTATTTTAGAAACGTATGTATGTATGCAGTTAGAACCTGTGAAGGGTGGTCATATACATACACATTTCCCAACAAACTTGTTTTTTAAAAATCGAATATTTTTTTATATAAATTAAATTATAAACAGCAATTCCATGAAATTATCCGAAGCGCCAGCTGTCTGGTAGCCATGCCAAAACACGACTGACTGATTTAGAAAATGTATTTTAAAAGTTAAGGTCTTGTTGTGTTTGTAAAACTTTTCGTCGTCTACACGAATAACTTGTCGTCACCGCTGTTTTGTATATCATTCGTTTTAACACACACAATTTGGTCTGACAACTACAAAAAATAAATTTTTTGTTTCCCTGACGTCTAACTTGGCTGGTTAGTGTCTGGCATACGTGTTTGTCTTGAAAGTGCTAGTGATGACAACTTTTTTATATAATTAAAAAAAATAACTTTAAAAATTTAAAAAAAAACACAAAAAAAATTAAATCAAAGCGTCATTTGGATGTTGTGGCATGCTCTCAAGTCTTAAATATTTATAATGGAAATACATTTGTTATATGCACATAGCTTTGATACGTTTCATTGAATATATTAACAAATACACTCACTTACAACAATCGGAAATGATATTGTCGATGACTGTTTGAACTTGTGTATTCTTCGACTATAACAATGAATAAAGGTGAATTGGGTCTCCAAATGGGAAGAAGTACTAGACCGATGAATTTCAGCTATACAACGAATATGTTGGTTGTCCAACGTATGAATGAGCAGCTCGGTGAAAGATTTCAGATATTATGAAAGCCAACGAAAAAACAACTCGCAATCGAATCCACGGTCCTAATTCAAGCTAAACACTAAAGTGTTGTGATATATATCCATTTAAACAACCCATTGGATTGTCAACCGCCTTGCCCTAGATTTAGTTTTCATTAAAGCCTTCTTCATATAGACACCCTTGATTGCAAACTTTTAAACTCACAGACTACTTGGGGTTATTTTGTCGAGGATCAAATCCTCCAGGATCAGTGCCTTTTATTTTCCTTCGACTTTTTCGGAAAATTTGGATTAACAAAATATGTTTCTCCCGAAAGCATTGTGTGGAATTTCATAAAATGCTGCGAAATCATATGAGCAGTAGTTTCATTGTATGCTTACCAAGTCTTCAGCAATGCTAAGTGTATTTTACTAAAATTTCACTTTAACGGGCGGTAACGATTTGAAAACTTTGAACCAATAATATACTAATCGGTTTTTAGGTGGTACAGTAACCCCCCGATTTACGAATAGGATACATATCTTCATATTCTACTGAAAATAAATAGATACATTTCAGAGATTAAGAACATCCGTAAAACGAGATCAATCTTAGTATATTATATATTAGTTTGTATCAAAAATATATAGATATGTATTCAAAATGTTTTTTATGAGAAACTATTTTTAGAAGCATTAGTAACAAAGTCATTAAAAAAGATTGTGATATGTTCACATAGTATGTCAAATAATTGATTAAAAAAAGCGTAACCACTAAATTATTGAAACCTTTATTTTGAGTTTTATTATTGTTTCATATTTAATTAATTAAAAACTTTAATGTTATTGCTTGTGTTTATCTGTTTTTAAATATTTTTTGTAATAAATATTTATATACAACAAAGTTTGTGTATATAATATTTTCATAAATTAGTGGTTAGTCTTTTTTTCATCAAATATTTGACAAATGCTTTCTACAATTTTCTACAAATAAATAAGCGCTTAAATTTTTATATAAATTAATGTGTTGTCAATACTTGTATACATTCAACCAACGAGAAGCTATACAGCAACTACGCCAGAGTTCATTTCGTTTTATTATTTTTTTGTTGTTTTTATTTATTTTAGTTCGCTTGTTTTTTCTACTATTTTGTAATTACATACATGTCTGAGAAAGAGAGTGCATGTGCGCCTGAAATTTTTGTATGAATGAAAGAACAATCGAGTAAAAAAATGCCAGTGCTCCTTAAATGTGTTTCTTGTTTTTGCAAATTTTGTTTGCCTGTTGTTCGTAACTTGTGTTGCTTGTATTTTCTGAGAGCCTGAACTGTTGTCGCATCAACATCGGTTTAAAAATAGTTTACGTACCGAGATTAAAAACCAACAACAACAACAAACAGATTTGTTATGGGAAATTATATTGTATAAATAAATAAAAGAACAAAATAAATCAATTTTAAAGATGTGATACAGATTTTTTGTAGAGGCTAGTAATAAAGTGATAGTAGATATACACCACCGATAACAGTTTGTGGAAACCTTAGCATAGACGGACAACAATAACATAATAAAATAAAATAAACAAAAAAAATAATGTGAGCAGCAGCAAGTTGTAGTCATTGCTAACGTACAACAAATACAGTCGAGACCAGTGTTACCAAATTTCTTGGACATAAAAAATCGGGGAAAAAATCATCATATTTTGAAAATCTTCAAACCGCAAAACTGCTTTATTTTAATAGGTTTTATTAATAAAAAATAAAACAAACAAATACTATTTAGCATATAATTTTATTTTGTTATAAAAAATACAAATAATTTTGTTTTAAGTTTTATTTTTAACGCAAGTCATAAAAGTGTTTGCCGATCGTTACGAATTCTTGAATTTACTAGCATTACGAAAGATAATATGGTTTAATTAATTAATAAATTTTGTAAATAGGTATTTATTACTATTATTAGAAATTTTGTTTAACTGTAGTATAAAAGCACTTTTGCCCTCGTATGCCAAATACACTTAAAGGTATTTTAATGTTTTTTTTAATAGATTTTGTAATTTCGTTTTGTTGGTGCATATTTACTTAACTAATTATTAATGCCAGACTAGTGGGAGAATTTCGTAAAATTCGAATATTTTTGGTTAAACTACTAAAGATTTAAATAGTTAACGAGAGTTATTCCGTTTCATTGCACAAACTTGTTTCAAATACTTTATTAAATTTGGTTCGTTTTCATTACTAAGGTTTCTAAAATTTATTAATTCGCTCT
Organism: Metopia argyrocephala; assembly: GCA_963576795.1. Classification (NCBI taxonomy): domain Eukaryota; kingdom Metazoa; phylum Arthropoda; class Insecta; order Diptera; family Sarcophagidae; genus Metopia; species Metopia argyrocephala. Next base: position 41,107,630 of record OY756208.1, read on the forward strand.
TATTCAAAATATGCATTAATTTTTATTTTAAAAGCAAACATTGTCATTTTGTATTTTCCAGCATCAGAAATTGTTAAAATGACGATAAATCAATCAGTGAGTGAACGTCTGAACAAACTCATATACAAATGTACATATGTGCTTGCATGCATGCCATCAACAAATACATAATGAGGAATTAAAAAAACTAAAAATTAAAAAAATTTAGAACCATGTTTGATAGAATCTCAATCATCACTCATCTGATGATGATCTGTGCTGCCATTACCCTCCGATTGGGCCAAGATTAGTAGTTTGTTCACAGCATGTTTATGTAACTTGAAAAATAATATGTACGAATAAACGAAAGCTACGCGAACTACGATCAATTTGGGTTTATTTATCGTACAGATTTTCTTTCGTACGCACTTACGTCTGTCAGTTATTTTCTTGGTAATAAATGCCTTCTATAATTATTCTTTTATAATTACTTTCAATTTTTATTTTTTTTTTAATTACTTGTATTCGCCGTGGTCTAGTGGTTATTGTGTTGGTTTAATAAGACGATAGCGCCGGCTTCAAATCTCAGCTCTGACATCTTGAAAAAAAGAAATGAAAAAAAAAATTTCTTTCGGCGACCGATAAAGTTATTGGGAAGATTGCCTTACCTTTAGGCTAAAGTTAACTTGTAATAACAGAAAGCAATTTATAGGTCTGATAAAATCCTGCCTTTAACTAACGGCAAGTTGTAATAATGGGCCTTAAAGTTCAAGACTTGACTAATTAAACCTAATGTGGTGAATCAGCACTAACTAAAAAATAAATAATAAGTTGTTATACTTTAGTAAATCAGTTCTTATTCAAACTATGCATTAATTTTTATTTTAAAAGCAAACATTTCCATTTTGTATTTTTCAACATCTAAAATTGTTAAAATGACGATAAATCAGCACAACAGGCATCAGTGAGTGAACGCCTGAACAAACTCATATTTGGACATATGTGCATGCATGCATGCCATCAACAAACACATAATAAGGAATTAAATAAACTAAAAATTAAAAAAAAAATTATAATCATGTTTGATAGAATCTCAATCATCATACCAAAATCTTATACATATCTAAGAGTGTTGCAATTACCCTCCGATCGGGCCAAGATTAGTAGTTTGTTCACAGCCTGTTTATATAATTTGAAAAATAATATGTACGAATAAACGAAAGCTACGCGAACTACGATCAATTTGGGTTTATTTTTCGTACAGATTTTCTTTCGTACGCACTTACGTCTGTCATTTATTTTCTTGGTAATAAATGCCTTCTATAATTATTCTTTTTTATTATTATTATATATTATTATTACTTTTAATTTTTATTTATTTTTTTTAATTACTTGTATTCGCCGTGGTCTAGTGGTTATTGTGTTGGTTTAATAAGACGATAGCTCTGACATCTTGAAAAAAAAAGAAATGAAAAAAAAATATATATATATATTTCTTTCGACGACTACCTCTCATCAGTCTTCTGGTAAAAGCTCTGGGAGTAATTGATTGCCATAAAAAGGCTTCTCAAATCTGTCGTTAGAAGTCGACTTTAAACTGAAGGTCCCGGTACTCATGGATTAAAATTAAAACACTCAACATGAGTGCTGCGAGAATCTAGGCCGTAACCCTGACACAGGGTTGTAATGGCCAATTATGTTTTTATGTATATATGATTTTGCTTGCTACCAATATATTGATTATTAAATTATAATAATCAAATACATATATGCTTAAAAATTCAAATAACGAATATCCTAGTTTAGTACCATAAAATTCTAGTTCTGCTCTAAAGTGTAGTGTTTGAGAATTGTATGAATTTACAAATATTTAGTAGTTTTTTTCTGGAAAACATTTTTGCAGATTTCTTTTACGGATTTAGTATTCTCTCATCATCATTTTCTGGCAACTCTGACCTCAAACCAATTATATGCTGTGTGGTTGTAATGCCAATATACGTTCGTGTGAATATAACGAAAAGGATGACAACAACGATTTAATACCGTCGAGATATGTTGAGTGGTATTTGTATGATTGACTGGTTGTATGCATCAGGGCATGTAACAATTTTCACACAAAAGAGCAAAAACGAATGAATGCCGAAAAAAATGTATAACTCGGCAGGTCTTCTTAATCTTGTCAAATAACAGGCAGCCTAGCCTACCCAGAGTTGTGATAAATGATTTAGTGATGAAAACTGAAACACATGATTAGCCTACTAACTGAAGACGGAAACACACGAAGCAAGAAAACGAATGAACGAGCCCAAACACACATACATTTTAATATGTATAGGTACATACTTATCAAAAGTGTTATTAACACGGTTACTAACTCTGCAGTTTAAAAAATGGCCAGATTTGTAGAACTAAATGGGTAGATGTTTAATACTATTGAAAACTGTATTTTTTATCCCAAAGGATTTTTTTTCACCTTGGTGTCAAATCAAATTGATTTTTAAACCTGTTTACTATTTATTTACATGTTTCTACGAGAATTTGTTGAAAACAATATTTTAAAAAACACTGACAATCACTAAAATTCTTCACGTTGAAAATGTTAAAAGCACAATGTGCTTCACCTAAAAGCGTTAAGTTGACAACTCTAATTTCCACCATGACTTCTCATTCTTGTTTTTATACGGCGCTCAACTTAATAATTTTTTTGTTTATAGTTTTCTTTTTTTTTATTTTGTAGGTAGTGTGTTTTTATTCGTACCTTTTCGTATCCTCATCGTATTTTTTCCAATATGTCTGCGATTTCTATCGCTTTGCTTTTCTGTTGTATGAATAAAAACGAGAAGGTCGTTGTGTTGGTTATTGCCGTGGTTTATTTTCATTTCTTTTATTTGCTTTCAAATCTCTTTTTTTTTGTTTTGAATGTTGTGTGTTTGTGTCATTCGGTAGTACGTTTGACTATTCGTCGGTATAGTTTTGCAAACTTCTATTTAATTTCGTGTTTTTTTCGTGTGCTATTTTAAAATTTGTTTGCAAATATTGTAATTAGTATTGTACACAAAATACAGGGTGTTTTGAGAATTGCTAAAATAAGTTCAGACTTATGTAAAATAAGTTCATATGTCTGGATTTACACTTGGGAAATTCAATGACATTTTTTAAAAACTCTTTTGCTCTTGCTGAAGTCAGGGCATACAATGAAAACCTTCTTTTAGAAAGTCTAAGTTTATTAGTAAGAGAGGAGAAGAGAATGTAATCGAGCTCCTCATTCGTAATTGTCAAAATGAAGTTTGCTGTAGTTTTGTTTTTGTTTTTTTTTTAATATTGGCCAGCTTTTGAGCAATCTAAACCTTAGACTCGGATTAGATTACTTATAGTAGTTGTATATACTTATACATATGGAAATAAATAATAATGGCTTAAGTTGACATAATAGCTTTTTCATTTTATTGCATATTTTTATTCTTTTCTTTAAGATCTATCATTTAGCTAAGTTTCAAGTATAAAATGTCATTATTAATAAAACTATACGTTGTACAGTAGGGTGGGTCAATTTTTTTGCCTACTAAGCGTATACCAAAATCGTAATCTACGAGAAATTCTAAAAACTTTTCCCAAAGAAACCATGGTTCTAAAATCAAAATCGAGCTTCCGGTTTTTTACGAGAAAATTTGGTGTTCAGGTCATCCGAAAATAATGCTATTTTTTTTTTGGAAATATTCATTGCAATTGGTGAATAGTTGACCTATAACGCTGGAAGAGGACTTATTTTAAAGGAAATTATCTCAGCTTTCTATATCTGTCCTCATTTATAGAAAATTTTTTACCAATATAATGGTTTTGGAGGTTTATGTCACAATAATAATAGTTTTAGGTTTTTAACAGCTTTGCTATTATTATTTTCACATAAACCTCCAAAACCATTATTTTGGTAAACAATTTTCTATAAATGAGGACAGATATAGAAAGCTGAGATAATTTCCTTTAAAATAAGTCCTCTTCCAGCGTTACAGGTCAACTATTCACCAATTGCAATGAATACTTCTAAAAAATAGCATTATTTTCGGATGACCTAAACACCAAATTTTCTCGTAAAAAACCGGAAGCTCGATTTTAATTTTAGAACCATGGTTTCTTTGGGAAAAGTTCTTAGAATTTCTCGTAGATTACGACCTTGCTATACGCTTTGTCATGTTTTTCGGCCCCGAACAAATTGACCCACCCTATTGTACAGTATTGCCCTACGCTTATTTACTTCAATTTCTAAATCCTCCTATTTTTTCTTACCATTTTCTAATAAAATTCCACGGTTGAATAACTTTCGTTTAACTGCGTTATTCGCGTAATTCCCTCAAATATATTTTCCCCAAAGAGAAATTGCACTTAAAATTCCCTCGTTTAATTATCCAAAATAATTATTTTCTAAAAACTGCAGCTTAACTCAACTATGTTTATATAGGCATAAAATGTCCGTTAAATTTACTTTCAAACTACTTTTTTTAAAAAGCCTTCCAATTAAGGTCTACCAAGTTTATGTATAAGTATAAGTAAAAAATGCCTTCATTATCTGTAAATTTGTTTTCAAACAATCCTCTACTCTTGTTTTTGTTTGAATTCAATACTTTTAATAACTTGGAATAAATTTTCAATCGAATCTAGGCTTAGGGTTTAAACAAAAATTCCAATTGTAGTAAATATGAATGTTAACTTAAAAACTAATTAATTTATTTTTCTTTTTTGTTTTAGGTAAGTTGCTTTGAAACTCAATGTGCAATATGTTTGTAAGTATAATCAGAATGCATTGAAAGTGTACTAAATTATTAAAATAAATAATTAAGAAATTTTGAATTCTAAATAATTAATTCACTAAAATTATTCTCGGTTTAACCAAAGAGTTTGTAGATAGAAAAAGAATGTAAAAAAAATTACGTTGCGTTTCGATGAACTAACAAATTCAAGATGCTAACCAGCAGAGTTCAATTCTTTGTTCTTTAATACAACACTCGAATTTATGTGTTTAAACTTTAAAGCATGAAGGTATTATTTTTTTGTACTTTTCAACATTCCTACATACATACCTATCTCTGTTGTATATGTACATACTATGTATTATTTAGAATTTTTATAAGTTAGAAAAATATCATAACAAATTTCTGAAAACTTACAAAGTGAATCATCGTCAAAAAGAAAAAAAACTGTAAAATTTTTTAGCCTTTGTACATTTTTCACAACCTTTTAAACACCCTGTAATACATTTTGTTATATTTCCATACCCAAATCCAATAAAATCAACATGCTATTGTGCTCCCACAAATTAAACACAACCATTTTAGAATAATTCCGGAAGGTCGGGTATTATTCACCACAACACAACATCAACGACGGAAACAAGAACAATAAGAGCAAACTGCCTAATCATTATTGAAGATTCGTCTGCTGTAGCTATTTTCACATTTCTCATGTGTTCGTATTAAGAGTTGGAATGACTGTCCAGACACAACAAAGTGCTAACATGTCTGCACTATTAGCCAACAGCCACACACGAATATATCTAGTCAAACCTGTTTAACAGTATTGTGTGTCTCTGCATACTTACACATAACAGAGTGTATTACTTATGCATGATGTTGTTTTAACGATTTCAAAATTCCGGTTTTGTTTTTGTTCTTCTTGATATGCTTGAGACATGTGTGATGCAACTGAAAGTATGATAGTAAAGCACAAAGCCAGAGGGAGAAAAAACACATTCTTTAAATTCCGTTAGAATGAACGAAACCGAATTAATAATAAGTTGCATTTGGCATACCAGCTGAGCTCTTTTTTTGTATAAATAGGGGAGCGTTAGTCAAGCGCCATATTTTTTTCATCTTCTTTTATTTACATTTTGAAAATAGTACTTACAAAAATTGTTCTTATTTTTACAGTGTTTTACAAGCACAATGGATTCCAACATAAATAAGTACATACACTTTCTATGTATGTATGTATGTAATTATTTCGTTTTGTAATGGGCTTTTTGTTTGAAGAAAAAGTTGGAAGAGATTTTTGTTATATAAACATTAGAAAAGTTTACTTTGAATCATATTTTCAGACTCTGTTCTCTTGTTTTTTGTCGGTTTTTAAAAATTCCATTTCTTTTTTTAAAGATTGTTTTATGGTTCTTCACTTTGTTGTTGTTGTTGTTTTTGCTACGAACTAAGCAGAAAACAACTTTGTGTGTACGATTAAGTCTGTACACCCACTGTTTTTAGTTTCCTTCTTTTCAAATAACTCAAGACTTCCCATGTAAACTTTCCAATGCGAAACATGTTCAAATGGTAGTGGGCTGGGCTACCAGATTTATTTTGAACTATTTTTTTACCAAACTCAATGTGAAAAATCGCCAAATTTGAAAGAAATTATCAGCCAGGCCCACGATATCGAAAGAAAACTTAAGCGAAAGAAACTCAGTCACTCACTGTGAATCTAAACTGCGGCCCGCTAATTGTCACTTTATCGTTCGCTTTGCTTTACGTTACCAACGTAATGCAAATAAAGAACAAAGCTGCCATATCAACATATCAAAAAATAATCGCGAATATACACTAAAAAAGCGCTGAAATGCTTAAATTGTACAGTAAAAAATGCAACCGTGTGCTAGTTTAACTTGACAGGAATGTAGTAAACAAACTAATTCCGATTTTGTTTATTTATGTATATGTGTGCAAAAAAATGTTGTGTTACCAATCGCATTTATTTTTGGCGACACAAAAATTAGTGTGCCGGAAATCAGCTGTTTGTCGCTTAAAACTACACGATTCGATATCGTGGGCCTGGCTGTATATTTTTGGAATTACCAGCCTACAACGTAGAAGTAAACGCTAAATAAGACGCCAAAACAGATATCAAAATCGCCATGTTTTGCGTGAAATTGCCGCATCTGACCAGCTTGCTGATGAGTTGTGTTGCAATTTTTAGAATAGCCAAGTTCAGATAAAACAATTGAAATAAATAAGGCAAGTTTTATTAAAAAAAGGGATCTTAAAAACTAATGGAATAAGTTAAGTAATAATTAAATATTTTATTTTACAAGCGAAAAACCAGTTTCCGAAAAATTTATAGCTTTAAATGACGATCACCCCTAACACGCCTTCTGTATAATTTTCTTCTAAATTCTGTTTTTATGTTCTGGACATTTTTTGTCTCTAAGAGTTCATTACTATCCACTGAGTTATTGTCCTCTGATGGTTCTGTGCTCAGTATGTCGTGGGTTGTAGTGTCTTCTGCTATTTCTTCTATGTGGATATTTTCATCATCAGAATTTTCAGGATTGGAATTTTCTATAAAAACGCATTCAGCGTTAACAGCGGCACAGTGATAAAACGAAGTGGCTTTGCCTGTAGGATTGTTATCGTTGGTGTATTTCTGAAAGAAACTGCGGCCTAAAACACGAAAAGCCATATTAGTTAAAGGATTTCTTTTGGATTTGAATTCCATTTCGCATATAAAACGGCGACGGCAAGCAGGCGTATCAAGACCTAGAAAACTGAACATGAGTTCACCAATTCTAAAAAAGAATTTTTTAGAATTTATTTTCGTTAAAGTGTTGAAGAGAAAAGTTCAGAGACTTACCTTTCCTCTGTCATGACTAATTGACGTGATGAATTCTCAGTGATTGGTAATTGTTCTTTATTTTCCTGATTGCTCTCTGGTTCATTCCTGCTAACACTTCTTCTTAGCCGGTAAGAGGGTACATCTGCGGGTACAGTATCTGCTGGTATATCTGCATCGGAGCTAAAAGAATGCGATTCACTGGAATAAGCCGAATACGGTTCAAATGATGGACCACTGCTGCTCCAAGAATGATCGTGATAGTGATCATGATCCAATGAATAAGGTATATGATCATGATGTGCAAAAGAACTGCCGAATATGTAGAGATAGGAATTAAATATTTATTTTTCTTTTTTTTATACACAATTTACTTACGGTGGATGATCCAATATAATTGGACTATCCTTATAGATCTCTGCGCCACATTTGTGAGGCCATAAATAACGTAAACCCAAATATACTGCACTGCCGACAAGGAAAGCCACCACTATTACTTTTATTTTCACCAGATACGCAATAGCCAAACCATAAAAGCCCCATAATGAATCTGTTTTGGTGGGTGTGGAAAAAAATAGAACAAAAGAATACTTTTATTACTTTCACTTTCTCAATCCCTGATTAATTATACAGATATCGTTGGGTAGATATTATTTAATATATTGCATAATTTTGCTTGCTGTCGTCACAAACTACTCGTATTGTGTGCGTGATCTACCTCAATTTATTATTTATAACCTGATATATTTCTCCTTCATTAAAAAGTGAAAAGTGTAAATTTTCTTTTATCACTTTATCGATTACGTTATTTAATTATCGTGATCATAATATTTGCATTTCGTATTTAACATTGAACGGCAATTGTTTCATAAACTTTCCATTCACTTTCACACTATTTTTGCTTAATGTTGGATCATCATATGAAGACCAATTTTCTTTTATAACATTGAGTGTTAATTGTAAATAAATGTTTTGATTTTTTAATATAAAAGAAGACAATTTATTTAACTTTATTCTTAAGAGGAATATTATGAAATGTTTAATGTCTAAAACAAGATTATGTAACATTAGCCATTTGGTGCTAATTAATGCATCACATCTACTTTAAAACAAACATATGAAGGCTAAAGAATGTTTAAATTTGTTACTCTACTTCTTTTTAAAAACATTTTTATAAAAGCCTTAAATTTTTTTTATAAACTAGTCTTTACTAGGACCTTAGAACTTTCTGATAACAAATTATAATACATATGTATGTATCAATTAATCTTACAAGGTGTGCGAGTTTGAACCTTTGGTCTGACTTTGGTTACTGTACCAGATCTCTGATCTTGCTTGTCAAGCGAATATTTTAGAATGATTAGTACGAAATTAAAGAAAATCGTTGAAGAGTGACAGTTCTTGGTTACTCGTATTATCAAACATTTTTAAGTTTTTGCGGAAGAGGGCCCAGCATCACTTAAGTAATACTTTATGTGAATACCAAATTATCGGACTCAATTAAAATATAATTTTGACTGAATTAAAACTTATGTGTGAACAGGGTATAAGAGAAAGCTGACATCATGGTATTTGTTGATAAATAGCAGAAATACATGTCCTGTAGTCGCCGTTAGGGTGTAGGCTTTGTAAGACAAGTGCTCCACGTTCAAACCCCCAGGTCTGCCATCTTGAAAAAAAAAGAAATATGAAAAATATATTTTTTTCGGCGATCACCTCTTAGCAGTCTTCTGGCAAAAGCTATGAAAGTAATTGATTGCCATGTACAAGCTTCTTAAGACTGTCGTTCAGAGTTGTCTTTAAACTGTAGGTCCCGGTACTCATGGGAAAAATTGACACACACATTATGAGTGCTGCGAGAAGCTAGGCCGTAACCCTGATGTCAGTTAATTCGTAATATTAATACTGTTGGACTTGAGAGGACTGGCATAGTCGCTCGTAAAAGGACCGTCGTATCCCATCAAAGACATTCAAAGATTCTTATAAGAATTCATAAATTTATAGGCGGAGATTGTGGCATACTTTCTGGTGGCAATAGTAAATGGAGAAATTTAACAATTTGTTATTGTTATATAGGTAGATAAACATGGTAAGAACTTGACAGAAACAAACCGGAAACCTCATGAGTCAATTGAAGAAAAACGTATCCAAAGCTGTGAGTTTTTACTAGATACTGAATTTTAAACGCTTATTGATATAAGCGCTAATATTTCCCACTAAAATTTCTGGGCTCAATATACTTCCAGAAAAATCAAGGGCTATGTTAACGCAGCGTATTGACTTTAACGATTTTCCGCACAAAAGTCAATGTAGTGCGTACTAGTTTGCAGCATAGGTTACGACGAGTTTTATGATATCAAAACCCTCTTTTCCCCTTCCAATAAGATATTTTATTAGACCAGCACAATGTACTGCATGAGCAGGGAACGTTCTCTGAGTGGGCCACCTGAACCAGTCAAACATAATTAATCTATATTTGCTACAGTTGATGATACAATTTTGGTATTGAAGTTTTCTCCTACTTAAGAAAGGTAAACGCAATTTATATAGATTTCAGTTGTACAATTGGTAGTATTGGTTTACGATTTCTTAAAAAAATACCATTCTTCCAATGAAGAACGTCTTGGACACAAGAATAAAGATGTACTATAGCTTTAGAAATTGTTTATTGGAAAATTCACGCCTAAAAGCCATCGACTACAAGCTGCGGCGAATAGAATACATGTGTGCATATGCAAATAATTATTTTTATGACGACCCGCCTACATAACTACACAGTCAACCCTGTAGCTGTGACCATCTTCGGCTAATTTCTATTTTTGTTAGCATATAGTGCATGCACATATGCATTTTAAAACGCAATGCTTCAAATATAAGTAAAACATAAAAAGCTTTTACAGGCTCCCCTGAAAGAGAATAATCAGCTTACAACTCAAATTTTTGTTTTGCTGCAGCCGTCTTGAAAATAATTAAGTAACTGACTACTTGACAACATATGCCGCGAGCTGTGTAATATTTTACAGACAAAAACTGTGGTATATTTTCTTGCGATTCAAGTACTCCCTTTAAAGAGAAGTCTTAAGCAAGCAATTGATTTCTTTTGCACCCTGTGGTTTCTATTATTTGAACTAACACTTAAATTTCACTGGTTTTTATTGTTTTTAATCATTTGAAATCACAGTTTTTGCACGTCTAATTCATTAAAAATATATTTCTTTTTGTCTATAACTCACACAAATGATGACGATGTCTTCTGCGTGTTCTCCCCTCTTCTTCCATAGCAGTTGAATCGCTTAAAACTAAATCTCGTTTATCCTCGGATTTCGTTTCCGTTTTGTCTTGTATGTCTGTGGCGGAGGAGTTTGAGGAATTTTCTTGGCACAAAACCAACGAGAAATAAATGCATAAAATTGCAAATGCTAACCAAAAACAATTTTTATGCATTTTTTTAATTAAATCTTTTGGTTGTTTTAACAAAAAAAATTAAATTAAATTTGGAATCCTTTTTCACAATTTTTACTTTTATTTTTCAAATTCACAAATTTTTAGCGTTATCGTTGTAACAAAAACAACAAACAATATCGGAAAACAATTTTTTTCTCTTGCACTTGTTGGATGACACGGCTGCGAATAACTGATATCGTTTACCGTTATTAACGCAGCTTTTTATATGCAATTCGAGAAATATAAAAAGTGAACGATATGTATACTATGCTGCTGGCTTCAAGTTCAAGGTGATAATTGGCTCAGTCTACACTTATAATGCTACAGCGTGTCTGGCTCATCAGCACATCAACTCGCATCATAACATGTACATACAAAATCATTGCAGAGCCCTTTAAAAACTAATTTTCATTAAACGTTTTTAATTCATTTCTATTTAATTATTGACTAGTTTGCCCGTAATATGAAGGAAAGATGAAATGAAACGGAACGCAATGAAATTGGTTCATTGTAAAAACGATTTTGCACCAATTCTATTACGACATTTCGCCGCTTCATCTGCATTTTTTTTTATTACGTTTGTTTAAGTTATACTTAACCCCCCTTTCTGTTAAATAGGTGAAGGGGAGTAAAGTGCTAAATGAAAATAATTTCACTTTTTTATTGTGAAACAAAATGAAATGTGTGAAATAGAGAAAAAAGTGTTAAAAAATTGTGGCAAAAGAAATTAAAAATAAAATAAAAAAAAAAAATTATAATCAAATCAAAAATTAAAATAAAATCAATTCCCTTCATATGCACATAGATAGTAGATCAACAGCACTAATACCTGGGGGCAAATTACGGCATTCGATATCGAACGAAATTTCATACAATTTTAAATCAATTTACATACAAATCTCGTTCAATATCGAATGCCGTAATTTGCCCCCTGGTCTTTTTTCGTGTCATAGAAATTGACAATGGATTTTAAAACTATTGCTTTCTTTAAGGCAAAATAAAAAATTCATTTTATTAAATATAGCTTAAGTGATGACCATAAAAGAATAGTATATAGACAGAAAGTAAATTGACTGTCAAATGACAAAAAAAAAGAAAAAGAATTAAGTTGTCAGTCTATGACATTTATTTAGGAACTTCTGAAAGTTCTGATTGTTAGAATTTGTTTTACACTGTGGGCAAAAGTCACGAAAAGATTTAAACAATCATAAATTTGTTGTTTTTAATTTTATTTTTTTACAAAATAATAAAACATAATAATTTTTTTTTTAATTTAGGTCTGAATGATCACGTCACGTAAGTGACCACCATTTTCAGCCTCGCAAAGTTGAGCTCTTTTAATAGCATTTTCCATTTCTGGCTGCAATGCTTATATACACATACATACATACATAACTAGTCTTTACAACCCTGTGTCAGGATTACGACGTAGCTTCTCGCATCACTCATGTTCGATTCCGAACGACAAACTTGAGAAGCTGTTCATGGCAATCTGTTACTCTTAGAGCTTTTGCCAGAAGTCTGCTAGTAGGTAGTCGCCGAAAGAAATATTTTTTTTTATATTTATTTGCTTCAAGATGTCAGAGCCGGGCATTGAACCGGAGCTCTCGTCCTAGTAAGCATTGCTCATATTTCAGCTTGAATATTCTCCTTCAACTGATCAAGGGTTCTGGTTTTATTAACATACACCATATCTTTCAAATGTCCACAAGAGAAATAATCAGATGCTGTGAAATCCGGCAAACAGGAAGGCAAATTGAATGCTGAATTTTTGTTATTAAACATTTGTCAAAAATCTGTCTTAGCTGCATTTTTGTTAAAGCAAAATTTAAACAAAAGTAAAATTTTTGGCAATGTCTCTATAAGAAAATAATATTGTTTGAGTGTTGCGAGTTCTTATTAAAATAGCCAAAAGGAAACGATCTTTTAGGTTCGACTAATTACCAATGAGCATAGAATCTTACAGCCTGCTTGTATATAGCAGACTCATTATCAAAGCTTGAACGAATCTGTTCTCTTATTAAACATTTATTTTTTCATTTCTTTTTTTAATCGAAATACAAGTGTTCCGATTGGCAATACAATACTTAGAGCTGAAATTTTAGGAAAAAATGAATGTATCCCTATGTACATACATATTTAATTTCTGATTTCAATCATCGTTTGTTCCTTCATCATATGTTGTACACACAGTACACATCGATTCAGTATGAAGTATTGCAATTATTGGGATCAGTCTATGGAATCATCAATATTTCTCTAGAAATTTGCAAAAATATTTAAATTTTGAGAACAAACCTTTAGAAATTAAAAATGATAAGTACTGCTTATTCAATTACTAAAAATATATTTATAAGTTTTTTCTTTATTTCCATATAAAAATATGGCAACCCTTTTATACGTATGGCAACAATTTAATGAATCATTATATTGTGGTTTGAAAGCTTAAACATTTAATTTTACTGAGTGTTTAGAACAAATCAAAACACACAAATGCGGTATTGAAATTAAACTGCTGAGAAGAAATTATTTAAAATTATTTAAATAGAGGTTTATTAAAATCGTTTAATAGGCAGGGAGAAGAAGATGCTCGTTTTAAAGAGGAGACACATAGATGTTTAAACTTCTCGTTCTAATTCTTTTTTTTTTCTTATTACTGGTCATGTTGTTGCCAACTGCCAACATTAGCAACACAAGTTGATACATACATATACATGTATGTATATACAAACGTAGCTTTTAATAAATGATTCTAAGTTTTCGAAATTTTCTTGTTTCAAATGTTTGCATTCTCTGTCCAATTTTTCGTGCGCTGATTTTTTGATGCGTGGCACAAACTGCCTACACCAACAACAAAGATTGTAACACTATATCGAACAATTCTACCGTTGACTGCATTATTTGTGTTTCTGTTTTTCGTTTTTTTCTTTTTTTCACTTTTTTTTCATAAAGCACGAGTACTTTTATAATACTTCGTCTTTTTGTTTAATTCAGCCAACTTTTTTTTTCTGTTTTATTATGGTGTCAATAAAAAATTATCGTCTTCGTACCTCTTTGATAGAATGACCATAATATGAAATTTGGTAGAAATGGATATGTTTGTCGTAATTTTGTTATAAAAATTTAAGCGTTTTTCCAATTTATTACCCAACAAAAAAATTTTTTATAAGCTTGGCAATGGCGGTGTAAACTGCATAAAGTCGTTTCATTCTCCACAGTTATATCCGTAAATATCCGTTTCTATAATTTAACAGTTCTATTATCACCAGTAAAAAAAAGTCTCACGTGAACACAAGTGGCAAAAATGCAAAGGAACTGATGTTCTGAGCAAAATTGAGAGTTTATAGTGGGCTCCGAATTTAATTATCTCAGAGTTTTTGCCAGAAGACTGCTGCTAAGAGGTAGTCGCCCAAAGAATTATTTTTTTTTTTCTATTTCCTTTTTTCAAGATATCAGAGCTGAGGTTTGAACCCGGAGCTATCGCCTTAGTAAGCCAACACACTAACCGCTAGACCACGGCGAATACAAGTAATTAAAAAAAAAATAAAAATGAAAGTAATTAAAAAAGAATAATAATAGAAGGCTTTTATTACCAAGTAAAAGCACAAAGTAATTACATATATTTGGTACTTGATTTTTCTAATTACTGAGTTATTGTAATGGCACTTGTACTTGTACTTGAATTTTACAGCTTTGGTAGAAACAAGCGTTGTTGTTCTTTTAAAGCCCATAAAAACTTAAAAACAGCAAAATTTTCAAGTTTTTATGACTTCTCGTAAATATAATTTAATAATAATTCAATAAATCAGTAAATTAAAAAAATAGTAGCGTTTTACTTAAAGATATTCATTAAATAAAAAAAAACTCTCTTTGTAGACTAGTGTTTTCAACATACATACATACATACATACATAACTGGCCTTTACAAAGCTGTGTCAGGATTACGGCCTAGCTTCTCGTGATTTCAACAACGTCTATATTTGTTTTAAATCAGTTTAATTGTATTTTTATTCATCTGTGCCTAAAAAAACTAATTAACGTTTATACAATATGCTATAGTAACCCCTTATGGCATGGTAACCCTAGTATTCAGCAGTAATGCTGCGCAGTGTTGAGCCAAACAAAAATAAAAAATAAAACATACCATACTCAAAAAAAAAAAAAATCGTCTTTGATTCTTGACTGTTATATGTCAATCCAACAGCAACAACAACAGCGAAAATAGCGACGTATATTAACGCACTTAAGTTGCTCATAAATTTAGTTCAGGCAACAACAATCAACAAGAAATACTTTTCTTACGCACTGCACTTTACTCTCTTTCAATTGATTTACAGGCAGGCGAATACAAATACATAGACTCTTCTCAAAGAATGCTTATAAGTAGTGTAGGCTGGCTTTTGTTTTTATCTAATCGGGAGAAATTGGGTGTTAAAAGGTACGATACATTTTCAGTAATCATCATGAATCATTTTACATCTCGTCCTATTTTTGTAGACTACTAGTTAACCCGGAAAACGTTGTTTTGCTATATAAATTTGTTGTAGAAAACATTTTTTTTGTTCAAATGTTTTTGACACATTGATATGAGCAATCAATGTCTGCGTTACTAATAATTTTAATAAATGATTATCCGCCATTTTCGGTACTCCAGTTTGTAAAAACGTAAACCTTATACACTCTATCATACGCAGATCTATCTAGTTTAAAATTTCAGCGAAGTCGGTACGTTGTTTAGGTGAGGCATAAATTTTCTCTTAGGGCGGGTCACCTTAACATAATATACGAATATACGAAAAATAGCTGTTGTCCGATTCTTAGACCTACCCGATATGCACACAAAATTTCATGAAAATCGGTCGAGCCATTTCGGAGAAGTTTGGCAACAAACACCGGGACACGAGAATTTTATATAAGTATTAGAAAGATATGTTCAGGAGAACATTGTGTAAAAAAAATCGTGCAAAAAATACAACCTACATATCGTCGGTTGACAGGTAAAACTCACTAAGTGCTATGTTATATGACTACAGTTAGTGAGTTTTACTTGTCAACCGACGATATATTATAATATCGTCGATGGAATTAAAGAACGCTGTAACTGACAAAACCTTAAATGTTCACCAGAGTTAAAAAACCTGTATGAAAGTAGAACAAAGACACTGGTATTTTTCAAAACGCAGACGGCGTAAATTAATTTATTTTCATCATAGAAATCTGGGACCGGGACCAATCGACGTGTATTTTTTTTTCTGATAAAAATGATGCAAAAACTTATTTTCAATTTTTTGTCAGTTACAGCGTAGCGTTCTTTAATTCTTGCGACGATATATTACATATATTGATTACAACACTTTGAAAGTCCTAAAAGATTGTAGGTACCTCTGTAGAATCTATAAAAATTATTTTGGCACATACATATGTGCCTATGCATAACAATTTAGACCAATTGCGTGTGTAAGTGATTACTTGTCTCCCTATTGTGGTCAATCTTTTCTTTCTTATTTTTTTCCGAAATCTTGTAAAATAAATCCGCGTCAAAACAGTATTGGGTGTACTAAGAAGAAAAGGAATTTGTGTTTGCATGTATGTATGTATCTGTGTGGTGTTTGTATACAAAATGCTTATTTATTTGGTATTGCTTCTGCTGCACTCGTTGTTCGGCTTTTTAGGAGGAATACAATTCGTGGATTAATGTTTTATTTTTCCTTTTTTTTTGTGATTTAATATTAAGCCTACTTTAGCTTTTGTTTGCAAGCCAACAAATTTCGATTCAATTACCATGTATTATTCAGTAATAATTTGTGTTCAAATATTATATTTTCCCAACTTATTTTTAAAATGAAAATTTATAATTAAAGTCTTTCTCTATTTAATAAATCATTTTAAAATTTCTGTTTTATTTTTTTTTTTTATTGAAAAAGTTTTATTATCCTTTTTCCAGTATTTCATAAGCACGTACATTGGTAAAAACAAATTTTAATAATAAAAAAATTCAATTAAAGATTTACATTTATTGTAGAAATTCTTAGCGACATAAACGGGAATTAAAAAAAAACAAAATATAGCATTCGCAGTTGAAAATAACTTGAACCAAAACACTTACAAATGAGTAGGAAATTCTGAATTTCATTCTCGCATTTAAGCGCTAAGATCCACAATTTTAAAAGAAGCGTGTGATGTTTGCTGGTAGTGACACATAAATTTCTACTTGTATGCCCCACAAGTTGTGTTTGCTGTTTTGTCTTTGCACATACATGCACATAATGACTCTTGTTACTCAGTTACTTTCTTACCAGTTGCCAAAAGCTCAATATCGCAACATAACCTAACAATTATCAAAACGTTTGGTATAAAATAAAAAGGACAGTCACAGTGTAACACAGCCAGTCAGTCACACTATCATTTTAACAAACAAAAGCCATCCAACATTGATTTTTGTGTTAGACGTAGACGACAGCAAAATTCAAAAGCAAAAGAAAAGGCAACGCACAACATCAACGTAAATAAGACGATATGTCACGATGTGTTTGTTGTTTCTGTAGTTAGTTGATGATGTTAGCCTTAATGTACTTACATACACACATGCATACATACATACAAAAGTATTTTTTTGTTTGCCATTGTTGCTGTTGCAATTGATGGCGCTGTCGCTTGCTGGGTAATGTTTGTTCCAATCCATGCAATTGTAATTTTGTTGGTTTGTTACCACTTATTTTGTTGGCAACACATTTTTTGTGTTTTTTTTTTTTTTTGATTCGTTATTGTATTTATTTGTACCACGAGTTAGTTTATAACGTATGCATGTTGGCTTTGTTGTTGTTATATATCTCTAGAAGAGCTTTTGGCATTTGCCTTGGTTTTGTGCTCTTGTAAAAGCGCATTCACACATCAGTCGCGTTTTTCATGCGCAACTGAAACGGTAACGAGATTCATAATTTTCATGTGGGATTTAGTAAACAACGAATGAAAAACATATTAAAAGAAAATCTGTTAAAAAAAAATATATAAACAAAACAACTATAAAAAAGTATTGCCAAACTACGAGTACATTTAAATTGCATGTGTTTGCTTGTGAACTTGCAAAAGTTTATAAAAATACAGAGTGTATGTGTGTGAATGTGTTAGTGTATTTTATTATAAATTCGCTTTAAATTTTGTGAACAATTTTCTATTGTTCTTTTGTTGTTGTTAATAAAACTCTTTAATTATAGATTTTTATACCGGACTAACCACTCTCTGGTCATCATCTCTATTATGTTACCTGTGTTTTTCCTCTCTCTCTTTCTCTCTCTATTGCTGTAAACTTGTTTGCCTATACGTAAATGTAATCAACTTTAGTTTTATTACTACGTTTATGGAAATAAAGAAAAAAAAAATAAGAAATTGTTACGGTGCGTTTCTAATTGTCTTCTGCAAAGGTAGCCATGTATAAACGCTGATTTTAATAGGAAAAACACAATAAAGGCGTTTGGCGTCTAAACGTGTTATTCTCATTCTCATTACCATTACCTGCATTAACAAATAGTTTTAAATACTAATAAAGTATAAAGTTTTTATTCAAATTTCTGTGTTTCATGAAATGCGTAAACGATACGTGATCGTGATTGTGCAAGTGATAAAAGCTAATGGTGTCTGTGGCATGACTAAAATTGTTTATGAAAAAGTCTGTGATTTTTTTTTATCAATTAATTGCAATAATTTGTACACAAAATTAAATATAAAATTAGATGACATGAATCGAAGTACTCGTACATGTGTATTATCTATCGATTTCTGATAAATCTTCTATTCTTTAAAGTTAACTTATTACCTTGGACTTGTAACATTTTTTTTCTAATTTTTTAGAGAAATTAAGCTATAAATCTGTACCATGGCAATATATCTGCCGAAGTAAACCGGGAGTCAAGCAGGCCAAAATCTAGGGAATAAACAGTTTTAATCTAAACGTTGCGTCTCTATACTAGTGATTACACACTTTTCGTCGATTATTTGTCTAATATGACTGTAGCTTGAGTTTTGTAACCAGTTACTTTCTTAGGAATTATGATGTGAAAAACCTCTCCAACGGTTTGTCTAGACTACTTTAAAATAGCAACAAATGCGGTCGTATATACTTATCATTCATTGTTTGCCAACCATAGAGAACGCAAAAGAAAATTTTTTTCCAATTTTCTTTAATTTTATTTTTAATAACCACAAAAAGTATTTTAATGGATTATTGTTTATAGAATATGATTCAAAATAAAAATGTAAAATATTTTTATGTTAAATTCTAAAAACAAAGGATAATGACGATGAAATATGTGATTATGAATAATTTTTTTATTTAAAAAAAAAAAAAAAGAAAAAATGAACAATCCATGTGATTTTCGACAAAGAAATATAATCAAAGGAACACGATTTCAAATTAAATTTCAAGCAAAAATTTAAACATTTTCGATGACACCATAATTTACAAATTGCTTGCTGTGATGATTTAACAAAATTCCTGAATCATATCTCTGGTTGATTTCATAATTCTATCAGAGTTTTAAAAATAAATTTCTTATCACGTCTTCTTTATACAAAACATTTTGCCGAGGTTTGAAAAATATTGCCTGTTTTAAATTCAGGTATAACATAGCACAGACCCACATATATATGGGCAAAGTGGTTAAAATTTAGAGCATTCTCCCAGGACTTTTAAAAATATGGAAAAGTTGCCAGCAAGTCTGTTTTGTATTTGTCGATTTCCGAAAAGTTGCAAATTCATAGCATTTTTCTATACGTTTGCGCAAAACGTTATCAAAATAAGTTTGAGTTTTACAGGGTGGACAAGGTGGGTTGACATTTATTTAGAAAAAAGATGGGAAAAATTAACTATGGAATGCCACACTACTATTGTTTGCATCGAACGTTTGTGAATTGGCTGTTTAAAAAACTGAACGAAAATAACTAATTTTTCAACAAAATCATCTTTAGTGAGATAAGACCATGATTTTTTGTGACCACAATTTTCAGTGACCTTAGGTTTAAGCAGGGCGGCGCCACTAACCACATAGCCGGCCAAACAATTCAGTTATTACATAAAAAATTTTCCGGTCGCGATTTGGCGATACCAATCGGCCGCCACCTCGTTCTTGTGATTTAACGCCGCTGGATTTTGTCTGAGGACATTTGAAAGACCTGTTTAAAATTTTGTGATAAAAGTGCACCTCTAGTTACGTGCTCCATAATATCTTGTTATTAATTCCCATATTTTTACTTTATATTGGTATCAATGTGTAGTCTAGTGGTTAGTGTGTTGGCGTACATGAGCCCAGAGTTCAAACCCTAGCTCTGTCATCTTAAAAAAAAAAAGAAATATAAAAAAATTATTACTTTCAGCGACTACCTCTCAGCAGTCTTCTGGCAAAAGCTCTAAGAGTAGCTGATTGCCATGAACAAGCTTCTCAAATCTGTCGTTCGGAGTCCACTTTAAACTGTAGGTCCTGGTTCTGATGGATAACAATTAACACACACAACATTAGTGCTGCGAAAAGTTAGGCCGTAACCTTGACACAGGGTTGTAATGGCCAATTATGTATGTATGTATGTATGTGTGTATTGGTATCAACAATACTGAATTTTTCAAAAAAGGGTGCTTTTAAGCCAATTTATATATTAACCTTAAATTTGCCCACCCTAACATGTGGAAAAATCAAGAATTTTGTAGATAGCAATAGCCACATAAGAAAAGTGAAGTGTTATTACAGTGGTGAACAATTCGCAAAATTTAAAATTAAAATACGCGTAGACTCTACTTCTCTTTGTATGCATTACAGTTTAATTTTCGTATTTTTTGTATACATACATATAATGAACTGATATATGTACATAAAACAAAAATTGTAATACAAGTACGTGAAGTTTTGTAAAATCTCTTATCGATTGTTTCATTTTTATTTTTTTATTTTACCTTTGCTTTCTAACTTTTTATTATTGTACTTACATGCTCGTACTTAAGTGGTGGCTTATCACGAAAAGTTAGTCGATATTTTATTGTATTGTAACATTTTGCTACACGTAATGCGAGCTACAAAGTCTAGCTCCTTCGATAACTGTAGTAAACTAGCATAGCACACTACTCACGATAAATTGTTATCTCTTGAACTAAAACAAGTGCAAAGCCCATTGGAACAGGTGGAATTTGAAAACAATATTAATTGGTGAGGATTTTATAATGCGAGAGAGAGAGAGAGTGAGGAAAAAAAAAACACTGGTAAACGGAAGGAAAGAGAAATTTGATTCTTAAATACACATTTTTAAAGGACTCTAACTATCTTTAAGAGATGTTTTTCTTTTTCATTTTCTAATTTTGAAAGTCAAAATGCCGAAAGTCATTATGTTGTAGGAGTTCCAACAATTTTGTATGTCATACCTATATAAAACCGAAAAAATACTGCGGCCAAATTACGGCATTCGATATCGAATGTAATTTCTATGTAAATTGTTTTAAAATTATACATATGAAACTTCGTTCAATATCGAATGCCTTAATTAGCCCCCTGGTTTTTCTTAGTCTGTTAAGGGCTTTTTAAACGTTGTCAATTGATGGTGGCAATATTGTTGAATCTTCGAATTTGCTGTCAGTTATGTAACTTAACACTTGCGTAATAGAATGCTTTACAGCGGCTGGAAATTGATTACAAACTTTTACAAGCAAATAGAGCAAAGAACAATAATATTAAAGGGCTAACAAGAGCTAAATTTAGGTTTAACTTGTACTTTCGAGGTAAAATTAATTTTATGGGCATAGTATGTAAACAAGTAAAGTAATATTTTATTTACATTACAGTGTCGCATTCTTCTTCTTCTTCAGTCCACAAAACAGATTTAATAAAATATTTTGATTTCTTATATATTTTGTTTGAATTAATTTTTAAATAAACTTTTTCTGTTATATCGTAATCCGAACAAAAGCACTTTTTTTAACCCATATATTATAAGAATAGAGCTATTCGATGTATTAAAAGACAGTCTATTTCGTACTACATACACATATAAGTATAACATTGAATGTGCTTTCTACTTCTGGATTTGAATAAGGCAGTGTGAAGAGTCTTAAAACAAAACATTGTTTATAAAATGGATTCTCGTTGGCTGAATTTTTAAAATGATTAACATGGATTCAAAATGCGTAACTAATATTCCGCTTATTTAGTTTTAAATTTTTACAATTTTTAAGTTCCTGAATTTCTCTACAAATTCGTTGAAAAATTCTTTATTTCCACCTTGAATATCCTTCATATTGCAGGAACAAATATTTGGTACACTAAATGCAGAAATGCTCTGTATGCCTTGTGGGTAATTTTGCTCTTATTTCATAAAGTTTTAGTAAATTTTATCAATTATCAATATCAATAATGAATTTCTTTTCTGAGCAAGACATTTTCGTTTCTGCACAAGTTTTCTCAAAACTTAACCAACCCAGCGGGAAAAGATTGATTACCTTATTTTATAATCAATTAAATAATATATTACTTTAGAATATATTACTTTTGGAATCGAGAAGGTAATTTAATGTGACACACAAGTAAATATTGATTACCATGTGTATTCCCACATCTATGAAGCAAGAAGTTATTGTTTGTTGGTTTTTGTCTTTTTCGTATACTTTGTTGAAAAAAACTGTAATTTGGTTTTTTTCTTCTATTTTACATATCGATTACCATGTACATTCCCACATATATGGAAGAAAGAAGTTATTGTTTCTGCGTATATTTGTTTGTGGATTTTTTTTTTCATAGTTAGAAACTCCGTTATTTTTTACGCAAAAATAAATGTATTTTATTAAAAAATGCAGTTTGTGTTTAAATGCGCAGAAGTGCAGACACCAAATTTTTGTTTAAGATTAATTAATATGTATGTATGTATAATAGTAACTATTCGGGATTATTTAAAACTTAAATGTTTGCAAAATGTTTTTAACATGAACATGGTAAAGAGTAAAACAAATATTCCCGAATAGCTACTATTATTTTAATTATAATGGGGGAAATTAATTTATTATTAATATTTTAATGCATAATTTAATATATTATAAATACATTAATAATATAATGCATTAAAAATAATGCATCATAGAATTTATACCTTCAAATTATTAATAAATAATAACTTTATGCATTACCAATAATGAATTCTAATACTTATTACGGGGGGACAGTAAAAGAATTTATTACTTTCGTAGGACATGTTCTGTGTTAAGCGTAATGCTTTCCGTAATCAATAGATTATACATTCCTTATATTACCTTCTCGTTTCTCATTGATTACCATTTCCCGCTGGGAAGATAGCAGTTTTCATCTACATCTGTATATATATATATATATATATATATATATATATATATATGTTTCGAAAAAGGGGCTAAAAGTGCTCATTACTCAATCAAAAATTGCCATTCCACCTCATATTTAAAAAAAGGGCTAAATGAAAAAAAGCGTGCAGCGGACAATTAAAAAGAGCTAAAAACGGCATAAAAGGGCTAAATTGGCATCGCTGTTCTTCATAATTTATTTTTAATCTCTTTTAATGAATAAACTATTGGTAAAACATCTTTTGTGATTCACTGTGCCTACTTATGTATATACGATTGCATTCGCTCACTCACTTTTTTAATTTTTTCATTATTTAATTCTTAATTTATTTTCGCTTATATGTACTTATGTATGTATGTATACAAAAATAAGTGAGTATATACTTATGTATATTGTACTTATATACTGTTTTTTTATTATTTATGTACGAAGTTTTTTTATTTTGTATTTTTTTTAACACACATCGTCGTCATCTATAAATTTTGTTTACTTTTTTTTTCCTTCTGATTTTCTACGCCGCACTATTTTATACACATTCTACTTTAAATGCTTCTTCTTCTTAATAATTTTTCTGTAATATAATTTGATTTTTATACAAGTTTTGTTTTTGCTTTACTTGTTATAAATATAATATTTTATAATGAAAAAAAAAATAAAAATAATTGTTTGCATGTTGTTTTCGATGCTATTGTACTGGATAGTTCTTTAATAGAAAAAAGAAAAAGAACGCAATTCTCTTTTCGCATTCGAAGTACAAGTAGTAATCAGTGTTGCCAAAAGTGCAACATAGTACATGCATACTTACGTGTATATGTATTTTGCAAATTTTGTCCCCCTAAAAAGGCAATTTTAAGATTTGAGGATTGTTGCAATAGATTAGAGTAGTCGCCGTGGTTTAGTGGTTAGTGTGTTAGCTTGTTAAGACGAGAGCTCCGGTTCAAACCCCGGCGCTGACATCTTCAAGCAAAGGAATACGAAAAAATATTTATTTTGGCGACTACCTCTTAGCAGACTTCGGGCAAAAGCTCTGAGAGTAAGTGATTGCCATGAACAAGCTTCTCAAGTCTGTCATTCGGAGTCATCAATAAACTGTAGGTCCCGGTACTCATAGATAAAAATTGACACACACAACATGGGTGCTGCGAGAAGCTAGGCTGCAATTCTGACACAGAGTTGTAAAGGCCAATTATGTATGTATGTTTGTACTATAGGTTGGGATGTACCGGATGACCTAGGTCAAAAAGGTTCATTGTAATACCGCACAAGATAATGTCCTTAAATACTGCCAAATCCTAGACCCGCTTCGATAACGAAGTGACTCACATAACCCACCGGAATATCCGGTATCGAGCCAGGACCATTCAGTGGCCAGAAAAAATCCCCACCACAGACGAAATCCTTCGTCTAGGTAAGACCAATTGTTGGCCACTTCTTCTCCGATCAACAGTTGGCTACAACTCCCTAGCCTGTATACAAGAAAGACCCAGTCTCTATCTTCTGGAGAAAAAATCACCGGCACAGCTGCTAAGACGCAGAAGACAAGTAGAATTAAATTATGGCAACACTGTTGACAGTATTTAAGGTACCAAAATAGAAAGGACGTACATTAGTAATGAAAATAAAGGACTTATTAGGATTATACTTAGTAAAAAGGGAGAGGATTTAAAACGAAACAAACAAAGAAATTACACATAGATTAGTCATGTAAAATGAGATTCTTTAAACTGTACTAAAGGCATTTTCTTTTCTACCAAAAAATTTTGCCTTTTTAATTTATTTCTTTTATTATTAAATTCGTCATTGGACTGCTTTGGTACTTTTGATTTAAAAAAAGTGCTAAAACAGTTACATCCCTGACAAAAGTTCAACAAAAAGAGGAAGCAAAAAAAAAAAGAGATATGGTGTGAGAGACCTGTACAATATTCATTAGCATTAAGGATAAGCAAATACATATTAAAGAGATTATACTGAACACAACCATGTAATTTCTGTTAATTTGATAGTATGGGGAGTACATATTACACGCCTTTATACAAACTCTCTTCTTATTTTTAGGATAATTTTCTTATTAATTTTGCCGCTATTTTAAAATTTCTTAAGAATTTAGTGTCTCAGAAATAATTATTTGCCCGAATTATTATATTTTTTAGACTATTTATAAATGATGATTGTTTTTAGGTGATCGTCCGAGTTTTTTATATAAATAAACCGGCTGTTCAAATTTAACTCTGTTTCTCTGCATATTGTTAATACAGTACAAGTAGTAATGCTCGATATTTATCTATGCAACGCATAAATGTCGGTGTATAGAAGCTTTAATTTTAAGTTGTAAACATTCGGCTGATATGGCAATGACAGATTTCCGTTTCCGTAGTGCTCACCGATAATACAGATTTGAAATAAAATTTTTTGTTTTATATTTCAACACTAAAAACCTAAAAATAGAATTATAAACAGTTAAAATCATTTCATTAACGTGAAGAAATACATATTTAAAAACAATTTTGGAAAACTACAGCACAAGTGTTTTAAAAAAGTGTGAAATTGTGAAATAAAAAGGATTTTTGTGATATTGTTTTTCCTCATCAATGTTGTAAAATTACTTGCAACATACTAGTGGTACCAACTACCCACAGCAACTTTCGTGGCAATGCAAAATTGGTCTACTTATTGGTCACCATTACATTCGACAACATTGCCAGTAACACATCAAGAGAATTTTCTTTATCGTAACGAAGGCGTTTACAGTTGTCAGAATTTAAAAACGGATCTCAATAATGTATCAGCGGTTCCCGGCATCTACTATGTCTGCTACAAGGATATTAATGTAAGTTTAAATGTGAATCGTACACTATTTTATAGAATATGTATTGAAAATATATAGAAAATTTCAAAAATTTTCAGGATCGAAAGATTGAAAATCCAATATTTAGGTAGAGGTGATTGTTTGCCGATTAAGGTTTTCAATCAACGTCTGCATATCGGTCATCACTAATATTCAGTTGTATAGTTATGCATAAAGAACTTGTGCCTCATCGGTTTTAACTCAGTTTTTTTTGTGGTAAAACATCTATTGAAATACCTTTAGGACGTTGTTTTTGTTCTATTGTGAGCAAATACGGCAACTGTTTTTGAATTTTTTTACAAAGCTTTTTATAAGATAAATTATCTTTAGAAACTTATTTTGTCCGCATTAAGTAAACGTATCTGTCGTGTAATCGCTGCGACTGGCAGGAGACGAAAACATAGTACTTTTTTTTTGTATCGTAATAACATGTTACAGTGCACTCGCGGTAACGTGAACTAATTAAAACAAAGGGAGATCATGTTAGCGAAATTGTTCACTTTAGCGATTGTAGAATTTCACTACAAAAGTATAAACATTTCCAATATAAACCGGTGTTTTACACACTTGAAAGTGAAATTATTTTCTTATTTGAATTATTAAAATACTTATAAAACTAAAACAAAATGAGATCACGAGAAAAAATGGTCGTTAATTAAATTTTTTTTACCATATGTCATGGATTTCAGTGGTGCCATCAACACAAGAAACAATGGCAATCTAAGCACACCATAAAAGTTAATAAAACAAAGCTTTAATTGTTATACCAGAGTCAAGAAAAAAATGATTCACGTTATAGACCTTTCTAAGTTTGTTCACGTTACAGAGTAGTCAATGTAAACAAAAGCTTGTTCACGTTAAGCAATGTTTACGTTAGACTGTGTTCACGTTACCGCGAGTGCACTGTATTATAAAGAACATTTTAGTGTAAAGATACATAAAAAAAAATTAAAATTTTTGTCCTCTTTACCTCTGAAATCCTTATTTAGTTTAAATTGTTGAACATATTTAATCCTCTTTTATAAGTCTGTATTGGATTTTTGTTGTTCATTTTTAATATCTGTAGTCTTTATAGGTATAATTTTAAAATTTTGCTAAAAAAAACAAATTCCAATTCACCCTCATTTGACTTATTTATTGACAGCTGATACGGCTCCTGTGCCACCGCTTGGAAGAATTACTCTTCTTTTTACAAACATTTTAATTTGGAAATAACGAGAAAATTTAGTTTAAAAATGACAACAACAACCACCTTTTTTTATATTTCTAACCCTTAAAAATCAATAAAGGAAATATACTGACTTGACTCATTCTTTGTTGCTTTATGTAACATTTTACTGTTTTCTTCTTTTTGTTTGTTTGTTTGTCTTTTAAAAATTTCCTTTTTAATTTATTTCTTATTTAAATACGAGTACTTTTGTTATTTTTTTTGTTATTCTTTGGAACTTGATGCCATTTTAAGCTTTTGTGTTACACCATTTCCACCTTTATAATCCCCATAATTTCTAATACTTTTACGGGGTTAATACAAGTACTTTTTAAATTTTGTTATTCACTTCTAAAAATTTTATTATCCACAAAAAAGTCTTAATTTATAAAAAAAAACTGAAAATCTACGTTTTGTTTGAAAAGGCAAAGGTGCCTATCAATATAGATAGGGTATCCAATTTTATGAATCTTTGGATTGGCGCAATTTGCGTTTTGAGGTGCTGTGAAGAAATAAAAATATTATGGTATGTTTCTATAAAGAAACGATTTCGAAACACAACACATCGTGTTTTTGTTTGTCTTTTTAATATGAAATTGTGAACGTTTGAAATTGCACATTTTACAGAAACCATGGGTGTGCCATAAATTTGTAGGATTTCAATGAATTTATATCAGTAAAAAGTGCCACTTTATAAAGAAAAAATGCTGAACTAACAATTGTTTCAAAATCTATTGTGCTAAACTGAAAAAAAAGTACTAGCTTTAGCATAAAAATCTGTAAAAGGCTCCTTTGAGAAATGGGCTCTTAGTTCCCAATCTATCTATATAAATAAAAATCAATATTGTTCGTTGGTCATCGCATCAGTTGAGAACGGCTGAACCGATTTTGACGATTTTCCTTTCTAATGATTGTCGTAATTCAACTTAGGTTTTCGAAAAGAAAATTTTGCCCCGCCCACTTTTACGCCAACTTTTTTAAATTACCTAAAATCAGGAAACGGCTCCATCGATTTGACTAATTTGTCTTACAAATGTTTGTATTAAACCAGTTTAAGTTTTCTTCGTGAGAAAAATTTGCCACGCCCACATTTTTCTAGTTATCTCCAAATACTAATTTTTGTGTATCTTCAGAACGATTACAGCTAAAGTTTCATAATTGGGTCTGAATTACTAAATGGGCAAGGCAAATTATCAGTCTGAAAGTGCGTGAAATTAGACAAGTGGGCGTGACACTTCCTATACAAGTTAAATTTTAATTCATTACATATACGTATCTTTAGAAGTGTTGAAGCTAAAGTTTCTGAATTTTGTGTGATTAATTTCGTGGTCATTGAAAATTATCAGTAGAAAAAATGGCGGACAAGTAGACGTAGTAGCTTTCAGACAAACTAATTATTGACTTCAGTATATCATGAAATCAGTAACAGTTAAAGTTTTTGAATTTGATCTAAATTACTCCGTTGTTATTAAAAATCATCAGTCGAAAAATGTGGACAAATGATAGTGGTAGGTGTAGCGAAACACGCCAAGTTTAAGCTAGTAATTGCAATATATTTACGCAGTACTCATATCTCTCACAGACTACAGTTGATTATGCAGTGAATCGCACAATGTATTACAGAAAGAAGTTATTTTCTAGTTGCATGGTTTGTTTTTAGAATAATTTATCCGCTAATGCCTTTGCTGGCAATAACGATATGACCACGTACAAATAAAATGTCCACAAGCACTATTACTTTTTTTCTCCTTATCATAACCTATGTTGGCTTGTTGAGTAAAAAAAAATTAAAATTATTTAAAGGATTTGTAACGAATCTGATATCTCCATAATTTATTTTCAAACATTTTTTCATTCAGTAGAGTATACTACCTAGTCGGATATGGCCGGCAGTAACTTACTTTTGCTGTTAATTGCTACAACAAAACAGTCATTTAAGAAATCCAACACTCAATAAACAAAAACATGACAATTGTTGGCATAATCCACTAATAAAAGTAATAATAATAATAAAAGTAAGCATGTCAGTATTTTGTGGTGAAAAGTAAACAACCCTGTATATACAGGGTGTTTTTTTTCTTTTACATTAATAGGCAATTATTATGCCAAAGTAATGAAAAATACGAGAATTTAAAAAAAAACATTTTCAAAAACAAAATTAAACGAGTGACTCATTAAAGGTCAGGTTATACAGCAATTATAAACGAATAAACATCACCGAGTAATTTTCCATTCAAAGAAAAAAAAAAAAAAAAAAAAAAACAACAATAAGAGCAATAGTTTAAGAATTTAAGAAATTAATTAAAAACGATTTTTTGTGTTGCAATCGTTATCAATAGTAGTAGTTGTGTAGTTGGTAGCAGTAAAATCGAAGACCTTTATTAAAGCGAAATATGTTTTAAGAAATCCAGGTAGTCTCAATGAAGTCATAAGAATTTGGAACAATGGTTGCCGACTAACAAACCAGGGGTATTGTATGAAGAAAAATAATAATTTGCGTATGACTAAAATTATTGCAACCCTTAAAGACATTTTAAATAGAAATACAAATAAAAAAAAAACAACTAAAAGGAACGAAAAAAAAAAATGTATTGAATTTCAGCAACAGCAATTTTAAAAATAAAAAGAAAAATAAAATTCAAAGTAATGAAAACGAAATACAAAAATTAGGAAAGGCTAAAGAAAACCAGTAATAATTACGCATTAAAAACAAAAATTAAAACGAAATTAAAATTTGGTAAGATGCTCTCTAAACAGAAAAGAGAAATGAATGGAATGTGGAAATGAGGTGAAGCGTTAAATTAGGCAGTTGTTGTATAAAAAAAAAATTGTAGAAAAATAGTATAAAAAAAGTAGTACGAATATCTGCAATAATATGTATGTACGTGGGAAAATTGTTATTTTTCGTGAGTTTTTTCTTAAAGAAAAAAAAATAAACGTTCTATTCATAGCTGCCAGATAAATTGACCATGAAATCGTCAAACATCGACAAGAAAATCGTCAAAATCGTCAAATTGATTCCTTAAAATCGTCAAAAAATCGTCAACAAAATATAAATAAGAAAATATCACCTTTTAAAAAAAACGTTTGTTTTTATTTGAGTAAAACTGAAAAATAGAATTAACAGTACAAATGTATATAAAATTTCAAAACCTAAATAAATAAAAAACATCAAAAATATATTACATTTATTATACACATGTATAACTATTACACATCTTAGTCAGTTTAGGTACAATTTTAAATTAATTACAATTTTAATTTAATTATTCTCAATTTCTCATATTAGATTGGTTTTTTGTAAAAGTAATGGCCTCCAAAGACTACTTTTGATTTTTTAGATTTATTAGTCTAAATATTCGTTTTCCGTTTGCAAAATAATGTAAATCTAATTTTTTTTCAGAACAAATTTAGATAGATAGAGATTAGAAAAAAAGAGTGGAGTTTCTCATTTTCATTTCTGATATTTTTTTTTAATCTAACAGTTTAGGATATTTTGGGGTAAATTATTCTTTAAAATGAATTACTTTTATTGTCTTAATGCAGATTTTAGCTCTTGCCTTTCACATTCTTCAATAAAATGGTTAAATTCATTCATAAAATGAACGATTTTTTTTTTTTGTTTAATATATAGGTATTAAGTACTTAAAGCTTAATATTCGTTTTTAAAATCAAATCTTATTTGACCACACTGTTCTAAAAAAATTTGTGAAACAAATAAGAATATTATGTTTGTCTATTTCCTCAAAAACTATTGTATATTTTCTTCGAAGTTTAAAAATTTGTTTATCTTTATAATCTACCAAATCAAAATGTTTGATCTTGGCTATATCTTTTAAAATTAAATGCATTAAATTGGTGGATACAATAGTTGCCAATTTTGAATTTTACTGCGTAAAAAGAGTATAAAATTCCTCTCAGAAATAGAATAATATTTTACATTTGAATTTATTAATTTGAATTTCCAAAAGCCAATTTTGGTTTTTTTGTACGAAAAATACATAAAAATTATTTCAGAAATAGAGTAATATGAATGAAAATTTTGAATTTCCAAAAATCGTCAAAATAAATAAAAATCGTCAAATTAAGGGCAAAAATCGTCAAATCGTCAAGATGCTATTTTTGTGCCGTAAAATCGTCAAAATGACGATAAATCGTCAAATCTGGCAGCTATGGTTCTATTGCTTGCTTAAAGCTTTCAAATCTTATAACAACTAGACATTTCTCTCACAATTCTCAAAAATTTTACAATGAGCAAATTGAGAAGAGAAAAACAAATATTTTTTTAAATGATCTGGAAATCCAAGTTCGAAGCTTGTTTCATAATGAAACGCCTAATTGGATTAGAAGTGAATTCTATTAAAAGGAACAAAGTAGAACTAGAAAATAGAGTCTAAGGCTGCACAGTAAACCGAATTGGTTAAAATAAATAGCCCAACTCAGAAACTACATACTTTACTTACCAGAGAACTGCAAAGTTATTGTTTTTCTTGATTAAATTATGGACTAAGATTTTTAGGAACAATTAACCATTTCAACGCTTTATTTGAATAACAATGGATAAAATCACTGAACATATGAGTACAGTGGCTCACAGCTCTGATATATTCAACCATGTCAAAGAATCCGTTCGGAATGGTTTTGATTCCGTTTGAATTTCTGTTTTTGGTGTTTGAGCTCCAAACGCTTTCATCAATTGTATGTATATCAGTACTGGTCCTGAAACCGTGCTCATCGAAGCTTGCATGTCCATTTGCAAACTTTTTCAGTGCTCCTTTCTTGCCGCTGTGTTTTCATTTAACTGGAAGGTTGTCAAAGTAACGCCAATTTCTAAAAAGGTTGAAAATTACCGCCAAATCGCAGTGTGCTTAAATATTTCGATAGCTATGAAGAGTATGATAAAACATCACCTTATGAGGTATTCAGAACCCAATAGCTTGCTAAGCGATCGTCAGTAAGGCTTTCGTAGTAGCCGCTCCACTGTTGACTTGTTTGCACTCTTATCTAAGACTTGGAGTGGGTCTGCTCATCACTTTGGTGAAAGCAAAATTGTTGCTCTAGATATCTCAAAGACGTTTAATAGAGTCTGGAACGAGGCTCTTATTTCCAAAATTGATGGTTTTGGTGTCGGTAATCACTTCTGTCGCTTCATAACGAGCTTTCTCAGGGACCACGGTATACGAGTGGCTATATACTGTGTCATTTCCCACGAGTTCAGGTTAAATTCGGTAGTACCGCAAAGCTCTGTTCTGTCTGCTACACTATTCCTAATTTTCCCAGTTTGCTACATTTGACTTTCACATGCATTTGATCGTAGGCCGAGTCTTTTGGAGATTGAGATGAGAAGGCAAAATTTGTCGAGCTAACAGGGTCGAATTTAGTGCGGGTAAGACTCAATGCTGTTTTATCACACATAGTCGTGGTTGTGATGATGCAATCTTGCCATCTGTGACTATGTAATGTAATGTAAATATCGAGGAAGCAGACGCCCTTATGTTCTAGGCATGAGAATTGATTGCGATATCCGTTGTAATGATCAAATATTTCGTGTTTCGAAAGAAGCATTCAAGTGCCTCGATTTTTAAAACGGTGCAAGAAATACTTCAACCCTATCTGACCTTCTCAGTATTTACAAGACATATATCCGACCTAGAATGGAATACAACTCTAATGTATGGGCCGGTGCTTCAAAGTCTATTTTGGTGCTTCTCGACCGTGTACAGGAAAGGGCGATGCTCCAACGAATCGATAGATTTGTGCTATATCGGTACTACCATAGAAGATGTTCTGATGAAATGAAGTACTTGATTCCTGACAATCGCATTTTTCTTTCTTGATTGTCCAGTGAATCACATACATACATACATAACTGGCCTTTACAACCCTGTGTCAGGATTACGGCCTAGCTTCTCGCAGCACTCATGTTGTGTGTGTCAATTTTTATCCATGAGTACCGGGACCTACAGTTTAATGTCGACTCCGAACGACAGACTTGAGAAGCTTGTTCATGGCAATTAATTACTCTCAGAGCTTTTGCCAGAAGACTGCTGAGAGGTAGTCGCCGAAAGAAATATTTTTTTTCATATTTCTTTTTTTGAAGATGTCGGAGCCTGGAGTCGAACCCAGGGTCTTAGTCTTAGTAAGCCAACACACTAACCACTAGACCACGACGACTACAATGAATCACACAATGTTGATTATTTCTAACAAAAATTGGTTATTTTTTTTCTGTAGTGTATACATTGTTGTCTCTGTTAAAACAGAGTTGTAATCAATTATGTATAAGTATGCATGTGTGAATATAATAACGAATAGGATTGCCATTCTATAAGTTCCCTTTTATAGTCTAGTATTTTGATTCTTGTGAAGGTTATTAGCCGCCTTAATTTTTAATTACGTGTCTTTCTACTTAATGGGTGAAATTGTCTAGCATTTTAAAATTTGTATTATTCTGTATAAAGCCACATACATAAGTACAGACATGTTGTTTAAGTCCGATTATTTTATTTTAGGGTTTTTGTTGGTTTTTATGAATGCTTTAAAGAAATGCTTATTGTTTATTGTTGTTGTTTTAAATATTAAAATTGTTCTGGTATCTTTGTGTAAGTGTATGTGGGTTTTTGATTTTTTTTTTTTCATTTTAGTTTTGCTGTTGACGTTCAGTCAGTTAGTCAACTAGATATTGTGTCGTTTTCAATTACTTTGCTTCTTCCAGTTTTTATTTTATTGTTTTTTAAAAATTTAATTTTTTTTTAAGAGAGTGTGTGATATTGTATGTTGGGGAGGTTGTTGCATATCACGGGTTGAATTGGGGTTTTTATTTACAAACGTGTGTTAAGCGAATACACACAAACTTAGCAAATGAATTCGCTTCTTTGGACAAAGTACGAGTATGAGTAAAAGTAGTAGTGGGTTAGTGAAGTGAGTTGGGTTTTAAGGGGGACAAGTGTAATAAAAATGAATATGATTTTGTTGTTTTGTAGTCGCCGTGGTCTAGTGGTTAGTGTGTTGGCTTACGAAGACGATAGTGCTGGGTTCAAATCTCAGCTCCGACATCTTAAAAAAAAAAGAAATATGAAACAATTATTTCTTTCGGCGACTACCTCTCAGCAGTCTTCTGGCAAAAGCTCTGGGAGTAATTAATTGCCATGAAAAAGCTTCTCAAATCTGTCGTTCGGAGTCGACTTTAAACTGTAGGTCCCGGTACTCATGGGAAAAAATTAACACACACAACATGAGTGCTGCGAGAAGCTAGGCCGTAATCCTGACACAGGGTTGTAATGGCCAATTATGTATGTATGTATGTATGTATGATTTTGTTGTTTTTATTTTTTAAGTCACATTCTTTTTTTTATCACTTTTTCAGTTACTCGCTACTTTTGCTCTAAAAAAAAGTAACATTTTTATGCGTTTTTTGCTATTTTTTTGTGTTGTAAAAAAGAAAGAAAAAGAAATCTTATGGCTGTCTATTTGGTTGTCACTATATAATACAGAAAAAAAACAATTTTTATATGCAAGTACATACATACATGCATACATATGTATGTATTTATAAATTTGTGTAGATATGTATATACTATCTTATATACCTTGAAGATACATACTATGTATTTTCAACATACATTCTTACATACATACATACATTCATTTAATTTTTTTCTTTTGTATTATAACACATGCACACATATTTTTCGCAATCATTTACATAAATACTCGTTCTTATGTATCCATAATGTATGCATGTATATGTTATTTGAATTATATATAAACATATTTACATACATACATACTATTCGTACATAAATACGTACATATGTATGTATGTACTATGTATTTATTTATTTATGTGTGCTTATAATATGACTTATATAAGTAATTTTTTTTTCTCAGTGTATAGAAGATGATGTTTTTTTTTTCTTCTACTATTTATTTGCTTTTAGTATAATCCCTTTATTTTTTCTTACAATAAAAAAAAAACGTAAAAAAAATTAACTGTCTTACTTCACGGCAAGACTGACTGACTGTTGGCAATTATTACGAGTATCACGTAAAAAATTGACAACATGCCAAACCTTTAAATTAAATTAGAGTATTGGTTAAGGGAGTAGTACGTAACAAGCGTTACGTCGTTAACAGAGGTTACAATGTGCAAAGTAAGTCAACTGTCAACGCATCTAAAAGTTAAAAATTAGGCAATTTTTCTACATTCAATACGTTGCAAATTTTTCGAGTAACTTGCTTTTTTTTTGTTATTTGTATACTTATAGAGAGTTTACAAATTATCTAAATGTGAGCCCTCTAGCGCCAAAGTGGAATCTGTTTTACATACGTATGTATGTATGTATGTATGTACATTAAAGCGTACCACCTTACAAGGAAAACAAAAGGTTTTCCATACCGCCTTTAATTTTTTTAATCGAAAGTAGGGCTTTTTCTTTTCTTTCAGTTTTTCTTTCTCTTTTCAGTTGTTTCGTTATATCGCGGCCATTCACAGACCGATCTTAAAGTGTGATATCATATGTATGTATGTATCTTCTGCTTCCGCTGGACGTCGCCATTTTAAATCAAAATAAAGTTTAAAATAAACATACATATGTATCTTGAAAATATTAGGAGCTGATCTCTTCAAAATTTGAGCAGAGGAGCTAGAAATTAAAGAGAAAAAAAATTCCGATTTCACACTTAATTTAGAGAAAAATTCTCAACCAATCAATAGAAATGAATTAAATGACTTAGTAAAGGATTTAAAAATCTATCGAAAGAGCACTTCAACTATTTGCATCTCGTCTAAACGAGGAATACATATATATCTTGGTAAGAGGATTCCAAAATCCTAATGACATCTCGAGTAGGGGTTATAAATAAAATATACAAAATTTTAGGGTTGAATAAATGATTTTATTTTTCATTAAAGTATGTGGGGGAAATAGTTACCTTGTGTTTCGAGTGTTTTAAATCAATTGCACTTTCGATTATAAGCAAAACCATAATTGGTTTAAATTATAAAAATTTAGAAGTTATGCTGAGAAGTGTTGTTCGTTAAGAACTCTCTTTATAATACAAAGATGTTGTTCGTTAAAATTGAAATATACAGCATCGGAAATAAATTAAAGGGTCACATGAACAATATATTTATTTACATATCGACAGAATGCGTGAATTTCTGAATTCGTGGCATTGCTTTTGATATTCAGGTATATTTAAGACTAAATTGAACCAACTTCTTAGTTATTGACAAACTTTCTAACACAAATTCAGAATATGGCAACTGCTGAAGTGCTACAGTTTTTGTTTTGCTGCGGTTTCTTTTATTGCTTCTGCTTTAACTTTCTAATCAACTGAAGGTTAAAGTCAGTCAAACAAAAAACTTTCTAAAATGTCGACTATTGAAGTTCTACAGTTTTTGCTGTTGCTTTTACTGAGACTGTTTGATTTTTAAGACAGATAGGATAGGAGGAAGTGGCAGCCTCATAATAACAAGGCACACATGAGCACGCATAGCGGCCCGTTCTGATACCACATGCCCAGCAGAAATTAGTGCTTACCAATAAACTATTTTGTAAGGGAGAAATTGTAAACAATCACTTACTCGTGTGCATCAATAATGCATGATTTTTATATGAAATGAGCCGCTAAAATGCAATAGAAATGCACATTTATAGCAACCAGTAAGCAAATAGTATAAAGAATCAAAAATAATACCTTATCCTGTAGCATTTTTGGAAGCTTTAGGGTATGAATAAACAATATAATGCTTCCATTATTGCTTACAATTTTATTTATTGCTTCCAAATTTGAAAAATTTTCTGCTGGGTGGTGTAGGGAGCCCTGATAGCCAGAGGCTCCACATAATAAGCACTACTTCCCCAGAAAATTACGCTGGAAACCAGCCAGAGAGCTTAATAAATTTGGCAATTGATTCAATGTCCAGGATCGATAGGTCAGTGAAGCCATCGAGAAAAGGAGATTCTAATGTAAGAAATCTGCATCGAGCCAGAGATGGGCACTAGCAAATATAGTGAACTATAGTCTCCTCTTCCTCAATCGACCTACATACAGCCACGACAGAAGTCATTCGCGGGTAGGCGCAGTCTCCTTGCATGCCTACCCATCACGCAGTGACCTGTGAGGATACATACAATGGAAGATATATCCCTGCGGTCCAGTTTGAAGAGTTGATTGGTATGCCTTAAGTCCAATATATATTGGATGCGGACCTGTCCTGGTCGGGGTAGGAGCCTTGTCAAGTTGCTAGACTTACCTGGCCTAAGTTGCATGGAAAATGAAAAAGTTGCATGTACTATGACTGCAGGGTATGCAATCTCTAATAATTACATTGCAATTACATTGCATTGATTTCTGTATTACTGGCCAGTATTTTACATTTGTAAGAAAAGTTTGATTGAAATAGTAGATTCGGCACATATAGAGCCGGCCATTTAGAAAGTGGCCGGCCCAATTTTAAAGACTTTTGCTGGCGTAATATTGTTAAAGAAAAAGAACATAAAATATCACTGATAAATTTAGTAATTTGTAACGATGCATATTAAACAAGCTTTTGGATTTTTGCAATTCATAGGGTTTTTTATATCCATACCTGCATACATACATATGTATGTACAATCTAAAGGTTCTGAATAAATTTTTCACCTGTTCGGCCAATTAAAAATAAAGGCAAAAGTAGCAGAAAAAAGAGCGAATTATAGGTGCTAAGTGGGAGATTGTGTGTGTTTGGTGCGTTGAGAAATTAATGTCTTGGCAGTAAATTTCGCTGTTGATTTTTTGTGTTCGGTTTAAATTTTTTTTTATTGTTTTGGTTAGAGATAAAAATTGTCAGTAACAACAACAACAACAACAACAACAACAACACCAACAAAGAAAAATAGCGTTATTGTTTTTATTTATTTATTTATTTTTTTTATTTTTTCATATTAAAATTTCTTGCCATGTTGCCAAATTTCATTGCGACATACAATAGCAATAACAACAATAAGGAGAACAACAAATATTACAATTAAATAATTTTACATTGAATCACAACAATAACTACAACAACAGCCATGTAATGTTTGGAGACTAAAAGAACGTAAAAAAGTGTAAAATAAAAATAAGCAAAATTAAGAAAAACTTTAAAAGAAAACATAATTTAAAGAAAGGGGAAAAAATATTTTATAAGAAAGAAGACATTGACAACAACGATAAAGATAAATAAAAACAAAATTTATAATAAAAAAAAAACAAAAAAATAAAAATAAAAAAAGGCGAAAGATAAATGAGATGAAAAAAATTTTCTATAATAAAATGTAATATAATGACGTACATATGTACATACATACATACAGTGGTGGCCATATAATTAGAAACGATGTTTAATCAAAATGAAATCAAAGTGTAACTTCTTTTAAAACCACTACTAAAAAATACAAGCACCGTTATTCGAAAAGCACACAATCCACATTATTGCCGCTGAAAAAAAATTTTGAAAATAAAGCTTGCACTTTAAAAAAATTTTGATTAATTTCTAAGTACTTGGTTTTTAGCTGGCCACGTAATTAGAAACGGTCAGGTTTTCTTTAATTAATTAACTTTTTTTTATTATGAGTCCTAAAATTAAAATTTAGTAGGTCGTATTTAAATGACCTTAATACGTTTTAGTTTTCAAAACTGGAAAAAACAAGTGATGCATGCACTCCATAAATAAGGGAGGGCTCTACAAGGCGTATCCAATGTAAATACTGTCAATGTGGACTATCGCACAAAGGTTTTCATAATCCAAAAAAGTAAAATTTGGTGCAGTTCACTTCTAAAATTAAACAAAAGAAGTTTGCAATCCAAGCCAGCAAGCCCAGTGCTAGATAAACTCTTCAAGTAGAAGATAAGATTATTTGCAGCATCAGTAAAGGTAACCAATTTCTGAATTCACACAAAATTGGGATGAAACTGGGCAACAAATGAGAAAAGATATATTTACACGGACAATAACAATGCGTTTATAAGCATTTTGGCTTTCGTAGAAGTATTGTATTAAAGAAACTGCATGTCGCAAAAAAATATTAAGAAACACTGACGCTTAGCAAGCAAAATGCTCAACAAAAGTGCTTGTTATCAGAAATAGAATTCTCACAAGCAACGAATTTAATAATATATTGTTTTCACCTAGCGAAAAATCTTACGTAAGATGTTCCTCAGTAAAATCCTTAAGACTTTAGGTATTTTGTTAAAACAGTGGTGGTGTATTATAACTTGGTGTGATATTTCGTGGTGTGGTGTGAACCCATTCTAAGACTAAAGGGAAAAGTTGATTAACATCAATATAAAAACAATTAAAAAAATTTAATAGAACAGTATTTCTTTTGAGAATATACTCGTTCTCAATTTGATAACGACTAAAATCGAAATTCGAAATTAATGACATACTAGATTTCGTATAAAAATATTGACTTTTTGTACTTATCATCGTAAAATTTTTATCTAAACCCAATTGAAAACTTATAGGCAATTGTAAAAAGGAATCACCCGAACAACAGTCCAAAAAACAAAAAGTCTTATAGTTCCAAATGATGCAGCAAACCTATGGAAACCTGTCTCTGTAAACATGCCAGCATTTAATACAAAATTTACAGAGAAGACAAATATTAGCCAATATTGTCAAAAATAAAATATATAAGAGAATATCCTTATTAGAGGATATGCCAATTTTTGTTTACTTTTGTAGTAAAAATTTCAAGTTTTGTGAAAACATTTGTGTCGTTTCTAATTATAAGACCAACCTAAAAGTGCTATATTTTGTTTAAAGTTAATATTTTTTAAAAATGTTATCTCAGCTGCAAATATTTTTATTATAAATTCAATAATGATTTAATACTTTACAGTTTAGAGTATTTACTTCATGTATTACGAACTTAATTTTTAAAATATATTAAGAAAAATGTATGCTGCTAAGTCGTTTCTAATTATATGGCCACCACTGTACATACATACGATTGTACATGTATTCTAAAATGGTGCAATGTTGTCATTTTTTTTTTCAAAACATTGTTGACAGGTTAAAATTGCTCTCCAATTCAATCTGCATACAAAATACATACATTGTGTGTATGGTATGTATGTATGTACATATCCACACAAAAAAAATCATTAAGAACAAAATAATAATGCATTATAACAACAATTACAACAAAAGATAAAAGAATAAAACTCATACATATATATATGTATATAGACACACTGTACATATGTATGTATGTATGCCTGACTATATTATACCCATTGACAATAGACCGATTAGTTTATTATTGAAAATCCATGGCAAACATAGTGAGTCTACCAAATTCGCTATACCTACTAATAATAAGGAGTTAACCGTTGTACCTACTGAGAACACATTAATGGGATGTAATGTCTATGCATAAAAGTTTGTGGGCTAGAAGGGAGATAAGAATTCCATAATACCATTCACTCGCCTTGCCGAGAAATTGATTATTTCATATAAAATTATTCAAACGTGTGTTCTCGGTATTGA
This sequence comes from Metopia argyrocephala, assembly GCA_963576795.1. NCBI lineage: Eukaryota > Metazoa > Arthropoda > Insecta > Diptera > Sarcophagidae > Metopia > Metopia argyrocephala. Next base: position 41,148,558 of record OY756208.1, read on the forward strand.
TTGTATAAACAGTGTTGCCGCTCTCTTTATTTATAAACAAGTCAATTTTGTTTTTTATTTTGTTCTCTCAAAAACAAAAATCTACTTGTATGGATTTCTAAAATTTACGCATACATATATACCTCTTAAAACGGCCCCTTTTTTATATAATTTCCCTTTAATGCCTTTTTGAATTAGGAAATACATATATTACTTGGAATTAGCTTCAGTAAATGTTTTCCTATTTACAACCATCTTATTAAAACAATTTAGTTTTTCTACTGCTAGTAAACTGAAATATTTCCTTAGGAGCTTAGGGACCAGACTTTATGTCCTGTAAACGTTTAATTAACTACTCAGTTTGGTAAATGTTGACTCATTCCTTATAGGCTTTTTACACTTGCTCACATCTTTCATCAATTCGGCAAGGTGTTAATATCGTCCTATAAGAATTATACAGGGCTGAATGTTCAACATAATTGGCCATTACAACCCTGTGTCAGGGTTACGGGCTAGCTTCTTGCAGCACCCATGTTGTGTGTGTTAATTTTTATTCATGAGTACCGGGACCTACAGTTTTTTTAAAGTCGACTCCGAACGACAAATTTGAGAAGGTTTTTAATGGCAATCAATTACTCCCAGAGCTTTTGCCAGAAGACTGCTGAGAGGTAGGAGCCGAAAGTAATAATTGTTTCATATTTATTTTTTTCGAGATGTCAGAGCTGAGATTTGAACCCGCCGCTATCGTTTTAGTAAGCCAACACTCTAACCATTAGAGCACGGCGAAAAAATACTTGAAATTAATATCTGTGTTTTGTGCCCACAGCATCCGTTCATACGTTTACATCTATTGAGAAAGTCAACCTATCACTTATGACGGATGACGGCGTTTATAATCAGTTTACATGTATTAGTAAAAAGAATTAATAATGGAACAGTTTTACAGAAAATTTTGAATTTTTACTAAAATATTAAGTTAGGTCTTAACATCTTAAAACTGGTATACTTTATGAGAAATAACATCCGTTAAGGAATATGTATAAACAACACTAGCGGAACTGAACTAGCTTTCGACCCACGCTACGAAGGCTTCATCAAAGTTCTTTGTGTTGTGCATTTTCATTTTTCTACATTATCTATTTAACTCACCATCTATTGGAATTAGATCATGTGAATTATATGCTTTTACTCTTTCGAATTAAAATTCTAACCAGTTTTTTTTTTTTTTTTTTTTTTTTTTTTTTTGAATTACTTTTATTTACAACTATGAATGTGTTGAAAGCTTGTTGTTAATTCAACTTATTTTTCAGTGTAAACATGACAGCATCTAGTAACGATAAATTACACATATTTTTCTTAAATTACCCATTACCAATTTTTAATCAGTAATGGGCTTTTGTGCCGTGACAAACAATTTATAAATTATTTATTTCTTGAATCCCTAATTGGAATCACTTTTGGATCTTTGTTATGTAAATCTATTATGGATGTTAATTCTCATAAAGAATACCAGTTTTAGGATCTTAAGACTGCTATAATAATTATAAATATATAGATTTAATATTAAGTTAATAAAAAATTCATTACGAGTATATGTCTAATTACGATAGTGTAGATCCAGTGAGTTAGTTTAACACTTTGTTGCAAGTGTATCCTGTTAGTTACATATGTAAGTACATTAATAGGTTTCCTGAACATGTTCTTATTCAACACAAAACCCCGAAAGTGAGCCTCCTCACTAAGTAAATGATGTCTGTACTTTAGACTATGGTGTGGCAAATAAAAATTATTGCAGCAATTTTCCTGTTAATTTGACGCAAAATATAATATTTTATGCTTTATTATTGTTGTGGCTGTGGTGTGTCCATTCTGGACACGTGTTTTCAATTATTGGAAATAATAATGGCGGAATCAAATTAAATAATAATAATACAAGTTAAAGAAAACAAAAGAAAATATTTTCCATGACGTTGACTTTCAGTGAATATTCAAATGAATTGCCAACGAATGCAGTGTAAAAAAAATATTTTTTTTTAATAATAAATAAATAAAATGTATATTATATCTGCTTGTATATACAATTTATATACCCTATAAACATATTTACTTTTTTAAAATACATACATACATATGTAGATACAATCTTTATATATAATTCGTATATACTTAGGTTTTTGTATATAACAAACGAATACCTACTCGTATCAGTTGTATTTCTCATATTGTATTTTAAGTCGAGTAGTTGTTTTTTATTTAAATTTCATTTTATTTCTTTTGTGTTTTTTTTTCTATTTTTATTCTCGTACATTTAGCAAATAAATGTTGAATTATGGATTTATTCTGTATCTATTATTTTTGTATTTTTCCTTTTTTATTATTTGCTCAGTTTGTATTTAAATGGCGTATCCAATAATTTGCATACACTGCACTGTAAAAATTAAACACTTGCGTATGTATGTTTGTATATACGAACATGTATAGTTCCACACAGAAGCTTAATATCGTATTAATTATGTACAAGAGCTACATGTACGCAGTTGTCTTACAAAAAAAAAGGAAAAAAAAAATGAAACAAAATCATGATTAAATTGAAAATGCAGCCTTAAGATTTCACAATATTTTTACGCGGCCAGTGCTCTGGGCTGGGTAGTTGAATTAGTTTTTTATAAGCATTTTATTTGAATCTGTTCATAACTTAATAGCAAGGAGAAAATTTCCTTGCAGTAGATGATGAAAAAAATTCTCTTTGTATATGCATTGTGCTGTCTACCAGTCACAAACCGATGTACTCAGTACGGGTACTGTGAATGTAAGAATATTCGATTATAAGGTTAGATTAAGTCAAGAAGGTGATGCACAGAAATACGCCACCTGGAGACCAGAAAAGGTTCATTGTGGATGGAGAAAAAGAGCCACCTATTACGAAGTAGCAGATAACAGCTAAACTTACTAAACCTACTTTGCGAAGGCAAACTCACCACACAATCAACATGCAACGATGCAATTGCTGTTGATCATTTAAGAGTGAAGGTATAACACTGGCCTTTGAATGATCAATTTACAGCAATTTGTCTCATTCCTAAGGCGCTTAATAATAATGTACTGTCCTTTCCAAAATCCCAATACAGTGCACAGCATTTAGTAGGGGCTTACCTCTGAGTATTGGTCTCAAATAAAAAAAGAAAAAAAAAATCCACATCATAGGCACAAGATATATTCCACCGTCTCAGTCTCCCCACCCTTCACAAGTGTGGAAAATCTGAAAGGCATAATCTGTCCTAAAGTGGCTCACCCTGGGCCGAAAATTGGAGCATTCTTTTAGTTTTTGGGGATAATGTTTCTTTTTTTTTAATTTACGATCATTTGCCATAATTAAAAGCTTAGTTTTTGCAATAAATACTTAAAATGGACCCAACAAAATAAATGATATTTCAAATGAAATATTGTCCCAATAGGAAATATCAACTTTGACCCCCAAAAGAACAAAACTGGCGCGTTGTGAACTGAGTGGCCCCAAGAAGAACTGACAAGAATTGCAATCTCCAGTATAGTGAAAAATTGGCTTCTGTATGTAAAATTCTTTGGCACTTCGTTTACAAATTCTAGTAAATTTTAGACAAAAGTTGGAAGGCATAAAATAACTAATTTTTTGCGACCGACTGAAGCCCGTAAATATACAAGAAGCCAAGTAATCGCTATGCTGCTGTTGGCAATTCTTGCCATTTTTCTTTGTGTTATTTTTTAAAAAAGTGAAATTATTCGGAATAATTCATGTTTTTTAGGGTCATTTTTATTATGTCAACTGACTAAACAAAAAACAAGAAATTCTCCAAAAAAACTGCAAAAATGTCCCAAAATTTTCGTGTTAATGCAGTTCATCATGAAAGCATTGAGGATACTAAGGGAACGATGCATAGGGAGTGAAGTTAGGGCCTTTTCTGATAGCCAGGCTGCTATCAGAGCCCTGGCTTCGCCCATGCGAAACTCTTCCCTCTTTCTTCGCTGTAAGGAGGAGCTAAAGCGTCTTGGGGACGTTTGTGGCATCTCCTTGGTCTGGGTTCCTTGTCATAGGGGTATCCTGGAAATGAGAAGGCAGATGAGCTTTCTAAGGAAGCTTTTGCCGGAGGGGACTATGTTGCTTCCTACCTGGATGTCTCCTGCTCTATGACTACCATTAAGGAAAAGATATCCAAGTTTTTCCTTGGGAAAGCACAGAGCAGGTGGAATTCCATCACTACCTGTGCTGTTTCTAGGCCACGGTATAACCGGGGTAAGACTCTGGGAATCTTGGGGATTTCCCGGCGGTCCTTGTCCAAACTTACAGCAGTGTGTACGGGTCACTAGCTGATAGGTAGACACGCGGAGAGGCTGGACCTTCCCACTAATCCGCACTGCAGAAGTTGCGGGAAGTCTTCTGAGAGGGAGACTGTGGAACATTTTCTTTGTGACTGCCCAGGTTTGGCAGTCAGACGTTTGAAGTTTTTTGCGGTGTCCGGCTTGGCGCAATGTGCTAACCTGGACCCCCTTGCTTTTTTGCACTTTATAGACAGCTCTGGTTGGCTGTAATTATTTTCTCTTCTTTTTCTACTTTTAGGTAACTTCAGTTTGGTCCTGCAATGGTATCAAAACGTCACCTTGTGCTAATTATAGTTGATCAGGGTTTCGGATTAACTGGCCATTTGACCTACCTACCTACCTACCTACCTGCAGTTCATTCAAAATTTGGGGACCGTAACATAAAAAGTTACCCTAATAATAGGCTAATATTTTCCTTTATGGCTTTAGGGCCTTTATTCAAGAAGGAATTTCGTTATATATTCGAAGAACACAGCTAATCGAATTGGTTCAAAGCAGTAATAACTACTGGCAAGTTCCAAAAGCCAAAATTTAAAGTTAGTAGTTTGTTTTCTGCAATAATAGGATTTATTGAGGGCGCGAATATTTGTGTTGAGCGCTAAAAACGAACGTTTAAGGATTTTACAGCCTAAAAGTTATGATTTTAAGTTTTTTTTTTTATGGGGAATTTTGATTTATAGTGCCCATTTATTCTCCCAAGATTAGGATCTTTTAAAATAAATGTGATATTCCTTATAATACCCAGGCAAAAACACAACTGACAAGTACCAGTTGTTTCAGTTTGAGAGTTCACAATGCAAATCTAGATAAGAGTTGGGAATCATCATAATAGGAATAAAAAGTAAATGAACACAATCATATGAAGAGGTGCTTAAGAGTTAAGTTTTAAATCATAACAATAATTTAACAACTACAACACAAATTTCAGTTGAGTTGTAGATCATAATAGAGACGTAAAATAAAAACAATATGTATGTTTGTTATTTTTTACCATTTTCTTACAAAAATAAATTTCTTTCTTATCTGTCATACATTGGCATACTCTTGGTATTCTGCTATGGTCGTCTAAATTGAAGGCAAATAAATGAAAATTTTATATGTGGTTTGTTGGGTAGTGTGTCATACAGTTAATTAAACAATTGATTTTATAAAATATTTACTGGTTACACGAGCATTTACAACAGAGTTCTTCTATTAAACTGGTTACTGGGTATACTGATGGTATTTATGTGTTATGGCTGATATGCAACTCTGCCACAAATGCACTTTGAATTGATGGAGAAAAAAATACTTGTTTTTGTTTTTTTCTTTTTTTTATTAGAAAATTAATTTCTTTGTCGCTCGTTTAGAATAAAATCAAATAGTTGGTACGATTTCTTTTACACCAGCGTCTTTCCCCCGGCCTTTCTTAAATGCATTACAGAAATAATGTGAAAAAAAGGCATATTGCAGGGCTGTTTTAGAGACTTTAACTCCCAAAAATGAATAAAAAAATAAAGAAATAAGAATCGTCATCAGAAAACATGAGCTGCTGCTGCTGCCACTATTATATACGGTTTTTGCCACAAAGCAATTTATATAAACGAGCATTCTATATAAAACGTTGTATATAAGACTGACAGATATACTTATGTAAGTATGTATGTGTTTTATAGTATGTACAATATGTATGTTTATATGTACATACTCTACACGAGTATAAATATTTATAAACATTTTTTTTTTATTTCTATATAAAAATAAAAACAAAGAAAAAAAGAAAAAACACACATTCATACTCATGTTCGTTGGCTGAGACAGACAGACAGTGAGACTAACGAATGACGACTGGAAGGACAGACAATCGGTTAAACTAATAGTCAGTCAGAGTTATTCAGTCCGTCCGTCTGTCAGTAAGTTCGTCAGTCATATAAATACTTTTAAACTTTTTTTTATTATTTTACTTCTACCTCTGTTGTTGTTGTTGTAGTTGTTCTTATTTTTTCTTGTTTTTTATCTCTCTTTTCACCATACTGTTGGTCATGTCGTTTGAGTTTTTTTTTTTTATTATTATTTTCCAACATTTATTTTAACCAATTTTTTATTTTTTCCACTCTTTTTTTTGTGTCTTTTTTTTGTAGGTGATGTGTATCTACACATAACTGATGTATGTACTATATACATACGTACATATGTACAAACATAGATGTCTGTATGTTTGGTTTCATAAATTTTGTTCTTGTTTATTTTTCGATTTTTTTTTTCTCTTCCTACTTTCCATCTATAATCTTCTCGGACTCCCTGTATCATCATCAATTGCCACCAGTATCTGTTGTCTTTCGTATTAAAATATTTTGTATTTTTTGCAGTTGCAAGGTTATAACCGTACATCTAAACACAGTCTCCACAATTCTCTCATTTAAATAAGCCGTTTTAAGGCGTAATATAGCTACACAAGATTTTAAGTTTTATTTCTAACTTATCAGAGCCTTAATATTAGAAATTCTATCAAGTTTAGTTTCAAAGTAAACGTACACCATATTCACATTTTGACCTTAATTGCGCAATTAAGAAATTTATACAATTAACCCTGTGCCTACCACGCGCGTGTCTGTTGAATCAAAAGGTAAATTAATTTTATTTATATGTATCTCTTGACTTTATTTCTTTGCTCATTTTGCTTGATTTTAATTTTATATTTTCTTTTGGTGTAATCAATTTTGTATCGCAAACTACCAGTCTGGTCTCTTAGACCCGAGATATTTATAAATATAAATGGGTCTAATGGACACAGTTTGGTGATTATTGCAAGTTTTTTTTTATATACAGAGCGTAAAGAAATTTATCGAGTTCTATTTATCATACAACAGATCAATTAATAAATTGATTAGTCAGTATTTCATTGCAATACTAATTACGTCAACTTACAAATGCAACCCTGTGTGAAGTACGTTCAGTGAGAAGTGGTAACTGTAAAATATCTAAGTTCTGTGAGCAATGTCCCTGCAAAAATAAAATGACATCCAAAATTGAACAAAGCAAACACAAATAACAAAAATGCAATTCATAAAATTTTTATTAAAAATATATTCTAAATAATTTTTTTTTTTATAAACTTCAATATTTCATGCAAAGTTCTATTTTTTAAGCTAAATTTAATTCAGTTTTTTCAAACTTACAAATTAAAATTTTTACTGACAAATGTCCGTTGAGTATGTAATTCTAGTTGCGCTATGTATGAACACAAAATTGGAAAACACAATTAAAAAGGAAATTGGCTCAATTAAGTAAAACTTATGTGTAGCGAGGTATGGTTTCTTTCTTCAATGAAAATTTTTGCGTTTTCATGATTGAGTATACTCTGTCACAGTACTCTATTCATTTTTCCAAGACTCTAAAATAAAAATCTTTCTTAAAGCACAGATATTAGGGGGTAAACGTGTGGTAAACTAGTCGTAAATTTTTCGGACATATACATACGGACTTGTTGAGTGTACATAAATCTCAAAAATTAATTTAAAATCTAAAAATTTTATATACATACATAGATACATACATAGATACATAATTGGCCATTACAACCCTTTTTCAGAGTTACGGCCTAGCTTCTTACAGAACCCATATTGTGTGCGTCAATTTTTTTACATGAGCACCCTACAGTTTAACGTTGAATTCGAACGAAAGGCTTAAAAAGCTTATTCATGGCAATTAGTTACTCTCAGAGTTTTTGCCAAAACACTGCTGAGAGATAATCGCCAAAGAAAATATTTTTTCATATCTTTTTCTTTCAAGATGTCAGACCTGGGGTTTGAACCCGGAGCTCTCGTTTAGTAAGCCAACAAACCTACATACTATGCTACTGCTACCACACCCCAAATATTATTATAAAGAAAAATATAATAAATAACTTAATAAAAAATACAATGTTTGTAACACAGTTACGGTGAAGTTGTTTTACATCTCTCGTCCTCTACTCTTAAAATATTAAAAACTTTGAACAAAAGAGAAAAACAACAATATTTTTTTATAAATAATTATGAAAAAAATTGAAAAATAAAACCTGCTAAATTGTTGCAGTAATCAAAATAATGAGGCGCTTTTTAAGTGAACAAACAAAAAAAAAATTAAAAATAAAAAAATCAATTAAAATAATGAACCGACGAATGACTATTTATTGAACGACTGATGGAGGGTAAGAAAAACATTTCAAAGATTACAAATATTAACATTGACGTCTATATAATTGAAATGTGTTAAGGGGGAAACCAGCGAAATAAAAAAAGAACAAGAAAAAAATAAACTAAAAATATATTTATTTTTTTATTTAACTCTTATTTTATTTTGTATGTATTCAATTTAAATTTTTTGAAGGTCATTCATAAATAAAAACACAATAAAAACAAAAATTATATGAATACTTCAGTAAAGGCCATGTGACATCATTGTTCTCTTTAGAATTTTTCATTTTTAGAGAATTGTATTCTAGGTTTCGTAATTATTTAATTTAATAAACAAAACCTTTGAAATAAGACGTTTGTTAAAATATAATCCAAAAACTGATTTAAATTAACTTCTTTCGTTCTTTCTTTTTTAACACCTTGTGAATTTATAAATATGAGTAGAAACACAAATTTCACAATTAGAAGAAATTCAGAGAGTTATACAATAGATAGATTGAAGGTCGCAATACTTCATTATCTCTTTTCTATAGTATAAAACAATCCAGCGGACTAGCCGTGCATTATAATTTATTTTGCAGAAGCATGCATCTCATTGCAACCATAAACCTTTTACTGCGAGAGCCAAACCTTAGATTATTAATAATTCTGTGCCTGCTATTTAAATAAAATGACAACAACAGCTGTTTTTGTTTTTCTTTTTTTCCAAGGACATTTTGTTACAAATTACATACACAATTGGCCATTACAACCCTGTTTCAGGGTTACAGCCTAGCGTCTCGGAGCAACCATATTGTGTATGTTAGTTTTTATCCATTAGTACCAGGACCGACCTACAGTTTAAAGTCGACTCCGAACGACAGATTTGAGAAGATTGTTTATGGCAATCAGTTACCCTCAGAACTTTTGCCAAAAGGCTTCTGAGAGGTAGTCGCCGAAAGAAATATTTTTTTCGTTTTACTTTATTTTCAAGATGTCAGAGCTGGGGTTTGAAACCGGTGTTGTTGCCTTAGTAAGCCAACACAATAACCACTCCACCACGGCGTCTACATATTTTTATTAACATTCCAAAATATAAGCCACATTTAATAATATTTTGCAACAAATATTTGTAATTTAAGTTAAAGAGAAAGAACTATATTTCGTATTTTTGCAGTTTTCCATACCTGCATTTTTTCTAGTATTTCTAAAAAAAAAACAACTCTGATAAAACGAAAAATATTTTTATTTAGAACAATTTCTAAATATAATGAAAGCCATACGGCTGTCAAATTTTGCATTCGTATTTTTTACGTTTCATTGCATATTGTTTTTGCATTGTTATTCTTTCTAATTTTATCTGGGTTTTTGACAGGTCGTTATTCCCAGTGGGACAGGGTAAAGCCAGCTTTTATTAAATTCTATTACGTAATTAATATCAAACATACAAACACAGTTTTTACTAAATACATGGTGCTCACAACTACAATCATATGTTTCTTTTTACTGGCCATTAGTTTTAAATGAATCCTATTCATGTAATTATTTCAAAAATCATGACAATCAATGACATTTACTAACGTCCTAAAAGATTTTACTCCAGAAGACACTCGATTTGAATTTGTGTCGTCTGGCTGTTGGTTGGAATGCAAATTCACTTCGAGCGAGTAAAGAGTTATCAGCGTTTTTGGCATGGGAAATTAATTTTGTACTGGAGCAGCAAACTACCTTTGTTGTAATGTGGAGGTTAATGATTAAGTTTTTCATTAACAAAAATATCAAAACGACAGCTGCGTAATATATTCTCAAAATTTGCCGACATGAGTTTTTAAACGCCGTCTTATATAATTACAGTGCAAATCATAAATAATCCTACTCCCATTAATATTTGTAAATGTTCTTGCATAATTTAAGTAAAACAATAAAAAAAATTTACGTTTCTTTATATTTTTCTAAATACAAATCTGTATCTGTGGTATGTGGGGGGTGATGCGTGGTACAGTTTTTAGAGCACTCGCACAAAAACTCAAAGGACCCAGGTTCAAATCCCAGAAGAGGTGAAAAATTAAAAATTTAGTTTGCGGTTTTTTCAAAATTATAATTTAAAAATAAGAGGTTCCCCCCCCCCCCCCACCTCCAGGAAGACCATCTACAAAGAAACCGCTGCCCAACATTCCACTCTATTCCACCTTAACCAATGTCAACAAAAAACGAATGATCAGGGAAAAAGCGTCACCTATTGGGAAGCAGGAAATAACAGCTAAACCTACTCACGAAAAAAACCTACTCAGCGAAAAAAAATATAGAAGAATAGCTTAAGTCGACATAAACTTAAATTAATTTATGTGCTGGAGGCCCCAGGATATAGCCCCAGGAAGACTAATCAATTTTTTTTTTATTAATTTTTGTTTCTTCAGATCAAAGAGCAAATTTAACTGCAATGAATATTTTTGATATTTAAAGGAGAAATGATGTCCGTGAAGGAACAGTACACTAGCCAAACTGAACAATTGTTTCAGACTCCAGCTACAGCAGTCTCATCAGAGTTCTTTGTGCCCTGTGCATATTCAAGACCAAACATCAACTATTAAACTCACACTTTTCAAGAATGAACATGGACACTCATTTCTGCTGATGTGAACGTATATAGTATATATCACAAATTCCTGTTATGAACTCAATGGAGCACTTGTGTTATAATTTAGAAAAAAGATTAAGTAATTGTAAAACCTCCATCACAACTGGACTGAAAAGCTTACTCATGACGTAATGGCAGCATATATTACAAGATTATGTAAACAGCTTGTGTTTTGAATGTCAAATCGGTTATATGCATTCATTAGCTAGTCTTAACTGATATCCTACACTATATTATATAAGATATTTGCCGAATTCACAAGACTCTTGTATCGTTGTTTCATTTTTTTAGTCTACAACAGTGTATGCTTGTTGTTGGTAATTTTCATGAAAAAATTCGATACACTCATACAATTGTTTTTCATGTGTTTTTAAAAAAGTTGTATTGGTTTCTATGCTATTAATTTATGCTGAGTGCCTATTATTGAAAAGAAAAATAAAAATACAAACCAAATATATATATTGTCAGTAGCAAATTTATTTATAAGAAAAATATAACTGCGTACCTGCATATAAAAATGAAATTAACGTTGATCAAGTGATCAAAATATAAATTAAAGATACATTTATTTATTTTTAAATAGTGATTTTCTTCTTCTTATGTGATTTTTGACGTTTTCGATACAACGTACATGAATACAATGATACATTAGGTGTTCACCAGCAAGTAAACAAAAACTGTTTTCAATAATGCATACAACGATACAAAAGCTTGTGAATTCGACAATTATAATACTTGTAATTATATATATTTTTTTATGTGTACAACAAAATGTTTTCTATATTTTTAGTAAAAATTCATACAATTGTTTACACTAATTGGTGTATCATAATTTATGCTTTGCACTGTAAATCAACAAACCAAAGCGAAATGCAAAAAAATTAAAAAAGAAAAGATGGAACCTATGCATAAGCAGGTGCAAAAGAGAATAATTTAAATAAAAACTTAATTTTAAGTTTAATTTTTGCATTAAAAGGTTTCCATTTTTTCTTACTTTTTAAAACTTAAACAGCAAGAATAAAAAAGCACAGTTCATAAATTGAAATAAAAGATCGCTCTCAAATAAGCCTACCAACAGTGCTGGATATAAAGTTAGCTCATTCACTCTTTTGAACTAACAACGTAATATAACGCCCCTGAAATTTGGGGTATTAGGTTTGTTGCAATAGGTATTCCTTTTTCTTTATTGTATTGAAAAAGCTGCAAACTGTATTTTGCGACATCATTAATGGGCAAGAAATTTTGTTGTAATGGAATTCTTTGGATAATATGATCGATTTGATAAAACTACGTGTCTGAACACGAAATCCAAGAATAAAAATCCATTGTAATTTCATAAAAAAATTGTTGCACTTATTGAGACTGGTTTTCAAAAATATGTAAAAATTTTGCCTGTTGTTAAAACCAGGGGATTGCGCAAAACAACCGCGAAAATATAAAAATAAAAAATTAAAAACCATCAATAGATTCATAAATTTCGATAAGGGCTGAAGGTTAGCATAACGTAAGCAGGTGCCAAAAGTTTTAAAAGTGTTGCATGACTAAAACATGTGCGGCTATTAGTATTTAGTAAATAAATCTTTATTTAAATAAAAATCTTTACATTACGAATGCAGTATGATTACAAAACGGTTATTTGTATATGAACATACATATGTACATACATACATATGCATGTATTTAAAGTGCTATTATCAAATGGTCACCACCGTGTTTTGGATATGAATTGCCAACAAAAGGGAAACATTTTTATGTAAGTGTGCTAACTAGATGTACACCACTGTACATCTGCATAAATATTAAGAGAAGTAAATACTATTCCAGAACAGATACATGCATACATACATATATTATTAACATGCATTTGCTTATTGTTTTTTTTAGACGTTCACAGTGAATCTTACAAACTCATTTACTCTTTTTATAGGCACACATATCACGAGTAGTACGCATATCTACCAATATTCTATTTGTATGTGTGTGCCGTGGTTTCTCTTACATGCATTTTCCTATTTTTTTCTGTATTCGTATGTTTTCGCTATTATAGCTGTAGGAGGATTATTTGTTTTACAGGTACGCATAGCTTTTTGTCGTATAATTTTTGTCGCTGTTGTTACTACTCAGCATGAAAAAAAACAAAAACAAAATATAAGAAAATTTAGTGAAAGAACAGATGACAGTAGTTTTGGCGGCAGCAAAAGGAATAACACGGAACGTGCTATAGTTGTGAGACTGTATGTGTGTTTATTTTTACAAACATACATGCATGTAAGTATGTGTAGGTGTATGTAAATGTTCATAAACAAATAGGGCGTTTCCTGTTATTATGTGAATAATTCTTGTTTGGTTTTTTTTCGTTACCTTATTTGTTGCTTTTGTTGTTGTGGAGTTGAAACATTGGAACATACTCGTACCGTCCTTGCCACTACATGTTTTTTAAACAACAATCTGTTCAAACTATAGATTTTTGTGTTCTTTTAACAAATGAAGCAACTAAATGACGGCTCTTATTAAATTTCAGTTTCCCCGTTTTTTGTTTTTTTTTTTTGTTTTTATTGTTGTTTTTGGAACAAATTTTCCAAAAATTTTAAAGAGGAATTGTTGGCAAAGATTAATCGCAATAATTACAATTGTATTACTGGAAGGTATTTTCTCAAGAAGGCACTCTTAACAGATGTGTGAGTCCAGGGAAAAAAATGAACACACACACGTGCATACATTTACAATTAATGTCAGTTTATTGGAAAGGAATGGGGATGTGAACTTTCCAATATAGTCATAACGTTGGCTGATATCTATTTCTTTTAATGAAGACGCGTAATTTTAATTTTAGTTTTCAAGCAGTATTTTTTATATATAGTCGGCACCAAAAAAGGTCTACTCTTTTGTTTAATTTCGTAAATAATATGGACAAATTTATGTTTTTCTTTTAGAGGTTCGACTCAAGGTCAGAAGAACAAGGTTCAGTAAAAATGTGCCAGTTGAGGTAAAAAATAACGGGGTTACCATCATATCGCTTAAAAGCCTCACAAATTGTACAAACTGCATATATTTTCATTTCTGGCAAACTAACTGCTAAAAATTGTTTGAAATTTCAGTTACCCAACGCTTGTAATTTTTCGAGAGCATTTCATCTCTCTCATAAAATACCCAATTCAACAGCGCAAGTTTAACAGCCTGTACTTGGAAGACGAATGGTTTAAAACATTCGTCTTTTTATATGTCAAACAACAAAAAAACACTCAAATTTGTTAGTGTTTTTCATATAAAAAAAAAACGAACGTCGAAAACCATTCGTATTCTGTGACAGGCTATTAAACTTGCACTGTTGAATTGGGCATTTTATGAGTTAGCTGTTATTTGTTTACGCTTTTGTTAGAAACATCAAATATTGATGTGGTTTAACTTGTGTTTTTTATTATAAATGTTTTTTAATCACTTATTATCATGACATGACAAGGAGCCCATCTTCAAGAAACTGCTCCCTGACATTTCCAGTCTATTCCACCAAAAACAAATCATCAGGAGTACAGCGCTGCCACCTCTGGAAAGATAACATCCAACCTACTGAAGACGCTCGCCACTCACATTCAACATCCACTGACAGACGGGGCAATTGCTGGTGATCACTCATGGGTGAAGGTATATTACTGGCCTTTGAGTGGTCAAAAGGACTGCAACTTCTCTCATCAACAAATAAAAAAAGCGCATAATAAGAAAATTAAATGAAAATCTTCAAATTCCAATACAATGCATTGCATGAATAGGAGTTTACCACTGAGTATTGGTCTTAAATGAAAAAAAAAATGAAATCCCACGTAGAGGGTAGGAGGTTAGAGGTTTCAATAATATCATTCAACTGAACCTCAAGCTGAATAACTTTGGGATAATTTTCTTAAAATAAAAATCCAATAAAACTATTTAATGTAAATTTTAATGTGATGGCAATTACTGGGTAAAAGTGAGTAATGTTTTGGAGAATTATGTGGTCAAACAATTTGAGAACAACCTGCTGTATGCAATCAAAGTTCCCTTTAGAAGTTTTACGAAATAATATGTGAGCCACTGTAGAATCATAGAACAAGAGTAAAGTGTAGTCTAGAAGGAAGTGGGTACGTGAATGTGAGTTCTTTAATGATTTCAAATACATAAATGGCAAATCAATAATAAATGCCGAACAACAACATATTGTTGTTTTTTCCGACTTTTGCAAATTCAGCTAAATTCGCCAACAAACACAAACATACATACATAAATACACACATACATAAGGCAAACAAGTGTGATGTTTAAAAAAAAATAAGCAGGACAAATAGACAGAACCAACATACCAAATACCAACAAAAGGCGTATACATACATAGTATATCGTTACATGATTTCAAAAAAGTTCTAAACTAAACAAATTCAAAATCCGATTTTTAATTGATTACGATGCACCGTATCAAAAAACATGTTCTTACAAAATTTTACACTCGTGCCATAAAAAATATCAACTTTATGAGACAAAAAATGGAAATGAATTTCCCTGTAAAATCATTTATTATTGAAAAGTTTTTGTTACTCATGGTCTTTATAAATTCATATGGCGATATGTAAATGATGACAAGAAAAATATAAAAAAAGAATAACAAAAAGATAAAGACCACTTTAGTTGGTTAAAGAGAATTAGAAAAAATATTTTGTCATACAATTGTGATTTAGTATGTGCTGTATAACTAACAATGAATGTATCATTTACATCATGAGCGAAAGAGACGTGTAGTACCGCAGGAATCAAAATAAAAACAAAGCAAACTTCATCGAAAAACAAGCAGCAATAGCAAGCAATTACAACACTCGTAAAAGATTCACAACAATGGATTTTCAAGGAGGAAGGGAAAGTGTGAGTCTTATAAATTTACCATATGTACTCACTCGTATTATAAAAATGGAAACAAGACGATGATAAACCAAAATGTGATAAAACTTCTAATAAAATAGAATCATAGAAAAGAAGAAAGCAAAATACAAAAATTTTTTTTTAATAAAAAGTAAAGAATGAAAACCTAATCAATTACAAACTACAACAACAATCAAGGGAAAATACGTACATACATACATACATACATATGGGTATATATTTACATATCGTCGATGGAATTAAAGAACGCTGTAACTGACAAAACCTTAAATGTTCACCAGAGCCAAAAAACTTTCATAAATTTAGAACAAAGACATTGGTATTTTTCAAAACGCAGACGGCGTAAGCGAATTTATTTTTATCGTAGAAATCTGGGACCTGGACCAATCGACGCGTATTTTTTTGCTGATAAAAATGATGCAAAAAACGTATTTTCGATTTTTTGTCAGTTACAGCGTTCTTTAATTCCATTGACGATATGAAAGCTACTTTACTTCATATACACACTTACATATATACATACATAGTTATACAACAGCAAACGTCATGAAAATATTTGATGGAAACAAATTCAACCAAAAGCAAGTGAAGGCCAAAGACACAGGACCATAGAAAACAAAAAGCTCAAATATTCGTATTCAGTATGCGAAAACTTAATATTGTAGTGGTTGGCACCTTCTTATAAATCTTCTAAAAAGTTCACGAAAATACTCGTATTATTGTCCTGCATGAATATTTAATGCGACAGAACTTTAAAACCTAAAATTCTTCTCTTCTTCAGCACTCTTATTGTATAATTTTGAAATTTTTAGTCCCGTGCCTCAATAATGCTACTAATAAAGCGTGTGAATTCTTTTATTACATTAAATTTAAAGGTTTCTCTTTGATAATTTAAGAAAAAAAACTACTGTGTGACTTTTAACTTTTCGTCAATGGTAGACGTTTCTGTGGAAATGTCCATATAGAAAATGACTTTAAAAGAATTAATTTTTTACACAAACTTCACTACTAAACGGACTGTCAAATCGAATTTTTTAATTATTAGCGACATGTATTATTTTATTTAGTTCGCACTCTCATTGTATAATTGTATCGTAAAATATAATTGGGGTACTCAAACGGTGTCCTATCAAGTTAAATATATTGTCATAATATCATAAAATTTTAAAATAGTTTACAAAATTTGTTGTTGGGCTTTGAATAAAAAAATCATAAAACAATAAGACAAATTGTAAATAAAAAAATAATAAAAATAATAATATAAAAAAAATAAAATCAAAAATAATATACACCTATCCCCCGATTTGCACGGAAGATCGGTTCCTGAAAAAACCGTGTAAATCGAAATCAAATTTTTTGTATGAAAAATCGTGTAAAACGAAAAAAGTCTAAAATAAGTAAAATCAAATAATTTTTTTAATTAAATTAATTTTTGTTTTATTTATACCTTTTTTTCATTTGTTTTTCTTTTATTTACGTTAAATAAAAATAAAATATACACCTAATAAAGAAACAAAATGTCCATTTAGTTTTGTAATAACAAATATGTGCATGTAAAAAAGAATTACATATTTTTAAAAAAATTAGAAAATTACAAAAAATATATCAACGATTTGAGCAAATTTAATCACTATCGATGACTCTTAACTTTTTTTCTCGTCACTTTCATCACTTGATATTTTTTGAGGCGATTCTCTAGTTGATGGATTGGTACCGGTTTTAGATGGGAAGGATTTGGTAAGAAAATCCGTAATTAAATTTTTTTTGCCTTTGGATAAATCCTTATAGATCTCTTCATATAGAGTTAAAGATTTACGGTCATGGTGTTAAAATATAACTTTTTATGGGTTGTTCTCAGTGCTGTCGTTTTACAAATTTGGGATGTAGTGTTTGAAATAAAAAAATGTGTAGCAAAATAACACAAATTTTTGTTTTTAACAGTTTTATTTTGTAAAATTCGTTCAGTTTAAAATCGTTTAAAAGCGAAAAATAACGTTTAAATCGGGAGAGAGATCTTGAAAAAAACCGTGTAAAAGTGAAATCGTGTAAAAAAAGTACCGTGTAAATCGGGGGATAGCTGTACTAAACTACGACGGGTTGTTCACAGCAGTAATATTTTTTCGTTTTATTTTTTTATGATATATGACTTTAAAACGGCCATTTGAATCCCCCAAATACAAACTAAATCATAAATAAATTTTAAATAATTTGTGTTTCTTTTTATTTATTTTCAGGTAAGCAAGTTTTATAAATTTATTGTACTGATAGCAGCTTATAATAATAAATAAAAATTGTAAGTACCAGTTAATTAAAATTTAAATATAGGAGGCCTCATTGGATTATCGTTTCAATACTCGTACATAAATTTTGTGGTGTTGTAACGACTACAACACAACATTTATTCTTTATTTGATTTCCAACATCTAAAGGTTGTCTATTTCACAGTGTTGCTCTTCAAGGTTACCATAATTTTCCTAAAAAATACATCTCTGAGTTTATGAAACTGTCAGTGGAACACAGAATTATTACACTTAAAAAAATTTGAGCGCACAGTGCATTACTTTGAAAAAAATGAAACAGAAAAAATAAGAAAAATAATAGACCATAAGAGTACCAAGAAAAGGCTGTTGGCACGCCTTCAGATAGGAATTAAGCTAAGATCTAACCCTTAATCAATGAATTATCAGATATTAAGTGCACACAATTCATTTTATTATTTATTAATTTTTTCTCATCTTAAAACGCCTTAATTAAATCAGAAACTAAATTCTATTTCGATTTTATATTGGTTTTTGCAATGATTTTTCAATTAAAAGATTAAATGGTTTCCATGAAAGAATTGTACACCAGCCGAATTGAACATGTTTTTGACTCCAGCTACAGAAGTCTCTTCAGAATTCTTTGTGTTCCGTACTTATTCACGCAAATAATCAACTATTTTGCTCAATTTTTTTTATAAAAATCATGTGATGGAATTAAACATATCACATTTTGTTTATCATATTCTCCTTTTTCTTTTTTTGTAATTGTCAGCTGTTCTGGAAAAAACAATCTAAATTTTTAACATAATTTAGTTTCTGATCTTATTCAGGCGTTTTAAGACAAGATATAATTTAGAAAATATTGTATGTAAAATTGTAAACTCGTAATACCACCTTCACGGAATTCATTAAAAAAATTTAAAATTCTATTCATCTATATCTATATTGTCCACTTCAAAGTAATCCCCATCGACTGCCAGACACTTATGCGAAATATTTTTATATACGGTTTTCGGACATACCGAATACAGTGCTTCCTACGCTTTTTCCATTATTTCCTCTCGGTTGCTGAAATGCGTTACCTGTAATGGTTTTTTAACTTGATTGAACAGAAAGAAATCACAGCGAGCCAAATCAGAATCAAATCAAAATTTTTCGTCAAAAAATTTAAACAGTGCGTTATCATGATGCAAAATCGTCAAGTTTTCTGCCCACAATTCTGGTCTTTGTCGCCGAATTGCTTCACGCAAACATCTAATAGGACCGTGAACATTGCCTTCTTTTTTCACTGAAAACAACGTGGTTTGTTTGGTATTTAGTGAACTTCTGATGTCTGGATTGTGTGTCGTACTCATAAACGCACGTTTCGTCTCCAGTATTGATTGTTTTAATGAATGTTGAATCGAATTTAGCCTCAACACGGACTCTTTTTGGCGTGAAATTGAATTCTTTTGGCACAGACTTTTCTGCTACAGGAGGGAAACTCAAATCGTTGACCAAAATGTATTGGACGGATATATAAACAGTGTTCTAGTCCTCCGCTATCTTTTGTGGTAGTTTTTTTTTTTTTGAATGGTATTCACTTACCTGATGTCTGGACTGCTTGTCGTACTCAAAAATCCACGTCTCGTCTCCAGTAATGATCTCTTGTTGAATATGGAAACGGATTCAACCTCGCAAATCATGTCTTTTGCGACGTCAACACGGTCTTTTTTTGTGTTAAATTTTTACCAACTTTTCTGCTACACGACGGAAACCCAACTCGTTAACCAAATATCTTGGACGGATTAATAAGCAATGTTCCAGTTCTCCGCTATATCTCTGATGATTAATTTACGGTTATTGACTAACATTTCTTTTACTTTATCAATGTTTTGGTCGGTTTTCGATGTCGTTGGTCTGCCACTGCATTTATAATCGATTGACTCGCGACAACTTTTTAACCGTTCGTGCCTCTGGTAAACGACCGTTTTCTTTAGAGAATCGTTGCCGAAACATTTTTTTCCTGCATTTTTTACTCAAAATTTAAATCAATTTCTAAAATTGTAAAAAATCGCCAACACCCACAGAGATAGATTTACTCTTGGGTACGTAGCTTTTGCAAATGTCAAGCTATGAAGCTAAGATTTAGCGGGAATATCACCAACAGATGTATCGACTTAAAAAAAAACAAAAAGAAACAAAAACTCAAATCGTTCAGTACACTTAAAGACGACAGTTGTAAGTGATAATCGCGGTTGTTGTTCTTGTGAATCACAATCGCAATTTAAAAAATACAATATCAAGTTAACAACTGTTATCAACCATAATCGAAGCTTTTTAATATTGCCTAAAGATTACATACCTTTAAAATTCTGATAACTCTAAGGTTAACAGGATGTTTGTTTCATAAATTTGTTTTATAAAAAGAGAGCAAAATGAACTTTTTTTTAAGGTTAATTTTGTTGAATTTGTTTTCTTTTCTTCAAATTGTTGTAGTTGTTCTTGTTTGTTGTTGTTGTTGCTGTTGTATTATTTTTCTTTCTCTTCATATACATATATTTCATTTATTTTATTATGAGATTTTTTTTCGCTATCTTTTTGTGGTAGATTCTCTAAACCAAGCAAGCCATAATAAACAGCATCAATCGTATTGTATGTGTAGATACCAAAACTTTTATTAAATGGCTAAAATGGGGATGGGTGTATTAGTAGTGTATAAGAACAA
The DNA here is from genome assembly GCA_963576795.1 of Metopia argyrocephala. NCBI lineage: Eukaryota > Metazoa > Arthropoda > Insecta > Diptera > Sarcophagidae > Metopia > Metopia argyrocephala. The sequence continues at coordinate 41,169,537 of OY756208.1, forward strand.
AAAATATTTTTCTAGAAGTTTATCGCCATTTATTTTTTTATTATTGTTGTTGTTGTATGCCCATTACATGCCACTGTTTCATCTGGTTAAATGGTGGCAAAGAATTATTATTAAAAGAAGTAAATAGCGTGTCTTGTATTTCTTACCCAAAACTTTAATCTTCAAAGCTTAAGAGATTTGCAATCTCAACAAATACGACACAGCAAGAACAACAGCAAGCAAAATAAAGAAAAAAAAAAGGAAAAAATAAAGCATAAAAGCGAATATTAAAGTTTTTGTTTTCCAATATTTTGAGCAATACCCTTTAAATATAGCAAAAGCGCTTCCAGTATTATCAAAAATGTTGGTGTGTATGCTAGTGATGAAAGCAGAAAAACGTAATGTTTTGGGTGTACATATGATACATACATACATATAAACATAAAAATCGAAGTCCACGCACAGATGTACATAAAATCGAAAAAATAATGGAATGACACCAATAGAGATACTCGTACTCATAAAAGATATGAAATACGAGTTTCAATGAAAATTGGTAATAAATAAAGTTGATGAGTACCACCATCACCCTGCTTTGCTTTAAAGTGTCTAATGGTGGTAAGCAAAGATATGTAGACATAAATTCGATTTTTATATTTTTAAATTTGTTTTTTAAATATTTTAAAAATTCAGAATTCATTGCAATTGTTATGAAAAATTAAGGGTACAGTTAAAAAGAATTTTGCATTGAAAATGGAAATCCATTATAGACCCAAATCACAAAAGTAGTTGTATGTACATAGAAACTTATATTTATCGTATGAAAGGAAAAGTCGCCAGATAATGCCAAAATTTTAACTGCATGAATTGAAGGAAAACCTGCCATCTATTTTTTGTAAGGAGTTTTGAATCAGTTATCAATTGCAATTAAAGGCTAATTACAGTAGCATCAATATCCAATAAGTGACTTCTAATTACCAATTAAAAATCAGTAAAATATCTGAAGATAAGGAACAGTTATCTATCTGATGATTAAATGTGAAAAAATTGTTCAACTACTGCAGGAAGACCGATGGATAAGAAGTTGTTACCGAATTACACTTTGAAAACAAAAAAAGGCTGGCTCTGACTTCTGAATAAAGTAAAAAAACAATTAAACGAATTACCATCAGTGAACGAAATTGTACAGTTTTTTTAATAGGGTTCATCAGAAAGGATAAAGATTGCTTTTAATATGAGAATATTAGTTGCGAAAATGAAAAACTCAAAGGCCGACCCCTTTCAGGTTTCATGATTCGCTGTTACGGCGTATTTTGCATATAAAGTCCATCTTAAGCAACAAATAACACCACTCACAACGCTGTAGACATGGAATGCTGATTTTTTGAACAAAATTTTCTTTAACGATGAAGAACTTCAACAAGCCAATTTGTGGCATATGGCGCTTGAAAAACTCAGAAGTATTGGTGAAAAAGCCATTACGTACCGAAAAGTAACTCTTTGGTGCGCAATATGGTTTCAAGGTGTTATTTGGCTGTCTTGGTATTTAAATACACTGAAACAGCTATTACCATCAATTCAAACTGAATTTTTTTGTCTTCAATTTAAGATTATAAAATGGATGAAATGAAGTTTCAACAAGAGGGTGTCAACAGTCACTTAAAATGTTCGATTTTGGCTTTATTGCCTGATTCATGCATTTCTCTTTGATGCTGTATAATCTGATCAGCATTCGTTTCGGTCTGTAAAAGAAGAACCAAATCAGTTTTCGTTTAAATATTAAAGAAGTTATAACCCTTTTTTAAAATTACGGACTAGTTTCTCAAAGCACCCGTATTGTGTGCATCAATTTTTATTTATAAGTATTGGGGCCTACAGTTTAACGTCAACTCCAAACGGCAGACTTGAGAAGTTTGTTCATGGCAGTCAGTTATTCTCACAGTTTTTGCCAGTAGACTGACTGTTTTAAGGTAGCCGAGGTGCTCGACGAAAAAACTATTTTTCTATTTCTTTCTTTCAAGATATCAAAGCAGGGCTTTGAAGCCGGAGCTTTCGTGCTTGTATAAGGTGTTTCAAATATAAAAAAATAAAAACGCTGTTGATAAGTAATTGAATGTCAATTAAGAAAAGTTTTGTTGAAAAGTTCACCCAAAAAATCACAAACACACATACTATATATATATATATATATATATACATATATACCAATTTTGATTTTGTGTACAGTTCTTGTAGTGTTTATTGATTTTTAATGTAAAACTAAATATTTTGTCTCTATTAGAAATATCTGTTCCAGATATTAACCTTTAACTAACACATACACAGCCCTTACTTACATAAGTATATGCCCAAACGTACCTACTTATATATTTATATACACTAATACGTGGGCAATAAAGTATGTACATATTATAATATACAATATGTATCTATATATTATAAGTTAAGTATATAATTATCAAGAATATTTATACATACTTGTATGCAATTGTATGTAGAAAATTAAAATACAGTTTAACACGCTTTTAACGAACTCATTTAGGTAATATTTAATCTTTGTAGCAAAAATTGTTTGCTATGCCACCAACTCTCAATAAGTATTTAATAAATTAACGAACAAACTTGTATGGTACTTTCGGGTGGTTTCCTTAAAGCTGTATTCGTCTGTGTATAAAAGTTTTAAATAAATAAATTGATATATACATAAATAATTAATTTGCATACCTAACCCCCTCGCCCATCTATTACAATATGTGTATGACATGCACAATATATAGATTTGCCAATTAGTTGTGCTACTTCAGCCAAATACTACTCACTAACGTGTAACTTTAAAACAATTTTCTATGGCCAAGTCATACACTACTAGTATTGCGTTAATAATATGACAGTCTCAAACATAAAATTAATATATTAAAATAATAATAAATGATAATTACTTATGTACTTACATATATACATGCATATTGTATATAAAGCTGCTATTGCTGATAAGAAAAGAAAAAAATCATTTAGAAATTCTAGAATGTATCACCTGCGTCAGCAATAATAGTTTTTTTTACTCCAGCAAATATGTAATTCCACCCACTTAGGAACTTAAACAGTGGCAAATACATAAACATAACCCAGTAAACATTTTTATTAAAAAGTGAAATTAATAATAAAATAATTAATAAAAAAACGAATAAAATTAAAACGAAGTTTGTTTAAAAAAATTTATGATTTTACTATTTACAAAGAGTTTGAGAAATTGTTGAAGAACAATTAACAATTTTTTATATTAATAGGGCCTTTTGCTTTTTAATTACTTAATTTAATAATTTTGCAAATGGTTTTGTCTAAGAGATGGATTCTGATTATGAGTTAGTTTTTTATGTTAATTAATACTTTCACTACAGTTTTTGTAAATAAAAAAGTTTATTTTATTTTATTCAATTTAGTTATCTATCTTGTTTTTAATTTAATACAAAAAGTTCTACCAAATGATCACAATTACACAAAGAACAGGAATGCCAACTGACCGTTTCTTAAGTAACCATAACGAACCCAAAACTAAGCGAAAACATATGTTTTAAGTCGATATGCAGTTTGATTATCGCTCTATACCCCAATATTTTCATTCTCAGTCCAACGAATAGTACAGGCAACTTAAATTAGAGCGTAAGCTGCAATCCATCTATCAAAAAATATCATGCCCATACAAAATGTATGAAACCGCTAACGCTTTACAAATGGAAAATCCTATTTTGACAGCGCGTAAAGAAGTGAAGTTAGTTGCAAAACAATTGTTATTGTGTTTTTCTTTTACATTTTTATCTGCCATATTGTTAAGTAATAAGATTATAGTTACTTTCAAGCCAATTTTGCGATTTCATTTTACTTTATTATGGCTGTTTAGCGATTTTTATCAAACAAGATAAATAAACATTACTGTTCTTGACACAACTTTGAATCTTTTTATTAAGTTACTCATTACAGCATTAATGATAAGCGCAAAATTACGTTGCACTTTACGTTCTAATTTAGTTTGGTATGCCTATCTCATATTCCTGCGTACTACTTGTACCTCTCACAGAGCACATCCTTTGGTAGTTGATTGTCCAATGAATCGCACAATATGTTTAAAATAGAATTCGTTCTTTGGCCGTACTATTCGTTTATGAAACAATCTGTCCGTGAATGTTTTTCCATTCAAGTAAGATATGAAGAAATTCAAATCAATGAAATATCCACAAACCTTCCGTTCCTCCTCCTCCTTCTAATATATAATGAGCAGGGGTCATGTTGTGAAAACCCAACAAGTTTTTACTTTATTAAAGGCTGTCCCTTCGTTTACAACAATAAAATATAAAGTAGCATACTTTAAACGAAAAAGCTGCGAAAACTAACACTATAAAGGCCGACTAATTAAGGAAAATCACAGTCGGGTATGTTCTCTAAAACGAGTTTGAGTGCCATTGAAAATTGCTATAATTTTAAAATTTATAAGTTTTGATTCTTTTTTATTTCTTCAATATATCGCACATACATATTTACGGGAAATTTGATAAAAAAAAAAATAAAGCTGTGGCCGAGATACACCCATCTACACGTTTGATCACTACAGGTATAGAGCAAAAAAACAATATCGTTTCGCTGTTTCAATCAAATGTTTGTCGTTATTTTTCCCCAATGAAACCGATTTTTTGCATCGATATAACCCCACTACAGTCGTTGCAAAAGATCAGTCAAAATTATTCAATTTGGTGGTTGAACCGTATAAGAAGTCTTGCAAAGTAGTTATGGTTGTGTTTTTTTTTTAATTTGGTCTTGTATCCGACAACACGTTACTTGCAACTTTATTTGTTATAAAAAGTAATTTCTTATTAAATATTTAAATCGCCTGGTTTTTTATTTTCTTATTTTTCTTTTTTTTTTTGTAAATATGTTTGATGGGTTATAACATTTGGTTGTACGAGTATAGCAATTAAACAACAACACAATACTAGAACGAAAAGTCTACATTCATATTCATAATATTGACAAATTTCCACAACAGTTTAAAACTACACACTCGTATTGTATTCGCAATATATTTGTCTTTTATACACCCCCCATATTCCGCTATTCTGTTCTGTGGTATACGTTTACTTATGTGGAGATTTGCAATATTTTACCCAGTAATTATTGATTTTTTTATTCCGTGCCCTGATTTACGAGTATAAAGAGAGAGATTGCAGTGGCAACTGCATTTAATGATGGATGGATGGATGGACGACAACGTTTTGAAGTGAAATATTTTTGTTATTTTTTTTGTTCTTATAATCTGGCCCAGATCTATTGTCAGTAGTTTTTTTCGGGGGCAGAGCAGGTGGCAGTTTGTACAATAAGGGAATAAACTGCAACTTTAAAGGTTCTAGTTCTAGTAGCGCCTGTGCGAAAACAGCAGTAAAAGTGTGATATTTTTTTATTATTTAAGACAGGCCCTGCGAGCCATGAGATCTATTGTATTGTGTTTGTTCAGCAGACCTACTGCCTTTTAAATACACGTCAGCAGGTCCTAAACTTTAGTGATAGATAGTTGCCACATTAAAAGCATGTGCTTCCTTAAGCACATGTGTGTACGTCTATCAACTCACAGTGACACGTAAGTAAATCTATTGACAATTTTAGATCCGGTTTTGTATACTTGAGAACATCAAAACTGTGAATATTCTGGACCTCTTTAACGGTCTTAAAGTTGCACTATTTTATGCATTTGCTAATCATGAAATATATTGAGAAAAATAATACGCGATGCTGCACAATAACAAACAATAACACTTATATGTGTTTATAACTCGAATTGCTTTTTTGCTTTAACCCATTAACGCCCAAATGAAAACCAAGAACAATTTTTAAAATTCAATATTTATTACTAGATTTAAATAACATTTTTTACAGTACAGTAAAAGAAAAAAACCAAAAAAAAAAAAAAAAATATTCTGAGTTGTGTTTTTTCAGGTGTACTAAGCTTAGTACAGCAGCACTTAATATGCTATAGCTCAAAAAAATCTATGCGAACTAAACCGTTTTATATTACTTTTATTAGAATGTGATGTTATCAAGTAAATAAACTGCTATTTAACGTTCTTCAAAGTTAACTGATGTAACCATATAACTACATAACCATTCACAATCTCACAAGAAATAAATCACTAGCCAAAATGGAGATTCCCATAATTGATATTTTTCAACTATGATGTACAACAGCTACGTGGATGTTGCATGTACTCTTATTGACTGATAAAAAGCGTTTCCCGAGTAAAAAAACTGCATTTTATAATTTTTACTTGAACTTTAAGTAGTGTACTATATATACTTAGTACAGCGGGCGGAAATCTGAACTGAATCTTTGTCATTTTCATGGAAATCTAAATATAGTATGATACTTATATATATATATTTCTGCCCTAGAAACTGTTACATCTCATTGAGGTGCCGTATACTGCACAACTTCCCATTGCTTTTAAAAGCAGTAATTACATACATATCGTCACAAGAATTAAAGAACGCTGTAACTGGCAAAAAATCAATAATACGTTTTTGCATGATTTAAAAAAAAAAAATACGCGTCGAATTCTATGATGAAAAGATATTCACATTCGCCTTATGCGTTTTTAAAAATACAAGTGACTTTGTTCTACTTTTATACAGGTTTTTTGGCTCTGGTGAACATTAAATGTTTTGTCAGTTACAGCGTTCTTTAATACTTTCGACGTTATTTATATACGTAATTGGCCATAATTGACCCTATTTCATGGTTATGGCCTAGCTTCTCGCAGCACCTATGTTATGTCCATCAATTTCTATCCATGAGTACCGGGACCTACAGTTTAACGTCGAACAATAGATTTGAGAAGCTTGTTCGTGGCAATCAGTTACTCCCAGGGTTTTTGTCAGAAAACTGCTGAAAGGTAGTCGCCGAAAGATATATTTTTCTTATTTTTGCCTTCAAGATGTCAAAGCTGGGGTTTAAATCGAGAGCTCTTATGTATAAAGCCGACACACTAACCACTATACTACGGCGACTACTAAAAGCGGTAATAAAGCAAAAATATTATACTTTGATTTGGCCCCAGTTTGTTTCTTTCTTATTACAAAGAAGGGTAGGCGAAAAGTGTTGCTCCATGCATGCATACATACCTACATAACTGGCCTTTACAACCCTGTGTCAGGATTACGGCCTAGCTTCTCGCAGCACTCATGTTGTGTGTGTTAATTTTTTATCCATGAGAACCGGAACCTACAGTTTAATGTCGACTCCGAACGACAGACTTGAGAAGCTTGTTCATGGCAATTAGTTATTCTCAGAGCTTTTGCCAGAAGACTGCTGAGAGGTAGTCACCGAAAGAAATATTTTTTTCATATTTCTTTTTCTTTTAAGATGTCAGAGCTGGGTGTCGAACCCAGGGCTCATGTCTTAGTAAGCCAACACACTAACCACTAGACCACGGCGACTATTGCATGCATAGTAATATGTATTTTTAAGTTTGGGGAGTAGTTAATCACTAGAGCGACTGGTATGGGATTTTAGGACCGTTTTTTTTTAATGTGTTTTTATTCATCCAAATAAGTTGCAATTTACGGCTGTCTGTAGTGCAACGAGCCTCCGTGTAATGATTAGGGTTTAAACCACCTCTAGTTCACAAATGCATTCCCTCTTCTGGAGATTGAAATTAATCTCAAAGTCATAATTTTTATAATTCCGTACCTATTAACTGGGTTGAAATTCATCTCTATGAAGCGTTCCCTAAGACCTTGAATTCAGTTTTACTTTGATTTGGTCATTTACTACCTACCCCAAAAACGTAAGGTGTAATATGTCATCGAACTTGTCTTTACTCGTAAATCCCCTGTAGAAATATTTTACTTTGTATAGAGCTTTTTTTATACAGAGAGTATGCCTGGAAAAAATCAATAACTGCCACCATAAAGTAAACACGTAAACAAAAAAAAAAAATAAAGAACAAAGAACAACTGAAATAGCAAAATACAAATATTATTTTTTTCCAAATGGAACTGGATATAAACACACCAACAAACAAACATATTCAAATTCATAAAACTGTTTTCGCATATTGACAAAATCTCACGAACCTTTAACTTACGCTACACGATTGTAGTAAACAACCCCTTTCTATTAAACTTGCATATCCTGTTTTCAAATTTTACACGTACACTTGACTGTCACAATTCCTTGATATATCCTATAAAGAAACAAACGAAAAAGAATTGTTGAGCATCTGTAATAGAGCAGGAAAGTGGAAGAAAATAATAACATAATGATATTGGTGATGACGATGATGATGAAGTAGTACAAGCAAACAAAGATATTACAAGAATAATATGTAATCTCTTATATAAAATATTTATTATTTACTTTTGCCCAGCCTTAACAATAAACTCATCCTACTGGCAAATTATTTTTACATTGGCCACAAAAATATTTACCACCTTCTTTCTACTGCACTAAACGTTATCTGGCGAAGAGGCAGCACACTACATACTTATCATCTATACCATCATCATCCACTTCTATTAAAATTTTATAAAATTACAACAAAACAACCAAACTCACATAGTTGGAAGCATTCACAATTTGCTTATTTGCTTGCCATATCAACAGCAATTGTGGCATAATGCTTGTATCCAGTTAGGCGTTTATTCATACTTGTACCTACTCGTACATACATATGTAGCACGTACACGTATTGAGAGTATTTCTTCAATAATTTTAGTTCACTTGAGTCAATTTTGCTGACGTCTTAGTATTTATAAACCCTCAACTTCTTTCTTCTTCTACAAAATCGTCTTTTCTAATTACAACTGCTCTGCTTCATGGCTTTCATCCATACAATTTGACCGCTTTGGACGGTTTTATTCTCATACGTTGTTTTGTGTTGTGCATGTTTAAAGTATATTTGTAATTTATCCTGTAGGGATTCATTATATTATTAATTTTCATATAAATATAGTATATATAATAAGATTCATGTTTAAAACCTATATACTTAACCACACACATATGTATGTATATTAGAGAAAATGCATATTATCAGGATATTTATCCAAAAGCTTAACTTTCAAAATGCTGCCTTTAATATTCTATACTTGCCACCACACCACCTCATCCTTTCTCTCTGTGCTCTAGAAATTTTTGTTGCATAGCAGGCTTAATGATTAACTTGGTTTTAGGCCTTTTACGAAATCTATAAGCTTTTGTTTCTTTAACAAACAGCCAAAATGCTCACCCAACCAATAATTCTATTCAGTTTTATAGGTGGGTCCTTTGAAAAGTCATTCATTATTTTAAAAGAAATCCTTAACCACATACCACTGGTTTGCTACACAATTTCCCATTTCTATTCGTTGTAGTAAAATTCATAAAATTTTCGCGAATTTTAATTGTATTTCTAATTCTAGATGCTACAAAGCAGTATACTATCGACCTCTTATTTTATATTTTTTTAATTAAAATTTCGAAAAACCGCAAATTTTTATTCTTCATTTTTCGCTCTAACCACTATAACACGCACCCCCTAAAGATAAAGGAGTGCATTCCATACATACATACATACATAATTGGCCATTATAACCCTATTTCAGGGTTACGTACTAGCTTCTCACAGCACTCATGTTGTGTGTGTGTTAATTTTTATCCATGACTGCCGGATACTACAGTTTAAAGTCGGCTCCGAACGACAGATTTGAGAAACTTTCATAGCAATCAAATACTTTTAAAGCTTTTGCCAGAAGACTGCTGAGAGGAAATAATTGTTTCTTATTTCTTTTGTTCAAGATGTCAGAGCTGAGATTTGAACCCAGCGCTATCATCTTAGTCATCCAACACACTAACCACTAGACAGAGTGCGTTGCATTTTGTTATCATATCTTATAAAATGCAACTCTGATCCCATGGAGAAAAAATGTTTATGAAATCTGATAGACTTACCAAAAAATCTGCCACACAGACGCATTTAAGGCTACACTATAATACTTTTGAACACACACATATAATCACACACATATAATCACGGCCTTTAGCCACAGGTTTTTTTATCATCGATCTATATTCCCTGTGCCCTTGTAACTTACGAGTTAATATATCAAGAAATCTTGAGTCATAGTGTCAGCAAGTGCTGTTAGGTATGTCTGGGTGCTGATTAAGTGATTCACTGACTTCTCTTTTTTACAACAAAACCTACGGGTGCTAGTGTTGGTATGACAATTTTGTGTAGAAGCTTATTACAGGCTTAGTAACCAGTGAGTGAGGTCGTAAGTATTCGTAGGCTTCTTCTATCCTGTTTCAGAGAAAAGTCAATTTCTTCAGGTTTTATGTTGATTATTTCTTTTCGTCTTTCCTTTAAGAAGACTTCTGGATGAAGTAGGTCAAGTGAAAGTCCACTCAGTTCTTTTCACATATATGTCTGCCATCACATATTCTCTGCATATCTAATGTCCTGGCACACCCAGATAAAAGTAACCTGATTCTGAGTAGCCAGATTACTGAGTGCGTTGTGATATTCTAGTTGTACCTTGAGAATAGATTGCCTACTTTACCTTTCTTAGTTTTGTGTATTATGCAGTGGTATTTCAAACTTTTTATATTTGACAGTGTTAGTTTGAAAATTGAAACTAATCATATGATTGTTTTGCATGCATAACCTTGACAAAAAAAAGAAAAAAGGAACATACTCCCATAAAAGTTTCTAAAAAATCTGTGTTGAAAATTCTTTCAGCTTTTAGGTAAAGAATTCAATTTTTTTTCTTCATAATGTTCAATAGACCCACGTAAAAGGATAATGCAAAAATTGTTTATATAGGGTGTTTTTTATTGAGGTATAGAACTTCGAATTGAAATAAAACACAAGAAAATCGTTTTAATGTCCATCAATTTGGCTTTATTGGAAGGATAATTTTATGCCATTAATGTTTAAATATGATTTCGGGCATGTGGCCGCCGCGGCTAGCTCGAATAAAGCCAATTCTACAGGTCCAATTTTCAACCACTTTTTCGAGCATATGGGGCCGTATGTTGGCAATAACGCCACGAATGTTGGCTTCCAAGTCCCCTAACGTTTCTGGTTTGTTGGCGTAGACGAGCGACTTCACATATCCCCAAAGAAAATAATCCAATGGTGTCAAATCATACGATCTTGGTGGCCAATTGACAGGTCCATTTCGCGAAATTATGCGCTCATCGAATGTTTCCTTCAATAAATCGGTTGTGACGTGGGCTGTGTGGCATGTAGCGTTGTCTTGTTGGAACCACAACTCATCCACATTCATGCTATCCAATTCGGGAACAAAATAGTCGGTTATCATGGCTCTATACCGGTCTCCATTAACAGTAACTGACTCTCCAGCATTATTTCGGAAGAAGTATGGCCCAATGACTCCACCAGCCCATAGAGCACACCAAACAGTCAGTTTTTGTGGATGTAATGGCGTCTCAAGGGTCTCATGTGGATTCTCTTCACTCCAAATGCGGCAATTTTGCTTGTTGACGTAGCCATTCAACTAAAAATGAGCCTCATCACTGAACAAAATTTTGCGATGAAAATCAGCATCGAGATCAATCTCATTTTCGGCCCATACACCAAAATCACGACGCATTGCATGGTCTCGCGGCTTTAATTCTTGCACAAGCTGGATCTTGTAAAGTCGCAAGCCAAGATCTTTGCGCAAAATCTTCCATAAAGTTGATGGACAAAGCTCCAATTGCTGGGCACGGTGGCGAATCGATTCATTCGGGTTCTCTTCAACACTTTGCTCTACAGCGGCAATTGTTACTTCGGTGCGCACTGTTCGACATCTCTGCGGATGCGTATTATCTCATAGAGTGAACGTAGTGCGAAAGCGATCCATGGTTAACCGAATTAATTGCTCTGATGGACGATTATGTCGACTATAAAATGGACGGAGCTTGCGGTAAACTTTGCAAACTGAACCATTATTTTCGAAATAAATTTGCACGATTTGCAAGCGTTGTTCTTTTGTCAACCTGTTCATGATGAAATGGCGAACCAAACTAAATATTAATCACTTGACAGCTGACAAAATGACCGCCAGTTAAAAAAGTGATGCCAACTTAAAGTTCTATACCTCAATAAAAAACACCCTATACAAGACCATATACATTCGTACATATATACATATTAAGAATACATATGTAAGTATGTATGTGTGTGTATGCATGGCTGTGAATTGTGAGTTTGTATACTTAAATGTGTACAAGTGTTGCCATGTTTTTACAGCTTCTAGATTTTCACATGAATTTATAAGTGAATGCATGTGTGTATAGCTGTGTGTGTGTGTGTGTATTGATATGCCTTAGCACGCACTCGCTATATAAACAAACTAACAAGCAAACATGAACAAAAGAAAAATAAACGAAAAAGAAAAAAATTGAGAAAAGTACAACTATAACAGCAATACTATAAACTTGGCAACATGGTGGTTAACGACAATAACTACACCAACAATAATAACGAAGCAAAAGAACTTGAATGCACCTTAAAAGTTCGCTCATACAATGACGATGATAATGATGTTGGTTGGTTAGTTGGTGCATTCCTGATCCATTTTTTTTACATTTTGTGTGTATGTGTATGGGTATGGATATGTATATGTATGTGTGTCCATAAGTAATATTATTGCTATTGTTTATGTTGCGGCTATCGTTTTTGGCAAAGAATTTCGTGTTTAGTCGTCGTTGTCGTCGTCGTCATTCATTTTTTGGCATTAGCAGGTTGATTATGACCAACGTCAACTAAAGCAACAAAACTATTGCCGTTAAATAAGTATATATTTTGCATGAAAATTTCTTGTGTGTATGTACCTGTAAAAAAAGTGTATGCTTAGTTTTCAATTTGCATTTGTTTGGTGCACATTTAGCGCCACTTGCACCTTCATAAGTATGAGAAGGACAACCCTCAGTACAAACATTATACCTACAGTACAGCAGTAGGGGTACTGATAATGAATTCCTTCTCTATCTCTCCTCTCTTTTGTTCTATTATTACTAAAATCTGATATCTATATCAGCGTTTTCCAAATTGTTGGCTTAAACAATTATTGTTAGTAAATACATGCATCCTTTTGTTATTTGTTTCTAAGGATGGGTTTTAAAATGATCCCCTTCTTAATTTGGCTTTCGGTATAGATCCTAATTGTTAACGACTTGCTTAGTTGAAAAGTTCGTCAATGATTCAAAGATTTGCTTTACGAGTTTGCAAGAGTAATATGTCAAAATAAGAAATAATTACTAGAGATAAACGATTTGAAAACTTCTGATGCCATGTTATTTTACAAGGCGTTATAATTATAGTTTTCTGGAATTATGAGCTACAGTTTCATAATAAATTCTGACCTCTTCTCTATCGTAAAAATAATCAAAAAGCTTCTTTTAATAGCTTAAAGTATATACGAGGTCTAGGCAATAAGTCCGGTCGCTTAACTGTACTTTCAACACTATTTCTGTCAACAACAACATCCGTCATCTAGTTTAAGTTTAACAGTTATAATAGCTGATATGAGTAACTTCGTTATTCCATAAAGAAATAAAAAAGTATTTGTCTTGTGCTCATTACGTATCATTTTATGCAAAAAGATATCACCTGTGAATTTCGCTATGGCCGCATGAACACGACAAATGGTGAACGTTCTACACGTTCAGTTGAAACAATTAAAAAAATTCATGAATTGTTCACAGCTAATACTTAAACTGAAAATGCCTGTGATTGAGAAATCCTTAGATATTTCAGTGGTTGAATTTAGATAATCTCTTCGGTTAAGAAATCTTTCCGCAAGATATGTGGTGTGTTTACTACAAATCCATCACAAAAAAAAATCCATCAATTAAGTTCGAATGGCTTTCTCTTTCGTCAATCCTGAAGAATTTGCTTGAACAGTGAATAGCAGTCTTTAGAATGTGCAAGACATCATACTTCGCTGTTCATGTATACCCAGCGCATTGCAGAACTGCTTACAGAAGTACACTTTAACGTATACCAACGTATGTATTGTATATTTTTTTTAAGACAAAAGAAATTGGGTCGCTTGAAATTATTTATTTTTTTATAATCTCATCTAAAAAGAAAAAGCGGGCGAAAATTCCTTCAATGGAAACCATCTTGCTTAGCTTACTAGCAAATCCAATTTCCCAGTTTCCATAAATTTATACCAAACTTTCCACTGTATGTTAAGTATATCACACTAATCAACAGCTCTAAGCTAAGGAATATAATCCGGATAACACTAGTATTGAAAAACATGTTAATCGTTCGAGTTTTTGAAGCTTTAATAGGCAGCATGGTGTCTACTTTAAAGACATTGAATGTCTTCTTTAGGATAACCGTTTTTCACTGCAACAAACCAGTAATTTAATAAGGAGCTTTAAATCATTACTTATATAACATCATTCCCCTCATTGGAGCAGGAAGTCAGATGTTAAGACGCTAATTTCATAAATATTTCTGTTAAATTTGCGAAAGTAAAGAAGCCGTTTTCTTTTTCGAAATCATAAAAAGTTAGACTTTTTTAATACTTTGCATTCTGATGCTAAAAAAGGAAATTCGGAACATACGAGTATTAAAGTTCTCATCATCTGCATTGGATATATAAAAAAAGTTTGATGCAGTTTACTCAAGACAAACGATACAGTGTGACTGTTTGCGCCTAAAAGACCTTTTTTTAACTCTGGGGTTGTAATTGAGGTTAGGTTAGGTTATTTTTTTTCCTCAGGGCTTAAGTACTGCCTAAAACTTTGCTGCTTCATAGCATTCTTCTTGCGATTTAGAATAAAGTAGCAGCCAATTGCTGTGAAAAGAAATAGAAGTTCTAAAGATTTTCATTGTTCATGATATTTGAAATAAGTGCCTTATGACACCATTATTTACTTTATGTTATAGTAGCAAAATATCCAAAGAGACATACATAGATAGGAGAGGCACTTACTTTTGGTAACTTTAATGCAAAAAATACACAAGACATATGAGGCAGGCAGGCAATGAGGCACAAATAAAATCCTCTTTAGTTCAAAATTGTGTGATAAAACATGTTTAAACATTTTTTTCCATCCTGTTCTTTAGAAGGCAAATTTTTTTAAACTAAAAAGATATTATAAAATGCTTCAATGATGTTAAAAAGATTACCGGTATTTACTGTCACCTCAGTGTATACAGTGAGGAAACACCAACAAAAATAACAGAATTTTTACTAAAATAAAAAATAAACCAATTGGGACTAATATAGTGTTGGAAATTTGAGTTTGGGAAGTATATTGGCTAAAAAACACTTTTCTTTGACAAATACAGTTTGATTGATACCAATGTAGAAATATGGGAATTAATAATGGAATATGATGTCTGGCAAATGTCCACCTTTAGCATGTTGGCAGACGTCCGCAAAAAAAATTTGGAATCGCATTTTGTAACAAAGCTTCGCATATCTCACCAGTGCAGTGCCGATAATATCTAACAGAGCGTCAGTTGTTTGTGGTTTGTTCACGTGAACCCGGTCTTTCAAATAGAAAAATAAGAATATAATCCAATGGCATTAAATCACAAAAACAAGGCGGCCAATTGACATCCCCAAATCGCGACCTAGGAATCTCTTATGCTTGTGACGCATTAGTCAATTGTGACCACAACAAATCGGTTATCATGGTCTCATCACCGAAGATGATTTGTTGTTCTCCTTCATTTTTTCAAACAGCCTATTCACACACGTTCGAATCAATTCTTGACATTTCATCATTTGTCAGCCAATTTACTTCCTAACCTCAAATTTGCCCACTCTGTAAAACTTAAACTTATTTTGATAACATTTTGCGCAAACGTATAGGAAAATGCTATT
This sequence comes from Metopia argyrocephala, assembly GCA_963576795.1. Lineage (NCBI taxonomy): Eukaryota > Metazoa > Arthropoda > Insecta > Diptera > Sarcophagidae > Metopia > Metopia argyrocephala. The sequence continues at coordinate 41,185,395 of OY756208.1, forward strand.
AATTTGCAACCTTTCGAAAATCTAAAAGACAAAACAGACTTGCTGGTAACTTTTTCATATTATTAACAGTCCTCGGAGGATGCTCTGAATTTTAACCACTTTGGCCAGAATGTATGTGGGCTAAGGTGGGTCAATTTGTTCGGGACCGAAAAGCATGACAAAGCGTATAGCAAGGTCGTAATCTACGGGAAATTCTAAGAACTTTTCCCAAAGAAACCATGGTTCTAAAATCAAAATCGAGCTTCCGGTTTTTTTAAGAGAAAATTTGGTGCTCAGGTCATCCGAAAATAATGCTAGTTTTTTGGAAGTATTCATTGCAATTGGTGAATAATTGACCTGTAACGCTGGAAGAGGGCTTATTTTAAAGGAAATTTTCTCAGGAAATTTTCTCAGCTTTCTATATCTGTCCTCATTTATAAAAAAAACCCAAATAATGGTTTTGGAGGTTTATGTCAAAATAATAATAGTTTTAGGTTTTTAACAGTTTGACTATTATTATTTTGATGTAAACATCCAAAACCATTATTTGGGTAAATAATTTTTTATAAATGAGGACAGACATAGAAAGCTGAGAAAATTTCCTTTAAAATAAGCCCTCTTCCAGCGTTACAGCGTTATTCACCAATTGCAATGAATACTTTCAAAAAAATAGCATTATTTTCGGATGACCTGAGCACCTAATTTTCTCTTAAAAAACCGGAAGCTCGATTTTGATTTTAGAACCATGGTTTCTTTAGGAAAAGTTCTTAGAATTTCCCGTAGATTTCGATTTTGCTGTACGCTTAGTAGGCAAAAAATTGACCCACCCTAATGTGGGGCTGTCCTATGTAAATCTACAATAGTAAACAGACAAGAACAGCAGATTTTTACTTTTGGAGTTGTCATTTGTTTCCTCACTGTACACCTGTACCCTGTGGGAATAAATATCACCAATATGAATAATATTATAACAAATCTAATTTAACAAATGGCCAATACTGCTGATTACGTATTGTGATTTTGCGTTAAATTAATATGCAACAACATTAATTGTAACTATTTTGTGTTTTACAGTTTAAAGCCGAGTGTCCACTAGCAAGTTTTCTTGCGGAAGTTGCTTCCAGAAGTGACTTCCAGAAGTTTTTGTCATGTAAACACGTATTAGAAGTCGACTTCCAGAAGTTTTTGCTTGCAAGAAAAACTTGCAGAAATTATATGGAAACACATGTTCGTTGCTTGCTGGAAGTGACTTGCGCAACTTGCTGTGAACTGCAAGTGTTTTTAAGACTTGCGGAAGAAATCAGGTATATGTCGGGTTTTGTTTAGTGTTTTTTTTTTCTTTTATTTTTGACTAATTAAATAAAAATGGAAAATAATAAATTTATTTGAAGTAAGGAAAGTTACCCAGAACTATGGGACACGTCTTCAAAAGAATATAAAAATAAAATTAAGAAACAGAACGCTGTAAAGGCAATAGCCAATGCTATAGACGAGCCCGAAGAAGAGATGAAAAAAAAATTACACAACCTCCGAACGCAGTTCGGTCAAGAGGTCAACAAAGAAAGAAAAAAAAAGTGATCAAAGTGCTGAAGGCTCATGCCTTAATAAGCCAACACGCTTACTACTAGACCACGGCGACGGTACATGAGATGTCGTCATGTATTTCATGTCATGATAAAACTCCCACTTGCTAACGTATCGTCGTACAGGAGTTTAAGTGCTCTATCCGCTATTTCATATTTTTTATATATCTCGAGTTAATGATGCCACTTTAGGTTTTCGACCCCAAATTTTTCAAATCTGCAATCCGTTTTCGGATAGCTCGTCAAGTTTCGGAAATAAACAGCCGAAAACGGATTGCAGATTTTAAAAATTTTGGTGTCAAAAACCTAAATTAGCATCATTAACGAGAGATTTAAAAAATGGCGTATAGAGCACTTAAACTCCCGCACGACGATACGTTAGCAAGTGGGAGTTTTATCATGACATGAAATACATGACGACATCTCATGTACCCAAAGAAACTGAGAACAATTTTTTTTTTTTGTAATTAGTTGTTTCTTTCCTATTAAATATGCTGCGATGGCAGCTGCCACTCTTATTTTGCACCAGACATTTTTATACTGTCACTGTTTAAAAAAGCTAACTCTACTGCAACCTGTACTCACATTGTGTGTAAACACGTCTGCAAGTTCTTGCTGCAAGTTCGTCGTAAAACTTCTACAAACTACTTCTGGAATCAAACTTCCGCAAGTTTTGGTTTCAGTGGAAACACTTCAGCAAATACTTGCAGAAGTTCTTCCGCAAGTAACTTGCTAGTGGACACTCGGCTTAACAGTTTTTCTTTTTTTTTCATTCTACATTTTATTTTCTTTTGTGAATTGAATTTATTTTCCCATTTCATTTCAATTGTAATTCTACAACATTTCGTGGTTTAATTGATTTTACATTTTCTCTTTTGTTTGTAGTTGTTATTGGCTAATAGTCGCTGTTGTTGTAGTTGTTGCTTTTATTATTATTTGTAGTTTTGTTATGATTTTTCTTAATAATTGTGCTGTTCTCAGTGAGTGGTTATATGGTGAATATGGTGCAGTGGCAAGAGAGTTTAAAGTGTATGCAATTGTAGTTGTTTGAGTATTAAGCTTTAATGTTTTCGGAGGGAGCTGCAGCCACTTTTGGTTTTGCAGAATGTTTTATTTTTCTTTCGTAATTTTTAAAACATCGTTTTAAAGAAGAGTAAAATATTTGTCTATTCTCTTGTTTAAATATGCCGTTTTGTCGCTTAAATTTTTCATTTTTGTAGCATTTTATCATCAACACCACCATCTACATAGTATCTCTGCGTCACTTTTAGCAGTTTTATTTCTAATATTGGTTCTTTGCTTAAGCGAACAATTGTTGCTCGGCTCTATTTCACCATTGTACATTCATTTATACGTTTGTATGTGTGCATATATGGTAGCTATCAGTTGTATCCTACTCTGGTTTAGGTTGTAACGACTGGTTTCCTTTTATTTGTTATTTTAAGGTTGTGGGTCGTTTCATTGAGGTTAACAATTTAAGTTTATTCGAATTATAAGTATGTTTGAGTTTTATTTAACAAACACATATATTTCGATTGTGAATAAAGAACACACAGGATACTTCAAAAATGTATATATGGAAGAACACTGCAATCGGAATTTTTTTTTTTGTTTTCAATATTGTCTACTCTTAAACGTCAACCAAACTACTTATACAAAGCTCTAAAACATCAACTCCAAATAAAACATAATTTTAGCTTCAGTAAATTATATTATTATTATTAAATAAAATACAATTTATTTTATGAAATTAGTGTTGAATTTGGAAAACTTGAAGCTTCAGCAACAAATGAAGTTCGCAGTTAATTTGCTCAATAAAAAGTTTTTTCGGCGACAATACCAGTCATATTTGAAATTATTGACTGTAATGCAAAGTAGAAAGAGATACCTTGGTGATCATCAAATATCAGATAGAGAACTGTCAAGGTTGACACTTAAGTTGGTCAAAGCGACGAAACTGGGAGTGATGCTAGTAAAGTTGAGGCCTGTACGATAAAGCTTCAGGTCGAAGTACTTTTATTACCTCCTATATGAATGAATGTCCCGAAAACATTAGCTATTTTGTAGTGGTGTAGGTTTTTAAGAATATTAAGGGCCTATTAATAGTGCACAATTATTGTCGAAATCGCTCACACAAGTGCCAATTTTTTAGTGCCCTCTTGATTTGATGTCAACAATGTCTTACAGAATAGGAACGATAATACAGAATAGGTATGATAACTAGTCTTTTAGATTGCCGGACACATGCAGTGTTTTTCACGCCGAGGTGCTTGCGATCATGCAAGCATTGAGGATACTGTGGGAACGATGCATAGGGGGTGAAGTTAGGTTTTTTTCTGATAGCCAGGCTGCTATCAGAGCCCTGGCTTCACCCATTGGAAACTCCTCCCTCGTTCTGCGCTATAAGGAGGAGCTAAAGCATTTTGGGAACGTTTGTGGCATCTCCTTGGTCTGGGTTCCTGGTCATAGGGATATCCTGGGAAATGAGAAGGCAGATGAGCTTGCTAGGGAAGCTTCTGCCGGAGGGGAGTATGTTGCTTCCTACCCGGATGTCCACTGCCTTATGACTGCCATTAAGAAAAGGATATCCAAGTTTTTCCTTGGGAAAGCACAGAGCAGGTGGAATTCCATCACAACCTGTGCTGTTTCTAGGACACTTTGACCTCGGTATAACCGGCGTAAGACTCTGGGAATCTTGGGGATTCCTCGTCAGTCCTTTTCCAAGCTTATAGCCGTGTATACGGGTCACTGGCTGATCGGTAGACACGCAGAGAGGTTGAGCCTTCCCTTTAATCCGCACTGCAGAAGTTGCGGGAATTCTTCTGAGAAGGAGACTGTGGAACATTTTCTTAGTGATTGCCCAGGTCTGGCAGTCATACATTTGAAGTTTTTTGAGGTGCCCCCTTGTTTTACTTCACTTTATAGGCAGCTCAGGTTGGCTGTAGATCTTTTCCTACTTTTAGGTAACTTCAGTTTGGTCCTGCAATGGTTTCAAGACGGCACCTTGTGCTAATTGTAGTTGAGCAAAGATGCTTTGGTGAAGCCCATTTCAACAGCAGAGGGAATTCATTGATCTTTGCATTACTGGATGAGGCAATTGTACATTTTGCTCGTTAAGTCGATTCTGAATTAGGTGTCAGATTCGTTTTGAGTCAATTGTGTTCGGTGGGAGTCCATTTTTTATAATATGACATCCCATTAGATTTTTTCCCGGTCGCTTAATATGTCGATTGGGTGATGTCAACTGGCAACCTCATTCTTGTGATTTAACGCCTCTAGATTATTTTCTCCAGAACCATTTAAAGGACAGGGTTTACGTGAACAAACCACAAACAACTAACGCTCTGCATTGACGAGTTCAAAATTGTTAATTCCCATGTTTGTGCTTTACATTGGTATCAATAAAACTGAATTTTTCCAAAAATAAGTGTGTTTTTAAGTCAGTTTACTTCCTAACCTCAAATTTGCAGATCATGTACAAAAATAAAACAACACACAGTTTTATTGCTACTTAACCTTACAAAACGGCCTACGTGGAAATTTACTCTATATTTTACCCTGGGAGTTTGATTTTAAGGCTTCTGTTTTTCTGGGAAGTTGCAGTTTTGTATTGTATTTATATATGTATATACGTACTCGTACTAAACATATATACTTGTATGTGCATATACATACATATAAATATGGATACGTGTATGTGTTTATGTTTGTGATCATATGTATACATAAAAGTTTATGCATATATGCAAATGTATGTGTATTTCATATTGCATAAGAGTCTAATGTCGTTGTTGTTATTTAGTTTCATTATGTTGTGAGTTCACCATCAAGTCCTTTAAAACATTACACAACACAGCGGTAATATAGGAGCAGCGTGAACAGCACACACGCACACAAATACATATACCTATACACTTTACTCCTTAAACTCTTGCACTGCCCCTTAAACAAAACCTTGTTACATACGCACACACATCCATATACAAACAAACATTATGAATTGCATACAATTTTAAAAAGAAAAATCATACCAACAGAAAATATGCAGGGCCGGCCTACACACATAAACTGTTAAACATACTCCCATTTTTTCTTCGTTCTCTTGTTTTTTAAGTATTTTTTCTGTTTTATATTTAAAGAGGAGCCCCAAAAATAGAATGGAAATAAAGAAAACAAAAAAACAGGACATTCATGGGAGTGAGTGAGTGCAATATTTAACTAGAAACTTGCATACATGTTTGTTTCTGTGTGTTTTTAACAAACATACACACACACATGTACTATATACGGATATATTTTATTGTATTCCTCTAGTCGTATTTATAATATTTTAAGTTTTGAAATGAGAGAAAGTAGTTTCTAATTTATAAATTTAATTTATTTATTTCGAAAATGTAAAGGTTTCCATTATAAATACATATATCCCCTTTCCTTTTTTTATTAAAGCAAAATTACATTCTTATCATCTAGTTGCTGCCACATTGACTCTCTTTGTTGGTAAACACACTAGGAAGTTTTAAACAAAAATACCAGTATCAAGAACAAAAAATTAAAATTTACAAAAAAGAAATAATTTTAATTTTGTTCATATTTGTTAAAAGAAAGAAAAAAAAACTGAGCACCTATTTATCGACTCAATTATTTTAATAAATCCACCTTCAGACTCATTGTATACCAATTTGAAAAGATTCTTGAGTGATTGACTGTCTGTCGGCTGATAAGTTTGACTATCTAATCTGTCTTTACTTGTTTCTTGATTCATTTTCATTCCCTACATCTTTTTATTTAACTTCATTTTTTTATCTACAAGTTGTTCTATTTTATGCAGTATTTTAACTCTATGGGAAAATGGAAAATAATCATTACATTTACAAACGCACAGACGGACGACACGTTTAAGGTTTATTCGCCCACATTTTATATGTAAATGTGGTAGAGGTGTATGTTGGCGAAATAGAGAAGAAATGTTCTATTAATATATGCATGTATGCGTTTATGTTGAATTTTAATATTCTCTCTACTCTACCCATACACACACATACACACGCACCTTAAAGGCTGCTGTTGTTGTTTATGGATTTACAAAGAGGTTTCTTTTTTGTGTAATTTTTTCATCGATTTTTGTTTTTGTTTCTTATTTTTGCTTGTTTTGAACAACGAAATAAACACAAAAATCGCTCTTAAAATTTCAGAAATGCTGCACTTTCTTCAATCTGATATAGTGGGTGGCATCGCCGAAATCTAGACAATTTGTTCTATTTACTGGGGTAAATGCAGTAGTCATCCATTTCCAAGATTTTTTTTTGCAATATTTTCAGTGCATACTTTTGTGTATATGGTTGTAAGAGTATGTATGTGTGCATGCATGTGTTGTTGTTTATTTTTAGTTGCTGTTACAGGCTTTCTTTATTATTTAAGTATGTGTGTGTGTGTGCTTGTTTTTATATGCTGCACTCACATTCAAGTTTTGTAGCATCACCTTAAAGTGCTGCCAAGTCTGCCAATAACCTTTTTTGTGAACTTTTCACTGATTATTCACTACAAACTTTTTTTTTTGTTGCAGTTTTTACTATTATTTTTGCCGCTAAAGTGCCGTTATTTGTTAAGTATACTGTTATTTCTTGTTGTTGCCGTTGTATATTGAATACAAATAAAAATGCACAAAATTGAGTCTGAATCGTTTGTAGTATGTTGTTCCTCACAAAAAACAACTGTAACTCCCAGTTTTTTATTGAACGTTTTATAAGAAACTTCGCGTTGCGCATATTTTTTTACTCCAACAAACTATAGAATTTAAACTTTTTTGGGTATGGTTTTTAAATTTTAAGAATTTTAAATTTTAAGAAAATAAAATTCCAGAAGAATCTTGTAATTGTAGCAAAGTTACACAGAAATAAAGAAAGAGAGAGAGAGAGAGAGATAGAGATAGAGAGATAAAACGAGAATTCATTAAATTCTATACAAAATTTATTATTTTTTTTGAATATTGTCTTCATCTATAGTAAAACTTTGGTCTTCCCTTTTTAAGTTAAAAAAACAACTAAAAAATAAACTTCCCATTCATATATTGAAACCTTCATGAACCTTTTTTTTTGTCCTGGGAATAACATAAGGTGTTTTTTTTAGAGCTTGACAAATTAAAATGATAAAACAAGAAAAAATATTATAATCTGAATCTTATAATTCACGAGTTTTTTGGGTTTTATCGGCTTAAACCAATGGCTTTACCAACAAAGGCAGAAGTGAACAGAGACATTTATAGAAAAAAAGTTGTCACCAAATTTAGTTATGCAATTAATTGATTTGCTGTATGGCGCCAAATGAACGCCCTCATTGTGATTCCTAATTAATTAATTTTTTGGAAAAAAATGTTGTCACCATGACAAGTAAGCGCTCGCCAATCATTGCTTATTTGTAAAAAACAGGCGACAGGATTAATAGATGTTATGATGAACCATTAACTGCTTGATGATTTTTTTCGCTCCATATACGGCTATTTTACCTGTTGACGTAGCCATTTGATCAGAAATGATCTCCATCATTTAACATACATATTTCTCCCAATGATCCCAATCATCAAAAATTCGATGCAAACGATGGTCAGTTAGCTTCAATTCCATTACGAGCAGTAGTTTATAGGCAAATAAGGAAAGATGAATAAAGGTACGCATATTTCCTTGCCTTTTTGATGGCATTTAATCGAGAAGAGTAAAATAATATCAAAAGATCAATAACTGCACTAATTGCTTGTTTTATATGCCGATTATGTTCGCTGTAAAATGGATGAAATATTCTAAATAATATTTTCCGCAGTTAATTTTCACAATTTCGAAGCATTTGTCTGGCAATAAACTAATCATGATGATTTACCAAATCTTATTCAACAGATCAGCATATCAACACAGTTTGACATTCTTAGCTACAAAGCCATAATTATCGATATGGAGAGTTTCATGCATCTAAAAAGCAGCCTATGATTTTTTGAAATTGAATTGAATTGAATTGAATAGTTCCTTCTTCCTTTTTGTGGTATTTATATTTTTTCACTAAAATATTGTGAGTTTGCGGCACAAAATCACCTTGGTGCTCTTATCATGTCTAGCAATTCATCGATAACTGTGCTCTTTATCAGATTTTCCATATGCTGACAGTTTTAACCAGTAAGCGGAGTTCTTCTTTTATTTGGGTTATTCATATTCATTCATTTCCTCTATCATGAAAGTTTGCGTATTCTATATTCTTCTCTATAATGATTGCCGAATGGTCGCTGTTGATATAAATAGACTCTTCAATTATTCATCGAATACTTTTTAATGTGTTATTTTGCAACTGCCCGACTTTAGTTTTCCCCTTAATTTCATTTCTACCGATGTCAACATGCTATCAAATTTTTCCACTGTTCACTGTATTGGTATATAGTAACTTACATAGATATGTTCTCAAGTTTTACTCTTTCTCAATCGCCGTTACATGGCACTAATAAGATTTAGCAATCACCAAATTGCAATTTGTTTCTTCGTTTTGTGAGACAATTTCCTTGTAAGGCACTATAAATAAGGTGATTTCATCGTTGTATTAGAATAAAAAGGAGTGCTATTGTAAAAGTGATCTCTTCTGTGTAAATATAATAATTTCAAATTTGAAGGCAGCTATGGCGTTATAGCATTTGTTTAACATGTATATCATAATGATTAGAGATGAAAATTTAGACAACTATAGGAAATTATCATCAGAAGAAAATACAAATGTAAATAGAAAAGATAAAAGATGTCTAGTTTTTGATGACTCTGTATAAATTGATTGTGAATCCTTTAATGCAAGGTTGATGAAAGAACCTGAAAAGAGGCCAATCTAATTCATTCTTTTCTTAAAAATGCTTCCTGTGGTAACAGGAAAAAATGCCCTCCACAACCGACAAGCCCTGCCTAGATAAGTTAATATTTGACCAGTCCTTCCCCGGTCAACAACTAGCCAGAACACCCAGGTTGTCTTCAAGAGTAACTATCTCCATCTACTTTATAATAAATTGCTGGTCCAGCTTATAAGATGTAAAAGACAATTAGAGATCGGCATACTAAAACTTTCTTGTGCCATGGTACCCTGTCTAACATGTTCTTCGCCACACAGCTACCATGTATGTCTCTATGTACCGATACCCAAATGAACCCGTTTTCGAATATTTCGCCATCACCCTCACTGGCCAGTGGCATTCCAACACCATCCGAAAAGTAACGAAAAGGCGACCAGCTATCAGTATAAATGCGCACCCTTCTAATTGTGTTCAGATTGCAAGTAAGCCCTCTCGAATGGCATCATCTTGGCCTAAAATAGACTGCAGTGTTCCGTAGCCCATCTTGCCGCCTATATTTGACCCATCAGCAAAGAAACATAACTGTTCCGTGCTGCTCTATCAAATTCATTCAGGAGTCTCTCGTGGAATATCTGTCTCTTATGTCTCTTATGTGCCTGCTGTCAGCATAGACGATTAACAATATTTTACTCTACCATTGACTACATCACTGAGAATCAAAATATCGGCATATTCAGTATAATTAAAATTTCTGCAACTAGATTTCTTTACTCTTAGCATTGCAGTTTCAACCATATCATATTAGCCATGTGTTCTTAGTCTGAATAAATTTCTGCTACTGAGGGCAACGGCACTGATCCGATGGAGCGCATCACATTTCATTTCGGTGTAAATGTGAGAACTGAAATAAAAAAAAAAAAAAAAAAAAGACAAGAAATGTCGTCTTGTTTTAACCAAAATACACTTTGTATAGGTATCATGTTATTAAATTATATAAAAAAAATAACCAGAACAAAAATATACACTGGGAAAGGACATTATTTTCAAATGCTGCTGCACGTAATAATTATATATATCTTAATTATATATATCTTAAATGAAATCATTATTGATGGAAATCTATTCGACATACTTAAGTATCCTTATCAAAAACCATTGGCTAGGTTTGCCGTTTAGGCATACCGAGAACTGAAATCCAAAAAAAAAAAAAAAAATGTTGTCTCGTTTAACCAAAATAAACTTTGTATAAGTATCATGTTATTAAATCATATAAAAAAAATAACCAGAACAAAAATATACACTGGGAAAGGACATTATTTTCAAATGCTGCTGCACGTAATCATTAAAAAAGTTTAGTTAAGCCGGCCACACTGTCCGAAATATTTGCAACCCACAAAAGGAAACTGTTGTTGCTTATGCCCGAGACTAAGTAAAGCAATATAATTGGAGTCAGCTTGTGTAAGTCAGTCATTATGTGGGTCTAATATTGTCAGTACTAATGTTGCCTATTGTAGTACTGGCTCTTATTATTAACTGTATGGATAGTTGGTACATGCAGTACTGGCACTGGTATTATTTATTTCACTTTTGTATTCCTTTCTATAATGTGAAAACAACCAACCTACGAAGGACATACGCACATACCTACATACATATTCATTTTGATATTAAACATAGAACTAAAACAACAACAATAGCATTTACGGCGAACTTAAGGCAAAACCATTAAATAATGGCATAAAAACGAAAACAAAAACGTACAACCCCAACCACCCACCACACATCATTCCAATTGAAAACAAAGGGAACATAACGAAAAGAGCCTTAATACTAATAACACAACAACAGCAACAGCTCTACAACAACTTGTAAAAATATTCAACACTCGTTTAAATTTGTAGTATAGAGTTGTAGAGTCAGTCTATTTGCAACATTTGAGTCGTTGTGTCGTCGTGTTGGTATCCTTTTTTTTGTTCTTCATCATTCTGCATAATTTTTTAAAGTGTTAGTTGTTGGTTGGTAGTACTTTTTTGTTTTGTTTTTTGTCTTCACCAACATTGAGAGAGACATATTAATCATTTCCATACGTGTAACAGAGTAACAAAATAAAAAGTAAAAACGTGGCGCACTTTAAGTGCAAGAGAGAAATGACAAAAACAACAACGATAATGAGAAAAAGTGTCATTTTATAAGATTTTAACGCGTGTTTTCCTTTTTTTTGTTTTTATATTTAAAGTTTTCATTCAACTCTTCTTAAGAAATAAATCAAAACAAAAAGTATACAAAACTGAAAGAAAGAGAGCACTACAACAACAACTAAAATAACAGCAAGAAAGTAACATTACATTACTCAAACATTAAAAACCTTAAGGGCTTTTGTAAACATACACAAGCAGTGATGCCAACTTAATGTTTTACATTCATACAAATACGCGTATTTTTGATTTGTACGTAAAAGGTTGTTTAAACAAATTTTGTATAGAAATTCGTTTTGTAAGACTGATTTGTTATAAAGTAAAAGTACTTCTTTTGAATACAGATCATATACCTTGGCTTTGTATATTATTTCAAAAATTAGAAAATACATACATATGTAGTATATACATATATTAAAATTTATTCATACTTTTAGAGATACACCATCTTACGACATACAACCAGATTTTCGCTTAAATCTCTTCAAAGTAAGGATGTTCATGGTGCAATACAGTCTCAAAAAACCGTCTTCTATTGACTCGATATTATAAAATGTTTAAAACTGTACGGCTTAAAAAAAAAAAAGAAAAATACCGTTAAGCGGTTTTTCGTTTTACGTCTCTACGACACTTTCAAAAATCAAACATTTATTTATGATTTGCTGGTCGCAAATTACGTAACGTTTTCTTTGACTGTTCTCAATATAAATAAAAAGTCAACATTTTCTTCGTATGAGAGGTACAATGTCCACTTGTCCAATTCTGGCCACTCTTTGACTGATAATTTGTATTAAATATGTATGAAGTCAATTAGACCGAAATCACAAACATTCGAATTAATCGTCTTCGAGATGTACAAAAATATTTCATTATTTTGTATGGGAGGTAGCATTCCCATTTACACCATTTTTAACCGATTATTTGTATTGACCATGACGTCTTCTATAACAAATTAGAAAATTTCGCTTTAATCGTTCAAAAGATATATAAAAAAAAAATCTATAATTACTTTGTCTAGAACATGCCATTTATTCATGCCTTTTCGTCCGATTCTGCCCACATTTTGACAGATTATTTATACAGATTATATTTATACATTTTGACAGATTATTTATACCGTCTATGAAATTTTTTTGGCCAAAATTTAGAAATTTTCGCTTTAATCGCATTTTAAGCTGAAGATTTGTACTAACTATGAAGTCATTTAGACGGAACTCAGAAAATTTCGCTTTAATCGTTCTCAGGATATAAAAAATCAATATTTTTTTTTTGTTTGAGACCAATACTCAGGGGTAAACTCCTACTAAATGCAGTGCCTGGTATAGGAATTTTTTAATAGGACAGAACATTTATGACTGAACCTACATTTTGTTTTTCTTATAATACAATTAAGCGCCTTAGAAATGAGACAAATTATGCTATGAATTGATCATTCAAAGGCCAGTGTTATACCTTCATTCTTGAAGGTCAAAGAAATCACAAACACATTCATTTTTATAAATTTACGTACATGCACCAGAAATATGTACATAGTATCGAGATGAAGTTTAATTGCCAAATGTCATCAGTTTTTTAATAAATTTACACGCTCTTCTAATACGTCACGTATTTTTGATCAAGAGTAAGTAAGCAGTCATAGCTGCCACAGCACAAATAACAGTTTAAATAAAATAACAAACACATTTTGAAAGTTCATATCGCTGTTAACGTTTTTCGTTTGGGCTAAAAAATGATTGCCATCACTATAGCCGCAACACTTTTCCCTCCTGTTAACCCTCTCACTATCTTAAAGTCTCTATGATTTTATACACTTTTTTGTTGTTACACGAGTATGTAAGCCTTTAAACACCCACACTTTGGGGCCATAACCTCACAAATGCTCTGTTTGTTTGCACAAGAAGTGTTTTATATGTAGTTTTAGTTGTTGTTGTTGTTCAATAGCAAACAATAATAAACAAAATAAAACATGTCTAACAAAAAAAAAAAAATTCTATATTAAAAACAACAACAACTGCAAGTTTTATAAAAAAAATAGACAATATTTTTCTTTCTTTTAAAGTAAGAGTAGCAACAACAACAACAACCATAAAAAGAAAATGTATTACACATTCACTTAGTCAACAATAGTATAAGTATAACACTTTTGAATAACTGTGTGCTCCTTCTCTCTTGTGCACACTTACACATTTACTCACATACTAACTTACAATTACTCTCACACAAACTTACATATGCTTTCTGTGCTTAAAAGTTAAAGAAAAAAATGGAGTAAAAAAATTTTTGTTCTTTTTAAAGCATAACAACAGCAAAGGAAAAAATAATATTTTTTTTTTCATATTATTGTTGTTGCTTATTTTTTTTTTTTTTTGTGTATTGGGTGTGGTTTTTCATTTATCAGGATTCTTATTTAATATTTCGCGTTTTTTTTTTGTTGCTTTCGTTTTTATAACCGTTTCTTTTTCTCTTTTATCCTGTAAAAATTATTTTTTATTTTTTTCATTTGCCTATTATTTACATGTAACGGTTAGTTTATGTCATTTGACGTGTGTCTAAACAAGTCATGTGCCGCCTGTGTGACCATTAAATGTCAAAGTGTTAGTGAGAATTTTTTTTCATATATGTATCTCTTAAAGAAATAAGGACTTTTATATAAAAAAAACAAACAAAATAGACAAAAATTTAATTAAATTTTAACTTTAAATTAAAAATTGTGGAATAATGGCGTTTTTAATGGATAAATCAGGAAAATCTATAATGTAAGTAGTGAAACAGCACGGAATTTTATTGTTAGATTTGTTTGTTATACAACAATAATAGGAAATACATACTACATACATATGTACATAAATACTAGATAGACACTTATGTGAGGCAATTGCCAAAAAGACAACACATAACTTTCTGTTGAACTGCTTGCAAAGCTTAAAACAAAAGTCAAACACTTTGAAACTTCTCAAGCCACAACGTTATTCCTAAAATTACATTTTGCTTAATGAATCGCTTGCTCTTAATACTTAAAATGTTGTCTAAAATAGTCTCAAGTTGTTTGTTTCGAAAACTGTACAATTAATTGGTTTCCTTATATAATATTTTATCGGAAAGCGCTGCGAAGGCAACTCAATATGAGTAATTTAAGCAATGTTGACGTTTTCGCGTAGTCTAACTGTTATAAAATTTAAGGACAAGAGAAATCAAAAGGTGATTGTGCATATTTTTAATGTTGCATTAGCCTTTAAAACTGAATACTACAGATTCGGAAAGTGGATCCATTATAGTAATGAAAAGTAAGAAAGAAAATTCATATATTCGCGGAATACCAGAACAAAAGAAAACTTTATATCGTCGCAAGAATTAAAGAACTCTGTAATCGACAAAAAATCGATAATACGTTTTTTTGCATCATTTTTATCAGAAAGAAAAATACGCGTCGATTGGTCCCGGTCTCACATTTCTATGATGAAAAGAAATTCACTTACGCCGTCTGCATTTTGCAAAATACCAGTGTCTTTGTTCTGCTTTCATACAGGTTTTTTGGCTCTGGTGAACATTAAATGTTTTGTCAGTACCACCTGCAGTACTTTCTTATGGAACTGCCCCTGAATTAAAAGAAAGCTGGGTTCACAATTTTTTTATTGACAGCTACTAAAAGCCAACAATGTCCATTTAAATTTGGTATTCAGATTAATGATACATCCCCACTTAATGTGTTTAACATCTGAATCGTGTTTAAGCACTAAACTGAGTTGATTTTTAGATGATGATTGAAATATTGAAATGTTTTGTTAAACATCTCAAATGAAATGTTTTAAATTTAAGCACGTAAATGGCAGGGTTGCATTGAATTTTGGAATGTGTTGAGTATGTAATTGATGAAACTGTCACTTTTTCGTGGTTATTAAGAACGTAATATCGTAGTGTACAATGGTGGCACATTAAAAATTTAAATTATAACGCGTCGTTTTTTCAGGACATCTATTTAGAATTGAATCTACAATGGATACCGTATTCCACATACATAAATATTCTAAATGTTCTAATAAAGAATGCGCGGTAAAATATTCCAATCAAAACCGTGTCAAGGACTTGTGGACTCAATGCCTAAACGTTGTTTGTCTTTTATTTAAAATAATGGTAATTTTTTAAGTACAGAGGTAAATAAACAGTAGTTGAAAATAATAATTTGGTTTATTAAATAAAAAAGGCTTATTTTAGGCCACACAATTTGATGAATCTATTTTTTTGAAAAGGCATAATTAGTTGATTTAACGTGGTTTTTTAGGTTTTAATCTTTGGAATTTTTCTATTTTTTAAGACATTTACTTTATAATGGAACCAAAAATATGAACACGTTTTTCTAATGTTTTTCCCGTCTCATGGTGAATCTATTTTATTGAACACCACTGTATATCGTACATTCGTTGTCTTTTTTTTGTGAAATTGTTAAGTATAGATTAAATTTAACGGGTTATAAGCGTAATTTTCTAGACCACAGTCTCAGGTGGGAATTAAAACCACAACCCTCATCGCACGTTGTTTTATATTTTAGGTGTAAGTTTTCCCGAAAAAATGTTTCAATAAAATTTAAGGAAAAAAAAAAATACATTATTAAAGTTTAAATTAATACAGTATTTTTTTTTTCTCATTTCACTTTAACAGCAAACAGTAAATTATTCTCAGGAGAAAAGTTCTCTTGATTTTATTTTATTTTAATTTTTTAATTTTTTTTTTTTGCATACAAAAACAAAACCAACCAACCATATTAAAACAGTACAACACTCATTGATTCATTCATGGTAGACATAAAGTATATTTTATAATATTTGTGTGTATTTGTATGTGTATTTTAAATAAAAAAAAGGAACTCATCTTTCTATACTCTTTCCTTTACCACCCACTTTGAAAACTTCTGCAGCTACAGCAGCAGTAGCAACAAAATTAAAAACGAAATGTCTTTTTTTTCTCGCTTTTCGCTTTTTTCTTTATTATTTTTACAAATTTAATTTATATTTTTCATGTGTTTTTTCTAATTCCCTAACCCTAACCTCTCTATATTAAAGTTGAAGAGAGTAAGAGTTTGTGTGTGTGCGATAAGTCTGTTTAAGGCTTTAAAAAAATATTTTTACATAAAAAAACATTATTTTTTCTTTTAAATAAAAAAGACAACAACAAAGACAAAACCAAAAGGCAAAACAGTTAAAGTTCACCACATTTCATTTCACTTACTCACCTACTTACTCACCTCTATTATATGATAAGCTCTTTATAACCTACACCACCATTAGCGGCAATAGAAGAAGAGTAATATGTTTAGTCTTCTGATTGTAATTTTTTTTTAAGACCAATACTCAGGAGTGAACCCCTACTAAATGCAGTGCATTGTATTGGAATGTTGAATACATAGATATAGATAGATAGATGTTAAGCGCCTTATGTCAATGAGACAAGTTTCTATAAATTTGATCACCTTTGAAACAGCAATTGCCCCGTCTGGATATTGAGCATCTTTATATGTAGGTTAGCTGTTATCTTCCCAGAAGGTGGCGCTGTACTCCTGATCATTCGTTTACTTGGTGGAATAGACTGGAAATGTCAGGGAGCGGTTTCGTGAAGATGGACTTCTTAGAGGGGCGACCTCTTATTGTTTAAATCATAATTTTTGAAAAACCACAAACTTATTTTTTATTTTTTCTCCTGCACTGGGATTTGAACCTCGGTCGTTTGATTTTATGTACACGCGCTCTAACCACCGTACCACGACCCCCCATTTATACTCGTACTTTAAGCATCAAAGATGAAATGAATTCGAGATATCAAATATCTACCACGTAGTAGGCGTATGCCCAGAATTGCCTATTGGTACTGTAAAAGTGTTTCATTAAAAAAATTCGGAGGAAAGTTAGTGACTCTGGATAGGTTTTGTGTACTTTTTACAATTAATTTACAAGTTTTAGCCATAACCTATATGGCCTGGGCCCTACAAATGCTTAACAATTCTCTAGTTAAATATGCGTTTGTCATGCTAATCTTTCGGATCAACTCAACTAAATTGTGCTTCGATCGTGCCCTGTAAAACAAAACGTCTACTACTGCCTGTAAAGACACTGTAATAAGGAAGATATGCTGTGTAATTTTTCTTGAATGATCAACAGCAACTGCTTAATCGTTGAATGTTGATTGCGGTGAGTGCCTTCGCTAAGTAGGTTTTTAGCTGTTATCTGCTACTTCTTAATAAGTGGCGCTTTTCTTCTGATCATTCGTTTTTTGTTGTCAAAGGTTAAGGTGGAATAGAGTAGAATGTCAGGGAGCGGTTACTTTGTAGATGGACTGCTTGGCGGTGGGGGGTGGGGGGGAACCTCTTATTTTTAAATTATAATTTTGAAAAAACAGCAAACTAACTTTTTTCATTTTTCACCTTTGCTGGGATTCGAACCTGGGCCGTTTAAGTTTTTGTGCGAGCGCTCTAACCACTATACCACGCACGCCCCCTAATGGTTTGTAATTAACCGAGTGATTACTCTGTAAATTGTTAAAATTTCAAACCTAGTGAAGGCTATTAAGAGTCAAAGTTGTGTTTGATAAATAAAATTTTCTTAAACACACCTGTAACACGTTAGTTTAGTTCTATAACTGTCTTTAGTTGTCATTAAAAAGGTTATAACAAATTTATTAAGCTCAAGGCCAAGTTATTACGAGGATAATAAAAATTTTTTGATAAATTATTCCTAAGAAAGCTACACAAAAGAAAATGAAATATCTTTAAATGAACTACTCGTACATATGTAGAATTTAAAAACCTTAAGCTCATTAATTTTTAATAATTTTATAAAAACCGAAAAAGTACAATTCGACTAGACCGACTATAATGTGCATGGCATGCTCTATTTTAAATAGTCTTGCTCTGGAAAAAAGTATTTCCATTAGAGGTGAATTTAAATATTTAATGTGAGCACAAATAGGAATGTTGTGTGAGTGTATGATTTTATTTTAGTTAATTTTGTTGGTATTTGCTTTCCGGCATGCATCCTGTTTTCACACACTCTCTTTTGTCATTTATTGAAAGAAACAGAGAATGAATGAGTAAAGGTAATATAACTTAAATGATACACACACACATACATACATAGTTATATACATATATTCTCAATTATTGAAACTGCAAATAGGAAAACACAGAAACAAAAGCTGAGAAAAATATAAAAATTATGCGACACATATAACCGTTAGACGATATTAGATTTGTTCATTTAAATTTCTAGCATAAACCAGTAATAAGACAATAAAGAGTAGAAATTTTGTAAAATTATTAAAAAAAATAGTAAAATGTAAATAATATGTAAAAGATATATGATCAGGTTTAATTTTTACCAATTTGTTGTTGCTCTTCTTTGATATTCTCTTCTTGATGAATATTGTTTGATTTAATGAATACTTTCTGATAACAATTTTTATAAATTTGTAACAATTTTAGTAAATGAACAAACCTATTATATATTTTTGTGTTTTACTATTAAGTGTGCTGTACTAATACTACTACTGTTGCTGCTGAGTGTAATAAATATAACCTCGTTTTTTAAGGGGCTGGCCTGGCGTTAAAAAAAATTAAAAAAGATTTTTTTTCCCGAACTTCATAAAATTTGAATGTTTTTCTAAAATGTTTACATATAAAGTCGGCACGTGTAATAAGTTATTAATTTAACAAGTTATTATATAATTATAAATTTGTTATGAGTTTAATTTTAAATTAATATTAAAATAATATTTTAAATCCAGACCTGGAAAATGTTCATTAATGTTAAAATATAATTTCTATTCTCTGCGTAAAGTAAAGTATACACGTAATAAAGTGTAAAAAAGTACACAACAGTAGGGAACAAAACCAGAAAACGCTTTTTACAACAAAAACATCTTCGATGATGAGTTTAAAAAAACCGATTTTTTCAATGCCCTTTGGTATCAGCAGGACGGCGTCACGCAGCCGGCCAACAACTATTGCATGAAAAACATCCCGGTTGCGACTTGGCGATGTGAATTGGCCGTCATGTTCTTGTGATTTTAACGGCGCTGGACTATTATCTCTGGGACCATTTGAAAGGCCGGGTTTACGTGAACAAACCACAAAGATCTGACGCTTTGAAAAGCAAAAATCCGGCGCTGCATTGTCGAGATAAGAAAAGCATTGTTGCAAATTGCGATTAAAAGTTGTGTTGAAAAGAAGGAACGTCTATCAACGTGTGCCATATCAAATATTCCATTTTTAATTCCCATATTTCTACTTACATTACAACCCTTTTTCAGAGTTACAGCCCAGCTTCTCACATCACCCATATTGTTTGTATAAATTTTTAGTCACGAGTACCGACACCTACAGTTTAACGTTGACTACGAAGGACAGACTCTAGAAGCTTATTTATGGCAATAAGTTACTCGCAGAGCTTTTGCTAGAAGACTGCTGAGAGGTAGTCGCAGAAAGAAATCATTCACTCTTTGACTTTTTATTAAAAAGACGACGAAACCGTTTAAAGGTTAAAAAAAATGCAACTATTGACAACGTACAGGGATATAACGACGTTAATCAAAATTTGAATAAAAAAAACCTTACGGACATAAACCGAAACGACGTAAATCGAGGGATTACTGTTTTTCAAACAGTACAACACACAATGAATGCTATACTCCTAACAATTTCAAAACTTTTAGGTAGAAAAAAATCGAACTTAAAAGTTCGTTTCTTTAATTTCGTTTTCAATAAATTTCCACACACAATCAAATAATATTTAAAATTCAATTCCTCGGAAGCAAAAATAATACCATACACATAATATATCCCAGCTGTGATAATTTTTTTTTTAAATCATTTATGTTTTAAAAAACAAGTGATACAAGGAGGGGAGATGAAATGAGCAGCACTGTTGAGGTTTGAATTGGTTTTGAATACAAGTAAACAACATCAACAACACAGCAAGAAAAAAAATACACCGAAACAAAATTACAAGGATGTAGAGAAAACAGAAAAAAAAACAAAAACAAAAAAACTTCTCTCGACATAATTTTTCGCTCTCTTTTCTAACTCATATTAAACGAGACATCATATGTTTTCCCTTAAGTGGTGGGGATTACATGATTACAGTATTAAAACAAAAAATAAAATAAAATAAAAATCTGTGAATTGTCTGTAACCGTGGGCGGTGTAACCGTTAGGGAGAGGATGTGGTAAAAACTGAACAACATAAGAAAATTGTTATGAGAACAAATTTTTTACAGACACAACATTAATTTTCATATGAGACTGACTTGAAAGTTTATTTTTGGTTGAAAATATTTTGTTCTTTAATATTCATTTTTTTTTTTTCTTCCTCCCATTATTTTTGACGCTGCTGTTGCTGCTACTGCTGGGAGTACCACAAATATCGTGTGTGTGTGTTTTTTGTTATTTGCTATTTTTCTTGTTGTTCTCGTTTTACTTGGTTTGGTTATTCATATCAAAGCCATCATCAGGTCCTGGCTCAATAACAAGAAAAAAAAAAGAAGAAAAACATAAATAAAATAAATAAAAAAAAAATCTAAAAAAAGGAAATGAAATACTTTTTCTGAAGCTTTTGTATTCGACTCTCTTTTTTGTGCTTGTATGCATTTATGGTGAGTATGGATGTATGTGTATGCACCATACATACAATGTATATGCATACATATGTATGTATGTATATGTTGGCTTTTTTTTCGATTTGATTTTTATGTAGGCAAGTAAGCAGATCATTTAGTTTTAATGATGCCTGCCAGCCCAGTGACAAGTGAGTGTGG
Organism: Metopia argyrocephala; assembly: GCA_963576795.1. Classification (NCBI taxonomy): domain Eukaryota; kingdom Metazoa; phylum Arthropoda; class Insecta; order Diptera; family Sarcophagidae; genus Metopia; species Metopia argyrocephala. Next base: position 41,206,760 of record OY756208.1, read on the forward strand.
ATAAGTATGTGGTTTATGGTGTCGTTTTGTATAGGTGAATGAATATGTGACTGTGTGTTTGTGAGTATAATAATACAAAGTGCTTATAGAATTGTTAGTGTTGGTAGTGACATAAATTTTCGTTTGTTAGACTTTATGGCTGACTAGCTGTTGTTTTGTCTAACAATTTTTTTTTTTTTGTCTGTTATACACAAGCATTTGCAACTGTGTGCGTGTGTAAGTCAGGTTGTGTGCTTTTAGGGGTGAGAGTATATTAGTGAACAGATTGTCTCACTTTCTTTTCTGTTGTGTGTTTTGCTACGAATATCTTCCTTAAATAGGGCGTTAATGTTTGGAGGTTGGGATAATAAAAACTGTAACCGACTCGGCTTTTTCAATGCTATTTTCGTATTTGTTTTTGTATATGGTATACAATCTGAGAAAGGAAAGGCTAATTAATTTGGTAGGGTTTTTATTTGATTTTGAACTCCAAAGTGTAGAATGTTCTAGACGTCAAGGTGAAGAATATTTTTGGGGACAAGAACTACATACGATGATCAGACAATTGAGCCGGCTAGAACTTTTGCACACCTGTCTAGAATCTGAGACGAATCGCAATAAAATGACAGAGTCTTACGTATAGTAGGATTCAACCTTATCTAAATCATCCTGGAAAAATTGAAATTGGTACAAAATCATAAAATTCCGTTGCATTCCAAGGTATGTAAAATGTGATTTTTTAGCTATTATCTTTTTAGCAACACTGGTTTAAACAGTAGTCGCCGTGGTCTAGTGGTTAGTGTGTTGGCTTACTAAGACATGGGCCCTGGGTTCGACTCCAGGCTCTGACATCTTCAAAAAAAAAGAAATATGAAAAAAATATTTCTTTCGGCGACTACCTCTCAGCAGTCTTCTGGCAAAAGCTCTGAGAGTAACTAATTGCCATGAACAAGCTTCTCAAGTCTGTCGTTCGGAGTCGACATTAAACTGTAGGTCCCGGTACTCATGGATAAAAATTAACACACACACAGCATGAGCGCTGCGAGAAGCTAGGACGTAAACCTGACATAGGGTTGTAAAGGCCAGTTATGTATGTATGTATGTATGTTTAAACAGCTGACTCACGTTTCGTGTTTTGTTTCACTGTCAAACATCTTCAGTTTGGTCTATAATTTAACCATGATTCGTCTTACAAACGAACAACGCTTGCAAATTATTGAATTTTATTATCAAAATGCGTGATCTGTTAAGAAAGTTCATCGCGCGCTTCTTCTATTTTATGGTCAAGTTAATCGACCCACTGAAGCGGCTATTCGGGCTATTGTGACTAAATTTCGCACCAAATTTATATTGTTGGACATTAAACGGTTTATGGGTCTGTGGCATCATTGGACCGTACTTCTTCAAAGATAATGCGAATCGTAACGTAACTGTGAATGGTGAGCGCTACCGACTTTTTTTGCTCAAAATGCAAGAGATTGACTTGCATGACATATGATTCCAACAAGACGGTACCAGACGCCACACAACACGCGTAACAATGGACTTATTGAGAGGCAAGTTCGGTGAACATTTTATTTCACGTTCTGGACCAGTCAATTGGCCGCCTAGATCGTGCGATTTAACACCTTTAGATTATTTTTTGTGGGGCTATGTTAAAGCTCATATGTATACAGCCAAGCCCGCTTCAATTTACGCATTGGAAGACAACATTGAAGCATTTATTAGTGAGATACCGGCCGACATCTTGGGAAGAGTATGTCAAAATTGGACTAAGCGGATGGACCATTTGAGGCGCAGTCACGGTCAACATTTGCATGAAATAATCTTTAAACATTAAATAATATGGACCGTAATATCGATTCAAGATTTCGTTAATTTTTCTAAATTTTATGTGTTTATTTTTTTTTGAAAAGCTTTCCTATAGCTCTTAAAAAATCACCCTTTATAAGTATTTTTAAGTTCTGAATTTTATATTCCAAAACACTTTGTTTTTTGATTATTTCTTAGCTTGCGTTTTGCAGTACTGTAATGTTTACCCTGCATTATTTCTTTTTAATTTCCTGAGAAAATTTTCTTATAAAATGAAAAATTACAGTGATAAGTGTGTAATTTATTCCAAACTGAATATATCAAGACACCTCTCGCTTTTTTTTTATATATTTTTAAAAGAATTTTTGTTTTTTACATTCTTGGCCTGCCATTTCTTTATTCTGTAGTATTAAATGTTTTTTTCTGGTAACTGTATTGAGAGTGTGTTGATTTGAGGTTTTTTTTTTATTCTTTACTTTATATATTTGCTCTATTTTTTACTACGCACATACAAACATGCTAACACTAATACTTTTTTTTACTTTAACTTTGTTTTGCATCCTTATTTTTATTTCGTGTTTTTTTTTTTTTTTTTTTTTCTCTTAATTTTTTCTTTTTCTTAAAGTTTAATTTTGTTTTGAATTTTTTCTGTCTCATTTTTTTCATTTTATTTTTATTTGTTGGTTTGTTTATTTTTACTTGTTTTTCCTCTATATGTATTTTTCTCTCTTTAAGCTGTGGTGAATATCATATTACCGTTATAGGTTATGCTCTCTTTTTACATCTGTTTGTTTGTTGTATGTGTTAGTGTGTTTTTGGTTTCCTTTAAAGGTGGTGTACACTCGTCATACAAAATGAAAATGTTTTAACTTTTTATTGAACTTTAAACAAGTTTTTTCTATAATTTTCTCGCTTTTCTCTTGAAATTTGTATAGAACTGAAAGTCAAAATTTCTTGTTTTGTATGCCACTTCCATTTCTATTTAAGTTCCATAAATAATTTATTATATAAATTTTACAAAAGAGTTGAGTCAGATTCATAAAAGATAAAATATCGTAGATTGAAAATACTGTTTCAAGTAAAATTTTTCATACAAAAAATTTTGTTTTAAGTAAGACTTTTAAGACGAGTAAATCTCTTTTTGGTCTTTTTTAGTACAAAATATTTATTTTAGATTTCGTGTAGCTTCGTCAGGAATTATTATTTTTTAATACTATATCGAATACTTTTATTTTTTTTATACATTTTAAAACTATTTTAATTCTTTATAAACACGGAAATTATTATTTAAATGAAATTTTGTTTTAATGCGTTTGAGAGGATCTAAGGTACTCGTACACTCGTATAATTAAAACCACTCACTTTATTTCTCGATTATTTCTAGTTTACGACATATTCAAATTTCTGGAAGTTTGCTTTTATTCTCTTAAAATTATAAGAAACTAATTTGATGGTTTGTTTCTTGTAATATTAAAAAATTTTTAGTTGTGTTTTCAAATAAAACTTTTACGGCTGTATGAATAATGAAAAATTAGCAGCTCAATAGTATATGGAACAAAAAACTAAGTTTATCACCCGCTGTAGACTGATATTATTAAAACTTTCCATAGCCTCTATTTCATAACTAGTCAGATAATCCAAAAAATTAAATACCTTGTACCTTTGAGAAAGAATTTCAACGTATTGGAATAAAAAACTTAGCTACTGTGTGCAACGACCTGCTAATTTTTTATTATAAATAAGGCTGTTAGAGTATAATTTTGTCTTTTTTTTTTTTGTTATATATCGTATTATTTAAATTCGTTTAAACCGTGAGATTGCGAATGTCCTAAAACGACGAACTCCGAAACGACCTAACTTCCACTCAGCCAAGAATGGTCAACTCAGCGAAAGCTGTAGATACTGGAAGGAATTGAAAACAACTGCAGTACTGGTAGAACAACAAAAGTGTCAACATTTTAAAATTTGTTGACAATGTGACTCAATGACGCCGTAAAATGATCTTTGTAAATACCAAATATATATCAAAAGTAATCGATAGTCGTCAATATTGCCTACGGTAATGCCATTAGAATATCGTCGGCGTCACATGTGTCGCCGCTGACATTCGCAATAGGAGTAAATATTAACCTTTTAAGCTTGTAAGAACTTTTGGAAGAAGGATGAAAGGTGTGGCATGAAATACTTCAACGGTACTATGTGGCGTATGATTTATATCTAATTAATATTACGCAAACGTCACGGTGTTTTTTTTATTCTACTAAAATTATATTTTTTTTTTCGAAAAAAGGGAATGGGTTTGGTCATAGAAATTTGCAAATAGTTGACAGTAAGGAATAAGATCTTGCCCTGTTCCTCCGTGTTGCACAGAACCCTAAAGTAATTAATTTTCAAACATATAAAAATTCTTAAAAAAAAACTTAACTAAAGTGAAATTTTAACTATCCCAGAAAATAAAAACGGTAATCACTCTCTATTGCAAATGCCCTTAGAAGCCTTGCAAAAAGCAATTGAAGCATATATGCCTACATTTTGTTATTGCTTAACATGGTTGCTACGTTTGCACAAAAACACTTCCGGGGGCGTCTGCAACGAAGACTGAAATTCCAAACAATTTTTAAAAATATGAAGCGAGAGATATTTTTTTCTTTGAAAAACTTAGCTAAATACAAATTAAGAAAAAAATGTTTACATGAAAGATTATTCATTTTTATTGTTTGTGAATCAAATTAACAATTGCTTTGGGTTGATTATGGCAACCGAACATATGACACATAATTTTTAATTGCTAGCTGGCATCACGACTGAAGTTAGGTTACCATCCCTAAAGGTGTCAACACACTTATGATTTGTTGTATTCGATGTTCTTTTTACATCTTTGATAGGGCTGTATAGCAACAAATCTCAAAAAATTTATAAGTTATTTTGATTTGTGACAAAGTGTATGAGGATTGTGCATAAATGTTTGAAAACTTTCCAGATTTATTTTTTTTTAATAAATTTATATCTAATCTTCTTTTTTTATTTAAAATGCAATCATCACCCGCTTTACAACACAATCTTCTTGTTGACGTTGAGGTATCTTTTGATTTTTTTATTGTGCAGGGAGAAATAACAATCAAACAAACCTTAGGCTGACTTCATAAATAGATTTTGCCATGCAGTACTGCAGTGCGTAGTTTTTATACAATAAAACACATTAGACAAAGTTTTGGTAAAGACGTAAGTTCATTAATGCAGGGCGCAAGATCTCTTACATTTGTGCATTGTTTTTATTTGGTAATGCTTTACTACTATATATTAATATTACTATCTAATGCTATTAGATAGAAATGTTTGCAGTTGCATGGAAGGTGGGCAGGGCAGTGATCCAATTTCGTCCATATTTTTCCAGTGGTACATATTGGCCTAGTGACAGCTTGTATTTAAATTCATAAGTCTAGCTGCATTATTTACAAAGATACTAATTTTGTCCTTCTAAATTTGTAAAAGCATTACACTGTGTGGTTCATTATTATGTTCTAGTCTAGCGGCCCACAAAATTAAAGTTCCTAAGGCAAAGATGCCCAGTAGTGGCTGATATCAGCAAATTAAACTCACACATATAGTTCCGCTCTTTTGTTTGATCGTCAATCAACCAATAGGAAATCAGCATGTTGAGTGGGAGAGACAAACTACACTTGCAGAACTTCTCACCAATACTACTACCTTGGGCATCAATGTCCTAAGGTGTCCTCGAAGCAATAGCTTGTGAGAACCTCTTGTATAAATCCTCCTTAAAATGGTCTTTCTTTTTAGTTTATTTTTTTTTTTTTTTAATATAAAAAATCGTTGACAGACTTAGCTTTTAAAATATTTTAATATATAAATTAAACAAAAAATTAAATATATTTTTAATTTTCATTTTTCTTTCTTTCAGGTAAGCACTTAAATATTTATTTGATTGAAGAAAATTACTGGGAAATTTTTACTTTATTAAGACGAGTGAGTAAAATGAAATGTGTTTTTTATAACGTTGGCCATTCCTGACAAAACAGGTGGTTATGTGTTTTAAATCACTAGTCTTGGCTTCATGTCACTTTAGTGGTTAATTTGAATTAAATTAAAATCTGTTCAGGCATTTGATATCATAAAGAGTGTAAAGAATTTAATAGATCGATTACAGATGGCAAAAGAAATTCAGTTGATGACGGTGGTGATCCTTACCAGTTGCCATCTTTAACAAATTAACATTTAGTTACTGGCAACTCAACTGAAGTTCCGTGTCCACTCATTAAGTTAATTCCCCTTTTTTATTTATTTTTGAATTCTATGAAAGTTTTATTATTTCTCTGCAAAGAACTTTGGCTTTTAGCAAAACATAAAAACTAGCTTTCGAATTTTCATTTTTAAAGCTACGCTTTGGCTAAATTCCATAATAATTAAAAAAAAAACAAAACAAATGTTTTAAAGTGCTATACAGGCTCTTGCAAAAAATCAGCTGAAGTCACAGTGCATCGTCTATACATGTCGGATGCTGCTGCCATACAAGAAATTATCGTATAACTGCGTCGCAGCTTTAAGCCATACAGTTGGTCATAAAATTTACTTCTAATCAAGAGTCAAAGTCGTTCTATGAATTATGGCTCCTCTTCTCTTTTCATGATTTAGATATAAGCCCCTCCTAATTCATAACTTTCCAAAGGTTATCACAAAATTTAAGCTGAAACAAAGGTTTTAGGTCTTCTGAAGGACTTGAAATAAGAAACTATCCGAAATAGTTTGAGATCAAACGTTATTCCATGCACTATATTGACTTTTTAAATGCAAATTGTATGAAATGACTGTAATTTTCCGTACAATTGGCCTCATTTTATTGGAAGCGCCTTGATTGCATTTATAAAAGTGCTTTAAATTTATATTTTAAATGTCTTAACTAAACCCCTAATAAATGTAAATTTTTTTTTTTATGAAAACAACATAAATTATTTAAACAAACAACTCATAAATATTAATATACCAACAAAATGTTTTTAAAACAATATTTTTTTCATAATATGTACGACAAAAACAAAAAGCCAAAGATTGCAGTTTTTCGTGTCTGTTTTTTTTTTTTTTTAATGTAAAGTCCAACGAATTCTTTGTCAATGAGACTGGAAAAATTGGAGCAAAAACAAAAACAAATTTCAAGAGTTACCAACAAACACATTTGAAACGCAGCGAGTTGGTTGCACACGCATAATAACGAATAACAAATGTTAAGATTTTGCTGTTGTCGTTTTCGTTGGCATCCAGGAGGGTTTTGTTTCCGCATGGTATACATGGCAGAATTGATAACGGCTGGTTTAACTGATGTTAGTGAATTTAAAATTGCTTATATATGTATGTGCATATGTAGTATATGCATAAAGCTGAGTTGAACACCACCCACTATAAAGAAAAGAAAACTGCAGAAACGCACACTCCAATAAATGCAGACGCAAAAAAGGGTATAAAAGTAACACTTTCTGTAGGACTTAATGCAAAAAAAAAAGAGAAAAAAATTAAAAAAAAATTACCAAAAATGTATCACAACCTACTAAACAGCCAACTAACTAACCAATCAGCCAGCCAAATCATACCATTTACCGAACGAACTAAACACACCGACATTCTAAAACCAACTGCAATACAAAAAAAAAATTAAAAATAAAATGCGAAAAATGACATAAAAAACGAAAAACTAACGAATAAAGGTTTAGTTTTAAAAGCAAATTTTTAGTTTTCCATACTCCAGTACTACTGAAAGTTTCACCTTTTTTTTTTTGTCTGATGCTGCCGCTGCAGTTAGTTACACTGCTGACTGCCCACATCGCCTGCTGCCCGCTGTCATTGCAATTGTAATGGAAATGATTTTCAGTTTTAAAGTATTTTTCAAGAGTTTACTTCAAATTTGTTTGTTTTTATTTGTTTTTATTCATTTATTATTTAATAAAAAAATATTTTTTTTTTTGTAAAAACAAATATTTATTTGCACAGTATCAAAGCAAATCTAACTCGTATCTCTTGCATACGATGTACTCGTATGTATGTATGTATGTATGTACATATTCATATGTATGTTTAGGTATATATGGCTAGAGATATTGTTTTGTCTATTCAACTATTTCTGTCTATTTGTATCTATATTTTTCGTTATTTTTTTTCTAACACATAAATGAAAGTGTATCTATAAAATATTTCAAAAAAAAAGTAAATATATATTGTATATAATATGTATGTACATATGTATGTATGCACATATATATGTATGTTTATATTTACATTTCTTTTAACAACTGCATGTATTTTATTATTTTTTTTTATATTTTCTATATTATTTTATTATTCACATTCCATTTTTCAATATTTAGATACTCTTACTTGTTCCCCTCCCCTCTCTTAGTCACTCTTTTTTTCACTCTAATAATATCTGTATCTCTCGATGCAATTTTCTATTAAAAGTACAAAAATACAAACAAAAAAAATATACGAAAAAATTTTTTTATTTGAAACAACAATTGTAGGGAAAGTTGATTAGGGAGGCAGAATGACTAGTACTCATGTATTTTATATTTGTATTTATTCATGTATAAAAATGTATGTATTGTTTAATAATACAACTACATATATACATACATATGTATGTAGTATATACGGATGTATGTGTTTATGCATTTTTAGCTCTCCCTCTCTCTCTCCCTAACGAATGCATTTTTTCAATTTTATCAAAAAACAAATTATATTTTTTTCTTAATTTAAAGCCGTTTATGAATTTTTAAAGTTTAGATTAACAGATTACGTTTTTTTGTCTATTCAATACATTCAGAAAGTTTGGCAGATAGAATGCCACCGACGAAGTATTTTTTTCAAGCTAAAAGTACGCTCACATTGGTCGAATATTTTACCTAAAAACCGTTACCACTAATTTAAGTAAAAGAATTTGTTTTGTGTTAACATTTCTGTAAAAAAACCCTGTTTAAAAATGATAATCTGATAATACATACATACATATGTACATAATTGGCCATTACAACCCAATTACAGGGTAACGGCCTAGCTTCTCACAACACCCATGATGTGTACGTCAACTTTTATCCATGACTACCGGAACCTACAGCTTAACGCGGACCCCGAACGGCAGACTTGCGAAGCTTGTTCATGGCAATCAGTTGCTCTCACAGCTTTTGCTAGAAGACTGCTAAGAGGTGGTCGCCGCAAGAAATATTTTTTCATATTTGTTTCTTTCAAAATGTCAAAGGTGAAGTTTGAACCCAACAAAATACATACCAGCCTGTGGTAGTATTTATATATTTAATTAATTATACTGAAAGTATTACAGAAAATAGGGAGATGCCTTCTAACCATTTTGGTTATGCCCATACATATCGTCGATATCGACTAACAGGGATATATGAAGTAAAAGAGCAGAACGTAAAACTTGTCATTCTGATTCATTCAATTAAGATGACTATTACAGCAATGCAATAATGGATAGACAAGGAGAATACGATACGAGTAGAATGTATTGTAACAAGACTTCGACTAATTCATTACAAAGTATGTAGGAAAAATGTAACTTCTATAGAAAGGTTTGAGTTAAATAGATGATGATTGTCATGAATGTGTACAGAATATAAAGAACTATAATGAAACTACCTTAGCTGAGGTCGAAAACATGTTTAGTTCGTTAAGTGTATAATTATTCCTTCAGGGATATTATTTTCTTCTTCAATTGAGAAATCATTACAAAAAAAGAAACAAAATCATTCAGTATAATTTAGTTTAGTAAGCTAATTAAGGCGTTTCCGACGAAACAAAAAATAGAAGAATATATGTTTTTTATTTGCCTAGTGGGACCGTAGCTTAACCAAAACCAATTGTATTTGTTTAGAATTTAAAGGAAATTAAAAAAAAAGATTATTGTTTCTCAAAATATTCTCCGTTTAGCTCAATACACTTTTCCTAGCGATATTTAGTAACTTCCCCAGTCCGTTTATAATAATAACTGACTAAGTCCTTTATCAACCGCAGACTCCACATCTTTAATTTTTAGCACCGAACATAAGTTGTGGGAACTAAATCTAGTTAGTACGACCTCGTAATGAAGCAATATCAGTTGATTTTGGCCATCGCAATAGTGGTGCATTTTCTTCAAAAAAACAACAATTTATTTCTTTTTTTTTAAATAAGATCTTTTTTTCCATTAATTTCCTCTCATAAACAGCAAGTTTACATAATGCTCTTCGTTAAGTGTTTCTTTCCTTTTTAAAGATATTCAATAAAAACTATCTCACGCCATGCCCCTGCCTGCAGATGAAACTGTCTTCGCCATCTATAGACACGTTTCCAGTCCATTGTGTTGATTGTTCCTTTGTCTGTTTATGTTTGTATGAAGCGGCGGACTTATGATGCAAAAACTAGGCTTAATTGCTGTGAAACATCGCCACACACTTCATTGAAACATCTTCATAACACTGTTTATGGCCTAATTTGCGCAAACGCAGCCCCCGTCTTTTACAAGGCTTCATCATCATCATATTCTCCGTCAATATGCGATGCATGGCTCTTTTAAGTACGAGCTGACGATCATTTAATACCATTTTCTGAATCTTTTTGTCCGTTTTCGGTGTGAACACCTCAATTGGCAAAGGAGAACGCCGTTTTCGTTTTGTTTAAATATTACTGCTTAAAAATTTGTAGAGTTTCAACAAACAAGCAAACTCCCCTAATTTAGAATGTCACTCGGTGTTAATATTGATGGGACTGAGACCTTTTAAATAAATGTTTTGTATTACACTGCCATGACCGATATTAACACATTAACTATTATCATTTATAAAGGGTGTTTTTTATTGAGGTATAGAACCTTAAGTTGGCATCACTTTTTTAACTGGCGGCCATTTTGCCAGCTGTCAACTGATTAATATTTAGTTTGGTTTGCCATTGTAGTCGCCGTGGTCTAGTGGTCAGTGTGTTGGCTTACTAAGACGATAGTGCCGGGTTCAAATCTCAGCACCGACATCTTGAAAAAAGAAATATGAAAAAAATATTTCTTTCGGCGACTACCTCTCAGCAGTCTTCTGGCAAAAGCTCTGAGAGTTATTAATTGCCATGAAAGAGCTTCTCAAGTCTGTCGTTCGGAGTCGACATTAAACTGTAGGTCCCGGTCCTCATGAATAGAAATTTACACACACAACATGAGTGCTGCGAGAAGCTAGGCCGTAATCCTGACACAGGGTTGTAAAGGCCAGTTATGTATGTATGTATGTATGGTTTGCCATTTCATCATGAACAGGTTGACAAAAGAACAACGCTTGCAAATCGTGCAAATTTATTTCGAAAATAATGGTTCAGTTCGCGAAGTTTACCGCAAGCTCCGTCCATTTTATGGTCGACATAATCGTCCATCAGAGCAATTAATTCGGTTAACCATGGATCGTTTTCGCACTACGTTTACTCTATGTGATAATACGCATAGGCTTCTATAATAATAGGCTTCTACATTCAAAAAGAAAAATGTTTGTGTTTTTTTTTACCTTTAAAAAGTTTTGAAATGTTTTATTGTTATTAATATAGTCAATAATTGCCAATGTGTGTATGAATTTTTAACAGTTATACTGTTAGTATTTATACATGCACTTTCATGTTTGTATCGTTACATATTTTAAGTTGTTCTGTACACGGATATGAATACTAACGCCAGCAACAACAACAACAAACATCAATATGCCTTCTCATATACCAATGCCTACTACATACTATACATATATCAATAAGTATTACCAGATGTGAACTTGTTAATGCATCCTTCTCTTTCTGTGTGAGAATATGCCATCATTGTGTGTTTCTTTTGGACTTGGGCAGCTTAGTGTACCATCTTATTTGATTTAGCACAATATATCAGTTGTTGTTGTTGTTGTAGTAGTAGTTGCAATTATTGTTGTGAACGAGAGCATGTGTACTTCCGAAACTGGTCGCATATGAGTGAGTCGATGTTGCATCCAATACAACATTCGCATTTTTTCACATTTTCTTTTTTTTTTTCTCTTCATCTTTTACTTCCTTTGGGGGTTCGTTCTACTGCATTTGATGGTGGTCATTTGCACTGCCACATACATGCATATAAACTCTTGTCTCCAATAGTTTTGAAATATTTTTCGAGGCTCTCTAAATAGTGAGGAGTAGTTGTTGAGGGGTGGTGGCTTCTCATACCACAAGGTGGCAACGAATCTCTTATGTATGTTAAGAGGGTGTTTGCATTGGAGGAACCATAACAAAATAATTGCGATGCATATTTTTTTTTTGTTGCCCTCAAACAGAATGTTGTAGATGTTATAACGAGGGTTGTAAGACTGGCTATTAAGGCTCTATTGACAAAATACAAAAGTCATGGGACACAGTTCATTCGAGCTAAAGAATCACGAATCGCATTACTATGTGATATCTCTATAACGAGGAAGAGATAAGAGGGAAAGGGTTTAAGTACAGCAAAACGTAATTTCAGATAAACGATAAAGCTGGAAATACAATTTGAAAATCAGTTACTGCTATTACGAAACTAATCAATTTTGTTTAGGTGCCCGGAAGGTAAATCTGTTGTTACTCAGTGCAGGCTAGCCGTATTTAACTAGTTATCCAGCAGAAAATTGTTAACATTTGGAAGCAATAAATAAAATTGTAAGCAATAATGAAAGCAGTGTATTAAAGCTTCCAAATATGCAACAGGATACAGTATTATTTTTGATTTCTTGTACTGTTTGCTTACTGGTTGCAATAAATTTGCATTTCTATTGCATTTTAGTGGCTCATTTCATATAAAAATCATGCATTACTGATGCGCACAAATAAGTGATTGTTTACAATTTCTCTCTTACAAATTAACTTACTGGTAAGCACTATTTTCAGCTGGGTGTGAGAAACACTATTGTATTCTTTATATGGCGCGCAATAAAAAAAGAAAATATTACTGAGCCAACGATTTTTTTTTTTTCTTTTTGGGAACGATCCCGACCGAGAAGAGCTCGTCACTGTTACGTAGGGAGACGTACTCATAATACTTCTTACTATTGTGGAGAAATGTGGTTATTTATGAGTAATAAATAAACTATAGACTCATTGATAATACTTAAGAAACAATAACACAAAAATCATTGCAATTTGAAAAACAGAAGTGGCATAGAACAATTCAAATACAAAGTAACCGCTCCCTAACATTCCACTCTATTCCACCTTAACCTTTGACAACGAAAAACGAATGGTCAGGAGAAAAGCGGCACCTATTGGGAAGTAGCAGATAATAGCTAAAAACCTACTTAGCGAAGGCACTCACCGCAATCAACATGCAACGAAGGGGCAATTGCTGTTGATTTATTCAAGGGTGAAGGTGTAACACTGGCCTTTGAATGATACAGCAATTTGTCTCATTCCTAAAGCGTTTAATAATATAAGAAAACAAAATATATGTTCTGTTGTCATAATGTACTCTTCTTCCACAAAAATTCCGGTACAATGCTAAGCATTTAGTAGAATTTTACCCCTGATTACTGGTCTTAATAAAAAAAAATAATAATAATATGCTGCACTGCCAACACAATACATACTAGACTACGTCGACAACTGATTTTCCTTATCTGTAACTTTAATTTTAATGTCATGGCTTCTTATTAGCAGGTATCAAGAGAAAAAAGCAGTCAATTACAACCCTGTTATCAAGAACTTTGAAATTCCGTTTTATTGCATAACATGTACTAGGTATTTTAACTGTGCTGTAATTGGCTGGTCAGCAGTCACTGATAGACAGTTTCCCAACATTTTCCGGAAGTTGCAATTTCCCTGCAGCCCCTCGTGTATAAATTCAAGTAGTATGCGTGTGCCATTGTTCATTTTTTTCTCTTTTTTTTTTTTGTAAGGGTGTTATGTGGAGAGGTACTTTTAAGTCCTACTTCAATTGCTTGCTTGCTGTTTCATTTTCCATTTTAAATATTTTATGATGCTGTTCTTGTTGCGAGTATATTTGTATAACAACAATCGTTTTTTTTGTGTGTGTTTGTTTTTGTAAACAACAACAAACAAGAAAAAAAAAACTATAAGAATTTATTTTGGGAATATGTTAAAGAGAATATCGTATATTGTAAAATACACTTGTTTTCCTGCAGAATTCGTTTCAGTTAAAGTCGAAGTCTTCTCATCGTGATTATCATCAACATTAACATCATCATTGTCATCGAGGATAACAACTACATAGTGGTCACACTCACACATGCATACATATTTATATGTCCCTACAAAAATACGAGTATAGAAGCATTATCATTGCCTGCATTTATAAGAGAAAATCCATTAAAAGTGGTATATTGTTGCTTTGTTATACCTTTTATATTACTTATATACACACACCCGTACTTATGGGAATGTGTGAATGTGTGTGGATAGGTATTGCTTTTATTTATACATGCATGTCTAAATATAACAGTTTATATGTAAGTATAAGCGTATGTACAAGTATGTACATATGTGTGTCATGTTAACATTTAAATTGGGCCTGCTTGTTGTCCCCGTGTACTTAAAAAAAAAGAGTTTTTGGATGATGATTCGTTTTGTTTCTGCAATGATTTTTGGCGAATGCGTATAAAACTATAACGAAAATTCTTAGTTTTTGGTGGCATACACACAAACACATACTTACATACATACATACATGCATACATACTTCTCACACATACATACTTATACTCATATTTGGTTACAATTCTTGTTTCAATTCTAAAGGTTTATATTCACATCCCTGCAGCGTTAAGTTTTTGTACTCGTAAGTTTATTTATTTCAATAATTATTTCTGTATATGTGTCTCTGTGTGTGTGCAAGTAGGATGTATACAAGTATAAATGTTGTTGTTCTCTAATATACATGTGTAAGTATGTATGTAGGTATGTATGTTTGTACTTATAACTAGTAGTTGTTGTTTTTGTTACTGCTATTGTTTATGCTTTATTTTGCACATGAATTTTCTTAAAGTTTCTGTTGTTGTTTATAACTTTGTAGTTTTTTTATATTGTTGTTGCTGTTGTTAGTCTTAAAATAACACTCTACGTATGATGACTACAATTGCTGCTGCTGCTGCTCTTCTTTTTCTTTCATCTATCGCAATTATTGTGGTTGTTATTGCTATTAAATAGCTATGTTGTTGTAGTTATTGGTTGGCATAACCGTTAATTTTTTGTTTTGTTTTTTTTTTTTGTTTTGGTGGTTGATGGCCGTTCGTACGACCGATGTGTACACTTTGAAATATTCAATAAAGCACAACAAAAATAAAAAAAAAATGCTTATGGAAATAGAGTAATTTTTTGTGCCCTTTGGTTGCTGTTTTATCTTCTTCGTTATTATTTCTCTATATTCATCTGCATACTGCTGAGTTACGTAATGCCGTTTTGTAGCTTTACATTCTTTTTTTCTTATTTCTGCTTTTCTTTTTTTTTCTTTTTAATTTCAAGACTAACACCCACAACAACACCCTGCTTTAAAAAAAGTAACTAAAACATCCATCTCGAGTACACTGAATTCGCTTGATTTTGCCTTTAAATGTTTATTTTAAATTAAATTGGGGAAACGTTTTATTAAAATTTTCAGATTGGCAAAAATATTTTAATAAAAAAAAAACAAAAACATAAAAAAACATGAAGATATTGAGAAACTCAAATGAATTTATTTCTATAAAGACTTCTATAGAAACTGTACTATTTTATGTATGATTTTTCAAGGTTTTTTATTTTAGATAGGGTTGCAGGGAGTATTGCTATAAAATAAAGCAGGTGATTTTAGCAGGATCTTAGAGTTGTAGTTTAAGAAATTGAATTATACTTAAGAACTGAACTTAGCAATAAAGTAAATATTTTTATTTATTTTAAATTGCAATACAATATTAATATTATATTATAATTATTACTGTACTGAAACAGAACAGAATCTTTGGTGGGAATCGTACCCACAACCCTAACCCTCGCACTACCAGTCTAGCACACTACCCAATAAAACAAATAAAATTTGTAAAATCTATAAAAAAAATTATTGCGCTTAAGGTTTTTAAAAAATAAGAACTAATTTAAACAAAAATATTGTCACATATTACGGGTGTATATATAGAGCTGACATCTCAATATTTCTAACATATTAATCTTTAAGGCGCTGCTAACATTTAATTTGATTTGTGGCAAAAAACTTTAGCTTCAGTTTCTAAATTGCTTGGCTTTAGTTTGTCGTTTTAAATGAAAGCAGACAACAGATAATAGCTAAAAACCTACTTAGCGAAGGCACTCACCGCAATCAACATGCTGTTGATCATCAAAATATAAAAAACAAAAATATGTTCTGTTGTCATAATGTACTGTCTTTTACACAAAAGTTCCAATACAATGCACAGCATTTAATAGGGGTTTACCCCTGAGTATTGGTCTCAATAAAAAAAATTAATATAAGGTATAAACTTTCATTTGACGCCCACTGTATATTGCAGCAAATGCCAAAATTATATTGTCTTTAGTGTAGACATTTGCTTGTACATTCTTTATATTTCTTATCACCAAATTATTTTGCAATAATTTTTAATGAATTTTAGTTGACAAATATTTTAACAAAAAGAAACGACAAATTTGATTGTCAATTAAGTATGACATTAAAAAAAAAGAAAACAAAAATAAGATCTAAATTAATTGTGTGAAAAAGAAATTATGTTTGTATAATATTAGCAAATGAAAACTAAAATATAATTGGGGGATTCATACGGTGTTCTATTATAATACAATAGTTAAAAAAAATTGCTATTGGCTAAGAATAAAAAAGTCACCAAATAATTAGAATTTTCGAACTATGTTTAGTGTTTCGTTATAAGCTGTGAGTAGATACATACAAACATAATTGGCCAATACAACCCTTTTTCAGAGTTACGGCCTAGCTTCTCACAGCATCCATTCTATGTGCGTCAATTTTTATCCATGTTTGGATAAAAAGAAGCTTTTCTATGGCAATATGTTACCCTCAGAGCTTCTGCCAGAAGACTCTCAAAAGGTAGTCGCCTAAAGATATATTATTTTTATATTTTCCATTTTTTCTCAAGATGTCAGAAAAAGATATATGAAATAATATTTCTTTAGGTGACCACCTCTTTAGCAGTCTTAGCTCGAAGAGTAACATATTGCCATGAGCCGGTTTGTCTGTAGAATACAGAGTTGAATGGCTAAATTTAGTTATTTAGCTGCCGCTACCAAAATATGGGAAGCAGACAAATGTTGTGAAATATTTTTCACACTCGTATGTCCCTATACTGATTTACATTTTCATAACTTTTTAAAAGAATGCAAAAAACTGCTTCTATAAATTTCTACATACAATGAAGTACAAAAATTTACCCAAGATCTCAATAAACAACTTTCTAAGACATTTGAACTTTCTAAGAATGATTCTTAACACCGTTCGGGTAGCGCTTCAGTGCTATCTAAACGGTCTTAAGAATCCGTATGTGGTTATTTTTTCGTCTTGCACTGTGTTAGCCAACTTGTATCAACAGCAACAGCTGACTGAAATAAAAAATATCACACTAAACTGTGACGGGTTGTTTACAGCAATACAATTTTTTCATGTTATTGTCTTATGATACTTATATGACTTTAAAATGACCATTTGAATACCCCAATTATTTATAAAAATAAAAGAGAAACAAGAAATTTTTTCATATAATCGTGTAACATGCAATTGAATTTAATTAAAAATAATTTTTAAAATAAATTAATCTAAATGAAATTATATTTGTTATTGTAAAGTACATTACAAAAACAAATTTGACAAGAAAAAAACAAAAAGAAATCATTTTATACTAATGAATTCAAAATAAATCCTACAATAAATATTTCTTAAAATTAACACTTAATTTTGTTTAAATTAAACTTATGTATGTAGTATGACTTGAAGATCGCTTTTCTTGTTACACTGCACTGCATCTTTTGCCTTGACTTTTTTCAAATTATGAGTTAAAATAAATTTGTATTTCCATACTTTCTATCTGTATAAACTGAACAATCAAATATGGCTGTTCTTCACATATTGCTGACGTATTTATTTGTAAAGGAACAGTGGGGAGATGGTGGTGGTTAAAAATTAAAATATTTTGGTCATTAAACAATTTTTATTAAAATTGTGGAATTTTAGTTTCAGAAAAAAGAAGAAATTAACTGTTTCAAAACATATTTTTTACACAACATGTCTGATTAGCAAATATTTAGAAGTTGACAGCAAACATGCCAAGATCTTGTCTACACATCATCATCACCACCAACGCATTTACTATTTTGGCATAAAAAACCGCTCTAACTTTAGAAAAGAAAAATAATTTAAAAAATTAATATGAAAAAAGGTGAAACTGAATCATTTATTTTAACAAAAAAAAAAAGGAAATTATAAAAATCATTTTTATGTATAATAATGTAGCTGCAAAGTGTTAAAATATGTGTGTAGTCATCAGAGAACTGCACTTGCTAATTGAAAAATGTTTATATCGTTGCAAGAATTAAAGAACGCTGTAACTCACAAAAAATCAAAAATACTTTTTTTACATCATTTTTATCAGAAAAAAATACGCGTCGATTGGTCCCGGTCCCAGATTTCTATGATGAAAATAAATTCACTTACGCCGTCTGCTTTTGAAAAATGCCACGTTTTTGGTTCTGGTGAACATTAAATGTTTTGTCAGTTACCGCGTTCTTTAATTCTGGCGAGGATATAGTATTAAACCGCCTAAAAACTTCCTTTTATGTACAAATGATCAAAGGGGCTCTACCTAAATATTCACTACTGTTCTACTTTTCCTGTGATTTTGTTCAGTTTTGTGAATATTAATGATACATTTTTCTCATACCAATCATTTGCGGTGATCGTTGGTCTCAATGATTTATTTTTACGAAAAATCAGCTAAAAACTAAAATGTTCGTTTGAATTGCGAGATATGTATTCTTCCATGTTCTGTCTTTCTTTTATACGATTATTTTCGTGTTCTGACATCCTCTTAGGATTTTATTTTCCCTAAAGTATTGCATGCGAATGCATATTTTTCTTCTTATTTCCTCCAAACTAAATATATTGATTAGAATTGAATAAAATATAAGTCTAATTGGACTACAAAAATCATAAAATTTCAATTCAGAAGAATTACAAATTCATTCGTATTAAAAAATTTGAAAATAAGTCAACATGAGTGTGTATTTTGATCATGACTAAACATGAAAAAGGTTAACATTAAAGACGACAAGTTCGATTGGTTTTCTGAAATTTCTTGTATAAAACCAGGACTTTATAAATAAATTTTGTTTTAGTACATATGTGTATGCATTAAAATCATATTTTGAAGGAATTTAATTGTTTAAAGACAGAACAATAATTTAATTTCTACTCTCGCACTTACATTTATTAATAACTCTTGATAGCCGAAAACACTTCGGATTAATGTAGACAGTTATTTAGCTGCAGGTATAACTGATCAAGTAGAAACACACACATACGTACGTTTAGAACCACGCTTTCACAGACGCGAGTACATGCTTAATCTGAATTTATTTTACAGAAACGTTGAGGGCAATGTATGAGCGAAATTCGAAGTAGTTCGTGAATGTTTAACAACTTTAAATAATAAGCAATAACGAAAATGATCCCTTGCCAGGGTTTAATACCAATTTAGAGTACTTGAAATGATTGTTTATCATGTTGAAAAAAAAAATGCGAGAAAAAAGATTGTGCATGAAAAAGGCATATCCATAAAAATCTACATACGACAAACTTATATATTCCCCTTGCGTTGCGTTACTTCTAAATTTGAAAAAAAAAAGATTCAAATCCGAACTTTTACATCTTGAAAGAAAAGTGTATGAAAACATATTTCTTTCGGTGACCACCACTTAAGGCTATGATACACTATCATACACAGTCGTATGATTCCTTCACAAATCTTATCGATTTCTGTCACTTTTAAAATTCGCATCAAAATGGCAACATTAGTGTCACAACATCGCACAAGTTGAGGCAGAGTTGCTTTTTGCTAAAACCTTATAAAATACAACCCTGATCGCATGGAGAAAAAATGTTTATGAATTTTTTCAAAAGATTATGAAGTCGGACAGACTTGTCAAAAAAATCTGTCATACAGATGCATTTGTATGCCGCAGTGTTATACTTTTTTAACACACACGATTGTTTTGACAAATCGTACGACTCGATAGGATAGTGTATCATGGCCTTTAGCAGTATTCTTGCAAAAGCTCTGAAAGTAACTGATTGTCATGAACAAACTTCTCAAGTCCCGGTACTTCTGGATAAAAATTAACGCACACGATATGGGTGCTGTGAGAACTTAAGTCCTAACTCTGAAAAAGGATTGTAATGGCCAATTATATAGGTATATAAAGAGCTTATTAAGAAAACTTAAATGTCATTTAAAATTTTTTACTAAAACAAACTTTCATAATATTTGTAATGTTCTTATATTTCTTTAGTATATTTAACACTAGCAATAATCATTCTTCGTTGCAAACGCCCTTGGAAGTATTGCAAGCGCAGCAAACCATGTCAAGCAATAACAAAATCTAGGCCTACATATATATAAGCTACGATTGCCTGTTTGCAAGGCTTGCAAGGAAGTTTTCAACGAAGGGTGATTAATGCTATTGTTTTATTGCTTATAAAAAAAATTCACTTTTTTCTAATTGCAAATTTGTCCTCCTCCTTACAATAAAAACTTACTTTCTTATAAACTACAGGGACGGGTTATACTTTATTTTAGATAATCTATTTTGGTTGTGTGGTAAAATTTTTATGACGATATTCTAAAACAGTGCTTTAAATATGTTTAACTCGAATTATTTGACAATTAATGTTTGAAATCAAGTATTTCTGTTATTTTTAAAAATATTCTCATACTCTTTATCTGCCTTTTATATTTTTAATTTTTTTTTTTTTTGGTTCTTAGAAAACAAAATTGGTTTATTTTATTCTTTTTTTTGATTTTTATTATGATAAATTTTTCTTTTTTTTAATAAAGTTACTAGGCGATCATATACAACAATAATAACAATTTGTTAATATATACAATATACATATTTATACATACATATGTATGTACTCGTACATACATAAATATAAACATATATTTTCTATTCTTTCTTTTATTTGTTTTCAAAAAGTAAATTTATTTTTATTGAATTATTATTCTTTTTGTTGTGTTGACCTCATTAGATTGTATTTTTTTTCGTTTTTACAAATTATTTTTATTTCGATTTAATTTTGATTTTCAGTTGATTCGTTGGTTTTCCTTTTTTTTTTCTCATATTTTTCTTTCTTTTTATGTTTCTTTTCTCGTAAACATCGCAAATATCGATTCGTTTTATTTAGACGAGAAATTCATTAACAAAGACGACTGACTTTAAAGAAAAACATTCTAACGCCATTTTTTTTATATAATTTCGCTGACACAAGTATGTGGCAGGGTAAAAGGGGTTGAGTGTAGAAATGTTTGTGTATGGAATTAAATCATTTATTGCAGTAATTAAATAAATGATTACGAATAATACGAGTATCTAATGAAGATAAATTACATATGCATATTTATAAATATATTTTAATTTTATTTTGAACCACTATGAGTCATAAGCAAAGAATTTTAAAATACAAATTTAATATTTGAAAGATTAGAAACTTAAAAAAAATATTAAAACAAATATAATGTTTAAATACGACTTTAAGTTTTTTAGTACAAAGTTAAATGAAACTTAAATGCAATTTAAATGGCCAACCATGTTCACTTAACTTTGATGTATAATCACATGTTTTCGCCAGCAGTCGAAATAATGTCAACATCCATAAATGTCAATCTATTTGTTTTTAACATTGACTACTCTAAAACGTTAACCAAACCACAAATTCCGAAGCATCAACTCTCAATAAAACACAATTTTGGCTTCAGTAACATTTAAAACACTCATTTATTTTATGAAAAACCCAAACAGATTTAGATTTTTTAGATTTAAGCACTGACATCAGCCTTAAAACCAAACCTAAATTAGAGCGTATAGCGGTGCGTATGTGTCAAAGAAATTCTTATGCTGAATACAGATCCAATATTTATCGATTAAACATATAAAACACTCATTTATTTTATGAAAGACCCAAACAGATTTAGATTTTTTAGATTTAAGCACTAACATCAGCCTTAAAACCAAACCTAAATTAAAGCGCATAGCGGTGCGTATGTGTCAAAGAAATTCTTATGCTGAATACAGATCCAATATTTATCGATTAAACATATAAAACACTCATTTATTTTATGAAAGACCCAAACAGATTTAGATTTTTTAGATTTAAGCACTAACATCAGCCTTAAAACCAAACCTAAATTAAAGCGCATAGCGGTGCGTATGTGTCAAAGAAATTCTTATGCTGAATACAGATCCAATATTTATCGATTAAACTAGTTCTGAGAGTTCCTTAAAATAAGTTATCGATTTGTTTAACACCCTTATTGTGTTTGGCGTAGTTGTTATCGTATTTCGACTTTTTTGTATAAGATTAAAGAAAATTTACAAAATATGTCTTTAATCTTTTACAAAAATGTCAAAATACGACAAAAATACGCCAAACACAATAAATGTGTAAGTCTGCATCTTCAAAAAGCTTAATATTTGTAGCAAAAATTGGTTTAGAGGATGCCAGGCTAAATATCTTACGGGCTTTACTTAATGTACATAGGTTTAAAGTTATTTATTTTATTTTTTTTTTAATTTATGATTAATTTTAGTATTTTAATAGAAAAAAAAAAACTGAACAAAATATTCAAACAATTTATACTTTAACAAATACTCGTACATTTATATGCACGTATTTTAATTATTATAAAGAAAGATAATAAAATGCTTTTGAAGATTTATTTAATATATAATGGCTAAATTTTTATTTTTTATTTTTTGAGAGTCAATAAAAATTAATTTATCAGAAGATATATTAAAATAGATTTTTTTGAAAGATTTATTTGAAATTAATTGTATAGAGACAGTGCTATTTTGTACAAAAAAAAATAATAATAAATTTTGAATTATAATATTTGTAACAGAAGGCGGAAAACAATAAACCATTTTTATAATTGAGCTGTGAGTGATAAATATTATTTTTTTGTTGTTTTATTTAAAAATTAAATAAGTAAGACTGTGACTTTGTTGTGTCATTGTCATTATTGTCATTTTAAGACTAATAAACACTGTGTATTGATTAGCTATGATTTTTTTTATTTATTTATTTTTTTTTCTTGATGTATCTTTTTGAATTTGAGTGGCACAGATAATTGGGTGTGTCACTAATTTTATGCAACAACAGCTACAGAAACACAAAAAATATATTTATTTTTTGCCCTCTATTTGCTTGGGTGACACAATCGCAATGTTCGAGTATTTTTTTTTTATTCATAGAAGAGATACATACGAGTATCAATCTGATGCCTGTCATTTTAACTATCAGGCAGATTCGTCAATCAGTCAGTTAGTCAATAAATGTCAAATTATTCATCATCATCAACATCATCGTCATCATTATCATCTGTACTGCGTATAAATGCTGATTATTTCATAATAATTTTTAGCTCTTTGCCTGCCTTACTGCCCGCCTTCCTGTACGTATGTATCTGTCCATACGTCCGTCTCGTTTTTGTTTTCTATTTTTCAAAGTGTATGAGTATTTATTTATTTTTTTTTATTTCATTGTTTGTTGTATAAATCGCTTTTAGACTTAATTTTTAGTTGGCTGGCATTTATTTAAGTTTTAATATTTAAATTATTATCTTTTACTAGAATATTTTTGCATAAACATACATACATATTTATATATGTGTACGTATATGTATGCATGTATAATATATGTACATATGTATGTACACTTTTGTTTTCTTTATGTTGTTTGAATTTTTTAATATAAAATAAAATAAACTAAAAAAATAAGCATTAAACGAATACATACTCGTACATACAGACATACATACTTAGAATCCATAAAAGTAAATACATACTTAAATGAAATTTATAATTTTTGTAATACACTCTTTTTACGGCAGGTCGCTATAACACCCCGTCTATACGAACCATGGTTTACCAAGTCATAATTTATAATTTCTCATCAAGTGCATATTTCTGCTGTTGCGAATGTAAAAAAGATGGCGGCAAGTTAAAGATGTTAAAGTTGATGGTAGCACATAGTTGTTCGAAGAATTGTTTTACCAACGACGGTCGACAAAGAATATGGCATAGATTTAGAGAGTCTACACGAGCCAAACCGATGATCAACCAACGATTTGTTCATGATATACCAAATCTATGGTCCGTATAGACGGGGTGTAACGACCACTCTAAATTATGAAACGCATTCGCTTTACGGCACAAATTAACTCGATATACGGCTAAATATTCGATAATTCACCATTTTTAAACAAAAAAGTGTAAGAAAAGCAAATGTAACACACATTCATAACTACTTGTGTTGTTACACCAGTAATTTATTTATTTTGATTACCAGCATTTTTAAAGATTTGGTATTATCTAAGTCTAAGAATTCAAACAATACCCACAATTAAAACTAACTCGTGAAAGAAGTAGCGTTATGGAATGATTATTAGATATCCTATTGATCTATACAAGTGTCACATCACACAAGTGCTTTTCAAGCATATTCGACAATGACACATTAAAGCAATGTAGAATATGTTGGAGTCAATTCTATGCATGGCTTTAATACTCATTTTTTGCTCGTCAACATGGAAAATTAACATATCAACACATACAACACTTGCGACATACATATGTTCTTAACACGTTCGCGGACGTGAATGTTATAGCATTCATTTTCATACTGATGCAAAATGACGTGAATGCTATAGCATTCAAATTTTAAAGCCAATTTTTATTCATTTAATTTTATACAATCTTAAGTTTTTGTAATTAATACACATTCAAAATTTCAAAAATAATTACCTGTATATTTTTGCAGCTCCCTAAAATTTTTTGCGGCCGCGAACGTGTTAATGATGAATTCTGATCATTTCTTTGAATTATATTATACCCATAGAATAACACATACCCATATAGGGCCTCATTTCATTCAGTTTTTTGAACAGCCAATGCACAAACGACCGGCGCAAACAATGGTAAGCGTAAAGGCGAAGATGTTCATGCAAAACGTTGCGCAATGTACCTATGGTGATGCCCAAATAGTGTTCCAGGCTCATTCTCGAAACTTTGCTGTACAGCGGTTATGTTTGCATCACTGCAACCACTACGAATGTATTCCTTTAGTCTATTGTCAGCAACAGTACCGCGAGCCTCGAAATTAGCGATTAAATTATCCACAGCGGTCTCAGAAGGAGCCTGATTATGAAGTGATGCACTAAAATGTTCACCATTTTTATAGTAACACTTTGCAATTAAAATTCTTTGTTCAAGACTGTAGCCTTCCATGGTTAAAATTTCCCAACTTTTTACAAAGTAAATGTCAAAGGATGACAGCTCAATTCATAATATTTCATAATTTGGCAGAAAAAACTGTGTAAAAAGTATTTGTCAAACGTGTTATCTTAAATGCGTGCAAAACATAAAAACAGGTTTAATTGCACAAACATTTTTAATTTTGTTCCGTAAAAATTTACATCCTGGTTATTCTTGATTGTGATTCATTAAATAAACGTTTTAAAATTCGGTGTTACGAATATTCATTCAACTGTTAAGTCTTCAACAAATTTCTTTTGTTTTTACAAGTATTAATTGAATTGCTACAGAAAATAATATAAATTATTAAAATTTTGTATGACGTTTTTTATGAATAAACGCTTTAAATAGATTCAACAAAAAGCCAAAAGTCAATAAGTATGTCCATTAGTAAGTTTGAGAAAACCAATATTTTAACAGGAAACTGAAAACAAAGAGAATATTAAATAAAAATACTGTCCTAATGTTATACTCGTAGTATTTGTTTATTTATTTATTCATTTATTTATGAAAATATTTTATTATGCAAATCTAATTTAGATTAAATCTATACTTATTTACACTGTCAAAATAAGTGTGTTCATTTGTGTAAGTGTTTTTGTATGTGCAAGTAGTATGAATGAATGTGCACATATGTACATACATATGACTGACGGTGTATGTAAAAACAAATCATACTCGTATCAACAATATTTTGTTTTTATACTTTCTTGTTGTTATCATTACTGAGTATTTATTATTGATTTAATTTCTTATATTCTTTTTTTATACCCTTAAAAAAATACGTAATTTTTTGTTTTCTATTACTATTTCTCTATTAATTTATAACACATTTAATATATATTTTTGCTTTGTCATATTTATTAAATAAAAGAATTTAATTTTAAGAATCCGGTGCAACGAAAATAAAGTATCTGGGATCAGATACTGCCATTTTCACCTTTATACGAGAACTGCATTATTTGATTTTTACAAAGCAAAATACTATGCATTATTATACATTCTTCCTCTTCTTTTTTGGCTTCAAACAGCTAAATTCACAAACAAATCTGTTTTAGTAAAAGACAAACCTGTTTTTACGTAAAAAAAATCAACCCTAATCAGCCGTAAGACTGTCATTTGCTTAACATTTTCAAAGAATAAAAAAATCTATTCTCTTTCACACTTAATTTTTTGACATACATATCATTTTATCCGGTATTATAATGTAAATGTGCCTTTAGAAATAGACTTTTATTTGGCAGTTAAAATTTAAACTTTCCATTAAATCAATTAAAACATATAATATATCTTAACACGGTGCACTTATCACAAGGTGCTTTGAGGTTACAACAAGTGAAACAGTAACAAAAACAAAATAGCTTTTTGTTAATGGCTAGGGTAAAGAGCTGTCAAAAAAATCAAAGCTAAAAGTGTGAAAACAAAAACAATTTATGTAAAAAAAATATAAAAAAAATTACACTTCTCTTTACAAATTGTCTAGAAAAAAATTAGCTCAGTTGGTGTGTAAAACGCATCTTATAATCATTACGTCATGATCACGGCGCACTTATCATAAGTTGATTTGAGATTGCAACAGTTAAAACAGTAGCAAATACAACATGGCTAGGGTAAAGAACTGTCAAAAAAACCACAGGAAAAAGTATGAAAACAAAAACAATTTATATAAAACAAAGAAAAATTTCATTTCAATAATTTTCTGAAAAAAAGTAGCTCAGCTGATATGTCAAATGCACCTTATAATCAATACGTCACGGCAATAATTCTTATTCGTATTGTGCAGTTGTTTTTTAAGTATTGAATACCGAAAAATTATTGCAATTATTATGATAATCAGTACCCATTATTCAATACTTTTTCAACACTAATGCTAAAGTCTTTTTTTTAACAATTCACAATTTTTATAATTCTTAAAGAAATTTTTAAGACTGATTTAATTTCAACATAACTCGCCCAACAAACCACAAGTCATTTTCTAAGTAGATTTGCCAAGTTTTGTATTGTAGTTTGCACTGCAGTATGGCCCATTTTTTGGGTTGGGAAACTATTTTTTATTGAAACTGAACTATATTTTATAATTTCTAGATGAAAACATTACATTTTAATATTTTATATTTAGTTCTGAGTTCTAATTTCATAACAAAACACAAAAGCATACGTTTTAAAAGTCACCATATTTTCAGTTATAACTGAATTATAAATTTATTCACATTTGTTTGTACAAATTTTTACTTAAAAATGTTTTTTAAGCCAATTCTACATTTTTTGTTTATAATTTGTTTATTAACTTTAAAGGTAGATATAAATAAAATAAATAACAAAAATAAAAGTATAAACATGTCGTATAAAAAACTCCTTTAAACATTGACGTCTTTGACTTTGAAAATGTTTTCATTTATTTCCTTCCACTTTTTCGAGACAAGAATATTAAAACAAACCATTTAAAGCAGAAAATTAACGTCATGCTTAAAAAAAACAAAAGCAACTATAAAAATAAATGTGAATATCGTTACCAAAAAGGCAAATGCGCTGTAACTACAAAAAAATCAAAGAAAGGTTTTTGATTGATTATACCTTCACCCTTGAATGATCAAAAGCAATTGCCTCATCGTTGCATGTTGATTGTGTGGTGAGTGTGCCTTCGCTAAGTAGGTTTAGCTGTTATCTGCTACTTCCCAATAGGTTGCGCTTTTTTTCCTGATCATTTGTTTTACGTTGACACTGGTTAAGGTGGAATAGAGTGGAATGTTGGGCAGCGGTTTCTTTGTAGATGGTCTTCCTGGAGGGGGGGGGGGGGAAATCTTATTTTTAAATTATAATTTTGAAAAAACTAACTTTTTCATTTTTCGCCTCTTCTGGGATTTGAACCTGGGTCCTTTGAGTTTTTGCGCGAGCGCTCTAACCACTATACCACGCACCCCCTGTGTCAGGGTTACGGCCAAACTCTCGCAGAACTCATGTTGTGTGTGTTAATTTTTATCCATGAGTACTACAAAGTAATGCAAACAAAATCCAGAAACATTAGCTATTAACGATCTCAAAGTATATAGAAGTCAATAGTTAGTTTATGTGGGAGGTACCACGCCTACCCCTATTGCACTTTCGGTAGTTGAGTCTATGTTCAAAATTTCAACAAAATCGGTTCAATCGTTGAGGCGTGATTGACCGACAAACAACTAGGCAAACAAACTTACATCAAAGAAATTTATAATATATACTATGTAAGTATATGTATATAGATTAAATATGCAACAATGTATTCAAGTTATTTAGGAATTTTATTTTTTAATAAGGGTCAAATAGCCCCAAAACTGAAGTTACTGCAATTAATTTTTCATAATTCAAATATGAAATATCGTCCCAATTCGTATCAAAAGCTAAACAATGGCTCATTAAGAAATGGACCTAATTGAAAATGGCAAGAATTATAATTTATAATACAGAGCTTTGCTGTATAAATATCTAGAAATGTATTAAAAATTGCCTATATCCTAATATTCAAAAACGAGTGATTTTCTTTTTATTTTGTCTGTATCGGGTTAAAAAAAAATTCGTTTTCTTGCGTAAAAAATAATAAAGCTGTTACGCTTTTTTGCATTTAAAACGACGATATGCTTGTGTTATGATTAAATTTTTTATTTATTATAAAAGCCTAATTTTTTTAATATTCTTTATTTGTTTTATTTATTTACTTGTTTTTATTACCTTACGTGTTTTATTTATTGTTTTCTTTTTATTTTGGGTCGGCAATATTAATTTGGTATATACTCTACTTATACATATAATTAAGATAGTTTATTGCCATATGTCGTATAGTATTTGCTGTTAGATTTGTTATTTATAAAAATAATTCCTACTGTTCCATAAGGCGTTGTCAACATCAATTCAACACGACATAAAAAATTAGGTATTGTGTAGTCGTTTTTAACAACAGATAATAGTCACTTGCCTATTAATAGTGGCCAGTTGTTGTCGCAGTGGATGATACAAGGGAGTGGACTTTTTTGTGATGTGTGACATTGATAACGCCATATACTCGTAGAATAGAAGGGAATTTATTAAATTCGCTAAAACATAAATACTTATCATGTTTTAATTTAACAGGTTAATCAATAAATTTCGTATAGGGTTTAAAACAATAAGACTCAGCGAATGTAATTCATCAGTTTTCAAACCCACTTCTCTATTAAGGTATGTTCACATTTGGCAAATACATATCGTCATGCGGGAGTTTATGTTTTCTATCTGCCATTTTATATATCTCTAGTTACTGATGCCACTTTAGGTTTTTGATACCAAAATTTTTAAAATTTGCAATTCGTTTTCGGCTATTTATCTGCGAAACTGGACGAGATATATGAAAACAGATTGCAGACTTGAAAAATTTGGGGTCGAAAACCTTAAGTGGCATCATAACCTCGAGATATATAAAAAATATGAAATGGCGGATAGAGCACATAAACTCCCGCACGACAATATGTGAGAAAAAGAGTGTAACCATTATTGTATTTATTTACAAATTTTTTGTTCTTTTTTTATTAATTCTTATTTTAAATGGTAATTATTAAAACTTGAATTAATATTTTTTGTTATTACTATGTAGGATCGGTTTTTAAATAATACATATTTTATTAAATGTTTACCAAAAACTAAATTTATGTACATAAGTATAAAATGTTTCAATAAAAAAATAGTGGTATTGCTTTTTTCGTCAAATATTTGATATCTGTGAACGTAGTTTTAGAGTAAACAATTTTTTTTATATGATTCAACAATGTGAGTGATAGGTACTTAGTTGGAGTTTAAGTTTAACAACTGTAATGTGTATGTCTGGACCCGTATTAGTTTAAATAAACTAGAAGAGAATTTAAACTACATACTTATTGATAAATTGTATGACCAAATTTTATCTATTGTTTTTTTATTTTATTATTTTAGTGTATATTTACGCAAATACATGCGTAAGTATGTGTGTAGGTATGTTTAACAACACAAATAGTGAGTGGGGTAAGATATGTATAAAATATTTGAAATGAAATTGAGCTTTGATCTGATGAGTTTTTCTCTTGTGTAACTGTTGTTGTATACTATGTGTGTTGTACTCATATTTTTTGTTTTGTAATCAAAAGTTTCCTTTCATTTATAAATCTTCTCTTTTTATTATTTCTGCCTAAGTTGTACTCGTATAGAGCGGTACCGTTTTACAACAAGAGCAAATTACATACATACAAATATATTTTTTTTATAGATCTTAGTTATTGTAGTTGTTTATCACTTTTTTTAAGTATTAATTTGTGTGCGAGTGTTTTAATTTGGTGCAAACATGTAAACACATACAAATCTGCATATAAAATACAAACACATGCATGAATGTATGCATGTATGTTTTTAACATTTAAAGCTCCAACTAATTTTTTAGTCTCAATTTGTTTGCGCTTCACAACAATAAACGGGAAATGATGATAATAATCATCAACGATAATAACTTAAAAAAAAAACAATCAAAACAAAATTAATAATATTTTATAGTGTATGTTAAAGTGTTTTAATAAACATTAATACCTATTATTTTTTCTTGTTTTGGAATTAATAAGTAAAAAGTTTTATTTAAAATTATAGTGCAAAATAAAATAAAAAACTTTATTTGTTCGTGAAAGGTATTTTTTTAATTTTATAAATTGTTGGATTGTTATCTATTTTACTATATTTTTTCATGTCCATATTTATTGCTGTTGTCGCACTTTTTTTTGTGAGACGTCGGGTTCCATTAGTAATTGGGTGTTCGTTACTCCACCACTCGTTGTATGTGCCAGTGTTGTAAAAGTTTGTACAATCGTACTTTTTTGATATTATTTTACTCCAAAGAAAAACATAACCCTGATGTTTTTACGAGTAATATTAAATATTTTTTTATAGGTATAGGTATTTTTTTTTTAATTAAAAATGTGTGGCATTTAGAATTTTTTTTTTTAAATTAAAATGTAATTTTTTTTTTTTTTTTTTTTAATATTTCATTCATGCATAATAAAATTACCTTGTCTATATGTGAACCGATGAAGATGATAGTGCCGGGTTCAAATATCGGATTTGACATCTTGAAAAAAATAAATATGAAAAAATTATATCTTTCGGCGACTACCTCTCATCAGTCTTTTGGCAAAAGCTCTGAGATTAACTGATTGCCTTGAAAAAGCTTCTCAAATCTGTCGTTCGGAGTCGTCTTTAAACTGTAGGTCCCGGTACTCATTGATAAAAATTGATACACACAACATGAGTACTGCGAGAAGCTAGGTCGTAACCCTGACACAGGGTTGTAATGGCCAATTATGTATGTACATGTGAACCTACATCCATACATATTGTAGGTATCCATAATAAAATAAAACCTTTGTTAATATGTATTTAAATAATTATATTTTTTGGTACTGTTTGAATTGAAAAAGTACTGTGAGAAAATCTCATTTCCCATCACTTCTCTGTATTATTAAACACAAGCATACGCAAACGTACTCGCGTGTAATATAAATGTACGGAATGCTAATGATCTGTAGCCACTGCTTTATTTATTAATTGTACGAAAAGACAGCAATTAGTTCTACGGTGTGCATATAACAAATAACACTGCCGTTTTTAATGGGTTGATAATAGCGGCTATTATGTTTTTTTTTTTTTTTTTGAATAGAATACCTACAATTGGTTTCTTTCTTTACTCCACATTGGGGGCCTGTAAAATCCAAAAAAACCTCCCAGTACATTAAAATTGGGTAAATGAGAGATAGTTTGAGATAAATAGTTTCCTTCTTTTTTTCCAATACAGCACTACATTTACCCCGGGCTTAGTGTGTGCAAATAACCAAATCATCAGCTGTTTCAGAAGAGTACAAACACTTTTCAAAATGAAGCAAGTATTAATCAGATTTTACTCAGGATTTTTAGAAAAATAAGCAACTGTAGGTTGTAAACGCTTAAATGCCTGCTTGCATACTTACAGATTACATTAGATGATAACACTCTTATCAATGTTAATTTGGCATACTACGAATACATACTATTGTAGGTGCATATGTATCTAAACAAATAAATTGAAAAGTTGTAGATAGTTTCTATTTAATCTTATTTTTTATCATAATCGAAGGAACTTAAAATAAATAGTTTAGAAAATTTTTTGAATACCTACATACTTACATACAATTTATAATTTAAGCAAATGTTTTTCTTATCATTAAAAAAATTATGTGCAATTATATACATACACAAATATGTACAATATACATACATAAATATGTATATACATACATACATACATATGGATGTATTTATATATTAAAAGAAAAAGATAAGAAAATAATTTTGGTTTTTCTTTAAATAGAATGATCTGACAATGAATCATTAACAGTAAAGTGTTCAACTTACACACATACATACATATGTATGTATATACTCATGTACACTAGTGTCTGTAGATTATTTTTGAGAAGTGGTTTAGAGGTCGCGCAAATTGTTTTTAATCAAAAATCAAGCTTTTTGGACTCTTTTTAAATTTTTTTATGAATAGGTAAAAAATCGATATTTTCTCGGCTTCTGAGTCAATATTGTTAAAGAAAATATTCCGATCTTTAATTTCATCTGCATAAATAATAAGTTTCTGCTATGATTTTGCTCATTTTGATAGGTACCTATATTATATAACAGTTTTTTCTAAATTTTCAACAAATATCTAAAACAATGCTTTATAACTTTTTAAATTTGCAGGTATAAAGGCTAAAAAAAACTAATGATGTAGTTTAAACGATTATTAAGTTTTAAATAATTTAGCAGAAAAAAAATTTGACTTTCTTTTTCCGTTCTCGAGTTAGGTATAC
Organism: Metopia argyrocephala; assembly: GCA_963576795.1. Lineage (NCBI taxonomy): Eukaryota > Metazoa > Arthropoda > Insecta > Diptera > Sarcophagidae > Metopia > Metopia argyrocephala. The sequence goes on from OY756208.1 coordinate 41,239,966, forward strand.
CCTTTTAAAGCTTTGTACCCATTGTATGAAAAACTAGGTTTGCATCGGAATTAAAAATACAACAGTTATTTAATCAACAACAAAATTAGATTAGTTATAAATCATATATTGGGGTTCTTGCGATGCTGCTCTATGCCCTGCAGTAAATTCTGAAAGTCTGTTTCAGAAGTTGTGATAATGATGTAACTACTAGCCGAGGTCACACCACATTCTGCGACATCATTTGCAACTTGCAATTGTTGAACTTGATACATAAAAGTAAGACATTACACAGTATTGGAATCACTACTTGGTAAAGGTTTGATCCGCCTTTGAATTGGTGGAAAATTGCCCTCATCGCTAGAGAAACCAATCAAATCATCATCGTTGTCATCGCTAGATGAAATAAGGCAAACATTAGCAGTTGAATACGGCTGGGTCAAGCATACAATCTTTATTTGGAATATTTTGATCTGTTTTCTCAATGGAAGACCGTATAACTTCAAATCCGCATAAAAACAGACCTAAGTGTAACTGATTCCGTAGTCAATAAAAATCATCAAATCAAAAATTGTGGACGAATGGTAGCGATGAAGCTCGGCGGGTTTGGGCTAGTTTCTCATAATAATAGGTATTAAAATTTATTGACAAATTTGTGTAACAATAGTTTTCTTAACCTACAAAGTAAACCAGTCAATATTATTACTTCTTCTAATGGCTATGATGTACGAGGTCTGTTAGAAAAAAATACAACATTTAAATCTATGATGCATATTTGCATTAAGAAAGATATTAGCCAATAGTCACACAATCAGATACAATTTTTTATATGCATGAAAATATCTGTGTGTAGGTATATTTGTATACAAGTGTGTACAAGTATTTATGAATAAACAGGCATAGGCAACAGTTAAATTATTTTGCAGATTTGTAGTTTTGCCGTTATTATTATTGTTGTTAATGTTTAGCATTGTTGTTGTTTATTTGTTAAAAATTTATAACAAAGGCAAAATCAAGAAAAACTGAAATAATTGAGAGATTTTTTTCCAAATTTGTTTTTAAATAATAAAAGGGAAACAGCCACCACAAAGAGAAACAGAGTGAGAAAGAAAAAAAAATTAATTAGTTTTCGTTAGTAGTTGTTATTATTGTTACTATTGCTGCTTGTATGTATGTACATACATATGTATGTGCATACTATGTATTTTATAGTTTTTGTTTTATTTATTTTTTTATTTTAAGCACATCTGAATTGTAAATGACTTTCACCATTTTATTAATTTATTTGAATTTGTATTTAAAGCTTTATACTATGTATGTATAATTATTTACACGCATAAATAATAATTTTTTAATTAAAAATAACTTAATAAAGTCGAGAAAAACAATAAATTAAATTAGAATTTTTTATTAAATCTTTGTAGGTACACATGTACTTTAATTATTAAAACAAAAAAATCTTCATATAGTAAGTACGTATGCATGTAAATACGTATTTACATCCATATGCACATACTTATGTATGTATAGTCATGAACTATTGTTTTTGGTTTTCTGGGATTTTCCGTTTCCCGAGAGAGAGAGAGAGAGAATTTGTTTTGTAATTTCTCTTGATCCTGTGATCCAGCTCTTTTTAAAGAAGCAAAATTGTTGGGTGTTTAGAACAGTCGGGCCTCGATTATTCGTAATGGTCGAAACCAGAAGCATTACGGATAATCGATTTTCACGGTTTATCGAATAACAATAATAATAATTAAGTAATTTTAACTTTATCTTCAATATTTAAAATCTTTCTTCGTTTTTTTACCATTGGTAACGATGCCATACTAAATATGAGTATACAGATCTAACCACCGGCAATTCTCAAATTTTAAAATTAAACTAATAACTGGTAAATGCTTCTGACTCATCGTTGGTAATCATGGTTAATCGATCGAAGCAAAAAATTTGAATTTGAAAACCTTGCAATCAAAAAGCAATAGACTGATCTTTGGCCATCACGGTTAATCAGGATTACCGGTTAACCGGACCTCGAATAATCGAGGACCGACTGTATTGATTTTTAAAAGCAAAACTACCTATATACATATGTATGTACATATATATATATATATATATATATATACATATCGCTCATTTGCGAGAATGAGTACCTAAAAATTTTTATATACATACACACATACATATGTACATATGTATGTACATAATTTGCCATTACAACCCTATGTCAGGTTTACGTCCTAGCTTCTCGCAGCACTCATGCTGTGTGTGTGTTAATTTTTATCCATGAGTACCGTGACCTACAGTTTAAAGTCGACTCCGAACGACAGATTTGAGAAGCTTTTTCATGGCAATCAATTACTCCTAGAGCTTATGCCAGAAGACTGCTGAGAGGTAGTTGCCGAAAGAAATAAATTTTTCATATTTCGTTTTTTTTTTCAAGCCAACACACTAACCACTAGACCACGGAGAGTACAATAATGAAAAATTAATAGAAATACATACATACATCCTCAGTACTCGGTACCCTTATTCACTATAAGTACTTAATCCATTTTGATGTTTTGTAGGCATGGCAACTTCGAAAAATAGAACCAAGATGCACTTACATACTGTATGTATGTATTTTTACAGGCCTATTTTAATTTTTTGTACGAGTAATTTCAACAATTAATATGTACAATAAAAATCAAAAATCATAATTACAATATTCATTATTTATTAGTAGGCACATACATATGTATGTACATACTTATGTACATATGTATGTATATTAGTACACATTTAATCCAAGCAATTTACCAAAAAGTAAACAGAAAAGCAAACTAGATAGCTATAGCGAAAAAATAGCCAAAAAAAGATACAAAACGCCATAATAACAACATCGCTATCATTCATTACATTTTTTTAATCTATCCAAAAAATATAATACATTCGTTGTGTATATGTATCACATTCTCTTATATGTACATATGGTTAATGTACTTGCATACATATTATATACATATGTACATATATACATTCTTACATAGGTACTATGTAGATACATATATGTACATATGTATGTATGTAGAGTAGTATTTAATTTTTTATATATCTACTACGTTTTATAAAGATGTGTACCTACTTTGAAAACGTACGAGTTTTGTATGTAAGTATGTAGGTATGTACATACATATGTATGTATGTACATACATATGTATGAGAATGTATGTAGGTATGATACAAAACTACGTTTTCACCTCGGCTACTGGCAATTATTTATTTTATTTGTTTATTGCACTTTAAATTAAAAATATGCAGAAACAACAATTGCAAAAGTAGCATTGCTTTTGGTAAATTAATGAAATATTGTGATCGAATAAACAGCAAAAACTAAACTAAAAAATACCTACATTTATAGGTACATAGAAAAATATGAATGTAAACGTACATTTGATATATACATTCAGATATATACATTCATATGTACATACATACTATGGATAGGTAAGTATATGGAAATTTTTGTAAAACATACACTTGCAGTTAAGTTGATTTTACTGAAGATTGTCCATAATACAAATGTACATACTTATACATATTATGTATGTACTGTGAGCGTCAAATGAAAATAAACACCTGATACTCATTGGAAAACATGTTCATTTTATTTATAAAAACAAAGTGTATAAAGGAAATATATTGTCTAATTCATTGCTAAATAAAGCAGAATTAATTGCATTAAAACTAAGAACTAAAACTTAACCATTAATAAAGTAATTCATTTTTTATAAAAATATACCAATTTTTTCGCGTCAAATCAAAGTAAACACGAAAGTTGATAGGACAAAAAGTTTATCATTTTTGGTTTTTAATATTTTGTTTGCCGCCCTTTTGATTTTAATACGGCTTCTAATCTTCTAGGCATCGAGTCAACCAGTTTTTGGGTGAATTCGGAGGTAATGTTATTCCATTCATCCTGCAAGGCCACCTTTAAGTCATCTTTGCATGAAATCTTCCGTTCCCTGATTTTTTATCAAGATATTCCCACAGGTGCTCAATTGGGTTCAGGTCAGGGGATTGTGGCGGATGGTCGAGGGTTTTTGGGGTGCGGTAAAGCAACCATTCCTTCACAACTTTGGAGGTATGTTTAGGATCATTGTCCTGTTGAAATACCCAATTATTTGATAATCCCAATTTCTCCACACTAGGGGCAACGTTGTGTCTTAAAATGTTTAAGTAATCTTCCTTTTTCATTGTTGAGTCGATAAATATAAGATTGCCAACTCCCGATCCCGCCATGCATCCCCAAACCATTACTGAACCCCCACCATGCTTTACAGTTTTGATGACACATTTATCACTAAAGGCTTCATTTTTACTCCGCCATATTTTTGGTGGTTTTTTTGCACCAAATATCTCATATTTACTCTCATCGGTGTAGAGAATGTTTCTCCAGAAGGATAGAGGCTGATTGATATACTTTTTAGCGAATTCTATGCGCTTCCTTTGGTTCGCCTTCGATACAAAAGGCTTCTTACGTGGTACTCTACCATGTAATCCATGTTGGTGTAGTGATCGTCTTACAGTGCTAGCATTTACTGGCTTACCTGAAGTTTTTGAGATATTTTCAGCTATTTTAACTGCACTTGATGCTGGATTTGCTCTTACTTCCCTAATTAAAACTCTTACTTCGGAGTCTGTCAGACGCTTTGGTCGTCTTTCACGCGGCAAATTCTCGAAAGTTTTGTATTTAGCGTACTTATCTATAATTTTTTTTTATAGTGCTATGATTCCGTCCTACAATTTTACTTATTTCGCGTAAGGATTTTCCTTTTTCATGCAAATCTATAACGATTTTGCGAGCCTGAATCGAAGTTTGCTTCCCCATTTAATTTTTTTAATATTTTTGCATAAAAATTTATCCTTTTTTGGAGATGAACTTTGTAAACAATTCGGTAATTCCCCGTTTTATATATTTATAAGAAAATTCTTAAAGAGTTGCCATATGTTTAACAATTGCAGCAAATTTTTCATAAATATGAAACAACTGTTTACTTTGATTTGACGCGAAAAAATTGGTATATTTTTATAAAAAATTAATTATTTTATTAATGGTTAAGTTTTAGTTCTTAGTTTTAATGTAATTAATTTTGCTTTATTTAACAATGAATTAGAAAATATTGTTTCCCATATACACTCTGCTTTCATAAATAAAATTAACATGTTTTTCAATGAATAGAAGGTGTTTACTTTCATTTGACGCTCACAGTATGTACAAAATTAGCCATTACAACCCTTTTTCAGGGTTACGGCATAGCTTGTCGCAGCACCCATATTGTTTGCATCAATTTTTATCCATCAGTACACCGGGACCTACAGTTTAACTTCGATTCTGAACGACTGGCTTGATATGCTTATTCACGGCAATCAAGAAAATATGTTTTCAAATTTCTTTCTTTTAAGATATCAGAGCTGGGATTTGAACCTGGAGCTCTTTTCTAGTAACCCAACGTGCTAACCACTAGACTTCGGCGACTACAATAACAATGTGCAAATTTTATTAAAAAAATCTCTTTGTGTTAAAACTGTCATACTGGTGTTCTACTACACAAAATCTTTAATCATACGGCTTTTAGGGCAATCGTCAGACTACTTCTTCTAATAAGAAGCGAACAATGACTTTATGTTCTAGTGCTCTAAAATTTTTTTATAGGTATTTAATTTTTTAATTTTAAATTTAATTATTTAAAACATTTTTATAAACTGTTTTGGTTTCTTTTATTTTTGTGGTTGTTTTTCTGCCTAAACTGGTGTCAATATCTATAAGTTACGGTAGGCATATTAAAAATCTTTAACGGTAATTTTGTTAATAAAATTCTCTATTATTGGCAAAAATACTTACATATACAAACAAAAAACTAGTTTTTACATGTTTCTACTTATTTCTAGCAGTGTCTCTTTTAAATCCCCTCCCCTTTACAATAAACATCACAATATCAATGTTTACAAAAATTTGTGGAAGTTCCGAGTATGTATTTAAAGCTTTGGAAATTATATCTATGCAATTGTAAAGGTAGAATTAGCCGAACGTTGATGTAACGTAACGCAACGTACGTTGGTTTCTAGCATATGAAAACAATGCAAATGATTATCCAAAATAAATGTCACGTTGACGGGACGGAAGAATCTGTATAAAATAGAATTTCTCAACGTTTTTACGTTACATTTCAAAGCGAGTGATGGGACTATTGTATGTTAAATGACAATGTGGCCCAAATGACCTTTTTGGTACTTTCATGCTTATTTGCAAATCATTTTCTTTTATACTTATGTGTGCAAAAAGACTTTAATTTTTGAAGTCTTTAGATACATATGTATAATGATATTTATGTGAATAATTGAAATTTTTATGTGAATATAAAGTTTGTTTTTAATTTTTTTTTTTTCATTTCAAAGTCCCATGTTTTACTTAACATATCTTCGACAGACGAATTATATACATACCAAATGAAAAATTTTTCGATTATCTAAAAAGAAACATATGGGATGCATGATTGATTTACGTGCTAGCTAGTTACCGAGATAATTACAATTTTATTTAAAAAGTTCTACTTAAAAATTAACTTTTTTCGTTTCCGGTCCACAATGGACCAATGGATCCGATTCAATGAATAATGGCTTTAAACCAAAAATTGAATATTCAGTAGTAGTATAAGAATAAATTTTTAGGAAGCATAAAATACAAGAAGTAATTATAATATGCTCTTATTTTGGTACTTCTGGTACCTTTTTTAACTTTGTGTTAATTTAACAACATTCATCACTGCTCTAAACAGCTGGCTTCATATTGCCATTTAAAAATTACAATTTTTTATTTGTGCTGTGTTTTGTGAAAAATAAGTAAAAAAATATAATAAATTATATTATCAATATTAATAAAATAAAATATTATTATATTTTGTTTTTAGTGGACGACGAAAAATTAATATTAGTGGTACAGGCAAATGAATGCCTTTATAATTTTTTGGTTTGTTTTGTTTTTATTTAGATCTTCTCTTGACAGATAACACGTTTGTATAACTGCACATACGTACGTACATTAACGTACGTACCGTTTTTACGACATCAACGTTTGGCTAACCAGGCCTTAATGCTCATAACACTACTCTTTACTTCACAGAAAAAAAAAAAAAAAACAACAAACATGGCTGTATTTAATAAACACAGTTTAGTAGTAGGTATGATGTATTCGTTGTTTTAATATTGCTCTTGCCGATGTTGTTGTTATTTTTAAAAATAATGCGAAGTTTTGTAGTTTTTATTGCGAAATGGAAATAAAAAATATAATTACAGAGAAGTAAATTGTGGATCCGATTTTAGAGGAAAGAGGAAAAAAAGTAGAAGGCAGAGAAAATAAAAATGAACGACAACAAAGAATTTAGCTATAATAACAATAACAACACCATTAGCGAACTACGTAAATTAACTGCTGCAAAAATACATCAAAATATTTTGTATTCAATATAAATTTTTACTGTAGTGCACCACACTCATCCACACGCACCACACACATCGATACTACTTGCTACAAAGAAACGTTTTTTTTCTCTTTCATGTATTGAATTTACAGTGGCTCGCATCGAAAGTTGGGTGACAAGGCCTATTAATACAGGTCATTGCATCTCTACAACTATATAAGTATAGAAAAAATAACACGCATTTTGTTAATGTGTGCCTGACTTAAATCGGTCAAAATTAAAAAATGTTTGTAGAAAAAAAGTCGAAAAAAAATTAAACGGTGTTGTCACAGTCGATAAATTTAAGTCACTGAATTAAAAATAAAAATTCAATTGCACGTCCTATGACTTAAACATTAGGAATCAAAATATTAAGAAAAACTTGGAAGACTCTAAGTCAAGACGTATAATCCCACTTGAACCTAAAATATGTTTCGACAAAATCTAATGAAAATCTTAAGCTGGTAGAATAGTGTAGTAGTGGGTTGGTATGTATGTACCTATTTTAAACATAAAATTTTCCGAAAATTTTTTTTGCTTATTTTCTCTTGGGTATGGATCATTTTGTAAAGACCATTTCCATTCCATACCTAGCTCATATTATTTATTTATTTTTTTGTTTATGTATGTATGTATATACATACATACATGTGTTATGTATGTAATTCAAATTTCATATTTATTGATACCATTGTCATATGTATATCATCAGAGCCAAAGCTACAAAATCCTCGTACTACTTGCATATGTATTAGAATTATTTGCCATAAGGTTTACTTATTTCATTCCTCCTCAAATTTCATTTATTCTCCTACTGGATTCTTTTTTGCATGCTTTTTGTGAAAAAAAGTTAAAATTTTTTAAAACTTACTTAAAGAAGTTTGTATATATATTACTTTAAAATGTAATAAAACAAAGAAAAATTTTCAATTTGATATGAAATTTACTTTATTCGAAACAAAAACTTCTGCCCTTATAATTCAAATATGACTTCTGTCATATGACCGCCATGGCTGACTCGCCCGGAGTATAATCTGGGGTCCAATTTTCGATGTTTTTTTTTTTTTTTTTTTCTTTTAAAATTTTTGGCCGTATATCGGCAATAATGCAGCAGTAAATTTATTATTAGGTAGATCCATCGGCGAGTTTCTGAGCAACTCTGCTCTGTACCTATTTTGTCAAATTTTGTTTGTTTTTTTTTTTTTTTTTTTGTTGGTGTTAAAAGAAAAATAAACAAAAAGATTTTCTTGAACACAAATTAAATAGTTTACTTAAAATAAAAAATACCAAAACTTGGATTTTAGTGATTCAGTGTTCGATTTTAGTGTTGTGATTTTGACAATAATAACAATAAAGTGATACAATAAACGGCCTTATTCCAGTTGGCGACGTCGTTGTCGTCTGACGATATTTTTGTAGCAGAATAAAGAAAAAATGTATCTCTTGCCTTTAATCTACTACAATCGACATCGCCGATTGGAATACGACATAATATAAAAAAAATTTTTTTCTAAAAACAAAATTTAAAATGCGTCGTTGTGCTGTATGTAAAACATTCAGCATTCTCGAGGGTATGCAGTGATCACTTTCTACCCTCAAGTATAGTTGGATTTGGGGACAGAACGTCACTTTTACCGATGTTATGATTAGACACATGACGTTAAACGAAATGAATTTTGATGGTTGTGAATTTACTCGCTCTTATTTGGATAGACAGGAAAGATTTATGTGTTGCCTTAGTCATTAAAATTGTTATATTTCTGTAAATATGTAGATAAGTGTTCTCAAACAAAAAATACAAATACATAAGAATCATTATTCTTTAACATAAAATAAAAACTATTAATTAAAATATAGATTTCAATAAAAAAAGAAAACAGAATGTGTAAAATAGAAATTTCTTAGTACAATTCTTCTTATATTAGCCTTTCGTATGTCTGACGAAAAAGCATTGATTCACTTTTTTGTTAGGGTCTTATGTCAGGTGGATGATTCCACGAAGCAAAGTAAAATATACATATATATTTTTTCAGCGGTACCTTGACACTGTAAACTCAAATCAGAAGGCCGTAGTAATGATTTCAATGCTTTCGATATAGAGTGCAAAGCAATAAGACTATCAAAATCCTGTTGTTTAAATTGTATACAACATAGATTGCTTTTAAGAAAGAGAAAATTCGCATAATAAAATTATGTTGTCGAGAAAAATTTTCTGTTAATTTTTTACCTATCATTTCGATATTTGCAGATAATGCGATGTGGTTCTTCAGCCATACGTTCAAAAACTGTAGATCCAATTTTTATCATACCATTATTAAAACTTGCAGAGAATTGTCACATAAGGTTGCAATGCAAATTTATTAAAATTTATAAAATTTGGCTTCTTAACAAAGAAAAAATTAAAAAAAAAAATAAATAAAAAAAATGCCGGTCATAAATTTTTGACAGGTTAGGTAAATGCATTCGTTCCTACACAAACAAATTGCATGTTGTTTTTTTTATTTTTATATTGTTGTAGGAAATAGTCTACCTTGTTTATTGTACCATGTAATAGTAGAAAGTACGCGTTTTTTCCCGACTTTAGCGCTTTTTGAAATTTGAATGTTGACTACGCTGATTTTAATGAAATGTTTGGGATTTTTCTTCTCCATTTTGAACATATATTTTTACTCTCTTGAGAGCTTTTTTATATCTACTGTTTCTTACATACACATATATGGGTTTGTTAGTTCTTCTTACTATTTTATATTATTTGGTTGTTGTTAATTTTTCTGTTTAGTAAACAAAGTCGGTCTGTCAATTGTTTGTTCGTCTCTCTTGCCAATTAAATTTTCTGTGCACCTGCTATGAATTTAACAAACAAGACAGATTTATGATGTTATTCCTTTTGTCATGATGCTGTTGTTGTTGTTGGTTGTTTTTCTTAAATTTGTTTATTTATGTATATCTACATGTATCTATCCTTTTATTTTGTTGTTATACTTTGCTTCGTGCGATTTCTACTGCTTTTGGTGTTGTTGTGTTTCCCAAATACTTCCGACAAACCAAATGAATTCTTTTTTATTGTTTGATTTGAACGAGAACGGATGGATTGCAACCAACACTAACTAATCAGTCCAAAAAACGCGTATGAAAGAGTTTTTAAATTTTTTGCTTCTAATTCACAGAGAATAATAAAAAAGTGTGTATATGTGCGTATGTGTACCAAAAAAAAAAAACGATTAAGAGATTAAAGTTTTAATTATTAGTTACCTACATAGGTAAACAGTAATAATATTCAAATAATACTTATATGCATGTAACGGTTTTTTAAATATGATTCGAAAATTTTAAATGTTTATGCTGATTAGAAACATTGCTTGTGTTTTACGTGTTTTAATTTCATTGCCTTAAAATTCATTATGATTGAGAAGTAGATGATGTTCTCGTTTCTGCTTATTTTTTTCATAGATGTTATTTCTGTTGTTTTAGCTTTTTGTCTGTAGCTTTTAGTGTTTGGTTTCGTGTTTGCCGTTGTCTTCGTCATTTGTTGTTATTATTGCTGCGTTTGTTTGTACTTAAAAAAATTATATTATAACGGCATTGGTAAAGAGAGCTTATTTTCAGTTGCCCTGAGAGCATGATACCGTGTGGTTTTCTGTGTGGATTTTATTTATTCATCTTTAAAAACAGCAATAACAAAGTTTTTTCTTTTTTTTGTACCTTTATTCTCTGCGTCTCTTACTCTGTTTATCGTCATTCCTATACAAGTGTTAAGTTGTGTGTATTATTATTAAAAGTTCTTGTTGTTATTTTACTTAAATTGAGACTACAAAAAAATATATGCTGTTTTGTTTTGTTTTCTACATAAATATGAATATCGTTTTAAAATAAAATAATATTAATACATTATAAATATGTAGGTATTTAGTATAAAAGAACAAGTTAATTAAAAAACAAACTGTGATTTTACAAAAATCGTAAATAATAACATACATACATACATATCTATTTATGTATGTAACAGACCCCAACTCAGAACATTACTTTAATAAAAAAAAAGAATTTAAAATATCTTTCATACCTATTTGATAAGAATTTAAAAATCGATAATACCTATTTAAGTTTGCAAAAATGTTTATTTATATCTACATGCATATCGTTGGTCTCAGGTAGAAAGGCCCTAACTCAAATAATTTAAAATTTACAGGAGGCGGTAAAAATACAACAGATACTGTAATTATTAATATATAACTTTTTATTAAATACTGTACAATTGCTTGTAATAACGTTATTTTTAATAATATTGTAAACATTCTTTGTGAGGAGCGGAATATTTCTAAAATGCATTGGATTTACTGAAAAAAAGTAAGTTTTGAAAAAATGCGAGTTAGGGCCTTTCTACCTGAGACCAACGATATGTATGTATCTACATACCTATATACTTGTGTATGTAGTATGTATGTATGTACAGTGCCTGACTACATTATTCATACAGCATGTACCGCCGCTGTACTGTCAGCCGTATAAACTCAGGTTAAGAGATCAAATCCAAATCATCAGAAAAATCAAATATAATCCAAATAGTTTAAGTTTTCTAAAAGAGTGCCTATATTACGAATAATAAAGACGAAACCTGATTTAGTATTTTCTAAATAGACGGTAGAGTAAGAACCCTGCAGGCTATTCAGTTAGCTTTCAATTAATTTAAAACTAACTATTTCTCAAGTAGTGGTGGTTGACACTTGGATTACTTTTATATGAAAACTACTAACTATTTTAACATTGCGATGTCCTAGGAAGTAGTCAATTGTCCGACTCTGCATTACTTTCAATTAACTTTAAAGTTAGTTACCTAGCCGTTAACTTAAAGTTAACTTTTTGTAGCTAGCTATAAGCACTTTGATTTTGGTAAGTTCTGGATTGCAATGTAGTTGACTTATAGTCAGCCCATAAAAGTGAATTATAAGTTAGCTTTATTTGTAGTCGACTACCAATTTGCTGGCAGGGAATTTAGAGAAGGCCAAATACCGAGTTAAAAAAGCAGCCTTGTATCAAGGTCAAGAATGGCAATGGGGGGGTCATGATGTTTGGAATGTACATATGGCTGCAATAAATGTCGGTTTTTATCGATAGAACAATAAACAAAAATTTGAGTCGAAGAGCTAGGTCTTGAGAGTAACTTACTTTGTACAAAACAAAAACCGTAGGCACACTACCAATCATGTCCCAATGTGAATAATTCATCTCGTATCTCACATACATACTTCATACTCCACCGACGTACATATGTACCTTAAATACAAATCCCATTCAAAACCTTGGAAATAATTTAAGGCCGTGTCAGATAAAACTTTTGCTTCGCGTTGCGTTACAGATGTGCTTTGACATTTAAGATAAAATGTACATGTTTATATGCCGCTTTTAACACAACGCAAAGTGGAAAGTTGGCCAACTTATATCTTTTTGCGCGCTTTAACAATCTGCTGTTGATTTTTCTTTAAATAGTTTTGAAAATTTGCAGTTTTAAGTGTTCTTTGTTTAGTTTTGTGTTAAAATTTTGTTTTAAAACTATAAAACTAAATTTATATTGGGAGTTATTGAGAGTTTTAAAAAAAGACATAAACAAACAACGCTGCTGTTAAAGTTTTTATTGTGTCATACACCTTTTGCTTTACGCTTTTTTGTCAAAGTTTTAAACGTCACGCAAAGCAACAAAGTTTTATCTGACACGGCCTTTAGGCAGACTTATTGGAAAACACAACATTTCTAATAAGGCTCAACTGAAAGAAGTTCTATTGAACCAATGGCAAAATAGTAAGGCCGATTTTTTATTAGTTCATTTGAGTGAGTGAGTACTTCTATCCTCTAATAAATGTAGTCTGAAATAGTATTTTTTTAATAACATAATTGAGTTAAATTTTTCTATATTCAAATAAATTAGAAGTGAATAAACAATTTTGTTGCATACTGTTATTGTTGAAGTGGCAGTACTTACTGTGTGAAGAGTTCAGTTCAGCACTGTATGTACATACAGTATCGGACAAAACTAAAGCACGGATTCTTTCGTGGTTCTAATTTATGTAATAACCTGAGTGTTGCATATCATATCAAAACTATTATTTGTTATTTATTTAGAATACCCACTGTACTTTTAAAATTAGGAGACTTTTTGTTGTTTTTGCAACTCACTTTTATTTTGTTTGGTTTTATTTAACAGTAACTGAAATAATGCAGCGACAAAACTAAAGCACGTAACCTTGAATATGTGCTGTTCTATTTAATTGTAATAAATTATTAAGAAAAAATACCGTTATTTGTAATTTTATTTTTTTAAGATCTATTTAAAATAAAACAAAAGTATGATCATTCAGTTTTTAAAGTGCCTTTGGAAGGAAAGCTTATAATTGTATAATTTAAAGAAAAAATGGCACGAAATAAATATTCAGTGGCTCTGAAAGAAAAAATAGTTGAAGATTTTGTTAATGGTGAATCGGTAACTCAAATATCTAAAAAATTCAGCATTCACCATAGCATAATTTCTCGCATCATAAGCCGTTTTAAGACTTCAGGATCCCTGTCTACTATACATAGAGGTGGTCGCCCACGTAAAACCAGCAAACGTGAAGACAAAGCCATAATTCGTTTGTTGAAAAAGGATCCTTTTGTGTCGGCAAAGTCCATAGCGTCTCAATTACCTTTAAATATTTCATCTAGAACGATTCAAAGACGAGCTGTGGAAGGCGGATTAAAATCGTATAGAAGCGCAAAAAAACCTTATATTTCAGGAAAGAACCGAAGAGCTAGAATTGAATTTGCAAAAGCCCACATTAACTGGACTGTCCCTCAATGGAAAACTGTGCTCTTCTCTGATGAATCCAAATTTAATCTAAAGGATTCTGATGGAATAAAGTTAGTACGAAGACCAAAAGGACAACGCCTTAATCCAAGATACAGTACAGGTACAGTAAAACATGGAGGTGGTAATGTAATGGTCTGGGGATGTTTTTCTGCGCATGGTATCGGTCCACTTCATAGAATAAACGGCACAATGGACCGTTTTATGTATAGGGACATTTTGCAAAACGTGATGCTTCCATATGCAGAGGAGGAAATGACCCTCAAGTGGCGATTTCAACATGACAACGACCCCAAACACACATCTAAATGTGTGAAAGAGTGGTTTATTGAAAATAAAATCGAAGTCTTGAAGTGGCCAGCACAGTCACCTGATCTCAATCCCATAGAAAATCTATGGGAAATTGTAGATCGCAGAGTACTGCGCGGGAACTGCAAAAATACCGATGATCTCTTTCGGCAGGTGGAAAATGCTTGGAATGAAATTCCTGGAAAAGTAATTTCCAATTTAATTGAGTCCATGCCACGCCGGTGCGCAGAGGTTCTAAAAAATAATGGTTACGCCACTAAATATTAGATTATTTTAAGTATTTTCTTTATTACTCTAATATGTGCTTTAGTTTTGTCGCATATAAAAAATGAATTTCGTATTTAATTAGATATAACTTTTGTTTTTTAATTGAGATTTTTTTTATTTTGTTTCGGTTCAGTTAAAGTATTTAATAATCTTGACTTTTAATTATAAAATAAAACTATTTACATATTTTTTTTTAAAGCTATGAAATGAAGTTTTATTTACAAGAGTTTCGTGCTTTAGTTTTGTCCGATACTGTATGTACAAACTTATGATTTTATTTTGGGGTAGAGTAAGTAAAATGTAAAGTGGTGGACATATAATTTAATCAATGATTCGTGATAATAGGGAATTATTCGTTTTATTTCCAAATTAAAAAAGATAATTAATTTTTTTTTCAGTTCTTAAATTTTCGACTTAAACAGTTTCCAGTACACTTGGTTAATAAATAAATAACTCAAAATTCTATAATGAAAAATTTACAAAAATGTTTTTAATTATCTTTCCTTATTGCTAATATTTCGTACGTAACCTTTAATTTTAATAAGATATACATATTTGTTTGATATACTCTTAACAAAGTGCCTGCAGAGTGATTGATGAATATTCTTCCAACAAAATTCCATATTTGGTCACAATTCATTTCTGGAACTTTTGACTTCCATTCTCGTGTAAACTTGTAAGAAGACATTGTTTTACATAGAAGATCAATCCAAACTTTAGTCGTCATTTTTGATCGCAGGACTGTAAAATAATGCAGATTTCAAACTTTTTTAACTTAGGGCTTTTTTGAAATCATATGAATCCATATCTATGTACAAATATCGTAAAAATCGTGAACGACTGGCTGAGCGACAATGTCACTGAACTTGTCAACCGCACATTGTATGAGCTATGTAAACATGTCGTCATTGTTCTGTTTATCATCGACAACTTAAAGAAAATAGACCACAAAATATCCTGTCGACAACAGTTAGTGACAAGTCTTAAAGACATCCTTGACGACAATGTCATGTACGACTATGGTGTCAACTGGGTATGCAAGTGTTTAGGGTAGAAAAATAATTTCATTGATGCCTACATAACTACATACCTACTACATGTTTATGCATGGATATATGTTTGTATCATTATTATAGATTTTAATTCTAACCTTAAAAAATAGTGGTTTTGATACCTCTTTCCTTCCTCTATTAACGTAATTTTCGTGAAAAGTAATGGAACATTCTTTTGGCTGTCGTTGTTGTTTTAGTGTATGTATAGAAAAATATGTTAATTTTTTTCCCATTTTAACTCGTTACTCGTTTAACTATGACAACAACAATAACAAAAAAAGTGATCAACTCGTTTTTATTTATTGTACAATTTTTTGTTTTTTTGCTTCATTTTTGTAAAAAAAAAACCTTTCTTGATACAAAAACAGAAAAAAATTGCAAATACTAAGAAGAAGCAGACGACCAAAAAAAAATCGCATAATAGGCGCATGTATATACATATATATGCACATATGTACTACATATATATAAGCTCGTACATGGCAAACATACTCTTATTACACAGTAGTGTGGTTGGTTCGATGGGGATATGAATATTTTTTTCGGTTTGGCCGTTGTTATTGTTGTTGCAGATGTGGATGATGATGACGACGACCTACGACGACATCTCTCTACAATAACGAGTATTTAATATATTTATTTTTCTTTTCAGCTTACTTGTTATTGTTGTTAGTAGTAAAACCATAACGAATCGGAAACAAACATATTTTACATCGACACTGTATTATTATAAGTATGCACAAATATACATACGTACATACATATATGTATGTAGATACACGGCTATTTAATGTAAGAAAATAAAGAAAGAAAGAAAGAAAAAAAAAAAAATTCGCTTAGTCGGTCGGTCTTTTGGTCGTTTAGTCGGTTGTTCGATTTGTTAGTTGGTTAGTTACTTCGTTATTTGCCTGCTTATGGGTTTGTTTGCACGTTTATAATAATTTAGTTGATTATAAACGCTGATTGTGTCTAGAGAGCATAAGAGAATATATTTTATTATTGTTTCTATTTTTGTGTGTGCATAAACTAATTGTTAAATTAAAATAAAAAAAAGTAAGAATTAAATTAAATAAAAGTTACACGCACGTATGCATAAATACATCTGAGCATACATACATACATACATGTACCTACATTAGTATTGTATAAAAAAAGTTAAATAAGAGAGAGTGAGAGAGGGATAAAATGTGTGTGAGTTAGATTTTTAAGAAATTGTATTTGTGGAATTGTAGGCAATTGTTTTTTTTTTATTTTGTTAATAATATTAAACATTTTTAATTTTATAAATTAAAACAGTAATATTTTCGTTTCCTTTCTCTCTTCTCCTTCGTTCGTATTTAATAATTTATTTTTTTGATTGTGTAGCGTGTGGTGCATTATTTCGTAAAATCAAAATACTTTAACTTAAAACCCGAGACCACATTAAACGATGTTGATGTTTTTATTGTTCTTTCTCCCCCTGTGTTATTACTTTATTTATAAATAAAGGCATGTACTATGTACAGATGTAGGTATGTATGCTTATGCCTGTTGTATAAATGTAGTTTTGTTGTTTGTTGTCTGATTAAGTGGTTGTGTGTGTGTGGAACTGTTTGTGTACTTTAGCAGCAGCAGCCTCAGCGACAACATCAATTATTAAAGTGTAGTATAAAATATTTGCTTTGCTATTGTTTTTATTCTTTTTTTACTTTTCTTTATTTGGTGTACATGGATTTTACTATAATACAACAACAATATTTAACAAAACACTCAATATATTTAAAAGCGAATCAAAGAAATAATAAGTGTTGAGTTCTCCTTTTTATTTTGTGTAGTTGTTGTTGCTTGGAATGAATTTGACGATGTAGCTGTCGCCTTAGTTTTTTGTTTTGTACAATTTTTTTTATTGTTGATAATGGTTACGGCACCGTCTAAGTGGGGTTACCAGATTAAGTTTGTAGTGGCTTTCTTGTGGAATTCTTTTTTTGCGTAACATTTAATGTCTATAACTAGAATACAAATTAATATAAAAGATTAAGGATTTAATGCAAAACGACTTGCATACTTATGTGCTTATACATACATATATGTATATACATATTAAATAAGCAAATAAGATATTTCTTCTGAGTTCCTTTTTATAAGCGTAAATTTTCAGTACATACCTAAAATGTGGTTAGTTATCATTAATATACAGAATTTTAAATTTCTAATGATTTAACGACTAATTGTTCTTCTTAAAAAATGATTGTTTTCCAATTAGATATACTATATAATGCACTTTGTTCATCAGAGGATAGTTCATAAATTTGCCATCTTGTCAATTGCAATATGTAGTTCTTCTTTGCTACGGAATTCACTTTCATAATCAAATCCAGTTGTCTTCATAATTTTAATACAGATTTAATTACATAGCAATTGCAGTTTGTATTTAATATTCGACAAAGTAAAAGTTTAACGTTTTCGTTAAAAATTGCAAAATCTGTTTAAAAATATTGGTAACACAAAAATCTCAAATGTTGGCGAAATTAATTTTTGTAAAACTAGTAAGATCACAGACATATGGCAACTTTATGTCTTAAGGCACATACACTCTTAACAGCAACTACAAACAGACAACACAGTGCTAAATGTTCCGACTTACAAACGTGACGTGTTTGAATTTTTTTTTCATACTTCTACATTTTTAATCGTTTTAGTTCTCTCAAAAAGCAATACTTTAAAGCGGCTAAAAATAAATTTTCAAATCAGCTAAGGAAAAGTGAAGAAAAATAAAGACGGAGAAAAAGTAAACTAAAACAAAGAAATTGAACAAAATATTTAAGATATGTGTGTATATGTATGTATGTATATACGTATTTAAACAATAAAACTAAAAATTAAAATTTATATAATCCAATCTAAAACAGAAATAATAAAATAATAACAAAATAATACATAACATATGTACATGAAAGAAAAAGCGAATAATTTTTTTTTATTTAATAAAAAAATTAATTGAAAGTAATACCTATAACGTCATCATTTATAAAGTATTTAATTATTATTTAATATAATAATTTAATATAATAAACTGATACAATTGAACGTAAACGTCATAATAAAAGAATTTTAATGTGTTACTTAAAAGCGACAAAAAGAAGAAAAAATAAAAGAAAATAAAAAAGAAAAAAGCAATAACCATCATAACATCACCCAATTAGCAGAATCAAAAGCAGCAGCAGCTGTCAACAAAGCCGGTTGAGAAAAAAACAGCTGTTTTGTTTTATCAAACACTCATTGTATACATACAACAAAATTTGTGAATACATAGATATAAAAATGCATATTTAAAAGAAATATAAAAATAACACAACTCTTATTGAGATAGAGAGATGTCTCTCTTTCTCTTTTGTGTAAATAACTGCAAAAAAAGTAAATAAATAACATTAAAAGAGTTTATTTTTTGTTTGAACAGACAATCAGGAGAAGAGAGTATCTTTGGCTCTCTCTGTCTGTTTACATCTAATGTCTCTTACATTACCAATGTCGTTAATAGAGACTTCCACTTTAACTGAACCAACTAAACATAGAAATTTTTCCAAATTAACTACAACAAACCCTATGGTGGTTATACAAGCAACTACAGCTTCATTAACGAATCCTACTAATAAACCGTCAAGTGCTGCTGTTACAGCAGCAACTCAAAAAAGATCTCGTAAACGTTCCACTACTGAAATAACAATTAATGCAAGTTTTAATCCAAATACAAAACGAAATAAAAAACAAACTGCCTTACAGCAACATCAGCAGCAACTGCAACAACAGCCAGCATTATTATATGTTAATCAAAGAGTAAGTTTTTAAAATACTTTTTGTTATGTTGTGTTTTTTAGATACTTTGAAATGCTCTCTTTTTTATAAAACTTTCTGTGTTGTGTAAATTAGTAGCACGTGCTTTTTTCATTCTCTCTTTTTCTCTCTAGCTCGGTATATATATATATGTTTT
Source organism: Metopia argyrocephala (assembly GCA_963576795.1). Taxonomy (NCBI): domain Eukaryota; kingdom Metazoa; phylum Arthropoda; class Insecta; order Diptera; family Sarcophagidae; genus Metopia; species Metopia argyrocephala. The sequence goes on from OY756208.1 coordinate 41,259,880, forward strand.
ACCAATGAATTTCTTTTAAAAAGTAATTCTCTGCATATAATAATACAAGTTTTTGTTGTAGATTTTTTATTTTACATTATGTCTGTTAAATTTTTGGCTTAATTCTACAAGCATATAAAGAAACATATGTGCCTGTATAACAGAGACATTAAAAAGAAAAATTAGAGCAACTGAAAATTCTGGTAAGAAGAAGCAGAAATAAAAGTTTTGTCGAATTCATGTCAAAATTAGCAAATTTTTTTTGTTAATAAGTCATTATCGTTTTTACTGATTTTTCATGAACTTCGTGTGTATATTTGATTTTAGTTTTGTTAAAGGGAAAGAAAAAGAGAGGAGCTACTTTATAAATATGCACCATAAATTATTTTTCAATGTTTTTTTGTAAAACTTAGGTAGGTACCTATCTCGAACTTTGAGTCTCCAGCACATAAAATTTGATATTAAAGATTTGCATTTTATTGAAAATTTCATGTTTTTGGTTTATTTTGCGCAGTGGAAGTTTTGTGTTAAGAAAGTTAACTAATTTTATAATAATATTTGAGGCAAATGGCTGGAATCAAATACAGTTCGGACTTAAATCTAAATTGTGTAAAGACTTTAAAAATGAACTTTCTCAAAAGGAAATTTCAATAAAATATGGCATTCATAAATCAATGGTTTCTCGCAAAATTAAAAGTGAAAACATTCAACATAACGGAAGACCTCATGCGAACACTGAATGAAGAGATTGAAAACTTAAGAAGTTTTTACGAATTTTCCAACAGCTGTTTCCAGGGAAGCAAAAACACAAATTTCCCTAGACGCTAGTCTATTCACTATTAAAAAAAGGGAGCCCGATATTACGGTCTTAGAATTTAAAATACATGAATTGCTATTTATTTCGTCCAATTCATTTGAATTGGAAATGATTTGCAATTTATTTGTATTAAAAATGAAATGCAATTAATTTATCCCAATTCGCTAAATTCAAATAAATTGATCCAAATTTCATTCAATTCGTTTTTTGGTAAAAAGAATTCAAATTTTAACTAATTCCTAATGAATTGAAGTCAAAAAAGAGTGATTCATTTACAACTCTGCACATAACCCAAGAAAGAATAAAAAGAAATAAGAACAACCACAACACTTATCAAATAAATTCAATTTTAAAAATATTCCATCCATTCCCTGAAATGAAAATATTTACAAAATTGTTTTTATTTCTTTTCGTCTTTCTGTGTTCACACTTCGCACAACTGAATGCATGTGTTAGTGTGTGTACACAATACAGGAACAATGTATTGAAGCGAAAAAATACTGCATGAATGGAAAACTTTGTATAAATACTTTTTTTCGCTATGTAATAGTGTGAGTGACAAAAAATTACAAATAAAGATACACCAACAAAAAAGACTAACTCGCATGACGTTACGTGACGTTATATACATTGTCTCGACCTTGACTCATCGGCATGAACTGTTAAACTAAAACATTTTTATACACGAATAAAGCGAAACAAATGCATACCAAACCCAAACGAAGCGAAACGCAAATCGGTTACAACAACCAACCCACTATCATCCTAATCATCAGTTAAGTTAGCAGAAACAGTAGTCAGACGGGTTGAGTCAGACTGTCAGTCGCAACAATTGTAGTACGAGCTGTCCCAACAATAAAAACATCAATATAAAAAATACCCAACACGCTCACTTTGTTTATATTTTGAAAGATGTATGCTTTTTGAATACACAAGCATATCGTTGTGTGTTTGGGGATACCTTTTAAAAGCAAATTCCAAAATATTGCCAGATGTATTGATGAAGAAAATATTTGGGATAAGATTTTCACTGAATTTTGTAAGAAGAAAATCCAATGGTTTTTTGTTTATCAAAAATCAAATAGAAAATTTCCCATTACATTTTGTGTTTACGCTACTACATTTCAAATAAAACAGCCACTTGTGTTATTCTTTATCTCCAATAATAGACATGTTTATACGAAAATATTTTTTTTTTAATAATAACTCATAACATGAGCCATATTAAACTATTTTTTACAAAAAATATTTGTATGTAATTAAATTTTAAATTAAATAGAAAGAACTTGAAATTTTAACTATACAGTAGGACCTGGATTGTCCGTGGCTCAATGAACTGGTAACGTTGATTAACCGGAAAAGAAAATTTGTTATTTTAGTTTTTTTCATCCATTTATTTTTTTATTTTACATCGATTAACTGTGATTACCTCTATCCGGGATTCTAGCTAATTTTTTTTTCAGTTGCTTTAGAACAGTTAATGTGAAAAAAAAAAAAAAAACGAAAAATGAAAACTCCCTCGCTTGTATAAGATAAGAAATAAGAAGCATAAAAAGACTTATGCTTAGTTTTATTTAGGCATTTGATAAGTTCTCCATTATATTCGATGAAGTAATTGTCCGCATGACAAATGCCTCATATCAAGCTGAGCGTGAAAATCAATCAGAAGGGTCTGATGAGAATGATTTAATTGTTCCTAAAATAATTTTAAAAGAAGCAATGCATTTCTGATATAACCGTGAAAAATAAAGTCAAAGTCTACCGCATTCACAAAAGATTACTTAAAAAAATGAATTTTAAAAGAAAAAAGAAAAAACATTACATGTTTTTTTAAGCCTTTTAGTGCCACGGAACGCCGTCGCGCTCCTATCGTTAGTTCCGAAAAATGCCAGTGTCGCGACAGCGCTGCTTTTGACAGCTCACAGGTGACGGTTGTGTTACCGCATTCGTATTTTTATTCATTATATTGAATTCTAACTATCTTTGTTCGCATATTTTTTACATAAACATCGTGATTATTAATGTTTTAACCCTTATCGGACGCGACTTTTCACACGTTTGATTCTCACCAGGTTGTAGTTATTTTTAACAAATATGAAAAAAAAAAAACAATAGTATGTTATTATACATTTATATTCATTTCTTTTCAGTTTTGTTACAAATTATTTATTTTTTGTACAACTACTACATGTCTGAGTTTCTGATAATTATTTATATACTTGTAAGGTTTCGACATAATTCGCCTTGTCACTTCACACGTGCCATACGACCGTTGCAGAAAAGTACTGTTGTCACGTCAGAGGTGACTTACGACCGATAAGGGTTAACATTTCTAATTTTGATTTCAAAATGTCGGACACAAGTGAATTTTACGATATAAGCGTTGAAATGATTGAACAATTTGTGAATATGAGAGCGTTAGTGAATATGAGAGCGATAGCGGACGTGATTATTTTTCACTGGCATTTTTCGCATATATTGCCAAAATACAGTCATGGACATAAGTATAGGCACAAGCAGTACTTTCAAATAAAATAAAAATGTTTACGTATTCCCAGACATAAAATAATAATTTTATTAACTGATTATGACTACAGAATATGTACATTAATAAAATAACAAAAAAAACTAAAACAAATTAGTTTCAGGAACAAAACAATAACAAAAAGTACTAAATAAACTCAGTTTTCTATAGGACAAAATTATAGGCACAGACATTCTTGTGCAGGCAAAAAATCATACAGAAGCTTGAATTAATATTTTGTTGGCAATCCATTTTGTTTTATAACAGCCTTTAACCTATTTGGGGTGGAATGTACCAATTTTTTTGTGAGTTCTTCGTCTATTTTATTCCATTCTCCGACCGACGGTGCCTTAAGATCAGCTTTGCTTAATAACTTCTCTGTTCGAATTCTTCGGTCCAATTCTTCCAACAAATGTTCGGGATTTAAGTCTGGGGACTGTGGAGGATGTGGCAAGCCATGTGCGGTGTTATAAGCAAGTCACCACTTCACGTCGCGGGCCGAATGTTTCGAATCATTATCATGCTGGAATGTAAATTTTTTTTTTTCAAAATGTTAAGGCAAACAGTTTAGTCAATTATTCCCTCAACAAAGATAAGTTCCACAACATAAAATAAATTGTAGATAGAAAAAAAATAGAGCCTGTAGTATAGTTCTAATTTATGAGATTCTACTGTAATTAAGAATAACTCAAATGTGACCGATTGTGTAAATGTAGGGTACGGAGAAATGACTTAATAGTGTGTTAACAAGTGTACATGGCTTGACATAAACGCATGTTTCACGCTCTATTTAAACACTTTTCATGTTTATTAATTATTTTGATTTACTTATAAAAAACACAATTAAACTTTATATTTTTTTATATACATATACATAGGTATGTATATTGTAAAATAAAAAAGCTTTGAAGATTTTTGGTAATTTGGTATTTAATAATAATATACCTCTGCAAAAAAATTAAAAGAAATATGACAACCCTGGGAACAACATCAAATAAATATATTACTCTATAAAGCTTGCCAATACAACCTGTTATATTAATTTCTCTTTGTAGTAAAACAAGCAAAAAAATTATTGCAATATTCCTATAAGCAGGTCTGATCAAACATGTTATACTTGTCTAATCGACCATACTTCATCAGCAACCTTTGTTTGATGCGATAAATGATACTGTTGTTGCGTGTTCGCCGCCAAACAAAACAATTACACTTAACGACACTAATCCCTACTGTGTAGTAGTGTTGTTAAGTATTTTTCTGCTTGTCACTTTTATTGAAGCTGTTTTTTTATATGTATGTTACGTACGTCTTATCAGCACTTGGAGTCCATTCCCCTTTTAAACTAGTTGGACTGGTTTTTGCAGTCTTTGAAACGTTTTTCTTTTTTATTTTCACTTTGTTTTTGCAACAATATTCGTTGTTTTTTCATTCGTTAATTTAACAAATGTATGCTTGGGTATATTTACATACATACTTACGTACATTGATTTTGTTGTATTTTTCTATGGCAGTATTTCAAATGCACTCATTCTCTTTGGTTTGGAGTACCTCTTTGCCGTGTTTTAATATACATATGTATGTATGTTTACAAATGATGTGCATATACATATATATTTACATACATACATACATATGTATACGTAACAATAAAGGCATTTAAATTTGTGACTTGCATTTTTCAAGCTTGCGGGATCAACATTTTATTATGCGGCGAATATTCATTTATGTTTTAAAGGTAGGAATTAATTGTTTAAATTGTCCAGCATTGTAATTATTGTCTCAGGGATGGTAGCCATGTGCCATGTTACGCTGTTTTTTTTTTTTTTTTACATTACATAGGTACCTACATAGATTTTTTTCTATAAAATGTATTAAAAAATAAAAAGGATTTAATCCCTACCTACCTACTTACTACATGTTTAAAGTTTTTTTTTTTCTGATTATGCTAAATGTGTAATTATCTAGTGATTAATCCCTTGGAAATTAATTTTTTAGCAACTGGTTCTCTTGTACTATTTTTAGGATTTTATATTATTTTATATGTAGGTAAAAGTTTTATTTGCATATTTTTTTTTTGTATTTCTGTTCTTATAAACAAGATGACCTATTTTTAGAATTTTACCATAATGGGGTTGGTTTTTTTTTTAAATTGTGTAGAGATTATTTTTTATTTTTTTTGCAATAAAAGTTTTTTATGTTCCCAAAATTCTTTAGAAATATACCTATGTACTTATGTATTTACTTTTTGCAATAAACAGACTCCTTCGAGTTACCGCCTTGGCCAAGAATTAAGTAATGTCCCATCGTGTTAAACGAAAAATAAATAATTTGTAAACTGACGTGTGTGTATGTAAACTGATATACCTCATTGACCTGACATCTGTTAATTTAACACCTTATATTGTTTTATTTTATCCAAATTCAATAGAGAAAAGTAAAGTTAAAAAAATAATAAAAAGTAGAAATAAATATACAAACATTTCAAAACTTGTAACATTCAAAGAGCAAGTAAGCGAACTACTTATATACATACATACTTACATATGAAGAGTGAGAGAATAATACAATAAGCAGAAAATTAGTTGCAAGGTTGTAAAAATTTGTATGTAGATTTTTATGAAAAATCTTAATACGTATTAGATTTGATACTATATCCTAAGGCATACAAAATATTTTATTAATTTTATTTATACTATAGGTATAATATATATATATATATATATATATATATGTATATATACATTTTTAATTTTAATTATACCTATTTTTAAGGAATTTTATCGTTTTATTAAATAATTTACTTTGAACAATGGTAACTCCTTTTTCATTTTTGTTTTACTATTTTTTGTTCTTTGCTTCTTTCTTCCTCTCTATTTCGTTCGTATGTATGTATATATAAATAAATGTTTAAATACATGTGAACACACGCTTCTATAAAAGATTTATATATACACACACTTATCGTATGGTAAAATTTCTGTATGAGAGCCGTACACACCACCACCACTACTACACATGTATCATGACCATTTATTGGTGTATAAAATATTTCTCTTCCTTCCTTTTAACATTATCAACGTCTCGCGGAACAAGACTAGTTTTTTTTGCCAATTACACAAAAAATTAAACATTTTTTAAAAACAAATTGTGTGTCATTAGTGTATAAAAATTATAAAAACTAAAGTGTTTCTAATTAATAAATGTTTATTAATAAAAATACAATTGATATTTCTTTTACAAGTACATATAGCGGCGTTAAATAAATGCAGAAAAGAAAAACCAGTGTTGTGAAGTGTTTTTAATGAAAAGAAAATTTTCTTTGCAAATAATTTGAAGACAGTAAAATATTTCTTGATTTAAAATTCACCAACATTTTTTTATTTTCGGTAATGGCTGCCGACTTTGACAACGTTAAACACGACGAATCAGACGATGAGACAATAACGATGACGAAGTGAAATATGAAATAACCAATTATTTACTGCTACTATTTGCCGCTGTTGCTGTTGTTGCTTAATTTTATAATTGTATTTGCTTTTGTTTAGTCGTGACAATAAAGTTTTTTTGGTTTTTTAATATATTAAAGACATTCAAACGTTTATTAAAAGAATCATAAAATTGTTTTAGAAGAAAATAAAAAAACTTTTTTAAAAAATAGAAAACAGTGTGATTGATGACACGAAAAAATATATGTGAATTTTCGTACAATTAAAATTGTGGTGATAAAATTCTTTACTTTATTTTTTATTTTGTGTCTCCTCTTGGGCAGCCATTTTTAATTTTTCCCATCGTCCTAATATTTTGGCCGTTTTACTTTCATGTGCAAACCTTTTAATAGAGTGGGTTCACACTATAAAATAGTTTCATTTGAAAGTATGTATGTATATTTGTTGAGGTGTAATGCGAAGTTCTTAATTTTCACCCCTCTTGCCGAAAAACTAATTCTTTCACATTAAATATTGTTGTAATGTAAACAGATTTTTTTTCTTTTTTTATTTACATATTTATTGTTTTCTTATTTTCCTCATAATAAACGGTGAGTTTTATAGATACTGAGATATTTAGTTCTCACTTGCATATTTTACGCCGTCATATGTGTTTGAAATTAAAAAACCAAAATATATTTTACAACAAATATTCCTACATACATATGTATGTATATATCTACATATCTAATAAAATTGTTTCTATCGTTCCATTTTATTGTCACTTGTATGCACAAATTATAATAAGTTTTTGTGCGCTTGTATATAGTTTAATTAAACGGTCATGTATTTTATTACTCTCTGTTTTGATTTTATTCTTGTTGCATTATTCGTCTTTTATTTCTAACGTTTAGCAACACTGGTTTAACTTTGTCTTTCGGTTTTTGTTCGTGTACTTATAAAATGTAGTGTTAACTCTTTTTCTCCCATTCATTAAGAAAAAGTAAAGAAGGAAAAGACAGCTGTTTAAAAAAAAATATTTCTGCTTTAAGATCACGAAACGCGTAGAATTTTTTACATTTACAAATTTATGAAATGAAAATATATTTGACGGACTTAATAAATTTTAGTTGTGGAAATTAATGTAATTTAAAATGATGGGTTTAGAAACATGTAAGTTTTTTTTGTTTTTATTAATAGAATTTTTTTCTCTTGTTTCTATTTTGCCTATTTTTTTGTATATTTAAATTGTCAAATTCGAATTTTTTTCTATCAATTGTTCTTACAGTGATTTTTATTATTTTGAAAAATAAATTGTCTGTTTAATAATATTGTATTGTAACGGAACAAATGTAATTAAAATTTATAAATATTGTGTTTTTTTTTTTGGGGCGGTCCTTGTAATAATTAACTCTATACCAAACATAACCTAAAAGTATTTTATATGCATTCATATACTCATATTTATATTTGTTCTGTTTTCCATTTTAGATGTCCGCCGGCGCTCAATTGCAGATGGCTCCACAAACCTCGACGTCTTTAAGCCATCATACAACTCAGCAATCACATTTTGCTCCTAATTCACAGCAACAGCAACAACATTTGTCACAAGTTCAACAGCAGCAACAACAAACACAATTACAACATCAGCAATTACAATTGCAACAACAGCAGCCTCCACCTCCTCCTTCTACACATTTAACAACGCATTATTCTCAGCCTCCTACACTTGCCACAAACCATCATCAACAGCAACAGCATCATCCACCACAAACGCCTCAAACACCACAACCACAACAACAACCGCCACCAAATCAATTGCAACAAATACAACCGCCAAATATAGTACCCCTGCAGCAGCAACATAGTCACAGTCACGGTCATCATAGTGGTGGCGGTCACAGCAGTAATCCTGACTCGAATATGAGCACTGGCTCTTCCCACAGTGAAAAAGATGTTAACGAAATGCTAAGCACACTTCATCAGCCCACTGCAGGTATTCTCCCACAACAAATTGGTCATCTAACAAGTGCATCAGCTACAGCGATTGGTAATTCGTCGTCTGGTAACGGTATGATGAATGCGAGCGGTATGGGTATATCGACAGATCCAAATATGCAACAACAACAAACCCCCAATCATCATCACCATCATACACATGGTCCGCATCATGCGGCGGTTCAGGTTACATCACAGCAACAAAACAATTCGGGATCAACAAGCGGCGGTAGTGGTCGCATGGAAAAATTATCAAGAACTCCTACAGAGCGTAAACGTAAAAGAAAGATTGCCGCTTTACATGCGGATGATAGCGGTGGTGGTGCGGCAGGTGGTGGTCCAGGTGGTGGTGGTAATGGAGGTAATAATTCAATCAACGCTTCTAAGACATCTAAACACAACAATTCCTCATCAGGATCACAATTATTAAAAGCAAATTTATCTCTAAATTTAGGTGCTCAATCGGAACGTCTTCAACTGACAAGTTCTGGTGGAAGTGCTGGTGGTAGTGGGGGTGGAGGTGGCAAGAACGCACGTCTATTGCCGCCCGGTAATTCTGGTACAGCAGGTGATAATAAAAAAATCAATGATTACTTCAATAAGCATACTGTGCAGCCGACAGTCACTAATAGTCCCATGAGACATGCTGCTGGCGCTGGCTCTAAGAGCCCTTCATCGGCCGGAGGTCAACAGCAGCCTCCTGCGGTGCAACCTCAACAAGTGCCAACTTCTGTAGGCGGCAATAGTACGTATCCCATGTATCCACCTAGTCCACAACAGCCGCAATTGACCGCATCCGGTATACCTTCAACACCAACTTCACAACCCCCGCCTCCTGAATTCCACTATAGCAGTGTAGCGGCCGTTAATAGTGTTACCGCTAAGCAACAACGGCAGCAACAACAACCGCCAACTTCCAACGCAATGGTTCCTCCACAATCACCTTTAGTAGGTGTTTCTACTGTTGGTCTGCTGAGTGGCAGTCATTTGGTACACAATCCATCGACAGCGGGTGGTCTAATCGGTGCAACGTCCGCAGCTGGTGGTGGGGCTAATGGTCCGCCACCTCCTCCTCTGCCTCAGCAGTCGCAAACACTTTCAATTCCCGCCTCTTCCGTTGTTGCAACCACTGTGCAACAAACGATGACAACCTCGCAGCAACAGTTGGCTGCTGTTGCAGCTGTGCAACTTAACTCACTGCAACATGCCGGCTTGCTTACGAATCCCGTTGGTGTTCCAAATACACCTACACAACAACAACAGCAACCATCGTTGGTTACCAAAGCAACTCAAACCGAACTCTCACTACCCGACATGCAGGAACGTGATTCAGAAAATGAAACCAGTAAATCAAAATTGGATGAGATGACAAGACTGTCTGATGAACAAAAATGTCAAATTATTGCTCATCAAAAACTAATAGATCAACATAAATCCCATATAGCCAAGTGTATTGATGTCGTCAAGAAGCTGCTGAAGGAAAAGTCCAGTATCGAAAAGAAAGAAGCCCGTCAAAAGTGTATGCAGAATCGCTTGCGACTGGGTCAATTCGTTACACAACGTGTAGGTGCTACATTCCAGGAGAACTGGACTGATGGTTATGCCTTCCAGGAGCTTAGTAGGCGACAGGAGGAAATTTCAGCGGAACGTGAAGAAATTGACCGACAAAAGAAACAGTTAATGAAAAAGCGTCCCGCTGAATCGGGTCGCAAGCGTAATAACAATAACCAGCAAAATTCCAATTCAAATGATTCCTCCAATTTAAATGCTGGTTGTGATCGGCTGTCGGGTAGCGACACTGGCATAGGTAGTGTTACGACCGGGACAGGTGGTGGTGGTGGCAGTGGTCGCGGCTTATCACGTTCAAATTCATCACAAGCTCAAAATCAACTGTTGCACAACGGTGGCAGTGGTACCAGTGGCACTGGCATGAGCAGTGATCGTTTATCAGATCGTGGTGGAGGCTCATCAGGTCGTGGTGACAACTCCAATAATGCTTCTGATTCAGCAACGTTCCTTAAACCTGATCCCGTATCGGGTGTCTATACAGCTCAAGAATATTACGAATATGATGAGATTCTGAAATTGCGACAAAACGCTCTGAAAAAAGAAGATGCTGATCTTCAGTTGGAAATGGAAAAACTAGAACGTGAACGTAATTTACACATACGTGAATTAAAAAGAATACTCAACGAAGATCAAGTAAAAGAGTTTATTATTGAAAAGAAATGCATGTTTTTTAAATCTAAATCTTTTCTTTTTTTATATTATTACACTTAGTCCCGCTTTAATAATCACCCAGTATTAAATGATCGTTATCTACTGTTAATGCTTTTGGGTAAAGGAGGTTTCTCAGAAGTTCATAAAGCATTTGACTTAAAGGAGCAACGTTATGTGGCTTGCAAAGTTCATCAGTTAAATAAGGATTGGAAAGAAGATAAAAAGGCGAATTATATCAAGTAAGACTATATTCTAGTTTTGTTTTTTTTACATTAATTTAATGAATATTTAATTTAGACATGCTTTAAGAGAATATAACATCCATAAGGCTTTGGATCACCCCAGAGTCGTTAAACTGTATGATGTCTTCGAAATTGACGCCAATTCGTTCTGTACTGTTCTAGAATATTGTGATGGTCACGATTTAGATTTCTATCTAAAACAACACAAAACGATACCAGAACGTGAAGCTCGTTCCATTATTATGCAGGTATTATTATATTGGATATTTTATTTTAAATAAATGAAAATATTTTCAAATTTTTTGATTTATTTTCTCAGGTTGTATCTGCCTTGAAATATTTAAATGAGATTAAACCACCCGTTATACATTATGATTTAAAACCGGGCAACATATTGCTAACGGAGGGAAATGTATGCGGTGAAATAAAAATTACAGATTTTGGTTTATCTAAAGTAATGGATGATGAAAACTATAATCCAGATCATGGTATGGATTTGACATCCCAAGGAGCGGGAACCTATTGGTGAGTATGTGATAGGGGAATCAACGTAAGTTGTTTAAATAGACAAGGGTGGGAAAATATAATCTAAAGAGTATTAACGTACATATTTCATATACATATTACGCTTTTTCTCTTCTTCTTGATATTTGTTCTAAAAATTTTTTATTTTTTATTTTATAGGTATTTGCCACCAGAATGTTTTGTTGTGGGTAAAAATCCTCCAAAAATCTCTTCAAAAGTTGATGTTTGGAGTGTTGGCGTTATTTTCTACCAATGTTTATATGGTAAAAAACCATTTGGACATAATCAATCGCAGGCAACGATACTAGAGGAGAACACCATTCTAAAAGCAACCGAAGTACAATTCTCCAATAAACCTACAGTATCTAATGAAGCTAAGGTATCTATTTTACTATTATTTTTATTATTACGAGTATTATTTAAGTGTAATATGATTTGTTTTTGTTAATTTTTATATTTGTATCATTTTATAGAGTTTTATAAGAGGCTGTTTGGCATATCGCAAAGAAGACCGTATGGATGTATTTGCGCTGGCGCGGCACGAGTATATTCAACCACCAATACCTAAACATGGCCGTGGTCAATCGTTAAATCAACAACAGCAACAACAACAGCAGCAGCAACAACAGCAACAGCAGCAACAACAGCAATCTTCTGGCAATCAAGCAAACTCTGCCGGACAGACATCATTTTCAGCGGGCATGTTTGGCAATTTAAATCAATCCAGTTCATCCTAGCTGCACACTAAACGTAATTCCAATTCATAATTGTTAAAGTTAATACAAAGTAATAACAGTAGTACTACAGCCAATACAAATAACAACAACAATAACAATAATAATAATAATAGCCATGGCCATCATCTTAATAATCAGAATCAAATAATAACAGCTTCTATTCCTCAGCAACAACAGCAACAACAACACTTTCAACCGAATTACAACCAAAATAATAATCATCACCACCACCATCATAATCATCATCATCATCATACTAATCATACAAGAAGAACCAATAGTAAAACAAATATAAGTAATAATCCTACAATTAGTAGAAGTTTTAAAAGTCATGCTAAAACGTCAAATAACAACACCACCGCAGCTAATGACAATGCCACCACCAATGCTGCTGCCACTAAAACTTTACAAAATTTTCGTACAAAACAACATAAAATGCTAACTTTTTCGTAAAATATTAAGAAAAAAAAAGTTCTATTTTTTTTCGTTTCTTTTTCAAAAAAATTATCATGCAGATGATAAAAATAAATAAAAAAAAGATTAAAACGCACATTTCTTATGTGCAAAAAAACTCACAATTCCTTATGCAACAGAGCAAGAAAAAAATTCAAATTTACACTGCCGTTTGCCAGAAAATGTTTTTTCTTATGGAAATTGTACACAAAAATTTAGAAACAATTGATTTCTGTTTCATGTCAAGTCAACAACAAGTCAGAGTGTGATTGTGTAAAACAAGAAATTACAAATAATATGATGGTCAGGTCACCAATCTCGTTGGTGGCCGACTAAATAATTGTTCAGTTGTGTTTTGGTGGTTCAAATGCAACAAAACAGAATTTTGTTGAACATACAGAAAGACTGACTCTTTAGAAGTTTTCAAATTTATTCTTTTGAGTATATCTTAAAAAAAAAAAGATTTCATTTTTTTTATTCTTAAATGCCAAACCATCTATCACTTCCAAACTATCAGTTGTTAAATCCACAAACAAAATAAGAAGAAGGTAATAAAAAGTATGCTTAATTTTTATTTTATTTTAATAATTTATCTATTTTATTAATAATTTTATTAATAATTTTAACAGATTTGTATATTTATTTTCACAATTTTTTATGAGCAAACATAAACTGCATACATTAAAAGCAAAATGCTGTCTGTATTTATAAGTTTGTAAGAGGGCTTATTTGACAAATTTCTATATAATACTTGTTACAAAAAAAAGAAAGCCTTTTAATAAACAAAAAATATTTTATGCAGTTTGTTGAAAGTAAAAAATTAGGTATTTAAAGAAAAGGAAGATTTCGTAACGACGAATTTAAACAATTTTTTTCGGTCTTGTTTCACTTTGACGAAGTCATTGTTGTCTGATGACATTTTTGTAATAGAATAAAGAAAAAAGTTTCGTCACTTTTACTGCTGCATTCAGAAAAAACATTATGGGTTTCCTTGACAAGTATTGTATAGAAATTTGTCAAATAAAGCAGTTCCTAAACCTATAATAGTTTTTATGATATGAATACAGAAGTTAATCTATAACAAAAATGTCTTTAGCCGACAACGATACCGCCAACCAGAATATATGCTATTGTAATAAAAAAAAAAAGTAAATTTGAAAATCTATTGTTCTTGAATTTTTTTCCGATTCATTTTATTTTTAAATATTTATTTATTTTTTTTTTTTTTTTTTGCATTTCTACACAAACGCCTTAGCTTTGTCATGTTTTACTCACTCAGTTGTTAAGGATATGTATTTTATATGTATGTATATTTTATATAAAAGTTTGAATATTTTATCACTATTTCTCTTCGTAACTTTTAATTTTAAAGTCAGTTTTTTTTAATTTTTTTGTTTTCCTTTTGCAACCTGAGATTTTCAGCAATACAACTTCTACTTTTTGAATAATTTTGTTGAAATACTTTTTGAAAAATCAGTTTTAGAAATATTCTAAAGAGATATGCATAAGAAGGTGTAAACACAGAAACAAAGCAATAATAATAAAATAAAAATCGTCGTAATTGAGAAGAAAAACCAAAACAATCCTAAATGTTGATAATTTTTAATTGATTTTAAATTGCAAGCTTAGCACGTGGTTAAACATATAAAACCAACAAAAAACACAAAAATACTGTAAAAGTAAACTTTTAGCTAAAAATGAATGAATTAATTTATTAAAAAGAAATAAATTTTATCCAGATGAAAATAATAGATTTCATTTAAACTACAAAAGTAAAAAAGAAAGATTTTCCTAGAAAAAGAAGAGAAAAAAATATAAGAAAGAAAAACAAAAGAAAAAAATTAATTTTTTTTAATTAACACACAAATTAAGGAAAGAAAAACGATAACTTTCTGATAAATTAAAAATTTATTAAAAAAAAAAAGAAAAACCAACCACATTACATGTATGAACGAACAGCATAAATGGTAAAAGCAACAGAAAATTTTAAGTTAAAAAAAAAAATTATATTAATATTGTATGGAATATGATAAGCCTACTTTTATGTTTAATTATAATATATATATACATATAAATAATAATAAATTACTATATAAATAAATAAATAAAAAAAATTAGATTGTATTACTTAAAGAAAAATAAAAAAAAAGCTTAGTAAACAAGTAAAAACAAAAAGCCCTAAACATTTCAGAAAACAAAATTTTATTAATATTAAATTAAAGAAAAAAAAAACAAAAATTTACATATTAAATATTAAACAGAACGAATGGTAAACCTAATTACATATTTATTATACATATACGTACATATACATATAAATATTTGTATGTATATATTACAAACCAAAAGCAAAAATATAACATGAATTATAGAAGCCACCTACCTACCTACCACCTACTTTCACATTTGTCAGTTTTATTTATGTAGAAAAATTTTATACAAAAATTTGGTTTTCTGTAAACGTTTGTTTGAAAATTAAACCTTATTTTAGTTGGCGCCGTTGTCGTAGTCAAACGACAGTTTTGTAATAGAATAAAGGAAAAATGTTTCTCTTGCCTTCAATCTATAACAAAACTGTTGTTTGACCTCGACGACATCGCCAACTGGAATAAGTTGTAATATTTAATTTTTATGTGCTGGAGGCCTGAAGTTTAAGCCCCAGGAAAAGTGTGATTAATATTTAAATTTTAAATGAATTAAATTTGAAGCAACAAACAAACAAAATAATTATTTCAATAAAATCGTGGTTGCGATTTTTTTCCATCAAATATTTGACAAATGTGAACGGTACCTTCTTAACAACAAACATTTATTTGGGTAGAAGTAAAATGCTTTTCTTTTATTTATTTATTTTTTTTTTTTGTTCTTTCCTTTCTTTTTTCTTGGTCTACAACAAATAATTGTGGATATAGTATACTACACATAGTACATATCGCTTAAGAAAACGTAAAAAACATGCAAAGTTTATTTCAAACAGAATTCAGAATTTATAATAAAAAAAAATTTCATATTCAAATTGTTGCGCAAAATATAAAGTTGATTTGTCATTAAAAATGAAAATTTTATTTTATTAAAAATCATAAAACTTGCAATGCTGTAAATTGCGATTTTCCCCGTCTGTTAAATAATGACATTTTCTTTTTTAATATATCAGTTTTGCGCGTTAAATGTGTGTAAGAAATGTCAAAATTTAAAAAGTAAAGACTTAAAATGAAATGTCTCTAAAATAGCAATTAATCAGGCTTCTAACATTAAACACTCCTGACTACAGTTGAAATTTATTTAATTTAATATTTTTCACTTTTGCCTTAAAACGTTTAAATTCGTGTTGGTAAATTCAACACTGCATTGAATTATGGTGGCATAATTTTTAAAAACTATAGACAAATATGTAGCCAACAAGTTAATTCCGTGTCAAATGAAAATCTCAGTGAATGAAAGTAAAGCTACGATAATATTAGATAAATATGTGACGATTTTATAAAAAGATTAGTTTTTTAACTTCGATTGCTTCAAGTTCAATTAATTAAACATTGAAGTAATAACATAAAACTAATCTGTTTAAATTATTTTAAAATGTTATTAATCGACGAAGTGTATTTGCAATTGTCATTATAATGCTGTGGAAAAAAGGAATTCTGAATCTTTTCAGATTTGGAACTTTTTTCAAATCCGATCGAAATCGATACCAAAATATTCGCCCTTATTGTGTTTGGCGTAGTCGTTGTTGTATTTCGACATTTTTGTACAAGATTAAAGAAAATTAACAAAATCTGTCTTTAATCTTTCACAAAAATGTTGAAATACGACAAAAATGCGCCAAATACCATAAGGGGGTGAATATTTTGACATCGATTTCGATCGAAATTTTGGCAAAATTTTGTACAGAAATAAATATTGCAGCAGAGGTGTTGGTGTGTGTATGTTTAGAAATTAATAATAAAATTATTCGATTAAGCCAGAAAGTTGGATCTAATAACAGTTTAATATATTTTTATTATTCGACCCTCTTCCTTATGACGGCGGCGTCGTTGTCATCTGACGACATTTTTGCAGCAGAATAAAGAAAACATGTTTCATTTACCTCTAATCTATAATAAAAATAATAAGGCTTTAATTTATCTTTATCCGGTATGAGATGAAAAACGATTTCTATCGAAATTGAAATCGTTTGTATTTTGAAAGGCATATAACGCTTGTAAAATTTTAATATGTAATAAAGAAAGTAGTGGCAATAGCCATTGAGATGAGCAGACAAGGGATTCGAAATCTTTTTAGATTTGGAAGTTATAGCAGTTTGAAATTTCATTCGATTTCAATTCGAATTCGAAATAGTTTTTCAGACGATTACCTGTATTATTCTAATTGATTTGTCTTTTCATTTCTAAACAAAAAATATTCCACACAAATTAAATTGGTGTATCAAATAATAAATATAAAAACAAAATTAAAGAAAACAGAAAAACTTAAATCATAAATAAAATAAAAAAACTTCGTTTTACCAAACAAATTTTACAGTAACAGAAAGAGAAAAAAATTCAATAAATAAAAAAAAAATAAAAGTAAAAATGTAGTTGAAATAAATCACAATTGGAAATAATACAAAAAAAAATATAATATATTGTATGTATATGAAACATCTTCCTACCTATAGCAACAACATCTCAACAACCACATTAAAAACGAAAATTGTTCTTCAATAATAATTTTATAAATAAAATAAAACTTTAATAACTAAAAAATAAGTTTAGCTTAAATAAAAAAATTCTGCTAAATTTTAAAAAGAAATGTTTAACTCTTTGTAAATAGTAAATCTCTTATATAAATATATGTAATAAATTATAAAAAAAAAAAATTCAGAACAATAACCAATTATATGAATATGTAGTATTTAATTACATTTTTATTTTTTTATAAACCATATAATTTTAAGAATAATTATTATTTTTAACTTAAGATAAGATTTTTAAATTTATAATTTAAACTGAAAGAAATTAAAATAAAAAAAAAAACAAAATTTCCCAAAACAATTTTCCTTTTAATTTATAAGTTATAAAAATTTATGTAGTACGTTTATATTAAAATTTATAATTTTAAAACTATTTTTTTTAGTATTTTTTATTCTTTCTTTCACTATGCTATTAAAAATATCCATAATTATTATTACTTTTTTATTCTTTATAACAAAAATATTAGGCCGTATTCCAATCGGCGACGACGTCGTCGTCTAGCGACATTTTTGTTATAGATTAAAGGCAAGTGAACATTTTTTTCTTTATTCTATTACAAAAATATCGTAAAACGATGACTACATCACCAACTGGAATAAGACCTATTATTTTAAACTTTTCTACATTTTATATGATGTCTACATATAAAAAGAGAAAACAATTTTATTATATACATATGTATATACATATATATTTTTTTTTCATTGGCTGCATGATAAATAACCTTTATTTTATTATAAACATTTTAATTGTTTACGTATGTTGTACTTTATTTTTTTTTTTTTTATTTTTTAAAAAAATATATTATGTATACTATGTAGTTATTAAATATTAACAATAAAAGTAAAAACAAAATATAAACATTTTTTAATTAAAAAAAAATATCTTATAATAAAAAATATTTGTTGAGTATTTTAATATTAAAAAAAAGAAAACATAAATATATTATAATATTAATATTTAAATTAAAAAAAAATAAAATATAAAACAAAAATGAAAATAAACAAAATATATAAAAAAAAAGTTTCCCCAATGTTTATTATTAATAAAAAAGAAATTATATATATATATATAAATATGGAAGTAAATACAACAAAAAATGTAATTTTAACATATGGTCGTAAATTAAATTTATTTAAATAAAATAATTAAAAAAAACAAGAAACTCTAGCATATAGATTAAAAACATTACCACTCTTAACAAATACCACACACTTCTATATACACAACAAATGCCCCCCTTAATTCTTTCTCTCTATCTATCCATAAAAGAAAAACAAACAGACGTATATAATATATATACATATATAAATATAAAATTCAATTTATGAAATTAATTATTGTTTAAATAAATATAAAAATTAAAGTGTATGCATTAAAATAAATGAAAAAAAATCTCTAGGATTATCAAATAAAATTAATAAAAAACTATATATGAAAATAAAAAAAAAGAATTCTTAAAACAAAACACAATACCAATAATAATAAAAAAAAATTATCATTTAAATGCATTAAAATAAATTTTACTTAAAAAATTAATGAAAGAATGAAAAATAAGCAAGAAAAGAAGAAAAAAAAAAATCAAGACATTAAATAAAAAAAATTTACAAATTATTTAAAAATACGGGTGTTTCAAAAATCAAACCTTTTAATATCTAAGAAATTAATAACGTGTTGCGATTTAAAGTATTCATAAATGAAATTTCCACTTTCAAACTTTCGAGTCGAAATTTTTGTATTTCGCGCTCCGATTTCTCTCAAATTCTTTCAATTGTATGTATTCTGCAATTTGATCGGATCTCCGTTTCTCTCTCAGTTGTTTTTTGATAACGGAGGTTTTTTCGATTTTGGTAATTTTAAGTTCAAAGTAATAAATTTATAAAATGTAAGTATAAAATACAATCAAATTTGCAGAAATGTTTTAAGTAAAAAGAAGACTGTATTCCAATTGGCGACGTTGTCGCCGTGTAACGACATTCTTGAAACAGATAAAAGGTAAGAGAAACATCTTTTCTTTATTCTGCTACAAAAATGTCTTCAGACGACTACGACGTCGCCAACTGCAATAAGGCCGAACATTTAAAATTACATTTATTGAAAGAAAATAAAATATTTCATAAATTAACATTTTCACGATAAAAACTAATGGGTCAGATTATGTCTGGCAACGTATCCAAATTAAAAATTTATGTAATGCATTATCGTTTCCACTACCACTAAACTACTTTGTATTAATGCAGCAATATTGCAGCCACCACTAAATGCAGATGGAAATAGTTACCAACTAAATAAAACCATTTAGTGACACATAGTGGATATTTAATGCATTAAATAAAACGAATTTAGTGATAGTGGAAACTTAGTGAAATAATTCTGAATGATTAGTGTGGCAGACATTATTAACAGTCCGAGCCATAAAAATCTGACCAATAGTAAATTGAATTTATTTATTTATTTATTACATTTAAAAGTACTTAAATTTTTAAAACAACAGGCCTTATTTCAATTTGCGACGTCGTCGTCTAACGTCTAATGCAATACACCCAACTCAGGGTGGTTACTTTGTATTTCGATTCGAATCGAGAATGCGTTCGAACAAAATTTCCTACTTGAAAAATCAATAATAATAGGCCGTATTCCAATTGGCGACGTTGTCGTCGGCTAACAAAATTTTTGTTATAGATGAAAGGCAAGAGAAACAGTTTTTCTAGTTTTTTTTTTATGTAAATAACATACGTGATGTCAAAAATTAGAATTGTATTGTCTGAACGCCGAAGATTGTTCAAAGAAGAATAAACCAAAATCTTAAAATTAAGAATAAACCAAAATCTTAAAAATAAGAATCTCTACATGTAACCACAGAGTTAGAATAAGGCCGAATAATTACAAAATTGTTTCGAAAATTCGTAAATTTTTATGAATTCGGAAAATTTTCCATTCGAATCGATATAGATATTATGTACGGCAACTGTTTTCAGTTGCCAGTTTGATATACAGGCAACTATGGAAAAGTAAACAATTGTGTTGATTTTTGTGCGGTGAAATGTCGAAATACGAAAATGACTACTACGCCAAACATGAAAATTAAAAAATTCACAAATTTTAAATATGATAAGCTCGGTGGATCTATTTTTTGATGGTGATAACGAAAAAGAAATCAAGGTGCGAGTAGCATCTACTTGGCGGCATTTAAGTGACTATTCTAATCCATTAGAATTACTGCCTGCACTGTAAGTATAGAAATGCCTAGTTTGTTCAAAGTGGTTGGCAAATGGATGACTGATGCAATTTTATGTTCACACTTCGGATCAAGAAACATTTGAGCAAAACTGTCAAGTCATATTCGATATTTCCGTTTTCCTAAGGATGCTTCCAGCTACATAGAGATTTTATATAAAGGAAAAGACAAAATTAGTCTAATATCGCCAGTTTTAAAAATGTGTGCGATTTTAAGGTTTTTTGCAGAGGCAATTTTCAGGAATTCCACGGAGACGATTTTAATATGGAACGTTGTCTGTGATATAATTTCATAAATGGAACCAAAAGATTTACTCTTTAGTTTTCGGCGCCTTATAAATAAAAATAACTCTACAAAGGAACTACAAATATGCAGCTGCTGAAATTTTCCAATTTTCAGTTGAGAGTTGCCATCTGTAATACCACTTTGGCAACTGGAAACGCAACTCAAGTTCGATACACCAATACTGCGGATAAAAAAGTTTAAACAATTTTTGATTTGTTTTTTGCATTAAAAAAAACTGGATAAGTGTACTGTGTTCATTTGTGCTAAGAACAAATAATGGATGCGTTAAATATATAGAAAACTGATAATAAAAGAAGTTACACAAAATTCGAATTATAAGTTTCATGGATCAATTATGTATGACAAGAGAACTTTGATCGGTATAAATATTTCGTGTGAAAAAAAAATATTTTCAGCCAACGCATCTAAAGTTCGGTTGCAAAATATAATCGATCTCTGAATTTTTATTTAACATTTAATGTTCGAAATTAGTTGAACAAATTTTGTTTTCATTATTAATTTTGTGCCTTAAGTACCACATCACAAATAGCTTGGGCCACGGTAGCATCCTCTGCAGCAATTCCTATAAAATTAATATCGTATTAAGCCCGTTTGCAGACAAATGCTAAAACAAAAATCGGTTTATCACACTTACCCATAGATTGGTAAATAGTGATGCGTTCATTATCCATTCTCTGGCCTTTAAGAATAACTTCGCCAACTTCTCCTAAAATACGAGCCTTGAGATCTTTGAGTTCTACTTTCGCACTAGCCATTGAATCAACATAAACAACGGCCTGATCATAAATGTCTTGCCCAACTTCACCGAAATGTACTTGACCGGCACCCACAGCTGTATAAGGTATGTAATCAAGTAATAGGTATACATTTTAATATTCATTATTATTTACTCACTATTAATGTGCACATGATCCCCCTTTAGCATGGCATAATTTATTAAAGCCGTTGGTGAATAGGTGCCCACACACACTACATCAGCTTCTTCTACTGCCTTATCCGGTGTATTACTTATATGTACGTTTATGGCATTTGGAAATTCTAACCGTAATTTTGAGGCCAATTTTTCAGCCTTTGATCTGGTACGATTGTAGAGAAAAACATCGATAACATTAAAGGTCTTACACATCCCTAAGGCATGCGACTCTCCCTGTACGCCACAACCAATTATGGCCAATTTAATGGATTTTTGTATACCTTCCGAAAACCTATGAAAATATAAATATTTTGTAGCCACTATAGAAGCTGCAGCTGTACGCCATGCTGTTATCTGAGTACCATCCATAATGCATTGTAATTGGCCAGTTTGATTATCAAATAGTAAAATGTTAGCCAGTATATTTGGTACGGGTGGTTTCAAATTTTGATTAGAAGCGAACGATGTTACTAATTTGCAGGCAATAGTACTTTTCTCTTTGTCCGATGACGATCTCAACTTATAATTGCCCACAAAACCTGGCATGCACAATAAAAGTTTAGAAGATTCGCCACAGGTAGTTACTGAACGAGCTGGTTGTACAGCATATGGATTTTGTGAATTTTCAGGATTATATTGTGTTTGTCCAGTAGCTTTTAAAGCTTCCTCTACGGCTTCAATGACTAAAGGCCAAGTTAATAGTTTCTCCACTTTATTGGCCGGTATATATTTTGGTTGTAAATCAGATGACATTATTTTTTATTTCGATGAATTTTATAACTTTGTTTAATACAAACTAAAAGTGATTGCAACAAAAATAAGCACTTTATATAGTTTATTTCTTTGTTTTTATTAGACCACAGTGCTTACAACAAATAATATGATTAAACATTTTGCGATAACAATTGTTTTTGGTTTGGTCTATCTGGAAATACAATACTTATCAAGCTTTATGATTAATATCATGACAAAGTTATCGTTTAACGATGAACTCTATTGCTTTAAACGCAATCAAGACTACAGGCCACCGAATACATGACTACAAACATCGCTAGCGACAAATGTCATAAGTAGTCTGCTACTTTTTCAGTGTCGCACCTAAAATTTTTTCGCGTGCTTATTAGTTATATTTCATGTATCTCATTGTATTGGCAGCGCTAACTTGGTTATTATTGCGGACAAATATATCATTTCTATAAAGGTGGTCTTGAAGCCATTTTTATTTTTTTAGACCAATACTTAGGGGTAAATCCCTACCTACTAAATGCTGTGCATTGTATTGTAATTTTTTTCTTATATTATTATTAAGTGCCTTAGAAATGAAGCAAATTGCTGTGAATTGATCATTCAAAGGCCAGTATTATACCTTTACCCTTAAATGATCAACAGCAATTGCGTCATAGCTGCATGTTGATTGCGTGGTGAGTGCCTTCACTTAGTAGGTTTAGTAGGTTTAGCTGTTATCTGCTACTTCGCAATAGGTGACACCTTTCTCCTGATCATTCGTTTTTTGTTGTCGTATAATTAATTATTTTTATATACATACTAGCTGTCCGGCAAACGTTGTTTTGCCATATAAATTTGCTCTAGGAAACATTTTTTTATTTCAAATATATTTGATAATCTTCACCGAACTGCAAAAGTCAACCTTGATATGAGCAATCAATGTCTGCGTTACTTATAATTTTAATAAATGATTATCCGCCATTTTCTGTACTTCAGTTTGATAGTTGGCTATAAGGAGAAATATCCGCTGTATTTTCCCCTCTGAGTACCACTTAATAAAAAAAAACCTCAACCATATGTGTTCTACGGTACACAGATATATATTATCTAAAAATTTCATCAACGTCGGTACGTTATTTAGGTGAGGCATAAATTTCCCCTTGGGGCGGGTACCTTTACATTTAGGGGTATAAAAAATAGGTGTGAAAATTTACATTTGTTAATCTAAAGTTTTGTAATTTAATAATAAATAAAATTTAATCAAAATTAGTTTGTTGGTTGGGGATAGGAAAACGTAGCCCTTGCACCGCCCCCTCTGAGTATTTAAAAAAAACGTAAATCATATATGCTGATCTATCTAGATGATCTATCTAGCTTAAAATTTCAACGAAGTCAGTACGTTATTTAGGTGAGGCATACATTTTCCCTTGGGGCGAGTCAGTTTAGCATTTACGGGTATGAAAAATAGATGTTAGCCGATTCTCAGACCTACCCGATATGCACACAAAATTTCATGAAAATCGGTCGAGTAACTTAGGAGGAGTTTGGCAACAAACACCGCGACATGAGAATTTTATATATTAGAAGATATCGTCATACGAAGTACAAAAAGTCCTATGTGACATTGAAAAAGTTTTACAGGACAAGCAAAAAACTTTCTAAAATAAAAAATAAACAAAATTTTTTCAGGTTAAGTTTATTTTTTTATTAAAGAATTATGCCCGTAAAAAGTAAAGTAGACTTCACTCAAAATTTTTATAGCAAATAAAGACTTACAGCCTTATTATCGCCCATGTTCTGAAAAACGCAGCGTTTTCAAAACGCATTTCATTTTGAAAACGCAAAACGCATTTGAGCATGTTCTGACAAACGCGCGATTTGCTTTTTTTCGATTTTAACACAAATGGAAATATTAACTAAATAAACACAAATGGCGATGTTTGGCTATGAATATCCATCTTTAAAATTGTTTTTGAACTCCTTTTAAGAGTTTTCTTTGGGAATTAGTACAAAATTGTGTATTCAGTTGATCATAAATAAGTAAGCAATTGAAACAGACAAGTGGTGTTAAAAAAGCAAATTTTTAAATTATAGATTTTTAATAAAAATACTAAAAGAAAACGTACAAGATTCCTTTAAATTAAAAGAAATCATATTAAATTTATATATTGTATATTTTTTTTTAATTTTTTAAGGTTTACATTTAATACAATTGACCAAAACGCTTCAGGGTACATTAGAGATTTGAAATCGCCAAAGTTTTAGCGTTTTCGTTTTGCAAAACAGCTATTTGGCGATTTCAAATCGAAAACGTAAAATTCAAGCGTTTTGCGATTTTCAGAACATGGGCGTATAATAAAAAATAGGAGGTCGTTGTACACAGTGGCTAAGTTTGTCATTCCAATACGTGGAAACTTTTACTCAAACGTGCAAGGTATTTAATTTTTTGGATTCTCTGACTAGTTATCAAATAGAAGGCATGGACAGTTTTAATAATATCAGTCTATAGCGGATGATAAACTTGCCATTTTTTGTCCCATATGCTAACGAGTTGCTAACTTTTCATTATACATATGGCCGTTAAAGTCTACTTTATTGCGTATGGCTGCTAGTGTTAGAAGAAAAATGTCGAGTTTGTACTTTCTATACTACTTTTGTTGCCCAACTTTCACAGGTTTTTAAAATTTTTTTTCAATATTTCTAACTAACTATTAACATTTCTTAACATACTTAATTATGCAACTGTGGATAATAACTACTCAGCGGGAAATGGTAATCAATGAGAATCGAGAAGGTAATACAAGGAATGTATAATCTGTTGATTCCGGAAACCATTACCCTTAACACAGATCATGTCCTACGAAAGCAATAAATGCTTTTAATGGCCCCCCGTAATAAGTATTAGAATTTATTATTTGTAATACATAAATTTATTTTTTATTAATATTTTAAAGAAATAACGAGAAATAACAAATTTTTTTTAATAAAATATAGAACAATGAATTCCTTCTTCTGAAGAAGTGATAATACAAATGGTAATCAATGTTTACTTGCGTGCTACATGAAATTACCTTTTCGATTCCAAACGTCATACATTCTGAAGGCAGGTATTATTTAATTGATTTTAAAATAAGTTAATTAAATTTTTTCCGCTGGGTATTTAGTTTTACTTAACGGCTCCTTATATTTTCGTTGTGATATATTTGAATTGCAGTTTAACTTACAAACCGCCCTTATCAACTAAATGAATACCTATAAGTAAGTATGTAATTATAATTTTGCAATTGTAATTATAAAAGTGTTCCTTAATATAAAATTTATTAATATAAAGTGTTATAATTATGTAAATCTAATTAAAAAAGTGTAATATTTGTGGTTTATAAAAAATGGTAAATCTTGAGGGTGTGCTGTGTTCATATTCTCTGAAAAGCAATGTTTTGTTTTTGTCTCCTAACTATTGTTTTTATTTTTGCTTATTCAAGAAAGTAAGTATGTATGTTAGCATGTGGATAAGCTTGTGTCTCTATGATCATTTATTTGCTGCTTTGATAGAATTTGGTAAGTTTCGTATAATTTTTATTTAAGCTAGGATCGGTCGTAGTAGCAAACATTTGGCGATTTGACGAAAAGAACATAATCACTATTTTATGAAAATTTTTCATGTAAACTTATTAGAATTATTTGAAAGCAGTTAATAATAAGAAATAACTATAAGTGTATGCATAAAATTTTTTTAATTAAAATCTATATAAATAAAAATCAATGTTGTTCGTTGGTCATCGCATCAGTTGAGAACGGCTGGACTGATTTTTACAAATTTTTCTTTCTAATAATCGTTGTGATCCAACTTAGGTTTTTACTGAAAGAAACTTTAGTCATGCCCACTTTTACGCCTACTTTTTTTGATTTACTTTAAATCAAAAAACGGCTCCATTGATTTGACTATTTTTTTTTAAATGATTGTATTAATCCATTTTAAGTTTTCATCGAGCTTACTTTTATGCTCACTTTTTTCTATTTATCTAAAAATCGGAAAACAGTTGCACAGGTTGAGCTAATGATCGTCTTGATCCAACTTAGGTTTTTACGAAAAGAATATGTTTCCACGCCCACTTTTTACGCCTACTTTTTAATTTACCTTAAATCAGAAAACTGCTCCATCGATTTGACTAATTTTTCTTTCAAATTATGATATCCTAGCAGAGCAATCGAATATTGATCTTATCAACTAAAACATAAATAGAATGCTATTAGATTCACAGCATATATGTACATATGTACATACATATGTATTTTCAAATCAAATTTAAATTAAACATACCCCAAACCAACATACACATCTACATATATGAATAAAATTTTAATTTAAAAATAGTTTTTTTTCTCTTTTGAACGCATTTTAAAAATCGAGTGCAAACATTTTTTCTAATTTGGATAGGAAAGGGTCTGTTGGGTCAGCTTGTAATAGAATAAAATTAGTACATTATAGAAAAAAAAAAATTAAATACTGTTTTAATGTGATCGCACCATATGCATACAGTATAATTTTTAACGTTAAAGGTTGTAGGTATGCATTCCTTATGTGGTTTTAATATCATTGACCTATTTGTGTAAATAACAGGCTTCTAGTCTGTCTGTTCAATTAGGGAACATTCTATAGGAAGGTATACAAGTGCTGAATGGGCGAGAATAAAGTAGAGCCTTTTTTTTAAAACACTTTGTTTTGTAAGATTGTTGAATTAATTTAATTAGTATACTCGTGTTTTCATCTATAAAAATATTAATGCCAGCTACTACTCATTCCAAATTACATATGCATGTAGGTGTTTATTTACCCTGCCAGCAAATTGGTAGTCGACTACAAATAAAGCTAACTTATAATTCACTTTTATGGGCTGACTATAAGCTAACTACATTGTAATCCAGAACTTACCAAAATCAAAGTGTTTATAGCTAGCTACAAAAAGTTAACTTTATGTTAACGGCTAGGTAACTAACTTTAAAGTTAATTGAAAGTAATGCAGAGTCTGACAATTGACTACTTCCTAGGACATCGCAGTGTTAAAATAGTTAGTTGTTTTCATATAAAAGTAATCTAAGTGTCAACCACCACTTATTGAGAAATAGTTAGTTGTAAATTAATTAAAAGTTAACTGAATTGCCTGCAGGGTATGTACATACATACATACATACATACATAATTGGTCATTATAACCCTGTTTCATGGCGTAGCTTCTCGAAGCACCCATGTTATGTGCGTCAATATTTATCTATGAGTACCGGGACCTTGTCTTCGAACGGCACACTTGAGAAGCTTGTTCGTGGCAATCAATTACTCTTAAAGCTTTTGGCAAAAAGACTGCTAAAAACAACATTTTTATTTTACTTTTCCCCGACGTTTCGTCAATTATTTGTTGACTTTTTCAAGAGTGGTGCCTATTATTTTATTTAGAAGATAACAGAAATATATATTAAATTATTTTTAAATATCCATATCGGGGAAAAGTAAAATAAAAATGTTGTTTTTATTTACATAACAAGAAAATTGTTTGACCATACTAGCTTATCTATACAGAGAGGAACTTATAAAGAAATATTGGTCAGTTTAAAGGAAAAATATCAGGGACCGTAATCATTATGAGTTTTATAATAAAAATTACACAATAATGATTATATTGTGAGTTTTAAAGATTTTCTTCAATGGTAATGATTATTTTTGAGCAATATTAATAAAAATCAGCCATAATCATTATTTTTGAGCAGAAGAAATAAAACTCAAAAATAATCATTATTTATGATTTTTATTTATTTCGCTCAAAATAAAACTCACTTTCAATTTATGACTTTTTTTGAGGTTTTTTACATATAAAAATTTGGTCAGAACTAATAAAAGAAAAAATATTAAGACATGCTTGTTCATTTTGTTATATAAAATATCATTCTTTTGCTCAAAAATTATATTTTTTTCATACATCATATATAAAGTAAATTAAAAGTGAGTTTTATTTTGAGCGAAAAAATAAAAATCATAAATAATGATTATTTTTGAGTTTTATTTCTTTTGATCAAAAATAATGATTATGGCTGATTTTTATTAATATTACTCAAAAATAATCATTACCATTGAAGAAAACTTTAAAAATCAAAAATTTAAAAATCATGACGGATATGCAAAGATTGTTAAAAAATAATAATAGTGCAAAAAATTTTTATTTATGTCTGTTCTAAATGATTGATTTTTTGATTTAAAAAAACGAACAATAATCATTATTTACGGTCTCTGAAAAATATTGTATTTGTTCATATTTATGGGGTTTAAATCCGGAATCATTCAATATTAGTGCACTCAATTTTTGCTTCATTTAGTGAACTAAATTTTCACTACCACTTAAATCGTTTTAACTATTTTTTCCACTATCACTTAAATTAGTGGAGGCTCAAATCTAATGCAATAAACCAAACTCCGGTTTAATATAAAATAAAAGTGATTGTAATTGAAAATAAATGCTTATAAATGTTTTATTTTGCATTTATTAGACAACAACAACAACAAACAATAATGATTACAAAATTTTGCGATAACAGTTGTTGCTGAAAGGAAATCTTATTTATCTAGGTTTTTTTTTATTAACACCAAAAATAAGTTATCGTTAAACAATAAACCCCCCAAGAGTGTGTTTTTTAACGTTTTTTAACTATACAGTACTTTAAGGTTTATTTCTTTGCTAACTATGTTTATTGTTTCTAAACGCACACAAAGAAACAGTGGTTTTACAAAACTTCACAACAGTTTTCTTTTTTTTTAATAAAATATTCGGTCTTATTCCAGTTGGCGACACCGCACGTTGGGTTGAAATTCCCAATAATGGCTCTTAATTGAAAATTTAAAATTAATATTTTTAAAAAGTACAGGTTACAATAAACAAAATTGTGCATTACTATATTTTTCATTTTTCTATGTTATTTACTTTTCGAGTTGTGCGTTGTCAAAGTTGAACTTTTTTAAGTTTTTGAAAACAGTGATAAAAACTAAAAAAAAAAAGAAATGGCTTTTAATAAAATTTTTGTATTTTCCTAGCTAAAGGTAATATTTTTCAATGGAACCTTCAATCTCAGATATTTGCAAACTCAAATATGTATCTCGGTTAAATATTTTTGTTGTTCCTGGAGTTAAAAAAAATTTTTTTTAAACTAGTAATGACCCATTTAATATTATGAAATGAAAAAATAAGTGCTATCTCTAACGCCTGAATTAAGAGCCGTTTTTAGCAATTTCAACCAACCGTGCGCCGTTGTCGTTTGACGACATTTTTGTAGCAGAATAAAGAAAAATGTTTCTCTAGCCTTTCTAACCACTGTATGCCATTAGAAGAATACTCATTCGACTGTCTAAAACTTACTCCATGATTGAAAAACAGTGATGGGACTTTTTTTCCTTTCTATCAGACTTCTAAAAATAAACTATCAGTCGTTATTTATTTTAGTTAATTCTATATGAGTGCTGCAAATGGTTGTCCAATTTGTACAGGTTTTATTTTTTTAGGGAAACAGCTGGGGCAAACGACGAATTTTTAGCAGAGAATATTCGTACCCAAAATTTAAACATATCTGTGCATATGAAAATATTCACAATCAAAGCGTCGAGCGAAATTCGTCATAAACGGGGACTATTGCTTTAGATTCATTTCCATTTCATACGCCGGCGAACGACGAAAAAAATTCATATAAGGTCTTCACGCTTGGTTTTAATTATCAAGTTTCTTAGAAAAAGGCACAGGACAAAAAGATCTCTGATGAGACTACCGTAGCTGGAGTCGAAAACAATTGTTCAGTTTGGCTAGTGTACTATTCCTTCATGGACATCATTTCTTCTTTGATTACCAAAAATATTCATTGCACTTAACTTTGATCTAATTAAAGCGTTTCTGACGAAACAAAATTTAATAAAGCAAAGTTTGTTTTTAATTCTTATAGTTTTATGCCCGTATTCATAAAAACTATTTAAGGTTTATTGAGGACTTATTTGACAAATTTCTATGCAATACTTGTCAAATAAACCCTCAATAAACCTAAAATTTGTTTTATGAATACGAGCATTATTTTATAGTGTAAAACTAAAATATTCAATATATCTCTTAAAAGCTTTGTTTTATTTCTGTCATCTGTCATCATACCGTTTATTGTAATTCTGTAAGTTTTTTTCTTTTCATTCAATATATAAAATAAATATTTGAGTACTAAAAATTTTAGTACATACTATTTTTAACATCTAAAGCAAAAGCTGGTAATAGTAAATTAAAAAATTTATATTCACATTTAATGCCACTGCCAAACTTATATCTACGTTTTTCAAACTCTGCCAAATTCTAAAACAATTTTTTTTTTCTTTTAATTTGCCAATCAAATCTATAACGTTTGATTCATAAATTAAAAAATTAAATTGCAAATACCGTTATGCGTTAATAACCTTGTTTAAAAAAGTCATTTATTATCATTAACACAGTAATGAAAGAGAAAAAATAAAAACTTGAATTTAATTCAAGTTAAAATTGCGAAATATAAACCATAACATAGACATTATTAGGAAAATACAATTTTTTCATGTCCAAAAAATTTATAAATTTAAAAAAGAAAACTTTATTTTTGTGTGTGTGTGCTTCCAACTGATTTTTTTAAATCATTTATTTACTCGTATTTAGCCTTGATTCAATTAAAATGTTTGTACAGTTTTTTTATCTTTTATTC
Organism: Metopia argyrocephala; assembly: GCA_963576795.1. Lineage (NCBI taxonomy): Eukaryota > Metazoa > Arthropoda > Insecta > Diptera > Sarcophagidae > Metopia > Metopia argyrocephala. The sequence goes on from OY756208.1 coordinate 41,291,458, forward strand.
TCTGATGCCAGTTTTCCGATAAGACCGCAGATTAGACTTTTCAAATATTTGTGAAAATTATTTTTGAAATTGAAAATTCTTTTTTTGTTAGTGCCATTATTTGTTTCAATTATTTTTTGTAAAAAAAAAAATTTTAAAAATTAAACAAAGAATTTAAAAAAATAAAATTTTTTTTAAATAATTAAGGCTTGCCATGTTACATGCACTTGTGCTTATACATATATGTATGTACTTAAACATATATGTACATATATGTATATAATTAATTTGTTTAAGTAGTTTTACTAAAGGTTGTCTATAACTAAAATTTTAGTAAAAATGATTAAAAAAAATTATAAAGAAACTTTAATCCACTTTCAAAATGAGACTTTGTCCTCTTTTAACAGCCTGTTTATGGAAGGCAATTGATTGTCTGCGCGTATTAATAAATTTAAGTTCCTTTTATGTAAACAGCCGGTAAAAAGAGTATTAATTCCCAATTGTGCTCTTCAAATATTTTGTACAACAAAACAAACATGTCGTCGATGGAATTAAAGAACGCTGTAACTGACAAAACCTTAAATGTTCACCAGAGCCAAAAAACCTATATGAAAGTAGAACAAATACACTGTTATTTCGCAGACGGCGTCAGTGAATTTATTTTCATCGTAGAAATCTGAGACCGGGACCAATCGACGCGCATTTTTTTTTCTGATAAAAATGATGCAAAAAATGTATTTTCGATTTTTTGTCAGTTACAGCGTTCTTTAGTAGTCGCCGTGGTCTAGTGGTTAGTGTGTTGGCTTACTAATGCATGAGCCCTGGGTTCGACACCCAGCTCCGACATCTTAAAAAAAAGAAATATGAAAAAAATATTTCTTTCGGCGACTACCTCTCAGCAGTCTTCTTTCAAAAGCTCTGAGAGTAATTAAATGCCATGAACAAGCTTCTCAAGTCTGTCGTTCGGAGTCGACATTAAACTGTAGGTCCCGGTACTCATGGATAAAAATTTACACACACAACATGAGTGCTGCGAGAAGCTAGTCCGTAATCCTGACACAGGGTTGTAAAGGCCAGTTATGTATGTATGTATGTACAGCATTCTTTAATTCCATTGACGATATGTACATACATGTTAGCTTTTATATAATTAAAACATCTACCAAAAAGATCTTACAAATATGTAATCCTCAACTCACTCTATTCCACATAAGCCCAGTGTTAAGTTGTAAAGGCCAGTTATGTATGTATGTATGTACAGCATTCTTTAATTCCATTGACGATATGTACATACATGTTAGCTTTTATATAATTAAAACACCTGCCAAAAAGATCTTACAAATATGTAATTTTCAATTCTCTCTATTCGGCATAAGCCTAGTGTTAAGTTAAACAATCACAATTTCCTAGAACTTCAATACTTCCTAGTGAATAGCACTTATTAGTTCTGAAACATGTGGCATACATTGAACCGCTGCTTAGTATTTGCCTGAAACTATTGCTATTTCATAGATTTTCTAATGGATTTAGATGAAGAATTTGTAACGGCAAAAATCCTGTTGTAATTTAAACATCCGTATTTAATTCCTTTTAATACGAGTCTGCAGTGTCAATAACTGATGTCTTAAAGCTTAAACTAATTAAAATTAAACCATTAAAGTTTTTCACAAAAAAATTAAACATATTTTGTATGTAGCAATTCTTTAAATAAATCACTCAATATTCCTATCCAGTTTGGCTATAGCTCGATCATAGAAACTGATACTACAAAAATTTCTACAATGCTAGAAAACTATAACTTTAAAAGTTTTTAAAAAGAATGACAAGACACATTTTCCACTATAACCACAATCAGCTATAATCATGGAACTCAATTCCGATCGGAAGTGGTTTTAAGGAAAATTTTTCAGAAGGAAATCACTCTTTAAGTTTGAAAGTAACACCGCTATATTAATACCAAAAATATGCATATACTTACTAGTAAGTACCAGTCTGATCATTAAAAATTAACTTATTTGAAAGAAATATTTAATCTTTTAAAAGTTCAATTTCCGATATTGAGTTATGTGACAAGTCTGAATATTTAGAAAAGTAATACAATTGGTTGTAGTCGCCGTAGTCTAGTGGTTAATGTGTTGGCTTACTAGACAAGAGGTCCGTGTTCAAACCCTAGCTCTAACATCTTGAAAAAAAAAAAATAAATATGAAAAAAAATATTCCTTTCGGCGACTACCTCTTAGCAGTCTTCTAGCAAACGCTCTGAGTGTAACAGATTCTCATAGCACTTATATTGTGTGCGTTAATTTTTATCCATGAGTACGGGACCTACAGTTTAATGGCAATCAGTTACTTTCAGAGCTTTTGCTAGAAGACTGCTAAAAGGTAGTCTACGAAAGAAACATTTGTTCATATACCTTTTTTTTCAAGATGTAGTAAAATTCAATTTGTTTTGCTCCATATCAAAAGACACTATAACTTTTTGAAGGTAATTTTTTCCCCAAAAAAGCTTTACAAAGCATTTTTGCTGCAATGAGGAAATATGTAACTTTAGCCAAAAAAAAAAAAAAAAAAAAAAATCACCATAAGATGAGAGTAGTTTGCAAAAAAACTCAATTTTTATGACGATAGTTGGCTGAATATAATCATCATTCTAATATTATATTATTTTAATACCTATCTCAAGTACTGGACGCAGGACAACCTAGACGAAACTGGCAACCATTCCAAAAAAAGGGTCCACTTTGAAGTTATGCGAATGTGGTTCCGAGGTAGTATTCTTCCCCTGGTGAGGAGACAAGGGAAGTTTTTAGTCTTAATAGTCTTTTTGGTGAGCCCGACATATCATGCGAGGTGACGACCTCCGTGAAAGCATAAAGCTTTTTCCTTCCTTCCATCACAAAAAAAAAATACCTCTCTCAAGCCTAATTTTCTATATGCGTTTAATTAACATGAAAGTAGCGCAGAACAGAAGGTAACTTACAGTAATAGAAAATAAAATCTTCATTAATATTTAACTAAAAATGTTCTATTTCTTTCTTATTTTTTTATTTTGATAGGTTCTAAAGGTTCTAAAAGGTTCTATTTTGATAAGAACTACTTAAAAAAATTAAAAGGATTTCATTCGAATATAAATTTGAACGAATTCACTTTTCATTCTTAAAATTACAAGCAGTCCTGATAGAAAATCGTTTACGAAAATACCTCTGTTGCATTTATAAGCACTGTAGTAGTATGTATAGGTTTATTTTTGATGGCTGAAGCAGTTATTTAAAAACCTCTTTGAATTATAGTCTGTTGTTAATTTCTAAAATATTCTTTATTTTTTAAGTATTTTATAAACGTTGAAAAGGTTAAAAGATTATTTTGAGGTTGTGAAACTTTCCATCAAATTGTATTTTTAGGGTCTTCTTCTTATTTTTTCTTTAAATTAAAGATTAATTTTTTAAATGCCTTTTAAAGAGTAAAGTTAGACATCAAATAAAAAATACTTATTGGTTAAAATCAAACAACTAAAAAAACAAAAAATTAAACAATAGATTACAAAATATAAAAATAATGAAGAAAATAGTACAAGTATAATAATAAACAGAGTTGGGTTTATTGCATAAGATTTAATTTTCCACTAAATTTAGTGGTAGTGGTAAAAATAGTGCATTTTCGCCTCTTATGTTTAGTGGTAGTGGAGATTTAATGCATTAAATAAAACGAATTTAGTGGTAGTGGAAATTTAGTGCATTGAATAAAATAAATTTAGTGGTAGTGGAAATTTATTGCATTAAAAAAAACAAATTTAGTGGTAGTGGAAATTTATTGCATTAAAAAAAACAAATTTAGTGGTAGTGGAAATTTAGTGCATTAAGTATAAAAATTTTAGTGGCAATGGAAATTTAGTGCATTAAATATATCGATTTTAGTGGTAGTGGAAATTTAGTGCACTAATTTTGAATAATTAATGGTAATGGAATATAACTCCATTGGCACTATAGTGGAATGGAAATTTAGTTCCACTACCTCAGTTCCACTATCGTTTTAATATACCTTCATATATGAATATAAAATTAATATATGCATACATAGCTTAAGTCAATGTCAAAATAAATTGTAGTGAATGCTATTTTCTTAATTTACTAAGTCCGCCTGTATAAAGTAAATAATTGTTGTTATTGTTTTAATAAGAATTTGAGTACTTTCAAATGTAATAAATTATTCAGTTCACCATAGGTAAGATTTTAATGGCGCGGACTGTCAATATTGCCAGCCGCTAATCATTCAGAATTAGTGCACTAAATTTCCATTACCACTAAAATCGATTCATTTAGTGCACTAAATTTCCACTACCACTAAATTTGTTTTATTCAATGCACTAAATTTCCATTACCACTAAATTTGTTTTTTTTAATGCAATAAATTTCCACTACCACTAAATTTATTTTTTTTAAAGCAATAAATTTCCACTACCACTAAATTTGTTTTTTTTAATGCAATAAATTTCCACTACCACTAAATTTATTTTATTCAATGCACTAAATTTCCACTACCACTAAATTCGTTTTATTCAATGCATTAAATTTCCACTGCCACTAAAATGGTTTTATTTAGTGGTTAATTATTTCCATCAGCATTTAGTGGAAGCTGGAATATTGCTGCATTAATACTAAGTCGTTTAGTGGTAGTGGAAGTGATAATGCATTATAAATTCAATGCAATAAACCCAACTCTGATAATAAACGCCTTTAATGACCCCTTGAATTGAACTATTTTTTTTCCGAATAATACAACAAATTAATAATAAAAAAAATTATTTATGCAGACAGTACTCACATAAGTTGTTTATTTTCAATATACTGCCACTACAAACAATCATATAGATTTTATAAAATTTGGGTGTATTAGGCAGTGAAACTCGGCATAATTTGTTGAGTTAATATTTGGTTTTTGATTTTTGTCCATAGTGCTGCAGAGCTATATTTTTTAAAGATATTTTCCGAATATTTAGTAAAACTGCTGTTTGGAATGTGTCTGTGTTTTTCTTTATACTCGTATATCCTATTATCTGGAATGTACCGTAACAAGGTTAGATTTCCAGATATGCTATGGCAAAAGTTAAACTGCAATAAATTCTTTTAAGATTTCAGATTATATATGCAAGTATGTATGTATGCGAATATGTACGATAACACACAAATTAAACATTAAAAAAATATTTTACAAAAATAAAAAAAAGTGAACAAATCTCTGATATATTTATTTGACACACAAGAGGTGTGCTTTTGATTATTCATACATATCTGATTTTAAGAGTGCTTTGTAAGCTTCTCGTATATTTCATGATTCTGGTTTTTAAGTTATTGGAAACAAAAACACTTATAAAATGCTAGAGGATATTTTTTTTAATCTAAAATTGTACTTTAAGTGAACAAACTACAGTTAAACTCAGGTTTAGCGATTTATTCAATTAGTTGTGTGACAATAGCAGCGCCTGGTTTAATACTTCAGTAAAAATGTTATAGTAAGGAGAGCAAAATTTAAAAATACTTCATGTTGTTGTAGTGGTTACCATCTAAGATGACCCAGATTTGGCTTCTTTCGATTTAATCCAGTATATAATAGGCAGAACTGAAGTAAGGATTAAAAAACCTACCAACAACAACTTAGAAAAAGATCATCATCACTTTACAACAGATGGGGCAATTGCTGTTGATTATTTCAAGGGCCTTTGAGTGATCAAGTATATTTTCCCATTGACATAAGGCGCTCAATAGAACTATTGTACATAAACATTTATATCTTCAAAAACAATTCAATACAATGCCTGCATGAGTAGGGTCTTACATAAAAAAAATAGTAAAGAATTTGGATTTGGGTCTATCTGGTATGTGATGCAAATGGATTTTGATCGAAATTGAAATCGAATGATATTTCAAGTTGCTATAATTCCCAAATCCTTTCATATTTGGAATTCCTTTTAACTTTTAACTTTTGACAATTGCCACTACATTCTCGACTTGTACTTTAAAATTTTAAAATAATTAAAACAGATAAGTTTTATATGACTTTGAAAATACAAACATGCATAACATAACTGGCCTTTACAATCCTGTGTCACGATTACGGCCTAGCTTCTCGCAGCACTAATGTTATATGAGTCTATTTTTATGCATGAGGATCTACAGTTTAATGTCGACTCCCAACGACAGACTTGAGAGATGTTGTAACATTCAATGATGTGTAAAGAAAAGATATTGGATTGTCTCAGGTTTACATCTGCTACTTCCCAATAGGTGACGCTTTTATCCTGATCAATCGTTTTTTATTGACATTGGTTAAGGTGGACTGTCGGGAGCGGTTTCTTTGTAGATGGTGTTCTTGGAGGGGGGGAACCTCTTATTTTTAAATTATAATTTTGAAAAAACCGTAAACTAACTTTTTCATTTTTCACCTCTGCTGGGATTTGAACATGGGCCCTTTGAGTTTTTGTGCGATTTGATTTGATTATGGGAGTAGGATATTCAAAATCTTGAATTTCTGTTTTAATAAAAGTAAAATTCGTCCATAAAACCTATTTGCAAGGTGCAATATTTTTTTTAGATATTGCATTGAATATTTTAAAAATTGCCTTTTATTAAATGGTTTTCCTATATTCCTTATTTCCTTTTGTTAAATATAAATTTATTCGTAAAAGTAATTTATTGCGAAAAGCTAACAAACGCTGCTGTTCTTCAATTGTTTGACGAAAATCAATTCAAACACTAAAAGACATGCAATTGTACAAATTCCAACAAAAAACACTGAAAACAAATTACGAAAGTACAAGTCTGTTTCGCTTTTATTGTATATTTTTGATTACTAAGAAACAAAAGAAACCAAAAAAAAAAACAAAATTCTGAACTCCTTTTTAAGAGAATTAATAGTTTATTTGTTTACAATAAACATTTGATTTTTAATTTGTTTGTATCCGTCATACATCTTAACTGTCAGTCGAACAGTCAAACGGTTGCGGTCAGTCTTTGTATGTTATTTGATCATTTGGAGTGGGCAAGGTGTACCAATATATGACCACGATTTACATTATTCATATTTACTGAGTGTCAAAAATGTTTTTCTTAAATTTTTATGACTTTTTTTCTTTCCGTTTTAAGACCAAAAATAAAAACTGAAAATACTAAAAAAAACAAACGAAAAATTATTACATGACAACCAACTGCGCAAGGTTAAAATATCGATCAATGCACTGGCGATAAAATACAAAACAAAAAAACAGTAAGAAAAAAACAGAAATAATAAATAGGTATAGTTAAAAAAAGGAAACGGTTACCTGCCATTAACAGTACTCTCTTACCGCCTTTAAAACACAAACAAGTAAACAAGAATTCAAGAGGCCATTAGTAGAAATCGCATGTTTATGTTTTTGTTGCAAAATAAAATGCGTGAATTATTGTAGAAATTATTTTTCACTAAATTCTAAATGTAGAGGATGCAAAATTTTGATTTTCTAATCTGTTTCGTGATTTAAAAAAAGGTCAGCTTACCCCATTTTTGGCTACAATCCTTTCATTATTCAGAGGTAGTAATCGCCGTGGTCAAGTGGTTACTGTGTTGGCTTACTAAGACGATAGCTCAGGGTTCAAACCTCAGATCTGACATCTTTAAAAAAAAGAAATATAGAAAATAATATTTCTTTCGGCGACTACTTTTTAGCAGTCTTCTGGCAAAAGCTCTGAGAGTAACTGATTGCCATGAAAAAGCTTCTCAAGTCTATTGTTCGGAAACGACCTTAAACTGTAGGTTCTGGTACTCAAATAAGTAAAAATTGACACACAGGGTGCTAATGGCCAATTATGTATGTTCTTTAAAGCTGAATTTTTGCATCTATGGAGATATCTCTTCATGTTGTAAACATTTTTGTGGATCAACAGATGCTGTGTAGTTTATGTATTACAGACCAATTCTCACTAATTTTCTTGCCCATCGCCAAAATATTGCAGTGGCTTCATTACCAATGGCAGTGCTACATATAAAAAACTTAGATTTTTACTACAGAATAATAAAGCTTTGGTTTTCTTTTTCTAAAGGCATTAAAAAATTATATTCACCATTAAAACATTTTGTTACCAATACTTAAAGGAACCTATAATGCTGCATAATTTTATATCGTAGTGCTAAATTTTATTTAACCAAATTGCAAATCAAAATTTTTGAGTCATAAACCGTTATTAAAGTGGCAATTAAGTTGCTCTTATTCTGACTTAAACGTTCTGTAAAAAGTAACACAAAACTTATAACGTATGGTGGTATGTCTGTCCATATGTTATGAATGTTATGATTGTTCTTAAATTTGAAATTTTTTTTTTATCTTTTAGCGAAGGTGCGGGTGCTTATGGTGCTCGCATTGTGCCAAAATTTTGTTTTATCCAAAATCATTTGGGCTGCAGCATATGCTGGTGGTGTGTCTTGACATGAACTAATAAGCGTGTGTGTGTGTTTTTTTTTCTCTTTTTACACATTTCAGTTAAAGATTTAATACCAATATCGTCCGTGGTAATACACTTTTTGTGCATTAAAATTTTTGTTTCGCCTGCTCTTGTTTTTGCCTTTTTTCCTAATGGCCAACTTACGACAATAGATTGGTTCACGTTCAATTTATATTTCTTTGTTTTTAATGTATTTTGAATAAAATGATTGAAGTTGAGATTTATGGGTTTTTCAACGACAGTAACTGCATTAACAACAGCAACAGCAAAAACATCGAATGCTAAAAAAATGTTGTATTTCTGTTTTTTTTTCCTATTTTTTTGTGAAGGAATAGTCAACAAAAATAAAAGAAGAATAAAGGAAAACTCACAGTGAAACAAAATGTTAAAAATTTTGTATTTATTCTTGTATTGCTGGTTATAAGAAAAAATGTTGATTTGTAATTAATGCACTTTAGGTAAAACGACCATATTTTCTGGCTAAAGTTAAATATAAGAAATCATTGTATGAATTTTAATAGCCTAAGATCCTAATATACTGGTATTTTTATGAGAATTAACATCCGTTAAGGAATATGTACAAACACTAGCAGAACTGAACTAGTTTTCGACCCAGCTACGAAAGGTCTCATCAGGTCTCATCTCATCATCGTAGCTGGGTCGAAAACTAGTATAATATAAGTATAATATAGATCTATTAAATATTCGAATTTATTTCGAAAAATGTATAATAATTATAAGAAATCATTGTATAAAAATGATAATTAGTATACGAGAGTTTCTGAGGTTAAAGATTTCAGGCAGGTAGGTAGGTCAAATGGCTAGTTAATAGAAAACGTGATCAATTATTTACAATTAGCACAAGGTGCCATTTTGAAACCATTGTAGGACCAAACTGAATTCACCTAAAATAGGTAAAGAGCTACAGCCAACCAGACCTGCCTATAAAGTGGAGTAAAGCAAAGGGGTCTAGGTTCGCACATTGCGCCAAGCTATCGAATAAAGGCACCCCTAAAGCATCAATCGTTTGGCTGCCAGACCTGGGCAATCACAAAGGAAATGAACTACAGTCTCACTCTCAGAAGTATTCCCGCAACTTCTGCAGTGCGGATTAAAGGGCAGGTCCAACCTCTCTGCATGTGTACCAATAGCCAGTGACCCGTATACACAGCTAAAAGTCTGGACATCGAATGACGAGGAATCCCCAAGATTCCCAGAGTTCTACCGCGGTTATACCGATTTAGATTTTTATAAACACCAGAATACGAGAGATATTGAGGTTACCGATTTCGAATTTTAGAGAAAATTTTTCAAATTCAAAGTGGCGGACCTATATTCCATTTAAAAATTTCTTCTGATTTGCATAAGTAAAACTTATAACTGTGTAAAATGCGAATTTTTAATTAGACGGTATTAAAAGTCGAACGACATGTCAAATTTTTGTGTAGAAGAGAAAGAATAGTATCGTGTAAACTGGATAAGTAATGAGAGCGTACGACATTAGGAGAAAATACGGATGAGAATTTGGCAGTCGTACGACTCTCTTTGTTTTTTGAAATTTTTTAAAAACCCATCACATTTCAGGGATGCATTTTTATGTTTTTGTTTTTGTTTATGTTAAATGTATTCACAATATGAAAAAATTATTTCTTTCGGCGACTACCTTTCAGTAGTCTTCTGGCAATAGCTCTGGGAGTAATTGATTGCCATGAAATTGTAAATTTTGTGAATATATAATGTTTTAATTTTACTTTATTTTGTTATTTTACCAACCGTGTAAACGTAAAAAAATCTGTCGTAAGGTTTTTACTCTCATTTTTAGTATACGGAATTTCATAATATTTTCTTTTTGATTTTACGTACGTAAATTATTACCGTCTAAACCCGCCTTAAGTAGTAGTAAAATAAATAAGAACTGATTTTTATTTTTAGAACTGCCACGAAGAATCTCTAATATTGATAACAATTTATTGCCAATTTATCTGAACTACATGTCAAAACAAAAAAAGCAAATCTCTTTTTGAGTTGAAGAGGCAGCGAAATATCGAAAATAAATATTTAAAATTAAAACAGACCTTAAGCTCAAGAAGAGATTTATTATTATTTATAAAAAAAGAGGTCAACAAATAAATAAGGAAAACACTTGATAAATATATTAATTTACAAAAAAAAAAAAAAAAAAAATAAAATCACATATGAAACCATAAATTAAATATGTATGCAATATATTAAAAAAATAACAATATATAAAAAAGAAATGTCAAAATCAAACACTTAACCATCATGTGTTGGGTGTGGTTCGTAATCATGGTTCAGAGAGCGAATCAAATGATTCACATTGTACTATTATTGGGATTACAGGGTTTGTGGTGATGATAGCATTGTCATATTTTTTTTTTGGTTATTGGCCATCAGTTAATAATATTTAGCTCGTATTTTTTTTGAGTAAATTTTCTTTCTTTGCTGTCACTGTGCCATCATAATAGACCAACAAAGGTGTGGTTAAACCTTAATATTCTTGATTTTTATATTTTTTTTATTAATTTGCAGTCATCAATGACTTGTTTTTTTTTAATTCCATTTCTAGATTTTCAAATTGTATAATTTTAGAATAACTTTTTTTTTATTTTTTTAGTGGAATGTGGGTCTAAGATTTGTTTTATTATTTTTATTCTTTATTATTTTTTTTTGTTTGTTGTAAAAAGTTACAATATTTTTTTCACAAATAATTTCAATGCATGCACCTTTTTAAAATGTATTTTTAAAAGCCTGGAAAATTAAAATTTAATTAAAAATTTAAAACAAAACAATGCAATAGAAAATTTGTTTATCTGTGTTAAAAATATCTCTGTTCGTTTATTATTTTTTAAAAGAAAAACATTTTCTTTTAAAAACTTAATAAACAATGATGCATAAATTTAATTAAAAATAAAAAAGGAAAGCCATGCCATGATTCTTTTTTCTCTTTTTAAAGTGAAAGAAAGTTCATGGAGAAATATTTCATACTCCTATCATGTCAATATTCATTTTTACCACAAACTACGACAACAGCATAAATGACTGGGTGGATTGTCTGGTCTAACTGATGCTGCTCTGCAATTATTGATATGCTGATCATTACAGATTCTTTTAAAATGCAGTTTTGAATTGGTTGTCGTTGTTTGATTTGCTTTTCATTTTGTGTCAACAACCACCAAAATGGTTAAAAAAAAAACCACACACTTTGTTTTTACTCCTATATGTATATCATTTTGTTAATAATTTATCTTTTTTTGTATAAGTATATATTGTTTTATAAACAAAAGTTTTCACAGTCACCCACTGCATGTCATATGCTGTTGTTCGTATTCATACGATTAAGATGTCAAGATTGAAATTTGAAATGAACAGCAAGTCTTGTGTCGAGAAATGAAAGTGATACAGTGACATTGAAATGTTATATATTTGGTTTTTGTTGTTTTCTATCTCGGTTTTAATGAACTGTATGAATGGCATAAATAGACTCAATTAAATAAAGAAAACTTTAATTAAATCAGATATACATTTCTTATATTATTATGTACATACATACATATGTATGTATATGTATATGATGGCTCCTACAATTTGTAAGAGTATAAGAGAAAGGGTTAATATTTGTATGTGGTTAAAATTGTGATGTTATTAACGAGATAAAACGCTTTAAATTTAAAAAGTAAAAAAACTATAGTTTTAAATATTGTAACTTATTAACATAAAAAGCGAATTATCGAGATATTAGAAGGATATGTGTTTTGCATACAAAAAAATTTGAGTGTGTAGGTCCATTTATTTTTTATAAAAAATGGTGGTAATCACTCATAGTTGCAAACACCCTTTTAAGTGTTGCAAACGTAGCAAACCATGTAAAACAATAACAAGATATAACCCTATCTGCTACGACTACTTGTTTGCAAGGTTTGTAAGGACGTCTGCAACGAAGGGTGATTATCGCTAATATTTTACAATACCCTCTCATAGGCATTTAAACGATAAGTGATTTCGTAAAAACATATTATAGGCTGTCACAGTACTCTAGTGAGTAGCATGAGTCATGGGTTCGACTCTCACCAACTACTTCGGTGTCTTGCACTTTGCCAAGCGTACCCAGCAAAAAAAGTGCTTACCAATAAGTTATTTTGTAAGGGAGAAATTGTGTTCAATCACTTACCCGTACCCATTCATAATGTATGATCTTTATATGAAATGAGACGCTAAAATGTAATAGAAATGCAAAATCTATTACAACCAGCCAGCAAATAGTACAAAATAGTAGTACTTTATCCTATAGCATATTTGAAAGCTTTAAGGTGTGAAAAACCATATGAAGCATCCAATATTACTTACAATTTTATTTACATACAAACATATGTATATACATAATTGGTCATTACAACCCTGTGTCAGGGTTACTACCTAGCTTCTCGCAGCAATCATGTTGTGTGTGTAAATTTTTATCCATGAGTACCGGGACCTACAGTTTAATGTCGACTCCGAACGACAGATTTGAGAAGCTTTTTCATGGCAATCAATTACTCCCAAAGCTTTTGCCAGAAGACTGCTGATAGGTAGTCGCCGAAAGAATTAACTTTTTCATATTTCTTTCTTTTCAAGATGTCAGAGCTGAGATTTGAACCCGGCGCTATCGTCTTAGTAAGCCAACACACTAACCACTAGACCACGGCGGCTACAATTTTATTTACTGCTTCCAAATTGTAAAAACTATCTGCTGGGTATCGTCTTCCACACATTGCTGCCTCCCAGCATAAAACTTTTAACATTTTGAAGCCACTGCTTTTATTGATAGATTTTGAACTCACTGTTTTGATAATCAATATGTTTTGGTGAGTTGTGATCGATCCATATTTAGCTCAGTTATACTTTAGGAAATGGTACAAAATGTGGAATTGTTTCTACTATTTGTGGACTTCGAAAATGTTTTTGACACTCGACAATACGGAGCCATATGGAACTTATTAGAGAGCTGTACATGAATGCTACTTGTCGCATACAACACGCAGATGCTGTAAGTGTAAGTACATGAGTTGAAGCGTGGGAGTTTGACAAAAGTGCCCACTAACTGTACAGTCTTTACTTTGTAATGTGCAAGAATTGAATGGCGTCTGAATAACAGCCTTAAAACCCTCAATTATGAGGACGTCGCGCAATTTTGAAGACATGAAGATGAAGCTGCAACAAGTGGCCTTAGCAGCACAAACACAATATTACAGAGTTTTACCCTACAACAGCAAGATATGGGATATCTAAAAACATAGAGGCCCTATGCATTCTTTAGAGTACATATGTATGTTATACACATCGTCGTGCTGGAGTTTAACAGCATATTTCACAATGTCGAGTGAGTACTCTGTTTCGCTTGCTGGGCGAAAAAAAAAATTGATTTTGGTTTCTCTACATCGAATAAGAACAACGTAATGACTTTTATACAAAAATCAATTTCACAATGTCGAATGCAGTGAAGGCAAATGTCAAAACGAGTCACTTGCCTTTTTGCTTTCGAAATAGTTTTATACACATACAAAGACATACATTTCTAAAACTGCAAACTGTACAATAGATATGTAAAAACAGATCTTAGTTTATTTTCTATTTTTAAAGAAATTAATTAAAAATGTTCATGTGGCATCACTTTATTTTTACGATACTTAAAAAACAATAGTAGTGACTCGTAAGAGCAAGGGAAAGACATAGAGAAACCCATAATACCTTTCTTTCGCTCGGTGACTGTAAGTGCTCTAACCGCCATTTTGAATATCTCGAGTTAATGATTCCACTTTAGGTTTTCGACCCCCAAATTTATCAAATCTGCAATCCGTTTTCCGCTATCCCGTCCAGTTTCTGAGATAAATAGTGTCTGTTTTGTTCTATATCCTTCAATCCAGATTTTTTTTGTGTTCTTTTTAATCGATTTTCTCAGAACGCATTTTCGGAACATAGAGCGTTTAAACTCCCGCACCACGATACTCGTATATGTATACTTTACAGCACTTTCGCTTATATGTAAAAACTTACAAATAAAAACATACATACATATCACGTACTTTTATTCTTAGATTGCTATTGCAAAATTAATGTTTCCTGTGCTGTCTTATGCTCATGCGGCGAACTAAATCATTATTTCGGAAAAAGTAAAACAGGCTTTTAATTAAAAAACATATCGTCGCGCGGGAGTTTAAGTGCTCTATACGCCATTTTTTAAATCTCGAGTTAATGATGCTAATTTAGGTTTTTGACACCAACATTTTTAAAATATGCAATCAGTTTTCGGCTATTTATCTCTGAAACTTGACGAGATATCCTTAAACGGATTACAGATTTGAAAAATTTGGGGTCGAAAACCTAAAGTGGCATCTTTCACTCGAGATATATAAAGAATATGAAATGGCGGATAGAGCACTTAAACTCCCGCACGACGATATGATTTTAAAACTAAATTGCAGTGTAGGATACCCTATAGTCTTCGTTGCCTATTCATATTGAATATGAAATTGTTAAGTCTGATTTTTAATCTAAATGATTAATCCCCATTTTCGAAAATACACAGAAACAGATAAGCAGATAAATAATCTTCCGCATTATTTCTGTTGTATTTTTTATATTTTTTTAATTCATTAATTTTATTTTAAGTATTTATTTAAAAATTTAAAATAAAAAATATAGATATTTTGTTATATTTAATATAAAAAGCAAAAAATTTCTTTAAAACTAATTAATGACTGTGAGAAAAATCTCCAAATTAATGTTTCATGAACATACTACGGGTATGGCAATTGCCTGGTTAAACAATTCAGTTTAAAAGAAAAAAATCTTAAAAATACTTTTACTATTTAAAGTCAACTTGGCTGAGATTATTTTCAATTTAAAATTATATTTTGATTTGTTTTGACTTTATTTGATTTACAGAGTTTTTCAAAGTTTTTGCTCAAAAAACCGTTTTTTTTTTTACGAAATACGCCTTAAAATTTAAAAATGATTTTTTCTTTTAATGGAAAATCAAGAAATGAAATTAAAAAAAAGAAACTTCTAAGAGTAATGGTGCGTAATCAATCGATAAACTATTTGTAGGTTGGGCTTTTTATATATAAAAACAAAAAACAAAAAACGTTCCTTTATGTTGAGGTGTTGACAGAATTATGAACAAATTGAAAGTAAGAAAACGTAGAATGTATTAAAAATGAAAAAAGTGTCAAATTGTCAACAAATTGAAACATAAAACGTGTAATTAAGTTTGTCAAAAAAGATAAATAAAAGATAAAACTGTTCTTTTTTTTGTTTTGTTTTAATAGTTTATATAGTATTTAAACAATTTTATTTCTGACGTTTAACTATAAATTTCAAATATAAAATCATTGGTAGGTTGTCAAAGAAAAAGTCAAATCGATTTTTTTACAAGTTTGATAGAGAACTTAATTAAAAAACTAGTGAACTATGATAAGGACACACAACATGACTCAGTGGGCTTTTAAAAGAAAAAACTAAAACTTGTCGTTTTACTTTTAATCCAATAATTGCCTTGGCCTAATGTAATTCTAAAATATAAGTGTATTTGTATTTTAAAGAGTGTTTATATGCCTTAAATAGTATAATTTAAGGTGCTTTGGTTTTAACGATAAATCAATATTTTTTGGTTTTAATACGAAAGGAGCATAAAAGAAATATATTTACTAAGAGTCTTAAAAACCTAGACCTATGCAGCTAAACGACTGCAAATGCAAATGGTTTCAATTTTATTCTGCATCCCCCAAAATTCCTTTTCAATATCTTTCTATTATGATTTCTACCCGGTTCATCTCTCTTTAACGTCCAGCAGTAATCTGCCATCATGTTTGCGTTCCACTTTACTTGGTATTTGCTCTCCATAGCCATAATACCTTCTCCTTTACTTCACCACATCATATTGCATTATCTTCGTCACATTCATAATTAGAATCTACAGCCTTTTGATATAGTGATGATGTCGATTCTGCAGAACAAAATAACGTTTGGAAATCGCAATTTTGAAGTGTAAGTAAAATCGCTGAGTGAACACTAGAATAAGCTATTCGGGTTTTATTTTTACCATTAAAGCCTTTCGTGTTTGTATAGCTAAAGTAACAATAGGGTTTTTTGGTTCCATCCAAACCATTGTACGTTTATCTCCACATGACCATTTACATAGTTCACGAACACAAGTTAAACACATTTTATGCGGCACCCATGTCTTGGCTTTTTAGCTTGATTTTTAAATATCTTTCATACAATTCTTCGATAGACTTAGAAATATTGTGTAATTGTTTCCGTATTACATAACTTCCACATATGTAACAGACGTTATCTTCAGAATTACTACATTTGCGAGTAGAGTAGGAAAATAAACAAAACGAAACGTTTGATCTCATTTTGTTTTGTTTTTTTTACAATGAGTAAAACAGAAATAAAACAAAAATAGTGAGAACGACTGTCCCATTTAGTTTTGTATATTGTTTTTGTTTTGAGCACTACAAATACACTAACTCGAATGTGCGAAGGTAGAACAAAAATTAATGAGAAGAAAAAGAAAAGAAGATGAGAAAAAAGAGCAATTTATACGAATGTAACGGAATAACAAAGCAAGCACAAGAGTGAATAGCGAATTGTTCCGTTTGCGCTCTTTCTCATTTAGAAAGTATTTGTTTTGGTTTTGCTCATGTACAATACGATTAAAAAAAATTTGAAAAGTTTAAGACTTTGTGGTAACGTTTGCGAAATGTTTTGTTTGTTTGCCCACTCTGTTTGCCAGAAGCCATTTGCCTTATTTAATTCCACACAAAAAAATATGATTTTAATGACCTTTTATGATAGATGAATATGTAAACGCCATTATTACTAGTAGCATGCACCGTTATTAAAGAAATTTGAAATTAACACAACAATACGGGGTAATACTAAAAAAATAGTTATTTTCTCAGAAAATTATGTGATAGTTTTTTTTTCCTGGTATTATTTTCGTAGCATACCATAATTAGTTTTTTAAGGGAAATGTAATGTAATAAATGTTTCTGACACTGACCTGGTGTGAGTTAGAGAGTAAATTGGTTGCGGAAGACTGAAGGAATGAAGGAGCGAGATGACTCTTGTATTTACGAATTCTGTGGTACTTCTTTACCTCTCTCTTTTGGAAGTGTACTTATGTTGGTCCTTTAAGTCCGGCTAAACTGAGATAGGCTAGTGAATCCACCAGAGGTTTCATGGTGTTCTCTACATCTATGCTCCCTTTGGCGTTTTCTATATCAAGAGTGCGTGACTAGATGGCGACTCTTACTGAATTTCAGGTGTGGGATCTATGCTACCAGAATGATTCTAGTTTTTAGCGAATTTCGCACCATATACTTATAATTATTATATTAATTTTCTTTTTGATACTTTTTGCGTACAAAAGACTTAAGACCCAAACTTGATTGCTTTTCATGTACTTGTCACTATAATGCTCAATAAAGACTCCAATATTTAAATTTAATCATCTTTCATGTTCTATGTTTCTATGCTACATTGGGGAAGAATCTCTTTAGGTATATGGGTTAAATGAGTCTTGGTGGTCCCGTCCTGTGAACCGAAACCGAGTTATTTTGTATTTGAATGAAATTCAAATTGCTGTAATTTTAAGATGTGACAGGATTTTATTATTACTTTTATTCATACGCTTAATGAACATTAACCAAACTTGTTTAGTTATCAAAATTTTAAAATAATTGGCGCAATGAAATTGCAATAACACTCGGAACCAGTGTATGGTTGTTAAAAGTTAACAATTACGATTGCCAATATCTAAAATTCTAATTAAAATTAAATATATTTTTATGCATTGTGCATATATTGTAGCATATAATTATCATATTAATTTTTCTTTAGAACTTTAATTTTATAGGTAAATACAAAAGACTTAAGACCCATACTTGGTGATTATTTCATATAAAACTTGCCACTATAACGCCCCTATTAACAAACAAATTATTAAATGCGTTCATGTTCTAACAGTTCTAAACTGAAGGTATTAAATATGTGTAAATTGAAGGTTTAAAGAATTTGTCACTTAAACAAGTGCTAAAATGATACATTCTATCTATCATAAAATCGACAGTTATTTTCTTTCACTTCTTTTTTTTCACTTACAAGTACATAATGCTGTGTGCCATAAATCATTTTGAAACAGCACATAAATATTGGAAATAATTAGAATTTAGCCCCCACATATTAATCACAAATAATTGTTAATATTTATAATATTAAACTTAATTAAAATAAGTCAATAGCGATTAGTTTTTAAAGAAAAGCACAAACATATTTAAATACAAGTAATAAGGAAATGTTTTAAGCCTATAATTTTCTTAATTACTTGTATATTTTAATTAAATGTGTATTTAACTACAGATGTAGGTTATGAATATTTGTTGTTTTTCTTTTTGTCTTTTCATCACTACATTAAATATTAAATTTTTTTTCATTTGCCAACAATTGCCAACAAAATATGGTGTTTTTTTTTTTTTCGTTTATATGCTAAATATTGCCACATTGATTTGCTGCAACATTTAACAAAAATGTGTCACTTGGTCTTATGTAAAGTTGTGGAAAAACATACATACATACACACACGAGTAATATGTTACCAACAATATCTTGTAAATTTTGTGTGTTTGATGCCAAAAACGTAGAAAAATGTTTGTTATTCAATAATTGTTATTGTTGTATTCGAACATTTTACAAAGTATTTCAGTAATTATTTGTTCTTCGCACAGTATGATGCCATATGAAGTATGTCTGTTGGCAAAGATCTACACATAAATACAGTGGGACATAAAAAGGATTTTTTTTTTAAATTTTTTTAGTGGCTCTATAATAACTCACCAGTACAATATGTATTCCACCTTTTCTTAAAATTTTAAATGCTCACGAAAGAACTCGGCAAAAACGTTGTAACCATGGAGGAAATTTGCTTTGTAAACATTAGAAAAATTGTCTAACGTGAAAATCGCTTAACGTGAACAAGCTTTTGTTTACATTGACTACTCTGTAACGTGAACAAACTCAGAAAGCTCTATAACGTGAATAATTTTTTTATTGCATATGACTTTGATATCACAATTAAAGCATTGTTTTACTAACTTTTATGGTGTGCTTAGCTTGCCAATGTTTCTTGTGTTGATGGCACCACTGAAATCCATGACATTTGAGCAAAAAAAAAAAAAAAGTAGATCACCACCATTATTTTCTCAAGATCTCGCTTTGTTTATAAGCCGTTGGTATCATTGGATCGTGCTTTTTCAAAGATGACGAAGGTAAAGATGACGCTATTGGCAATGGCGGGCGCTAACATGCTATTATTATAATTCTTTTTTCTCAAAATGGACTTGGCTGACACTTGCTATATGTCAGCGCCGTACAATTAAAAGACAAGTTTGGTTTGTTACTTTATAATTTTGGTAATGACTATTAGCAGTCTTCTGGCAAAAGCCCTGAGATTAACTTATCCCTTTCAGACCGTGATGCATCGATTGTGCGGGTGGGTTTAGGTCTCACTATTTTCGTTTGTATTTGATCAACATCAAAAAGAACGACATGCATCGATTGCGCTGATTGTTCTTTATATTTGTTTCTCACACTATTTTGCTATTCGATTTATCATTATTTAAATTATTTCAAAAATCTTGCGTCAGATTTCAGTTTTGTCAAAATGAGTGGAAGGAACAATTTGTGTTTACAACTACAAAAGTACTAATGGCTAATAAATAGTGAATTGGGCACATTTTAACTAAAAAAAATATAAATTTTAATGTTTCAAACCATTTGAAGTCATTTGATGCAATAAATATGCGTTTCAGTTAAAAAGGTTAACGAGTGCATCAATTGTGTGTGTGTCCTGAAAATCCTTAATGATATAAAAATGGTAAAATCTAAACATTGATTATATTTTCGTACGATATGGAGACCATATATTTCAAAAACCAGTAAAAAATTCCCATTAATTTAGTGGCAGGTCTGAAAGGGTTATTGCCATGAACAAGCTTCTGCCTTTCGGAGTCGACGTTAAACTGTAGCTCTTGGTACTCATGAACAGACAATATGGGTTCTGTGAGAAGCTAGGCTGTAACTCTGCAAAATGCTTGTGATGGCCAATTATGTATGCACATACTTATGTATGAATTTTTAACAATTGGCCGCCTATAGGGACAAGCCTGCAGTGTTTGACTTACTGAAAACCAATATTGAAGAATTTATTCGTGAGACATCAGTTGTTGGGAAAAATTGGCCAAAATTGGACCCAGCGTATGAAGTATTTAAGTCATAGCCGTGGCAGCATTTGCATGAAATCAATTTGCAATATTAAATCATACAGATCGTTGTGTCGACTCAAATAAAGATTTCATACATTTGTCTAAATTCTATCAAATTCGAAAGGTCTTTAAATAGGTTCTATTACATATCGTCGCAAGAATTAAAGAACGCTGTAACTGACAAAAAACTTTTATGAAAGTAGAAAGAGGACACTGGTATTCTTCAAAACGCAGATGGCGTAAGTGAATTTCTTTTCATCATAGAAATCTGAGACCGGGACCAATCGATGCGTATTTTTTTTTTGATAAAAATGATGCAAAAAGAAAACGTATTTCCGATTTTTTGTCAGTTACAGCGTTCTTTAATTGTTGCGACGATATGTATATGACAAGAAATTTAGAGAAATTGTGAAGACTGTTTGATATACACACATATGTACATGGTATTACTTGTAAGTGAAAAAGAAAAGTAAAAATTTTAAGAACAAGTTTATTTTTGTCAACAGTGATAAAGGAAAAACCGTATGAAAACAGGATAAGGTGTGCGAAGTGATTAAATTTTAAATTTTATTGCTGTCCCCAGTCAGACATATTCAGTTTCTATTTGGTACTCTCTATACTCATAATATGACAAAAGCATATTGCTTAGAAAAAATTATTAAAAAACAAGAAGAAACAATGTAATAACAGTGCGCCAATCAGGATGTATAATTCATTGTTTATTAAATTTTGTCCTCCAGTTTTGTTTCGTTCCTTTTAGTGTTGAAAGTTTAACATCCAGTAGTAGATAACGATGTCACTGTACTGTTAATGACAGCAGACTTTTGTCTATTGTAATCACTAGCTATGCATCTACAATATTTATCGCTCTTGGATTAAATTGTTTGTCTATATGCATATACTATCTGCCCTGTAAACTAGAGTATACTGTTGACACGGGCGTGATGTATTACATTTTTTTATACAAAAAAAAAAAAAATTAAAAAGAAATAAAAACAAACAGATGTATAGCAATTGACATAAATAGTAGCAGAGTTAATAGTAAAATGAAATATTTTTGTGTTGGCATAAATTAATGAGCCTGAAATTATTTGTATAGACAGACTTGTTCTCTTTCTTTTTTCACAAACTTTTAACATTATCTTGTCGCTTTTAATTTGATTGATTTTGGTTTAAAAAAACGAAATAAAAACCAAATCTAAATGATTAAGACAATAGAAAAAAAAACATTGTTTGCACATTAAACGTGTCATATTAACGTTTTTATTAGCAATTCAATAATTTCTTACTTCTGCTGGTTTAAAAATATATGCTGGAGAAGTGGTAAATGATTTTGTTTAATTGCTATCGTGTTTTGTGAAACTGTTTACAATACAAGCAATTCGCGTTCATTTAATATAAAACTCAGTTGATAATCCATTAAATCCAGTTGGGGAAAAAACCAAGAAATCACAAAAACGTGACACCACCCTCATTAACACCCATGATTTACATTTAATTTCTGTTTTTTATTTTTTATTTTTAGTTTAATGTTTTATGTCTATGTAACTCGGATTCTTGCATTTCATCGTTAAAATGAATTAAAATGATTTTGTTTTTAGCGTGTTTATGGTTTTATTTTTGCAATTCGATTTTGCCAATAAACATGACACAAGTGAATGTTTGAATTATTGTTTTTTATTTTTTTAATGCAAACAGTTTGGAATTTGTATTTGTATTTCCTGATGATAAAAATTATATTATCAGATGAGAATGCAATTAAAATTGCTAAAAGAATTTAAAGATATTTTTTCTTATTCAAGAATTTTTATATCAAAATTAAATATTTCAAAGTGTGTCGCACCAAGCATACATATTTTTTTTAAATGGAAAACAAAGTCGTTGCTTTTGTGCTTTCATGAAAATTTTACTACACTCACAATTTCTTAATAACACACTCATTCACCTCTTAATAACACACAACTCAGTGCTGCGAGAAGCTGGGCCGTAACTCTGACACAGGGTTGTAATGGCCAATTAAGTATGTATGTATGTAGTATTTTTTTTATTGAGACCAATACTCAGAGGTAAACCCCTATTAAATGCTGTGCATTGTATTAGAATTTACATGAAAAGGACAGTGCATAAGGACAACAGAACATATATTTTGTTGTCTTTTTTTATTATTAAGCGCCTTAGGAATGAGAAAAATTGATGTGAATTGATCATTCAAAGGCCAGTGTTATACCTTCACCTTTGAATGATCAACAGCGATTGCCCCATCGTTGCATGTTGATTGTGTGGTGAGTGCCTTCTCTAAGTAGGTTTTTAGCTGTTATCTGCTACTTCCCAATAGGTGGCGCTTTTCTCCTGATCATTCGTTTTTTTTGTCAAAGTACACCAAACTCAAATCAAGTAAATTTAATTTGAAATCTCTTTGAAAATCTATAGTGTTTACACCGACATTTTTTGACAACTAGCAGGATTTTATTTTCATAAAAATAACAGCGAATACAGAAATAAATAAATGAAACAATTTTTTTTCTTATTATTTGATATTCAATTAAAAAATAAATAAATAAAACAATTTTTTTCATATTATTGTATATTCAATAAAAAATAATTCAAAAGTCTTGAATTTATTTTCGTTTTAGTTTTATGTGGCACCTTTCAATTTTCAGTTTCTTAGTCCGGATTTACAATGTAGAAATTGAAAGACAGACAGGCGAAGTGATGAAAATGTGATGAATGTACATAGTACAAGAATGTTTGTACAGGACATTTTTCCTTTTGCTTTTCCACTTTTGTAGTTTTTGCTTCTCCTGTTTATCTTCTAAATTCTATATGGTAAAAGTTTTAGGCAAGAGCAAAAGAGAATTGAAAAATTTCTGCCCTTCAATTTCCACATTGTAAATTCCGACTTACTGTAGTTTTGTATTTTTTAGTACAACTTAAAAAAAAATACAGAGTTGTCGAAATCTAGTAACGAAGTAGATTTTGTTTTATATTGGAAATCTAGTAAAGAACGACTAGATTTCAATTGAAATCTGGTAATTAGTTGATTTGAGTTTGGTGTAAATGCACTATAAGGTGGAATAAAGTGGAAAGTCAGGGAACGGTTACTATGTAGATGGACTTCTTGGAGTGGGGGGACCTCTTATTTTTTATATTATAATTTTGAAAAAACCGCAAACTTTTTTGAGTTTTTGTGTTTTTTCATTTCTTTAATCTTTTATTTATTTTATTTATTATCACTTGAAAAATGTTTTACTTTTTTAGTAAATTATAAAATATAAAAATACAAAATGAACTCAATCAGCTGTTCTTTGATTGTGTGTATTAGTTAGACAGGTCGCACATTGGAAAAGTTTTCTTTGCAGAGTTTTAAGTTTGTGGGTGAGAAGAGAAAGTCCAAGGGGGAAAGTACAGACTTTGTCGTAATTGCAAAGCTGCTTTGTTCTTTGTTCGTAGCAGTAAAAAACACAAGCAACAATATGTAAAACAGACAACGATAAAACAAAATTTGCTAATGTCGGCAGCGAACAAAAGTCACGAGAATGTGTGAAATATAACTTTCCTATTAAACGTAACGATATGTGAAGAAATTAAATAGATATTTACAAGATATTTACAAGATATATGCGATAATAATTTTGTGTTATAAAATCTAGACTTGATTGAAGGCATTTATGACAAAAATGTATGTAAGCAAAAGTCGACATCATGAAACAACTTTAAATCAATTTGACTTTTAATCAATAATAGGTGAAATCTATTGAATTGATTTTTCTTAGGGGGACAGTAAAGCACTAGCTTGTTATGTTTTGTACATATCGTCATATTAAGGGCAAACGGAAGTAACTACACAAAATTTCGAAATTGAGTATTTTATTGACTATAGTTCGTTTTAGCAAAATTTTAAATTCCATAACCTTACATTCAAACTCATTTGTTGTAAATAGGGATGCCAATCCTTATATCACAAGGCTGAAAATTATATGATTTTCGGAATTTACAAAATGTTTGATTTTAAGTTTTTTAGCTTCTCCTGTAAAAAAACAAAACGTGTAGTTATATCCGTTTGCATTTAATATGACGATATATATGTAAGCTCATTATGCATATGAGTATAAAAGGTGTTCAAATTCTAACGATAGACTGTCATATAGGTTTAAAAATTATATTCAACTTGTTGACATTTTATGATTTGATTTCTTTTGAAAAAAGAAAATAGCAAAGATTTATTGAGTGTTTTATGACACTTAATTGTTGTCATTTGTAGCTGTTATTTTAAATAAAATTATGATTTATTTCTAATAAAACATGTCATTAAATAAGTGTTGATATTATTAAACATTTTCTTAATACCTATTCCATTTATATTTACATTTTTATTAAAATATAATTAAAATTAAAAATTTATACAAATTAATAGCTAACCAGCGTACTTTGAACGAAAAAACAAATAAACCGTTAAAACATGCTATTCAAAGTTGAGTTGAATAAAGGATTTCAAGTTTTAAACTTAAATAAGTATTTCGTTTACAAGTCTATGCAAAAACTACACTTTTATGTTTTTTTTCCAATATAGGCAACTTAGTTATTTTGTTTTTTATTTTATACATAAAATGCAAAAACAATACAATCACCTGTTAGTTTTTTTTAGAAAAAAAAAAAAAAACAATCAATGCTGTAATAAAATTGCGAATATTATCAATAATTATAAGCTGTGGGTGTTGTACTCGTACTATACATAATTATGCAAATTAGACTTTAGCTTCTACAGGCAGTTGAATTTTAAACTTTAGAAAACACTTTAGAAAGTGTTCGTTTATGGTTTTCACGGGTACTAAAACAGTCAATTAGTGAACAGGCTATAACAGAGACATTTTTTAACATTTTTATTGACCCTTTTTAGGTAAATGGTGTTTAAATTCACAATTAGTTCTGCTTTATTATTCTTATTTATTAATTGTCTTTAATTTATATATAATTTTTATATTTATTTTTCCAACGATTTTGTTTTGTTTTCTAATGTTTCTTGTAGAAACCTTTAATTAAATGTTTTATGGCTGCTGAGTAAATTAAAATTAAAAGTCGCCAATAATAATTTTTTTTATCTTGTTATTGGCAATTACGGATACAACTGGGTAAGTGATACAAATCTGTTACTGTTAACTCAGAGAATAATTTTTTTTAAATCATAATTTTAATAAAGATTTTTAAAATGTTATAAACAATGTATATAACTGCTATAAGACAACAGGGACACATATTACTAAAGTGTATTGCCTGTATTCATAAAAAGCAAAATAAATAATTTTAAAGCCAAATTTTCCATACAATTTCTTTCTAAAAATAATTTCAAATCTATTTTAATTTAGGGTAAAAAAATAAAAATTGGAAGTTTTGTGTTCTATTCAAATTATTTTTTCAGAGAATTAATTATAGCAGTATCTAAATATAATATATGAAAACCATTTAATCCATTTCACTTTCTTTATTGTTTAAAGCTTCAAATGGAACATAAAGATTTCTTTTATCACCTATCCGAAAACTCATAAAAGTGTGATATTTACCATCTATGGGTGGTAATAGCGACTCGCAGTTCAGTTAGGTCATGTGTCTACTGACTGTGAGACAAAACTTAATCATGCGAGAGGTGGACGCTGCTCCAGTACAACATAAAATAGCATACGTAGAGGGATGAATAGCCAAGGACTACTTGGTGAAAAGAATGAAAATTCTCGAACAAGGGTGGCATGGTCCATGCGCAAGGGAAGTAGAGTACAGTTGTATTTCAGTTCCTGGATACTGTCGAATTAAACCGTAGGTCCCGGTACTCATGGATAAAAATTTACACACACAACATGAGTGCTGCGAGAAGCTAGGCCGTAATCCAGGGACAGGGTTGTAAAGGCCAGTTATGTATATATAGATAATGTCGAATAAGCGGCAAGGAAGATTGAGGGTATCCGTAACAACGTACAGATATTGGTCCAGAGCCCTACTGTGCAGCACCGCTGTCTACTACTATTAATCTGATTAGAGGTGGGGAAGTTGGCAAACGCGTAGAACATTGAAAAGCTCAAGTTGGTCTTAGAAATGTTAAAATTTGTATGCAAAAGTTTTGTTTTATGCAAACATTTCCTTTAAAATTTTTAAAAGACAAATTTTGGTAAAACATAATAAAAAACAAAAAAATATTTTTCGCCTTGAGGAAAAAACCATAATTTTCATATTACATTGAATGTATTTGCCAATAAGGCGAAAAATATTTTTTGTTTTTTAATAAAAAAAAACTTTTTGTTTTTCTATTCATTTGCTACAGACATTATGCCAACCGCTGGATGGCTTGCTGTGGTAGAACAGAGAAATAGAATTTGAATTTTTTGAAGAACAGAAATGTATTTCATTGTAAATACTTTTGTTTGGTTTTTATATACTAAATGGGATATGATTCGCATTTCGTCTATAACTATTTTAACATAAGTATTTATAATTTTGAATAACACCTTTGGGAAAAAGTCTCCTGACGAGTCTCTTAAGCAGAGACGAAATGGCCATAAAGACATGCTTATCCCCAAAAGCATACATTTCATATTACGTAAAACATAATATTTAATTAATCAAAATGGCCACAAAAAATATCTAAATGTTTTTACAAATAGTGGATACGTTTTTTCATCATATTTTTTTATTGAGGCCAATAATCAGGGGTAAACCCCTACTAATGCTGTGCATTGTATTGGATATTTTGTGGAAAGGACAGTATTTTTTTTTTCTTATTAAGCGCTTTAAGAATAAGACAAGTGAAGATCTCTGCTAAGAAGCTAGATGTTATCTACTACTTCCCAGTAGGAGGCGCTTTTATCCCGATCATTCGTTTGTGTTGCCAATAGTAAAAGTGGAATTGAGTGAAATGTTAGGGAGTGGTCTTCTTTGACGGAGGGGGGCAACCCCTTATTTTTTTACATTAAAAATACGAAACACCGAAAACTTTTTCTTCTTAATTTTTCAGCTTTGTTGGGATTTCAATCTGGTCTGTTTGAGTTTTTGTGCAAACGCTCTAACCACTATACTACTCAGGCCCCCTTAGCAAATATGACCGTAAATTTATATAATAAGATCTACCAATATGGTATTGGTTTAGCAGACTTTGTGTCGAGGACTTGTTTAATTC
Source organism: Metopia argyrocephala (assembly GCA_963576795.1). NCBI lineage: Eukaryota > Metazoa > Arthropoda > Insecta > Diptera > Sarcophagidae > Metopia > Metopia argyrocephala. The sequence continues at coordinate 41,319,396 of OY756208.1, forward strand.
TTTAAAAATTTAATGATGATTAGGTTTCTCAAAATTATACTTTTTCGCTGCACTAAATACAATTCTTCCTCCACCATTTTGTTTTTATCCATAAATGCCTTATAAATATTGTTACTGCGCTATGTTAAGCTTGTTTTTGGAAATTGTTTCTTTCCATGTTGAAAACCTATATCGCCTATTAATGGTTGATGATCATGTTGATGCTGTCTAGTAACTTTTCTCCTTTACCTTTATATATGCTGTTTGGGTCTCTGATTTACAACTAGAATTTGTTTACCTTGCTTACTACTGCGTGCAGTTCTCAGAATTCTTAAGAAAGTTTGTAAATAAATTATAGTGTTCATTAATATCAGCATTTATTCAACTACCTTCCCGTTACCAAAAAGGGGTTGCATATCCATAATTAATTTCTCAGCGATTTTTAAGCAAAATTCTCAGTTAGAGGTAGTATTGTAAACTGAAAGCTAAACGAAAAAACTCGTACATTTTTATTCTAAAATACCAACAGTTGAGTTTGAATGACTATTACTTTGCAGTTTTATGCATAAGTTATAAAAATTGGTGTTTTCTGTCTTTTTAAGGTTAATATAAAAAAATGTTTCTTTATTAAATTAAAAATGTGCACTTAATGGTAGTAATTAATATAAAGTATTATATGATTATTCGAGTATGATAAATAAGCAAACATATTTTACTACAGATTATATACATAAGTAAAAATACAAGTATTTTGAAATTTAAATTCAAATTAAGAGAAATAATTTCAAACAAAACTGTGTTTTCGCATTTTTTGTTGTCAAATTGGCCCAAATACCTTCCTTCAATTCATATTTATAACAGAAATATTTTAATTATTTTACCACATTGATATGTTTTAAAATTAAAAAATCTTAACATTTATATTTTTTCATAAGCCTTTTAATTTTTCCTGTTAGATTAATTATTGTTATGACTTGAATGATTAGAATGTTTTTTTTCATTTGTATAATAAACGTTCTAAATAAAGAAACAAATTTATTAATCGTATCTCCAAGTAAAGAAATATTATTTTTATCGCATTTATTTAAATAAACTCATACGTGGAAGAGGTGTAATAATATGATTTTTATTTAATGAATATGTCATGGTTTTACATTAAGCTTTGGATAGTTTACATACATATTTTAATAATTTTTATATTCAAATCGAAAATGTTACATATCAGATATATAAAATAGAAAATTTATAACAAAAAACATAATTTAAGACAAAAAATTTGCTACTGTACTTGCTAAACTATTAGTGATAATAGTTTTTTTCTACACTCTCATAGAATAAAATAAATAATTTATTTAAAAATAATAATCTCTGTGAAAAGATTTATTTGTCCTTTTAATAAGAATATGAACAAATTCAATTGAAAAACTATTTCATCTTTATTTTTAACGATAAATATTTTTACAATAGTTTTTACTAAATGCATGTCTCTTAATAAAATAACGTGTTTTTTCGAGGTTCACAACTGAGTTCACATCTGGGTTGCAATACTGTTTTATTTGACATCCAATTTAACAGCTGGTAGTTGAGTTACATTAGCGTGCTTTGACATTTTATTTTATATGTATAGACCACAGTCTATACAGTGATGAAACAAATGACAGCTTCAAAAGTAAAAATCAGCTGTTGGTAGTTTTATTATCAGTGAAAAACAACAAATGTATGTATGTACGTATGAATTTTTGCTTAATACTTGTTATATAAATGATAGTAAAATCGTTGTGTTATTCTTGTTATTTTTGTTGAAGTTTGGTCACTGTACCAGTATACACTGGGGTATGAACTTACATCAGAGCAACGTTTATAAATTGTTGAATTCTTTTTTATCAAAATAATAATTCTGTTCTTCACACTTATCGTGCAATTCATCTGTACAGTTGAAGAAGATACAAATCGGTCAATTCGTCTCCGTTCTCTCTTCTTCCATTTTACTAAAGAATTTTATCTTAGTAAATTTTGTTCACCAATGAAGCCCATTTTTGGTTGAATAAGTTTGTAAATAATCAGAATTGTCGCATTTAGAGGGAGGCTATTCCCCAACCTATTATCACAACATCATTAAATCCACAGAATATTAAATTAGGGTGTGTTTTATTGGCTGACGGAGTCATTGTTTTTAAAAACGCTAATGGTCCGAATGTCGCCGTGGTTTAGTCGTTAGTGTGTTGGCTTACTAAGACATGAGCGCTGGGTTCGACACTCAGCTCTGACATCTTAAAAAAAAAGAAATATAAAAAAAATTTTTCTTTCGGCGACTACCTCTCAGCAGTCTTCTGGCAAAAGCTCTGAGAGTAACTAATTGCCATGAACAAGCTTCTCAAGTCTGTCGTTCGGAGTCGACATTAAACTGTAGGTCGCGGTACTCATGGAAAAAAATTGACACACACAACATGAGTGCTGCGAGAAGCTTGAGAATCTTGACACAGGGTTGTAAAGGCCAGTTATGTATGTATGTAATGGTCCGAATGGTACTGTGAACAATATAGGGAATTGATTAGAAATTTTTTCTATGTCAATTAGATATTAGTATTAGTCTGGATGGCATATGGCTCCAACACGATGAAATTGATTTATTTGCATACATTTTTTATTAAAGAATAATTTCTCCGAATGGTCCAATTAATTGGCCACCAAGATCGAGTGATTTAACTCCATTGGATTATTTTTTTTATTGGGTTATATAATCCAACATCAACATTTATTAGCGAAATATGGATGCAAATGTTGTGAAAATTGGTGTTCCAGATTGCGCCTTCTACACGCTAGCCTTGGCTATCATGTGGCCGAAATCATACATAAACAGACATTAATGTTAGACAATTTTCTATACAATAAAACCTGTTTACTTGATAGAAAAAGTATATTATAAGTATATTTAAAGTATTGCAAAACACAACTTTTGTGTAAAAACGTCATTTTGAAAAAACAAAAAAACGATGATATGCTATGTCATATTGTCTCAAGCACAGTATCATGCCATGTCATTCCAATTTATCGTAGTGTCTTAGAATGTTATTGCAAATCGGCTATGCTGTTTTATGAATGTTAGCTACATCACTCCGTGTTACAGGGTTTAGTTATATATAAAAATAGAGTAAATAAAACTATATATACAATGTTTTTTTTTTTAATAATAGAACAGGTATAAATGTTCCATTAGACTGCTAATGCAGAATATTTAACAATAATCATACAAATTTAATTAGAAAAAAAATGTCTAATTTTTGTGCAGATTTACTTTATAGATATAATAATTCAAATAAGAAGTCCATCTTCACGAAACCGCTCCCTGACATTTCCAATTTATTCCACCACGAAACGAATGATCAGGAGTACAGCGCCATCTACTGGGAAGGTAACAGCTATACCTACATAAAAAAACATGCTCACCACTCACATTCAACATCCAGATGGGACAGGCAATAGCTGTTGATCATTCAAAAGTGAAGGTATAACACTGGCCTTTGAGTGATCAAATTGACAGCAATTTGTCCCATTGACATAAGGCGCTTAACATCTTTACATCTATCTATCTATATTTATATATTCAACATTTCAATACAAATCATTGCATTTAGTAGGAGTTTACCCCTGAGTATTGGTTTTAAATAAAACAAACAAAGAAATGTCGCATGTGCTGACACAACATATTTTACATTGCCTTATATGACATTGTGGAACATGTTTAAACGGCATAACATGGCATGGCAATTTCATGATAGATCAACATGTGCAGGGCTTTATTATGTACGAATTTGTTGACCGAGTGCTGGAATAATGAATGTTGTTAAATAATTGTGTTATAAAATTCAATAATATTTATTCATCTGTTTTATTGTGTTTAATTACTTTTAATCATTGTAAGTATTCGAAAAAAAAAATATTGAATTTTAATATCTCCTCATATTTTTGTAGTTGTTGTTTTTTACCGAACATGAAAATAATTTTTTTTTTGATATTAAAACAAATTAATCATAATCTATGAAAAAAAAGAAAAAAAGATCCATGCAGTTCTTTTCACTTATATGTTTTCGTGTTGAAGTTTCTGGCATTAAAAGTCATACTGGTTTTGTAAACTGTCTAATCGCTTTAAGTTTATTTGTTGCACAGAATTCTTGTCTGATCACTTATTGTAGACAACACTTCAAATAGCATTTTTGTATATCTTTTTTAACGGAAATTATAAGTGTTATAATAAAAATGAAAAAAAAAAAATCAAAGTATTGTGCAATTTCCCTTTTTTTTAACACTAAAGACATAAAGACATACATAGAGGGAAACAAACATATATAAATACATACTATTATTTGAATGAATAAATAAATAATAAGTGAGACTGGTAATAGAAAACGAAATGAAATAAATTCCATATTTTTAAAGTCACATATGGATCTGTACAGAGTTTTATTTTTAAAATTTTCAAGAGATTCATTGGCTTAAGAGAAATACATTAATTTTGATTGCATTTTAATAAATAGTAGACAAATGGATAATTACAGTATTGCTAGAATATAATATCAATATAACTCAATTATTATTGCAAATTTTCTAAACTTTTTTAAACAATGTTTTCTAAGAATATTACAGCAGTAAGCACACGCCTCTAGAAGTCATGCAAAAAAAAAAATTATTAAAAATTGGTAATAAAAGGGTAAATTGTAAAATAGATATGTAATTCCGGTTACCTAGAATATGGTAACACTTACACTGAATAATATGTTGAATTTGAATAAATTTCAACAAATAGTTGAATTTGAAAAAATTTTTAGTTCATAAGGAAAAAAGACTGGTGAGAATAACATTCAAATATGATTCACATAATCTATGTCCAATAGATTGTGCTTTAAATAGAAATATAAAAATATGAATATGTATAACACAAAGAACTCTGATGAGACCTTTCATAGCTGGGTCGAAAACTAGTTCAGTTCTGCTAGTGTTTGTACATATTCCTTAACGGATGTTAATTCTCATAAAAATACCAGTATTGGGATCTTAGGCTATTAAATTTCATACAATAAGTATAATAAAGATCCAATAAAAAATATTCGAATTTAATTCGAAAATGTGTAATAATTAAAAAATGTGAAAATTTAATTTAAATAATCTAAAAGAATAAAATGCATGTAAATCCAATTAGAAAAAAATTTTTCTTGTTTTTTTTAATTGTACTTTAATAAAAAGTTTAATAACTTAAACAATTTCTAATGTGTTTTTTTAAATAACAGGGGTAATCAATCTTCGTAGCAAAACCCCTTGCAAGACTTGCAAATTTAGTAAATTACTACAAACAACAAGAAAATGTAAACAGATATCTTAGGTTTCCGACCGTGTTTGCAAGGTTTACAGGGTAGTTTGAGTGATTTCCGCTAAATTTCAAATTTTAATGATACTTCAGGTACTTTTACACTGTTCTACAAGCCTTAAGATCTTCATTGGATTGTATCGAATAAAATCTAATGATTTTTTATCTGATTGTCAGAAAATCAAATCAATCTCTTATTTTGAGCTAACGATGCTCTGGTAAATATAATGGTCGTTTGCCGCTTAACGCTTTTATTGCGTTTCCATTAAAAATATTTTCATATAACAACTGGTACAAAGTAATAATTTTCACATTTTTAACATTTACAACTTTTATTATTTTTTTTGCTATACCTATTTTGTTGTTGTTGTTGTTGTTGTTGTTTTTTGTTTTGTTTTGTTAATTTTACCCACAAAAGTTGAAAGACGCAGAATTTGTGTTTTTATGCCTCCTTTTACTGCCGGTAGTTGCCATTTAAATGGTTAAAATGATGACTTTAATGATTTCAACTTTTGTGTACTCTGAAATCAGTTTTTGTTTATTTTGTATTTGAGAAAAAAAATAAATAAAAACTAGTTGATGATGACGATAACATTGATGACTTGACCATATGTAATGTGTTGTTCATCATTTTAAGTGGCAAAAAAGAAAAAAAAAATCAAATAATAGCGGATATTTCGTTCCATTTGATTTGCGAATATAACTGAGTCGCATACAATAATTTAATGACTTTGTAATGGTCTTTGTTAGAATATTTGTTGTTGCTGTCAATATTGATCTTATGATTCATGCAAATTGCATTTGAACAACAAAATTTTAAACAGCTTTAACAGATTGATTTGTCAGCCTTAATTACTGAAGGGTGTTTATTGTGTAATTCCTTCTAATAGAGAAATTGCTTCAATATGGAGAACAATTATTTTTGCAGTTTTAATTTGCTTTATGGTAAACTAAATGTTCCTACTTCTGTTAAAATAAGTTTTAAACATTATTAAACAGTTCATTGACAGATTAACAGATTTAAAAAAAAATGAATTTTTTTTTAGATCCAATTAAACTCAATTTTTTTAAGTAAAATTTATATTTAAGATCACTTGACTTACAGTGAACTAAAAAGCAAATGGCACAGCACAAAACTGAAAAAAATATTCATAAAGATAATAATAAAAATAGATAAAATATATTGAATAAATTAAATACCTATATCATCATGAATGCAAATGCAGCCGACTGTATTTGCTGCCATGCTGTCGGCTACATAAATACAGTGCGAGCTCGATTTTCGCAACCCCCGATTAACGCAACACCCCGATTAGCGCAACAGACAAATTTTTTACAATACAGTCTTTATAAGTGCAACGATTTTCAAAAATGAGTCTCAATAAGTGCAACACAATTTTTTTTTAAATATATTTACAATGATTTCTGTTTGTATTTCTTGTTCAGAAACGTAGTTTTATAAAAGTAATCATATTTAATCAAAGAATCCTATTTCAATAGCATTTCTCCCACGTTAGTGCTGTCCCAAACACGTTTAAAAAAAAAATTGCTCGCTACGCCAATGTTTCAAAAAGAAGACTGTTTTTTAACATTTAATAATTAATTTGTTTCTTTTCATTAAAAATGGGGTATTTTTAGGTACAATAAAAAGTGGTCGATAATTGCAACTTTTTCGGTAATTGCAACAGGCCAGATTTTTCCAAGTTGCGAAAATCGAGCTCGCACTGTATATTGAAAGCAGTAGCAGGAAAACAAAAAGAAAACCAAATAAAATATTGAACAGCTGTTTGTTGTGGAAATAAATCTTTCAGTGATACCACTTTCAAGTATACACATTTGCAAAAATCAACTCGCTTGTTTAATAGGCACTTTTATCACTTTGAAATCTTAGATTTAATTAAATCAATACCGATTTATAAGGTAAAAATTTTTTCATTTGATTTTATATTAGCATCACTAACCACTAATTTTTTGCTGTCTCAAAAAATTTAAATTTTAAATTAACTTAAGTAAAACAGCAGCGCCAGGCCTTTGTCTAGGCTTTTGTTCTGCTGCCTTTAAAATAATTGTCTTTATATAAACGTGTGTATGGTAATTTTGAAAACTTGCTGTCTGCTGCTTGCTGTTGTCTATGTGTTTATAGCCTAAACCGCCTGTAACACTGTATTGGTGTTATAAACATGAGAAATTTAATATTTTTGTAATTCTAAATACAGATTAGGTTTTCATACTATTTTTAAAACAAAAATCGTTGTTATGGGGCATGTTCTTATACAGGGTTAACTAATTTAAATAAAATTTTTCTTTGAGTTGTTTTATTGTAATATTGTGTGATTATGAATTTCTTAATTTTAATAAATGTTATACTATTTTAGTGTATTTCGCTTATGATGCTTTTTCTCTTTAACATATAAAACGTCTTGGAAAATCAATATCTTAAAGACAACTTAAGCAACTGCTAAAAATGCATAAAGGCATTATATGCCTACATTTTTTTCATTTTATAAAACATATGTCTTTCTAAAAGGAAATTACGCATGTTGCAACTGCGCAAAACACATAAAATAGAAAACTTAAAAAAAAGAAACAAACTTATACAACAATAATTTTCACACACTTGAAGCTTTTTATATCGGGAAATGTATAATTGAATGAGAGAAAAAAAGACAAAATTTTCCAAATCTTTTATTTAAAAGAAAAAAATCATAAAAATATTCTGGATTTATAAAAGATTCATGTAAAATATGTTTGTATGTTTCCTAAACTTGCTATAATTAAGGAATAAAATATATATTTATTAATATATGTAGCCCTTGATGTTTATAAAATTAAAAATAAACCAAATTTGTTTTTTTCATATCAAAAATCAGTTTGTTTTTTTTTTTTATTTGAGACCAATACTCAGGGGTAAACCCCTACTAAATGCAGTGCATTGTATTGGAATTTGGAAAAGACTGTACATTTATGACAGAACATATTGCTGTAAATTGATCATTCAAAGGCCAGTGTTATACCTTCACCCTTGAATGATCAACAGCAATTGCTTCATCGTTGCATGTTGATTGTGTGGTGAGTGCCTTCGCTAAGTATATTTAGTAGGTTTAGCTGTTATCTTCTACTTCCTAATAGGTGGCGCTTTTCTCCTGATCATTCGTTTTTTGTTGACATTGGTTGAGGTGGAATAAAGTGGAATGTCATGGAGCGGGCGGGGTGGGGATCTCTTATTTTTAAATTATAATTTTGAAAAAACCGCAAACTAACTTTTTAATTTTTTAACTTTGCTGGGATTTGAATTTGGGCCTTTGGAGTTTTTGTGCGAGCGCTCTAACCACTATACCACCCACCCCCTCAAAAAGGTATATGTTAGCAAAAATTTTATTTAACAGATTTAAAAATGTCATATTTATAATTCTGATATTGGCCCATGCACGAAATATGCTGTCATGCGCGGAAAACCAGCTATTGTGTTAACCGCTTGAAATTATTTTTGGTAGGTAAACTGGCCTTCTTGGAAGGGTGTGGGGGAACCTCTTTTTTTAATTATAATTTTGAAAAAAACGGCAAACTAACTTTTTATTTTTCACCTTTGCTGGGATTTAAACCTAAGCCGCTTGAGTTTTTGTGCGAGAGCACAAACAACTATACCACGCACCCCCACATAAACGGGTTAAATATAAATTTTTTTTTTTTAATTTTCACGTTTTTGTTCCTCTCTTGGCGGACGTCAGTTTTAACATTTATTTAAGAACACGTATTTAAACTTTCAACTTTGTAAACGTAGCCGACCTGCAGTGTCAACTGTTTGTTTTTAATATATTTCCTGACTTCTTGGAGTATTGCCTTTAAGAAAATAAATAATTTTTTGTTAATTTGTGACAAAAACTAAATCGTTTTGGTATTATTATAATACAGCCTATCATTTTGTATGCTCCTTAAACTAAAAAGTATAATGTGTTATTGACAGTTTTAAATCATTTTCATTAGGAGAAAAATCCTCTTTCTTTGTCAAAGTTGGGTTTGAAGAAAAATTGGTTCCGTTTTATTTTACAGAAGAAAAACCAATTAGGCTTAATTGTGTAAATTGTAGTAATTGTTTCAGCAATTATTAATTTTATTATTATATCTCGTATCAATTTAAAAGCTTATGTTACATACAAATACATATGTATGTACATATCGTCATATTAAGTGCAAACGGACGTATCTACACAAAATTTCGAAATTTAGTTTTTTATTAATTATGGTTCGTTTTATCAAAATAAATTTTCATGCAAAATTTTAGATTCCTGCGATTAAAAATGGCGATTTTATTACTGAAATTGAAACGGACGTAACTGCAATTGCGTGTATTTCGAAATGCATGAATGTATCACAAAAATATCTGCACACAAAAATGTTTCCCTTTCAGGTGCAGTTCTCAAAAAATGTATTTTCTTTATCTATTTACAGTAGCGGTAATGGCTCTTCGTTGCAAATACTCTTGCAAGAGTTGCAAATGTAGTAAACCTTGTAAAGCAATAACAAAATGTAGGGGTATGTGCTACAATTGCTTGGTTGCAATGAAGGGTGATTACCACCAATAAAAGAAAAATTAAACCATAAAATTATGATTAAAAAATGAAATAAAATTCAACACTATTTTATAAAGAATTGATGATAAAATATTACCTGTTGAATCAAAGTGCTCGACTTCAATTATAAATATAATAAATTGGTAATAAAAATGAAAGTAATAATTCAACAGATAAATAGAAATAAAAAAATATGTTTAACAGAAGTGAAGGTGTTGGTTTTGTTGGCTTTAATTTGTTGTTTAAAATACGATCCCATTTAAATAGACCACAACTTTGACCTTCAATATTGATAGACTTTTCTTGATTTTGTTTTTTTTTTTTGCTTTTAAAAATACAATTTTTTATGGATTTGATTAACATGACAAATCTTTGTTTAACATGAAACATTTTTTGTAAAACAAATTGTACATGAATTTTTAATTGTTTGAAAATATAAATTATGCTGAAAAAATATATACATACATACATAAAAAATAATGCCAATATAAAATAGATTGGCAAATTAGAAAACCAAAAAAGAATTTTGTTATTGGGTTATGGTGACACCGTTTGGTATACATATGTATGTACGTACATAATTGGCCATTACAACCCTGTGTCAGGGTTACGGCCTAGCTTTCCACAGTACTCATGTGAGTACGGGGACCTATAGTTTAAACTCGCTTCCGAACGACAGATTTGAGAAGCATTTTCATGGCAATCAGTTATTCTTAGAGATTTTGCCAGAAAACTGCTAAGAAGTGGACGCAGAAATAAATATTTTTTTATATTCCTTTCTTTAAGATGTCAGAGCTGAAGTTTGAACGCGTAAATTTTGTCTTAGTAAGCCAACACACAAACCACTTGACACTGTGGCGACTAAAAAATGTATGTATATAAAAAAGAATGTGTGTCTGTCTGTCTGCGAGTGCTAAGTTAGCGTGCTACTCTAAAACAGGGTTGTAATAGTTAATTATGTATGTACAATGAAACACAAAATTAATAAGAAACAAACAATTTCAATTTATTTCTACATTTTTATTTGCTTATTCGTATTCCCATTTCGAAACCCACCCAGTAAAACCATCTCAGTAATTGTATCATTAATTTCCATAATATTTTAATTTTGATTTCTTTTGAGTTTAAGACTTCATTAAGTTGTAATTAAGACAATAACAATAATAAATATAATTATTATAACCCAACACTTGTTTTAGAAATGAAAAAAAAAAAATAAGAAAAGCAATAATTTTTTACTTGATCACATTAACGATGGATTTGGTGCATTAGAAACAAAAAAAAATGAAAAGAAATTTTATTTCAAATATAAAACAAAAGCCAAGTTTCACACATTAAATTAAAGTGTGAGAAAAGGTGTACAAAAATATGCGAACGTACCTTAAGAAATACAAAACCCTGACAATGAATTTCATTTCTAAGTAGCTCTACAAGAAATTTTGAATAAAAGAAAAAATGTGAACTCTATGGAAATGATAAAATATGAACCGCGAAAGAAATGTATAAAAATTTCACTTTTTTTGCAACTGCTATGTTGTGATGATTACAATGTTGCTGTTACTAATGATGCTGATGAAAGATAGTAATTGTTGTTTAAATTAAAAAAAAAAATTGCATTTTCTAGTATTGTATGTACTTTAATAAAAAGTTTAAAAAAAGCTTCCCATATTTTTAAAAAATAAATGCATAATTTCAACAGCAGTTTTATTTAAATACTCACATCTAAACTAAACTAAAAGGGGGAAAAAATAAATAAATACAACCCAGCAGGTTGTGTGGGGTGTATTGAAATGATTAGGCGGAGTGGCAAATGATAAGAGACTGTTTGTGCTCTGAATGTGTTTCTTTTCTTTTTAACAATAGGAACTCAGTTAAAATACGAGGCTAGACTTTTAAAAGAAATCAACAAATGCACAGACAATTTTAATTTATTAAAAATTATATTCACTGTTGAATAAAAATAAAAAGAGTATAAAAGTTTCAAAGTAGTTTTATAATAAAAAAAAACATATTCATTTAACTTTTATTTTAATATGTCTTTATAAATTAGTCATCAATACAATCAAGTTCAAGATACTGCGAGTTGTGCTCATTTTGAATCCTCTATCCTTTTTCATTACAACGAACCAGTAATGCAGTTAAACTCCGCATTTTTAAAATACCATCGATATCAAAGACGGTAAAACAAATAACTTCTCTGTCAAAAAATGAATTTTTAGTACTTTTAAATTAAGATATAAATGGCACCCTCCTTTCAAGAGAAAGATTTTTCACAAAATTATTGGTCTCTTCTAAATAAACTGAGAATATAGATGACAAATATACAAATTCAGTTTTGCATACTGAAACCATGGTGCTCGAATAGTGACAAGTGCTCCAGTAAGGAATTAGTTGACATAAAACAACGTACACACAATGCAGACCGATACTCCGATATTGGAAGATCATGCAGCCATGAGCCACATTTTAGATAATCCCGATACATTCAATTTTTTTAATTACTCTAGAAGGTTCGCTCAATGTAGAATTATATTAGACTGCTGTTACACAGTTCGAAAAGTATATTTTTGTTGGCTTTGATTTGATTAATTCAATTTAACTTTTATGAAACTAAAATATTTGACAAATTTGTACGCAAACTTGTCATATATTCTTTATGAAACTTGTCAATATATTCTTTTGTTTCTAATACTTTTTTGATAACCTCTCGCATATATACTTATAAACTCGTATTTCTATTTCTGTTACTACTTAATTACATATTCAAATTGTTGAATATTTCTTTAACAGAGAAATTGTGGGAGAGATTTGTAGCTGGCTTGCCTGTTTGCAGCATTTGCAAATATTACATATTTCGTGTCGTTATTCTAATGGAAAGAAGATTAAAAAATTACAAAAAATGCATAAAATAATAAAAATGCAGATATACAGATATAAATACGAGTAAAAATAGAATAAAATCTAAAATACATATATGTCTTTAATTTCTTTATAAAACGCCTTAATAAAATCCAAATTTACTTACGTACTTATATAACTGGCCAGTACAACCTTTTTCAAAGTTACGGTCTAGCTTCTTACAGCACCCAACTTATTCGTGGCAATCAGTTACTCTCAGATCTTTTGCCAAAAAACTGCTAAGAGGTATTCTTCTAAAGAAATATTTTTTTCCTATTTGTCTCCAAGATTTCAGAGCTAGGGGTTGAACCCGGCGACCCCAAGTTTAATTTTATGAAAGTAATATTGATTGTCTTTTGCAATCATTTCTCAATCAGAAAAGTAAATAACTTCTGTGAAGAAATTGTACATCACTGTTACTTCTTTTTTCTTAAGTCACTTGTTTTAATGTCAGTTATTACAGTTTGAGTTTGAGAGACGAGGCTTTAGTGGCGTTGGCGAGTACATTATTTTAATGTCCGCTGATAAAAGCACTATGATTTTTGTCTATCATATATGATCAGCATATTAATCATATACATAATTCTATGCAATGTCGCCACACAAATATTTTACTGAACATGCCAATTTGTCATTGCTTCTTTTTTAAATTTACAGTCGTGTTATTACTTAACTTTTCTGTCAATCATAAACCACACCAAGAAGATTTGCAACAATCATCTTCTCTTTCAGTTGAATTAATAGAATGAGGTTTAACTTTAACTTTAGGTTAGACATTAGGCGTCCATTAGAGTAATATTAGTCACTTTTTTATGTTCAAGCATATTGAATAAAAATATTTTTAGAATTTTTTTTTCTTTTTAATATTTTATTATGCACTCGCATAAGTACCCATACAGTTTTTAACCTATTGATGTCTTTATTTATTTTATTTTTTTAATTCGATTTGTGACTTTAATTTTCGTTCTCTTCTAGTCTGACTAGCAAAAAATTTTGTTTAAATTATAACTGGTTTTGTTATGGTTCTTTAATTTAAATGATTTTTTTTTTCTTCTGTTGCTGCCATTGCAATTTAAACTCATCCGAGTAACGGTTTATTATTCATTTTAGTGCAACAATACTTAGATCTCTAGAAGTCGTCGTATGACTAACTAACTGACAGTTGTGAGCATTTTTTTGTGATAACGAATAATTCGAATATGTGTGTGCATGTGTATAGATTTTTAATTTAATTGCTATGACATTAGATAGGAGCAATATGAATTTCTTTATGTGTTGAATATTATTTTCGAAACCAAAACCTTTCATTGAGAGTAACCATTGATTCGATTAAATTTTTTTTAAACGTGAAATAAGAATTTATTTCATAATGATGAAAATAATTAATAGACAGGGTGGCACTACAGTGGTTTATTAATAGTAAATACGGATAAGTATTAAACACTCATTAATTTTGATTATTTTTTGGACAAATAAATCTTTCTAAGTCAATTTAGAAAATGCGTTAATTTAAAGACATATGAGTAATCCGATTATTCTAAAACTAATGTCATAGCTTCCGAGGCATATATAAGCCTATTAGGGTCAATTATTGACGCAGCATAAGCATTTCACTCAACTTAGACAAATTTAAATGTTTGTGGTCAGCTGAAACTAGATTAATACAATACAAAATCTTCATTAAGTAACAGCTACAAAATAATTTTTAATTAAGAAAAAAGAAAAATTCTAAATTAATAGAATAGAAATAAAAAATAAATTTGTAATAAATATACTTTGGCAAGATGAGGAGCGAAATTTAAATACATATGTATGTATACATGTAATTATTTTTTCATTTCATCCCTTCAGAATTATTAAAATTTTTGAAAAAATAAACATCCTGAAATTAAATAGCTTTGCAGTGTGCAAAATGCAACATTTTGAGTAAAAATATCATTAAAAAAAAAAAAAAAAACAAAAAAAAACGTCAGGTCGGTTCAAACACAGTGCCATGCCATGCCATGTCATCATAGTGCCTTAGCATATCATTGCAAATCGGCTAAGCTGTTGTATATTGTTGTGTGCATAATAACTTTTTATACTGTTTTACAAAAATTGTTGCTACATCACTCGGTATTACAAGGTGTGGTATATGAATGGAGTTTATAAAACTGTATATGTACATATGTATATACTTATACAGTATATATTAAGTATATACGGTACACATTTTACAATAATATTTTGTTATATTCAAAATACAATATTTAGCAATAATCACACATCCTACTGTGCAGCATTGTATTGGAATGGAAAATAGATTGATAAATTCTTTTTTCTTATATTTGTAATTTAATTTAAAACTTGAAAAATGCCGCATAAATTTTTGTTTTTCATATTCTCTAGTACTGGAGCTCGAACCTGGTCTGCTTGGTGTTGTCAGCAAGCGCTCTAACCACTACACTACGCCACCTCCTATTAATTAATTAAAAAATATTAAAAATACAAAATTGTTGCATTAAACATTCTGATCTAAAAATGTATGATTTTAAAATAGTTTATTTTACAATATAGATATAATAATTCAAGCAAATGGTCAGAATTCATCATTAAGAACATATGACGTCGCATATGTTGACATTTTAATTTTCCATGTTTATGTGTACAAAATGATTACAAAAACAATGCATAGGTTTAACCTCAACATAATTTACAATGCCTTAGTATGTCTTTGTCGAACATATTTGTAACGGCATAACATGGCATAGAAAAAGCATGATGTTACATTCGTTACTATGTTGTAAAGATCAAATTTTCAGGGCTTTAATACTTATGTGTATGCGTTGCTTTAGTACACTTGAAAAAAAAATAATAAGCTTTTATTGCACTATAGGAATTATTGAGGTGTTTGAAAGAAAAACTCTCTAAAATAAAATGCAGTAACTTTAGAGAACTATTTACGAGTAGATTATAGTTAAAAGCATATTTATACAATTGCAATCACTTAGCTAAAGACGCCTTATTAATTTAAACCAATCAGATTTTGTATATGTATGTGATATTTTAATAAGCGATTTTATTTTTGCGAACATAAATAAGTTTGGTTTCTAAAAGGCTGCTTTCAAAAGAGTAAATCAGCCGACATCTTGGTAGAAAAAGCAGCTGGCAGAAATTTCTGCATTTCCTTTGTCTATATACATACATATGTGTTTTTACTTAAGAATCTTAAATATATTTAATTCCACGCTTTTCAGCATAGATATCTATCACCATAGTCTTCCTTTTTTGCCAATTAAGATATTATTTTAAGAAATGGGTTTATGCTAAAACCTTCTTAATCTATAGTGTCGTGGCTCTGGTGAGTATTTTTCCTGACAAATTTAAAATAAAAAAACTGCAAAATTAAATGCTATGACTGCAATTTAGTAACCTATTATTTGTTCCCCTATCCAATAATATTTCTGATTTATTTGTACGTGAAATTGGTTCCATAAGCACATTTTTTATTTATTTTACTTATAGTAAATATATTCTTTAAAGTTTTTTTTCATATATATTTATTAATTTAATTTATATTGCAATTATTGTAATTGTTGTTTTTGTATATGCATATGTATGTATGCACATTATCCGTCGTATAAGCCATACCTTTTTGGAAGCATTAGATTTACATTTTTTAGATGGTTTCTTGTGTTTAGATTTTTAATTCTCCAAAAACCATATATAGTAGTGGTACTTTAGTTAAGCTAGAATATTTGTAACGCCTAAATATATTAGATTAACACCCTTGAGAATGAATGTTCCTCGTAATTAAATGTTATAGCCATCGTTTTAAATTAAGTTTAGTTTTTATAGGCAGATCACTTTAAATTTAAATAAAATATCTATTCAATCAGCTTTATGAATCGTTTAAAAATACCGTTTAACCTCTAATTCAGCTTAAGTTCAATTGATCACACCGAGTGTTGCTATGCGTAGCTTGCTGGTCAATCATTGTTCTAAGAAAGTTTTAAAATAGGTAGCAATAGTTTCTTAAAATTTATCTTTTAACGGTGTAAAAGTATGTATGCATGTGGTACATAAAATATGTTGTAGGGTAATAAATAAAATGGCTGGATTGTATTTAATTTGTTTGTTTTTTCTAGGCTTTCAAAAAAAAAAGTATAATTTTGACTCGTTTTGCAAATTATTTATTAAGTATAAGTTTTAGTTTTTTTGTGTCTTAATTTTTAAATTATATTTCTATTTATTTGCGGTTAGAAACTGAAAAAAAAACTTGTAAAACTTGCCAGATAATAGAAGTAAAACTTGATATGGTGGTGTATGTTTGTATTGAGATTCTTTGTCAATATTATTTAACCATTATTTTATATTGTTATGATTTTTATTTTATTTCTTTTTTTTTCAAATAGTTGTTTAACATAATTTTATATATTAATAATATTTGTTCTTGTTGTAATATTTTTTAGTTTTTTTTTCTTTAAATAAAATTTTGTTGTTTTTGTAAGTTTTTTTCTCTTATATTTGCTTGTTGTATTTAGAACGGAACTAAAAGTGGTTGTAAATATACTTCAGTGTTCATAACTTTTGTCTTGATTTCAATGATCAATCGCAATAGGAGTGTAGAATTAGTATTTAAGAAACAACCAATTCATGTGGTTTTTTTTCAACAATTATTTTATTTCATTTTAATAACACCAGCAGATACAGTTATTCCTGCTGTATTGACGGTCATTTATTTATTGACTTTGTTTAATTTTTGACAGAATTGCTTGACTGTATGCGATCATGTGCCTCTTTTCAAGTTTGTTGTCTAAGTCTTTTGTTTTTAATTAATTATATACTCCATTAATTGTTAGTCAATTGAACAAGCTCAGCGATCTATTAAAATAAAAAAAAAACAAAAAACAAAAACGATTAAAACAAAATAATAATTTAATTTTGTTTTTTTTATAACACAGAAAAAAGATTAATAAGAATTATGCTCTTAACTAATGATTTAAAAAGAAAAAATTTTGTTGTTTTATTTTTAAATTTTTTGCTTTCTATACGAATGTAGAAAATTTAAAATCAGTGTGATACCTTCATAAATATATATAGTTTTTTCTTAATAAGGCCAGCACTTAGGGGATTACCTCTACCCAGGCAGTACACTGTGGTTAGGGGTCATTTGATATTAAACTAATTGATAGTCTTTGCGGAAACCTCAAGAAATAATTAAGAAAATATTCAAAACAAGTTGTTGCCAAAAGTATAGAAAATATGGCAGTACCTCCACTACTGAAGACTTGACACAACGTCGCTTCTTATTTGCCAGAAAGATTAAGTAATTATTTCATCGCAGATGATTTAATTATAGCCAAAAAGAACTTTATATTTTTTTATTTTTAAAAAGAAGAATGAGTTAATTTTTAACATAAAGTTAATTTAATATTGTCATAAAAAGTATTTCTTATCGTTACTAATGTTTAATTTTGGACCGACTTTGGTACAACAACTTAATTATATGAACACAAGTGTAAGTATATAAAGCTAGCGACTAAATTTCTCAAAGCAACTACGAGTATCTGCAGCAAACGCTAAAAATATTAAGATTTTTTAGGAAAGTTAATAAATACATGCATACGTAACTGGCCATTACATCCCTGTGTCAGGGTTACGGCCTAGCTTCTCTCAGCACTCTTGTTGTGTGCGTTAATTTTTATCCATGAGTATCGGAACCTACGTTTAAAGTAAACTCTGAACGACAGACTAGAGATGCTTTTTCATGGCAATCAATTACTCCCAGAGCTTTTGCCAGAAGACTGCTGAGAGGTAGTCGCCGAAAGAAATAATTTTTTCATATATACAACTAATCACATATTGATTGACCAACACACATACATGCATACACACATACTGTATGTATATTTACTGTCTTTACTAATTATTTTTTATTAACCGATTTCCAAATATTTTTGAGCATTTAATTTATTTTTGCAAACTTTTTCAAATCTAAATAAATAAAAAAGAAAACATATTCTTATTGCTACTACACTTTAATAGTAAATAAATTTTAAAAGAAATTCTTTAGAATTCTTAGTCACTTATTTCTTATCACGGTTAAATTTTAATTTTA
The DNA here is from genome assembly GCA_963576795.1 of Metopia argyrocephala. Lineage (NCBI taxonomy): Eukaryota > Metazoa > Arthropoda > Insecta > Diptera > Sarcophagidae > Metopia > Metopia argyrocephala. The sequence continues at coordinate 41,338,306 of OY756208.1, forward strand.
ATTAAAATGTTTAAATAAATACTACATTTTAAGAGTTCAAAACACGTTGTAATATTCACTTAAAACTAATAATTTTTTTATACTAAAATTAAAATAACCAATTTTACATAATTCTTATTAAAAACCAAATCCGTTTTTTAACTAATTTGGAATTTTCTCATATCTGTACGTTTTTTTTTAACAAAAAACCACATATTGAGTACTAAAAACAAATTTAAGCGTCACTACTTTTAAGTGCATTTAAATGATTAATTCAACCACTACTGTAATTGCTTGTCTACGTACTCTATAATTGTAAAACAACAGTAACTCCAAAACTTTAGAGAGTAATTGTTTTATACAATTACTCTTATTTTAAAGTAAAACTCTTAGTTTAACAACTATTAAATATATATTCTCTTAAGATTGCAGACCTCAAATATTTATGACGTTTTCTAACATGCTTCCGGCCCACCTCACTTTAATAGTCCACAGTTACAACAACAAAAACATGAATGAATACAAAAGCTTAGCTTTTAAAAAACGTGTTGCGTCATTAAATTAAACAAACAAAAAATCAGCAAACAAAAAACAGTTTGGCACAGAGCTTAGGAAGCTTGCTGAGTGGTGTAGTACTTCAGAGAAAAAATAAACCATGTGCATACGTATGTATTCATTTGTTTGCACTGATGTAAACAATTCTAAGTCTCTCTTGTTTGTTTTTGGATTTTCTTGTTTAATATATGGGAGAGTGGGAGATTTTGTAAAAGCAGCGCTACCAAAATTCGTTTTGCACATTTAGCGCTTCTTCCAAAAAAGGCAATTACTTTGCGCTTTTCTAAAACAAATTTTTGCTAAGTATTTGCATTAATTATAATGTTGAAAGTTTAAAAAATGAATTAAAAAAGATACAAAATTACTAGTGCTCGATGTTCGGTCTTTCACATTCGCATGAATATGAAATCAATTCGAAATTTAAATTTTTTTTAATAAACCTACAATATTTGTTATGCATACGAATGTTATAGTTTTATGCCCGTATTCATTAAATGTATTGTAGATATATTAAGGTTAATTATTATTATTATATTTTAATCTCCGTATTCATAAAAAATAAAATAAAATTGTAGAATGCTTATTTGACATAATTCTATGGAGTAATTGTCAAATAAGCAATTAATAACACTGTTTTATTTTTTATGAGTATGGGCATTAGTCTAATAAGCCTATAAATTTTTTTATGAATACGTGCATTAGTATTTTTAATAATTTTTAAAAAAGGTGTGTTTGGGCCGAAATAATGTTTTTTTTTCTTTTTAAAAGAAATTAAAGATTTTTTGAAAATATAATTTGACAACACTGTATTTTAGAGTAACTGTGCGCACTTGTTTTGGTTTGACTTGTGCTTGCATTTGAAAAATTACCCATTCAGTCTGTTTAGAAACGATGATCTAAAAACAACGTGTTTTACGGAAAACATTACTACGAAAATAAAAATATCGGGAAATAAAATTAAATATAAAATACTTTTTATTCTTAATATTATTGTTATAAAAATTTAAGTGAATTTGTAACCATAATTTAAATTCTAGGAATAATTAAGGGTTTTATTTAAATTGCGTTTTAATTAAATATCTCAATTGTTCATCTCCATTCATTACTTATCGCCTTTACTGCATTAAATAAAAAATAACCACCACAACCACAAAAAATTCTGTTATTCTCTCTAACGGTTGAAAGAAAAAAAATATATATTGAAAAAATTTTTTTAGCAAAATTAATTAAAATAAAAGCAATAGCTAATAAAACAAAAGTAATAATAATAAAAAATATAAAAAAATTAAAAACAAATAATAAAAAACGATCGTGCAAATGAATGCATATTTAGGGTATAAAAATCGACTCGAACTAAAATATTTATTGAACCACAAGTTATTACACTTTTTTCTAATTTTTGGTTTTGAAACTTTTGGCTCGAAATCTAAAACTTACAATAGCAACAACAATAACAATTACTTGAATGCAACAATAATGGCAACACATTTTGTTTAACTGCACTTCTTAATTTCAAAGAAAAGCGAAAACGAGCAAAAAAAAAAACAATTACAAAAAAGTATTAAAATAACAGAAACAAAATAAAACAGTTCTTGTTGTATTCATATCGCCATTCGTCTGTCCATTCGTCTTATAAACTCGTTGTCGTCGCGTGTTTGATACCTTTTGTTTTGAAATAAAAAAGTTTACTTGTTGTTTCTGTTGTTTGTAGCACAACTACTGCTTCAACAACAATATTTTTGTCATTTAACAACATTGTGTGGTGCAGTTTGATATTCATTTGAAAAAAGAAAAAAACATTTTTTTTTCTATTTTTTACCTGCAAAAATTTTACGAATAATTAAAAGAAAAACTTCTCATAAGAAACTTTTTATCAAAAATTAAAAAAAATCAAAAATATAAAAAGTATTAAAAAAATTTATTTCATTGTGAGAAAAAGTGTTGGAAATGTGTAGGTGTGGGCGCTTAAGTTTTAAATTCAGTTTTTAAATTTAAAACAATTAAACTGCGGTAAGTTCTTAACTATACTTTTAACTTTGCAATATATAAATATCGTTATCCAAAATGCAAAATGTCGTAACTAACAAAAATCAAATTTTATAGGAGAAGCAAACATCTTTTCAACCAGCAATGCTTTTATATAAAAAATCATTCTAACCTTTGGCTATAAATTCTGGATTTTTCATTGCAGAAATGTAAAATATTGTCAAGATCTGCAGTCAAACAATCAAAAACTCTACTTGGAATTTATTGTTAGTTACGCCTTTTTGTATTTTAGCTAACAATATGCATGCTTATATACAATAAAAAGATAAGGTAGACTAATTTTAAAGTATATTTCTATACAATAAAGATTTTCTGGGGTTTTTCTTTTTAAAATACCCAACAATGAGTAATCCAAGAAACTTTTTCTAATACAGAAATTAAAGCTTGAAAAAAAATCCTTTTATTATCAGCTATTAATTAATAATAAAAACGAAAGTTTAATTTTGTTTCCATGAAAAAATGAAAAACAAAAAAATTAAAATAATTAATTTGTTATACAGCTGTTCGAAAAATACGTGTGTAATGTTGCAAATATCGTCATGTTTTAAATTTTTTATTTTTTTTTTTAATTCTTATAGTGGTATATTATTTATTGTCGCAAACTAGATAAAACACTGCCACATAAATTACACATTTATTGTGTTTTTTGTAAAAAGGATCATTCTTATTGTATTCTATTCTTTAGTTTTTTTTTTATTATCAACCAGCACACCCTTTATAATTTTTAATTTTTTTTTTTGGAATATTGTGCTGCGCTTTGTGTATGTTCTTCAGAAATGAATAATAATAATATTTTTTTGTAAGTAAACGTAAAATTTAATCTCTGAGAAAATTATCTTGAGTGCAGACTTCAAATTAGTGTTATCGTAGTGCTATAATAATTATTTTAAGATTGTTCTTATGAGATATCTCTAGACATTTAACTATGTTATAAGATGAATTGTCAAATAATCACACATACTTATGTACTTAGATATGCCTGCATATATAAAAGCCGACAATTGAGACCATTAAGAAGCATAAATATTGTAAAAACTACTCGTATATTTTGTTTAAAAGATGAAAGAATTATGTGAATGAAATGTAAAAGTATATAAGCAAGACTTCTTTATAAACTTGTTTAAAACTCATGTTTTCATGTAGAATTTTTGATACGTGTGCTTTTGATTTTTTCTGATTTTTTTTCGGTCACAAAAATGCTAGGACATGGTGAATACAGTTTATTGAACACTTACATACATATCGATTAAAATATATATTTACATATCGAATAAAATATATGTACTTACATGCAAAATCATTGATACAGTTTCTGTGGGGATTTTTAGGGACATGAATTTCGAAATAGGGGACAAAAATTGAAAACTGTCCTGGGTCATAACTAATGTATTTCACCTTGAGTCTTTCAAACCAGGACTATTATTACCATATCAGAAAGTTAAATTTTGCTTTGTTACTAAATAAGACTGATTTCTACCTCTAAATAATAGGATTTTGCGTAAACTTTTACAAGTTCTATACTGGATTTTTTAGACGATCTAAAAATAAAAACGCGTTTCATAAGTCTTTGTAATACCTCTTTTTTCCTGAAATAAAATGGCCGAGAAAAAACCTGTTATTTAATTTGAATAGATCATTTATTAATAACTAAAAAATATAAAAACAAAAAAGTTATATAACGATTGTAATAAAATGGCATAGTGGTAGAGCGCTCGCACAGAAACTCACACTAACAAGGTTCAATCCCAGCGAAGGACAAAATTATAAAAATAAAAATTTGCGGTATTCTAAAATTACAATTTAAATTAAAAATTAAATTTAGAAAAATAATAGGATCCCCCCCCTCTCCCTCCCCTCTAGCAAGACCATCTGCAAGAAACCGCTCCCTGACATTTCTAATCTATTCCACCAGAAACCAATGATCAGGAGTACAGCGCCACCTTCTGTGAAGATAACAGCAAATCTACTGAAGACGCCCACCATGATCATTCGAGGGTGAAGGTATAACACTGGCTCTTGAGTGGGCAAATTGACAGCAACTTGTTCCACTAACGAAAACAGGTGCAAAAATATACCAACATCTATGAAAAAAAAACCTTCTATCAACCATCTTCACATTCCAATACATTACACTGCATGAGTAGGGGTTTACCCCTGAGTATTGGTCTTAAAAAAAGAAATAAAACAAAGTATCAAAAAATAAGTACAAGTTATGTACATAGGTTGTCAGAGTGTACAGTAACAAATATAAGTGAATGTTTATGATATACAATGTTATAACATATTCAACATTTTAAAATGTTTCTTTATAAGAAATGGAATTTTAGATAGAATATGCTACATTTTAAGTTCCAAGGGAAACCAATGTAGTGATCCTTTAATGGTAGTTTACACGAAGATAAAGAATTTGTTTAAAAGGACCATCTCTTTGAATAGACCACATCTAAGGTTGATTGAGCAAAAAATTACCCATTCTCTGAAGGTAATATTTAAGTAATAGCTCAATCTATTCAGTATTCAGTCTTAGAGAGAAATTTTAATGTAAAAACACAAGGTTCAGAATAATACATTTTCTACTAAAAAGAAGATCATGAATTGACTAAAATATGCGTGGGAGTGCATTTAACTAAATACTAAAACATCTGATAAAGATTATACCAAAACAAAGTGAACGGGTTATCAGCAATAAATTATTAACCCTGTCACAGAGTGAAAAAAAGTGAAAGAATTTTTATTAAAAAGTATATATGATTTATGGGTCGATTATTGATGGCAACCGAATTGCAGTTGGACTAGCTGCCGAAAAAATTTTTTGTTGACTGTTGCGTTCTGTAATACTATTTTTAGTAGCTAGCAACTTCACAAAATTTCGGTTGGTTTAATCAAATCAAAGCTATATTATTTTAAGAAATTTAGGTTATTTTTTGCAATGATTTTTGATAATCAAAGGAGAAACTAATGTCCGTGAAGAGATTGTACACAAGCCGAACTGAACATGTTTTCGACTCCAACTACGGTAGTCTCTTCAGAGTTTTTTGTGTTCTATACAAATTCATGCAAATCATTAACTATTTAACTCACACTTTTGTAGAAATTATATACTGGAATTATTTTTTTTTATTTTTCTACATGTACATACACTTGTAATGAGTTAGTCGAAGTATTGTCAAATACAACATATTCTATCTTGCCTCCCTTTTCTCACCGTCATTGCAATTTTGTAATTGTCATCTCATTTGGATGAATCAGAATTACAACTTTTTCTTTGTTCTAATTGCTTTCGTACTCCATGCTGTAACAAAAATGTTTATACACAATAGTGACTACGTTTTTCCATTAAGTACTCGTATTTGTTCAAATGTTTGTGTAGTGTGACCATGCCTTAAATAAAATATTTATTTTATATTTTGAACACAAAAAATATTTATTGTAAAACAAATAACAATAAATTAAAAAAAGAAGAAATTAATAACTTTTTCTTATTTGTTTTAACAAATATCAGCAGAAATTTTTAAAAACTATTTAAAGCTATTACATAAAGGCAGTGAAATTATAAGAAGAAAACTATAACAAGAAAGCTATTTATCGTATTTAGATCTCTTTATAAGCTCTCATTGATATTAATATAGTTAGGGGGGTCGTGGCATAGTGGTAGAGCGCCTGCACAGAAACTCACACGACCTAGGTTCAATCCCAGCGAAGGACAAAATTATAAAATAAATATTTGCGGTTTTCTAAAATTACAATTTAAATTAAAAATTAAATTTAAATAAAATAAGAGGTCCCCCCCCTCCAGCAAGACAATCTGCAAGAAACCACCGCCCCTGACATTTCTAATCTATTCCACCAGAAAACAATGATCAGGAGTACAGCGCCACCTTCTGGGAAGATAACAGCTAATCTACTGAAGACGCTCACCATTCACATTAAACATCCACCGACAGATGAGGCAGTCGCTGTTTGAACATTCGAGGGTGAATGTATAACACTGGCTCTTGAGTGGACAAATTTACACCAACTTGTTTCATCAACAATAAAAAAGGCGCAAAAATATATAAACATCTATTAAAAAAAAAAAAAAAAAAAACCTATCAACCATCTTCATATTCCAATACACTGCACACTGCATGAGTAGGGGTTTACCCCTGAGTATTGGTCTTAAAAAAAAAAAAAAACAAATAAATTTTAATTAAAATTTTCTATTTGAAGTAGGAAAAATTTTTAACAAATTAAATATCTACGTGCTCTCATCTCTTTAATTGCGATATAAAATGGATGTTAAAATTATTACTTCAAATTAATTAGTTTTACTGACTTTTTTATATTACAAATATTATTACAAATTTAGTGAGCTAGAGGTCTTCAAATAATTATTTTTCAATAATTTTGGGGAGTGCAGCAATAGGTCATTAAGCAGCATACAAAATTATTTTTTATCCAAAATGCTTTACGTTTCGTATCAATTTCTGACAGTTTTATAATGTATGCGGGTATCTTTTGAAGGTTGGATCTAATTCCAGTAACACCATATATGTGTTAACCTACAAGCTTTTTAGCTTACCTGTTAACTCAGTTTTACACTTTTAATCTATTTTCACTGCAAACGCTTAAAAAGTTTTGCCAAAATGAAGTAAAATTTAAATTTAAAAGCCTGAACTAAATTTTCTTAGTCATTGTTTTCTTTATCTCAACAATAACTGAGTGTTACAAGTACACAAAAGACTCTAAACTTTTAATAAAAAAATAAATAAAATAATAATAAAACACTTAACAAACGTTCTGTAATGATGAAAAATTCAATAAAATTGTTAAAATAAATCTTGTTGAACATTTTCACAGCCAATTAGTTGCTAATGAATTACAGTTGAATGATTTGAGTTATTTTTTTTTGCATTCGATTAAAAAGCTTGTCCGAACAATAATAATTGCCAGCATAATGCATTTGACAAGAATAATTGAAACGAACAAAACAATTTAATTTTTTTTCTTTTTGTTTTAGAAAAAAAACTGAACCGAAACAAATGACTAATGAAGTTAATTTTTTAATCAAATATTATTAACCGTTAGTTAATAAAAAGTCAAATACAAAAAATTTACAGTTTCTATACGCACAAGGTTACTTACAATACTCGTACAAGTATAAAACTCAAACAAATCCGTTATAAAAGAGTTTTATGACGCTTTTTATGTGATATTCGTTTAATATGTTTAATATTTGAGAGTGTGAAATTTAAGACCATTTACTTACTACAATAACAACAGTAATAGCGATCGCAACAACAAATTATATATAAAACAATTACCAATTAATGTCTAAAGACCAGAAATAAACAACAAAAATACAATATTATTAGTTTAAGTTCTGTTTTGTGTGAATATGGCCAAGAGCAGCAACAATAATGGAACTGTGCAGTATTAAACTTTTAATAAGTGTAACAGTACACTGAAAAAAAATTTTATTCTTAAATAAGGTTAAAGGATCATGTATTTCATAAACTTGAATGTTTTTGTTTCATTTCTTGATTTTGTTTCGTACTAATCCGAAGTAAGTATGAATTAAATTTTCTACAACAAATTCTTTATTAGTCACAAAGAACAAGAATTATTCCATATAAAATGCAAGCCCAGTTTTAAATCAACAAAAAACTTAGAACATTCACTTAAGTGTCTTCTTAAGGAAATATTCACTCTCATATTTAAAAAAAAAAAAAATAATAATAAATAAACATTCTAGAAGACACAAGACGGAAATTATCTACCAGATCTGTGTTCGTACCACCCTAATGTCAGAAAACTAAAGCTTGCAAAAAACTATAAAACTTTTGCTACGGTTTTATGTCGATAATTTCAAATAATAATTCTTCTGAAAACACAAGAATAGTTTAAGTACGCCCTACTATGCACCTATCAAGCATATGTAACATGAGTATAGATACAGTGCCGTTTCTACAACTTTTTCATTAAAGAAAGTGAATAGAACAAGAAGAGGGGTGCGTGGTATAGTTTTTATAGAGCTCGCACAAAAACTCAAACAGCCCAGATTCAATCACATCAAAAGGAAGCATAGGAAAAATTAAATTTGCCGTTTTTACGAAGTTATAATTTAAAAAAATAATAATTAGAGGTTCTCCTCCTCCACCTCCAAGAACTCCATCAAGGAGATACCGCTCCCTGACATTCCACACTTTTCCACCAATCAAAAAAAATAAAAAAATGAATGATCAGGAGAAACAGCGCCGCCTACTGAGAAGTAGCAGAAATAACAGCAACATATATCGTCTTGTTTATGAGCTCTATCCGCCATTTCATATTTTTAAAATATCTCGAGTTAATGATGCCACTGTAGGTTACGAACCCAAATTTTTCAAGTCCGCAATCCGTTTTCGGCTATTTTGTCCAGTTTCGAAGATAAATAGCAAAAAACGGATTGCAGATTTTAAAAATTTTGGATTCAAAAACATAAAGTGGCATCATTAACTCCAGATATATAAAATGGCGGATAGACCACATAAACTCCCGGACGACGATATGTGCATAGCGAGGCCCCTTAACACAAAACTATCCAATGACAGATGAGGCAATTGTAGTTCGTCATTCAAGGGTGAAGGTATAAATTCTGGCCTTTGAGTGATCAATTAGCAGCAAATTGACTCCTCGTAAGGCGTCTAATGAAAAAACCTCCATCATTTTACAAATTCCAGTACAATGCACAGCATGAGTAAAGGGTTTATTCCCTGAGTACTAGTCTTAATAAAAAAAATTATCAGCAACAAATTTAAAATTTAGTTAAAGCATACTTTAATGATATGCATTTAGAATTCTAACAATTTTGGTATTTCGTTAGGACTTACAAAATAATCTGTAGTATTTATTACATTCATTGCATATGCTTCTACACGGCTCAGCGTCAAGGCAATTAGCTTCCAAAATGGAACGGACATTGCTAAATAAGTTACATGGTGTTAGTTGGGGTGCATTGAAAGGTATTTCATTCATCAAAAAACTGAGACATGCATATATCACCGCTGGCAATATTTAATATAAACGACAAATTTATGCCTCTATTCATAGAAATATTTTAAGTTTATTGAGGGCTTATTTGACAAATTTCAATGCAATACTTGTCAAATTAACCCTCAATAGGCCTAAAATATTTTCTTATGAACACGAGTATTAATATTTGTATATAGCTCTACGGCTCTTCAATGATACCGATTTATATAAAACTAAACAAGCAGTGCATATCGGCATATTTCTGGCAGTACCTATACATATATGTCACTTTTAGTTTTTACTTCACATTTAAAAATATACGAGCTTTTTTCTTTTCAGTGTAAAGCCCATAAAACGAATCATCAGCTTTACCACCTCTACCATATTGATATAAAGCTATAAAAAAAGAAGGGCGTTCCTTTTTTTTTCTTTCATTATTGTATTATTTATTGTTGTTGTTCCTTTTAAAGTCAACTTACCATACATACCAACAGACATTTAAAATCGTTGCACTGTGCACTATAAATGCTATTGAAATTATTGTAGCACTCCTTAGATGTGTGAATGTTGATTCGTTTCTTTATTTTTTTTCTAACCATTTCTTATAGACAATCTGGTATAAGTCAAAGTAAATTTTAATTTTTTTCAGTTTTGCTTTTTTTTGTTTTTTGTTTAAATAGTTTTCCTATCAGGTTTAACTGTTAAACTGTTGCATAACAATTGTGCTATTTTTTTAATAGAAAAAAAAAATAAAAACTAAAGAAAATGTCTAAAACGGAGCACAATTTTTAGAAGTAAGAAAGAAAAAACAGAAATTCAATAAGAAATATGTAAAGAAACAGGGTATCAAACTAAGTTTTAGAAATATTTAAAAAAATCAACTTCCAGTAGAGTTACTACTACCTTGACTAACTTATTGCAACAAATCTGAAAAATAAATTCATAGAGAATGCAGCAAGTATTCATTTTTTTTCTACATAATTTGTTTTTATTTTTATTGTAAGTCATATTGACTATTTTTTTTATAATAGCCAAAGATTTGTACAGATAAACCAAAAAAAAAAAAAAAAAATTTAAAACATTCTTGCCCACATGCCATTAAAATGCATGAAATATTGTAGTTGCTTTTTTTGTATGTGTTGTTGCTACAAGTATATTGTCGTTTAATAACAACAACAATTATTTTAGTTGTTATTTCTGTTTTTTTTTAAAATTTTTGCATTAAAGCCAATTTGGAGTTTCAATTAATTACTCAATGTTTTTGTACTCTACACTGCAACTGTGCCTACTTGGTTAAGGAACTTTTATCATTCATTCCAGCAAACATTTTTCTGAGGTCTTTGAACAGTAAACTAGTCATTGGGGGCCAGATCTGGGGAATATGGTAAATGGAGTAGCAATTCATAGCCTAACTCATGGAATTTTGCCATCAATTTTATTGATTTTTGAAACGATGAAACATCACTCCTTTTTTATAAATGGCTGGTACCATTCCAACAGCACTGCATAATAATATGAACATAGTAATCACTGTTGATGGTCTGGGCCTGTTTGTTGAATATAATAGCATGCGTTTCCTACAATATCGATGTTGTAAACTTCTGTCCGTTGTGCTTATCCAAATTAAACTCTGTGGTTCTTTCGTCGAATTATGTTGACGGAAAAATTCCCTTTATTACAGTTGAATATCGCTAATCATTGCTCCGCATTGTTGCTTTTTTTATTATTAAGGCCAGCACTCAAGCCAGTAAATTGTTCTGGTCTAGAACATTGGTGCCCAAGGTAGTAGTATTGGTGAGATAAAAAAAAAAATAAGACACAGAAGTTCTGCAAGTGTAGTTTGTCTCTCCCACTCAACATGCTAATTTCCTATTGGTAGATTGACGATCAAACAAAAGAGCGTAAGTATGCTTGTGCGTTTAATTTGCTGATATCAGCCACTACTGGGCATCTTTGGTCTAGGAAAATATGTTATAGGAAAGGGAAAAGAGGGAGTAGTGCTTGTGTACATTTGATTTAAACTTACTGTTATCGTAATTGAAAGGAAAAACATTCGCTAGAAGATTGTTTCATAAACGAGCTGTGCGACTAAAAAACGAATACTCTCCATAATGCATTGTGCGATTCACTAGACAATCAAATACAAATAGATGTACCCTGACGGAGTAACGCGTAGTCCGCCAAAAAAATATACGATTATGCGGAATCAATTCCGTTATTTCATCAGAGCACCTGACATGGTAGTACCGATAGAGCAAAGAAACGCACGCCACATTGAGCCGATGTTCCAACAAATCGACAGAGTTGCATACCCTATCGTAGCTGAAAAGCACTTTTGCCCTTTCCTGTACGCGGTCAGATGACCCAAAATAGACTCTGAAGCCCACACATGCGAGTGACGGATAAAGTTGTTGGGAGTCCTAGCCAAAACGGTTAGTAATTAATTTCACTTTATGATCATTTAAAATTATTTCGATGTATTCGTCAGTTACAGACACTTTGATGTCCTCGTAAATAAGACCAAGTTTACGACAAGCAAACAACGTCTCAATGGTTGGATTTTCTGGGGCAGAGTGAAATTAAAATCGACTGTTTTTTCAAAGACAAATAAAATTGCGAAAATTATTCTGCTTTTTTTATAGAGAAAGAAGTCACAGTAATTTACATTAAGCGAATCAATAAAAAAATGTTGTAAAATATTAAAAAATTTTGAAATAGCAGCAGTTTGAAATTCATTTGATTATGATTTCACTTGAATGCGTTTTTCTGATTATGATTTCACTTGAATGCGTTTTTCTGAACATACCCGTATATCTCAAGAATGAAATTGTCATCGTCTTTCTAATAATAATGCACTTTTAATTTTGAAGGTTGAATGAAAACCATATACATACTTATATAAAAAACGAATAATGAACGTTTTACGAGCTCTGCTTCTTATTTGCTTCAGATAATAGGCCTTAGCTCAATATTCGTTTTGTAAGACCTTTGACGTTGCTAGTTCTTTTTATTAAAAAAAAAGCTGGCATGCTTTAAAATCCCAGTTATATTTTAACCAAAGACAAGAAAACCCTGAGAAGCGAATTAAATTGTGTTAAAAATATTCATGATTTTGATTGAAAGATGTACTATATAGGCAGATAGATGTCCCTAATTTGTTTCAAGAAGTAATTTTAAATAAATTTTTATTATTAGCTACTGTATACGTACGCCTGTCTTAAACTTAAATTGTGACTGTATAGTGCTTTTAATAAAAGCAACATCACATCTTTAGTTAATTTTAATTTAATAAAATGAAATATATTTCTCCGTTTTTTTTTGTTTTCTTAGAAGAATGACAACGACAATTATTTTTAATTGTAGCGTTTAAACATAAACTTTAAAATATTTGTTATTGTACTCGTTTTCTTTTTATTGCTGTTGATATGCGTATATACAAATACGGTTTGTTGCTTAAGTCTTTTGTTTTCCTACTTCGCCTGTTGCTTTTTTTTTTCTTCTCTCAAACCATTACAGTCATTGTAAGTATAACTTTATTTATTTTAATTTTAATTTTTATTACAAATATTCGTAAGCAACCTTGTATTGTCTGTTTATTTTTTTTTATTCAACTTTGGTTTACAGGGAGTGTAAAAAAAAACATTTTAATTAAAAACTATTACCGCTTGTCAAGTTTAAACAGCCCAACAAATCAAAAACAAAACAAAAAAATTTTTTTTTTTCGTTTTCGGGTTGTCAGAAAAATGGCTAATTTAGTTATTAAGTAAAATCCAAAACAAATGCTCCAATTTCATGATTTGATATCAATCAACTGAAATGTTTAATTTAGTTTATCCATCAATTTTTTGAGTCCGTATGCCCAATTATTTCTTAAATTCTTGAATTAAATGCGTGGCAGTATGTATATGTGTTTGCAAATAAAACAAATAAATTATAGTGTGGTTTAATAAAACAACATAAATATTGTTTTAACTATTCCAGTCGTCTATTTAACAATTTTTATTAAAAAATCTTTAACCATATATTTTTATGTTTAAAACTATTGTCAGTTTATATAGTAATTCTTTTTCTCTGCGTAACCCTGAAACGTGAGAAATAATTTCAAATTATTTTTTCTGTCTGTTTGTTTGGAATAATAATTTCGCTTTATGTTTTGTTTCTAATTTTAATTTCAATTAAAAAAAATGTGGGTGTGTTTCGGACCAACAACATGTCACTTTAATGTAATACAAGTTACTATTGGGAGATTGTGTAATACTTTACCATGATTTGCTTTTTCTTTTTCTATTTTCTAAATTATTCAAGATCAGGAAACCATTTATACTCATATTATGTAAACTGTTAGTACAATTTTTTTAAACGTTTTATTTTTTTGTTCTTAAGACATAAAATTGATCTGTTAACCAAGTTAAGGAAATCAAAGTGTTATATTTTATATTGTTTTCTTTGTTCTTGATTTTGTTTCTGTTTTTATAAAACATTTAAAATTTTCCAAGTTTTATTACCTTGAAATTTCTAAAACTTTTAATATGAATATGCTTATTGTTTAAAAGTAAAAACAATGCGTCTGTTAAAAATTAGAAAATATAAAAAAACATATAAAAATTAACAATTTCCGTTAATTATATGCTAAATTAGAACAGACTTTGAAAAACTCAAATAAAGTGTATGATTAAGAACGGTTTTTGCTTTATAATAATTTATTAAGTGCAAATAAATAAATTATTTATTCGGTTAAAAAGAACACACGCACGTTTATACAAAACATTTTAACCCTGTGGTGAATATTAAATTGCTTTTAATTTGAATTGTACGAATATGTTTCTTCACGTGTTTTTATAACCAGCGTTAATATAACTTAAACATTCAAAATTTAAAATAAATTATTAATAAGAATTATACAGAGGGCTCATAACTAATACACGAGCCATTTAAATTTTATACAGGCACAAACCTATAGACCAGAGGTGGGGAACCTGCGGCTTCGAGGCCGCATGCGGCCTCCGCGAGGTTCTAGTGCGGCCCTTTGCCACCTAGTACAAAATACTAGAGTTCGTTTCAAACAACGCCACTACAGTTGCGCGAAAAAATCATTTAGAAGGAATATTGGGACTTACAAAATTGTAGAATTTTTAGGTAAGTGAAAAATTATTTATTCGGAGATTTCAGAATTTCAGAAATCAATTATGATTTTTTCAGAGTATTGCCGAAATGTTGGTTTTATATCCAAATAAACAATTTTTCACTTTACTGAAAATTCCACAATGTTTATGTAATTTACATACATATTTAAAAAAACGAATAATGTTCTAAATACTATTTATTTAAAAATAAATTAAAATTATAAAACACTATTTACAAAATTTGTCATACATAGTCAGCTGATTGTGTTTGCAAAAAAAATTTAAATTAGCGCTAGCAGCGCCAACTACCTTGTCTAAGAACTAAACATAACTTGGTTTCAGATCTCACATTTGAGTGTCACACCTTGCTTTAGCTTCTCTGACTCGCATCTCTCAACGCTTCCCTGTTGAGTAATTTATCATTTTTCAAAACATTGCTTGTGAAAATAAAATATTCGATGAATATGTAGGTGCCTTGGATTGTTTAATAGAAGAGTATACTAATAGGTTTTCTGATTTTGATGAGCACACTCCTGCTATGAAACTGACATTTGAACCACATTTAATAGATAGATCCGAGGCTCCAGAAATGGAGTTAATTGATTTTTAACACTAAAAAGGATCGCATATAAATCCGGAAAAATGCTGTTCAATATCCATGTCTTCGAGAACATGCTCGCCGTTTACTTTCCTGCTTCGGAAGTACCTACTTGTGCGAGACAATCAGGGCAATTCCTATTCTCACTTTCACCTCAAATA
This sequence comes from Metopia argyrocephala, assembly GCA_963576795.1. Lineage (NCBI taxonomy): Eukaryota > Metazoa > Arthropoda > Insecta > Diptera > Sarcophagidae > Metopia > Metopia argyrocephala. The sequence continues at coordinate 41,353,761 of OY756208.1, forward strand.
CGCTCATAGAGTTTATTTTTTAATTCTATAATACGTTAGGGATGAACAACTTGAAAACATACGTGTTTTTTTTTTCAATTTCTATATATTATAAAAAACATTTTCACCATCACAACCAGTCGTTTTTCTTCGTCAAAAATTTTGCTGCGTTTTATATAAACAATCGGAAAAAATATATCATGAATAATTAAAGAGAAGTCTTTTTTTACCGAATTTTGCTAGAAGTAAATCTATTAAGAAGAAAGCATCAAAAATTAATATATAAAAATTTGTTTTCTAAAAAACAGTATTTGGTTAACTTATTGGAAAATTGTTTTTGTAAGATTTAGGGCTAAAAGACAAACAACGTCAGGTCAATTTAAATTGATGGTTGATTTTATGATGGAACATAAGGGCACTGGAAGATGAGTCAGCACATTACGACCAGAAGATCCAAATGCTTTACGGAAAGAAATTACACAAAATGTTAATACTTATATGTAAATGTCCCTCCTGCTAGAGATGTAGCAGGATGGACAAAGGTAAGTGGATCTAATCAAAGGCTCAAATTTGAATCCTACTTCCAATTATCAACTACATGTGAATATGAGTTGTGAAATTTCTGTAAAATCCCATTTGGAAATGACTTTTCATATCTCCAAACTGGGTAATAGCAATATCCGCACACATCCTAAATTTAAAATATTTAATTCCTAAGGTCTGGCGAGACTAATACAAAAAGCAAACTGGTAATAAATAAACGGCAAATGGAGGCCACAGGTGAAGTTCTAACAAAACCATTACGTTAAATGATTTGGAAGAGGCAGTGTTTACTATTAAATTATAAAACATCCGTGAAAGGTGTTTCAAATGTAAATTCACTTGCAGTATTTGAAAAACCGGAAGCATTAGAAGAAGGAGTTAGTTTAAATATCAATAACAGTCCTGCTAAAGAGCCAGTACCTAAAAAAAAGAAAAAATTTGAACAACCGAATTTTTTGCATCAGCAATTACTTAGAAGAGTTTTATGAAAATTACCAGCCTGTTTTTAGAACACGAATGGTCTTTGACATTCGTCTTTTTATATGAGAAACACTAACAAATTTGAGTATTTCTGTTGTTGTTTCACATGTGTGTTCTAAAAACAGGCTGTACGTTACCATAAAGCAAGAATTGGGATATCTTAAAAAAATAACTGAATGGGAAGTGTTCTTTGAATTATTTCTTATTTTTGTATTTTCTAGTAAAAATTACTTCTTACTATTGTAGTTATAGGACTTCATCATCTAATGAAATTTGAAAAAGCCATTCGGTAATAGATTGAGGGTAGTACGAAAATTTTCTAAATAAGTATTTTTTTATTAAATTTTATGTTTTTTACATGTATTTTTATTTAATCAAATAATAAAAATAAAATTTTAAGCAGTGGTGACAAAAATATGACAGTTGTTATCGATAATACATCACACGTATTTAAGAATGTATAGAATTTTAGTTGTCGAAAGTGAATCGTTCCATTCGACATTATAAAGAAAGTATTGCTGAATTGCCATTAATATTTTTTCTCATGTCAAAAAAAAAAAAAAAATTAAAGGTGGATGTTACGAAGCTTGATCCAAATATACAATTACTGTCAAACAAAATCAAAGCCAAATAAGTCACGAACTTAGTAAATAACGAAATATTTTTTATTGTATTTTTTTATAATATTTTTATATTATTCTAAATGTATATTCTATTTAAAATTTTGGAGTATCATTGTTTATTTTTTCTAAATAAATTGTTGAATCTATAGAAAAACTATAATAATTTTACAAAAAGTCACTTTCTTAGGTCAATCAGCTTATGCGGCCTCTTGTATTGCTGACTAATTTAAATGTGGCCTCTAATGGTAAAAAGTTTCCCCACCTCTGCTATAGACCATAAGCAGTTGAGAGTAAATAAATAAATCTCTTTATCTAACATCTAAATATCATTTAAATGTCTCAGAGTCGGATAAGGTTTTTGTTTTTATTGTATGAATTTTAATAGTAATAGTAATATAATAAGTATAATATAAATCCAGTAAATATTTGAATTTAATTCGGAAAAAATTTGACCTCTAGAGACATTGAAGTTTTTCTTGCTTAAATCCAAGGGGATAACCCTAAGACAATAAACAAGATTATATCTTCTGAAATATAGATGAAATTAAATACGAAGTAACTATTTATACATAGTATGTATTTGTTTTGGTTATTAAAATAATCTAAAATTATTAAAATAATCTAATCTACTAAAATGGTCATCCATATTGAAAACAAAGGTATTTACTCTTTGTACTGAAGTTTATAGTAGAAACTGCACCATTAAACTATTAGTGTTAATTGCATTACAGATTTTAATTTTGTTTTTTATTTTTTTGTTAACTATCTGGATCTCCAAGTTTCGGTCCAAATGAGATTGTTGATCATTATCTATATATATTTCTCTTTCCTCATTAAAACTTCCTCCATCATTACTTATTATCTAGTTGACATCTGTTCCAGAAAAGCAGAATTACAACAGTTTTTAATTGCCCTTTTTTCCCATTTATCCACAATAGTCGACACTAATGATATTGTACGATTAGGCTTGTGCTTAATAGCTCATTTATGTGAGCGTTCTTTTTAGCTCAAAGAGCAAAGAAGAACGCTCGATATTTTAGTTCAACAGCTGCTTTGTAAGTTTGATGTAGAAAAAAAACAAAAAAAAAAAGAATAAATTTAATAATAAACATATTAAAATAATGAAAGTTTCAGCATAGATATTTTAACGATTAATTGAATTAAAAACATCGATATTGGCGTTGCATCGATAAACATCAAGCATTCCTACCGTAGTCTAGTTGCTAATATGCTAGCTTACTAGACAATACCTCCGGGCTTAAGCCCCAGCTCTGACATTTTAAAAAAACAGAAAGACGAAAAACTATTTCTTTCAGCGGTTACCCCTTAGCAGCCTTCTGGCAAAAGCTCTGAATGAAAGTGATTGCCATGAACAAACTTCTTAAGTCTGTCGTTCGGAGTCGATATTAACCTGTAGATCTCGGTACTCATGGATATAAATTGACACACACAACATGGGTGCTGCGATAAGCTATGCCATCATCCTGAAACAGGGTTGTAAAGACCAATTATGTAGATACCTATGTTTGTAATTTAAGTATTACAGAAAATTTTGCTTTATGAAATCTCTATGTGTTTATTGAAATTAATTTTTAAAATCAAAAAAGATATCGAAATTTAACTTAAATTTAGATAACTTGTCATTAACTTACAATAATATTTCCTGTCCTATATTACCCCACATGCATAATTTTTAAGAAAAAATCTTTGATAACAGCACCAATAGTGTAAACATCCACTGTTAACAAAAGTGTCACAGAAACAAAAAAAATATCAAATTAAATTTAATTTAATTTAAATATGTTGGTATAAATTTGCATGAATAATTAAAAATAAAAAAATAAACACATGCTACTGGTATAAGGTGGCATTTAAAATTAATTTTAGAGGATCATTATTATGTGCATGTGGCTGGTTTAACGACTTATTTTCTGTCGTTCGGTTTTTAAAAAAATTTTTTTATCTTTTTTTTTTTCAAAACATACATATGAATGTATTTAAACATTTAAATTAAATTTGTTATTATGAAAAATAAAAATAACTTTAATTAGCCAGTGCATGTAAAACAAACATTGTTAAAATCAAATAAAATTAATTAAAAACTAAATTAAAAAGATGATAACAAATTTTGCAATTTGTTTTTCTTTTAATTTTTTATTTGTTAAATAATACATAAATAATAAAAATTTACAACTGTTTTCCTTTTAAAATGAAAGATACTCTTTTATAGCTGACTGATAGCCTTCTTATGTAACATTCTGATATCTATTCTAAGTCGATTGAAGCTAGAACTAACTAATGTTAGTTTAACACTAAGCAAAAATTGCACTTCAATTAATTAATATTATTTTTGATAACAATGTTAAAAAATATTTTGCACTTTAACCAAAACAACAACCGTAAAGCTGGAATTAATAAAACATTAAAACTTCTATTTGAACTATCGCACTGTGGAGTTACAAGATAAAGGACTCAAAGAAATTATATAAACCTAGTCGACTTAAATCTGTAATTATGCAAAAGAAACTTTAGACAAATACATACATATGTATATGTAAAATAACTATTTGGACAAACTGTTAAAATATATTTTTATATATACCAATCCTATTTCTACACCGTCTTTTTTGCACGATTTTGAAATAACACGATTTATTAGAAAAATTTTATCGCTTTTACACGACTTTTTTTTACACGAATAACAACTTATTAGAGAAATTATCAGTATGTGTTGTGCATAAATTCGTAGACGAGTGTCGAAGTACATACTTTAGATGACGGTTAAAAAAAACTTTTAAAAATCTTGCCTTTAATAACCGTTAGTTCAATTCTGGATGGCTTTCAAATGGCGAAGAAATTAGCGGAAAATTTTTTGGCAAATGATCATAAGCACTAAAAAGTTAAAAATTTTCAATCAAACCTGCAATTATGTATGGCTCGATACAAGGAGCTGTATAAAGAGATCTCTAAAGTGGGGTCAGTGTTCCATAGCTGAATTCACCTTTAAAAAATTTAAGCCAGTTGTCTTCCGACTACACTGATATTGGACTACCGCAGTGCAAAAGATATTAGAATCTGATACTGATTCTTAACAATATAATTTAGTTTAGGAAAAATTGTGAATTACTTTTTCATTATCTATTTAGCTACAAGTGTGGATTTAATTTTTATTTTGTATGTGCAAAGCACGAATAATAAAACTAAATGATATTGAAGAAGGTAAAATTTGTACAAAAATATCATAATATTTTATATTGGACCTTAAGAGGTAATTGAATTAATCTAATACAGTAATATAAATCTATGTATATGTATGTACACTTTTTTTTTGCACAATTTATTTTTGCATGGTATTTTCTGGAGTGTATGTAACGTGTAAAAACAGGATTTGGTGTGTACATACATATATATTTTTTAATAGAAAAAAAATTTAATTTGGCTTTAAGACGATACCTTGCATTACAAAGTACTTATTGTTTTTAGACCAACAATATATGAGTAAATATATTGATATAAAGAGTTTTTGTAGATTTGCTTCAAATTTAAATTTTTATACTACAACCTTGTAATTATAAAATATGTATTTTATCTCTTTTTAGAATCTTTAAATTCATTTGACACACCAATGTCGTAGAGTTAATGGTAAGTGTGATAATAAAAATTTAAAATTTTGATTTAAAAATTGTTAAATTTGAAAGTTTAGTTTAAATGAGTAATTCGTCAAAATAATATAAAATTTAAAAAAAAAACCAATCAATCAAAAATGTTTATTTTATGTTCTAAATGAAACGACATGACTAATTGCATTACGAGAACATTACATTGCATGTTTGACTCATAAAGACTTTATACTTTTATACTTATAATAATTGTAAAGTTATTCATGACCAAAATATCTTGATTGTAAAATAATTTAATTCATATTGACTTATCTAAATTTCTAACAAAAAAATAATAGGAAATTAATAATTAAAATCAAGATAAACATATAAGAATATTTTAAAATAATTACAAAATTTCCATAAGACATGTATTTCCTTATGACAGTTTTTTTCTGCAATTTACATATATTAACAGAACAAAAGCTAAAAGTGTTATAAGCTATTAATTTACAAGTTAAAATTGTTCTAATTGTTATTGTCATTGATATGATAATTATTTTACAATTTAAATAACCATCTTATAACAATTCAATTGAAAAAAAATTTTAATTTATTGTGATTTAAAACACTTTAAAGCTTTATTAGGATTAATCGTAATCGTAATATACTTTGGAAATCAACGGAAGTAGTATCATTATATTAACGATTTATATTAAAATGCATATTTTGGTTTAAAGTTCAAATCAAAATTATCGTTTTAAATCTCTAGAACAAGGTGCTTTCTAGAATATCGTTATTGTGATATAAAATTACAGCCTGTTCATGGAAGACGAATGGTTTACGATATTCGTCTTTTTATATGAGAAACAACAACTAATTTGAGTGGTTTTGTTGTTGTTTTACATAAAAAAAGACGGATACAAAAGACGGATGTTAAACACCATCTGTGTTCTATGAACAGACTATTACCTTCATAAAAAGTGATTTTTTCCATATTACTGATGGTCTCTGTTACATACACGACTGGCCATTACAACACTTCTTCAGAGCTACGGCCTAGCTTCTCATAGCACTCATATTGTGTGCGGAAATTTTATTCCATGAGTACTGAGATCTGTGTTGTCAGATTAGGGGATTTATCTCCAAATTGGGGATTTTTTTTCTGAAATGGGGATAAAAAACTTCATTTGGGGATGGGGATTTTTTTGGGGATGATCGACAAGTTTTTGGCTATTTTTAAAATTTGCTCGCTTGCTTAATTATATATTATAAACACGATGAAAGAATATTAATAGAATTTCAATTTTCAAATCTTGCTTATAAACTTGTTTAAAACTCATACTTTCAATAAAATTTTTGCAACGTTTGCTCTTCGTTTAATTTATTTTCTTATATATAATAACATCCCCATATCATTATGTTTCCGCCACCTTCTTTAATGGTTTGTATTGCGGAGGAATTCAGTATTAGAGGGTCTTTTTACAGCTAAATTACTTCTTTCGTAGATAAACAAACTAATTTTAGTTTCATTCGACCACAATTACTTCTTCACTTATACTTTATGTTTTCCATAATATGGCACAGGACATTTATTTAGAATTGAGGTAAAATAGATGCTGTATACTTTACAAATATTTCAAACAACATCATGATGTCTTATGCTGAATATGAAAAATAAATAACGACCCGAAACACACATCGAGGCGAGCAAGAGGTTAGTTTAAAAAGAATGTCGTCAAGATTTTAAGTTGATTTGCACAATCTCTAAATTTAAAATTTACATATCAAATAAAACAAAGTTATGCTTATTTAAATACAAAATTATTGATGCACTTTGTGTAGGGATTTTTGGGGATGAACTAATCAAGGCTTTGGGGATTTTTGGGGATATGAATTTCGAAATTGGGGATAAAAATTGAAAACTATCTGACAACCCTGACTGAGATGTGCAGTTTAACGTTGAGTTCGAACGACAGACTTGAGTAACTTGTTCATGGCAATCAGTTAGTCAGAAGACAGCTAAGAGGTGGTCGCCAAAAGAAATAAGTCTTCATATTATTTTCTTTCAAGATGACAGAGCTGGGGTTTAAACCCGGAGCTCTAATCTATTAAGCCAACACACTACAGACTAGACTACGGCGACCATATTACTTTGCTAATTTCCATACTAATTGATTTATTAGGTTCCTCAATAAACGTTAAGTTGAATTAAATTGTGGTAAAAAATTTTTAACAGGAATAGAAATTCGTAGCTCAATTTATATATATTTAAGATAATGTTTACACACTTCTTGTAATTTGTCTTGGTTGAGAAGAATTTCTTTCTTTGCTAAACGAACATGGTTTTATTTCAAATCAACAGGGAACCAGTCCCGAAGCTATAAACACTATCTACCTAACGTTTTAGACACAATTACAAAACGACTAAAGTACTTGTTCCAACTATACCTGTACACTACAAGACAGTAATTTAAACAGTGGTAAAAAGGTTACGCTTATAATTGAATGTAAAATAATGCCGACAATTGTTAGATGGGGTGTTTTGTACAAACACATTGGACTGAGCCCAATCGCTTTTGTTTTCTCATCTTTCATTTCAGTTCTAGACAATATTAACGTTTAAGTTTATTGTTTAAGAAACATAAACAATAAAAATTAGCTTGAATACTTTTCAGGATGTAAAAAAATCGATATTTAACTTATTTGGGAGGTGCCACGCCTACTTGTTCAACTCCGCACAATTTCTAACAAATGATTTTCCTTGACCATGAAGTCATTCAGTCCACGTAGTCGCCGTGGTCTAGTTGTTAGTGTGTTGTCTTACTAAGACATAAACCCTGGGCTTGACACCAGGCTCTGACATCTTCAAAAAAAAAAAAAAATAAAATATGAAAAAAATATTTCAGCAGTCTTCTGGCAAAAGCTCTGAGAGTAACTAATTGCCATGTACAAGCTTCTTAAGTCAGTCCCGGTACTCATGGATAGAAATTTACACACACAACATGAGTGCTGCGAGAAGCTAGGCCGTAATCCTGACACAGGGTTGTAAAGGTCAGTTATGTATGTATGTATGAAGCCATTCAGACCGAATTCAGAAACTTTTTCTTTAACCGTTCTCAGGATATACACAAATCAGTATTTAGTTTGTATTGAAGATGCCACGCCCCTATCTAATTTCGACAACTTTCTGACTAGAAATTTGTCTTGGATTGAAGTCATTCAGACCAAATTAAAAAACTTTAGCCTAATCCGTTCTCAAGATATGCAAAACTTAGTATTTATTTTGTATGACAGATACCACGCCCAGGCCATATTTTGGAAAAAAGCATAACCTATTGTACTTTTGGTAGTTGAGTCTATCTATGTTCCAAACTTCAACAAAATCGGTTCAGTCGTTTAGGCGTGATTGACCGACAAACAAACAGGCAAAAAGACTTATAAAGCCATTTATAATAAATATGTAGCGATTATAACTTTCATCTTCATGATTATTTGATAAATTTTTTGATATTTTCATTTTATTATTGTTATTGAAAATTACTTCAAAATTCCTTAAGACTCAACAAATTGTAAAAAAAACAGATTTTTGTTATACTCGACAATAACCGGCAGATGGTCTTACATGTAATTTATTAAAATATCTTATTAAAGAGAGGGTTTAAGGAACCAAAATTGGCATAAGTAAGTCTATAAGTGTATTTACATTGGTTTTTCTTTCATATTTAAGTAAGTGAGGCTCTATTTCTATCTTATTATTACGTGTGTACTTCACCAGTTGGCTTGTGTTGATTAACGATAACTTTCTTAAGGAAGAAGAAAAAAAAAATCAAAACTTCGATAAAATAAAGTTTTATTGTTAACATTGCATTTATATTTTTTTTTTGCAAATACTTTAAAAATATATGTATTTTTTTAGTATTTGTAGTACAAATAATTTGGTGTTGATGTAAGAGTTGTTTTTATTTTAATAACAACAATATTTTTCTACATGAAAGAATTTTGCCTTTCAATTATTGCTTAATTTGTATTGTTTTTTCTTTCTTCTTTAATTTAATTTTCTTATAGCTTTTGTTTATAATTTGTAATCGAAACACTGTAATTCTTGCTAAAGCATACAATCACTAATAAATAAAAATCATTAATTGCTACAATAACCAACCACCAGCAAAGGGCTATTATAAGCTGCTTGTGTTTTTTCTATTTTATATTTTCTAGAAATATTTACTTTTAAATGGAATTTAAGATATAAACCACTTAAAATTTCAACTATATAATGCTATGAAAATATGCATTGGTAATCCTTTTTAAAAAAATCATTATTAAAGGTGTTAAATTGAACTGAGTTTTTGTTAAACACCACAACACAGCACCATCGTACTTTGCTAAACCTGAAATAGATATGGAAGTCAATAACAAAACTTTAACATGTTTTTTGCTTTAAAAAGAAAATTAAAGTTTTACTTAAACACCCCCTTGGCTTACACAAAACACAGAAAAAAAAAAAACAATTTTTGTTTATCACAATTTTGTTAAACGGCATTACCATTACGGTGTAGGCGTAAATAACTGTTTATGGTAGCAAAATAGAATTTGCAACAGCTTTAATGGATTCCTATGGCTGGCTGTCTGTCTGCCTGGTAGCAGTAAATGGAAAGAGGGACTAAAATAATGTCAAAGTTTGTTGCTTAAGTGTTTTGTTTTTCATAGGCAAACAAACAACAAACTGTCACAATACCACAATACACTAACACAACTAGAGGATCCCACAGTTAAGATTAATTATTTGGAATAACACACTTTTTAAAAACTTTTGTCACTGTCTTTATTTACCCCATTTTTTGTTAATTAAACAGAAAACAAAAACAAGTCAGCTTAAGCAACAAATAACAAAATGTTTAAAATGTTTCAATAGATAAAGTCTAAAAAAAAAAGGATTTTAAGTTTTACGTTTTATTTACCAAAAAATAACTACAAAAAATTGTGTCGCTTCTAATAAGAGTTAAAATAAAAATGGTCAACAGTTAATTACTCAATTTCGTTATTTGTATTTTTGGTTTTATTTTGAAACTCTAATTGTTTTGCTTTAAAAAATATTGCTCGTATGCAAACAAATTACAGTAGACTTTAGTTGAAAATTTTTATGGGAAATAAAGACTTCATGTCTACTTTTTTTTGCATATGGACATGTTTCATTATTAAACTGAATAGCTTTAGTCGATTTATTTTTTAATTTAAATTAAGGACGAACATATTGGCAGCCACATATATTTTATAAGTATATACGAAAAGGTATACATTTATATAACGGAATTTACTATAAATTGAGAAATGCCGTTGTAATTGAGACTCGAAAATTCTTATCAAAAATACTGCACACATATAAAAAATAAATTGTTCCAAATTTCTAAAAATTACATGGTCTGGAGATCTAATATCGTTTGATAATCCATTTTTTATTAATTTTGTTTCGTCTTAAAACGCCTTAATTAGATCAGAATACTATTAAGAATTTAGATAGTTTTTTACAATAATTTCTCAATCAAAGGAGAAAATTACAATCAAATAAAGGAATTGTTCACTTGCCAAACTGAAAATGTTTTCGATTCCAGCTACGGAAGTAAAAAAAAATAAAACATTATTTTTTTATTTGAGACCAATAAATGCTGCTCATTGTATTGGAATTTTTTGGAAAGAACAGTATATTTTTTTATTATTAAGCTCCTCAGGAATGAGAAAAATTGCTGTGAATTGATCATTCAAAGGCCAGTGTTATATTTACACCCATGAATGATCAACAGCAATTGCTTTATCGTTGCATATTGATTGTGTGGTGAGTGCCTTCGATAAGTAGGTTTAGCTGTTATCTGCTACTTCCTAATAGGTGGTGCTTTTCTCCTGATCATTTATTTTTGTTGTCAATGGTTAAGGTGGAATAGAGTGGAATGTCAAGGAGCGGTTTCTTCGAAGATGGTCTTCTTGGAGCGGGCTGGGACCTCTTATTTTTTTTCAAATTATACTGTTGAAAAAACCGTAAACTAACTTTTTAATTTTTTACCTTTTTCTGGGATTTGAGCCTGGGCCGTTTGAGTTCTTATGCAAGCGCTCGAACCACTATACCACGCACCCTCAATGGTGATTCAAAATCTACATTAAATAATTTTGAAAAAAAACACGTTCTTTATCTAGAATTCGTATAAAGCATCGGGTCAGATCAACTTGTATGTGCAACGGTTTATTGCGTATATTAAAGTCATCTATTACAAAATAGTATGCATAGTCTGGGTATTATTATCTTTCTAAACACACAAATAGCGCAAAAACTTACAACACGCTTTCCATCTACAAATAATTTTCTGTCGTGATACTATAGGCATATATTTCTGTTATAAAAAATACGACTTTTAGACTTAATGTAGATAAGTTAAGAAAAAGCGTCCACTCATTTGCAATATACGGGTTTTCAGTATTTCTAAATAATGCATCAGTGTACTCTTACAGTATCAAATTCGTATTTCTAAGTTTTTGTGCATAATGAGGTATTCAATAAAAGAATATATCTACGAACACTTACAGGCAGTTGTTATTTTTTTTGAAAGAGTCCTTAGTGTGGTTTACTATATAATGGAAAACATTTCGATTTGTACTTTAATTAGAATTTCTTTGTGTATGGAAATTTCAATTTATCCATTCGGTTTGCAAAAAACTTCATTAGGGAATATTTACTATTGCCTCTCACCTGACATTCACATTCCCATTAATGTGAACTTAATACGAATTTTTTGCTGTCCTGAAAATCCATATACGAAAACTTTATTCGTATATCTTTCCCTTCGAAGAACCTTAGAAAAAGAAATACGAATAGTAAGTAATTTGTTCTATTAATATGTAAACAATTAATGAAAAATATACTTGTATTTTTAAAGTAAAATTTTATGTTTTCTGATTGTTTTATTAAGTATTATTTAAAATACTTAAAATTAATGGGTATTGCAATTTAATTCTTATTTAAAAATTTGGGAATGCACGGACAAAGCCGTATATTTCGGGGCGGGATAAAAGGGCTTTTTAAATTTAAAAAATTCCAAAGATATACAGAAATATTTATATATTTTTTAAATTTGTATTTATCGAAAAAACGAATTAGTCTGGAAAAATTTAGAGAAGTGGTTAATTTATTTTTAGAAATTGATTAGGACTTTATAGGTCTTCTTCTTTTTCGAAAAGTTCGTAAACTACAGTTTGCTACAGTTTAGAAAATTAGTAAGTTTATCTACAAAAAAAAAAAAAAAAAAATAACTGCACAAAGTAAATAGCAGTACCATCGTAAATGCAATTTTGCAAATTTAGTAATTAGGAGATAATTTTAACAACATTTGTATGTTTTAATTTTCAGTTGTTTAAAGATTTTTTTGTGTTGAACACCTTCCAAAATAAACGGAATAAATTACTTAATTTGCTTAAGCACAAATATAAAATCATTTTTCTAATTTTCAGAAAGGTAATTATAGATAATACAAATAAAAGTCATAATCATTAAAAATTCCATACCAACTGTCTTTATTTTTAGAAAATTATATTTCGATATTTTAAAATGTTCTCTAAAACATTATGTACTCAGGCAATCAAAGCTATTGAGCCAACAAATTACACATTTGCTTTGAAATTGACTGAAAATTATGCAATTTTGATTTTTATTTATTGTGTTCATTTTGGCTAAATTTGTACAAAATGTTTATAAAAAATAATATTTTAATTCTATATAAATTATTTAATACTCAGGTAATTTTTTGCGGTTTTATGCCACACCCACATTATAAATTGACTTTAAATATGATACCCTTTTAAAATTAGTCTGCAATTAGGTTTTGCTATTTTTGTAATGATTGTGCTTAAACTCAAGTTAATTTTATTATTTGGGAGGAACTTTTAAGAAAATTTAAAGGCAAAATAAACTATAGGGTGTTTTTTATATAGAGTGACACAAGTTTAAATCATAATAAAGCAATGAAATATATTTTTAATATCAATATAACAGGCTTTATTGAAAAGGAAATTTTATGAAATTAATGTTTAAATATTATTAGTGCCATGTGGCCGCCACGGCTGGCGCAATCTGGAAGACCAATTTTCAACAACTTTTTTGAATACATATTTTTGAATTGAAATATCTTTATTGAATAAATTTAAAATATAAAACAATTATTGAACATGAAATACAAAACTCCTTTGATTAAAATATTTACAAACATATATATGAAAGTACAAGTAGAATATGGAGCTAGTATTAATTTATTGAAAAACACATATATTCAATATGTATGAGCCAACGACTCCGTCGGCCCATAAAGCTCACAAATCAGTAATTTTCTGTGGATGTAATGGTGATTTGACAAAAGCTTGTGGATTCTCTTCACTCCAAATGCGACAATTCTGCTTATTTACATATCCATTCAACCAGAAATAGGCTTCATTGGAAAATAAAATTTTGAATTGAAATTCAAAATCGACAACAATCTGAGTTTGACGAATAGAACAATTATTTTGATTAAAAATTTCAACAATTTGCACGTGTTGCTCTGGTGTAAGTCAATTTATATTGAAATTTCAAAGCAAACTTAACAAAAAGCAAGTATCAGCTTTTAAGTGGGTGGTCCAATAAAGCAGTGATGCCAACTCAAAGTTGTGACACTCTATAAAAAACACCCTTTACAAATCATTTGGAATACTGGCAGTAAGTAGAGACGCAGTAAAAGGAGGTAAAGTACTAGACTTTCAGAGTAATAACGTGCTTTATTAAATATATTTTTTAAAGATAAAATAGTCTTTATCATCTTGACCAATTAAACTCAATTAAAACGGAGAACAGTACACACGAAAAATACATTTTTAAATTTTGCACAAAAAATAATGACTTGTCAAGAAAAACATTGACTCAAAACGACTTTTTTATTACCTACACATTGAAAAAAAACCAAAATATGGAACTTTAAAATCACACTTAAAAGAGCGCAGTCTGAAAATTTTGTGCTTAAAATTGCACGTTTTTTTTCTTTCTTCCAATTTATCTATAAAAAAACACTTTACGTATGACTTTAATAACCAAAATTAGGAACTTTAACAATTATCTGAATATACATGTTCGGACTGCTACATGAAAATGATTTAAACTTTATAAATTAACAGTAACTGTAAATCTAACAGTTTTTATTTCAAGCTCTAACAAACATTGGCAGAAGAACAATGCATCTACCTTCACTCAATAGTGAATAGCATCTGGTAAATATTTTATAGGTTTCTTTTATTATGATTTTATTTCTCATTTTTCATAACTGTGGCGGCGGTTCGGTGCAAATTTTTGGTCAATTTAATATGCTTGATTGGATTACAGACAATTCATTTCATTTTTAGAAATCAATAGCAATTTATTAAGTACACAAAACATACAATCCGAAAACAAAATTCTTGCATGCAATCAGAGTGTGTTTTTTTATTTTTGGCACAGATTTTGCATTGAATAAAGAAACCAAATCCAAAACCACACTTGGTTTGTTAAAATTAAAACAATAAAAAATATTGGTTAAGAATTAACAAATAGCCCAAAAACTTAAAGAAATATGTACTACTTTTAAAAAATTGTTGCCAAACACATAAAACAAAATAACCAAAATAACTGGTTAAAATAATTTGGAAAGAAAAAAAAAAGAAAAAAACTGATTAAAATCTTGTGTGATCAGATTAAGTGGGTTTTATGTTTTGAAAAGAATAATTACGAAATAAAAATGGAAAATTGCCCAAAATATTATTTTTTATTTACCAAAAAGTGTTAAGAAAAGCAAAGACTTGAGAAACAAACACTTTAGTTTTTGTTACGTTAGAAATTATTCTTCATTTAACTACCGCTGTAGTGTAAATATCTATATAAACAATTATGTAAATAAACTCCCATCACTGATAAATACTAATTATTACAACTGTGGTATAAGATATGTATAAGACATATAAAATGTAAGACTAAATCTTAATAGAGAAATGAAATAAAAAATTATTCTAGAATAAACCACGAAGTTAACAAGAAGTTAATCAAGATAGATATAAAGAAAACCATTAAATGGCGACCGTGACAGGATTAATTACTGACACCTATTTCGTATGCAAATAAAGTATATAAATGTTGACCAAAATTGAAACTTATTTCGGGTAACTTTTGTCTAAGAAGTGTACTGCAAACAATAGCTTTAACAGCAGTTATGAGCAACGAATTTGTTTTGTTTTCAAATTTGTTTCTTGACACCAGGCCTGTGCAAAAATAAAAATTTCATAGATAATAGTTCCTTAGCTTAACTCACATGGTTGTACGCTTATTTATTGTTTACAGTGGGAACAAAATAAATACACAAACATATTTTATTATTATATTTGCGTTATATAATCTCGAATACCTTATTTATCAGAGAACAATTAGGAATATAATTTAAAAGTTTTTTAGCGACATATCCTATATTTTATTAAGTTGTTAATAAATTGAATGAAAAACAAAAAGCTTTTATTAAAAAAAATTTTGTTAAAAAAATTAAAAGTATGTATTTTTTTTATAACAGAGTGGTATTTATAAATTGTTAATACAGTAATTAAATTTTTAGATGAAATATAACATTCAATTTTTAGTTAAAAAAATTCATACAGTTGCTAATACTGCTACTTACACTTTCAGCACTGTAATTATCATGTTCTCACCTACACAACTACATTTTTACTTTTGCACAGGCTTGCTTTACACAGTATTCTCGAAACTGCTGAGGTAAGATTCTAATTCTAAGGCCTTGATACTCTGTCCTATAGAGCAGTGATGTTCACTACTACATAAACACACTTGCGCTTGTGTATGAAGCAGAGAAAAGACTCTGCTTACTTCTACCAGAAATGGGAATGTTCGAATTACTTTCTGTTTATAACGTCATAAATATTTCTTCATAATTCTGAGTAAAGTACGTAATCGATTGTCTGATAGATATGTGACCGATCTATTAAGAATAAAGGAGTACCGAGGTCACATAAATTTGGAGGAAATAATGAATAATTATTTCAGTTAAATAAAAATGATACAAAAAATATGCACTATCCAACCCTGCACTATGTTGGAGAGAAGCTAAAATATTAAAAGAGCAAGAGTAACAATATTTCTTTTTATTCTGTACGTGTTTGACTTCGACGCAAGCAGAATTTGTTTTCCTATCACGCGTGATAGGGAAAGAGAATTGTGGACATCACTGCTATAGAGTCTTAGGATGTTTTAAAAAAATCGTGTGTGTTCAAAAAGTATGATAGTTTGGCCTAAAAATGTATCTGTGTGGCAGATTTTTTGGCAAGTCTGTCCAACCTATAATCATAAATATTTTAATCTCTATGCGATCAGGGTGGCACATACATATGTACGTCTGTTTTTGCATCTTTTTTGTATAATGGTCTGGCACTAATGTTGTCATTTTGATGTGATTTTTAAAAATGAGATAGAAATCCATCATATTTTGTTATGAATTAATCGTACGACAGAGTGTGATAGTGTGTCTCGGCCTTTAAGATTGCAAAATTTGTCAAAATTGTATTCTACACTGCTTTGAGTGGAAGTTTGTTTCACTCATATAATTTTGGGCGTTGATATAGTCATATGCTGCACGCGTTTATTTTCTATTTCTTAAAGCAACTTGCAACTGCTTTAAAAATCTATATACAGTGGTTTTCGGTAAAATAGAACTATACTCAATCAACATTTTTCAAAAAAAAAAAAAAAAAAAAATTATAAAAAAGAAAACTTTATAGTGGAAATCTTTAACAACATTTATTTAATTTGTGTGAGGTAGTTTAAACTTAAATAAACACAATTGAACAAAAGTATGATCGGAGTTTCTTAACTAGAATTAGAATAGGGCACTCTTAAATATTATATCATCTCTGATTGATCAATAGACCGAAAATTAAGTCATTAGAATAGATAAAGATTATAGTAAACGCTTTGGCAGCAAAAGTTTAAAGTACAGGTAAATATACTGCTGCATCTTGACTCTTACAGTGCAAAATAGTCATGCTCAGGTGGCTGTTCTTTAAAGCATAGCATAAGTCTACCTAATGGTTAAGATAATTTGGATGGTATTTGGACACAGAAACAGAAAACTATATTTAACTACTGAGATGGAGTCAAAATAATAATTTAATTCGTTACACATAGCGTCTTTTTGCCCATGAATTTTAAAGAAATATTTACAATATTAGCGGCATTCACTCTTCGCTTCGAACGCCCTTAGAAGTATCACGATTGCTTGTTTACAAGACTTGCAAGGGCTTTTTTTCTATAATCTATTAATTTTTGTGTGTATATAAGTAGAATAGTTTTACTTCATTTAGTGAAATATGTTTCTATTTTTTTAAGTTGAAATACTATTTCTTTTCCAATAACTATTCCATAAAAATATTAAGTTTTCCTCCTATTCTGCATTTCCTCGCATTCTCTGCATTCATAAGACTTACATTGTAGAAATAGAATGCCTTTGTAGTAAAATGGATGCGTGGCAGTATTGCCCCACCTTTAAAAAATATTAGTAATTTGTTTTAATAATTACCTTGAAATTCGTTTTTTTTTTAATTATTAGAAATGAGCTTTTCAATATCTCTAAATATCAATTCATTCCCGCATAAATTATGGATTTCAGAAAAAAAAAAATTTTTTACGAAAACGATTGTAGATTTTCTGTTACAAATATGGTTTGTAAAAGTTAAAATGCCGCTTTTTTTTATTTGTAACTTATTTAGAAAAATTATGCATTTAATATATCAGTAAATAAAACTTAATAGCAATTTATGTAAAAAAAATTTTTGTTCAAATTATTTGCTTTTTAGTAGATGTAAAGATAGAAGGTGCGTCTAGTCAAGTACACAATTAAGAATTTTCAAGTGCATACTCGTAAATATGAACATGAAACTTTTATGAGACTATAGCTTTAAATTTTTAAATTAAATATCAAATTTTATTTATGTGTTAAGCAAAAATTAATTTTTGTTAGGAAAAACTTAAATCTGTTTTTGCTTGTATGCCTGTACGTCATAAATGTACGAACTGCTGCACCATTTTTATGTGAATTGAAAATTGTTTTCGTGTCGAAAATTTAAGAAAACACTTAATAAAAACAACACTAAATTCACCAAGTCGACAACACTGATTACAATCGATATTTAAACAGTTCAGGGACGTTTTATTTAAACAAAAGTTGATTTGATTAGATTCCACTAAACACACATTTCACACATATACTTTCCTTTAGAAAATGCGGAATATTCCATTTTCGAATAAAATTTTTCTAATTCGGAATATACAACAGTACATATAAAGTTTAGAAACTAATAGTAGAAACTCGAGAAACTACATAAGCCACAGCTAAACGGCTGAACCAATTTTCAGCTGATTTCATAAATGCAGTTTGCAATGCAACACTGCACAGATTGGTTTATAATGGAAGCAGCATTTTATGGCAACTCTGTTTTATCAAGTATTTATTTATTTAAATTACAATATTATATTTAATTATTCAGAGACGAGTGACTAAAACCTTTGCTCGGTGTAGTGTAACAGACCAGGGGGGTTACTTTACATTTCGATTTGAATCGAAAATCTTACAAATTCGTAAAAATATACAAGTTTTCAAAAAAAATTTTGTATTCATTTATTATTGATTTTTCGAATGGGAAATTTCTTTCGAAATCATTTTTGATTCGAATAGAAATACAAAGTAACTCCCCAGGGTCTCTTGAACTCACAACCTTCATACTAGCAGTCTAGTATACCACCAATTGGGGCGCCTTGCTTTATCAAGTAATGCCGTGATATGTCGGAATATTTATGCAGTGATTAAAAAACTGAAATCAAAGTAGAAGAGATCCCGAAGTTTTTAAATTTCTGCAACTTTTTCATTTTCCAGTGATCAAAAATAAACTGTTGACAAACTTATGTTTCCTAAAAATCAAGTTAAAGCAACAGCAAAAACTGGAGCACAACAACAACTGCAAAACTTCAACAGTTCACATGTGTTTTGTTTGATCGATTTTAAGTTTTATAAAATGTTCAGTTTAAAAGTTTTTGGTTTGGCTGTACTTAAATTGGAGGAGATGAAAATTGAGGAGGAAAACAACAATTTAAAGCTGGATAAAAAGATATCCTGGTCGGAGCAGAATGGATGCCTAAACAAAGAAAATACATTTACTAAAAAGCTGTTATACCCATTTGGCACAATTGTCTTACATGACATTGTCGTCAAGGATGTCTTCAAGATAAGTTACTAACGGTTGTCGACAACTTCGAGAAGGTGTTCGTGCACGATATTTTGTAGTATATTTCCTTTACGTTGTCGATGATAAAAAAAAAAAATACTGACGACAAGCTTATACAGTTTATACAATGTGTGGTCAATGACAAGCTCAGTGACATTGTCGCTCAGCCGGTCGTGCATGATTTTTGCGACATTTATTTGAAAATGTCGATGATGAATTGTTCTGGCTGTCGTCTATGCGTCGTACAGGAGAGTCTATTGTCGTCCACCCATCCTCAAGGATGTCTTTAAAACAGAGTCAACTGGGTAGTTAATATTCTATGAGTTGACTACCGATAGCTGCCGAACTGCAGTTGTGTTGCCAGCTGACAACTAAAAATTTAATCATATTGGTTGCCATTTGTCATGTGCAATACTTTATTTTTATGGCAACTGGCAACTGGCAACGCAATTCCAGTTTGTTTTCTTGGTCGACATTGTGATTGGGCCATATTTTATGATTCATGATTTTTTTTTTTTTTTTGATAAAATAAAATCTCAAAAAATTTAAATTTTTTTTTATTTTCGTAAACAAACAGTTACTAAGGCTACTCACAATATCATTTCATTATTTAAAATTTTGAAATTTCTTGAATTATAAAATGATTGTTTAAAATTTGTTAACAATAACCCTGTAAATTTGGTACCACTGATTGCATAAAATTTTCTGGTTGGCAACAGAATGTATAACCGTAATAATTACTATTTCGCAAGTTTATACCAGACGGACATGTTACTTGTTGGCACATTTTACTGGGAACATTAGGAGGAACTTGTTGATCATGAATATTATTATACTGTACAAATACAGTTCTGATACCATGACGATTTAAGACAATCTTATAGGTCCACAATGGTATGGGTATTAAAGAATTATCTCGAAGATACATTTCTCTTAGTTTACCCTCTGTATCGGGCAATTTTAACACTTCTTCGAAAGCTCCACTACACACTTTGGAAGGGGTGTTAATAGGATTTCTCGTCCACTCTTCTAAAGTCTTCCAATTGCCATCATTGATGGTATGGAATTGTGGAATAACATTAATCATTTTAAATGTGCTGGAAATTAAAGTATTCATCATATAATCGGCTACTGGTGTCAAATGACCTCGATCGATTCTCTCATCACCGGCATTGTCTGGCATAAAACGTTGTTTGTAGCCCAAAATACTATTAAAAGTTGCATAAATATCACGTTTATTGTATGCCGCAAAGATGTACATTGTGAATATTTCATCTGGATCGAATTGCATGCCATAAGGTCTGGATAAAACTGAAATCATGTGGAAATAGTGAAAATAAGGTTGGACTCAGTACATTTGTCGTTGTAGTCTAAAAATATTTTTCTAATACATAAAAAAACAATATGTTACATACCGAATGGATACGCCTCATTTATAGTAAAAACTGCACGTTTTCGTTCAAAATCAAAGCATGCTTTGTATGTCTCAAAGAAATAATTTTTATCTTTGCATTGAACTTGAAAACCCAAACTGTACAAATTATATGGACACAGTTGTTTATTGCTTTCCAATTTCAATTGGGGAAATAAACGATTTCCACATGCTACGAGAGGTAAAGGCGGTTTCAGTTCATTATTTTCACATACAATTTCGGTAATATCTCCACTGTTGCAAACCATATAAAGTACGCTACCATTTTGAACAGTGGGCTCTCTAAGTATTTGTAGGTTTTCATTGTCATAGAGAAGTGCTAAACGCCATTCATTTCTTAGGAAATCTGTGCGTAGCATACAATGTCCAAGAATTTCTAGTAATTTGAAAAATTAAAATTTTTTACTTTAATTTTATTAAAACTGATTAAAATTATTGTACTTACCATGATCTAGAATATAAAGTACGATGATGCCATAGAAGAGACATGTTTTGTAATTCATGAAAAGAAAATTTAGAAATTAAATTTTTTTTAAACACAACCGAAATTTAGAAAAAAGTCCAAATTTTTAAATCAATTTCCTTCATTATTGCCTACATACGAAAATTTTAATATTTTAACCAGGGAAACCAAATTCTTACAAAAAAATATATTTTATTTCTTTTGGGTATAAATTGTTGTTAATGCGTCGTAATAACAAGTACAAATATACATACAACATATCGTCATATTAAATGCAAACGGACGTAACTACAGTTTTTGTTTTTTTACAGAAGAAGTAAAAAATCTTAAAATCAAAAATTTTGTAAATCCTGAAAATCATATAATTTTCATGATCGAGATATAAGGATTCGCATTCTGATGTATTCAACAAATAAGTTTTTATGTAAGGTTATGTCTTCTTGTATTTAGACATACACGCAATTGTAGTTACGTCCTTTTGAATTTCTTTAATAAAATAAAATCGCCATTCTGGTTCGTACATACATACAAACATAATTGGCCATTACAACCCTGTGTCAGGGTAACGGCCTAGCTTGTCGCAGCACTCATGTGTGTGTTAATTTTTATCTATGAGTACCGGGACCTATAGTTTAAAGTCGACTCCGAACGACAGATTTGAGAAGCTTTTTCAATCAATTACTCCTAGAGCTTTTACCAGAAGACTGCTGAGAGGTAGTCGGCGAAAGAATTAATTTTTTCACATTTCTTTTTTTCAAGATGTCAGAGTTGAGATTTGAACCTGGCGCTATCGTCTTAGTAAGCCAACACACTAACCACCAGACCACGGCGACTGGGAAACTAAAATTTTGCACGAACTACATGTTGTTGATAAAACGAATCATAATTAATAAAAAACTCAATTTCGAAATTTTGTGTAGTGACGTCTGTTGGCATTTAATATGACGACATGTAAATTGAAATTATGCAGTTTAAGATTTGTTTTATGAAATATTTTTTAATTTTATTTTCAATATTTTGTTACTCCTTTATGCAGCTTTGTTAGAAATTAATAAAATTTCTCCTATTAGTTCAGCAACTCTATATATAATTCAGTAATTGCATGAGAACTTCCCCGGTCGGGATTTACCGATGTCATTTAGCCGTCTCGTTCTTGTGATTAAATGCTGCTTTCTTTTTTGTTTTCTCTGGAGCCATTTGTTAGACGGGGTTTATGTATAAAATACACAAACAACTGACGCTCTGAAAGATAAAATTCAACACTGCATAGATAAGATAAATGAAGCTTTATTGCAAAATTGATTAAAAATTTTGTGAAAAGAGCGGATGTCTGCCTACTTTCCAGAGGTGAGCATTTGCCAAACATACATACATACATACATAACTGGCCTTTACAACCCTGTGTCAGGATTACGGCATAGCTTCTCGCAGCACTCATGTTGTGTGTGTAAATTTTTATCCATGAGTACCGAGACCTATAGTTTAATGTCGTTTTCGAACGACAGACTTGAGAAGCTTTTTCATGGCAATCAATTACTCCCAGACCTTTTGCCAGAAGACTGCTGAGAGGTAGTCGCCGAAAGAAATAATTTTTTCATATTTCTTTTTTCAAAAGCTGAGATTTGAACCCGGAGCTATCGTCTTAGTAGGCCAACACACTAACCACTAGACCACGGCGACTACAAACATTTGCCAAACATGATATTCCATATTTCTAAATAAATTCCCATATTTCTACTTTACATTGTTATCAATGAACTGAAAAAAGGAAAAAATTTGTTTTAAGTCAATTTGCTTCCTAACCTCAAATTTGTCCACCCTTTAGTTGTTAAAGTTCTTATTTGCTAAATACAGGGTGTTTTTTTAGAGGTATAGAACTTCGAATTGAAATAAAACACAAGAAAATCGTTTTAATGTCCATCAATTTGGCTTTATTGGAAGGATAATTTTATGCCATTAATGTTTAAATATGATTTCGGGCATGTGGCCGCCGCGGCTAGCTCGAATAAAGCCAATTCTACAGGTCCAATTTTCAACCACTTTTTCGAGCATATGGGGCCGTATGTTGGCAATAACGCCACGAATGTTGGCTTCCAAGTCCCCTAACGTTTCTGGTTTGTTGGCGTAGACAAGCGACTTCACATATCCCCAAAGAAAATAATCCAATGGTGTCAAATCACACGATCTTGGTGGCCAATTGATAGGTCCATTCCGCGAAATTATGCTCTCATCGAATGTTTCCTTCAATAAATCGATTGTGACGTGTGCTGTGTGGCATGTAGCGCCGTCTTGTTGGAACCACAACTCATCCACATTCATGCCATCCAATTCGGGAACAAAATAGTCGGTTATCATGGCTCTATACCGGTCTCCATTAACGGTAACTGACTCTCCAGCATTATTTCGGAAGAAGTATGGCCCAATGACTCCACCAGCCCATAGAGCACACCAAACAGTCAGTTTTTGTGGATGTAATGGCGTCTCAAGGGTCTCATGTGGATTCTCTTCACTCCAAATGCGGCAATTTTGCTTGTTGACGTAGCCATTCAACCAAAAATGAGCCTCATCACTGAACAAAATTTTGCGATGAAAATCAGCATCGAGATCAATCTCATTTTCGGCCCATACACCAAAATCACGACGCGTTGCATGGTCTCGCGGCTTTAATTCTTGCACAAGCTGGATCTTGTAAGGTCGCAAGCCAAGATCTTTGCGCAAAATCTTCCATAAAGTTGATGGACAAAGCTCCAATTGCTGTGCACGGTGGCGAATCGATTCATTCGGGTTCTCTTCAACACTTTGCTCTACAGCGGCAATTGTTTCTTCGGTGCGCACTGTTCGACGTCTCTGCGGATGCGTATTATCACATAGAGTAAACGTAGTGCGAAAACGATCCATGGTTAACCGAATTAATTGCTCTGATGGACGATTATGTCGACCATAAAATGGACGGAGGTTGCGGTAAACTTCGCGAACTGAACCATTATTTTCGAAATAAATTTGCACGATTTGCAAGCGTTGTTCTTTTATCAACCTGTTCATGATGAAATGGCAAACCAAACTAAATATTAATCACTTGACAGCTGACAAAATGGCCGCCAGTTAAAAAAGTGATGCCAACTTAAAGTTCTATACCTCAATAAAAAACACCCTATGTACCTATATGACTGTTTACTGTCCTTTAGCTCTTGAAACAAAAATTAAAATTACGGCCTTTGTACATGATTCTAGCTTTTAATTTATGAGTTTCTTAATTTGTTTTTACCTATATATGATATGAAATAATTTTTTGTTTCGATATTTTACGTTCATTTGTAATATAAATATCCATCAATTAACAGACTTTATAATCTTTTGACTGAAATTTACACCAAAATGGTAAAAATTAACAAGTTACTTGATCAATTTCTGTCTCCCACATTTGGTAATATGGACTAAACCAAATTGGTTAAACAATCAGCAAAACAAAGACAACAAATCAATTAAAATGATTTAATAGAGTCTTAAAACACCACTGTTAACGCCTGTAAATGTACAATAAATGAAATTGTTACAGTTTGCAAAAAAAGGCATTAAAACAAAATCCACTTCAACTGAAAAACATTATTAAAAAAAAACAAATTAATTTAATAGACGCAATGCTGGCGATATTTATTTCTTGGGACTAATTTAAAAGTATGACCATATTTGTTTTAAAAGTATTTAGAAAATGTTTATTAGAAAATTGTGTGTATGCGCCAAAACATATGTGCGTACATATTAACAAGAAAAAAACATATGCCCATAGAAAATGGTAAATTCTCACACGATAATTAACAATTTAAACAATTTATAACTAAATAGGACCGAAAAGAAAAAAAAATTAATTTTGAATACATTGGTTGCACGAGTAATAATAATAATACTGTAAAATTTAGAGTGCAACTTATTGGTTTCAAGCCAAGTGGCTATTTCTCAGTGTAATTTAAAATACAATTTTTAGACACGCGTTGCAATTATTAAAGGTTAAATTCAAAACAAAAATTGCAGTCGTTTAAGCTTAACACATTCTTCAATTTACCTTTCTAAGGAGATTTTGGACTATCCTACAAATCGTATAATAACTAGTGAAGTGGTCCAAATATAATATAATCGATATACTCGACATTGAGAGAAAATTCATATCACAACATGAAGGTCGTATGCTCTCACAGTTTTTTTTTTAATATTAAAAAATAAATAACTATTACACTGGACAACACAACTCTTGTTTCCTTTAATTTTTTTCTATTATTGGCTACTTCTGTGGCCCTGATTATGAAAACAATACTGGAAGATAGCCAACTACTTGTTGAAATATACAGTTTTATTATTTCGATGAAAAAGTACAAAAAAGTAATACATATCTGTGGACATTTGACAAAACATCTTCTTTCAAAATCAACAACTTTTCAGTAGAGCAAAAAACAGTTAAAAAGGCTAATAGAACTTATTGCGTAGAAAATTAAAGAAATTTTGAACTTGGATATTATACACAAATACTTAACGAACATTATGCGACCTTCTTTTTCCCTCTAGAAGCAATGGTTTTCTTTAAAACGACAAAAAATTAATTTAAGACTTTTTGTGAAATAGATTTTAAAGCAACAAATTAGCTTCTACCATACAAGTCGTTTTGTCAAAATTTTTTGATTAAATTTGAAAATTATTTTAATCGCATAAGTCAAGACAAGTTGTTTTGTTAAAATGGAATATGAAAAGGAGATTGCAAGAAGTTGATCTGGAAAAAATATTTCGGCTTTATTAAAACAAATACTTCTATTTTTCCTTACAATGTGTAAATAATTAAAAAAAAAATAATAATAAAAATTAAATAAGATTTTTTATAGACATTAAATTTTTCAAATTATTCTTAATACTCTGAAAGAAGTCGTTTTGTGAAATTGAAATTGGGGGAAAGCCTGAAAGAGGTCGATTAGTCAACTGCATATCTTGCGTTCCAAAGGTCGTAGAAATAGGGGGATTAGAGCAAAAGAAGGACAAGGAAATTTTATATTTACTATAAAAATCTTGGAAAATTGTCTTATTTCGAGAGAAGACGTTTTTTCAAAATTCCACAGATATGTTAACAAAATTTCTATAGAATACTAACAAATGGCCATTTATAACATTTCCTTGTATGAACGACTTTAGGTAGATCTCATTGCAAACTCCAGCAGTAGTCTGCCATCATATGTGAGACCCAACTTCCCTGATATCGCTCTTCCATTGTCCGAATATCCTGATGAAATCTATCAATTTGTTCCTCACTAAAACCACAAAGATTTTGTAGAAATCGGTCTAAATCGAGTGCAATAAGTATAATTTTATGCTCACGTTGCCCCCTAGCTTTTTGTTTTTAAATACTTAAAATAATCAAAAGAAGTTTTGTTTTTATTATTTATTCAAAATTGGCTTAAACTCATCGTACTATGCTACTCTCAGCACTACTATTTGTCAACATTTTTCAACTGATGATTTTTAATATAGTTAATGAGACATGTTTTTAAAACTTCATAAGATTTTCGGGTCAATTCTGACCCATTTTGAGTTTTCTCTGAAAATTTTTAGTTTTTATTTTCTGAAATTTATTTAATTTTATATCTTAAGATCTTCAGGTTAAATTTCACCCGGAATAAAAACAATTAAATTCTATTATTAAAGCTAATTTTGAACTATTTTACAAGTCGTAAGATTTTAAAATCGAATCATATTTGTCTGATTGTAAAAAATGAAATGCAAAATTTGCTCCTTCCCATTTCAAATAAAATGAAAGCAATAGCTGTTTTTGTTTGTCTTTTTCTCCAAGAATAATGCGAGCCATATTTACTTATTTTTTACAATAAATATTTGTTATTTTTTTATAAGTTAAGAAGAAAGAACTTGAAATTTTATGCCGTTCTCTCTTCTTGAGAAAATGGTGCACTTTGTGGGCCCGTTTTTCTTACAATCCCATTGTCCAATTTAAATTGGACAAAAACTTTTTTTTATATATGCATATATCTTATCATATTATTTTCCTCTTTTATTATAATAATCATTGCTCTTCTTGATATGTATATCCGTATTTGAAGGAATGTAAATTGATTTAAATTTACCTTGTTATTCTGTATAGTAATATTATTATTAAAAATTAATTGTAGATTTACTGTAATTATAATCGCATAATTGTCTTCCATATGTTTGGTGTGTTCGTTATTTTCGTTGTTTTATAACATAATAATTGTCGCAGGTTATTTTAGGTCTTTAGCATAATTTATTAACTCACTCACTAGTCATCTATCAACCGAGCATCATCAACGTAAGGAAGTCAACTAGGCGAGTCTGGATCTATTCAAACACACTTTTGTTTATAAATAAGTATGTAAATTTTAATACAATTGAACAAATTCATGTATTCTAAATTAATATACATTTACCCATATGTATATGAATAAATTTGAAAAACGAAAACATAATCTATTATTTTATTTAACCCAATACTCTCTTAACCCCCATTTAAATTTTTTTATATTGGTGTACCCACACGCCAATATACACCCATTTTTGTGTTCTTCTCTGAGAGCTGAGAATAGTCGGACTTTCAACAGACTCATAGCTAGGAAACTACTTAAGCTACAGCATAAAAAGTTAAATTACGAGTATGTTGCTTGTATGTATGTTGCTGCCATCCGTCCTGTTTTCCCCGCACACTGTCCTCTTTTTTAGGGCGTCCGGGGGAGTCCTCGTTTTTTCTTGTAAATGTCCGGGTTTGTTCTACTTTTTACAATTTATTTAATGAATTATTTATTTTAAATTTTAAACTGTTTTTGGCGTTGTTATTTAAAATGACTTGGTATCACTTACTTTAGCTATTAAAGTCATTCAGTCAGAGATGAATTTTTTACATTTTAGTAATTTTTTGATGTAAGAAATACCATAACGTATAAAAATTATTGTTTCTATTCAGAAAGGTTGTGTAATACAATATAAATAATTTAGGTGCAGATACTATTTCTGGGGCCTATTTCACTAAGCTACAAGTCTACAATTACAAGTGTTTTTGCCGTAAAATTGTAAATTTGTAAATTATTGTGTTTCATAAAAATAGAATTACAAGTTTGTAGCTACAAGTGATTTTTACAATTTACAAGTCTACAAGTCATACTTCTACAAGTCGTTTTGTTTCATTAAAGAAAATTTTCACTTGTACACTTGTAGAATTGTAGAAAAAAAGCTTAGGGTCGACAGAAACTCTCAAAAAAATTTTACAAGTTACAAGTGAATGATAAATTGAATTCAAATAAGATTTTTAACTCTTTTTTAATAAAAATTAGTTCAAATAAACACAAAATCACCCAATTTTAATATTAATTACCATTAATTAATTTATTTTGTTTGTTTTTAATTATTTATCTCTTTATATAAGTGGTTATTTGTAATAATAAAAAAATATATCACATTGTTTGCTTACTACAAATTATCCATATTAAAGTATCCATAATTGTAAAAGTATTTAAAATAACTTTTGGAAGTTTTAGACTGTAATCAGCAGTTCTATATAATTCATGGATACTCTAATATACATACAGTGACTCAAACAACTTACCACGTGTTTGAATGTCCTGTGGTCAAATGGTTACAACTTCAAAACTTTTTCTCCAATCTTGTTCATAGAGCACTTATTTGTTTTGTTATTGTGTTTTCTTTTAAATAGATGCATGAGGAAAACAATCTAGGAAACCGTTATATTTTTATATTCAGATAATTAAAAAAAGTGCACATTGTTAATTCCTTGTGTTAAATTTTTCTACATTCCCAAATGCAGTTAGAAGTGAAATCAGAAGGAATAACTAAGAAAAACTTTAATTGCACTAAAATGTGGCTTTTCCACTGCCTATTTAGGTAAGTAAATGAAATAAAATCTTTAGCCAGCAGAAAGTGGAGACTGCAGTTCAAATTTATAAAAATTTTATCTTATTTGACAATTTTAATCTGCCTGTGTAGCGAGTTAGAAATTCATTGCATTCTGCTGTTCAGGGTGGTCGATCAAAAGTAAAGAAACTACTGACCACAAAACGCCATCGAAAGCTTCGCCTGGATTTTGATCGGACGCACTTAAATTAAATTAGATTATGGACGATTGGAAGATGGTCCTGTTTCCGGACTAAACCAAAATTAAATTAGTTTTTCAACAATACAATAATTTGAAATTCACCGCCAAAATAACTCGAAATTGGATAAATGATAGCGAACTGAAAGTGGGGGGGGTCGTGGCATAGTGGTAGAGCGCTCGCACAGAAACTCACATGACCAAGGTTCAATCCCAGCGAAGGACAAAATTATAAAAATAAAAATTTGCGGTTTTCTAAAAAATTACAATTTAAATTAAAAATTAAATTTAAGAAAATAAGAGGTCCCCCCCTCCAGCAAGACCATCTGCAAGAAACCGCCCCCTGACATTTCTAATCCATTCCACCAGAAACCAATGATCAGGAGTACAGCGCCACCTTCTGGGAAGATAACAGCTAATCTACGCAAGGCGCTTACCATTCACATTAAAAAAAAAACATCCACCGACAGAGGAGGCAATTGCTGTTGGATCATTCGAGGGTGAAGGTATAACACTGGCTCTTGAGTAGACAAATTTACAGCAACCTGTTTCATCAACAATAAAAAAGGCGCAAAACATACAAACACCTATGAAAAAAAAAAACCTATCAACCATCTTCACATTCCAATACAATGCACTGAATGAGTAGGGGTTTACCCCTGAGTATTGGTCTTAAAAAAAATATATATATAATGGTCAACGAAATCGCCTGACCTCAATCTGCTTGAGTCCTTCTGGCAGAGCTGAAAATGAGTGTAGTGGTAGTCCCAAAATCATTGAATGAATTATGACGGCATGTGGTTATAACCTGGGGAAAGAAACCTCTCACTATCTATGAAAACATGCTACGAAAAATTGAAGCTGTAATAATTGCGGACGGTTGCTATATAAAATATTAATTTATGTACTTTAAGAAATTTTATATGTTTAAATAAACACAAACAATTGATCACATGCACTTTTTTCATTTATTTGAATATAAAAAGATAAGGGTTTCCTAGATTGTTCTCCTTATGCACTCACTTAAAAAAACACAACAATAACAAAAATAAGTGCTCTATGAGCGAAATCGAATAAGTGTTTTTGGAGTTGTAAGCTTTTGAACATGAAACATTCAAACACGTTGTCAATTGTTTAAGTCTGTATATTCACACATATGTTTAATTTATCAAAATAACATTGTAAAAATATTTTATTTTATTTAAAAGAATTACAAATGTTAATAAAATATGTTACATTGCGTTTTTATAGGATGTTTTAGCACTTTAAGTAATAATATATAAGAATTGTAAAATAAATATACTATATATACAAAAGAACTTGTAATTGTAGAAATTGTAGTTTACAAGTACAAAATTCTACAATTGTTATGAAAATTTTAATGAAACACAATACATCAGCACTTGTAACAATTAGACTTGTAATTGTAACTTGTAAACTTGTAGAATTGTAGTTTAGTGAAATAGGCCCCTGATATTATCAGAGTGAAATATAATTTTAATATGAATTGTCAGGAGTTTTATGAATATTTAAAAAAATGATGATAATGATAATGATATTTGACGGTTCATTAAGATTTTTAAATATGAATTCGATTGAAGGGCAATAGAAAAGAGTTATGTATTGCTTCAAAGAATTTTAAGAAATAATTTAGTTTTTATTTTTATTTTTAAGTAACTTAAAAAGATTTAATTAGAAAAAATTGAAGTTTGTTATTTCAATAATTGATTGTGCTATGTTCAAAGTTGAGCATATTTTGTTATATTCATGATCTCTTTAGTATTAGTTTTGATTATTTTTTTTTGTATACAAACAATTTGTTAATTGTTATATGAATGTATGTTTACTTTTTTTTTGTTATTCTGAATAAAAATTGTTTTTATAAATTCAAGTTCGTATATTTTATTGCGTTTTTATTAACAAAAAATAGTTATCCTCCTTTTTGGTTCAGATGTCCCCTTTTTTTGAGGCTCGTGTTCTCTTTTTCCGGGAAAGGAAATGGTAACCCTACTTGTAAGAGATGGTGTACTGTGTAATATTATCGCTCATTCTCTACTTGCTTTAAAGTTATAATTTGTTTTAAAGTGTTTTTTATACCTTTTAGCATAAAAATTAAGAGATAATTTGCAAAATTATGCATAATGCGCATTGTGTTTTTTAGATTATTTAAAAATTGTTTTTTTTTAAATAATGTCTTAAGTTGTTTTGTGCTTATTCTCTAATGTTTGCTTTCCTTATATCATTTTTATATTCATGTTGCATTATCATATACAATGTATTTTGTATTGCAAGTAACACAATTTAAATAAGTAATTTGGTTTTAAATCGAATTCCATAATAATAATTTCACTCTCTTATTTTTTGTTTTACATGATTTATTCATATGCAACATTCAACACAAGACGAGTGCATATCTGTTAGTATTTGTGTATGTGCAACATATACAATTTATGTCAAATTTATAATGTAACATTTTCTTATTTTTGTTTTTGTTCTTTAAAATTTAAATTATTGTGCAGTTTCCCTTCGTCTCTAATGGAGCTCTTTGAAGAGTAAATAACATAAATATGATATAAATGCTCCGTTTATTTTTATGTCATAACTGTGGCATAACTTATAATAAATATTTAGTGCATATTGTATTTGTTTTTGTATTTTATTTACACAATTACTGCATTATTTATAATGACAAACGACCAATGACCGATATATCAACTGACATACAACAAGTGACCAACCAAATGGTTTCTTAATATAATTTGCATGGAATCTTTCGTTGTTTCGAGTTTTTATTCAACCATGCATGCATGAGGTCGAAAGTATAACGATTACATGACAATAAATTAGGAAAATTATGTAAAAAAACTTTTAAAATTTATATTTAAAAAGAAATAATAATTCCTGACGAAGCTACGCGAAAAGTAAAGAAGTAGTAGTAAAATAAATATTAATTAACCTATAGCTTTAATAAAAGTTTAAATTAAATTAGAAAGAAGTCTTTAAAATGTTTGGATTTGAATGTTCTTCCAGGATTCGATTAAAAATTTCCAGAACTCTTCTTTATTGGAAGGATTTCATTCTCGACAATTTAATCTTTGACAATTTGCCATAAAATTTTAATAGTCAACAGTCACTGAGCGAAAGAAAGGCACACAAAAGAAAGTTTTTTTTATATTTTTTTCTTTAAAATGATCAGAGCTGGTATTTGAACCCGGAGCTCTTGTCTAGTAACCCAACACAATAAGCACTAGACTACGGCAACTACGTTTTCAGTACAATTTTGTTTTAATTTGTAAAGAAATATTTTAATTTACTTGCAGCCTTATTTATAACAAAAATTCAGCAACTCGTTGTAGGTAATGGATAAGTTTGTCATTCCTATACATGGAAATTCGAACAAAAACGTACGAGTTCTTAAATTTTTTGTATTCTCTATGCCACTTTAGGTTTCGACCCCAAATTTTTCAAGTCTGCAATCAGTTGTCGGATATATCGTCCAGTTTCGGAGATAAATAGCCGAAAACGGATTGCAGATTTTAAAAATTTTGGTGTCCTAAAGTGACGTTATTAACTCGAGAATAATAATATGGCGAATAGATCACATAAATTCCCGCACGACGAATTACTACATTTTCATTATAAATACAGTTGTTAGTTTATGAGTGTAACCTTTAGTCTATATATTTTTTTATTTAAAAGTATCCTATACAAGTAAAATCCACATATTTTGTATTTTTTTTTTTACTTATAAACAGTATCTAGTAGACTCCTCTTATGTATGAATCCGTTTCATTTTAAAAGTTCAACGCCCACAAACAGTTTTTTCCATTTTTTTTGTAGTTTTTACAATATCTCTGAAATTAAAGCAATTATCTTTTGTTAAGCTCGTGCCAAAGATGCATACAAGCAGTGTTTAGTATGAACGAAATTATTTTTCTCTTAATGGAAAGTGTTGCATGTATTTTACATTAAAATTAATATTGTGTTTTGAAGAAAACCAAAAACAAAAAAAAGTAAATTAGTGATAAAACTGAAACAATAAAAACGTTAATGGCAGTGGTAATATTCAGTATTTAGGAATTTTAAGGAAGTATTGAACCGATAAATAATTACAAAAAAAGAGAATAAGTAGAAGTAAGATTAACCCAACTATTGCATATACTCATAATTTTTTCTATTAAAATTACACTGTGCTACACCAAAAATATGCAGGTGTTCTGACATAGCAGTTATGTTTTGTGGAAGCCCATAGAGTACTGAAATAGTTTAACAGTCTAATTCATAATAACTCCTTAATCTAGGTTTAATCCATACATTAGTTAAGAGACGTTTTCTGTCTTATAAGCTCAAAATAAAAAAATCTTATTCATAAGCCTTTAATAAGAGCAAATTAACTAATAAACGATTTTAAAGTCATGCTGGCAATACCGTAATGCTATTTCATCATAGTGATTCACAATAAAAGCTATCGGTTACTTAGGAAAATTTTTAATATTCCAAAAAATAGTGGAATAGTAATACAATTCTATATAAAATTGATGTGACGGAAATAATATTTACTGCTGTTAAAAAAAATAACTAAACCAAAATGAAAAATTAAAAAAATTATTCCTTTGTAACAAATTTTTTTAATGAATGTATAAAGTAATCGGGTACTACCTTCCTCTTTCTGGTTTGTTCATCACTATTCTGTTTCAATTTTTTTTAATATCAAATTTTGGTAAAATGGAATTGGAAACTGGAGAGAAACAGAAATTTGGATTCGTAATTTCTACAGACTTGGCTGACAAGGAAAGAGATAGCATATGTAATACAAAATAAAAACAATTCTTCGATCGAAGAATGGAATAAAATAGGCGAATATATCACAACAAAATTGGTACATGCCATGCCAAATAGGTTAAAGGCTGTTACAAAACAAAATGGAATGCCAACAAAATATTAATCCAAGCTTCTGTATGATTTTTTGCCTGCACAATAATGGCTGTGCCTATAATTTTGTCCTATAGAAAACTGAGTTTATTTAGTACATTTTGATATTGTTTTGTTTCTGAAACTAATTTGTTTTAGTTTTTTTGATATTTTGTTAATGTACATATCCTGTAGTCATAATCAGTTAATAACATTATTATTTTAAGTCTGGGAATACGTAAAAATTTTTATTTTATTTTAAAGTACTGCTTGTGCCTATACTTATGTCCATGACTGTATGTACATACCCTGTCAGCAATTGGAAGATTGCTTGCTCATAAATCACCAAAATGAGTCTTTTAAGACTCCCTTAGGTGATTAAAAACTGATTAATTGTGCGGAATCATAAAATAATCGTGCATACGTTCGAAATACGACTGCTTTTATAATTATTTGCGTCGTATTTTATTGTTTTCTTCTGCATTTCGTTACAATGGGATTTATTTTATTTGAAAGAATAAGAGTAATGCAATTATTGTGATGTCGTGGTATAGTGGTAAGACGCTCGCACAGAAATTCAAACGACCGAGGTTCAATCCCAGCAAAGGGCAAAAATTATAAAATAAACTTTAAGGTAAAAATTTCTAAATTATAATTTAAAAAAATACTAAAGAAGAAGTTCATCTTCAAGAAACCGGTCCTTACATTCCAGTCTATTCCACCAGAAACTTGTCTCATCAATAAAAAGGCGCATAATATACATATAAAAAAAAGAATTCCTTCAGTTGAGCTTGATGAATTTATTTATTTTTTTTTTGTTTTTTTACATTTTTAAACAAAATACAATATTTTTATTATTGTAAAGATAATAAAAAGATAAGTAAAACTCGTTTAGTGTGCGGAGCTACAAATCACTCGTTCAGGGGAGTCACAAATGACTCGTTCAGGGGAGTCGCGGCAAGGCTACATTTTTCTCCCGACAAAACATTCATTTTCGACTCATAAATGAGCTCATAAGTGACTATTTTAATCGCCCAGAGGAGTCAAAAAAGACTCATAATTGACCAAAATGCTGACTGGGTTATGACATTGTTTGGTATTTATGAATACAAAATTAAGAGATCTTGCTTATAAGGTTCTTATAAGCACATTTCATATCATTATGAATAAGACTGTTAGTTTTTTCGATCACTTCGTTAAGTGTCTTTTTTAATAGCAAATATAGGGAAATACCCGTATTCACGAACTACAACTTCGAAAAATTATAAGTTTTTTGTGTTGAAACTGATTTTCAAAAAATCTTTTTTAATTCTAAGATATCAGTTTTACCTTTTAAACAAAATAATGTTGGAAAATGTCTAAGTTAAGTTCGTTTAACTTCAAACAAAATACACACAGAACGCCTGCATATTTTTTGTCTTCACTTTTATAGCATAGTGTTATTAACAATACAAACAACTTGTACGGAAATGTTCAACGGGTGATTTAAACATTTTGCTATAATTTCTATAGTATTTTAATCATAATCATTTGTATTTGAACTCTTGTTATGTAAAAAAAACAAAAGAAATAAAATGGTAAAATGAAGAAATGTGACAAAAATATTAAATTTTCATTTTTTTTATACTACGCGTATACAATTTACTTTGTTATTTATTATGAACAAATATGAACAAGTCTTTATTTAATAAAAGAGACGACACCCTTTTTACAAGTCTGCTCATCCATCTGTAAAATGACAATTATGCAATATTTAGCCGGTAACACATTTGCAATAAACACGTGAGTATTTTTTTTAAAACAAATTAAAACCAATTTACTAAAGAAATTGAAAGCAATTGTCTTCTCATAAAGTGTATTAAAAAACAAATATATAAAAAAAAGAATAACAATAAAAGTGAAACGTTACGGTACATTAAAGTGTGTAAATTTTGTTTAATATTCGTCAATTTTATGAAATGTAGTCATCAAATAAGTTGTCATTATGCCAGACATGTTGCTGTAAAAGTACTTTTTTGTTTTTTAGAGTAAATTTTATTAAATAGAGTGACACGCAATCATAAATTATAAGAAATAAAAGAAATGTGGTGAGATTTTAATCCATTTGCACTCTACACCAATATGATTTGTGTTGATATTTGCAATGCAATAGTGATATTACCCAACGCCCACTAGTTTTTATAACGCACAATGCACTCAGCATACTTATTTAAGGTGTGCGTCACTATAAAGTGTAACACCCATTTTTCTTAATAACTTTTTTCACCTTTAATCAAAATTATTTTTCTTAATCACAATATCTTTGAAAAATGTGTCAGATTTTAAAATGTATCAGTTTGTCAAATTTGACTTGTTAGTTAGTTCACAATGGATAATCAAAGACAAGTGCATACAAAAATTATTCAAATAATTAAAAAAAACCATATTGGAGTTATACAAAAGTTGCTAGGGAAGTCCACGTGACCAGGCAATGTGTTTCCAGAGTGGTCAAAAAGTTCAACAAAGACCTAAAAATTGAAGGAAAGCCTGGAACAGGTAAAGCAAAACTGGTAACGAACGACGCGAAAGCCAAAAAGGTTAAGAAGCTTTTGCTGGCTTTTCCAAACATTTCTGGTCGCGAAGTGGCCCGGCGCGTGCAATGTTCGGAAAGTTTTGTGCGCCGAGTTAAAGCTAAAGCTGGCCTTAAAACATTTTAAGTCCAAAAAGTTCCGGATAGAAATGCTAAGAAGAATATTGAAGCAAAAAAAAGAGCAAAACTCCTCAAAAAAGAATTTTTTCAAAAGTTCGAATATTGTGTAATGGGTGATGAAACTTACGTTTTTGCAGACTTTGCGCAGCTTCCTGGCCAAGAGTTTTATATAGCGGATAGTAGAGGCAATGTTTCTGAAGAGTTCCGAACTAAAAAACTATCAAAATTTCCCAAAAAGTTCCTAGTTTGGCAGGCTTTTTGTAGCTGCGGCAACAGAAGTGCATCGTTTGTTGCATTGGGATCAATAAACTCAGATATTTATATCAAAGAGTGTCTTCAAAAGAGGTTGCTTCCATTTCTAAGACAGCACAACATATCAACATTCTTCTGGCCAGATTTGGCAACATGTCACTACAGTAAAAGCGCAATAGACTTGTATAATAAAAATAATGTGATTTTTGTTCCAAAAGAGGCTAACCCACCAAACTGCCCAGAGCTGCGGCCTGTTGAAAGATATTGGGCTCTGGTCAAAAGAGAACTAAAGAAGAGTACATCTGTTCCCAAAACCATTACTAGTTTTCGATATAAATGGACAGCTGGCACCAAAAAAATCACCGAAAACACTATAACATTGCTTATGGATGGCATAATGAATAAAATAAAAAATTTTATAAAATTAAATTAATTTTTAAATAAAATAATACAGAATATAAATCTGTAAGAAAAATGCAAAATAAAACTGTTTTATTTTTAACTCTAGCTTACTCCAGTCAGTTTTTATTTGACTTTTGATGTGTTACAGTTTATAGTGACGCACACCTTAATTGAATATTTTATTATGAATAATGTTTTTCGGTTTTGTGTGGCTATTTAATCAAATTACTATTCGTAGTTTTTAAGACAACACACATTATGAAATTTGGGAGTTTGGCTTGAAGAAAAAATACATAGTGGCAAATCTTTATCAATCCCAAAATAATTCTTCAGAATTATTGCTTTTAATATTATCCCGCAGAAACTAAGAAAAAATTGCTAAGAAAAAAATTGTTTTAAAACAGAGCTGGCTTAAAAAAGTATGAAAGGGATTGTTTGTTTTATTAGGTTGCATACTTTCATATGTAAAGACGATAGCACTTTAGTCCTTCAGCACCCACATAGCCAGTTACGTTTTGGTATATTAAAATCAGCTGTTAAAACTATTTGGTATTCGAAGAAAATGCTTTACTAGGTATTTTTAAGCTGTCAACTTATTTAAATTTATGACACGAATTCATTTATATAAAAATATGTGCTATCCCATCAGGAAATGCAGCTTAATAATAAGTTTGTATTTTGAAAGGAAGAAATTGTAAACACTTACTTGTGCGCATCAATATCACATGATTTTTATATGAAATGAGACGCTTAAAAGCAATAGATTTTGGAACCAGTAAGTAAATAGTATAAAAATTTAAAAATAATACCTTACCTTGTATAGTACTTTTGGGAGCTTTAAAGTATGAATAAATAATATAATGCAGCCATTATTGCTTACAATTTTATTTTATTGCTTACAAATTTTAAGTATTTTCTGCTGAGATAACTACTTTTAAAAAAAAATATTAACAAACTACTGTTCTGCAACAATCTGAGTTTATATAATGACGTTTATTTTTCTATAAAATATGTAGCATTTTATTATTATTTTTATACAACTTTACTTAATACTCACTTAGTATTTATATTGATAACAGACCAAAAGTTCCCATGAAATTCATACATACATCATACATAGCCATTACAATCCCTTTTCAGAATTATGGCCTAGTTTTTCGCAGCATCCATGAGTACAGGGACCTACTGTTCAACATCATATACGAGTGACAGACTCGATAAGATTGTTCATGGCAATCCGTTATTCTCAAAGCTTTTCATATTTCTTTCTTTTAAGATGTCAGTGCTTGGGTTTGAATACGGTGCTCTCCTTTAGTGAGAACACTACATACTAGACTACGGCGACCAAACAACATTTGTCCAACATTTGTGCAGACATTTTCCGAATGCCTCAAAAACATTCAAACAGTGCTGTGCTTACTTTCCAGTCGCGTTTCCAAAAATGTATCCAGACTTAACCATAATTTAACTCTTTAAAGCCGAAATAGAATCTATTCTGGCGAGTATGTTGTATAAAAAATAGTTCAAGGCTAAACTCATTCACTTTTGCCATAGTCGTGGCTTACAGCCTAGTGTACGTCTGCTAAAGAAAAGTTTTATTTTTAATGCTCTCAGAGGCGACAGAACCATCATAGAAATATAAAATATCGACCATCCTTAGGATACTGGAATTTACCATATTCCTTAATTCTAGCACAACAACATCACAAACAGTTTCCCTTATTGATATGAGATTCATCTCTAAAGAGTTGTTAAAAGTCCCTGAAATGTCTAAAAGGGCACAACTTTGTATTCTTCCTAGAAGCTTTTTCCTGGTATTCTTCTCCAGAGCCTCCCACCATGCCTAAGAACTGGCATGATCACAGTATTGCACTTCTCCACCGCATAGTAACCATTAAATTCATGAGAATGATCAAATTCGTGGAGAATAAAAAAAGGATGGGAAAAAATTTTTCTCATTTTATTGACGATAGAGGTGAATATTTTTCTTATGCCCGTAATTTCAATGATAGGTTAACTATTGGTGTAAGTACCTAATAGATATTTTTAACTAGTCGGTAAAATGGCTTCGGTAATCTAAACATTTGTTTTACCTACGTGTATGAACCAACTAGAATTGTTTAAAAACATGGCAACTATAACTTATTTTCAATGTTTTTTTATTTAAAAGTATACCTTGCGGCAATTTTAAATATCAGACGGTATATTTTATACAAAAAATATTTATCAAATAGTGATTTTACTTTAATTTTTTATTTCTTTTAATTTAAAAAAAAAATTTTAATATTATTTTTTTAAATCTTCACTCCATATTTCGATTTGAATAAATCCTTCCCCTTTTTATAATACTGTCCAACAAATGTACTTTATAAACATAAATCATCTATATATCATATTCGATGTATTTTTCAAAAATCACACTACTATTTGCGTAATAGATCTGGTTTTTGAGATTTTTTAAACTACCAACGCTTAAGGTAACGGTGTATGACAAGTCACTATCAACTGGTAGGTTAAAAGTAAAAATAACACAAAATTAAAATGGCTGCAAAGAGAAGACATTGTTTAAACGGTCCCGATGACAGTTTGTAATTTGTCGTGAATATAACCTTGGACTTCGTTAAATCTGCATATGTTATAAAAACTAAAGTATGATAAATGTCAGTGGAAAATATATTTTGTATCTTTTGAAAAAGTTTTCTCGTCTGAGGAAAGATGGACCACAAATTAGACGACGAATAAAAGACCCAAACTTTAAAATAAAAAAAAGACGAACCTGGCAATATTTCCTTTTTGTGTTTAAAATTTTTCTTGGAAATCATAAATCAGAATACTAAATACAATCTTTGTCGGGATCACGGGATACAAATAACTGATCCAAGAAAATTTTATAAAAATTATTTTATTCCTTAGTCCCAGTGACTGTTTCAAATAAAGTGAGTAAAATTATCACACCTTTGTAATAATTTTAAGCGTACGTGTATATTTAAAACTAAAAGAAAACTAGTGTTATTTTCATAATCAGCACAGTTAAATTAAGCGAAAAGAATTAAAAACACTCTGTAAAATTTGTATGTGTTGACTATGTAATCAATTTTAGCAAATAATGCAAATACTTCAGCTACTCTAATCCTATTTATTTGTTGTTTATTAAATTATTAATTTTTTTTTTAATAAATTTAATATTTTTTTCCCTTTCTCAAAAATAAATGGCATTTTTTCAAAAGAAAAACATTTACCTAATAAATAAACCAACCGAAATTCATAGTGTAATATACACCATATATTATCTATCGGATATGCCTTACCTAGAGGTTGAAATTACCAATTTTTGTTAACACCGTAGGTAACTATGCACTGATAGATATCCCTTCCTTGAAATTACGGCCATTAATGAACCTAATTTGATAGAAAAGAAAATGCCATAATACTCCAAATAATTCTATTTAGTTATTGGTGTTGACAAATTTATTTCTATTGAACTGTATCTAACGAAGTCCACATAGGAATGATTCGGAAATTTTGTGTTCACAGAAACTGTCCAGCTAAGTAAGACTATTTGATTGGCATAAAACAGCAACCCTATGTATAATTCTGAGAGTACATATTTATTGTAAAATAAACTTATAGGATAAGTGGTCTAAGTTTCATTTTTACATACATACATACATAATTGGCCATTACAACTCTGTGTCAGGATTACGGCCTAGCTTCTCGCAACACTCATGTTGTGTATGTTAATTTTTATCCATAAGTACGGGGACCTACAGTTTAAAGTCGACTCCGAACAATCAATTTACTCTTAGAGCTTTTGCCAGAAGACTGCTGAGAGGTAGTCGCCGAAAGAAATAATTTTTTCATATTTCTTTTTTTCAAGATGTCAGAGCTGAGATTTGAACCCAGCGCTATCGTCTTAGTAAGCCAACACTAACCACTAGACCATTTTTACAGTGTGAAGTTTGGTGATGGTCTTTCACTTTATATAGTACTTCTATCTGCTATTAAGACCCTTGTAGTCTTTCACACCACATCTAGTCTTAGCCGTGAATGCCGGGTTTATTGACAGATCCTGTTTAACTGGGTTTGATTTGAACGAAATTCAATGAATCAGGTTGGTTGGGGAATGATCAACGGTCGTAGACATGTTAAAGAGAATATAGTGGTATCACAACGGGACTTTATAGTATGCTTTGCCTGGAGGTGGTTGGCAATTTTAACCTAGCCTAACCCTACTTGTAAAAATATATATTTTTTTATTATAATACATCAGGAGCCTTATTCTGTAATTCTCTTAAGCTAAATTTTGCGTTTTTGAAACAGGCTGGGCGTTGGAATATATAAAATAAGAAAGTGTAGAGGTAATTGGCATGAAGTTTTTAAATAACAGTAAGCGATCAATAATTCTATTAGTAGCCAAAAAGTCCTAAATCTAGTTTATATATTTTTAGCGATAGAGTGTTAACTTAGGAGAATTACAGAATAAGGCCTCAGGTTTTTTTACAAGCTTTCCTAATTAATTTTGCATTATTTGTAATCCGAATCAATTGGTAACAGAAAAATTTTTAGTACAAAATTCCCATAATCTATTGAAAAATTTTTCATTAATCCTAAGATGCTGGACAAAAATTAATTGCACAATAAAGATCCAATAGCGATTTCAATTTGGAATTGAGAAAATTTTAAATTCCAATAATCTTTAAAATTTCTTTTAAGTTATTAGACTGATTACATAACTCAGTTAAAACTTAAAGAAACTCTTTA
Organism: Metopia argyrocephala; assembly: GCA_963576795.1. Classification (NCBI taxonomy): domain Eukaryota; kingdom Metazoa; phylum Arthropoda; class Insecta; order Diptera; family Sarcophagidae; genus Metopia; species Metopia argyrocephala. Next base: position 41,396,324 of record OY756208.1, read on the forward strand.
AATATTAAACACATTGTATGCTACTGGTTTAATAAATATATCAATTGAATATTTATTTGTAAATTATTTTTCAAGTTTGTTGTGGTACGAATAAATATCAGAAGACTTAAGAAACGAACTTGTTTTGGAAACGTGTGTTTTCTAAGTCTTTTGTTTTTGGTCGTTTAAAACAACATTTTTTTATTATTTTAAGAATTATTTAGTGTTTTTTGAACTTTACGTAATAATCAAATATTTATGGCATGCGAACAAAGTAAATCATCGCTTAAGAAAAAAAAAAGATTTTTTATATATTCAAAAACGTGACCATACCTCCCGGTTATATGGCACTTTATATGAATAATACCTTTATGTTTATTTTACAGTAAGACATTTAGTATTTCTATTACTTTTAAAACCATATTCAAGTCACGATAAATGTAACATTTTTAACTATTGATAGTCCAAAATAAAAGAAAAATATAAAATTAAAAAAGTAACATACACAAGAATTATGAAAATCATAAATTGTCAAAATTGTTAAAAAAAAGAAAAAATAATAAAACAAACGTTTGCTTTATGCTACATAAAGCTATTTTGCAGTGACATGCAAAACTCGTTATTATAAAGAAATATAGGAAAACAAAAATCGATCAAGGTGGTGTACTCCATACTTCTTTATTATGGATTTCTATTCAATAAAATTGCAATAAGGCGGTGTATAATAATGTCAAATGAATTGCTTGATGATAATGGAATACTCGTAATAAAATATACAGAAAAATAATAAATTTAAAGGTTAACTGGTAACACTTCATTTTGTATTTTTTTTTTTTTTCAAATCCAGAGAAGAGCAAAAGTTCTGCTTCAATACATAACGATGACATTTCATTATGAAAAATTATTATTAAATAAATATTGTCAAGGTTTTTATATATCTTTTACTACTATTTTTTGTTTTAACAATAACTTCTTTACCATGAGGGGGAGATGTTAATTTTAGTTATAAAATATTACCACTATGCGGTAGGTAAATATTTCTTAACTTCATAAAAGAGTAGATAAAAATGAATGGACTTTTCTTAGTACACAATGATATTAAATAACATATGTATGTATGTAGTATATCTATCATATTACCAATTGCAATATTTGACCATTCAATTGCAACTACCAGTACAAGAGTAGAATGAAAAATAAAACAAATTTTTGAAAGGAGTGTCTATAAATTGTTAATAAAAGAACTTTTAGTAAATGATATAAATCTTAATAAAAGTTGATATTTGTTTTTTCTTAAAGTATTGTACTCGTATCTTATTTGTATAAAAATTTAAACAGTCAAACGAGTTCAAATTGCCTTCACAGTTGGCTGATATCATTCTTTTTTTTTTAATTCGAAGAGGGCCAACCCAAAATATCTATGCTGGTTATTTTTTTTGTTTTGTTACGTTTACACTTTAAATAAAATAAAATAAAATATTTTTTTTCTACAACACACAGAATTTCTGTCTGATTTAAATCATACCACAGCAGTTGGTCGATAAATTATGCTTTTTTTTTTTAGTAAGTATAGGTTTTTAAAATTACAAAAAAAAAAAACAAATAATAATTAAAGGTTACTTTAACATACATATGTACATACATTATTGGCCGTTACAATCCTGTTTCAGGATTACGGTCCAGCTTCTCGCAGCATTCATGTTATGTGTGTCAGTTTTTATCCATGAGTACCGGGACATACAGTTTAAAGTCTACTCCGAACGATATATTTAAGAAGCTTGTTCATGGCAATTAGTTACTCTCAGAGCTTCTGCCAGAAAACTGCTGAGAGGTAGTCGCCGAAAGAAATACTTTTTTTCATATTTCTTTTTTTGAAGGTGTCAGAGCTTGGTGTCGAACCCAGGGCTCATGTCTTAGTGAGCTAACACACTAACCACTACTACAAATAAAAATACCCATGAATAGGTAATCAAGCTACTGGGGAATTATGTGTAATAAATTGTAAAAGGTTTTTTCAAGACGAAATGTAATATTAAATACCGAAATATAATTCGTCTTTCAAATCCAAAGTTATTATACATACATACATACATATATGAAATATACTGTTTATGGCGATAAGCATGTCTTTATGGCTGTTTCGTCTCTGCTTAAGAGGCTCATCAGGAGACGTTTTCCTAAAGATGGTAATAAAACCTATAAACTCTTATGTTGAAAAAGTTATAAACTAAATGGGAATCATATACCATTCAGTATATAAAAACCCAACAAAAATATTTATTTTGAACATAAGTATGTATTTGTAGTTTTGGGTACCTTCTTTGAGAAAAAGTCTCCTGACGAGTCTCTTAAGCAGAGACGAAATGGCCATAGAGACACGATTATCCCCATAAGCAATAGATTTCATATATTGAAGGTATTTGCCTATATGGCGAAAAATATTTTTTGTTTTTTGATTCAAAGTTATTCTTGTTGAGCAAGTTTTGTCTCACTGGTAAACTACTTTTAAACAAACTTCCCTTTAAAATACTTCTTTTATAAAAACAGAGATTTTTGAATAATAATATTTTTATTTTTATTTTTAATTTTACAGCATAAACGGCTCTTCGACTGTGTTGCTCTCAGGATCATATGCTCTATATGTATGGACCCTTTTTTAAATAAGCAAATAAATGAAATCGTAAGTACATATTTAAAAGTAAAGTTAATGAGAATTTAAAATATTTTAATTATTGCGTATATGGGTTGAACCACCTCAAATTAATATATGCTGTTTTTGAAATCACTGTTTCCACTAAGACAAATATAAAATTAAAGGCCACTGGATCCGAAAATATGAGGTCTTGAAAATCGGAAAAAAAAAAAAATTCACAAAGTTTTTGATTGATTTCTTGAAAAGTATTATAGGCATGCATCTCGTAAAATTCGCATTTAAAAGAGTATTAAATTACCTTTGATTTAATATGCAACATGATTTTTTTAAAATCAAAGGTCAATTTTCTTTACATATAAGTCGAAAACCTATATCTCCGAAAGCGTCCTTTTTAAAAATTTGAAAAAAAAATTATGCCAAAGATAGTTTCCTTCTCTACAGTTGTGACAAATTTCAGAGTGGAGGTCTTTTGGGATCAAGAAATAAAAATCAAATCGGAAAAGAAAGTATTTCACAAGGAGTCTGATAGGGGTGGAATAGTATACGATTTTTCGATTTCAATTTGCTATAATCGCTTATTTTGTGAGGTTCAACAAAAAAATACATGAGCCAGAAAGAAGGATTGTGGGATAGGGGTAAATGGCTCCTCATCAGGGTCAAAAATTGGGTTGAAGGAATAAAAGTCCACAAAAAGCTCCACAACTGCCCTGGAGTTGTCCCTAGAGGGATTTTCTGATTTGTTGTCATACAGCCCTATTAAGGTGAAACAAGACATCGAAAATAACAAATCAAAGTCAAAAATCATAAGTGTATGGGTAGCTTAAACCGAAATCGAGTGTAAAACGACAGGAATACCTCGTATAGTACTGCTTCAATCAATACCGTTTGTTTATAGTATGGTCTTGAAATTAAAAAAAATGTTTCCTGGAAAAACTTGTTCTAAAACAAAAAAATTTTCAGTTTTATTTCTAAAATAAAAAATTTTCGGCTTAACTCGAAGCCTGTAAATAAGGGCATAGAGTTAGTTCGGTTTCAGTAGCAAAATGGTGGAACCGATTAACCGTAGTATGCGAGGTATTTCTGTGTTTATTTTTATTGTCGAATTTTAATAGTTTTTTTTTAATTCTTAGCCTTATATTCATAAAAAGTATTTTTGATTTCCTAAACTACACTATAAAATATTTTCTGAAGAACATTTAAAGTTTTATTTTGAAACTGTTGTATCCACAAAACACCATGGTTTCGCAGCAAAATGTTTTTTTTATGTTATGGACGGGGGCTTCTTAAAGAAATTTTGTGTAAAAAATCAAATAACCTTATTAAGAATACAGCCGAAAATATTTTTTTAGCTATTTTGTTAAATTGTGTAGGGCACATTTTTTTACAGAAGATAGTACAAGTCACACATGGTTTCTGAAAAAAAGTTTTCGTTTTTTAAATCTTTCGTGTTTATCTAATAAATGGGTTTATATCTGTTTAAATGCCTCTACATAATTTTCTTTAATTTAATTTTATTGTATTGCATGAAAAATCTTGATAATGAAATATAGTTTTGGAAGTTTTTTTCTTATTGTAATTTATGTAATAAAAGTTAAAAAAATATTTCATATTTTCTATTTCTTTTTCACTTGTCTTAATTTGATTTGATAACAACTTGTTCACTTGTTTGTTTATTCACATTTTATAATATTTTTGTTCTTTTAAAATGTTTTGTATTGTATTAAACTGCTACTAGTCTTTAATCTTTTGATTTTATTATAGTGATGCTGCTAGACGATATTTTATTACCATCGTCTACACTCATAAAATTGCTCAACTTCATATTCAAATCCCCTACTCAATGTTTATGTTTCTGCCAACTGTTTGCTTTAATGGCTTATATAGAATCTTATGAATTTGCTTTTATAACTAAGAAAAGGCGTTAAAGTAAGTATGTTATATTCACAACAGTTGTAAGTGTTAACACCATTTCCATGAATACAAGTAGTTGAGTTTTCTATACAATTTTGCTTGTTTTTTTAAAGCGAATATTAAAAGAAATACTTTTTATAAAATAATTTAACCATCACAACTACGGGATTTTGAGAAGTTTTAAAACTATAAAACAGTTTAGGAACGGTGTCTTTTTCACATGTGTTGCTTGAAAAGAAAAAAATATATATATAATAGTGTTTTTAATTATTAAGGAGGAATAACTATTAAAAATTTTTTAGACAAAAAAGCTATGACAGCGTGAGACTACTTCTTAGCCTGCTTGAGTTATAAAAATCAATATTAAGTTGAGAATGTACTCCTTTATCTCTTAAAAATATTTTTTCAAATTAATTTTAGAATCTAAAACAAAAAATATTTTTCACCATACATTTAATATAATATATGAAATGTATTGCTTTGGGGATAAGCATGTCTCTATGGCCATTTCGTCTCTGCTTAAGAGACTCGTCATGAGACTTTTTCCCAAAGGTGGTAAGCAAAAATACAAATACTTATATTCAAATAGTTATAAATTGAAATTCTATTTTTTTTAAACAGAAATGTATTGCTTTGTAAATACTTTTGTTTGGTTTTTATATACTAAATGTGATTCGCATTTAGTTTATAACTATTTGAATATAAGTATTTGTGTTTTTGCTTACCACCTTTGGGAAAAAGTCTCCTGACGAGTCTCCAAAGCAATACATTTCATATATTATATTTTATTTTTAGAATCTTCAACTGTATGATTAGACAAGCAATTTCAAACGATTGAAATTCTTTATCATAATTTATAAAAAAAAATATTAAACAAATTGTAAATTAAATTTTTAATGCTAAAACTCAAATCATTTTTTGAAAATAAACAAATTTTGGTTCTCTTTGCTATTTGTTGGAAGAAGGTAATTTGAATTTGAGTTGAGAATAAAAGATTTAACAACTTCAATAAAAATTTAGATACACTGTTATTAATATTTAATTTCTCCAGACTTCAGATATTAATTTTAGACAGCAATATATGTACATATAGAAAAGCCGTACTAAATAATGTGTTTTTAACTATGAATACAATAAATTTTTATTTATTGAGACCAATACTCAGGGGAAAACCCCTTCTAATGCTGTGCATTCTATTGGCATTTTTTGGAAAGGACAGTACATTTATGACAGAAAATATATTGTGTTTTTTTATATTACTAAGCGCCTTAGGAATGAGACATATTGCTGTGAATTGATCATTCAAAGGCCAGTATTATACCTTCACCCTTGAATGATCAACAGCAATTGCCTTATCGTTGCATGTTGATCGTGTGGTGAGTTTCTTCGATAAGTAGGTTTAGCTGTTATCTGCTACTTCCCAATAGGTGGCGCTTTTCTCCTGATCATTCGTTAATTGTTGCCATTGGTTAATATGGAATAGATTAGAATGTCAAGGAGCGGTTTCTTTGTAGATTGTTTTCTGGGGGGGGAGAGAGGGGACACCTATTATTTTTAAATTACTTACATACATAACTGGCCTTTACAACCCTGTGTCAACCTACAGTTTAATGCCATGGCAATTAGTTACTCTCAGAGCTTTTGCCAGAAGACTGCTGAGAGGTAGTCGCCGAAAGAAATATTTTTTTTCATATTTCTTTTTTTTTAAGATGTCAGAGCCTGGTGTCGAACCCCGGCCCCATGTCTTAGTAAGCCAACCACTAGACCACGGCGACTACAATTTTTAAATTATAATTTTGAAAACACCGCAAACTAACTTTTTTTAATTTTTCACCTTTGATGGGATTTGAACCTGGGCCATTTGAGTTTTTGTGCGAGCGCTCTAACCACCATATAATATGAACCCTAAATTGGGATTCCAGTTGAAACAAATAACCCCCCAAAAACTTTCTGCTGTCGCAATTCTATTTGTTTTCCACCAGTTTTTGCCATAAGGTACAGTTGCCTCATTTAATATCCGACGCCACTTTCTTTAGATACCTGCGCCTTTAGAGTCCTTGCGAATTCTAGGAAATAACCTAGATTAGCGACGACCTAGATTAGGATTCAACAAAACAGAATTGCTATATCAGAACCCCTGCATATTTTTGGTGTAGCACAGTGTTATAATTATTATTAAATCAATCTATGGCCCTAATCTAGTGTGTAGTGTGTTGGCTTACTAGACGAGAGCTCCGGGTTTAAACAGCAGCTCTGACATCTTGAAAAAAAGTATGATAAAAATTCAGCAATTACGGATTGCCCTGAATCAGCTTTTCAAGTCGGTCGATTGGATTCGACGTTAAATTGTAGGTCCCAGTATTAATGGATAAAAAATTGACGCACACAATATGGGTTCTGTGAAAGACTAGGCCGGAACTCTGAAAAAGTGTTGAAAAAACTAGTTTGTGAATAGTAAAATTCTTTTTTTCCTTTTATTTTGGGTTTTGAAACGGTGTGGTAAGTTAAGGTTTTCTCTTCTGAAATATTTTTCTATATTCTTTTACCATCTTTTGCTGCTTCTTTTGATATTACTTTTGTTTTTTTTTCTTTTTTATTTATTTATTTATTTATTTATTTTTTTTTTTTATTTCAATAGCTATTGTTGCTGAAGTTATTTCTTGTTATTGCTGTAACATGCTCACTGTCTGCTGTATTTGTTTTTTATTTCTTGTTTTTTAATAAAATTTAAAATGTGTGCAACATTTGTTGCATTTATTGCAATACTTGTATTTTATATATATAAAGTGTTTGTAGTTTTTATTATTATTATTGTTATTGTTATTGTTGTCATGTAGTTGCAAGTTGCTTTAGGCCTGCTTAAAATTTATGACATTCATTGAGTATTTCTCTCTATTGTCTACATTAAAAATAAAAACAAAGAAAAAGTAAATAAAGGTGTACTCGTATAACTAAAGCACCAGCAAAACAACAAAAAACTTACCATTCAACGACAACAAAAACAATAAAAAATATACGAGTAATATTGTGATCATATCATCAACGACAACTTAAATGCAACAGCACTAGCAGCAGAAGTAACAGCAACATTGCATTGTTTTGTCGCCACTAGTTACTTGGTTGTCGTCATCTTTAGCATTTTAGATGTTGTTTTTTCTCTGTTTCAGTTTCAATTTGATTTCTAAATTATTTTCATTTTGTTCTTCTTCTTTTTGATTTGATATCAAAACAAAAAAAAATTTTTTTTTTTTGCATTTTATGTGTGAAATTGTTTTTCGCAAATATTTTGCATATTTTATTGTGCCGATAATTTTTTATTCATTTTTTTTTTGCTCTCCTTTATTTCTAAGCCATGAACTAATTTTGATGTGAAAAAATTATAATATTTGTGTGTACGAGTATGTAACATATGTTTGTTGATTATTATTGTTATTGCTGTTTATGTCGCTTACATTGTTGAAACAAAAATGTTGAAAGAAAAGCTTGCTGATTGTATTTTTAATTTATTGACAGAGATGTTGAAAGATATTAAAATTTATAATCTACTAAAAATGTTCTCTGCTAGAGATAATCAATCAATCGCATTGCAAAAGATATTTAACTTTAAAATGATTAAAATAAATGATGATATTTAGATTAATTAATTTCGACAAGTATTTGACGAAAAAAGTGAAAATATTTATTTTTTGATTGTTTAATGCTTGAAATTTTTCATTTCTTAACGGGTGTCCCAGTTCGTTCTAGATTTCAATTTGAGCAAGATATTAAAAGAATATGTAATACTGGTATACCGACAGTAATGGAACGACGTAAGTTTATGTATTAAATATCTATTTTTTTATTAAGGCCAGCACTCAGGGGAGGACCCCTACAAATGCAGTACATTGTGCTGGTCTGGGAAAACAAGAGGAGATGGGGGAAGGAGGGTATGGACCTATGATTTAAACTCACTAATATCATATCTGATATCAGTCAGGAAAAAACAAAGGTTAAACTTTAAAAATGCGAACTGCAATTGATTGATTATTAAATGACAAGTGTTATACCTTCACAACTGAATAATCCAACAGCAATGAACCCCAAGAAACCAGTACAATAAAATTTAAACTAAATATCATAATTATATTAGAGTTGATGTTTATGTTGTTCTTCCTGTTCCAACCTTTCTGGCATGGGAGACGCTGCCGGAGATCTATTGTTTTCTACGACTTGAGTCTTTGCAGTGTAAGCCTCTACAACAGGACAAGGTAATTATCCGACGTAGAGAGCTTTATTATGTTTTAAATCCAGACAGAAAATATTAAAATATATGCTTAATTTTTTCACCTTTTTTTGGTCTTCAGCAAAAAAGTAAGAAAAGCTAGGCATTCCAACCCTGGCCCCCGGTATCTATTCAGTGGTTAGTAAGCTAGATTGATTGAACGGGAAATGACGGGTTCGGTTCATACTAGAGATTCTAGTTTGTTAAACTACACTAAGCATATGATGGTCACTTCACTTGTAATATTTAAGTATTCATAGAAATATATAAACGAATGATCAGGGGAATAAGCGCCACCTATTAGAAAGTAGCAGATAGCAACTAAAAAATTTATTTAACGAAAGCACTCACCACAATCAACATTTAATGATAGGGCAATTGCTGTTAATCATTCAAGGGTAAAGGTCTTTGTCTTTGTATTTGAATGATCAATTTACAGCAATCTGTCTCATTCATAAGGCGCTTAATAATATAAGAAAAACAAAATATATCGTCGATGGAATTAAAGAACGCTGTAACTGACAAAACCTTAAATGTTCACCAGTGCCAAAAAACCTGCATGAAAGTAGAACAAAGACACTGGTATTTTTGAAAAGGCAGACGGCGTATGTGAATTTATTTTCATCGTAGAAATCTTGGACCAGAACCAATCGACGCGTATATTTTCTGTGAAAAATGATGCAAAAAACGTATTTTCGATTTTTTGTCAGTTATAATGTTCTTTAATTCTTACGACGATATGTTCTGTCGCGATAATGTACTGTCCTTTCCTCAAAAATTCCAATACAATGCACAGCATTAGTGTGGCTTATCCCTGAGTATTGGTCTGAATAATTAAACAAAAATGGTTTAAATTTTGATAAATTTATTCTTTTGTTGTGAAGTACAATTGTTTCCGTTAGAAATGGAATATTATTTCATTCATATAGCTGACGCGGCTGGTCATAGTACCCTATTCGATCGAACCAATTTTCGAGTACTTCTTCGAGGGTATGGGGTTGTATCTAGGCAATGGCCTAGATATGTCGACATAACACTTGTCTTTAACAGCACCCCACAGAAAATAGTCCAACGGTGTCAAATCTCAGCTTCCTAGCTCCAATTAACTTCAAACTTTTGGGCTAATTAAACTGCCATCAAATGTTTGAAGCAATAAATCGAATATGGCATGAGATGTGTTCACATAAAACCTTACTTACTTACTTACTTAGCTGGCCATAACAACCCGTTAACGGGTTTCGGCCTGCCTCAACACTAGTCTCCAGGCGTCTCTGCTAAGCGCACGCCTTCTCCAGTTGGTCACACCAATTGATGACAGGGCTCCATCTACCTGGTCTTTCCAACATAAACATGGACGTCCTCTACGCCGACGTCCAGTGACCTTCGCATCGAAAACCTTTTTCGCTGGAGCAGATTCTTCCATCCAAACAACATGGCCGAGCCAGCGCAGCCGCTGGATGTTAATGCGCTGGACAACATCTACGTCGCCGAGGAGCTCATACAGCTCATAGTTGGTCCTTATGCGAAACTCATCGCCTTGCTTCAGTGGACCAAAGATCTTGCGAAGAATTTTTCTCTCAAACACTCCCAGGACCGCTGCATCGGCACAAGACAGCGTCCATGCTTCCGCACCATAGAGAAGCACCGGAAGAATAAGCGACTTGTAGAGTGTTAACTTCGTCGCACGAGAGAGGTCTCTGTTACTAAACTGCCTACCGAGACCGTAGTAGCACCTGTTGGCCAGTGTAATTCTTCGCTTGATCTCCAGACTGACATCATTCTTGCTGGTAATGGCGGTGCCAAGGTAGATGAACTCCTTGACCACATCGAATGTATAGTTGCCGGCTGTAACCTGGGAGCCGATGCGATCAGCATCCCTACTCGTCGACAACATGTACTTCGTCTTGCTCTCATTTACCGCCAGACCCATTTTAGCAGACTCTCGTTCAATAGCATTAAAGGCTGCGGTGACATCTCGCTTGGTATGCCCAATGATGTCTATGTCGTCGGCATACGCAAGGAGCTGGACATTACGATGTACACCCGCCTTTCGCAGAACACTCTCCATGACGAAGTTGAAGAGGTCGCAGGATAAGGGATCGCCTTGTCTGAAACCTCGCACGGTATTAAAAGGCTCGGGGAGGTCTCTTCCTACCTTGACGGAGCTGCAGGAGTTGCTCAGCGTCATTCTGCATAGCCTTATCAGCTTAGCAGGAATACCGAGCTCAGACATTGCGGCATAAACGCGATCCCTTATTGCGCTATCGAAGGCTGCCTTATAGTCGACAAAAAGATGGTGTGTGTCGACTTGACTTTCATGGGTCTTCTCCAGGATTTGGCGCAGTGTGAATATCTGGTCAATGGTGGACTTACCAGGTCTGAAGCCGCACTGATAAGGTCCAATCAGTGAGATGGCGAATGGCTTCAGTCGTTCACACAATACGCTCGTAAGAACCTTATATGCGATAGGGAGGAGGCTTATACCCCTGTAGTTGGTGCATATCGTGGGATCTCCCTTTTTCAGGATGGGACAGAGAGCATTAAGATTCCAATCGTTGGGCATACTTTCCTCCAGCCATACTCTGCAAATGAGCTGGTGCATGCACCTAACCAACTCATCGCCTCCATACTTGAAGAGTTCAGCTGGCAAACCATCAGGTCCAGCTGCTTTGTTGTTCTTCAGTCGCCATATGGCAACCTTGACCTCTTCATGGCTAGGGGACGGGATCTGGACGTCATCGTTAATGATTGGGTCCGGCACAGCATCTCTAGAGGCGGAATTTGTGTCGCCATCGCCCTGCAATAGATTAGAGAAGTGCTGTCTCCATAATCTTAGTGTTCCTTGTGCATCTGTAACCAGGTTACCATGTTCGTCTCTGCAGAAGGTTGCTCCGGGCTTTAAACCAGTAGTAAGACGCCTTATCTTTTTATAAAAATTTCGAGCATCATTTCTACTCCTGCATATCTCGATTTCCTCACGATCACGCCTTTCTTGCTCTCTTTTCTTCTTTCTAAATAGGCGTCTCTCTTCCCTCCTCTTTTCTCTATACGCCTCCACCGTTGCTCTTGTAGTGGTGGACTGCAATGTTCGTCTATAGGCAGCGTTCTTTGCTGCAGTGGCCTCACGGCACTCTTCATCGTACCATTGGTTTCTGCGGGGAGGACGCTCAAAACCAAGAACTGTTTCGGCAGCGCTGCGCAGGGAGTGAGCGATGTGAGACCACTGTCCACCAATACTTTCGAGAGAGGATGGGATGTAATTGAGCTCGTTAGAAAGACGATCGGAAAACGACCTGGCTGTCTCTTGTGATCGCAGCTTTTTGATGTCCAGCTTCCCTTGCACACTAGAACGTGTCGTATTCGACGCGCATATACGCAGTCGCATCTTGGCTGCGACAAGATAATGGTCCGAGTCGACATTTGGACCTCTAAATGTGCGCACGTCTAGTATGCTGGATACATGCCTTCCATCAATCACAATGTGATCAATCTGGTTGTTGGTAGATCGATCAGGAGAGAGCCAGGTGGCCTTATGGATATCGAGATGCTGGAACCTGGTGCTACAAACTACCATGTTTCGCGCCGCAGCGAAATCGATCAGTCTCATGCCGTTCAGTGAGGTGGAATTATGAAGACTGAACTGTCCGACAGTGGGGCCAAAGATACCTTCACGTCCAACTTTCGCATTGAAATCGCCGAGGACAATTTTGGCGTCATGTGCCGGACACCTATCGTATACGTCCTCGAGCTTTGCATAGAATGCATCTTTGACCGCATCATCCTTCTCTTCCGTCGGGGCGTGCGCGCAAATAAGGCTGATATTATAAAACTTTGCCTTTATTCGGATCGTAGCAATTCTTTCGTTCACGGGGGTGAACTCCGAGACAAGATGGCGCAGTCTCTTACTTACTACGAATCCGCAGCCAAATTCGCGTCTCTTCTCATGGCAGCTGTAGTAGATGTCACATTTTGCTTGCCTCGTACAACCTTGTCCTATCCATCGCATTTCCTGGATGGCGGTGATGTCAGCCCTACATTTCGTGAGAGCATCCGCCAATTGGATAGAGGCACCTTCCCTATAAAGGGTTCTCACATTCCAGGTGCATATCCGTAAATCATAGTCCTTAAAACGTTTGCCAAGTTCGTCAACATAAAAGGGGGTCCGTTTAGTGGCTATTGTATTGGTTTTCATTGAAAAAATGTTTTTACGTGGTGGGTTTCAAGCCCTACGCACAACCCAAATTTAAAGTCCAGGGGATTGGACAATCGCCGCATACATTAGTTAACAAGCTAGCGGGTGCTAGAATGTCATCCAGGAGGGCCGCGTGGAGGCTGTATGTCGACTTGAATACAACGGGAACAAGGATCGTTCTGGAGGCCGCCAGGTTGACCCCAATCAGAGACTTTGCCTTGTCCGAAGTATCCCATCCATCACATAAAACCATTGACATAAATACCGTTTTCAGTTGAAAGAAATATGGGCCAATGGTGACTCCGCGCCACAGTCACTCGTAATTGTGTACAACCACGACCCGCAAATACAACATTTTGGCTTATTAATGTACCCACTTATATAAAAATCAGCTTCATCCGAAAAGCTGATTTTTTTTCTTTTTTGTGCAATTTCCGACCAATTCTCTTTGTTTTGGAAATAAATTTCCATTTAATCCTCTCGCTGCTCAAGCAAAAGTCGATTTAGATCGCTTAGTGGAGAAAATATACTGAATTTTTTGACAGAATAGAATGAGAAAAGTATTCTCAATAACCGGTGGTTAGAATGTAAAAAAAAAATAGAAAATGTCAATATTTCGGGTAAAAAGTGGTAAAAATTTCTTTTTTGACCTGAAGATTTATTTATATTTTTTCAAATATACAAGATCATGTTTACACTCCCAAATTTAAATTATTTTCAGCTGATAAATGTTAATTAAGTAAGACTAGATGCGTTATATCTGAACTCTGTTAAAACTGTGTGAAAACGGTATAGAAGTATTTACTTGCCATTATATTTCTTCAATATTTATACAGTTCCTTTTTAATAATAGAAACTTATTAATGTCTTTCTACACAAAAAATTGTTTTTTTGCATTGTATGACGCTGTCTATCGTTGGTTTGAGCGATTTTTCAGATTCATAATAAAATATATAATATTTTAATTTTTTAATTAATATTTTAAAGCATAACAAAGATAGTATAGAAGATATAAAGTTGTCCTATTCAAATGGCGAGGAGTATGTTTTATTTTAAATTAATTTTTAAATTTATTTTCTGGTTTCGTTTTTTTTATACAATCGTTTTAAGAAAAATTTAAAATCAATAAAAATCAAATAAAATTAATCGTATTTGACATTATAAGCTCTGCAATCTTTAACTCAATTAGTTTTGAGATCATAAATTGCCTGTTAATTTTTCACATTTTTTTTTCTATTTTGTTTCTTCTCTTACATTTCGTTTCGTTTTGTTTAATTTAATTTTTTTTTGTCTTTTTTATCAACAACAAATTGAAAAACAATCATCAACATTATCATATAATCATTCGATGATGATTAAATAATAAAACAACAGCAACAAGAAAAACTTGCAATTATTTAACGATGATTTCTTATGGCGTACGCTGCTAAACTAATAGTCAAACGTTTGTTAACTATACCAGCTACTGTAATCAAATAAAAAAAAATATTACAACAACAGATGCAACCATCGCGCTTTTTTGATCGATAATTCTCAGCCCCCTTCCCTTTATTTACATTTAATAGATGACATCAATGACCAGATATGAGTAGAAACATAAACAGACACTTGTTACTTTCAGCACCAAGTGCTGTAAATAAACAAACAAAAGAAAATAAAGCTATAGCGCCAAATTGTTGCAGCATTACGATTAAAGTGATCATAGTAGACTATAGAATGTGCTATGGCTATATGAAATTTTTTGTTAAAATAGTAAGTAGTGACGGACGTAAAATTTTACACGATTTTGTTTTATAGCTACCGATATTTGCTTCCAATTTGACAGAAGACACCAAATGTCACTGTCCTTTGACATTTATGTGCATTCTCAGTCTATATCATAAAACATAAAATTATTTTCTTATTGAAATTATTTTCCAGAGATTAAAAAAGGGAAGGGATAATAAAAATTACAATCCATTGTTTTAATTCGACAGGAGTGTGACAACTCGCTTTTGTTAGGGTACAGGTAGCCAGAATGAAGATCCCTTAAAATACAAACTGCCAAACATGTAAGCAGCCGAAGAAAAAAAAAGTTATATTCTATTTCCTCTGTGAATGCTCTGTCTTATCACTATTCCGGAATCTTAAGTAGCTGGTTGATTATCGGCTGATGAGGTTTTGAATCGCAGGGACTGAATTTCTACCTGGTATAAGTTGTGAATAAATTTTTAACAAATTTTTGAAGAGCGCAAAAGTTTTAATTGGATTAGTTTTTTGTAACAAACCAACTAACCAAAATGCGTTTCAAATTATTGTTTGTTTAAATAAGAAATATAATTAGTTTCGCTTTAAAACCGATATAAAAGGATATGTAAGATTGTATTGTGATTCCAAAGAATTTATCAATCATGATCACGCTTGGCCTGAAAGCACGGTCTAATGCTATGCCATCGCACAATAAGGCAAAAATCGGTTGTCAGCATGGTCTTTTTGATTTTATATAGTTTGTTTTTTAATAGCAAGTCTGTCAAACACAATGTAATGCACAAAAAACTCTTTTTCCCATCAAGCTGGTTGCCAAGCTAAGATTGATTATATAATATCCGCTTAAGTTTTATTAAAGCATCGTAACGATTGTTAAAAACTATTGAATTTCGAAAGTTAGTTCAATATATTATTTCATATAAAGAAGCAGAAAAAAGACTTTCTCAGTTATAGAATCGTTTATGTGTCCAAAGTTTGGTTGACAAATAACTTCTTTTTTCTTTTTAAAAAATTATAATTTAAGCAACTCTTAATTTTATTTTTTTCATTTTTAAAAACATACTTTATATCGTATTTTGTGGCCAGTAGTATTACTCTTTATTAGCCGAGTAAATTATAGTATTGGCAGTTTAAAATTGAAATGTATTCGCCGGTAGCAAAATAAATAATGACGATAATGACGTTGTTCAATAAGATGCTGGTTTTAAGTGTAAAACATCTTTTTATGTTTTTTTTTTTTTGTTTTTTGGACAATTATTGGTGCATAAGCTCGATTACATTAAACGTTTTATTGTTTTTTTTTCTGTCTACAGTCAAGTGATAAATAATAAATAATCATCTTTAAAGCTTGAAGCCATAAAAACGTAACAAATTTTTAGTTTATTATCAGGTTGAGAAATGAAATGGCACGATAATTCAATAGTAAAACGATAATGATATGCAGCACACTATGCTGTAGTAATATTCTATTTATTTTAATTTAAGCTCATTCTGCTTACAAAGATAAAATAGAAAGTTGTTAATCTGTTGTGAACTGTGAAAAGGTTATTTAACAAATAGTGTTTAAAAGCTTTAATTTAAAATTAAGCTTTAAGCGATTTTAGTAATAAAACACAGATGATAAAAATACTTCCACAGATTAACTAACATTTTGGCTTTTTAAGGAAACTTAAACGGTGTTTGTGGAAAATCAGAATTTCTCAACTCCTGTAAGTGCTTAAAAACTATGCGTTATTAATAATGTTGTACTAGTTTGACATAATTTTTATGGTCAAAGCTAAATAGAACTTTAGCCTTCACCATTCCCAGCATTCATAAAAAAATATTGATTTATAAAAGGACTATTAAAAGGCTGCTGTTTTCTGAATACAACTCTTAAGGCTATGTATTATAGACTTATATAGGAATTTACATCGTAATGATATTAAACTGTGCGCTTGAGCTAAGTTTTATGGCCCAAGGCGTCTCCGATATCGAAAACAGACCACAAAGAAGCGCTTCAAACGCAGCAGTATTGAATATAAGAATTGGCATTAGAGAGACCAAGATGATGTGAAACTGATCTGCGAACATATGTCCCCTCAAATACCTTAATAAAGGTTTCTGGTAATATTTGTCGAAAAAAGCGTAACCATTATTTAATGAAAACATTAATTTTATTTGTTATACGTTGTTTAAAATTTAATTCATTAAAGCTATATTTACACCACCTAAGTTGGCATCTGATTATAACAGATTATAACAGTTACAACTCAGACGGCAATAATTTTTTTAAATAGAAAATGTTCTATTTTCAACTGAGCTCAGGCAAAAACAATAAAAATTAAAATAGATTTGTAATTAAACTATTGGAGTCTGTCTGAGTGCGCTTCTGATATAAAACTCAGATGAGAACTTAGGTAGTGTAAATATAGCTTTACAGTTTTAATATTATTTTGTGTTATTATTTGCTATTAATGGTGCCTCAGAGGTCTAGTGAATAGTGTGCTAGACTGCTAGTGCGAGGGTTGTTGGTTCGATTTCCAACAAATACCTTGATCTACGACACTACGCCGAGCTTATGGCCGTTGTCACTCTGTTCCTTACAATTAATTAAATATAGTATAATTTAATATTGTATTGTTATTTAGTAAATAAATAAATAAACATCTTTTATTAAACACTTTTTTAAGAAATATTTAAATAAAACCGGTTTTTTGGATAAAATATTACCATCAAACAGTGGTTACGCTTATTTTGCCAAATATTTACCTAATGTGCACATACCTGGCTACGAATGGTCTCATTAGAGTATAATATAGATCCAATAATTCGATCGAATTCAATTCGAAAAAATATACAATAGTTATAAACTCAACAATCTTGATAAGAAAAGCAAAAGTGAGTATTGATGTTATATAGTTTGGAAATTCTATCAATTTTTTCTATTTATCAAATTTTCAATAAAACTTGTTTCGTGAGCAGAGTTGTAAATGAATCATTCTTTTTTGATTTCAATTCATTATGAATTAGCTAAATTTTGAATTAATTCTTTTCAACAAAAAAAGAATTGAATTAAATTTGAATCAATTCATTTGAATTTAACGAACATGAATTGCAATTCATTTCCAATTCAAATGAATTGGACAAAATGAGTTGCAATTCATTTGAATTAGGCAAAATGAATTGCAATTCATTTTTTAATTCAAAAGAATTGGTAAAAAGAATCGCAATTCATTTCTAATTCATTTGAATTGAAATGATTTGGAGTTAATTCAAATGAATTAGAAAAGTAACTTGTAATTCAAATTTATCAAATCAAAAATGAATTGCATTCAATTGAAGTAAACTTGGTGTTTGGAGTTTGGTTCTTCAAGTACTACTTATGAAATAAATGTAACAAAGAGAATTATTATGAATAAGTAATAAATACTTGGATTAAAAGTAATAGACATAGATAAAGTACAGAATAGAAGTACATACTTGGAAAAAGGGTGATGCTTTTGCATTATTGCAATTGGAAATGTATAACAAATTCATTTTTCGAGTTAATTCAAATGAATTGCAATTCATATTTTAACTCATTTGAATTAATTCAAAATCAATTCAAATGAATTGGGAATGAATTGCAATTCATTTTTTCTAACTCATTTATATTAATTCAAAATCAATTCAATTCAAATGAATTGGAAATGAATTGCAATTCTTTTTACCAATTCATTTGAATTGAAAATGAATTGCAATTCATGTTCGCTTAATTCAAATGAATTGATTCAAATTTAATTCAATTCGTTTTTTGGAGAAAAGAATTAATTCAAAATTTTACCAATTCATTGCATGAATGATTCACGAATTAATTCAAAAGGAATGATTCGTTTACAACTCTGTTCGTGAGTATGTTTTAATTTTACAACAATAAGAATTTCCTCAAGTAATATCAACACTAAAATCATTATTTTTAATTCTAACAATAATGTTTAAAAAAAACCATGTTATAGAATGTCATGTCGTCTCAAGCACAGTGTCATGCCATGTCATTCAAAGTCATCATAGTGTCTTAGCATGTTATTGCAAATCGGCTAAGCAATTGTAGCTCGTTGTGTTGAATACCATGTCTATGAATGTTTTTTGAGTAGAATTCTTTTAATACTGTTGTATATTTACATATATAACTGGAGTTTGTAAAAATTATATATATGTATACAAATATAAAACGGTATTAGCATGTATTAGTATTTTGATTGAAAAAATTTCTAATTTATGTACACTTCTATTTTAAAGGTATAATAATATAAAGAAGTAATCAGAATGCATCATTTAGAACATATCGACGATGGAATTAAAGGACGCTGTAACTGACAAAACCTTAAATGTTCACCAGAGCCAAAAAACTTTCATAAATGTAAAACAAATACACTGGTATTTTTCATTTCGCAGACAGCGTAAGTGAACTTATTTTCATCGTAGAAATCTGCGACCTGGACCAATCGACGTGTATTTTTCTGCTGATAAAAATGATGCAAAAAACGTATTTTCGATTTTTTGTCAGTTACAGCGTTATTTAATTCCATCGTCGATATGTCGCATGTTTATCATTTGTTGACATGTTAATTTTCCATAGATTTGACTCCAACCTAGTTTACATTGTCATATGTCATTCTTAAATTACGTCGAACGCATTAGGCGAAAAGAAGAGAGAATTCGATGCTCTGCAACAAAATGAGGCATAAGAAGATGAGCCGTTAGCTTGATGCTGGCTACAATTTTGACACTCCCAGACATGGAAGAATCTAAACAGTCCTTTTTAGGACGTTGCTCTGGGCCTTCCCGAAGTAATGCAGGAAACGGAAGGTATTCTCACCAGAGGAGGAGGGGGAGGAGGGAATGTTTTAGTAAATTCACCAATCGACGCAACTGGTGATGACCAGTTTTAAGTGCGAATGCATTTTCAACCCTACCTCACATGCAAAACACAATATATGATTTTCGAATATTTTTTTTTTATTGAGACCAATACTAAGGGGTAAACCCCTACTAAAATCTGGGCATTATATTGGAATTTTTGTAGAAAGGACAGTACATTATGACAACAGAACATATCGCAGCCTAAATACAAAAGGGGCACAACTCAAAATATACATAAACAGTTTTATGTCTGTCCTGAAAATTTAAGTATTTTGAGTTTTGCCCCTTTTGTATTTAGGGTGCGATATATATTGTTTTCTTATATTATTAAGCGCCTTAGGAACGAGACTAATTGCGGTGAATTTATCATTCAAAGGCTATTGTTATACGTTCCCCTTGAATGATCAACAGCAATTGTCCCATTGTTGCATATTGATCATTCGTTTTTCGTTGTCAAAGGTTAAGATGGAATAGAGTGGAATGTCAGGGAGAGGTTACTTTGTAGATTGATTTCTTGAAAGGGGGGCGGGGGGGACCTCTTACTTTTAAATTATAATTTTGACTAACTTTTTAATTTTTCACCTTTGCTGGGATTCGAACCTGATCCGTTTGAGCTGTTGTGCGAGCGCTCTTACCACTATACCACGTACACTTATTATTTTGTTATTAACAAGTTGTTGACTTAATTGATTACTTACATTTCTTTTCATTTCTCTACGATAAACTGAAATGAATTTTGATATGAAGTTTTTTGTGAAGATTGGTTGAAGGGTTAAAATTTGTTCATTTGTTGCATTTTTGTTTTACCAAGTTAAACACTCAAATACAAGCACATGTACAATACTTTCATTGTAGATAAGACAGCGTATTTTTGTCAAATTATTATTATATTATCTATTTATTTTTTACATTAAAGTAAATTATACTTTTATGTGTAGAAATGTACGAACTCTGGTAATTTTTAAATTTGTTAATAATTTTCTAATTGGATGATTAATAGCTAAAGTATACATAGATATAACATTCGTTATTATAATTATTTTTTTTTTCTGTTGATGTTGAATTTTAGAGTTTGTTTTTTTTATAATATAATACAACAACATTAACCCAATGGCAAAAAACCTTTAATGTTTATTTGCGCGTGTTGCTTAAGTCTTTTGTTTTTGAAATGCAAGAATTTTAAGCATTCACTCAAAATTTTCACTTTTTAAAACTCTTGATTTTATGATCGTTTTTGTTTAATTACAAAAAGTCAAATTAATTATAATTTCTATTATAAAAAATATGTATTTTTTAAATAGTTTTTTCTCTAAATTTTTGTATGTGTCTTGCCTGCATGTTACAATTATTAAATGTTTTAACTATAGAGTACATAATATATGGGTTTTGTAAAGTGAAAAAAAAAACTTTTAAGCAATAATTCTACTTTATTCATACGCCTCAAACTTGTATTTAAAATTTTCTCACGCTTTTGAAATTCTTGTTTTAGTCTGTAATTGAAATTGTTTTTGTAATTTGTTATTGTATTCCTATAACTTAATATCACTTGTTGTTGTTGCTGTGCTTTGTAAAATAATTTCAAATTGTAAGTGCTGGTTGTGGTGGCCATACAGTTGTCTACCCTGAAGTAGTCTGGGGAGGTTAAATCTTTTAATCTCTCTAATACTATTTAGACCGAATTCATATCAAATCAATTTGTGAGCTCAACAAACAAGGTGTAACCAAATGGATTGTATGCAAGTATGAGTATAAATTTGTATTTTGCAAAAAACAAAAATGTTAGTAATCATGTTCTATCTATTGCATGGTATTTTGTATTAGAAAAAAAAAGATTTTTTTTATAATTATTTGTTATTCCTAAGCTATAAAATTGCATAAGTACTATACTATCTTGAGACGGCCAATTAAAGAGGGATGTAAATCTGAGTAATTGTCAGTTCAGGCAGATCTTGAAATTATATTAACGAGGTAACATTAATAAGTGGGTAAAAGGATTATTAATGTGATTAAAATATTTTAACTAAATAGTAAATAATATATTCGAATATCTCAATCAAATCTTTCTTTGAATTTGTGAATCTTAAAAAAGCCAAACAGCTAGAAAAAATACGTTTTAGTGCTTAAGTTAGACGCAAAGATTCTTTATATGAATATTTCCTCAAAATTGTAATTTTATGCAATCTTTTTTATATGACACAGTGATTAGAGCTATAAAGGTTTTTGTGAAAAATTAATTCATTACATAAAATAAACTCTAAAATGATGTGCCGACTGTATTGTAGTTTCCTTTGAAGTCAAGAAGGAACTCTGGGACTGGATGTCTAAAATATTTGATACACAGAAAAAATTATTGCAGGAATATTTCCAGACAAACCCTTGTTTAAATGTTTTTTTTTTTTGGTTTTCAAATAAAATTTTTGTTTGATTCTATTAATAATTTTGTTTGAATTTATTTTAAAAGTATCAATGTTGATGAGACCTGATATAATAAAAACGCGGCTTTTAATTTATCATTATTCTGCTTTTTTATGTACAAAATTTCAGCACGTTAACATTGTTAAAGCTTTTATATTTTTTTAAGTAGTAAGGCCTATAGGCAAGAGTGGGATATTGGGTGGATTATATTTGGCTTGTAAGTGCTGGAATAGAAGCAAAACTGTAACTGTTCGGCAACAGCTATTTGTAAACAAAATGCAAGTAATGTGGTCGGAAATGATAAAGAACTAAGAGGAAAAACATAATAATGGATAATATTGTATAAATGTGAAAATATTAGGGGTGGGTAAGCCACACAGTGTGCATTCCTCGTGCAGCACTTACTTGGAATGCACAAGGAAGTCGAAGATGACTTGGGTAAAGACAATTATTAATGAAAGTGGAAAATTATTTAAAACAGATGGCAGGAACTATTTAGAATTAGCTAGGCATCATTTGTTGCATCCCTAAAGTTCTAATCCAAAAAATAATTGCCGAATTCACAAGCTCCTGTATCGATGTATGCATTATTGAAAACAGTTTTTGTTTACTTGCTTGTGAACACCTAATGTAAGAAGAAGAAGAAAATCACTATTCACAAATAAATAAATGTATCTTTAATTTATATTTTTATCACTTTATCAACCGGAATTTTATTTCTATACTTATACATTTTTTTATATTTTTCTTTTAAATAAATTTGCTGCTGACAACGAATAAATTTTTTTGTATTTTTATGCTTCTTTTCGATAATAGGCATTCACTTTACATTAATAGCATAGAAACCAATACAACTTTTTAAAAACCTATGAAAAACAATTGTATTAATGTATAGAATTTTTTCATGAAAACTATTCTATTTTATATTTTTTATATGTATTCAATATTCGTACGCAATTTTTTTTAAATTTTTTCTCCAGACTTAGGGACTAAAACAGGTATGTAACAACGACTTATACCGAGAACTGTAATGTATTGGGTCAGTTGAAACTTATTTCTGAGATTTTCTTTCACGGAATAAAGACATGAATTCTTTAGAAATAAAACAGCAGTTTAAAAAATATTAATTGAGAATATTCTTTTATTATATATAATTTATATAAATAATAGCAAATAATTAATTTCAAAAAATTTTTCCTCTACTCTCGTATTCTTTGGACTATAAATTTGTCTAATAAATTTATAGAAAAAAAATGTTCACGGTTTTTTAATTTACTACTCTAAAGTGTTGTTGTCATTGATTTTGTTTTTAATATATCGCTCTTTTTCTTTAATAAGGTCAAAACTTAAACAACAAATTGTAGGAGAAGGGACTCCGTGATTTATTAATATTAAAATAAAGGGGTCAGAACCAGACGTAGTACGTCCAAGTTGGCCACAATTTATTTTAATATTATTAGTTTTGTTATAAAATGGGGCTGAACAAACTGCGGCAGCGTTCAATTCGCCCACATTTATTTATTATTTATATGTTTTATTAATCTTGGTTTTTTAAATTAAAAAAACATTAATTTATTTTTCCGAGCTTTTACTTATTAGTTGTTTAATCTTCAAAAGCTGAACAAGGAATGACAAAAATTCTGTGTCCTACTTAGAATATTATTAATTTTTAACATCATTGGAATTAAGGAAACAAATTTAAAAGAAAAAGAAATGTTTGGTTTTTTACAATAACAAAAATAGGAAATAAACCGTTATATAAAACAAAATATTACTGAAGGTAATAAAATATAAAGAGTAATATTTAAGTGCAGTTAATTTAAATGATTTGTACTCAATTGTACAGTAACGTCCATAAAAATTAGGACAACATAAATACTAAACAATATGTAGTAAAATGAGTCAAACTAAAAGACGGCTCGTTACAATATCTTATTAGTTATTAATAAATTCGTGGAAAACTTACAGACCAACCTAAATTAGAGAATTAAGCGCAAACTATCTGTCAAAAATTCCAATGCCACTAATAAATGTATGAGACCAACACAAATAGTGTGGCGCTGACGCTTTGCATTTAGAAAATCCAATTTTGACAGCGCATAAAGAAGTGTAGTCGCCGTGATCTAGTGGTTAGTTTGTTGGCTTACTAAGCCAAGCCATGAGCCAAGGGTTCAAACCCCAGCTCTGACATCTTGAATAAAAGAAATATGAAAAAAATATTTCTTTCCACGACTACCTCTTGCCTCTTAGCAGTCTTCTGGCCAAAGCGCTGAGAGTAACTGATTGCCATGAACAAGCTACTCAGGTCTGTCGTTTGGAGTAGTCTTTAAAATGTAGGTACCCTGTACTCGTACATAAAAATTTTTGTTCTTTCGATTATGACTCTATAAACGTAAATAAGCGATATAATAAAAATAAGAAAAAATGTATATTTTTTTTAATAATTATGAAGGCTCTTATTTTATTGTGGGCCCTGTTAAAACATCTATTAAAAAATTATTGTTTTATAAATATTAAATGATTTTAAAATGATGTCAGCTTTATAATAAATTAAACGCAGTTAATCATAAATCTCTAAGCTTTACCGCCTTTCAATTGTATTTTAAATTAAGACGACAAATACAAGTTTTTTTTTAAATTTTGTTTCAGTTTGAATTACATGCCACTTTTACTTGATCACAGATTGTGTAACGAAGTGGCATTCAAAATATAATATTTTTGTTTTGTTTTGTAAAAACAAAATAAATATTTCTAAAGAAGGCATCTCATATAACAAACCCTGTCAATATAATTTTCTTTTCAAATCTAAGTGGGTGGCTATTAGAATTTGTTTAACTAATAATAGATTTGGATTTTAATTGTTGTAATTCGGAAACAAACAAAAAAACAAATGAAAATTTTTTTTCTTCTGCCCACAACTTGCTTTTCATGGAATATTTTGTTTTTCTGATTCGCTATAATTTCTCAAAATTTAAAAAAGTTCATTCAGTTTCTTTTGAAATTTTTCAGAGTTTTGACTTGTTTGAAGTAATTTTTTTAAAGTGAATCCTTAAAATTAAAAACTCTTTTATAACATTTAAAAAATAATAAGTACTTAAGACTATTAAGAAGTATTTAAATAAAGATCATAGAATAAAAAAAGATTTCTATTAATAGGTTATATAGACCTTATTGTTTTATTTAAATTTATTTTAAGCTATAGGTTTATTATTATTTTTTTATTTCAATATTTCGCTAGTACTTTGCATAGCTTTGTCAGGAATTATAAAAATAGACCAATAGCTTAAAATAAAGTTTAAATTTAATTAAAAGTAGAAATTTTATGCAGATTTTTTTTTAAGATTGAAAAATACGCATTAAGTGTACAATTAAAAAAAAATTATGGATCGTTAAAATTTCAAAGCAAATTTTTATATTTTGCTAAACGGAGAACAACAAAAAAATTACATATAAACTTACAATGCTCTAAGTCATCTATAGAATGATTGATTTCAATCGATGGGGATTTAAATCACACTAGAACTGAAAAAACTCAGTATCACAAATTTTACTGCCATCAATTACTTTATTTCTGGGTATTTCTGGACACACTGTTTCAGAGTTACGGCCTACGTTCTCGCAGCACTCTTGTTGTGTGTGTGTGTATTTTTATCCATGAGTACCGGGACACACTGTTTAAAGTCGTTTCCGAACTACAGACTTGAGAAGCTTTTTCATGGCAATCAGTTACTTTTGCCAGAAGACTCCTAAGAGGTAGTCGCAGAAAGAAATATTTTTTCTCTTGATATCTGAAGACCAAAACATCTCACATTCGTGGAAATGTGAAAACCAGAACATGAGAGTATTTCTTTTTAGTACCTGTTTTATTTCATTGAAATGAATCCTATGCTTTGTTAAGCGTTATTTTTAATTTTAAATATTAATTTTAAATAGACTTACTATTGTCGTAATTGACAGGAAAAACCTTCACGGGAAGATTGCTTCACAAACGAACGGTGCCGAATTTAAATTTCTCTTTCTTAGATTTTTATAATTTGTAGCTCTTTTGTGAAATTGGAAAGTTTCATTTTTCCTTCCTCTTTACGAATCGTGTAGTTTAACCAAGCGTATAGCAAAATTATGTATTATTCCGAATAATATTTTTTTTATTTGAGACCAATACTCAGGGGTAAACCCCTACTAAATGCTGTGCATTGTATTGGAATTTTTGTGGAAAGGACAGTACATTATGACAACAGTACATATATTTTGTTTTTCTTATATTACTCGTATTAAGCGCCTTAGGATATAATAAAATAATGTTTTATATGTTTTTTTACTGCATTCAATTTGAGCCGTTAAATTAATCTAAAGTGTATTGATAAATAAGAATTATTACAAATTTTTTTAAAAGTAAAATAATAAATGACTTCAGTAATTGTTTATACGGTCTATGGATGCAATCAATGAACTAAGAACCGGATATTTTTATAACAAAAGCAAAACAAAATAAAAAAAAAATAAAAATAAAAAAAAAACAAGTGAAAAAAGCAGAAAAATATTCTTAATTTGAAGCAATTAAAACTTCTTAGAACGTTAATTGTTCACTAAAAAAATATTTTTTTTTTCTTAATTGTTAAATGAATAAAACAAAAATAAAATATTTTTGCAGTGACTTTATAAAATTAATTATTAATTATTAATTAAAAAACAAAACACAGAATAATTAAACACTCGTTAAACGAAAAAAAAATTTTTTTTTATGAACTTAAATAATTTCAAATGTGTGTTAATTAAATAGTGATTTTTTTGTTTTTTTTTTCTATATATTTTCAGTTAAATATCGGCTAATTGTATAAATTGTTGAATGAATCCTGGTTGACAGCAGAAATAAATTAAAAGTGGAACATCATATAACAAAACCAATTTCTCGGTACGGTGTCCAGGATGAAGCAGTGACACATGCAACAGTAACATTTTGAATGTTCAATTACACTGAAAGAAAAAACTCATCATGTAATTATGTTCCTCATTAATAATTTGTTGCTGTGCCCATGATAACTTTAAATCCTAACCATCAGTAATAAAACTCATCCTTAAAGAATCATTAAAAAAAATTAAAACTGAAGCAATAATTAATAATCAAAGAAACTATAACACTATTGAAAACATCTGACACTGTAATATTCACACATTCATCAACTTAATTAAGACGCAGCAATAACCGATGGTGACAGTATCCTTTTTTTTCCTTAAGTATCACTAATTAAAGGGCAGTTTATAATTCAAATTAACAACAACTCGAGTTACAACAGCTACATCCAATGATTTTGGCTTAAAGAACGTTTATTTGATATTGATTTCATCAAAAGCGAGATACAAATTTGCCAATAGCGAATTTTCTTGCCGTTAAAAGGGAAACCCCCTTTCACTATAATTTAACCAAACCTACTGTGATAGCAAAAACCAAAAGGTCAGTAATATGTCTAAAAACTTTTATTATATATTCCATATAATTTTTTTTGTATGTTTGTCAAACCGTCTAATTTGTTTGAAAGCTTTAATCACTGTAGTGATTTTAAATTTTGGCTAATTTTACTTTTTAGGAAAAAACATTTTTTTTTGTAATCATAAAAATATAATAAAAAAAAAATTATTGTTATTAAATACTTAAGGCACCCTTACACGACATGTTTTTTACACTGTTATTGTCAACTTTTACATGAGTAAACAGTTACATGTCGTGTGTGACTTTTAAAACATTGCTTGTGTAAAAAACACAAGGAAAGTCTTATGACAAAATTTCAATTAGGGCATGTTCTAATTTCGTATGTGCACACATATGATATTAAATTTCTATGCCTGTACAAACATTAGTCGGCAATGAATTATGTGTAAAATAAATTTTTTTTTATAAATTGTGTGCCTAAAAATTTATTATTTATTTACATATGCAATTATACATATACGTTTGTGAGTAAAAATTATAAACCTTATGTAAATTAATTAATTTTGACAGACACAAAAAAAGCTTATGTATTTTAAATTTAAAAAACACATGTAAAAAACATGTCGTGTAAGGGTGCCTTTAATTGTAACGTTTAAATAAGCTTGACATGTATAAACACCTTTTTTGAATGCAAAACGAACTGTATTTTGTCTTAAGTTTCACATATTAAAGGGTTGGACCATGAATTAGTGTTGTAAGCAATTAGTTTTCATATTCAAATTATAGTTCAAAACAGTGATGCAATTGTGTAGCACACCCACGCATATTTGCATAAAATTAGCATGTCATAGGAGACTGTTATCTTTATCATTTTGTTTATTTTTATTTAATTTCAAAACATTTTATTTTTACATTTCTGATACTTATGTACACAGACTGCAGAAATGTCTATGTACTATGTATTGTATGTTTGAACAATAATTTTTTTTTATTTGAGACCAATACTCAGGGGTAAACCCCTACTAAATGCTGTGCATTATATTGGAATTTTGGAAAAGACAGTACATATATTATTAATTATTATATTATTATTAAGCGCCTTAGGAATAAGACAAATTGCTGTGAATTGATCATTCAAAAGCCAGTGTTATACCTTCACCCTTAAATGATCAACAGCAATTGGCCCGTCGTTGCATGTGAGTGCCTTCGCTAAGTAGGTTTATAGCTGTTATCTGCTATCTGGAGCTTTTTTCCCTGATCATTCGTTTTTTGTTGTTGGGCAGCGGTTTTTTGTAGATGGTCTTTCTGGAGGGGGGGGGGGGAACCTCTTATTTTTAAATTATAATTTTTTAAAAAACCGCAAACTAACTTTTTCATTTTTCACCTCTTCCGGGATTTGAACCTGGGTCCTTTGAATTTTTGTGCGAGCGCTCTAACCACTATACTAATTTTTTTAATTTTATTTTAATTGAAGATTGTGAAACTAACACATTAAGAATTTTGATTTCCTGTTAAAAACATACACACAAACATGTGTGTACAAAGGCAAACTATCCATCCATCACTATTTTCTTTTGCGTATTTCCAAGTGAACTTGACATTGATTTGTACTTCCCAAGGAAGATGATGGCATACCATATAATCAAGATTTTCAGCTTGTGCTAGTTGCACCATATCTTGACGAGCTCTCATGTTGACACCAGCCTCCAGTCAATTTTAATATTTCACTCAGAGAGAAAATATGGTTCAAATATAGAGTAGACTGTCCTGTCCCCTTACAGTACATGTCGGACTTCTATCAAACGGTAGATATCCATCTAATAAAAATGCAGTATTGTCAGATTAGGGGATTTTTTTTTCTGAAATGGGCATAAAAAAACTCATTTGAGAATGGGAATTTTATTGGGGATAACCGACAAAATATCAGCAATTTTAAAAATTTTTTTTCTTATTTAGTTTAATTTATTTTTCTTTTTATTTCGGAACACACGATGAAAGAATTCATATGAAAGTATATAAGCAAGACTTGCTTTCTCATATAAATATACCATTATGTTTCAGCCGACGTTATTAATGGTTTTTATTGCGGAGAAATTCAGTATTAAAGGCTCTTTTCATAGTTAAATTACTTCATTCAAATATAAACAACCTAATTTTAGTTTCGTCTGACCACAAATTACTTCTCCATAAGATAACGACTGGTAATACACATTAAAGCCAACAAACGGTTGGTTTCAAAATAATAACGTCGAAGTTTTAAGCTGGACTGCACAGTCTTTAATTCCAATTGATAATTTATGGCAAATTATCAAAGCGGCTCTTCAAGGAAAAAACATACATACATACATAGTGGTGGTTTAGTCTCACTCAGTTTAAAGGGTTGGTCGCATCCCTTTAATTGTGGCGAAATATGCTTTGGAATACCACGCAAACAAACAAACTCGCAAAACTCAAAAACAAACAAATTACATACATACATACGTAATTGGCAATTACGACCCTGTATCAGGGTTACGGCCTAGCTTTTTGCACCACTCATGTTGTGTGTGTTAATTTATATCCATGAGTACCGGGAACTACAGTTTAAAGTCGACTCCGAACGTCAGATTTGAGAAGCTTTTTCATGGCAATCAATTACCCTCAGAGCTTTTGCCAGAAGACTGCTGAGAAAGAAATAAATTATTCATATTTCTTTTTTTTAAGATATCAGAACGGAGATTTTAACCCAGCACTATCGTCTTAGTTATCCAACACACTAATCACTAGACCACTGCTACTACGTAGTATTATATTTTTCGTATTTCATATTTACTTTATAACTGATATAAAATAGAAACAAACAAAAATATTAATCACATTTTTTTAATATTTTTCGGTCACAAAAATGCTAGATAACGGTGAATATATTTTATTAAACACCAATGTATACTTTTACATTCATACGTAAAATATATATACATACATGCGAAATTATTGATGTAGTTTTTGTGGGGGTTTTTGGGGATATGCATTTAGAACTCGGGGATAAAAATTGAAAACTATTTGAGAACCCTGCAAAAATACCATGTGGTATGAAAATGAGAAAATTGTTTTTTTTTTTTTTTCTTTAAATTTATTTTTGGACGAAAAATTTATGATTTTAATAAAAAGAATTGATATCATTTGCGCAAAATAATAATTGTCACCACACCACATTTTTAAAACTGAACTATTTAATCTTAAAACTACAATTAACCTTTACGCTCAGAGCTTTTGACAGAAGACTGCTTAGAAGTAGTCGCCGAAAGAAATAATTTTTTCATATTTCTTTTTTTTCAAGATGTCTGTGTTGAGATTTAAACCCAGCGCTATCGTCTTAGTAAGCCAATACACTAGATAACCACTAGACCACTGCGACTACAATTTCAGTCATTTAATTTACATTTTTAAATTTGCTACTTCAAACCGAAATTATTTTTTCTTCATCTTGTCAAATTTTATATGTTTGCTGGGTAAATAATTTATCTTTTACACATGACACGTATGTATGTACATATGTTGACATATAAATACGAATAAGTGAATACAATATTTCTTAATACCTGCCTAATTTTTTATCGCTTCTGTCAATTTATTTACATATTATGTTACTATTTTAATCCGAAATTCTTTACATTTGTAATATAATATTTCAATTGTCACCTTTTTCGTTTTTGGTACTTAATATGGCAGCTACAAAAAAATAATGCCCCTATTCAAAAAAAGTGCTCCAGTAAAAACCAATCAAATGTTTGTATCACAGTTTTTTGTCATTATTTTTATTTTTACTTTTAAATCGTATTCATATTTAACATTTAAATGGAAAATTGTATTTAAGAGGGGCGTGTTCAGTGTTCATTTCACATGCAACTGAAATCAATTTAGTCTATAAGGAAACCTGATCTAATAATGACAATAAAAAAATAATCTAAAAACACAATTAGAAGAATTTAAAATGAAATAAAACAAACGATATCATTATACAGACAAAAATGCTATTTAAATAATAATAAAACTCGCTGACAGCCAATTTAAATAGTTGACAGCGTTCAAGTGTCATTTTGAAATAAATAAAAAAAAGTATTTTAAATATTATTTACAATCTCTAATAATTGTACTTAAATTACCTCTAGTCATCGAATAACTATTTATAATTCATTTGATTTTCCATAAATTTAGGAAAAAACAGAATTTAGATTAAAATAAAATACTTTTGCTTAAAAATTTATTTAAATTGCATTTTTTATTAACGGCGACTTAAATTTAAGTGGAATATTTTTGATATAATTTCCGAACAATGAACTCTATTGTATTGCATTCCGGTTTTTTTTTTTTGTTTTTGTTTTTTTTTTCGATATCTTGTGTGTTGAATAAAAAGCAAACAAACAGAATATATAATAGCAGTAAATAAATTAATTATTGCACAGAAAAGAATAAAAAATCGTTTTCAAATAACAAATTTGTTCTACCAATTAAATTGTTTACTAGTTTTTACCTTGCAAACAGTATTAGATCAAGAGCATCCTCCTTGTCAAAATTTACATTACCCATAAGCACAGTCCCAGCTCTGACATCTTCTGACATCTTGAAAGTAAGAAGTATGAAAACAAATTTCTTCCAGCGACCGCTTCTTAGCAGTCTTCTGGCATAAGTTTTGAGACAAACGAAAGGCCATGAACAAACTTCTCAAGTCTATCGTTCGGAGTCGATGTTAAACTGTAGGTCCCAGTACTCATAAATAAAAATTGACGCAATCTACTTATATGAGTGCTGTGAGAAGCTAGGCCATAACTCTGAAAAAGGGTTATAAGGGCCAATTATGTAATAAGTACAAGTACCTATAATCAATACATAATTTAAATATATTCAAAATGAATCAAAACTTTCGTAGTTTGCACAGAAATATTGCACTTTAAATGGAGAATAATATCTGGTCAGCCAGAAACAGAACCTTAGAATAAGTAACACCACATTTTATCGTAGTATAGTGGTTAGGGCGCTCGCACAGAAACTCAAACAACCGCGTTTCAAATCCCAGCGAAGAAGAAAAATTAAAAAATAAAATTTGAGGTTTTTCAAAATTAAAATTTAAAAATAACAGGTTCCCTCCCTCCCCCTCTCCCCCTTCACCAAGAAGTCCATCTTTAAGAAACCGCTCCCTGACATTTCTAACTGAAACGAATGATCAGTATTACAGCGCCACCTTCTGGGAAGATAACAGCTAACCTACTTAGTTGAAGACGCTCGCCACTCACATTCAACATCCAACTGACAGCAACTTGTCTCATTGACATAAGGCGCTTACTGAAAATCGAGAGAGAAAAAATCTATCTTTCTGTCTTCAAATTTCATACAATACACTGCATGATGAGGGGTTACTCCTAAGTATTAGTCTTAAGAAAAAAAAAACCTAATTATAAACAAAATTTGACAGACAAATTTCTCGCCTAATTTTTTTCATTTGAGATCTCATTTTGTTTTAAAAGCTTTATGAAAACCAGAGTTGTAAATGAATCATTCATTTTTGATTTCAATTCATTTGAATTAGCTAAATTTTGAATTAATTCTTTTCAACAAAAAAAAGAATTGAATTAAATTTGAATCAATTCATTTGAATTTAGAGAACATGAATTGCAATTCATTTCCAATTCAAATGAATTGGGCAAAATGAGTTGCAATTCATTTGAATTAGGCAAAATGAATTGCAATTCATTTTTTAATTCAAAAGAATTGGTAAAAAGAATCGCAATTCATTTCTAATTCGTTTGAATTAAAATGATTTGGAATTAATTCAAATGAATTAGAAAAGTAACTTGTAATTCAAATTTATCAAATCAAAAATGAATTGCATTCAATTGAAGTAAACTTGGTGTTTGGAGTTTGGTCCTTCAAATACTACTTATGTCGCTTTTGATATACGCTGAATAACAAGACATTCAGTATTTAAAACCTATTAATAATTTATGAAATTTTGTGACGCACGAACATTAAAGGACAAACACTTTAGTAATACTTATTGTATGTAATATTTGTTTAATATTTAAGTAATATTTATTTAACAATATGTGGCATAGTGGTAGAGCGCTCGCACAGAAACTCACACGACCCAGGTTCAATCCCAGCGAAGGACAAAATTATAAAAAAAAATAAAAATTTGCGGTTTTCTAAAAATTACAATTTAAATTAAAAAATTAAATTTAAGAAAATAAGAGGTTCCCCCCCCTCCAGCAAGACCATCTGCAAGAAACCGTCCCCTGATATTTCTAATCCATTTCACCAAAAACCAATGATCAGGAGTACAGCGCCACCTTCTGGGAAGATAACAGCTAATCTACTGAAGACGCTCACCATTCACATGTAAACATCCACCGACAGATGAGGCAATTGCTGTTTGATCATTCGAGGGTGAAGGTATAACACTGGCTCTTGAGTGGACAAATTTACAGCAACTTGTTTCATCAACACTAAAAAGGCGCAAAATATACACACATGTATGAAAAAAAAAAAAAAAAAAAAAAAAACCTATCAACCATCTTCACATTCCAATACAATGCACTGCATGAGTAGGGGTTTGCCCCTGAGTATTGGTCTTAATAAAAAAAAAAAAAAAAAAAAAAAAAAAAAATATTTTACAAATAAAGATGAAATTAGGAAGAGTTATTGGCATCAACTAATTTTTCTATTATTTTAATTATAAAATAAATGCTAATTAGATTAAATCAGAATGCATCGTTCACTTTCATATGGATATATTTTTATTATAAAGTACAGAATAGAAGTACTTGGAAAAAGGGTGATGCTTTTGTATTACAGTCTTTTTTTCAGAATCAATTCAATTCAAGTAAATTGGAAATGTATAACAAAATCATTTTTCGAGTTAATTCAAATGAATTGGTAAAATGAATTGCAATTCATATTTTAACTCATTTGAATTAATTCAAAATCAATTCAAATGAATTGGGAATGAATTGCAATTCATATTTTCTAACTCATTTATATTAATTCAAAATCAATTCAATTCAAATGAATTGGAAATGAATTGCAATTCTTTTTACCAATTCATTTGAATTGAAAATGAATTGCAATTCATGTTCGCTTAATTCAAATGAATTGATTCAAATTTAATTCAATTCGTTTCTTGGAGAAAAGAATTAATTCAAAATTTTTCCAATTCATTGCATGAATGATTCACGAATTAATTCAAAAATGAATGATTCGTTTACAACTCTGATGAAAACTAATTTTGATTTTATTTCTTTAGCCAAAACTACAGCAATCGGTTTTATTTTTCAAAATTCGTTTTTTTTCTAAATTCCCTGTGAAATAAAATCCCGGGATTATTTATATTTAAATTGTTTATTACTTTTGAAGGAAATGTTGAAAAAAAGTTTCTGTATATTAAAGCTGGAAGATTCTTGAGTGGCAACAGTTTTTAAGGTAGTAAAACTATTGTATTAATAAGTTTAGTTGACCTTATTATATTAATATATAAGCGTTTAATTAAGCTTTAGGTCTAATATGTTATTATTTTTTCGATATTTCGTAACATATTAGACCTAAAGCTTAATTAAACGCTTATATAGTAGTAAAACTATACGTATTCTGATTTGGCTAAAGAAAAGGTTTCAATCATTGTTGGGTTGGGTGGTATTGGTGATTCCAGATAACAAAAGTGGATTCCAGAACATGTCTTAACAAAATGGTAAACATTTTATCTATTTTCTGTCCTTTCATAGTTTGAAGTTTTATTGCGGCTTAAATACTTTTTGTCGAATATTTTTTTTTTTTTGAAAAGCAAAAGAATAAAAGAGGCAT
Organism: Metopia argyrocephala; assembly: GCA_963576795.1. Taxonomy (NCBI): domain Eukaryota; kingdom Metazoa; phylum Arthropoda; class Insecta; order Diptera; family Sarcophagidae; genus Metopia; species Metopia argyrocephala. The sequence goes on from OY756208.1 coordinate 41,431,626, forward strand.
TTGAAATGAATTCTGGTTACTTGTAAACCATTCAAGTCATGAAGGTGATGTAACCAACCCTCTAATACAGGGGTGAGCAACGGGCCAATTTACATTTTAAAATTTTCTGGCGGGCCTAAGACTTATTAATAATTTCCACAAATTTATTAAAAATAAAAATTAGATTAAAAAATATAAAATTTAAAAAAAGTAAAGATTTCATGTATAAATTTTAATGAAAAATAAAAACAAACAAAAAAAGAACAGAAAAACGAATTTACTTGAAATTTTTAATGAGAAATGTGGCACAGTTTTTTCGATACAAGCTGATTAATATCAGCCGTACACAGCTTTCTAATCGTGCATCACTCAGTCTTGATCGGTGGTCATTTTTGATTATTTTCATGGTTGAAAATAATTATTCGCAAACATACGTACTTCCGAACAGAGACATCATTTGCTTTGCATTTTTCGTTAAAAGCGGAAATTTCTCAGGGCTCACATAAGATTTATAAACCTTTTCGATGTTTACTGAGAGGTATTAATTATTTAAATCGGTATTATTCTGCACATCAATCACTTCCATTTGAAGTCTCCGGCAACTGAATCCACAACGATATTAAATAACCAGGAAAGAATTTACATGAAAACTGCTGTCTTTTCAGTTTTCAATATTTGGAATCATAATTAAATTAAAATATCTATATATTGTGCGTATTTTTGAGAAGTAGTAACGTTTGCTTGGCGGGCCACATACATACATACATACATAACTGGCCTTTACAACCCTGTGTCAGGATTACGGCCTAGCTTCTCGCAGCACTCATGTTGTGTGTGTCAATTTTTATCCATGAATACCGGGACCTACAGTTTAATGTCGACACCGAACGACAGACTTGAGAAGCTTGTTCATGGCAATTAATTACTCTCAGAGCTTTTGCCAGAAGACTGCTGAGAGGTAGTCGCCGAAAGAAATATTTTTTTCATATTTCTTTTTTTGAAGATGTCAGAGGCTGGAGTCGAACCCAGAGCCCATGTCTTAGTAAGCCAACACACTAACCACTAGACCACAGCGACTACACGGCGGGCCACATAAACATGTTTAAAGCGGTCCGCGTGCTGCTCATCTCTGCTCTAATATATGTTTATCTACTATAAAAATAAGAAATCCAATATAGGCAGTCAACAAAATAATTGTTTCGTTTTTTTTTTTTAAATACACTTATAAATTAATTATAAACAATAATTTTGAAAATTTTCTAGACTAATAAATATTTTACATTTTCAGTATTTCATATATATTTTACGGCAAATTACTGGTATAACAAAAATAAATTTTTCATTTAAAATTTTATGCAATTTAAGTGTTAATTGAATTATGAAATAAACAATGTGAACATACTCGTAATTTTAAAAAGGAGAAATAGCAATTTTTACAATAATACTCGTATTGTAATAATCTGTGTACAGTATTACATAAAAAGAAAAACTTATAATAAATACGAGTACATAATACTAAAAAAAAGTGGAAGAAATAAAACGATACACTCAAATTTAAAACTTCATAAGGAAAAAGAAAAGACGAATTGAATTACGGTTTTGGTGGTGGTAATTGAGTGTAAATAAATTTTAAAAATTAAAAAAGAAAAACACCAAAAATTTTGTAAAATATTTTTAACAACAGCAATTATTATTTTTTGTTTCATAAAGAAAACAAAAACATAAAATATTTAAAACAAAACAAATGGCCAAATAAGGTATCATAACAAATATAACCATCATCGGTATAACAAAAAAGAAAAAAAAAAGAAAATTAATGCTCATTGAGTATTTGGGCCAAATATGGGTAATAAAATGAATATATATAAATATGTATTTAACTTTTGTTATTGTCTATATATTTACTGATGTTGTCGTTTAGTTACAATGAAGAAAATTTATGCGTTTCGTTGGTCAAAAGTCAGCGAAATGTGTTAAAAAAAATATTTAAAAAATTCTCTCGAGATTCGACATTTCTTCACCCCAAAAAAAAAAAAACTTTAATTTTATTGTTGGCGACTTTCAAATTTACTACGAATATCATTTGCATCATTATAACTAAAATACGGTCATTTGTTTAATGAACAAATTTTAAAAATGTTTATTTTAACGGATGAAATTGTCTAAAAATTTTAAATATTAAGCAGATTGTAAAATAAGATTTCTAAAGCATAAATAACAAAGACAAAATATCTTCGCTTTATAGCTGAGGACATGTAAATAGCAAATCATGTATTACATACATATATACATACATAACTGGCCTTTACAACCCTCTGTCAGGATTACGGCCTAGCTTCTCTCATGTATTAAAAGAATTTTAATAGTGCTGGTCTATAAAATTGAGATAAATTTAGAGAAGCATACATCCGATTGAAGGATGTAAAGGGCTTTTTTAAAAATTTCATCAATCATTCCACTTCTCTTTCCGCGTTTTATGTTTCAAACAGTGATAGCAATCACTACTAAAAAGGCAGTTTAAAACATTGTACACAAAACCTTACATGTTTTTAAAGAAGTGGATACGAAGCCACCCAGGTGTATTTTCCTGAGCCACGGTGGAACTCAGTCATTTTTACAGATTCTGTACATGGATAGCGATTGCAGTGTACAATACCCATCCAAAATCACACTACGTGTTGAATTAATACTGCGATCTAAAGCCTTAAGAACAACAAATTGCCTGAGGAAAGAAAATATATGTATCGCTTGAACTATTGAACGCATTAATTACAGGTGTGCTAACTAAGCAAGTGGCTGATGCTCTCGTTAGCGACTTTCGTAATGAAAATACCGATTTTCGTCCTGGAAACTCTAGAACTGATATTATAAATTCAATATGGCGGGTGATCGAATATTCTTCGAAACCACTTGTAACTCTCTCAGAGCACATCCTTTTGTAATTGATTGTCCAGTGAATCGCACAATGCAGCATTACAGAGAAAATTCTTCCTTTAACCGCAGTATTCATTTATGGAACAATCTTTCCTCGGACGTTTTTTTTTATCAATTGCGATATTAGTAAGTTCAAATCAAATGTCTACTGCTTTCCCCCTTCCACTAACATATTTTCTTAAACAAGCACAATGTACTGCAGGAGTTAGACTCGTCCCCAGAGTGCTGGCCTTAATAATAAAAAAATAAACACCAAGGTACTCTCTGCAACGATATGTGCTCCATATAGCGAACTGATTTAGGTTGTCGAACGCCTTCTAAGAATCGAGCGATATGAGATATTACCGAGAATACTATTCCACTGTTTCTGTGATCTACTTATTTCAGAGCTTTTTATTTCAAAAGGTGCTGACAAGAGCATTAGCCAATCGTTTGTTTAGAATACTCGCAATTATATCACTTGTTCTATATGTCCTACTGATTGAGTTGATCTATTTAATACGCCATTGCTGTTACAATGTTTATCTGCTTTATTATTTGTTTATTCATTCATTGATCCATGTCTTGTTATTTGTTCAAAAAAATATAAAAACGCTTTAAGACAACAAACCGCTAAATAAATTAAATTGTGACCAAGTTAAGACGAAGTATTACAAAGTCGATAGTCGTTCGTTTCTCTCCTTATGCCAAAGCCTCCTCTTTATCTTCATATGTATATACATACATACATATGTACGTGTGTAACATATGTAGCTAAGTACGAATGAAATACGTTTCAATATCCGTATGATCGAAAATGCAAAACAGACGTTTTGTTTGCTAATTTCGAACGACTTTTCTTCTTAAACTTTAACAGAATTTTAAGCACAATTTATTCGAAAAAAAATGCATTAAGTGGACAGTGAGCAGACTATTGTCTAAATAAATAAATTAAACAAAAGAAAAACAAAATTGACATGAGGGTGGTTGATATATTGACCAAGTTTTTTTTTTATTTCTTTTTTAATAAAACATTAACCCTTTGGAAGATAACAGTCACTAACTTGGTAAACCTTTTCCTTTCACAACAAAATTCTTAAAAATTAAATTAAATTAAAAATTTTAAACTGAAATTAAAATAAATTTTAAATAATATTATCTGTTTTATGTACAGCTTGCAATTCAGAAAATATAAACGAAATACCATTGCAAAATTTTATACTGAAAAGCGATTGTTTTTAACTTTAATGCATCGAGCAACTATTGGCGAATAGTGGTGAGGTTTAAATGTGCAACGGATGTTTTTTTCACTTTCTTTTTAATGTTTATACAACATATTCAAGTAGAAAATAAAAAATTGCTAGATACAATGCCAAAAACTGCGATGTATTATGTCCCTCTGAGTCTACCGTTTGTTAAGTAGGAATACTGAACGTCAAGAACGTTATTTGCCCATTATTCTAGTTTTTATGCACCCAAAATAAACTGGATTATATTTTTAAATGCTATTTTTGCAATGTACTCAAAGTAACACTTTACAGTTTTGTATGCCATACGATGATATGATGATGGTTGATATCAGCGACTTTGTACTATTAAAGTACAACCCCGGTTAATTTTAGTTCAAATCCATTTATCATTCCAATTATTTTTTTTAAACCATCCTCATATTCTCCACTTAGGTTTTTTATTCATTTCCATTTATAAAAAAAAACCGCTTATCATGGATTAATTACATATTTCAACTTCTCTCTTTCTTTTTGCATTAAATTGGCAGGTGCGCCAAGCTTAACATTCCTATCAACGAATATTTTATTCCTCTGATTTGGTTGATTTTCATTTGTATTATTCAACATAATTACGACATGTACTGTACATTTAGAGTTTTTTGAAATTTTGAATTTTATTTTGTCTTGCATCCGCTTTTCTATGTATTCAAACGAAAAAAAAATCAGAATTTATTTACAAAATACACATGAAATGTTTTCATTGAGTTATAAAAAGTAAATAAAATCTTAAAGATACATATAAAAATAAATAATATTTCCATGTTAAACAAATATTTTATTTAAAGCAGTTTTTTTGAAGAACCGTTTTAAACCGATAACATTAGTTAGATACAGGTTAGAAGTACTACAAACTCCTTTAAATAATACATTTGCTATTGAGACCTGACGGTAAACTGCTGATGTCTTTTAATGAGTCTAAAAAATATAATTGAGTGCAGCTCATTGACTGAAAAATTTCCATTAACTTATGAAAAGAGAAGTGCCAATAAATAAAATTACTTATAAAAACGAGCAGAGAGACTAATAAACTACATAGAGTCAAATTTAAAGCAAAATAAAAATTTTACTTCCTGTTTATATTATATTGAAGCAGTTGTATCCAAGCCGTTATGGTTGCCATAGTCTAGTATGTATTGTGTTGGCATACTAGAAAAGACCTCCGGGTTCAAACCCCAATACTGACATCTTGAGAGAAAGAAATATGTAAAATATTTCTTTTGGCGACCACCTCTTAGCAGTCTTCTGGAAAAAGCTCTGAGAGCAACTAATTGCTACGATAATGAACCAGCTTCTCGAGTCTGTCGTTCGGACTTGACGTTAAACTGTAGATTCCGGTACTAATGGATAAAAGTTGACGCACACAATATGGGTGCTGTGAAAAGCCAGGCTTTAACTCTAAAAGAGGGTTGTAGTGGCCAATTATGTATGTATGGAGTAGCCGCCATGGTCTAGTGGTTAGTGTGTTGGCTTACTAAAACAAGAGCTCCGGGTTTAAACCCCAGCTCTGACATCTTGGAAAAAAAAGAAATATATTAAAAAAAATATATATCTTTCGGAGATTACCTCTTGGCAGTCTTCTGGCAAAAGTTCTGAGAGTAACTGATTGCCATGAACAAGCTTCTCAAGTCTTTCGCTCGGAATCGACCTTAAATTGTAGGTGACGGTACTCATGGATAAAAATTAATACATACAACATGGATGCCGCGAGTAGCTAGGCCGTAACCCGGAAACAGGGTTGTAATGGCCAATTATGTATGTATGTAGTCGCATCCAAGCAATCTAAAGACCGTGCGAGCTTCTACAAAAGAGTTTTGTGTTTTCACACTGACAAGAATACAACACCCGATCAGATCTCCGTGACTTGTTTACACAAAATAAAATTGTAAAATTGTAAGATCCTTCAAAGCTGTTTACCACATATTTTTTGTGCACCAAATGCAACAGGTGTGTGGTTGGACACAACGTCTAGGCAGGTAATTATTTTTAAGATTTTATATTAAAAAGTCGAGAAACGAAAACTAAGCTTCGTAAAAAAGAAAAGAGCAATTGTCAAATAGCCAAAGTGTCTTGAATGTTCAAAAAAATAGGCGTTTAAAAAAATAAAAAGATACTATCATAACCAGTGCAGCTTTTAAACAACAACTGGACTTCAGTTGTGTTGTCACATTTTGAAATTTTACTTGAACAAAGTCTAAAGTTTCTTTCGCACTATCATGGGTGTAGAATACTGTTTTAATTTCAAATTCATTCTTTTAGTAGCAGACAGTTAAAATGACCTTAAAATGAAATGTCCTTTTTCAAACCACTAACTGCATGTAACAGTTACCATGTTCAGTGTGTATTAAAAACAATTTAGAAGGAAAAAGTGCCTGAAGAAAAGTTAATTACAAATATTGGAATTCGTCAGATAATATGCGGAGTACTCTAAAGTAAAACTGTGGAATGTTTTGCTTCTATATAAAGCATATATTATTCTTCTTCCATATAAAGCATATAAGCTTTGATATCTTTTGTTTGTTATAGGAACCATAGTAATTTGTATACATATATTTATACATATGAAGCATAATGTGTCATTGGGACCTGTATGTGCAGAGACATTTCAATGCTGTCTACAGCCACCGATAAACTACACCAAAATACATCTCACACTTTCCTTTTTTTTTTAACACATCTTTTGAATTACCCAACAATGTTTTTTTTAAATACACAAAACCTTATGGCTTTAAATGAATTGTGCCAATAATTTTAGAAAATAAAGCAATAAAATATAGGGAAGTTTGCAGGAAATTCACTATTGTACTTATGTATTGAATTTATAGCTTTATTTGATAAACGCGTTTAGATGGTTTTTAAGACTAACATAAAATTAAAAATTTTTACATTGCAATTAATTTAGTAGGTCACTGAATAGTTATTTTAAACAATGGGTACAAAATATTTTTAAATTTTTGGTACCGTTTTGCTTTCTAAATTTGAAGAATAAAAATTTACAAAATACGATATTATTAAAATTTATTGAAGCATAATTTTATTATTTTGTTTGTTTTTTGTTTTATTATTTGACAGACATATTCTTTTGTATTTTTATTGGCCCATATTTGGGTCATAGAACATTTTTTTTTTTTTGGTAAAATATTTTTTAACGGCCATAAATTTTTTTTGTTTGAAATTGTAGTTCAACCTCCAAAAGAGCAACAATCAGTCTCATAAATTACTTTATTTGCTTGAAAAAAAAAATTATTTGCAGAAAAAAAAATCTAAAAATATTTTCTCATAAACCATTTACAAATTTAAAATAAATTTGTTTTTAAAGGATTTTGTTTTACCCCTTCGAATTGTATTTATTTTTTATTTAATTTTTTTTTTTTGTTTAAGAAAAACCCGTAATAAAACCACAAAAAATTGTACCAATTTTCAACACCTAAAAGGCGTATTAAAAACTTTAAAATTCTTGCATGCAACACCCAATGTTCATTCATTTTGTTGTTTCTTTTTTCTTTCGCGAATTCTGTGACTGTAAATTCAATTGAAAATAATACTTTTTATAAGTCAAAAATCAAAAATGTGTACCCTACATCAAAGCTAGTTTGGCGCTAATGTTTATAATGCATACATGAGTTAAAGCAGGAATGGATACTCTGTGTTTGACTGCAAAGCACAACTACAATTCATTTTCGTTGACAATGAAAATCTCTTCATTTTAGCCAAAATCGGTTAGTTACTTAGAATTAAAATCAGTTTCAAAAATTTTTGTTTTAATATATAGGGCTTTCAAGGGTTAATTCTAAAGGATGTGTCCTCCTTTTGCTTAATTTTTTTTTATTTGGCACAATATTTGTGCTAATTTCACATGCGATTACAATTGTAATATTTCGTAGTATATTAATTAGTCGGCTTTGAGTGGCTATAACTTAGGTTTTGTATTTTATTTATTTATTTTTTTTTTTCTTTTTTCTATTTTTCTATTTTAACCAAACCCAAAATTTTATCAATAAATTTTATGAAACTTTAACATACACTTGTTGTTAATGCTCTTGCCAAAGATCGCAAAGGTAAATTGCTCGTATTTAAAGTACTTAAAATATATAAAAATCAACTACAAGAACAGCAAACACTGACTCATTTTAGTTTAGCATGTCTAATGATTTATAGATCAAAATACATTTTTTTTTGTTATATTTTGATTTTAAATTTTGTGAATGAAAATGTGCTGTGTGAAAAGGTTATTCATGATTCATTAAATAAAATGTTCTTAAATGTTGTGTTATAAAAATTTAAATTTTCATTAAATTTAACCCTTTAATAACTTAAAATTAGTGGAAATAAAAACTGACGTATATTTAAAACTTTATAAATTAATAAGGCATTGACTAAAATTATTATGGCAACTGGCATCAGTAAAACAACAATTCTCAACATATATAATATAATAGTATGGGAAGAGAAATTAAGTATCGGGCCATAGGATTTTTCAGGTAATCTTAAAACTTAGATTTAATAATTTAGCCTTGCACGGACCATGCTCGACGGTGATTCCAAAATTAGCCAAATTTGGAAATAATATTCTTGATTTCCCAATATAAACACATTCCAGTTCGGCACATTTTTTGAAGCAATATTTAATTGATTAAATACTCTAGTTACAGTTAGAACTGTCTAAATCGTTTAAATTATCATCAATCTCAGATTTCAATAGAAAAATAATCCCAAGGAACTAAATTTTACAAATAGGATGCCTGATGAAGCATTTCCATATTTAATTCAGTGGTTTTAGTCGCAGCAAAATGGGTGTGGCAACTGATTATTATCTAAATGAAACAAAATCAAATGCCAAATGAATTTCATCAATTAAACGCTGCAAAAAAGCCTTGCTAGTGAAGATAAGCAATAAAAATTATCCCAATTTTTCAATAATAAAATATTCTAATTAATAACTAAACGACAAACCACAGTACAATGAAAAAACAAAATTAAAATAAAACTGAATATTCAAAGAAATACAATAAAGTTAGACAGTACCGGAACAGAATTTAAATAGAACAAATAGAACTTCACGTTGCCAATATACAAATGCTTTGTTGTCGTTGTCATCTCTAGCTTTAGTGCTTTACATATAATAGTATACAAAGCACACTATACACACAAAAGGAATGGCAACAACAAAGCTTGAATTTTTAACGTTGTTTTCACACTGTTTTTCATATGATTTATTACTGTTATTTTACTTAAATTTTTTTTAGTTACATACATACATAATTGTCCATCACAATCCTGTTTTAGAGTTACGGCCTAGCTCATCACAGTGCCATATTCCGTGCGTCAATTCTTATTCGTGAGTACTGGAACTTAAAATTTAACGTCGACACCAGACGAGAGATTTCAGAAACTTGTTCATTACAAACAGTTACTGTCAGAGCTTTTGCAGGAGACTGATAAGCGGTAGTCGCCGAAAGAAATATTTTTTTTACTTCTTTTTTTTCAAGATGTCAGAGCTGTGGTTTGAATCCGAAGCTCTTGTTAAAACTACGGTTTTGGTAATTTACTGTTAAGTAAAACACAAAAAGCTATAACAGGTATAGCTATAGGTATGGATGATATCATAGAGTTTTTAAAACTGTGTACTGTGCAATACATACGTACTATGTAGTAAAAATCTACTTTTATTTAAAAGTAATTTCCCAGTTCTATAATGAGAATGTAATACATTTTTTTGATCTTAAATGATTATTATTTCCTATGTAATTATTTTTCTTAACATTATTAGACATCCACCAAAAATGCAGTGTTTAATGGTTTTACATTTAAGCCATAATTAGCCATAATAATGACATTGAGAAACTTAATAAACATTTACAATTAAAAAAGCATTTATAGACAAACATACATACTTGCTTTATATATATAAATTTTCAATAATTACAACTTTAATATTAAACAAAGAGATGACAAAGACAGAAATTATTTATGCTATGCAGTTTATATATCACTTCTTTATCTCAAGGCTTTGTTTCTTTCTAGTAATTTTCAATAATTGAATTATTTTCATTTATATTTTCAATACAATTATTTGACATTGACTTCAATCATCATGCAACATACAAACTACGAGTATCATGTGCATATCTGTATGCTTGTAAGTTTAAATAAAAAAAAATTTCAATTGAGAAAAAAAAACCACAGTTTTTGTCATTGTCATCAAATGATTGACCATAAACTTGAACGTTATAAAATCTAGACTTTTAAAACAAACAACACAGAAATAAAGTCATTATTTTATATTGACAAATTTACTAACCTTCAACTTCATTAAATCTAACTAACGATTATATTAAAGTCGTCTTAAGAATTGCAAGACACAAAAGGTGAATCATTGAAGAGCAAAAAAAAAAAAAAATTAAAAATTAATGAAAAAACAAAACTAAGGCCGCTACTATTTTACTCGTAAACTCACATGATTAATGGCTAATCGATGGATAAACACACACAACCAGCCATTTTAAGTATGAGCAGTGCCAAAAAAATCTAAAAATCATTGGCTGTAATAATGGATGTGCATCTTGAACTTCTAAGTAAACAAAAGAATATAAAAATAATTGTTTTTGCTATTCTTGTTGTTATTCTAGAATAACAAATGGTAATAACAACAACTAAAGCAAAATTTTAAAAATTTTTACAATTTTTATTTTTGTGGCAAAAAAAAAAACGAATGCCTCCTCTACCGTTAAAACCAACTCTGCTTTCAATCCTTTGCAACACAGCCACAGCTACTGCTACTGCTGCTGGTAATATTTTGTCTTTAAATTGCAATTTAAAGCTTAAATGGATGTTTTTCTTTTGTTAGTAAGAAAAGCACAAAAATTGTAGAAAATTCAGAAGAACAAAAAGCAGACAGTAGAAGATTATATAGCTCAGACTTAATGGTGTAATACGAGTATCATAAAATTCTTGCCTCCTGTTGTTAAATTTGTATGAACGAATAGTTGTACCAGTTTTTAGTTCACTGCCTTTGACTTTTTAAATTAAAATCGTGATTTAAGATTTAGTATTGGTTTTTATATCGAATGTATATCTTTTCTTTTTTTAATTCGATCCATTTGAATTAAGATAAAATAGAATTTGTTTTTAATAATAAATACAAAAAATTCGCATAAAATTATTACTTTATTTAATTTGTGGAAAGAAGTGAATTAATCAGCTCTCTTAGAACTAATTGGATCTTTGTGTGTCAAATTTGCCTGTTTCAGTGTTTTTCAACTAAAACTGTTGTTTAGATACTGCTAAAGAGCTTTGAAAAAAATATCTCTTTTGGTGACAGTATCTACTTTCTTTTAATAAAATAATAATATATTTAATTAATCGAATACAACATAAAGCAGCACAGGTTCAAATTCCAGCAAAGAAGAAAATAAAGAACAAAAATATTCCAGTTTTCGAGATTATGATTAAAAAAAATAGGAGATTGCCTCTCCTCCAAGAAGTCCATCCATACGAAACTGCCCCCTGACATTCCATGACATGATCAGCAAAGAGTGTCACATACTGAGAAGTAGTAGATGGCAGTAAAGATCCTCAACACTTCACAATACACAGTCAACTTCAAGGCGTCGTCTTTATCCAACGAAAGATGAAGCAATTACTGTCGATCATTCAAGGGTGAAAGTATAACACTGGTTTTTGCAGGGATCAATTGACAGAATCTTGTCTCATCGCCATACTGTGTAACGTGAAAGGCGCTTAATAGAAAAAAAAAAATACTCAAACTATCTATGCATAGCATGAGTATTGTATATATTTATATGCTAAACTTTTAGAGCTGATGCTGTGTGCGGCATACTCGCATAGGCCTATGCCTTAAAAAACACCAAAATAAGAAGACGTTCTGGAATTGTTGTAGGAAAATACCCCATGTGACATTAGCAGAGTGACACGCAACGAATGCTTGTTGAAAATACCTGTATTTGTTTCACATTTCATTCGATAATGATCCGGCCAATTTCGTTCCCAAATTTTTGTTCTTAATTTAAGACCAATACTCAGGGGTAAACCCCTACTAAATGCAGTGCATTGTGTTGGAATGTTGAATATATAGATATAGATTGATAGATGTTAAACGTCTTACGCCTTAAAATTGCTCTCAATTTTATCACTCAAAGGCCAGTGTTATACCTTCACCTTTGAATTATGAAGAGCAATTGCCACATCTGGATGTTGAATATGACTGGTGAGCATCTTTTATGTAGGTTAGCTGTTATCTTCCCAGAAGGTGGCGCTGTACTGCTGATCATTCGTTTCTTGGTGGAATAGACTGGAAATGTCAGGGAGCGGTTTCATGAAAATGGACTTGTTGGAGGGCGGGAGGGGGGTACCTCTTATTTTTTAAATTATAATTAAAAAAAAAAACCGCAAATTTATTTTTTTATTTTTTTCTCCTTTGATTTGATTTGAACGTGGGTCGTTTGAGCTTCTGTGCACGCGCTCTAACAACTATACCACGACCCCCCACGATAAATATGGCATGATATTTTAATGAAAACTAGAGTCAGTTTCTAAGCGTTATGATGAAACAATTCTAACAATTATCATGTACGTGTACGCTGCTATAGCAATCCACAGTGAGTTTTCAACATAAGAGAAATACATAAATAGCAAACAATTTGTCACGTGTTTGTCATCAACTTTATCTAGCATTCGAACTTCACTTTAAAACTAGCTAAATAATGGCCTGCTTCGTTCCAACAATTAGAAATGAAAAGAAAATAATAAAAATAAGTATGGAGAGAGCCACTTCCCCAAATGAAACATCGCGCATTTTTCAATTGATGACGTACGTATTTGCTAGGAAGTTGCTTGTGTCAAATTTCGAAATTTTGACTATCACCGTTCTCAAGATATACAAAAATTAATATTTAGTTCGTAAGGGAGGTGCCATGCCCACTTGTCCAATCCATAATGATTTATACCGATGATTTAGCTATTTGGACAAAATTAAAAAAAAATTGTCTAATTCCGCCCACTTTTGACTCATAATTTGTACTGACTATGAAGTCAGACTAAATTTAGAAATTTGCATTTTAATTGTTCTAAAGTCATACAAAACGCAATATTTATTTTGTGCAGGACTGATGATTTATATTGTCTTCACAATCATTTGGAACATATTTCAATATTTTGGGATAATAGGCACATAAATATTTATATTTTCTTTTTAGAGGTGGCTCCTCCCAACTGGAAATTTATTATTTGTAAACGAAATTTTGATCAGTAGAACAAACAGCACGCCGATTTTTATAAAATAAATTTTTCAAAATAATTTTATTAAAAATAAAATCTTTTTAATGGGCACAGCACATGTAGGTATCAAATTTATATTTTCTGTTCTACTGAAATATTATTTTCATCGGGCAGTTTTATTCAATACCAAATTTTTGATAAGAAAAGCTTTAAATTTAAAAAGAATACAGGAACTATTTTTTTCTTTTCTCTCTATTTTACTAGCGAGTAAAATTCATAAAATTAATTGATTCTCTGAATGGTTGTTTAAATCAAGATTAAAACTATTAAAACTAATTTTGTTTTTTAAAGCAAGTCTAAAACTGCTATTAGAAAATAACTTTTTTAATTCATAAAATCGGTTCTGGTTGAAAATCAAAAACATATTATTACAGATTTTTTTAATAAACAAGTATCAGTAACAACTACAACTTAAACTATTTTGTAATACAATTACAGAGTGGGAATACCGCTAAGTAATTGTAATTTTGTGATAAAATGTGGGATAAGAACATACAAAAAAAAAAAAACTGGTCTATGGCCAGCAGACGTACTTGTATCATGGAAATTAAAACATGCAACATAACAAAAAACAACGTAAACAAAATTGTTGTGCTAATTAACAGCATTATTACCAACCGATATGCCACCATACTGTGCAGTAGCAAAAGCTACAAAATCAAAACAAGACACACCAAAACGAAAAAAAAATATTGTCTTGAAATTCGTTTAATTAATGGAGGAGGGGAGGTCAATTTTAATGATTGGAACGATGGCAGATACCTACAAAGAACGCTGCGATTGTTACAATTTTTGTCTGCATTAGACACCAAAATATTTGTGAAAAAAAAAGTTGTAAAAATTGTAGATTGAAAAATGGTGCATTGCAAAATAATTTACTGGCGGTGTTTTATTTTATATATACAAAAATATATCAGAGATTGATCGAATTTTTTTTTTATTATTGTAAAATAAATGTAGGAATTGTAATAAGTGGTTTAGAATATTTGATACTGTTTCTTTTAATATAAAAGTTCAATTGCCAAATACAATTTAGGAAAAGTTTTCAAATGGTTTTGTAATGATATTTTTTTTAATTTTAATAGTGTTGAGATATATATTTAATATGTTTGCTTACAGGAAATTATAGTAAAACAGCTTACCAAAATTGAATTTTTGTATGAGCCCTACTCATTCATTATTCTATTCATAAGAAAAAATATAGGCTTACTGAGAGTTTATTTGTCAACTGTTGTATTGAAACTTGTCAATTAAACCCTTAATTAAACTACAAAATTTTTTATGAATACAGCAGCTAAAATTCATAATTAAAATTCTAAGTATAACGCCACAATCATTTAACAGTAGCTTCTTCCCTTGATTATATACATTAATAGCACTATAATTTAAAAATTGCTTATGGCGTTTTCGTTTCTACAAAAATGTGTAACATTTTATTATTATATTACATAAAAGTAGGATGTTATACATTGTTTTTTGATCTCGTATTATTGTAATCGAAATTTTTAATTGTTGGTATAAAGTATATTTTTTTTGAAAAGGAATAGTTTGTCAAGATGACAGAGAAAAATATATGAAAGGCAACATTTTTTCTTAGAAACGAAAACGCCATTAATGTAAATTGCCATTGTTTGTGTAATTATAAAAAATGGGACATCAATTTGTGTTTTTTCTTTTTTTTGTAAAGGGTGATAAAAATGCATACTTCAATCCGTCCACCCTTCTAACTACTTAGAAAACTTTTAGGCCCAGTTTTAAACTTCATATTTAAATGTAAAATTAGTTAATTTTCATGGAAACTTAAATGGCATTTATTTACAGGTTCAGTTTTTCAGTCATAAATTTAAGTTTGTATTTAATTGTGACAAAAGTACGGTAGCACCACCAAATGTAAACAAACTTTGCAGAATTTTTTTAAGAAACAGCTATGATTGGCTGCAACAAAATAAAACACCAGAAATAAAATAAAAATACTATTGATAAACATCAATTAATAATAATGAACGTAATTAATATATATTGATTTTATTATTTAAAGACGAGTTTTATTCATAATATGCCCATTTTTTATAAAAAAATTAAAAACAAAAATTGATTGTTGTATTTTTATCAATTATCAATCAATGATAAATGAATGAACTTAAATGAAACTTAAGTTTAGAAGAATCATCATTTAAGTTTCAATTTAAATGTCTTTCAACTTCTACTGAAAAAATTATTTTCGTTCTTAAATGACATTTAAAGATAAATAACCTTTAATTAGGAAGTCAATTATTGGGTCTTAGTTATTTTTTATTATTTAAAATACAACTCTCATGTACATATGAGCAGAAATGTACTCTGAATCTTCCTGAGCGCGTACAGTAAAGAGCTAAGGTGCTACTGTAATACAGTAAGCTAGCTATACAACCTTATTGTCTTACTAGAGCATCGTCTCAATCTGGAGTGTATTATTATTGCTCTACCAATTTAAGGGGAAGTGTTTTGGCGAAATAATAATCGCATATTTTTATATAGTAGTAGTACTTCTCGCAGAGATAATATGTCTGTGGTTGATTGTTCAGTGGATCGTACACTACATTAACAAAAGGTTTTGTTCTTTATAGCATACATGGGCATACTGCATTAAATAAATACTGCATTAAAAATTTGAAATTTACTGCTTACTGAAAAAAATTGCAGTAACCAGTAAATGTTTACTCATTACTGAAAAAAATTGCAGTAACCAGTAAAATTTTACTCGTTACTGAAAAGATTGCAGTAACCAGTAAAATTTTAATCATTACTGCATTTTTTTTTCAATAATCAGTAAAATTTTACTGCTAACTGCAATATTTTAGAAACGAGTAAAAATTCACTAGCAAATGGAAATGATTTTGAAAATATTTCCAGCAATTAAAGTGAAATTTTTCGTAAACTAAAACGATGGTTAGAGATCGAAACTGATTAAAAATTGACTTCTGGTTTTTTAAATAAACTAATTTTTTTTGTTAATATTTTATTCAATAATCACTTTTCTATTGTTTTTTGTTTAAAAAAATAAGTGCATGAAGCAACACAAATTTAAATTATTATTACGTGGAAACAATCCTTTTTTTTTATGAGTACTCTATTTTTTTACGTGATTTTCTTTTACGCGAGTTTTCGAGGAACGATCTATCGTGTAAAAACAGAATTAGGTGTATTGCATTAATCATTGAAATTTAAACATTTTTCTGTTACAACAAAATATATCCCATAATAAAAGAGATTTCTTTACAACAACAACAAAATCGTTTCCATTTGCTAGTGGATTTTTACTCGTTTCTAAAATATTGCAGTAAGCAGTAAAATTTTACTGATTACTGAAAAAAATGCAGTAATGATTAAAATTTTACTGTTTACTGCAATTTTTTCAGTAACAAGTAAAATTTTACTGGTTACTGCAATTTTTTTCAGTAATGAGTAAACATTTACTGGTTACTGCAATTTTTTTCAGTAACGAGTAATATTTTACTGGTTACTGCAATTTTTTTCAGTAAGCAGTAAAATTTTACTGCTTACTGCTTCAAATACTGCATTAAAAATATAATGCAGTGTGCCCATGTATGCTTTATAGCCACTGTGAGTTAATGGAATGATTTTTCTGTGATAATATGTACTATTAATTACGTACGGGAGAAACTCAACCTTACATTCCACTTTATTCCACCTTTGACATTGACATCAAAAAACGAATGATCAGGAGGTAGTAAGTAGTAAATAACAGCTACCTACTTAGCGAAAATCCTCACCACAAACAACATCCAACGACAGATGGGGCAATAGCTGTTGATCATTCAAGGGTGAAGATATAACACTGGCCTTTGAGTGATTATCAAATTGAAAGCAGCTTTAAAAAAAAATTAAAAAAAACTCTATCCTATCATTTCCAAGAAATTTTAATACAATACACTAAATAAGAATTTACTCTCCTGTGTATTGGTCTTTCAATAAAATAACAAAGAAAAAGAAATATTCACAGTTTATATAAATACGAGTACCCCTTCCTTCCTGTACCTATGCACCGTATGTGTTTTTAAGTAATTAATAACTAAGTACAGTTAAAATCTAAATAAAAACTCTCCAGTAAACCTTAGACAAATTGTCTGCTCAAGCCTAAATATGTACTTACTTTTACTTTTAGCATAGACCTCAACTTGAAAATAGGTAATTGTATCTAATTTATTTAATTATTTGCGTCCTAAATAAGATTCTCTAGGGACCAACTGAGGATTTTAAGGGGTCTTCTGACTGGACACTGCAAACTCAGTGGGCATTTAAATAAAAGTGTAATCATCTCGAGTAGTATGTGCAGATTTTGTGATGCGTCAATCAAGTCATCAGAGCACATACACACACACATTATCAAATATACGATAGAGAACTGTCAGGCGACAATTTAAGATTCGTCAGATCGAAGAAATTGCGGGAGATACTATAGAAACTCTTTTAATTGAGGGCTGCAAAATAGATTTTCAAGTCGCAGTACTTTTAGTACCTCATGAATGAATGAATGAATGAATGTTGAAGCTATGATAGACACTAAGATATATACGATATATATATTTATTTAAAGCCAATTAAAGCTTAATTACGTCAATTATTTCAAAGTTTTGATGATCATATAAGTTATGTTAATGGTTATTAAGGAAATGAATACGCAATTATATCAATAACTTATCTAATTTTAAAATTATAAAGATTTTAAATTTTATCCGATTTCACTTTCATTCGTGTTCGGTTTACAGAACACACCCCATAGTATAAAACAGGGTAGTTTACCACCTATAGTTTCTTTTTATAGCATGTAGCATCATTAAAAACATAATTAACTTCTGACGATACTACACACACTAGTAGCGATACATCGAAAATAAATATTTGAATATTTATTTAAAAGAGCTCTTAAACTCTCTTAAAATAATTTAATCAATAGCTAATATTAAAGCCTTGCTGTAATTTTTAAAGTATAATTTTTAAAATATAATTTTTAAAGTATTCTGCAACCGTGGCATAATAATATCACATATCTCTCAAATTTGGAATGTCATTTTATGTTGAAAATTATAATTTTTCCAGCAATTCAATTCAAACCCGTCCACTGTGTGAACGTTTGATTTTGATTAAATAATTTTTTTTTTAAATTTAAAAAAAATTTTATCATCAAATACTGTTTTTTTTTATTGAATGCTTAGGCGGTCAAAATACAAATTGAAAAACTCACTTAAATTAATTTTATTATCAAAAATCTTTTAAACTTCTTTTTATTACAAATCTAATTATCATTATTCATAGAGCATGTACATTTATAAAAGTAGTAAAATTGATCTCAAAAAAAGAGGAAAAGAAAAACGTTAAAAACCCATGGCAGCACGTGTCTGCCATCAACATAAATAATCGTTATCGAAATAAAATAAGAAAACAAAAAATCCTCCTACAAAAACTAAATGTCTGACAGGCACACAGTGATAAACTGAAACATAATTAAATGTTAGAAACACAAAAAAGTGAAAAAGCAAAAATGTTTAGAAACATTAAATCTTGTCAGGTATTTAGCATTGCAACTCATTGCTGCAACTAATTACTAGCCAACCAACCAACCAACCAACAACAAAAATTATATGTTAAGCATGAACACCAACAATAAACCAGCAACACGTTAAAAATCACCAACAACAACTAACATACAATAATTGCTAAAGATGATGAAAAAGTTGAAGATTCAATAAAAGAAAAAAACAGCGATGAAAACAACAGTTTTAGTGAATTTTGCAGAAAAACCAACAAGAAGAGCTTGAAGTACAATTTATACCCAAGACTTTAATACGAAAATAACAAGAAGCATTTTTTTTTTTTGCTTTGTAAGGAAGCAGCCAAGCTTAACGTAATAAGCAGTACTTTAAAGGAATTAAGTTTTCTTAAATAATTGTCATTGCTAGGCAATTGCAATAGAACGGTATAGATTTGATTTTATTATAGGAAAATGAAGATGGTAACCAGATACAGCAGACTTAAGCTATATTTACACTACCTAAGTTTCTCATCATCATCTCATAAGTTTCAACGTGAACCCTGCCGCCCATTATTTTAGCCAAACAGTAATAAAAGTCAAAGTTACCGTTTTATGACATCTTGAAAGAATGAAATATTAAAAAATATTTCTTTCCGCGACAATATCTTAGCAGTCTTCTGGCAAAAGCTCTGAGAGCAACTGATTGCCATGAACAAGCTTATCAAGTCTGTGATTCGGATTCGACATTAAACTGTAGGTCCCGGTACTCATAGTTAACAATTGAAACACACAATATGGGTGCTGTAAGACCGTAACACTAAAAAAGGGAAATGTTTCAAGCCAAATGGTTTTAAAATTTCGGTTTAAGGTGGAAAATATCTAATACAATCTTAAGATTGCCATCGTTTATAAGAAAAATTAATTTATAAAACAAATCTATAATTGCCCAACATTTAAATAAACATTTCTATACTTTTCTGTCATCCAGCATACATACATACGTTAAATTTTTTAACTGACAGCTAATACATGTTTTCTTATGAGCTTTGTTACATTCAATACGACGCGTTCAATGCAAAGTACAAAGTTGAACAATTTTCTACATGCTCGTACGTAGTGTAAATTGACAGCTCTATTATTTTTTCTTCTTTTAATTTTATCTTTGGTCCCATTCTGTTCTGTCATTTGTAGTCATTGTGTTGTGTTTTTTCCAAAATTTAAAGAAAACATAATGGCTGGCTAACGTTGTTGAAACTGGAAAAATAGAATTTGAATTTCTGAAAAACTGAAATGTATTGCTTTGTAAATACTTTTGTTTGGTTTTTTATATACTGAATGAGATATTATTCTCATTTAGTTTATAACTTTTTGAACATAAGTATTTGTAGCTTTTATTATCAGCCACCTTTGGGAAAAAGTCTCCTGACATGTCTCTTAAGCAGAGACGAAATGGCTATAGAGACCTGCTTATCCCCATTTGATATATAATTATATACTCGTAAATAAACAAATCTAAAAATACATTTAAAATTAATTTGTTTGTTTGCTTGTTTGCAAGAACAAGTGAGATAAAAACATCTGATTTGATATCCGTCCACAACGTACTCGTATTCATTGTGCTAACACCATCTGTTAAGAAAGATAACGTATGATGGACTCTATGTGCCTCGGCCTTAATACGAGTATATGAAAAAGAGGTAATAAAGCTTATGAAATTCAAACTTATTTGTAAAAAATAATTCTTTTAAGTTTCTGTCAATTAATCAACTACAGCAATAGTAATCTACATTATAATTTAACCATTGCTAAAATGCAACTTTTAAATTGATTATATAACTTTTCATTAAAAAAATATATATATACTTATATATACTTATTTAAGGAAAAAAGTGATCAGCACTAATCAGGCAAAAAATTATTTATTGTGATAATTTTAAACATCATCTCAATTTATTTTTAACTCCTCATTTATCATTTTTACAGATGAAGTCGTTGGCCTTAAACTTGTTTAAAATTATACTTCTACTGCTTGGCGCATTGGTGGTGATGGTTAACACTACCAACAGCTCATCTTCAAGAGTATCTTTAGCATCAAAATCCTCAAACAAAACGATAACTTCCGCAACAAAAAGATCCAGAGTACTACTAACAACGACACCAATACCACCATCATTACAAGCGCCACCAAAATTACAATTAAGACGTCATACTTTACCTGCTACAATAGCAACAATCACAGCCAAAACAGACACACTAACAATTGCAACGTCAAAGCCATCATCATCTGTACAGATGGCAAACAACAGTAATAATACTAGTAATGGTAGTGGAAGTGGCGGTGGCAGTAGAAGGCAACGTTTGTCTATAGCCAGGCACGCGGCTAAACAAATTTCAACAACAAGTACATCTACAACAAAACCAACAACAACAATTATGACCAATTCAAAACGAAAACCCATCATAAACGAAACATCCACATTAGATTCAACAAGACTTGTGCAGCATATTAATGCCACAACATCAGTACCAATATTCACCCGAACACCAGCATCATTACAAAGCGCTGTAAGACAGCAAAGAAGTTTTCATAGCAATGGAGCTCAACCTTATGAAGATGCCGATACAAAACGTAAATTGAAAACATTAGAACAACGCTACTATGCAACAACACGTTCACCATTATTCTTAAGCACCACAACAAGCACAACGACAGGAAAACCTCAAACTCATGCTGGTAATGTTTTCTTAAGACATAGAACAGCATCACAACCACAGCACTACGATACGAGTAATTCGAATATAAATCGTCAGCAATCGAAGCCATCATCATCAGCATCGTTGTCTCTATCTTCGTTACCGTTAGACGACAATTACGATGATCGTAAGACATTCTCCAACAATAGCAACATTAAAGACAATCTTCACAGCAAGAGAATATTGACAAGTTTTAATAATCAGCAGACACCAAAAACGTGAGTTTCCATTTAAATAAAATTTTTTTATGTTTTGTTTTGTTTTGTTTTTTATGTTTTCTTAATACAAAAAAAAACAAACATTTTTCTAAAAGTTTGTACTTCCTACACACCACACTGTATGCATGATTCATAGTGGTTAGCAATGTTTATTTGAAGTTCTTTTAGTGTTGGTTTTTCATACTCAAATGGCCATAAATCTGTCTAGCATAGAAATTCCTTTGAAACTGTGTGTTTTTTAGATTTCAATTTGATAGCTTTTCGGTTTCAAAAATGGGGTTTCGCTTTAAATTGCTGATTAGATAGAAAATCTAAAAACCTAGAAAAAAAGTTAAAAGGCTGTTTTAGAATATGAAATTGAAATTAAAGAGCTACACACTTTTTAAACAAACAAATAATTTATATAGATATACATACTGTATGTACAGGGTGTCCCAGAACTAAACGTCAAGCCGAAACGGGGTGAAAGGGTTGATTGTAACCATCATGAGAAAAGTCAGAAAAAAAATCTATCCAATGCAGTTTGAAAGTTATGGACATTTAAGAAAAACTTAAATATTTGGTCAAATTTATAACTCACTTTTAGGATAAAAAAATGGCCTTAGACCCATTATTACAACTAGCCGATAGTTAAAAGTCAGACTTGATGAGACCGATAAATTGCTCTTTCTCATAAAAAGTAAACTTTAACCTAAAGTAACCGATAAAGTTATGAGGAGGATTGCTTTACCTTTAGGTTAAAGTTTACTTGTAATAACAAAAAAAATAACAATTTATCTGTCTGATAACATCCGACCTTTAACTATCGGCAAGTTGTAATAATGGGTTTTAATGTAATACCAAGTTATCAAGCCATTCAAATAATAAATTTAAAAATTTGAAAAACTTGATAGAAACTACTACCACATTAAATCTCTTCTTCATTTTGTTTTATTTCTGTAGTTATTTTCCGCTTTAATAAAACAGAACTTATTTTACTTGTTTTTTTTTAGACCTCGTATGATACAACGTTTAGTTGCTGGTCATATACAAAATGCAGAAGGACATACAAAATATCAAGTCTCTTCGGTAACAAGCAATAGTACGATAACAAATACAAAGTTACCAATGAAAGTTTCTTCTACCGTATATGGACCAAGGAGGCCTGCGTTATTAAGTAGCAGCTATAGAGATACAAAATTAAATGCCAATATAAGGGTTGATTCCACAACACCATCTTCGACTTCAACAGCGAAATCAAAAGAAGCTGAGGTTGATTACCACGATGATGATGAGGCTCTACTCGATGAGTCAAGTGATTTCGATAATTGGGATAATGGTATATTGAGATTAAGTGCTGGTTCCGGTAAGGAAAACAATTTTAAAACGAAAAAATCTAAAGAAGATTCAAAAAAGACTTTAGCCGATCAAGTCAGAGACGGTAAGTATGGCTTAATAGAAAAGGAACTGTTTAGGCGAACTCCTAAAAGGCCCGGCGTATTAAGTTACTTGCCCAATAAAGAAGTTCCTGAGGATAATGAAAGAAACTTTGGTGGCCTTAATGAAGAGGATATATGGCTGGCTGAAGATCATTTATTGGTTATAAAAGGAGGCAGTCTAAATGAAGATAATCCTGAAGAGCCTTGGCCGGCTATTGATGATTATAATGCCGCTGGTAGGCCAATTAAAATACCCAGTAATCCCAAAATACCGCCACCATTTCCTGTCCAGCTCGAAGAAAACGGCCCCGTACAGCTTATCGGAAATAATAAACTCACGGTCGTCTATCCGCTCTCTAACGAATCGTTACCAGTTTATACCATCGGCTCGCAAGCCCACAACACGCAGTCCACAGATGACAGTGACGACGAGAAAAATTTTATTACCCGGCCGGGAAAGACTAAAATTGTTAAGGAGAACCAGCTTACTAACAACTACCCACCGTCCGCGTTACCGTGGCTCTATAACAACCAAACGCTTGCGAATGCACCATTAAATGCAAATGGAAAACCTGTAAATTTTCCAGTTTTAGGTCCCTTTTTATATGGTCGTAATGGTTCTTTAGATAATTTGAATGGAACTGAAGATTTTGATGAAGATGATCCTTCGTTGTATTATCCACCAGCTTACTCGTTTGTGTATAAAAGCAACTATACGAATCCGGTGCCACCGGGACCTTTAGTTCCTGGCATTGTAGTACCACCACCACCCGAACAATTTAGTAAATTAGAAAAATCAGAAAAGGAGAGACGACCTTGGTACTCTAGTACTCAATCACCACCCATTCGATATAGAGTTTACAGTACTACAGCATTGCCTCCAGTAACAGCAACAGTGGCAGCGCCATCTACCACTACTACCTTGGAGCCACAGTTTCAACAAGTGGTTACCAAAATTTCTGAATACACGCCCAAAATTATCAACATTGTTACATCTGCCCCTAGACCTGTCTATACTCCCACACAACCTCCCAGATACTCTGTCACACCAACTCCTACCCCATCTCCACAAAACATCGAACCTGTACCGGTACCAGTGGCAGTACCAATACCTATTTACCCGATCAACACTGGATCCAATACAAGACCCGATATTGTATCGTTTATACCTACAACACCAGAACCAAATGTGGAAACTCTTTCAAAGGCAAATCCCATATATTATGAATACTTTGAAGCAAAACGTCAACAAGGTAGTACAAATGCTATCGATGATTTTATTTCCACTACCTCCAAGCCATTGCCTTCGTCCAAACCTATTAAATTATATGCTACCAGTAAAAAACCATTTAAATCACTTGGTCATCATCGTAACTATTTGCCTCCATTGGCCCCTAATCATCGTTATGTTGAGGATAATGTGGTAGTTATAACTCCCAAGCCGGACATTCGGTATAAGCCCAGACCCATATTTAAACAACGTCCGCTGCAAAACTTTGAGCAAGAAGTAAATGCTATACGTGAAACCTTGCGCTATTACCAAAACCAAGAGTTACGCGATAATAACATACCGAGAACTCCTAAAGCCAAGCCGGTATTTGACTATAACTTCGATGGCTCCAAAACAGACGGCGGCAGCCAATTTCAGCCACCTGTGGAATATGATGGAGAACCATTTAAGCCAATGGTTACTTACAGTCCAGCAGTTAATGACGAAAACGCTTTTAAAGCATTAACTGTGGATAAAGTGGGCTCAGATGATAATCAACCACAAGGAAGAGAAGATATAGCAGAAGTTCCTAAATATGCCACAACTACTTTACTGCCTGTACAACCTCAGGGACGTCCGAAAAAACTTAGAATTGGAGCAAAATATTTACAACAGCCTCCAGCTTCAGCACAACAACAAGAATTTTTCAGTCCACCTAGACAGCAACCCAAGTGGGTAGCCGTTAATAAACAAGAGTTTAATGAGTATCCACAGGTAGAAAATCCAACACAAAGAGAACGTTACCAGGAGCCTTTATTATCGCCACGTCAGAGAGACTACTCCGGCTACTATTATGGACCGGGCAGACAAAACAATAGGTTCTATGAGGAACCCTTTCAAAATATACCCTCACGCAAAATTATCAATTACCGACCCCAACATCAGGTTCAGCAACAGCCCGTGCAGCAACCACAACAAATTTGGAGTTTACAAAATGATACTTTAGTAAACGAATTGCCCAATAGACCACCAATTAATCCAGATGCTGAATTTATTGATCCATATTTGGTAGGACCATCTGGCAATAATTACCCGTTTCAACAGCAAAGATTAGCTTATCAGCAACAGCCAGCTCCACCACCACCACCGGCTCCAATATCACATCAGTCACAATATTATGCTCGTCCTCTATACCAGAGAATACCCGCTAGACAATATCAGCAATCACCTCCACTGCAGCATCAACAACAACAAGCACCACCTTTTTCGTTAATTAACGACGAACTGGTAAACTATCGACAACCCTTGCCTCCAATAAATCCAGATAGTGAGTGGATATCCCATCCCCAGGTAGTGCGTAATCCACCTCAACAGCAATTTTTCAGATCCAACAATTATCGTTTACCTCTGCCTCCACAAACACCACCAGTTGTGCCTATAGCTAATGGGGGCAGCATTAACACTGATGTCTATTACTTGACACCAAAATATCGACGTGCCAATAACCTGAATAACAATAATAGCGGAAACAACAACCGTTATCAACAGCAGCACCAGCAGCAGCAGCAACAGCATCAGCAACATGCCAACAATAATGGTAATGGTAAATAGTAGAAATAGTTTTAGAGTGATAGAAACAAAAAGCTGTTATATAATCTTTTATAATATTTAGGGACGTAAGTGAGAAAAGTTTGCTAGGAATAGTAAAAATATCGTATAAGTGTTTATTATTTATTATACTAGTTAGCAACGAAGTGTTATACAAATTGTTATACCATTATTATTTGTTTTCTTTTAACCTTTAACTTTTATACAGAATTTAGTTTTAATATGTACATATATTAACTGTTGTATTCATAATAGGTTGAGGATTTTTTTCTGGACTTAGTTTGAAATCAGACTCAAAATTTGTTTTCCTCTTCAATTTCCATTTCCTCCGGTTTCAGTACAGTGAACTATACTTCATAGAAAAACTTAAAATCTCGCAAACAAAAAACTGTTCAAGTGCTGCAGTTTAGTTTTAATGCTCCTGCTTTAACTTCGGAATCAACTTGAAGTTAAAGTCTGTCAAACAATAAACCGTCGAACATATCGACTCAAGAAGTTCTGGAACTTTTTTTGTTGATTTAACGGCGACTACTTGGTTTTTAAAAGGCACTAGCAAAGCAGCAGCAAAATCATTTAAATACAAAGTGGGCTAATTTGAGGTAAGGAAGTAAATTGATTGTCAAAAGATGAAATGTCAAGAAATGAGCTGTCATCCCTTGACACTTATTTAGTAAAAATTGGACAATTTTAACAATGCTTGCGTCGAACGTCTGTTTATCGAAAAATTTTTCAAAAAACTGAAAGAAAACAACGCATTTTTCTACATAATCATATTTAGTGGAGAGTCCATGATAACCGATTTTTTGTGGCCACAATGGGCTAATCTTGACATCAGTGAACTTTGGTTTCAGCAGTACGGTGATATTGAATCCATGCAAACTAAGTGGAATGAACATAATTGTTTTCGTTTCACTAACAATTACAAAGAATATACTAGTGAAATGATAGAGTACTATATAGGAGGGAAAAAAATTGTAATGCTTATCGATTCTGGTTCGCAATATAATTTGTTGAGTGAGAAAGATTAGGAGAATCCTTGCAATAAACATGCTACTATTTGGAACATTCGTGCTGAATCTGAGAATCAATTTCGTGCGTATGCCGGAAATGATCAGCTCAAGATTAAAGTTGTTGTCTGACATTTTATTGAAGTAGCTAAGTCATTTTGTAATATATAAATTGTATTCAATATTTTCAATATATAACCAAATATATAAACCACAAGCCACATAGCCAGCAAAACAATTCAGTTGTTGTACTAAAAATTTCCCGGTAGCGATTTAACCATGTCAATTGGACGTCTCGTTCGTGTGATTTGACGCCGCAGTATTATTTTGTGGGGGCCACTTGAATGACAGAGTTTACGTGAACAAACCACAAAGAAATAAATCACTGAAAGATGAAATTCGGAGTTGCATTGACGAAATAAGCGATTGTGAAAAAGCGGATGTCTGCCGATGTGCGAGAGGTGAACATTTTCCAGATATCATATTCCATTATTAATTCCCATATTTCTACTTTATAGGTACATTGGTATCAATAAAACTAAATTTGTAAAAAAAATATGTTCTTAAGCCTAACTTGTAATTTTGTTTCATCCAAGTAAGATGACAATTACAAAAACTGCAATGATGGTGAGAAAAGGAAAATATGATAGAAACTGTTCTTTGACTTTACTTCGACCAACTCATACAAGTGTATGTACATACATATTGGAAAAAAGTAATTTCAGTATGTGATTTCTAAAAAAGTCTGAGTTAAATAGTTGATGTTTGGTCTTGAATATGCACAGAACACAAAGAAGTTTGATGAGACTACCGTACCTGGAGTCGAAAACAATTAGTTTGGCTAGTGTACTCTAAAGGTCTGCACGGGTATGTTTGAAACGATCTTCAAGACATTCTAAAATTTTAAAACATACTTCCAACTCTAATTCGTAAAAGCGAAACGAATAAAACAAACATAAAAAGTGGTTGTTGTCGTTAGAATGTAAATAATGAGAGAATAGAGACAAGAGAGTATGGAGACATGAGAGACATGAAACATAAGAGTTAGAATGGAATGAATAGAGTGAATGGAATGTCTTGTTTGTAATATGATAGAGAAGAATTTCTTGCACTGGTTTTATACTTAAGAACTGAATAATAATAAGTAATGAACTGAATAATTTTTTATGTTATTTTATATTTTTGGCTAAATTTTTAAAAATACATACATATTTACAAAAACTTAAAACAAAGTATAATTAAATTACATACTCAAAAAGTATTTTTTTTTTTGCCTTTAAATGCTGTAATATACACAGACTATTCTTCTTGCTAGATTTCAATTTGTTTGTTTTTATTCGCTTGTTTTTACTACAAACTATCGCATCTACTTCAATACATGCTTCATTTACAAAGGAAATTCAAGACATTCCAAGACATTCGAATGTCTCCATAATAATTGAGAATTATGAGAGTAAATTTAGATTTATTGTATTCTATTCTATTCGTTTATTGAGGCTGTTCGTTTAGTTTCCTTTCGTTGGTTGCAAAACGAATAGAATGAATATTTGTTTCGATGCTTGAATTCACTCTCAATTAGAGTTCACTTCTCGAATCATTCTAAATTGGCAGAAAAGCAAAACATTCATGCAGACCTTTAGTGTACTCCCTCACGGACATCATTTCTCCTTTGATTACCAAAAAATTCATTGCAGTTAACTTTGATCTAATGAAAGCGTTTCTGATGGAACAAAAATATGTTCTTAAGCCAATTTACTTGCTAACCTTAAATTTTCCCCCCTGTGCTCATATTTCATACTGAGCAAAATATTACATGACAAAAGTTTATAAAAATCATGGGTTCAATTCAGGACAAAGTAGCTCAATTTAGGTGAAAAATGTATGAATATTGATATTGGTGTGCCATCCGAGATGATCTGTTAATATAAAATTAAAAAAAAATATTTTCAAGTAAAAGAAATGATTATTTATCTATGCAAGTCCAGTAAATCGATTACGTTTTTTTTTTCATTTTTTATGGGAATTTTCACGAATTGGAATTGTAAGAAATGAATTCATATGAGATGATAATTAAAAAGGCTTGAAAATGACAATCTTCTCGATGGGGTAAAGTTTTTCTGGGTAGTTATAAGTAAATTGAACAGTTTTCTTAATTGAAAACTTTTTCAAAAAATAATACACATGATTGTTAATTTTAAATATAATTTATAGTAAAGACAGTCCCTGATTTAGGTATTCCTGCATATCAAATTGTAATATAACATTTGTATTTGAAACAACAAATGAAAGTAATTCCTCATTTTACGAGTATAAACTATTTAATGACCATTTGAATAAAAAGTTTAAAATAAAATTATATGATGAAAAAAAATATGTAAAAACTGGTCAAAAGTAAAACTTAATTATTTGTAACTTATAATTATTTTATAAAACTCTATATATGTTTGTGTACACTTGTAAATAATTTAGTTTTTATTTAATTACTTGTAAAACTTTTATATAAATTTAAGCAAAATTTAAAATATTTAGAAGGAAATTGAAAACTCTCTCTTAAAACAGCCATAATTTTTAAGTTTAATTTAAGTGATATTTTAATTAATCATTCCCTATAATCACTCAATAAAAATTTATCAAAAATAATTTAAAATAAATATTTACTGCACTATTAAATAATTAAAGTATACTTGAAGTGTTCTTTTTCAGAAAAATTTTGCTTTAATTACACTACAAGTCTACTTTAATTTTTTTTAATACGAAAAATTTTGAATCTATACTTATCTACTTGTAATTTAAAACTATTTCTGTTTATATTTTTATGTACAATAGAACGTGTGTAGAAATATGCAAATTTTTTATTTCTATTTTTTTATAATTTTATAGAAGCTATTCAGTAAATTATTTAAAAATATTTTAATGAAAAATGAATAAAGAAACAAAAATATATGCGAATTACTTGTGTTTTAATTTGAAAAAAAAAAATAATAATATAAATAACCTGTAAGATTGCTTCTGAATTTTCTACTATTTTTTTTTTCTACAAAAAATAGAGAAATAAAAATTTAAAATGTGTTATTATAGTTGTTAATGATTTAAAAATACATTCAGTTTTCTTGAAAATTAAACAAAATGTTACAAAATGTTACAATGAGAATAGTCATCGGACTCGGTAGACGATGTATTTATATTTTCCTTTCTTGCTGTTTTTTATTCCAAACTTATTCCAAAATTTCAAAGTTTGTCTTAAACAAAAATTATTATTTAAAATCAGATAATTTTTATAAAATTTTAAATTGAAAAATAACACTGATGTCAGATATTTTGCTATTACTTAGAAATACTTAACGAGATTTTGTTTTTAGGAGTTTCGTCCGAAACAGAACGGAAGGGAACAGGAAAACTAACGACTTATACATATTTTTCATATACAAAACAGACACAGCTGATTCGGAACCTAACAGAACATAAAAGTTAACTCTACTTTCATCTACATACATACATCACTGGCCTTTACAACTCTGTGTCAGGATTACGGCCTAGCTTCTCACAGTACTCATGTTGTGTGTGTAAATTTTTTATCCATGAGTACCGGGATCTACAGTTTAATGTCGACTCCGAACGACAGACTTGAGAAGCTTGTTCATGGGAATTAGTTACTCTCAGAGCTTTTGCCAGAAGACTGCTGAGAGGTAGTCGCCGAAAGAAATATTTTTTCTATATTTCGTTTTTTTTTTAAGATGTCGGAGTTGGGTGTCGAACCCAGGGCTCATGTCTTAGTAAGCCAACACACTAACCACTAGACCACGGCGACTAAAAGTTAACTCTACTTTTATCTATCCACTTTTATCTCCCCCGACCAAGAAGGATTTGACCCCCAGTACTACTGCGGGTTAGTATAGGTAACTATACGGATAATAAATAAATCACAGACACCAGAATCATCAGATTACTTATTGATTAAATGCATATCTTTACCACCAAATCATAAAATTAGTAAAAAATTAAGCCGAAATACCATAAAAAATAAAACAGGTATTACATTTAACAGTTCAGATACAAAATTATACCCGATCACACCGAATTATATGAACAAGAGATTTTAATTACATTACAATGTGAGAGTTAAAATTCAATTACAGTGAGAATGAGATAAAACGAATCGGAAGGTGTTTGAGAAATACTTTGCTAAAGCAATTGTTTCGTTGTACACTGAAATGATGGTATAACGAAAGTTTTACAAACACGACAAAAATTCGCTATAAGTAAAGTTTTGAATACAAGGATTTTTTTCATAAAAATATTGTGTGTTCCAAGTTAATTGTTTTTAATTTTTTTAAGGTTTCAAAAGCAATCGTCATCAGTAAATAAATAATAAATTTAACACGTTCACGACGGCGCGTACCACCGGTGGCTCGCACAGAAACATTTAGTTCGCGCCCGCCTGATAGAACGAAAAGCTTTCAGTGCAACCGCCTATGGGCAAGAAACATGAATTTCAGTGTCGGCGTGTTAAATCAATAAATTAAGCTGAATTGTAATACAAAATAATTTCTTTCCAAATTTATTAAATAAAGTCTTATTCAGCAAGTACGAACAGAATAAATTCTAAAAAGCTTTTAAGTAAGATGTTCGCTTTAGAGAGGCCTTACAGTTCTGAATTTTTTGTTATATGTAGCCATGAAACATTTTAGTATGAAAAACTTTGTAACAATGAAGTTCGCTATAACGAAGTTACACTGTATCAGAGCAATAGAATGCCAAGAACAATATTAGAATCCACTCTCCTCAAAACTGAACCTGTGTGAACAAAAGACGTATGGTAAAAAAAAAATTTTAAGTATTAAGTAAAGCAAACTATACTTTGAAGAAATTATGGGTGTTAGGGCATAAATCAAATAATAAAAAACACCGCCCGAAAGTATGAATTGCTTTTAATTTTTAAGTAAAAATATTCAAACTTGTGTTAAGTTTATAACTATAACTGTTATACAAAACAAAAAACGAGTAGAACAAAAACACTTGATCAAATAGCATTATAATAATTGTACATATCGCTCATTTGCGAGAAAAGTGGCATAACTCAAAAAAGCGATTTTGAGAAAAATACGATTAAAGATTTTAATTCAGGCAAACTTATATGAAAAGTAGAAGACACTCAGTGAAAAAAAGAGAAAAAAATACAATTTTTAGATATGTTTTAAATTACAGTTCGTCTCATATTTCTGCATTATTAACTAAGAAAATGTGTTTTTTGAGTTATGCCACTCTTCTCGCAAATGAGCGATATGTATGCATTTATGTCAAATATATCGTAGTAAAGCAGTAAAATATTAATACATATTGGCAAATTAATAAAATTTTCATCATCATAAGATACGAGTAATACCACATGCTAATGTGGCTTCTGAAACTTCAGAATTCAATAAAATTAACAAGTAGTGCAATTCTATCGCCTGGCACTATAAATAAATATTTTAGTTTATAAAAAGATAAATTAAATATGCTTCCAACATATTAGAAATGGACCCAACTAGGTAAGTGTGTTTTTCGAAAACTTTTAACGGTGTAAGAAGGCGTTTATACAATCAATACCAAGCTTATTAACCTTTAACTACTGAGGTGGTGGTAAATTTTACCCCCTCCATAGATTTTTTAATTTATTTTCTTCGGTTGAGCGCTGTTGAGTCCCTGTTTTGTTATACTAAATTTTTGATTTTTTATTTTTATAATCATATTTATATAAAAATGTATTTTCTTGTTCTTTTAAAAATTATTTATATAAAAAAAAATTTTTTTTTTTTGACTAATTTTTTTGGTAAAACAAAAGGTGGTAAAATTTACTCCACGTCAATAACTATGAAAAAATATTTCACCTCCGTAGTTAAAGGTTAAAATTAACAACAGTTTTACGATTTTAAGCTCAGAGATCGTACTAGGATAGGATAGGATAGGAGGAAGTGGCAGCCTCGTAATTACAAGGCACACTTGAGCACGCATAGCGGCCCGTTGTGATACCACATGATGCGGGGAGCCCTGATAGGCAGGGGCTCCACACAAGAAGCACTACTTCCCCAGAAAATCATGCTGGAAACCAGCCAGAGAGCCTAATAAATTTGGCAATTGATCCAATATCCAGGATCGACAGGTCAGTCAAGCCATCAAAAAAAGGAGATCCCAATGTAAGAAATCTGCGTCGAGCCAGAGATGGACACTGGCAAATATAGTGGACCACAGTCTCCTCCTCCTCAGCCGACCCACAGCCACGACAGAAGTCATTTGCGGGCAAGCGCAGTCTCTCCGCATGCCTGCCCATCACGCAGTGGCCCGTGAGGATAGATACGACGGAAGAGATGTCCCTGCGGTCTAGTTTAAAGAGTTGATTGGTACGCCTCAAGTCTAGCCTAGGCCAGGTGAGTCTAGCAACTTGGCAAGACTCCTCCCGCGACCAGGCTAGGTCCGCGTCCAATAAATGTCTCCTTCTAATAAGGAGCCTAACGGAGGAAAGAGGTATACCCACTTCCACGTGAGGATGAACCTCCGGCAGAGACGTACCCGTCCCAGCCAGTTCATCCGCAGTACAATTACCCGCGATGTTCCTGTGACCAGGAACCCAGATCAGGTTAACGACGCACTGTCTCGAGAGTGCCACAAGGGCATCGCGACAGTCGCCGACAATTTTGGAGTTTGTGGTCAAACTCGACAGGGATCTGACCGCCGCTTGGCTGTCAGATAATATGGTGATACCGGCAGTGGGAGTACCACCCCGAAGTATCACCCTTGCAGCGTGATATATAGCCACTATTTCGGCCTGAAAAACGCTGCAGTAATCAGGGAGGCGAAGGGATATGGAGAGGGCGAGCATCTCCGAATAGATCCCACACCCCACTTTGTCTCCAATCCTGGAACCATCAGTATAGACTTCCAACGATCCACTGGGGATGACCCCGCCAGAGGCCCAGTCATCCCTACTCGGGATCATCACGTGGAAGTGTCTGCGCAGTTCCAGTCTCGGTGAGGTGTAATCGATATTGTCCCGTATACGAGGTTCCTCCAAAAGAATAGAGGAGTGCCCCGAGGGTACAAAATTCCACCGTGTTAGTGCGTTAAGTCTTACCGCCACCAGTTTAGCCTGCTGCCTAGCAAGAATCTTAGACGGAAGCCACCCCAGCATAACAAAGAGTGCCCTTGTGGGGGTGGTCCGTAATGCACCAGTAATCTGAATTGCCGCGGACCTCCTGACTTTATCCAGGAGTCTGACATTACAGAACTTGTCGAGAGCAGTCCACCAAAAGACCACTCCGTATAAAAGATTCGGCTCTATGATCGCCGAATAAATCCAGCGGTCCACGCGGGGACGTAGTCCCCATCTTGCCCCTACTGCCCTGCGGCAGCAGTAGATAGCACAGGCAGCTTTACGCGCCCTTTCAGCCAGATTCGGCCCCCAGTTCAACTTGGGGTCCAGAATGAGACCCAGATATTTAACCGAGGTACTCAACTGCAGTCCAACCCCGTTCAGGTTGGGTAAAGTGAAATAAGGTACCTTGTACCGTCTCGTAAAGAGCATCAACTCCGTCTTGCCAGGATTAGCACGTAGTCCAAATTCCCGGCACCACTTAGACACAATGTCCAGAGCGAAGTTGAGCTTGTCAGACAATGTCTGTGGGCATATCCCAGACGCCGCGATGGCGATATCATCAGCATAAGCAACAACCCTGTTACCAGAGCGTTCCAGCCCGATGAGAAGAGTGTTAACAGCAAGGTTCCAGAGAAGTGGAGAGAGGACGCCGCCTTGTGGGGTGCCCCTGGCAGTCGCCCTCTGGCACCTTGCAGTTCCAATTGTGGCGGATATCAATCGCGACCTAAGAAGGAGCTCAACAAATTGAACCAGACCAGAATCCAGTCCAAGATTGAGCAGAGCATTAACGATACCCGTAGGGCAAATATTGTTGAAGGCGCCTTCTATATCGAGAAAGGCAACCAACGTATACTCCCTGAAATGCAATGTCCTCTCCACCTGAGAGATCAGTGAGTGCAGAGCGGTCTCGACAGATCTCCCTTTGGTGTAGGCATGTTGGGAGGTAGATAGTAGTGAAGGGTTGATCGAGTTCCTGATATGGAGGTCAAGAATTCTCTCCAACGTCTTCAATAGGAAGGAACAAAGACTAATTGGTCTAAAGTCCCCGGGGAGCACGTGTGAAGCTTTTCCGACTTTGGGAATGAACACCACATTTGCGGTCCTCCAGCGCAGAGGAATATAAATGAGGTCCAGACAGGCATTATAAACAGCCAAAAGCCAGGGGAGAATGAGATCCTCGCCATGTTGCAGATCAGCTCGGATAATGCCGTCTGGACCTGGAGATTTGTATGGTTCAAAAGAACCTATGGCCCAGTGCAGTTGCCCAGGGGTTATACGAATTGAGGAGTGGTGCCCTGGAGTGGGCGTGACCCCTTGAAAGACAGTATGGCCTGCAGCGTGGACACTTTCCGGAAAGTGAGTATCCAGAAGCAGGCTCAGCGTCTCATCAGTTGAGGTAGTCCAACTACCATCAGATCTCCGAATACTTCCGAGAGATCCCTTGGAGGAGCTTAAAACCTTACGAAGACGGTTGACCTCCGCCGAGGATTCAACGTTATCGCAGAATTCCCTCCACGAAGCTCTTTTCGCCCGTCTAATCGCATATTTCAGCTCTCGTTTCTTTGCCTTGTACAGATCCCATTCGCCCGTTGACTTAGTTCTGTTAAAGAGCCTGCCGCACAGACGACGAAGATCCTCGATATCCTGATTCCACCAGTTAGGCCTAGGCCTACCCCTGTACACAGGAGTCTTAGTGGAGGATGAGGCAGCATTTTCGAGGGCAGCGGACAATATGTCCACAGTCCTGTCGATGTCCGAACAGTTACGGACGATAGGAGGAGACTCCGGAAGATCGTGCCGGAGCTTGTCCCTGAATAGAGACCAGTCCGTACGTCTTCTGTTAGCACGGAAAAACTCCCTGCAAGGGGAGATAGTTTGATCAAGAGAGAAGACAATGTATCTGTGATCCGAGAAGGAGCACTCACCAGATACATGCCAGTTCAAGATTCTCCCAGAAAAATTATCACTAACCAGGGTGATATCAAGAACCTCCCTCCTGGACGAGGTCCAGAAAGTTGGTTCATCACCGCGATTAGCAATGCTAAGATTATTCTTAAGGATGAAATCAAAAAGACACTCACCTCTTTCGTTGGTATCCGAGCTACCCCACACCTCATGATGTGCGTTGGCATCGCAGCCAATCAGAACCGGGATACCTAGTTTGTTCGCCTCTGTAACCAGCTGACCCACGGGTTCCTGCGGGGGGTCTGGCCCGTAGTCATGGGCGAAGTATGAGGACACTGTCCACAGGGATGTATTGCCCAAGGTAATCGCCATGGCCACAGTGTCCTTGTCGCTGAACCTGTGAAGAAGAAAAGCGTTAATAGAAGATTTAACCATAATACAAGCCCTAGGCCTACCTGTATGATGAATATACACCGTTCTGTAACCGACGGCGTTGAGTCCACAAACCTTCCCATCTACGGTCCAAGGTTCCTGGACTAGCACGAGCTCCCAATCTCCCTTCGCAAGAAGAAGGAGCAAGGCTGCTGACGCAGTTTTAGATTTGTGGAGATTGATTTGGAGGACCCTCATCATCAGGGGCAACCATGGTGGCGTTGGCATCTTCCTCCGATAAAGGAGAGACAGCGCCCGCCTCAATCTCCAACCCGTTGAACATGTCCCCAACCAGCTCTGAATTGGAGACATAGCTCAATTTGGAGCTCTGTGAGGAATGGCTTCTCATGTCCTCGTCTAGAGCGATTGCATCAGAGCAACTAGGCTGAACCTGCGGGGTCGGCAACCCAATTGGGGGTAGCCGAGCCATCTGGGCATCAGCCTTATACACGTTTAGTGTAATTGCTCCGAAACCATAATTAATCACACCATCGCGGGTGTTGATTAATTGAAGCGACTTCTCATCCAAGATGATGATGACGTCGCGCGAGTTGCCCTTAGTCTCACCAACCTTTGCTACCCTCCAGTTATCAGTGGGTAGGTTGGTGTTACTATACTTCAGAATCTGAAGTATCTCTTCGGGCTTGGAGGGCTCGGAAGGAATACGAGCCCGTGATCGAGGTCGTTGGGGGATCTTATCCAGAGGAGTGGCTTCAAGCTTCGCCCCGGGCCACACCTCTCCGACCTTACTAATAGCGCTTTTGTACAGCTCCATCGAGCGAATGTCTGCACAGGCTATTACTTTGATATGCCCTTGGAACCACCCTGCATCGCGGCAACTGGGTGAAGGGCCGGGATTAGACGTCATAACGTCTAAGAAGGCCTTGAGGAGGGCCAACTCCACCAACTTCCACTTAGCGGGAGTGATGGTGCCCTCCGGGTGACTATGGTCGATCACCGCCCAGGTCAAACTCTCTTTTACAACCTCGCTAAGAGGCTTAGAGGGTTTGGGCCTGGGTGGTAGGGTTCTAGGCCGCTTGGAAGGCTGCAGAGGAGCCCGAGCAGTTTGCTCGCTGGACCTCTGCCTCTTCACCGCAGCCCCGGGTTTAGCTGATGAGGCAGGTGGACGATCATCGACATGAGCTCTTGCCCACGTCAATCTGCCTCTTTCCTCCTCCGACAAGAGAGCAGGATCCTTAGCACCCAATTTGGAGATAATGCGTGCAGCAGATCTCCGCGTCCTGTACGCCCTAGTGCAAGCACTGACAGAGGCGTTTCCGCTCGTGGGAATAGTTGTACCCGAAGTGGACTTGGTACCAGTGACTGACGTTTTCGATCTGTTGACCAGTGTCTTGACGTCAGTCGAAGAGCGCTGTGCTATGGTAGCAGCTGCCGATGTGGACGGTAAACACGTCACCGCCCCAAATTTCGCGGGTTTACGGGCCGCAGTAGCGGGTTTAACCGCAAGTCCCGAAGAGGAGCCTCTGTTACCAGAGGTTGGACAAACACTAGTTTGCCTGAAGATCTTCCTGCGTCCACCAGCTTGAGTGGGCGTAGGCTTTATATTTTTATCCTCCATTTAATTTAATTGGGTCCCCACTCTGTGCCGCTATTCTTGCCCGAATGTGTAGTCACCTTTGATGGTCCCATGGTTATCTATGCAAAAGCAGGGAGGCCATGCGAGGGTTGGCACCCACCTTCATGGGGTTGAGTGCTCAGAGCCAGACCGGTGCTAATCGGGAGTTAGTCTCAACCGAACCTACACCGCCAACTCAACGGCGACGGACAAGGAACGTACACAGAGGCCTGCCAAGGTTTTAACGGGACGG
The DNA here is from genome assembly GCA_963576795.1 of Metopia argyrocephala. Taxonomy (NCBI): domain Eukaryota; kingdom Metazoa; phylum Arthropoda; class Insecta; order Diptera; family Sarcophagidae; genus Metopia; species Metopia argyrocephala. The sequence goes on from OY756208.1 coordinate 41,470,147, forward strand.
AGACAGCCGCAGCCCTAGACTGGAGCCGTTCGCGCTGGGTTTCACCCCGTTGTTACTAGGTCCAGAAGACTACGGCCGCCAGCCCAAGACGACAAGTCAGGAAGAAAATAGGGATGAGTCCGTGGACAAAGCGAGGATCGTACTAACTTAGAAATAAAAATGAAAATATGCTTGGCCTTGCACATAGAGCTGCAAAACAATCGATAGTACTATCGATAGTATCGATAGTTTTATATTTGGCCGACTATCGATGGTTTCACTATCCGTAGCGATACTATCGGAAAATTTTAAAACTAAACTTTTTCAACACAGGTTTTTTGCCGACGGTAAATTTTCGTATGTATGTTCTAATTTTTAAATAAAAATAATATATTTGCATTTATTTGCATAAACACAAAAATAATACAAAGAAGTTTTAAAGTAGAAATTTCTGGTATTATAAATAATATTTCTAAAAGAATAAAGAATATTTAAATAAAAAACAGTTTTAAAAAATGGAGAGGTTCCTACAATTAGCAGACAGTAAGTATTATTACAATACTATTTAAATGTATGTACATATGTGTCCATTGGACACATCCATAGGAGTGTGTATGTCTGTCTGTGTTTAATAGAAAATGGCAACGAAAACATTGAGGTAGACAACGATGATGAAGAGGGTATTCCAAAAAAGATACGTAGGACGTATTTAGATGTTTGGACTTATTTTGAAATAACCAAAGATAAAAATTGTGCTAAATGCCATTTATGTGGCAAATATTATAAAACTAGCGGCAATACTACAAATTTATTAGATCATTTTAAATGTTCGCACCCTAGTTTCAGAGAAGCGGAAAAGTCAATTAAGACCATCGACCAAAAACGGTCGATAAACTCCTGTTCATTAAAAAAAATTATTGGGTAAACCTGGTATAACTTATAAATACCTAAATTTAACGCTTCTGTACCTAATTTTATTTATGAATTATTTTTTATAATCCCTTTTAATTAGAATTTTGATATTTACTTATGTAGGATGTATGTTTTATGTTTTACGTTTTGAACGTCAAAGCCTTTTACGGTTAACGTTAATTTAAAAAAATTATCTCAAATTAACAGCCTCAATTATTTTTTTTTTTTTTGTTTGGCAAATAATTTGGTTTTTTTTGTTATTTTGTAATAAAATTGAAATTTATGTTACAATAGTATGTCTTTTATTTAAATTAATACATTTATTTTGAAAGACAGTTAAAAGCGAATAATAACCCATATATATACATATGTATGTACTTAGTACTTGCTATATTTTAATAGAGTTTTACTTACTGGACTTCCGATACAAATAGAATTCTACTTCTCCACTAGATTTAAGAAAAACCTGGTAAAAATATATAAAAAAATTCGTATTGCGATTCTAATTTTCTCAGAAAAATAGAAAACCGATAGTATCGATAGTTTTCTTTAAACTATCGAAACTATCGATGGGGCTGACTATCGATAGTTTTGCAGCTCTACTTGCACAGCCTACGGTATATGTAGTGCTGTCATAAGTTCTGGGAGTTTTGGAAAACAGTATTTGCCAAAGACCAATAAAATGCAATTATACAGGTGCTGAACTGCAAAAATTCAAATTGTATATGAAATGCTGAAGACGCGAGTTCCAGCCCCAGAAAGTGTGATCATTTTGTTAAATTAATTTTGTTTCTTCTTAAACGTTTTGATTAGATCAAAGTTAAATTCTATAAAGAATTTTAGATTTTTGTAATAAATTATTTTGTTTGTTTGAAAATCATAGGAGAAAATGGTGTTCGTGAAAGAATAGTACACTAGCCAAACTGAACATGTTTTCGACTCTAGCTACTGTTGTCTCATCAGAGTTGTTTGTGTCTGTACATATTCTTGACCGAACATCAACTATTTCCATAAATCACATACTGCAATTACTTTTTATCATTTCAGAATTACAATTTATTTTTGTTTTTGCCCTCTTATTCCATTTTATACACATTAGTCGACATCGACAGTACGTACGACTGCAGCCGTGTCAATGCAAAGACATAATGGCAGGCTGCTGTTAAAATCAACGTGAGGTGTTAAACCCCTGATTTCTTTGCATTTTTGCGCCGCGAAACAAAAATATCAATAACAATTAACTTTCCTTAAAGAAATAATTGATTTGACAAATGAGAAGGAAATAAATAGTAAAATTATTTAAATTTAACGAATTCATACCTTGAGGTACTTGTTTGTAATTGACACATAATTTTCGTATATTTGAAAAGTAATGGCAACACCAAACAAAGTGTTAAAATAAAACGCATGCGTCAAAATTTTGACACTTGAACAATTTTTTGTGCAAGCACTGGTAACAATATTCGTTTGCCTTTAGTAACTCTGATTTTCTCCTTGCAACACTCTCTACAATGAGTTGCAAATAAAAATTTTTAACGGCAATAAAAATAATAAAAATTATAAAAATTAATTAACAAATTAAAGAAAATAATTGAAATTTTAAATAAAAAAAATTAAAACATAAATTATTTCAAATAATAATAATTAATACTTTTCATTGATAGCACATAAAGTGTTAAGCATAAATCGTCATTATAGTGATACATATACAGGATAAAATTAAAATAAATGAAAAAATAATGACAATACTTACATACCTACACACACACATATACACAATAATGTGTTTATATACTCATCAAAAATAATACACTCTTGAGAAGCAGTACAAATAAGGATATAAATAACGAAATAACAACATAGCCACAGCAACAACAACAATAAAAGAAATAAAGGTAGACGTAGAATATTAAATATAACAGACACACTCAATACAATACAGTCCTTTGAGAGCCTTCAAAGAGCAAAGAGAGAGAGAGAGAGAGAGAGAGAGTGAACACACAAAACAAGAAGGACATAAAAAATATTGAATCCAATTGAAAATACACAAGAGTGTGTGTTGCAAACGTTGAAAGAGCAACTAATAAACGACGAAAAAATGATATTATTTTGGTAAAAAAATACATTTTTTAATTAAAATATTAAATTGAAAAAAAAAAATTAGAGAAATATTCAAATACTAACATAAATCATTATTTATTCGTTCTAAAGGAATTGTGAAAAAATGTTAAAAAAGTTTTAATCAAGTAAAGCGATTTGAAGAAAAAAAAAAACTAAAAATTAAAAATAAAAAAAGTGTTTTAAAAAATTTTCCTAAAAAAAAAAACAATAAATATTTTTACGCAAATTATGACTTAAACACTATGGTTGTTAATTAGACCACCAATAAAATTATAATTTTCCATTTAATAACACCCCCTCATTCGAAAGAAAACTGACACATATTTTACTCGATAACAAGTACCGCCCAGGGAAATATTAATTGATAATAAAGTAGAAATAATTCAATAATTTATTCAGACAAATTTCATACCAACACCAGAACGAACTATGAAATGCCTTGAAGATTGAAAGAATATATTTCAATAGTTCAATAGCCAGCTAGCTATTTGTATAGCTGTTTCTATTTTAAAACATCAATCGATATCGATAATTAAAATCAAATAAAATACAAAAAAAAGGAAAAAAAAACGGGAATAGAATAGGATAGGATAAAGAAAAGCAAGAGTAACAACAACAACAACAACAATAATAATAAAAAAAGAAATCAGAGAAGAAAACGAAGAAGGACAAAAAAATGGTAACAATGTCTACAGAAGTGGATACAACACAAACATCTATTGTAACAACAGCAACAACAATATCAAATAAAATGTCATCTATAACAAATTTGAATAGCACAACAGCAATAACAACAACAGCAACAAATGGTTCCATAACGGAAATTAATAAAAAAATACAATCGCCATCATCACCCATACTCACAACCACACCTCTATCCGTATCTCCAACAATAAATCCTTCTACAAAACAAGAAGAATCCGTTAATATGGATTCACAAAAACCTACCGAACTGGATAAGAAGATATTAAATCCTCAAATAACAATAACTGAAACTAAATCTGAATCTGAAACCATCGTTAGTCCTTTAAGTTCACCAATCACAACACCCACTCAAGCCGCCACCACCACAACTAAAATTGAAACAAAAAATGTTAAAAATGTGGAAGAATTTGAAGAAACTTCTGCGGAAAATATCACTACCAATAATAAGAACATTAGCAGTAACAGCAATAGCAATAGCAACAGCAACAGCAACAGCAACAGAAATAGTCCTATTAAAACTATCGATAATTGTATAAAAAATCATAGTATAACAACACCAACAACTGCAGAAATTATTACAAAAAATACCACCATCAGCACCACCACTACTACAACAACCATTGTTGCTACTGCACCAGTGCAAAACACTACCTTGTCTAATGCAGGAGTTTCGTGTACCACCACCGCCACCGCCACAACTATAACAGCAACAGCAACAACAAATAACAATAACAAATGTACGAGCAATTCGAATGCAATAAATCAAAATTTATTATCCAATTCAATGCAACAACAACAAATGGGCAAATCGAATCAATCTAATCAGCAGCCATCATCATCATCGTCCAACACTCAACCTTTTGGTACGGGTACAACATCTTCATCGTCGGGCAGCCATCAAAGGAATAATTTTCATTCTCATAACATACAAGTTCAGTCTACAAATCATAATAAGAAAAATGAAGATGCCCCAAATATATTGGTTTATAAAAAGGTAAGTTTCAAACCATGAACAATACACTCGTAGTAATCCAAGAAGCGACTATTTAGTACCCCACATTACAATTTATTTTTTTTTTTTTTACAAAAACCTACTGTATTCAGTGGGGACCTTTACAAGTTACATAGTAAAGTGAAATGATAAATGTTATTCGTATACTGTTGTTAGAACTGAAAAATATTTTTAGTCGTATTCATACACAAAATATAAAATAAATTTAAAATGATTTTTAAGTTAAATTTTCCATAAAAAAATTTTTTTTTTTTCTAAAATAAATTTTAAATTCATTTTAATTTTTTTATGAATATGGGGGTTAATGTTTAGTTTTTAATTCTTGTATTTATTTTTTATTATGTGACGATAGCACGATGTGACAACAAAAAATCAAAGAAATAACAGAAAAGCAAAACTACCAGTATTCTTCGGATAGGTGGTACTGCCAAGTGTAACCATAGTCTCTTTATGAGCTTTGAAAAAAAGCCTCAAAATTTTAAATTAAGAATAAAAAACCGGTTTTCCGAGTTTTTCAATAAATAAATACTCGTAACTTAGACAAATTTCAAATAATATGACATTTATAAGCGTAATCAGAGAGAAGAAAGAGGCTAAGAAAACTACAACCACTTCACATTTCCATATATGCTGCATATTTGACTGCAAGCTTTTGTGGCACAAAAATCATGCAACCCTTTCCACTTTCGACTTAGCAAACAAATGATTAGTAGACAGCGCCACCTACTGAGAATTAATATACAGAACAAGCATGGAAACGTAACAGCAACTTAGATTTACACCACTTCACAATAAATAAAAATTAACATCAACAGATGGGGCAATTGGTGTTAATAATTTTTAAGAGTGAAGGTATAGCACTGCCCTATTGGCATAAGGCGCCTAATTAACAAAAAAAAACCTCCTCTTTTCAATTCCAATACAATGCCCTGCATGAGTAGGGGTGTAAACCCCTCCTGAGTATTGGTCTTAACAAGACATCAATTTCAAATCTGAATGTCATTAGTTTAAAACATTACTTTGGCAAAATATTCAGTATTAAAGTACGTTACTGTATTACCCGAATGTTATGCATCTGAACTGATATAATGAAGGCTTTTGGCTTTAGTGTTTATGAGCAAAATCTGTATTTTTGGTTGGTAGTGAGGTTGTTGAGTAATATCCATGAAAAGGGCGTTGCAATTTACCTGGACAATGGGCCCAGAGGTAGAATAATTAGCATACTTTCGGACAGCTAACGACATTTATCTTCTTAAGTTGCCACAACACATTGCAAAGACTGGTGATTAGAAAAGGAATTTGGTACTGCTGAGTATCTGGACACTTTGGAATAAGTGCCAACGAAGCTTAGAATGGATTGACTAAAAAGACTTCAGTCACATTCTTTATTGGTCCGAACACCTAATATGCAGCACCACCGAATGCTGTTCTTAATCTAAATAAAGTCCAGGAAGTTGGCAAAGCTCAAGTGAGTCTCAGACACGATAATGGCCACAAGATTCTCCAGTGCAGAAAGTCGAACCTGTAATTCCTAACGAATTTTTTTACGGCCCTATGTAATTTTAGAATGCATTTACAATAAATATCCATCACATCACAGAGACATCGACAGTGCAGTATACCTACATATCATCATATTAAATGCAAACGGGCGTAACTACAATTTTTTTATTTTTTATAGGAGAAGCAAAAACCTGAAAATCAAAAATTTTGTAAATCCTGATAATTATATAATTTTCAAGAACGAGATATAAGGATTGTCAGCCCTATATACAACAAATGAATTTGTATATAAGGTTTTCATATAAATATGTATGTAGTTATGTTTTCTTGCATTTAGAAATATACGCACTTGTAGTTACGTTCGTTTGAATTTCGTTAATAAAATCGCGATTTTTATTCGTAGGAATTTTGCACGAACATGTATTTTGATAAAACGAACCATAATTACGTATTAACTCAATTTCGAAATTTTGTGTAGTAACGTCCGTTTGCATTTAATATGACGATATATGTATATTTAGTAAATGTGGTTGGTGTTTTTAATAGAACTAAGAGCTACGATCACATTAGATATCTTGATAGCAATTTAAAAAACTAACAGAATGTTACCCAAGGAATTGGATTAAAGACAATTCGAAAATAGCCAATCAGTAAAGCAACAACATTTGCGCATAATTTGCTAAAAAAAAAGTAGTTCAAGGAATTTATTCCTCTTGCAAAATATACTCACATTTTTTATTGTGAATTTACTCATACATCATACCGAAAATAAAAAAAATTAAATGGCTATTTATTGTATACATATGTACTGGTATCAATTACTTTCTTCAATACATACATATGTACATACTTATATTATTTTAGTAAATAAAAAATGAAATAAAAAAAATTTTTTTCTTTTTATTTTAGAAATTGCATTTAAAATTACCCACAAACATGATTTTAATAATTAATTTTATATTGCTTTGCAGGTGGTAATACGTAAAAATTTTTTTTACCAAGTACGGCATAGCAATAGATAATACGGGTATATTTAGTCTTATATGTGAAAAAATTTACTTGACTGCCTGCAATAGACATTTATTTCCCACAAATTTTAAATGCAATTTTAATGTGTCGAGTATAAAGGCTTCATTAAGTATAAGTAAATACGATGGCAAAAAGGCAAGGCTTTTGAAGTTATTACAAACTTAATAACGATTGGTGAAAACAGGGAAAATTGTGCTCCCAATGACACTTAACATTTAAAGAAGAAAATACAAACCAAACTTTCCTAAAAATAGAGGCATTTAGTCTATGAGAAGATAAACTTAGTCCTTATTCTGTAGAAATCCAATAAAGAGTAGCTTACTGAAAACAATTCCTTTTCAGCTTAGAGAAATAGCCGGCTGGCTATTCAGCGAAAAACGCTTAAGTAATTGATAAAGTTGCAACCTAATCTATGTTAACCTGCTTTCAACTCTAGAATACTATCTTATTGTTTGCAAGCCTCCTCTAGATTTAAAATCATTCATAGAAAAAACCGGAAAATTGTAAGGAAAAGCAATTTGGATCATGTTGATTGGGGTTGTGATAATTGGTGGTAAATATAAAAATTAACTAGATAGGTATTTATAATACCCTACATTATATTCACCATAGTAATTAAGGTTTACTAATATTTGAATATATTTTAACTATCAGTCTTATTATTCCCACAGTTTCCAAGCCAGTTTTAAGCATTTTTGTTCCTTTCAATAAAGATTTCGTCGATAGGGTCAGTTGTGATTAACCGAAGTATTTTCTAGATAGCTTGTAATTGTGCACTTACAAAATTATATAATGGTTTAAAGTTTAACTGGGGAATGTGATTATGAAAGGCACTCAACACTTTTACTTTATGAATAGCTAGTAAGCTCTGGCGCGTAAGGTTTGTTGAAGAATTACATATTCGAACCTTGTAACCTTGTGTTTAGTATGACATAAATGGAGACTGCATAATCAGCAAAGTGCAGGCTGTAGGTCCTGTTGAGTGAAGCAATTTCCAATTTCCAGTATTTTGATTACACCCTCAAAATTTGAAAATATCAAAAGAAAACGCTGAACCGTCTTGTTGAGTGCAGCACTTTTCAATTTTCAGTATTTTGATTACATCCTCAACATTTGAAGATACATATCATCAAAAAACGTTGAACCGATTATAAAATTTTAAACGATTTTGAGGAGATGAACACTTAAGCTTTCGAAATATTTGTTGAAATATTATCCAAGATATTTTGGTTTTGATTTTTTTTTTCAACTTTAAAAGTTTATTTACTCGAAGTTACAGCAGGCCATATGAAAAATTTATATTAAAAAAAATTTTTGCCACTAACAAAATCCATTGAGCACCTGCAGTTGGAGATTTGACAATAACATTAATCTTTGCATGTTATCGTTTTGAAATGTTTTCAGATGGAGGCAATCATAGAAAGTATGCAGGCAGAAAGTAGTGGTGTTTCGGTGCGTACTGTTAAAAGTTTTATGACCAAAGTTCCTTCGGTATTTACTGGTGCTGATTTAATATCTTGGATATTAAAGAATTTGGATGTTGAAGATGTTGTTGAAGCATTACATTTTGCGCATTTATTAGCATCACATGGTTATATATTTCCTATTGATGATCATCAGTTGACTGTTAAAAATGATGGTACTTTTTACAGGTGAGTCTACGAAAGAATATTATCAAGTAAAACTTATTTTATTAAGAAATCTGTTGTTAAACATCAATCTGTTGGTTAACTATTATGTTAAAGTAAACAAAAAAACAAATTGTACAGCCTATTTTTAGGTGTTTTATTTTTCATTAATACACGAGTTAAAACTATATATGGGTGTTTCCTTGTACACAAAGATTTAATTAAAAATTTGTTCTTTTTTTTTTGTTGAAGATTTCAAACTCCTTACTTTTGGCCCTCAAATTGTTGGGAACCTGAAAACACTGACTATGCTGTTTACCTGTGTAAACGTACTATGCAAAATAAAACCCGCCTAGAATTGGCCGATTATGAAGCTGAGAATTTGGCCAAATTACAAAAAATGTTTTCAAGAAAATGGGAATTCATATTTATGCAGGTCAGTTAATTTTAAATAGAAAGACATAATTGATTCAAAAACTGTTTTTTTTTTTCTCTCTTTCAACGTATATTTCATAGGCCGAATCCCAAAGCAAAGTAGCGAAAAAAAGAGATAAATTAGAACGCAAAGTCTTGGATTCGCAAGAACGAGCTTTTTGGGATGTACATCGTCCCATGCCAGGATGTGTAAATACAACTGAAATTGATATTAAAAAAGCATATCGTCGCGGCTGCTCTAGCCATGGTACAGGCTCGGCAGGCGCTGCTGTAACTAAAAATCCTATAGAACAATTGACTCGTATTATAACTTTACGCAAACAGAAATTAGAGCGTAGAACTATAAAAGTTTCGAAGGCAGCCGAAGCGTAAGTTAGTTAATTAATTCTTTTAGTAATAAATAAAACTTTCCTTTTTTCAGTTTGGTATCCTACTATGAGCAATATAATGAATTTGATTACTTTATCACCTCACCGGAATTATCCAACCCTTGGCAAACTGACAGCACCGAAATGTGGGAAGCCGAAAAGAATAGGTTTGCAATATTCTTTAAATAAATCAATATTACGATGAACAAAATGTCTCTTTTGGTCTTTTTCTGTTCTCCAATTTTAGCAAAGAGGTACCTATGAGACGTGTCAAACGCTGGGCTTTTAGTATGCGAGAGCTGCTTAAAGATCCCATGGGCAGGGAACAATTTGCCAAGTTTTTAGAAAAGGAATATAGTTATGAGAATTTATTGTACGTAGGCGTTTTTTTAAAATACAACTTAAATACTTATTTAAATAATTTTTGTTTAGATTCTGGGAAGCCGTACAAGAAATGAAGGCCTTGCCACAAAGTGAAATTAGAGAAACTATACAACGTGTATGGAATGAATTCTTGGCACCAGATGCTCCACGTGCTGTTAATGTTGATTCGAAATCTGTTGAATTGGCACGAGAAGCAGTTAACTCGCCTAGTGGTCCCAATCGCTGGTGCTTTGATGTGGCTGCGGCTCATGTTTATCACTTAATGGAAAGGGACTCTTATCCTCGGTATTTACGTTCCGATATGTATAAGGATTACATTAATTGTTCACGCAAGAAGGTCAAATCTATACCAAATCTGTTCGGAGTGAAACGCTGAAGTGTAGTTCCCGCGGTGGGTACAACCACCGCGGTGCATTCATCCTCATCCACATCATCACAATCAGGCATAGCAGGAGGAGGAGCAGGACCAGGAGCTGGATATAGTGGTTCCTTTTCAAATACAGGCCATACACAACAGCAGCAACATCAACACAGATCATCTTCATAAACTCTAGCCATAGAGAAAGATTAACTAATTTACAGAGCCAGGAATTGTAGGGTATATAAAGTAATAAATTTAAAAAATTAAAAATTAAATAAAAATTAAGTGTGGAAATCATGTTTTTTTAGGTTTTAGCATAAAGAAAAATTAAATTGAATAATGAAATATAATTAGAAAATAATAAAAGTATAGAGAAAAAAAGAATTTAAATGTAATTTTGTGTTAAACATTGCATATGTATAAAAAAAACAACAACAATAAACAAATGATGAAAAAAATTAAATTATAAGTTAAAATTAAGGCAAAAAGGAAAACAAAACAAACAAATTTATTAATAATTTGTTTTAATATTGAATGTTAAACCACCCCCACTATAACAAATAACCACCAACACTTTATTAAAAAATAAAAAATTAAAGAAAACTTTTTCGAATATTTCATGGAAACACCCATAATTCAATTCGGATTTGATTTTCCACCACTTCTATCATTGAAATAAAAACAAGAGAAAAAAACAAAAACTATTACGATTCCTTAGATTAATTGTAACGAATTAAATGGAAATTTATTTAAAAAAAAGAAAATAAAGAAAATAAAAATACAAACAACCAAAATTTTTATTAATAATGGAAAACTTTTTAGAAGATTTATTTTTTTTAAGTGAGTTTTCAATTTCGAGATATATTAAGGCTCTGCTTTGATACTAAGGCAGGGAAAATTGACTGCTATACACCTAAAGTGGCATTCCTGCTAAGGGAGAGATTTATTTGCCCTATTTTCTTGGACGATTGTCAGTTGTCTTAATAGTTATCCAACAAAGACGAAGATGGCTGGTAACCTTCTCCAGAAAGTATACATATATTGGCTAGTTTTGACTGTCTAAGCTTACTAAGGTTGAGCCCAGACTGTTTGACGAGAATAAGGTAGAGATACAATGATTACTATGCTGCCGAGAAGTACGATTCCGTCGTCAAGCCAGTTCTTATGTATCTCGTAGTGGGAGGCTCTGAAGAAGAATAGGAGGCGAAAGATGCTAGAAAGGGTACAAAGTTGTGCCGCTTTAGGCATTTCAGGGATCTTTAGGACCTCTTCACCGACAACTCAAATACAAATAAGGGAAACACTGGTGAACTTGTTGTGCTAGAACTAAAGAATATGGTGAATGGCAGCATTCTGAGGATAGTCGCTATATAATATAATCTGTGAGCATCAAAAATACAACTTCTTTCGGTCTCTGAGTAAACAATAGTTAAGAATAATCGAATTTTGCGAACGTACACCAGACTGTAAGCAACGGCTATTGCAAAAGCTAATGTTTATTCGTACAATATACCCTCGAGAATTGATACTTACTGTGCTTTAAAGACTTAAATTATGGTTGGATCTTGAGATATTTTTCGACACCCGACTGAGAAATGCCTTTGAATGTTTTTGAGGCATTAACAGTCTTCTGGCAAAAGCTCTGCTTGCTATGAACAAGCTTCTCAAGTCTAATGTTGAAAGTCGACGTTAAACTGTAAGTCCCGATACTCATGGATAAAAATTGACACGCACAGTATGGATGCTGTGAGAATCCCTTCCGTAATTCTGAAAAAGGATTGTTATGGCCAATTATGTACACATGTATGTACAAGTAAATATGGCTTAAGGAATTTTAAAGAAATAAATAAAATAAAATTACTATTGCGAAGGCTTTGAGAAACTGTCTTATTTCAAAATAAAAAAAGCTAAAGAACACTGAACTCCATAAAATTACTCGCAAGTGTCAGTATGACAAGAAATTTATTTTCATGCTATTGGAAATGGTGCAGATTAAACAAAAAATACTTTTTCTTTCTATAGCGCATTTTTAGTAAAAAACAACTCATGTAATTCACCGCTAATAATTTAAACAATAAATCAATCTTACTAACTAGTAAATCCGATATTTACACTTAAAAATAAGTTTAAAAAGTCATTTGACAAAAAAATTAATTATTTATTTGATTAATTAACACAATTTTTTTTTCTATTAATTTTTCGTAGTAAGCAAATTACTTAAATATTTGAAATAAAAATATGTTTTTATTTTCAATTAAGAATCTCTAGAAAATCAGAAAACAGTAATAAATATTAAATAACTTTGATTTTGACATTAAATATCATTTTTAGTACACAAATGTTTACTAAACAAGTACGTATAATTTTATTTTGATTTATAAAAAATATGTGGAATTTATATTGAAAAAACTTAAGTTTTAAGAAAATTAATTTTAAAAAATATGTAAAGAAAAACAAATATAATTAATGTCCCAGCTGGTAAACAGATAACAATAAAACGTGGAATTAAAAAATTGTCATATTTCAGCTTAATTACAATTACCTATACAGAACATGTGTACACTAATCGTTGCTGTTAGAAAGGCGGTAGTTAAGTACTTGGGAGGGACTTAAACTAAACTGAAGTTTCTGAGACTTACGAGTACTGTGGTGGTGAAGCAGCTATTTACTTCTTTAGACGCAATTTCGGATGTTGCAGGCAGAAGAGCTGGTTACAAGGGTGGCTTGTGAGTTACCTACCACGAATTTTAGGTTTGGATAGCCAGGTGATGACCATTAAACTGGTTGAGCAACAAAGCAGAAGCCGCCTCAACACCTTGAGGGAGAACCGCAGAGCTATTGCTGTCGGGGCACAGATATGTTAAGGGTAACGAAAGAGCAGACATACTACCTAGACGTGAAACTGCAATGGACACAACTTATGCTGAATTGGTATTCTCACCAAAGGGCAGTACTGCCGAAACGGGTATCAATGTTCAAAATATGATTTAGAAAGAACCAAAATGTTATTAGATATTAATATTAGGAATAAATTCGGAAGCTTTACGTATGTCTCGTCCATAGACATACAACATACTGCCCAGAGGCGGGAGTAAATTACCTCACAAAGTCACACCGCTCATACTAGGAGATTCGACAAAGGTTTACAAGTTCTGACACTACTTTTACCTGGAAAGCAGCAGCCCCCTTGTTTAGGAGGTTGCACATTAACACCAAAACAGCCATTACGTTTACTCCCTGAAGAACCGGCAAGAATCTTACATAAGCCAGCGAACAATAGGCGATGAGATGAAGAAGCCTTTGGTCTAATCTGATGCCCGTAATACCGGTTCTGGTCGAACCCCCAAGGCAACCACCAAGTGACATTTTCCTCCTATTTGAAGTGTGACGGCAATCAGAGCTAGTTTCACTCCATATACCCCATGAGTACAAGCCCCTGATTCTAGGAACACCAGTAGCCAATCAGTACCCCCGGGGTGAATGCCAGTAGGTTCACACCAGTGATAAATATTTATTTTTGGATATTAGCAGACAGCCAGAACGGACATTTCATATAAATAGTACGTAGCACTGAAAAAAATAGAAACTAGTTTTTAATTTTCGATTTAAGATAATTTTCTTTTGCAGATGAGTTCCGATATATACTTAGATAGAATAACAACTAATCTTCAATCAGCTTTTAACGATTTATACAACTATTTCTACAAGTGAAAAATTTATATAAACCCTGACATATCACAAGCTATTTACTTTAGGAGAACACGTAAAAGTTGTTATACGCCACAAACCTCGCATTGTCTTTTGAACCACAACATACGAGTACCATGGAGTAATAACGTTAAATATCTAGGTTTACTATTAAGGCCTGGTTAGCCAAACGTTGATGTCGTAAAAACGGTACGTACGTTAACGTACGTACGTATGTGCAGTTATACAAACGTGTCATATGTCAACAGAAAATCTAAATAAAAACAAAACAAACCAAAAAATTATAAAGGCATTCATTTGCCTGCACCACTAATATTAATTTTTCGTCGTCCACTAAAAACAAAATATAATAATGTTTTATTTTATTATTATTGATTATATAATTTATTATATTTTTCTACTTATTTTTCACAAAACACAGCACAAATAAAAAATTTTAATTTTTAAATGGCAATATGACGCCAGCTGTTTAGAGCAGTGATGAATGTTGTTAAATTAACACAAAGTTAAAAAAGGTACCAGAAGTACCAAAAAAAGAGCACATTATAATTACTTCTTATATTTTATGCTTCCCAAAAATGTATTCTTATACTACTACTGAATATTCAATTTTTGGGTTAAAGCCATTGGTCCATTGTGGACCGGAAACGAAAAAAGTTAATTTTTAAGTAGAACTTTTTAAAAAAAATTTTAATTATCTCGGTAACTAGCTAGCACGTAAATCAATCATGCATCCCAGGAGTGATATTGTGGCCGTCATGATAGACGGACGTATAATGGAGAGCAATAAATCTTTTTGTTTTTTCGAAGTGCGCTTACTGTTATTAAAAGCATAATCTTTTTTCTATAAAAAGTATACAAATACAAGAGACAGAGACTCAAAAAAAATAAATAAATAAAAATTAAAAAAAAAAAAAACTATGAGTAAGCCGTTTACTCAAAACATAAAATTTAATAGCGACAAAAGCAATGTAGATATTTTATCAATACAAAATAACGAAAGAAAAGATCTTAAAAGAAAAAATAATATGGAAAGTGATACGATGCCTAAACAATTAAAAAACAATTATTATGCTATTCTTGATGACGATAAAGAATGCAATCAAGAATATCTAAAAAAATTTGAGAAACATGTACAAGAGCATGAAATTCCAAACACATCTCGTAACGGGACACCAAATGTTTCTATAAATAGAGACAACTTTAATAATGAAAATATAACAACAAATAATAATCAAAACAAAAATAAAAAAATTCCTCCGCTAAATATTTTTGATGTAGACCCTAACGAACTCATTGAGTTCATTAAAAATGGACTTAAAATAAGAGAATTTAAAATTAAAGAGTTAAACAATAACAAAATCTCATTGTTTACATCTACAATGGATGATTATATTAGAGTAAAAGCTTACTTACAAAAAACTAAAGTAAAATTCTTTACATTTACTCCAAAAATTGAGAAAACAAAAACTTTCTTATTAAAAGGTCTCAGTGTTAATACTGAACCTAATACTATTTATGAAGAATTATGCAAATACCAAAACGAAAATCTAAAAATTATAAAAGTAAGCAAATTTTCAACGAAAAAATCTATAAATAATGGATATAATCTACCGATATATATTGTTCAAATAAGTGGACAAAGTAAAGCAAATGAATTAAAAACAATACATGAACTCCTGTACCGTTGTATACGTTGGGAACCTATAAGAAAAACTGGCATTCCACAATGCCGAAATTGTCAAAGTTTTTACCACAGCGCTTCAAATTGCTTTTTACAAACACGGTGTGTCAAATGCAAAGACAACCACGAAATTGGAAAATGTCCTTTAAAAGATGTAGATGAAAACGAAAGAGAAAAACTATATTGCGTTTTATGCAATAAATATGGCCATCCAGCATCATATAAAGGATGCGAAAAATATAAAGAACTTCAGCAGAAGCTTCGTGCCAGAAAACAAAATCTAGTTCAAAATAGAACAAACCCTTACCCAATTAATACTAATCCTAATTCTAGTTTTGCTAACGTTCTTAGAAATAATAATGTTGAAACTAATTCTAATATTAATCCAATTACCCTTGCATTAAATGAGTTTAAAACTTCGATGCAGAATTTAACAAACCAAATAATTAATTTACAAAAACAACTACAAATACAAACATCTAGAATAGATAGTATTTTTTCTATGTTAGAAGTTTAAGTTATCACAATGACCAATACAATTGTAAAAAATCTAAATATAATTCAAATTAATGTGAATTCTCTTATAAAATTAAGTAGAAGACACGACCTAGCTAACTTTATGAATATACATAAACCGGACATAGTTCTGCTTAACGAGACAAAACTAAATAATAGACACAAGCTCAACTACAGAGACTATCAAATTATACGCAAAGACAGAGATGGTTCTACGAGGGGAGGTGGAACGGCAGTTTTAATAAGAAATGATATAAAGTACAGACAATTCACTAACAATAGAATAAATTCCTTAAAGTGCTTGGAAACTTGCATTTTGAAAATTCCACTACTTGCAAATAAAATTTTATTTGTAATTTCGGCATATTACCCTTCGGGTAACAATAGTGTCTTTTTTAAAAATGATCTATCACAATTATTTCAGTCCCTGCATTTAGAAAATCCTAATCACTTTTATATACTTGCAGGCGATCTAAACTGCAAACACAGTGATTGGGGTAATAATTTAAAAAATACAAAAGGTAGCATGCTAAAAGAGTGGCTAACGTCCAATGAAATAAACTTTAGATGCAATCTATATGCCTCTACCTTACCTTCATACCCTCGTTGTGGTTCGTTTTTAGATCTGTGTATTGCTGACTCACGTTTAATTATTCAAAAGGAAAATAATTCATTAAATTGCCTCAAAACGCATGAATACGATAGTGATCATAATGCGCTTCAAATTGTTGTTCTCAATGATGAAAATGATCATCCACTTACTTTTTTCAAAGAATTACCTACTTCACAATACGTTTATAAAAAGACTAACTGGAAAAAATTCAAAAACAATGTTAATAACGAACTCAACAAAAATGAGAAAATTCCGAATAACAGAAACCTCACAAATTCCGAAATAGATTTTTATTTACTTCGATTAAATGACTATATTAACCATGCAATAGAAAGAACTGTGCCAAAATGCAAAGCTTATGATACAACTGAAAAATGTGTAAACTCTACTATTAGAATATTACAATCAGAGAAAAGTAAAATTTTAACTGCTATTAAAAAACACAATAGATTAGAATTGCTCTTAACACCTACGGAACTTAGCCTACTTAAAACAAAACTGAAACTTATTAGAAAACTTATTAACGATAACTTTACTATATCTGTAAATAATTATTTTCGGAGAAAACTCACAAGTATAGATCGAGAAAACTCGTCTGACATATTTAGTGAAGTCAAAAAGCAATTCAGAACAATACAGCCTATAAGTATTAATACTATCAAAATTCCTCAAAACGAAGAATTTGTGATTAGAAATGCAGGTATTGATCCTAATGTATTGGAAAGAGACGTAAATTATAATAATTTTGTAGTGAGAGATCAGAATCAAATACTGAATATAATTGGTGCTTTCCTAGAATCAATTCACTCTTTTAAAGAGATTGATCCTGAGAACTGGCTGCACATTGAAGTTGACCATTATTTCTCCAGATTTTTGGAAACAAAAAATGAGTACGAAAATAATCACTCAACTCTCTTAATATTCAATGCAAATAGAAAGGCCAATGAGATTAATGATTCTCTAAATGAAGATTATTTTATTACAAAAGAATCTCTTACTTATATATTCAAAAAGTTACGAAAAAAACTTTCTTCAGGAATAGATAATATTCCTAATATTGTTTTGAAAAACATTCCCGATGAAATAATTTTGGAGTACTGCACTCTCTTTAATAATATGCTCAATAACTCCTACTTCCCTCGAGCATGGAAAATTGGGAAAGTTGTAATATTACCCAAAAAAGATAAAGATATAACTAATGTTAAGAATTTACGTGCAATTAGTTTATTGCCAAATATTAGTAAAGTTTTCGAAATTTGTATTAACAGGAATATTACGAAATTTTGCCAAGAGAATACATTAATTAATGAAAAACAATTCGGTTTTAAACACAAACATTCGACAATTCACGCAATTCACTTCCTTGTATCGAACATTAATTGGAATATGAATAAATCATTATGTACAGGGGCTTGCTTGGTTGACTTCGAGAAAGCCTTTGATAATATATGGATCCCGGGATTGATATATAAACTATTAAAATATAAGTTTCCCAATTATCTAATTTTTCTTATACATAATATGTTAAATAACAAATCCTTTTTTGTGTACAATAAGGAACAAATCAGTACAAACAAATATACTATTGTTAATGGTCTCCAACAGGGCACTGTAAATTCCCCAATACTTTTTAATATATTTATTTTCGATCTATTAGAAAAAATCGATAATATTATCGGTTTTGCTGATGATATAATTGTCTTTCATGCTGATGACAAGATTGAAAAAATTAATGATAAATTACAAATTTATTTCAACATAATGGAAAAATATGCCTCTGATTGGAAAATGAAAATTAATACCAACAAGTGCGAGACTATACTTTTCCGACCTCCAGTAGGAAAGTGTAACTACAACATTCGAACTAGATGGAAAAATTTTGGTATAAAATCAAATTCGGATATATGTATTCATAATAAAGAAGTAGTAAAATATTTGGGTATTCACCTTGATAAATTTTTATATTTCAATGTTCATGTAAACTTACAAGTCAGAAAAGCAAGAAATGCTTTTTTTATGTACAAAACACTCTTTTATTCAAAATACGTTAACGCAATGGTAAAGATAATTTTGTATCAATCTTTGATTCGGCCAATTTTGACATATGGTTGTCAAATATGGTTTAATATATCACCGTCATACATGGAAAAAATCAGAGTTTTAGAAAGAAAATGTCTACGAGCGTGCACAACACTTTATAGATCCCCCGAAAGTGAATATGTGAAATATATATCTAACGAAAAACTTTACAACGTCGCTAAGATAAGTAGGATTGACAATTTTATTATTCATCTAATACGTGATCATATAATCAAAAGCTCTCAATGTCAAGAAAATAATCTTATTATGGCGCCGTACTATGTTAATGAAGAATATATATACAAGACACTGCAGAGTGGATATGTACCACCTGAGGCCTTTATATATCTCGACAGTAAAGGATTTATCCAGAACCAAAGAGGCATTCCTATATTATACCATATATATAGAAGAGCCAATGACAAGACAATACACTGCAACGAACTAACAATCGACAATTGTAGATTCAGTACAAATATATATTCTAAGGATAAAAATATAATTCCGAACTTAAACAAAAAACGATATTGGTGGCTTAACTGATAACTTTTTTTTATCCCTTGACTATAATTTTATCATAACCTTTTTTTTTTGTAATACAGAAGTGCGGATTTTTTCAACATTTTTTTTTTCCATTACACAACATTATAATCATTGTACATATGTATATATTGCACATACATACAAAAGATATTTAATTAGAAAACATGTTGTAAAATTAATATATGTATATATAATATACTCGAGAGCCCGAATATGGGACTATGTATAATAAGTTATATTAACACTACTTGTTTATTTATAGTTTAAGTATACAAAAAATTTGTTTAAATAAACTTTGAAAAAAAAAAAAAAAAATCAATCATGCATCCCATATGCTTCTTTTTAGATAATCGAAAAATTTTTCATTTGGTATGTATATAATTCGTCTGTCGAATTATATGTTAAGTAAAACATGGGACTTTGAAATTAAAAAAAAACATTAAAAACAAACTTTATATTCACATAAAAGTTTAAATTATTCACATATGTAAATATCATTATATATCTAAAGACTTCAAAAATTAAAAAGTCTTTTTGCACACATATGTATAAAAGAAAATGATTTGCAAATAAGCATGAAAGTACCAAAAAGGGCATTTGGGCCACATTGTCATTTAACATACAATAGTCCCATCACTCGCATTGAAATGTCACGTAAAAACGTTGAGAAATTCTATTTTATACAGATTCTTCCGTCCCGTCAACGTGACATTTATTTTGGATAATCATTTGCATTGTTTTCATATGCTAGAAACCAACGTACGTTGCGTTACGTTACA
The DNA here is from genome assembly GCA_963576795.1 of Metopia argyrocephala. Classification (NCBI taxonomy): domain Eukaryota; kingdom Metazoa; phylum Arthropoda; class Insecta; order Diptera; family Sarcophagidae; genus Metopia; species Metopia argyrocephala. The sequence goes on from OY756208.1 coordinate 41,490,506, forward strand.
TCAACGTTCGGGTAATTCTACCTTTAGACTCAAAACTTAACTTTAATAATCATATTCCAATTATTAACAGAAAATCAGAGCTTAACATAGTTAACAAAAAACTTATAATCAAATCAATATTTCATCCTTTAATATTTAAGGATGGAGTTTTATTTTGAGCGAAAAAAGTAAAAATCATAAATAATGATTATTTTTGAGTTTTATTTCTTTGTCTCAAAAATAATGATTATATGTAGCTGATTTTTTATATTATTACTCACAAATAATCATTACCATTGAAGAAAACTTTAAAAATCAAAAATTTTAAAATTATGACGGATATGCAAAGGTTGTGAAAAAATAATGATAATGGTGTAATAAATGTGATCTAAGTGATCACTTCACAGAGGTCTTTGGACATGATAAAGCATAATCCTGCTGATTTTTAGCGTAGATTAATAACTCTTGATGAAACGTGGGTCCACCACTACACACCTGAAACCAAAAATCAATCGAAGCAATGTGTGGAAGCTGGTGGAAGTGCTCCGAAGAAGACGAAGACAGCGAAATCGGCTGGCAAGGTTATGGCCACTGTATTTTGGGATGCACACGGAATATTGCTCATCGATTCTCTTGAAAAGGGTTCCACAATCACAGAAGAGTAGTATCGTGCATTATTGGATCAATTGGTTGATGCAATCAAAGAAAAACGACCACATTTAAACAAGAAAAAAGTGCTCTTTCTTCAAGACAACGAACCGGTTCACACAGCATTAGATACGATGCTAAAACTACGAGAAATCCACTTCGAATTGGTTGATCATCCACCGTATAGTCCAGATTTAGCCCCTAGTGAGTTTTTCCTGTTTCCAAACTTGAAAAAATGGCTTGCAGGAAAAAGATTAATCTCAAACGAAGAAGTGATTACCGAAACTAATGCGTATTTTAAGGAGTTCCCAAAATCGTATTATTCAGATGGTATAAAAAAGTTGGAAAATCGTCTTACTAAGTGTATTGAGCTAAAAGGAGACTATGTTGAGAAATTAATGGTTTTTAAAAAAAAAATGTTTTTTCCCCACTTAGGTAGCTTCAATATCAATCCGCCCTCGTAGTTCCTAAACTCTTCACAACTAACAGTCAAATGTACATAAATATGTATATAATATTATCAAATAAATAAATAAAATAAATAAAAAAGGATAATTTTCTTACCTGGAGATCACACCAGTTTTTAACCGAAATGTTTATAAAATCGAAATAGATTTTTTTTATTTCTTTATTAATTCTCCATTAATTCAGCGTGCAGTTACAATAAACTTATAAAGGCAGCATAAATTTATACCCACATTTGGCGAAAATAGTAAACAGTATAAATATCGGTGCAGAATTCAATCGAACTGCCGTAAGTCAATTAACTCAATGATAGGCAGTTTTATTGAAATATGGATTCAATGTGTCTAGTCAAACATATCATGGTCATTTCAATTCCTCTTGTCATAAATATAGAAGCTTTTGAGATAAATTTTTTCCATATTAAATAAAGTTTTATTTTCATGCCCTAAATAAAATCGTATCTACCAATCAGGAAATTAATTTTAATTTCAAGACAGAGAGCAGATTTTTTTTTTAACCAACAGTTCAATTTTTTCCAATTAAGAATTCAATTCATTCATTATCAGCAGCACAGTGTTCATATTTAAGAAAAAGGAAAAAAATGGTCCATCCAGCAGTTTAAGTCAAGTTTACTTTTATTACGTTTACTCCCCAATTGTCAATTAAAATATATGTCAAACAAACAATTTCATATATTATTTTCTTTTTTTCTTGACCATAAATATTTGGGTCAATGGCTGCTGCCACTGTAAAATAATAGACGAATAACACAGACTATTTAATACGCTATACAATAATGTAATCTTAAAGTACTCCTTCTACACCAAATACTTAAATTAAATTTCTAATGAATAATATAGGAGACATGGACAAATTTTAACCAAATTCAATACAACGACAGGTCAGATATTTTATAAACTTTCTATTAAATAAAAACATTAGCTTTCAATTAAAAAATAATGCTTAAAAACTCTGCATACGAGTATATGTATTTTGAACAGAGCTTGATACAAATATAAACTAATGTTATCTAAATTGTAGCACTAAAATGTAATTTGAACAAATTTTTACCTATTATGTTTAAGGGTGTCATTTAAGTTTTGAAGCATTTTTAAGGGTTTACCGTGGCAGACTGAAATTCCAATTAACGAAAAAAAACTTTTTAACTTTTAGTAATGGATAGTTTCTACTCATATGGCAAACTTTTACCACGAAACTTAACAACTTTCGAGTTAATGTGAAGAATGTAAACGAGTCAGAATGAGGTAGCAAGAAAACAATATTCAATTGGCATCCGTGCTTACGGTTATGGCTACAGTGTTAAGCCAAGTTACGAATAATCAAATACATTGCTACCAGTAAAGTTGGTTCGAAAAGTTGTTTTACTATATCGTCGTTTGGAAGTTTAAGTGCTCTATCCGCCATTTTATACATTTCAAGTTAATGATGCCACTTTAGGTTTTCGACCACAAATTTTGCAAATCTGCAGTCCGTTTCCGGCTATCTCGTCCAGTTTCGTAGATAAATAGTATCTGCTTTTTCTATATATGTATATAGAAATAGATTTTCTAAAAACGCATTTTTAGCACATAGATCACTAAATTCCCGCACGACGATATATGTTTATGGCTCGGCTAAATGAAATTAGAGGTTTTTGGTATAGGAGCATTATCCTGTTTAGATGAAAAAGCAGTCCTATGATGGTAAAGAAGATACCACAAAACCACTGCAGTATTCAACAGTAAGATGCATTAGTACTGACAATATATCGTCGCAAGAATTAAAGAACGCTTTAACTGACAAAAAATCGATAATACGTTTTTTGCATCATTTTTATCAGAAAAAAATACGCGTCGATTGGTCTCAGATTTCTACGATAAAAATAAATTCACTTACGCCGTTTGCGTTTTGAAAAATACCAGTGTATTTGTTCTACCTTCAAACAGGTTTTTTGGCTCTGGTGAACATTTAAGGTTTTGTCAGTTACAGCGTTCTTTAATTCCATCGAAGATATGAATAATGAACTATACCATTGACATTGGCATAAATAAACGTATTAAAATTTGTTGAGTTATGTCTTAATAATGTATCAAAGGGGTCCCAACAAAAAACTCATGTGAGAATGATTCTATTGATGGCACGTGTAGTGTGAAACTACCGAATCTTGGATAGAAAGACCAATCCACACAGCACATGTTCAATATTGGTGACAAAGAAATTAAAAAGAAAGTGCAAAACATCAAAGATCGGTAACAAACATAAGACTCGGTAATTGAGTACTACAGTTCATAATAATTGGCCACCTAAATAAAGGGTAGTTTACACTGTACGATTTTACATACATAACACCCGAGAAGAAACAATATCAAATTCGATATGATTTTCAAAAATGAGAATAAATATCGTACAACAAAGTTGAATTGGTAAAACAAAACAAAAAAAAAACACATTTTAACACTCAGGAGCGAACTTGTGTCATTCGATTGCATAAGTGATTATGAAATGATCATTTGAATTAAGATTGGGTCTTAGAATATTACTATTATACTACTCGTATATTACAAATGTCAAAACCTACAAATTCTGTAGTCGAATATTTAAAATTTATAAAGTTCATTTACAAAATACATATGGTACATGTGGGCGCTTGAGCGTCTAAGTGTAAACGACTATACAAAAAAAAAAAAAAACAAAATTGAGCGGCACTGCTGTATAATTATGCCTTACAAAGAAATCTGCTTTAAAATTATTCATTAATCGTTTCTGCTATGATTGATTTTTGTTTTTATTACTTATTATGTTAATGTTGTTGTTGCTATAGTTGGCATTACTGTGTCATTTTTAAAATTCTTATTGAACATCCAGGAAGTGTTATAGCATTTAACTGTCATAATATATATTAGATGTAGTAGCTTTTTGTATGTCTGTATCACACGAGTGCTACTACTTAGTATGCTGCTTTGTTAATTATTATTTTAGTTAAAGATGTTCGTTTAGTTCTACTCTACTTATGTTTATCTGACAGCATAAAAGTAACAACAATAATAACAACATTAATAAAAACAATATGCAAATGTAATTGAAGACGTGATTGTAAATTTAATACAGTGAGAAAACTACAATAATTGTAAAGCTGTTGACTAAAAAATACCCTATTTTTTAGAGCACTTTTTGACGTACTTATAAAGATCGTTCTAGCGACTTAAATAAAGATTTTATACATTTATCTCAATCTTATGTATTATTTTAGTCAAATCCGAAAGCTCTAAACTAATCACCCATTAATTTGAATACTATGTAATTAGAACAATTTATGCAAATAAATGTATGTCGCGACATACAAATTTAAAGAAGTAAAACGTAAAAAAAAGTTTCTTATATAAATAAAAGTACGAGTATGACACATACTTTAGTCTCATGAATAAATATCTAAAATATGTTTCAAATAGTGTGTAAAATAATTTACAAAAATCATTTATTACCCATAAAATTTTCCATTTTCTTGAAGTACATATGACGTTCAGAAAGAAAAAAAAAAAGAAAAAAACTGGTTAACAACTCATGTGTGCTGAAATATTTGTATACGCCTAGAAACAGGTACATACTCGTATAACTTCGAAGTTTATAACTTTATTATGAAGTTTTTACAACATTTCATGTTAATGACTATTAAACGTGGTCTATATTAGAATTTCACAATTTTCGCTTACTAATGAGCGTAGTTGTACACAACTTGACTTTGCCCCCATAATAAAAATTACTTGAATGCATTTAAATGAAGTACAAACAAAAATGAATTTAACATTTCAAAAGAAATAAAGAAAGATATGAGGAAAAAAAAAAACAAAAAATCTCGAATATTTTTTTTTCTAATTCAAGCAGCAGTAAAATATTATTTATCTTATGCCATTGAGATTATGATTTAAAGAAAAATATATAAAAATAAAAAATAAAATTACCAACACTTTCTGTTGACTATACAACAGTCACGATAGTACACAGTACCACTATTTTTTAGTTGCTGTTACTATGAACTGCCTCCCATATTGGTTGATGTGTCTCCGTTAGAATTTGTTTTCCAAACAATATTTTTAATAATAAGAAATCACTACTCACTGTAGAAAGAGAGCCCTTATAGAGGTTTCTTTTTTTTAAGTTATAAATAATAATATAAATAAAGGGTATATTCTCTAAAAAGGTAAGTTTGAAGTCTATTGTTAATGTACTTACAATGCTGTTCGAAACCTAAGCATCTTTTCCACATACAGACGTCTTTCTTATAGGCTCATAAATTGAAAAAAACATTATAGATCTTAATAATTTTTAATTCTACACTATGCTCTTACTCTCCAATAATAGCAACAATAACTTATGGAAATTTATTTTCCCCAAAAAATTTAGAACACAAAAAGAAAATTTATTTCTTAAAGAAGAATCACTAGATTGCCACAATTATTTTCATTTTTTTATTCATTCATAAGGACACATTCTTGAATATATATTAGCCATCTGCACAGAAAATTTGCTTTATTTCAGTTTGCACAGATTGAATCGTGAGTACCCTTATTGTTTGACATGGTTTGCTATGTTTGCAACACTGCCAAGGGCGTTGCAACAAATAGTGATTACCGCTGTAAATTGATGATTTTTCTGAAAGCAACATATCGTCGGTTTACAGGTAAAACTCACTAAGTGCTAAGTGGTCTGACTACACTTAGTGAGTTTTACTTGTCAACCGACGATATCGAAATCAACATACATACAACCCCGAGATATGTCTTCTTAAACAGAAATTGACATTGAAAACTTTGTAAACGAAAGTAATAGCGACCAAGATAAAGATTTTCATATACCCAGTGAAACGTATAAAGTTTTTAATATAACAAATTTTTATACCGGGGTACGACCAGGAAAAAAAATCAAATTAAAAATGATTTAAAATATAAAGTATTATTTTCGCCACTACGTGAATTTCTTGCCACTGCTCCCGGTAATGTGCCTTATGAATAATTTTATAGTGAAACTGTGTTAAGCTATGCTTGCACAAAAATTAAAAGTGATAAAGCATGAAAACCTATGTGTATAAAATATAAAGTGGCTTAATTATATATGGTACGACTATTAGCTTGCGCATTCGATTTCGCAAAAACTTCAATTTTCCATAAGCTAAACTGACGTTCGCAATATCCCTACTTTGATTTTTGAATGATTTCAGTGCAGTTTATTAAATTTTATTCCAATTACAAAAAACAAGAGTACTTCCCTTGAATATCTTTATTGTTAAAAAACTCGTATAAACATGTTTTTAAAATTGAAAAAATTGCCTTCCACATTAAAAAATAAACCAACGACCTACCATGTAAGTTAGGCTCCCTAACTTTAGCTGTTTGACCATATTCATATAATAATGAAATTTACAAAAGAAAAATTACTCCAAATGGATCTCTCTATCAAAACCTAAATTTCTTATCTTTATCTTTATGTTCTTTTTTCTTAATTAAGGTGTTAATTACGCTGTTGTTTACTTCTTCTTTAGCTTTAGCGTCAGTTATTTATCTGGAGCAAATTTTGTAAGAATGTGAATGAATTAAACTAACTTTTCTTATATTTTTCTGCTTTTCTTTTGAATATTTTTTTATCTCATTGTCTGCAATAAAACAATTAAAAACAATTGAAATATTTTAACTGATATTGAACTTACGAAATAAAAAACAAAATCTTAAAAAAGTTTATTTGTTTTGAATCTCATGGAATTTTTTTTAGCACATAAAAATTATTCCAAAATTATGCTTTTAAAAGAGAAAAAATTAAATGTTTAATTGGCTCCTTAAAGAAATACAATTGGGGTATTCACAAAGAGTGCTTTTGTGTCTTCTGCCCACTTTTAAAGTTCGTATTTAATGGAATTGCAATTTAATCGCTATTAAAATACAACTTTGAGTTTTTCAGTACAAAATTAAATCAAGCTTAAATGCAATTGAAGTGGCCAACCATGTCCATTAAAGCTTCATTTAGGTTTTTTATAAAATAAATGGCCGGGAAAGTATTCTACTTTGTTTTGCCTCCATTTTGTTAAACATTAGTCTTGACAGTTCATATTTGTCAGTCCGGAAGTAGAGACGTGGCAGATTTATTATGGAAAAATATTCTGTAATAGTTAAAACATTTTATCACAATCAATCATTGATTACTGTGACGATGAGAAAGACGCACTATTATCGTGTAGTGAATGAAAACTGAAAACAACTGTATGCTTTCGGTGTGACATGTAGTTCCAACAAGACGGTGCCACATTGCATACAGCCAGTATTTTTTTTTATTTGAGACCAATACTCAGGGGTAAACCCCTACTGCATGCTGTGTATTGTATTGGAATTTTGGAAAGGACTGTACATATATTATTATTAATTATTTTATTATTGTTAAGCGCTTTAAAAAAAAAAAATATGAAACAATTATTTCTTTCGGCGACTACCTCTCAGCAGTCTTCTGGCAAAAGCTCTGGGAGTAATTAATTGCCATGAAAAAGCTTCTCAAATCTGTCGTTCGGAGTCGACTTTAAACTGTAGGTCCCGGTACTCATGGGAAAAAATTAACACACACAACATGAGTGCTGCGAGAAGCTAGGCCGTAATCCTGACACAGGGTTGTAATGGCCAGTTATGTATGTATGTAAGCGCTTTAGGAATGAGACGAATTGCTGAGAGTTGATCATTCAAAGGCCAGTGTTATATCTTCACCTTTGAATGATCAACAGCAATTGCCTCATCGTTGAATGTTGATTGTGTGGTGAGGGTACCTTCGCTAAGTAGGTTTAGCTGTTATGTGCTACTTTCCAAAAGGTGGAATAGAGTGGAATGTCGGGGAGCGGTTTCTTTGTAGATGGTCTTCCTGGAGGGGGGGGGGGGGGGTGAACCTCTTACTTTTAAATTATAATTTTGAAAAAACCGCAGACTAACTTTTTCATTTTTCACCTCATCTGGGATTTGAACCTGGGTCATTTGACATTTTGTTTTTGTACGAGCGCTCTAACCAATATACCACAAGGGAATTACTGCAAAACTTCTTTCCACAACAAGTTATTTTAAGGAAAGGTGATGTTAATTTGACTCCACTGACGTCTGATTTGACTCCTTCGGACTTCTTTATATGGTGATATATGAAAAGCAAGGTTTATGTAAACAAATCAGAAACGCTAGAGCAACTCAAATAAATTATTCATGTGCGTGAGGCTAACAGAGGTGAACATTTATCTAATATTCTATTCCATACATAATTGCCGACATTAAATTAAATATTTATCAATACAAGTTCCATTCCCTTTCATTTAAACAAAAATTATAAACGAACAAAGTAGTAAACCTTCCCGGTGGACACCCTGTATTAATCAATAGAATTTAATTTTTTAACTACAATTCATTAATAATACTTTTATTTTATTTCTGGTAGTCTAGCAAAGTTGTTCTACCATTTTCCAAAAATAACTTCATTTATGATCGAAAATATAGGTCAATTGTAGTTTTTTTTAACTTCCGGTTTACGAAGCGAGGTTTAAAGTTTATATAGTATTCCTTGAAATTTATTTAGCAATACATTTTTAACAATTTCTATAACGTGGCCACAAATATTAAGGGTTTTTATCAGTTTACTTATTTTGAAAATTGAACCAAAAATTATAGGGTAACTTGAAAAAGAAATTTCAGGTAACAGAGAGAGCATTTGTGTAAAAGTTGTCACTTAATAATTAGAGTAAATAATTTATTTGTACTGAAATTAGCAAAAAAAGAAACCTAAAAATTGGACTCTTGGATTATTCGAATATGTAAAATATTCGAAACTAGAAGACAATTGACATGCGAGTGCTTAAATATATTAGGAAACTTCAATACCGTAACATTTTGAGTGCAGTGGACTATTAAGTTAAATGAGAGAAAATTTGTCCTTTATTGGCTCCAAGCCATTCCTTAAACATCTTAAGTCACTTGAAGAAAAAAAATTTGCTTATTCCAGAATTAATGAAGCAGCCCGGCATCAGACCAATTCAATATGAATTGTAAAATTTCCAAATTTGGTATTCCATAATTAGTATGGTGTGGGGTGGTGTGGTGTAGTGTTCCTGTATTAGTAACCTAATAACACTATGAGACAAATGAAGACTTTTGGAAGAATGCACGTACTCCACAGTCCCAGCAGAAAATAGTTCTTACCAGTAAGTTATTTTGTAAGGGAGAAATTGTAAACAATTACTTACTCTTGCGCATCAATAATGCATGATTTTATATGAAATGAGCCGCTTAAATGCATTGCAAATTTATGCCAACCAGTAAGCAAATAGTACAAAAAATCAAATATAATACCTTATCTGGTAGCATATTTGGAAGCTTTAATGTATAAAAAACAATATAATTGCTTCCATCCCATCAGAAAATTTTTCAAATTTGGAAGCAATAAATGAAATTGTAAGCAATAATGGAAGCATTATATTGTTTATTCATACCTTAAAGCTTCCAAAATGCTATAGGATAAGGTATTATTTTTGATTTTGATAACTCAAACTTAAAGATACTGCTTAACTATGTTTTGCAATAATGTAGTGAAGACTTTACTGAACAAATTTTAAAATATTTTTTGTGCAAAAAGTAATTTTTTAGCATAATTTACAGGGACTAGTAATTTTTCACTAACAATATATGACATTTTTTTCATTGTTGCACTGTATAATTGGACCAGTAACCGTTAGATTTAATTTAGATTGAGTGGTTTCAGATTTACAGAAATGCATAAGAAGTAAGATATATACGCCAAGCACAGGTCATCATTGAAAAATACCTTTTTTTTAAAGGGTTAGCGTAGTTTTATTGTTCTAAAGGATTACAAATAAAACTTGATATATCAGCTTAAGAAACAAAATATTTTTCTTGTATACTTCTATATTGGCCCACCGTTCATTCCAACGATTCTATTATTCTTTTCATGGGAGAATAAGCAACAGGTATGACTTCGCATTGTTTTTTTTTTTTTTTTTTTGCATTTATTATATTTAACAGAAAAAAGATTACGATCACATTTGGAATCAAAATTGTTGTAATTTTTCTGTTCACATTATGAACTTGTTTCAATGACATTCATTTTGTGGAGTTACTTGCATATGTAATTTTGAATGTCACTTGTATTGTTGCAAGTTGTACAAACAAAAATACAAATTTTCACCAACAATTTGTGAGCAAAGTGTATAAATCTTAAATTATTATGAAAACATGATCAAATTATTATGGACAAACAAAAAATCATGTAATATTTTCTTATCATTTACATTTTTGTTTTTTCTAATCACAAAAAATTATTATAGATTTAAGAATTAAAATTATGGCAAAAGTGAGTATTAAACTGTTTTAAGTCTGAGGTCTGTTCTATAGTAGAACTGTTTCTAAAAGTATGCATCTGTAAAAAGATCAATACTCATAATACCAGTGTCAAAAAGGGTCATGATCATTATACTGTTAGTTGGCACTTAAAAATCAACTTGCCTCGGTGTTAAAGGAGCAATGCTTACATGCTTCTCCCAAGCTCTCAATGTAGCATCTACTACCAATTGACTTATTTATTCTTGCTATAGTCATATGTAAGACAGAAAGAAAGTATCATTTTCTGGAGTATGTCAACTACAGCTCTCTTTAACTCAACTTTAATAATCGACATAAAGCCGATATATTCGGTGATTTCAATATCAGACTTTGGTATTGAATTCACTATTTTCTCCGCCAAAGGCAACTTCAAAACCTACAATCGGCCAGTCTTAACAGTCTCCACACTAAAATTTGGACTATTAAGAAAGTTTGCACAGTACTATTTCTCAACAGAGTTAGAGATTAAAGCATATAAAACTGTCTCTCCGTTGTACGAGTAGAGGAAATGTAAAATTGAATTGAATACTATAAAAAATCTTGTCTAAAACAATTCCAATTTGATTTTCATGACATCGAAATTTCTGTGCAAACACCTGATAAGGTAGTTCACACGAGATCTGCCACAAATTGGTTTTATCCTCAGATAGGTTCTATTAAAATGTTAAACCGGGAACAATGCATCAAAAAGGTAAATTACAACCGGAAAGCTACTGATTTCTGCACAAATTCAAAGCAATTATATCGCGCTTGTAATAGTTCATAGACCACGAAAAAAGGATTGCACACATTTTAAATTCTAAAAATACTTCCGTACTAAAGTCGAAATCATGTTTAGGTCGGCTGAAAAATCATTCTCCTTTAATTGAGAAATCATTTTGTTCTAAAAACGGAATTTTTTCCTTAGTTTTGTTTGTAAACAAATTGACAGATATTTTTGGCAGTGAATAACTACTTTGCACTTTCAAAATGATATTACATACTTTATAAATGAATTCGTCTTGAATTGTACTCGTATATTTTCGCAGTTGAATAAATAGTAATAACAGATAAATTAATTATCAACTCTAAATACACAAACGCACTCATAAGCACTTAATCTAAAGATTTAACGGTTTATTTAGAATACTTGTTTTCATAAAAATTTTAAAATGTAAACAAACTTTACTTTACGAGGAATACTATAAACAGATAAAATAAACAAAGAAAATAGTAAACAAGAGAGAGAATAAAATTTATATTATTTTGAATTGTAATAAAAAGAAAATTGAAGAGAGAAAGTTTTTAATGAAAATCATATGTTTATTCTTTTGTTTCATATATGTAGATATACGAGTACATACAAACATATGTATGGCAAGTATTTTTAGCTTTTTTCTTATTCTAAATAATAATATGGCAGCTGCTGCGACCAAAAAGAATGAGAATTTATTATCAACTGAAAGGCAGGTATTGCTTTTGTTGCCTACTTTTATTTTGTGAACTCTACACATCATAGTTCGTACATAGGTTTTGTGTTTACAGATTGTGGTCAATTGAGGGGAACACATAGAAATATTACAGCCTACCAAATAAAAATTTACTGGTATAATCTCGAGACCACTTACCAAATATTTTAAACAGCGGCATCACTTTAGAAATGATCTATTTCTCGATTTAATTGGTCTAAAGCTAAGATATTTAAACGAATTGGTGCATCATGTTTTTCATACATACATATATAATAATTGATCTTACCTGATCTTAATAAAATTGAGATCTCGTTTTTCTTAACTCAACTTAAACTTGACTTTACATACATAATTGGCCACTACAACCCTGTTTCAGGGTTACGGCCTAGCTTCTCGCAGCACCAATATTGTGTGTGTTAATTTTTATCCATGAGTACCGAGACCTACAGATTAAAGTCGAATCCGAATCCGACAGACTTGAGAAGCTTGTTCATGGAAATCAGTTAACTTCAGAGCTTTTGCCAGAAGACCGCTAAGAATTAGTCGCCGACAAAAATATTTTTTTTTATATTTCTTTTTTTTTTTAAATGTAAAGGCTGGGTTTTGAACCCGGAGCTTTTGTAAGTAAGCCAACACAATAAGCACTAGACCATGGCGACTACTTCGTTTTATAATTGATAATAAAAAAAAGAAAATTCCAAGTACTGTAGGTTTTCATTGATTACACTGGTAATCAAGGCCAGAAAAGTAGCCAATAATAGGAAAAAAATTAAAGGTAACAAGAGTTGTGTTGAGCAGTGTTATGCTATATGTATCAGGCCAACAATATACACACAGGGTGGGAAAATTTGAAGTTAGGAAGTAAGTCGGTTGTCAAATTATGAAATGTTAAGAATTGAGTTGTCAACCTTTAACATTTATTTAGTAAAATGATGAGAAATTTAAACCATGGAACGCTACACTACCATTGTTTGCGTCAAACGTTTTACTGTTTGAAAAACTGTACGAAAACAACATATTTTTAAACAAAATCATCGATTTGACGATGTCAATTGGCCGCCTCATGCTCTTGATTTTAAGGATGAAACTCGGCGCTGCGAATTGCGAAGCTTTTTTGAAAAAGTGGTTTAAAATTTTGCGAAAAAAACGAAGGTCTGCCGACATGCTAGAGGTGGTCATTTGCCAGACTTACATATATTCCGTAATTAATTCTCATATTTTTACTTTACATTGGTATCAATTAAATTGAATTTGTTTAAAAAAATATGTGTTTTTAAGCCAATTTACTTCCTAACCTCAAATTTTCCCCACTCTTTACACAGGTGTTTCTAAAAAAAAACATTTATCCGATAAGCTTTTCAAAATTCTAAAACAAAGGCAACACTGCAATTTAACAGGTATAAAATAATAAATATAAAATTTGTACAATCAAGAAAGGAACTCGACTGTTTTGGCTCCAGGGAACGACATCGGTTTGGTTTTGCATATGATCAGTTCAAGTTATTTTAATATAGTATAAGTATACCATATCCTAGAACTAGCAAAGGGCAGTAAGTGTTGGAATTGTGAAACGTTAACAAATTATGTATATTTCACTGAGGAATAAAAACAAGTAAAGAAAGTCTAAGGTGATGTTAGAAAGAACTTAACACCAACAGTGGGAGTTTGCTAAGTAAAAAAAAAAAAATTACACAAATAAAAATGAGGTCTAGATATCTAACATCTAACAATCTGGCAAATTGGATTAAGCTGTAGGTTATCTAATAGTCGTTTATGACCAGCCATAATGTTATCACTTATTTTTCTACCAAGTTCTACTGCACATCATCACGAGACGTACAGCATGATAATGTATACGCCATATAGTAAATAATAATAAAATAGACCTACAACTAAGACGCTTATGTCTACGTCAGCTGCTTTAACCGTAAACTACATTGCTAAACGTACTAGCAGCAGCAGCCATAACAACAACAATGAAATACTAAAAAATACACAAAATTGCTGATCAAGTATATTGAAATACATTAGTTTAGATTTAACACTGCTTGACAGCAGAGCACGTCGTTATCGTCGTAGTAGATTCAGTGTTTTTGCGAAATTTTTTTTTTTTTCAAAAATTCTTTTTACGGTCGTGAATTACAAAAAACCATTTTGATTTCTAAAACAAAGCGTTAGTAGAACTGTTTTAATTACTTTTAATAATTTTTTAAAAGTATTTAAAATAAATAATTTAATTTTTATGAAGAGTGTTCAGAAATAAATTAAGTTAAGCCGGTATTTTTATGTTGGTGAGAAGTTGTATTTTGGATGATCATTTTGAAGTGTATTGAAAGATATAAGATGGTACGAAAACGTTTTTAAAAATACAACAAATTTTTAGGTACAAATAAATTAAAAACAAAAGAAAATTAAAACAACCATTTTAAAAGTAATTGTTTTCGTTTTAAGCGAAAATTAACACATCACTTCAGGAAAAAAAAACTTCTTTAGTACAGTGTACCAAAACAACAATAATTAAAGAAAAGCCTCTAAACCGCATACAGTCAATGAAATTTAAATACAAGCAGAAAAGATTTATAACAAATGTTCGCACAAAATAATTTTAAATGAAAAAGTCTAATTGAAACCAGAAAATAAAATTTTTTTATAATATTTCTGAAACACTTTTTTGTTAAACCAAATTACCTACATAACTGGCCTTTACAACCCTCTTTCAGAGTTACGCTCTAGGGTCGTTAAATGACTAGGTAACCGATAGTATGCAATTGGGCCATCAAATATTATTATTTGTTCAGTAATCCCTAGTCGAGACATCTTATTGCCTGTCTCGTCATCCTCTGGGTATGTTCACTATTATTCCTTCATTTAAAAAAATTAAATCCCAATTATACCGGATGTACTGTACTATAAAGCGAAAACGGGAGATTTTGGAATCGAATAAAATTTTAAATAACCATCGTTTTTTTTCAAAACTTTAAAGTGATTGGCTCAATTAAGTTTTATTTGACTTTGAAAAAACATTAGATTTTTGTAAAACTGCCAGATTATTTATCTTTTCCGTCTGCATTAGACCTATATTTTTGACCAATCATTGCTTGACACAAATATGTTTTAACAAAACCGTAGAGCAAAAATTAAAATATTAAGAGTGTTTCGCATAATATTAAGAATTTTATTATTAAATTCTCTTTCAGAATATTCGAACTTATGTATAAACAAACGTTCAAAGTATTCAATAACTTGCTGATCCTACTTTTAACTTCATCGCTTCCTTCAATATATTAGGCATTAAAATGATCAACTTCGTCGAAAATTCTGTCAAAATTTTCCGCCATTCTGCCATTAAAATTGATATAAAAGAAAAAAAGTATGTCCACAAATGCTTAATCATGTTAAGGTCATGGAATTGAGGCTTAGGATAGTTTTCACAACAAAAGCTGTAAGCGGCGTCTTGATTTCGTTTTTAAATGTTTGACAGGAGGAACTCCTCTTTTTTAAATATTGGAAAAAAAAAAGAATTCGTTATTCTTTCATCTAACTTTAAATTGTTAAAACCATGGAAAATTGTTAAAATTATTTCAAAATTTGTAATTGTGCCTAAAACTTTTGTGGGATAGTGTACCTTTTTTATTTTATGTATTATTTTTCATTCATACTCCACAGTACTGGCTTCAAATAGCAAACAAATTAAAAGCAAAGTAAAGCAGTAGAATAACTGAATAACACAGCAATAAAAGAATAAAAACAAATACAGAAATGAACAACTTTGGTTAAAAGTGTGATCAAGTTTATAACAACAAAAAAAAAACTAACAACAAATAAAACATAAGAACGAGAACAAAATTACAACAACAAAAAAAGCGGTTAAGGAAGAATAACTGAATGACTTGCTAGTTTACCACTAAATACAGTTTATTGGCCTTGACAACTTTACCACTTTTAAAATACGAAACAATAAACAAGAAATAATAATTTCAAATAAAACTAGATAAAAAGAAGAACAAGACAAAGAAGAGTTAAAAATAATATTAAAAAAAAAGAAAAATTGAAACAGAAATTTAATACTCCCAACGTTTGTTTGTTCACTGACTTGGAAACTGTGGTAAAAACAACGGCTAAAAATCAGCAGCAACACAGTGTAATGAAAAAGAAAACGTTAATTTTAAAAATCAAACGAAACATACGGCGTTATCGTTTGAGTTTAATTGAATTCAATGAAAATAAATTTATTTTGGAAAAAATTAAAAAAAAATAGTAAAAAGTAATAGAAAAAAACATAAACCTACAGAAATAAATAATTTTTATGGACTGTCTCCACGTCAGATTTTGACCTAAAAACATAAACATTAAACCACCAACCTACCACACAAACATCCGAAATGTAAATACAAATGGCAAAAACAATGACAAAACTGGCATACATACATGCTCAAAATAAATGCAAATAAAACAAAAACCTATAAAGTGCAATATAGCACCAGAGAGAATCATCAACTTTTTTTTTGTATTTTTCTAAAGAAAAATCACACAAACATCACACACTCAAACAAAATCAAAGGAAAACAAACCATAAATAAAGTAATCATATGAACTATAACAACAACAAAAAAAACTAGAAATACATACAAACGAATGACAACAAAAATAGTATCACATAAAAATAGAAATAGAAATAAATACAACCAATTACGAAATTAAAACAAAAAAAAAACATTTTCAGCGAAAACCGAAATACGCAACTTATTTGTTTTTCTTTTTTTTTTTTAACAAAAAAAAAAATACAAAAGATAAGAACAAAATATTTAAAGAATTATTTTTAAATCAATAAAGATCAAAGATCTTTCACTGACTGACAAACAAAAACATAAAAACGAAAAAAAAACGAAAATTCAAAACAAAAATAAATAAATAATAATAATTAAAGCAGAAAATATTACAAACAATAGCAAAATTGGAAAAAAGTGTGGCAACCATCTCCTGTAAACCATTCCAAAAGAAATTTATAACAAAACGTACATCCGTACATACATGCAAACAAAAGAGAAGCTTTTTTGTCGAGAGAAACGTTAATTTAATGCAAAATATTACATCTTTTTCCTTGAAAGCATTTTATAAAGAAAAGCAGGCTGCCATAAGCGAAGTAAGTATAATTTTGTTTCTTTATTTTTTATACTCCCATAGGTACATAGATATGTAGGTACTAAAGTACCATTTTTAAAAAACCCAAACACAGTGTCATGCCATGTCATGTAAAGTCATCATGTTATTCCAAATCGGTCTATGAATTTTTTTTGTGCATAATGTTTTTAAAACTGTTGTATAAATATTCGCTATATCAGTCAGAGTTACAGGGTATATGTATTTATTTATGCAAATGGAGTTTGTAAAGCTATTTAAGTATACAATGTTAATCTGCTAGCGTTAACTTCAGCAAAGGTAAAAAATTGAGGAATATAAATTTACGGTTTTCTAGATTTTAATTAAAAAAATAAGAGGTTCCCCTCTCCAAGAAGTCCCCCTGACATATCAGTCTATTCCACCCGCCATCTAAAAATTAACGATAAGGATAAAAAGCGCCATCTATTGGGAAGATACCAGTTCAGAGTCCAGATGCAGCGACAGATGGGGCAAGTGCTGTCGATCATTCAAAGGTGAAGGTATAACATTGGGCTTTAAGTGATCAAATTGGCAGCAACTTATCACCGTCGTATTTTTAAGACGCCTTAAAAACAAACAAAAAACAATCCAATAGTCGGTCAATTCCAATACAATGCACACATGAGTAGGGGTTTAAAATCCTGAGTATTGGTCTCAGATAAAAAAACGGCAAAAATAATAGTCCAGAATCTAAGTAGATCAGTTTTCATATTAAATACAATTTTTTTATTTTTATCGATACTATTCTGCTACTCTTCTACATATTTTCTGACGAAGCTACACAAGGAATACTCAAAAATCCACATAAAAGATTTTTATTTGAAAAAGAGCTCTTAAGCTTGAACAATTATTTAAATTTAATTAATAAAAATACATAAACCAATGGTCCAACAAACTGTATTATTCGTTATCGAACGATTTTGGTCGAAATTATGGCATTTGGTAATCTTAATTATTCCGATTCCATACGAAAGTTTATACAAACACGAGTGAGACGATTTAGCGGCAGAATAATAAAATGTTTTTGATAATAAAAACAAATTATTTCTACCATAACCCTTTTTTTATTTTATAAAAATATATTTTAAACCAAATTTCATTTTCTTTAAACAATTTTATTGATGATGCTTTTATTTTATTTTACTTTTTTATTTATTTTTTAACAAACTTTGCTACTGAGTTTGCTGTCAAATTTTTTTTATATAAAAACATTATTAATAGTGGCTGTAAGGTAGTGGTAACAATTTAGAATTAATATTTTGACAAATGCGAGTTGTATTGCAATTATATTATAAGTTTCGTTTTTTTCTTTTTTTTTTTTTGGATTTCTGATTTTTTTATTTTGTTGAAAATTTACTGCTTAATATTTTTTTTTTATTTTTTACGTTTGAGGAAGTACTTATTTAATAAGAATTTATTAACAAAGAATATAAATTAGCTGTTGAAAATAAATAAATGAGACTTTTAAAAAACGTGTCTAAATATTAAAACAAAAATAAAAAAAAAACAATTTTTTTAATTTATCATAACTATTGTTTTATTTATAATATATGTACATATGCATGACTGTATGTATGTATCGCAAAAAAGTTTTTTTTCCAGCCTTTTTGTTATATTTCTTAAGGGGATTATTTTAAACAAAAAGCAAAAAATTCGTCTTAAATACTTTGTGTAATAAAAAATATATATTTTTTTAATATACTATGTATGTATGTATATGTTTGTATGTATATCATAGAGTAGAAATTTACGCAGAAATTGTTTTATCGTAGAGTAGTTTTTCCCCTTGACATAGAAATATGGGCTGGTATTTTATTTTCTGATTATTTAAATTATATTTAAACAAAAATGCAACAAAATTAATAAATTAATTACTCTTAATTGCTAAAAATATTTTATTGTGACAGCTTTCGTAGAATTTATTTTCTATTTGGAAAGTATTTTTCTCTCACGAGAATACTTATGTGTGCATAATATTTTAATTTTAGGAAATATTCAACACAATCAAGCAAATAGTATATAATTTTTTCATTATTCGACTAACAAACAAGCGATCATTGAGTATTCGAATAAAAAAGTGATTGATGCTTCTTTTATGCCAAAAGCCTAAAAAATATTTTTAAATTTTGTTTCAGGGTGCTACATATGTAAATATATATAATATAAATGCCTTATAAGCAATTATCTCAAATCTCAAATACTGAAACTATTCGTATCTTGTCTAGTCTGAGGACAAATTATGACATTCGATATCGTACGAAATTTCTAGAAATTCTATGAAATCTTACTAAATATTGAATAGCGTAATTTGTCTTCTGTATGAAAATTAATAAAGTACGTATGTTCCAATCTAATAGTATTTATCTATCCTAACAAGATCATAATAAAGAAATACGATGCCAATAAACAAATTTGTGATACTTTACGCCCAAAAATTCACAGACACAAATAAATACATTTATATTTATAAAAATGGAGGCGACTTTTGGATTATTTATGCCGCCGCATCACTTTTAAACACATGAGCTGAATTCAACCAAACTTATGAAGGCACTGGGACCTATATTCAAACATAAGTATGTACATATCGTCGATGGAATTAAAGAACGCTGTAACTGACAAAACCTTAAATGTTCACCAGAGCCAAAAACGTGTATGAAAGAACAAATGCACTGGTATATTAAATTTATTTTCATCGTAGATATCTGGGACCGAGACCAATCGACGTGTATTTTTTTCTGGTAAAAATTATGCAAAAAATTATTTTCGATTTTTTTTTTTCAGTTACAGTGTTCTTTAATTCTATCGACGATATAAAATTGGCCATTACAACCCTGTTACAGGGTTACGGACTAGCTTTCTGCAGTACTCAGGTTGTGTGTGTTAATTTTTATGCATGAGTACTGGGACCTACAGACTTGAGAAGCTTGTTCATGGCAATCAATTATTCTCAGAACTTTTGCCAGAAGGCTGCTAAGAGGTAGCCGCCGAAAGAAATATTTTTTTTCATATTTCTTTTTTTTTCAAGATGTCAGAGCTAGGGTTTGAATCCGCAGATATCGTTTTAGTAAGCCAACACCCTAACCACTAGAACACGGGACCTATATGGTTTATATTAATGTTTGGTTAAAATCCGAAATGCCAAATCGCCTCTAGGTTGTCCTTGATGTTTGTACAGCTTGAATTGGAAAATTGTGTGAAATTGGACAAGTGGGCCTGATACTTCGCATACAAACTAAATATTCCTTTTAACGTATCTGGAGAACGGTTAAAGATAAGCTTCCTGAATTTGGTCTGGTCACTATCAATGAAAATCTTTAGTCAGAAATTGAGCGGAATTGTACAAGTAGGCGTGGTACTTCCCATACATAATAAATATTGTTTTTTTATATATCTTGAGAACGGTCAAAGTTAAAGTTTCTGTATTTAGTCTGAATTATTTCCTGGTCAAAGCAAATCATCAATCAGAAAGTACGCGTAACTGAAGAAGTAGGCGTGTACTTTCCATACAATCTATATATTAATTTTGTCGTATCTGGAGAACAGTTTAATGCTAAATTTATGAAATTTGTCTCGATGACTTGAGAACGGTTAAAGCTAAAGTTTTTGTATTTGCTCTGAATGACTTCATAGTCAAGACAAACAATCAGTCATCAGCTAAGCTGAATTAAAAAAGTAGGCGTGGTACTTTTCATACAAACTAAATATTGCTTTTTGTATATCTTGTGAGAGGTTAAAGTTCATTCCATAGCTACAAAAATGTCTTATTTTATTTTGCCTGCCACTAATCGAGCATGTATGTAATTTCGATCACGACTGCCAGAATTAGCCCCCTGTTTTCAAAATTTTCTTATTTTAAAAAAAAAATGTATTTAAAACTCAAATCGGAATTAAATTAATAATTAAATATATAGTATATGCATAGACTTTATTTTATTATTTTTTATTAAATTTTAATTTCACTTTTATTTAAAACAGTTTGGCTGTAAATTGGTTGAATGCAATGAAGATGCGCCATAATAAAGAAAAATTCAGATAAAATAAATAAAATACAAATATAAATTTAAAATTAATTTGAATGCAAAGTTCATTTAAATTTAAAATGCTTCTTCTTATCAGAAAATAATTTTATTAAGAATTTGATTTTGCTTAAAAGTGTGAATGAACGTTAATTTGTTTTTTATTTTAACTTTGCTTTCGTTTTTATATTTGTTATTAACAAACTCATAAATTTGAATGTATTTAAATAAATACTAATGGATAAATAAATAAAAAAGTTAAAAATCGAACAAGCGGGTATGCCAGATTTACATACTATTTGATACTCTACAAACCAAATCCTTTTTCAAAACAATATCTACAAAAATCATATTTTTTATGCATATTATCATAATCAAAAAAAAAAGGTGACGCTGTAAATGTAGCTCATATTGTTGGATTTTTATAATGCGTTATAAGGGAACTTTGTGATGAATAAGGAACAATTGCTAAATAATTTTTCGTATAATTTAAGGTATAAAGTAAGCTTCTCCGGAACGAATTTCTCTATAATTGACCGATTTCAATCAAACTCATTGGACTTATTATTACAGTCTATGATAATTCATAAGGCACTCAGAACGATATTCGAGGGAATGGCCTTCATTAATTATTTTTGTTATTTGCTTTAGCAAAACTAACTTAACATAACTACTCTGATTGATGTAGGGTAGAAAGAAACACAAATGTAAACAATCAAACAAAAAAATAGCACATCTCATCACATTATCATTTTATTTGAACTTGAAATGAAAAGTAAATAAAAAATCTCTAGAAAATACTCGTAGCTAAGTAAAAATAATGAATTATAAAAATATAAGTACAGTGGTGTTCAGTAAAATAGATTCACCACGATTGAAAATCTTTGAGACCGAAACAACATTAGAAAAACGTGATTAATGTTTTTGTTTGTTTGTATTTTAGTTCAATTATAAAATAAATAATATGAAAAGCACAGAACTTCTCAAGATCAAAACATAAAAATCCATGTTTTCATAAATACTGTTGAAATCAACTAATTTTGCCTGTTCCAAAAAATTGATTCACCAAATTTTTTTGTCCTAAAGGAGACTTTTTTTTATTAATTACCAGCAGAAAATGTTTAAGATTTGGAAGCAATAAATTAAGTTGTAAGCAATAGTGGAAGCATTATATTGATTTTTATACATTAAAGCTTTCAAATATGCTACAGGATAAGGTATTATATTTGATTTTTTGTACTATTTGCTTACTGGTTGCAATAAATTTGTATTTTATTTGCATTTTAGCGACCCATTTCATATAAAAATCATGCATTATTGCTGCGCACGAGTAAGTGTTTGTTTACAATTTCTCCCTTATATGTAAAATAACTTACTGATAAGCACTATTTTCTGCTGGGTATTCACTTCAATTAACGTTTATCTACATCTGTACTTAATGGAGTTACCCTTTTTTTAATAAAATCCAAGCAGCGTTTTGACATGGAGTTTACACAGTCTTTAAAACGTTTCGATTGAGATGTTCTTCTTTTACGCATTTTTAACAAATACAACTGTTCTATATTATTGTAGAATGATTTTTCCCCGCAGAGCCGCTTTAATAATTTGCTCTAAAATTTTAATAGAATTTAAGTCCAGAAACTGTGTAGGCCAGCTTAAAATTTTGCCGCCATTGTTTTGAAACCAAGCTTTTGCCCGCTTTGGTGTGTGTATCGGGTCGTTATCTTGTTGAAATACCCATAGAAGTGGCATTTCGTATTCAGCATAAGACATCATGATGTCGTTTCCAATATTTGTGTGGAACACAGCAGCCATTGTAGCGTCAATTCTAAACAGAGGTCCTATGTCGTAGTATCGTTTACTCTACTGTGTTTAGTGGCTTTTAGTGTATATTGCGGAAGAAATTCAGTATAAGAGAGTCTCCTTACAGTTAAACTATTTTTTACGGAATTACACAAATCCATTTTAGTTTCGTCCCACCACAAAAATGTTTTTCATACTACTCATATCACAGGACCTCTATTTAGAATTGAAGCTATAATTGATGCTACAAATTAATAAATTAAAAAACTTTCTTTTCTGAATCTTCAACATCAATTTATAATGAATCAAGAAGAAATGAAGGTTTCATTAAGGCAAATAATAGAAAATAAATAGAAATATTTTTTTTATTGAAATTAAAAGAAAAAAAAACAATACGAAAAATGAGTGTAACTTTCTTTAAACTTCTTTGGTTTTGTAATTAAAAAAGACCCACAATAGGGTCACACAAGTTGAACACACAAATTGAAAGAAAACTTAAAACACGAAAACATATATGTACATATGTAGATACTAGGGATGACGATAGGGATATTCTGAATCCCGAAATCCCGGGATTTTCGGGATTCACTAAATCCCGATTTTAAAATCAATCCCGTTCGTCATGCCTAGTAGATACATATGTCACCTTTAATTTATTTTAGCTTAAAAACCAGTAGCCATCGCCAGAACATATTGTTAATTCTTTTGTTACTTGAAGCTTCCACTATAGAAATCGATAACGCTGTCTTTAAAAACAAGACAAGGAGTACAAACAATCTATATTCAAGTAAACTGGTTTTAAAGCGTAATATGCATATATGTATGGCTTTAGAAATAAAAGAAATCCCTATCAAGATTGTTTTTTTTTTTTTTTTGTATACAAGCACATAATCTTCAACGTGGGATAATCACCTTATCGTGGTATGAGGCTTACACTGCAAGGACTGAACTGGCTAAGGTGGCGGAGTCTTCCATGCCAGAAAGGCAGTTGAGGAGCAGTAATTAAGAATTATCTCAGCGGCTGGATGAAGGAGAATAACAACAATATTACCTCCAATATCACTTTATTCTTTTATTCCATCCCTTAATTAAATTTTACTGTGCGGGCTTCTTGGGGTTAATTGCTGTTGGTTTAATTAGGAGTGAAGGCATAACACTGGCCATTGAATAATCAATCAACTGCAACCGATTTCCTTGCGGTTCGCATTTCTAAAGTAGAATTTTTGTTTTTTTTCTGACTGACATCAGACATGATATTAGTATGTTTAAAGGTGCACAACCTTTTTCCCCCTTCCCCTCATATTTTCCTAGACCAGCACAATGTAATGCATAAGTAGGGATCATCCCCTCTAATGTTAAAATTATATGTAAAATCAACCGGTTCATCATAACTTAATGATTTTTCGCAGGTAAAATTTTGCTGCGTCCATTTAGCTATTAATTGTTTTAACGAATTTTGTAAAGTGTTTTTGCCAATGTTTTTTTAATATTTTTACCGCCTGTGATTAAAGTACATGACAAGCGTTTCGACCGTC
The DNA here is from genome assembly GCA_963576795.1 of Metopia argyrocephala. Classification (NCBI taxonomy): domain Eukaryota; kingdom Metazoa; phylum Arthropoda; class Insecta; order Diptera; family Sarcophagidae; genus Metopia; species Metopia argyrocephala. The sequence goes on from OY756208.1 coordinate 41,514,970, forward strand.
AAGCGTTTCAAACTTCGTGTATTTTTAGAAGGCAAATTACAAAGTTTGTAAAAACTTCTAACGCGAAAAGTTAGACAACAGAGGACTTTCATTTTACGGGCATTTTTTTGAGTTAAGCACAAAATATTACACAGAAAACAAAATGAATAACTAGATATTTAAGAATAGCACCTTGAGCTGAATATCAGCTCTGATATCTTGAAAAAAAGAAATTTGAAAAATTATTTCTCTCGGCGACTACCTCTCAGCAGTCTTCTGGCAAAAGCTCTGCCATGAAAAAGCTTGTCAAATCTGTAATTCGGAGTCGACTTTAAAGTGTAGATCGCGGTACTCATGGGTAGAAATTTACACACTCAACATGAGTGCTGCGAGAAGCTAGGCCGTAACCATTACACAGGGTTGTAATGGTCAATTATGTATGTATGTATGTAAAATCGATTCAAATATTCTCTACTAATAATGTAGTTCTCATTTTTAATTGTCCCCTAAAATTCCTACTTTTTGTAATTTTATTCTTCTATTCACTTTTCTTTCACCTTCAACAACCACCTCGTCGTCAAAAGTTCAAAATTATTTAAAACATAAAACTTTTATCTTTAATCTCTTTGTCTCAACGCATAAGATAAGATTATTCTTCTACAAAATATGGCTATTTGTGACAAGTTTAGCCTCTTTTCTTTGTAGCCATAAAAAAAATTTACAACATTTAGTTTTTAATCCCTGCCAATTAAAATTTTTCATTTAAATAAAATGCGTGTGGCATTGACTATAATTGTGGAATATTTTTAATTGTAAATTTAAACATAATTTTCGGATTAAATTAGTACTGTTTGTTTTAAGAGAAATGGAATAATGAGTTATTATCTGACATGTTATGTTTTTTTTATTTTTTGTTTCTAAGAGTAATATAAGAAACAAAATTTTTAAAAGGCATGTGAACATAATTATTCAATTTCAATAAACGTTTTAGTACAAATGAACAGCAAAAGAAGTTTAAGAAATGCATAATTATAAACTTATTGGTTAAATTTTTAAAGTTTTAACAATTAAAACTTCTTGATCTGATTGTATTACTGAATGTAAAATTAACATTTAACTCACTTACCGACACATAAAACCATAAAAGCACTTTTATGAACATTTCTTTCGTGCATAATTTGTTACGTGGTTTTATTGATTCTGAAACTCTTCTAAGTAAACTAGAACTTATAATTTCACTTAATTTACAATATTTTCGTTCTAATTACGCTAATTTTGAACCGTTTAGAAGAGTTTGTGTGGAATTTTATACCCATTTTCACCTCATTGACTATTGATTGGATTATGCGACAAAGAAATAAGACGCCTAGTTGAATTTTTAAATCATTAACCTGTAAGAAATTATTTCATAGGTTGAATAAAATAAATAAATAAATGAAAGAATTGAACAGCTTTATAATACATATTTAGAAATAATTTTATTTTTTTTTTTTTTTTTGACTTCATTTTTGTAACAAATTTGTTTATGCTGATCTATCTATCTTGTAATGAAAACAACTTAAAAAAGTTTATTTTGTTTTCTTTTGACTTCTTATTCATCAAGGTGAGTCTAACCTTGAATTCTAACAAAAAATATGTGAACATTTTCTTAGAAATCTGAATTATTTCTCTTTTTTTTTTCTTGTTTACAAATTTTCGTTTCCCTTGGTATGCCCTACATAACATAGAAGACCGCTCTATATTATCTAGAAAGCAGTGTGTGAAAGCTACAATTATTTGGCTTTTAAACCGATTTCAAGATGATATCTCATAAAAACTTCTATATTTTGTATATGTACGAGAATTTAGGATCAAGCAAATTTCACTAGCATCTATTTGATGGTAACCTCCATTGTTGGCTATTCAAAGCCAACTTTATTTCTAGAAGAAGAGATTTAAAGATTTAAAAACAACGAAAACTTTAATTTTGTTAATAATTGCAAACTGAAGTTATCGAAGCAGTTTTTGAATGTCATGAGCTCTGCTATATAATTATGTTTATAATATATTTAAAAAATAACTCAAACGGCCCAGGTTTGAATCCCAGCAAAGGTGAAAATTTAAAAAATTAGTTTGCGGTTTTTTCAAAATTATAATTTAAAAATAAGAGGTCCCCCCCCCGCTGCCTGACATTCTACTCTAATCTAACTTAACCTTTGGCAACGAAATACAACTGATGACGAGAAAAGCGCCACCTATTGGGAAGTAGCAGATAACAGCTCAAAATATACTTAGCGAAGGCACTCACCGCAATTAACATACAACGATGGGACAATTGCTGCTGATCATTTAAGGGTAAAGGTATAACACTGGCCTTTGAATAATCAATTCACAGAAATTTGTGTCATTTCTAACGCGCTTAATAATATAAGAAAACAAAATTATGTTCTGTTGCAATAATGTACCGTCCTTTCCACAAAAAATTCCAATACAATGCACAGCATTTAGTAGGGGTTTACCCCTGAGTATTGGTCTTAATAAAAAAAAAAATAAATAAATAAAATCAATTCCCTAAACTAAACAAATACACAGAAAAAACTAAATTGTAAATACAATAAATTTTTTTATATATAAAATTAAAATATTATTAAATTTTGCGCTAACAATGGTTTTTGTAAATACAATTATGAAATTTGTAGGTTTCTTTAAGAAAAGATAAAACGAACGCAACATTACCATCATTGGGATTTGAACCCGCGATGTTGTGTGTTGTACGCAAGCGCTCTAACCACTACGCCACGTCACTCATAACTTTTACTATGTTATTTTTGTACAAATATGCGCAACTAACCTAAACCAAAGAATTCAACAAAAAATTTATTCAAGCCATTTTATTGAAAATGTATGGTACCGTAATAATTTACAGCCAGGCCCACGATATCGAAAGAAAACTTAAGCGAACGAAACTCAGTCACTCACTGTGAATCTAAACTGCGGCCCACTAATTGTCACTTTATCGTTCGCTTTGCTTTATGTTACCAACGTAATGCAAATAAACAACAAAGCTGCCATATCAACATATCAAAAAATAGTCGCGAATATACACGAAAAAAGCGCTGAAATGCTTAAATTGTACAGTAAAAAATGCAACCGTGTGCTAGTTTAACTTGACAGAAATGTAGTAAACAAACTTATTCCGACTTTGTTTATTTATGTATATGTGTGTAAAAAAATTTTGTGTTACCAATCGCATTTATTTTTAGCGACACAAAAATTAGTGTGCCGCAAATCAGCTGTTTGTCGCTTAAAACTACACGATTCGATATCGTGGGCCTGGCTGTTATTTTATTTTTTTGTCAAAGTTTACTTTGAGGTAAAGAAAAAAATGTAACGGTACCATCTTTTTTCAATGATTCTGGTTAAGAACTCATTTTGTTGATTGAATTTTTGTGATTTTTTTTCTGTGTAGGTATTCTTTGTCTTGATCATAATAACTTAAAATTGTCAAAATTGTTTGATGCAACAGAAGAAGTTTAAAGTTAAAAAAAGTTCCACAGCCAATATAACATACGCTTCAAAAAATTGTTTTTGATACCATTGGTCTCTTAAAAATTTAGCATTTAGGATTGTCTTCTTGGAACTGTCCAAGTAAACTAATAAAAATAAAAGTAAAAATTAACCACACAGTAGCAGCCGTATTCATATAAACTCACTTATTAGTCTTTTTGAAGCACAGACTTCTAAAGTTGTATTTATTAAAGCAAAATAGATTATTTAGCATTTAATAAACCAATTGTAAATAATGTGGATATATTTTATGGAAAAATTTCGTATTGTAGAAAATTTTTTTAAAAAGTATTTAAATAAAATTTAATAGGAAATATTATTACAATACTAGTCGTAAAGCCGACCAAGTCGGAAAATCAAAAATCTTGGTCCGTCTTGCACATGTGGAGCTTTCTGGAACGTCAAACGGCTTCAAAAAGCTGAGGAAAGAGAATTGGACATACATCCGGACAAACAACGAAATTATATATATACATAGATTTAATTAATTTGAAATAATTTTTTAGTAATAATTTTTTTCATAAAATAGTTGTTGCTCTTTTTCGTCAAATACATATTTTTTTCTTATTTTTGATATTACAATTTTTGAAAAACCGTAAATTTATTTCTTTATTTTTCTTCTTCGCTAAGATTTGAACCTCGGTCGTTTGAGCTTCTGTGCAACCGCTTTAACCACTACACCACTAATGTGAATGATGCTTAAGGCTAAAAAATTATTTGAGGGATTTAGCGTTCTTTAAACTCACAATAAGGTATGGTTTGAGGTTTTGTTTTAGAAATTATTTAAAAAAAAGTAATTTTGTTATGTCAGAAACGCTGTAATTAGATCAAAGTTAAAATACTATTAGGTGGTCAGGTGCAGATCCATAAGGCAAAGTCAATAGACGATCCTTATGGACAACTGCACAAGAAGACTTACTACCTCCACGTGGTGACCGCTGGTAACATGGTCGGTGCGGGTCTGAGCTGGTCTCGCGTGTCCTACTTTTGAGCGGGAATAGCGTTTCCACTCGGGCCAACTCTCGACCATGGCTAAAGTAAGCAACGTCTGCGGTTTGCTATATGAGATTTCGGGGGACTCTACTAAGGGTTGACTTAGGTTTTCACTTAGTACAGTCCTGATATCTGGAAACTCATATAGAAGTATGATCTTTACCACCGAAAGGTGGTAACCGCAACTAGCAGTCAGTTAGGTCATGTCTCTGGTGACCGCTAGTGAAAACTTGATCATGCGGGAAGTGGACGCTCCTTATAACCGTTCCCCCCAATCCACGGTGGAACAGCATACACTAAGGGATGTGTGGTCAAGGGGTACTTGACTCCTCGTATGCGGACTCTGGATACCGGGCGCCCTCCAGTTTCAATTAGCCTTCCTGCGGCAGGCCGGCAATACCGCAGGTGACCTCATAATCCGGACATATGATTACATATCTGTATGGAAAAAATTCAGAAAGAAAAGAGCGATGCCTCTAATGCATCAAATGAAAAGAGGACAATAGTGTCCTCTGAAAATGAAAAAGAGATAGTCGATACAAGTATCACTATCTCGTCAATTGTACCAGCAATCAAGGACAAAGTTCCTAGATTGGGTGACATTGGTGTCTGTGGTACGCTATATGGTGACGATGAGTCGTCACTCTTATTAAGCAGCGATGAATCCGCGAATAGCAATAGGTGCTTGACGGAGATCCCTGTCAGTCAAAAATCTGGCTGTACAGAAATTAATGCTGCGGTAAGAAACTTGTCCTTGTCACTAGACACTGGCAAGTTTGTGAAGCTTACGTCCTTCGAGAGACGTCGCTTCGAAAGGGCCCGGAAAGACGGAAAGACAAGGGAAGAGGCACTGGAAATAGCCAGAGAAGCCCTCCTTGCTAGAAAGAAAGAAAACCCGTCAGAGACCAGGGAGATTTGCAAGCGCCAAAGGTCAGAGGACAGTCCACAGGGAGCTGTGCCAAAGAAGGCCAAGCCCGCGCAAAATGCGGAGCAGAAGATGGCGTACAATATGGTAGCTGGAAGCGTACGCATTGGCCTGCTACCCCGGGATATCAATAATTCCCCCCTAGAATCTGGACAAATGGCCCAGATACAGGAGGCGATTATTGATATATCCATAGAACAGAAGAACAGTGGAACGAGGCCACAGTTCCTGAATTGCCAGTTTAAGACTGGATGGCTGCTGTTCACCTGTTTTAACGAAGCGACTGCTGAGTGGCTGAGGATGAATTGCAGTAAAATCGAGGGGAAATGTAAAATTGGATTGAAGGTGGTGAAAGAGGAAGAGTTCCCAAGACCGCACATCATCCATGGTTACTTCCCTCAGAGCGTCGATGTGGGCACGGAAAAGATTCTGGAGACTATTGAGACTCAGAACGCAGATTTGCCCACGTCAACTTGGCGAGTACTGCAAAAGACGACGGAGAATAACCTCGTCCATCTCGTCATGGCAATAGGGGACTCTGCCCTTAATCGGCTTCGAGCCATTGAGGGTAAAGTCTTCTATAGATTTGGAGTTGTCCATCTACTATTTTCACGAGGTGAAAAGTCTGCGAAGACGACAAAACCAAAGGCGTCAGATGTGACCCAGAAAACACCAGCTGAAGATACTCGGTTGAGTGCTGAAAGACCGTGCTGTTCGAAAGACGCGGTCGTTCAGCCAAGGAAGAGCCCACCGAAAACTGAAGCAGGTAAGAGTAGATCTGTGGGAGGTACGAGGAAGTCCCCAGGCTACTCACGTAAGGCTGAGGCAACCAAGCTTACCGGTAATTTGCGGCAAGCGAGGAAGAAAGTTGCATCGGCGGCGCTTTCCAAAAAGCGCAAATGATGAGGGATGCCCTTAAAATAATCCAGGCAAATCTGCACAGGGCTAAATGTGCGTCGGCCATTCTTAGCCGCAGATTTGCCACTGAGGATATCAGCCTGGGGCTCATACAAGAGCCCTGGGCTTTTAATGGGGGAGTCAGAGGACTTCAAAATAAGGCGTGTAAGTTGGTGTACGCGGCTGGGGAAAGGCCCCGGGCCGTTATTTTGATAAATTCTAAAATCACCTTCTTTCCCATTACAGAGTTCATCACTAGGGACCTGGTGGCTGTTAACGTCAAACTAAGCACTGATGTTGGTATAAGGGAGGTGATATGCGCCTCTGCTTATTTCCCAGGGGATTTGGAATGTATACCACCCTTGGAGGTTCAAAACTTCATCAGGTTCTGCCGAGAGAAGGGTCACCATTTTATTATTGGCTGTGATGCGAATGCACACCATGAGGTGTGGGGCAGCACGGATAACAACGATAGGGGTGAGTACCTTCTTAACTTTCTTATTAGTAATAATGTGGCTGTTGCCAATAGAGGCAGCAGACCCACTTTCATTAATGCCATAAGGTCGGAAGTATTGGATATTACTTTGTGTGATACATTCACGTCTGGTCTTGTGAGGGACTGGCATGTATCGGACGAGGTATCCTTGTCCGACCATATGCATATTAGGTTTGACCTGGCTAGTTCTGCTAGGCTCAATGGTAGGCCAACAATTTCTAGGAGGGTAAATTGGACCCTATTCAGGGAAAGTCTGGCAAGAGAGGTTGACCTGCTGCCAGATTCTGTATGGTCAGTGGACGAACTGGACCTGGCGGCAGACCAATTACAGGCGACAATAAGGTCTTCACTGGACAGCAGTGTGCGTCATAGTGACCATACCGCTGCGCGTAAAGTGCCATGGTGGAACGACACTCTGGCAAAGATGAGGAAGACAGTGAGGAGAAACTTCAATAGGGCCAAGCGCACGGGCGAGTGGCATGTCTATAGGGCCAGTCTCACAGAGTACAATAGGGAGATTAGAAGATCCAAAAGGGAGACGTGGAGGGCTTTTTGCCAGTCCGTTGAGGAGCTGCCGGCTTTGGCCCGGCTTCAAAAGTCTCTCACTGTGGATCACTCTAACGGCATAGGGTCCCTGAGTACGGGTACCGGAGGGTACACTCAGTCTAGGAGGCAGACCTTGGATCTCTTGATCGGAACGCACTTCCCCGGTTCCCAAGAGGTGACTCCTGTACGGGGGTGCTGGGATAGTCCCACACCTGTTCGTATTACCAGGAGAATCAGAGGTCTTGCGGGTAGGATATTCACTCCAGACAGGGTCTTGTGGGCTATTGGCTCATTTAAACCCTATAAGGCTCCGGGTAGGGATGGGATTTTTCCAGCTCTCCTGCAGAGGAGCTCTGACATAATAGTGTCGAAACTTATTGTAATTTTCAAGGCCAGCTTCGGTTTTGGTTACATACCACGAGCTTGGCGGGAGGTTACGGTTATCTTTATACCAAAGGCAGGTAGGCCTAGTGACCTTCCAAAATCATATAGACCTATTAGCCTCTCATCCTTTCTTCTGAAGACTATGGAGAGGCTGATAGATGTTTATATAAGGGAGACGTATCTTGTGGAACGTCCCCTGCATCCAAATCAATTCGCTTATGTGAAGGGCGGATCGACTGAGGGTGCAATATTATCTCTCCTTAAAAGTATTGAGAAAGCTTATTCGGACAGAGAAGTTGCTCTTTGTGCCTTCTTGGATATCCAGGGTGCTTTTGACAATACGGGCTTCGACTCCATTACCGATTCGCTGAGGCGGAAAGGCGTGGAGGAGCCAATTATAGCCTGGATTGGGTCCATGCTTAGGGGCAGAGTCATCAGCGCGTCCCTTGATGGAGAGGAATTGACCGTGTTGGCGTCGAAGGGATGCCCTCAGGGTGGAGTCCTTTCTCCATTGCTATGGACGATTGTAGTTGATGACTTACTCGCCACATTGTCTCAAAGGGGAATCGGTGTGATTGGTTACGCTGATGACCTTGTTTTGACAGTTAGTGGAAAATTTGAGAGCACATTATGTGAACTTATGGCTGATGCTCTAAGGAAAGTGTCAGACTGGTGTTCTCAGGAAGGACTCTCAGTGAATCCTTCGAAAACTGTAGTTGTACCTTTTACGAAGAGATATAAGCTGACGTGCGACTGTATCTCTTTTAGGGGTACTGCTATTATGTTCTCTAAGGAGGTTAAATATCTAGGTGTCATTCTGGATAGAAGGCTTACTTGGAATTCGCACGTTCGTGCTGTCCAGACTAAGGCGACAAGGGCACTTTGGGCATGTCGCTCTTCTTTCGGCAAGACTTGGGGTCTATCGCCAAGGATGACACTGTGGATTTATACCGCCATCGTTAGGCCCATAATTACTTATGCGGCAATAGTTTGGTGGAAAAAGACTGAAGAGTCTACCACCATGAGGAAATTGGGCAAGATACAGCGGCTTGCCTGCCTTGGAGTAACCGGGGCAATGAGAACTTGTCCAACAGTGGCTTTAGAGGCCCTGATTGGATTAACACCACTTCATATTTATGTGATGAGGGTGGCCGCGTGTTCGGCGGCAAAAATGCTCGTAAGAGCACCTCGAAATGAGTCGAGGAACCTGGCCATTCTTCACAAAGTAGTCAGGAATCCAATTTCGGTCTTGGATGCCATGCCTTCGGAACTGTGCTTTGGCAAGAGATTCAAGGTTGAGGTACCAGACCGGGAACGTTGGTCTACTGGGCATTTGACTCGAAGTGAGTTCGACCTAAACTGGTACACCGATGGTTCCAAAATGGACAGTGGAGTAGGAGCTGGGGTCTATGGACCCAATCGAAACCTGTCAATTCCACTAGGGAAGTCACTGAGTGTTTTCCAGGCTGAAATCCTGGCCATAACCGTATGCGCTGAGATTAACCTGGATATTGGGCTCAGGGGCAAGACAATTAATATATTCTCGGACAGTCAGGCTGCCTTAAAGGCGCTTGACTCTCATCGTGTGACATCTAGGCTTGTCAAATATTGCTACGACACGTTGCAAAGACTATCGCTTAGAAACAGGGTGCAGCTGTGCTGGGTACCTGGACACTGTGGCATAAGCGGGAACGAGGAAGCGGATGCATTGGCTAGGGAGGGGTCTGCGACGTCTTATATTGGTCCGGAGCCCTGCTGTGCGGCACCGCTTTCTACTATTCTCAAATTAATTGGTGAATGGGAAGTTGGCAAGTGTTTGGAACACTGGAACGCCCAGTCGGGTCTGAGGCATGCCAAGGCTGCGATCCGTCCGCGATTTGGGGGTAAGTCGGATGTTCTAAGGCATAGAAGACCGGACCTGAAGATCCTTACGGACTTCCTTACGGGTCACTGTAGTGTGAGAGCGCATCTTATGAGGATGGCGATCACAGACGTAGATACTTGTAGACTTTGCTCACGAGCATCGGAAACAGCGGAGCACATATTGTGTGAGTGTGTGGCTCTTGATAGATTCAGATGGATGTGTCTAGGGAGACATATGGTCTCGTTGGCGGACATATCCACCACTCGGACTTCGGACCTGCTTGCATTCATTAGGAGGGCAGTAGGTCTGTTGAACAGACAATAGACCTAAGGGGACACAATAGATCTTATTGGTCGCAGTGTTCTGCATTAGTGCTGGGTCTGAACCAATTAATAATAATAATAAAATACTATTAAAAGATGATCACTCTTGCTAGGATTAGAACAGGGATTTCCAGAGCATGTAACAAAAAGTAATTTCATTAAGAATACGTATTATATTTAATTTTTAACATTCAATAAAGAAGTAAACAAGAAAAAATTGAAAAAATTTGTCCACTCTTTATTTACGATTTTTTTGTATCCACGATTTGCTACAGTCTTAATTTTTTGTGACCAAATTTTGTAATCCTGAGTCTGATAGAAACAATTAAGAAAACTATCTTTAATCAATTATAACTATTAATTTTTTTGCAATATAATGTAATATACTTTGATCAGAGTGTAAAGATCAGGAGGCAAATTACGGCATTCGATATCGATCGAAATTTTTATGAACTTTCTTTTTGTATGGCATTTCGCTCGATATCGAATGCCGTAATTTGCCCCCAGCTCAAATGCTTTTCAATAAAAGAAAGTGCTAAATCTAGTTGTGAAAATGCTAAAGTGACAGCAGTTATGCAATCAAACAAAAAGAGAAGGGTTAAATAGGTAAGAAATTAGTATTCTTCTTTAATGAAACAATTTTTATGAGTAATTTATATGATAAAATGTCTATATGTAATAGCTTTTGAACTCTGTAAATCTGGCCGTAAATATCTTATGAAGAGTTTAACTTTGGTTGAACTCTGCTGAATTGCATTTTCCTAATTTATTAAAGCCTCCTTACAATTGTTATCGATAATACGTTTTAATAGATCAGTGTTTAGTCTGACAATTCTTATTAAGAATAAAAAATATTAATATTAAAAAGTACATTTAGGTGTAGCGTGCTATATATGTAGGTGAGTATGCTTAATAATGTTTTTTTTTGTATTTATTTTTAATTAAGTTTGCAAAAATATTTACCAATTCCATATATTTTCATAAATGGTTTACATTTAAATTGATATCATTATTAGTAATAAAAAGTATTTTTCATTGAGCTATATGGCTTCATTTATAATGTAAAAAACATCTGTTATCCAGTACAGTGAGATAAAAATGTATACCATACACAAACGCTGTAAAAATGTCAGTGTATATTTGTCTATTAACTATACAAAACACTTTTTAATATAGTTTATAACACTTATTTATGCCACTCTGTAATTCTTTATACATATTATGTTTTTTGTGTTTACCTTATTTAACAACAAAAACAAACAAGGATTCCTCATATTTTCCACAAATGTCGCCCACTCGTCTGAGCAGCAAAATAAACATTCTTTTCTCTATTAAATAAATTTCCAAATATTAATTAAAATAAATTTTGTTTTTTTTTAATTTCTTTTGTTTTTTTTTTTTTTTTTTTTTTGTTTTTCCTTTGGTTTTTCATTTTTTATATAGTATATGAGAAACAAATTTTGAATAAACAAAAATACATCTATGCTATTTTTACACGTATGTATACATATATATGTACATTATAAACACAAGCGTGTTAGTAAAATATAAAAGGAACCTATAGAAAAACGGGGGACTAGTATTATATACATACATTAGGGCGAGTCGATTTAAAAATCGCCCAAGTGACAAGGAAAATCGTATTCTAAGGACCAAAATAAGAAACTTTGCAAAAGGAACCATATCTCTAAAATGACTTATGATGTTCCTTATTTTGACCCAAAGTCAAATGTTGAAAAATTCCACTTTGACCAATATAAAGTACCCCAATCGAGTCTAAATGTATGACCGACTCCCAACAACTCTGGAGGGTTGACCCACCTATTTTAGTGGCACAAAAGCTGGAACCACTCTGGGGGAGTCCCCATACAAAAATTAAAAAAGGCACCACTTCTGGCACATTACATGAAACAATGCGCGAAATGACTACCCAGTAAAAAAAAGATCAAGTAAGTTTACTAGCAAAATAATGGCAATTTACTACTATTTAATTGGATTGCAAAAGAAAAACTTCAAAATCAAGTTTTGTGTTTCACTCAATTGTTTTACTATCGAAATCAAAATTTTAAGACTACAAAAGTACACTTATATGTGTTATAGTTAGGAAACATTAAACTGTTTAAAATAACTAAACTCAGGCAAAAAGGAATTTGGAAAACCTAACAGAGCTATATAAGTATGTATATACACTTACTATGTTATGTTCTGTGGTAATGTCAGTTTAATAATGATCCGGCGTGGAATTTTATCTTAGAAAATGTTTTCTCTATCGGGTTCAACATAGGAGAATAAGGTGGTAAAAATTTAAGCGTACAGTCACTATTATCCACCATATTTCGAATTTCCTGGGATGGATTTTGGCATTATCCATAATTAAAAATTAATGTTTTATTTTTTTTTCTTTTGTTTTCTAGTAAATTCTATAACTAGTGAAATTTAATTTGAAAAATGTTTAAATGAATTTGAATAAAGTTTTACTTATTTTGAATAAAGTTTCATTTATTTTGAAAAGATTTTCGTTTAATTTGAAAAAGGTCTAGTTTAATTTGAAAAAGTTGCGCTCATTTTGAAAAGGGTTTCATTTATTTTGAAAAAGGTTTAATTTAAACTGAAAATGCTATATATTATGTTTTCGAAAAAAAAGCACTACTTATGTTAGCCTATGAACATCTGAAATTGTTTCATATACGTGTATCAAATTTCCAAAATTACACCGATGCGTATGAGTTATATTTGCTTTGTTTTACAGTATCTATAAAGTATACGCCCTCTTATTTTTTATGTTAACATAATGTCTGCAAGGAACATCAGAATTCATTTTAGAGGTATATTTTCTTGGGCAAAGTTTCTTATTCTGATCCTTCGAATACGATTTTCCACGTTACTTGGACGATTTGTTTAGCGTTCCTACAAATCGACTCGCCCTAATATAAATAAATACATACATATATTAATGTACTTCAACCCTGTAAAAAAGTTATTTAAATAAAATTACTCATACAAAGGTAGAAACAGTAAAGAATGTAAATATTATAAGAGTCCTTATAAAAGACAAATAAGTATTTTGGGTGCATTAATTCATAAAAACAAAATTCAATTTAAAGCTTAAAGCAAATGTAACATGCAAAAAAATAACAGGTTATCCATTAAGTTGTTCTGACAAAACTAACAACTGTTAAATGGATGTTATCTTAGGTGTCATTTATTTGTAAAAGCGTCACAATAGTTAAAATTTTTTTATTCAAATGTAGCCACTTTTAAAGCATTACGAGAGATTATTTTCGTAGTAGACGATTACTGTACAAGAAATTGGCAAGATTATAAAAAATGTGTTTTTAACTTCATAAATTTTAATTGCAGGCCAAAAAGATGTCAACACAAAAAAACTGGTTAGAATTTTCATTCAAGAAAAACATTATAATTCACAAAATCTACTTCCGATAGATTGTGAGATAAATAGATAATGTAAAAAGGAATATGTAGAACACAAAGCAGTCTGATGAGACCTTCGTAGCGAGGGTCGAAAACTAGTTTAGTTCTATTAAGAAACCAGTTTTAGGATCTCACGACCGATATAATAATTATAGATTTTAAAAACAAATATCCATGTGATTCCAATTAGGAATTCAAGGATTAAAATTTTTATTTAAACTAGAATTTAAATTTTTTTTTTTTAGAAAATATAAAAAATATTTAAGTAAAAAAATTCATTGCACAATAATCTGAAAAAACCTATTAATAAAATGCAAAAGATTTTTTTTTAATAAACTTCACACCAAAACGGCATCAAAACATTCAACTATAAGAGAATATTATGAAATCCAGATTTTTTCTTTGAATATTCTTAATTGAGTGGTGACTGGGTGTCAATTATTCTTTCATTTTTTCCATTAAACTTGTATTCAACTCGATTTGTCACTTAAAATAGAATCAAATGCCAGTATGTAAATTTGTAAAACTATTAAAAAAAATGTGCAAAAAAAGAAATAGTTAATACAAAGTACAGCAGCAGTAAGTGATTAGAATAATTTATGACTGGGAGGGGCAATAACAAGTGAATAACAGAAGCGCTACACTTTTAAAGAGTTACTTATTTAGAAACTGATGAATAACAGTAACACCGATAACTTTGCATTTTAAATAAACTTTTTAGATAAGTACCTAAGGTGTGCGTCACTATAAACTGTAACACATCAAAAGTCAAATAAAAACTGACTGGAGTAAGCTAGAGTTAAAAATAAAACAGTTTTATTTTGCATTTTTATTACAGATTTATATTCTGTATTATTTTATTTAAAAATTAATTTAATTTTATAAAATTTTTTATTTTATTCATTATGCCATCCATAAGCAATGTTATAGTGTTTTCGGTAATTTTTTTGGTACCAGCTGTCCATTTATATCGAAAACTAGTAATGGTTTTGGGAACAGATGTACTCTTCTTTAGTTCTCTTTTGACCAGAGCCCAATATCTTTCAATAGGCCGCAGCTCTGGGCAGTTTGGTGGGTTAGCCTCTTTTGGAACAAAAATAACATTATTTTTATTATACCAGTCTATTGCGCTTTTACTGTAGTGACATGTTGCCAAATCTGGCCAGAAGAATGTTGATATGTTGTGCTGTCTTAGAAATGGGAGCAACCTCTTTTGAAGACACTCTTTGATATAAATATCTGAGTTTATTGATCCCAATGTAACAAACGATGCACTTCTGTTGCCGCAGCTACAAATAGCCTGCCAAACTAGGAACTTTTTGGGAAATTTTGATAGTTTTTAGTTCGGAACTCTTCGGAAACATTGCCTCTACTATCCGCTACATAAAACTATTGACCAGGAAGCTGCGCAAAGTCTGCAAAAACTTAAGTTTCATCATCCATTACACAACATTCGAACTTTTGAAAAAATTCTTTTTTGAGGAGTTTTGCTCTTTTTTTTTGCTTCAATATTCTTCTTAGCATTTCTATCCGGAACTTTTTGGACTTTAAATGTTTTAAGGCCAGTTTTAGCTTTAACTCGGCGCACAAAACTTTCCGAACATTGCACGCGCCGGGCCACTTCGCGACCAGAAATGTTTGGAAGAGCCAGCAAAAGCTTCTCAACCTTTTTGGCTTTCGCGTCGTTCGTTACCAGTTTTGCTTTACCTGTTCCAGGCTTTCTTTCAATTTTTAGGTCTTTGTTGAACTTTTTGACCACTCTGGAAACACATTGCCTGGTCACGTGGACTTCCCTAGCAACTTTTGTATAACTCCAATATGGTTTTTTTGAATTATTTGAATAATTTTTGTATGCACTTGTCTTTGATTATCCATTGTGAACTAACTAACAAGTCAAATTGGACAAACTGATACATTTTAAAATCTGACACATTTTTCAAAGATATTGTGATTAAGAAAAATAATTTTGATTAAAGGTGAAAAAAGTTATTAAGAAAAATGGGTGTTACACTTTATAGTGACGCACACCTTATTTAACCGGAATTGAGTGCCAATAAAATGACACTACATGCAATGATGATGTACATTTCATATCAGCCCCAAGGTTGACTTTATGGAATTAAATTAACCCTGAATAGAATAGAAATCATTTCAAGTCATTCGTTTAGTCAAATCGATGGAGCCGTTTTCTGATTTTAGATAAATAAAAAAAGTGGGCGTAAAATTGGGTTCCGTAAAAACCTAAGTTGGATCACGACGATCATTAGAAAGAAAAAATCGTCAAAATCGGTCCAGCCGGATTTGATTCCGAATAGCTGCATATTCTTGTAGACTGCACGTACCTCTCTCGAAGCATGTCCTTTTGTAGTCAATTGTCCAGTGAATCACACAATGCATTATAGAGAGAATTCGTTCTTTAGACGCAACGCTCGGTTATGGAATAATCTTCCAGCAAATGTTTGTCCACTATTCCCTCTTTCCCCCTTCCCATAAGATATTTACCTAGACCAGCACAATATACTGCATGAGTAGGGGTCATCCCCTGAGTACCGGCCTTTATAATCAAAAAAACACAAAGAACTCTCATTAGACTACCGTAGCTGAGGGCCGTAAACATATTCAGTGCACAATTTCTTCACGGACATCATATTCTGCTTTGATTCTAAAAAAAATCTAAATTCTTTTATTCACTGAAGTAAAATATATTTTTTTACATTTACTAATTATTTTTGTTCTCTGAAAGAAATTTCAGAGAGAAAGAAATTTTATTAGTTTCGAAGAGAAAAATGTTTACTACCAGTTCTCAATGATATTTGCATTTATTATTGAATATATGAAAGTATTAAAGGAAATTTAATAGAAAATTTAAAACTAGGCAAAATTATTATTTTTATTACGTTTTTGTTTAACGTTTAAGAAATGTCATTTATTTGTTTTTTTTTTTTTAAGAAACTCCAACGCAGTACGATCATCTAATACGTTTATTTTTTATTTATTTATTTATTTTTTTTTTTTTTTTGTATTTAAGTTCTGATAATAACGATATAGAAGTAATTATGATAATGCACTCGTTGAATAACCCAATTTTAATTTGATATTTGGCACAGTGTTTTAGACTTTAAATATTATGAAGTTTAACGGTAGAAATAAATAATTTCTTAAATGGATCATTAAGTTAAACGTTACTAAAATTGTAGACTGTAGTGATGATTATAATAAAATTTTAAGCTAATACTTATAATTACACTGTGTGACAACTAAGTAGCACAATTTTCTTTAGTTGTTAATAGTCGAGTATAACAAGAATGCACATATTTTGGAAATATATTAAAAAAAACAAAAATAAAAATTAGAAATAAAAAACCCAGTTTTCAATATTTAATATTTTTATTAAGCAGTTTTAATTTTTTTAGTGAATTTAAAAAGGTATATTCTATATGTATAGGTCGCTTTGTCCGACAATAAATATCTCCTAAAAGGCTTAGCCGTTTACTAGACATACGTATTAAATATAGAGAAACGTAAAAAGGGGTGTGGCAAACTTATAAAAATTAAATAATCTGACAAATGATTATCATATACAAATACAATACAAATACAAATTTGCAAGGTGTATACTCGATATACTTGTCAATAATTATACTTAAAATGGGCGAGCCACGATATAAATCAAAAGTATATAAATAATAATCGTAATTTAATGGGTTTATACTCGAGATCATTGTCGACTATTTTACACTCCTACTTTAAGAGATACTAATAACAAGGAAGCTATATATACATATATAATTAAGAAAGTACTTTTTTTTAGCAAGACCAATGCTCAGGGGTAAACCCCTACTCATGCAGTGCATTGTATTTGAATGTGAAGATGGTTGATAGATAGATTTTTTTTTCATAGATATTTGTATATTATGCGCTTTTTTTTTTTTTTTTTTTTTTTTTGTTGATGAAACAAGTTGCTGTCTATTTGACCACTCAAGGGCCATTGTTATACCTTAACCCTGGAATGATCAACAGCAATTGCCTCATATGTCGGTGTTTTGATTGTGAGTGGTGAACGTTTTCACTAAGAAGGATAGCTGTTATCTTTCCAGAAAGTGAAGCTGTACTCCTGATCATTCGTTGCAAAGGTGGAATAGACTGGAATGCCAGGGTGCGGTTTCTTGGAGGGGAGAACCTCTTATACCGCAAATTTCATTTATTTTTTATTTTTCTCCTTCGCTGGTATTTAAATATTGGCAGTTTAGGTTTTCTACGAGCGGTCTAAATACTATACCACGACCTCTCCCACTTAAGCTACCGCCATAATATCTGGCACGCAAATGTTTATTTTTATAGGATTCTAAAAATAGACTGCTGGGTTTCGCTACATACATACATATGTACTATATTTGATAAATTTGTTTGCCTTATTTTTATAACTTGTTGTTTTATTTTTATTTTTTGGTAATTTTTTAAACATTTTTCTACCAATAGTACTTAAAGCTAAGAAGTTACAAATATTTTGTACGAAGACGTTGTGCTTACTTTTGTTTCAAAATGTGAATGTGACATTCCTTCGTAAACAGACCATTGTTTCACTAAGAGGAAAAAGTCACCTTATATAGCCAACTTGTTGGTGGCTACATAATAATAAAATGTTTAAATAACAATTAAACTCGACTATTTTCATTTGCAATTTTTGTATATTTGGTTTTTGAAATTTCTTTTTAAATTTCTTTTTTTTTTCGTTTTATTGTTTGCAGTTTAAATTTTCGTTTTCTTATAGCGACAATTAAACAATAATAATTGTTAACCAAATAAAACACTGTTTCCTTCTTATTTTCCTTAAAAAAATATTGTAAAAAAATGAATTTTATTGGATGAATAAAAGCCAGCTGTTACCATCACGTTTTTTAGTTTAAAGTCCAATAAATGGAACTCGTATAGAACAAAAAACATGAAATCTGCAATATCAACAAAACAAATAAATATTGTAATTGTAATAAATAAAAAATATTCAAAAATAATAATGACAAACCGACATAATAAACTTACACTATATATTTAAGTTTTAATAGCTGGCATTCCGTTTAAAACTGATCATTCAACAGTTTAAATAACTGAATAACTGACAGTCGGCTTCTGACAAAATTACTGAAAATAAAATCTCAGCAATTGCAAATACATATTTACAACAGAAAAATTGCATTTATTAACTGCATTGATATTATTTTTTATCATAAAGACAAAACGACAGTTAAATAAAAAAAAAAAAAACAATCGACAGACGGACATTGAAAAAGTTTATGTAGAATTAATACTCGTGTATCATTATGATCGTAGGTTGAATAAGTTGGGCTCTGTCGTTTGTTGGGTTTTTTTTTTTTTTCTTTGTAAATAAAAACTCTTACATTGAACAACAACAATTACAACGACAATAAAATAAAAGTTACAAATTATAAGAGCAGCAGCAGCAGCAGCAGCAACCGCAATAATTGAAATTTCTTTGAAAGTTTAATGTAAATATCAACAGTCAATCAACAACGTTTGTTGCAAAAGGTTTCAAATTTCTATCGAGGACGAGTTTAGAACAGATTTACGGAAAAACTAAAATAATATTAACGGTGTTTTAATTTAAATAATAAAAATATTTAATATTTTAATGTGTGTTTACAGAATTTATAACACGAAAAAAATAACGATATAATAATATAATAATAAAAATTATAAAAAAAAATTTCGGAGCATAAAAAATTTCAGAATTTTTCAAAATATAAATTTAAAAAAAACAGAATTAATTTGCATACATATAAAGGGTATTAAGGTCAAAATTTATTTGGTTGGAAAAATGGAAAATTACAATATTATTTTTTGTTGAAAAAAATAAATAATAAAACTGTCAAGAACAAAGACAGTAATAATTTCAAGATACCGTATAAAAATCCAAATTATTTAAAGAATTAACAGATTTTTAATAGAATTCAATATATATTATATTATTAGAAATAAATTTTCATAAAAAAAGTTGGTAAATATTCTTTTGGTGATGATGTAGCAACTGAAGAAATGGTGGAGAGTTTGTTGGGAAAAATAGTTAAATAATCTGCATGATGTTTTGCTATATATTTAAGTTATTATTTGTTAAATTATTAATATTCTTATTTCAATTACATATGAGATGTCACAAAATCCTAGTTGTACAACTTACAGTAGTATGTAAGTTTTCGTGTTTTGTATTAAAAACTATCTATTTTCCTACGCCCTTATGACAATTTTTTTTTTTTTGTATTGATATAGATTTGGAGAACAGTGTAAATATAGTATAACAAGAAAGTCTTGTGGGGGTAAACTATATTCACATCAATACAGAATTGTCAAAATATTTACAAATGCTATCGATAAAAAAGTGGAGTTTGTCAAAAACTTTTGATATTTAAAATTTAAAATACTATAGTGTTGCTAACTTTATAGTGTTACTCTGCAATTAAGCGATTTTACGGTATTTTTGCCTTTAAGATAGGGTTTTTTTAATTAAAAGTATAAGCAATGAAATAAATACAAATATAAAAACAAAAATAAATATTTTGTTTACATTTTTTATATTCCACCGGTAACCGGTAACCCCGATTAACCGTGATGGCCAAAGATTAGTCTATTGTTTTTTGTTTGCTATATTTTCAAACTGTTTGCTTCAATTAACTGTTATTATTTCTTATTATTTCCGTGAATTCCCTTGTTTGCATACGATGAGTGAGAACTTTTTCAAATGATTAGTTTAATTCTGAAATTTGAGAAGAGCAAGTGGTTAGACCTAAATATATTTAGTATGGCATCGTTACCAGTGATAAAAAGACAGAGAAACGTTGTAAATATTGAAGATAAAGTTAAAATAAATTACGAGTATTCGAAAAATAATGTGAGTGTTAAAATGCTAGCTGAAAAATACGAAATTGGGATATAGACCGTTTATGACATTGCTATCCTGAATTATTTTTTTTAATGTAAATACATATGTACATATGTACACCAATGTTCATTTGTGAAATAAAAAAAACTCTATAATCAAATTTGTTATTCGATTAACCGTGAAAATCGATTATCCGTAATGCTTCTGTTCCCGACAATCACAGATAATCGAGCCCCCACTGTATTTGACAAAAAAATGGGGAAGCAGTAGTTTTTACAAAAATTTCGTTTTTTTGTAAACGTTTTATAAAAAATATATATAATACATAAGAGGATATATTATTTAAAATTTTATATTAATTAAATAAACACAATAAATGTTTTCATTATATAGGGGTTGAGCTTTTTTCTTCAAATATTTTCCAAGTCTGAACGTGCCTTAAGATCATATGTTTGATGTGGTGCAAAAGGCAAACGACACCTACACTAGACCACTTCACTCTATTAAAGCTGACTTAAAGAAATATTTTTGAATAAATTCATACGATTAATTTAATTTAATGGAATAAAAAATTTACTAGACAGAAATGTTACAAAATCATAAGTTCAAGTCATGAAACAATGATTTTAACTTTAGCGTGTCATTTAAGACAAATGCGCATATCATAACCAAAGTTTGAACTAACGAAACAGTTAACGTATATATATTCTGAACTGTCGTTCAGATAATTAATTCAAAAGCTTCGCAATATTGTAATAGCTCAAGGCAACAAAAAAATTGTTTTAAAAATGTATATATACTACAAAAAATTTCTCTACAGTCGAGTCTACAGTCTACAGTCTACAGTCCTTGTATAAAAGGAGAAATAGAATACGAGTATTATTGAATAAGGCTACGGTCACATTAGGCAAATATTTTACGAAAAATAAGGAACCACTTTTTTATGAAAACATTTATACTTTTATTTTAAATACAATTTAGAAATGCATTTAAAACAAACTCCATTCATGAACTGATTTAGAAGTCGTGAAAATTACATTCGTTTAGAACCACTTCCATTTTACTTTGCTGTGTTTGTGTGAAAATTGTAACATATTGCTTTTTAATGAAAAAGAAGAATGATTACAACTAATCTATGCTTTTTTTCATATATAAATATAGAGGTTTACGATCGCGTTTTTTATGACAATTACGACAAATTAAGTAATTGGAATTTACACATGATTTTGAATAGCAAAGTGGTGAAAATAGATTTTTTTTATTGAGGCCAGCACTCAGAAGATGTCCCTACTCATGCAGTACATTGTATTGGTCTAGGAAAATATGTTGTGGGAAGGAGGAAAGAGGGAGTAGTGCTAGTGGACATTTGACTTAAACCTGCTAATATCATTATTAACAGGAAAAACATTTACGGGAAGATTGTTCCATAAACGAACAGTGCGGCTAAGGAACGAATTCTATCTATAATGCATTCTGCGATTTAGTGGACAATCAACTACAAATGGATGTGTTCTAAGAGGAAACGTGTACTCCGCAAGGATATGAAATTATCCAGAATCAAATCCTTTATTTCATCAGAGCACCTCCCATGGTAGTATCTATAGAACAATGAAACGCACTTCGTATTGCGCCGATGCTCCAACGAAACGATAGGGTTGGGTACCCTACCGTCGCTGATAAGCACCTTCGCCTTTTCCTGTACGCGGTAAAGAAGCCCCAAATAGACTTTGAAGCACCAATCCATACATGAGATTTGCATTAAATCCTAGATCGGATAAAGATCTTGTAAATATTGACAAGGTCAGATGGAGTAAAGTATTTCTTGCACCATTTTAAAAAACCGGGGCAATATTTTTCTGAACCACTTAAAATTTGTCAAAAATTCAAAACAGTTTTCGATACAAAAGTGTAGAACTATATAATTGTATAAGTATTAAACGCAATATGAATTTTTTCAAACCGGCTAATAAGATTTACTTTATGCAAAAAAACAATTTGGAGAGCATTCTCTTGACCAATAAAAATTTAAAAAAAAAAATACAAAAATAATAAAAATTTTTATTTATTCTTTGCCTTTACATTTAAGTTTCAGTTCTCGGTTACAATTGCATGTGAAAAATTATAGCAAGACACTCGAATTATTTAAAGTGGGCACAGTTTAGGCGGTTTAGCACCGTCTAATTAATTTAAACATACAAATTGAAGTGTTAATAAGAAGCCAAACACAGAAACCATTATTAATTAAAAAAAATTCAGTTCTTTTTATATTTCCTTTTACATTTATGGTAACGTAATACACTTTTTATGAAATAATACTCGTATCGTAAGATCTTAAAAAATAACAATCGATTGTCTTTTATAAAATTATCTGCTTATACATATGTATAGGTATAAACATACATCTTCAAGGCCCCTTTTGAAAAGTTTTGATTTTATTATCTTTATGCAGCTGTTTGTTTTATTTTTAGTTTTCCACCCAAAACTCTAACAAACCCGGAAATAATTTTTGTATGGTGCGTACAATGTGTAACTTACAACTGTTTGGGAGGTGTTAACGTAATCTCAAAAAATTACCTAATTTTAGTTAATGAAAAAAGGACTCTTCAAAAGCTTCTAAAATATGTTTTAATACAAGCCCAAATTATAATTGATTATATGATTATATTGCCTAAAACATAATGATAGATTTATGGAATTTATATAAGAAAAATTCATACGTAAATATGTATCATTGAAAAGTTTTTTCCATACTATTGCCAGTACATACATACATACATAACTGGCGTTTACAATCCTGTGTCAGGATTACGGCCTAGCTTCTCGCAGCACCCATGTTGTGTGTGTCAATTTTTATTCATTAATACGGGGACCTACAGTTTAATGTCGACTCCGAATGACAGACTTGAAAAGCTTGTTCATGGCAATCAGTTACTCTCAGAGCTTTGGCCAAAAGTCTGCTGAGAGGTAGTCGCCGAAAGAAATAATTTTTTCATATTTCTTTTTTTAAGATGACAGAGCTGAGATTTGAACCCGGCACTATCGTCTTATAAAGCCAACACACTAACCACTAAACCACGGCGACTACTATTGCCAGTATTCATAAAAAATATTATAGGTTTATTGAGGGTTTATTTGACAACTTTCGATGCAATACTTGTCAAATAAACCCTTAATATACCCACAATATTTTTTATGAATACGGGCATATTTTTATTATTTATTTAAAATCGGTTTAAGTTATTGCCAAGTTAGTGAAAAAAAAAATAACTCAAGATTTTGAAATTGTTGTGCAAATTTCAGCAACATATTCTTTTTTTATACTTTTAATATAAGAAAACTAGTACTCGCATCACTTCGCGTATATTGTTTTTTTTTTTTTTGCTTCCCGTGTAATTCGCAATTTTTTAAAAATTTGTGAGGTTATGCTTTCTCTTTAGTTACTGTAGCGAACGGAGTTTACCATATACCCTGTTAGAGTTCATTTTACTTTATAGGTATAATAGGTATAGTATAGGGTGCAGCATATGCTTTTCAGTTTTAATTGAAAATCGCAATACATACATACATATGTATGTATAACTTAGTGACATTTCTGTCTTCTATATTAATTTAAAAGACTAAAATTGAAAAAAAAAAACATAAATGAATCCAAATTTTTTTAAATTTGCATAATTTTTTTTATTCTTTTTTGATTCGCAAGCCTAAAATAAAAAACAAATCAATTATTAATTAAACAATTTTTAAAAGACAAACTCGGACAAATTTTAAAATGCATATGTATGTATGCATGCATGTATATTAGGGTAATAACTTTTTGCATTTTTTGCAAATATCAAATCTCCCCAGACCAAATCTACGACATGGACAAATATTAAGAACTGCGTTTTTTTTTCACTATCGTTAAAAAAGGTTACGCACCAAACGCGTTAAAGTTTTGAATCAAAGTTAAAAAAAAAACTTTTTTTGATGCCTTAACGTCTGACCATCACATCTATATAATTAAGGCATGCTGATTTCAATAGTAAAGTTCGTTTTCGAGTCAATGGAATAGTTTTCTTCCAAATTTGCTTTTAATTTCCGCTATTTTTTTTGCAGTTTTTTTATATACAAAATCTCTTTTCACATATTTTATTTCATTTTTTTTAATAAAAATTCATGGCAATTCTTGTCATTTTCATATATTGGTTGTAATTTAAAACAAAAAATTAAATCGGTTTGGTAAAAATGAATTATAAGAAAAGCAAAATAAAATAATTGAAAAAAAAAATTTAAAAAAATTGCAAGATTTGGACCAAAAACTTAACTAAATTTCATGATGTTAAAAACTGTAGAGATATACCTGTCGTTTATCTCCAAAAATTGCGTACCCGTTCATTACAGATTTATTAAATAATTACGAAAATCTAAAGGCGTCTTATAAACAAAGTGAAGTTGCACTTGAATTCAAAAAAATTAAGTGGAGAGATGACATGCAGTTTTTGTATGAACTTTGCCTTTCATATAAATATTTTATAACCAACGGAATATATCCATTTATAAATTTTAAAATGTTACCATCGGTTAGTAATTCAAGGTGGAATTCGAGAGCAATATTTGCCATTTTAACATTTATTCTTGTTCCCAGTTACCAAAAACTTTTACAACCTATATGTGATTTCATTTGTGATGCATGGTTTCAAATCTGGTTTTCGGACCACTGTTTCCACGAAAATGATTTTGAACTGTTAAACAAGTCATTATTAAATTTTACGAAAGCCCACGAGTGTTTCCTCAGACATTGGGTACCTACACCATCTACAATTCCAAATCAACAACGCAGTAATATTTGTGCGGAACGTGGAATAAAAATAGTACAAGATATATATCCGCTTTGTAAAACATCTCGTACTTTGAACTTAAAGTTTATATCTTACAATACCTATTTTTAATCATTTATTGTTATTATTTGTTTACATACTTACATATGTATAAACCATATTTGTAAAAAAAAATTAACAAAATATATTAAAGGCATTTTAGAAATTGCTGTCGGTGCGTAAGGTTTTTTTTACCAAATTGAACTGAAATAGTTTTTTTTTATCATTAATACAATATTTGCTATTAGAAAACCCCCTGGGGAGAATATTGTCCAAAGAAAGTTATCACCCTAATGTATATAGATAAGCGAGTATATCATATTTTTTATTCTTTACAATTTCTTTTACAACATGGTGGCTTTCTCTGACAATGAAAATATGCTGCAGTTCATGCTATTGCTAAAGATGACAGACAATGATGACGATTGCAATTGAGTAACAATTTAAAGACATTTTTTTTTTTTTTTGTTTTTTTTTTCATAATTGTTGCAATTATTTCCGCAATTTACAACAACAATAAATAAGTAAATAAATAACATACGCAACAAATACAATACATATGTACATATTTGTATTTATTAATTTATAAAAAAAAAAATTAAATAATAATTTACTTTTACAAGTTCACAGCAATGACAAAGACATTGTTACTCTGTTAAGTGTTAAAAATAAATGTTTTCATAAAAAGGCAACATCATTGCATTGATAAATAATTCATTGATCCTATTAACACGTTAATTAATGCATTTAAGTAATGCAACTAAAAACAGAACAAGTAAGTGTCACATCGTAACATTTTAAATGTTTGTTAATAAATGGATTTTTAGTTCATTAAAAGTGATAATAATAATATTTATAGTAGAGATAATAAATAAATATTTAATTAAATTATTATTAGAACGTTAGTTAAATAAATTTGTAGTATAAATAGATAAAAAAAAAACTTAGCCTGTTTCATGATATCAAAAGAATGCTTTCGTTCGCTGTCTAAACAAGAGCGTAGAATACGTACGATATTAAAGTAATTAAAACAATGTATACTCGTATATGTATTTACACTTTGTTTTTAAAAACGCTGTACAAAGTTGCAGAATATTTTTTTAAATTAATATATTATTTATAGCCTGTTTCCATATTACAGACAGGTCGACAGACAGGCTAATACGTAAGAAATTGAGTTTTTATAACATAATTGTCTGACTTACGTTTGTTTACGTTATTTTATTAATTTTTCTCTTTGAGCACAAATTTCATGATTGCCATGGTATATAATTTTAAAGTTTTGCTCACTTTTTCTAATATACTTATACTTATACTTATCGAAAATGCGTATTAAATGAGCAATTTTAATTTATAGTTGAAATTCAAGTAGAATGGTATAGTACTTAAATAAAGCGCCTAACTATGAATAAAAAATTATGAATTAATATTATTTTAAAGAAAATAAAGAAATAGTCCCCGTGGCACAGTGGTCTTAATGTAAATTTTAGCACGAAAAAATCACTTTCCTGAATGGTATAAAAAAACAAAATTTTATTTTTACTATTTTTATATTATTGTTTGGTTAAGCAAAAACCACTAAAAGGTCATTATTATAATAATTATTATCTTACATAAAAAGTTCCACCCCCTTTTAATGGAATTAGCCTATTTTTGGGGAAAAATTTTGTTATGTTAAGTAGTTAAGTTAAGTTTCATGCTAAATTTTACATTGGGACCACTGTGCGTGGTCTAGTGGTTAGTGTGTTGGCTTACTAAGACGAGAGCTGCGGTTGAAGCCCTGTCTCTGACATCTTGAAGCAAAGATATATGATAAAAATATTTCTTTCGGCGACTACCACTTAGCAGACTTCTGGCAAAAGTTCTGAGAGTAATTGATTGCCATGATCAAAGCTTCTCAAGTCTGTCGTTCGGAGTCGACATTAAACTGTAGGTCCCGGTAATCAGGAAGAAAAATTGATACACAAAACATGGATGCTGCTAGAAGCTAGGCCGTAATCCTGACACAGGGTTGTAAAGGCCAGTTATGTATGTATGTATTTTGTTTCTTTACCTACAGTTTTCGGACTATGAAGAAATTAAAATGTAGATTTACAAGTCTCTGAATTGAGTCTATTTAACTGCTTATTTTGGAACTGATAGGATTTACTCTGTTATGCGATAAAGTAAGTCTTTATAAAGCAAACTAAATCTGATGGCAAATTACTTCAAGCAATTTGACAACAATTTAAATAGAAATTTCTTCGATATCAAATTCCGTAATTTGTCCCCTTATTATAAATTTTCAATAAATTCATTCGTTTTAAATATTTTAACCCGATTTTTTTTTTTTTAATCAAAAAAATATTTATGGAGGTTAAAATATTTTTATTACAATAAAAAACAACCTAATTAATCATTTTGAAAAAACAGTCACCACGTCTCCAGCAACAAAATACATAATTTGTTGTGTTTTATTTCCAGCAATTAATGCAGTATGGCTTTGCACTTTAAAAATAAATAATTATATCAGATCATTTATAAAAAACACGTTTTTTTATTTGCTTTACAAAGCATTAATTAAATTATTTAACAATCCCCACCTCTCTCCTTTCTACACTCTCCTAGCAGAGGAGCTCTACTTTAAACATCTTTTTTTTTAGTCACATGATTTAACAGAGTAAGTAATGACAACAAGAACGATATTCTTATCATTTGTCATTATCTTTACATGTGCAACTTAAATAGATTCTTACAATAAATATAATAAAAAATAAATAAATTCTTAAGCAACAGCAATAGTACAAGTATAAGCAACAATAGGTGAAATGGAATAAAATGGTACAATATTATCGCGCTAAAATCACTGAGACTGAATTTCAATTATGTACAGTAGAAAATAATTAAAAACTATTTACATACATACATACATATAGTATAAAATATGAATCAAATTTTCGAGATATTGCCTTTTAAGAACATTTGTAGGCATCAGAGCAACATTTCAATATTTGGCAAATATTTTGGATACTTTCTTTTTTCAAATGTGTGGATTACTACGGCAGTAATGCTAAGTTTTGTTGCTCATGCGTGGTTAGTAATTACAGATGCTTTGTATTTTTCATAAAAATGTCATTTAAAAATAAGCATACACAGTGTCATACTATGTTATGCAAAGTCATCATAGTGTCTTGTAATGTTTTTGTAAATCGGCTAAGCTGTTGTGTTGAATTAGGAATGCTCGATGTTTATCGATGCATCGTTATATTTTTTCGATGCATCGTAAACCATATTTATAGTTTTGAGGTGTTTTCGCCCAACATCCCTGCTTGCACGCTACTTATAATTGTGTATTATATTCATGATTTATTTGAAAATATAAGTGGACAATAGAAATTTTTTATAGTACTAAGTCACAATAAGAATTTCTATTTATCGATAATGTTTGCAAATCACAAACAAATTAGACAAAGTGGTGACATTTTATGTAGATATACAGCTGCGTGCAACTAATTAAGGACAGTAGTACTCAATATTTTAATCATTATGTTGAAAATAATACTATTAAAAAACCGCTAAAATTTGACCCTGTTTAGTTAATCCAACTTTGTTTATTGGAGCTTCTCAATGGCAACCCTATTTTTACCGTTATTTTTTTCTTGTGGTGTTTTTCATAATTTGTGAAATAAATTACTCGTGCACTTAATTAGGGATAGTGAAAAATTTTTTAAAATTTTAAGATTCAAGTAAGTTTTAACAGTTAAATTCAAATAAATGAGATTACACAGTGTTTTTCAGAATTTGATAAACTTTTACTTATTGCTAAAATATTGTAAAAATAAGTCCTGTGACGTCAGTACTCGAAAGATTATTGTACAAATGCATCAGGAAGGAAGCTCTTATAGGGAGATCGCAACAGCCTTAAAAGTTTCTAAAACAATGGTTTTCCAAGCGGTGCAATATTTCAAAAAACATTCGACAGCTGAAAAGGTGCCTCGTAAACAAAGAAGCCGAATTACAACAGTGCGTGAAGATGCACTGATTGTCCGCGAGTCGAAAAAAAATCCGCATAAATCAGCAAATGAAATTCGGATAGCAGTCTTTGGTGAAAATGGAGCAAAACCATCTGTAGACACAGTAAAACGTCGATTGCGGGAAGCTGGCCTCTTTGGAAGAATTTCCCGAAAGAAACCATTGTTGTCTGAGCGTAACCGGAAGAAGCGAATAGAGTTTGCAAAAAAATACCGCCATTGGACGGCTGTGGAATGGAAAAGAGTGTTATTTTCGGACGAAACAAAAATTAATAGAGTCTCTCCCGATGGAAAAAAATATGTTCGCCGGCCAAAGTTAAAAGAATTTGAACCAAGATACACCCGGGCCACTTTAAAGCATGGAGGAGGTTCGATTATGCTTTGGGGTGCTATGTCGTCATGCGGTGTTGGACCGCTGCACAAAGTTGACGGAAACATGGACAAGTTCCAATATGTAAGAATCCTAAGCGATACAATGATGCCGTATGCAGACGAGAATATGC
This sequence comes from Metopia argyrocephala, assembly GCA_963576795.1. Lineage (NCBI taxonomy): Eukaryota > Metazoa > Arthropoda > Insecta > Diptera > Sarcophagidae > Metopia > Metopia argyrocephala. Next base: position 41,544,616 of record OY756208.1, read on the forward strand.
CAGTAACATGGATATTTCAACAAGATAATGACCCGAAGCATACGGCTCATCACGTCAAACAATGGTTTATAAATAATTCGGTCACTGTACTTGATTGGCCTTCATGCAGTCCAGATCTCAATCCGATTGAGAATTTATGGCAAGTTGTAAAAACCAAAGTAAGCGCAGTAAAAATAAACAATTTTGATGATCTCTTCGCCGTAACAAAGAAAGCTTGGGAGGACATTCCAACTAGTGTATGTGAAAATCTGGTTAGCTCGATCTAACGATACAAATATTAGAAATGCTGGAACATTTGAAGCGAATTTCTTAAAAATCTTACCAGAATTATAAACATTCAAAAAACATCATAGTTTTACTCCAAGTCATGGCTATATAAATTATTGCTGAGAGTTTTAATTGCCTGGGCTTAAAGGTGGAAGGAAGTACTTAACATGTGTTGCACCAATTGTGTATTTCACACGCCTGTTAAAAATGTTAAAATAGCGAATTTTCATAAAGCAAGTTCTGGAAAAACTGGTAACTCATCTAATCTAGAAGTTGAACAACTGTTAACTTTTAGATGCGTTAACAGTTGAACAGTTGACTTACATTATAACCGCTATTAAAGACTAAAGCATGCTATGTATTTCTACCTTAACTGCGTATACAATCGTTTCCTTAATTAAAAAAATAAGAAATCAGAAAGAAAGCTGATTATACCTATACACTTATGTATATGATTATAGGTTCAACGCCTTAATATTATTTCTGATAGACTATCCGATATTAACAGTAGAGACGGTGTTAATAAGCAAGGCAAGATAACAATCTTTTGTTGCATTAAGAAAATTATTTTAGTACAGGTGAGAGTACTTAAAAAAGTATTGTTGTTGTTGCTTTGTAGATAAACTTTTATTGTTGTTGTTCTTAATATTGCAATTTTTTCTTTTAATCGCTGTATGATAACAAAAGGTCGTTTGACAAGATCATTAAGTAAAAGGAGAACAATAAATGTTGCAACGGTTATTTAAATACTAAATGACAGATTTGTTTATTTATTTTTTTATATCTCTTAATACGTAACAACAACAACAAAAAAAGATACACTTTATTATTTATTTCACTTACGCACTTGCTTACTGTACTTACTCGTATGTCTCAACGACACACAGAAATATTTAAAAGATACGAAAACTTGTAAAATTTTAATGGCAGTCTACATAAAATTATAGTAAACGTGTTTAACAGGAGGAAGAAATTTTAGCAGTTCCATCATGTTTCCCATTTTTCCCTTGTCATAGTTCTACCTTTATGCCCGTATTCATAATAAATATTTGAGGTTTATTGAGGGTGTATTTGACAAGTATTGCATAGAAATTTGTCAAATAAACCCGTAATATACCTAAAATAGTTTTGTATATACCTTTAGTATATAATACTTTACTGTCTACTTAATACAGATTTTCTTATTTTAATAACTTTAAATTTTGTATACAAAAAAAGAAAAATAAATGATATGGCATAAAGGCGAACGCTTTGAATTCAATCTTAGCCAGTTTATTGATTAGTGATTAATTTATTGTTCTGATATGCACAAACACATATGAATGTATACATAACATGCGTTTGCACACATTTTGCGTTTCGCACGTCTGTCAAAAAAAAAAGTTAAAGTAATATCGCTCATTTGCGAGAAGAGTGACATAACTCAAAAAAAGTTAATGCAGAAATATGAGACGAATTGTAACCTAAAAAATCTCTAAAAATTTTATTTTTATCTCTTTTATTCACTGAGTGGCAACCATAAGTGTTTTGTATTTTTCCTATTAAAAAATTAAATTAAATTAAAATCTATAAATGCATTTATCTCAGAATCGCTTTTTTGAGTTATGCCACTCTTCTCGCAAATGAGCGATATATTTTCATTCGGCAGGTTACATGCAAAATTGGCAACGCATCTAACGCATAGAAGCTGAGCAACTTTTAACTTTTAGATGCGTTGACAGTTGAAAAGTTGATTTGCATTGTACATTGTATTCATTGTTAACGAATCAACGTGTGCCATATTAAAGGAAATATGAAATATGAAAATATGGTGAAAGTTGTAAAGACTTATAGAGTATATCCATTTCTAGTGCGTACAAAAATCCTCTCCCCATAATAAAAATTACAAATTTTTTAATTAATTGCAGTATATACATACATATATATGTACATGTCGTTTAAAATATTATCGACATTTTATCTTCTTTACATGTCAATATGCAGGATCGCATTTCATTTACCAGCTGAGAACAGTGGCTGAATTAGTTATGAATAATAAATAGGATCTATTACTATTTGTTAACTTTTGCTTTATTAGTTCCGACTTTAATTATGATTATTTTCTCCTTAATTTGTCCGATAGAAAAATACTAAATATAATAGAGAATTAAAGAACATTGAGTATTAACATCAAAATTTCAAATTCATAAGTATTTTTCGTTTAATTTCATTTCTATTAAAAGAGTACCGAAATACGAAACATGGGCGATTATGTGTCTTAAAAATTTCTTTTGGACCTATTCTCTTCTTCTCGCTATTGGCCAGAGCCTATGGAGATGAGAATCTGTAAGCTATTCCTATTTGCTGATGGTATTATTGTTTTAATTTGTATGTAGCCACAAGGACAATGGCACAGAGTATACAGTGATGAAGGAAATGACAGCTCAAAAAGTTTAAAATCAGCTGTGTTTTCTTGTGGCTATCTTATTATATACTGTAATGTTGTGTGTGCAGTTATGTTGTGGCTATCTTGTTATACACTGTGATGTTGTGTGTATGCTAAAAATTCCCGGTGGCGAAAATACTAAATCATCGATGACAGTTGCTGAATTTTATTTGGGGTCATACATGAATTTTTAAAGCATTTGTCCAAAACGTCATATATGACTGAAGTTGATTTTTTCTCGTAGAAGTCCGGGTATTAATGAGTTTTGATAGACATTATCATCGAAGTTCATAGTGAATTTTTACATAATGTGTCGCTAATATAGAGACAGTATCGAAAAATATCACTTTGTTTCACGTATTTTTAAATTACAATTTTTGAAAAACCACAAATTTTATTTTTGAATTTTTCTTCTTCGCTGGGATTTGAACCTCGGTCGTCTGAGTTTCTGTGTGAGCGCTCTAACCACTATACCATGACCCTTCAAGTTAGCAAAGCGTCAAAGTCATCAAAACAAAAAACAGAGAGACTAAAAAATAAAATTAATAATAAAACCTATAAAAAACAAAAAAAAAGCAAAACTTTTCCGTTATTTCTGCTTAATTCATCAATGGAGACCTATAGCAGACAAAATCCTTTAGAGTTAAGCTCAAAAACGACTCATAACAGACAATGTCGCCAAGTTTGGACATTTTTAGCTAAAGTGCCACTTTAATGAAATTGTCATGCATAAGTGTCATGCCGATTCGCTGAACAATCAACCACAAATGGGTGCGCTCTGAGAGAGGTACGTGTAGTCCGCAGGAATATGCGACCACCCGGAATCAATTCCCCTATCTCATCAGAGCACCTCCCATGGTAGTATCGATAGAACAATGAAACGCACGCCACATTGCGCCGATGCTCCAACGAATCGATAGAATTGGATACCCTACCGTCGCCGATAAGCACCTTCGCCCTTTCCTGTACGCGGTCGAGAAGCCCCAAAATTGATTTTGAATTTTTGTTGTGGCTATCTTGCTGTGTGTTGTTCTTCTTATAGTTGTTGGAGTCTCATCACTGTATGCACTGTGACAATGGTAATGTTCTAAACTTTATTGTTTTTTTTTTTGCCTTGCGAATAAAAAAATCAAAGAAAAAAAACTTGACCTATACCCTTTCCCATTTTCTTGACCCCCTTCACATAAAAACAAAACTTACGACTTGGCGAGTCAAACTTGATGATTGGGACTCACTGCTACAAATTTTAATAAACGCCTGAAATGTGTTAAATAAAGGTTTTAATATCACTTTTGTTATTATTTAAAGAAATTAATCTTTTTTTTCAAGTAAATATCGTATATCATACTTATATTTAATATACAATTAAAAATTTATGTTTTCACATAAGATACACAAGATACATACGAGTGAGTACCTCTACCGCAAATATAGTCATAAAAAAGTGTCAAATTATTTACTTAAAAAAACGTGTAACGAATATTTAACAAAAATTATTTAGCGTAACATTTAAATATAAAACAAATACGAGTTGTCTGAAATTGTCAATTATTTAATTGGAGAAACAAAGAAAAATTCTGAAATTTTCGTCTGTTAAATTTTTAAATAAAAGTTTATCATGTTTTGTGATTGATATGCGAGCAAATGCTGTTTTTTTTTTCTTATTAATGAGCAAAATAAATACAGGGCATATTTTTTATGAATTGTTAAAACAATTACAGACATTCGAGAGGATTTACAGTGCTTTTGTTAAGAAAATGGAGAAGTTAAAGCCTAATATGACCCAAATTTAAAATGGGTTTTTAATGATACAGACGCGATTTTAAAGATTGAAAGTGAAGGTGTTTTTTGATAATTGTGTGTGTTTTTTTTTTTTAATTTGAGAAAAATTACAATATTTCAATATTTAAATAAATCGTATGAAAGCGAAATTTAAAAAAAAAATGTTTTTATTTATTGCAAAAATGTCTTGTTTTTTTAACTGTTAAAAATTCCAGCTAACTGAAGTCATATGTTTACAACAAATTAACAAATTTAAAATACATATAACACTAACAATAAATAAACAATTATAATAAATTATCAACCAAAATGCGTGTAAGTTTACCGGGAGATTTGCTGATGTCAACCGTATTCGACACAAGGTAGTAGTTTCTTATAACAGATTATTATTTTTATTTTATTTTACAATATTTTTAGTATATAAAGAAGTATGCTTGTACATATGTATATATAAGTACTCAGCGTGAAATGGTAATCAATGAAAATCGAGAAACTAATACAAGGAATGTATGAATGTTGATTCTAGCAACCAAAAAAAAAAGGCGCAAAATATACAAACATCTTCTATCAACCATCTTCACATTCCAATACAATGCACTGCATGAGTAGGGGTTTACCCCTGAGTATTGGTCTTAAAAAAAAAAACCATTACCCTTAACACAAATCATGTCGTACAAAAGTAATAAATGTTTTAATGTCCAACGGTAATAAATATTAGAATTCATAAATTTATTAATTACTAATAATTTGAAGAAATATCAAGATATAACGAGTTTTTTAATAAAATGTAGAACAATGAAGTATTTCTTTTGAAGATGTGGGTAATGAATATTTACTTATGTGCCACCTTCTCGATTCCAAAAGTAATATATTCCAAAGGCAGATATTATTTAATTGATTTAAAACAATAGATCAACTTTTATATACATATACTAGCGTAAACCCGGCTTGTTTCGCTACACCAACTGCTATTTGTACACAGTTATCGACTCTTAAATGTACGACGCTTAAATATGTACACCAAACTTAGAAACTTTAGCTTTAACACTTTTGAAGCTATAAAGAAATAAATATTTAACTTGCATGGGAGGTACCACGCCTACTTTCTGATTAATGATTCCCTTTGACCATAAAGTCTTTCAGACCAAATTTGGAAAATTTTGCTTTAACAGCTCTCAAGATATAAGTTATGCATAATATGAAAAAATTTCATATTCAATTTGTATAGGAATATATAGGAAATGCCAATGGGCCGATTTCGCGCAAACTTCACATACATAAACAATCTACGGACTATCCCCAACATGCCCTGGAATTTTGGCTGAAATCGATCCATCCGTGTCCGCGGTTAGTGGTGACTTCAAAATGTACATAATTTGTATATATTAGAAGATTTTATATAAAAATATATGCAAATGATTCTTATATATAATGGTATGGTAGTTTTTGTTTGTTTTTAAGTTAGCCTTTATTTCAGTGCTACCCAAAAAGAGTTTTAAAGATAATTGTTTTTTCATTCGGCTGTATACATGCAAAATCGATTGCTCTTAGGCACTCGATCACCCACATGGTCAGCCCGGCTTTATATATTTACATATGTATGTATGTATATCTAAGTGTAATCGCAAAACCAACAACTTTTCTAAAGATAACTATGCCTTAGGGCGGTTTGATCTCCAAATAGCTACCAATAGTTTATTCTTTCAACTTTAGTTTTTCATATTAAAAATATTACAAAATTGTTTAAAGGTTACTTTATCCACGAATATAAAAAAAAACGAAAGCAAAGAGTTAAAATATCTCCACATGTTCAACGTTACTGTACAATAATTCGGTAATTATTTGTATTGATGTTCATATACATCTTTTCTACAGTTTTCTCTTTGTGGAATGCCCATAAAATTAGGTAGTTCTGGCACATACAGCAGACGATTAGCGAATACCATTTTGTGAATTTTTTTTTTTACCGTTTCTGACGTTCAAAATTCCTAAACCGGTCGACCACTTTAGTGTTTATCTTGGCAGCTTGTATGGTTTTGTTTATATTCTACTACTCAATATTTTAACGTGGTAAACAAAGGAACAGTCTCCTAAAAAGTAGAATCTAACTAGGTTTTAATACCAATTGAACAGAGACCGTAGTGATCACCAAGTGATCAAAGTTGACAAATTTACTGTAATAGTTTATTTTTGAATCCTCAGAATAAAAAGTGCTCGCATGTACCAAAAGCAATATAAAAAAGTTGAGCAAGAAAAAGTATAGTAGTTCATATTGCTCAGTCTGTGAGTCGAATAACAGATATCTGAAATAGGTGCCAAATCGTCCAGACATATTTTCAATATCTACGTTTAAAATTTTTTTGTTGTTTGACAGACAAAAAAATAATCAGGAAAATAAAGCAACAACGTAAAACTAAAAATCTTATTTAAAAAAATAAAAGCGCGCAATACTAGCGAGTGATAAAGAAACGTGATTTTATTACAATTAATAAAATTTATTAATATGTTTACGATAATGCGGACCAACTACGTAATAATATGGATGTATATAAAATTGTATACAATTTTTTGTGTTGTATTTACTTAATTATACGCCTGCTTTGAAATATTCAAAATACCCGGCACAAACAAATACAATTTTAAAAATTGATAAACCTTAAAAAAAATTGAATAAACAAATAAAGAAAAACATTTTAAAACGTTTTTTTTATAATTTTCTTTTCAGTATGGTATTGCAAAATCATAATACAATAGCAGCAGCACGTACAATAGCAGCAAACACTTCGTCTGACGCAGATACGGCTAGAGTAAACGCCTACAGAATGTCACAGCAAAGACCTATCATTGATTTATTAGTGGCCATGATAGCCGTACCCATTCTAATATTGTGTGCCTTACAACTGGAAAAGAATCTACACGATATGGCCAATAGCCCTGAGAATAGATGGTTAGTCTTTGCTTTGGGTATTGGTATGCTAATTGTTAGCGTTATAATTTGTGGTTATGTTACGCATCGAATGGGCGTATGTATATGGACTGGTCCCATTGATGAAGTTGGCAATCGTATTGGAAGTAGTGCAAGTACAACACATGTAAGTATTTTTTTTTATTAATTTACTCGTAAGCCATTATTTTGATAATGTTTGATGACTGGTTAGTTTAACAATCCAATTTTATTTATTGTTTTAAAACTATGTGTATAAGTAAGTATATCTATGTATATGCATGATAATGATCCCTTTCTTAGGGACCGCGCTATAAGCGTGGTTATAGACGGTGTCACGTCCAACGAATTCAGGTTAAATTCGGGAGTACTGCAAGGCTCTGTTCAGTCTCCTACACTATTCCTTTTTTTTTCCTAAACGATCTGCTCTTCTCAACTTCTAATCCTATCTGATCCTTCGCAGATGACAGTAACATTTGTCATTCATATTCATTCTCCAAGCCTTTTGGAGATTGAGGTGAAAAGACGTAATATGAATGACACACTAATAAATGACCTATAGATAATCTCTGAGTGGGGTCGTGCAAACAGGTTCGAATTTATTTATGCTTATCAGCGACGATAGGTTATCAAACTATATCGAAACGTTGATACCGCATAATCGCATACTTTTGCAGACTACTCGTACCTCTCTCTGAGTACATCCTTTTGTAGTTGATTGTCCAGTGAATCGCACAATGAATTATAGAGAGAATTCGTTCTTTAGTCGTACCGCTCGTTTATGGAACGGGCTTCCAGAAATTGTTTTTCCTGCCAGTTACGACATCGGTAAGTTTAAATCAAATATCCACAAACACTACTCCCTCTTTCCCCCTCTCATAACATATTTTCCTAGACCAGCACAATGTACTGCATGAGTAGCGGCCGTCCCCTGAGTGCTGGCCTCAATGAAAAAAAAAAAAAACAAAGACAAGGTGAACATTAAGTGGCTTTAGGAGAATAATATTAAGTGTATGGAATTGCCACCACGAGTACGAGACCTCAATTCAATAGAAAATCTACAGAGTATCTAAAAAAAAGTTATAACGAGAAGTTCACAAAACTATATGTATTATTTTCCTTGTATTTTAAGGAAAGAGTTGCTGAATTTAGTTTTGTGCCCCTTTTTTTTAAAAAACAATATGAACTAAATTATATATAAATAAAAACATTAATAAAATTTGGTTATAAATAACTTTTATTGAAAGAAATTCGAAATTATATGTTTTTGTGAACAGTTGTGGAAGTCGCTGTATGTTTCTTGCTTTCATATTGTACTTTTGTACTTTCACTTTCTGTTTTAGTAATTTTTATAAATTTATTTACATATGTACACATACATATGTATACTTATGTATATCTTTATTTAGTAAAATAAAAATTAAACATCTGTTTCTGTTTAACTTCCTCACTGTCTTTCAGATCAACTCCCAAAATGATATTTTAAGAATAGTGGACTCACTACCACCCAGTTACGATAGTGTGGTAAAATTCGATATACCACCACCGCCTTATGACTGTCTTGTCATCGATATGGAGCAACACAAAGATGAACCAGAAACTGAAGACAAACCATCAGTATCAACTGAAAGCTCAGTGGTTCATATGTAAAAATATTTAAATATTAAAAGCCAAAAGAATGGAATGTATGCTGTATATGTTCCATGGGAGAGAGATTTTAAAAGAGATTGAAATAATTTTGTAAGACAAAATATTTCTTTAGCAAAAAAAAAATAAAAAATAAATAAATAAAGTTTATTTACTTACTTATGTAGGATTATATATAAAATATTTTAAAACTGCTTAAAATTTCACCAAACAAGCATTTAAAACCATTGCATATATGTATTCTAAAAGAACTCCCTTTTAAAAGTAACAACGAAATCGGCTCTAGTTACATATATACGTACGAGTATGTAAGAAAATTATTATTTTTTACGAAAAAAAAGTTAAAAAATAGATTTAAATAACAATATAAATAAAGTTATTAGAATGGTTGGTTGGGTAATTTTAAAAGTACACATATGTATGTATGTATGTAGTTTATAAATTTTCTGTATTTAAACCACAGCCATTGTATGGAATTGAAGAAAGTAAAAAATAATATAAAAATCAATTTGTTTTTCTAGTCCAAAAACTATATAATTTTCACTACTTAATATTTTATGTTTTATAAAGTGCGAGTACGTGTATACATAAATATATGTATAATAATAATTTTAAAAAATAACTATATTATATTGTATATAGTATGATATAAAATAAGTTTTTTTATTTAACATTTATTAAAAAAGAAATATAAAAAAGTATTCTTAGTTTTAATTTTTTTATATATGTATGTAAATACCGGCTTTATATATTTTAAGAATAGTTTTAATTTATGTTATTAATATACAATAATAAAAGCGAAAACTAAATTTTTTGTTTGAATTAAAATATGTTTATAGTTTTAAAACATCTTTACTGTCAAGTACGAGTATAAGTAAGTTATTTATTTTCCTCGAAAATGTTCGAAATTTATTTAATACTCACGTCTACTCTGCGTTTCAATTCGAATCAAAATATTGTCCAAGTGAAGAATTTGTGGTATTCTGCGTTACAATAGCACTCAATTTCTTTAGATAGTAAGTGTTCTGCATTTTGATAGGAGCTCCGTTTCTCCGCTTCTCTATGGTTTTTTTTTTTTCTTTTTCTTAAAGATCGTTTCGATTTTAAGTACAAAAGTAATAATTGTAAGTTACACTACAACGTCAAGTTTTTTTTGCCCAACTTAAATTTACATTTCTTTGTTTCAGTTTTTAACGAATTTAACCATGGATAGGTGGACAATTGAGCAGCACGTTAAGATTGTTGAAGCCTCTTATGAATATGGGAGTCCAAGTCAAAATACATTTCGTGCACTACATGATATAATTGCGAAATGTGTTCACAATTGGCATAATTGTGAGCCAATTTTAGTAAACCGGGTTTGTAGGAAACACCTGTATATGATCATGCAATTCGTTCTGCAGAAAACATTACTATTGTTCGCGATAGTTTTGCAGAAAATCCATCAACCTCGGCTCGTTGCCGTGTGCAGCAATCGAATATCTCACGAACATCACTGATGCGAATTTACACGCTTACAAGATTCAATTGATTCAAGAGCTAAAGCCTTCTGGCTATTTCCTCTGATTCAACAGACAAAATTGAAGATGACTTTACAAAGAAAACTATCTTTAGCGACGAAGCACACTTTCACCTTGGTGCGGTTTATGAGCAAGTGGCGTCATTGGACCGTACTTCGAAAATGTTACTGTTAATGGTATTAGCTATCGTAAGATGATAACAGACATCTTATGGCCAGAAATTTAGGATATGGACCTGGACAAAATTTATTTTCAAGAGAATAGTGCTACTTGCCACATAGACAACGAAATAATTGCTCTTTCGCTCGAGAAATTCAATAGCCTTGTTATCTAATGTCGTGGCGATGTTAATTTGGCCGTCATGATCATGTGGAGATAATTGAAAAAAAATGATGGATGACTTCACAATCAATGAAAATGGGTACGTTCGGAAATGCATTACTCCAACGCATCCAAGACAAATATTTTCTTAAAAAAAAGTTTTTATACAATTTTTCTTATGCGCAAGCAAATAGCTTATTTTTTATGTTCTAGATTTGAAAAAGGAAAAACGCATACGCTAAAAATTTGGCGATTTTAAATCGCTAACATACCCTAAAGCGACTTTATCTATGTAAACTTTAAAAAATAAAAAAAAAATCTATAAAAAAACAATATAAATTTAATATTATCCTTTTATTTGAAGAAACACACCCTGAACTATTTAAACAGATGCAATTATTCATGTACCTTTTATAAATAGTTGTTGCTTTTGAACAGTACAGTTCAATTGCTTACATACATTTGCTCATTTGCGAGAAGAGTGGCATAACCTAAAAAATGTGTTTTTTGAGTTAATAATGCAGAAATATGAGACGAATTGTAATGTAAAACATATATAAAACATATCTCGTTTTTTCACTGAATGGCGACCAAAAGTGTCTTGTACTTTTTCTATACATACATACATGCAAACATAACCGGCCTTTACAACCCTGTGTCAGGATTACGGCCTAGCTTCTCGCAGCACTCATGTTTGTGTGTGTAAACTTTTATCCATGAGTACCGGGACCTACAGTTTAATGTCGACTCCGAAAGTCAGACTTGAGAAGCTTGTTCATGGCAATTAATTGTTCTCAGAGCTTTTGCCAGAAGACTGCTGAGAGGTAGTCGCCGAAAGAAATAATTTTTTCATATTTCTTTTTTTTTTTAAGATGTCAGAATTGTCTATGTCGAACATAGAGCTCATGTCTTAGTAAGCCAACACACTAGACCACGACGACTATATTCCTATACGTTAAGGTTAAATTAAAATCTTTAAATGGATTTATCTCAGAATCGCTTTTTTGAGTTATGCCACTCTTTTCGCAAATGAGCGATATGATCCACTAGGCCTGAATGCACAATTTTGTTTAAGTTAAAAAAAAAAAACTCATACAATTTTAAAGTTGAGTTGAGTATTCATCTCTCAATTTTCCTTTGGCGTTTGTTTACCGAATATTTGCATTTAAATCGAAAAAAACGTAAATTGTTGCGTTTTCAAAATCAAATGCGATTTAAAAAAAAACAGCATTTGTTAGAAAATGGTCTTTAATTTAAAACTTAAATTATTATTTTTTTCAAATAATTAAATTTTTAATAGTATTTGTTGGAAAAATGTAAATTGCCACTTTTTATTTATTAATTTTAAACAAACATTTTATTTCATATTTTTTTTCTATTTAGTGAATATGATTTTGTTTTGTATTTGTAAATTACATATAATTATTTATTAAATAAACAAAAATAAAAAAAAAGATTAAAAATTAATATAATAATTTTACAATAAAGTAATTTTAATAAATTATATAACTAGTAATTTTAACATTGAGATGTAGAGACAAAATTCGATAAAAAAAACCTTTAACGAGTCTATTACAGTAAAAGTAAAGAAAAAACCCAACGAATAGAGAGCCAAGATAAACAAAGAATATAGTGGTGAAGAGGTTGTAGTAGAACTATTATTGCAGGTATTAGGTATGTGTGCATACAATTATTTGATTATTAAAACAAAATATGTACGAAAGTAGATTTAAAATCTTAAAAAATAAAGGGTATGAAAGCTAAGAGATACATAAAAAGGAAAATAAATAAAGTTGTTAAAAATATACAATCATATTGCTTGATGGTTTTGTTTTAACCGTCTAAAAAATATTATTTTGAATAACACATAATAATTATAAAAAATAATCTCTTAGATCGAGAAGCATACGAGAAAATTGCGTTTTTATTTTTCTATCTTCGAACAAATTAATACAATACAATATTAATAAAGATGATATTTTTTTAAAAATGCTACTCTTATTTTTAGAACTATATATGTACGTATATTATTCAATTTAACTCCTTCTTAACTTCTTTAATTGGTTGTAGGTATATACAGACAGACAGGTTAGTCGAAGAAACCAAAAAATTTATTTTTTGTTTTAGTTAAAAAGAAATAGCTCTGCTACTTTTAAACAGTTTGATTGATTTGTTTTTATTATTTGCAAAAGAGGAGATTATATATTTTTATATATTTATAATATAACATAAATTTTAAGAGTAGTTTTATTAGTAATAGGAGTTCATTCTTGTTGTAGTTTTTTTTTATTTTTATGTATGTATGTATGTTGTATGTATACATATTTTTAAATTGTATGATTAGTTTAAATAACATATTAAGTTTTACTTTTTTAAATAAATTTTATTTTTCTTCTTATGTTTTCGTCATCATAATTTGTTTTTAGCTTATAAATCACATTAAGTGCGGCATTATTTTAACTTTGTGTATTTTTTTTTTTTTTTTTTATAATAATTTGCTGTTCTACATAAGTAAAAATTTTATTTTTAGTCCCAACAACTACATATGATGCCACTGTGTTGCCATGGGTGAGGTGAGTTCATTGAGGCGTGCAATTTCTTCGTGTAGCCCATGACCCAACCAATTCAAGTGTATTTTACTATAACGTGCTGAACACAGTCTGAGCGGGTTACCACGTCTCAAACCCTGATCAGTTTCTCCGTATTCATCCAAGTAGGGTGGCTGTACTAAACAACCTTTATTTTTACCCAAATAAACAATTTGGCAATCACGTATACGCAGGAAGGGTGCAATTTCTGCACCGCAAAAGTAAGCATGATATGTGCAGGCTCCAACATTACGACCATCCAAGTCTGGTTGACAGCAATACGATTGAGCACACAGTATTTCTCCACACATTAAGCACATGGTAGGTGTTTTCATTTCTTCTCTTTCATTATTGGGGCAACTGAAATCGGATACACTATTGATTAAATCACTGTAGTCATCGGGCAATGCCACTAGTTTGGGTACAGGTCTAGTACAGGGTACTATAACTAAAGGATCACCGTTACGTTTCATTTTTGTAGTGATTACTTCTAAATTAGTTATGTCATGATGCGAGGCAAACATTTCCATAATGGTAGCAAAAGGTGAAGCATTGTCGAAATAAGCTTCTAATTGGGTATTAAGTCCCAAATATTTACACATATTCTCATAAGTATCACTTTCGTTGTTCGATAGAAGATCGGGAAATTCCACGTCCGTAACAAAGTGAAAGAATAAACACGAGCAGCGTAAAAATTCACGCATTTCCATTTTAATATGATCCAATATGGTATAAACCATTTGAGGAGATAACAATTCCAATGTTTTCTGTTGCTCTTGAGATGACTCCTCATCCAAATGCTCAGGTTGCTGATATTGATGTTCTTGTTGATGCGTAACATCAGCCATACCAGTATCTGTATCATCTTCCTGCTGCTGTTGTTTATTTTCGTTTTTCTTTTCTTGCATTGTTTGTAGTTTTTGCCTAGCCTGTGCATTGTATTTATTAAAGAATATCGAAATATTTTCTAATGATTTTTCTGTTAGACAACAGTAGTCATCTTCTTCTACATCCATTAAGCCATCAGCCGGTAGTTCAAATAATACCAAAGCTTTAACAACATTCGCAAGGAAAAAAACTTGCAAAGTATAGAAATCCATTAAACTGCCATTGGGTACAACAGAAATATCGCCTGATTAGAAAGAAGAATGAAATTAAGTTTTACAAAAAAAATAAACGTTTATTTTAAATTTCTAAATAGCTTGTGATGGATATGTCAAAATGTTGAGAAAATAAAAAAACAAATATTTAGCACTTAAATTTTCAAATAAAAACTACTCCTTTTTTGCTATCAACACCCACAGTCAGTGATCGAAGCCACTGTTTCACAAAAATGCAATAGTCTTACCGCAGTTTCAGTAAATTACTATTTAACACATTTTGTTTTTGATTTAATATTTCTCTTCTCTAAAAATTTAATTAAAATCGATTGCAAGTTTTACATTTTAAATATACATTAAAAATTTTCTCTTATTTGGTTTACTAGGAAAATACTTGCTTAGCAGCATGAGTTTAGGAAAATTTAAATGTTTTTAGGATTTTAAAGCATAAAAAATAAATGTAATTTTCATTATGTGTACGTTCAAAAAGAAAAAATAGTAATTGAAATTTTACTTACGTTCACGTGAGAACAGTATATTGGGCACCATCATTATAGTGGATACCATTTTACTGAAGCAATTCCATTCTAGAACTGAATCACCATTATGTTTAAACACCACATTTAATAGCTCTGCTACAGGTTTTATTAAATTTTCGAGATCTGTTTGAGTTAAATGTGCTCCATATAGACAGCAGGCCCGTATAAGACCACTTAAACAACTCTTATGACGTATTGACATTTCATTTTTTAATGGTTTGCCTATGGCACGCAAATACACTTCTAACGACTGTACAGTATAAACACAAGAATGCCACATATTTAATAGGCCATCCTCTTCATTACGTTTTAATGTTTTTATGTAGTGTTGCACAAAATTAATCCAACTTGATTGAAGTTCTGGACGGGGTATTGGTTGAGCCATTTTTTCAAATTGTTTATGATCAGCTATAATGTGAGCCTCTTTAAGAGTAGGATACCATTCTGGTAAATTGAATTTCCATAAATTGGCATCTTCAGTTATTACCAAATTATTAAGTTTATCACTAAACACACGTAAACCTTCGATCCACAAATCAATAGGAAACATTTCATCACCCGCATGAATGACATTGGGAATGGAGTATTTGGATAAGGGAGCCGTTAAGGGTAATACAGTGTTACTAAGGCAACGACAATAGGGACACTGAAATTCGGTGCTTGGCGCAGAGGGGAAGATTTGGAGAGGATTACGTCTGGGGCGTCTTAATTCTTTCGATTCCTCATTATTATAATATTCTTGCCAACAGTTAACATGCATAACATGGCCACAGCTGCTAGTATGTATAGAAAATGGAAAATTTGATTCTGGTTTAAGGACCTAAAAAATAAATAAGTGTCACGACGTTAAGAATAAAATATTTAAGAAAATTTAACTGTCTGACCTTGGATTTCTGCACAAATGCTGAATAAACCAAAGTGGGACCATCCTTACACACAGTAGCCTCCTCAAAACACAATATGCAAGTGTATTTTTCCTCTTCGGGCTGCTGTAACCGTCTTTCCACACCCAAACAGGCGATAGAATTATATGCTACCGCACCTTCCATGCAATTATCATCTTGCCATTCCATAACAGTGCCGGCATTAGTTTCACCAGCTACATCATTAGCATTTGCAAACATTTCGGCATTTGAAGTCATAAATTGATTTTGGGCCTTTTGCATTTGAGCTAATATTTTAGCACGTCTCTCGGCAGCCAAACGAGATCGCTCTTCTTTTTCACGTTTCTCTTGTTCGGCCGATGTAGTGGGATCATTAGTCACAATTGAATCTTCGTTAGTTGAAGAACCAGCAGCCTGTTCTATATCATCACTTTGCATACGTTCAGTACCACCTTCAACAGGTTGTTTAGCTTGAACATCTTTGAATTTTTTAATAGTCCATAAAATGAAATCACGATGTGCCTCAACCTGTTGCAAAAGAATAAAACAAATAAATGTTAAAAAAACTGAAAAGCTAAAAAAAATAAAAAAAAAACTTACTCTAGGACTACGTGATAATTCTTCCAATTTTTGTAAAATTTTATATTTTTGTGAGCACTGATAAAATGACAAAAAAGGATAATTTTCGGACTCTTCTTCTTGTAAGCCATAACCAATAAGATGCAAAATCTGTAAAGAAAGTTTAGATCAATTAAAATTATAAAATAAAGTAAAAGAAAATAACCTTTTGAAGATGATTTTCTTGGAAACTCTTAGTTTTAAGATCCAAAGCTCTCTCCAAAACGGTATTGATAAGATTCATCATGACATCGCATTGCAACAAATTAGCAATTGTCCTAAAAATTGGAATTAAAGTTAATTTCTATAGTTTTTTCAACTATTCATTCAACTTACACAAAAGTATCCGTTAATTTAGGCAATTTAGGTGGTGGACAACATACTAGTTCGCCTTTATTTTTACGTCTCAAACGCTGAGTTTCCTCTGATTTCGACTTATCTTCCTTGGTATAATGGTAAAAGTACATATTGTAATCATCATACAGCTCCTCCTTGAGTTCATAAACTCCTTTGGCATCAGATTTCTGGGGCTTTTTAAAAACAGCTACCGTATCGATAACATCTTCTAAAGCAGTATCATTATTTGAATCAGGTAAAGCACGACTTAACTCTGAATGTGAATAGGATTTAATACATAAAAGTTGTATAATCTCTTTCTTTGTACGATCCTCTTCAGTTACGTTAGATACACCGGGCATATAACGTTCGCCTATGATTACTATTAAAAGTTCCAAAAATTCATCAATCATAGAAAGTTGTCGTATAAAGTCATCGTCTGTGGTAGGCTCAGTAGCATTATCTTCGTATTCTGGCTGTATCCATTCTATTAAATTGAATTTATTCAAGAGATGTATCAGATATTGATTGCTCTCAATAAGTGAAGCACCAATTTGCATGCCCACAATATCACGATCTAACATTTCAATTCGACAACGAACATTACGATAGAAATACAACTGATGTAACAAAGAATAGCCATTACGACGCCACATACCAGAGTGGACCTGAAATTTGAGTTCAGTGGTAAAACAAGAAAAAAATGGAATATATAGGTAGAAAAACTTCAAAATAATTCAACGCACCTGGGCAATCATAACTTGAGTACACAATATTGGCTCCATAATCTCCTCGGGTGTCCTTTTTTGTGTGGTAACCAAATCAAAATTTAATCCATATTCTCCCAAATGTAAATATATGCCAGCAAAGAAACGTGATAGTGGCAAATGTATAGACACAGGTTTAGAGGCTACATCATATATCAAACATTTTGCTATATGTCCAGCTACAGAACGAGGTTCTACTTTAGATTGGCTCACAATAAAACCATTTTGCAATAGGTTACGCATAACCATTTGATAAAGTTTCACCAAAACCTCCTTGTCGGTAGCACACCATTCCAAGACCAAAGATATGGTGCTGGCCAACTTAATGTGCAAATTAAAAGCACATTCCCACTCAGGCTCATAATCCATGTGTTGACCAGTTTGTCGTGTAACAGATTCCATGCCCTGCATAGCATTCAAAACACGCAACAAACCCTTACAACCTTCTATAAAGCCCTCACGCAGTTCACTAGTCCATACATCAGGTTTAAAACTGAGTATATAACGTAAATCATATAAAATATAAGCTGCTCGTTTAAAATGACTTAAAGTCGATACACTTTTGGAAAAGTGCAAAGTTTTGTTCTGTATAAAGCTCTCAATGGATTTGTGATAGAACGTATGTAACAGCTTATAGAATATGCCCTCGCGGGCTATTAAGTAATGGGCAATACTTGGTACCGTAAACAGTTGAACACTTAAAGATACAATCGAGAAGGAGTGATCATGATCATCACTAATAAAGTCCTGTACAATTGTGGCATAATTCTTAGAAAATTCTTGAGCCAAAGCCATTTTATTGTCATACTCCATTAGCATGCCTGATATTAATAAACGATGCCAACAGGTGCGTGCTGTCTTCCACAACTCTACATCGTACTCTAGTATATGACGTATACAATACGGTGCCTTTTTATCCATAATAATACGTGCAAAGATCTGTCTAAATGTGCTATGACGTACCAAAAGCTCCTGAAACCAGGTGAGCAATTGCAAAGCAAATTGTTGACAAGCCACAGCTCTTATGTGCAGCACAGATACGCGTAAAGATTGACTGGCTCTACTATTTGGTATAGGTATATTTGGAGGTACCGATTGATTTTCAATAGCTTCTTTTAAAGCACTACACTCACTAAATGAATCACATTTAACTACGGCACGTCCTTCACGATCAATGCTTGCCACAATTTCGGTCGCTTCTTTATGTTGGACTTTGGCAATTTTCGTTAATGTCTGTATAACCTGATCGAATGTATGAGATTCGTCATTATAGAGAACTGTACAGAAATAATCATCGCCTGTGCCATCACCATCTAAGCATTGAAGACTAGCTTTTGATTCAATTTCCAAATAATTTACACAAAATGATAAAATTGCTACGAAAGCTATTTCACAGCGTTCTTTAATGGCATCTGTTATTATAGTGCTGCTAGAACTATTTTCCTTGCCACGCTAAAAAAGAAAAAATAGTAATTTAAAATTAAAATTTAAATCAATTTCAACTCACCAAGTGCTCTTCACAATAATGATCCTTTTTCCAAGCCTCCTCATCACCACAATCACAACAACCGCCACCACCAGAAGTAGACATTTTATATTTATGATAACGATGTGCCGACTGTTTAAAACAATTGACACACAACACGCAGGTGGGATCCATGCCACATTCACGACAACTGTAGGTGGGTTCACCAATTTTAAACACTTTACCGCATACAGCTGATGTAGCTCCTTCTAAACGTAATTTCTCTAAAACAGTATTAGGATTATCACCCAATATGAATTCTAAAAGGACATCAATAATGCCCTCTTTAGCACCAGCCTCTTTAAACATACATTTCACTGAAAGCAAACAAGGAAAGAAAAACATACTCAATCAATATAAAAATTGCATTCGTTCAATCGGTATTTAAACAGAAAAATTAAAATCTCAACTAAGATTGATATATAAAAAACATTGATTTCAAGTTGATGAAAACAAATCTGTTAATCCATGTACTATACGATATTGTATTAGAAGATATTTGCATTAAGACGTACATACATATAGCTAAAATCTATTACTTACAGTTTACTGTTGTTATTTAAACGATTGTGTTCAATTGTATGTATAATAACATTTATAAAGCAAAAAAAAGCCAAATTAAAAAATTAAAAAATAATTTTTTTTTTAACAAAACAAAAAAAAAACAAAACAAAACAAAAAAAAACTTACAAGAACCATCAAATCCACGTGTGTTATTTTTAAAATTTTTAAATTCTCTCAGAACATCTTGCCCTTAAAAATGGAGAAAAACGCATTTGTTGATAAAGTTTAAAATTTATCAGGAAAAAAATATATTAAAAAAAAATAATTAAAAACAAATAGCATAAAATTTTGAAAAAAAAAAATAAATTAAATATGATAAATCCGATGAAGGGAATATTTTTAATGCTGAATCTTGTAAAAGCCTTACCTTTTCTATTTTTAATTGCTTAGAAGTTATCATTGGATTGCATGAAACTGATGTTAATAAAATGAATTTTGTTAAACAAAATAATAATGGATTTTCCATAATACACATATGAAAAACACTTTAAAAAATAAACATGTCATTTGCTTCCAAAACATTTTATAAATTATAATGCATTCGTTTTTTTTTTTTTTTTTTTTTTTTTTTGCAAAAGTTTGTGGGAGGAGGTTTATACAGTATACGTTTATGCAAGTAAGTAAAATTGTAAAATTTTGATGCTTTATTTTATTTATTTATTATTCGATTCAGACCCACCACTAATGCAAGACACTGCGACCTATAAGGTCTATTGTGTCCCCTTGAGTCTATTGTCTGTTTAGCAGACCGACTGCCTTCCTTATGAACACCAGCAGGTCTGAAACTTTAATGGTGGATATGTACACCAATGAGGCCATGTGCCTCCCTAAACACATCCACCTAAATCTATCAAGAGCCACACATTCACACAATATGTGCTCCGCCGGCTTTATTTAAAACAAATATCTCTAATTGTCATTCAGTAATTTTAATATTTACGCTCTTTAGAAAAATATTTATTTTATGACAAAAATGTAATAAAAACACATGACAACGTAGTTCAAGTTAGATGAAGCATGCAAGTGCGGTAGTTTAGAGAAAAATATAAAAAAAAATTTAATAAACTCTAGATCAAATGATAAAAATCAACATTTTTTTGTCGACTCCTAAAATTTTCCTACAATTAGAAAGAGTATTTTATTACAAAAACAGCATTAAAGGTTTATGGACATTTTTTAAGGCTCTTCAAAAAAAAAAATTAAATATGTGTTATCGTCAATATACAGTGCCAGCTCGCTAATCCGAAGGCGTGTAATCCGAATTATCCAGTAATTCCAATTGATATTATGACGTATTATGACGTATAGTCCGCATTGATTGCAAGCTCAGTAATTCGAATTGCATATTTTTCCAATTCAGAAATTTTTTTGAAACAATTCAGTTTAAAAGATGTCGTGAATTACTTAAACGATCTTGGGACAAGGTGCCCAATTCTGCCATAAAGTCTTCTTGACAACATCCCGCTTTCATTGTTAAGCAAGAATTACCTAAAAATGATCGTGTTGAAGAAACAGAAGAATTTCGCACAATAACCAATTTATTTCACCGCAATAATAACGTGCAAATTTCTTACGCTGAAATTCTTAGCTGGATTATTAACACTGACATTTATAAGTATTAGTTCAGAGTCAGACAGAAAATATGGAATCAGAGACTATAACGAAACACGTTAAAAATCGTGAAGCTGTGCAGGCCTTAAATACTGCTATAGACTGGGCAAAGGAACGTGGTTTGCAAACAGATTACATATTGGTGCTAAAAGAATTGCGGAACAAGACTTTGGAAACATGTGCACTAAAGAAAAGCAAACCTACATCCCAAATTATGTATGTTAAAAAAAACAATACTAAAAGCATTCTTTTTTTCACTCTCTATCAATAAAAATTAATTAAATTTGTTTTGGAATCCATTAATTCGGATTAGCGATCTGGCACTGTAGTTAGAACCAAGGCGTATTTAATTATTACAACTTGAGAAAAACAACTGACATATTAGTTTCTGTTTAAAATTATTAACTTATTGACCTTCAAAAAATAGCAGAACTGTGTTATACCAAACATTTGTATAAATACACCACAATTAGAGTCAGTTCAATATTTTTTTTTTTTAAGAAAAAAATCACTTTATTATAAAATTTAGTATTGATAACAATAAATATTAAATATTTTGATAATATTTTATATACCTTAAATTGTGAGTACTACCTGTTCCCCCTTTTCGATTTTTATTGAACCATAAAGTAACTTCAAATATAAATAAAAGAAGTCTTATTTAAGTAGCGGTTTGAATTTATTTATTTATTTTTTTATTAATTGTATTATACAAGCTAACTTTGAGCAATTAAACTATATTACAGAGACATTTAAACCGAATTGTGTTCAAAAGAAAAAGGTAGCCCCTATATATTGTAAAAAAAATATGCATAGATACTATGTACTTGGCCGGTCACAAAATTAACTGAACTGTTTTATAATTAGTGGCAATAGTTTGAAAATATTAGTTTAGCAAATAGTGACAACCTTATGAAACATAAATATGTTTTAAGCTTCAAGGCAACAACAGATGTGTCTATATCAAAATTTGTTAAGGAAATTCACAAAATGAAATTTAATCGTCGACTGAAAGTGAACGAGCTAGCTGATATGGCAGTCATTTAAGAGTGCTATACATGGCATTTTTATGCAAAATTTGGATGAGGCCCCGCAAAATAGATACCGACTAAAAAACAACTTTTTCAATGGAGGATTTGATGATATTTCATCCAGATAAAGTCGAGTATTTGCGTATATTTGTTACCATGAGCCCACCACTTTACATCCGAGATAAAGGAGCAATAAAAGCAGTAGCAGGAATGAGGAAACTGTGTCCAAAAAAAGGCGAAAGAAGTTCTTCCTACAGGCAAGATCATGCCGTCTGCTTTTGAAATGAGCGTAGAACAATTTTCAAAAAAGAAACAGTTAATGGCAAGTGCTTTGACAAAAAGAAGTTTCATCAGTTCATCAAGACAATACATTATTTCACCCATCCACTACTCGGATTGGCAAATCAATGAATTAAAGTTATAATTGCTTCATTATGCTATAAACACAACAAAGGCTACCGACCATCGACTGCAAGCTGTCAAAAATAGAATACATGTGTGCATATGAGAATAATTATTTTAACGGCAACACGACTATCGAACACACGACTACTTTTGTAGTCCGTAGCCAACTTAGGCTAATTTCTATTTTTCTTGGCGACAGTTTAGTGCTGCCAATACAATGAGATGCATGGAAAAGGTGTTTAAAAAACGCAATATATGAAATATATGCATTAAATTTGCGAAAAAAATTTAAGTTGCACCACTGAAAATAAATAATCATTTGTTTACATTTTTTGTTTAGTTTTCATTTACTTATTTCATTTATATACATCAGTTTTTATTTCATTTTTAATTTATTATTTAATTGCCTTTTTAGTTTCTTAAATTTTTATAAGTTTTCTTCAGACATTTGTTGTTTTTTATTTCCTCACAATTTCACTTACAAAAAATATATTTTGTTTAGGTTATGTTCAATGTGCCAAAACAGATGTTTATTTTGTAGCTGTAGTCGTTATTATAATTAAGTAGCTGGCTACATGGCTACTTTCGTAGCCAGCGATTTTTGTAGTCGTGTGTTCGGTGTTCGATAGCCTTTGTTGTGTTTATAGCATTACACACTTTATTCCCATAACTATTCTAAACCTGAATAGAATTATTCGGCGGCGAGTAATAAAGAGGTGGTGGTGTCCGTGGTTGTTTGATAATGTAAGGGCCTAGACAGTTTTTATTATAAAGTAAGCAGCGATGTTACTGAATATCGCTAGAAAAACTGTAGTTTTTTCATAGACAATTGCAGTTCAAGAGCTTAGTTTAATTTTGTGGAAA
Source organism: Metopia argyrocephala (assembly GCA_963576795.1). Taxonomy (NCBI): domain Eukaryota; kingdom Metazoa; phylum Arthropoda; class Insecta; order Diptera; family Sarcophagidae; genus Metopia; species Metopia argyrocephala. The sequence goes on from OY756208.1 coordinate 41,568,354, forward strand.
GAGTACCGTATTAGACGTTTAGGGTCAGTTTATAAATTTGAGACTAAACTCAAAGTTATTATCTAGTCAGTTTTGAATGATGGCGTAAACACTGTAATTTTTTTTTTAATTGATTTCATAACTATTTTCTTTTATACTTTATGAGAAAAAGAAAGAAGAAATGCGTGAATTTAAAGTTAAAGTTGTTTTAAGCTAAAATATTATTTGTTTTTCATTACAGTTGTTTTAAAGTTTTCATACATTTTAAAGTTATTTGAAAATCTTTATGAGGGCTTAAACAATAACTTTTTTCCGGTTGTTTCTTGTTTGTCATTTTTATTTTTAATTTTTTTTTTATTATGTATGTAAGCTTTTATATTGTGAAACTTTTCTTCTTATTTAACCTTTAATCTCGAAAAATATAACATAAACTTTGATTGCGGAATGATTTTACAATAATTTGAATTTTACACTCGTTTTCAAATTTGCTAAATTCACATTGGCTACAACCTAATATTATTATTTTTAAGAATAAGAAATACGTTAATTTAGTAATACTTACAACTTTTTGATGAATCTGAAAAGAAGAAAAAAAATAATTTTTTATTTATTTTCTAAATTATAATACAATATTAAAATATATTTTAAATAATTGTTACGAGTAGAGTGATTTGATGTTTTCGTTCCGGAAAAAAATTTGCATTTTTTTGCTTTTACTTTTAAACTGCTTTTTTAAGTTCTTTTCTACAAAGAAAAATATGCCTTATATATATTATATACTTTTTCGAGTTCTAAATTCGAATATTTATAAATAATTTAACTATTTTTGTAATGCTTGGTGCTGGACTCATTTCTAAGTAAATTAGGATATTACATTATAGTCTTAAGTTCTCATTATGTGTTATTGTAATTATTTATATATTCACCTTTGTAATGAAAATGAAAAGAAAGGCTCAATAAAATGTTAAACATCAAACCTATTGTATGATTTTTATTAGTCTTAATATCCTAATACTGATAATCCATGAGAAGTAACATCCGTTAAGGAATATGTAAATATGATGAGACCTTCCGTAGATGGGTCGAAATCTAGTTCATTTCTGCTAGTGTTGTATATAGTTGTACATTTTAACTGTGGACGGTAATCAAATTAAAACACTTGAGTGGTAGTATTCTGCTTTGTTCAAACTTTCAGTATATTTGAATACAATTTAATGGCATTTTCAAAGTTATTGAAAAAAAAAGCTTTTGCCAACTTTAATAATTTGGCAAGTATAAAAATTATAAAAACAGAGTTACAAGTACTTGGCTTGTGAACAATGTTGCAAAATTTCAAAAAAAATTTTTTTTGTCGAAAATATATACTTTTTTACAACAAGCATCAGGAAAAACTGTCATTGTTATCATCATCTTCACTTTAAGATGATGAAATATACAAATTAATAACAAGTTTTTTATTAATTGCACTAGAAAACAAAAAACCGGTTTGAAAATAAAAATACAACGTCTTCTGGTATAAAATTTTAAGAAACACAATTCTCCTCTCAGGTATGACATATATAAAAAAATATATATATATATCTTAAAAAGAAATAAAACATAAAGAAATTAATAACAAAAAAATATTCAAATCTTAGTTAGAAGTATTTATATTTTGATTTTATATAGTTCAAGGTCAATAAAATGTTGAAATTATTTAACAATCTGTTTGTTTTTGTTAAAAAGTTAATTGTGTGAATTTAAAAACTTACTCACACATGCATCGTTTCGGATAAAATGTTTATAATACGAAATAAGTTTATAAAATGAATGTGCGATTGTTTCTTTGTTTGTTTGAAGTAGAGAGCTGAACCAAATTTTTGACATTTTTACATTATTCCTCTGATGGCCTTAAGGAACTTTAGGCTATATACATATGTACATTAGGGGGGGTCGATTTGTATGGAAGGAAAAAAGTCAACAAAGCGTATAGCAAAAACAAAATCTAGGGAAAATTCTAAGAAAATTTCTCAAAGAAACCATGGGTCTAAAATAAATTCGTAGCTCCCAAAAATCGATTTGAAAATTTTATATCACGTTTTACACAAAAAATCATTTAGTTTTTGAATATCTGAGTGACACATTCTTATTTGTTTTATTTGTTTATTATTATATGAATTATGTATACAATGGTGGCATGTATTACTTATTATAGGGTTATTTATTCAATTATATTATTATACGATTTATGTATAATAATCGATCGGTTGTCCGTTTGGTCATACTTTAAAAAATAATTGCAAAAAGTAGTGTTTTTACAGGCTGTCTTACCCTTTGAAATTATAGGAAAATTCTAATTAATGGTTTTTAATAGAAAATTGTACACCACCGTTTACCTTAGAATTTCAGCTTTCCAGTGGTAGCTTGGGCATTCTAATCGGGGTTGCCATTTAGTCAGGGTTCATTACAGAATTGAAAAAGGATGTTTTTTGACAAGTTGTAAAATTAATGCTTTTTTAGAATTAAAGAGTGTAAGAAAAATAGAATACTTTAGTTATAATAGGTTATTGTACATCACTAGTTAGGTCATTTTATCAGCTTTCCATTGGAATGAATAATGCTTCGATCGGTTATGCCGTTTGATTATATTTAAAAAAAGAATTGCAAACGGTAGGGGTTTTACGACAATTTTACACGCTATCTTACCTTTTGAAATTATAGAAAAATTCCAATTACTGGTTTATAATAGAAAATTGTATATCACCGTTTAGCTTAGAATCTCAGTTTTCTTTTAATTGCTTTTAGGCTCTGCAAGAACCACTGAGTGCGATTCTTTTACAATTCTCGGATGATATCTACCATTTTCGTCTTCTCTCGTCAGAGAGTTGTTGTTTCTGCCATCACATGAGAAATCTACTAAATCATAATCATTGCGTTGCTTTCTATGAAAAGCATCCCTACATTTTTTTTTCACGTGAAAGCTTAGATTTGCCCATAATTATTGGTTCCCCATTTTCATCGTTAAAACCAATGTCTTTGAAAAGTGATGTGGCCAAAAAAGAAGCAAGCTTATTCCCGATACCAAGCCTATCGCACGCCATAGCAAAATGGGGTGTATCGTACCTTTTTGTATGAAATCTTTTTTACGACGAACTTAGCTGTCCAGCAGTTTGTATGGAAAACTCCAGTTCAGACTCAATATCCATATGTGATGGACCAGGATTAAAAGTTGGATCGCGACTAGCTGGTGGCAGTGTTGATTATTGGTCAACAGTAATCGAATCAAATTCGGGAATGGTTAGCTTACTTCTACTGTGCTGATCAATCATAAACTCTTGGAGGTCAATGGTTATCAAGCCACAGCAGCAAAGCAATGTTTTTTGCGCACTTACATTTCCCAATATAAAAAAACACGCCATCAATAGTGTGCAGAAATGTTAAAGACTTGCCGGAATTTGCTTGACATTTTATTTGATATTGATGTATAGTTAGTAATGTTATTAGTTTTTTCGAGACACCTTTTTCATGAATTAACGGAATATTTAGCTTATTCCAAATTTCAAACAATTTTTTGCCACTTGTGGAATATGAAAACAAATAGTCTAAAAACAAATAGTATTTCAATACGTCACGATTAATTGGTAGATTAATCCCACTTAAATCACTGGACAAGCCAATGTTCAGACTGGGTAGAACACAAGACCCAGAGTTCATTGAATTTGTATCAATCTCTGAATTGGTGTAACCAACTCACATTACAGACGTTTCAATTATAATTTAATAATTAAAAAATATTTAAAAGTTGAAAAAAGTAATTTGGAATACACGCTGGTTATTGAACGCAGACAGACTATCTGACATTTACGAAACACTCCCACACTTCTAGTCAAGGCGAATTGTGCCAAATGTCCAAAAAAAAAAAAAAAAAAGACAAAAGCACTGCATTGATAATGGCATGCTATTGTTTTTTTTTTTTTTTTTTTTTTTTTTTTTTTTTTTTTTTTTTTTTTTTTTTTTTTTTTTTTTTAAGACCAATACTCAGGGGTAAACCCCTACTCATGCAGTGTGCATTGTATTGGAATGTGAAGATGGTTGATAGTAGTTTTTTTTTTTTTTTTTTTTTTTTTTTTTTTTTCAAAGTTTTTTGTATTTTTTTTCGCGCCTTTTTATTTGTTGATGAAACAAGTTGCTGGTAATTTGTCCACTCAAGAGCCAGTGTTATACCTTCACCATCAAATGATCAAAAACAGCAATGGCCTCATCTGTCGGTGGATGGTGAGCGTCTTCAGTAGATTAGCTGTTATCTTCCCAGAAGGTGGCGCTGTACTCCTGATCATTGGTTTCAGGTGGAATAGATTAGAAATGTCAGGGGGCGGTTTCTTGCAGATGGTCTTGCTGGAGGGGGGGGGGGGGGGGGTGAACCTCTTATTTTATTTAAATTTAATTTTTAATTTAGATTGTAATTTTAGAAAACCGCAAATATTTATTTTTATAATTTTGTCCTTCGCTGGAATTGAACCTTGGTCGTGTGAGTTTCTGTGCAAGCGCTCTACCAGTATGCCACGGCCCCCCCAATAAATAAATAAAAATGCTAGTAGGTTTTAGAGAACAATTTAATATAACATCATAACTTGAAATCGATTTTTGGCAGCTACGAATTTATTTTAGACCCATGGTTTCTTAGAGTAATTTTCTTAGAATTTTCCATAGATTTCGAATTTGCTATACGCTTTGTCCGAAAAAAAAAACGACCCCCCCTAATGTACATATATTTCAAAAGTTCTGACCGGACGATACTACGCCCATAAAAAATACATTATTTCTTTTTTCGGTGCTATATTCTATCTACATACATACATACATAACTGGCCTTTACAACCCTGTGTCAGGATTACGGCCTAGCTTCTCGCAGCACTCATGTTGTGTGTGTCAATTTTTATCCATGAGTACCGGGACCTACAGTTTAATGTCGACTCCGTACGACAGAGCATTTGCCAGAAGACTGCTGAGAGGTAATCGCCGAAAGAAATATATTTTCATATTTCTTTTTTTGAAGATGTCAGAGCCTGGAGTCGAACCCAGGGCCCATGTCTTAGTAAGCCAACACACAAACCACTAGACCACGGCGACTACCTATATTCTATCTCCTTTTTTTAAATTTTAATAGTATTTGGATAATTTTTTATTGTAGCTTCGCTTACAGTAATTAACGTAATCAATCACTTATTGGATCTTTATTATGTATATATAAAATTGAATGTGTGTTTGTTTGTTTGTTTGTTTGTTTGTTTGTTTGTTTGTTTGTTTGTTTGTTTGTTTGTACCTTATAGGAGACCAAACCTCTAGACCGATCTTCCTGAAATTTTCACAGCATTTAACTGGGACTCTGACATGATTAATAGGGTACTTTTTTTTCGACCACGCCCACTTTTACGCCCACTTTTTTAAAATTATGTAATTGCTCCCATATAGTTTTTAACAGATTTACTTCGAATTTTATACACATTATACTACAGGCGAGGTATAAATAAACATTATTTACGCCACGCCCCCTTTGACGCTTAACTGTATTTGAAAGTTTTATACTTTTTGTTCTCTGTACAAATTTGTTCCTTCCAACGGATTTTTTTTTTTTTATTTGGTAGTACTTATATTGCTCTTAATACTGTTAACGTCGCCATATAACTATGAACCACGTCACAGCCGTTAATTTTATTATATAACGAGGGGGTAGCGAAGCACACCGGGTTCAGCTAGTTATGTACAAAAGTAAAGTGTAAAGTTTTTTTTGATGATTTATAAAATAAACTAGCCCAAACCCGGCATGGTTCGCTACACCTACCGCTGCCATTTGTACACATTTATGTGTACATTCATTTTATGATTTTTAATGACTACGAAATCATTTACACCAAACTCAGAAACTTCAGTTTTAACACTTCTCAAGATATAAAGAAATTTATATTTAACTTACATGGGAGGTAATACGCCTACTTTGTGATTGATGATTTTCCTTGACCATGAAGTCGTTCAGACCAAATTTAGCTTTAACAGCTCTCAAGATACATATATGCAAGTTATACATAATATGAAGAAATTTTACACTGAATTTGTATGGGAATATATAGGAATCCATCTACACACTATCCCCAACGTACTCTGGAATTTTTGCTGAAATCTATCCATCCGTTTTCGCGGTTAGTAGTGACATCAAAATGTACATTAATTTTTATATATTAGAATAAATAAAAAATTGTTTTATTTCTATTCTGGTATTTCTATGATTTAAAATCAAAATATTAATACATACATACATATGTAATTGATGGCTTGCGTAGAGACGGTGTACAAAACATTTTAATTTTGGTTTACCAGTACTTTCTGGTGGTTTCAAATAGTTTTTACTCAGTTGAAAGAGTATTATCAAGTATTTATTTCTGATTAAAACTATCTGTAAAATAAAATGCAGTATTAATTCATGAAGCTTTTTTATACACGTTGCATATCTTTTGTTGCTCTTAAAACACTATCGGCAGGTAACATCTTGAGCTTGCCGACCTATAATTAGTGAAGTATAAAAAATTTGCTTCTTTTTAAAAACATGTAATTTGTACATCTTTAAAAAGTTATTAATGAAGTTTGGAAAGTAGATATTAAGCGTCTGGTATAACACAAATAAACAAAAGTTCTTTAGTCTCTTTGTCTGAAAGAATTTCTTGAAAAAAAAAGTGATCAAAAGCACTTTTGATCATTATACAAAAAACAACTAAAAACTTAATTCCTAGCCAAATATTAGGACCAACAAAGTCAGATAAAAGTTGCTAAATATATTCAATTCCCACTATATTCACATGCAATGACAAACGTCTTGATGATAAAGTGTAAGGGTTCTAGAAATATAATAAGACTGTTACCACTAGTTGGTTAAATATTAATATAAATGTTTTTTATTGCTTCAAGTTATTTATGCTAATGTTTTATAGTCAACATTGTTCTTTAATGTGTACATTATTACAATAAGTTATATTTTTTTTTTAATTAAAATTTCACAACATGGCGACTTTTTTCCAATTTTTAGCGAATTTTAGCGCTTTGAAATAAATTTACTTTTCGTAATATATAAAAAACATTTTTAATAACTTAAAAAATGTATATTTTATAATAAAAATCTTAAAATAAATTTTTCACATTGAATTTGGTGAAAAAGGTCAAAATAATTCTGACAACCTTGCCACCATATAGAAAATCTTTATGCAATAGAGTGAAAGTATGGATGGCGTTTTCCGGCATTTTAAAATGTCTGCAGTGAAGTTCCCAACATTTTAGAGAAACATGGAAACTATAGTACAATATTACATGTGTTTTTGTTAAATTTAGGAATAATTTTTATAAACAATTTGGCTTAAAGAACATTTCTGTGGACATTTGACAAAACGTCTTCTTTCAAAATCAACAACTTTTCAGTAGAGCAAAAAAACAGTTAAAAAGGCTAATACAAGTTATTGCTTAGAAAATTAAAGAAATTTTGAACTTGGATATTATACACAAATACTTAACGAACATTATGCGACCTTTTTTCCCTCTAGAAGACCTTTTATTAAATTAAGACCTTTTGTTAATTTTTTTTTTTTGTTTAAATTTTAAAGAAAAAATTAGCTTCCACCATACAAGTCGTTTTGTCAAAATTTTTTTGATTAACTTTGAAAATTATTTTAATCGCTTAAGTCAAGACAAGTTGTTTTGTTAAAATGGAATATGAAAAAAAGGTTAAAAGAAGTTGATCTGGAAAATATATTTGGGTTCTATTTTTCCCTTCAATATGCAGATAATTAAAAAATAATAATAAAAATGAAATACAATTTTTTATAGACATTCAATTTTTTAAATTATTCTTAATTCTCTAAAAGAAGTCGTTTTGTCAAACTGAAATTGGGGGAAAGTCTGAAAGAGGTCGATAAGTCAACTGCTTATCTTGCCTTCCAAAGGTCGTAGAAATACGGGGATTAGAGCAAAAGAAGGACAAGGAAATTCTATATTTACTATAAAAATCTTGGAAAATTGTCTTATTTCGAGAGAAGACGTTTTTTCAAAATTCCACAGATTTTATTTGTATTTTATTTTTTTATAACCGAATAAAATTCGTTATAATATATTATACAATATGGTGAATCGTAAGCAATAAAACTACTATTTTCGAATTTTCTTAAATATTTATAGCATTTCAGGTGACGATATGCACGTACATATCTGCATATATGCATTAAAATGTATTTTGCTTTTCTGGATCTGGAGTATGTTTAAGCTGAAAGATTGTAAATATTAAAGATTCTTATTTATGAGGTCGTTACATAAATGAGTCGTTTTTTTAATATCAATAAAAAAGAAAAACATTCGCATTATATTACAAAAAGTTTATATACTCATATGTATGAATGTATGTATATTGTTAATTGTAAAAAAGAGGGCATGTTTTTATTTGTTTGTTTGGTTAATTTTTACTTTATCTTTATTTTAATCAAATATATAAATAATAAATTTACCCAACAAAATTTTTTACAACTGATTTACATTATAATAAATCTTATTTTTTATTATTAAAACAAGTATTATATGAATTTAAACCGAGCAGTTGCACTAAACCGTACTACTTAAATATTTAAAATGTTCATTTGTTTTAAACTTTGTTTTTTTTTTCATTTATATAACACGGTGATCATTTTTTGTTGTTAAGAATCTTTCACGTGAACTAGAGTTAGCTATAGCTTCGTATCATTTTTGTTCACTTTCAAAACTAACATCTGTAACTCAGCCATTTTTTAACCTATATTTATAATGGATATTTTTTATGAAATTAAGAAATGGAAACTATTAATAATTTTAAAAAAAAGTTCATACAATATGCTGGAGACCCGAGATCGAGTCATAGGAAGAGTGATCAATTTTTAAATTAAAACTTTTAAATAATTTGTTATGTTTTGTCAGAAACGCTTTAATTAGATCAAAGTTAAATTCAATAAAGAATTTTGATTTTTGCAATGAATTTTTTGATAAAATTCCACCTTAAGGGCTATTGACCTCAACATTGGTCTGTTCGAGGCAAAAACATTAAAATATCAATTTTTTGTTTTTGCCGAACATAGAGTTCGATTTTTTAGTTTTTTTAATATATATTATACAGTCGAAACTCTCTATAACGAACTCCTGTATAACGAAATTTTCTTTATTGCGAAGCAATTGTAAGAACACTGTGTTTTAGGTCTACTTTGAGTGTATTATAATCTCCATATAACGAATTTCTATATAGCGAATATTTCCTTATAACGAAGCATTTTTGCGACCGTAACTTCAAGATTGAAGCGTTTTCAATCTCCATATAACGAATTAGGTTAAACCGAACGCACGCACACAAAAAAGAAATCGATGTCGCTTTGTGTTATTGGTGTTGTTATTGTTGCTCTGTGTGTACTTTGTTGCTTTCACAACCCACAAGCAGAGTCTGATGCTTTGAATCGTTTATTTACCATAAAATTAAAGTTTTCTTGCAGTCGCTATCCGTATGCCTTTGCATTGAAGAAGAAAAGTGGAAAAATGTACTTCAAACCAAAACAACTGACTACTACAAATAAAAAATGTTAAAAGGAACAATATTGTTTTTCTTTTCCATATAGCGAATTTTCTTTATAGCAAAGTAAAAATCCAGTCCCTTGGAATTCGTTATAGAGAGTTTCGACTGTATATGAAATCTTGCAAAAATACTTTATTTTTCGAGGTAACGTCTAATGTGCACATATAAAACTTTAAACGTTATTGTAAAAAAGTAAAAGTTATAAAAAAACGAATTTTTTATGAGGAAGAGGTGCAACATTTTTTATATAACTGTAATCGTTCTTAGTGTTTGTTCTATATAAGAACAGTATTTATTAAAGGGTATAGGTAAAAAATTGCTCACTTTTTATTTTGCATTGTTACTCTAGATTTTTTTTTGTTTTGTTTATACATATATAAATGATCACATCAACTAGTGTAAAATAGTTCTTTGTCGAATTAACTTAATTTGGGTCACAAATACTTTCAATAATTCCATAATTGTCTCAAATTAGAATTTTTAAGACTCTATAATATATGTTATATATTTTTATTGTATATCTAATTTTGTCCTCAACAAAATTTTTTTAGATATTTTATGTTATTAAATAATAATAAATATCAATAATTTTTTCTGAAGTCTGCTGAAGTGAGTCTAGTTTAGTTTTTTATAATATTATTCTGCTAAATTTAATAAAAAAAAGATAGTGAATTGAGTAAGAAATAGTAATTATATTCTTAAATCTTTATTTGTATCGACTGATTAATTGAATTTGCGGTTAGTTTAAAGTAAATGTTTATATTATTATGTCAGTAAATTTACAGATTAAAAGTCATGAAGTAAATCAAATATAAAAACTAGAATTTAACTAGTCGTATTTATAAAAAAATATTATATCTAGGCTTATTATGGGTTTATTTGACACATATTGCATTGAAATGTTTCAAATAAATCCTTAATAAATGTATTTAATTTGTATTTTTTGGGAATACGAGTGTAAGTTAAAAAACGTTTCTATATTATTATTCTACAAAAAAATGTAATATAAAATTCAATCTGCTAAATGCCTCTTATACACCTTAGGCCCATTATTACAGCTTGCCGTTAGTTAAAGCTAGGATTTCATCAGACCGATAAATTGCTTTTTGTTATTACAAGTAAACAAGTATTTTTAAAAATAATTTTTAGCATTTCAGGTGACGATATACACGTACATATCTGCATGTACGTATTAAAATGTATTTTGCTTTTCTGGATCTGGAGTACGTTTAAGCTGAAAGATTGTAAACATTAAAGATTCTTATTTATTAGGTCGTTAAAGTAATTGGGACGATTACCTTTAAGTTAAAATTTACTTAATAAAATCCTGCCTTTAACTAACGCTAAGTTGTAATAATGGGCCTTAAACTCGTAAAAGAGTAAAGGGCGAGACAGATATTACTTTGTTGCTTTGAAAGACGTTTAAAATATTAATAAAAAACGTAAAGTAAGAGGTGTGACACAATAAAAAACTTTAAGAATAGTGTTGTTTATTTATCTCTTTTTTAATGCTCTCAATAACTCCAAATATAAATTTACTTCCATATTTTAAAACAAAACTTTAACACAAAACTATATACCAAACTAAACATAAACTACTTAAAACTGCCAATTTTCAAAATTAAAAATCAACAGCAGATTGTAAAAGCCCGTAAAAAGATGGAAGTTGCCCAATTTTTCACTTTTCATTGCGTTAAAAGTACTGTATGTGACAAGTGACATATAAACACGCTTAAATATCAAAGCGAATTTCTAAAGCAACGGGAACCAAAAGTTTAATTTGAAACAGCCTTAAGATATTTTATTAAGAGTTTAAGAGGTAGAAGAGGCATTTAGCTGATCAAAGGAACACCCCTAACATTATTTAATCCCTAAAAATAAAAAATTACAAAACAAAAAACAATAAAATTTTTGCTGGGTTTTATCACTGTTTGAAAATGTTTTTTTTTTTTTTTTGTAATTTTTACTTAAAAAATTATGATAAAATTTTCTCAATAATATTGAGTCACCCGCAACAAAGGATATTTATATAATATTTATTAAGGTACGTTTTTTTATTATATTTGGTGTGCTTTTAGTAAATGAAATGCAATTGTTAATTTGAGGGATATTTATAGTCATAACAAAAAAGGATATTCAGAAACAGGATAAAACAAAGAAAAATCCCACAATAAAAGCTAATAAATAAATTCTTAATTAAATGTTTTTTTATCATTTAAAAATGCATAAGTTTAGTAGAACAAAAGTTTAATGAACTTTTAAACTTTATATCAATGGGACAATTTGCTGTCAATTTGATCACTCAAAGGCCAGTGTTATACCTTCATATTTGTCATTTTTGCAAAAAAGTGATAATTTGCTCAGGCTCATATGTTGCAAATCGTTCAGAATTTTGATTTACTTTCTGAGGCAAAGTTGTAGCTCTTGTCATGAAGAACAAAAATTTTAAACATATAAAATCGAGAAAACTTCACCTTCAAGACCAAAATAGCAAAAAACTTTAAAAAATTCAATCTTTTTTACCTTTTTTTCCCCTGTTTAGATCCATAAGTAGAAAACCGTTCAAATTTTAAGGAAACAATGAGCTACAAAAATTTACCTAAGATCACGCTATCACGCATCGACCGCAGCAGCTCAGCCAAAACAGTAAGCTCAGCACACTCATCAACATCAAGAGACGCAGCTCACAATATAACATTGGCAACACACAGTATTAGGTGTGTAATTTCCAACTGTCAAGTCTACTTCGTCGAAAATCAACTTATATGTTCTTTTGAACTTTTTTTTCTGATTTGATGACCGCAAACGTAGAAAAATAACTCAAGTTTTTTACACTGCATATTGAAATTGCCAGTTGCCAATGTTGTGTGCGAATTATGAAGTAGCACCTTCTTTAAAATTTTCACAGCTGAGCTCTCGTTGACGTCGCGTTGTGCAATGCCTCGATGTGAGCGTCGTATCGCTAGAGTATATTATATAGATTAAAAACAGAGAATGACTGAAATAAAAACGACTTTGTTTTAAGATACCAAAGTCAATTCAAATTCAAGAGCATTTAGAAATGCAACTATGTATGTGCTTCAACACCTTCTCTTTACACTTCAAGAAATTCTATATTGTTTAAAACTACGTCATCGTAATAAGCGATTTTTTCTTTGTCTAGATTTTTCTCTGATTGCAAAATCCAGACAAACTTCTAGTTAGACTTTTTAAAATAATAATAAGCAACATTTTATATATAAATAAGAAAAGAAGTAATAGAAAACTCAATTGTTTATATGTGTATGTGTGTATGCAGGTACTATACACATAGTTATAAAAACTGTGTATGTACATATGTACAATAAGTACTTTTATATAGTTTTCCTTTTTAAGTTGCAGTCCATAAATAATATATAGTATACGGAAATTCATGGCTAATTATGGTGTTAGCGGAAAATCCTTCAAATATTATTATAAAGCAACTTAAACAATTTTTTTTTTTGCCACAAAAACATGCAACAAGTAGTAAACAAAAAAAAAACAACAATAAATTGCAAACACAATAAAAATTACAATAAAACAAACAAGTTTTGAACCACAAAACTTAAGCTGCATGAAAATATAGTAAACAAATACATTATATATTAAAACAATGACTTGCTTATTTTTTATACTTGCTAAGATAGGTACGAATACTGTTTTAAATTAGTTTGTATTAATGATAATAGTAGGTATTAAATTAGTTTTTCAGGGCTTTGTTAAATGAACAAGTAACTGTATAAATATTAACTGAACTCAATAGGCGTACATGTTAAGTATTCAAGTTTAATAAAGTTGTGGTTTAATTACAACTCCACATATGTGCATGCATACATATGTTCCATGCATATCGTCGATGGAATTAAAGAACGCTGTAACTGACAAAACCTAAAATGTTCACCAGAGCCAAAAAACGTTCATAAAAGTAGAACAAATACACTGGTATTTTTCATTTCGCAGGCGCCGTAAGTGAATTTATTTTCACCGTAGAAATCTGGGACCTGTTACATAAAAATATTAAAATTTAAAGCTGATATATCTCCTCCAAAATTTATCAAATGATATAGAAAATGTAAATAAAAGGTTAATGATGAATAAGCTCAAAATAAATTAAAACAAAACCAAATTATAAATAATATAACGTGTAAACTAAATAATATAATAATAGACAAAGTCAATACAATTAAGTACTTGGGTTTCGTAATAGATAAAGCCTTAAAATTTAAAGATAGTATAGAACATATTTGTAAGAAAATGTGGGAAAAAATCGGATTCTTTAAGCGAATACGAAGTAAAATATCAACTATTACGTGAATAAACATTTACAACACTATGATTAAACCACAATTTCAATTTGGATCAACAATATTTTATATATGCTGTTCAGATCAGCAAATAATTAGACTACAGAAGTTACAAAATAAGGCGATACGTGCAATACTTCGAGTAAATAGATATTAATATCAACAAGATGGATGCTAGATACTTTGAAATGGTTAAATATAAAAGAAAGACTAAAAGTAAACAGCAAACACTTTATACAAAAAATTAAGGGGATGCACCGGACTATCTGCTAGAAAACTACGATTTGTAGGGGTGCTACAACCATACAGTTTGAGCAACGCCATGGACTTCCGGATTCAACAAGCTAATACATTAATTACATTAAGGATTTAAGTCTTTATAATATGATGCTCTTTGAAGTTAAAACTGAAACTAATTCAAATATATTCAGAAGAAAATGTGTAAATTTTGTAAAGAACAATAGATAGAGCCTATATATTTTATATATTTCATATCATATTTTTCGTTTTTTTTTTAATTAAAATGTAATTTAAAAGTATTAATAATACTATTTAATGCCCATAAAAAAATTATTCACAATGGAGAATAAATATCAGGCCTAACTACGATATGGGTCATTACATCAATTAAAATGTAAAGAAACCAGAAAAATATATGTAAATTACATTCGACTTAATAATAACACAGGAGAAGACAGCTTTGAAGAAGAAATTTAAAATAATGAAAGTCAGTTTCGTTTCTTCAAAATGTGTATATTTAAACAATTAACTCGCATTGTTAATAATAAAATGTAATTCATTATGCTTCAAATTTTCAAATTGTATTACATACCTACATAAATTAATATAAATTCCTAAACCCACATTTCAAGTAACAAGTTCATTACAAATAGCAATCAATCCATTTTTTAATCCTCAATTATACGTATATCAAGTTCAATAAATACGTATAAAAATTGTGGTTTTAACACACGCTCTCTTTCGCTTAAAAAGCATCAATTTACCATACTAAAGCAGTCTGAGCATTAACACAATATCTGCTTCTACTATGATATGAGAAAATATTAAAAAAGAATTGAAAACATAAAACTAAAATTTATAGTAAGGTAAAATATAGGTTTTGCAATAATAGTAATCAGTTGAAAACGTACACCTATAACAGTTTGTATTGAGATATTGGATTACTTATTATTAGAAGGAAACGGTACTTACCCACACCACTACCGCCATTGTCTTGTTGAAATTCAAAATATTTTCTTGATTCTTTTTGAAAGAAATCAGTGAAATCTTTTTTTTCTAATGTCCCAGCCAAATATTTTACACGCCAATCCTTTAAGGGTGATTCAGAGACAGGAGTTGGTGGAGCCACAACATCATCCACAAAACTATCCATATTGATTATCTTAGTTTTGCAACTACAGTAATGCTTTGTGTTCCTTAGTTTTCCTCCTTTCTTATTTAAATTCCTAGTATATATTTATATTGCTTTGTGCATTTATTTACTTTTTTGATTTAATTAATTTTTTTTCTCTCTCTTAATTGTTTTATAATTTTTACTCCGTTTTATATTTCTTTTTTATGTACAAAAAAAATTTTTTTTGTATCCGTTCCTTCAGAATTTTTCTTCTTGGGCAGCTGTAATAAGAAGAGAAAATTAAAATAAATGTGTGGAGAGGATGCCAGATAAATATGTAATTAAAACAGTGTTGCCAAAATGTTATGGATTGTTAAAAAATGTTTGTACGACAGTTTGAATTATTTCGTTCTCCCAATTAATTTTTTGAATTAACTCGTTCAGGTCTTCTTGTTATTTTTAGTAATTTTTTTATTATTGATAGTTTTACTTGAATTAATTGTAATTTTTATTCATTCTTGATTATTTTAACATTTTGTTTTTCATAATGGTTTGTTTTTTTATTTTTTTGCTCAAAATTTTGTAAGAGTTATGTAATTCAGCCGAGAATAGAAAGTTAAAGCACGAATGAGAGAGCGAATTACGTATAAAAACTGTAGTGTGAACAAAACATTGGTTTACATAAAAAAAAAATTATTCCTATATCAGAAAGAAAATATTGCAAATGTTTAACTGCAAATATTGGATTAGTTACGTTTAAGGAAAGTTCCGCGTTACATATAACATACTGCGAGAAGCTAGGCCGTAACCCTGAAACAGGGTTGTAATGGTCAATTATGTGTGTATGTACTTTCAGGTGTAAAGGCCAAGTAAGCGGCAGGTTTACTTTATATTACCCACCTTCATTGATCATTATTTACGTCTGTTATACTATCAAAATATTTCTTTGGTTTTTATACATCAAATATGTACATTGTTAAAATTTTGGAACTTATATTTTTACCCCAGAGTACTTTTCAACATAGTAAATGTTATTGGATCTTTTAATACTTATTTTGTTTGATAGGCTATAATTTATTATTAGGGCAACCAAAAATATGCTCTATAAAATTAGTTTTAAGCGCCTATAATATGCATTAAAAAACACTTTTAAGCCATAAAAATCTGCTCTATAAAACTCATAATACATACATATGTTGATATTTTTTCCAAATTTTGAAAACATGAAAAGTAACAATTAGTCACCAACCAGATAAAATACAATTCCTTTATATTTAAATATGGCTCAATTGCGAGAAGAGTGACATAACTCAAAAAACACATTTTTTGAGTTAATAATGCAGAAGTATGAGACTAAATGTAATTTAAAATATATCTAAAAACTGTATTTTTATCTTTTTTTCACTAAGTGACGACCAAAAGTGTCTCGTACTTTTTCTATCAGTTTTTCTAAATTAAAATGTTTAAATGCATTTATCTCAGAATTGTTTTTTTTTTGAGTTATGCCATTATTTTCGAAAATGAGTGATATGTTTATTTTAATTCCAGAATTAACAAAAAAAAAAAAAAAAAAAAAAAAAAAAACAAATTTCAAAAAATTCATACTGACAAGAATACAATATAAAAGAGTAAAAAATTAATTTAAATTATTGTTGCAATAAATAACAATCGTATCGCTCAAATTTTAAAACATAAAGCTTTGTCGTAAAACGCTCTTGTACATCTAGAAACTTCTTTCGACATCAAGGGAAGTAATTGATGCAAATAATTTTTTGCGTTGAGCTTAATATGTTTTTAACTTCCGAGGTGTCGTTTTATGGTAAATATTTTCTTTGCTGACATTGGCTTATTGCAAACTTTACTAAAGGTACCCTTACACGACATGGTTTTTACACGTGTTTTTTAAATTTAAAATATATAAGTTTTTCTTGTGTATGTCAAAATTAATCAATTTACATAAGGTTTATAATTTTTACTCACAAAGGTATTTGTATAATTGCATATGTAAATAAATAATAAAATTTTAGGCACAAAATTTATAAAAAAGAACTATTTTACACATAATTCATTGCCGACTAATGTTTGTGCAGGCATAGAAATTTTATATCATATGTGTGCACATACGAAATTAGAACATGCCCTAATTGAAATTTTGTCATAAGACTTTCCTTGTGCTTTTTACACAAACAATGTTTTAGAAGTCACACACGACATGTAACTCTTTACTCATGTAAAAGTTGACATTAACAGTGTAAAAAACATATCGTGTAAGGGTGCCTTAAACAAAATATTCCTATTAGATTTAAAATCTCGGTATTCGCTAATATATTATTTAGACAGATTGCTTGATTTTCTGCATATACATACATACATACATAATTGGCCATTACAACCCTGTGTCAGGATTACGGCCTAGCTTCTTGCAGCACTCATGTTGTGTGTGTTAATTTTTTTCCATGAGTACCGGGACCTACAGTTTAAAGTCGACTCCGAACGACAGATTTGAGAAGCTTTTTCATGGCAAATAATTACTCCCAGAGCTTTTGCCAGAAGACTGCTGAGAGGTAGTCGCCGAAAGAAATAATTGTTTCATATTTCTTTTTTTTTTTTTTAAGGTGTCGGAGCTGAGATTTGAACCCAGCACTATCGTCTTCGTAAGCCAACACACTAACCACTAGACCACGGCGACTACGATTTTCTGCATATTCTTACGAAAATTTAATTAATTTAAAAATCAACTTTTAATCATGAAATTTTCGTAATTTTTCTCCAATAGGTACAACGTTGAAAAATACGTAACTTTTAATTTAGAATTCATTATTAAGCAATTTTTTTTTAAACGCTAATTCTAAATGTAAAATTTGTATTTAATTTGTTTTTTGCTTTCTAGTAGGTAGTCATTATTTTGAAAAAATAAAATTTGGTTATACACGTAAATTCTTCTTACATATGTAAAATTTTTTAAAATATGCCATACAATTCTGAAAAAAATTGAAAAATGCAAAAGTATGCATTTATGCCGAAATATGCAAAAATATGCCGTAACAAATAGGGGTTCAACGTCGTAGATTTTCGTAAAATGTATTAGTATTTTGCTTGTTTTGTCAGTAACATTCAGATAAAAAAAATGCTAATGCATATTTTTGGTTGCCCTATTTATTATTATTGTTTTTACAAACACTGTTAACCCTTATTTTAATTTAACCTTCCTAGGCTGGGTGTTGTTCATGTCCAGACGAGGAGCAAAAATGTGTTGATATACCAAATCATGTAGACGGGTTGTTAAAAATTATGCAATTACAAAATATATGCACCTGCTTCGTAATATACGTATGTATGAGGAAACATCCCTGATCAAGTCATCATTAATACCAGATAGGTATATAAATCTAGTGCGTTTATTGAGGTGGACATTTAATGTCAGTTTCCACAATATATTAGGATATTTAAGGAGTAGAGTGTAATATATGAAGGGTTTAATAATTAACAATAATGAAAACGACAATTTGGATCAATTTGGGAATAACAAAAACTGTAAGAAATAATAAAACTTTCGTCAACACTGTTTTTACGTAAATATGGTGAAAAAGGACGTGTCAATATTGCTTCTTTTTATTTGAGCAGAAACGTATGACAATTTTTATGCACAAGATATTGATAACATAAATATAAAATTTTTAAATTTTGTGATAAAGTTTATACCTATATACATATGTATTTTTAACAAGTTTTTTTAAGAATAGCATTAAAATGAAATTTATTGGTATAACAATTTCACTATTCATTTTCTAAACAAAATATTTTATTTTTTTCTTCAAAATTTGACAGCAGCACAGCATTTGTTATACAAAACAATCAGAATTCATAATAGATGAGTAATGGTTTATGTAGCAGGACAACTTTACAGACAAAGTAAAAAACTTCTTTTATTAAGTCAGGTTTTTTGTTTTTTTTTTTTTTTGTTGTTTTTTTGCACAACAAGCAAATCATAAGTAACAATGAAAACAAACTATGAAGGTCGTGATTCACATTATTAAAGATTGTATTAAAAATGTTTGTCATTAACACACAAATGCCATACAGTGAGGAGGGTGTATTATTGTTGTTTTCTTATACATAAATATATATATGTATATATATTTTTCAAAATTTGTTTTTCTTCTCTGTTATTTACACCACATTATTATTACCAATATCAATATTATCACAATATCAAAACGTATTGTTTAAATTTTCACTTTTAAATTTTTTATTATTTATTGATAATATAAATTTTCTTTTTAGTGCTCTTTTCCTTTCTTTTCCTAGACGACGAAAATAAAATTATATTCACGTTAAATTTTTACATGAAATTGAAAAACAAAATTCTTTGTTTATAAGCCTTTGTTTTAACACAAAAATTAATTTCCTTCGTTAATAATAAAATACATTTTCACAAAGTCATCACTGCTCACTTTTGTTCAATTTCAATAAAAAATTTCCTTTATTTTTCGTTTTCCTACATTTATTTTTGGGGTTATGTTGCCCACTTTTGCCAACCATACAACAACAATAGCAGTAGCAATAGCTAAAAGACAGGTTTATGCAGCGACAATTTTTTTTATACATACATATATAAGTATATTTTGGGTATTTGCACTTTGTTAAGAAAAGAACACTTACTTTCTTTTATTTTTTTATAATTTTTTCTCTGTTACAAGAAAAATTTCATATTTTTCATAGCAATTAATAAGAAGCAAACATCTAAAATATTTTGCATACTTTTTTTAGTGCTTTTTGCGTATTTAACTTTAAAACTAAAAAGTATCTTTAACTTTTAGTTACAGTAATTTTTGTATAATTATTTTTCTTTCCTTTTAGTTGTTCATTTCTTGTGTTAATTCTACTTTAATTTTTGTATTGCGACATGACATTATCACAATAATATATATCAAGTAAATTTTAATTATTCAATAAAAAAATATACACAATGAAACGCATTTACTTCTCGCTGTTAAAAAAATAAACTGAACAAATTAAAGTGCAAAGTGGAATTTTGTGATAAAAAAGAAATGAAAGATAACAGAGTTGCTTTTAAATGGCTGAAATATGATTTAAAAGTATTAGAATAATGTACATCTCTGTTTTATCGATGCAGGGTTGCCAGATCTTTTTTCAAAATCTTTAAATTAAAATGGATAAATATTTTTCGAGCCAAAAAACGTTTTGTTTTTTGTTAACACTAATTAATGCTCTTACATATTTATAAAAATAAAATAAATTTAAATAAGTCAATTTATAATATAATATATTAATAAATAAATAAATAATAACAATAAACTTGCATATACCGGCAAAAAGCTTTCATAGACCAGGCACTGTGACCTAATTTTGTACGACATTTTCGTGCAATTTCCAACCACTTGTCTCTGTTTTTAAAATAAATTTATAATAAATCCCAACGTTGGTCAAGCGTAAATCGATTCATTTCGTTCATTGGAGATAATATACGGAATTTTGGGACAGAATAGAATGACAGAAGTCGGAGCTAAGACAATTTTGCTGGCCATTGAATTAAACAATCAATAACATGCAAATGAAATAGGGGCAGTATTGATATTTGTAGACTATGTAAGTACAAGGAGAAAACCGATGCCACCGGAGTCCACCTTTCTATTATGGACGGTCACTAAAGGCTGTTGCACGGAAACGACCTTCTTATTCTATTGCTCTAGAATGATTTTTCCATTTTTCAGGTCGATCACATGTTATTAAGTGATTGCAATGGTCACACGTTGTCTAGCGTAACCTTTGCGTATATGCCAGCTTTGTTCAGTATTTCTTCTTGCCTAAACGCCAGTAGCGTAACAAAATCTGTAAGTTTACTTGTTAATGCCGCAGAGGATATCTTGGTGAAGAATTCGGCATCACATCTGTTTCTTATAATCCGAATAATCTTATTTCGTACATATACCTTCTGACTTTTAAAACCCTACACAGAAAATCTTGTAGTATTAAATTTGTCGGATTCTTTCAATATATGAAGTGTATAATGTGGAAAAATAATAATACAATTCTATGAGTATAATTTTGTTTCAGAATATAGCCAAAGTCGAGATACTTAATAAAAAGCTTTTCTGAAATATTCTGAAAATCATGGTCAATGCAAATTATCATTTAAAAATTTGGGCGGAATTGGACAATTGCGTTAGTTTTTTATACATTTATTAAATGTATATATTAAACATTCTATATACATTTATTAAATAATAATTTCTCCATTTTTTCGTTCAGTGAATAAAAAACATATTATTCGTTAGCTTTTTCAACTAAAAAGCTTTATTCCGCTTTCCTTTTCAGTTTGGAAAATTTAAATAAATAACGCGGTAGCAAGAGAAAAGTAAACCAAAGGATATTAAATAAACGCCATTAAAAAGGAAACGCATTTATAAAAGGCTCATCGTTCGGTTAAAACAATTGATTAAAATTTAACGAAAAATATTTTAATTATTCAAACAAAACGTCTTCAGTAGTGGTGATAACGAAAATTAATATTGATTGATTAATTAATAAATAATGAATAATTTTAAAAGACATTTAAAATCTTACTAAAAAGAAAATCAATAATTTCTACTAAAAAGAAAAAAAAATTGTGAAAATTAAAAGAAGGACTATACAAAATATGTTAAAATAAAAAAAATATTTTTTATAAATTTAAAGAAATAGAAAATATTAAGAAGAAATATCTATTAAAAAACAATATTTATTAGTATGAAAAATCGAAGTTCATTAAATGTCAAGGTCAGCCAACAACTTTGAAGGATTTTACTAATAAAAACAATAGTACTCGTAACATCTACGACAGAATACAAATTAATGGAAGCATTCTGCTACTATCGTTAACGGCTATTTACTTTTCCAATAAGCATTAATATTTGTTTTGTATTCTATTTTAAATTTTACCTGAAGAGTTTATTAATAAGTAAAACAATAAATAACAGCAAATAAATAAACAAAAACACACACACACATACTAACATGGCAAATTCTGATGATAATGCAAAAACAACATCAATTATAACGACGTCAACGTCACCGTCAATGTATAATACTAGCCCAACAACATCGTTAACATCATCTTCAATGTTGTTGCCAACATTGAATTCGACGTTGCAAGCGAAATTAACTGCAGGAAATTTAATTGCAAACGCATTTTTAATTGATAATTCAAATACGACGACAGCTCCTGTAATCACAACTCCACCACCATCTTATCAACATGCCATAACAAGTTCATTAAATGAAAAATGTCAGAAGAAAATTTTTACTTTGCAAAATGATAATGATAGTTTTTTACAAGAACAACAACAAGAGCAAAACAATGTTATGGAAACAACTAAATCGGTGCTTGTGTCCGAAACAACTACGAATGATAAATATGTAGAAGCTATGTCAGCAAAACCAACAACACCGCTTGATGTTTATGGGCCAGCAACGATGACAATAAATGAACCCCAAAAACCTCGTTGGCTGTCATCGCTGCACAGTGTTATTTTTATTATTACTTGTGCTCTGGCTGTATTTATAGTTTTTCGTAATGTCCTTACCTGGTAAGTACGAATGTAATAGAAAATTAATTTTTTTAAGGAACTTTAGTTTTTTTAAATACGCCGCAAAAAAAAGCATAGAAAATGTATGTATGTATGTATTACAACGCGGGCAATCCAGTAGTCTACTGGATCACATGTCCGAGAGCTAAAGGTGTGCCAGCACCAGACTCTTTTTGGAGACCTTACCCTGAACATATAGTCTTAGTTACTTCGTTCGAAATATTAAAATATAATATTAATATTGTATAGCACTTTAAATAAGCGTAGTCATGTCTGAAACCAACCCAAAAGATTTAATTTCTGAAGATAAATTGTTCTCTCTGAAAAAACAAATTTCAATCTAAACTAATTCTCTAACTATATTGATACAGTATTAACTTTTTCAAAATATTGGCAATTAGGACAGACATACAGAACATAAAAAGTTACAATGATTGAAAACTAAATCAGATACATCCAGTAATTCAATGCAGAATTTAGTTGCCGGAAAATTCCTTCATGCTATTAAGGGCACTGCCTGCCTTTTCTTTCTATAATATCTGATATCTTTCTGATAACATATGGATTCTGTAGCAAAAGAACTGTTTATTGTTGGAGATCAAAAACGAAAAATGCAAATTTGTTCTAAAATGTTGCGTTTTCCAGTTACTAGTGCTGTGGAGTGGTCAAAAAAATAGTTCTAACTGCGGCTCCAAACGGTGCGATTTTTAATGTTCGAATCTAACTTATACTACGATTTTGATGCTAAATGTACATATATATGGACATATCAAATTTTTTCAATGCATCATCATTAAACTTCCGTGTAATCATCACCACCTCTGAATCGCACAAACTACCTATCGCACGTCTATAAGGAATATGTAAAACAAATTTAGTTTTCAAATGATTGTGAATTAAATTATTAATATAAAACTCAATATGTATATCACAAAGAACTGTTATAATAACTTCGTAGTGGAGGTCGGAAACTAGTTAATTTCCGCTAGTGATGGGAGTTCTCCTAAAATTAAGACTTTTAGCATCCTAAATGTAATAAAAAACAAACAATAAATCTACATTTATTGGCATAACATGATATTTTCGAATCACAAAAAACTTTTCTTTTACATTACACTCACTGTATAATTTAAACAAATATGATGTAGAATAACTTAAAATCTCACTAGATTGCATTAATTTTTAATTAATTCGGAAAACAAACTGTAGCTCATAATTTTGAGATTACTTAGCCGACTTTTTTTGAACAAACTCTGTAAATTTCAAATTCCTTATTTCTCAATTTAGATTAAAATTGTGTCATAAAATCAGACAATCTTAAATAAGTCGTATAAAACAATTCAAATTAATTTATATTACTTAAATAAATATTCACAGTGCTTTAAGTAGTTCATTTCATGATTGATTGCTCTGCCGAATATATTCTACGTTATTTCGGCAAGACCGTTTAAAGTGTTAACCTTAACAAGCTAGTCGAAGGTAATTGATTTTTGAATCAAAACTAAAACAATTACATATTTAACACCTGTTTAACTGATACTGTTATATGAAATTCTTTTGAATTTAAATGTCTTTTATTTCTATTTCTGTATAACAGTAAACCTTATTAAATATTTTACCGTTATATAATGTCCGTATTAATGAATGTGTTATACATGTGGACATCTGTTTCTAATTGATATCGCATTTATTGCAATACAAATTTTGCACATTTTAAAAGTATCACTTGTGTGTACTTATAGTATGTGTATGAATATTCTAACAGATCAGATTCATTATTATATTTTACTTTTCTTGATGACTATACTTTTAACATGGAGATCGTCTCCATCGACGAGTAAAACAAATTTTAATGACGCAGTTTAGTCGCTCAGTTACTTTACAACGTATCACACGAATGTGGGATCCATCACAAAATAAATAAAGAATAATTTACATACATACAAATTTTTGTGTATAAAAATACGTATAAAATTAAAAATAAAATAATAATGACAACTAAATTAATGGAAACTCCTTTTATCCCTGTTAGGCATTTACAAAGTTTTTGGGGAGCTTCTGGTGATTTTTGGCAGGCACAATGGGATAAATTTATTGATATAACAGGTGAGTGGTGTGTTTGTGTGATATTTATTTACTTTATATTGCAATTTCTTTGAAGAAGTACAATTTCTAAAGTAAAATTACTTGTGAATCAAATTATAAATGTAAATAAAATTAATTCAAATTATGTAAATCGCCTTTTTTTTGTGTACTGTATGATAAAAATAAACAGAGAAATAATAAATTTTGCAGTTTCTTAACTTTTACTATCATGAAACAAAAACAACAATGGCGGCAAAATAAATATAAAATATTACTTAAAAAACAACAACAACAAACAATACAGAATATGAAATTGAAGCCAAAGCTGCCAGACTTAAAATAGTTTCATGATTTTATCAATATCAGGGTTCAAAGTATTTTTATAGATAAAATTTAATAACAATCAAAATTTTGCAAACAAATGTATTGTCCAGAATTGAGAAAATCCTCAGAAATGCACTTCTTCAATACTGTTTAATTATGATATTAAAATATGATAAGAGTATATATGTATGTGTATTTATATAAAGAGTTGAGGATAATATTCACTATGAGAAAAAAAGTAATGCAATTGGATTTTTTTATAAAACTTACATTAATTATTTCTTTATTTCTAAATGTAGAAATTTTTGATTTAATGTGTATAAACTTTTTACTTATTACTTTTTGAGTAAATACTGAGGGACCGCAGTACAAATCTCTTAACGTTTCTGGTTAGGATACAAAAAGAGAAGTGAAGTTGATAACATTTTATTAATATTAAATCAGTTAGTTTGTGACAAAAAATTCATTCGTTGAAAAAAATTTCGATAAAAAATTTATCAATTCACAATAGTTTAATTCATTTAAAGGACTAAATTCATTATTTAATAAAATACTCTTCCAAAAAAAGATATACAAAAGAAACGTTCAAGATTTGTTTGAAACCCTTTAACTACTATTGAGCTTAGTGTGGTCGTTTTTCTATTCGACATTATTGAATTATTATTAAAGAATAAAGCCCAATTGTTAAATTATTTAAATGGTAATTAAATTTAAATGCAACTTTGAGTTTTTCAGCGCAGAGTTAAATGAAACTTAAATTGTATTTAAAATTTAAATGGTCAACCTTGAGAATAGCAGATTGCCATGAACAAACTTCTCAAGTCTATCATTCGGAATCGACATTAAATTGTAGGTCCCGGTGCTCATGAATAAAAATAGATATACACAACAGGTGATAACCCAGAAACAGGGTTGTAATGGCCAATTATGTATGCATGTATGAAGTTTTACATCTAAACATATGTATGTTCTCGCCATCTTGCTTTTATGTTTTGTAAATTTTACAGGCGAAGAAATGTTTTACTACAAAAGTATCTACAGACGTTTGGACGTTTTTTTTTCTTCAATTAATCTGGCAGCTATAAAATCTCTTTGTACTGTCCAATGTACTTATTTTTATATTATATGTGAGTGCGAGTAATCATTTAACATGCAATACATACATTTTTACATTCAATTATTTTATTGTTTAACTAAGTGCACTTGTTCTCGTTCTCGTTCAGGTTTTTTTCTTGCTTTTTGAATTGTTTATGTCATCAGCTGTTTATAAAAATATTGATATGTTTGTTAATTATAAAATATGTTCTTGTTTAATACTAAATCAAATACATATATTTTTGTCATTGCAGGAAATAGAAATTGTTGTTTTTTTTCTCGTATCCTATACATTTATATTTATTTTAACTTTGTGCATATAACTAAAAAATTATATATTAACTGCAGTATTTAAATGTGTACATAATTTCATATGTCCCAGCTAATTGTTATTTTTTAAAGTTATAACGATTCTACTCGTACAGCCAAGACTGCCAGATTTGACGATTTTTCTCCAATTTAGCGCTTGCGAGTTCATTGGCCGCTCCACTAGTGACTTGTTGGCATTCTTCTCTGTTGGCTCTCATTTCCAAACTTTGGTATCGGTGACCATTTTTGTAGTTTTATAACGAGCTTTCTCAGGTCCGCGGTTATAGACAATGGTTATAGACAGTGGCACTTCCAACCAGTTTCAGTTTTAATTCGGGAGTACCGAAAGGCTCTTTTCTGTCTCCTACACTAATCCTCTCTTGATGTTCTGTGCATGAGAATTAATTGTGATGTCCGTTGGAATGATTACATATTTCGAGTGTGGAAAGAAGCTATCAAGTACCTCGGCTTTTTAAAGCGGTGCAAGAAATACTTTATCCCATCTGATCTTATAAATATTTACAAGACCAATCTGACCTATATTGTAATACAACTATCATGTATGGGCCGGTGCTTCAAAGTCTATTTTGTGGCTTCTCGACTGTGTACAGTAAAGGGTGAATGTTCTTATCAGCGATGGTAAGGTATCGATTCGTTGCAGCATCAGCGCAGTGTGGTGTGCATTTCATTGCTCTATCAGTACTACTATGAAAGGTGATCTGATGAAAAAAAGAACTTGATTCCCAGTAGTCGAATATTTTTACGGACCACTTGAGCACATCATTTTGTAGTTGATTGTCCAGTGAACCGTACAATGAATTATAGAGAGAGTTCTTTCTTTAGCAGCACTACCCGTTTATGAAACAATAAACGATATTAATAAGTTTAAATCAAATGTTCACAAGCACTATTCTCTCTTTCCCACTTCCCATAGCGTATTTTCCTAGGCCACCACAGTATACGGCATGAGTAGGGGTGAGTGGTGGCCTTTATAAATTAAAAAAATATTGACGATTTATGGAAGTAAGGAGGAGGCTTTTTCCAAAATAGATCATTTTAACAATTTATTGTTATGTTTAAAATATTTTAAACTAGCTGAGAATCCCATTTATACAAATATAAAGATATCCGAAAACGGATTGCAGTCTTGAAAAATTTGGGGTTGAGAACCTAAAGTGGCAGGCGGATAGAGCACATAAACTCCCGCACGACAATTTATCAATATAAGATCTATTCCCATTTATTTAATCAAAAATATAAACAAAGTAGCCTTCCCGGCGGACACCCTGTACATATGTATGTATATCAGTGATGTCCAAAATTCTCGTTCCCTATAACGCGTGATAGGAAAACAAATTCTGCTTACGTCGAAGTGAAACACGTACATAATAAAAAGAAATATTGTTACTCTTGCTCTTTTAAGATTTTAGCTTCTCTCCAACATAGTGCAGGGATGGATAGTGTATATTTTTTGTATAATTTTTATTTAACTGAAATAATAATTCATTATTTCCTCCAAATTTATGCGACCTCGGTATTCCTTTATTCTTAATAGATCGGTCACATGTCTATCGGACAATCGATTACGTACTTTACTCAGAATTATGAAGAAATATTTATGAAGTTATAAACAGAAAGTAATTCGAACATTCCCATTTCTGGGAGAAGTAAGCACCCTGCAGGCAATTCAGTTAACTTTCAATTAATTTAAAATTAACTATTTCTCAAGTAGTGGTGGTTGACACTTGGATTACTTTTATATAAAAACAACTAACTATTTTAACATTGCGATGTCCTAGGAAGTAGTCAATTGTCCGACTCTGCATTACTTTCAATTAACTTTAAAGTTAGTTACCTAGCCATTAACTTAAAGTTAACTTTTTGTAGCTAGCTATAACACTTTGATTTTGGTATGTTCTGGATTACAATGTGGTAAGCTTATAGTCAGCCCATAAAAGTGAATTATAAGTTAGCTTTATTTGTAGTCGACTACCAATTTGCTGGCAGGGCAGAGTCTTTTCCTGCTTCATACACAAGCGCAAGTGTGTTTATGTAGTAGTGGACATCACTGATGTATATGCTTAAAATGTGATTGAGCATAATTCAAACACATTTAACTTTAATTATTGTTATTAAGAAACAATTATGAAATACCCATCAAATACCAGCTTTTTCTCATTAATCTAATTTATAAAATATTTACGAAATTAAGTATAAATAACTTGTAAGAGAAGTTAAATATTCAAAAATTTATTTAATGTTTGTCTTTCAACAATTTCAGGAGATGATCCATTAATGTTTTGGGTAATTGGTACCAATATTTTTACTATGTTGGTTTATTGGCTAGTTGGCGGTGTATACACATTAATGGATTTAACAAATCGACCAGCTTTTTTGCGTAAATATAAAATACAACCGGGTACTAATGAACCTGTCGAAACAGCTCGTTTGTTAAAGGTCTGTGACATTAAGAAAATTGAATTATTGTTTCTTATTAATTTACTTTTTATTTATTAACAGGTCATTTCTAAAGTGGTGAGCAATCAAATATTTATTGGTGTGCCCATATCATTTCTTTCCTATAAGTTAATGAAATTAAGAGGTCTAAGTTCAATACGTGAATTACCCACATTCCATTGGGTGTGCGTTGAATTAACTGTTTGTATATTAATGGAGGAATTGGGTTTCTATTATTCGCATCGTTTACTACATCACAAGAACATCTATAAGTTTATACATAAACAACATCACGAGTGGACTGCTCCGATTGCTGTAACAGCATTATATTGTCATCCTATTGAGCATATTTTTAGTAATTTATTCCCACCATTTTTGGGTGTTTTTTTAATGGGCAGTCATGTTGCTACAGCCTGGTTGTGGTTCGCTTTAGCTATTCTATCAACGCTTAATGCCCATTCAGGCTATCATTTGCCTTTCTTTCCAAGTCCTGAAGCACATGATTTCCACCATCTAAAGTAAGTTTTAAAGAACGTTAAGTTTTTTTTTTTAATTCTACACTAATGTACTTTTCCCCCCACACAGATTCAATAATTGTTTTGGCGTTTTGGGTGTTTTAGATCGTTTGCATGGCACTGATACTTTGTTTCGTGCTACTAAATGCTATGCTCGCCATTTAATGATGTTGAGTTTTGTACCACCGCGAGATGCTTTCCCAGATTCAAGCACAAAGTGATTTGGGTAATACAAAAAGTTAAACTAAAACATGTGACGTTGTTTCAAGCGAAATGTAAAGTAAAGCTTTAAATTTGTTTTTAAGTAACACAAAATCAACTAAAGAAAAAACACATTAATCTAGCTATAAAATAGTTCAAGACTTTTGATGAAATTTCTTATACGATTTTATCAAAAACATCACTATGACATTAGATTTTAAGTGTACGTATCGTCTGGTTATAGAAAAGTTGAGATAGAAAATATTAAATCGTCTTATATGGTATATATGTATGCTAAGTTAATGTATTTTATAAAATGGATGTATACACAACATACATATAATAATCACATTCACATTATATGTACAAAAAGAAAATAATTATAAAAATAATAAAACATAAAAAATAAACTAAAAACATACACGTAATAAAGTATTTTAATATTCAAAATATACTATGTTTTATTAAAAGCAAACAGATAGAATTAGTTCTATTAATTAATAGCAAGTACAATTGATTAAATGTGAGAAAATCAGCACGATTGGGCTGAAATTGAATCTTTAAGTCTTCGTATTTTAAAACTTTAGTCGATATAACTAACTACCTAAAAATATTTCAACATCGGTGGCCGGTTTGTTGAAGAATATCTTGAGTTTCACTTGCCTTTCTTGACAAAAAATTTACATTGAAGCACGTATACTATGTATTGGTTCGATACAACACAATAGCAATATCCCAGCAGAAAATTTTTCAAACTTGGAAGCAATAAGTGAAATTGTAAGCAATAATGGAAGCATTATATTGTTTATTCATACCTTAAAGCTTCCAAAATGCTATAGGATAAGGTATTATTTTTGATTTTGTTTAATATTTGCTTACTGGTTGCAATAAATTTGCATTTGTATTGCACTTTAGCGGATCATTTCATATAAAAATCATTATTGATGCGCATGAGTGATTGTTTACAATTTCTCCCGTACAAAATAGCCTATTGGTAAGCACTAATTTCTGCTGGGATAGGGCTCGTAATAATTAGAATGTAATATTAATATTGTAATTTAAATAAAATAAAGAAAGCTTTCACGTTTGAAAAGTTAAATCTTTTAGCTGTGCTCTTTTCAAGTACATAATTTGCTCTGCTGGAAAGCATACAATTATCGCATAGATTTGAAATTGCATCGATAACTATGCTTACAATATTATTTCAAGTTTCTTGCAAATTTCAACATAAAGAAATACCTTAGACTGGATGACTTTTTAACCCTAGTTCTGAAACAGTATTTCATCGACAGTAGTTTTGCAAAAGAAAAAAAAAA
This sequence comes from Metopia argyrocephala, assembly GCA_963576795.1. Taxonomy (NCBI): domain Eukaryota; kingdom Metazoa; phylum Arthropoda; class Insecta; order Diptera; family Sarcophagidae; genus Metopia; species Metopia argyrocephala. Next base: position 41,599,507 of record OY756208.1, read on the forward strand.
CTGTGTACCATTCAAAAAGTCCCGGACTTATTGATACGCCCTCGTAAGTATGCTTGTATGTAAATAAATTTTCTTTGATTGTAACAGGGCTAAAAAAATTATCTTCTATCGATTTTAGCTTTAAAAAAGGGAATTACTTTTTTGGGTTAAATTTATGAAGTGCTCAGAAAACTTAGTGCTTTTTTCTTAATCCGAAAAAAAAAAAATTTTTAAATTACAGTCAATTTCAGATAAAAACAGATTAATTTCATTTAGAAGCGATAGCAAAAATATAGGTAAAGGCAGTCTCACAATACCTTAACTCTAATAAATCCACGCGATAAAAATACCCCCACAAATCTAGAAAGAATTATCGCTACATATAATAGTGTATTTACAAATAAAAATATATTCTTAATAACATGTTATGTTTTTTAGAACAATCCCCTTTTATTTACTAACAAAAACAATATGTGACATTTGCAGCTTTCCACTTAAAACAATCATTCCATAGCGGTGTACTTGCAGTGTAGTAAATATATGAAATAATAATTTTTTTTATTTAGTTGTTTTATTTCAGTAGTTTTTCAGCCATAAATATAAAACCTCATAAATTACTGATAGTGTTTCATTTATAGCGAAGTATTAAAGAAATAATATTTTTGAATATCTACATACCGCACCTTAATTTTAACGATGTTATAAAAATATTCTACAATAAATAATACATATACCTATGTGAATAAGCTGGAGTTATACATTTTAATGAATCGAAGCAATGTTTAGCAATACATAACTGGCCTTTACAACCCTGTGTCAGGATTACGGCCTAGTTTCTCGTAGCACTCATGTTGTGTGTGTCAATTTTTATCCATGAGTACCGGGACCTACAGTTTAATGTCGACTCCGAACGACAGACTTGAGAAGCTTGTTCATGGCTATTAGTTAATCTCAGAGCTTTTGCCAGAAGACTGCTGAGAGGTAGTCGCCGAAAGAAATATTTTTTTCATATTTCTTTTTTTTTTTAAGATGTCAGAGCTGAGTGTCGAACCCAGGGCTCATGTCTTAGTAAGCCAACACACTAACCACTAGACCACGGCGACTACATGTTTAGCAATATTCAATCGTAGTAAAATTTAATTTTTCGGTAAGAGTATGTTACGAAAGATAAAGCATAGTTCTCTTACTGCACTTAAAATTGCCTATTTTACATTCAATAGAACTGATAGAACGTGATGAAGAAAAAGTAAGCTTATGGCATCAGAATTCTTGGTTGTACATGGTATGGCATATGTGATACTAGATAATTCTTCTGCTCACATTATCAGCAATCAAATTTATAATCATTTATAAGTAGAGGGATTACACGGTATTTAAGTATAATCGCTTTTAATTCAATTTATTTTTTTTTTCTTTTGCTAAATAATCTAAATTAGTTCTTTCGTATTATTATATAGCATATGGATTTATAGAGAACTTTTAGAACTCACTAGTATTCTTAAAATAGTACTTAATATAATCCATATTAAAAAAAAGGAATTTGGCCGAATATCAAACACTTTATTAAGAGGTTTTTTGTACCACGAAAGTTTTGAGTGTGTTCCAAAAGTTCAATAGTAAAGACATAAAAAGCAATAATGTAAAATTAAAAAAAAAAAATTCTAGAACAAAACTTTTTAAATAAATTTGTTGAAGTAACTTTTCAGAGAAAAAGAAAGGATTCTAATTAAAAATTAATTTTTCCATTTTCTAAATATGATCATAAGATGAAGATTCAACTGTAACATATAGAATTACCCTCGTATTTATAAAAAATAAAATACATTTTTAAGGGTTAAAAACTTATAATATTTTTTATTAATACGGCAGTTAAATTTTAATATTATTACAAGAGTCTGTACTGTATTACTGTAGCAGTTGTAGGCTATGTGCAGAGCTATCCGTCAAGATACCAGCTCACCCTGTTAATTTAAATTAATTTTGGTATACAGTATTCCCCGGATAATTGTCCCACACTTAATTGCCTTTCACTCTTACTTATTTCAATTTCTAAATCCCCATATTGTTTCTTAACATTTTCTAATAAAATTCCACGGTTAATTAACTTTCGTTTAATTGCGTCATTCGCTTAATTACCCCAAATATATTTTCCCCAAAGAGAAATTTCACCTAGAATTTCCTCGTTTAATTAGCCAAAATAATTATTTCTTAAAAAGTGCAGCTTAACTTAACTATGTTTATATAGACATAAAATTACCGTTAAGTTTACTTTCAAACTACTCAAAGTCTACCAAGTTTATGTATAAGTATAAAGTTACATGCTTTCCACATGTATTGGCGGCAGTCTATATAGGCAATTAAGAGTGTTCGTTTAATTCGTTTCAAAGAGGCAATTAATCGTATTCGTTTAAATAACTTCCACGCATAATTGCCCATAAATTTTGACATTTTTGTCGAGGCAATTATTCGTGGAATACTGTATACGCTTTTACCGTCATCAAGTCTATATGGCGCACATATCCAATTCCATCCACTTTCTTGAACAGGCCAAAATTAGTAACTTTAACTGTAAACGTTCTCAAAATATACCAAACGCACTACTACGTTTGTATAGACAAATTTTGAAAAACAAAAAACATATCTCACTGCACTTTCGGTAGTATTTGAATCTATGTATCTATATTCCAAATTTCAACAAAATCTTTTCAGTCGTTTAGGCAAGATTTACAAAATTCTGCGTCGACATTTATGTGGTAATATCGTTCAGTTCTCTAGAATAGTGGCATATGTACATATATTATTTTTTGACAATCTCAACACTAAACCCATATATTCTTTTTCTAACTCAATGTAAAAACTAAAATTGTATCTTTTAAAAAATCAAATTTTTTTAGTGATACGACGTTGCAACAAATAAGCGATATACGGATTAAATAAATTTTAAAAATAATTTTAGGTACGTAGGTATAGTTTTTATTATTTTTATATTATACGGCATAAAGGTTAATAAACAAAATTGCCAAGCCACTATTTTGAAGAGGTTCAATATATAGTACTCACTTGTACAAAAGTTTACACACGCTTACAAACTTTTACTGCTGTATTCATAAAAAATATTGTAGGTTTATTGATGGTTTATTTGATGTCAATATTTGTCAAATTAACCCTTACTAAAGCTTTAATATTTTTTCATGAATACAGCAGTTAATGTTTTAGAAAAAATTATTAATGAATTCTTTTATACTCGGGTTAATCAGGAATAAATTTTTGTTCGCTCAGTAATCGCTGCCTAAAATCAAATCATGTTTTTTGTTGATCATTGTTTATTTAATAGTCAAAAACTTGAGGTCAACTAGAATGTGGTTTACTTAAATTTTCGTTAAAATTTTTCTTAATTTTTAGCACCTTTGATTACTTTAAATTTAATATTCTTTCGATTTTATTAAAGGAAAAACGGCTTTTCAAAATTATTGAATAATTTATTTGTTTAATGTTTTCAAATAAGAAAATCCATTAAGAATTTAAAAGAGAGTTTTTAAATTTTATAGAAAACTGAAATTTGTTGATTGTCTGCAAACTTTTGTAAGGCTGTGTAGATATTTAAATGCAAAACCAAAATCTGCTGCGGCAACTGATAATAGAAATTCAAATCCCATATGTGCAAAACAGATAAGAATTGTTAAAATGAAAGAATTTAGTATTTAAAGCAAATATATAAAAGCCTAAACCACTTATAGAATTTGATATATGAGTTAGTCACAATTTAGGCATAAAGATGTCAGCATTAGCATCGAATTTCTTAAGTCATTTACAAACCAAATGGACATATTGGGGTGAAGAAAATCAACAAATATGGGAGCGACTACTCGATATCACTGGTGGGTAAAAACTATTACAAGTCTAAAAAAAATGTGTTCATATTGAGAGTATTTTTATTTTTCGTTAAAAGGTAATGACCCAGCTTTAATATGGATATTTGGAAGTCTTTTGATAGTTTTTAGTACGTATTGGATATATGCTGCCTTTTTTACTTTTGTAGATCTCACTAATAAGCCCCGCTGGATTTTAAAATACAAAATACAACCCGAACAAAATGTACCAGTGGAAAAGGAAAAATTATGGAAGGTAAGCCAAAAGGTTTTATTAGGAACGAAATGAATATATTGACCCGACATGATAAGAGATAACGAACAGAATTAACTTTTATTAATCCCGTGACTAATTCAAATTTAAATATCTGTTATTTTTGTGTGGTTATATTTGTGTAAAATTGAGCTGACCTTATGAATAAAGCTAAAAACTTTGTTGTTCTAAAGCTAAAAAATTTGCATTAGATAAAGTATTTTTCAGTGTAATATAATTTTTTTAAGCTAAAACTATTCTCAAAGAAAAGAACTTATTACAAAAACGTTAACTTTACACGAGAGGCATAATTAAATAAATTCTTAATAGGATTTTAACTTTGATCTAATTAAAGCGTTTCGTCAGTGTTTGAGTGTTTTTTTGTCTTCTGACTTTATGTTCCTTAAAATGTCATGCTAGATAAATAGATTAGCCTTGAAATATTTGTATATTCAAATTTATTAAATTAATAAAAGAATTGGAAGATATTGTAGAGTATAAGATGACCATCAAAATGCTTTTTTTCAATGTCTTATCAATTCTGATTTTATATATAAAATATATGATGCTTATATATTTATATATAAGTATGTACATATATTTTTTATTCTAAGGCAGTATAATTGCTTAACACAAGCCTCCATATTAATAAAAAATAAAATAGATTTTAAATTTTTATTGAATTAAAAATGTATGGAAAATTTGGCTTAAATTCATTTTAAATTTATTTAATTTAAAAGAAAAAGTATCAATGAAATAAATGTAAGTATGCTTATGCTGATAATTTTTTATACAATGGTTGCAAATACCATCTCCATTGGCTTGTTCAAATTATGCAATACAACTTTAACGTTCAATAACCCAATTTCAACAAATATAACTACAATGTATTCAAACTGCCCGCATCGACTCTTTGAACGTATTCAAATTATATTAATCGATATTAAGCTAATTAAAGTGTAAGCAAAAAGTATACACACCCTATTCAGGAGTGAACCCCTACTAAATGCAGTTCATTGTATTGGAATGTTGAATACATAGATATAGATAGATAGATAGTAAGCGCTTTATGGGACAAATTGCTGTCAATTCGATCACTCAAAGTCCAGTGCTATACCTTCACCTTTGAATGATCAACAGCAATTGCCTCGTCTGGATGTTGAATATGTGTGGTTAGCTTCCCAGAAGGTGGCGCTGTACTCCTGATCATTCGTTTACTTTATAATTTTTGAAAAACCGCAAATTTATTTTTTATTTTTTCTCCTTCACTGGGATTTGAACCTCGGTCGTTCGAAATCTATGCACTCGCTCTAACTACTATACCACGACTCCATGACCATTGCATATAATAAGAGAAAGAAATAAAATTTTAATTTAAATTTTTGAAATTACGAATCTTAAAAATTCGAAACAAATTTTTATTTAGTATCGTAATCCCTAGACATAATGTTTGTGTTCTTAAAACATAAATGTGTGTAAAATTAATAGGTGTCCCCAAATAATTTAAATAAAAATGTATCTAAAAATTTGATAAAAAGAAATATGAAATACATATGTATGTAATCTGTCATAAAAAATGTAATCCTATAAAAAACATTATGTACTAGTAGGGGAAAAGTTCATTTCTTATCTGAAGTTTCACAACGAAATTAATAGGTACATATTTAAATTGGTTGACCATTAAACTGTAAATAATTTTCTAGGTTTTAAATGGATTATCAAATTTTTGATATTGCCTAAAATAGATTTATTTATGAAAAAATAGATTAGAAATATCTCTACACTCATTAGCACAACTTCTGAAACAAAGAATAATAGAAAAACAATTAAATAAAACAATATTCCAGTATGTGATAAAATGATTTTGTTCGAAATTAAAATCGTCTATTTTTTTAGAGTGATATAAAACTTATTTGTTTTTTATTATTTTAAAATTTTAAAAATACACAAGTAGTAATAATGATCATTAAGGTAATGAAGAAAAAAAGAATTCAAAATCTTTTCAGATTTGGAAGTTATAGCAATTTAAAATTTTAGTCGATTTCAATTTCGATCGAAATCGATTTTCATCACATACCAGAGAGGCCCTATTTTGTAATACTTTTAAGCTAAGATGATATAATTTTGGGTTTTTTAAACATGCTAGGCGTTAGAATATATAAATTTAAAAATTTTAGAGATTATTGGCATGAAGCTTTTATATTACAATACGCGTTCAAGAATTGCATCCGTATCCAAAAAGTGCTAAATCAAGTTTATAAATTTTTGGCGATAGAGTTCTAGCTTAGGAAAATTAAAGGAAATTAATTTGTTTAAAATATTTTAATTTGGGTTTTGCATAGGATTATTGTTTCGTTTATTGTAGATAGCTGTTAAAACAGTATAGGTAAATAGCCTAATCCAGAACAATTTTCCATATGAGATGATCTAAAATTGTTATTCTTCTCTTTTCACTGGAGTTTTGATGCTTTCCTACGGGAGTAAAATATAATTATTTTCCGTCTGGAGCAATATCATATACACGCATTACATGGCCAACACTCTCTCTTCACTTTTAGACTAGTCCATATCCAAAGACAGCTTTATCAGCTTTCGCAACTATTCATAATTTCGCATTATATGACAACACGGGTAAACCATTTTACTGAACGAATATACATATATCAAGTTTGAAAATCCTATCTGTCACAGTTTTTTAAATAAATGTCGGATCATAAAAGATAATACACCAAGATTGAAAACTTCTGATTTAATTAGCGATAAAGTGTGAATGTGTAGAATGTGTGCCAAGTTTGATAATTTATGTATATCTTCTCTAATATATAAAATTCTCGTATCCCGAGGTTTTTTGCCAAACTCCTCCGAAATGGCTCGATTGATTTTCAGGGGCTATTTCTCCCTATGCCCAACTATAAAACTGAAGCACCGAAAACGGCGGCCAATCGTTCATTAAAACTTTCAGTAACGCAAACATTGACGTTGATAATCGTTGGGTTGTACCATATTCACCTCTGCTGAGCAAAACATTCAATGCTAATATCAATATTATGTTTTGCAGTTCGGTGAAGAGTATCAGATATATTTGAACTAAAAAATATTTACTAGAAATAATTTATATGGCAAAACAACGTTTGAGGGGTCAACTAATATTTACATAAATTGCATTAATTTTTTACTGATCTTCTGATTATAACCTTTCATTTCTTTTCTTTTTCTTTCTAGGCCATCAAACAAGTGCTCTTTAATCAGCTTGTTGTCACTACTGGTACACTTTATGCCAGCTACTACCTCATGTTTGGCTCATGGACTTTAGATGTTATACGTCAATTACCAAGCATGAAAACTTTTCTTATTCAGCTGGCTCTAATGTCTATTCTTGAAGAGCCTCTATTCTATTATGCTCACCGAATGTTACACCACCGTTCAATTTATAAATATTTCCATAAAAAACATCATGAATGGACAGCACCCATAGCTGCCATGACATTCTATTGTCATCCATTTGAACATGTTGTCAGTAATATTGGTCCTATTGCTTTATTAACGTGTCTATTAAATACGCATGTTGTTGTTGCATGGGCGTTTAGTATTTTAGCCATTATTAATTCTATGACAGATCATACTGGTTATTATTTTCCATTTCCATTGGCGAAAGATTCAGTCCTCTTTCACGACTATCATCATGCCAAGTAAGTGTAAATTTTTTTAATTTTTTGTTTTTTGGAATATACATTGATAAATACAAAGGTGTTCTAACTGTTCTATACACTTACATATATGTACGTATATACAACTGTATAAAATTATTGTATAACAGAGTTTGTTACAAAACTCCTCCGAAATGGCTTGACAGATTTTTATAAAATTTTTTGTATATATTCAGTAAGTTTGAGAATAGGACGTAAAACATACAAAATTCACACATTTTAACTGCTCGATGCCATGCTCCTACAAAGTATATACAGTCGAACTTCCATAACTCGAACTAATTAGGTTGGCAATAGCGTTAAGAGAATAAATTACGTACAATTTTCCTTCCCTAAATCGAACTTCTATAAATCGAACGAAATACATGTCTGGAATTCTAAAACTCGAAGTATTTTGCTCGTATAGCTTGTTGATATATTTTTTTTTTTTTGCTTGTTTATCTTTCTTTAGTTTTTCCTTTGTATTTGGCTTGTATATTTTGTAATTTTTTAGGGGAAATTCCTTTTAGTACATCATGTATTTCATAAAAATCAAACTGTATTTGAGGCTGATTATCAAGCCTGGTTAAAATTGAACAAAATAACTTGCAATACTACTGTTCAAGATTATGTTGAAATAGATAATGAGCTTTGCGCAATACACTTTCTTACAGATGATGACATTGTTCAGCATTACTGCCTTAATTCACATCACACAGACTTAAGTGGAACAAAGAGTGATGGAGATGCTTCGGTCGAAAGAACTATTCATTAGTCTTTTACAAACGAAGTACATATAAAATTCTTTGCGAACTTTGTTCTTACATACGTATGCGTGCAAACGAATGACACTACAACTAATGAGCATTTTGTACAGAAAATAATAGAAAAAAAAAACAACTTTCCGTCACTAATTTCAGATTATTTAACTTCGTTATAACTTATTTATTACATATCTAAATACAGTGCACTCGCGATAACGTGAACTAATAAAAACCAAGGGAGTTCATGTTAGTGAATTTGTTCACTTTAGCGATTAATGAATTTCATGACAAAAGTATAAAATTTTACAATATAAACCTGTGTTTTACACGCTTAAAAGTAAAATTATTTTGTTATTTGAATTATTAAACATAATATATGAAATGTATTGCTTTGGGGATAAGCATGTCTCTATGGCCATTTCGTCTCTGCTTAAGAGAAAAAAAAAGTCTCCTGACGAGTCTCTTAAGCCGATACGAAATGGCCATAGAGACATGCTTATCCCCAAAGCAATACATTTCATTTATTATGTATAATAAATGTATTTGCCTATATGGTGAAAAATATTTTTTGTTTTTTGAATTATTAAACTATAAAACTAAAACAAAATGAGATCACAAGAAAATAATGCTCGTGATTTAATTTTGTTTTGCCAAATGTCAGGGATTTCAGTAGTATCAACAACACAAGAAACATTGGCAAGATAAGCGCATCATAAAAGTTATTAAAACAATGCTTTAATTGTGACACCAGAGTCATATGCAATAAAAAAATGATTCACGTTATAGAGCTTTCGGAGTTTGTTCACGTTATAGAGTAGTTAATGTAAACAAAAGCTTGTTGTTCACGTTAGACGGTGTTCACGTTACCGCGAGGGCACTGTATATAAAATTGAATATGTGTTTGTTTATTTGTTTGTTTGTACCTTATAGGAGACCAAACCTCTAAACCGATCTTCCTGAAATTTTCACAGCATTTAACTGGGACTCTGGCATGATTAATAGGGTACTTTTTTTTCGATCACGCCCACTTTTACGCCTACTTTTTTTAAATTATGTAATTGCTTTCATATAGTTTTTAAAAGATATACTTCAAATTGTATACACATTACACTCCAGGCGAGGTAGTAATACACATTTTTTACGCCACGCCCCCTTACACGCCCCTTTTCACGCTAAATTTTGTTTGAAAGTTTTAAACTTTTTGTTCTAAATACAAATTTGGTGCTTCTTTACTATGCTTATTAGCGACTTTACCTCAAATTTAAAATACATTTGAATTAAAATACTCTCTTTCTCCCACAACTGTCTGCAAAATATATAAATACTTTAAATTATATTATATAACGAGGGGATAGCGAAGCACACCGGGTTCAGCTAGTACATAATAAAAGTACATAATATCATGGTCCTAATAGATTTTACAGTCAATACCATCCGGCAAAAAATAGGCATTGGTACCTCCCATATAAACTATATATTGTCTTTTTTATATATTCAGAACAGCAGCAGAAGTTTTTAAATTTGGTTTAAATTGGTAAATACAATTTAACAGTAAATCAAAGTAAATTCTATTATAGTTTTAAGTTGCAATCAGTCGATGATCATGAAACCATTTAGGTTAAATTAGAATACATAATATACATTTAATATATTACTATTAGTATTTTTAATATCAAGCAACTATAATAAATATGTATTAAACGCAAAAATTTCAAATTTTACTTTCAGATTCAATTATAATTTTGGAGTATTTGGTTGGTTTGATAAACTACATGGTACTTATAAAAAAATGACGGATGATAAGCCCGTTAAGAGTAAAAAATCACCAAAAAATTATAAAAAATAAAAAAAAGCTAAAAAATATATATTATACAATAAATAAACGAAGTTAATTAGGATTAAGCAGTCACTCTATATTTACTTATGTATGTACACTTAGTATTATTGCTTTTAATAGAAAGACCGTCTATGAGAACTTTATCAAAATATAGGTCAACATTTAAAAGATTCTTTATAAAATTCGGCACAAGTAACTCGTATGGACTACAGAACTGTCGATTTTAAAGAAACTCTTTAGGTACCGGTATAAATCAAGTAATTTATCTCTGCAGTAACGTTCAGTTTTTAATAAAAATTTGTTCAAATAAAAAATTTTTATAAAAATATGTAAAAAAGAGCACATACATATCGCACCCGTTCAACAAAACTGTATTAACTCAAAAACTTCAAAGTGTTCAGAAGAGACAAAAAACTGTTTTCTTAATGCTTAAGGAATTTTCCATTAACAAAAGTTAGGCAATATTTAGAAACCCCATCAATTATTGTATTGCACCACATAACCTTTTTATTTGTTTATTGTTTGGAGATAGAAACGCGATTTTTTTAGTTATTATCATTTTCTTGAATTATTTTTGTTAATAAGAAGTAATTATTTTGAGTTGTGTTTGTTTACATGAAATTTATTGCTGTATTTAATACATTTTTTAATAAAAGTGTTAAACATGATATGAGAAAAGACTAAAGTAAACAAAGTTTTTTAAAGCCAAATAAATGTTAACAACTGCTAAAAAGTTTAAAATATATATTTTATTAAATTAATTCCCTATTATATTTTTGTAGTATGATTCGTAATACTTTTTAGGGATTATGTTTTTCTTGACTAGGTTCCTAATATCCTTTTTTTATATTCCGACAGTGGCAGGTTTCCCAAATAAGCACAAGATAACCTGAAATAATTACAAACATGTAAGTTTTATTAGAATTTGGAAATGGGTATACAACTTACTCCAGGTTTTTCCAATAATCTGTAGACTTCTAATTATCTTTATGTACAAAAATTCTTAAATAGTCTTTGTCCTTGTACGAATTTTTGTTAAAGAATGAATCGATGTTGTCCTTTTCTACACGGAGAGTTTTAATACTATGCCAATTTATTTTTTGGCGCTCCTCATTTACAACAAAGTTTTTGCCCCACAGTTCCTGTATGGCCTTTAGATCATAAAAATCTTCATGAGACAATTCGTGAACTTTATATGGGTTTCCAGTCTTTTTTGCTGTTGCTATTAGAGCCGTATATTCACCTGGTGTATATATTGGTCTGCTGACTAGATGCCGTTTAACCTGTTTCTCAATTACGCTGTGTACATTATCACCTTCGTTTTGAGTATGGCCTTGGATTAGATACATATTTATGTGTTATACTTCTTAAGTTATACTTTTGTAGTGCATAAAAATACATTGTTTTTTTGCTGCCCACAACAATTGTCAGAATAAAAAATTAAATCCAAGTCCTGAGCGTTATTTAATTTTGACACCAAATTTTTTATATATTGAAGTACGCAACTTCCTATTTCATTTGCTCCACGTTTTCCTTCTACTTCCGTCCAGGAAAGCATTCGACATGTTTTGCTTTGAGGTCACTGACAGTGAAATTATAGCAATTTATTTTGCTTGTATAATAAAAGCTTGATGCCATCCCTTTTGGAAGTGGGAGAACTGCTTGCAAGTCGTAAACAGCTGCTGTGGAATTTTTTTATCAAAATCTTTTTCCTTTCTGCATAAGTTCTTTTCTTCTTGGTGTATGTTGTAAACCTCGTTTAAGTCTTTCTTTTCATTCTCATCTGAATTCAAGAATGATTCGCTATTTCATCAAAACAGTAATAACTCAACAAAAAACACAATTATTTCACGAAAACAGTAAGAACTCAAAGAAAAAGTTATGCATTATTTCATGAAAACAATCATATTTCGAATTAAAACAAAAAATTTACTTAGCCTGAATCAATTAAACAGTTGCAACTCAAAATACTACCTGACTAAAATAAACTTTTATTATTAGAATAAGAACATAACTCAAAATACTACTCTTTATAGCAAAAAACAATCATTTGTTAAGGCCAATCACTTCAAATAACTCAAAATAATTTTGTTTTCTTGATTCACAGAAATAAACCATTCCACCAGCAAAAAGGTCACAACATGTAATTTTATTAAGAAAGAATAGTCAGAACTATGGGAATTTTTAACCATAGGTAGACATATGTAAGTGTTATGATTTGTTTTTGCCAAAAAGATAAAATGAAAAAATTTTGAGTTAATACATTATTGTTGAACGAGTGCGATATGTTAGGCAAAATATTTGCCCAAAAAAAAAGGGTCGCACATTGTACATATTGGAATATTTTTGTTTAATTTTTTAACCTGTCACCCACCAACTACATCTTTTTTAAATATTGCAAGCACAAAAGACTCGAAGAAAAAATCTAATAAATTTCCTCGACCAATTTTTCTCACAAAATATTAGCAAGCAAAACTTAATTTTAATAAAAATACAAACTTTGTATTATTGAATTCACTTTTAATTAAAAAATTATGTACTTTATTATAGAAAACAATCTTTAAAACACTAAACAACACTTAAAAAATAGCGGAAGTAAATACCGTTAGTCTTGAAATGTTTTTCCGATTTAGAAGTTGCCATACGATATCGTTGGAACTCGCCGTGGTAAATTACAATCCAGATTATTATTTTAAAATTTTAATTTAATTATCATGATATATATTATTTAAACTGCACAAATATAAACTGATTGTTGGCAATTTTATTTATTTTTTCGCTAAAATGGAAATAATTAAAAGTTTATCTCACAATACGATAAATTTAACAGTGAAAAATGCTTACCAGTCTGTTTCAAAAATGTAATGCTATAAACACAACAAAGGCTATCGAACACCGAACACACGACTACAAAAATCGCTGGCTACGAAAGTAGCCAAGTAGCCAGCTACTTAATTATAATAACGACTACAGCTACAAAATAAACATCTGTTTTGACACATTGAACATAACCTAAACAAAATATATTTTTTTTTTAAGTGAAATTGTGAGGAAATAAAAAACAACAAATGTCTGAAAAAAACTTATAAAAATTTAAGACACATTGAACATAACCTAAACAAAATATATTTTTTGTAAGTGAAATTGTGAGGAAATAAAAAACAACAAATGTCTGAAAAAAACTTATAAAAATTTAAGAAACTAAAAAGGCTATTAAATAATAAATTAAAAATAAAATAAAAACTGATGTATATAAATGAAATAAGTAAATGAAAACTAAACAAAAAATGTAAACAAATGATTATTTATTTTCAGTGGTGCAACTTAAATTTTTTTCGCATTTTTAATGCATATATTTCATATATTGCGTTTTTTAAACACCTTTTTCATGCATCTTATTGTATTGGCAGCACTAAACTGTTTATTGTCGCCAAGAAAAATAGAAATTAGCCTAAGTTGGCTACGGGCTACAAAAGTAGTCGTGTGTTCGGTAGTCGTGTAGCCGTTAAAATAATTATTCTCATATGCACACATGCATTCTATTTTTGACAGCTTGTAGTAGATGGTCGGTAGCCTTTGTTGTGTTAATAGCATAAGAGTGCTTATTTTTATTAAGGCCGTGCTGCCATTATTTTTTATTTTTTTTGTTAAAATAATAATTCCTGAAGACGCTACACGAAGGGGCAGCGAAATATTGAAAATAAATAAATATTTTATATTAATATAAAAATACCTTAAGCTCGGAAAAAGAGATTTATTATTATTTAAAAAAAGAGGTCAATAAAGTTATTATATTATTATAAAATTATGCATATTTCCTGATGATATAAAAACGCAATATTGATATTTTTATTTAAAGTCTGGCAGCAATTATTATTGACGTTTCGACAATCGGTTTCTCTTTCACAGCATGCTTTATTCGAAATTTCTCTTTACATATAAAAAAAAAAAAAACTTTCTTTCCCTCATAATTTCAATGCTTTCCTCTTTTGAACATTCCTTTAGTAATTGTGTTTAGCAGAGCATTTGTCACTTAGGCCACAAATCGTTTTGTTTTATTTTAAGTAGAACCTGATTTATATAACATTAACATAATAGTAAATTAATTAGAAAAAGTGAAAAACAAGGCATTTTTGTAAATATTATAGTTTAATTAACTTTGGTGCAAAGAAAAAATATATATATTTTTACCAACATAAACAACTCATGGCCGCAACGAACCTTCATTTTGATACCAATATCTGTCCGTCAGTTGCTAATAAAAGTCAATATTGTAAATTATCTAATAATCAACAAATATTACAACAGCAACAAAATGATGTTTGTAATATATCTGAAAAAATAAATACAATTATTTTTGATTTAGATAACACTTTAACTCCTACAAGATCTGGTGATGTTAAAGCTTGTCGAAAGGTAAGTAAAATTGTATATATGTATGTATGTAAAGACCACCTTTTTTTGTTTTTTTTTAGTAATTTTCCACTGATAAATATTGTTTTATTAATATAAGCTTTTTCTTTTGTTTAATTGAATAATTTCCAAAAAGGTGAAATGCACGTTGTGCAGTACAACGCTCTGAATGTTTACTGAGAAGAGTTGCCATGGTGCTTCTAAATTTAATTTATAAATTAACCCAACGACTCGGTTCACATTACCAAAAATTTTTTTTCATTTGGCTACATAAAAATGAAAATTTTAATAGAATTTTTATTTTGCCATTCAATTATAATAATCTTAAAAAAAGGGTTGGCATAAATAATTAAAATAAAATTTTTTCTTTCATCGTTTTTAGGTCTCTGAAATTCTTGAAATTAAATATGGATTTACTAAAGATGAAGCAACCTATGCTACACAAAACTTTTTAAAATCATTTAGACGTTGTCCAGATAACGTACAAATATCACTTGATTCATGGCGTACGTACTTGTGGCGTGAAGCTTTGCCTCCTAAGTATAAACAGTTGGCCGAATCTATATATCCCTTATGGCTAGATATGCGTTATCATTTTTTAGCTTTACCAGAGGAATATATTGAAATGTTATTTCGTTTTCGTCAATCAAATTATCAACTGGCATTAATTACAAATGGTCCCTCTAATGCCCAATGGGAAAAAATACGAAAACTGCACATCCAATCATATTTCGACTGCGTATTAGTGTCATCGGATTTACCATGGGAAAAGCCAGATCCTAATATTTTCTACGCTGCTTGTAAATATTTAAATGTTAAACCAGAAGAGTGTGCTATGATTGGAGATAAACTGGAAACTGATATAAAAGGTGGCTACTTAGCTGGACTAGGTGCCACATTTTGGATACCACTTACACCGGAAGCAGTAGAGTGTTTAAATCGAGATAATATCGATTATAAACCTATGCATATACTCAGGAATCTTTTAGATTTATATAAATATTTTAATATTACCATAAACCAACGAGAAATGATGAAACAAGTACCTGTGTATAATAGTCAAAGTAATAAATACCGTCGTACGGGCTCCTTGCCAACAATTCAATATTTAATAAATAATGAAACAGATAATAATAGTTCAGAAAATAGTTCGGATAGTATAAATTAATACCTATTTTTTATATAAATGTATATCATTTTACACAAAGTAAACTCCATATATTACAAAATGAATAATATTTACAAATTCTAAACCAAATGTTAAATTCACTATGTACATATGTAACTATGAAGCACTTTGATACCTATGTACTAGATCTAGTTTTCTTTTTTTTAGTTTAAGGCATATAATTCGTTTTTTAACTCTTAAGCTAAAGTATTTTTTAATTTATATATTTTTTAATAAAAAACTATTTTTTATTGTATGTACTTCTGAAAAAGAAAAACCGAATTAACTGAAGAAATGAAAATTTATTAACTATTTTGACGTAGTTGAGTGCGATTTTATTCAAAATATATTTTACACTTATTTGAAAAAAATTTGTTATTTTATTTGCACACGTATATATGTATGTATGTATCTTTTTTCATATAATCGAAATATACTTTGAAGATTTCTAATTTAAATTGGTTTCGGTATTAAGCCCGACTCTATGCAAGCCTTTTTACTTTATATGTAGCTGATAAATATTTATTTGCTAAAAATAGGAATAAAATTAGATATATTTTTTTAGTTGATACACAGTTTGAATTTATATAAATATGAAGATTTACGTGTGAAGATATCAGCCAAACGCTAATCATATACTCCATGTTATTAAAAGTTATTTTATTTTTCAGCATATTAACATAAACAGGTATATTTACATATAACAATTATTTTTTTTAATTTGTACCTACCCAAAATATTACATTATTTGTATTAATTTATAAAAATAATTTATGCCTTATGGCAATTTATTGAAGTAGTAAACAAGGAATATCAAAAAACAAAAAAAAAATATTACGAGTAGTATTGAATTCTTGCTTATATTCAAATTGTATTGAATTCAGTTTTAAAAGCAAATTTATTACTGACTTAAAAAAGGTTTGAAATTTGGACTTAATATCAACTTTGTGTTAGTTGCTTCACTTTATATATTAAAATTAATAATAAAATAATACTACAGAGAGATGTTAAGTACACAGTCATCAATGCAAAACGTATAAAAATCGTTTGAAGTAGAAACATTTTAAACGGGCGATATTATAAAATGGCTTATTGTTAGCAATTATACTCTAAAGTATGATTACAAAATTCTTTTCAGATTTAACATTACAATTAATATGCTAGTGCACGATTCCTAGCTTCAAATAAATTCAATATCCAAAGTTATAAAAATAAATGACAAACGTCCCATATTAAAAATTCGAATACAGTCGAATTTGGATATAAGCACACCGTTTAAATGAAAAAATAGGATAATCGCAAAACAAATGCATTTACTTTTGTTTTCTATTAAAAGAAACAGATTTTGCATTAAAAAGCAGAAAATTGTATAAAAAGGACTCCGCTTAATTGAAAATACGAGTATTAAGAATTTATCAACAACAACAAAATTTTAACACCGGCTCATTTCTTTTTTATTTTGTGCATACCTACATTTTAAAAAGTATTTTTTACAGCAACAATGTTCATTTGTTGCTAAAATTTGAATTTTTTTAAAACATATAGATTTATTTAATTATTTTAATTTAACAATATTTTAAAAGAAAATAGTTTAAAAGAAAAACAGATGCTGTTTTTTACATTTTCTTATAACCGAATTCGACTGTGAACACAAAGATTTAAACATACTAACCCAAGAAAAAAAAATCTAGTCTGTGATTTATCCAATTATTAAGGCCGTACTCGATAAGAAATACAAGATATATTTGCACTCAGATTAACCTGAGAAAATTTATATTTATATGTATGCAGTTTGGTTGGAATAAATAATTATTATTTAATACCAAGTATTGAATAAACTTGTTTTAAGTTCATATAACTAATTCAAATATTCATGTATAATACTATAAAAAACCAATTGGCTGATTTTCTTACATATCTTGATAGAAAATGCATACTGGGATAACGTATGTATACATAAATATAAGTATGTTAAATAAAATAAATTATTTATTGTATTCGTATTATATTAAAAAAACGACCATCACTATTTATCGATTAGCAATAATCCCATTTATCGATAGCACTTTTGTAACGACTAACTTTTGTACTCGGTACTTCAATTATTCATTACCTTCAGAAGACTCGCCATTTTGTTTTGCAAATTTCACCACTTGGGTGCATAGAAAATTTGTGAGAAGGTTTTTGTATGTGAAACGAAAAAAGTCATTAATGTGGAGAGAAATAATTTTTTTACAATTAATCAAATCACAAATTCGAAGAAAATCAAAAAAGTGTTCGTGTTACTGTTAAAATGCAATGTTTGTGGCCATTCTTTTCATGGTAAAATGTAATGCAAAGTAGATCGAGTAAAAACGATATTTTAATATTAAATTGCATACGGGACGGTCTGTGATGTAGAAGAAAAAAATCGTGTGTGAATGAGTGAGTGTGTGTGTTTTTTGAATGTGTAGGAAAAATGTCTTCGCCTTTAGTGTGGTGAAAAATGATACAATACTTAATTATTTAAACAAAAATTTAATAAAATAAACATTTTCGCATAAATACAAATAAAGTAAAATTAAAAAAGAATACATAATCACTTGTATAGAAAAAGCTCCATCGTCTCAATCGCTTTACATTAAATTTGTCGATGACAACTAAGAAAACCGCGACTATGTCGTATTGAGTCTTCCAAGTTGTAAAAATATCCTAGTTTTATATGTAATTAGTTTAAAGCTAAATGCATAAATACGTTTATAACTCAAAAGTATTAATTTACTATATATTTTGTACAACATTATATATTGCCGAAAGGATTATTATACTTCAGAATTTATACTTTTAAAGTAATGTAAGTTTAAACAAAGTCTTGCTACTACAGTTAATATAATAACGCGTAACTAAAGTAGTTTTTAAGTCCGCTTTATTGATTTGTGAAGTTTAATTGCATAAAATATTTTTCATCCATTTTAACTGGCTATAAGAAAGAAAAAAGTGTCAATGTGTCAGAAGGGTGCATTTTACACTATATTCTTGTATCATATGCCTTTTTGAAACGTTCGGAATATTTGTTCGTAAAAGGGGGTTGAGAGGTGTACATTTGTTGTTAAAAAAAAACATTGAAAAGGTGAAAAACGACACAAATATGTATTAAAATTTTAGAAATTTAAAGTTTTTTTTACATAGACTTTAAATGACATTTCTGTATTTTACAAAATTTCATTTATTTCATATTTATAGTTTTTGAATATCTTTTGAAATGTTTATAGAAAAAATAAAGACAATTTTACACAAAAAATTTACATTAAATATATATATTCACCAAAATATGTATGAAAACACAAGAGTTATGAGAGTATTGCACTTTGCAAATATCAGTGTTGCCATTGTGGTGTAAAAAAATTATATATGTCTATAGTGTCAATAAACTTAAAGTACTTAAATTATTACACAAATTTATTGTTCTTGTTATTAGTAAAAATAATTTAACTATTTATTATGGATTTTAATACAATAAGTTAAGACAACTATCAATGCCTAGTGAATATAAAAAAGAAAACATGTTTTTACACATATGAAAAAACAAATATTAAGAATTGATATAATTAATTACATCATTACAAAGAAAAATTATAAAAAACTAGAATTATAATATGTTCGCATATGCCGATGATGTGCAACTTTTATTTAAGAGCTTTTCTGATTTTCCTGATGTGTTGCAGAATATGATAGACTACACTGTTGGATTGTTATGTAATTGGATGTCTGATAATGGTCTTGCTATTAATGCAAGTAAAACCAAAGCTATGTTTTTTGGTAATAACTCTAGTAATTGTTCTATCGTTATGGATCATAAGCACATTCAGTTTGTTGAAAAAATTAATTGCCTCGGTCTGATTATTGATTCTAAATTGAATTTTGAAAATCATATAGATTCAGTTGTATCTAGAGTCTGTTTTACTTTGCGTAAGCTTTATAACTTGGATTTAGTCTTGCCTTTGTATATTAAGAAAAGGGTTATCTTCGGATTGATTATGCCAATATTTTTATATGGGTTGGAAGTGTATTGTGGTACTTGGGGATATCTATTTAGGAAAATTAGGCTTGCCTTTAATAGAGTTATTAGATATATTTACTCACTTAGGGTTAGACAACATGTAACTCCGTTTGTCCATAGCACTTTGGGTATGTCTTTTGTTGATTTTGTTAAGTTTAGAAACTTGCTATATTTTTATAGGTCGTTTAAGTTACATGTGCCTGTATATATAACAGAATTATTTAAATTTGGAAGCTCTATTAGAAATAGGCAGTTGATAATTCCAAGAATTACTCCTATTTTAGAACGTTCGTTTTCTGTAAGAGTAGCCAGGGACTATAACAGGTTACCTACTTCCTTAAAAGTATTTAATTTTTCGGTAGCTACTTATAAAAGAAAGCTTCGGGAGGAATTTTCCTTCGTTTAATTTTTATTTAATTGTTGTTTCTTGGTTGTTTATTTGTCGGTTATATGTTGAGATGTATATTTATTTATTGAAAAATTGTTAATTAATTTTAAGCTAATAATATGTTATTTTATAAGTTTTTTTGAGCTGTATAATGAGACCGATTATGGCCATAAGGCTAGGTTTTTCATATGAGAATGAATAAAATAAATAAATAAAATAAATATGTTAAACATATGCATTATTTAGCCACTTTAAATAAAATTGCATTTCTGTGTCTTTTGCCATAAAGTTATTAAGAAAAATCAACATTCAAGTAAGATTTTTCAGAAATGTGTTGAAAAAGAATGCAAAGTAAAATGACTCATAAATTTTTGGGGAGCTCCATTATGAATGTCATAGAAAGAGCTGTGATGATTGAAGTAACTTGGACAAAATCTTAAATCGGTTTATTTCTGGCTTGGTCTTCATAAAGTTGTTTATATTGCTTAATACATCGACAATGTTTTGATCGATTTCTAAATTTTAACAAAACCATTTATAAAAAATTTTGGCCATCTTCATTATTTAGTTCATCGGCTGAAAGTTTGTGAACTGTTAATGTAGAATTAACACAACGTAACGTAACATGACAGGTGTTCGGTTTCGATATATGAA
Organism: Metopia argyrocephala; assembly: GCA_963576795.1. Classification (NCBI taxonomy): domain Eukaryota; kingdom Metazoa; phylum Arthropoda; class Insecta; order Diptera; family Sarcophagidae; genus Metopia; species Metopia argyrocephala. The sequence continues at coordinate 41,620,557 of OY756208.1, forward strand.
AATCAATAGAAATGGTTGCTGAATTAGAATGTAACGTTACTGTAATGTACAGAATGAATGAAACGATTTATTTAATATGAAAAATTAAATTTTAAAAAGAAAAGGACAAATTGTTTACAACTTAAGCAAGTTAAGATAGTAAAAATAAAATATTATGTATATATTTTTCGAATTCTAAATTTAAAAAAAAGACTGGTGAGAATAACATTGAAATATAATTCTATTTCCAATAGATTGTGCTTGAAATAATAATATAAAATATTTAAATGCATAACACAAAGAACTCTGATGAGGACCTTTTGTTGCTGAGTCAAAAACTAGGTCAGTTCTGCTAGTGTTGTACATATTTTTTGACAGATGTTTCTTCTCATAAAGAATACGAGTATTAGGTTCTTAAGACTATTAAAAAAATCATACAACAAAAGAAAAATTATAAATGGAAAATTATACCGGTCAAAAATATAGTAAAGTTGAAGTGATTATTCCTAAATAGCAATCTATAATTTAATTTGTTTATGATATACGAGTATATAGATATACTCATATTTTAATTGAAGATAATAGATCTAATAGATCGCTATGACTTGTTCAAATCAATAAATAATAAATTTTTATTAATTTAAACATATTGCACGTTTTTAAAAGTTTTATAATTGCACAGACGTACCCACAGTACGTCCCCCCGGGGATACCTAAAAAGTCGGCTGGTGGTTGTCTCCATCAGTGGCCTGTTTTCTCCTGGGAGTATGGAGTTCAACCTGGCTCTGAGTTGCCTGGCGCTTGCTATAGGTAGAGTATGGTTGGTGGTCCATAGCGCCACGTGTGCTATCGGAGACTCGACTGGCATCAGTCCAGGGGGCTGTTGTACGGGTGACAACAGTCTGTTCCTGGTGGTGTTGGTCTTGTCTCTGTAAGAGTGCGTGGCTGGAATTTTCTGGCGTTCTCAAGTACTGACCAGAGATGCCTTAATCTGGTACTACGGGCATCATGGAAGCCCCGGTTTGCTTGTGCTCCCCTGTCATTCGGGGAGTGAGGTAAATCGGCCTGAAGGTTGGGTGCGGTCCTTCGGGCAGTACACGTAGTGGCAGTGGTATATGCTGGGTAGTAGTTTAACCTCCTCAACAAGGGGGGTTGCTGCTATCCAGGAAATTGTAGTGACGAAGTTGTTAGCCCAATGTCCATGGGCTCTCCTCTGACCGGTGTGTCTTGGACATATCCGAAATTGGAGGGTACCGTCTTTGGGTGGCGCTGGTTGGACGCTTAAATTCGACTACCGCCCGGACACGGGCGGCGTGTGATACTGTGTCTAAGGACGGTGCGCACGATAAAACACCTATTCGTACCCACAGTACGTTACTCTTCATTCGGCTAACCAGGTCTTTAGTTTTCATTTCTGCTAATAAAGCGCCAATCTAAAAGAAATTAAACCAAGCAAGGTCGCATCTAAAAACAATTTTTTTATTTTAATTATCTAAATTTGCAACTTTTTTTTTATACATAGTACATACATATCTTTACATACTATTCTAAAAGAAATCGATTAAAGTTTATTCGTGTTTATCCATTGGTTTCTCGACGCAAATCTTGATAGGGTTTTGCAATGAAGACTGATTACCGCTAATTTTTTATTTAATTAATATATTTAAATGTTAAAATAAAGTTTGTATTGTTTGGCTGTATTTACAGGAAATATTCTTTAGTTTAGTTAAATTATAACAGAAACAAATAAAATATAAAATAACATGAGCCATGCCTTCGGCACGTCCTGGCAGTCTAAAAGATCCGGAAATAGCCGAATTATTTAATAAACATGATCCAGAGAAAATATTTGAAGATTTACGGGAAATTGGCCATGGTTCCTTCGGCGCAGTTTACTATGCGCGATGTAATCTTACCAAAGAAATTGTGGCCATCAAAAAAATGTCCTATACGGGCAAACAAAGTTTGGAGAAATGGCAAGATATACTCAAAGAAATTAGGTAATACTATATAAATAATAAAAAAGCAAACTGTAATTGTTATTAATAAGCTAAAAAACAAAATATTTTGAAAATTTGTTTTACACAGATTTCTACGTCAATTGAATCATCCAAATACCATAGAGTATAAAGGATGTTATCTCCGTGAGTCTACAGCATGGCTGGTTATGGAATATTGCGTAGGATCAGCCTCTGATATAATTGAAGTGCATAAGAAACCATTGCATGAAGATGAAATTGCTGCCATATGTGATGGTGTTCTTAACGGTCTTAGTTATTTACACAGTTTAGGACGTATTCATCGGGACATCAAAGCGGGCAATATTCTACTTACCGATAATGGAATAGTAAAATTAGCTGATTTTGGAAGTGCTGCCATTAAATGTCCAGCAAATAGTTTTGTTGGTACACCATATTGGATGGCACCAGAAGTGATATTAGCCATGGATGAGGGACAATATGATGGCAAGGTTGACGTTTGGTCATTGGGTATTACCTGTATTGAATTGGCTGAACGTAAGCCTCCATATTTTAATATGAATGCAATGTCAGCTCTATATCACATTGCTCAAAATGAATCGCCTACATTACCGGTAATTTACCTTTTATTTATTTTAGATTTCAAATTATATAATTTACAAATTACCGCATATTATATTCGTTGTAGAAAAATGATTGGTCCGACACGTTTTGTGATTTTGTTGATTTATGTCTCAAAAAGAATCCTGCTGAACGTCCTTCATCTACAAAGCTCTTAGGCGATCCTTACATAACAAGGTTACGTTCGGAAACAGTACTTTTGGAACTTATAGCTCGAACAAAAGCAGCTGTAAGGGAATTAGATAATCTAAATTATCGAAAAATGAAGAAAATACTTATGGTTGATACATGCGAGACTGAAAGCGCCATTGGTGATACAGATGACACCCAAGACGAACATGCCGGAGGTGATAGTAGCAAAAGTAATAGTATTACGTCGGAACATTCTATACAATCTGTTGGTGTATCGGCGGCCAGTAGTCAAGTAGTACATAATCTCCAATATTTTAAATTATAATATGATTCGTTAAACAATAATTTTTGTTTGTTTTCTTATTTTTTTAGAGCTCTTCTTCGAATTCAATACCAGCTCAAAATCATCATGGCGGAGCCCACCAATATCAACATCAGCAATCGCAACATTTGGGTGCCATGAACTATCATCATCCTCATCATCAACAGATGCATCAACAACAACAACAACAGCAGCATGGGCAACATCAACAGGCTATTAGTGGTGCTGTTTCACGTAATTCATCACGTCAGCGTAATTTGCCACCTTTGCCTAGCATTATGCACAATATGAACAATAATATTACACCCACAAATTCCACAGCTGTAGTGCCAGCACCGATGACTCATCATCAACAACAAATGCAACAGCACCATCAACAACAACAGCAACTCTCAATATTACCAGTTTCAATGAGTGGTGGCGGTGGTAGTTTACAACAGCAACAATCCTGTCCGAGTATGGCCGGTGATCGTATGTCACAGCAACAGCAACCCCCGCCAATACAACCTCGTTATCTCTCTTCTCCGGCTGCTGCAGCAGCTGTTTATGCTGCAACTTCATCTAATAACGAGCATGGACCAAATAATTTTGCGACCATACGTACTACAAGTATAGTTACTAAACAACAAAAAGAACATATGCAGGTAAGATATAAAAAACAAACAAACAAACAAAAAATAGATTTATTTTATTGAAAATTATTTACAATTACTTCATATTTTAAAAAATGTTATTTTAAAAATTAGGGACAACTTCTATTAAGTCATTTTTGTTTTGTTATATTCTTTTTTTTTTAATTTAATAATTTGAAAATTAAGTGTCAAATTTTTTCAATATAAAAAGAGAATAGATTTCTAAGAGTTATAGAAAAATAGCTTAACTTCTTCTAATTTTTCTAATATGTATTATGCAAATTGAAATTATTGTATAAAAATGAAAGGTATCCTTACGAATTGAATAATTTTTGGTGCACCATGGGCATTTTAGAAAGACTAATAGAAATTTCCCAAAAAATTGGGTCGATTTTAGAAGCTCAACATTTTTCACGATATGTTTGCAAAACTTTAAATTATTTATTTTTAGTCTTTCAGAATATATTCAAAACCAGAAAGCTCTTATTTGCATATTAAAAAAAAAAAATAACTGAATAACTGAAATTGAATAAATTTCTAATAAAATGCTCTTGAAAAAAGATTTGTTACTTTTAAAGTTCAAATTTGAAGTATCGGTTATTTAGGCCTAATGGCTTTATGTGTGTATATAAAAAATGTACTTTTTTTCATATAAATATGCAACGTTTTCTACTACAATATACTTTTGTATTCTTTATCATTCATTATTTTAATTTCTCTAGTTATCTAATTCGCTTCATTTTCTCTTTTTGTTCTAACTCTATCGACTATATAAATTTTTATATTTTTCTATATATCTAAAAACTTTTCAAAATTTTAAATTTTATCTCTATTACTCTTTTTTCAATTTTCTTTTGCGTTATTGTATTTTTACTTGCAATAGGAAAACTTTGTTTTGTGCCCAACATTGTGCGGAGACAGTAGTAATTGTACGATTTCATAGTCAGAAATATAAAAAATGAATGAATTTTGCAACTACTATTACTCACACTAGACAGAAAATAATAAACAAATTAGGCAACTTTACAAGAAAAACGAATATAAAAAATAACTTGAACCGATAAAAAATTATTTGCAGAATAATGTTTAATAAAAGGAATTGGAATATAATGACAAACACTAAGTAAATCAATACTGCTCTATCTATTTAATATCATTAATAACTATTCATTATTTTAATAATTTACCTGTGTCATTAGCTTCCTACGTCTGCTCCTCTTAATTTTCTCATTACAAGAGACACGTAAAACAACTTACCAAATAAAAAATTCATATGAATGCCTTACTTTCTTTTAAATATCAATCAACATTATGAACAAAACAAACTTCAAAAACCATTTTCATTATCGTTGTATTTCTGTCAGTGGTTTGTGGTGCTATTCATTGTCCTGATAATGCTGTTTTTATGCATTTTTATTTGTTATTAATAGTTTTATCTTCTTTCTATTTAAATTAATCTCTATCATTCATTGCATATTTATAGTAAATTAATATTTAAAGGATTATACATTTTTTTAGGTTAGACGTGAATAAAACGCTATTTTCCTAAACGTATATTTACAATATATGAATGCAATCTGGATACATTATGTATTTACTTGCCTTTTCAATAAATTTTAAGTGAAGATAAGAGAGATAAAATCTGTGCCTGCATGGAGGAACAGCTTAATTCAAAAACGGGATATTGAAATATTCCCAAAATTATGTAGATTTTACCAGTAAAATTTTAATAGACAGCAAATATACGCTATAATATAATATAATTTACATTATAGTTCTATCCTGACTTCTATGCAGCTTCTAAAATAGTAATTTAACTCCACCTTATGTCGACTTAAGCTGTTCTTTCATATTACCACATATATATATGGAACAACTTCTTAATTATTAAAATATGTTGTCAAAATTTTCAGGTTGCATTTACAAAGATGTTGCTAAGTACTATTATTAAAGTCATATATGTATGTACGTTTAGCAAAATAGCAAAAAGTAAAAAAAAAGTGCAACAATTAAGGTTTAATTTTTTTTATACAGTAGAATCTCGAAAAAGTGTACCGATAAGTCCGAAGGGCAAGAAACTTTTGTCAACAATTATTCTTTAAGCATTTTTCAAAATTGAAAAAGGAAAATAAATATAATAATAAACCTAAGTTTTTAAATCGCCGTAGTCTAGTATGTAGTTTGTTGGCTTGTTAGACGAGAGCTTCAGCTCTGACATCTTAAAAAAGATAAAAAAAATATATTTCTTTGGCGACCACCTCATTGCAGTCTTCTGGCAAAAGCTCTGAAAATAACTGATTGCCTTGAACAAGGTTTTCAATTCTGTCGTTCGAATTCGAAATTAAACTGTAGGCTCCGGTACACATGGATAAAAATAGACACACACTATATGTGTGCTTTGAAAAAATAGGTCTTAACCATGAAAAAGGGTTGTAATGGCCAGTTATGTACAATGTATGTAAATTTTTTTAGATACATACAAATATCAAGCTTTTTGTTTCTTGTTGCCTTATTTTTCATCACTCAATTGTTTAAATTGATTAAATTTCCGTGGGTACATCGTTATTATACTGATTTCGAAGAGATAACTTTAGATAGCTGAGTCGCTTGTTCAATAATTGACTTAACATTATAATTAACGGCCCCGATTATCGTTCACAACAACTAAATGTTGTGTTGTATTGGCTACAACATATAAAAATAAATGTTGTAAACAATATTCAAAGTATATGGTACAACCTATAGATGTTGTAAATCATAATCTCAATTTTAAAAATACAACATCAAATGTAAAACTGTTGTGAACCATAATCGGGGCCTAACGTCTACTTTAAAATCATTATTGTCTTCTAAAATTTGATCATGCTTTGTGACTATTGTTTGAAAAAGTAATCATTAACCGAAGGGTAAACATTTTAGAGCAGCATGTGTATTCTAAAATACTATTAACTTAATCGATTGTTTCGAGGTTCTGTTGTAATAGACTTTATGTTACACTTTTTTTCTCTTTAATAACTCAAAATTGCACAAAACTGTCATTATGCTTTCTTTGTACTATTTAAATTATATAACGTTTTATATGTAGCATAGAATTTTTGAAAGCACATAGTTTTAAAGTTCATTGCATATTGTTTGTTAAAAGTAATTCAAAGAAAAAAATTTGTATTTATTTGTTTATATTATTATTATTATTATTATAGGAAGAGATGCATGAGCAAATGTCTGGATACAAGCGAATGCGTCGAGAACATCAAGCTGCTCTACTCAAACTTGAAGAGAAGTGTAAAGTTGAAATGGAAGCGCATAAAAATGCCTTAGATAAGGAATATGATAATTTATTGCATAACTTTACAAGAGAATTAGAAAGACTAGAGGTAAATAAATTGTCAAAAATTTTGCCATATTGATAAGAAGTTTTAATGAATAAATTTTAAATTTATTAGGCCAAACATCAACAGGATTTAGAGAAGCGTATGAAGCAAACAACCGCTGCCGAAAAGAAATTACACAAAGAGATTTCTCTTAAACAGGAATGTGATCGTAAAGCTTTCGATTTGAATCGTAAAAAAGAATACAAAGCAAATAAAGAGAGATGGAAACGTGAATTGTCAATGGATGAATCGACGCCAAAACGTCAAAGAGATTTAACGTTGCAATCACAAAAGGATAACCTTAAACAAGCTGAGGCTCAAGAAGAACAACGTCTCTTAACATTGCAAAAGAAATACATTGAGTTGGAAATGCGTAAATTTAAACGAAGGCGTTTAATAATGTTACACGAATTGGAAGATCAATTGCTAAGAGATGTAAAAACCATTCGTATTTAAAAAAGTATTTACATTAAATTTAACATTATAACTTTAATATTTTTAGGAACTGTCTAAGAAACAACAGCAGCTAGAACAGGCTCATGCTATGTTACTGAAGCACCATGAAAAAACACAGGAGCTTGAATATAGACAGCAAAAAAGTGTACATCAATTAAGAGAAGAACAAGTAAAGTCGATTATTTTATTTCAGTTAACTTTTAAACTAACAAAAAGAAAAACATTTATTTAGATTAATAAACAACATGATACTGAGTTGCAAAATCAGAAGGATTATATGGAACGTGTTAAAAAAGAATTATTGCGTAAGCATGCTCTTGAGATAAGGCAACATCCTAAGAGCCTTAAGGTAATAATAAAAACATAATTCTGTACAAATACTTTAATAGGGCTCATTTCTTTTTTTATAACATAATAATAATAATAACTATAGATTGATTGTATTTGTCAACCAAAAATTAGGAGTTTACTTAAATCGAATAACTAATTTTTTATTATTATTTTTATATATTTTTTTTAATATAGCAAAAGGAGTTGCAAATTCGTAAACAATTCCGTGAAACGTGTAAAACTCAAACCAAACAATATAAACGCTATAAGGCTCAGATATTACAAACAACGCCAAAGGAGCAACAAAAAGAAGTCATTAAACAATTAAAAGAAGAAAAACATCGTAAACTCACTTTATTGGGTGAACAAGTATGATTTTTTTGTTGTTTATACACACACACACACTTTCTATCAATTAATAAAAACTTTTTATTCTCCAGTATGAACAAAGTATTGCTGATATGTTCCAAAGTCAAAGCTATAAATTAGATGAAAGTCAAGTGATCGAGTGCCAACGCACCAACGAAATGTTGGAATACGAATTAGAAGTTCTTACTGCCTATCAAAATAAAAATAAGAAACAAGCTCAAGAACAGCGGGATCGTGAACGCAAAGAATTGGAAAATCGTGTGGCGGTTCGTCGTAGTGTTTTAGAGAGTAAGGTATGTAGTGGATTTTTAATTATATGTATATACATTCGTATATGGTATGTTTTTCATTATAAATAATCACGTGTTTGTTTTTTCGTTCATTTTTACAGATGGATGCCGAGTTACAACAGTTTAATCAAGAACGTGCCGAAAGATTACGGTTGATGCATGAAAAGCATGTTAAAGAACTTGAAGCTTTTGATGAAGAATCAGTAACTTTAGGTTTCAGGTAAATATGATTTTACGAACAAATTATTAAAAGTTTCGAATTATGTTAAGGCGAATTGATAGAGAGTAAGCAAAAAAAAAATATTCTTACAAAGTTGTATATTTTGAAAAGTCAAGATATATACAGGCGCATCAAATTATTTATAAAAGTAAAATTAAGTTAATTACCGATAAATGTCAGGTTATAGTCCGTACTTTAAATATATTTTTTTAAGGATGGCATACAAAGTGCAAAAGGACAACGACAATAATATACCAATAACCGTAGTCGTAACATTTTTATTTTGGAGAAATAAAAGCCAAACACATTTATTTTAACAGCTAGAAATCTCTTTCACACCATTACAGCATTTTGCGACATTCCGTTGTTAGTAATATGGTAAGAAATTAATTTTGTACTCATAAAAGCCCACAAATGCTCTATTAGAGTCAAGGCTGGACTTCGGAGAGACTGGTGCAAATTTTGACGAACTTGAGAACCTCAGTTCATAGCAATTAATAGTCGCCCAAAAAATAATTTTCTCATATATCTTTATTTTTAGATGTTAGAGCTGGGGTTTGAACCCGGAGCTCTTGTATAGTAAGCCAACAGATTAACCACTAGACTATAGCCACCACATGTGTATTACAATATTATTAGTGGTTTATATTAGACAAATATGTTTTAAACGAAAAGAGTCATTAGATTGAGAGAATATACGAAGATTAATAGGCAGTTTTCTTTTTTTTAATTTTGGTAAATATAGTAATTTACGGGTGAATTTATAAGGAAATGTTAGCAACTAGTTAGCATGTAGAACAAAAAACTGGCAGGCTAATCACCCGCTATATACTGATATTATTAAAACTTTCCAAACCTTCTATTTGATAAATGGCGGGAGAATCCAAAAAAATTAAGAACCCGTACATTTGGAGAAGAATTTTCACGTATAGGAATGATAAACTTAGCCACTACGTACAACGAGCTGCTAAATTTTTATTATAAATAAAGCTGTTAATATTTTATATAATTATAATGTATATATTTGATATTATATTAATATTTCTTTTTTTATCTTTTAGTGTTTTAGCTATAACAGAAGGATCACGCGAGACCTACCCTGATGAAGAGGGTAGTCTATCGGGTTCAATGATTAGTTTAGCGCATAGTAATAGTTCAACAAGTTTTCCGGCTGGTTCCCTATAGCATAAACAAGGTCATATTCGTACGAAAATTGGATTTAATATTTTAAATAATGATAGTATAATTATAACTACTAATAATAATACATCCTCTACCACAATAAGCAAACAAGTATAGCAACAACAACAATAAATTTTATTAGTACTACTTCTGCTATCACAAACAACAATTCAGGAACAGCAGAAGACAGCATCAAGAAACACTGCACATAAAGAAATTAAAAAGAAACAAAAAATATTTTCGCATTTCTGGTATTTATTTTTTAATTTAAAATATAATCGATGAATGATAAAATAGATGAGCCTACATCAAAATTCATTTAATAAGAGCCAAACTATACTCTACATTACAAAATGTCTCTTACATCGTTGTATTTTTTTTTTTTCTCATTATGAAATTTTTACACCGTAGTACTGACGACACGAAAAATATGAGCAAATATAGGCAAGTTGTAGTGCGAGTAATATGCTCGTATATAAAACAGTTTTCACACAATTAGGTGTACATACATCAATAGTTCACACCCCTGTTTATTGGATAAATAAAAAAAGAAAAAAGGAATAATATAAATAATTTAAGCATCTGATAAGAAATGAAAAAGAAAATACCCAAAAAAGAGACCAGGGATAGCGGAGAAGTGAAGTGAAATGGTTGAATAATATTTATAAATATACATAATAACGAATATATGTTTATATATGTATATACATATATATGTATATATATATATATATATATATATAACAAAACTGCATACATTAAATAATAATCTAATAATAAAAAAATAAAATTTAATTATGATAATATCTAATAATAACGCAAATTATTATAATATATAATATTTTATGTTTAAGTTAAATAACAAGAAATATAAAAATAAGGCGCGTTATAAAAATAAATACAAAAATTAAAAAAATAACAAAATTCTTGTTAGAATTAAACATTTTATTTTATTTTTTGTTTGTTTTGTTATTTAAAAAAAATTAGGCAATCAAATCAAATAATAATCAGTAAAAATAATTAAAAAGTAAAACAAAAATATAATAAAAATACTTTCAAAACGTAGACATACGTATTATTCATTAGTTATATAGAAATATAAATAATAAATAACAAACTTGTATGTAATTTCGTATAGGAACGCTCTTTAATTTTACAGGTAGGGCAGAAGAATACAACAAAACCAAATGAATGTATCAATTATTAGAAAATCATTTCTTAAAAACATCTACAAAAATAATATATTTGCTACAACACAAAAAAGTATATACATATATAAATATATTAATTAAATTTAAAATAAAATAAAATAATCATCGAATTTCATTAATTAGATATCAAATTTTTTAACTAAAATGCATATTCGCAAAACAACAAACTGTGGGTAATATACTTTCAATAGAATAATTTTTTTCTTTTTTATATGAACGTTGCATATCAGCAAAGTTATAATTAAGTGTGTATAATACAGATATACAGAAACACAAAAGTAATTGAATTGTTTACCAAATATGGAAACAGTGTGTGTAAAATATGAGTAGAGAGATTTCTTGTAAGTGTTTATTGACAGTTTAAGAGTAGTTAGTTACATGCAAAAATTTAATGGGTATACATCGTAATTGATATATGATGTGACTAGACTCAAAAGGTAAATTTGTCTTATGTTGGGCTTCAGAACACTTTATGTCAACAGAAATGAGGAAGCCGAAAATAGATTGTTTCATTCCAACAAAGATATTCTTTACATTTTATATTTTTTTAGATTATTGCTCATTTATAAAAAACCGACAGTAGAGGAAGAGTTTTTAACAAAGAAAACCATTATGAACCAATCGAGAAGTGGTGTCGAGTGTCAACTAGGGAGAGTAAGATTTCTGGTCTCACCATACTATAGCTGTATGGAATTAAACACGCTATAATAGACATCAGCTAATATTAGAAGCACACTAAACACTAATTGTATTCACAAAAATTGGCAGTTACTGGGGAATGTGTCAATGGATGTCAAAAATGTGAACATAATAATTGTCAAAGCAACCAAAAAACGATAATTTTAATTGGAAGTTTGGAGAAATTTTTGCAACCTATAACTTCCGAGCTTAAAGTGTTAGGAAACAAGAATAGTAGCATATCGTCATATTAAATACAAATGGACGTAACTACAATTTTTTTTACAGGAGAAGCAAAAACCTTAAAACCAAAATATTTTGTGAATCCTTAAAATCCTAATTTTCAGGATCGAGATATAAGGGTTAGTATCCCTATATACAACAAATGAATTTGTAATGCAAGGTTTTCATATAAATATGTATGTATTAGTTACGTCTTCTTCCGTTTGAATTTCGTTAATAAAATTGCCATTTTTGATCGTAGGAATCTAAAATTTTGCACGAACATGTATTTTGATAAAACGAACCATAATTATTAAAAAACTTAATTTCGAAGTTTTATGTAGTTACATCCTTTTGCATTTTATATGACAATATATAGTATTAAATGCTCGTTTTCCATTTTGCAGCAACTAGTATTTTTTATTAAATAAGCTAAAAACTTTTTACGATTATTTTTTGCTTTTTTTTTTTTTTTTTTGTTCGTTTTAATTTACATAAAATTTGTTTACCCAAATTAAGAACAATTAAATAAAATCCTTCACATTTTTGATGACTTTTTATGGAAAATAGTTATACATTTTTACAATATCCATAAATATTTTTAATTTTCTTATATTTTAAAACACCTCGAATAAAATTACCAATATTTTTTTTTTTCATTAAAAGCTCACGACACGCAAAAATATAGTGTTAGATTAAAACAAAAAGAATTGTTTATTAATTTTAATATGATTACACATTAATCGCATATAAATTAAAATATTGTATTGATTATATTTTTGTATATTTTACATACAAAGATTATATATGTTTAGGTTAAAGTGAATGTTAGTTGGTATGTTAGTAGACAGTTTATTGTAAAATACTTTCCAAAAATGAATGCTTATTAATTATCTTAGTAGTGGCAATTAAAATTTCTACATTGTTGTCCTCCTGCTGCGCTAAAAAACGTAAAGCAGCAATTTCAGCAAATGTGCAGCCACCAACAATAAATACCAAAATTACACGTGGAACATTAAGCATTGATCCTTCACTCGGTGTTGATGAATGACGACCACCGATCCCAATAAGTTGCGCTTGAAAGTCTTCGAATGTGGGACCAGGTAAATTGTTTATTTGGCTTTTAAGTGATTGCCAACCTAAAGGCTTTAGAGATTGTTCAACAATGCGGGCAGTTAAAGGCGCATAGAAGCTATGCACATAACTGATATCTTTGGGATTGACTTCAACTGCATCGTCAACTGTTAAATTTAGTGTCTAAAATTTTAATTTTTATACAATTTGTAATTATTTATATAGATTAGGCTAACTAAATTTATTAATTACCTTTCTCAATACTGCATAAGCTCTGGACTCAGATTGTGTATAAAAAACTCCAGCTTTTTCTAAATTACTAATTTTTAATAGAACTTCAATGCCGTAAACATGAGCTAATTCACGTTTGTAATAATTAAGAACCTTTTCTTTAAAACCTGATGCCGCAGCGCACTGTATGCTCATTAAACGAAGTACATTATTTAAGTCTGATTTCTTTCCAATCAAATCTTCTATATATGAACTAGATTTGTCTATATCCTCACACATCATAAACTCCTGTTCGGCAGCTAAATCATCAGTAAATTTATAGGTATCTAATTGTTTACGTATCATTTCACCAATTGTGGTATGATTCGACACTGATTGTTTCTGAGCCAACAGTGCTGGTAATTTATCGACCAAACGTTTCATATCTTGAACGGATTTCTCCTGAGAACTTGCATCTGTTTGAGCACTAATCTCTTTAGCGTTACGTGCCAAAACTTTACCAACTTCATTAAAATTTTTATTACGCAGTTCTGCATACAATTTATCACCAGAATTTAGTATGAATGTCTTTTTTTCTGCTGTTAAATGAGCTGGGGATGAATCGTTGTCTGACCGTGCTGCAAACAGCTCTGCCGGCATTGTCAGTTGATTATGTCGTATGCCGTAGAATTCGTCAACGAGGCCTTCATAAGTTAGCTGAGTAGCAAAAGCACTTAATAGATCAATTGTACGGTCTAACAGAATGATTTGATCGATGGTGCCTTTTTCACCATTTGATAACAGCTTTTCTTCAGTTCCTAGTTGTTTAGCTCTTTCCCAAACTCCTTGGGACATACTGCCCTTGCCATAAATTTTTGGTATTCTACCATAAATACGCTGTAACTGTACTAAGCCGACTGCGGCCTGGTATAAAGCTGTGGGGTCTCCATCGATAGAGACATCCCTAAAAGCGTTAGGACATTCCATCGAAATAACATCATTCTCAACTGGATAGAAATTCCAAGTTAACTCTTCTATTAGTGTAAAATTTCCTTCAACTCCTTTATGTTCCAAATGTTTAATGCAAAGATTTGACCGTCGCGGTACAAAAAACATATGAAACATACGCCCCTTATCATTGTTTTTTAGCACATGAGTTGCTACTTCATCCATTACACCTACTAGTGGTCGGACTATATATATTGTGTTGTTAACATCCTTAGGCATTCGTGTGTGGTTTCCTAATTTTAACAACTTAATTCCTCTATCAGAAAACAAGCTGGGCGCAGCTATCAAGCCAATGGAGCCCAGCAGAGCATCATCAAGAACTATACATTTATTTCCGTCTACCTTTTCTAACAAATGGACCAATTCACGACATGCAGACTCCTGTAAAAGCTGCAGGTTAACCCGTTTTCCTTGCAGATATGAAAACATGAAAAAAGCCTATAATTTATGGAAATTGTTGATAATTAGATGTGTTTGTATATTTTGCAAAACTTTATTGTTCCTTCAGGTAAACAATAACAGCTGTCAAAAACATATGTATGTCATTCACAATAAAGTGTTATAGTGCTACGCTAGATACATTTTAAAAATTGTTCAAACCAGCCAAAATTAATGTTTAAAAATGCGTTTTTAGGATTTAATTGATTAAATATATTACTTTTTATATAAACATTTTACTTGACCTTGTTTATTTATATATTATTTATTTATTCCACCTGTAATAAACCCGTAGCACTTTGACCAATAAAAAATATTTTACAAATAATTCTACACAAATAAATAAATATAATAATCCCTCAAAAATGCTTCGGACATGTTTGCGAGTAGACAAATATATGATTTATATACATATATATATATATATAGTATATATATATAGTGCATTTACACCAAACTCAAATCTACTAATTACCAGATTTCAATTGAAATCTAGTCGTTCTTTACTAGATTTCCCATATATAACAAAATCTACTTCGATACTAAATTTCAACAAAATTTAATTGAAATCTAGTACACTTTCCGATTCAACTCTGTATTTTTTGTAAGTTGTACCATGGTATTGTACCATGAGTTGTACTAAAAAATACAAAATTGCAGTAAGTCGGGATTTATAATGTAGAAATTAAAATTTTGTTCTTGCCTAAAACTTTTACTATGTAGAACTTAGAAGACAAACAGAATAAGCAAGAATTCGGAAAAGGGAAAAAGAAAAAGGAAGAATGTTTGGTACAAACAATCGTGCACCATACTCTTCAAATTTTGGTCGATATTTCTACAAACTTCGTCTGCCTGTCTTTCAATTTCTATATTGTAAATCCTGACTCAGAAACTGACAATTATAAAGTGCCTCATAAAATTACAACGAAAAAAAATAGTTTTATTTATTTTTTGTCGACTGTTATTTTTATGAAAATAAAATCCTGCTAGTTGTCAAAAAATCTTGATGCAAATGCATTATTATCGTATTTATTTGCGACATAGATATTTGTCTAACAATACATGTAAAATTGGGCATTAGAGTGTTTTTTTCCCTTTTTGATGTTCTTTAATAAATCGAAAAGAAATAATTATAATTGTCAATGCAACGTACATATAGAGTAAATTATAAAAAAAAATCAAAGAAATTAAAGCATATCACAAGAAGCTTTTTAAAATAACGTTATATAGTAATTTGCAATAGTTGATGAAGATACCTTATTGTAAATGAATTTTAACTTCAACATTTAAGAGCAAATAATATTTTTTAGAGAGAGATGGAAAGAAAATGACAGAAGAGAACATTTGCAAATAATTTTTGTTTACAATAAAAAAAACACAAACAATTAAAAATATAATTATTAAACAGTTAAATTAAAGAAACAAAATAAAAGCTGAAATAAAACATTTTATTGGAAAATGAATGAACCCACAAAGACAAGAGACCCTATCAGGGCAACGCTAAACAAATTAATTGAACATTCCAAGTAAGTCGAAAGTGATTCTATTTACAGAATAACACAACAGATGGGCTAAGAAATTTTATTTATTTATTTTTTGGCTAAATTTAGAAAAAAGGTGTGGTAATGGAAACAGGATAGTTTCCCGCACCAAGAAATTTAATTCAAAAGAATTTTAAACAATACTAATTATATAGTTTTTAAGTATAAGATTTTACTTGTAGTATTTACTTTGACCTTTTTACTAATTTTAGTATTGATTGAATTGTTTGAGCTAATGAGGCCTTTAAATAAATATTTGTCGTTCCTATTTTTGGATATTACGCTACTTCTTTGTGCAGCATCATCAGGAAATATTGAAAAATAAACACGACAAATAGCTAAAATTGTGGCCTCAAGCTTAAATAATTTATTCAATCATACAACATTGTACCATTTTAGTGCCACATTTAGTGCGGATGATGTATTGAGAGAATTCCGTATCACTAAGGAAAAACGAAATAATCGGAAATTATTAAAAATCCTAGAAATAATATCCAAACATCAGCCAAAAGCCGCCGAACATTTACAGGAAGCTGTAAAGTTATTAGAGAAGTATGTATGAATTTATTGAAATGGAATTTTTCTAATTAAAATCTTTGTTGTTTTTTTTTTGTTTTAAATTTTAGAAAAGATCCCTTCTATTGTTTATTAAATTTTTTAAATTATTACTCGGATACGAATATCATGCAGTCAATGCGTAAAAAAGATCTATCTACTTCCACTCCATTGATAACAAAAAACATCTTTGATGCCGTAACACCCGAAAGTGTATCTGAAGTAAGTTTATATCTGACATGTAACATAATATTTGGTACATTTATTTTCTTCTGCAGATCAAAGAACGTGTCGTACAAGCTGCATCTAGTGGTTTGACACGTACATCTCAAAACAATAATACCATTACAAGTGTAACAGCAAATTTTAGCAGCACCAACCCCACTAATGTGGCACCTTCAATGAGCTCTGCCTTATTTTCATCAACCAGTTATCAAACTCAACATACAGATTCTCTGTGGGAATTTCATAATATTGACAATTTTCAATTTCAACAGAATAATATTGCTGCTATTCCAATAACAAGTCAAGAAAATCTTTTGCTTTTTGATTTGATATATTGTTTGACGGGAATGCGAGGCTCTTTTATTACACCGGAAAGTTGCAACAATGTTGTCGGCAGTCAAACATTTTCTATGAAATTTAAGATATCTGAACAAATTCATAGTTCGTTGCGTGATATTGCTCAAGAAATTTTACCTTTAGCTTCTCATTATACATGTATTCAAAAGTTTATACAAAAAGCGACATTTTCCAATTGCAGTCAAGTATTGCAAGCTCTCAGTGAAGCTCTAAATAATTTGATACACGATTACTACGTAAGTTTTATTATTAATATTAACTTATTGAAGATAATTTCACTTTCGCAAAAACGAAGTGTAGGAGATTTCGTTGCATAACATTTTAAAATTAGTCACATTTAAATATTGGCCGCTGGATGATCACTTTCGACATGTTCTGAAAGTTATTAAGAAAATGTGTTATTTTCTAGAATAAATTCAAAATTCAGGCATATCGTCATGTAAAATGCAAGAGGGCGTAACAACCAAAAATTTTTAAAATTTTCTGATTAGTTATGCTTTTTTATATAATTACTTGTTTAAGCAAACATTAATGCTCGTATTCATAAAAAATAAAACAGTTTTATTAATAACTTATTTGACAATTACTCCATAGAAATATGTCAAATAAGCACTCTATAAACCAATTTTATTTTTTATGAATACGGGCATAAGACTTTGTGACAAAAATTTGAATTGATATTATATGTAAAACCATTGCTTATTAAAATGTATTTTGCTTCTACTGTACTTTTAAGATGGTGATAGGTGCCAAAAGAAAATATTCATTGACATAAAATGGGATTACTTATGTGGAAAAAGCTTGTTTCTATAGTTATTTTTTTGTTGAGGCTTGTACCAACTCATTAGGAGACTTTTGCCCAACGAAATAAATTAAAAAATAGCTATAGACACAACCTTATTTCCCATAACCAATCACATATCATGTTTATAAATATTCTTTGGAATTAAGTACACATAATTATAATAAGTAATAATTATTAATACATTCCCAATAAGTATTTTTTATTACTATTCAAAATATTTATTGAAAACTTAGTTGCTTTTGGCGCAATTGGAATCCGAGTTAAATGCTGGAAACTTAACTTTACACAAAATGTTATTTTATGTACGGCCCACTTTAAATACAATGGAAGTGTTAGCTGGAGCTGTATCGCTTATTGTGACTGTAAGTAATTACATAATTTATTTTAAATATCAAGAAATAGTTGTTAACTATTGAAATGTCTAGAATGAACTACGCGGTGGACAAGCTTTAACGTTATTATTCAATCAAATAAGTGCACTGACAGGCGATGAAGAATCTCAAAAATTTATGATACAACTAACACAACGTGCTGCTGTACCCTATATGAATATATTACAGTTATGGATACAAAAAGGTGTCATTAATGATCCTCAACAAGAATTTTTAGTTGAAGATAACGAAGTAATTAGACGTGAGGAATTGCCAGAACATTATTCAGCTGACTATTGGGAGAAACGGTAGAATTTAACAAATCATATTAACACTTAAATTTATCATAATAATTACTCATTAATTTGCAGTTATACTATACGTCGTGAACGTATACCATGTTTTTTAGAAAAAGTATCTGACATGATATTACGCACAGGCAAATATTTAAATGTTATTAGACAATGTGGCAAAAAAGTAACACCACCACAAACTATGAACTTACAATTTTCGCCAACTAATCAAAATCATATTACGGTCATACAAAATGCTTACCGTTTTGCTTCTAAAAACTTATTGGAAGTACTATTAAAAGAAAATGATTTAATGGGTCATTTAATGTCGGTAAAACGATATTTACTATTGCATCAAGGCGACTTTATAACACAATTTATGGATGCTTGTGAAGATGAACTAGCAAAAAATGTTGATAAAGTATTACCAATGACATTAGAGAACTTGTTAGGTTTAACTTTGCGCTTATCTTCAGCCAAGCATGACCCATATAAAGATGATGTTCACTGTGAGTTGCTGACGTACGATTTAGTGACGCAAATGTCAAAAATTATGAACAATGAAGAAGGTAAGATGAAAATATATAAATATTTATTTATTTTTCATATATTTCTACGTAATGCAAATATACATTTATTAGAGAAAATTTTGAATATTTACTCCAATATTATAGAAATAATTTTAATTAATATTTGGTTTATAAAACAAATTTTTTTTTTATGAAAATGCGGTTCATAAGCTTGCTTTAAATCAAAAGTATATTTTTATGAATTCAGCCGTTAACCTTTATAGCTAGCCCTTGGCATAGATTTATGTAAACTAAGAAACATTTAATAAATATCAGGCCTTATTCCAATTGGCGATGTCGTCGTTATCTAACGACATTTTTGTTCAATAGATTAAAAGCAAGACAACATTTTTTTTCTATTACAAAAATGTCGTAAAGCGATGACGTTTCTTGAATTTCTAATTGAATCACTTATTGGATATTTATTATGTAATGATATAGTGGTTAGAGCGCTCGCAAAAAAATTCAAACAGCCCAGGTTCAAATCCCAGCAAAGAAAAAACATTTGCGGTTTTCAAAATTATAATTTAAAAATAAAAGGAATATGTATAAACACTGGCGGAACTGATGTAGTAGTTGTAGTCTAGTGGTTAGTGTGTTGGCTTACTAAGACAAAAGCTCCGGGTTTAACCTCAGCTCTGACATCTTGAAAAAAATAAAAATATAAAAAAATATATTTTATTCGGCGACTCCCTCTTAGCAGTCTTCTGGCAAAAACTCCAACACCATTTTTGGAAAAAAAAGTCTACTGACGAGTTTCTTAAGCAGAGACGAAATGGCCATAGACACATGCTAATCCCCATAAGCAATACATTTCATATCGTCCCCTTAATAAAACAATAGTGTATAATTTTTTTGCCATTTCGAGATATTGGAGTTTAAAATTTTTGTGTTATTAGACATGTGAGAATACAGTAATATTTCAGAAAATAATCGATGTTTTGAGTAGAGGTCATTTAAATATTTGGCTGCTACTGATAATATTTCATTAATTTACAAGTGCTTTAATAACAAATAAATGGGATTCAAAGTACCATGATGTCACTTAGGCTATTTTATTTGTTTTATAATATGTGTGGAAATCATTATACACTATTTTGTTTTGTATGGTGTACCCTATTTGTAGTCGCCGTGGTCTAGTGGTTACTGTGTTGGCTTACTAAGACGAAGGTGCCGGGTTCACATCTTGAAAAAAGAAATATAAAAAAAAAAAATTTCTTTCGGCGACTACCTCTCAGCAGTCTTCTGGCAAAAGCTCTGGGAGTAACTGATTGTAATGAATAAGCTTCTTAAGTCTGTCGTTCGGAGTCGACTTTAAACTGTAGGTCCCGGTGCTCATGGATAAAAATTGACACACACAACAAAAGTGCTGCGAGAAGCTAGGCCGTAATCCTGACACAAGGTTGTAAAGGCCAGTTATGTATGTATGTATATATTTGTCCACACCATACGTATCAAAAAAGATTATCGAAATAAACGGCATGAAATAAATCGCATAATAAAAGAAATCGCACAAAAAGAGTCGCATAAAAATAAAATCGCACAAACATTCGATATCGAGCGAAATTTCATACAATTTAAAAACAATTTTCATATAAATTTCGTTCGATATCTAGTGCCGTAATTTGACCTCTGGTGTAAAAACTTTCCAAAAAATATTTTAAATCGAACGTTTTATATTTCTGAAGAAAGTGTTTTGCCCGTATTCACAAAAACTATTTTAGGTTTATTGAGGACTTATTTGACAAATTTCTATGCAATACTTGTCAAATAAACCCTCAATAAATCTAAAATAGTTTTTATGAATACGGGCATTTATCTTTAATTAATAACAAGTTTGCTACACAAATACATTTTGTAGAAATCCTTTATTATACAATATTTGAATCGTATATTCATTTTTATTTTAGAATATTGGCAAACACATGATCGTTTAGATTTAACTGGTTTAGAATGTTTTGCATTTCGTTACGAAGTTAAATGGCCTGTATCGTTGGTATTAAACCATATTGCTATATCTAAATATCAAATGTTATTCCGACAATTGTTTTATTGTAAACACATTGAAAGACAGTTATGCAAGTAAGAATTTACTGTTTTTAACACGCTCATACAATTAAATACACTTTTTTATTTAAACAAAATAGGATTTGGAAAGAAAACTCTATAGCAAAAAAGTTTTCACCACAGGCAGCTGAACTTTATCGTTCGGCATTTACATTACGGCAACGAATGATGAATGCTGTACAAAATCTTGAGTATTATATGATGATTGAAGTAATAGAACCTAATTGGCATATATTTATACAAAATATGAATAAGGTGAATTGATTTATTAACAAGTTTCTCTTAATGCTATATATTTTATGGAATTTTTCTTACTTATTTCAACTTATTTTGATAGGTGGAAAACGTTGATGAAGTTTTGTCTTTCCACCAGGATTTTTTGGATTCTTGCTTAAAGAACTGTATGCTTACAGATACGACAGCATTAAATCGTTCTATATTTAAAATGTGTAATATTTGCTTGAAGTTCTGTGAATTTATACAGGTGAGTTAGAAAGAAAAAATTCAATTGAAACCTTTTTTGTTCTTATTATTTCTTTTGTGTATACATATATGTATAAATATTTGTATAATTTTTTAAGTTACAATTGGTAAAGCGAGTTATTTTTTATTGCGTAAAAATTTCAGTTTCTTTAATGTTTGTTACACATTTTTTAGTTGGCAACTGCTATTGTATTATACTAAAGCTTTTACTATTTATTTAATTTCAAATAAATTGTTATCGAAAACGATTTTATGTTTAAATATATTTTAAAAAGAAATCACAGCGGTTCTTTCTTGATGCCGAACTCACATGTATGGTGTGCGATAGTAATGATGAGGATAATTCAGAATCTGAAAATGATTTTTCTAGTCATAAACAGGTACTATTTTTAAAGCTTAATAGTTTGAAATTTCTCTCCATATTTATTACAAATGATCATATATTTTTTTTAATTCATTATTTTCCAATTTTTCGTTTTTGCATTTGTTTTTAGTTTTTAATAATTAACTCATAAAATAACAGAGTTATTGAATTAATAGAAATCGCAAAACTGATCAATAATCACCATGCAAATTTCGCAGAAATTTTCAAATAATTTTTTAATGTAATAAAATGTAGAACTAATGCAATTCAATAGATTTTGCATTCGCTTTGATCTAATAGGCATTTGATCTACATATTTTTTATAAAACCTATTATAACACACAGCACCGCTTAACAAGTCTATTAAAATACAAAGGTATGGGTAATTTTCCCAGCTCTGACATCTTAAAAAAAAGAAATATGAAAAAAATTGTAAATTAATGTATTTGTGTATTGCTGGATTGAAAATTTTATTGTTATTGTTTTATCTGTACTGCCTCCAAATATACAATCCATAAAAAATAAAACACCTTTTTAATTATACATAGATCTATATACATATTTCGAACGCTTTGGTTCATCATCAGGATCTTTTTAATAAATAGTTTACACAATTGTATATTTATCTTTTTAACATTTATAAAAAACAATCAAATATAAAAACTTTTCTCAAAAAGCTATTTTTATGACTTTCGGTAAAAATCTTGAATTTGTTTTGTTTTCTTTGTTTCGCGCGTATGCTTGTTTTGTTTACAATCTTTTGCTCGGAGATATTGATTCTGAATTTCTGCTAGTATTGACTTTCAATGTTCCCATCAGAATTTTCCTCCATTATCGTCCCCTTGCATCGGTTTTTTACTTTACGAATTATGCAATATCGTTTCCTTTTCGTGGATTATACAATGACTTTAAATTAAATTATGATTTTATAGGCTTTAATTGTTATTATAGTGTCTGTAATATTAAACGAAGTTTGTTTCTAAACATTAAGGGCCATTATTATAACTTGCCGTTAGTTAAAGGTAGGATTTTATCAGACCGATAAATTGGTTTCTCTTATTACAAGTTAACTTTAACCTAAAGGTAAGGCAATCTTCCCAATAACTTTATCGGTCACTTTAGTTTAAAATTTATTTTTAATAACAAAAGTCAATTTATCGGTCTGATAAAATCCTACCTTTAACTAACGGCAAGTTGTAATAATGGCCCTAATTTGTATATGTATAATTATTTTCGTTATTAAATTTTTGTAACTTTCGTAGTCGTATGACTTTTTATTGAAGATTTATGTTTAGTTTGTGATTAATTCGTGTTATTACTGCCACTACTTTTGGGTTAATTATGGATGTTAAAAAAGGTTTTACAAATAGCAACTGCCAATAAGTATTTTAAAAATTTTACTTGTACAAAGATTATTTTCGGGAACCAGTAACTCTATGTTTCCAGTAAACAACGCAACTAAAATTCGATTGTTATTCATAATCGAACCATTTTTCTCTCTTATCTGCTACATTTTGCATTGTGTCATACACTCGTCGCTATGTTGTGAGCACGAACCCTCTTCGGTCGGGTTAGAGTGGGTAAATTAGTGGTGGGGACCGGTCGTAGAAAGTAATTTTAAGAAAAACTTAAATATTATACATAACTTGTATTAAGTTTCAGCGCCAACCGGCGCATTTAGTTGAGAGTCTTTATTAGAAGTAATTAAATTTAGAAATAATTTAAATAAAGGCATATGCGAATATCGAAAATTTATAAAAATCTTAAACAATCTGCTGTAAATGTTTATTAAAAGTTGTTTCAAAAATTTACACTTTTTAAAAACAAAAAATGTTATTTAAAAACTTTTTGTATTAGCTTTGTATGTGTCTAAGGCTTCAATATTAATTATAACTTATAATGTGTAATTTTCAAATAAACTACTGTAAAAATAAAGCATTAACGGTAATCACACTTCGTTGAGAGCGCCCTTACAAGCATTTTATTATATTTTACATGGTTTGCTATGTTTGCAACACTTGCAAGGGAGTTTGTGATTAACGCTATTGTTTTATAAATAGGCCTTATGCTTAATATAACAAGAAAAAAAAGAAAATAAAATAATATACAAAGAAAAGCATGACAAACAAGTTTTAACATGTTTAACAATATTTTTAATATATATATATGTATGTATGTATGTACTCCTAATAATCATTCATATTCAAGGATATGACAAATAAAAACTAATGTTGCACGAATTAATGTCATCGAATTCAGTGTTATAATCTTAATCTTTTACATACATACATACATAACTGGCCACTTAATCTTTTACGTTTTTAAAACTTTTACCGACAACATTAGTTTCTAATTTACATTTCTGATCGGTTTATATTTTTCACTTCATTATATTAATGTGAATCTATATTTTGTTTTCCTTTACAGTCTGAAACATCTTTGGCACCAACAGATACTTTTTCCGAACGTGTTAAACGTTTTGATCTGGAATTTACAGGCCTTCTTATCGGTTTGCTGAAACAAATAAATGATGTTGCATCGGATAATCCGTCAGATCGATTTATTAATTTAGTACATCGTATTAATTTTAATTCGTTTTACAATGAACAAATGGATAAACTGTGTGCAAAGGATTCAATGATAACAGCCCATCACTGAAAGTATAAATTAATTATCATTTTAATAGTATTAACTACATTTAGAAGGTATGATACTCGTATACTTTAGCGCTACCAAAATTACTTCTGTTAAATGAAAAATGATATTCAATTAAAGGGATTTATCTTGCCGCACTCTTGTAGTCGACCTCAAGATGTTGTTTATTTTATTTTTAAATACTCAAATAAATTTTATAAAAACTAAATAAATATCTACGACTTGTGTTTAAAATACATATATGTATGTATGTAAATACTCGTATATACAAACCTATATATAAAAAATGCAAGTTTTAATATAACAAACAACAACCAGAAATTCACTCAATAATAATGTATTTAATGTGCTAAAGTACATATTAAAAACATGCATATGTACAGGCATACTACTTATTTATTACATTTATTTAGTATAGATACAACAACAGGGTTTTTTTATTAACAAAGTTATTTACAATTTGGTTTTGTTGCATTATAAAATTAATATTGGTGTTATATGACTTGTTTCTATTCATTCATTCATTAGGGGGGTCGTGGTATAGTGGTTAGAGCGCGAGCAAAGAAACTCAAACGACCGAGTTTCAAATCCCAGCGAAGGAGAAAAAAATTAAAAATAAATTTGCGGTTTTTCGAAAGTTATAATTTGAAAAATAAGAGGTTCCACCCCCCCTCCAAGAAGTCCATCTTCACGAAACCGCTCCCTGACATCTCCAGTCTATTCCACCAAGAAACGAATGATCAGGAGTACAGCGCCACCTTCTGGGAAGATAGCAGCTAACCTACATAAAAAAGATGATGCTCACCTCTCACATTCAACATCCAGATGGGGCAATTGCTGTTGATCGCTCAATTATTCAATTTAGATCGAGAAAAATTGTAATACGCTGTGACATATAAGATTTATTATGTATGTACTTACCTTCGAGTCTACTGTTTATTAAGCAAACATACTGCCTTCTTAATCAGCAGCAAGTCTGGAACTGCATTTCAAGGAGATCATGTGTTTAATAAAGTACGAACGTTTGCAATTGTTAAAAAAAAGTAGGCGGCCTCAGACACTAATTTTTTGTAGTCAAACTTAATTGAACAATAAAGAAACAAAAACACTTGCAATAAAAAATCTCTTCTTCGAACAGGCACACTTTTTGAGAAACACCTTTAAATTCGCCCTTTTTTTTTGTTGAAAAAAAAATATGTGTCCTGTTGGGTACAATTAGGAAGCTCTTTGGTTGGCATTGTGAATAAAAGTAAGAAGAATGTAGAAATTTTAAATGAATTTAATGAATTAAATAAAATTGGTCATTCTTCCATAGGGTTGTAACAACATTTATAATATTGTATGTTATTAAAGTTATCAGAGTAACAAATTTCGCATATTCTTACAAAGTACTCTTATCCTCTTTTGGGGTTAAAACAGTATATCTCGGAAGTATCTGGTATTGATCATGGAGACATCCTCAAATACCTTAATCTGGCGAGGGTGTTTTTCAAAACGGCGTCGTATGATTCTAATTCCATATTTTTTGTTAATTGTTCAATAACTCGCACAATGCATTATAGAGATAATTCGTTCTTAGTCGCAGTGTTCGCTTGTGGGATAACCTTTCCGTGAAAATTTTTCCTGTCAATTGCGATAGTAATAAGTTCAAATCAAATGCCTACAAATACTACTATTTCTTTCCTCCTTCACATAAGGATTTAAAAAAAAGAAAGTAATTAAAAAACTTTTTTCCGTTTCTATTATTGCGAACACAGCTGTACAAATATTTTCATACATACATACATATGTAGGTATGCATATAAAAATATGATGCTTTAGCAAAAGTTTATTGATGTATGCAATTATGGTCCAAAATACATGTAAAATAAAAAAAATGAGAGAACTATTTGCAAAAGCGAACATGATTAAGGTTTTAATAATTCTCTTGCATTTTTTAAATTTTCGAAAATGCAAAATCAATTTTAAGTTTTCTATATATGGTGTATGTAAGTACTTATGGATATGTGTGTGCATGTTTTTGTATGTGAATATAGAATGTGCGAGTATGCATAAATGAGATGTCAGGAAAATTGGCAATATATACCACAGAAACATCAAGGTTTGAGGTTTATTAAATACTAAAACATGTTAAAGCAGTCAGTTTATGCATACGTAAATACGTAGGTGGAGAGATAATTACTAGCCATATAACATTTACTGGTCTAACTAAATATTAAGTATCAAGCAAATAGAGTTTAGAATATTATTTAAATTAATATACACATGAATAAAGTATTCGGGTATGTAAACCGAAAAAGAATGAATTTGATATCGAATAAAGTTTTAAATTACTATAATTGTAGAATGTGACATGGTTTTGAGATACATACTCGCTGTACATACATATATTTTTGTTTATTTGCTTATTGATGATTAACAGAATTTCTTCGATTATCAAAGCTTTCAAATAATTGGCGTAATTAATGATTCGACTAATGGCTTTTAAAGTAATTCTTTATATTCTTTCTGCAATTTGTAACATTTGAAGGTTGCCATGGTTAAATCAAGAATTGTAATATTTTGTAGTGGTATAAGAATCTCAAGACCATATGAGAGAGAAAAACATAATGAGAACGTAATTGAAGTCGTTTCTTCATTTACATACATATCTCGGCGTACACTTATGTTATAATTTTATAAACATTTAGCTGACAAGATATTGCAATTAAAAATAAGCTTAAAACCTTTAACGCTACTATACATACAATTATGCTTAATTAAACCCAAATATGTGGATACAAAATGTATGATTTTGTTGAAAAACTACTTTAGTTTCTTATATAAAAACAGCACTCCGTTAGTTGAGGACACCTTAAATCTTCATTTTAAATCCATTAATAAATTGTTAAACAGGTCGTTTAATAGAAGGCCCCATGAACTTGCCAAAATAATAATTGCAAAAAAAAGAAAAACGTATTAGACAGGGGAGTGGTCAAATCTGTGCCGGAAATTAAACTTTGTATAATTAAATTAATCAACGCCTAAGTGTATGCTAGCATTATCATCTAATTTTGACGAAAATATCAATGCTGTTTCCGATGCAAACCATTCTCAGTCTCACGACCTATACATACATAATTGGCCTTTATAATCCTGTTTACGAAAATTAATTATTGAGTTTTTAAAATTTAATTCGTGTTATAGCTTAGAAGCAGTGAGAATTAAATTACTTTGAGCGATTTCTGTGTATTTCAAAAATATTTTCAAAGCAAAATGTATTGGTTGTGAGAATAAGCCTGCCTCCATGATATTTATATGCATACATAATTGGCCATTACAACGCTGTTTTAGGGTTAAGGCCTAGCTTCTCGCAGCACCCATGTTGTGTGTGTCAGTTTTTATCCGTTAGTGCCAGGACCTACAGTTTAACGTCGACTCCGAACGACAGACTTGAGAAACTTGTTTATAGCAATCAGTTACTCGCATATCGTTTGTCGAAGATTACTAAGAGATAGTCGCCGAAAGAAATATTTTTGTTTTCATATTTTTTTAATATCTCAGAATTGGAGTTTCATCTTGGAACTCTTGTCTAGTAAACCAACACAATAACCACTAGACTATGGCGACTTACAATTTTTCGCTACAAGTCTTCGTATAAAAGCCAGAGGCGGTCCTTTATATATGTTAATGTCAGCACTTTTAAAAGTAATATAGAGGCTTTTGAACAATCTGTAATTTAAAATACTGGAACTTTTTATTGCTATTGATCTACATTATAGTGCTTCTCTGTCAAGATATTTTGTGTTCATTTCTATGGAGTGATTTTCGAAAAACACAATTTACATATGACGCAATAAAAAAACTAAAGTGCAATTACCAAATTGTTTACCTATAATAACAAATTATTGCAAAAATTAACTAAAATTAAACTCATTTAATGCGTAACCAGATTTACAATATAACTTAAGTCTCTAACGTTTCACTACTCACACATGATACAATAATTGTCAAGAATACAACTTCTGCAGTTGTCTCCAGAGATAAGAGGGTTATGTAGGATCATTTGATTTTATATTGACAGCAGGGCTTATAATGCTGCGCCAAAATTCACTACAGTACAATAATCAGAAGTCAACTAAATCAAGGCGATGAGTTTCGCATTAGGACCAACTACGAGCTGTATGAGCTCCTCGGCGACGTACACGTTTTTCAGCGCATTACCAACCAGCGGCTGCGTTCGCTCGACCATGTTGTTCGGATGGAAGAATCTGCTCCAGCGAAAAATGTTTTCGATGCGAAGGTCACTGGAGGTTGGCCATGCTTACGTTGCATAGACCAGGTAGATGAAGCCCTGTCATCAATTAGTGTGACCAACTGGAGAAGGCTCGCTCTTAGCAGAGACGCCTGGAAACTAGTGTTGAGGCAGGCCGAAACCCGTTAACGGGTTGTTATGGCCAGCTAAGTAAGTAAGTAGTGCAGTAATCAGAGGTACTGCCATGCCATATGTCACTTAAAATTTTGCTTTTTGACTCGAAACCTCGAATTTTTTTAATTAAAACTCTCTCATCAATAGCTTCTTGTATAAAAAAGTTTGATGACTTCATTATTGTAACACGTTTAAGTTATAACTACTCGTATTTTTAAGGTTCATCTCTCATAATAAAAATATGTTTAATAAAGTGCGAACGTTTGCAATTGTTAAATAAAAAGTAGGCGCCCTCAGACACAAATTTTTTTATAGTCAAACTTAATTGAACAATAAAGAAACAAAAACAGTTTTAATAAAAAAATACCTATTTTTCAAACAGGCACACTTTTTGAGAAACACCTTCAAATTCGCCTTTTTTTGTTTCGTTGAAAGAGAAAAAATATGTCCTGTTGTGTACAATTAGGAAGCTCTTTGGTTTGTGTTGTTAGTAAAAGTAAGTGTATTTAAAGGACTACCCATTTCAGGCAAATAAACACACGTCAATACCTTTTTTTTACGAAATATCACAAAGGCTGTAAAAAAGGTTAACACTTGTAATTTGATAGAGTCTTTTTAAATTAATTGGTGCATGTGACACAGTTTTCTAATTAACTTTTGCTATTATTTGCTGCTGTATTTGTCCAAATAAATTTATAAAGTGTCACATAATGTTTTGGCTATTCAGATTTTTTTACAAATAAATTTCTAATCAAGGTTGTGATATTTTTATTTGGCTTTGCTTACCAAACAATTGGTTACACGTGTCAACAACAAATGGTTGCAAATTGTTAACACGTGATCACAATATAAGCTGTTTTATTTATACTATATAAACACAACTTTTTTTAATATAATAATAATATTATTTTAAATAGTACTTAACTTTGAAGAGTTATAATTTGGTATAAGAGTAAGTGTTACAAATGAACACAAAACCATAAATGTGGATTCTCCTTACTGACTTTTATCGTTAAAGGCCAGTTTACACTATTCTACAAGTCCTAAGATTTTCATTGGATTAAAACCTTTTAAAAAACCGAGGCACTTGAATGCTTCTTTCAACACTCGTAGTATGTGACCATTTCAACGAGCATCACAATTTATTTCATGCCCAGAACATCAACAGCGTCCGCCTCTTCGACATTTCCATTACCCATAATCACAGATGACAAGATTCCATCATCACCACAACGCCTATGTGTGATAAATCAACATTGTGTCTTACGCGCATTAAATTCGACCCTGTTTGCGTGACCCCACTCAGAGATTATCTGTAGGTCATTTGTTAGTGTGTCACTCATATTCCGCCTTTTCACCTCAATCTGCAATAGGCTCGGCCTACGATCGAATGAATATGAATGACAAATGTTGCTGTCATCTGCGAAGGATTAGATAGGATTAGAAGTTGAGAGGAGAAAATCGTTTACGAAAAAAATGGAATAGTGTAGGAGACATAAGAGTTCATTTGGCCCGTCATATCACTGGCATTGCTGACTTAAATACCAATGAGAAGGTTCTCTCATTTTCTTAAAGACAGTATTTAAAAACGGATGGAAATATTCCTGAACATGTAATTTTGTATCCTACTCTATCTTATCAATTTTTTCGACTACTGGACACAGTTTAGTATTTTTTTCGAATAGGAGATGATGTTAATATTAGTCAGTCGTGATTAGTGTTGCCACGATCGTTAGTTTTTTGTAACCCAATTTTAGCAAAAATGTAACTAAAACGGAATAAAAATAAATCACAAAATATTTTTATCCACCAAAAGGATGAATGAGGTATATGTCTTATACTCAAAGTCAAAAGTTCTTAACTAAAACTTCTATTCGCATTCTCATTAATCTAAAGTCATCACTAGATTGTTACGATTTCAAATAACATCAGTCATGCTATTAGTTTTTGAGTTTTAGAAGAATACCAAGGAAATATACGATTGGAGTTAAAAGCAGCATAAGCCCCTACCTATATTACAGAGCTTTATTTAATAAAAAGTATGAATTATCTTTTTAGTCAATTTTATTAATATTACTTACACTTATGCGATGGAGAAAGACTGAGGAAGCTACAAAGACTTGAGTGTCTAACCGGGGCAATGAGAACATGCCTAACAGTGGCTTTGGATGTCCTGAATGGATTAACATCATTCCATATTTATGTGATAAGGGTGACTGCATGTTCAGCGGCAAAGTTTTTCGTGAGGAGGTGGTCAGGAACTCAATTTCGGTCTTGGATGCCACGCCTTTGGAAGTGTGATTTGGCTGAGTTGAAGTGGCGGATCGGGAACTTTGGTCTACAGGGTGTTTGGTTCGCAGTGAGTTCGATCTGAACTATTATGGTTGATGATCCCAATGGGGACTTTTTAATTCCACTAGGGAGGTTGTTGAGTGTTTTTCAGGCTGAGATCTTATCTATAACCGTATGGGCTGAGATTAATCTGTATATTGGGCTCAAGGGCAATATATTGTCAGATAGTCAGGCCTTAAGGGCGTTTGCCTCTCATTGTATGACTTCTAAACTTGTCAAATATTGTTACGACACGTTGCAAACAATATCGCTTGAAAATAGAGTTTAGCTGTTTTGGGCACCTGGACACTGTGAAATTAGCGTAAACGAGAAAGCGAATGCATTGGCTAGGAAGCGATCTGCGACACCTTACATTTGTTTGGAACGCACACCAAGACGCTGATCCACCCGCAATTCGGGAATAAATCTGATGTTCAGAAGTATATACGGTCAGACCTGAAAATCCTAATGGATCTTCTCACGGGTCATTGTAGTGTGAGAATACATTTGATGAGGATGATGAACACGGATGTAGATATTTGTAGACTGTGCTCACGGTCATCAGAAAAAGCAGAGCACCACATATTATAAAAATGTGTGTCTCTTGATAAATTTAGATGGATGTGTCTAGGAAGTCATATAGTCTCACTGGCGGAAATACCCACCACTAAAGTTCCGGAATTGCTGTTGTTCATAAGGTAGGTTGCTAAACAAACAATAGACTAAAATGGACACAATAGATGTTATAGGACGTAGTGCCTTGCAATTGTGCTGGGTCTGAATCAAATAATAATAAGGGTTTTCGTGATTAATATATCACATAGCTGTCTAACAAACCTAATAAATATAGCTATCACAACTGATGTATAAACCCGTCAAGGTTGACAGGTATTTCTTAAATATTATATTTAAATAACTGAAAGTAGTCCTTAATAAGACTGGAATACTTTTCAGTCTGATTTTCATTACTTACATATGAAATAAAAGAACAAATATTAAACAATTATAAGTCAAATACACAAATAGTTACTTGAAACTTTTCAGAAAAGTTTTGCGTTCTTTTTGAGCGAATTTGTTCTCTACTGTTATCACGGTTTTTTTCTGTTTTTGGTCTTAAATTAAATTTTTTTTGTAAAGAATTCAGCTAAGCCTTGAATCCTAAATAAAAAATAATTTAAAAACTTCATGTTTTCTTTTAAAAAGTTACTTTCAAAACAAAATTAATTTTTCTACTAAAAATTTGAATATTTTTTTGAAATTTCAACATCATCTATTAGAGTTATTCTGGCCGACCACATTGGCAATAGTTAAATTACAAGAGAAAGACTAAAAACACTATACCAAAGCCAACAAAATAGTTTGTTAATTTCAATTACAATTGAACATATATGTACATACATATGTATGTGCATATATTTTACATACGCAGTGACTGAAAATGTACGCATTGTCCGTCATTCTTTATGACACCCTGAGGTGTTGGCAGTCTTTTGGAAACAAACAATAGCAAAAATACAAACTGTATAAAGGCACAAGAATTAAATAAATTTTTGGCATTGTTTGATAGGGAAAGAAAAAAATAAAAACAATTTGTTCGAATGCACGTAATATGAGAATAAAAATTGTCAGGAGTTTATAAATGTGTCGATGAAAATTGATTTTATGCAAGGAATAGAGGCATAAGGTATAAGGGGATGGTTTGTTGGTTAATTGCTTATGTTGCTCTTATTCCATAAACCACCATGAAGTCTATCTGCACATCACAAATTCGTAGTGGAGTATTTTAAAAGTCGATCAGATTTTGCACACGAACATACTCATATACCTTTATGTTGGGATTTTATATTTTGTTACCATTTCCCATTATAATTTGGGTATGGTCAAAAACTAAACTTTTCTATACGTATTTCTTTTTTTTTATTATTTTCTAACATAATTGTAGATACACACAAACGTACATGCATATAGTATGTTTGTATAAACGCCCTGTACTTATGTTCAATTCTGGATGAACATTTTTGTTTTGAATACTATCAAGTGTTTGAAATACTTGTTGTAATCATTTACAATTATTTTGTCAGTACTTGCTTTTATTGTATCTTATGTTCAATTTATAATATGCATAAGTATGTGTACTACGTACATCTATTTTGTTCAGTGTTTCCATAACTTTTTTTTCGTAAGGACTTTGCAAAAGTTGCTAATTGAAAAGAAATACAAAGTTCTTAACTGACAGTCACCCGACCTTACCACATCAAATATTTTTAAGTAATCATCAAGAAAGCGCTTTTGGTACTCCCAACAATGTTGACGAATTATGGCAAAATGTAAAAATCAATTGATTATAGAGATGGCGGAAATTTAAATTTCAATATTTTAGTTAAGTGTAGTAACAATAATGCTAAAAAAATTTATTGGCTGTTTACTGTCTTAATCATTTCTAAACATGTTTACACTTTATTTTACACAAAGTTTCTAAAATCGGTATACATTTACATTTAGTCAGCTTGAAAATACTAAAGTTTTCTAAATTCACTCATTTAAAATCCGTTAAATCTCTTTGTGAGTCAGTTTGTTTGTTGTTCAATTACGCCTAAACGATTGTATCGAACATAGGCAGGCTGCTTCAACTTTCAACTTTCGCTCATAGTCTGTCTGATGATTTTTTTTTTGACCATGAAAACATACATAACTGGCCATTACCACCCTGTTTCAGAGTTACGGCCTAGCTTCTCGCAGCACTCCTGTTGTGTGTGTTAATTTTTATCCATGAGTACCGAGACCTACAGTTTAAAGTCGACTCTGAACGACAGATTTGAGAAGCTTTTTCATGGCAATCAATTACTCTCAGAGCTTTTGCCAGAAGTTTACTGCGAGGTAGTCGCCGAAAGAAATAATTTTTCATATTTCTTTTTTTCAAGATCTCAGAGCTGAGATTTGAACCCAGCGCTATCGTCTTAGTAATCCAACACACTAATCACTAGACCACGGCGACTACTAAAAGGATAACTTGACATATTTTTAATAATGTATTTTTCAAGTATTGAAACTTTGTGACTATGGGTAATGTAAATATTGAGGAGGTTGACGCTCTTGATGTTCTGAGCATGAGAATTAATTGTGATATCCGTTGGAATGATCACATATTTCGAGTGTCGAAAGAAGCATTCAAGTGCCTCGGTTTTCTAAAACGGTGCAGAAAATACTTCACTCCATCTGACCTTCTGAATATTTACAAAACCTTCATCCGACCTAGGATGGAATACAACTCCCATGTATGGGCCGGTGCTTCAAAATCAATTTTGGGGCTTCTCGACCGCGTACAGGAAAGGGCGAAGGTGCTTATCAGCGACGGTAGGGTATCCAACTCTATCGATTCGTTGGAGCATCGGCGCAATGTGGCGTGCGTTTCATTGTTCTATCTATGCTCTGATGAGATAGGGGATTTGGTTCCAAGTGGTCGCATATTCTTGCGGACTACACGTACCTCTCTCAGAGCACACCCATTTGTGGTTGATTGTTCAGTGAATCGCACAATGCATTATGGAGAGAATTCGTTCTTTAGCCGCACCGCTCGTTTGTGGAACAATCTTTCGGCGAATGTTTTTCCTGCCAATTACGATGTCCTAGGTTTAAATCAAATGTCCACAAAAACTACTGCCTTTTTCCCCCTTCCCATAACATATTTTCCTAGACCAGCACAATGTACTGTATGAGTAGGGGCCGTCCCCTGAATGCTGGCCTTAAAAATAAAAATAAAAAAATAATATAACCTCTTACAGTTGCGTTCATAAAAAATTTGAGAATTCATTATTTTTTATTAGGTATAAAATAAATACTGAATTAATACTATCTGATAGCCTATAAGAATTTATGTATTTCATGAACTGATGAATAATAATATCATTTAATAATATATAAGCGTTTAATTAAGCTTTAGGTCTTCCTGAAGAAGCTACGCAGAGAAGTAGCGAAATATCGAAAAAATAATTATATATTAGACCTAAAGCTTAATTAAACGCTTATATATTAATATAATAAGGTCAACTAAACTTATTAATATCATTTAATAATATTAATATTTAATTGTACTATCAATTTTAAAAATGTTTCTAACTTTACGGTTGGGAATCACTGCTTTACACATGCATATACTTACGTATGCACTATTCGTTTTTTTTTTCATAAACACAAAAGTATATTTAATTGCAAATAAAGACAGAATATATCAAACCACCCTCTTCATAATTTTTAAAGGAGGTGTATACTTGTATCTGTAGAATTTTGTCGTTTGTCGACACATAAAATATTTATACGAATGTTACCGCTGTCACCCTCTTGACTTAATGAGGCTTTTTAGTATGATCGATTTTAAATTGATGTCAACACTTGTAAAAGCGGTATTTCAATGTTGAAAGAATTGAAATAAAATGTATTGAATGACAACCTGCTGTTTGATTAAAGTAAAAGGGAGATGATGACGTTCCTTTCAGTTTTTGTTGTTTTTGGAATTGCAAAAAATTGTTGTTTAAAGTATTAAAGAGATATGGTTTTACAGTCACTGAATCCATTTTCAGTGTATTTTTATTTATTTTTTGTTTGGACTCTTAAAGTAACATTTTGTTTCATTGATGCGATGATTTGCTTTGGTTGAATCCTATTTAGGATTCATTATTAGCTTGTCAAATATTTTTAAGAGATTAAAAAAGGTTGTAAATTATGATTCTATTTCTAAATAGTTATTCTATAATGCATTTAATCAGTTTCGTTTCGAATTATATTTTCCAATTACTACTATTTGAAGCATTTAATTAAGACCAGGTACGTCAACATAGAAAGATAAGATTTTGAAGATAAAGTAGTGGCAAAAGAAGCTGCATCCAGTGGTAAAATTCCTGGCAAAACAGGTTCGTAGTTTCAAATTCATTCTTTTTTTATTTTTAAGGCCAGCACTCAGGGGACGGCCTCTTATATACTTATGCAGTACATTGTGCGGGTATAGGAAAATAAATATAGGAAGGGGGAAAGAGGGAGTAGTGTTTGTGGACATTTGATTTAAATTTACTGATATCGTAATTGGTAATAAAAACAATCGCTGGAAGATTGTTCCATAAACGAGCGGTGCGGCTAGAAAACGAATTTTCTTTATAAAGCATTGTGCCATTCGCTGGACAATCAACTACAAATGGATGTGCTCTGAGAATCAAATCTTTTATTTCACTAGAGCACCTCCCATGATAGTATCGATAGAACAATGAAATTCACGCCACATTGCGCCGATGAACCAACGAATCGATAGGGTTGAATACCCTTCCGTTCCGTTAAGCACCTTTGCCCTATGCTGTACGAGGTCGAGAAGCCCCAAAATAGATTTTGAAGCACCGGCCCATACATGAGAATTGTATTCCATCCTAGTACAGATATATTGTAAATATTGACGAGGTTAGATGGAGTGAAGTATTTCTTGCACCGTTTTAAAAAACCGAGGCACTTGAATGCTTCTTTCGACACTCGAAATATGTGATCATTCCAACGGATATCACAATTAATTCAAGAGCGTCAGCCTCCTCAATATTAGCATTACCCATAGTTACATATGGCAGGATTAAATCATCACAACGTCTATGCGTGGTAAAACAACATTGGGTCTTGCGCGCATTAAATTCGACCCTGTTAGCGAGACCCCACTCGGAGATTCTTTGCAGGTTCAAAAGGCTCGGCCTACTATCAAATAAATATGAGTGACAAATGTTACTGTCATCTACGAAGGAGCAGATGTGATTTGAGGTTAAAAGGAGAACATCATCAAGGAAAATTAAAAAATAGGGTAGGATATAGAACAGAGCCTTGAGGTACATCCGATTTAGCCTGAACTCGTTGGAAGAGACACCGTCCATAACCACTCTTATAGAATGGTCCCTAAGAAAGCTCGTTATGAAACGACAATAATGGTTCCCGACGCCAAAGGCAGTTTGGAAATAAGGGCATCGTGCCAGATTCTATTAAATGCCTTTAAAACATTCAGAGCAACAACTCTACTTTCACCAAAACGGTGAATAGATCCACTCCATCTCTCAGAGAGTAATGCCAGTAGATCATAAGTGTTAGAAAATACATCTGTTTACATACATACAAAATAACGTGTTCTGCTAACTGATAAAACATCTCACAGATGAAACTGGGTTCCTATAATATCTTCCCCAAATTTGTGATTTTCACAAACTCTTTGTTATCGGCCGATGGCTCTTCTTACAGTGCATATGTACTTTGAATTCATAGCAATTGATTGTTTTCTCGTCACATTAGTCCTTTTCCTAGTTCGTATAGTTATTAGTAGACAATTTTGATTCAAACGTCAGCGCAGTCAACCTTTTTTTTTAAATGCTTATGACAAACCTTAAGGTCGTTAGCCGGATGGGAATCAAACCTGAGCACTCACACTAACAGAATAGCACCTACTCCCTGATTTATTTTAGCACCCAAATAATCACAATATTTTTACTTATGTTCTGTGTATACATTTCTACCCTTCCCTGTTACATTCAAGCTCCAAATCAGGTCCACAAATCCAGTCGAATATTGCTTCAATTCTCATTCAGACTATCTATTGCTAAGTAGTCTTGACGTTTTTCAGCTTACCTACACCTATGGTTATGATTATAAATCTTTGAAAACACATTTTTACTTTTAATAATCTCAGAAATTTTATGGAAGTCTTAATGGAAAATTGGTTGCCTATTAAATCTTATATCTTGTCTTGTTTTAATAAATACGTCTTTGCCCTTAAGTATTGTAAATTTGTTAAAAAAAGGAAAAACTATTTACCACGTTGCGAAAAAACAAAATGCAAAATATTTGCTTTTATTATCAAAAATAAATCTATAATTATAGTATTTAACAATGTACTTATTGGGAAGAGGGAAAAAATGTATAAAAAATAAACAAATGCGAATACAATCATAAAATTTCCCCCCATTAATTTTTCAATTATAAAATATTCAAAGTAATCCAGTGAAGCATCATTGTGAAACACTTGTGCCAAAAAAATCAAGTGGAGTAGTCTTGTTGCAGTAGAGTAGCAGTGGTATATTATTATAGTGGAATGGTGTAGAGTGTCGATTAAGCGCGAACACAAAGTAGACGCACAGTTGGAATAAAAAGTTTTAAATTTCTTTTCCTCAACACAATATTTGTTGCCTTCTTATCAACCTCTCTAGCCAGCCAGCCTCTTGCTGTTTTGGATAAAAATATGCTTCGGGCGCACATATGTCAACTTTTTATGTCTCTTTTTTAAAGCAACTTTTCACTTCTACGAAAAGTCTATCAACTTTTTAAATAATTGAAAATAAAAAAAAAGAAATACAATATGAAAACTACACTATAAATGACAACAGTAACCAAAATATCACCGACGCAGTTCTATTTTACGAATAAAAGTTTTTGTTTTTAAATAACATACAAAAAAAAAAAAGTTGAAGAAAAAAAGATTCACTTGAAATTGGAAACTTTAGGAATGTCCTCTTATCAAAATCATATAATTTGAATGTAATTTGCAACTGCTTGGCTTTGCCTTGTCAGTCAGTCATCCATTCTGTTAGCCTTTCAGTTTGCATGTCCTACGCTTATTTATTCTCCCGCTTTTTTTATGCTTCTACTTACTTTGTAATTTTGTATGCAGAGAGAGGGTAGATTAAAAATAAAAACTTTCAAGGATAAATGGAATTTTTGTAAATATTTAATGCAGGAAAACCCCTAAATACAGGGTTGCATACGGTAATAGATGTAATGAAAGCTACAACAAGTCTATTAATGCACTGGAAGAAATTTAAAAATTTTATAAAATTACCTACATATATTTATAGAAAATACATAATAGTAAATGTTTACTATAAGTATATAGAAAGGTCACTTAAACTGTACTATTTGTATGAAAAAATAATGCAAAATCTTTTGTTACCCTGATGAAGTCGTAGTTTTTATGTTTCTAAGAGCAACACGTCATAACTTAAATATACATATTCATACATACATAATTGGCCATTACAACCCTGTGTCAGGGTTACGGCCCAACTTCTCACAGCATCCACGTTGTGTGTGTTAATTTTTGTCCATGAGTACCGGGACATACAGCTTAAAGTCGACTCCGAACGATAGATTTGAGAGGCTTTTTCATGGCAATCAATTACTCCCAGAGCTTTTGCCAGAAGATTGCTGAGAGGTAGTCGCCGAAAGAAATAATTTTTTCGTTTTTTTTTTCAAGATGTCAGAGCTGAGATTTGAACCCGGCGCTATCGTTTTAGTAAGCCAACACAGTAACCACTAGACCACGGCGACTAGTACTAAGTATACATATAGGAGATCTAAATATGGCTGAGTCGAAGTTAGTAGTGCTGTCCATACTCGTACAAATTTTAATCGGAAGTACGAAAGAAGTCGTCCGTAATTAAGTTTTTACCTTATATTCGTCCAATAAGTAAATTAATTAGAATCAACTCATATAAAAAATGTACTAAGGATAGCAAAGAAACGTTTTATTTATTCACTTTGAACAGTTAATTTTGTTTTTACACGGCTTTCTTTTGCGTTTTGTCAGCTGTCATATTTGTATGTACATCAAATGCTTTTCACATATTGTCCAAAATATTTAAAACTTGTGATAACATATATATGTAATATATATATTTATATCATGTATGTGTTTCGTAAAACGTTTATACCATGTAAAAACAGGATTAGATATAATTTTACTGGTAAGAGCAAATTTATTAAAATTTTAATGTATTTCTCAGTATATCTGCAAAATATATAATGAGCAGTATTACGCTGCTGCAAAGTAAATATATCTTCAAAACGGTGACAGGAAGAGCTCTAAATTTGGTGTAAATTGTTTCATAGACAATACAAATCTTCAGCCAAAAAGTTGGTGATATCAGATAAGTTGGAATAATAAGTAAATATTGATTTTTGTATGTCTTGAGTGAAAATTTGAAAATCAAATTTAAATTCTTCATAGTCATTATAATTCGTCAGTGGACTGAATTGGACAAGTGGACCAAAAGTGCAAATACAATAATGTTTGGTCTACGCTTTATGTTGAAATTTTTAAAAATCGTATCGAATTTCATACTCTTTTCTCTAAACCAGTCTAAACTGCTGTTAAGATAGGTTGATAATACATAACACTTTATCATAGCAATGAATTGAAAAACCCGATATATCATCGCTTGTCAAAAAAATATGTTTTAAAAATTTTTCGTGTTTACAATATCGAATGCAGGCCAGACAGCAAACAGCAGCTTTAAAGTAAACTAAAACCTATGGTTGACTTCTTAAATGTAGTTTGCAATACTACAATGCAATGCAAATAGTGTTGATAAACACACTAAACATAGTTTTGGCAATGACGCAAGTTCATTAATGCAATGCAATACTTTTAAATAAGCAGCATATGTTTAATTAGTGCATTACTTTCATTTGTAATGTTTTACTACTTTGTATGTGTTCATTATAGTTTTTGCAAGAATGTTTTTTTATTTTGTAGAATTTCTTATTTTAATGCATATTAAAAAAGTTTAAGTTTTACAAAGTTTTGCGTGTTCATAATTATAGTGAATTGTTGCTTCGCAAACTGCATTTATGAAATCAACCTATAGTATAGAGAAATTTATTTGTTTTTTAATTGAAGCTAAAAAGTTCAAAATTCTATTTAATATTTTTATATCCTTTTTGTTTTAATTATTTTATTATTACAATTGTTTTTCACTGTAATTGTTTAACAGAGGAAATTATTTGAGCATGAGATCTCTTTTAAATAAATATTTTGGGTATTTGTTTGCCAATGTTTCAATACTTCTTTCTGAACTAAAAGAATCAAAGAAAATAATATAAATATGTGTGTGTATTTAATTTAAAATTCTTACAATATTTAAAAAAAAATTCATATAAATTTCATTCAAATTTTAGCTATCTGATCTAATTTTTGTTAGATATGATAATTATTTATATAATTATTTACATATTAAAATGTTTTTTTTTTTCAGTGTATCGTTTAAATGTAAACATTTTTTTTAAACTAAAAAATAAATTATTTGATAACTGTATAAAGAAAATGGTTTTTTTGTATATTCTTTTTTTAATATAGTAAGTAAGTATGTATATATACATATACAATATTGTTTTTTTGTTTTTCTTTAAAATAATATACTTCTTTTTTTGTTTGTATTTTTCGACTTTGATGTATTCGCATTGATGCGTATTTTTGGTTTTGTTGTTGTAATTTTGTTTTTATTTCTATTATTTTTGTAACAGGATATCAAAGTTTTTGTAACATTATCTATATCGTTTTTATTATAATTGAATAAAGAACAATTTCGTTGTCATTTTAAAGTTTGTAAAGATATTTGTTTTTGTAATTTTTTCGTTCCTGTGAAAACTTTAATGCCAAAAGAAAAAACTGACTAAAACAATTTAAATGGATTTAATATTTACGCACATAAGTACATATTTATGTACGTATGTATGCATATACATATTGACATAAAAACACGTACATAAAACATACATGCCCAGTTGGCTCTGTCTTCAAGACATTCTCGAGGATGGATACACGACAATAGACTATCCTGCACAACGCATACACGACAGCCAGTACAATTCGTCAACGACATTTTCAAGCAAATGCCGTAAAAATCGTAGACGACTATAAATTATAATCAAAATGTTGATGCCACGCTTGCAATGTGCGATCGACGACAAGCTTAGTGATATTATCGCTCATGTAGATTTTGGTCTTCTCGAGGCAAAAACACTTTAAGATACCACTGTAAATGCCTAAGATATAACAATAAAACTGAAAACCCGACCCCTACTCTCAGCTAAAAAAAAT
The DNA here is from genome assembly GCA_963576795.1 of Metopia argyrocephala. Lineage (NCBI taxonomy): Eukaryota > Metazoa > Arthropoda > Insecta > Diptera > Sarcophagidae > Metopia > Metopia argyrocephala. Next base: position 41,663,190 of record OY756208.1, read on the forward strand.
TTTCTCTTTCAAAATCTTCTTGCAAAAATACTTTATATTAGAGGCGGTGCCGGGAAACTTTTTTTGACGTCCGGTCTAATATACATATATACATATATACATATGTATGTATATGTTTTCGTCTAAATTATTTTTCCATGTATATCTTAATATATAAAATTCTCGTGTCGCGGTGTTTGTTGCCAAACTCCTCCGAAGTTACTCGACCGATTTTCATGAAGTTTTGTGTGAATATCGGGTAGGTCTGAGAATCGGCCAACATTTATTTTTCATACCCGTAAATGTTAAGCTCACCCACCCCAAGAGAAAATTTATGCCTCACCTAAATAACGTACAGATTTCGATGAAATCTGAAACTAAATACATAGATTTGCGTACCGTAGATCATATATGGTTTAGGTTTTTTGTTAAAGTAGCCAAAGGGGCTGGTACAAGGGCTATTTCTCCCGATCTCCAACTAAAAAACTGAGTTTGATTAAATTTTGTTGGTGTCTTAACAAAACTTTAGATTAACAAATGTAAATTTTCACATCTATTTTTCATACCCTTAAATGTTAAGGTACCCGCCCCAAGGGAAAATTTGTGCCTCACCTAAATAACGTATCGACGTCGATGAAATTTGAAACTAGATACATATGTATATCTGGGTACCGTAGAACATATATTGTTTAGGGTTTTTTTAAGAAGTACTTAGAGGGGGATAGAGGGGATATTTCTCCCTATCTCCAACTATCAAAATGAAGCACCGAAAATGGAGGATAATTATTTATTAAAATTATTAGTAACGCAGACATTGATTGTTCATATCAATGTTAAGTTTTTCAGTTCGGTGAAAAATATCAAATATATTTGAACTAAAAAAATGTTTCCTAGAGCAAACTTATATGGCAAAACAATGTTTGCCGAGTTAACTAGTTTATTTATAGATAGATACATAAATAGGTCTGTCACATATTTTGATGAGAATGGTGTTAATTCGGTATTTGTAATTCCGGTCGAATTTGTTGGGTGGACCTATTGCAGAGTTAGGAGGGTTCCAATAGTGCAAAGGTGCTGCAATGTTTTGGTATGTGACATACTCAACAGAGTTATAAGGGTCCCGATAGAAAGAACAAGAACTTTGCACAAGGTGGCAGTAGCCCAGTGAACACATTCCTGGAACATCTAGGTGTCCAGCCTACATAAGGCCGATTCGGTCAAAATTAGGTTTTTGAAGACAAACCTACACAGAGTTTGGACCGCTCATGCTTGATAACCTGGCACAGGTTATGAACGAACAGAAGGCTGAAGTAACTATTATAAGCAAACAATACGGACGAAGAAGTAGTTTGTGGTATAAAAATGACTCTGGAACAGCAGCAATTTGGATAAAAGGTGAATCTGATTTCCATATATGTAACTCACAACGGTAAAGGTGATGGATACGTATGGATCTGCACTAATTATTTCTCAGTCCTTAATAGCTATCTGACTCCAAACTGCACCATGAAATAGTTTCAAAACAACTTAAACATTATTAAGGACGAGGCGCTGGAAATTGGCAGAAATTTGATCATTGCCGAAGATTTTAATGCCAAAGCAATCGAATAATTGTTCAGTTCACAATTTTTGTTCTAAATTAAATGAAAAATATATAATGATTGTAATATGTTTTTGATTTGCATATTTAAAGCATAGGAATATTTTGTTTCAAAAATTCACGCTTAAATACAATGCACATTTGTATATTCTACTCTATAAAGTTGTCAGATATGAACTTTTACATATTTTCTTAACAATTCTTTTTATCTATGTGTGTATGCATATACATTTCATTCTTCCGACATTGCATCAACAGACAATAAAGCCTTAAGAGTCCTATAGCCAATGTTGATGATTTTTTAATGGTTTTTTTAATTCAAATATATCATGAGCACAGCTACTTAAGCAATAAAGCAAACAGACCAATGCACATGCATATCTGTGCGGCATATTCACCTACATATACTAACTAGTGTAGGATCTTACGAAGGACACCCCCTTCAACGCTTACACACAAACTTAAATAATTGCTTTGATAGAGTGGTTTTTCTTCTGTTTTTTTATCTCTTATTAAATACACAACATGAAGTAAAACCCGTAAGAAAAGAGAGAGAGAGAGAGAAAGAAAAAAATATAATTTTTTCTACAAATGGATTGTTGATAAAACGTAATGGCTGTTTTGGTTTCGTTTTTTTTTACCAACAATCTCATTTTTTTATTTTACTTTGTCATTTCATTATATTGTATAATGATAGAGGAATGAGTTGGACGCCATCATAAGGTTCTTTATAATTTTTCTCCACAGTTTTTTTAGTTGTTGCTGGTTTTGATGATGGAAGTAAAAGATCCTGTTTGTAAAAAGAAAGAAAAAATCTGAACCTAGAGGAGATAAAAAGAAAGAGACTAAAATAAAAAAAATAAAAAATATGAAATGAGTGTTTTAAAAGATGCTTTTAGCGGTAAATAATGAAAAGTTAAAAAGCCACATCAATGATACACACATTAATACATACATATGCACGCAAATACATTAACAATTTATATTCTCATGTATACAAACATAAATAAATGGTCTTTGATAATATGAGCTTACATACAAACGCACACATGCAAACATAAAGTAATATTTAAGTATTTTTTTTTATAAGTTACCTTTTTTAATACCCTACACTGCACTAAAATGATTTGGAATATCATATGAACTTGGAATAGGGCGAATTTAAATTTAATAAAGTAGACAATCATTAAGACAATAAAATATAATCAATAAGAGAATCCTTGCAGTTCGCATTTTAAAAGTAGGACCTTTGGTTTTTTCTGGCTAATATCAAATCAAGGCTTCATAACCTCTTTCCACCTTCTTATGTCTTCTTAGATCAGCACAATATACTGCATTAGTCGGTGTCACTCCCTGAGTGCTGGCCTTAATAACAAAAAAAATATTTTGCATATTTTGGTCTAAAGAACCTTTTTTATTTATTTCCCTCTTTTTTTGAGATATGTTTTATGCTTTAAGAAATTTTGTGGAATAAAAATTTTTAGGGAATAATTTAGCGGACAAGCAAGTCTGCAGACTAACGTTGTTAAATGTAAAGCACGAATGATATTTTAAAAGAAAGCTCATACAGTAGGAATGTCTGAAGACGATATCACCTCTGTGTCCTGATATTTGCAACTATTTTTTGTTACAAACATTGATTCCGTAATAACAGCTACACTTTTTCTTGAAGCATAGTTTTTAAATACGTATGTCCTGAACTGAGAAATATAATTAAAAGTATAAAAAGGAATTAGAAAAAAAGTTAATTTAGAGGTAGTAATTTTTATTAATTTTAATTATATGGCTTGCTCCATACTTCGAGATGAACAAAAAGCTCAAGAAGACTAGGAGCCCATAATGATTCAAAAAATTTTGTATGTATTTGCAATTTCTTTGGAAGACAACTCACTGGTACACAGAGAGAAAAAAGGCATTCTAAAATTGTTAACCAATGGTATCAAATTAAGAACGAAGCGGGAAAAATATTTTTTTAACTTTCGGTATCAAATCAAGCTTAATTCTTAATTAAAATAAGAACAAACAACGCAAAATACCTCAAGTTAATAAATCAAGAAGAACCAGTAGAAAAACCGTGAGCAAATTGTATAAATATACAATAAGTTAATAAATTAGGAAAGACCTGTTGTCGAATCATGAACGTTATGGTATCAAATAAAGAACAAAACTGATAAAAGTACGGTTACCGTATCAAAGTAAGAACAGTGCGTTATTAAAATAAGAAAAATTAGTGACAAGAATGGAACGGTGTGTTATCAAAACAATAACGGTTAGTAATAAAGTGATACCGACTTGTTATTGAAATATTGATACGAACTGTTAACGAAGTAAGCAGAAACGGACTTAACTAAATAAAAAACGAAATGGTATTAATTTCGGTAGTTTCTTACAGTGGTGGATTTCCGCCTAGGCCCGATAGGCCCTGACCTAGGGCGGCATAATTTAATGGGCGCTAAAATTTAAATATTTTGCTTTAATCAAATACGGAATTTCCTTCACTGTAAATTATTCAAGTAATTTACTTGTGGAAATAGTCTTTAATTAGTATTACAATACATTACTACTAAATTGTTAATTAGCTTAGAATTATGATGTAATTGTAGATTCTACACCTGATATTGCATATGTCGCTCAACTTACTATAATTAATAAATACTTAAAAATATTAAAACCAAAAATTTTTGGATTTTATAGTAAATACTGCTCACAAATCTAAAGATATTAAAATGACCGTGTTAAGCTTTGACTTAATGAACTCCCATGATTAATTTTATGGAAATCAATTAAGTGAAACAATTAATCGCTGACCAGATTAAGTGACCAAAGCATACTTTGTATTATTTTTATATTATATATACATGTATAGTTAGGAAATCTTAGTGCAGCACATACATTTTATGCTCAAAAATCTCTATAAAAATCGCTGGTCTACTCGACATAATGTATTTTATGTTTTAGAAGAATAATATAGTCTGTAATAATTTATGCTTTTAACTTTATTACATGATCTGAAGCCAGCAGACTGCAAACAAAATTACAGCATATAGGAACAGTAATTCAGGCATTGATTGGGATGAAAATTTGATATAGTTTCAAACATCGCCTAATTTCTTCAGAATATGAGAAATAAACATTATTTTAAATTTTAAAAAAGCCGACGAAAAACTAGAAAGTTACGACGTTTCAATTACTTGTAAATGAAAGACCAGAATAAAATTTTATAGAATTAAAAGTTCGAAGAGTAACTGATTGTCATGAACAAGCCCCTCAAGTCTGTCGTACGGATTCGACTTTAAGCTGTAGATTCCATACTCATGAAAATAAATATTAACGCACACAAAATTGGTGCTGTGAGAATCTAGGCCGTAACTGAGAAAAAGGGTTGTAAGGTCCATTTATGTATGTATACACAATAGTTTATTGTTATTATTATTATTAGGTTTTTTAGTGATATTCACATTCATATAATCAATGAGGGCGGCATATCGCAAAGTGCCTATGTTTCCTTTCTTACACATCCGCCACTGGTTTTCTATCGCCTCTTTCCCTGAGTGTACCAGTTAATAAGTTTTTTAACTAAAGCCAATGTTGTTATCCTCATTCAAAGATACATAATTGAGCAAATATGGCTTTTACGTACGAAAATTTTGTAGTCTATTTTAGAAGTAACTGTGGTGACAAATCAAAAATAAATTACGAAATCGAATGGTCATTTCTACAATTAAATCAGTTATAAGAAATAGATTTTCTTTACAAGCAAATGAATATGATGATGAAAACAGATGAAACCAATGAAAATATTTTATAGATTTTTTTGTAAAGACTAATGATTCATTTAAATTTAAGAAAAACAAATTTAAATTAAACAATAAACTGAACATTTTTGCAATAAAACACAAAAAAATTTAAAGTCGTTACTTGTTTTAATGAATTATACATTTTTATCATATCTTCATGCGGAATTTATGTGCTCAATCCGCCATTTTATATATCTAGGGCCTGTGCAATAAATATTTGTGTGCATTGCTATTAATTTTGTTTCCACTGTAAAAAATAAATCACCGTACTTCCAACACGAATTTTAACTCGTCGCTGTTTCAGTGACGACTGAAAGCAAGAGCGTAAGACGTACATAAGTACATACATAACTGGCCTTTACAACCCTGTGTCAGGATTACGGCCTAGCTTCTCGTAGCACTCATGTTGTGTGTGTAAATTTTTAACCATGAGTACCGGGACCTACAGTTTAATGTCGACTCCGAACGACAGACTTGAGAAGCTTGTTCATGGCAATTAGTAAGAATACATGAGAATTAAGCTAAGGAAAATTGTCTATGAAATTTAATTTTTTGCACAGGCCTGATTTAGAACTAATGACACCAAAATTTTTAAAATCTGCAATCCGTTTTCTGGTATTTATATCTGAAACTGGATGAGATATCCGAAAACGGATTGCAGACCTGAAAAATTTGGGGTCGAAAACTTAAAGTGGCATTATCAACTCGAGATATATAAAGAATATGAAATAGCTGATAGAGGACATAAACTTCTTCATGACGATATGTATTTACATACTCGTACTACTTATGTATATAAGAGTACGTACATATGAAGAGTGTTTATTATTGCGACTTGCTTCCGGTTTTCAATAAAAATGAAATTCTTTTATATTTTATTGTTTTTTGTAATTTACTTGGCTTTTATCTTTCACATTTTTTTCCACATCTACTGTTTATTTTTGTTGTTAAAGCAATTTATTATTTTGTGATTTTTTTCTACCTATATTTGGTTTTTTTTCATATTCGCTGCTTTTCTCTTCTTTTACTTTATAGTGCGGTGCTATTATTATGTTTCTGAAAAAGGATATTTGATGGGTTTTCTGTTATTGTTGTGTTTTGTATTAAAAAGCATTTTTTTTTGTTAAAAACATGGATGCGGTAAAACATTATTTCGGTTTATTGCATAACTTTTTGTCTCTTATTTAATTCGTTTTATATTTTTTTAGTGTTTTAGCATTTTGTTTTCAATGCAGGTGAATCCTTTTCTTTTTTTTTGGTCAAAAGATTTTTTTATTCATACATATGTACATATATGTATATATGCATGTACATACGTGGCTGTGGTATAAATTTAAAGTTTAAAGTTTAAACAAATTGGTGCTTCAAATATGAAGTTGATTTTTATTAAGCAAACAAAAATTCAAATATACAAATTTACATTGAGTTTTTAAGTTATAATTTTATATCGTCATATTAAATGTAAACGGACGTAACTACACAATATTTCGAAATTGGTTACATGTTAGTGCAAAATTTTAGATTCCTACGATCTAAAATGGCGATTTTATTAACGAAATTCGAACGGACGTAACTACAAGTACGTGCATTTCTAAATGCAAGAAGACATACCTTGCATACAAACTTATATCTCGATCCTGAAATATATATGATTTTCAGGATTTAAAAAATTTTTGATTTTAAGGTTTTTTGCTTCTCCTGTAAAAAACCAAAAAGTGTAGTTACGTCCGTTTGCATTTAATATGACGATATACTCGTATACATATACATATGTATATTTTAATTATCAATAGAGTTATAATGAAATTTTGACATGCATACATTATACGTAAATTTTTTTTTTATTTTTTCTCCGATATATTAAAAATTAATTTTTCGATCCTTAATCAAAATTTTTTTCTGATTTAAGAATGCAACTTATCTTAATTCAATATGGCGAACTTCTCTAAAGTAAATGATAACAATTTTGCACTGTGAAAAGAATCCAGTTATGTGAACACTGATTATGCCGTTTGAAGCACTCTGAGATAAAAGAAAAAGCGAAAGAATTTGCTGATTACTTAATATAAGAAGATTTCAATCTATGAAATTAAGTTTTAAATAGCACTTGTTATTTACTGTATATGTCTGTCGTTATGGCGTTATATTTGATTAAAGTATCAAGCATATAACACCTTGTATAGTTATAGACTAAATGAGAATCATATCCCATTTAGTGTATAAAAATCAAACAAAAGAATTTGCAAAGCAATACATTTTTGTTTTCAAAAAATTTAAATTCTATTTTTCTGTTCAACCACAGCAAATCTTTCAGCGGTTTGAAACTATATAGGATATGATTCTCATTTAGTCTATTACAATTTCAACGTAAGTATTTATAGTTTTGAACACCATTTTTGGAAAAAAAAGTCTACTGACGAGTTTCTTAATCAGAGACGAAATGACCATAGACACATGCTAATCCCCATAAGCAATACATTTCATATCGTCCCCTTAATAAAACAATAGTGTATAATTTTTTTGCCATTTCGAGATATTGGAGTTTAAAATTTTTGTGTTATTAGACATGTGAGAATACAGTAATATTTCAGAAAATAATCGATGTTTTGAGTAGAGGTCATTTAAATATTTGGCTGCTACTGATAATATTTCATTAATTTACAAGTGCTTTAATAACAAATAAATGGGATTCAAAGTACCATGATGTCACTTAGGCTATTTTATTTGTTTTATAATATGTGTGGAAATCATTATACACTATTTTATTTTGTATGGTGTACCCTATTTGTAGTCGCCGTGGTCTAGTGGTTACTGTGTTGGCTTACTAAGACGAAGGTGCCGGGTTCACATCTTGAAAAAAGAAATATAAAAAAAAAATTTCTTTCGGCGACTACCTCTCAGCAGTCTTCTGGCAAAAGCTCTGGGAGTAATTGATTGCCATGAAAAAGCTTCTCAAATCTGTCGTTCGGAGTCGACTTTAAACTGTAGGTCCCAGTACTCATGGATAAAAATTAACACACACAACATGAGTACTGCAAGAAGCTAGGCCGTAACCCTGACACAGGGTTGTAATGGCCAATAATAGGTGTGTTTCTTTACTTTTTGTGTAAATTTCAGTAAATAGAGAGTAAGCAATAATTTCTCTCAACAAGAGACAAATTTACCCAAAAGTACGGGAACGCAAAAAAGCAAATATTTTACCCATTCATATAAAAATATGAAAAAACACAACTTTATGTCACACACACACATATATTGAACATGTACTTTCCAAAAAATAAACAACAATAATTCGAATTATGCACGTTAACAAAGCCAAAGAAAAACGTTTTTATATAAATATTGAATTAAATTATACTATAAGCCTTTCACTGCAGGTTTATAAATATTCTTTAATTTAACTTTTGAATTTTTTTTAGTTTTCTGAACCTTTCATTTTTCTATTATTTTTTAAACAGCTGATTATTTCTTTACTTGCACAAATTAGCGCGAAGAAAAAGTACGTTCTATTTCGTACATGAAGAAGAAGAATGTTACTCTCTCAAAACTTCTCTCATTTACCCAAATTTTGTGTACGGGAACGCTTTTTGGTAAAATTGGGATCCTGCGGGCGCTTAATGTAGAGTAAAGAAACAGACTTAATATATGTATGTATGTATACACTATTTATTTGACTCATTTACACCATTTATATTGTTAAAAAATTGTGCATATCAATACACTTCATTTTTCGATTGTATTTTGTTATGAAATAATAAAAATACTTAGTAAACAATTAAAAAAATGTATGCTTTTTATACACTATTTTTCTTTGAAATTATATTCAGAGTAACAACTAATTAAAACACCATACCTGCACTTACACGATTATTAATGAAAAATATCAAACACGCAATTGATCTTTTGACCCACTTTGTGGAAGTAGATATTTACCAAATTTAGACCACATTTAGAATCGGTTATGTAGATTCTTATTATACAATAAAAAATAATGGTGTAAAAGCGTATACACTACTGTTTTATTGAGGGGACGAATTATTCATTTAAAAAATGTGTTTCAAAGGACATATTTTTTTAATTTTTCAATTTGTTTTATTTTATTTTTTTTTTTTTAATAGCAGGTAATATTACTTCATTTACATAAATTTAATGTACAATTGTGCTACTAAGAGTATTTCAGTACTATTAACAATATAGAAAAATTGCCCAAATAAATTCAAGTTACTGCCAGGTATGATATTAAAATCGTTTATTAGTTAATTTGGTTTTATTAAACATTTATGAATGAGTTTGTTTTATTTTGTATTTATACGACAGTTAATGTTTCATAACTAATGTATTAAGTAAACCTAAAATCAGGAGTTATTATAAATTAGACTGTAAATATATAATTTATCCATTACTCTTTGCGTCTTTGACAACTATTTTTGAATATTTCTATCTATACCTGTATGCTTATACCTCTACTTATACATTAATGGAACATTTAAACCGGAAGACTTTAATTAACATAATTATTGTGTTCTTTGGCAAAATTTATGGTTTTAATTTAAGTTGGTGGACTCCGTTTTACCAACTCGTATAAACACAAATGTACAATTATGTACTTACATGTATATGTGTTTGTATGTAAAAGTAAATATTACAACATAAATATGAAGATGTGCATATAAATTATTGCAGTTCGAAATTACACATGTAAGTAATTCATAACGAAAAATTATTTTAATCACATGTTTACCTTCACACAATGCGGGGCAAAATCAGAGTTGTAAACGAATCATTCATTTTTGAATTAATTCGTGAATCATTCATGCAATGAATTGGTAAAATTTTTAATTAATTCTTTTCTCCAAAAAACGAATTGAATTAAATTTGAATCAATTCATTTGAATTAAGCGAACATGAATTGCAATTCATTTTCAATTCAAATGAATTGGTAAAAAGAATTGCAATTCATTTCCAATTCATTTGAATTGAATTGATTTTGAATTAATATAAATGAGATAGAAAAAATGAATTGCAATTCATTCCCAATTCATTTGAATTGATTTTGAATTAATTCAAATGAGTTAAAATATGAATTACAATTCATTTTACCAATTCATTTGAATTAACTCGAAAAATGAATTTGTTATACATTTTCAATTGCAATAATGCAAAAGCATCACTCTTTTTCCAAGTACTTCTATTCTGTACTTTATCTATGTCTATTACTTTTAATCCAAGTATTTATTACTTATTTATAATAATTCTCTTTGTTACATTTATTTCATAAGTAGTACTTGAAGAACCAAACTCCAAACACCAAGTTTACTTCAATTGAATGCAATTCATTTTTGATTTGATAAATTTGAATTACAAGTTACTTTTCTAATTCATTTGAATTAATTCCAAATCATTTCAATTCAAATGAATTAGAAATGAATTGCTATTCTTTTTACCAATTCTTTTGAATTAAAAAATGAATTGCAATTCATTTTGCCTAATTCAAATGAATTGCAACTCATTTTGCACAATTCATTTGGTTTGGAAATGAATTGCAATTCATGTTCGTTAAATTCAAATGAATTGATTCAAATTTAATTCAATTCTTTTTTTGTTGAAAAGAATTAATTCAAAATTTAGCTAATTCATAATGAATTGAAATCAAAAAGGAATTAAGAATTCATTTACAACTCTGGACAAAATAAAGGCAAACAAATTTAAAAAAAAAATATTTATTTAAGAAAAAAAATATTTATTTTAAAAAAAGTACCGTGTAAAACAAAATCGTGCAAAAAACAAAAAGCATAAGTGAATAAAACTTTTTAATAAAATATAAAGACACAAATTTTTGAAGTCTAAAATATTTAATAAGTTTGTTTCCACAAAAATATAGAAAAATAAATAATATTTAATTTGTTCTCTCTTATTAAGCAACTACACCTTTTCCACTTGTAATTCAGAATGCGTCAATTGTAATTCAGATTAGTCAATTTTAATTCGCACACCACTTAATTGTAACAAGAACCTCATATTCATACAATATGAGTTCCTCTATCTGTGATGCCTGTAATAATAATATACAAATATCTTTATCAGTAAACGGTAGTTTTTATTTTTTTGGTAAGACTAATTCTCAGGGGTTTACACCCCTACTCATGATGATGACCCATCTGATGATGTTTATTCTTTGTTGCGATGTGGTGAGGATCTTTGCTAAGTTGAATGGTAGAAGGTTTTATTCCTTACTTTGCTCTGAATATTACTTCCCAGAAGATGGTGCTTTCTCCTGATCATTCATTTGATAATTCAAAGGTGGATAGGGTGGAATGTCAGGGGGCGGGTTTTTTAAAGATCGAATTCTTAAGAAAGTCCGTCAGAAGTTTTATAACAAAAGAACATAAATCAATAAAATTGCAGTCGTTAAAAACAGTTTTACATTAAGAAATAATTCGGAAGTGACATTTAAACACTAATATAACATTTAATAAAAAAAAAAAAAAATAAATAAAACAGAAATCCTATTGAAATGAAATTTCTATTCTACTCTGATACATAACTTCATGGTATTAAGTTTTTAAATGTAATTTACAAGATATATGAATGTAAGGCAGGACTATTTAGTAACTGCTGCATTCGATCATTTTAATTTTTATTTATTTTTTCCAATAAATATAACTGTATGATGGCATCAATAGTGGATGGATATTCGCTTTCAATGCCTAAAGAGTTGCTGGTTTGTCGGCATAAAACAATTACTTAACACGGCTGCATAAAAATTAATTTATAGCCTTTAAAATGCTCGAAAAAAACTAAAGAGTTTGCGACCTGCTCTGGACAGAAAATTGTCATTCAATTGATTTTGCAAGAATTCAAATATCGTTAACATTTAAGTGATGAGTCTTCTTAAAGACTACGCCCTACAGCAAAAGTATTCTTTATTTGTCTTATTGATGGTTTTGAATGGAGAAGAATAATCCATAACTACACGAATTGCTAGCTCACTTAGACGATTATGTTAAAAGGAAAGGATCTATTTTTTACGAAACAAATGTACACATTTTGAACGCATTGTTCTGACGTTACATAATTCATTGTGTCTTGTCAAACCTTGCTGAACTAAAGTGTCAACACAGTTTGACATTCTAAGCTGCTATCGATATCGATAATTCTCATGCAGCTACAAAAAATACTTTGTAATAAGAATAGTTTTATTAAGCGCTGAAGGCTCGGGTTCGAGCCCCAGGAAAAGTGATCAATTTTTTTAATTAATTTTGAAGGACATCCGTCACGGAAATCATTTCTTCTTTGATTACCAAAAAATTCATTGCAGTTAACTTTGATCTAATTAAAGCGTTTCTGACGGAACAAAAATGAATAGTTTTAAATTGTCCTATATTTTTAGCTTATCATTAAATTAAATTAAAGTAGAAAATTAAATTTAAGCTTGGCTTGTGAAAAGGCATGAGACTTGGGCTTAATATCAACTAACAATAAAGTCGTATTGCAAGCGCTTGACTATGTATTTGCTCGAATAGTAAATGCTTAAATACAAATTTACATACATATGTATGTTCATATCTATGTATGTATGTATTCATGTTTAAAACATTTTCGTGTATATTAATGTATGCTGTATGTACTTATATGTATATCCGTATATCCTTTATCTACTTGTGTGCATTCACTTTAATAATATGCATGTTTTATGTCAATGCGATACATTATTATCCCTTTGAGACTCGAGTTAAATGAGTAAAAAATTGTGATTGTTTTTGTCTTGTTTTTTTTAGTCTATTTTTGTTTTTATTAAATTGATATTAAATTTTTAGCAAATGACCAAACAGCTTATTTTTAAAGGCTTTCTTTTTATACATGCATACATATGTTGCTGTCAAGACACATTTTATTCTGCTGATCTGAAAGGGTTATTAAAAAAATACTTACATATTTTTCTTTTTTTGTAGCGTACAGTAAACTTTGGTATGTTTTAATAATGATGTTTTAAATAAAACCATTAAATACAACATATTAAAAAAAATATAAAATAAAATTAATGAGTTTTAAAAAAAAATATATAAAACATTTATGTATATCGGTTATCGTTTCATTCTATTATTTCCAAATATTTTGATATAATCTTATTGAAATGTGTACATATGTACTATGTATGCATTTACACATTTTCATTTTATTAAACAACGTAGATTTTATTTTTATTATAAAAGAACGAAAATCATAAATTTCTCATTTAAAACATGTTATTTTTAATTATTATATATATATTTTTTCGAATTCTAAATTCGAATATTTATTGGATCTATTTATATGTTATATTTATTGTATTATTTTTAATAGTCTTAAGGTCCTTATACTGGTATTCTTATGAGAAATATTACAACAAATGTTTCAGAAATAAATGAATATGTAAAACTCATAAATTAGATGAGAATGTTTTTATTTTTAATAAAATTTGTATTCATTTTTTTTTTTCAATTTTTAATTGAAAATCAGACACAGAATTATTTCAAATGCAAGAAAATCTGTGGACTTTTGACAAAACGTCTTCTTTCTAAATCAACAACTTTTCAATATTTCGGTTTTATTAAAAAAAATACTTCTATTTTTCCCTACAATATGCAAATAATTAAAAAATAATAATAAAAATAAATAATAAAAATAACAAAATAATTTATAAATAAATATATCCTGAAGACGCTACACGCAGGAGTAGCGAAATATTGATAAATAAATAAACGATTTTTATTTAAAAAAGACCTTAAGCTTGAGTAATTCTTTACATTAAATAATAAAGGTCGAAAAACTAGAATTAAAATTATTAATAATAAAAATTAAATAAAATTTGTTATAGAAATTAAATTTTTCAAATTATTCTTAATTCTCTGAAAGAAGTCGTTTTGTCAAATTGAAATTGGGGGAAAGTCTGAAAGAGGTCGATTAGTCAACTGCATATATTGCGTTCCAAAGGTCGTAGAAATAAGGGGATTAGAGCAAAAGAAGGACAAGGAAATTTGTATTTACTTCAAAAATCTTGGAAAATTGTCTTATTTCGAGAGAAGACGTTTTTTCAAAATTCCACAGAAATTATTTTAGTGTTAGTTTTATGAAACCACTTTTCCGCGTGTAATGGGTGTTTTTTATAGAGTCGCACAAGTTTAAATCATAAAAAAGCAATGAAATATATTTTTAATATCAATATAATAGGCCTTATTGAAAAAAAAATTTTATGAAATTAATGTTTAAATATAATTTCTGTAATGTGACTGCTACGGCTGGCGCATAGAATGCGCAATCTGAAACACCAATTTTCAACAACTTTTTTTAGCATGAGTCCGCCGGCCCATAAAACACATCAAAGAGTAATTTTCTGTGGATGTAATAGTGATCTGGCAAAAGCTTGTGAATTCTTCGCACTGCAAATGCAAGAATTCTGCTTATTTACTCGTACGTACCCATTCAACCAGAAATGGGGTTCATCGCAAAATAAAATTTTAAAAAGAAATTCAAAATCGACATCAATAGAATAGAACAATTATTTTGATAAAAAATTTCAGCAATTTGTACGCGTTGCACCGATGTAAGTCGATTCATATTGAAACTTCAAAGCAAATTTAACAAATAGCAACTATCAGCTGTTAAGTTGGTGATCCAATAAAGCAGTGATGCCAACTCAAAGTTCTGACACTCTATAAAAACAACCTTTATATATGTACGTATGTAGATGTATGAGAAGAGATCAATTTGAGTTGGTTTTTGTTTAATAGATGAGTCAATATGTATTAGATATTTTAGTACTTGAATTGGTTTCTTCGTCTTTACTCTTTGTTTTTTTTTAGTAACAAAACAGTATTAGAAGGTGTAAGTAGAGGAAAATAAGAAATGAAGGACAACAGCATAATGAATTTTTAGGTAATGAGTCAATTTGTATCAATAAATTTCAATTAAAATATTGTATGAAATGTAGTACAAATCCTAGAAAAATTGTTTTTGAATTACAGACTATTTTACTATATACAAGTATGTACATATATAAGCATTTTCAATTTTTTAAACTATAAATATTTAATTTTTTAATTTGTAGAGATATATACGCCTCTATACCTAACTATATATGTACTTATGTATCTTGTTCATGTATGGATTTCTATCTTTAAAAGGATTTAAATTGATGTAATTCATAGTCGGTCGTATCGTGTTACAAAATCATTCAACGCTCTATCATTCCACTCAATTTTAGTTTTTATTTCTGTTTCCCCTCCCACACCATATAAATACATATGTACTGGTATGTATGCACATATACGAGTATATTCTTAAATTAAGAAAAAAACAAATGTACGCTAAAAAATATATATTTTATAGAACAAATTTTAATTTCAGTTATTTTTGTTTTTGCTTTAATAAAAGTTAATTTCTTTCTTTTGTATTGAAAAAGAAACACAACATGAAACACATGGTGGTTGCAGATGACTAAAAGAAAGGCTTTTCGCCATATTACACTCGGAAAATTCATCAGTGCAAATCTGCCTGCCTGTTTAAAAATGAAGGTATTTTTTACAAAATTTTTAAAATAAAAAAAAAGAAAACAGTTTGTAAAGTTCATATAGGGGTCATTCCAAGTCAAATCAACCAAAGGATGTGTTTCAGATTTTTTTCTTCAAAACGGGTTTCATTTAGTTGATTAAATTTTAAACTTTAGTGTTTTTTTTTTCTAGGAACTTTTTTAAATTCCGGTTCGCCGAATTGCTACAGAAGCTAGAGAAGAAATTGCAAGAAGCGTTAATGCCAATATTTTATGTAAAATGAGTTTGTCAATTGATTTGGATTAAGTTTTAGAAAGCTTATTTTTGTGTATTTGTGTAGTATCCCAGCAGAAAGTAATGCTTACCAGTAAGTTATTTTGTAAGGGAGAAATTGTAAACAATCACTTACACGTGCGCTTCAATAATCCATGATTTTATATGAAATGAGCCGCTAAATTCAATAAAAATGCAAATTTATTGCAACCAGTAAGCAAATATTGTAGTACAAAAAATCAAAAATAATACCTTATCCTCTAGCATGTTTGGAAGCTTTAATGTATAAAAAACAATATAATGCTTCCATTATTCCTTACAATTTTATTTATTTCTTCCAAATCTTAAAAATGTTCTGCTGGGATATTTTACGTTATCAAAATTCATGAAAACCCTAAATGAGAGAAATGAAACAATTTTGCAGCAGAAGCAATATACGGCTGACTTTATAAAAGTTCAGAAAATTTTTTATAAGGCAACACTGCTTTATCAAATTATTCCATGACATATGAGTATATTTATGAAGGCACGAAAGTTTTGTTTATTGTGACAATTTTTAAAAATTTCAAAAACTATAAACTTTTGTAAAACTGTCATAAATATGCATTAAAATAAGAAATTCTACAAAAAAAACCTTTTTGCCAAAACTATAATATGCCCAAATTGATCGGATTTTGCGCATTTAAATGTATTGTCATGCATTAATGAACTTACATCTTTTCTAAAACAATGTCTATTGTACTTAAAAACACTATATATTGCAGAGTTGCGTTGCAAACTGCATTTATGAAGTCAATCTACATTTCCATAAGCAATGCCTGAACATAGAAAATCTGTTAAATTTTTTGTCATAAAGTTGTCATTTTTTAATAATCTGAGAATCAGAGTTTGAATTACAATTAGATTGGTGATAAATTTTGAGTAATTTTTTTTATTTAATCGAATTTAGTTCTAATCTCATTACAGTGTTTTGTAGTTATTTTTGATTGCAGAAGTGTTACATTTTTCAGGACCTGCTATGTGAATATCATGCCTCAAAAGTACATAAATTTTGAATTTTTTGTAATGGGTGATCCATTGCGAAGTTCCCTACTTAAAAAAAAAACAGAAAATTTAAATTTAATGGGGAATGTTTATTATTATTTGAAAAAACATTCTTCAGCATTTATTTTTTGAAGATTATGTCTACCAAATCTTGGCCGTTGATACGTCGCGATGTGCTCATCGAAAGTGGCGCCATCTTGCTGAAACCAAATGACGCCAAGATCACGTGCTTCAAATTTCAGGCATCAAATAGTCGGTTATCATGGCATGATAACGGTCGCCATTGACGGTTACATTTTCATCGGCATCATTTTTAAAGAAATATGGACCGATAATTCAATTGGCCCAGAAACCACACCAAGCCATCTAAAGACTAAAGTTTATGCATCTAAAGACTAATGTTTATCCTATTCATCCTCGGAGGAAAACATCACAGCGTGTCATTCGCCAGTTACCAGTCGAAATGCTCGAACGAGTTATCGAAAATTAGACTCAACGGATGGACCATCTGCGAAGTAGCAACAGCAAATATTTGATAGACATAATCTTCAAAAAATAAATAATTCAAAGAATGTTCTTTCAAATGATAATAAACATTCCCCATTAAATTTGAATTTTCTGTGTTTTTTTTAAGTAGGGAACCTCGAAATGGATCACCCATTAATTGAAAGTTTTTTTTTTAAGTTATAAGTATATTATGACGATATGTATTTTCATATTTATTTTCAAATGTTTCAGGGAGGCAAACAAAATTCTTAAAAAGAATTAGCGAGTGTATATTTTTTTATCACTTTATTTCACAATTTATTTATTTTTTAATTCTGTAACATTTTGTTTTGTTCTCTAAAAATCTCCTTTTTTTTAATTATCGTTTGTTCTTGTATTCTTTTAATATTTTCAGCTCATTTGTTTGTTTTGTTTAAAAATGAAAAAAAAAAAATTTTTTTTCTGCACAAAAAAAAAGAAGATTTTTAAATGTGAATTTCGGTAAAAATGTTCTGTTTGTAGCTTAAAATTGTAATATTTTTGAAGCTATTATAGTATGTTCTTCATTTTTTTTTTAATAAATGCATCAGCGCTGCTGTGCCTTTAGGCGCCCCTATACAGTATTTATTTACAATCATCATTCGAAACACAGAGAGTATAAAATTATGACTCCCCTTCATCGCCATGCCATCGCTATCACCTTCTTTACTAACCGGTCACATACATCTACTGAAAACACTGTACAGCAGTATAAATACAACACAACAAAACGAATGACAAATTAAGAGGGGACAAGAAACAAATAAAGAAAAAAAAACTTTTAAAAAATTACAAAAAGTGATCACCCACCCAACCATTATTTCTTCGCTCAAACGCCCACTCACTCATCACTGGTAAAACTCATATATCTATACTGCACAATCAAATAGTCAAATGGTAATGGTTTCGTATTGTTTTAAGGATTTACATTAAATGTTTAAAAACAAAAAAAAAAGACAATTTCTCTCATTTTGATTTAGTTTTTTCATTTTTTTCTGGTAAAATCTGTTTTGGGATCCTTTTGCTTGCCTTTTTGTATTTGTTGCTACTCAGTCTAGATGTTACACGCGTTATTGACAATATCGTATGAATACATTTGTGAAAAGCAACAGCAACAACAACAACAACAACAAATCATTTATCTTGTATTTCACTTCAACAGTTTTTAATTCATTGCGCATACGTATTATGTGCAATACTGGTATTGCATACCCTGTGTGGTCGAATAATTTATTTAAAGAGGATATTCTGTTATTTGATTGGTCACAATCCACTGAAATTGATTGCGTGCATGTAAAAGCAGTACAGCTGCAGTATACAATTGAAAAGTATCGTTTTCCAAGGTACTGTATAAATAAAAATATTGTGCAGGATAAAATCATTTGAGTATCTGTATGTGTGTTTTTAACATTTTTGCCATTATTTAACAGGACTTTGTGCGCTTACCGTCACTTATAGCGGAAGAAATATTTTAAAATTCTATTTTGATTTCTTTTAAAAGAATAAAAAGAAAATATATTTTCAAGCAAGTTGGAAAGTGGGAGCATTTCATATAAAAAAGTTTTCTATTTGTTTTCTAAATCAAAAGAAAAAAAAAACCAAACGAATTTTCCATCATGAATTGGTACATAAAATTCAAAAAAACAATAACACAAACAGTGGAGATTTTTCATGTTTTTTTTTTTTTAAATCCTTAATAAACAAAATAAACTTTTTAAATCCCCTCTGCGTTTCAATAATAGTAAAATTGGTATGAACATGCATACACTTATGTTCAAAATAATAAGTCTACTAAAATGTATTAGTTATTCGATTATATTTTACTTATTTTTAAAAATTCCATTTACTGTTCGTTTTCTTGTTCGTTTTGTGATAAAAATTATATTTTCTTCGTTAAAAGTATAAATAGATTTTCTATTTTGTAACAATTTTTTAATAAGTCTATATATGCGCTATAGGCAATGTTATTTTATTAAAAACACAAAAATAAAAATTGATTTAAAGGATGAATAGAATGCCAGAAGAGAGAGATTTTCTGGGATAAATGTAGGTATTCCAGATTTCTTTTTCAGACTGTATCCCACATTTTAAATTTTTTGTCCCCAAAAATTCCCAAAATTATCTGTTTGTATCCCAAAAATCCTTCTTATCACATGAAAATCTTTTATATTATCGGTTATTGTGCTTTCTATAATAGTTTCTTTAAAAAGTTTTAACATATCTGAGAATGACATGAATTTGTCACAACAAATTAATTTGTTTTTATAATATGGGCATTTCCTCAAAATGTTAAACCAGGATCAAAAAAAAAAAGGTTGATAATCATAGCGTTTTATTGCTTATAATTATAAAAAGAGTCTATATTTTTATAATATATTGGATTCTTATCATGTCTCAGGTGTTTTACTTGAGAAAATTGGGCTAGAAACTGAAATATTTAAAATTTCATTTTTAAACTACTTCTAAAGACATTTTTATATTTAATTATTTTACATGCAAAAACTGTATTATGTTTGCACTCTTTCTTCAAAATCTTTCTTCTACAAACAATTAAGAAGGGAAATGTGTAGGGAGAAAAAAAGAAAGTTCGATTTACTGTTAATTTTTTATTTGTTTCTTGTCTAGGTTTTAATCGTACGTTCGCGACCGAAAACATCATTTTATTGTTATTGCTTTGCATAAAACGTCAATAGGTGCAAAGACATGCCACATTTTAATTAATTTCGGTGTCAATAATTTGTAGATAAATAAAAAAAACCTTCTGGGTTACCATTAAATAGACTTTTTTTGTTTGCAAAGTTTCGTACGTTCGCGACCGTAAGTAAAATTTTTCTATAAGCAATGAGTTTATAATTGATAAGATGTCTCCAACTTAACTTTAAAAGTGAAATGATATACCGAATATTTCAGTATCAGAATGATGCATTGGGTTTTCTGTGATGAGGACCTAAAATAAGCACAATTTTAACGGCCTGTTGAATAAAAACAATAATATCATAAATATTGTTAAAATCTCATTATTTCGTTTTGAATAATGTTATTAATAAAACAAATATTAAAAAAAAACTGTATGTGCTTTACTGAAATCTATTTATCAGAAGGATTATGTTCTCGAGAAGTTTCCTAATTCTTTTATCAGTATCTGTAAACGAGTAGTGGCTTGCGCTAACTTAATTATATTACAAAAAAATATCATATGTATGGGTCACCTCTTCTTAATAAAAGGAAAAGATAATCTTTGTGAGTTAATTTTTGCAAAAAATTTTTTTTAGCTTGTTGAACATTAACTTTACTGTAATAACGCCGAATATCGCTCTTTTTTTGTATTTCTAGAAGGAGTTTTGTTTTGCCCTTTTAAAATTTAAATTTTCCACACAACTTTAATGTAAAAGTACAAGTACCTAAATACTAGTACAAATACTCCATAATTGATACTCATTACTTAATACTTTTCCAGCAATAGTTACCACACACTATAAATAGAGGATTAAGTTTTTGGCTAAGGAAATTTAACGATATTTATGGGATTAAGCATGTTGATAATAATAGAAAAAACATATGGAAATATCGTACGTTCGTGACCCGTACGTTCGCGACCGAAACTTAAGCCAATTAAACGAAAACCAATAAAGATATTTTATTGTGTAAATAATGGATAGAGACCTACATTGGTATGCTTTAAAAATTATTTAATCGCTTTTGAATATTACGTTGCATTTCGCAGAATTTTACATTTTACTACTGTCAGCTAAAGTTGACTTCTATATTGCGTACGTTCGTTACCACGTGGTTATAACTATTATTATGAAAACTTCAACTCGATGAAATCCATTTTTTGCACCCCATATAGAGCTACTAAAATGCTATTAAATGGCAAAAATAAAATACTAGGAAAGGTTTTTTTCTATATTCTTTGTACATCAAAAGCGTACGAACGTACGTTCGTTACCCCAGGAAATGCCCATATATAAGAAATAAGTAGTTGTTCTTGAAAGAGTGTATAGTAATTATATTACATTCTGCCGCCTTATAATGGGAAAGAAACTTTCGATGTAAGCGTTGCTTGTTGATACAGAAACAATATTCGAAATTAGCTCAGCAAGCACTTGAACCACCAGCATTTGAACCAAAGTAAAGTTAAATTTGTACTCACATCCTCATGAAATAATTCTTTTTAGTTCAAATATGACATTTTTCTCCACTCGTCATTATATCGATCAATTGAAGTATTTTAATAGTGGAACTAAACTTTGGCTGGTGCATTGTACTGCAGCATAACTATGGTGAAAATTGGATATATTAAAGCAATATTTCTGTACCTATATGCTCGACTAATATTCTTGCTTCTGCATTTAATTGTGCTGCCTTTTATACAAATTGATATTATCGACCATTTAAAAAGTATTTAAAATAATAATTGTACATGAAATTGTGATTCCCCTTCTACATAAGTAATCACAATAAAGGCTACCAACCATCGACTACAAGCTGTTAAAAATAAAATACATATAGGTATATATGTATGTATGTGCATATGGGAATAATTATTTTAGTAGCAACACTGTTAACGACTGCAGTTGTAGCCCGTATCCAAATTATGCCCAATTTTTAACCTCTTAAGGGGGATATGACTAACTAATCCTATTCATACATACATACATAACTGGCCTTTACAACCCTGTGTCCTATTTAGAACCCTTAATTTACATACATAATTAGTTTTTACCCCTTTTTGATGCGAACAAACATCTACATCTGTGATCGCTATTATCTGTAACTGAGCTCTGACATTACATTGACCCCTAAGAAAATCCATCAGAAATTTTGGGATTGGACATCTTTACTTTAGAATATCAGAATTGCGCTTAAAATTTGTACTGATCTAAGACCCACTTGACACATTTCTTCTAGTATTTCAACGTCCCAATCAGCAATTGGGTGTTAAACCAATCAGTAGACATGTACTCATTGTCCCAATTAAATACAGGCAAGTAAGTCTCTGTATCTTGTGTACTTTCCTGGCAAATTTCGTTTTATAAATGTATACATACATTCATATGAAATTCTTTCCAAAAATTGGAATACAAAAAAAAAATGGGGTTAATGCGTGGTACAGTGGTTCAGTGGTAGTGGTGGTTCAAATCCCACCAAAGATGAAAAATGAAAAAGTTAGTTTGCGGTTTTTTCAAAATTATAATTGTAAAAAAAGAGGTCCCTCCCCCCCTTTATGAAGTCCATCTACAAGGTAACCGCTCCCTGATATTCCACTCTATTTCGCCTAACCAATGTCAACACAAAACAATTGATCAGCAGAAAAGCTCCACCTATTGGAAGTAGCAAATAACAGCTATACCTACTTAGCGAAGGCACTTACCACATAATCAGCATGTAAAAATGATGTTGATCATTCACAGCAATTTGTCTAATTTTTTTCTGATATTTCGTCCAGTTTCGGAGAAAAATAGCCGAAAACCGACAGCACATTTTAAAAATTTTGGTCTCGAAAACCTAAAGTGGCATCATTAACTCGAAATATATAAAATGGTGGATAGAGCACATAAACTCCAGAACATTTATCAGATTTTTATATTCTTCACGTACCGAAAATCTCTCTTATAAACTTAAATAAGTCCCAAGAGATGCGAAAGTGTTGCCGAAACTCTTGATCACTGTATGAAGGAAGAACTTCCTGCAAATAATTTGGAATGCTGTCTCTTTTTTGGACTTTAAAACTTTGACAAACATTTAGGTATGTTTCCAAGTCAGAATCATGCTCGATATTGTTTAAAATGTGAAGTGTCCAAGAGCAACAATGGTTTTTAAAATACCTTCTTCTGACATTTTGTTAATATTACCAAAGTAGAAAAAAAAGCACTTGTATTTTTAAAATAAATATTAGTTTTTTTATTTATTATTTGTTCACCATATTATTTGTAGTCGCCGTGGTCTAGTGGTTAGTGTGTTGGCTTACTAAGACATGGGCCCTGGGTTCGACTCCAGGCTCCGACATCTTCAAAAAAAAAGAAATATGAAAAAAAATATTTCTTTCGGCGACTATCTCTCAGCAGTCTTCTGGCAAAAGCTCTGAGAGTAACTAATTGCCATGAACAAGCTTCTCAAGTCGACATTAAACTGTAGGTCCCGGTACTCATGGATAAAAATTGACACACACAACATGAGTGCTGCGAGAAGCTAGGCCGTAATCCTGACACAGGGTTTTAAGGGCCAGTTATGTATGTATATGTATGTATTTGTTCACCACAACTTTTTTAATTCTTCTTAATAATTTTATGAATATATTTTTACTTAAAAAAATGTATGTATAACTTTTGGTTTGTTATCGTTTACATTTCAAACAAGCTGATTATTTATGCAGCTGTTTCGTGCATAAAGAAGAAGAATGATACTCTTTCAAAATTTCTCTCATTCACCCAAATTTTATGTACGGGAACGCTTTTTGTTAAAATTGGGAAACCGCGGACACCTAATGTAAAGTAAAGAAACAAACCTATTTTATTCTTAAAAATTTTTATTTGTAGTTAAAGAGTTTCAGGCAAAAAACAACTGATTATTTTAACTGGATGGAAAATTTATCATTTTTTGTAAGTAGATTTTTTTGTAGTCGTCGTGGTCTAGTGGTTAGTGTGTTTGGCTTACTAAGACACGAGCCCTGGGTTCGACACCCAGCTCCGACATCTTAAAAAATGAAAAAAATATTTCTTTCGGCGACTACCTCTCAGCAGTCTTCTGGCAAAAGCTCTGAGAGTAATTAATTCCCGGTACTCATGGATAAAAATTTACACACACAACATGAGTGTTGCGAGAAGCTAGGCCGTAATCCTGACACAGGGTTGTAAAGGACAGTTATGTATGTATGTATGTAGATTTTTAATAAGTGCTTAAAATGTTAAAAAATAAATTCTTTTGTATAATAAGTAAAATAAGTATCTACTTATTCCTACTTGACTTAGAAGGTGATCCTCTCTCAATGACATTATAGGAAAAGAACAAGTTTCGAGCTTTAATATATTGATTGAAATAGCATCCAAGATAGTTCTTAAAATGACTCCTACGAACAAGAAATACAAATCTGACAATAGAATTTACAGGTCGCTCAAGAACCCTAAAGTTAGTTTTACCTGCCTCAGACACATCCTGTAAGCCATATGACACATGAGGGCGGCACCATTAAGTCTTCTCTTCTCATGAACGAGTCTGCTTTTACATCAATAGGCAAATATTTATATGCTTATGGAATTAATACTTCCTAATAACTAAACATGTCTTCTGGTTACAAACTCAAAAGGAGAATTATGAATGGAAACATTCAGAACGGGAGGTTGTGCACCAACGGGGGCGAATAATTTTGCTTTAGACTTAGAGGGATTTACAAAAAGGGAATTCTCATCTTCTCCGGAAGTAACTCTTTCAGCAAAGTCACAATCATTGCTGATTAAGAGAAAAATATCATCATCAAACAAAAAAGGTGTACTGTTAAATGATATCAATAACTTTCTTTGAAAATAAGTATGTGCTACAGAAAGGCTCTAAAGAGTTTATTTATTTTAGATTTGCCCATGCTTACTTTTTGGTCAGCTTGTATAAGACAATAGATCTAAATTTTCGGCCACATGTCATAGTTACCGCAACAATACATACATACATACATACATAACTGGCCTTTACAACCCTGTGTCAGGATTACGGCCTAGCTTCTCGCAGCACTCATGTTGTGTGTGTAAATTTCTATCCATGAGTACCGGGACCTACA
The DNA here is from genome assembly GCA_963576795.1 of Metopia argyrocephala. Classification (NCBI taxonomy): domain Eukaryota; kingdom Metazoa; phylum Arthropoda; class Insecta; order Diptera; family Sarcophagidae; genus Metopia; species Metopia argyrocephala. The sequence continues at coordinate 41,688,708 of OY756208.1, forward strand.
GTTTAAAGTCGACTCCGAACGACAGACTTGAGAAGCTCTTTCATGGCAATTAATTACTCTCAGAGCTTTTGCCAGAAGACTGCTGAGAGGTAGTCGCCGAAAGAAATATTTTTTTCATATTTCTTTTTTCAAGATGTCGGAGCCGAGATTTGAACCCGGCACTATCGTCTTAGTAAGCCAACACACTAACCACTAGACTATGCTGTCATATTCTATAACTCTCCTAAACTGTTGGGCGACGAATACAATTCTCGAATATGTATTGATATTTAAGAGCTTCATGCCTATCATCAGTAAGTAGCATTTTTAATACTTTATATTCTAAGGGCTATATTGTTTAAAAAACTCAAAATTTTAACATTTTAGCTTAAGAGAATTACGGAATTTTGTCTCTGATAGCATTATTATTTGTTCATTTATTTGGCGTAAAAATTAATCCAATTCTAAAAATGCCATTACATATAAAATAAAAAGCCACAAACCAAATATGTAAAACGTATGCATGTACATTATAAATAGATTAAATTATAATTAACAGTTAAATACTTAAAATTGTAAATATGTAACTATTTTTTATATGACCTACTTACGAGTACGAGTACTTTAACATAATACTTAAAGATATTTGAAGCAATCGTTCTGAAACTGTATATGCATAACTATTTTATTAAATTATAATATTTTACTTTTTGTTTTGTAGAAATAAAATAAGCATTATGCTAATTTAGACAGAATAGCATGTTTTTTTACATAATTCTCTTACTTTCACTGGACACACAATACAATAAAAAAAAAATAAAGCATAAATAACAAAACTAAAATAAAACATAAAACTAAAAAACAAAAACGTACACATACAGTATTTGAAAATATTCTATAAAATTATGTTTAACACTGAACTATACTACTATACTACTCCCGGTTTAGAAACTTTTCTTTTTAGTCATTCAGTTACAGATGTATGTAGATAAAGAGAAAACGACGTATAAGAATACTTTTTGTCTTCTTCAAAGTATAGAATATTTTGAAGAAAAATTTAAATTGCAAACATGTGGCTGACATTCATACATACTTACATTCTCTCAAACATACACATAAACACACACAAACGTAACTAACAAACGGAAAAAGTGTGTCAGACATTTTATATTAACATTCAATAGTATTTTACGCTTGTATTCCCAATTTATTATTTTAATAAGAAGAGAAATAGGGAGAGAGTGAGAGAGAGAGAGAGGGAGAAAAAAAAAAAGAAATTTAAAACTAAATATTGCACATATTAACATACAAACTTAAATGTATGCATATAAGAGGAGGCGGACGATTATACAACTTCCTACACTATATGCAACCCTGCACTTACAAATTTTGACATTTGCTTTTGAAAACTTTTTGTCTGTCTTTCTTAAAACACCAGACAGTTATCCATCATTTGTTTTTATGAAAGTATGAAAGAGAAGTACATGTACAAGTGTGTGTACTCGTATCTCGTATAAGAGTGGGTGTTTGTGTAATAAAATTCAATTCCTTTTGGGGTTTTCTCTCTATATAATACAACAACAACATTGGGGTAGTTGGTAGCGAAAAGCAAAAAAAAGACAAATTGTTGAAAAACAAAATAACAATTTGTTAATAAAATTAAGGGTGGTTAAAAAGAGATAACCAGCTATATATTCCAACAGGATTGGTTTTTTTTTTAAAGATACTGTTTATTGGTATTCTATTTCATTCTTTGAATATATTTTTACTCTTTTTTGCTTTGTGTTTTATGAACAGCATGTGAGTAGAATAATAATTTACCACCCCATTGCAGGCAATATTAGGGAGGGTACTGGTGATTTATTATATGAAAACTTAACCATGTGCAAATCCGGTTGTTACCACCATTTAGTGAAATAAAATAGAATTATCATCAACGTAGCTGTTACATCGCTGTAACTGCTAATAATTATGATCCTTAATTTCGTTTCGTTTTGTTGTGTTTTGGCCTCAACTTTGGCAGACTTCTGTTTTTATTTTTTCTTTTTTGGTTTTTTGTTTTTCATCATTCACAGTATTATTGTCAATTTAATATCGGCCGCCTATAAGAAATGTCAGTGCATTTTACTGTAAACGTGTAAATTCTTACGTTTGATGACGTCGTAAAATGGACTTTTTAGGAAATTGTATTTTATTGTACTGTTCGGCAACCTTAGCAGCATACACTGTTATGTTAACGTTTACGTGCAGAATTTTAAGTTTCTCATGTTACTGCGCTGCTTTTGCCATTACCATCGATGGTTTTGTCTTCGTCATGTTGTCACATTAATAGTCCACAACGAAGTTTTGGGCCACGTCCGAAGTTGGCATATGTCGAAGTTTTTTTTCTCAATTTATATATTGTTGTTATTGTTTTTGTTGTCGTGTTGTATTCCTTTGCCGCAGTCTATCATCATTAGTTGATGCTGGATCGAGTTAAATGAAAAACGCAAATTTCATTATTCGCCAAACAGTCGGTGTCATCGTATTTATAAACACACACATACCAGTTACATATACAAGAGAACAAAAAAACAAAAAAAAAAAAACAGAAAAACTTTTAAATATATACAAAGTATATATATTTTCTTTTATTATTGTTGTTAGTGTAATTCTTGTTATTAAAATTAACTCTTTCAACCTGTTTGTATGTGTGTGCGTGTATTACAAAACTTTTGGAAGCAACAAAACCATGATGGAAAAGAAAAAATAAAGAAAACTTTGTCTCGCTGTTTAAACGGAAATCAAATTTTCAATATTTGTAAACATTAGGAAGAAAATATTGCCCAGGACTACTTTACCAACAGCCACAAATATTACGGCAAAGTGATTATACCGTTAGTTGCTAATAACTTAATAACGGTAATACGTGTATTACGTTTTTAAATCAACACGAGACGCTTAAGCAATTCAATTTAAAAGTCATGTGCAGAAAATTTTCAAGAAAATATAATTAAATTATTAGAAACAAAAAAAAAATTGAAAATAAAATAAAAATACCAAAGAAAGCCAAAGTGAATTTTGCAATAATAAAAAAAATAATGATTACATTAGTTATGAAAGTGAAAATAAATATATAAAAATAAAAACCAATTTAAATAACTTTTCGCAATAATTTTTTGAATGCCGCATAAAAATAAAATAAAGGAAAAATTACTCAAATAATCACATGCGTATAGAAAGTATACGAGTGTATATAAAAATTTAAAAGTGTTACCTACTAAAGTTGTAATAGTTCTGTTTACACAAAGAAAATAAAAACCTTTTTTTTAAATATAGAAATACAGAAAAATTTTGAAAATCACAAAACAAAGCTTTACTAGCAGCTACAAATTAAAAAATTTTAATAAAATCAGCAACAACAAAAAATTCGAAGTGTTAATAAAATTTTAAGAATTATAGTATAAATAAAAAAGTTTTTAAATTTCCCCTGCATAAGAGAAGACCTTGAAAATTGATTCTTGTCTAAAAAAAATTTAAAAACACAATAGTTGCAAGTAATTTTCATTCAACAGTTTGAAAAGCCTACAATTTTACAAATATATAAGAGAATAAAAGCAAACCTTAAGTTAAAGCGTATATTTTTATAAGACTTTCATCTCTTATTTCTTTCCATTGGATTGTACAATTGATTTCTTCAAAACGTATATCGATTCGCGATTTTACGCCGGCCACAAATTGGATTTCAAACAACAAAATTGTGCCGGCGGCCCTGGTTCAGGTGGTGGAGTCGTCGGCAATACCAATAGCCATCAAACACATTTGTCATCAGCACCTCTGCATGGCTTAGCTACACATACGCACTCCCATCAGACGACCGCTGGTCATCATTCGCATCTAAATTCCCATCATACAAATTCATCTGCCGCTTTGCAACAGCATATTGCTGCTAGTCAACAACAGCAATCACAGCAACAACAACAGCAACAACAAGGTACACCAGGTCCATCACAATCGCAATTACATAGTGTTGGCGGTACAAACGGCAGCGCCAGCGGCGGTAGTGGTCTTAGTTCAACACCCAACGGTAGCACGGTAAATACAGCCGGCGGTTCTATAGGTGGTTCATCACCTACGACTGTACATCATACAAGCGATACACATCCGTCTTCAGCAGTAGCTGTTCCTACCTCCCTTAGTGCCCCTTCGCTGCCGCATATTGCACCACCTAGCTTGGGCCTTAGTCCACAATCATCGGCCGATTCGCAACAATTTAATATATTTCCTGCCATCTTTAGCCGGCAATTGAATTTCTCAGCGGCCGGTGGCTGTGGTCAAAGTAAACTAAGCATGGACGAGTTAAGACCTAATTTAGTGGGTGGACTATTAGGCCTCCAACAGGGCCTATTGGAAGATCATGCTGCTAATATGCAACATGGTGGTGTACCTCAAGATACTAAATTTATGTCATTTCAAGATAATCGTCTGATGGGTATAAGTTCCTCCCATGAAAATCGCCTTTTGGGACTTGCCTCATCGGTGCAAGATAGTCGTTCACCCGCCATACACTCCTCCTCCGGCATCGATAAGAATTCTCTTAACCATCAGCGTAAATGCAGTAGTACACCAGAGGATTTTAGTTCATTATATTCGGGATTACCAACACCTGGTATGGATACTTCGTCGCATCATCATACACCCGCTCATACACCACCAACAAGGCTATCTGATCACACGATATCCGGTAATTATTCTACATTTACCCTTTTCCATACAATAATTAATATTTTGGCACATTTTGTCACGTTCCAAACAAAATGACCATTCCATTCAATACATTTCACAATGTATGGCCATTGTTTTCTTTCGCTCATGTTATTTCTGTGTGGAGAGTTAATCCTCCTAAAGGATAATTATGCTACTTTTTTATTTTCATTCAATCGTTTAATTGTTCTAAAGTGCACACGCGTGCAGGGATTATTGTCATGTTTATGTGACTCAAAGTATTTATGGTTCTTTAACTCTATTCACAATTATTCTGCTTTTTGAATACTTTTGTCAGCAATTGATGAAATTCGAAACTTTATTGTTGAAAAAGGTGTTAATAAACATCAATTGTTTAAAATGTTTCTTTTTTCTTAAAGTCTTGAATGAAGTATTAAAGGATTTCCTTTACTCAGCTGTCACTGTATCAAATGTTCATGTTTATTATTAATTATCGACTGTTATGCGTTAAAATTAATAAAAATTGAAGACCTTTATAAGGAGTGTGTAATTAAATTGTTTTACTTACTTTGCTATCGTCAAAATTATTTCATATTCCTTTACAGTCCTTACTTGGGTTATTGAAAAAATGTTATCGGTTTATTTTGAAATTTCAAATTTGATCGATTATCACTGTACCAAATAAAAATATATTTTTGGAAAATTAAAATACAATTACTACAGTGCATTGTGCTGGTCGAAAGAAAGAGTATATGGCAAGCGGAACTAGGGCTTGTGGATATTTAATATAAATTTATTATTACCATAATCGTCAGAGAAAACATTCGAGAGAAGATTCGCGTTATAATCGATGCACTGTAGGTTCCGTTGGATCACAAAATGATGTGATCTTTTTTTTCTAAAACCAACACTCAAGGGAATAAACCTTTACTCATGCCGTGCAGTGTATTGAAATGGAATTGGATTGATAGATGTTTTGTTTTCATTCTATAAATGCCTTATGTCACTGAGACAAGTTGCAATCAGTTGATCACTCAAAGACCAGCGTTATACCATCACCCTAAGTTGGTAGATTACGATCCTTGCTAGTTCTGTCATCTATTACTTCCTAGTAGGTGGCGTTTTCATTCGTTTGATGCCAAAAGTGTATAGGGTGGAATGCCAGGTGGGGCAGTCTTCTTACGAATGGACTTCTTTCTTATGATTAAAACCTCGGGTTACCGCAAAATGTCTGTTCTTTACTTTCACCTTTGCTAGGATTTGAACCTGGGTTGCTTTGTGTTGTAAGCGAGCGCCCTAATCACTACACTATGCCACCCCTATCTATCTATGAGTTCCTATTATTAGGAACTAATTGCCTTCTGTTGTAGAACCGATAAATCATTGCAATATAAGTATGCCAAATAGTGTCTATTCTAGGGACCGCAAATAACAGTTATTGCTTAAAAATTAAACTAAAAAAATCATCATGTTAGAGTCGACAGACATACATATATGATATTATATACCAAATTAATCATCTTGGAGAGCTCTCACAGCATCTGTGGTGACCTTGCAAAAATTATCATTAATCGGATTTTAACTGTTACTTTTTGACGGAAAAATAAAAGGTTAGATGAAACCTTTAAAAAGAGAGTTTTAATTTTCGTCATAAAATAAAACTCCTTTTGTGAGTTTTATTTTTCCGTAAAAAAATTAAACTCTCCCATTGCCTGTGGTATCTTTATTTTATTGTTTTTACTTATAACTAATTACCAAAAATCTCAAGTTGAACGAGTTTTAAGGTGCCTTAATATTAATAAAAATCAAATTTACACAATTACAACCGATAATGGCCGGAACTCTCTAAAAATGTTACAAATATTTGAAAAGGAGGATTAAAGCGGATTCGATGACTACGTCTCCTACGACGTTTTGCATGGAACGAAATATGACAGAAATGATATTTGTAATAATTTAAAGAGGATAATGTGTAAAATCAGGATTAGGTGTAAAAATAATCTTTTATAAAAACCAGTTTTATTTAATGACAGAAAAAATAAAACTCCTAAATATAGTTTTATTTTTTACGCCTAAAGCCTGGTATTGAGTTCAATTTTGTGAAAAAAGTTTAGCTACATTTATTTTTCCATTCGAAAAATTTGACATGCAACATATATCCCTAAAAGCATGCATCACCTTTATACACAACAAATAACACAATTCAACAAAATAATATTTTTTTGTTGCTTTTGACAAGAACTAATTAAGCTTTCGTTTAGGGCTCAGAATCTACATGTATTTTAGTTTTTCAGTTTTTCTTTTTAAGACCTGCACTTTTTATGCAATCTTTAACAGTCCAACTGCTGTGCAGTGAGTTGAAATTATAATGATATATCATGCATTTTATATACAGAAATTGCAAAAGACCACCTATAATAATTCGAATATCCAATATAACTCTAAATAACCTAACACCAAAGCTATGTCAACAGTAAACACTCTATTATAAATTCCTGCTCATTATAATAAAAAAAAATTATTGTAGGCTGTTGTAAATTTATTTTATTTCGTTCGAAAGAAATGTTGACTATGTTGTTCCGTACATGAATCAAAATGTTGACAGAAACTTGTTGCAGTTAGAAAAAATGTTGATATGTAGATTTCACATGTTTTTCGCAGCAAAAACAGAGTACTACTATTGAAACATTTTTTTACAAACACTTCGAACGAAACATTTTTATATGCAATTTGACAGCTTTTCGTACGAAATGTTGAACTCAATACCAGGCTTTAAACAAAAAGCCAAGAAAACTATAAATTTAAACATACACAGAAAAAATTATTGCAGGAATATTTTCAAACAAACGCTTGTTCAATTTTTATTTCGTTTTCAAATAAAGTTTTGTTTGATTCTATTAATAATTTTGTTTGAATGTATTTTAAAAGTATCAATGTTGATAAAACATGATATAATAAAAACGCGGCTTTTAATTTAACATTATTCTGCTTTCTTTATGTACAAAATTTCCGCACATTTACATTGTTAAAGCTTTTATAATTCTTTTAAAATAGTAAGCAACACTTATTTATGCTCACACATTTAATAAAAAAAAAATAAATAAAATAAAATAGAACAGAGAAATAGAATTTGAATTTTTTGAAAAACAGAAATGTATTGCTTTGTAAATACTTTTGTTTGGTTTTTATATACTAAATGGGATATGATTCGCAGTTAACTATTTTATTTATTTTAACATAAGTAAAATTTATAGTTTTGAAAAAATTTATAGTTTGGGAAAAAGTCTCCTGACGAGTCTCTTAAGCAGAGACGAAATGGCCATAGAGACATGCTTATCCCCAAAAGCATACATTTCATATTACATTAAAATAAATTATATAATAACAATATTAATAATACTATTAATAATAATAAAATATAAAAATAATTTACCACAAAAAATTTAAATTTGTAAAAAAATTATTTGAATTTTCTTTTAAATTTCTGAACATTATTTTGTTGTCTCGAATAATTATTTGTTCAATTTTGCATTCATTTTTAAACATTTTATTTTTTTAATTGGCAACTTTTTTCTCTAAAAACAAATTTTTTTTTCAAACCATATATTAATTGGTTTGACAAAATTTTTGTTTGCTTAGAACCGTAATATTCAATAAAACTTTTATCTACTTCTATTAAATTTTTTGTTTGATTCTTTTTTGTGACTCCAATAAAAATATTTATTGAATATCGCAACATTTTTATTGAAAATATCGCAATTTTTTTTCAAACAAAAAATTACAAATTTGTTGTTCAAATTCACAAATTTCTTTGTAGGACCGAAATTAAACAAAAAATTTATTAACTCAGTGAATTTCGTGTCTGAATTAAAAAAATAATTTTTTCTGTGTAGTATGACACTTTTTCGAACAATAACGAGTGGCTTGTTTTCGTTCGCAAAGTTTTGAAGTTTTACGTTCGAAATTATGAGACAGACTGTAAAAGTGTAAAGACAAAAAAAATTGTCATACAAAAATTGTTGTAAAATCATCTCATTTTATATTTGGTTGTGTTCTGCAAAACAAATTAGAATGAAATTAAAATCAACAATTTTCAAAGACAAATAATAGTTAATTGTTCAAAAACAAAAAATATTTTTCGCCATATAGGCAAATACATTTAATATACATACGGTGACCATCCGTTCTGTATTATACAGAACAGTTCTGTATTTGAAACCCATGTTCTGTATAAATTATTCTTTAGGGAAAAACATAAAAATGTTCTGTATTTCATTTAATGTTCAGTATTTGTTCTGTATTTTCATGCCTCAGAGTAGTATTTGTAGTTTTGATTAACACCTTTGGGTTAAGAGAAGTCTCTTAAGCAGAGACATTCTTCTTCTCATAAGCAGTACATTTCATATATGTACATATGTATGTACATTTTAGAGAAAGAAACATACATTTTAAAAATATTTTGGCGTTTGTCAAGCTCAGTTTGTGTTTAGCTGATTTAAATGCTCCAACAGAAATATATGGACCAATGAAAAAACTCAAAAGAAAATGGAAACCATCGAAGCCATTTTGGTCACTAAATTAAACTATAATATGAATTGCATAGAGTTTAAAAAAATATTTTAAAAATTATGTACATACATAGTATGTATGCAAGCTATGTACTTATTTATTGATCTCACGAAACTTTAGTTATTTTTGAATTTTTGGTTAACCCTTTTGTTAGGTCTAGAAAAACTTACGAATCTTAGGTATAGGACCATTTAGGTCCATATATATGTGCTGCACCCAGTTTAACTTTGAAGTATTTTAATAAGTTACCTTTATTTCTGGGGTTCCTCTTTGTAAATTTACATATCATTTGCGGGAGTTAACTTCAGTGTCTGATTTGTTGGCTTTGCTAAAACAATGGAAAATGGAAATTGATATGAGATGTAAAACTTTGATAATTTCCTTTTCAAGAGGTGTTGATACCGTCGATCAAATGATTGGATACTACAGTGTCAAACGGAAAACAAATCGATGGCCAAATATTGTGTTTTCCAATATGATTGACATCTTGTTTTCTGAAATTGATGGTTCCTGGGCGCCAATGGACAAAAATCGTAAGAGGGCAGAATTTTTGCGGCAGTTAGCTTTATCTTTAACTCAAGACTACATGACAAAAAGATCTAAGCTCCCTACAAATAAATTTTTAACTGAACTTTTTACCGAAATAAGAACATTAGCTTTTGATTGTACAGTATCTACAAGCGGTTTACCAAAATTACAACAACTATAAACCGTGAAATCTGCAGCTGTTGTAAAATTAACCCTTTCAGACCCACCACAAAAATATACATTTTCACGAAAGTAAAGATTTAAAATTTTGTTTTTATAGACGTTTAAAATTTGATTTTTAAAATGTTGGCACAATCATGAATTTTTGAAAAAGGACCTGATACGTTTGTGTATTTTGGCTATTTACATGTAAAATAATTATTATTTTTCGAAAAAGACCAACCAAGACCAATGCACAATTGTGTATGCTGGATCCGAAAGGGACCAGTAAATTGCAACGGAAGATCATTTGCTCATCATATAGTGAGAAGATTTAATAAAAAAAAAAAAACAATAACGGACCATACCCCAATACCAAACGTTTTATGTTGGTATGTTGCACCATTTCTTAGTCAAGGCAAAAACAAAACAAAAATTGACCAAAATGGTCCAAACCTAACAGCAGGATTAATTTAATTTATTTTGTTTTTTTTTTAATTTTGTATACAAATAAATACAATAAATACATGCCTATGTAGGTTGCTTGTTTGCATTTTATAGTTGTTATTGGTCAAATATTTCCTTGTTCTGTATTTTGGTTTAAAAAATATGGTCACCGTAAATATACATAATATATGAAATGTATTGCTTTTGGGAAAAAGTCTCCTGACGAGTCTCTTAAGCAGAGACGAAATGGCCATAGAGACATGCTTAAACCCAAAGCAATACATTTCATATATTATGTATGTTAATTGTTCAATTTATTTTCTACTTTCACCTACTCATGCTGTGCATTGTTTTGGAATTTTGAATATCTATAGATAGATTGGTTTTTTGTTATTTATATAAATAGATATATATTATACGCTTTTTGTTCGTAAGACAAGTTGCTGTCAATTCGACCACTCGAAGGACAGTGTTATACTTTCACCCTTGAATGGATCAACAGCCCTGAAATTTCACTCTATCCAACTTTGGCATTGGCACCAAAATGAATAATCAGCAGAAAGCGCCACCATTGGGAAGTAGAAGATGAGAACTACCTACTTAAGCAAAGATTCTCACCACTTCACAACACACAGTCAACATCGACGCGTCGTTTCTATCCAAAGACAAATGGGACAATTGCTGTTGATCATTCGAAGGTGAAAGTATAACACTGGCCCTTGAAGTCATCAACTGACAGCAAGTTGTATTATCGCCATATTATGTAACGTAAATTGCACTTAATAGAATAAGATTATTCAATCTATCTTCGACTTCGATTCCAATACAATGCACAGCATAAGTAGGGGCTTATTACCCTGAGTATTGGACTTAGTAAAAAAAATGTGGTTCAAAATTCTTTGACAAGAGTGGTCCTTTTTTAAATATTTCCCACTTTTTCTAACCCTTCTTAAAATTTACCCTTTTGTAAAATTTTACTCACTTTTTGACTTAAGACTAAGCGTCACAGATGACTGTTATTTAAATCCGTTGCTAGCGGAATACCAGTGCAATTATACGTATTACAAAATTTTTTTCAGAGCACAATTTGAACAAAAATCTGTATCCAAGCTGTTTTTTTAATGAAATCTTTTTTATTATAATCTGGCAAATACTTTCTAAGTATTTATTTTTTAATGTGATTTCCGGAAAATGTTTTCCGCGGCTATGAATTACATTCGATTAATCCCATTTTTGACTAATGCTTCCAAAAGATCTGACTGTATGGTTAAAATGATAACTTGAATATTGGCTTTCAATGCTTCAAGAGTGGCTGTTTGCAAACCGCACCAAACATTAAATTTAATTGGAAGTAACGGGTTGAAGATTGACTTCGCTTTATGTACACAAATTTACGTAGTTATCTAACCAGAAATCAACTTTATCGCTAAAAAAAAAAATGCTAATCAGTAAAAATTAGGTATAAACGATTGTCATTTGACTTTAATTTTTCCACGTGCTTTATTTTTTTAACACATAAGCCACGATGATATGAAATTGTTTATATAGTCGAAGGACAAGGGCCAAAAAGTTGAGAAAAAAGACAACTCGATATTTGGACATCTTCTTCAAGACGTCTTCGCGGTGCAGCAGCAATATTCTCTGCAGTACGCACATTTCTTTGCCTTGCAAATAGTTTTCAATTAAGAAGGGTGTAATTAGTGCAAAAACGTTAATAACTTCATAAATTGATTGCTCACTACTCCTGTTAATTTAGAGAAGTTTACATCACCTCTGATATTGCTCAGGGTAGTCATCTTGAGTCAATTTTGTTCTTATTATTTGTAAGTGAGCTTCCCTCATGTATATATTCAGGACTCTAATATAATTATATACGCTGATGTTACAAAGCTATATATGACTTGTTATAATACGACAACGCATTTATAGCTCTAGACGGACTTAAAAATAATATATTTGTGGTGTTAGCTAAACTTGATGGATCTCATTACTGGTAAATGCAAGCGTATGACATTTTCTAGCTCAGTGCTGTAAATGATTATACTTATGTTATGAGAAATTCAATTTTGCAAAAGGTGGATTCCGAATTTATTGGATAGAAAGGGAGAATGAAAGATGTTGTTTTACTTTCGACTGCATACTTCTACACGTAAAGCAGTTTAACTGCGGCGCTTGAAGACCTATATGGCCAGCCATGATTTGATTTGCGTCAATAAATAAACTAATGAACACGTAATCTTAACCTATTTATTATCCTTATAATTACCTACTCTATCGCAGTGGTCTAATACGTAATTTGTTGGCTTACTAGACGAGAGCTTCGGGTTCAAACCCCAGCTCTGACATCTTGATATAAAGAAATATATAAAAAAAATATTTCTTTCAGCGACTACCTCTCAACAGTCTTTTGGTAAAAGTGATTGCCATGAACAAGCTCACAAGTCCGTCCTTCGAATTCGACGTTAAACTGTAGGTCCCAATTATGTTTGTATGCTTGTTAACACGAACCACTGTGTAAACAGAAAAAAAAATCACAAAAACTCAATCAGCAAAATGAGTTGTTAACCAGAATGATTGAAAAAAGATGGTATCGTTACATTTTTTTCTTTTTCTCAAAGGAAACTTTGACAAAAAGATAAAATAAATTATTACGGTACAATACGGTACATTCTCAATTAAATGGCTTGAATAAAATTTTTGTTGAATTCTTTGGTTTAGGTTAGTTGCGCATATTTGTACAAAAATAACATAATAAAATTTGTGAGTGACGTGGTGCAGTGGTTAGAGCGCTTGCGTACAACACACAACATCGCAGGTTCAAATCCCAAAAATGGTATCGTTACATTCTTTTTTTCTTTTCTTAAAGAAACCTACAAATTTTGTATTTGTATTTACAAAAACCATTGTTAGCCCAAATTGAATAATATTTTAATTGTATATACAAAAAAATTTATTGTATTTACAATTTAGTTTTTTCTGTGTATGCTTGTGCCTACATCGTAATGGGGGCGAATTTACATATATTTTTAGTTTCAAATATTCTTTTTGAGACCCTTTTTTTGTAAAAGAACTCTTCCTTTAGGTAGCCATGACTGAATTGTGAAAAGTGAAACTGTGTGACTGAAAAGTGTCCAACTAAAATTGTATATGCATATGTATAAACTTTTTTGTATTTTCGTTTATTTTTTTACTTTTTGGTTTATAATTTATGTGTTAAAAATTTCTTGGCATTTAACCATTTAACAGTTTGAATAAACAATTTGCATAAAATCAAGGTTACACAAAATGTTTACAATAAAAACAACAACAGGAGCAGATATAATAGTAATAAAAACCCTATAAATATTTGAGGCTAAATATACCTGAATGTTGTAATAATAAAACATTACCACGATTAATGAAAAACATTTGCATAAATTATCCCAAATTGCATTGAATATTCATGTAAAATATTCATATTGTCCTTTTGTCTGTCTGTATGCTTGCTTTGTTTGTTAGGCTTCTGTCAGTTTTTCTACCTACCCTAACGGTTTAAATCACCTGCCGCCATATACTAGTTAGCTAAATACCTAACTGAATTTTGTTCTCCGTATTATTTATTTAAAAAGCCAACAAATCTCTTGCGCTGCGCAGGACTAAGGATATCGTAATCATATAACACACACACACACAAACAAGGGGTATCCAAACAATTTGTCTTAGAGGAGCAGACACTAAAAGAGCTAGAAAATGTTTAAACGTACGAAAGTTAATTTTAACAAAATGGCTGCGTACTAGGCATTAAATACTCGTAATAAAATTGTTCCCAAAATAAGTAAAAGAAAAAAAAAAGGTAACAAATGCGGCCATCAAAACTCATCTTGTGGCCGCAGTGTGGTTGGCATTTTGTTTAACTAATTATTCAATATTTTTTAATAAATTCATATTTCTACCACTTCCTATGACCTTTAGAGGGTCACTCAGTTAGTGAGTGAAAAGCGTTAAAATGCAAAATGAATAATAATAAGTTTTTATAATTTCTACACACAAATTGAAATAAGTTTGCAACTTAAATACTTCTTAAAATAATTTCACTTTTTTCTCTTTGAATTTAAGGACAGAATTATTAAAAATATTTAAATATTTGTGGAAACTTATTAAATAAAAATTTTTAAATTCAATTTTTAATATCTTTTAATGAAATTAAAATATAATTTTTAAATTTCCTTGCATGTTATTTTTATACTTCAACAATTCACCATAAAGCGGAAGGAGCTTTTAAGAAACTGAAACCTGAACCTAATTCGGGTCTTTCAACTGTTTCTGCCGGTGTTACATCACCCGGAAGTGGTTTATCATCATTAAGTCAACATGCCGGCCATACTCCAACCACAGCTTCATGTCCGACACCAGCGAGAAGAAGACATCGAACAACTTTTACACAGGTCAGTAACATTTGTACATTTACAAAAATATTTAAATATTTAAATACACTCACCCTCACTTATAATACACACAACTAACTTTAGAAATAATATTTCTAAGATGACAAATATCTACATACATAGATATGTACGTAAAAGAACAAGACGATGATGCATCAACGTGCATGTTTATAATTAGTTGAACTGAATTAAAACTAACACTGTTTAGTTGTACTTGTATCGAGTTCCATAAAAATTACATTTTGGAAAATTTCTAAAAAATATTAAGCGAGAAATTTTCTTTATTATACGATTGTTATAGCTATATAAAATATGAGAATACATATCGTTAGCTCAAAATACGAATGTCGTATACATATATAATTAGCATAAGTTAATATTTCATCAAATGGTTTTGAATGTTTAACATTAAGTGTATTCACAGAGGCCTTATGGATTCTTTTCATTTTTGAAATGAATAAAATTTAAGCACAGTATTCCACGGATAATTGCCTCGACAAAAATTTCAAAAATTTTGGGTAATTATGCGTGGAAGTTATTTAAACGAATACGATTAATTGCCTCTTTGAAACGAATTAAACGCTTAATTGCCTATATAGACTGCCGCCAATACATGTGGAAAGCATATAACTTTATACTTATACATAAACTTGGTAGACTTTAATTGCAAGGTTGTATCAAAAAAATAGTTTGAAAGTAAATTTAACGGACATTTTATGCCTATATAAACATAGAAAATAATTATTATGGTTAAATAAACGAGGGAATTTTAAGTAAAATGTCTCTTTGGGGAAAACATATTTGAGGTAATTAAGTGAATAACGCAGTTAAGCGAAATTTATTAACCATGGTTTTTTATTAGAAAATGTTAAGAAAAAATATGGGGACTTAGAAATTGAGCTAAATAAGCGTGAAAGGTAATTAAGCTTGGGGCAATTATCCGCGGAATACTGTGTATATTTTATATTTGTAATACATACTGTGTTCAAACATGTGTCAAGTTTTAATGAATAACTGTTAAATAAGGATGAAATTGTAATAAATATTGAGTAAAATGAAAGTAAAACATTGTTATAAATGTGTTTAGTAAATACATTACAATTAAGCCAATACATTTTGTTGACATTTGATTTTTTAATAAAAATAAATTTTTAAAATAAAAAATTTTAAATAAAAGAAATTTTCAAATTTTTATTAAAAAATATTAGGGGGATTCAAATTGTCGTTTTAAATTCATATATCATAAAACAATAAACCGAAAAAATATGATTACTGTGAACAACCCGTCATAGTTTAGTATATTATTTTCCATTTTATTTTTTTTTTATTTTTTTTTATTATTTTTTATTTTTCAATTTATGACAAAATGATAAACATAGGTTGAAAAGTCTTATTGTTTTATAACTTTTTTATTCAAAGACCAACAACAAATTTTATAAACTATTTTAAAATCTTATGTTATTATGACAATATGACTTGATAGGACAAAATGATTTGATACCCCAATTATAATTACTCTGTACTTTAAATATGTACATAAATGGGTAAAAAAAACAAAGAAAAGAAGAATAGGCTGGAGTAATGCCTTCTGGTTTCCAGCTGTCAAAGGAGTATTGAGTGAGCTGAATTTCATATGCCTAAACATATAAAATAAACTTGTCAATTAATCGAATATTGACTCAATAAAAGCGCATTTCTCAACATTGTAGTATAAACCTGTGCCTAATTTACTGTAATTATAAGTACAAAGGCATTATTAACCTTTTTGCCTTATTAACCTTTTCGCATGACGACAAAAATAAAAAAATAAAAAAATCTTAATGAAAAAAAGGGAAATTTATACAAGAAAAAATTAAAAAAAAAAAATAATAATAATTCTTTCATAAAATAGATATACATTTGTGAGTGAGTATCTTTGAATAATTCTGCGAAAAAATTCCAATCACACTCTGTGTAAAAATAGCACATAACGCAATTTTGATTTGGAATTTTTAAATCTTTTAAGTACTGTTTAAGAACACTATGGACACAGCTTCTCACAGCACCCATATTGTGTTCGTCAATTTACATTTTAACGTCGAATCCGAATGGCTGACTTGAGAAGCTTGCTCATGGCGATCAGTTACTCTCAGAGCCGTTGAAAAAGATTGCTCAGAGGTGGTCGCCGAAAGAAAAACTGTTTCATATTTCTTTCTTTCAAGATGTCAGAGTTATGGTTAGAACCCGGAGCTCTAGTTTAACTATCGCAGTGTTATATATGAAAAGGCCTTCTGACACCCTTCTCTAAGATCTAATTTTCTTTCTATCCTGATTTCCAAAAAAGGTCTTTTAGCATATAATCTCCTTTTTATAGAGGTGGTAATAAATTGTTTTTCTTTCTCCCAATATGTTTTATTTTAATTAAGAGTGTTTTTATAATTTTATATTGTGAAAAAATGTTCTTCATTCAATTTATTAATAAAACATTTTTTTGGCAGTTTGTACTCGTTTTTATAATTATTTCCCAGTTGGCACAATAGTCGTACATGACATTGTCGAAAAGGATGGCTTTAAGACATGTGACTAACGGTTGTCAACAGCATCGCAGAAGTGTTCGTACAAGATATTAAGTGGTCTATTTTCTTGAAATTGTCAACGATAAGCAGAAAAATTACGACATGCTTGCATAGTTCATACAATGTGCGGTTGACGACAACGTCAGTGACATTGTCGCTCAGCCAGTCGTCTATTATTTTTACGACATTTGTTTGAAAATGTCGTTGACAAAATGTTCTGGCTGTCGTGAATGCGTCGTTTAAGATAGTCTAATGTCGTGCAACCATCCTCGAGGATGTTTTTAAGACAGAGCCGACTAGAATATTATTATTCATGTTTACTTTCTATTAAAATTATAAAAAAAATTATTTGTTTCAAATATGTTTCTTAGCAAACTCTTCAGGACAAATATTGTTTTACGAACTAAGAAAAAAAAAAAAATTAGGAAGTAATTTGCTGTGAACCCGTTACTAGGCTTTTAAATATGCTTTCCTTAGAAGTGCTTTTAATAAGCCAAGTTTGTGAGGGCTATTTACAGACCTTATATTTATAAAAAACCTTGCACAATACCTTTATTAGAATGCCGTTCCTATAAAACCTTTTATCTGGCCTGGACATAAAAGCGAGAGTTCAAGGCTTTGACTACAATGACAGCCTGTGTAACAGGGAAACAAATCGGGAATGAGACATACAGAGCTTGTGTTTGCTAGAGAAGGTATATTTTAAACTACTCTTTAGTGCTGAAGTAAAATTAAAATTACATAATTTTCAATTTCTATCTTTTAATAACAATCAATTGTATGTATTTGTGTTAAAAAGTGTTTAAAATTAATTTCAATAATGCTAATACGCACATACGAGTATTATAACTTTATAATTATTTAAAATAGTATATGAATACACGAGTACATTTAATTTATTTGTATTTTATTTTACTGTCTTCATATCTTTTTTTATTAACAATAACATTTGGAAACATTTCAGGAACAATTAGCAGAATTGGAAGCAGCTTTTGCCAAATCTCATTATCCTGATATTTACTGTAGAGAAGAATTAGCGCGAACGACAAAACTAAATGAAGCTCGAATACAAGTAAGTCACATACATTTTGTTTCTTTTTTTTTTGTTATTTAGTTTTTAGTTTTAGAAAAAAATAAACACACACACACACAAAATATTTACCAACAAATAATACGCGAAATAACAGTGATAATTTGTTAACGATTAAAGAACGATTATTACGATTCACTGACTTCACGCCTGGGTGTCGCTGTAAAGTGCATATGTCAACAACAACGTACATTATAAAAATTGGGCCAGTTTTTCTCTTTGAACGTAATCTATGAGGATGTGTTTTAGAAATTTCATTGCGTACATACATACTCGTATATCCCACTTAAGGGATGATTTTCCACCATCTAATCCCAGTTGGCTTTTTATTTCGCTCGCCTTTAGTTTAAATGAAAGAAAGATGTGCTTTTAGTTTTGTTCAATAAATTCATTCATGTATTTTCCCAAAAGTAAAACTCCCGCAGCAGTAATTAATTTATAGTTTTATCGCAAAAATTCAAACAGACTTTAAGTTGCTGCAGTGAAAACAAAAGCGAATAAAAACAGCAAACATTCTCTTGACTCCCGGATTGTCAGATTAAAATCACAAATACTTTTAATTCCTTTCTCTTCTATGTTGTAAACAGTTTTGTTGTTGAGTATTAAATTGTAGTTGTGACCCTCGTTGATTTGTATCAAGTAATAGATGAAAGGCTTTGTTGCCTCGTTGTTAGTGTATGGTTGGCTTTTGTGGTGTTCAATTACAGTGACATTTGTGAATGGGTGGATATGACTGAAGGGAGTGAATTTGAGTGGAATTCTTTGCTTTTTGGTAACTTGTTTCATTGATTTTAAGACTTATTTTCTGTTTTCAAAACAGATGTACTAATAAATGTTTGACGATGAAAAATAAGAAGAAAAAATCAGCTAATTATACCCTACAACACTTCAGCTAGTTGCTGTATAAGTATTTATAGTGTGTGTGTATGCTAATGTTGGTAACATCTTACTAAACAATTTTATACATTAATTTTTTAATATCAGTCTTTT
This sequence comes from Metopia argyrocephala, assembly GCA_963576795.1. Classification (NCBI taxonomy): domain Eukaryota; kingdom Metazoa; phylum Arthropoda; class Insecta; order Diptera; family Sarcophagidae; genus Metopia; species Metopia argyrocephala. The sequence goes on from OY756208.1 coordinate 41,708,153, forward strand.
AAAGCATGCTCGGATTCCTGTTGTTGAGAAAATTAAATGACCCCGAAGGGCTCTGTTGCCAAAATGGTAGTTTTTGCGCGAAATCTAGAAGTTTTTTTTTGCTAGAAGTTGTAAGTCTGTAAGAAAAAACCGGTTTTCGATAAGCTAAGTGAGATTATTTTAAGTTCAGTTTGTGTTTATTATATTGGGTTCGCAGAAAAGGTTAAAAATCTGTGAATTTTTCGGAAATATGGAGGCTGATAGAAGTGAGTTTTGCCGAGTTCAGCAAAGTTTCCTTTATTTTTTAAAAATATCAACACTCCAGTAACTACTGGTGAGAAAAACGTCCTGCTCCTTTATAGATTAAACTGATGGCCAATTTTAACATTAAAAAATAATAATGACAACACGGATCCATTTCAAGGTGATCCATTTCGAGGTTCCCTACTTTTTTAAAGAAAAAACACAGAAAATTCAAATTTAATGGGGAATGTTTATTATCATTTGAAAAAACATTCTTTGGCATTTATTTTTTGAAGATTATGTCTACCAAATGTTGGCCGTTGCTACATCACAGGTCGTCCATCCGTTTAGTCCAATTTTCGATGACTCGTTCGAGCATTTCGACTGGTAACTGGCGAATGACACACGTGATGTTTTTCTCCAAGGCCTGAAGGGTTTGCCTGCTTAAACTTAAGACTTTACTTATTCAAACCGGAAAAAGTCTAACGGTGTGATATCACACGATCTCGACGGCCAATCGACCGGCCCAATTGCTCTTCAAACTGCTAATCAGTTTGTGGAAATATATCCCTGAAGTAACATGTCTTCAACTGTTTACAAATATTTAATTAAGAAATAATTAGTTATGAATTGTTACCGATAAACAGTTGTCAGAAGACGAGCAGGACCTTCGAAATAAAAATTTCAAAAGTTTTAGAGATAATTATTCGTAAAAATGTTCTAGAGAAAAATCGATGGTATCTGCTAACTATACCACAGGTGGCTTCCGATCCTATCATTTCAAACGCAAGAAAATTAAGAGAAAAAATGATTTTGCAATGAACGCTCAAAATTAATTACCGTATTTGCCGGACGATAAGACGCACCTTTTTACTCTGAAAATTTGACCTAAAATCAGGGTGCGTCTTATGGTCCGATGCGTCTTATCGTCCGGCAAATACGGTAAAAAATCAAAGTTATATAGTGATAATAATGACGATGATAATGTTAATGATGGTAATAATACTCATAATTACTATGAAGATGATAATGAACAAAATCCTTTTTATATACGTAAATTTTTTTTATTACTGTTTTTGGTACTTGTAAAATGTACGAAAAAAACTAAAATTAAGGAAAAAAGTCCACTAAATTTGCATAAATACGAGTACTATCTTTTTACATTTAAAACTGTAATAGATTGAAAACCATGAGATTTAAATTTCGGAAAAACCTTTGTTCCTATTTCTGTTACCAAATACCTCACTGTGCACCGTGCAAAAAATTCGTGCATAAACGTACATATTTAGATAATTGTATTAGATTAAGTCTATATACATACATATATAAATACTTTCTTCTAAAATCTAAGAAGGAAGAATTTAATAAGACTCATAATAAAATTGTTCGTTTTTATCGCACAATGTCAGGGTAGTTAATTTTTTAATTTTTAAGATGCAAAAACAAAATAAACAAATGGTGTAATTATTTTAATTTAACTATGGAACGTTCCGAACTTTGGAAGGCTGAACTTAATTCTCAACAATACACTTAGGAAAAAAGTGGTAGAAAACTACCGAAATTGATACCATTTGGTATTAAAATTTAGTTAAGTCCGTTTGTGCTTACTTCGTTAACGGTTCGTATCGATTTTTTTTTATTAACTTATGATATTTTTATACAATTGTTCACGATTTTACTACCGGTTGTTCTTGATTTGTTAACTTATGGTATTTTGTACAATTTGTTCTTATTTTAATAACGCATTAAGCTTGACTTGGTACCGAATGTTAACGAAATATTGTTCACAATTTGTTCTTAATTTGATACCCTTGGTTAATAATTTTAGAACGCCTATTTTCCCTCTGTGTATTTTCACTCTTTTCAACGTCTTTTACTACCACCTCCAACACAACATTTTCGTCAAAACCACTGTCCACAATTAGTTCCTCAAATCTAATATTATAAAAACTGTCACCTGCAACAGGTTTTGCCAAAGTAATTATTGCTGTTAAAACTGCATCGGCTAAATTTGTGTTCACACCTGTATTTCCACTACAAAACTATATAAAAACTAACATATCGTCGTGCGGGAGTTTGTGATGCCACTTTAGGTATTTGACACCAAAATTCTTAAAATTTGCAATCTGTTTTCGGCTACTTATTTCCAAAACTGGACGAATTATCCGAAAACGGATTGCAGACTTAAAAATTTGGGGTCCAAAACCTAAACTGGCAGCATTAACTCGAGATATATAAAAAGTATGAAATGGCGAATAGAGTACATAAATCCCCGAACGACGATATTGTTATCAGTGTAAAAAACGCGTAAAACTGGATAAAGCACTTTTAAAAACCGTATTATTTTAAAATCGTGCAAAAAAGATGAAAACAGGATTGGGCGTATACACATTTAAAAAATTCCAACTGGGCTATGCATGATATATATTTATCTCTTCATAAATACTAATATAACAGTCAGAGTTTTTAAATTTGGTCAAAATAGCTTCATAGTCATTATTATTGACTATCAGCCGAGAAGTGGGCGGAATCGGACAAATGGGCATGCTACCTCCCATACAAAGTAAATGTTGAATTCTATATATGTACCTTGATATGGTACAAACAACTTCCAATCTATGTATGTACTTATACGTCATCAATCAAAAAGCGTCTCGCTTCATACGTCTTTATATTCAACTTTTCAATTAATTTAAAAAGGGGTAGTAAAGCACGCCGGAGCTTTACTTATTACAAACATATATAATTTTACATAATAATTCTTAACATACTCGATGTGCGACTAATATGTTGTGGGCATTATATCACAGACAAGAGTATTTGTTAACAATCAAAGCAACAACCCTCGCATTAGGCGTCTAGCATACTACTCACTAGACCACTGGGACGCCCCGTATTGTTGATGTAGGTTAGTCCAGTTAAAAATTAATTCACGTATGGTTACCTTTCCAAAAAGACAAAATGTTTTAATATTAAACTGTTTTATAGATACAATTTCATTGATTAAGGTGCTTGAAATTGCATAAAATTTTAAAACAATTAGTTAAAAGTTTTTTGAGTTTTAACATCAGCTCTAATTAGGGTTCTAAATAAATATTTCATAAGACGAGTCAGTCGGAATATCTTGGCCTATATAAAGAGTACATGAAATATATTTAAATCTCACACTTGATGGCCTCTGTGAAGCTTTAGTTATAAATAATAACAAGTAGCCTAGATAAAATATAACTACACTTGCTAAAAATCAAATATACATCCTGATAACAACACCAAAAAAGGAAAAAAAAAGAAAAATTGTTTTTGTAAATGAACACTCATAGAATAATCACAGAGGCTGCAATCATGGAGGGTTTGAGCTGAGTCAAATTACAGGGGTTGTCACTTGATTATTCTATTTGTTGTTCTTAATATTGCTCTCATTGTTGGTGTTTTATTAATAACATACAAACTCGTTTGTTTTGTACGTCTGTCCATTTCAATTCCTTTGTTGTTTCTAAAAAAAAAATATTTGAACATTTGTCAAAAGAAACATTAAAAACTACAAAAAAAAAAAAATTAAAAATATGTTTTATGCTTGTTAATGATGACGTTGATGATAATAATTATACTATAAAATATTGAGGGAGTGTATGAGCCCTTGTGTATCATTTGCTACAAAATGTTGCAAGATATAACAGCATTTGTTATGAGGTGATGGATATTTGTACATATGTGCTTGGTGTATTAGAATTTATATTCCAATGCTTTTATAGCATAATAATTACATACAAAATTATGCACTTTGTTGGTTTTTAAAAATTCTTTTATCAAATGTTGATCTCTGATTATTTTATTGTTGAAAAGATTTCATTCTTCGTAATAAGGTTTTGGTTTGTTAGTACGAGTATGAACAATATAGTATAAAATAAATGTCCTATAGATAACTAATAAACTAAACAAATTAATTTATATATTTGTATTATTTACCTTGACCTTTTTATTAATTTTATTATTAGTTAAATTATTTGAGCTTAAGGTCGAATAAATATTTAAGTTATTTATTTTACGATATTTCGCTACTTCCTTGCGTAGCATCATCAGGAATATATAAGTAACTTAAATATTTATTCGACCTTAAGCTCAAATAATTTAACTAATAATAAAACAAATTAATTTATATTTATGATAATTGGTTTTGCACGGAAACGACTTAATTGCTTGGGATGCACTTAAGGCAGTTATAAAAGAGTCTTAGGAAACAATCGATAAAAATAAAAAATATGCTTAAGTCATTTCAAGCAATCGGTGTGACCATGACATTAAAACTTCACTTTTTAAATAATCATTTGGCAGAATTTAAAAAACAATTGCCAATAGAATCTGATGAGCAAGGTAAGTGCTTTCACAAAGTAACCATCCCGATGGAAAAGGAACAAAATAGATGCTATACTTGGGAAAGTATGCTGGTCTAGCCATAAAGTATTTTCATACTAAAATAAAGCTAGCGAAATGGTCCGAAACATGTTTTCAGATGATGAGACTAGCTCCGAGAGCGACGACAAAAGTTCAATATATATTTAAAAAGATTTGGAGCGTCCTTCCTTTTCATTCCTGATGTACAAAATCATAAATTTTTTTAGTTTATATGTATTTTAAAATACATATTTGAGGTTTCATTATATTTTCCATCATCAAAAATAAAAATCAATGACGAAATTTTACGTTTTTTGACAGTTTTGCTGTTTTGAGTAAGATGTTTTTTTTATTTTATCTCAAGGCAAAATTTCTATATCTAATTAAGAGGTAGAGAGAAAAGCAATATTTCGAAGTGTTCACGAAATACAGACTTAAGAATCCGTACATGTTTTTTGAAAATTGTACAATTGTAAAATCCACCCCAAGTCGAAAATTTCAAAAATTAATTTAAAAAAAACCTTAGTTAATAATTCAAAATCCAGCTAGGGTTTTTCTTCTACCATCATAAGCTTTCAAATTTTGGGGGTCTGAATTTGTTCAAGATTTTAGTGATGCACTCTCAAATTCTAATGCTATTGATTTAATCAAAATTAATAAAGAAAAGAGTAAAGTAGAGTAATACAATTCTACTTCCTCCGAGGCCGTGAAACAAAGCCCTACACCTTAAAGCTATGCTCAATATCTTACAAAAGTACTCATAATATATAATAATTGCTCTATACAACATAGTAACCAGTGTCACATAATGCAACTACAATGCCATGTTATGCCGTTCAAACATGTTCGACAATGACATGATAAGACAATGCAAAATGTGTTGGAGTCAAACCTATGCATTGTTTTTATACTCATTTTTTTACGGCAACATGGAAAATTAACATATCAACGAAACATACATATGTATGTACATACATAGTATATATTTGTTCTATTATTAAACAAATATTTAATATACATTGTAGGTATATATAGTTTTACAAACTCCAGTTATATAAATAAATATAAACTGTTGCACAGAGTGAAGTAGCGAATATTTATACAAAAGTATTAAGAACTTTATGCACAGAAAACATTTATGGACATAGTATTCAACACAATAAGCCTCAACAGCTTAGCGGATTTTTAATAACATGCTAAGACACTGTGTATGAGACGACATAACTTGACTATGGTTTTTTTTTTTAAATGTAATTTGTACACAAAATGTTGCGTTTTGCAGTACTGTAGTATATAACGGGTTATCCATTTCGTGGTTTCAAAAGTATGGGACTGGAATTCGACATCTGTCAAACTAAGTTGTTAAACCAATTTTTTTATTTTCAGTTGAAAGCCTGGCATTGACGAAAATGGATCGCTTGACTATCACACAACGCATAAAAATTATCAAAACTTACTACAAAAATTATGATTCTGCCACAGCCACATATCGTGCTTTAAGAGGAGATTATGGTTTACATAATCGTCCAACTACGCAAGCAATTGGCAAAATTGTGAAGAAATTTGAAGAGACGCGAGAGGTTACAAATATTGTAAGGCCTGTGAATCATCGTTTCGCTCGTTCCGCTGAAAATATCGGTGCTGTAAGTGAAACTCTTGCCGAAGACCCAAATATGTCGATTCCTCGTCGTTCTCAGGAATTAGGACTGTCTTACGGCACATTATGGCGTATTTTGCATTTAGATATACACCTACATCCATATAAAATCCAGCCAAGCCACACAACTAGAGAATATGGCTTTATGGCAAGAGACATTTCCTGGCCGCGTAATTTCTCGTCGTGGCGATATCTACTGGCCACCAAGATCATGCGATTTGACACCATTAGACTTTTTTTATGGGGCTACACGAAAGACCGTGCTTATGCAAATAAACCTTCAACTCTTGAGCACTTAAAAACCAACATTCGTCAAGTTATGGCTAAGATACCGCCCAATATGTGTCAAAAAGTGGTCGAAAATTACCTCAAAAGAATCAATGCTTGCAACACTTCGCGTGGAGGACATTTAAATGATGTAGTGTTTCACACATAATGTCAACGTTCAAACTTTATTAAAAAAAGAAATATCATGAAAAAAATATTTTATATGTGTTTTATTGACGTTTACTTTTGAAATCGCAAAATGGATAACCCTTTACATATGTATTCAATAATTCTCAGACTTCTTTTTCTGACTCTGTTCAGAAATTTAAAATAAGTCAATATACGATTAAGTAATTACTAGAATGTGGTCGCCGTAGTGTGTTTGCTTTTTAAGACGAAAGCTCCGGGTTCAAACCCCAGCAGTTATCTGGTAAAAGCTCTGAGAGTAACTGATTGCTATGAACAAGCTTCTCAAGTTTGTCATTCGGGGTCGACTTTAAACTGTAGGTTCCGATATTCATTTAATAAAATTTATGTACACTATAGGGGTGCTGTGAGCAGCTAAGCCGTAACCCTGAAACAGGGTTGTAATGACCAATTATGTATATGCTTATATATGTAAGTATGTAGGTATGTATGTACGAGTATGATTACCAAATTAGTGAGAGAATTCGAACAACAGCTTTTTCAAAACTAACATCAGACTTAGGAAGTGTTTCACAAATTTCAAAAACAGGAACATGTTGTACGTACTCACCATACTCATAGGAAAATTAATACGAGTGTCACATCAAATATATTATTTTGTCACACCATTTAATTTCGAGACCAGTCAATGTTGTTTTGAAATGTATGATTTAAAATTGTAACATTCAAATTTATAAAATTTGTTATAGATTTATTTAACAAACTTAAATGCAATACTTGTTAAAAATAAGCTCTTAATAAACCTAAAGTATTCTTTTTTATCAATTTTTCTGTAAAAATTTATTTAACAAATAAATAAATTGTTAAAAAAAAGAAATATAAAATTCATAGTAATAAAAAAACAAGTTTCTACCTATACGTACATATATTTTAAATAAAATACCAGCTCGAATATATTGTGTTTCATTATTTATGTTTTATGTACAGAAATACGAGTATGTGTGCTCATGTACACACATTGAGTACTTTTACACAAACAAACGCTTATAAATACAAATGAATCCTTAATTGAGTTACTCCGCCCCCATATGTATAAGTATACTAGTATTTATATAGATATGTTGGTATATGTGAATGTATATCTTATAAACAAAATATTAAAGCACAAAAAAAAAAGAAAATGGTTTATTTTTCAATTCGTGCCACCACCTTCGTTCGCATCATTACAAGTGCGCCACTTTAATAGAAAATAAAAATTCTTGCATCCATTTATTTTATACATCCACCCACTACTTCTTCATATAAACCACCATCATCATCCACCTTCATCTATAGCGTCAACATCGTCATCATCATTATTATTGTTAAAACAAAAAATCCAACAGCAGATGGAATAAATGTATACAGACAAAAATAAAAAGGAAACAAATTCCACGGCCACTATAATACGTGCGGAATGAAGAAAAAGAACCCCTAAAATATATCTTTCTTTTACATTAACCAAGAAATAGAATTTTTATAATTTAGATTTTTTTAATAACATGGGGGTCTGTCTATTTAACATCCACCATAATAAACGAGAAGACAACAAAAATGTATTTGCTTTAAAAACAAACAAATATATAAACAAGATGCAGCCATTCTTAAATAGTGTCGACTACAAAGTAAAAATATTATTTAGTGCTTACAGTGAAAACAAAAAATGTGGTGATAGAGCAAATGAAATAATTCTGCACCATAATATGAAATTTATTGGTATTTCCGATCATTTTTAGCTTCGGCTTCTATATACCTCACCCTTTGGGTTCAACAAATAATAATTAGGAATATATAACCTAACACTGCAACATTCATATATTTTCAATCAATCATCCTTAGACTGATATTATAGGGCGTGTTAGAATCTATTCGTACTTACTTCTTATGTGTTCTCTTAAAAGATGTCTTGAAGAAACTTATGCAAATAAATTGTGGTATAAAAAAGTTTGTGTAAAAGGTCCTAGCTCAGTGTATCTCGGTGTCACTTCCCTTACAACGTATGGTTTCTTATTCTATATTTTAACTAGTAGGCGTGGACAACTCGTTCGGTAGCGAATTATTAATCTTTTTGTTCATTGGTAAACCATTAATTTTATGGATTTCATTCTAATAACAAAATTTATTTGTTGCACTCGTATTACATCTTAAAAATAAATAAATATGAGAAAAAATATTTCTTTCGGCGACTACCTCTTATCAAAATCTCGTTCAAAGTAATAATTCAACCATGATTTTACAAAAATTTTACCCAACAGTACTATACTGTATAAGAAAAAAATTACACTTGAATAAAAATAAATAAAACTAAAAAGGTTTATATTTATTGAAAAAATTTAAATTAAGTACTTAAAAAATTTTCATTTTAATTTCTTTATAAGGTCAACTCAATTTCATAAACAAACAACAGGCACTTTGTAGTTGTGTTACAATAGTCAAAAACAGCGCGAGTTGTCATTCTTAAAATAAGGAAAACCCTCAATTATATGCTAAAGTTGGCCACACTTCTAAAAGCAACAACAAATTTATTAATAATTTTGACATTTTAGCAATTCAAATAGGCATGTGATTTGAGCTGACCTTATTAATAAGCTTTAATTATGTTGGAACTGTATTAGATGTTCATAAGTTTTTCTTTTAATAGTGAATTTATACTACACCATTGTGCTAAATATCAAAAAAAAAAAAAAAATAGAGTTAACGACGTAGATTTTAAGAAAACTTTCAAATCTAATATTCAAGGTTTATTGGTAATGGATGTAAATTCAGTATAAAACCTTATTTTTGGAAAGTCTTTGATTCTCTTATAAAAAGCACTTAAGGTTTACAAAAATAAATGTACATCCAAATATGAAATTATCTTCTTCTTCATATAGGCTTCACTGTAAAATGTTACAGTAGCACATATGCACACTTATCCTTCTTAATAACTATATAAGGTGCAATTAGACCTTTACTGAAATACAAACACATCTGATCAAAATAATAAGTACACATTGAAGTTTGAAAAAGATTGCTTCGATACTATTTGTTCGTAATGTTACCAAGGGTTTTCAATTTGGCTTGAATTTCAATATTGACACTCTTGTCTGGAATCAATCTTTTACATAGCATAATACATATTTCATACTGCTGAAAGATCCTTTTACAAGACATGTTTTGTTCCTCATATGGCAACACATCTGTATGGCTTTGTGTTTATATCGAATAATAGTAGTTGTACGGAGAGTTTTGCTCAAACCATAATATTATGGAGTCCATGTATAAATGATTTTTCGTAAGTCGCACAAACTTTACCCAATTAGTTCTAATTAAGCCAACACTGAAAAGCCGTACAACCAGGTTAAATATGTCATTTATAATTACTCGTAGTATTACAAGTGAAGTTTTATGTAAGTATGTTGTAGATTAATTACAAGATGTAAAAAGAGAAATATCTGCGAATATAACAAGAAAATGTTATTAAAATTAGCGAAACACCTTAAGAATCTTGTGTTGGCATTATAAATACCAATTGATGACCTAAAAATATTAATAAAAAAATAATACTACTGCCCAGGTATTTTAGCACCTTGTTATCATTCAATATACGCTTATAACCTCCTCAAAAAATCTGCAAAGAATTTAACTAATTTGTAAATTTTATTGATTATTCTTTTAATCCAAATAATGTAAAAATATTAACAATTGACTTTCCAAATCCATGGCAATCACTCATTGCGCTCGTGTTATGTGTATATGGGTTAAACCATCTCAACTCAACTTAAAATATGCCATTTTTGGAATGACTGTTTCCGAATTGGCTGATTTTTGGTACGAATAAAGTATATCATAACACTAAGACAAATATAAAATTAAAGGGCGCTGACACTTCTGGATCCGAAAATATGAGGTCTTGAAAATCAAAAAAAGTACAAAAATGCACAAAGTTACACTTACTTAATATATATATGTATATATATATACATATGTACGTGTACCTATTATTTTGATCACATGTGTATATCTTAAGATTTCTTTCTATAAGAAAACTTGCATAGTTATAGACAGTAATAACGATGGTTAAATGAAATTTTGTACCCTTATAAACGCGTGTATGTGTGTATGAATATTTGTATACACATCTATACATTTATAAACATGCAACTTTAAATAAAATTACTTTCATTCTTTCTTATGACATGGGGTCTTATGTATCCTCTATAGAAGAAACCTTAAGACAGTTGCTATTGCTTAAATATTTTCCTTGCCTATTGCAAATTTCATATCCTTAAAAAATTGTTTTTCTTAAAACAATGTTTAAGAAAATATTTTTTTTATGTTTTAACAAATAGAGTTGCCAAGTTTAAACATTAACTGGAATAGAATTAGTAAGCAAACTTCAATTAAATTTAAATTCGACCTCCTCCGTCAATAATCAAATTTTATAAGTCTGGAAAACTTAAAGCCTTAGTGCTTAACCACAAACAAAAAAATTAAGAATTTTAAGCTCGTTGGCAACCCATTTTGGAAAATCTTTTTTATTAAAGAAAATAGCTTTTTTATCCCATTTCTACTCACACCACTTAAGATATAAAAAGGAAAATAGGAAAACATCTTTAAATCCACCCGTAAACTTGAGTTTCTAGACGAAGAAGAATTTTCGCCATCATCAATGTTTGCTTGAACGTATTGGAAAAGTAAAAGAAAAATAAAAAATTTCAATTACGGCCGTTCATATTTGTTTTTTTCTGAACATGCGCATCCTTTACCCCATCCTTACAAAATTTATTTTTTACAACAACTTTTAAATTGAATTTTAATAATTTTCTTTTATAATTTTTTCGTTAAATTTAAGGTTTGGTTTCAAAATCGTCGCGCCAAATATCGTAAACAGGAGAAACAATTACAAAAGGCATTGGCACCATCTGTGATACCCTCATGTAATGGTATGATGAGAAACATTCAAGGTTATAGCGTATCGCGAGGTTATCAACCCTATCCGCATCATAATTCAATAAATCGTTATCCTCAGGTATGTCTGTATGTGCTAGAGAAGAACATTATTTGTCTTTAATTATACTGAAGACTCTTTTCAAATTGTTTTTAAATTTTTATAAATTGATTTCTTTTATTTTTATTTTTTAAGGACTTGTTTCAAATGGGAGCCTCATCATATCCTGGCATGACTCAACCGTTTTCAATGAGTCATAGTGCTAATATGGGCTCAGTTGGAGTACGGCAAGATTCAATGGGTATGAGAAATTTTAACATTTTATGAATTAAATTTAAATATTTTATGTATTTTAAACATATGTATGTATATAAATATGTATGTATATCATGTAATCGTGCATACGCATATATTTGTATATATACAGCACATAAGGTTTGTTTTCTTTTATGAATTATACCTTAATTTATATAAACGAGCAAGCAATAATGTACTTATACATACGAATTCTTAATTGAATAGGCTGACTATCAGTTACAATACCATGGACTAGTGAGGTGTGGACTGGAATTAAACTTCGCTAGGTACTAATTGGCTGCACAAGCTGATTCAAATTGCATTTGAAAACATTAGTTTATTTTTCAACTACTCTTTGGCATATATTTTTGACAAACATAATCAAATCAGCTTGATTTTAAACATTTATAACTCACAAAAATGTAAGCAAGCAAATCTTCGGGCTTGTGAGTAAGTAGCCTGTTATCAACGACTTGAAACACAAAGTTGAATGGCATGAAACACTTGAAATCAGACACTTCATAACTGATGTTATGTTTGAGATGTGCAATCAAAATATCAGGGACGGTAAAGCTTATAAGCTACATACAAAAACTTATTTTTTATGGCTATTTTGAGAGTTTTTCCAAAAAAGGCCAGCACAAAAAGTAATTTTTCAACGGAAAAATAAAAGGTTAGATGAAACCTTTAAATACTAGAGAGTTTTATTTTTCCGTTATAAAATAAAACTCCTAAATAGAATTTTATATTTCAGTCAGAAAATAGCAGTTATTTTTCGAGTTATGTATATCTGGTCAGTCATATAACTTTTCCAACCAAGTATCTCTAAAATATTATGGTTTTTCGGTTTCCGTACTTAATTAGTATAACTTAGTCGAACATTACTTAACCTAAATATAGTATCACTTTAAGCATTTTTTTCTTTTGTCATACAATATTATTTGTTATTAATGTAATATGATTTTAGTAATAAATATTATTAAATCTGATATGATATTTAATTGATTTCTTTATATTATAAATATTAGAGGGTGTTGTATTGTATAGATTTGAATTTCCTTATATTACGAGTACATTTATTTTTACGTCATTATGTCAGAAAAAACAAAACTAAAAATAAATAAATTTATTTCATATATTTTGCATCTTATATAAGTACATATAATTCAAATTTTACCCACTGCCTGTCTGAAAAAGTAAAATAAATTGGCTGCTTAAGAGGCGGAAATTATGCAATTACATTCATGATAAAATAATAAAATTCTATTCTAACTTGCGAATTTCCTTTTTCTTAACTTCAAGAAAAAAAACTTCTTTTTTGTCTTCTGTATTCATTTTTTATTTTATTTCACATACGCTTGTCTTAAAGAAAGCCCACTGAAATCTTTAAGAATATTATACTGGAACTTTTCAAATCAAATCTTAAGAAATTAAAAAGAAAATGCTTCATACTATAAAAAATAATTTCAAAACAGAAATTAGTTATTTCCTAATCAAATTTAGAATAGCTTAGAAATAATTACAAGCATTCATTCACTGTGTTACAATATTATATACATATATATGCCCTTTTTTAGGATTTCTTATATTAAAATTTAATGTCTGTTGATTTTCTTGGTAATTTTTATTGCCTTGTTATGTGACAATAAAAATGTTATATAATCTTTTTCTTATGTAGGTAAAAAAATGTGTTTATATGTTTGTTTGAATATTATTAGACAGTCAAACGGCTGGTCCGGTTTTCTTTAAATTTTTTATTTTTTAATGTTTAAAGTCTCTAAGCTGGAAAGAGTGCAGAGGACTGCGTGTACAGATATCACTTGAGCATGCAGGAATTGCCCCAATGCTGCTCTAAACGTCATTCTGCATTTACTGCCTATCGATCTTCATGCTATGTCGATTTCGGCTCAGAGTGCGATCAGGTTGAGGGAGCTGGGCCTCTGGGGATGATTTTATGATGGCCATAGTAATATCCTAGTGGTACTGCCTCTCCATATAAAGGAATTACGTACGAACCCGGCCATCCGGAAGTTGAATTTTGGGGGGTGTGCCAGGGTTTTCTTCCCCAGTAGGAAAGAATGGATTTGTATGGGTTCCGGTGTTTGAGTTTTCACGGAAGGTTCTAAGACGGAATCCTCCGAGTCTACCAAATTGGCAGAGTCTTTTAGACTGCCGGACACTTGCAGTGTTTTTTAGGCCGAGTTATTTGCTATTATGCAAGCTTTGAGGTGGTGAAATTTGGGGTTTTCTGATAGATAGGCCGCTATCAGAGAAAGAGAAGCTGAAGTTCCTTGGAGATGATTGTATCGTATCCTTGGTCTGGGTTCCGGGTTATAGGGGTATCATAAAGTATCATAAGGGAAGTCTGTTGCTTCCTACTCAGATGTCCACTGCCTTATCACCGTCATTTAAGAGGGGATATCCAAGTTTTTCTTTGGGAAAGCACAGAGCAGATGGAAATCCATCACTTCCTGTACTGTTTCTAGGATACTTTGACCGCGGTATAACCAGGGCAGAACTCTAGGAATCTGGAGAATTCCTCGTCAGTTCTTGTCCAGACTTATAGCGGTGTATACGGGTCACTGGCTGATCGGTAAACACGCGGAGAGGTTGTGCTACCCTTTAATCCGCACTGCAAAAGTTGCGGGAATACTTCTAAAAGGGAGACTATAGAACATTTTCTTTGTAATTGCCCAGGTCTGGCAGCCAGTCGTTTGCAGTTTTTTGGGGTGCCTTTTTTCGATAGCTTGGCGAAATGTGCGAACTTTATAGACAACACTGGTTGGCTGTAGTTCCTTTTCTAGTTTGGGTGATTTCAGTTTGGTCCTGCAATAGTTTCAAAATGGCACCTTGTGCTAATTGTAGTTGACCACGTTTTTGATTAACTAGCCATTTGACCTACCTACCTAATGGTTGAAGCATTTAAGTGCCTCAGTTTGTTAAAACAGGGAAGGAAATATCACGCCCCATTTGTCTTTCTTAATATTTACAACACTTTTATCCGACCCAAAATGAAATACAACGGTGCTTTAAAGTCTATTTTGGGGCTTCTCGACCGCGTTTAGGAAAGAAGCAATCCTACGTGCATTTCGCTGTTCTACCGATACTACCAAGGGAGGTGATCTAATGAAATAAAAACACTAATTCCAAATAATACATATTCTTACACACTTCTCGCACCTCTCATAGAACACATTTATTTTTGAAAGTGATGGTCCAATGAATCGCATAATGCATCAATGTCAATAAGAAATAGTTCAAATCACACGTTCACACACACACTAGCACCTCCTTGGTTCTTGTCATAATATATTTTCCTAATAGTAGTACAATTCACTATAGTACTATAAGTATAGAAGGAGTCATCTCTTGAGTACTGGTTTCTCGAGAGTAAAAACTATAGGCTATAACAAATTTAAAAATTCCCACTGGGTACTACCACGCCCATATAAAGTAAATATTTATTTGTCTATATCTTCAACATGGAGACAGTAAAAATTTCGATCCAAATTATTAGTTAATAAGTGGGCGGAATTACAGAAATAGGAAGGGGGTACCTGCCATACCCCTTTCAGACCTGCCATTAAATTAATGGGAATTTTTTACTGATTTTTGGAATATATGGTCTCCATATCGTACGAAACTATAATCAATGTTTAAATTTTACCATTTTTATATCCTTCAAGGATTTTCAGGACACACACACAATTGATGCACTCGTTTACCTTTTTAACTGAAACGCATATTTATTGCATCAAATGACTTCAAATGGTTTGAAACATCAAAATTAATAATTTTTTGAGTTAAAATATGCCCCAATTCACTATTTATTAGCCATCAGTACTTTTGTAGTTGTAAACACAAATTGTTCTTTCCGCTCATTTTGACATAACTGAAATCTGACGCAAGATTTTCGAAATAATTTAAATAACGGTAAATCGAATAGCAGAATAGTGTGAGAAACAAATATAAAGAACAATCAGCGCAATCGATGCATGTCGGTCGTTTTGATGTTGATCAAATATGAACGAAAATAGTGAGGTCTGAAAGAGATACGGTGTAAACCTTGAGTTATATACATATCGGTTGAAGCAACAGTTTCTAAATTTAAAAAGGGGGTGAAAGTGTCAAATTGTGCATAGTACCTCTCACACAAAGTAAATTCTGATATTGTTTGCGTATCTTGAGAACGTAAAACAGAAATTTTTGAAATTTAGTTGCCAATATATCATCAATGAAAATGTGCGCGTTGTTGGATTTTTTGAATATGACTTTCTCCATACTTAGTAAATACATATTGACTTTTGCACATCTTGAAAACGGTAAAAGGTAACTTCACTTCTAATATGTATATGTATAATCAAATATGTATGTATGTATGTATGTATGTATGTAATATGTATAATCAAATAAAACTTTTTATTTTTAATTCAAATATGGTTAGCGAAGAACGTCGGAGTTTAGTTAAGTCTTTATATAAGTGTAAGAATATACTTTAAGAGTACATATACCTTTTAGGATAGTTTAAAAAAATGCTTGAATGCATCACAATGTATGCCAACATACTTGTATATATAAGTACATATGTATATATTGCTTATTGTTATTGCTTTTAGTAATTTTATTCTTTTGTTAATTACATAATATTCCAA
The DNA here is from genome assembly GCA_963576795.1 of Metopia argyrocephala. Taxonomy (NCBI): domain Eukaryota; kingdom Metazoa; phylum Arthropoda; class Insecta; order Diptera; family Sarcophagidae; genus Metopia; species Metopia argyrocephala. Next base: position 41,724,756 of record OY756208.1, read on the forward strand.
AAATAATGTTTTTTTTTTTGGCTTTTGTTTCTTTAATCTACAGGCATGTCACCGGAAGACGAATGGTATAATAAAAGTTTATCAGCGCTGCGTATGAACAGCTCTCATCATCCCAATTTATCGGCACCAATGTTACAATATCAAACATAATCAAAAACCTTTGACGATTTCTTTTAAAGTGTAAAATATTGAAAAGAAACAATAGTCCAAATAGGAGTGTGGACGACTTGTAGCCAAGGAAATGTTGCCAATATTTTATACTCTAAAAGAAATTCGTCAGATTTCAGTGATATTGACTATCACAAACATGCATAAAATATTTCACTGTGCACACTGTTTAAAAAAATTAATATTTAGTTTTATTACAATCCACTTCTAAAGAAAGTAATTGTTAATAATTAAACGAAATGTGTAATAAATTATTTATACTAAACAACTTATAACTCAAACAAATCTGCATCATGTATGTTTGTACGCATGTATGTACATATATTATAAATTTTTATCAAAAAAAGAAAAAAATTCAAACTTTATTAATTGTTTCTTAGGAAAAACATAAATATTTAAAAACATATATACATATCCGTATGTATGTATGTATATGTTCGTATGTATATGAATATATAAATAAAAGAGAAAAATTTAAGGTAATATTTAATGTTCTGTATATAAATTTAATGTAAAATTAGACGGACAGTGTTCAGAAGAGTTTTATTTTTCATTTATCATAAAAAAATTAAATATTAATAAAAAGTCAGAAGACCTCAATCCAAATCGTCCAAAAACAAATTATCAATAACCTGGGTCTAAATGAAAAGCCATTTCTCATAATAGATACTTCTATATTATATCAACTTTATCGATAACGATAAACTCACGTTTTATCTATTTTGACTTAGACAATGAAAGGTAAACCAGTGGCTACTTATACATTAAGACGGACCTAAGGATGGAATTTGTTGTTCTATTGTCTATAATGAAAATCTATTTTCCGGTGCTAATGCATTTACCTGCCGTAAGGTTGCAGTACTTTGCCGATTCGAAATACTCTCTTGTGAAATCTCGTTCGCCTCCAAATGTGTCAGCCATTGAATATTATTTTTTAAAACAGACAATTATTGTAAAACGCTCTTGTACATCGAAAATTTCTTTCGAGATCAACGGAATTAATTGGTGCAAATTTGAAAGCATAATTTCTTGTGTTGAGCTCAATATGTTTTTGACTTCCGAGGTGTTGTTTTTTGGTAAATATTTACCTTGCTGACACTGGCTTATTGCAAACTTTACAAAACAGAATTTACACAGAAAAAATTATTTTTTTGATTCAGACACGAAATTAACTGAGTTAATAAATTTTTTGTTTAATTTCGGTCCTACAAAGAAATTTGTGAATTCGAACAACAAATTTGTAATTTTTTGTTTGAAAAAAAATTGCGATATTTTCAATAAAAATGTTGCGATATTCAAAAAACATTTTTATTGGAGTCACAAAAAAGAATCAAACAAAAAATTTAATAGAAGTAGATACAAGTTTTATTGAATATTACGGTTCTAAGCAAACAAAAATTTTGTCAAACCAATTAAAATATATTTTTTGAAAAAAACAATTTGTTTTTTGAGAAAAAAGTTGCCAATTAAAAAAATAAAATGTTGAAAAATGAATGCAAAATTGAACAAATAATTATTCGAGACAACAAAATAATGTTCAGAAATTTGACAGAAAATTCAAATAATTTTTTTACAAATTTAAATTTTTTGTGGTAAATTATTTTTATAATTTATTATTATTAATAGTATTATTAATATTATTATTATATTATTTATTTTAATGTAATATGAAATGTATGCTTTTGGGGATAAGCATGTCTCTATGGTCATTTCGTCTCTGCTTAAGAGACTCGTCAGGAGACTTTTTCCCAAAGGTGTTATTCAAAACTATAAACACTTATGTTAAAATAGTTATAGACTAACTACGAATCATATCCCATTTAGTATATAAAAACCAAACAAAAGTATTTACAAAGCAATACATTTCTGTTTTTCAAAAAATTCAAATTCTATTTCTCTGTTCTATTTTATTTTATTTATTTTTTTTTTATTAAATGTGTGAGCATAAATAAGTGTTGCTTACTATTTTAAAAGAATTATAAAAGCTTTAACAATGTAAATGTGCGGAAATTTTGTACATAAAGAAAGCAGAATAATGTTAAATTAAAAGCCGCGTTTTTATTATATCGTGTTTTATCAACATTGATATTTTTAAAATACATTCAAACAAAATTATTAATAGAATCAAACAAAACTTTATTTGAAAACGAAATAAAAATTGAACAAGCGTTTGTTTGAAAATATTCCTGCAATAATTTTTTCTGTGTGCCTAACACATAGACGACAGCAAGCAGCATGACAGCAAGCAGCAAATGCAGCCGACAATATTTGCTGCCATGCAGTCGGCTACTTAAATATTTTGAAGGCAGCAACAGCAAAACAATAAAAAAACAAATAAAATAATGAACATGTGTTTGTTATTGAAATAAATATTTCAGTGATACCACTTTTAAGTGTACGAAACCGCAAAAATAAAATCGCTGGTTTAAAATGTATATACATATATTTTATTTTTATTTTAATTTGTTTATATTAAAAAACTATAAAACTCATTAATAAAATATACTTTCTGCTAGTTGTACACATACTCTTTAAAAAATTAAAATTTTGGCCTAATCTAAAATTTTTTGGCTATAATTGGAAAGTAATGAGTTTTTCTTAGCCGTTGATTTTACAAGATGAATTCTGAAATACTGTGAATTCTGGTACGGATGCCTACCTCCCAAATAAATCCCCTGATCAGATAGATAATTTGACATAACATAGTTAGTTATTCATTCAACCACTTCCTCGCATTTCCCCTCATATTATCCATGTATTTTTAACAACAATGCATATTGATCGTTGTGGGGCACCAAACATAACTTTAAAATCTTAAATTTAATTGAATAAATACCGACTTGTAATGCTAAAAGTTTTTAATTGTTATTATCTTTATTAATAAATAAATTTTTTTTCATTGTAATAAAAAATATTTTTTAGGTCGTTTTTATTTGAAATTTTATATTGTATTAGCATCACTAATCAGTTTTTGCTGCCTCAAAAAATAGAAATTATTCTAAGTTGGGCAGCAGCAGCAAAGGTTTTTGCCTAGGGTTTTGCTGTGCTGCCTTTAAAATAATCGTTTCGATATAAACGTGTGTATTCTAATTTTGACAACTTGCTGCCTGCTGCTTGCTGTCGTCTATGTGTTTAATGCTTAATAGGTACAACCATGGTGAAATTACTTACAAGGTGGTGGCAGGTGAATATAGTACAAAAACAACAGGGAATTTGTTTTTGTTTTTTCAGCTCTTTAATGTCAAAAGCAGGTATGGTGAATTAAAAAAGCACATGTGAGAAGTGTGTGTGTGTATTGTTAACAACATACATGTCTCTACTCTGTCAGCAATTAGAAGATTGCTTGCTCATAAATCACCAAAATGAGTCTTTTAAGACTCCCTTAGGTGATCAAAAACTGATTAAATGTGCGGACTCATAAAATAATCATGCAGACGTTCGAAATACGACTGCTTTTATAATTATTTTGCGTCGTATTTTATTGTTTTCTTCTGCATTTCGTTACAATGGGATTTATTTTATTTGGAAGAATAAGAATTATGCAATTATTGTGATGTCGTGGTATAGTGGTAAGATGCTCGCACAGAAATTCAAACGACCGAGGTTCAATCCCAGCAAAGGGCAAAAATTATAAAATAAAATTTAAGGTATTCCTAAATTATAATTTAAAAAAATAAGAAGTCCATCTTAAAGAAACCGCTCCTTACATTCCAGTCTATTCCACCATAAACTTGTCTCATCAATAAAAAGGCGCATATAATATACATATAAAAAAAAAGAATTCCTTCAATTGAGCTTGATGAATTAATTTTTTTTTTTACATTTTTAAACAAAATACAATATTTTTATTATTGTAAAGATAATCAAAAGGTATTTAAAACTCGTTTATTGTGCGTAATCACAAATGACTCGTTCAGGGGAGTCACAAATGACTCGTTCAGGGGAGTCATAAATGACTCATTCAGGGGAGTCGCGGCAAGGGTACATTTTTCTCCCGACAAAACAATCATTTTCGACTCAAAAATGAGCTCATAAGTGATTATTTTAATCGCCCAGAGGAGTCAAAAAAGACTCATAATTGCCCAAAAATGCTGACTGGGTACACCAAAACAAAAACACGAATACACACAAAGCAAAATGTAAACAAAACATAAATACAAACAAAACTTTTGACAGGAGCGGTATGACCAAAAAAAAAAAACCCAGCTGGGTTGGCAACACCACCTTGTAAGTAATTCCACCATGGGTACAACGTTAAAAAATACGTAACTTTTAATTTAGAATTCATCATTAAACAATTTTTTAACGGTAATTCCCCTAAATGTAGAATTTGTATGTTTTGTATTTAATTTTTTTTTCAGCTTTGACATTTCTATTAAATTGACATTAAATACTGAATATAGCACAATAGTTTAAAAAGGAGCTTCTTGAACCATTGTCGCGAATTTCCCCACATTCATAAATGTTAATTTAAAGCGTTTTTAAGAGTACCCTTATTATTTAAGAGGTTATACTAAGTTATATCTCAGTACATGGTCATTATTTTGAAAAATAAAATGTGATAATACACGTAAATTCTTCTAACATGCGTAAAAATTTTTAAAATATGCTAAACTAATATGAGAAAAAATTAAAAATGCAAAAGTATGCATTTATGGCGAAATATGCAAAAATATGCCGTAACAAATAGGGGTTAAATGTCACAGTTTTTCCTAAAATGAATTAATATTTTGCTTGTTTTCTCAATAACATTTAGAAAAAAAATGCTAATGCATATTTTTGGTTGCCCTAGTAATCAATCTCCCTGTTTAAACAAAATAATTCTGAAACTCTTTTACAGGACTGTCCGAAAAAATAAAAGAAAATAAAAAATATATTCTAAGCTGAAATAAAAAGATCAATAAAATCTTTAGTTTTTTTTATGTAAAAATTTAAATATTCATATCTATTTGATGATTATATGATTGATGATTTTATTATAAAACAAAATCTTTGATACTAACCGGTTGAAAAATCATAAATCAAAATACATACAACCATAAAAATAGAAAATAAAAAAACCGACTAATATCGCAGTAAAAATGTATTATACAGTAGAACTTCTTTATAGTGAATTACTATGTATTGAAGTACTTACTTTCAGAATTTTTCCAGAAGACTGCTAAGAGGTGGTCGCCCAGGGCTGAGATTTGAACTCCGAGCTCTCGTCTATTAAGCCAATACACTACCTACTAGACTGCGCCTAATACATCGTATTTTGTTAATGACTGAAAATGTTAAGATATATGAGGAGAGTGTGAAATAATAATAATTTGCAATTTGACAAAATGACAAATAAATAAAAAAATTAAACTATTTCTTTACTTGGTACCATGTAAATCTGTTATAAAAATGTTTTACTGTATAACTACATTTTCTAATGCTCATTAATATTGTTGGATCTAAGAAAGTATGAAATTTTTAATTTATGTTTTTATTTAAATTTTTAATTACATTTTACCTTCAAATAAATAAATGGGCTTAATAAACAATTTTTTTTTAATTACCTACAGCAGAGAAAATCAAAAACTCTAGTCACTTACCAAATACTTAAGAATTTTGTAAACTCAATAGTTAATAAATAACGTTTTAAATAATATAATCTCAAAAATTTTTTTCCACAAAAGAAAAGCAAATAGCATCTACATACTTACATTATGCAATAATTAAAAAATTTTAAAAATATAATAGTCACCCACTAACTTTATAAAACCATTTTAACAAAATCAATGCCAGTGAATTTGTAAAATATCTTTAAGTTTTTTTGGTTTTTTTATTATTTGGATTTTGAAAATCTTTGTTTAGCTAAGAAATCTTTAATGTCGAGTTAAAACAAATATTAAAAACTATTGCTATATACTAACTATAGGATTAAATAAATATCTATAAAATAAAATTAGAAACTATAAAAAGTATATAATGGAAGAAGTGTTTCAGTCGATAATTTTTAATTATATGTTGTAATATATTAATTTATATTTAATAAGAATTATTAATATAGTAATAATGATGAAAAAAAATTATTCACAATTTAAATATTAAAAAGAAATTAAGCAAAACAATGTAATTTATTGTTTTATTTTCGAGTTATAAAGGGTAACAAGGCTACCAGATGAAGTTTTAAATTGTTTCAGTTCCAAAAGCCGCATAATAATGTATTTTTTGCATTTTTAATTCTACTTCAAATCAATGAAAACAAAAGTAAGTATAATTCTACTACCCTAACTATGATAAAAAATCATATATTAGAGCTTTTGATTCCTATATAAGTAATATATATTTTAATGCTTTGACAATAGTAATAGTATTTGTGATGAATTATTTAGCAAAAATGAAAATATTTTATTTTGTGATGGATGAAATGAAAAAAAATCATTTGTACCAAATTACAAAGTATAAAAAGTTATCTGAATCGTTTAAACCATATCTCGCCTCTGCAGCCATTTTAATTTTCTGCTATATTTTTCTTAACGCACCAGTTAAAAGGGACTTATCAAACACCACGTATGTGGGTAGTTTAAAAAGCTCAAAAACCAGAACTATCACACAAATAGTAGTGTCATATATGAAAAATACATCGAATACTATAGGAATATTCTTTGAAAAATTTATGAAGTACTTATTTGTTGGGCAGTGTTATACAAATAGGAAAGATTTTTTCAAATCCAAATATAGAAATAATGTGCAGTTTCGCCTTTTCAAGATTTTTAAAAAGACTAACATTTAAATTAATTTATAAAATAAAAATAAAAAAAATTAATAAATAAATAAAAAATAAAATAATTAATTTTTGGTGTAAAACACAACGTCTGATTAAAAAATTGCCGCAAGGTATGCTTTAAAATAATAAGCACTGAAAACAAATGATAGTTGCCATGTTTTTTGCCGTGGATTCATACACGTAGATGAAGTATATGTTTAAATTACCGACACCATTTTACCGACATGGTAAAAGTAACTATTTGATACTTACAGCATTAGTTATCCTGTTATTGAAATCACGGGCATTAATACGGTATCGGTAATTGTTGTTGTATGTTCGACTGAAGTTTTGTGTATGTACCAGCGTTGCCACAGAAGAAATTTTTTCCTACCAAAAAATTTCAAAAAACCTACCAAAGCTTAAGAATATAAAAACCAAACTGTAATTGTTAGTTTCTACCTGGTTGTCAGAATATCGTCCTCTAAATTGTCAGTTTTGTTCGGCTTCTGTGTTTTTGATAGAAATCTACAATTTATATTTGAATATATTTAGATACATTTACATTTACATTTACATTTACATTTACATTTACATTTACATTTACATTTACATTTTTTCTTATTTTAAATTTCATTATATTGTTATTTTTTTAAACAGAGATGATTAAGAGTATATTACAACTTAAATGCATTTAAAGATAAAAGTACATCACTGGCGTTACGTCGTTAACAGCGGTTTTAATTCTAATCTACAGTTCAAGTCAACTGTTCAACTATCAACGAATCTAAAATTTAAAAATTGTTCAACTTCTACACGCAAAATAATTTACCAATTGTGACAGTAATTTGCTTTCTGAAAATTCTCTATTATAACTTTTTTTGACAGCAGTGCAAAACTGTTTGTTTGGAACAACCCATGTATAGATACCTTAAATCATCCCTACTGCAATAGAACAGAGATGTTTTATATATAGCTGCTCAACTCGTGAAAATGTATAAACAGTGTTAACATTAATGCAAATTGTTTACTAGAAAAAAATTTCTTTTTCTTATTCAAAAATTATAAATAGCGTTTTCAATATGAAAATCTACCAAAACCTAGGAAAGTTGCAACAAACCAACCAAACAACCAAACGGTTTTAAAAACACGAAAAACTACTTGGTCCGATCGTACCAAAACGGCAACGCTGGTATGTACACTAATTTGCTGTTATAATTGTTGTTGGCTGCTGTATAATAGAAAAAAATGTTTATAGTAGAACACTATATTTTTTATATTACTAGACTGGATTATTTAGTCACACTGATCGTATACACTTAATAATTTATTTTAATATAAAACAAAGTTATTTTAAAGCAAGTAAAAATAAAGAACACCGCGAATGTCGTGACAAAATCGTAATCACTTTTACCGACAATGACCACCCTGATTAAGTATTAATAGGAAACTGTTTAATTTCCTTCCAGTTTATTCTTTTTGTGTAATTTTATGTTTTAACACCCCGTCTATACGAACCATAGTTTTGGTATATCATGAACAAAACGTCGGCAGCGCAAATGTCAAAATTTTGTTCTAATTTGTGTATGTGGTGACTACGTATGGTTCACCAAATCATAATTTATAATTTTTCATCAAGTGCATTTCGTTTATTTCTGTAAAAAAGATGGCGTCAAACTAAAAATGATAGTTGATGGTAGCACATAGTTGTTCGAACAATTGTTTTACCAACAATGGTCGACAAAGAACATGACATTGATTTAGAGAGTCTACACGAGCCAAATCGATGATCGACCAAAAATTTTTTCATGATATACCAAATCTATGGCTCGTATAGACGGGGTGTAAGAGAACTAAGAGAGAAAAACCATTTGTGCAACAACAATTGCATTCATTACGTGCTGATCGGAAACTCTTTCATTTCTTGTAAATTTTCTTGGCTTTTACTTTGTGGTGAGATGTCAGATAAACACAAAATTGTCAAATCTTGAGAAAAAAAATCGTTAAAGTTGTTTATTAAAATCGTCAGAAATATGGAAATATGTACTACTTATGTAGGTACTTATGTATGTAAGTAAAATAAAATAGAACTTTTTTCAACAAAAGCTTCGATTTCTACTATCGCATAAAAATATTTATTTCAGTGTAAATATTTTTGTTATTATTTTTAAACACGGTGTTGGAGTACATACAATGTAATATATTTTCAAAATATTTTAGAAATTAAAGTTTTATTTATTTAAAACAAATTTGTGTTTTGTATGTTTTGATATATTTCGATTAATTTCCTTAATATCCAATAACATAACTTTTATTACACAGTGCAGCAGTGAATAAAATACACGGAATCCACAGTATAGGTTCGACTGTACTGCCAAAAATTAGTAAAACCCTCTACTTGGATTGGTCAGATTGATTTTTTTTATAGACCTCAAAATATGTATTTTGAAAATTTTTAAATTTTTTTTAATTAAAAAAAAAAAAAAAACTTAAAATTTATTATGAGCCCAAGGTTGAAACCCCAGCTCTGACATCTTCGAAAAAAAGAAATAGGAACAAATTATTTCTTTCGGCGACTACCTCTCAGCAGTCTTCTGGCAAAAGCTTTTCATGGCAATCAATTAGTCACAGAGCTTTTGCCAGAAGACTGCTAAGGGGTAGTTGCCGTAAGATATAGTCGGGTATGTTCTGTAAAACGAATTCGAGTGAAATTGAAAACGACTAAAATTTCAAATCGCTATAATTTAAAAGTAAGATAATGAAGTAATAACTGGTCCTTGAAAAAACATTCGATTTCAATTTCACTGGGTTTCGTTTTTCAGAACATGTCCGATTATTTCATATTTCCTTCCTACAAGATGTCAGAGCTGGGGTTTGAACCCGGAGCTCTCGTCTAGTAAGTCAACGCACTAACGACACTAGACTATGGCGACTATGATTGCAAAATTTTATTTTTTGAATACTCTCACCGTTTTTAAATCCCGAATAACCCAGGAATTTATATTTTTTAATTTCAGAATTCAGGATTTGTAAATCCTGAAAAATCCGTTTGGCATAAAAGTGTACAAGCTCATCCATGGTTCCTTTGATTGCAGACGATAATCGTAGTGCATAAAGAGTTTTTACCACATAAAATTTTACGAATAAAAAGTATTATAAAGCAGTTATACACTAAAAAAAAAATCCCAAACTCCTTGACACGTTTTAGACTTAGCAACCAACGTTTTCTTTAACTTCATACGTATATATTCGGATTTCGACATTTTTGTAAAAGATTAAAGATAGATTTTATTAATTTTCTTTAATCTTGTACAAAAATGTCGAAATACGACAACCACTACGCCAACCGTGATAAGGCCGATTATCTTTTAAGTTCTGGGGGTTACTTTGTATTTCGATTCGAATCGAATATTATTTCGAAAGAAATTTCCCATTCGAAAAATCAATAATAAATGAATTTTTGTATTCATATTTTTCGAAAATTTGTAAATTTTCACGAATTCGTAAGATTTTCGATTCGAATCGAAATACTAAGTAACCCCCCTGTTCACTGTCGACATTTATAAAGCTTACTTTTATACATTTTGTTATATCAATTTACGTGTATTATTGTTTGTATTTTCTGCTTCTATGAAAGAAGAACAAAGCAACTTTGCGATCGCCTTTTCCGCCTCTCTATGAATCTCAAGAGTTTGGAAATAAAATTTTGTTAGTCTATAAAACATATCTTATTTGGGATTTTTCCCTCTGCATCATACCCCGCAACTGTTTCCTGCTACCATAACTAACGGAAACGGTATGGATAAATAAAAAATGTTTATAACGAAAATATTAACCAGATAACGAAGCAACTTTGTATTTGTGAATGATATCACAAAATAAATGTCAATTAAATATAGATAAAAAAAAACAATTTCAACTCGTGTTTGTTGTTGAAATGGCAGCAATTTTAAACACCATTTATTTTAAATGAAATATATTTTAATTTAATTTTTATATTTTTAATGATTAAAATATAGAGCTTTAAATTTAAAGTGTTTATATGATACATTTAATTTTTATAGAGTAGCACAATAAAGCATTATTATTGCTCATTTCCCAGTTGTTCTTAAATTAAACAAAAAATCGTTTATTTTTTACAGAATTATTTAACATTAGTATAAAAATGATTATTAATATGTATACTCGTACATAAAGTTTTTCAATTTCAAGTTGTACAGCGTGAATTTATTATAATTTTTAAATATTAAAGGTAATATTAAAACTAATTTTGCTTTTTTAAATTAAAATACAAGGAGCCAAAAATGATGTTATTTAAATATTATTTTTATTGTTTAACTATAAATTTATGAAAGTATGAAAAAAAGAAACATAACTAAAATAATATATAATATTTTAATCATTAAACCGGAAAAGATTAAGAAAATAATAATAAAAATATGCATATATTTGTAAATTTCAAAGCAATAGTTAATTTTACATTTTAAATAATCCCTTTTATTATAATTATACAAATATTAAATACATTTCTTTGTAAATTAAATTTCCTATAATAGGTTATAGCAAAAAAAAATTTAATAAAGAAATCATACGAATTTGTATAACAGTGCAGTTTTTTTTAATTTTTCTTTGAATTCTTTAAGGCATAAATAAATTTGCTTACATTTTTTGAATCTCAACTTTGTTTTTTGTTTTTCGTTGAACCAGCAATATTTCTTTATAATTTATATAATTTGTATGCACTAATTTATATTATTAAATGTAATAAATGTATGTATAAATCTTATATCATAGGAGTGTGTATATATGTATGTATGGATGTAAAAGTAATTAATATAAACGTTGTTTCAACTTAAACAGGACTAGATTTAGGAAAGTCCTGATTTGAAACGCTCAATGCAATTTTTTTAGTAGATGGTTGTTGAATATCTGTTTGTTCTGCATCCAAATCAATCTGAAATATAAATTAAAAATTATTTTTTTTACTTCATCTACATACATTGTGTGTATACGCTGAAAAAATTCAACTATAAATGAAATCAAAAACATATTCAGTAGAATCTTACAAATTAGAACCACTTTGTGTATCGGGCAATTCGAATATCAGAAAAATTCGAATTATTTTTTAAGAAAATGATAAAATTGTAATAAAACTTGTTGTGTAAGCTTTTCTTAAACACAAAACAATTTTTATTTGAATTGGTTTTTAACATAAAATCAGTATGTACTAGGGAGATCGATCGGTAATTATTCGATTGGGTTTTACCGGTTTTTTGGTTTTACTGAAGCCGGCTTTTTTAAAATAAACATTTTTCGAATATCGAATAGACCGGTGTTTTAACCACGTATAACCGGTTTTTTTTGAGCATCTGTAATTATTAAAATATTTATTACTGAATTTACAGATTTGACTTTTAATCAAGTATTTTATTCTGTGTAATATAGAGCATTTTATATTTATACATATAGTATACATAAAGAAGAAAAGAAACTAAATGAGATGGAAAAGCCAAGGCCAAATGTTTTCAATGTCCTAAAATTCTAAGCTACAAAGGCTCTTCGACATCAGGACTTATTTAACCACATTAAAAATGTCCATAAGAATGAAATAAATGTGCAACAAGTAAAACTGGATTCCATTCCAAGTAGCTCCAGAGCATCGTCAAATATTACACTTAATAAATTAACAAATGCCAAAAAAGAGACGATTTTTTTATTTAGAAGTGTAATAAGAGATTTGAAAGGCTTGAAAAATTGCTCAATGCTTTATATTCTATATGCTCAACAAGCACTTTGAGTGAAAGGTCATTCTCAATGTTGAAAATGAAGTTTATTTTAATAACTAAGTGATTTATTTAATTTTTACTAATAGCCGGATAACCGGTTTTATAAATAATTTTTTACCGAAGACCGGTTTTTTTTAAATTTAAAATATTCGAACTATTTGAAAACCTGTTTTTGAAAAAAGTCGAATAATCGATCTCTCTAGTATGTACCATTTATGAACACTTCACTTTGAACTGCAGTTATCAACGGACCCAAATTTGTACAAACATATCAAATTTCACACTCTTTTGACCGACCATCACGAATAAGTCGGTGATTCCCCGTTTTATTTTTTATTTTAATGAGCGAGAAAAATAATTTGTGTTGAAAATACAAAAAAAATGATAAAACATCCAGAAATTACAACCTGTAGTTCTAATTTTAGAGTATCCAATACATTGAAATGGCTGGTTCTAATTTCTGGACTGGTCGAATTTGTGAGATTCTACTGTATAATTGTTTTTGATTTTAACCTCTAAAATGGCACAAGTTTTAAATTTGCTACCGGACTATACAGTATGTGATGGAAATGGATTTCTATCAAAATTGAAATCACATGAAATTTAAAGTTACTTTAACTTCCAAATCGGGAAAAATTCGAAACTTCTTTTTTACCCATCACATTAATTATTAAAATTGTATAATAATTAAAACTTTAAATAAGATACTTTGAAAATTTCAATTTTGAACGAAATCGTTTTACATCAACTACCGAATTATATCGAATTGTATTTTATTTAATAGTTTTATATTATTGTCTTTCAGCAAGCAAAAACAACGATTTTATGACGAAAATTTAGTTTGATTTTCTATGTAAAAGCATTTTATTGACTTTGAAAAACAAACGATATCGTTTTTGATCACAACGGATTATTTTATATTCAAGACTCGAATATAATTAAAATTTTTAGCTGAATATAAAAGCATATAAAAGATTGATTGTCCATTCTAAATTGAACAATTCTATTTCTGTAAATTATGCCCTTTTGCATTTTAGCTAACGTTACGCTCATTAAGGCTATAATTAAGAAATTTACAACTTCCCAGTATTGAGATTTGTAACTTTTTAAAGTTTAAACTTATTCTGCCATAATAATCTATAGTTAATTCAAATAAATAAAAAAAGAAAAAATCTTACGACTCACATCTTACACAGGCAGTATCAAATTTAAATATCACTTAGTTTAAGTCTTCGCTTACAACAAAACACACAAATTTATTTTGCTTTAAGTTCTTCAAGTAATAATTTATTTATGGATATCTATTATATGCTACACAAAAGGCGTAGAAAAATATCATGTAATAGATTATTTTTGAATGACCTTTAAGCTCAAAAAATGTGTATTTTTTTTTTTTTATATAAAAACCAAAAAAGTCAATAAAAATAAGTTAATCGCTTATACAAATTTACCTCTAAAATAATATTATCTTTAGCATTTATAACACCGCTTAGACTGCTTTCACTTTTGCGTTCATCCGTTGTATTTGTAATGGTAGAAACTGTTGATTTAGAATTAGCCGTTTCACTTGATGTTGTATTATCAGATTCTTCATTAACACTATTAGGTACGATTTCTTTCTTTTTAGATTGTACTGTAACGTTTTCATCTTTTTTAACGCCACTACAACCACTAGCATTTACACTGTTTGTGCTATCAATATTTGTTGTAGAGTTATTGCTGGCCGCAATTAGAGACGATGAAGATGAGGCCGATGAGGTAGTATTTGCTGATGAAATTGGGGCGTTTGCCTCTTTCTCAGCTTCGACCTTTTTAATTATTTGATCCAAATTATAACGACGTCGATGATTAACATAAAACGTTTTAACATGGGATTCTGTTTTAGTACCCAGCGTTTCAGCAATTGCCTAAATTCGTTTGTTTGTTTGTTTCAGCATTAGATTTATAATAAGACCAAATGTTGTAAACCATACTTACTTGAAAATCTTTACCATACTTTCGTACACCTTGTACAGCTAATAGTATTTCATCGTTAGTCCAACGTGCATTAATACGGTTTGTACTCTCACTTGGACGTATTTCTTCCAAATTATCAGAATTTTTACGTTTTAATGCTGAGATATTTTGCTTATTCAACTGCACCTAAAAACAATATTGACATTTTGATAGAGAATTGCTAAGAAATGTACTCAAGTTGAATGATTTTTAAAAAACTAAACCTTATTTTTTTTATGTATTTGATGTTTGAAGGAAATGGTCACTAAATAAACACACAACGAACGACGATAAATGTTGGAACAAAAATGAAGAGAATGAACTACATTATATGAAAACAATTAGCACTTGCATAGAATTTAAAATTACCAGGTAGGTAATATGATAAAAACTGTTATACTTATAACTACAATTTTACAGTGCAACAGGAAAAAAATAACCATAATGGACACCACTACGTGATAAAAGACCAAAAAAAAAAGAAGACCCGTGTCTCCTAGTTTTGTCCAAAGTCATAAAGTTTTTTTTATGGCCCCCAAACATTTGAAGCCTCTCGGTGTCATTTTTGCAAAAAATTTATCGTTTTCTCAAGCTGATACCTTGCAAATCGTTGGGAATTTTGAGTTACTTTCTGAAGCAAAGTTGTAGGCTCCTGTTATGAAGAACAAAAAAAAAACTTAAAAAAATTCGATCTTTTTTACCATTTTTCCCCTGTTTAGGTCTATAAATAAAAAATATTTCTTTCGGCGACTACCTCTCAGCAGTCTTCTGGCAAAAGCTCTGAGAGTAACTAATTGCCATGAACAAGCTTCTCAAATCTGTCGTTCGGAGTCGACATTAAACTGTAGGTCCCGGTACTCATGGATAAAAACTGACACAACATGAGTGCTGCGAGAAGCTAGGCCGTAATCCTGACACAGGGTTGTAATGGCCAGTTATGTATGTATGTATGGTAGGTCTATAGGTAGCAAACCGTTCAAAATTTAAGGAAACAATGAACTACAAAAATTTTACTAAGTTCTCAATAATCAACTTTCTAAAACACATGAACTTCCTAGAAATGATTTTTAAAACCGTTCAGGTAACGTTTAGGTAAAAATTTTTCAAAAATTAAGACTCATTCCTAGGAAGTTCATGTGTTTCAGAAAGTTCATGACAAAAGCTACAACTTTCCCTCAGAAAGTAAATCAAAATTCCGAACGGTTCGCAAGATATGAGCCTGAGAAAATGATCACTCTTTAGCAAAAATGACATCGAGGCCCCAAATGTTTGGGGGCCCACAAAAAAAAAACAGCATGACTTTAGGTAAAACTGAGAGACACGGGTCTTCTTTTTTTTTGTCTTTTATCACGTAGTTGTTATATTTCCATGACTTAAAAAATTACACATAGTGTTATCAATACATACATAATATGTTTGTTCGTAAGGACAATGAATAATAATCCAATTAGCAATATTATACAATAGCACATTTGGTTTTTATAAAAACCATTCCTTACTAATATGTAGTTAGATTTGAATTACTTAAAACAATACTTCCACAAAGGGTACTCTTTCAAAGGCTAACTATAGAAACTAATACAAAATATCTAGAAAATTAACAACAAACTCTATAGAAATAATAATATCGAAAATTAATTAAGTCCTTTTAATAATATGAAGTTTCCTCTAATGTTATTTAATTACAGTTAACAATTTAATATACGAGTACCACGAATTTGTTTTCTACCAATAGATAATTGTTTAATAGTAAATAATTTCTTTAAACCTTTTTTGGAATATTTCTTTTAATGGTAATATTTCTTTCAAACATATTTAACAAAAAACTTGAATACGAAAACTTATTTCGGTATTGAATTAATCACGCGTAAAGCCTACGTTCACATTTGTCAAATATTTAATGAAAAAAAAAGAAGCGTAACCACTATTGTATAACATTTTATATAAGAATTTTGTTTTATGTAAACATTTCTTAAAGAATTATTTAAAAACAAATAAACGCAAGAAATAATCAGCCATGTCATGGAACTCAACTCCGATCGAAAGTGGTTTTCATTCCGAACATTCAGTTTCTTTGCAAACGGTACATTTTTAACTGTGAAAGTAACACCGTTACATTCACAACAAAAATACGCATATATATGATCATTTAAGGTGATTTTATTTGGAAGAAATATTTAATTTTCTTAAAATTTAATTTTCGGAAATGAAACAACTTTCGATCGAAATTGAGTTGCATGTCATGACTGAATATTTAAATTTTCAAGAATAATAATGAAATATTTGACAAATCTAAACGTACCTTAAAGGAATGGGTATTAGAAAATAAATGTTTTCATTAGTGGTTACGCTTTTTTCGTCGAGTATTTTCCTAATATCAGAGTAGCTTAAGAAACATACGGGTATGTTCTGCAAAACGAAAAGTAGTGAAATAGTAATCACATGAAAATTCAATTTGCTATAACTTTCAAATTTGGCATTTTGATACATTTTTTTATTCATTGGATTAATGAATATTAACATAACTTCCTTCCATAATTATAAAACTTTAATATAATTTTCACAATAGTTTTATTTGTATTTAAAAAAAAACACTCGTTTTCAATTTCACTTTTCGTTTTGCAGAACATACCCGATTCAAACATTTTCATGATACTAGAAAAACACTGATGCAAATACAGACACCCTTATGTTAGAATTTGTGGTACGTTTAATTTTGTTACGAAACGTAGAATCGGTATGTTAAATTCCTAATATTAGTATATATGGATCCGACACAAATATCAATTTTAAATATTTTTCGTGAAGTTTCTATATGCGATAACGTACTGCTCCGATATCAGTACTATCAGTAATTTTTATTTATTATTTACACGGAAAATTGCTGAAAATTCTGGTATGTATATACATATGTAACAAATACAATAAATTCTGCGTTTTTACATATACGTAAATGTAAATCTAATAGATACTCGCACATGCATTTAAAAAACTTTCATATCAAGGAATCATAACAAACCGCTGTTTTTAGTTTTATTATATGAAAAGTCACAAAACAAACATGCTTTTTTCATTGTTTTTTGGAGTTTTTGCATTAATCTGGCTAAAATAAATTTTTATGTCAAAACAACTGATTAGGAATAAGATAACTGAAAGACCGTAGCTTTTAATATCACTTCTAAGTAATTCCTCCGTGCAAATAACAATAAATAAATACTACCAAATAGGTAATATTTTTTTGTAAAATTAAGAAAGCTCCGATACCAGCCAGTACGTTTTCGTAGAAACAACTTAACAAAAAATATTTATAATTGCCACTACAATTATGAAAAATTGTTTGAAATTCTTAATCGAACCCCATTAGTATTTTTATTAGTGTATTACGTATTTAAATAAATTATGATAAATAACAATTTACTAATAAAAAAAACAAAACAAAAAAGTAACAAAAAATTTAAATATAAAAAATATTATATTGCAAAATACAAATTCTTACTTGACTTAATAAGGAAACAATTTCACGATCAGTATTTGCCAGCAACTGATCTTGATTATCGTTTGCACTGGCCAGAGCAACAATATCATCATGATTTATGTACATGCCACGTGGCGGCTTGCGTTTATGGCGATCAGCATTTCGGTCACGAGATCTTTTGCCAAAATAAGGACCTGATGTAGGGCGTTTGTTACCAGTGCGTCTGATATGAATTTTAAGAAATTATAATTATTGGTCAGTCGGTCACAGTAGATTTAAACAACAAAACTATATAAAAAAAGGAAACACACAGACAGAAGAAAATTGAAATATACCTCCAATGGTGATGGCAACTGGAGCAGAGTTTACCATGTGGCGAACTATTTAATATGTTGCAGGCTACGCCACAATTTGAGCAATAACCGACGGCACTAGTAGCAGAGGTGGATGACGAAGATATATTATTTGCATTAACATTTTGAACACCATTTGAATTTACAGAATCAAAATTTATATAAGACGAATTTGCAGAGTGCAAATGTTTGTTGACAACATTATTATTATTATTATTATTGGATATATGATTTATTTCATTATCGATACTTTCATTGTTGCCAGCATTAGCATTATTATTGTGATTGCCTACTTCGTTTGTTTGATCAACTGAACTTCCTGTAAGTATTGACGACAAAGCATGTTCCTAATTGGTTTTTGTAATTTTATGAATTAAAATTATCGTTGCAGTTATTGTTGTTGGATTAAAGCGCGGAAAAGAGATAAGAAGAAAAAAAAGAAAATAAATGGATAAAATTTCTTTTTTTGACAATTTATAAAACGACTACAAAAAATTAATATAAAACAAAACAAAAAAAATTATCTAAAAGAAAAAAATATTAAAAGTTTACATTTTAAATTTTAATTTTGTTTTTATCTTCTTCGTGCACAAATGGAAAAGGAAAACTGTTAAGCAAAACGAAGAAGAGACATCTGATCAAACAAAATTTATGTATTATCCTTTTTTATTCAAAATAAATTTCGCCACCAACAACAATAAATTAAAAAATATTTATATATTCACACACATTGCTTTTAACCGTCTAGTAGAGTGAATAAAAACTACTTGTTTTTCATTTTTTTGTTTTTTGTTTTCCAAAGTGAAATTGTATTTTGCAACAATATCAATAATAATAAATAAAAACTAAAACAACACAACAACATAAAAGTTGGAAAAAAAAACAGCATATGAGGAAAAAAATTATGATCGACAAGATGCATGAGATAATGTTAGCAAATATTTAGAAGATGACAGACAAATGAAGATTAAGATGATGATGATGATTCCTTTTAAAATTAAATCTTCGGTTAAATACAAATTTAAGCTTTAAGAAAAGAAAGAAGTGCTCACAAATAAAGTTTAAAGATGCCATTGGAAATTTTAATCGTTAAAAAAAGAAACACATGAATTTTGTTTAATCTTCTCGCAGACAAAACAGAAGTTTTTCTTTTTTTATTGTTCTTATTTTTCTTGTATGATTTTGGTTTTTTTTTAATATATATGATTTTAATTTTATTATAATACATATATACTACAAATAAGTAATTTCTTTTTAAAAGTTCATCTATTAAAAATAATTTTTAATATAATTTTTTTTCTTTTAATTCTATATGTCAAATAATAGTTAAAGTATATATGTATGTATGTATATAGTATATGTATGTACGCAAACAGTCTTTCACTAAAAACTAAATTAATTAAAATTAACTTATAACTATTTCCGATTAAATTTTTATTTAACAATAATGTATACTAATAAAAAATATATATATAAAGTTTGGTTAAAGTTTTTGTCTCTTTTAAAGGTAAACCATAAAATAAAATATTCTTTTGAAATACAAAATTGTTTGTTTTAGGACTATGTATGTATTTTAAAAATTACTATGTATATAGGATGGAAACCCTGTCGATACGATATACATACTTAAAATAACGATATACAGAACTATTTTTCATTGAGTTCAGTTGAAGAATATAGACCGACACGACAACTGCATAATTTTTCAATAAATTGTTAATAATTAATATTTTGTATTAAAGAAGAAAACGTTTAAATTTTTTAAGAAGATGTCTCTACATGTATGGATGTATGTATGTAGGGGTATAATATTAAGCTAAAAACGCTATATTAAACAAAATTAATCTCTCTATTTGCCTTTTGTGTTTTGAGTTTTATTTGCATTAAATACTGCAGTAGTTTCTTAATTAAAAATGCAATCGCGTTTAAACTGTATCCTAAAAGAATTTGTATTAAAACATATTTTAATGAACTTGAAATCCTAATGGCAGACTTTACAGACAAAGTATACCAGAGAACCAATTGTGATATGATTACAAGAACATTTATATTGCAAACAGATGCGTTGAGTATAAAATAATACTCCACGGCCACACTGCTTTGTCAAAAAATTATTTTATTTTTCTTAGTTTTTTTATTTTAACAAATTATTACATAAGTACTTATTTAAAAAAAGCTGTATTGAGTTTCATTGAAATATGTAAAATTTAATTTGAATTTTAATGTCCGTCATTTAACAAATAAAAAGTGAACAATTTTTGCCAAATACTACGTATTCAAAACTTTTACCATGAATTTATGAACTCATAGCATTGCAAAAAAAAAATTACATTAGTTGTATTGAATACTGCGTTTTAAAAGTCAGCCAAAGTTTTAAACAAAACTTTATAGCCTTTTTATACGTATCGATATACGACGAATGAGCATTTCTGTGAAATTTTAGCATTGGCGAATTACACTACGGTAAAGAAGTGAAGAAAGAATATACCACGGCGCACTTATCATAAGGGGTCTTTGAGATTACAACAAGTAGAACAGTAAGAAAAACAACATGGCTTTTTGATGTTGGTCAGAGTAAATGATGAAACAGAACTGGAGCTTGACGATTTTTTCCATACAAATTGACATATAAAAACGCTACAGAATGCAGTCATGAAATAGAATTTATTTTATATTGACAGCGATTATTCTTATGCTTTGATTTTGAGACACAAATTCTTCCAACAATATTATCACACTTTTATTAAATTAAACTCACATGTTTTTTAGTTTTTGTTCACAAGAACGTTTCCAAAGTTTAAATAATTTAATAAAAAAATATTGTAATTTGTTAAATAAAATGAGTGATATTATTAAAAAATAATTGAAGAAGTGCATAAACATGATTAAATTATAAAATATAAATTGAATACTTAGCAAAACTCTAATAAACTTCATTTTTTAACAGCTTTACATGCAAGAAATGTAAGAACATTAAATGACAGTTCGTAAAGGTGCAGCCGTCGTTTTAATTATGGGACTGTTTTCTCTGAGAGCGTTTTTGCTTGAAGTTGCGGTCGTATTCTGTTTCATCATTAAAGGACTATCGTAAAAACAAAACAATATATAAAACATAGAAAAAATTTACAACTCTCTTCACAAATAGTCTAAAAAATGAAAGTAGCTCAGCTGATATGTCAAATGCACCCTATAATCAATACGCCATGGAGTATACGAAATATCCTGTTATACTTTTCTATTCTTCTCTCTTACTTCCCTGTCAGCAATTGGAAGATTGCTTGCTCAGAAATCACCAAAATGAGTCATTTAAGACTCCCTTAGGTGATCAAAAACTGATTAAATGTGCGGAATCATAAATTAATCGTGCAGACGTTCGAAATACGATTGCTTTTATAATTATTTTGCGTCGTATTTTATTGTTTTCTTCTGCATTTCGTTATAATGGGATTTATTTTATTTGAAAGAATAAGAGTAATGCAATTATTGTGATGTCGTGGTATAGTGGTTAGACGCTCGCACAGAAATTCAAACGACCGAGGTTCAATCCCAGCAAAGGGCAAAAATTATAACATAAAATTTAAGGTATTCCTAAATTATAATTTAAAAAAATAAGAAGTCCATCTTAAAGAAACCGCTCCTTACATTCCAGTCTATTCCACCATAAACTTGTCTCATCAATAAAAAGGCTCATATAATATACATATAAAAAAAAAGAATTCCTTCAGTTGAGCTTGATGAATTAATTTTTTTTTTTTATATTTTTAAACAAAATACAATATTTTTATTATTGTAAAGACAATAAAAAGGTAAGTAAAACTCGTTTAGTGTGCTGAATCACAAATGACTCATTCAGGGGAGTCATAAATGACTCGTTCAGGGGAGTCGCGGTAAGGGTACATTTTTCTCCCGACAAAACATTCATTTTCGACTCAAAAATGAGCTCATAAGTGACAATTTTAATCGCCGAGACGAGTCAAAGGACTCAAAAGTGACCAAAAATGCTGACTGGGTTCTTACCTATAAATATATACATATTTTGATATCAAATATTTTTGTAGTACATACTTCAACTTGAACTGTGTTCACTGTATGAGTTTATGGCATATGAAAGTATGAGTTTATTGGCAAGTTACATAAGATATAGGTATAATGAAAAAAAATTACGCTGAATTTGAAAATAAATGTAAAATTTATATAATTTATTTCAATTTTAATAGGTGTACACAAATATTAATTTTTTTTTCTTTTTCTACATTTATGACAAAACTAAACCTGACCTTGTGGTATAAACTGGATGTTGTATAAATGTTTTACATTTACTCCATCTTGCATATATGCAGGCAGGTATTTACCTAATATGTACATATATTGACCATTGTATTCGTATAGAAGTTGAAAATTTATTTATTAAAGAAACAGTAGGTTTATCAGTTTTGTACTTCAAAAAATTTAAAAAATAAAAAAATACATTTTTATTTATGAAGACTAACGGCTGTATTTATAATGGAAAGTTAGCAACTCATTAGCATAAAGGGCAAAAAACTGGCAAGTTTATCACACGCTATACTTTCTATTAGATAACTGGTCAGTGAATCATCCAAAAAATTAAAGAACTCATACGTTTGAGTAAGAATTTCCACGTATAGGAATGACAAATTTAGCCACTACGCACAACGGGCTGTTAATTTTTTATTATTAAGAAGGCTACAAGTGAATAACTGTTGTATGCATAAAAACTAAAATTAATTTTTTAAGATTATTTGATAAATTTGTATGCAATGTCTGTCAATAAACCTATAACATTTTTATGAATGCGGCAGTATATATATAACGTCTGCTTAAAAATATTTGTAAGAAAAATTAAAATTAAAACATTAAACATACATGATTTAATTAAATATATGTGATGAAAATTGATAAATATTTAATGGAACTTGTTTTAATTGACTAAAAACTAAATGTTAGTATAAATAAATAGAGAAAAGAATACAATACATAAGATTTACGAATAAAACAATCTAATCTGAAACATGTGAACGTTTCAATTTAGTTTTCTTGTTTAATATAAATTATTACAATTAAATTAATTGTTTTATTTTTTTAATCAATTGTTTGTTTTACTAAAACTCTCTACACTTTGACTATTTTACATTATCTTTATATAAAAAAACTAACATAAAATATATATTATATGAAAAAAAGTGTAAACGTTGTGTATTAATTTTTGTTTTTTGTTGTTTTTCTTTTTAATATACATATATTTAAAATAAAGCCGCAGATAAACTATAAAAAAATCTAAAAGTAATTTTGTTTATCTTATTTTTTAAGAGACAGAGTAAAAAAATTCTATTTTCATTAAACTAAACTAAATATAAAGCAATATACAAGTGGTCTGGTTGTTAACCATAAAAATATATATATAAATTGTGAATTAAAAACGATTAAACTAAATTCTAACTAATAATTACCTTATCATCATTGTCGGATTCTTCATTGCTGCCATTGTCGCTGCCATTTTCTGAAGAACCACCTTCTTTACTCGCTTTAATTTTCTCCTGACGATCCATAACACTTTGACGATGTCGAGTTTTTTTCCATGAATAATAATATTTTACCAAACTGGCTATTGATTTATCTGGCAGCTGTAACATGCAAAAATCCAAGTTAATATTTTGTCCCTAATTGTAAACTCTTAAAAGTTACCATTTGACGTATACGATGAAAACTTTTGCCGTGGAATTGAAATGCCTGCTCAAAAAGTACTTTATCTTCAACTGTCCATTCATCTGGAAATGGTGTAAAATTAGCTAAATCCATAACAGCTCTTTCCAAATCATGTTTATGCCAGAATAACATTCCTAATGCTTGTTCTCCATTGTAACCATATTTCTCCTTGGCAACTGATATATATTCCTCAACTATTATTACAAAAGATGAAAACTTAATTTAGATTCAATTAAATAAACAATAAATAATTTTAAAAGGCAAATATCTTTTTATTTGTTATTTTAATTCAATTTGTTTATTTTTTTCAAATCAACCAATGGGTGTAACCAACCCCCGCCGATTTTTATGATTTTTTTTTGTAGAAATATAGTATATCATAGAACTAAATTAAATACAAAGTTTTGGGGCACTGGCACATCTGGATCCGGAAATATGAGGTCTTGAAAATCGGAAAAAAATACAAAAATGCACAAAGTTACACTTACTTAATTGTAATTTTCTTGAAAAGAAAATTCGCATTTGAAAGTGTATTAAATTACCGTTGATTTAATATGCAACATGATTTTTTCTTTGAAAAAGTCAAAGGTCAATTTTATTTACCTATTAGTCGAAAGCCTATATCTCCGAAAGCGACCTTTTCAAAAATTTCAAAAAAAAATTATGCCAAAGATAGTTTCGTTCTCTACAGTTGCGATCAATTTCAGAGTGTAGCTCTTTTTGGATCAAGAAATAAAAATCAAATCGCAAAGGAATGAGATTAAAACTATTCTGATAGGGGTGGGATAGTATACGAATTATTTTCGATTTCAAATAGCTAGAACCGCTTATTTTGTGAGTTTCAACAAAAAATACATTAGTCAAAAAGAAGGGATGTGGGATGGGGGCAAATGGCTCTTCATCGGGGTCAAAGGTTGGGTTGAAGAAATAAAAAACCTCCACAACTGCCCTGGAGTAGCCCCTAGGGGGTAAAATGTAAGACCGACCCTTCCTTATGTTTTACCCCCACTTTTTTTCCAAACATACCTACAACCTATCTCCACTCCCTAAGGTGGCTCCAGTACAAAGTTACATTTTTATATAAAATTTGCTCCTACTACTCTAGGGAGTGGAGACAGGGGTTAGGTTAGATTAGGTATGTTTTACCCTCAACCTTTTTTCCGAACATACCTAACCCCTATCTCCAATCCCTAAGGGGGCAACAGTACAAAGTTAAATTTTTATATAAATAGGGGATAGGGGTTAGGTATGTTTGGAAAAAAAAGTTGGGGGTAAAAGTGTTTTTGTTGTTGTTTCATATTTCGTCCTTGACGATTCTCGAAAGATTCTCAATTAGATTTAAATCCGGTGATTGTGGACGCAACACCAACAACTCTAAATTTTTCCTTTGCAACCAACCATTCTTTTACGATCTTAGAAATGTGTCATTGTCTTGCTTGAATTCATACTTTAAAGGCATTTCCTATTCGGCGTACAGAAGCATTACTTCTTTAAGTATATGCAGGTAAAGATGTTTGTTCATATTTTCGTTGATCCAGAGTATTGGCCCAAAACCGTACCAAGAAAAGCAAGCCCACATAGTTATGTTGCCACCGCTTTTTTTCTTTGTCCATTATTAAGCATTGAAACCTTCTGGGCTGATGTTCCGAATAATTTTTTTTCTTCTTAAACGACGTTTGATATTCAATTCTGATAACTCATTTTTCAACTCAACTACGGACATAAAAGATTACGAGATTACATCTTAACGCGAGTATTATTCTCTTTTCGAGGTTTTTCGCTATTGACTCCTTTTAGTTTTAGAGGTTTCATGCATTATGATAAGAAATGTGATCTAAGAAATTTAGCAATTTTTTCCTCTTCACTACAATGTTTTGAACTTCCAGTTTATTTTTGATAAAAAAAAAGTTGCAGTAATTGAAAAACTTCACGACTTTTGCTACTTTGCAGTCACAATAACTGCTTAAAACACAAAATTTCGACTTAAGCCATTATTATTTATTGCCGCCACAAATATGTGTGTATGTATGTATGTATATTAATAAATACCGATAAAATGCATTTTTCATTAAAAAATTTTAAGCAAATCACACATTTTATATTGATAAAAAAGCCATCTTAAAAATGTGCGTGACAGTAAATCAATGAGTGAAGGTAGTCCGTTTCAACGCATGTATTGATTTGTAAATCGATTGATCGGTTCTCGAGTTATAAAAGACAAACACGAGATAATTTATATATAAAAATAAATGTGAAATTTATTGTTGAAAGCCTTATATACCTACAGTTAAATGGTTAAATAAATTTTCTATGTATGGAAGAAACTATAGACTAAAAAAATTTTAAAAATTCTTTCTAGACTAGCCACTCCCCTACAAAGAAAATATTTATTTTTCAATATTTTAAAAATGATAAAAGTGAGAATCTTTAAATTTGATTAACATATGTTTATAGTCAATCTAAATCATCAGTCAAAAATGTATTGTATTGCGATTCGAATCAAAAATGCTTTCGAAAGAAAATTCCATTATTCCATAATAATTTATATTATATACTGAAAACTCGAGTTCGAGCTCCAAGAAAAGTTATAATTTTTTTAAATCAATTTTGTTTCGTCAGAAACGTTTCAAGAATTAAACCTTGATCTAATTAAAACGTTTCAGATGAAACAAAATATTTTAATTTTTGATTTTAATAATATATACAAACATTTTTCGATAATTGGTATTTTTATGAATTCGTCAGTTTTTCAATTCGAATCGAAATACAATGGCATATTGGTTAGAGCGTTCGCACAAAAACTCAAACGACCGAGGTTCAATACCAGCGAAGGACAAAAATAATGAAATTAAAATTGCGGTTTTTCTAAATTATAATTAAAAAAACAAGGTTTTACTTACGCTTACTATCTGGTATATCTTTAGTAGGTGACCAAACAAGCAAAGCGCGATCATTTAGAACTTCAGGTTTGCGATCTTGTTCAGGTATTAGAGGAGGGCATACAGCTTGATAGTCACGACCAACACGAATTTTTTCTAGAAAATTGAAAAAAGAAAAAAAAAAAAAAGATAGGTATACCGATTTTATAATAGGCCGTATTCCAATTGGCGACGTCGTCGCCGTGTAACGACATTTTTGTAATAGATTAAAGGCAAGAGAAACATTTTTTCTTTATTCTGCTACAAAAATATCGTCAGACGACAACGACGTCGCCTACTGGAATAAGGGCGAATAATCATTTAACTTCATAAATATTTACCTTCATATTCACTTTGTTTAGTTTTTGATTTACCATTACGTTTGATAGCTAATGAATGAAAAGGCAGGAATTAAGGAATTTACTAGCAGAATAATGATAAATGTTAACTTACAGTTGTCATCATCGGAACTAGTTTCTGGGGTACCAGTACCACCGGGAGCACCAGCAGTGCCACTTGCACTACCTGAACTGGCACCATGCCCATTGGGACTTGGGCCACGTGAACGTCTACCATTGCGTACCAATTCAGAATTACGTTCTGCCAAAACCATGTTTAACAGATTTAACAAAAATTATTGATTCACACTTTATATGTTGAAGTAGTAACTTTATAGTTGATAACACGTTCTTAAATAAAATGAATATGGTGGGCGGAGTGATTATTAAAGTTGAAAATTTTCCGACTTTCAAAAACAAATCTGAAAATATATAAACAATTTTGAAATAAATAATAAAATGCTTAAATTTCCGTTTTTTTTATTTATTTATTTCAATGATATGCTTACATCACAATAGAAATACATAGATTTTTGTATATAAAACATACAAATTTATTAAAAATATATATGTATATTTACAAATCTTATAATATAAAAATTTAAACAAACGAGTCTGAAATTCTGTGTCACAGAAAACAATCTGAATGAAAAAAAAAACAGTATTGCAGCAACGCAGCAAGCCAGCCCAAAGTCTTTTAAGACAAAACACAGCACACTTTTGCTAACAATCGTAGATTGAAAAAAAATAACGTCGCCGTCCAAAGAGAATACCCACCTCAATAATAAATAATTTTATTATGCACATTTAAAAATTATTACAACAAAAATTATATTTCCTATACAAAATTCCGCATACAAAATTTTATATTATTTTTAACACCAACTCTTCTTGTCTTCCCCTATTTTTCATTAATATTCTTTACAGAATCGTATTACATATTATTTAGTACATAAATGAAAATCACTTTTTTGGAGTTCTAAAAATAAACTATTTACCAATAAACTAATTGCTGGAAGTAGTGGAAATAATTTTCATTTGAATATCAATGAATTATAGAAAACCGTCGCTGTTTTTCTCCAACAATGACACTCTGCTTTACTACTTCAACACAATGGTGGGTAATGAATGGATAGGCAGGTAAAAATCCTCTAAGTGAATTAATAAAAAACAGAGTTGCTTTTTGCTGAATTCATATATACAGCACACTTCTCATTATTTTGCAAACGACCGTATTTGCAAACTGAACTTTTTCTCACTATTAGCAAACTACCAAAAATAAATAAAATTTAACTGAAACATATACACAATTACTTACATTTTAATAGTTTTAATTGAAGTTTTATTAAAAAATACCAGTAAAAATATGTGAATTTTATTAGTTATACACTATTTTATTACATTAAATAGTTGTGTTTTATTTTAAGATGCTTGTTGACACATTTTAAATTTACGATATTTGGTTTATTGTACTCATCAAATGTCACGTATTCAGCTGTGCATTTAAGAGCTGCGTTCAGTCAGCATTACTTTTTAAAAAGTAGGTTGAGTTCACACTATGAGAGAATTATATGTGTCAGTTAAGCGGGGTTTAGACGGTAATACAAGTCGTACGTAAAATCAAAGAGAAAATATTACGAAATTCCATCCGTATTTTAAAAATGAGAATAAAAATCTTACGACAGATATTTTTTGCGTTTACACGGTTGGTAAAATACCAAAACAAAGTAAAATGAAAAGATAAAATGCACATACACATGCACAAAAAATTTACATGCATTGTGAATACATTTAACATAAACAAACAAAAATATAAAAATGCATCCCTGATCTAATGAAATGTGATGGTTTTTTAAAAAATTTCAAAAAACAAAGAGAGCCGTACGACTGTCAAATTTTCATCCGTATTTTCTCTCAATGTCGTACGCTCTCATTACATATCAAGTTTACACGATACTATTCATTCTCTTCTACACAAAAATTTGACATGTCGTACGACTTGTATTACCGTCTAAACCCCCCTTTAATACGTAACAGCGTGAATGTAATTTCATGTATTGTAAATAAACTTATTAGTCAACAAAAATTTGACTTGGTTTTCATTTTACAAAGAATGTTTATATAAATAATAAATAAATACATAAATAAAGTATGGATTTATTTATGAAACAAAATGAAAATTTAATATTTCTCACCTACCTTTAATATGAATGTTATACAAAATAGTTTCATGCAATAAACCCAGTATTCCATAAAGTAATACCGAGGAAACACATTGAAATAAATAACAGCGTTGCGTTTTACACCTCGAGCAATATAAACACTATAGAGACATATGTAATAGTAAAAGTTAATAAACTTATATACACAAAAGTAAGAAATAAAATGACTAAAGAAATATGAACTCTTGTTATATACGTTTGACTCGATCAAACAGAGCAAATATTAAGTTGCCTCTGCTTAAGTACTAAACGACGATTAAATAATCTAGAACTAGTTTCACATTAAGTAATTTCTTGTGCAATTAAATTGCTCAATTCATACGATAATAATTGTGTCACGTCCAATGACAGGTATGTAGACAATAATTTAATGTAAATCAACAAATTATTTTAAAATCTCACTCATTTACAGACAACAAATACTGAACACCCTACATATACTAAATTCCCATTCCTACCTTGGCCATAGGCAAAATCCTGTCTAAATTGGTATATGATATTTTTTAGATACGCTGGCACACTAACCATCATATACAGCCCATTTCTTTTAAAAAATTAGGTATGCATGATTTTAAATATTATAAGCTCTCCATTATTTAATTTTCTAGTATATTATGAAAATAATCCATTGCTAATCTGGCAGCTTTGAAATTAATGTTACTGACAAGGGTCAAGTACTGTACAACACTTATTTATTATTTTTTTTTCTCTTTTGAATAAATAATCCATTCAGGGAGACTATGACCGAGTGTTGTTCCATATCACAGACTAGACTGTTATTCTGTGTTCCATATTATACTTTAGATCGGCTGTGATACAAAAGATAAAAAATATACATCCACACAGATAGGGTCAATCCTAAGGAACTATAAACTCCACCGCAGGCTAGCAGTCTGCATGATGTGGTTGAATAATTTCTTTAAAGAGCCGTGGACTGGGGTGGGGTAAAACTTGGCTCTTTTCTTAGACAATTTTCTCGTCCAGTACTATGTTATTAGCAGAGTTTGTAAACTAATCATTAATTTTTGACTTCAATTCATTATGAATTAGCTAAATTTTGAATTAATTCTTCCCCCCCCCCCCCCAAAAAAAAAAAACGAATTGAATGAAATTTGAACCAATTCATTTGAATTAAGCAAAGACTTCCAATTCACAGACACAACGAAAGGATTTTCTGTTTTTTTGGGAATTGAAGGTCATCTACATCACTAAAATCGTTCACAGATATATCACTAGTATCCACAAAATGACTATTAATGACATCAACATCAGGAGTTGCTTTTATACACAAATTATTTACTATAATTTAACGTTTTCCTTTATTATTATATTATTAAATAACTGCAAAAGTACAAAATGTAGTTTAAATTTTAATTTCTCTCTCTTTAACTAAAAATAATTACAAATATTTGTGGAAAAAAATAATTAAATAATAAAGAAATATAGTCGTAACATTATAATAAACGCATACAGCTGTTGTTTTTATTTTATTTGAAATGCGATAGTTTAAAAGAACCATAATATTTAAAATGGTTTTATTTCATATTTTTGTAAAATATTTACAATCTCTGTTAAATCTAAACCTGTTAAAGTATTTAAATAGTCAATACCACTTATTTCTATGGCTTCCGTTGAAGAGCAATCATGGCAGATGCCTTCATTTTCATCCCAGTAAAAATGTTTGCCATTTACAACCAAACTTAGCCTATGTAATAAAACTTTAAGATCAGGTTTACGGGTAAGTAATTCTTTGCGTAAGACCATTAATTTATTTCTATGTTTACGCTGCTGAGATGATAGTTCAGGTTCAATTATAATGCCTGTATTTTTTAATTTATAAATTTGGTTTAGTACTAGGCTACAATCTTCGGCTTTTAACAATTCTACCAAAACGGTCTCCGTATTCGAATTCTTGGATATTTTTCGTCCGGTTATAGTGACACAATTAATAATCTTTACTTTATCTAAATTTAATTTATATTTAAAAAAATTTTCAATATCTTTAAGTGGTTTGTTTTTGTTGGAAATTTTTATATTTTTAATTATTAATTTGCGTTCATGCACAAGACTATCAAGTTCTTTTAAATTATTCCGAAGCTTCTTTTCACTTACTTTAGATTGACGGAGAGCTAAACGTAGCTGAATGCATTCCTTTTTTACGTTTTCTAATTCTGATTTTATTTCCAACACATGGGAGTTTTTTTCGTTTATAAGGTGTGCGTCACTATAAAGTGTAACACCCATTTTTCTTAATAACTTTTTTCACCTTTAATCAAAATTATTTTTCTTAATCACAATATCTTTGAGAAATGTGTCAGATTTTAAAATGTATCAGTTTGTCAAATTTGACTTGTTAGTTAGTTCACAATGGATAATCAAAGACAAGTGCATAAAAAATTATTCAAATAATTAAAAAAAAACCATATTGGAGTTATACAAAAGTTGCTAGGGAAGTCCACGTGACCAGGCAATGTGTTTCCAGAGTGGTCAAAAAGTTCAACAAAGACCTAAAAATTGAAAGAAAGCCTGGAACAGGTAAAGCAAAACTGGTAACGAACGACGCGAAAGCCAAAAAGGTTGAGAAGCTTTTGCTGGCTCTTCCAAACATTTCTGGTCGCGAAGTGGCCCGACGCGTGCAATGTTCGGAAAGTTTTGTGCGCCGAGTTAAAGCTAAAGCTGGCCTTAAAACATTTAAAGTCCAAAAAGTTCCGGATAGAAATGCTAAGAAGAATATTGAAGCAAAAAAAAAGAGCAAAACTCCTCAAAAAAGAATTTTTTCAAAAGTTCGAATGTTGTGTAATGGATGATGAAACTTACGTTTTTGCAGACTTTGCGCAGCTTCCTGGCCAAGAGTTTTATGTAGCGGATAGTAGAGGCAATGTTTCTGAAGAGTTCCGAACTAAAAAACTATCAAAATTTCCCAAAAAGTTCCTAGTTTGGCAGGCTATTTGTAGCTGCGGCAACAGAAGTGCATCGTTTGTTACATTGGGATCAATAAACTCAGATATTTATATCAAAGACTGTCTTCAAAAGAGGTTGCTCCCATTTCTAAGACAGCACAACATATCAACATTCTTCTGGCCAGATTTGGCAATATGTCACTACAGTAAAAGCGCAATAGACTGGTATAATAAAAATAATGTTATTTTTGTTCCAAAAGAGGCTAACCCACCAAACTGCCCAGAGCTGCGGCCTATGGAAAGATATTGGGCTCTGGTCAAAAGAGAACTAAAGAAGAGTACATCTGTTCCCAAAACCATTACTAGTTTTCGATATAAATGGACAGCTGGTACCAAAAAAATCACCGAAAACACTATAACATTGCTTATGGATGGCATAATGAATAAAATAAAAAATTTTATAAAATTAAATTAATTTTTAAATAAAATAATACAGAATATAAATCTGTAATAAAAATGCAAAATAAAACTGTTTTATTTTTAACTCTAGCTTACTCCAGTCAGTTTTTATTTGACTTTTGATGTGTTACAGTTTATAGTGACGCACACCTTATTTTTAGTTTCTATTTTCATTATTTTTTCTTTCAATTGAAAGTAACCCGTTTCCTTAACTAAATTTTTCAAACTCTGATCAATTATTTCTTCTACAGTTTTAACGTTGGAGTCAGAAAATTCAAAGTCAATGTTTTCATATTTATTGGTATAGGCATTTGTAACACTTGAGGAATAATACTGTTTATATTTATTTTTTTCGTATAGTTTGTATTTATCTGGATGATGACGTCGTATATGTTGTTTTAAACGTGTGGTTGAAAAAGTGGAATAGGTATTCATAAATTTTCTACAAGTATAACAGCGTACTATTCTCTTACCGCTTACACTTTGGTGAACCTTAAAAGAGAAAAAAAAATTAAGAATTCTCAGATTACAATATTTTGCTATTGGTTTGATATTTATTTTTTTTATTCGTTACAATTAATTAACATGTAACTGTTATTTCCACTGCTGCTAACTTATCACATGGTTTGAATTCACTTGAAATGCATTCCTTAATTCGAATAATTTTGTGAAGTTTATAGGTCATGCAAATTAGCATTAAAAGAAAGCTCTCAAATCAATTAATTTACAATGATTTAATTAAAATTCAAATGATTAACTTTTTTCTAAATTTCCGTACAAACACATGATGTTATATGCTTAAATTAAAACAGTTCATCATGAATATTTTAATTGCGTATAGGCATGCCACAGCGCTTTTTATAACAAATAATGCACATTTTATTTTTGGAACTTCTTCTTTAGATTTAAAAGCAATATTTGACGAAGGCTTCTCAACGCAAAAATGCTTAAGCCGGATATATGTAATCTTTAAATACCAAATAATCTTTAATGTCTAAAATCTTGTATTTCGCAATATCAATAAATTGTTTTAAATACTTTTCAGCGACTTTTACTAAAATATTACATAAGATACTTACAAGTTTAAAAAATTGTGACATTAAAAACTTTTTCTTCCGTAATTTTATTGAATTAGTTTTGCTCTGCTCATGATTATCTTCAAATATTCTGTTTTTATTTTTTATTATATTGTCTCTAATGGCATTGGATCTCCTGAATTTGTTCAAACTCGTGGGATGATCGTATTTTTCATGTTTACTTATAGTTGGGGGGATGTCTTCATTTATTTTGTTTTGAGTTTCCCTTGGGCTATTTTTATTCACTTTTTGCCGTATGTAATAATCAATGCCAAGTTGTTTATTATTGTGTGGTAATTCATTTTTATGTTGCATTTCCTTATCATCAATAGAAAGTATTAATAAGGTTTTATATTTGTCATATATTTTATAAATATCTGTATGAAGGTGTTTCAGATGAAGATGCATTGTCTTTCTATTGGCAAATTTAGTTTCTATTAACTTTCCACAGGTGTAACAACGTACAGTTAATTTGCAAATGTCAACCGGTCTGGAGATCTAAAATAACACAAAATTTAAGAATTGCAAAAAATTGCTTAATTTCGTTAAAATTACTTACAATTTCGAAAAATGGCGGAGCAAATAACAGATTTAAAGTTGTGTCTTTTCGAGGTCCGCTATTTGGTTGCTCCTTATATTTCTCTAAAAGGCTTATCATATCTTCCACAGAAGATGAAGGGTTTAATACTGTATTTGCATATACATTGAGTTCGTTACATTTATCATATAGTTGATATATAAGTGGATGGGCACGTTGCAAATGCGTTTTCAAATTTTGTGCAATATGATTTAAAGCAGACGAAAATAACTTTTCACAAGCATAACAGTGTACAAAGAATTTGTTAGAGTTTAAGTTTATATGAACCTTGAATAAAAAGCGAGTTTTTTAATATAACAAGATATTACCATTTTCTTTTAACAAAAATGTCTAAACACAGTGCCTGATTATTACGTACTGTAATATCGAATTGGTCAATAACATTATAGGCATAATATATGCCAGTAAAAAATTATAAGAAATGTGGTCGGTCTGTATGTTTCTTGACCAACGAATACTTTGTGCACCCAAATCATGTAAAAGCATTGTTAATCACTATTTACTTACAATTTTATAAAATGGTGGCGAATACATTAATTTTTCCTTCACCGTTCCAAACATTGCACTTTTGGCTGATGATTGTATAGTTTCTTTAGATGTGGTTAAAAGCTCACAATCAACATTATTACTTGAATTTGTAGTTCCGTCGTCATTGGCAATATTTTCGCGTTCTTCCTTTAGAGAATTTTTATTTTGCATGTCATGGACATTGTTTTCAATATTATCTTGTACATCTTTTTGAAATTCTGAAATTATATATTTTCCTGAATTATCAGTAAAGATATCTGCTTGTTTTTTATTTAGAAAATTCGTATGTTTAGTCTCTTCATACATTGCAAATATATCCGGATGACAACTTTTCAAATGTTCTGTTAAACTAGTTATTCTACAAATATTGGCACGTCTGCGTTGTTTGCAGGTACAACAGCTTAGGGTTAATCTTGTGTTATCTGCAGATTTTTTAATCTTAAAGGGAAAGAATTTAAAAATACGTACTTATATAATTATGGCACAAATATTATTGATAAAAATTTATTGCTTCGATATACCTACTGCAACTACCATTTGTCCACATTTTTCGACTGATGATTTTTAGTGAACACGTATTAATTTAGACTAAATTCTGAAACTTTGGCTTTCAATAGTTAGTGTGGGAAGTACCACGCCTACTTGTCCGCTCTTGTTCCTACTGATAACTTTTATTGACTACGAAATCAACAACACCAAATTCAGAAACATTAGTCTCAGAGCTTTCCAAGATATAAAGAAATCAATATTTTACTTGTATGGGAGGTACCACGCCCACTTTTCCAATTTCTCCCACTTTCTGACTGATGATTTTTCTTGACCGTGAAGTCGCTCAGATCAAATTTACGAACTAGCTTTAACTGTTCTCAAGTTATACAAAAAACAG
Source organism: Metopia argyrocephala (assembly GCA_963576795.1). Lineage (NCBI taxonomy): Eukaryota > Metazoa > Arthropoda > Insecta > Diptera > Sarcophagidae > Metopia > Metopia argyrocephala. The sequence continues at coordinate 41,760,921 of OY756208.1, forward strand.
TATTTAGTGTGTATGGGAGGAGGTAAGCCGCCAACTTGTCGGATTATGCTTACTTTCTGACTGATGATTAGCTTCGACCATGAAACTTTAGCTATTGCCGTTCTCAAAATATACAAAAATCACTATTTAGTTTGTATGGAAGGTACCACGCCCGGGTCCAATTTCGAAAAAATAATATACCCTATTGCACTTTCGGTGGTTAAAGCAATCTATATTATATAATATATAATATTATACATATTATGTATGTATTTCCACAAAATTGGTTCAATCGTTTAGACGTGATTGACTGACAAACAAAAAGACTATATATACATATGAAGGAATTAATCGTCATTATTTTTAATGGCATGTTTAAATCTATCTTCTATATAAAAAAAATCAATGTTGTTGGTTGGTCATCGCATTAGTTGAGAACGGCTGGATCGATTTTTACGATTTACGTAATCCAACTTAGGTTTTTACGGAGACAAAAATTTTTCCGCGCCCATTTTTACGCCCACTTTTTTTGATTTACTTAAAATCAGAAAACGGTTCCATCGATTAGATGAATTTTTCTTTAAAATGTTTGCATTAATCCATTTTAAGTTTTCATCGAGAGAAATATTTGTCACTCCTACTTTTTCAAGCACCCTTTTCTATAAACCTCTAAATACTGATTTTTGTATATCTTCAGAACGGTTAAAGCTAAAGTTTTGGAATCGGGTCTGAATTGGGCAAAGCAAATCATCAGTCAGAAAGTGGGCGAAATTGGGCAGTGGGCGTGAAACCTCCCATACAGGTTAAAATTGATTTTTTTATCTCTAGAAGTGTTAGAGCTAAAGTTTCTGAATTTTGTGTGATTGATTTATAAATGATTAAAAATTATCAGTAGAAAAAAGGGCGGATAAGTAGACGTGGTAGCTTCCAGACAAACTAACTATTGAGTTCAGTATACCTTGAAATCAATAACAGTTAAAGTTTTTGAATTTGGTCTGAATTACTCCGTAGTCACTAAAACTCATCAGTCGAAAAATATAGACAATTGATAGTGGTAGGTGTAGCAAAGCACGCCGGGTTTAAGCTAGTACAAATATATTATTACAAGTATTTTTTGATTAATAGTACTCGTACTTACAATTTCATAAAATGGCGATGAATATATTAATTTTCGTGTATGGTCATAACTCTCACTAATATTTTTAGTTTGCATATCCTGAGTTCCTTTCAGATCTTTTGTAGTCTTTATTTGCTGCATTTCATTAATCTCATGTCTGTTATTTTCTGATTCTTCAAATTCACAGGCGTATATTAAAAAGCTTTTATATCTGTCATATATTTCACATATATGTGAGTGATAATGCTGCAAATGTAGCCTTAAGAAAGTTACATTCTCCAATGCTCCACAAGTACTGCAACGTGTAGATATTTTGGTATAGTTAACACCTTTGGAAATCTAAAGAAATTAAAATACAAATACATTATGAATTCTGTAAAATACTTCATTTTGCAAATATTACTTACAATTTCGAAAAACGGTGGAGAATATAGTAATTGTAAGCGTACATCTTTGTAAGGTATGCTATTTGGATGCTTCTCATATTTCTCTAATAAGCTGAGCATTTCTTCTGGAGTAGATGAAAGGTTACATTCCGCATTTGGATACACACTTAGTTTGTTACAGATATCATATATTTTATATATAATTTGATGAATAACTTTCAAGTGTGTTAAAAGGTTTGTTGATCTATTTAAAGTAGCCAAAAATTGCTTTTTACAGGTATAACAGCGTGCAATGTATTTGTTTGTATTTGCATTTATATTAACCTTAAATGAGAAGAGCAACAATAGATGTTGTTATGAAGAAATAATTTGAAAAAGCAAAATTATCATTATATTTCTGTATTTTAGTTTTTGTTCTTTTTTCTATCTATTAAGTTATATACTACATTAATTATAAGATAAAGTAAAGGATAATTGAAAAAGAATAAAGCAAAGGATAACTGTCGAAAAAGAATATAAAATGAAATACCAAGAGCTAAAGTAGACCGATTCAAAAGATAGTTGAACAAATTGGGCTGCTGACAACTGATAACAAGGAGATTATTGGAACTTTTCAGGTTGGTGTCATTGCCATCGACGCCTATCAATTCGTCAAGGCAAGCAGTGTCTGAAAACATTATATTAATGCTGGTACCAATGATGAAAAAATTCAATAAAATGGAAACCAGATTGTCTGAGGTACAAGACACGTCTAAATCACCAAACAAAGAACTGTTGGTTGAAGTACAAGGATCACCTGAAGCTCAATACAATACATTATTAGCTGAAGTTCAAGAATCAGAAAAATTGCAAATCTAAGCACTGACTGAAGTACAAGAATCATCTAAAGCTCAAATTTTAAAATTATTGGCTAAAGTACCGAAAATTAGAAGAAATTAAAAGTTCAGTGATATGTCAGAGATGATGAGAAAGCAAGTCGCAGGCGTCAAGGCATAGAAGAAAACATGACTGACAGAGTATTTCTTATCTAAAGAAACCTGTCGACGAAAAGTTTAATGAAGTCGAAGAGAAAGCCCATAGCCTCCAATTCCAACTATCTATCTATAACCGAGTCCTCAAGCGGAATAAAACTTTCATCGTTTTACGAATTGCATGAGATTGCACGTAACCGTTTCACCGATCGAGCTGCAAATACTGAGGGCTACTATCATAGTTGTCGTATTGTAAGATTTATTTATTTTTGAAAGTTTTTAAACGTGTAGAAAAGTTTTTAGGTTTTTTCTGAAAAAAAATTTTTCAAACTTCATTATACAAATATATACCTATTGTTACGAATAAAACATTTTACAGAGGGAAATCATCGTTACATTCCCTTAAGTTGGTTTTGTTATTACAATAACAAATACACGAGAAACGTTCGTATGTTTGTAAATTATTAATGACTACAATAACAAAATACATGTAAGAAACTCAAGTACATACATACATATGTTTAAAATTATATAAAATTAAAGATTGTAAATGAAATTGTTATTGCAGAATTATTTAAAAACTAATACATACTGGTATGTGATGGAAATCGATTTCGATCGAAATTGAAATCGAATGAAATTTCAAGTTGCTAGAACTTCAAAATCCTTTCATATTTGGAATTCCTTTTTCATACATTACCTTACTGACTATTGCTCCTACATCCTTTATTATTGAAATTTTAAAATAATTAAAACAGATAAGGTTTATATGATTTTGAAAATACAAACGATTTCAATTTCGATCGAAATCGTTTTTCATCACATACCGGATAGAAAAATTTCTAGAATAAAACTGTAGAATTATAAAAAGAGCTATATATAAATTAATGAGTTAGTTGTATATAAAAACGTTATAGAGTCTAAATATAGCCTAAAAATCAAAAAGTATCGGTGTTTTAGTTTACAAAGCAGCCGATAACAGCTAAAACCTACTTAGCGAAGGCACTCACCAGAATCAACATGTGTTTAAGGGTGAAGGTATAACACTGGCCTTTGAATGATCAATTCATAGCAATTTGTCTCATTCCTAAGGCGCTTAATAATATAACAAAACAAAATATATGTTCTGTCATTACGTGCTATCCTTTCCACAAAAATTTCAATGTAACGCAGAGCATTAGTAGGAGTTTAACCCTGAGTATTGATCTAAATAAAAACAACAGAAAAAAGTATTATAAAACGAACTCTAAAGGGCAATTCGTAACAATATGTGTGTATTTATTAATTTTTTTAAAATAGAAAAGGAATTCCGAAGTCTTCAAATGTTTATTAATAATTTTTGTCTTAGAAAATAATTTTCTACACAGGACTTTGTTCCAGATAATGTTCTGAAATGTAGAATACTTTTTTCAGTTGTGCGAATATAGTTGTTTAGGAACTTACCCAACAAACATATGAAGAATGGCACGAGCTTCTCCACTTTGATTTTGGACAAAATAATTTATTGGAGAAACAAAATATAAAAACATGTTGTAAAGAAAATTTTAACTAGAACGTTGTACTGGTTCAAAGAAAAGTGGAAAATTTAATTCAATTAAGTATGGAACTTATATGGGAATCAATGAGTTAAAACAATACATTATATGGTATAAAATATTCTTAAAAACCTGAAAAATATGATCTGCCTACAATAAATACTTCCTCACAAAGAGTCGATGTGAATTCAACTGACGTTTTTAGAATCCAATAGAAATCAACTGTAAGTCTCACTAACGAACTAATCACAGAAAGTAATATCACATTATACAAAAAAATTGTGTATTCTTTATTTAGGTATATCCTAATAAGCTTTAAGTTGAACATTGTAATAATTTGAAACCTTTATGATTTATGTTTTGTGAATATGTATATGTATTATACACTCCCTACTAACCTGGGGTTTTGATTAATTGTGCTAAACTCGGTCATTCACAAGTCGTTTATACATACATACATATATCAAAAATATTGTAAAATCAATCAATTGAGTTTAATTAAGGTACCAATAATGACTTTTTGGCCAAATCTTTAACAGAGCAGCACTATTATAGTATTGATACTTACTACTTCATAAAATGGTGGTGTGTACAACAATTTTTCCTTTACTGTTCCTGATGGTATGCTACTTTTGTCTTCTGGAGTGGAAGTTGTATTGTCGTCATCTCCAATTTTCTTTGGTTCTTCTCTCATGTTATGAGATTTTTCAATTATATCTTGTATTTCGCTTTTATATTTTGAAATTATATATGTTTCTGAATTATCCGTATAATCATCATATTCGCTTGAATTATTAGCAAATAAATTCTTATATTCATCATACTTTTTGCATATATCTGGATGATGGCGTTGTAAATGAAGTTTTAATGGACAAGTAAATCGAAACTTATTTGTCTTTTCTTCTCCACAGGTACAACAACGTACAGTTACAGTAATATTGTCAGCAGATTTTGAAATCTTAAATTATAATATTAATAAATTTACATGATGTATGATTTTGATAGTATTACCTACAATTTCAAAAAATGGCTGAGAATATATTAATCTCTTGTGTCCTTCTTTATAGAGTCCTCTGGTTTTTGGTTGCTTCTTACTTTCCTCTGAACCCAAAATATTTTCTGAGGTGTATAAAATAGCATTTTTACTTGTAGTTGGAATGCCATCATCCATCCTTTTGTAATTTGTTTGTAAACAATTATTTGTCTCCACTTGATATTGTGAAGATTGCAAAAGTTATTTTCTTGATTTATTTTCTCTTCTCTTTCGCCCAATATGCTTTTTGGAGCCGCAATTGTCAACAATCATATGTGATCAGTGTTGCCAGAAACTCTACAAGAAATATCACCAGATAGATAAATATTGCCAGAAAATAATAATTTTACAGAATGCTAAATTCGTAAAAGAATTCTAAAAGATTTTGCAGAAGAAAGATAAATGTGCTAAATTTACAAAATGTATTAAAAAAAATAAAATATATAAAAAAATACTCTATTTTAAATTTTAATATTTCAAATGTTTGTTCATAAACTTTTTAATTTTTTGTATTAAAATTACGAAACACGGACAATTTTTCTTCTTAATTTTTCACCTTTGCTGGGATTTGAACCTGGGTTGTTTGAGTGTTTATGGCTCCCTTATACGAGCATCTATTTTAATCTACATTGTCTTTAATAAAAAGGTTAAGAGACTTGAAGGTCAATACGTTTCAGAAAGATAAACCCAGTGACACCCGCCTTTGATATAAAGACAACCGTAACGTCCTGTCAAGCTTGTGGCAAAATTCCATTTCTGTCTGGAGCCTCTTAAGGCCTGTCTGGAGCTTTAGTAATGGAAGTGAAGTCAAATCCAAAACAGCTGAAAATATTTCAAAAACAACTGGACAACTTAGCAGAGTAGGAAAATAAACAAAACTGAACGTTTGATCTCATTTTGTTGTATTCTTTACAATAAGTAAATCAAAAATAAAACAGAAACAGTGAGAAAGATTGTCCCATTTAATTTTGTATATTCTTTTTGTTTTGAGTACTTCAAATACACTAACTCAAATGTGCGTAGGTACAACAAAAAATGAATGAGAAGAAAAAGGATAGAAGAGTAAAAGAGAAGAAGAAGAGAAAAAAAAAACAACAAAAAACAAAGCAAGCACCAGAGCGAAAAGCTAATTGTTTCATTTGCGCTTTTTCTCATTTAGAAAGTATTTGTGTTTGTTTTGCTCATGTACAATACTATTAAAAAATTTTTGAAAAGTGTATGACTTTGTTGAAACTTTTGCGAAATGTTTTGTTTGTTTGCCCACTCTGCAACTTAGCGAAAGTACTGTTAGAAGATCTTTTGCGTACAATCACTTAGCGATTGTTGACAGTCCTGTGCCATTTGAAAAGCTTTTTGGAAAAGCTTTATCACTTTTGGCACACCAAAGTACAGTGCAGGCTAAAAGGATTAATAAAATATTATTTTTACAAACTCTGAAGAAAAAACAATTGGAACTTATTAAATTATACTTAATTTTGGCAAAACAAAATGTTTATTTTTATTGAAATTTGTATATTTTTTGTTTGCTTTGCTATTATATAAAAATTTTATACGATGCATCGAAAACATCGATATCGATCATGAGCATCCCTAGTCCAAAGCCGTTGTTATCGTCCCCGCTGCAGCGATTCAGGCAAGCCTCTGTATCTTTTCTAATTTCTTCATGGTGGTAATTTATCCAGCCTTTCTTTACTAAGCTATCGCCGCATGTGTTAGTTCAGGCCTAACAATAGCAGTATATATCCATATGTATGATCACATATCTTACCATAAGAAGAGCAACATACCCAAACGGCTGCTATGTATTCTGTTATCTACTCCTCCGGGCATAAAACTGAAAATAGTGCTTAAGCTTTTTTATTTATCAAATATGTATTTGCTAAATGTGAATGTATCTTCAGTCGTTAAACATAATTGGGGTTTACAGTTCTGCTTATTAAATAAAAAACATATCGTTTGATATATTTATTAGGACCATAATATTTAAATTGGTTTTATTTCATATTTTTGTAAAATATTTACAATCTCTGTTAAATCTAAACCTGTTAAAGTATTTAAATAGTCAATACCACTTATTTCTATGGCTTCCGTTGAAGAGCAATCATGGCAGATGCCTTCATTTTCATCCCAGTAAAAATGTTTGCCATTTACAACCAAACTTAGCCTATGTAATATAACTTTAAGATCAGGTTTACGGGTAAGTAATTCTTTGCGTAAGACCATTAATTTATTTCTATGTTTACGCTGCTGAGATGATAGTTCAGGTTCAATTATAATGCCTGTATTTTTTAATTTATAAATTTGGTTTAGCACTAAGTTACAATCTTCGGCTTTTAACAATTCTACTAAAACGGTCTCCGTATTCGAATTCTTTGATATTTTTCGTCCGGTTATAGTGACACAATTAATAATCTTCACTTTATCTAAATTTAATTTATATTTAAAAAAATGTTCAATATCTTTAAGTGGTTCGTTTTTGTTGGAAATTTTTATATTCTTAATTATTAACTTGTGTTCATGCACAAGACTATCAAGTTCTTCTAAATTATTCCGAAGCTTCTTTTCACTTACTTTAGATTGACGGACAGCTAAACGTAGCTGAATGCATTCCTTTTTGACGTATTCTAATTCTGATTTTAGTTCCAACACATGGGAGTTTTTTTCGTTTATATTTTTAGTTTCTATTTTCATTATTTTTTCTTTCAATTGAAAGTAACCCGTTTCCTTAACTAAATTTTTCAAACTCTGATCAATTATTTCTTCTACAGTTTTTAAGTTGGAGTCAGAAATTTCAAACTCAATGTTAGCTTTAGAGCTATTATTCTTTTTAGAATCCTCCTCTATTTGGAATGAGTGTGTAATCAGAAGGTTATTTTCATATTTATTGGTGTAGGCATTTGTATCACTTGTGGAATAATACTGTTTATATTTATTTTTTTCGTATAGCTTGAATTTATCTGGATGATGACGTTGTATATGCTCTTTTAAACGTGTAATTGAAAAAGTGGAATAGGTATTCATAAATTTTCCACAAGTATAACAGCGTACTATTCTCTTACCGCTTACACTTTGGTGAACCTTAAAAGAGAAAAAAATTAAGAATTCTCAGATTACAATATTTTGCTATTGGTTTGCTATTTATTTTTTTATTCGTTACAATTAATTAACATGTAACTGTTATTTTTTTTTTCAATACTGCTAACTTATCACATGGTTTGAATTCACTTGAAATGCATTCCTTAATTCGAATAATTTTGTGAAGTTTATAGGTCATGCAAATTAGCATTAAAAGAAAGCTCTCAAATCAGTTAATTTACAATGATTGATGTTATATGTTTAAATTAAACCAGTTCATCATGAGTATTTTAAATGCGTATAGGCATGCCACAGCGCTTTTTATAACAAATAATGTAAATTTTATTTTTGGAACTTCTTCTTTAGATCTAAAAGCAAAATTTGACGAAGGCTTCTCAGTGCAAAAATGCTTAAATGCCGGATATATGTAATCTTTAAATACCAAATAATCTTTAATGTCCAAAATCTTGTAAGTATATCGCAATATCAATAAATTCCTTTAAATACTTTTCAGCGACTTATACTAAAATATTACATAAGATACTTACAAGTTTAAAAAATTGTGACATTAAAAACTTTTTCTTCCGTAATTTTATTGAATTCGTTTTGCTCTGCTCATGATTATCTTCAAGTATTTTATTTTTTATTATATTGTCTCTAATGGCATTGGATCTCCTGAATTTGTTCAAACTCGTGGAATTATCGTATGGGGGAATGTCTTCATTTATTTTGTTTTGAGTTTTATTTGGGCTATTTTTATTCACTTTTTGCCGTTTGTAATAATCAATGCCCAGTTGTTTATTATTCTGTGGTAATTCATTTTTATGTTGCATTTCCTTATCATCAATAGAGAATATTAATAAGATTTTATATTTGTCATATATTTTATAAATATCTGGATGAAGACGTTTTAGATGTAGTTGCATTGACTTTCTATTGGCAGATTTAGTTTCTATTAGCTTTCCACAGGTATAACAACGTACTGTTAAATTGGAAATGTCAAAAGGTTTGGAGATCTAAAATAAAACAAAATAATTTAGAACTTTAAAAATTACCCAATTTTGTAAGTAATACTTACAATTTTGAAAAATGGTGGAGCAAATAACAGATTTAAAGTTGTGTTATTGCAAAGTCGGCTATTTGGTTTCTTCTGATACTTCTCTAATTGGCTAATCATATCTTCCGGAGTAGATGAAGTGTCTAATATCGTATTTGGATATACACTGAGTTTGTTACATGTATCATATAATTGACATATAAGCGGATGCACTCGTTGCAAGTGTGTTTTTAAATTTTGTGCAATATGATTTAAAGTAGCTGATAAAAGCTTTTTACAAGTATAACAGCGTACAAAGAATTTCCTAGCGTTTTCATTTACATGAACCTTGAATTAGAATAGAATTTGAAAAGATAAAAAAATATTCGTTGTTTTCTTTTAATTAATAATATAATAAAGGCGGTCTATACAATACAGTAACTGACAGATTATTGAACTACTGTAGAATCGAATAGGTCATTAACATTGGATGAATATTAAATATATATGTACTAGTAAAAAATAAAGGAAATTATACAACAAGGAAGTCTGAGATCTGTATGTTTCTCGGCCAATGTATACCTTGTAGCCAAATCATAAATATTATATTTTTAAGCCATATTTACTTACAATTTTATAAAATGGTGGCGAATACATTAATTTTTCCTTTACAGTTCCAAATGAAGAAATTTTTTCCGATAATTGTACAGTTTCTTTAGGTGTAGCTAAAAGCTCACAATCAACATTATTACTTGAGTTTGAAGTACCGTCATCTTTATGCTGCATTCCATGGATATTGTTTTCAATTTTATCTTGGATATCTTTTTCATATTCTGAAATTATATATTTCTCTGAATTATCAGCAAAGATATCTGCTTCTCTTCTGTTTAGGAAATTCATATGTTGTTTTCCTTCGTATATTGCAAATATATATGGATGATAACTTTTTAAATGATCTTTTATACCATTTGTATTAAAAATAGTAGCACGTCTGTGACCTCCACAAGTACAACAGCGAAGGGTTAATCTTGTATTATCTGCAGACTGGTGAATCTTAAATAGAAAGAATTTTTTATTGCACATGTATATTGTTAAATCTTTTTTATTAATAGTACTTACAATTTCATAGAATGGCGATTTAAATATTAATTTTAATGGTTTATCGTAGCTCTCACTTATATTTTCAGTTTGCTCGTCATAAGTTTCTTTCAGATCAATTTCAGGCACCATTTGCTGCATTTCATCAATGTCATTTTGACTATTATCTTGTAATTTTTCAACTTTACAGGAGTAAATTAATAAGCGTTTATATTTGTCATATATTTCAAATAGATTTGAATGCAATTGTAAGTGCTGTCTTAAGTAATTAACGCTCTCCAATACTCCACAAGTACAACAACGTGTAGTTAATTTGCTATAGTCAGCAGATTTGGAAATCTAAAACAATAAAAACACAAATATATTCTGAATTCTACGAACTACTTCATTGTGTAAGTATTACTTACAATTTCGAAAAATGGTGAAGAATATAGTAATTGTAAGCGTACATATTTGTAAGGTATGCTATTTGGATGCTTCTCATATTTCTCTAACAGACTGAGCATTTCTTCTGGAGTAGAGGAAAGGTTACATTCGGCATTTGGGTACACATCCAATTTGTTACATTTATCATATATTTTATATATAAGTGGATGAATAAGTTTTAAATGAATTATTAAGTTTGGTGCATATCTATTTAAACCAGTCGTCAATAGTTTTCCACAGGTATAACAGCGAGTAGTGTATTTGTTTGTGTTTGTATTTATATTAACCTTGAATATGAAGGGAGTTTATGCAACACTCACTAATTATTCCAATATACATACATACATAGATAGATAAAAGTATTTGATTTTAATTTTGACTTAAAAAATTATTTTTAAAAATTTCTAGCATGAAACAACAAACGCATGATTTTTGCTTAAATATATACGATTAGTTATTTCACAATTTTGTTATTCGACCTCAGATCACATATGAGTAGGAAATTTACAGTCAGAATAAACGGCGTTCTAACAAAAATGTTCCCTCCATAATGGTATTTCCAAGGATCACCACTCTTTCTGTAAGATTTTTTATTGTAGGATTTAATCAAATAAGAAATATTTTTTCCACATATAAAAATACTTATTGAGTACGGCTGCATGCATGCTGACTTTGTTATTATCTTTAAAGAATAATTTTTCAGGCATGTTGAATTTCCTCATATATATATATATATATGTATATATGCATATTCTCAATATGGGCAGCATAACCCATAGCTATAAAAATGTGAACCCTGTTGAAGCCAAACTAATTTTTTCAAAAAATTGTTCAAGAAAAACAATATTCGCAATAGTCCGCCTCCGTATTGGACACTGCTAATTCTGCCACAAATACTTATTAGAGATAGTGTATCTAAATTTATTGTAAAGCCAATCTTATTAATAATCTTTGTATACATGACTTTTTTTTAATTTTATATGAACCTATAATCCGTTTTCTTTGTTTTTAATATTAGAAATAAACTTCCGCCCGTGCTAGCCCACTAAATATTAGTCAACTAATATAAAAAACCATTTATATTTTACTAAATTATTTAAAATATTCAAACAATATCCTTAATATAGCATTTTTAAACCATAGGTACTTACAATTTCAAGAAATGGTGGCGTAAACAACAATTTTTCCATTACTGTTCCTATTGATAAAGTTTGATTTGATATACTATTATTTCCTTCAGGGGTGGATAAAAGCTCATAATCAACATTATTACCTGAAGCTGGATTGTCATCTCGAATTTCATTTTGGGCTTTTTTCCTACAGTCATCATCCCGCATGTCATGAGTATCATTTTTAATTTTATCTTGTACTTCGCTTTTATATTTTGAAATTATATATTTTTCTGAATTCTCTACATCCTGACCGCTTGAATAAGCAAATAAATTCTTATATTCATCATATTTTTTACATATATCTGGATGATGGCGTCGTAAATGGTGTTTTAATGACCACGTATTTTGAAACTTAGTCGTCTTTAGCTCTCCACAGGTATAACATCGTATAGTCACGGTAATATTGTCAGCGGTTTTTGAAATCTTAAATTATAGAATAAATGAAGTTAGAAAGTTAAAGACTGCCTGATATTGTTAGCATTACCTACAATTTCAAAAAATGGCGCTGAATACATCAACCTCTTATGTCCTTCTTTATAAAGTCCACGGCTTTTCGGTTGCTTTTCATTTTCCCCGGTATCCAAAATATTTTCAGAAGTGGATAAACTGGCACTTGTAGTTGGAATACCATCACGATCTATTTCCTTGTGTGTTGTTTGTAAAATGTTTTTGGCTGCCATTTGATTAAAATTTATTTACATATGTTTTGGGTTGAAATAAGTTTTGTTAAAAAATGTCCTTCTATTCTTTTTGCCTGTATTTAAATTTGTGGAGCAACAAAACAATAAAAGTCAAAAGCAATATTTCATCAGTGCTCCCACAGTGGTACCAAGTGAATGTCAATTCATAAATTTCAATTAGAATGTTAGTCTGCATTTACATTTGCACATTAGACTGTCAAACTTTTCTTCAAATCTTGTTTGTTTTTAGGTAATAATTCCTTTCAGATGGTTGCCGGGCATAAGGGCGTGATGCTACAACAAAATAACGCATCCTTAACGTTTTCTTTTAATGCTATAACACCATCAGCTACAGATTTTAACAATCTGGGACTATGATAACCATTAACCATGCCAACACATACATTTGACGATGTTCCAATATCGATGTTGTTTTTTGGTATGATTTTTTCAACATGTTCTTTAAGCTTCTTGATTTCTTTTATCACTGTACACACCGTGATTACGTTGTTTTTCTGAACGTTGTACTTATTTTAATCTAAAAACCATTGGCATGTTATATTTGCTTATTTTAATGGGGAACAAAATGCTAATTTCTGGAAAAGAAGCCAAATGCCATGTTATATTTGCATATTTTGACGGGGAGTAAAATGCCAATTTCTGGAAAAGAAGACAAAGAGAATGTTTTATTTTTTAAGCAATTTTTCAACCAGCTTCAACAAAGCAAAAGTAGTATAAAACCAATTCAGTAACACCACAAAACCAATCCATGTGTATTTATTTTGTCTTTGATACCAGTGAGGAAGCGAATGACAGCTTAAAAAGGCGAAATAAGCTGTAACTAATTTTGTCACTACTTTCATTTTAAGACGGGACGAAATCGTTATGTTGTTTTTGTTACTTTTGTTAAAGTTTCATTACCCTGCACACTAGCCAAATGCACTGAAATACATTTGGCAGAATTTAATACCATTACTCTTCATCCAGTATAAATAATAGTTTTGAGTATATTGCTTGAATGATGAGTTGCCATTTTCTAAACAAATGAAATAAAAAACCACAAATAATCACAAAAATGTGGAGATCCAATTAAATATCGGAATGCCAAACAAGGGTCGAATTTAAACTTAACTTGAACGTGAGCGAACTGTACAAGCCAAATTTTTGTTCAATTTTACTATATAAATGGCTCATGGCAACGTAGTGTTATAAGTAAATCAAAATGTGCCTTTCAATAAATCTGGCTCTTCTGAATACAAACGTCAGAATAAAAACAATAAAAACCAGTTTTTTGCATTTCTTTTTCTTGTGCAGCATCCCCATTTATTATATCCAATAATAACAAAAATTACATTGTTTTTAATAATATTTGGAAAGTTTGAAAAGAAAATTAAGTAACGCTAACGAGAATACTTCAAAATTTGTAGTGATATTGCAAGGAAAGTAAAGGCCATACAGTTAAATAGTGCTAAAAAGTGAATAAGACAGAATACCAGCCGCTAATATCAAAAAAAGTGTATTTTAAAAGATCATGGGATGATACCAATAAACAATCAGTAGTCTGCAGAAGATTATAGTGTTTAATGTGAGACTTGTTAATATATATATGTACATGACCAGAATTTAAGGGTATATTAAAAATATAATGGTCGATAGCACTAACTCGTACTATTGTTTGGAACAGAAAATACAAAACTTGTGTTTGTGTGTGCGTGCGTGATTTTTTTTTTGTATATTATACTGTTTTTATTTATTTCTTCTTTAATATTGATCTTCATTGTGCTGATTCGTTTGTGCTTTTGTTTTGCAAGTGCAAAAAGGGGAGCATAAAAAATTTACTTTTATTTTTTTCTTGTTTGCTTGTTTTAAGCTGTCAACGTGACAGTCTCGCGCCTTCATTCCTTGCTTTCGTTAAAGGTTTTTTTCGGCGGTGTTTTCCAGGAACATAACTTGAGTCTAAAATACATATGTACATACATATATAAATTAAAATTTTAAAAAATATACATATAAATATGTATACCAATGCCTGTATATTTTTAATTTAAAATGAAAACATATTTAATTTATAAAAGCTAGACATTTTGTTGTTGTAAAAAGTGAAGTTTATGTATGAAAATAAAAAAAACCAGAGTGAAAGTCTTGAAATTTTCATTATTTTACTGTGTGTGTATGTGTTTGTGCATTTAATGAAAAGCAATCCATTATTTTTAAAATAAAACGTGAAATAAAAGTAAATTAAAGCAAAAAATTGTTTGCATACCGGTATTTTTCTTTTTTGTGCTGTGCATGTTGCGACCAGCTGAGCCACCTTCAAATTATTGACATTTTATTTTACGCCTGCGTTTGCAAGGAATTTACAACAAATTTTTTAGAACTTTTTCTTTCTTCAAGTTAAACCTTAAGCAGCCAATATGTATCGCATCGGTCCCATTGGGCGTAAATCAAATTTTCATTCACGCGAAAAATGTTTAATTGGCTTAGTTTTGGCTACTTTGTGTCTTTTGTGTTTTGGCGGTATATTTTTATTACCCGACAATTTTGGCGGTGAACGTGTGCTCAGAGTATACAAGCAATTTCAAAAGGCCGGCCCAGAAATATTTATACCTGCACCCCCACTAGCTGCACATGCACCCAAAGATTTAGACCCGCATTTTATGCATGATCGCGTTAAGTTACAGGCCAAAATTAAAGAAGAATTGGGTGAAATTATGGATAAACCGCAACTGCAAAAAGACACATTGGATAATAGTGGGGCTGCCGATGTCGGCGAACAGGATTCTCCACAACAGTTTGATGAGGCTGAGGTACCACAAGGTGCAGCCCCACCTTTTAATAAACCAGAAAAAACAAATGAGAACAATCGTTCACCTGATGATATAGCTGTATTAGACAATAATAATCTGCCAATTGGCAATGTTAATCTCCAGATGCCTTTGGGCGGTCATGCTGATTCTAATCCCAGCGCTGAAGAAAAACGTTTAAAAGTTAAAGAGGTAAGTTTTTAAATTGTTTTCCTGTGATTCGTTAGGTATTATTGTCTAGTATCCATTCGAGGAAACCATTGTCGTATACAAACTAATTTTGTTCTCAATTTTCAACAAACAATTTGTCTTTGTTTTTGCTTGTGTTTTGAAGCAAACATTTTTTATTGTTTGCTCATCTATGACTGACTCAGTGTAGTACATATGTACATATGTATTGTTATACACTTATGCATAATGAAAATATATGTGTATATAATTACTATTACACAAATACATAGTAGAATACTTTAAATAATTCAAGTAGCTATTCCTGGAATAAATGTCATGCTTCGAATGGAGGTGGATGAGTCAGAACCTATATTCAGATGATCTAGTTTTTATTGTAAGTTACAGCTTTATTACTTATGTAGATAACAGGAAAGTACGGGCCAGAGTTAGTCCAGATATGACTGCCTCTGTGCTCTTTCTAGCAAAAGAAGAACTGAGAATTAAAAGATAAAAATATAACCCGGGTCTTACTCTGTATTTCGACTCGAATCAAAAATCTTACGAATTCGTAAAAATTTACGAATGTTTGAAACAATTTTGTATTCATTATTAATGATTTTTCGAATGGGAAAAAACTTTCCAAAGCATTTTCGATCCTCTTCTACAAAGGATTCTTGTCAACATCTACTCCCGATTACCTACGATTTAAATTCGATTACTTACTCTCACAGTTTTACCAAAAGACTGCTAAGAGATAGTCGTCGAAAGCCATATTTTTTTTATATTTCGTTTTTTTCAAGATGTCAGAGCTGGGGTTTGAACCCCGAGCTTTTGTCTTATTAAGTAAAAAGTCTAAAAGCTAACAAATACAAGTAAATAGAACGTTTACTCATCAATTAATTTAATTTATTTTTATATATTAAATGTGATTCGCATTTAGTTTATAACTATTTGAATATAAGTATTTTTAATTTATTTTTTTTATTTATTCAAAATAATCCCTTATGTATACTGTGATTCCTTCAGGTCTGTTTTCCGACAACTTACGTCATATTACGAGTATTCTTTGACATTTTTTACCTTTATTCACACGATCTAATTATTTTTGGATTATTAGTAAAGACAAATCAAACCCCAACTGTTCTTTATCTTGCTCAATTAAACATTAGGATTCTATAATACAAATTTTTATTATAAAATGCCAAAGTCACAATAAAATATTTTAATACTTGATTATAATCGTGAGGACGGGGATCCGCACTATATATTTATAATGTTTAAACAGCAATTTTATAAAAACAGACAAATTGATTTGTACTCGTACTTTAAACAAAATATTCCGATAATAATAAATTCTAATCTTTATATTTATTATTATTAACTTGTGTACATAAGTATGTATGTATATAAGTTTATATGTAAAAGACTGATTGCTTTATTTTAATATTGACTGTATAAAATGAAAATGTAGGGTAATTTAATTCGTAAAGCCAGTTAGGGCAAGGCGAAAGTTGATGTGACCAAAAATAGAAAGAATAATGAAGAGAATAATTATTATATACTCTAAAAACACCTATCTACTGTTTCGCACACGACAGCAACATCTGTCACTCATACCCGTTTGATCGCAGGCCGAGCATTTTTGGGGCGACCAGGTAAAATATGAATGACACACTCACAAATAACAGAGTGTGGCGAAGGTACTTATCGATGATGGTAGGATATCAAAATCAAATATTTACAATTTAGCAACTGAGTTGCCAACTATCAGTTGACAGTTGCCATAATGGAAACGCAACTTCAGTTCGGTTGCCATCCATAATAGACCTACATATTAAACTTCTAGAGATTTCAGTAGTAGTGTTTTATTCTTTTTTTAATATTTTCATTTTATATTTGACTAATGTATTGATAGTTGTCTAAATACATATGTATGTGTTTTTATATACTTATAATATTGTAATGCTCAAAATTTTGATTAATTTCTTGTGATAACTTTTTTAATTTTGTGCTTTATCTCGTAAAAATTTAAAATTGTTCCCTAATTTTAAACGAAATATTTAAATAAAATAACGAAAACACAAAAACGTAAAACATACGAAATACTTATACAAAGTTTCTTTTTTATTTTTTGTTAAAACTGGTTCTAATTTTTATAAATGCCATATCGCATTATTTCTCTTTATTATGTACTCTTTATAATTTTTTTTATTTTTGCTGATATGGGTCAGTAGTTTTAAAGTTTTGTACATCCAAAACATTTAAATGATTAAAGATTAACAAATAAATTTAAAAATAAATTAATTAATTATACTCGTACATGATACCGAATAGCTAAAAAAAAGACAAGTTGATACACATCTATACGTACGTACATATATACACACATATTAATAAAAATAAAAAACCGAGAATATATAAAACTTAAGAAAAACAAAAATAAATGATATTCAACCGTAAACTGTATAAATAAAATGACAGAATTTAAAAAAGCATCACTTAAGTCATCTTAAGTTAGTGATCCATAGCTTAATAAGCAATTAGAAAAAAAAAAATAAATGCAGAATTAGTAGATAGATATGTAAGACTGAGAATATCTACTTTATTAGCTTTTAAAATGATTTCAATTTCGTATTATTAAGATATTATACTACGAAATCTATTACAAATCAAATAGATCCTAATTTTACATAATCTATATCTACCCAAAATACTCATACCCATTATTTTCCAAAATACTTTAAATAAATACCACCTCGATAAGTCGATTTTCATATTCCGATTTTCATTTATTATTTTATTTATTTTTATTTATATTTATTATTATTTATTGCTATTATCAATATTTATTTAAATTTGTACCATATCAGTTGTTTATGTAAAAATGTGTATCTACTTTAGAACGAGAAATGTTTCATTGTTTAGGCTAACACTTCCATTTGGTTTGGTAATCGGCCACCGTCGCTTTAAGGATCATAGTATCTATCGATACTACCATGGGAGGTGCTCTGATGAGATAAGGGATTTGATTCCGGGTGGTCGCATATTCTTGCGGGCTACCCGTACCACTCTCAGAGCGCACCCATTAGTGGTTGATTGTTCAGCGAATCGTATAAAGCATTATAGAGAGAATTCGTTCTTTAGCCGCACCGCTTGTTTATGGAACAATCTTCCAGCGAATGTTTTGCCTGCCAATTACGATATCAGTGGGTTTAAATCAAATGTGCACAAACACTACTCCCTCTTTCACCTTTCCCATAACATATTTTCCTAGACCAGCACAATGTACAGCATGGGTAAGCGACGTCTCCTGAGTGCTGGCCTTAAAAATAAAATAAAAGAAAAAAAAAGCAAGGGCCTATTGTGATGCCGCTGGTGCCAGAGAGTGATTTTATCGTCATTCCACTAACTATTATCCATGATGAAAACAGGGAATTCCCTTGTTTGTATACGATGAGTCAGAATTGTGATTAGTTTATTTTTGAAACTCGAGAAGTGTGGGTGTTTAGGTCTAATTATATTTATTATGATATCGTTACCAGTGGTAAAAAGACAAAGAAACGTTTTAAATATTGAAATAATTAACGAGCATTCAAAAAATAATGTGAGTGTTAAAATGCTATGTAAATATGTATGTACATACATATGTAAATAATACATACCTAATACAATAAAAATATAAAAGAGAGCTCTATAATTAAAACTGTTATTTGATTAATCGTGAAAATCGATTATCCGTAATGCTTCTGGTCCCGACTATCACAGATAATCGAGGCCCGACTGTGATCGGTAAATATATTATGTACATAGTCTTGCAATACATACTCGTACTTCCATATAAACAAAAATTTTGATATTAATAAATAAATAAAAAAAAAAACAATAACAAACTAGAAATGAGTTTCAATAATTCTTTCAAAACACATTTTCAATTAAAGGTAAATTTATATTCTGTAGGTAAATATATCTTTCTACAGCAAACCTTAACAATGATCGTGAAATTCATTTTTGAAAATTCATATAAATTCTAAAGAAGAAACGCAACTAATACACTCACTACATTAAACCATTAAAAATTGTGTTTAAAATCTGTATTGTTGTTAAAACAATACCCAGTTCATATCATACTAGAATAATTAAAATATTGTATTCAGAAAAAAAAAAAAAATGTTTTTAACTTTTAACAGTTGGTATGCGAATTTTAATGGGTGTACGAATTGTTTTGAAAATAAACAGCATTTCTTGCTGGCGTCATTCGATGCCAAATAACAATTCTTTACACAGTAAACAGCTGTGTATGCTAGGTCAGCACACCGCTAAGGCCAACAGCATCCGTATTGTACCATGTCTTATCACGGAAGAAAGGGATTCTGTATATTTTTTCTTATAGTGTTGGCTGACACTTTTGGTAACTAAATGAGCCTTAAATTTATTTATATTGTCTTGTTTTCTGTTTTTAACAGTACTTATACATATCGGGTAGTTTTTTTTTAATCCTCATTAAATTGTTGGCATAATATTCGTCGCTTTTTCCCTTTTAAAGATAATCAATTTGTATTATCCCCCGTTCATCCCAAAAGATTGTTGCCATCACCTTATTGACCGATAAACTTACCTGGCCTTCTTCGGAGCCGGTTCACGCGAAGAAATCCATTATGCAGGCAGGTGCTTGGTTTCCAGAGTGTTGTAATGGATCCATATTTCAATCACAATTACAAAACGCCGCAAAAACTCATTCAAATGACGGTTAAACAACTCCAAACAATCCTTTGAAGTTGTTACATGATTACGTTTATAGTCCACTGAGAGTAAACAAAGCACCAATCTTGCAGAAAGCTTTTTCAAACCCAGCTGATCATTTAAAATCGAAACCACACTGCTATATCAAATTCCTATGGCATCAAAAATCTCAAGCACTTTTACCTTCGATCAGCCAATACCATATCGTGGATGTTTTTTCAACATTTTCGGGTGTATTGACCTCAGTTGGCCGTCTAGAACTTTCAAGGTCAATGGTAAAGTAAAGTCAGTAAGGCATAGTATTTATAAAGCCTTTCCTTGGATTGACTTTTTTTCGCAAAAAAATAATGTTAAATTAGCAACCGAAATTCACTTTTTCCATTAAAAAATTTGAACAGCTCGAATTAAAATCGAATTCACACTGGAATCACTGCATAGTAAATGACGGAACTTGCTCAAAATTAGACAGTAGTCAATAAAGAAGTGGTACGATTTGTCAAAAAAATCGTTTGTGTTAAAAAAGTATACCAGTGTAGCTAAAAATGCATCTGTATGACGGATTCTTTGACAAGTCTGTCCGGCTTCATAATTTTTTGAAAAACTTCATAAACATTTTTTCTCTCTGCGATCAGGGTTGCATTTTATAAGATGTTAGCAAAAAAACAACTCTGCATATGCTTTGCATCTTATTTTGTTTGATGGTGTTGCACTAAGGTTGCCATTTTGTTGCGACTTTTAAAAGTGTGACAGAAATCGATAAGATTTTCTTGTAAATGAATCGTACGCCTGTGTATGATAGTGTATCATGGCCTTTAATGGGAGCAGTGTTGCATTTCATGTAACTACGAGAGAAGCTCGTAAACTCACTTATTGATCCGCCTTCGTATATACATATATGCATCTTATACGTGCATTTGTTTACTAAGGCAGCTGTTTCTTTAAAGTTGTCAGATTCATAAGAAAAATTATGCACATAAGGAAATTGTCTAGAAGTTTTCAAAAAGACGTCAACCGACATACTTAAAAAAACCAGCAAAAACCGATTAGTAAAAACCGTGTCCATCACCCTAGTGGATAGACCTACATTAGAACAACGTTTGTACATCAAAATTTTATTTTCCGATGAAGCTCACTTCTTGTCAAATGGATACGTAAATCAGTAGAATTGCCGCATTTGGATTGAAGAAACTACAGAAACCTCTGTTGAAACCATATTAAACTAAAAATAACTGTTGAGGCGCTTTATGGCCTGCCAGAGACCTTGGTACATATGGTTTTAAAAACGATAATGGCCACATTATTGCTGTTAACGATGAGCGGTATAGGGATATGATAGGAATTTTATCTTAATTTTTTTTTTTTAATTTCGCGTACCTACATACAATAGTTCAATTAATAATCGTATCATTTATGTATAAAATCACATATTAATTATATAAAGCAATTTGTCTAAGAACATGTAAATATCTATAGAGAAGGTGTGTTGACTTCTATTTTATCGAACACCACTGCATATACTTTACAATTTCATATGCAACAAATGTATTGTCATTGTGCATTAAAGGGCAGTTTTATTTATTGTTACTGCTTGTCTATTATTTGATTATTTGATTAGTTTTGCTGTAGCGCATATCGCAATTCATTGATTACGATGATAATTACTTAAAATAACAATAAAAAAACAAAAAATTAAAACTAAAATTTTTCACGGAAATAATTATCCAACTAAAGACCTAAAAGTTTGTTATTAAAAAATAATCAGAATGAATTTTTTAATAACTAATCGTGTGCATGTAATTGCCTCACTATATCACTATATTTTATATAAAAAAGTATTAAAATTAATTATATTTGAAAACGATAAAATTTATTATCTAAAAATAATAAATGATTATAAATTTCTGCACAGTTTTTAACTTTGTGTTTAAAAACAAAATTGATTTAAACTTAAGTGGCATTTAACTACAGTCTTATTTTTTCAGCCATACTTTTAAGTTCACATTTAATTTTGTTTTTTTTATTATCGAATTATTGATAATTTTTTTTTAAGAAACAGCTGTAATTCGCTTTAAATAAATGAAATATAGGAAATAAAATGAAAAATTTAATTAACATTTATTTTACCACTAGACCATGGCGACTACAGAAAATAAGAACAAGCTGGCAAAAAAATATATGGTTGTACTCGTATGTAAAACATAGACAACACTTAAATGGACAATGTTGGCCACTTAAATTGTGTTTCAGTTTCAGTTTCATTTAACTTTGTATGGAAATAATCTAAATTGAATGCAAATACGAGTTAGATTTAAATACCCTTTAAATACGAAGACAGACGTTATCTATGTAGCCCATAAATCTCTAGCACTTTTAGTAACCTATAAATATTTTTTACGAAAAGATGCATATGCATACATAAATGTCACATATCTTTGCTAGAGTTTAAGTGTTTTTTTAGAATAGTGGGCGTGGCGTTCTTTACTTTTTTGGAAGTATCGAAAACAAGTATACACCTAATAAATAAATTTCTTATTAATTTTCCACGCCTTTTTAGACCACGCACATTAAATATTTTAATTTTAGCAATCGGCAATCATTTTTTCTTGGCACTCTTTGATCTATACTTAAAAATGATTTATTTTTTCGTCCCAACTAACTCCAGTGTTAAGTTTGCGACCCCCTTTGTACAATATTTTTTCTCGTTCCCTTCTTGTAACAACAACATCTAAAACATTACTTTAATTATTTACAAGTAAAAAATAAAATTTTTTTTTAAATAAGCCTTGAACTATAAAACAGTTTTCCTTTTTAAAATCCATCCTGTCAGATATACATACATACATAACTGGCCTTTACAACCCTGTGTCAGGATTACGGCCTAGCTTCTCGCAGCACTCATGTTGTGTGTGTCAATTTTTATCCATGAGTACCGGGACCTACAGTTTAATGTCGACTCCGAACGACAGACTTGAGAAGCTTGTTCATGGCAATTAGTTACTCTCAGAGCTTTTGCCAGAAGACTGCTGAGAGGTAGTCGCCGAAAGAAATATTTTTTCATATTTCTTTTTTTTTTTAAGATGTCGGAGCCTGGAGTCGAACCCAGGACCCATGTCTTAGTAAGCCAACACATTAACCACTAGACCACGGCGACTACAGATATAGGTTTACAAATTTAACCTCTTGCTTGTGTGTCACTGATGTAGAAGAGTATTTACTCCAAATACCGTAAAAAAGGTTTGAGATGCATGTTTAGTTATTGGAATCAAAACAATTATTTTCTCAGATAGCCAAACTGCCTTAGGGGCGCTTGCCTCTCATTGGATGAGATTTAAACTTGTAAATTTTCCAAAGACTAGCATTTAGAAGTAGAGAGTAGGGTAACTGGACACTATAGAATAGAATGAATGATTAGGAGAAAAAGCGCCACTTACTGGAAAGATAACAGCGACCTAGCGAAGATGCTTACCAGTTTAGAGTCTAGATGCAGCGACAGATAGGGTAAGTGCTGTTGATCACTCAAGGGTGAAGGTATAACACTGGCCTTTGAGTGATCATATTGACAGCAACTTGTCTCCGTCTCATTGTAAGGCGCTTTAAAAAAGAAAAATAACTACCCAATTTTCAATTCCAATACAATGCACGCATGAGTAGGGGTTTACACTCTTGAGTATTGGTCTCAGATAAAAAAAAATAAGCAATAACAAGGTGGCAAACGTATTGGGTAGTAGGGGACTCCTTACACCCTATATTGGTCTGGAGCCCTATTGTACAGCACCGTTTTCTATTTGATTAGGTTAAAATTCGCGGCCGGATTTAGAAGAAGCATACTTGGGTCCTATAAGGCTCTGTTGTGATACTATCACATCCATTCCACATACTACGACTCTTGGCTGTTCTCCAGCCAACCTGAAAACTTTATTAAGGTGTATATTTGATCCAAATTACTTTTAGCTAAATAGATTGTGTCTCTAAATTTTGGGCCCTCGAAAATATTTGTCCCAGCTTCCTAAGTGTAGGTAGGAGAATGCTACAGAAAATGTTCTATTACTCTGTCTACTTTCACGTCATTACAGCTACTGCAAAATTTGTTTCTTGTGAGGCATTTTTAACTTACGGGTATGAAAATAAAAATTATAATATGCTAGAAAATGCTAGACATTTTTGAAAATATGCTAAAAATGTGCTACCTGCTAAATCGATTTTTCATGCCAAACGACTTTGAAAAATGTTATATCAAGCAGGATAAATGATAAAATGACGCCACTGATAACACCATACGAGACAGAAATTCCATTTTAAACATTCATATAAAATGTTGTTGAAACAATGTCGCGTGAACCTTTCTATGTCTAACTTCTATATATTTTTTTTTCAATTTATTTTTATTAAAAATCTTGTAAACACAAACAATAACAAGATATAAATAATTAATACAACGAATTTATTTATAATTTTAGACAAAATGAATACATTTTTGTTGATTGTTGAAAAACAAAAAATACTATTTTTTACAAGCAAATATATTTCTTAGAATTAAGAAATACTTTTTTAAAGAAATTTTTATACTCTGCTCGAAACATAAAACATAATAAAATCAATTACAAGCAATTAAAATAAAAATAAAAAACTGGGACAAATAAATTAAATTTTTTTCTGTAATACCTCTCTAGTTGTCGTATTTTACTTTATAAAGACACCGTAAAACAAAAATTTCTATTTTTTCCCTTTCATGTTTTTTTTCTGTTTAATTTGTTTGTCTAATTAATGTTTAATTAACTTTCATTGTCACCAAATAAAATGCAGCTTCAGCTAACAAATAACTCAACAAAAGCAAGCGTTCATATAATGCCGTATGCCGTATCACAATCAAATGTGATAAAAAGCAAAATAAATTCACACAAAAACATTAAAAAAGAAAACAATTATAAGAAAAAAAAAAAGAAATTATACCGCAAAGAAGTGTGTAAAAATAGCAGGTTCTCAAGGCAAGGGAATTCCATATGTGGAAATATAGCACAGAATCAAAGAGCAGTAGAACACAAGAAAATGAATGTCATACCTAAAAAAAGTTTACCATTCAGAAACGCCTTTAAACCTCAGGACGATATGAGGTACATTACTTTATAAATCGTTAATTTTTTAAACGAAACGCCAAACAAACGCGTCGGTGAAATAAAATAATGTTTTGAGGCATAATTAAAAAAAAATGATTTAAAATTAAATTTATGAGTAACTTGGATCATAACCATTCAAGTATGCATTGTTTTAAAACACACATTTATACTTGTGCATGTGAATATAGATTTGTAAAGATATGTGTAATAAAAAGTTATTGCATTTACGGTTAAATTGCAACCACTAATACAAAATACAGTTGCAATTTTTTTAAACGAACAGTGTTACAATGAGCCAGTTCTACAAATGTCGTTGAAGTATTAAGTATTACACTGTATTAAAAAGTTCCCTACTATAAGTCAGTAAGAACACATTTCATAGATTCTGCATTACATTAGAGTGTATCTGTAATTCTGCTGCTATTCTAGTTGCTAGTAATTGATTTTGTTTTAACAAAAACTAATATCCTTACCCTTACCCAACTCATGGTGATAGTTATCTATTTCGAAACTAAAAATCTCAAAGATTTGAAAAAGTTGAAGAAATGTTTTATTACTTTAAAGTTAAAAAAATAATTTTGTCTGTATCTTCTTGCATATAAATTTAGTCTAGAAGAGCTTAAGTTTTATAATAAAAAATTAACAACATCTTAAAAATACACAATGTTTTTTTTTTTATTTTCAGGTATGTTTGAAAGTTACAAATTACAACACACTCGTAAGTATGTTTTGTATGTATATGTTTTTTTATTTTTAACATTTTTTTTCATATTTTTACAAAAATATTTATTACAATACATAATTTTAACGTTTTTACGAATCAATTTTTAAATTCAATTTTTTTATATTCATTAAAAAATCTCTATTAAAAAAAAAATTCATAGTGTTGTATGAATACCACCTACCCGTAAAGAGACAACATTGTTTAATGATCTCAGAGATGTCATTGTCAATCATAACACAGGTTTACAAATTTTTAATTTGGAAAAAATACCAAAATCGCCACATGCCTAGATAAGCTAATTGGGACCTCCTGAGCACGAAAAACGCTGTTATTATTTTTTTCTAAGTACCGTTTTTTAGATAACACTACTTTTGTGTTTTTTGGTGTATGGCCCCACTCAAACTCTTGTGGAGTCCAACGAAAAAGTTCGATCGAGATAAGTGGCATATCGATGGTAATTGAATGCCTTTTCC
Organism: Metopia argyrocephala; assembly: GCA_963576795.1. Taxonomy (NCBI): domain Eukaryota; kingdom Metazoa; phylum Arthropoda; class Insecta; order Diptera; family Sarcophagidae; genus Metopia; species Metopia argyrocephala. The sequence continues at coordinate 41,787,455 of OY756208.1, forward strand.
GTCGATATGCTAGAAAATTCTATCTGATAAGAAGTCGCTGAGATATGGCTCCTCAAAGTTCAAAATTTGCCTATTTTTTACGTTTTTTTCAAAATTTTTAATTTTCATTTCAATTTTTTTCTACGTTATATTGAAGATCTGGAATGTTTTATTTTTTCACCAAATAGTTTATTTAATAACCAATATTTTAAGCGTATTTTGAAAAAAATCGGATGAAAAATAAAGTTTTTATTAAGAATTTTGTGGAACGACAATATTTTCGTTTTCATTGCTCGCACAGTATATTCGGCGTAAATTAAAAAAATTTAAATTAAAATGACGAGCGACTTGAACTTTTGCGTTGTTTTTTGGATGTATCTTCGCGAATGGGGAACCAACAATAGTCCGCCATCATTTGTTCATCCCACCAGCCTTTGTAAACAAGTTTTTTCAATTTTTAACATTTTCCACGCGTTCCTCTAAGATGTGAGCAAGTGTAAAAAGCCTATTAAGCAAAAACATCGAAATTTTTTTAATTTAATAATAACGGGTGTCCCAAAATTACCGAGAGATTTTAATTTGTCGCCATATTTTGCTGAACAAGATTATTATTAACCAACCTATTTAAATTATAACGTAAAGCGCAAAATACTCGTATCTGTCAAAAAATGTTTGAGACCAAACTTTTGCAATTGGAAAATCCAATTTTGACAGGGCCTAAAGAAGTGAAGTTATTTGCAAAACAATTGTTGTTGTTTTTTCTTTTACAAATTTATCTGCCATTTTGTTAAATAATGACATTTTAGCAATCTTCAAGTTAATTTTCTGATTTATTTCTCTTTATTATGGTTATTTAGCGGTTTTTATTAAACAAGCTAATTAAAGATTACTGTTCTTGTCACAAAGAACTTATTATGAAAATGGCGTTCAAATCAAAATGCATATCGTGCACTTCGTGAGTACAAGTGGAAAAATCGTGCAAAAATTTTAGCAAACCGGGTCTGTAGGAGACGTGAAAACACCAGTGTATGCTCGTACAGCTCGTACTGCAGAAAATATTGCTGCTGTTCGCGATAGCTGAAAAGCCGTCCACTGTTACTGTGAATGGTGTTCGCTGTCGTGAGATGCTAACGAACTTCTTATGGCCCGAGTTGAATGATATGGATGTGGTCTCAACAGGTTGGTGCCACTTGCCACATAGCTTACGAAACAATTGCTCTTTTGCCCGACAAATTTAATGACCGTGCTATCTCACGTTGTGGCGATGTCCATGGGCCGCCACGATCATGTGATTTGACACCGTAGGACTTCTTTCTTTGGGGTTATTTGAAAAAAAAGGTGTACGACGATCAGCCAGCAACAATTCAGGTGATAAAGGATGAGATAAGGTCCCGTCGGCCATTTCGCGTTATTTTGTTCCATACGTAATTGAACCATACCAAATTGTCATAATAAAAAGAAATGACAATAATTTCCTGAATAATTTGTGTTTTATTCACAATCAATATCAGCCCTTAAAATTTAACCACCAGTTATAGTATCAAATTTACAATTGTGGTGAATCATAATCGGGGCCCTAATTTTGACAACTTGCTGCTGTGTGCTGCCTAAAAAGCTAAAAAAAAAAAAAAAAAATAAATGAAAAAATCAGTACACAAAATTTTACACTGAACTACGAGTATTTTATTTTGATAATGACTTTTTAAAATGTGTTATAAATTTCTTATTTAATGAAAAATAACAATAAAATAATTTTTTAATTATGAATCTTCTTATAGTATGTAAGTATATACATACATACATATGTATGTATGTGTATGTGCCATGTTGAGCTAAATTCAGTAGAAATGAACTATTTTTATATAAGTATGTATATACTCGTACATACATACATTTAACATTTTTAATCAATGAATTAATAAAATTTTTCAATTTTTAGGTTATTTTTTTTAATAAAAATTAGCGAAAACGCTTCAAGAGCAGCGATTTTTAAAATTTTATCATATTTAATTTTTGATTTTACTAAAATAATAAAATAATTTAGAAAAATAGTTACGAAATACATTTAATTTTTTAATGTGCAGTTTTTATTTGGAAATCATTTGTTTCTAAATTTAATTATGGCAACGCTAATCATAAATGAACAGACAAATGATTTGTTTTTGTTTTACTATTCAAATAAGCTTAATTGTTGTTTGTGCTGCTGTTGGTTGTTTAAATTGCCATTACTTTGGGCAACAACAATTACAATAAATCTATTTTACGCTAACGGGTTCAATAGCCTGCTGGTTAATTTCAGTAACAGCAATAATAAAAACAATAATTACATTTGTTTTTATTATTTTAAAAACTTTTAGTGTGTATATCTACCTCTACCTCTATCTCATTCTCTTTTTTTCTGTTTTTGGTTTTTAAAAAACAAATAAATATGTATGTTTCAATTGTTATTACTATTAACGCTCACAATATAAAGAGAAAAAAATATCTGATAAATCTTAAATAAATAACTAACGACCATACAATATTTGATATTTATGGCTGTATTTTATGACCATAACAATTTTTTTTGTTTAATTTTGTGGGTCGCTTAGTAATTTGCGATTATTTTATTTTTAGAGTATTCATTTGTAGTACATCTATCTCTGTTTTTACACGACTGACTTTTTTACGAAAAAAAATCGTGAAAAAATTTCACGTTAAAAGGAAACTAAAATTTTGTTTAGAGTATTCTTAAATTATTTTACTCTAACACGTTTTAATTCACTAAATATATTATACAAAATAAATTTTATTTTACTCTATGCGATTCACGAAAAATTTATAGAATAGATGTGACAATCCTGAAATCCCGATTACGAAAAATGCTAGTGATGCCAAATGGGATTGGTTTTCGCCAATTAAGGGATTCGGGATTCCAAAAATTCAGGGACCGCAAATAACAGTTATTGCCTAAAAATTAAACTAAAAAAATCATCGTATTAGAGTCGACAGACAATCGTCTTGGAGAGCTCTCACAGAATCTGTGGTGATCTTGCAAAAATGATCATTAATCAGATTTTAACTGTTACTTTTTTGACGGAAAAATAAAAGGTTAAATGAAACCTTAAAAAAAAGAGTTTTATCTTTTTGTCATAAAATAAAACTCATTTTCTGGCAATAGCGCTGACAAGAACCTGAAAGTAACCACGAGCAACCTTCTCAAGTCTGTCGTTCGTATTTGAAGTTGAAGTGTAGGTCCCGGTATTCATGGAAAAAAATTGACGCACACAATATGGGTGTTGTGAGAAGCTAGGCTTTAACATTGAAACAGGGTTGTAATGGCCAGTTATATATGTACGTAAGTTCGTTTATGGAACAATTTTCACGCCAATTTCGATTTGCACAGATTCAAATCAAATGCACAATATGAGTAGGGGTGTAAACTCCTGAGTATTAATCTTAAAAAAACCGGTAATTTTTTGAATACAGATAACGTTATGAAAACAAAAAAATAAAAAATAGAAAATAAATAAGAAATTCCCGGTTAAAGACCATTGAGTTGTTATAAGTCATTAAAGTAAGTAAGTAGGGTGTCATTTAGGATATAACTTTGCTGCTTTAAAGTTATATCTGTGGCAATATACTGTAATACATAATGTCTCAATTTGAAATTTCGTGTTTATATATACTATAAAGGGTTTTGTATAAAATAATGTTGGGGTGTATTTAAGTTAAAATATAACGCATCTAGTTTTATTGTTATTGACATTTTATTCTCGAATTTAGCTGAGTGATAGATCTTGAAGAAGAGAATAAGATGTAATAATATAAAAAGCACTTATGTCAACTTAAGTCATTATTATTTATTATCACAGATATTAGCGTTTATTAAATTTTAAAGTTGTCAACGTTGAATTTGAATTTAAAAAAGTATGCACTCTTTTTTATTTTTTTCGCTCTCGTTTTACCTTAACTTTCGTGGTTGTGCAATTTGTTGTTGTAGTTTTTAAAGCCATCCTAAGGAAGAAAGTGGAATCAATAGAGTTAAAATGCTTGAGTTCTACGTTTTCTTTTTTTCCATGAAATGTCGAAATGGCCTTGAGCTTTGGACAATGAATACAACGTTACGGTGACGGTGGATGCATGTATGTTTGTGATGAAGATGGTAATAATGATGTTAATAATAAAATAAAAAACCAAGATTATAATCAAATGGAATGGCTATGTACTCGTATGTTATGACGCTACTAAAACAACGTTTTATAAAATTATAAAAAACAAAAACAAAACCAAAACACAGCGAAGAGCTTCTTACTTTAGCAAACTGTAAAATGAAATGAAAATGAAACATGAAATGGTATTGAATGCATAAATGTGAAAATGAAATGAATGGAAGTTTCGTTTTTTGTGTTTTTAATAAACATTCCGGTATATGATGGCTGAACAGCTTAAATAGGAAATACAACAATACAGAATAAAGATTGAAAGAGAGCCAAAGCTTTTTAAATTTTTAGTCTTAATTATTGCAAGAATATAGGGGGTAGATAGTAAAAAAAAAGTTGAAAAGATTTGAGGAGAAATTAAATGAAAAAAACAGCTTTTTTCGAATACTAAATAAGTTCGATTTTTAAAAGTTGCCATATCAGGTAAAATATCGGTATTTGGATTTTTGGGCATATAACAGTGCTTTTATATTATACTGTTATTGAAGAGACATTTTTGGCGCGCTTTTTCTTTGTTTAAAAGTATAAGAAATTTATACATTTAAAACAGAAATAGAGAGAAAAAGAAAAGCTAAAATGCTGAGAGATACGGTGTTTGTTCTCTCTCTATTCTATTTAATATGAAATGAGCTCGTATTTTATAGGTTATTTGCCATAAGGATTTCGTTGTATACAAATTATTGCCTGTCAAAATATATTCTGCTTTTGTTTTTTTGTTGTGCTAGTCGTCGTCAATCGTGGTAATGTTATACAAAATCCTTCCTACAAATAACCTTCTCGCATTGCAAAACAATAACAGTAACGACAAAGTTAAGGCATAACAAAACACGTCTGCACAACATTCGTATTTGCTTTTGTTTTTTTGTTATTTTTTTTAATAACAACAAAAGAGCATTCAATTTAGTTGTTTACCGTTAGTTTAACTCTGCTGAACGTTAAAACATGTAACGGAATATATAAAAAACAAATTTCAAAACGTGTAGCAACGCATGTGTGTGTTTGAAAATATTAACAGAAACAAAAAAATTTTTATTAAACTAAAAAAAAGGTTTTTTAATTTTTAAAAATTAAAGAAAAAAGAAAATAAAAGAATTAAGAAAAATAAATAAAAAAATAATTGATATAATCAAAAATGTGTTAAAAAATATAAAAAATATCACAGACATTTCTTGCTTCAAGGAAAACAGCTAATAAAAGCTTGTGCCACATTTAGATCAAAAAGGAAAAAAAAATAACTTTTACGCAACATTTTTTCTTTAGTTGTCTATTTTAAATCTTCAACAGCAACAACAAGTTATTGTACTATAACGATTGCTACATCGTCCGGACTTAATTTATATGAATTTCTTAACTATTCTGTCATTCATATCAGTTTTATCTATTTTTGTTACTGCTGTTTACAAAAATATTTAACATTTTTGTATCCTTTTCGTTATTATAGCCATAAACGATAGCACTAGTTTTTTTTTAACATTTTGATGCCCGACTATTTACCATAAAGGTAAAGAGAATCACAACAAGTTCTACAGGTCCGGCGTACATGTTTGGAGTTTTGTGATATTTTTATCATAAAATAAAAACTACAAATTGTTTTTTTCCGTTTATGATATTTATTTTTCGTTTTTATTTTGATTTAGTAACACAGTTGTGTTCATAAAAATAGAAATAACACGTGCAGAAAAAAACACTTAATAAAAAAAAAGAAATACTTATACAGATCCATACTTACTTATATATGTATGTATATTCATATTTTGTTTTTATTTTTCACCTTGTTTAGGCAGTCTTGCGATAAATTGTTTCTTTGTTTTGTTTATAGCATTAATCAAAGGACTGTCTGTTCATAAAACTCTACGAATAGTTTTAAGAATGAACGACTTACCTCATTACTTTTTAATTTCAACTGTCAATTTCAGGGCAATAATATTACAGCTGTAGTGTTTGGTTTTTACAATGCTAAATATGTTGAAGAAACAGGTTAACAAAATTTTTTTTATATGAGTGCATATTTATATAAATAAAAATCAATGTTGTTCGTTGGTCATCGCATCAGTTGAGAACGGCTGGACCGATTTTGACGATTTTTTCTGTCTAATGATCGCCGTGATCCAACTTAGGTTTTTACGGAAAGAAAATTTTGCCCCGCCTACTTTCTTGATTTACCTAAAATCAGAAAACGGCTCCATCGATTTGACTAATGTTTCTTTCAAATGTTTATATTAATCCATTTTAAGTTTTTATCGAGAGGAAAATTTTTCACGCCTATTTTTACGCCCACTTTTTTCTATTTATCTCTAAATAATGATTTTTATATATCTTCAGAACGGTTAAAGCTAACGTTTCGGAATTGGGGCTGAATGATTTCATGGGCAATGCAAGTCATCAATCAGAGAGTGGGCGAAATTGGACAAGTGTGCGTGACACCTCCCTTACAAGTTAAAAATTTATTTCTTTCTACATACGTATCTTTTGATGTGTTGAAGCTAAAGTTTCTGAATTTGATGTGTTTGATTTCGTAGTCATTAAAATTTATTAGTAGAAAAAAGGGCGGGCTAGTAGACGTGGTAGCTTCCAGATAAACCAACTATTGAGTTCAGTATATCTTGAAATCAGTAACAGTTTAAGTTTTTGAATTTGGTCTAAATTACTCCGTAGTCACTAAACATCATCAGTCGAAAAATGTGGACAAATGATAGTGGTAGGTGTAGCAAAGCACGCCGGGTTTAAATTAGTACTATATAAATATATGTACATACATATATGCACATATTCATATGCATATGTATATATGCGATCAATTTGACAATAATTTTCACAAGATGTTTATTTTTATTTATTACGCATTTAATTTAGTGTTAAAGTTTTCTGTTTGCTACTCTTGCCACTCTCTTAAAAGGCCAGATTACGCCATGTTTGTTTTAATCTGGATATTTTCTTTAAAATACGAAGATGGAAGCATAATTACGCAATTCTTTAAATAAATCCTAGGTTTTGGTCCAACGTTTCTCCATTTTTTTATTATTTATTATTGTATTTTATTAGTATTTGTTTGTGAGATGATTGCATCGTTTGAACCACGATTTTATCATTGATTGTTGCCATAGAATCTTTATATTTTTATGTTCACCCTTTTAAGGTGTCTTGACACAAAATAATTTTTTTTTCTTTCCGTTAATGTAATATTTACCATTCATACGTTTTCACAAACCCTCACACTTTAATCTCCTGTGGTCTACTTATATACTAATTTTTCTTCGCATAGTTTTTGGTGTAAAGGCATGCGATCGGACAGATCGAGCTTCATTGCATTATTTGTTGTTTTTAGGCCCTTTTGGCAACGGTTTGACGGAGACAAATACCTAAAACTTTGAAAATCCTTTACACTTTGTTTAATCTTGTAGAGGCGTACATGGGTCACTAAACCAAATTTCGACACCCTGCGCAGGTCTTATCGAAAACAAGTTCAGTTCCGCTAATGTTATACATATTCCTTAACGGATGTCAATTCTCATAAGAATACTAGTATTATGATCTTAACAGCAACAAAAAAAAAATATATAGTAAAAATCAAAATAAACGATGCAAAACTGCTAGTTGGTCGAATTATTTCTGACAAAAAAAAAAAAAAAAAATTATGATTGCAAATCCAATTTTCAATTGTAAATTATTATTCATTAATGTGTATAAATATACTTATACACATTAGTAAATGTTAAACTTTTACAAAAAAATTTGCAATCACATCATCATGTGAACAGATTAACAGATTTGCAATATGAAGTGACCAAAGAAATAAGGTTTAATATTTGTGGGATTTATAAAAATGTTTAAAAAAGCATTACCATTTTCATACAAATACTAGCTGAACCCGATGTACTTCGCTACCGCCTCGTTATATAATAAAATTAACAGCGGTGACGTGGTTCATAGTTATAAGGCGACGTTAACAGTATTAAAAGCAGTATACTACCAAATAAAAAAAAAATCCGTTGGAAGGAACTAAATTATACAGAGAACAAAATGTTTAAAACTTTCAAATAAAATTTTGCGTGAAAGGGGGCGTGGCGTAAGAAATGTTTATTTATACCTCGCCTGGATATAATGTGTAAACAAATTGAAGTAAATCTGTTAAAAACTATATGGGAACAATTACATAATTTTAAAAAAGTGGGCGTAAGAGTGGGCGTGGTTGAAAAAAAGTACCTTATTAATCATGCCAGAGTCCCAGTTAAATGCTGTGAAAATTTCAGGAAGATCGGAAGTTTGGTCTCCTATAAGGTACAAACAAACAAATAAACAAACACACATTCAATTTTATATATTTAGATTGTTGACGTACCTGAATACTTCCTAAATTTATAATATTTCATTACAAAAATTCAATGCCAACAAGAGACAAGGAAATATCTAAAATCATATTTAATATTAATCATACGTCTGCATATAAAAAAACCACTATTTAATATTTCGTATACGCCCAATTATAATAATCATACGCTTTCGTTTATAAAATTCAAAATCTTCAAATTTCCAATATATTAAAAAACTTCTAATTATTAATAATGGAGAAACGAGGACAAAATTATTAATTCTTCTTAAACTTAATTGATCATATGACGTTAATTTCATAATCATTCTAATTCGTTTAGCCTATTACAATATGTCCACCTTCTTTAAAACAAACAGACACACACGTACAAATCAAAATGTACTTTTCAAACCTTAGGAAATGCCACAACATCCAGTTGAGTTACTATTAAAATAATCTCATTATAATTCGTTGCATCGAATATTTGGTTCATACTTTGGCATTTAATATTTTTGGCCAAAGTTTGTGCCCCTTTCTATATAAATTTAATCGTTTATGACCAAGAAATAAACCATAATTTTGTATTCTGTTAATGATGTTTAATGATAGTTAAGCCGTAATATATACATAATCAAAGTCGTATATTAAGAAATTTAATTGAAATAAAATATTTAAAATTATTTGAAAATATAATGAAAATTTGATTTTGTCTTCTCTTAATAATTAATTTCAGTTACACAAAATGACAAATCTCTCCTTTCTTTTTTGACTTCTGATAAATATTACAATAATTGCATACATGACATGTTTAAACAATTTATTGTAAATTATTTATTGTTATTAGTTAATGTTGAAAATATTGCGCAAATAAAAATATAAGGTGATCAAAATAAAAAAAGATTAACAGAAGAAATTTATCTGATTTAATCACTTAATTTCTTACTAATTTCTTATTTTCTTTAAAAAATAACGACTTTAACAAATAGGAAATTTATTGAAATTTAAGAATGAATTAAAAATGAATTATAATTAATTAAACTCATGTTGTGATATAGAAGTTCTTGAATCTTTTCTATTTTATTTTGCTGAATAAACGATCTTATTATCTCCTTGATTAGTACCTCGATTAAGAAACTTTTAACAAGACGACAATTTTTATTGTTTGCAGTAACGATTATGTGATTCACAAAATACAATTTAGCGACAGCCGAAAACTCTAGTTTTCTTCTTTACGGCAACACCGTATAAAATCAGTCAGTTTTTGGGTAATTGGTAATTGTAATGGATAGAAAATAAGCATATATACCTCTATATACCTCTAGCTTCTTTGGGTATAAAAGCACACAAGAATGGTTCTTAAACAAACTATTTAATAACGTAGACACATCTCTCTATAAAATTTCAAAATAAAAGATTTACGATTTTTCAACTGAATAAACAGCATATAAATATATGTCCGTTAGTTTACGCCAATAGATATTGGGACTATCGTAAACAAAAAATTATGAATTGCAATATCGACAATTCTGTTGTTTACTGTTGAAAACAATGCGATTATCGCAAAAATATGTTACTGAATCGCGCTACAGTAATGCCTTTTTAAGCAACAATTTTAGTTTTGGTGAAAGGTTTTGTAATACCGGCCCATTGTTTAAGTATGGTTTTGTTCACCTTGCATCAAACGGTGACGTATTGTTTAAAATACTTTCGATTTAAAATTAGTCCTTCACGTTTTCTAACATTGTTTTGTTTGTATAGCATAACATAACATAAAGTTAATAATTTGCATAGAACGTAACACAATCTCCAACTTCAAGGAAGGAAAACGGTGCCAAAATAGCGAAGAGTGTGCATGTCATGAATTCTGTAGAATCTGTTGTGGATTGATTTCCAGTGAACACTAGTTTGCGATAATACATTGATAAATTAACTCGTCTTTTTTTGGATTGATTGAGTTTATTTGCTGTGGAGATTTGGTAAGTCGGAACTTAAATCGACTCCTATTGTGTTCTTCTTATTAAGGATTACTATGTATATGCTATCTGTTCGCCATTTTGGTCATATTTTTAATTAATTTTCACTTCGAGACGCTTTTATTTGAGACACACATACATATATGGATAGTATAATACTATTTGAAAGAAAAAAACTACAATTGATATCTGGTCACTTTAAAAAATATCTTTAAATTTTATTTAATTTTACTCGTATACATATTTTTACTTTTGTTTCGTATAAAAAACCACTTAAAATTACGCAAACAATTTATGGAAAATAATATAGACGTTTTAGGCTCTATAATTTTAAATGCTTTTTATTTGCTTTTCAAACAAAAACGAAATGAGTCGTAAGATAAAAAAATACTTTCCTAAAATTCTGTATTATTATTATGCATTTTTATGAAAACAATATCATCATGAGTAAAAACTTAAAATGAAATATAAAATATACTTTTACAGAACTTGTACTAACTTTTTGGGAAAATTTTCGAGTATTATAACACAATGTAACTTGTTTTGACGTTATGTGTAAAGAATTGTTTACATACAGACACAATTATATGCATTTATTTACTATTTTTGTAAGCCTTTGTAAATAAATACTAGTATGTACTGCCATAACTTTGCATCGTTGCATAGCTGTCTTTCAAAAATTTTGTAAAAATTTAAGAAAGAGAGACAGAGAGACACAGAGAGAGAGAGAGAGTATTGTTGCTTCAAACAGAGTCTGTCTATTGTTGTATATGTAACTTTTATCGGGATTATTTAAAACTCACATAATAATAGAAAAAAATAAATTTTTTCTAACTTTTAAAACAGAGTCTCAAAAGTGTGAATTTATTGTGCAACTCAATTGTATAAAAGATAAATTAAGAATGGATAAGCCAGAAGTTAGATTGGTATTTCAATAACGAATTATTTCGACAGCAGTTTTTTTCCGAGCACTACAAAAATCTTGTTTTATCGTCAAATAATACTATATTTCTATTGTCAAAACTGTGATACTTTGCAAGCAATTCAATATCCTATTATTTTTTTAGAAGAACCTTGTTTTGTATTTGAAAAAATGTTCCTGTTTTAATTTTGTTTTTCAGCATATAATACATGTGACAGACCTACTTCTCATATTAGAAAATAAACAAATCAAGTCACATTTTGATACTTCGTTACATACTTGTACTACGCTCGAGAAAATAAAAGAAGCAGACTTTTAAAATTATTATACATTTTCGAATTAAATTCGAATATTTTAATGGATCTTTATTATACTTATTGTATGAAATTTAATAGCCTAAGATCCTAGCTAGTGTTTGTACATATTCCTTAACGGATGTTAATTCTTAAAAGAATACCAGTATTAGGATCTTAGGCTATTAAATTTCATACAAGAAGCAGACTTTTGTTGAAATTTGACTGCTTTAATGACGGCTCAAAGAAAAATTGCTTCAAAGCACAAAATATCAAAATAAAGTGAATAATTGTCCCAAAAGCAATGGAATTGGTCTCTTAAGGAACGCTTCCAAAGAAACATTCCATATTAGAGCCACTTTTCAAATTTTTTGGGGTAATTCTTGATTTTTTTCTTGAGTGTCACTTTGCATAACGAGAAATTGCACGAGTTATACTTCAAGCAAAAATATTTTACAATTACAAAGAAGCCGGGAATAAGCGTACCTTATAAGTACAACTAAATTTTATTTTATTTTCAATTTTAAGGTACAGTACATTGTGCTGGTCTAGGAAAATATGTTGTGGGAAGGGGGAAAGAGTGAGTAGTGTTTATGGACATTTGATTTAAACTTACTGATATCGTAATTGGCAGGAAAAACATTCGCCGGAAGATTGTTCAAAAAAAGAAATATGAAAAAAATATTTCTTTCGGCGACTACCTCTCAGCAGTCTTCTGGCAAAAGCTCTGAGAGTAACTAATTGCCATGGACAAGCTTCTCAAGTCTGTCGTTCGGAGTCGACATTAAACTGTAGGTCCCGGTACTCATGGATAAAAATTGACACACACAACATGAGTGCTGCGAGAAGCAAGGCCGTAATCCTGACACAGGGTTGTAAAGACCAGTTATGTATGTATGTATGTCTAAACTATAAACAATGGCTTTTATTTAGTGGTTTTTATTAAAAAAAAAATAAAATTTAAAATTTTCCAATTCAAATATTTTAGAAAGAAACTCTGAAATTTCTAGAAAGTCTGAGAACAACACAAAAATCTTTGCCTTTTTTCAAATTATTCAACGAATTAATCGTGTCTGTTTTAAAAGGCCGTTCGGTTAAATTTCACTCTAAAAAATCAATAAATTCTTTTAAAGTACTGTCTCTCTCTCTGTCTCTAAATATAACATGCAATGTTAAGTAAATGCAATGCTTTACACTTTTAAGCCAGGTTAAGTGTTATTTGCTATACACTTGAATGCTTTAAAGTATATACGAGTAACCATTCCACATAGGAGTACATATGTATGTATGTACATACAAACTCTTCTCTTTATACACACTTGTAAAGAAAAAATCAACACTTTTTGCAATATACTCTCTGCACTTAAAAAAACATTGCCATGTGTTGGTTGTAAAACGAAAAGCAAACATATGAAAACAACCTTTCGTTTGCTTTAATCCATAGGTCGGCAAAATTGATTTGCACTTGTGTTAGTGAGCATGGAAAAGAACTGCACTGAACAAAAAAATTTGTGAATTTATAAATATGTATGTTATTAAATTTAATATCACTGTGTATGAACTAGGAACTTTCTTTTACAACTGTAGGAAACATATTGGGTATATCTAATTCGGGTATGCAAAATTCAGAAGTGCTAACCTTTTTTTGAAGGAAGATTTTAAAGAAAGTTATATAAGATTTAAAATTTAAATATCTTACTTTTTAATCTGCAAGTTACATTTAATATAATAATTTGAGACATTTTGTGTGATTTTAATAAAAAGAAAAAAAAAATGCACCAAAATGTCTTAAATTAAATCTATTATAAAGAATTATTCAAGCTCAGGGTCTATATTTAAATAAAAATCTTTTATTTAATTATCGATATTATTACATTATAATATTATTACATTATAATAATAATAATAATTCGTGAAGACGCTACACGCAGGAGTAGCGAAATATCGATAATTAAATAAAAAATTTTTATTTAAAAATAGACCTTGAGTTTGAATAATTCATTACATTAATCAATAAAGGTCGAAAAACCAGAATTAAAAATTATTAAATCTATTATATTTAGAGTTTCATAAATTTTTTCCAGTTAACCTTAAAAATTATTTTAATTTTCATAAAAAAAAAACGCCCTGTATACATCTGCACACGTCAGTAGTTCATTGACGACTAAAACATAAAACAACATTTGTCTCGTAACACGATATATTTCTTTAAGTGTTTTTGCAAAAAAACTAATCCAAAGAGAGGACAAAATGAAAGAGCGTAAGAATACATGTGAACTCTCCCGGCTGAATTCAGCTATGAAATGCCGACCTATGCTTTAATCCCTGTTTAATACAAGAAAAAAAAATCCTGCTCTCTATTTGTATACAGTACCTTTACAGTAAACTCGCATAGCACTGACGTTGGCTGGTGTAGAAATGTAAAAGAAAAACAAAATTACTTACGTGCTCATGTGTATCTCTCTATACATACGAGTACATACATACATATTTGTAAGCTTAAAGGTTTACATTGACATTTTGATGTTGTATAACACTTCCGGTTTATCAATATCTCTTATAATAACAATAAATATGTGACACCAACAATATTGATGGGTAATATAAATACGTATGTATGTATGCACGCACATATTTTATTTCCAAACACATACTTACAAATGTGATTTTTTTTTTACGTTTACGAGTATTTATTGTTTTGATCTCTTACTCAATATATGTACACATGATTACATTTGACACTCTGTAGTGTACGAGTAAATGTATGTATAATTGTGTTCATATATTATTAAAATATTAAACAGGTGAAATTTATATGCAGAGTATTATATTATAACAAGAGTATGATTTACTTGTACTCTCTGGTAAATATACAATTTTGTGAAAAATGTAATATTATTTTAACATTAATGTTTGACATATTCATAGTCTATATGGGAGTGTGTGGGTGTGTGTTAGTCAATGTCAATATGTTGCATGCCAGGAAAAAGAAAAGAATTTTATATTTTGTTTTAGTAATATTTTACATACACATATATTTTTATTTTGCATATATATTTATATATTGCTTTTTGTTTCTGTAAATAAATCATGACAATCGCTGTCTTACTTACTTACTTACTTAGCTGGCCATAACAACCCGTTAACGGGTTTCGGCCTGCCTCAACACTAGTCTCCAGGCGTCTCTGCTAAGCGCACGCCTTCTCCAGTTGGTCACACCAATTGATGACAGGGCTCCATCTACCTGGTCTTTCCAACGTAAACATGGACGTCCTCTACGCCGACGTCCAGTGACCTTCGCATCGAAAACCTTTTTCGCTGGAGCAGATTCTTCCATCCGAACAACATGGCCGAGCCAGCGCAGCTGCTGGATGTTAATGCGCTGGACAACATCTACGTCGCCGAGGAGCTCATACAGCTCATAGTTGGTCCTAATGCGAAAGTCATCGCCTTGCTTCAGTGGACCAAAGATCTTGCGAAGAATTTTTCTCTCAAACACTCCCAGTACCGCTGCATCGGCACAAGACAGCGTCCATGCTTCCGCACCATAGAGAAGCACCGGAAGAATAAGCGACTTGTAGAGTGTTAATTTCGTCGCACGAGAGAGGTCTCTGTTACTAAACTGCCTACCGAGACCGTAGTAGCACCTGTTGGCCAGTGTAATTCTTCGCTTGATCTCCAGACTGACATCATTCTTGCTGGTAATGGCGGTGCCAAGGTAGATGAACTCCTTGACCACATCGAATGTATAGTTGCCGGCTGTAACCTGGGAGCCGATACGATCAACGTCCCTACTCGTCGACAACATGTACTTCGTCTTGCTCTCATTTACCGCCAGACCCATTTTTGCAGACTCTCGTTCAATAGCATTAAAGGCTGCGGTGACATCTCGCTTG
This sequence comes from Metopia argyrocephala, assembly GCA_963576795.1. NCBI lineage: Eukaryota > Metazoa > Arthropoda > Insecta > Diptera > Sarcophagidae > Metopia > Metopia argyrocephala. The sequence goes on from OY756208.1 coordinate 41,803,029, forward strand.
GTATGCCCAATGATGTCTATGTCGTCGGCATACGCAAGGAGCTGGACACTTTTATTAAAAATAGTGCCATTACGATGCACACCTGCCTTTCGCAAAACGCTCTCCATGACGAAGTTGAAGAGGTCGCAGGATAAGGGATCGCCTTGTCTGAAACCTCGCACGGTATTAAAAGGCTCGGAGAGGTCTCTTCCTACCTTGACGGAGCTGCAGGAGTTGCTCAGCGTCATTCTGCATAGCCTTATCAGCTTAGCAGGAATACCGAGCTCAGACATTGCGGCATAAACGCGATCCCTTATTGGGCTATCGAAGGCTGCCTTATAGTCGACAAAAAGATGGTGTGTGTCGACTTGACTTTCATGGGTCTTCTCCAGGATTTGGCGCAGTGTGAATATCTGGTCAATGGTGGACTTACCAGGTCTGAAGCCGCACTGATAAGGTCCAATCAGTGAGATGGCGAATGGCTTCAGTCGTTCACACAATACGCTCGTAAGAACCTTATATGCGATAGGGAGGAGGCTTATACCCCTGTAGTTGGTGCATATCGTGGGATCTCCCTTTTTCAGGATGGGACAGAGAGCACTAAGATTCCAATCGTTGGGCATACTTTCCTCCAGCCATACTCTGCAAATGAGCTGGTGCATGCACCTAACCAACTCATCGCCTCCATACTTGAAGAGTTCAGCTGGCAAACCATCAGGTCCAGCTGCTTTGTTGTTCTTCAGTCGCCATATGGCAACCTTGACCTCTTCATGGCTGGGGGACGGGATCTCGACGTCGTCGTTAATGATTGGGTCCGGCACAGCATCTCTAGAGGCGGAATTTGTGTCGCCATCGCCCTGCAATAGATTAGAGAAGTGCTGTCTCCATAATCTTAGTGTTCCTTGTGCATCTGTAACCAGGTTACCATGTTCGTCTCTGCAGAAGGTTGCTCCGGGCTTTAAACCAGTAGTAAGACGCCTTATCTTTTTATAAAAATTTCGAGCATCATTTCTACTCCTGCACATCTCGATTTCCTCACGATCACGCCTTTCTTGCTCTCTTTTCTTCTTTCTAAATAGGCGTCTCTCTTCCCTCCTCTTTTCTCTATACGCCTCCACCGTTGCTCTTGTAGAGGTGGACTGCAGTGTTCGTCTATAGGCAGCGTTCTTTGCTGCAGTGGCCTCACGGCACTCTTCATCGTACCATTGGTTTCTGCGGGGAGGACGCTCAAAACCAAGAACTGTTTCGGCAGCGCTGCGCAGAGAGTGAGCGATGTGAGACCACTGTCCACCAATACTTTCGAGAGAGGATGGGATGTAATTCAGCTCGTTAGAAAGGCGATCGGAAAACGACCTGGCTGTCTCTTGTGATCGCAGCTTTTTGATGTCCAGCTTCCCTTGCACACTAGAACGTGTCGTATTCGACGCGCATATACGCAGTCGCATCTTGGCTGCGACAAGATAATGGTCCGAGTCGACATTTGGACCTCTAAATGTGCGCACGTCCAGTATGCTGGATACATGCCTTCCATCAATCACAATGTGATCGATCTGGTTGTTGGTAGATCGATCAGGAGAGAGCCAGGTGGCCTTATGGATATCGAGATGCTGGAACCTGGTGCTACAAACTACCATGTTTCGCGCCGCGGCGAAATCGATCAGTCTCATGCCGTTCAGTGAGGTGGAATTATGAAGACTGAACTGTCCGACAGTGGGGCCAAAGATACCTTCCCGTCCAACTTTCGCATTGAAATCGCCGAGGACAATTTTGGCGTCATGTGCCGGACACCTATCGTATACGTCCTCGAGCTTTGCGTAGAAAGCATCTTTGACCGCATCATCCTTCTCTTCCGTCGGGGCGTGCACGCAAATAAGGCTGATATTATAAAACTTTGCCTTTATTCGGATCGTAGCAATTCTTTCGTTCACGGGGGTGAACTCCGAGACAAGATGGCGAAGTCTCTTACTTACTACGGATCCGCAGCCAAATTCGCGTCTCTTGTCATGGCAGCTGTAGTAGATGTCACATGTTGCTTGCCTCGTACAACCTTGTCCTATCCATCGCATTTCCTGGATGGTGGTGATGTCAGCCCTGCATTTTGTGAGAGCATCCGCCAATTGGATAGAGGCACCCTCCCTATAAAGGGTTCTCACATTCCAGGTGCATATACTTAAATCATAGTCCTTAAAACGTTTGCCAAGTTCGTCAACATAAAAGGGGGTCCGTTTAGAGGCTATTGTTTTTGCTTTCATTGAAGAACGTTTTTACGTGGTGGGTTTCAAGCCCTACGCACAACCCAAATTTAAAGTCCAGGGGATTGGACAATCGCCGCATACATTAGTTAACAAGCTAGCGGGTGCTAGTATGTCATCCAGGAGGGCCGCGTGGAGGCTGTATGTCGACTTGAATACAACGGGAACAAGGATCGTTCTGGAGGCCGCCAGGTTGACCCCAATCAGAGACTTTGCCTTGTCCGAAGTATCCCATCCATCCCGACAATCGCTGTCAGCAAAACAATAATTGATTTTAACAAAAATTTTGGAAGAAAAACTTGAAGCTGAAATTGATTGAAACAGCAGTGACATTGTTGGTATATGAGTAGAAATAGTCTATCTTTGGTTGAGCCTATTTAGTATTACTGTAGCAATTTAGATTTATATGAAAAAAATATGTTTTTATTACCAACATTTTGGCAACAAAATCAGTTCAGGTAGTGTAATTATTCTACTTGCTGTTTATTAAGGGCGTTTTAAACTCGTTTAAATTACTTTAGAACTGCAGATCTTAGAGTTCTCTAACGAGGTAGAGTGTTCGATTGTATATTCAGACCTTCTTTTTAGCGACTTTTGAAGTTAGTTACCGTTGAATTTCTTGCAATTGTCCTGTACTCGGTAGAAAAAAATTTTTTCTCCGGATCTGGCTGTGTCTGTTAAACATGAAACTCTTAATAATGGGGAGCTGCATGGTATAGTGGTTAGAGCGCTCGCACAAAAACTTTAACGGCCCAGGTTCGATTCACAGCAAAAGTGAAAAAGTTAGTTTGCGGTTTTTTCAAAATTATAATTTAAAAAAGAGGTACCCCCTCCAAGAAGGCCATCTACAAAGAAACCGCTCCCCTACATTCCACTCTATTCCACCTTAACAAATGTCAACAAAAAGCGAATGATCAGGAGAAAAGCGCCACCTATTGGGATATAGCACATAACAGCTAAACCTACTTAGCGAAGGCACACACACCACACAATCAACATGCAACGATTAGGCAATTGCTGTTGATCATTCAGAGGTGAAGGTATAACACTGGCCTTTGAGTGATCAGTTCCCAGTAATTTGTCTCATTCCTAAGGCGCTTAATAGTAATACGGGTTTACCCCTGAGTACACCAATACCCCGGTTTGCGTCGCTAATTTGGACTGAAAAAATGAGACGCAAACCGAAACGACGCAAACAGAAGCAGAATTTTTAATTGTTTACGTATTTGATTTTCGTTTAGTCAATACAGGTTTTAAACATTTTAGCTTAGAAAAAGGCTTTTTAAATCAATATATTTTCTTATTATTTTTTGAATAACAGATTTTATTAAAATAAAAATATAACAATTGTGAAGACCACTGATATAATTCGAAACTAATAACTACGCTTAACATGTAAACAACGCACACCTGCAAATTTGCTTTCTACTAAACCGGAAATCCCCTTTTTTTGCTTTAACTTTGTAAAAACATTTTCATATCAACCACGCAAATCGAAGCTTTACGACGCAACTTAGAAGCCATGCGAAGCAAACTGAAACAAAAACGATGCAACATTAAAATTCCAGAAACTTAAAAGACGCAACTTCGAAGCGACGCAAACTGAAGCGACGCAAATCGGGGTATTGGTGTATTGGTCTTAAATAAAAAAAAATAATAATACTATATTTTTTTATCAATATTCCGCTCTGCCTGTACCGTGACGCCGACATCTTATTATTAGAATGACTGACACTGAATTGACGGCCACATCGCTATATCCAAATTGTACCGATCTTTTTTGTTTGCTTTTAACTCTAGTATTATTTGTCCTTATTGGGTGCTGAAATTTCTAATTCCTTTTATTTGTTCAAAATTTGCTTTAAATTTCGACACAAAACAATCTTAAAGTGTTACGTTTATAGAGTATGCTGAGAGGAGTAGCAGTCTATAGTCAAATTCATGGATATGTGTTATAATGTTTTCTCACATAAATACCTGCTCATTGTCGTTTCCAAATAATTATATAATTAAATTGAAATAAGTGCGAAAGCACAATTGATTAAAGGTGGTTGCAATGCAAAAAGTCGCTTTGCGCCGTTGAGGTGGTCTTACAATTGCGTTTATATTTAAATATAAGCAGTTACTACAGCCATAGGAATACTTTTTTACTTCTTTATATTGCATAAATAAATGTATCACTAATATTTTCTAGAAATTTTTTTATGTATATTTAGGGTGGTATTATTTGTAAAGGCAATATAGCACATACAGTTAGAGACTAAAGTTTAAATACACCCCAAAAATGGTATGTTTAAACAAAAGTAAACGTTTCAGAAAAACTTAAAGTATGTAGTTTTATTTAGTTTCATAAATAACAAAAAACAATAACAAAAAATATAGACTTCATTACAAACATAACGGTAATTCTTATAAATACTATAAAATTCTCTGGACAAAAGTTTAAATACACCTTGGAACGTTAATACATTTTTTAAAACAATTAAAAAAGAAAAACATTTCAATACTTTATTAGACCTCCATGGCTATCTATAACTGCCTGCAAGCGGCGTGGCATAGAAAGCACCAAGCTTTCTGTTTCAGAAGGCGATATTTCCGACTACATTTTTTTAAGAGCTTCTTTTAGCGACTCTTTGCTCGTTATTGAGGTTGATGTTAATTTGCGCTTCATTAAACCCCAAACATGCTCAATTGGGTTTAAGTCTGGTGATTGGGGAGGGCTATGGAGCTGTCTGGGAGCATAATAAAGCAACCACTCTTTCACGGAACGTGCAGTGTGCTTGGGTGTATTTAAACTTTTGTCTCTAACTGTATATTTAACCGCCGCTTGACGAAAAGTTCATTTTATTTGATTATGTATTTCAATCAATATAACGGCAAAAAAACAGGACAATATATTGAATTTTCCTAACCTGAAAAAGATGTTACGAATTTCGTTCTTGTGCTCGTGTTATCCTGTATTATTGTTTTTTTTTATCATTTATTATTTTATTCGTTTGCATTGTAAACTTTTAGGCTTTAACAATCTATTATAATTTTGACATATTGACAAAGTCGGATTTTTTTTTTTAGGTTATGCTTTTGAAAAAAGTGAATGTGTGAACCCACAAAATTCAATACAAAAAAATGCAATTTAAGCAATCGTATATTTTATAAAATCGTGATTTAATATCTTTATTCAAAATATTTATTTTAAAATAAATGACTGCCTTTTAAGTTATTTTTAATACAAAATAAATTAAAATTATAAATATGTATTTACAAAATGCATTTTGTGCTTTATCACGTTTTCAGATTCAAGATAAAATGCTATGCCACAGATTTCAAATATATTTTAATAAAAAAAGTCTCGACACCCAACCGAAGTAGATATTCTAAAATAAAAATAATGACGAAATGAATAAAAGAGAAAGGGAAAAAATTTAAATGCCTACACATATGCTACAATTTTAAAACAAATCATTTAAAGATTTAATAAACACAAAATTGTTGACATTAAATATAATACGTATGATGTAGGAACAACAAAAAAAAAAAAAACGCAAAGCATACAATTAGGTCATCATTAGTGTGTAAAATGTGCAGCATATGTTTATGGGCAAGCTGTCATACTTTTTACGTAGTTTTTTAATTTTTTTTTATTAAATAACAGACCATATACAGTAAATAAGGAAGGAAGGGTAATATTGCAATTTTCGTTTAAAAGAAAAATCAGAGCAATTCTTTGAATTATTAATAACCACCAGTACAAAAGGGAAAGGAAAGAACATAAAGTCTTAATTTTCAAAGAGAATAAAGAAAGACTAAAAAAAAGATTTTCTTGATAAAACTAAATATTCAGAAAAAACAAAAACACAAAAACAAATGTGTTTATTTAAAGAGAAAAACAATTTTAGGTCAGATTTGAAACTCGATATGCTTTATATAGCAAATCAAAAATATATAAAAAATTTATAAAAGCAAAAAATTAAAAATATTTATAGGCAGGGCAACCGAAGTAAATATTGTAAGAAAATTTAAAAGCCCTCGTATTTATGGTTTTCTATTTTACCAGTGTTAGAAGAGTAAATTATAAATGGTCATTTTAAGACAGACCTTTATGTTACCAAAACGTTTTAGAAATCTCGACTGTAGATTCTTGACGATAATATACTACTTGGTAGGTACATACCCTCTTATTATCATATGTTTTTTCAAAGGTAACCTCTATAGCGTTAGTCGGAAATTGTGATTGTAAAATTTAAATTGTGTTAACTTTAACCACGGAGTGCTCAGATAAAGAAAATGTAAAATTTAAATTGTGTTAACTTTAACCACGGAGTGCTCAGATAAAGAAAACCGTGTCGCAGTTATAGCACGTTTTAAGCGTGGAAAGAAAAAAAATGATATTTTCAAAACGCTCTGCTTGCTCGGCATTGTTCGAGAAGCCGTCAAAGCAAGAATTCAACGAAATTCTCTCCAGAAACAGAAAATTATGGACCGTGAGATGTAAATCACACAAAAGTTCATGAGTCGTACTATTAAAAAAGACTTGTTTCTTGAAGCTTTCAAACGGCGTACAGGACAGTTGTTGACCGCAGCTTAAAAAAAAAATTGGTTAGAAAAATCCAAACGTCTTTTGATGAAGTACGCTGACAACTTGCATAGAAAAATCTTGTTTACGGATGAAAAAATTTTTACTGTACAGTAAAAGTTTACCAACCAAAATGATGTAGTCATCTGAAGAAGCATCAGAACTCATTTCAGGAGTCGAAAGGGAAGGTCTACCAATCATGGCTGAGAGAGTGTCCCTTACGATGGGGTGACTAACTTGGATTTCTGTGAACAAGGGGGCAAAATATCGGTAGAAGTTGAAAACAGTTGTGAAGCCGCTTAACGATTATCTGTTCCAAAACCAGGTGGGTTACTTTGTATTTCGATTCGAATCGAAAATCTTACGAATTCGTAAAATTTTACGAATTTTGAAAAATTTTTGTATTCATTATTATTGATTTTTTGAATGGGAAATTTCTTTCGAAAGCATTTATGATTCGAATCGGAATACAAAGTAACCCCCCAGGCTTGGACTTCCCAACAAGATTCTGCACCAGCGCATAAGGTTAGAACGTCACAGACTTGGCTTAGAAACAATTTGCCTACTTTATATGCTCTACAGATTAGCCATCTAGCAGCCCTGATTTGATTCCTTTGGATTACAATTGTGGACGGTTGTAGAGGATATGGTATGGTATGAGAGGATACCATAACATTGATTCTCTTAAGACAGCTCTGGTTCATGCTGTGGCCAATTTTCCAATAGATAAGGTGCGTGCAGTTATTGATGACTGGCCAATGCGACTTAAGGCGTATGTGAAGGCCAAGGGCGGACATTTTGGATAAAACTAAGATTTTTGTATACATACCATTCATTCGTTTTTGCGTTATAGCCCAACGTATTAGTAACAGTATTTATGTCCCTACTAAGCAATTTCTATTTTTTTGTCAGAAATATTTAATATACAACTACATTTGTTTTTCTTGTTTAAAAGAAAAAAAAAAAAAAAAAAAACAAAACAATTTTAATTATCCTTGGAACTCATTGTGTATTGCGGCCTTATTTCATATTTAAAATGCTCGTTTCAAATGTATAAAAAAATAAATTTCAGTTTTAATTTCAATCAAATCCTTTTCATTTGTACATACTATTTGCTAAAACTGTAATATTGTTGTTGCTGCTGTTATCCTTTAATTTTAATTTGTCCTTCTTTTTATTCGTATTTTTGTGTTTTTTCATTCATTTATTCATTCATTATCGTCATTAGTTGTATGGCATTTTATGAATTTTTCCTCTGTCTTCTCTTTCATCTTGTGCTCTTTTTTTGGCATCTGTGTAAAGTAAATGTAAATGTGAAAAAATGCAAATTTCAAGAACAGGGAACGAACTCTTATAGCTGATTTTTTATTTAATATGAGGAGTCAGTTCTGTTGATCTATATTGATTTTAGGCAAGTCTTAGAGAAACGTTTATCACAATTTTTGATTTGTATTCATATCTTTATTATTTGATGTTTCTAATTTGTTTGATTATAGGCGTGGCCCCATACTGAGATGTATTGGCCGTCATAGTTAAAAAAAAAATACTTTACTGAATAATGGAAACTTTATATATGTATATTCGGATCTTCTTGCAGAGCTATATTTTGCGTAGAGGCATGATTTTAAAATCAACAAAACTTTTTACACGAACCAGAACTTTTAAAACTGTGTTTACTACAAATGTTATTTTAAAGTGTCGCATTTCAAGTAAATGTAAATGTGAAAAAATGCAAATTTCAAGAACAGGGAACGAACTCTTACAGCTGATTTTCCCCGAATAGGTTTTTTCTTTCTTTACGCAATAGAACTAATCTTTCCCAGTCTATGAGCATTAATACCGTTTTAGGGCAGAAAAATCGCAGATGAACTAGTCAAAGTTTTAAGTTTTTTCTTCGCTTATATACCATTTTTATAATTTAAATCAATCAAAAATCCGGCCTGACAACTTGTAATTCACACTTTGTAGTTCATGTAATATATATATATTTTTTTTTACAATAAAATGTTCATATTTTAAATTAAAATCAAAGTGCTGCACAATACCGAACTTGAGGGGACATTCTTCACTTACTGACAATTTTTTTCTCTTTATTTTCATGTAAATGGCGGTGTGTTACAGAGAAAGAAAAGGAAACTTAATAGAGGTTTATTTCTTTATGTTTGCATGTGTGTTTGTTGTTTGCATGCATTTTTATGCTGACTTGATTTGTATCAATTATTTTGTCATATTTTTCGCTTTCTCGTTCTCTCTCCCACACTTTTTTATGCTTTAATCTTATTGCTGTTATTTTTTTTTATTTCTTTTTTCTATGCCTATGATTACTTTTTATACTCTTGCTTATTGCTTTTTTTTTCTTTATGTATTTTTATTATATTTTTTTAATTTGTATTTGTTTGTAGTTGTTTATCTTTTGCAAAATATTCTTTTTGTTTTTTCTTTTTGTTGTTTGTTTCTACAGCTGTTTTATTTACATCTCTGTTACATCAAGGTCTACTACTTACTAATACATTAATATAATGCCGTACGGTTTTATTCATTTTTTTAATATAAAAAGTAGTAAAATTTCAAAATCATCATCATCTCTACCAATATCCGAACAAAATCATATGCCCAGTGTATGATTGTTCTTAAGAAATTTTATTTTTATTTTTATTTTTGCAAATTTTGATTTCTAATTAAAAATCAATGCAAATTCGTGCTTACAACGGCTAAAGACCGTTCTAACAAAACAAAAACAAAACACATACATATCGTCATATTAAATGCAAACGGACGTAACTACAAGTGCCTGTATTTAAATGCAAGAAGGCATAACTACATACATATTTAGATATATGAAAACCTTACATACAAACTCATTTGCTGTATATAGAGATGCCAATCCTTATATTTCGATCCTGAAAATTATGATTTTTGAGTTTAAGGTTTTTTGCTTCCCCTGTAAAAAAAACCAAAAGTGTAGTTACGTACATTTGCATTTAATATGACGAAATGTATGTATGTAGTTGAGATTCAAAAGTAAATATCCATAGATTTCATTGAAGTAGTAGTGTCATGTTTCTTTATTTTTCAGCAAGGCACATTTATCATAAGGTGCAGTGTTGTCAGATTGTCTCAGGCTTTCGTTAAAAGACTTGTAATGCGAGATAAAAAATTTGAAGAAAGCAAAAGTGTAATATTATATATCAGCTGGCTGTAAAGAATAGAGTAGAGTAGAGAATTTGAAACATAAAATACATTTTCCTCGCAGTCTTTTCCAATGTTTGCGGATAGATATACATATTAGTCCTATCGGCTGTATATTAAAGATATTGGCAAAGATCAGTTCAGTCCTCCGCCTAGTACGGATTCCTTGCTATGATTGCCTCTGCTAAACTACGTGGCAATCAGACTTGAATCATATTGAGAAAGTTGTTTATGTAGCAACAATGTAGTGTCAATGTTGAGATACATTTATAAAGAGTCTAAACCAGATTCTAAATAGATCATATAATTAGGCGTCGTATAATCGCAAAAGCTTTTCTACTTCACAAATTTTGAACTGCATAAAACCCTTTATTAAGGTCAATAGATTATAAAGGCACACAAAAATACCTAGAGACTCAAAATACCTCAAGACCTAGGACAATGTAACTTTACTTGAGTAGTTAGAGGATAATAACAGTGACAAACTGAGTAAGATGATTATGCTTTGTGGAAGCCATATGCTTCTTCCTTTCCATTTGTCATGGATTGTTACTATTTAATTATTAAATTCTATTTTTAAATTTGCATGAAATAAATTAAAAGGCTCTGCTTTAATAAAAATATTTTTAATTTACATCTCGACATACACACATTTATAATTCAATTGTATTTTTCCTCTCACACAGTCTCTTGTTTTTTTTTTTTTTTTTTGTTTGTTCTGTAACAAATTTAATCACTTCATTTCATTAAAAAACATGTTGCCTTAATAAAGCCATTAAAATTTACACTGAAAATAATCACATAAATATACATCAGATTCGTGTCGTTCAACAATTCGAAAACCAAGCAATCGTATTGTAAGAATTTCATAAGAAAGTTAAGGGAAAAGTTGGAAGATTAATTGTAGTGTGCATGGGTATTAGAAAGTTGGAAATGTTTTCTCAAAGAATTGTGTGTTCTTTTCAGTCTTACATAAACACATACACATGGATGTTTCTTCATAACATCAAAAATAACAGTAATTTTGAATTACTTGGGTATGTTGAAGAAAATTGGGGGAGGGGTTGAGCAGTAGGCTGGGTATACACGCATTTATAATTATTGTTTAACAAAACTGAAAAAAAAAAATTCTTACTTATGCACACACACATATACACTCGCCTGCACATACGAGTTTGTTCCTTGAGACAGTGATGTACAATCACAAAATCTAATGGCGTTTTATTTTCTGGACTTAAATGCACAATTTTTTTGCTTACAGCCCTCAAAATGAAATTTTGAGTTCTTTTCTAAAAACAAGTAGCAAAAGAAAACAGGACTTGCGTGTTGTATGAGTTTATTCCAAAAAAAACTACTTTAATTTCAATTTTAAATAATTTCTCAATTAAGCAACAAGGCTGTCTATTTTATATTATAGCAACAAGGCAGCACAATTTAAATATGTTTAAGACATTTTTTAGATAGTTTGACGATTTCATGCTCAGAAAACCTAGCATCACTACTAACAATATTCAAACTTAAAATAGATAAAGAATTCTGATCAAAATTAAGTTTTTTTTCAATTGTTTACCAAAAATCTTTTTAAATTATGTTACTTTAACATTTTTTATTAGAAATTCTTGTTGGTTTCTAAGTTTTGGAACCATAAATTGTACTGCTCTGTTGCTTCAGCTTTTATTTTTTTGAGTTTACACTTAAGAAGCTTAAAATGCCAAAAAATCTGAAGGGATGTATAAATTCATATAACATGTAAATGCAAGTTGTGTTACTTATACGCTGCGTATGATAAGGAAGTTAAACAGTCATTTACGATGTCATCTTATCAGACCGACTTCAACTGGAAGTTCATATATTTAGCTGTTTTATACGTAATTTATTTTTTTTTTGCAAAGCATTTTGAAGCCTTCAGACAGTATTAAAAAGGCCTTCTTTAGTTACTTTTTTTTATTTGTTCATATATTCTCTCACTCTCTCTTTCTTTAAGTTTGTTTAATATACGGCTGTAATTTTGAGGACAAAAACCTCACATGAAGTCTAAAATGAATTGATTTTTTTCTAAATATAAAAAATACAAAATTCTTATAATATTATTTATATTATGATTTCAAAGATATTTTATTTAGAAAGATAATTGTACTATTGTTTTAGAAGATTTTGCGGAGTATCCGAATTCATCGAAAGAGAATACGATTACTTAAGCATTTTTGGTGTTCTGCAGGATACATTCACATATTTTTATTCGTTTTAAAATTAGCGGTTGGTGAAAGTAAATCGAATAGAATTTTGAAATAATTTCTGGAGAAGCTACATAGGTGCTTATAATAGTGAAGTTTAAATATGTTTTAGCACAAAAATATCGAATCACAAAAAACATACTGATTTGAAAACACAAATTTAAAAATTCTAGGACTTCTAAAAATTTTAAGCTTTCAAAACGAGTCGAAATTTAAAAGACACCTGAGTAAATTGTGTTTAAAATTTTTTCAACATCTCTGAAATCATAAACACTGCTCATACAACCAACTTTTTGATTTTAGTTATAGACATAAAAGACTGTGGGTGGGTATTTGTCTATTGTGGAACTGTTTGACAAACTATAAAATTCAGTTTCTTGTTATCTCTTAACAACACTTGATAGGAAAATAAATAGGTGAGACTACCCGATAATTCTTAGTCGCATATTGTAATCATTTTAAATTGATTTGGTGTCCTCATTTGCCTCACTCCTACGCATAAAATAAAATAATTAAACAAATCTGGTGTAAATATATATGCATAGAGAGAGAATGTGAGCATGTGTGTTTGTTTTCCGTTAGATTAACATAAAATATAATTTTCTATCCTATGCACGAGTACGTGTGTAAAAGCCAAAAAGATTTTAGATGCAAGAGAGTGAGTCATTTAATTTTGTCTTTCCTTCCCAAGTAAGGCTGTCAGACTTGGGGTTTTGTACCCCAAAGAACAAAACACAAGATTTGGGGATTTTATTGCTTGTAAAATTTTTGTTTATTATTTGCTATTCTGTTATATTTTTTTTACAAAATATAACCTCTTTCAATTGCCATTGTTGTATTCACTTAGCTTACTCTAAAATACTTGAAACTTTATTAAGTTCTAGTCTGACGATCAATTTATGCAACCAGACACTTGCAGCGAAGTGTGAGATTCTGGTTATTATATAATGTCCTCCTTATTATTAAATAAATAAAATTATAAAAAGTCTGGGAGGTTAGCTGAGGAAAGATTTCAGCAGAACATGTTATATAAGCAATCAAAGCTGAACAGGTAATATTAGAAGTATTAAAGAATATCTGAGCTGCCAAAAACAAATCAAATCTTTTATAAATACCCTTCAAATTGTTACGAGTATGAAATATATGGGAATACACACAAAGTATGAAAAAAAAATAATATTTTACGAGTTTCGCTTGTGTTTTTTTTGTGATCAAGTTTTTGTTTTTAATATGTCTAGGTACAACTGCTGAATTATCATTGTCTTTTGGTGATTTTTAATTCTATACTACTTTTGTAGTTAGTGTTTACCGGCAAATTTATGTCATAATAGTGCCAATGCATTGGCTTTCTTTCAACGACTACCCCTTAGCAGTCTTCTAGCAAAAGCTCTAAGAGTATCTGATTGCCAAGAAAAAGCTTCTCAATTCTGTCGTTCGGAGACAACTTTAGGCTGTAGGTCCCGGTACTCATAGATAAAAATTGACACACACAGTATTAGTGCAGGTTTATGTCAGAGTAGGAAAATAAACAAAACGAAACGTTAGATCTCCTTTTGTTTTGTTCTTTACAATGAGTAAAACAAAAACAAAACAAAAACAGTGAGAGCTATTGTCTCATTTAGTTTTGTATATTGTTTTTGTTTTCAGCACTACAAATACACTAACTCAAATGTGCCTATTTAGAACAAAAAATGAATGAGAAAAAAGAGCAAATTATACGGAATAACAAAGCAAGCACAAGTGAGAAAATCGAATTGTTTAGTTTGCGCTCTTTCTCATTTAGAAATTATTTGTTTTAGTTTTGCTCATGTACAATACGATTAAAAAAAATTTTACAGTTTATGACTTTGTGGTAACGTTTGCGAAATGTTTTGTTTGTTTGCCCACTCTGGTTTATATGTATTTGCTACCAGTAAGGCCATGCTTTATATCTAAAAAAAAAAATTATAAATTTTAATTTATTAAAATAACGAAGTTTCATTTTGAGGATTTTTTAAATATTCTTTTTTGGGAGAGCAAAATAAAAGCATCTGGGAACGCTGTTTCCAAGTGACATTTTTAATTTCTCTATTTTCATAACGTTACTTTGGTTCTATAATCCTCTAACATTATTTTTATATACTCGTACACGTTTTGTTATTTTTTTATTTTCATAACTCATGGTTTTGTTGTTTTAATGAAATGTGTTTCAATTAATTACGGAAACGTGTTGTTGTTTTTGTTATTATTAAAGTCTATACGTTTAGAAAGTGTATAAATAAGTTCGTATAAATGTATGGGTTTATATGCGTTGTGTGCTAAAAGTGATTTTCTTTGTTAATCTTTTTAAGCCAAAACCATACAGAGAGAAAACATTCAGAAAAATGTGTATTAACTCTCTTCCTCTATATGTACTTAGTTTTTTTTAAACAATATGTGTGTGTGTGTATTCATGCATTTAAGAAAATTTAATTATGTGTGTGTAAGGCTATTACCGTTGCTCTTGTTTTGTTTACATACGTTAAATGCATTAAGTGCTGTTGTTAATATGTATTTGAGTATTAAATCCTTTTGAGTTCATTTACAAAAGTAAAATAAATTTTCTTTATAACTGAGTTTTAATTGTTTGTATTATTATACGAGTAGTTTCAGTTTTATTTTATAATCCTATAAAAACGTATTCTTGTATTTTCATATATAAACATATCGTCGCAAGAATTAAAGAACGGTGTAACTGACAAAAAATCGAAAATACTTTTTTTGCATCACTTTTATCAGAAAAAAAAAAATACGCGTCGATTGGCTCCGGTCCCAAATTTCTATGATGGAAAGAAATTCACTTACGCCGTCTGCGTTTTGAAAAATACCAGTGTCTTTGTTCTACTTTCATACAGGTTTTTTGGCTCTGGTGAACATTAAATGATTTGTTAGTTACAGCGTTCTTTAATTCTTGCGACGATATGTACATATGAATGTATATGCGTAGGTGGTTAGGATAAATGTACTTGGGTTCTATTAAGAGCTATTACAAATTTGACATGAATTTTGCCTTATTAGAGCTAATTTTTTTAACTCTTGCACTTTCCTCTAAAGAAATAAATGAAACATTTTAGAAAACCAAAAATATTAAACTATAGGTATAGAAAACTGACATTTTCAGTTTAGAAAACTGAAATTTCTATATAAACGGTGTCCCATAATTCTGCAAGATTTGAATTAAATATAAAAAAAGAGTGTTTAGTATTCAGGAGAAAGTTATTTATGAAATAACACATTGGGAAAATGTCCTCCACTGTTTTACTGGCACATTCCCTTATGACTTTTCTGCATTATTTTGCCTGAATATCGTTGTTGTAGCGTTTAATTTCGCCTCATAATGCATACGTGTCTGTGATCTTGTTGACATAAACCTTTGATTTCAAATAACTCTATAAGAAAATTTCTGATAGTGTAAAATTACATGATCGAGGTGACCAACTCTTATCGCCGAAACGAGAGAGTACACGACCAGAAAATTTCTCATGCAGTACAGTATGATTTCATTGGCTATAGGCCAAACTATCATTACTTTAAAAATATTGTTCAATAATGAACACACGTTCTTGTATAGTTTAACGGTTCCTTTTTTCTAACCCTAAACTCCTACAGTCAAACTGTTCTTTGTTCAGAGCTAGCAACAACTACTGCAAAAATGGCGGGAATATTAAATCATGTGTTAGTTTTTTTTATATCATTCAAAACTAAAGAGGTGCAAACGTTTTTTTACTTTTTTCTTACATCCTATAAATAAATTTTTTAAATTTTCTATACAAAATAGTTGGTTTTCATTTACTTCTTTATAGTGTAAAATGTCATGTCTGTAAATGGCTTGATTAGAGTGTATTTTGTATATTTAATTTCGACCAGCTGCTTTACTTGCTATAATTGCAGACGTTTTTCTTTATTCGCTTCGCTACCGGTTGGCTCTGCAGTCTCTTAGAATTAATGTTGTTTAATTGCAGTTGCACTGTCCAATCTTCAAGATTTTCTGGGCTACACTACGCTCAATTTGTCTTTTGTGAATTTTGTTTGTTTGGTTTTCTGTGATTTTCCCATGATTGATGTTGATTTACTGTTGTAGGCAGATCCGTTTTTGTCCTGTGTATCTAAAGGCTGTTTGACATTGAGTTTGATTCTGAATTCATCTGAGATTAGTCCAGTTTAATGGCTTGCACATGTTAATCTATACAACATAGTAACAAGTGCAACATCATGCAATTGCCATGCCATGTTATACCGTTCCAACATGGTCTACAATGACATATTCAGACAATATAAAATACAGCTGCGTGCAACTAATTAAGGCCAGTAGTACTCAGTATTTAAATCATTATGTTGAAAATAATACTATTAAAAAAACCGCTAAAATTTGACCCTGTTTAGTTAATCCAACTTTGTTTATTGAAACTTCCCAATGGCAACCCTATTTTTACCGTTATTTTTTTCTTTGTGGTGTTTTTCATAATTTGTGAAATAAATTACTCGTGCACTTAATTAAGGACAGTGAAAAATTTTTTAAAATTTTAAGATTCAAGTAAGTTTTAACAGTTAAATTCAAATAAATGAGATTACACAAAGTGTTTTTCAGAATTTGATAAACTTTTACTTATTGCTAAACATGGGTAAAAATAAGTCCTGTGACGTCAGTACTCGAAAGATTATTGTACAAATGCATCAGAAAGGAAGCTCTTATAGGGAGATCGCACCAGCCTTAAAAGTTTCTAAAGCAATGGTTTTCCAAGCGGTGCAATATTTCAAAAAACATTCGACAGCTGAAAAGGTGCCTCGTAAACAAAGAAGCCGAATTACGACAGTGCGTGAAGATGTACTGATTGTCCGCGAGTCGAAAAAAAATCCGCATAAATCAGCAAATGAAATTCGGATAGCAGTCTTTGGTGAAAATGGAGCAAAACCATCTGTAGACACAGTAAAACGTCGATTGCGGGAAGCTGGCCTCTTTAGAAGAACTTCCCGAAAGAAACCATTGTTGTCTGAGCGTAACCGGAAGAAGCAAATAGAGTTTGCAAAAAAATACCGCCATTGGACCGCTGTGGAATGGAAAAGAGTGTTATTTTCGGACGAAACAAAAATTAATAGAGTCTCTACTGATGGAAAAAATATGTTCGCCGGCCAAAGTTAAAAGAATTTGATCCAAGATACACCCGGGCCACTTTAAAGCATGGAGGAGGTTCGATTATGCTTTGTGGTGCTATGTCGTCACGCGGTGTTGGACCGCTGCACAAAGTTGACGGAAACATGGACAAGTTCCAATATGTAAGAATCCTAAGCGATACAATGATGCCGTATGCAGACGAGAATATGCCAGTAACATGGATATTTCAACAAGATAATGACCCGAAGCATACGGCTCATCACGTCAAACAATGGTTTATAAACAATTCGGTCACTGTACTTGATTGGCCTTCATGCAGTCCAGATCTCAATCCGATTGCGAGTTTATGGCAAGTTGTAAAAACCAAAGTAAGCGCAGTAAAAATAAACAATTTTGATGATCTCTTCGCCGAAACAAAGAAAGCTTGGGAGGCCATTTCAACTAGTGTATGTGAAAATCTGGTTAGCTCGATGCCTCGCAGGTGTCAAGCTGTTATCGACAACAATGGTTTTGCAACAAAATATTGATTTTTTAATAAATACAAGTTTTTCTTAAATTTTACGATGTGTTCTTAATTATATGCACGACTGAATTCAATATTCTTTAAAATATGGCTCACTGCTTTATAAAAAATAATTTAATTGACACAATAAACAGTTATTTTCTACGACTAAGAGTTTAAATAACTAAACTCGGAAAAATTTTGACAATATATACAACTATTTTTATTTTTTTGCTTCAAGCTCACATGTAAGCTTCGTGTCCTTAATTAGTTGCACGCAGCTGTATATGGGAGTTAAACCTATGCATTATTTTTATACTCTTTTGTACACAACAACATGGAAAATTGACATGTCAACACATGCGACGTATGTTTTTGATGATGAATTCTGATCATTTGTTTGAATTATTTTACTCGTACCTATAAAATAAAACTGCATACAAAGTATAAATTTTTTTAATTAGAATTTTTAATGCAATAATGTTTTATATTTAATATTTTAATATATAAGCGTTTAATTAAGCTTTAGGTCGATTATATAATTATTTTTTTCGATATTTCGCTACTTCTCTGCGTAGCTTCTTCAGGAAATATTTTTTATTTAAAAAATTAAAAAAAAGTAATTATATAATCGACCTAAAGCTTAATTAAACGCTTATATATTAATCAATAATAAGGTCAACTAAACTTAATATTTTCTTTTTCTAATAAAATTTGTGTGATTACTGTTAAATATTTATTTATTGTAAATATAACAAAATATTATTGTTAAATATGAATAAAACAAACGCTGAAATATGAATAAAGATTAAATATGAATAAAGATAACTCTGGCAAACTAACAGAACGTTAATATATTCTGTTAATTCAACACAACGAGCCATAACATGCTAAGACTTTGATTATGACTTTGCATGACATGGCATGACACTGGGTTTGAGATGAGATTACATAGCATTGCATGTTTTTTAAATAACATTTTTACACAAACTATTGCATATTGTTGATCCTCTTCTTTTCCTGTAAATTTTTAAGAAATTTTTCTAACTGCGCGTTCAGTGATGTCCATTAAATTTCCCAAAAGATTAATTTCAATGAAATTGTTCCTAATTTTCAATTTAATAAAAGTTATAAAATAAAATACACAACAACATCAATACTATGTATGATTACCAACATTGTAAACCACTAGAAAAAAACACCCCACAAAAAAAACCTGAATTAAAATGCAAAACTAGCCAACCACAAAAAAATTATTCAGATAATTTAAATTCGAGGGAAAAAGTTTTAATTTTTACAAAAAAAAGAAAATTTAAAACCAACCGTAAAATAAGAGAACATCTTCATATTAGTGGTTATTACTCGTATTTTATTTTTCAAAGGGGGCAACTTTATTTGAAGGTTTGCAACAAATGAACAAGCGACATGACACAAGTAATTATGACCGATTTAATAATGCAGCAGCAACATAAACTGCAACATGAAACGTAATGTATAGTTTTTTGTTGTTGCTAGTTCTGTGGTTTTAACTAAAAATGTTTTCACTTTAAAAGTTTTACAAAAAGCATTCTTTTTTTCTCTCTTTTTTATAATACAACATACAGTGACCAAAAAAACTATACGAATTTTAGATTTAAGTGTTATGTAAGTACGAAATTAATTCCACCGTTTGTATACCATAAAAAGAAATGCATGTATTGTTAGCAATTTAACAAATTAGGATTATGAACTTGTATTCCGAACGTGCACTTTCCATTACCAAAATTTAAAAATTTTCCTTTAGTTAATTTTTTTTTGCTAAAAAACTACCAAGTCGGCTCCACTGTTTTATTATAACTCTTTTGATTATTACTTCTCTTTTTTTCTCTCTCTCTCTCTCGCTTTTAAACTTTTCTTTGAATTTTAAAGAGAAACAATTTAAATATGAAATTTAAGTATTAAAAATAGGTTGTTTTAGTTTGTTGCTCTGTTTTAAATGTATTTTCTTGTTATAATTTTTATACAGATACAGTGTGCTGGACTGCTAGTGTGAGGGCTGTGGGTTTGATGCCCTCTAGAGACTCTGGTCTGCGACACTACACCGTGTTAGAGTCTTTGTCACTCCGCTTTGTCATAGTCGCCGAAAGAAATATTTTTTTCATACTTCGGTTTGAACCCGGAAAGAATTCAGTGTTGGAAATCTGAAAATTATTCACCATAATTTAACTTTTTCCTTTTCTAAGTAAATAACTGCAAAATACAAAATACAGTTAAAATTTTACTTCTTTCTCTTTAACTCAAAATAAGTTCCAAATATTTGTTGTATAACATAATTAAATATGGCTCATATTATGAAATATTAATAAAGAAATACTTATATAGTCGCATCAACATGTCTATCCATGGAAAAAAAGAAAAACGCAAACAGCTGTTCTTTTCATTTTATTTGAAATGTCGTAGTGTAAAAGCAAACTGTACAATAAGACCATTTGACATTAGATATCGTTTCGACAAATTCCAATGAAAATCTTAAGACGTATAGAATAGTGTAATATTTAATGTATTTTAAATATTGAAAAGTAAGTAAAAACTTCCGCTTTAACCACTCATATCTCATACTTATCATATGTACGGTTTTTTGTTTTAATTATTTACTCTTTAAATTATTAATTTGTCTTTAAAAATGCTAAATTACAAAATAGGAAAAAAAAGATCTGAAATTTTGCAAACAGTATTGGTCGGTAGCCATAAAAAACCAAGAAATGAAATAAAACTCAATTAAACAGAGAATACACAAGAACACAAAATTTAATTACCCAAGATGTTTAGAACACATGACAATGAATGGTGAACCATTTGAAAGTAGAACGAACTTAAAAAATGGTACAAGTACTCGTATCATAATAAAACAAAATTCTTTGAAATACATTACTTTTATAAAAAAAAAGAGTCGAAAGCCTATGTAGTTTGCGCTCATTTCTTTATTATAATAGTTTTGTAATAAATTACAACTATAATATGTAATAATAATATAAAAAAGCCATAAACAATTTTAAATAAAATCTTTTCTTTAAAATTTTAGCAAATTTTGCATCCCTACTTCTTAATAAAGAAAATAAATACTTTTTATCTCTTTCTTCCTTCTTTAAACGTGGCTCAATAACACAAAAAAAATTGACAACAGTGGTGGCAACAACAACAACAATATTTTTTCTTGTCTCCTGTCTTGTTCAATTTTTAACAACATGAGCACAACAACAAAAAAAAAAAGGTTCCTTTGTCGTGTTCTGTTGTTGTTGCTGTTATGGTTATTGCAGTATAGCTTTAAGTTACTGTTTGTTTTGTTGTTGCCTTAATTCCTTCTATTTCAGTTGCTGTTGATTATTTTTTAAGTCTTTAAAATATGTTTGTTGATGTTGTTATTATTTTGGCATGAGTAAATTACTTTAGGCCTTTATTTTTTCTCTCTGCTCGTATGTATGTGTGTTTGTGTTTCATACGCTCACAGCATCTCAACATCTTTGTATGTTGTCTTGTTATTACTTGTTTAATAAACATTTTCTTCTCATTGCTGTTATTGTTGCTTTTGCTGTCATATCAACGTTGTATTCAATTTTTATTTATTTCTTCTCTACTCATATGTACAGCTGTTTACAATATATATTAGAGTTTGGCGTCTAATAATTCGGGGCTTAATGCAGAAGTTTGTGCGAGAGCTTAAGGTTGCCAATTGTTAAAAGCAGTATATTATTATTATAATTCTTTATTAGATTCATAATTCAATTACAAAATCTAATGTATTAAATTAGAATCAGCTACAGAGGCCATCAGGCCAAAAAAAAGATCAGTTTTTTATTTAGAACTTGCTAGAGATGTTTTATTTATTTACTTCATGAGTTTGGTATTAAAATATTGAAAAACGCAAAATTTTGTGCAAATCTGTCATTAAAAAAACCATGCTATACTATGTAATGTCGTCTCAAACACAGTGCCATACCATGTCATGCAAGGTCGTCATATTGTCTTACCATGTTATTACAAATCGACTAAACTGTTGTAAAACAAACGATCAGAATTCATCACTAAGAACATAGGCTGATGTTTTACATATAGCTGATGTTATAATCACGTATTGTCGTAATTTGAAATGCGAATTATACAATTAACGTCGGTGATATTAAGCTTCCCAAATCTCTTTAAAATCCAGAAGTAAAATAATATTATTTTTTTTACATAAAAGCTAAAAACAGTGGTATTTCTTTTCAATTTTATCCATTCGAAATTCGTACAAACAAAATAACTCACTTTTTTTAAAGATTAAGAGCATAAATTCAATACAAATCAATCAAATTTAAGCTGATTAAACGTCAACCTATTTTTTTTTTCTTTTTAAATTGATCTGGCATCTTTTTTTCTTTGGTTTATGTGTCTCTATTCTGAGGAATTTTATGTGTCACTTTGTTTTTCCTCTTTTTATTTCACTGTCAATTGGTATCTCTTACCCAGCTACCTCTCGACTTCCTTCCTTAATTCTCTTCTACCCCTTGGTCTTCTTATAATTTCCTGTGAGACAAGAAGAAAAAAAAAGCAGGCTTTTAGATTTTTTATGACTCATAACAACATTTGTTGGAAGAAATTGTTGTTTGTGTTTTTGCTGTTGTAGGCACCGATTGTGTGAACATAAGATTTAGTATCCCATAACGATTTAAACTACGTAGAGAGTGCAGTATATATCTAGAATAACAATGTTTTATGTCTATGTGTTTGTGTGTACAAGTTATAAAGTATAATATCCCAGCTGGCCTAGTCTTTAAAACATGATGATGAACGTGAAGAATAAATAGACAGACATTTAAAACACATTTTTGGACAAACGAAAATTTCGTGAATCATTATGTTTGCAATAATATGACGACTAATTTTTTCTCAATATAATTGTTAATCTGGTTTTCTCATTGGGACATATGACGTTTCACATACATTTAGCAGATGTTTAAAAGAAATTTTTTAACCATCGAAAATACTTCATTCCATTACCTTTGCTCCAATTTGATGAATATGATGAATATATTTACTAAATGTGATTGTTGAAATTATAATATCGTTTAGGTATATCAAAGACTTTCTTTTATTGACAACTTTTATTTTATTCTCTTTCTTTTATACATACATACATACATATATGCATTTTAAGTTGAATGATAATAGCCTGTGATTTGGCTGGTGGTAGTTGACCTTGCAAATTGTTTTCTTATATAGCGAAAGAAAATTGATTTGGATTTTTCATTATTAGATTTTATGCAATACTTTATTAAAATTTCCTTCCTTTCACTGTAAATTGTTTTCGGCATCATGAAAAAGAAAACATAATATTGTGTCTTAAATTGGCGTCAATACGCATTAACCGTCAATATATGTATATAACCGATGGCGTTGCACCTGAATCTTGGAAAAAAAAAAAGAAATATGAAAAAAATATTTATTTCGGAGACTACCGCTCAGCAGTCGTCTGGCAAATGCTCCCAGTACTCATGGATAAAAATTAACTCACACAGTATGAGTGCTGCGAGAAGCTAGGTAACCCTGACACAGGGTTGTAATGGCCAATTATATATGTGTGTATGTTGCACCTAAATTTTTCTAATATCGTCAAAAAATTTTTAGTAGACCAATATCGCCCTATAATATATATTTATAGGTAGACAATCATTAACAACCCAGTTGCTTACGACCATAATGCCAACTGGGTATATTGATCATAAAAATGTGACAAATTATTAAATGTACGTATAACAACAAAAACATGCATCTTAAGAGAACATGAGTGTGTGTTCTTTTAATGGTGGGGGAGTATAGCGCTGATGTTAAACATGTTTGTGCTTCCCAAGGTTTCGCTGTTATAACAATGTGTTATACGAATACGTATATTATTTAATGGCATATTTTTAAGTAAAAAGAGAAAAAAAAAACAACAAGGATAGTGTGGTCTGACATACATTCTTTAGATTAATAATTGTTTGACTGTTCATATAACTAATTATAAAAGGAATTTTTTTATTATTATTGTTGTAATTGACATAAATAAAATGCATAATACGAAAATTACAAGTAAGTTGGTTTCAAAAGCACACGCATCCATACATATACAATGTGTTTTGTATACGTAAATATGTATGCATTTTTTACCCACTGTAAGTAAATGATGTACTTTTTCTACAGAAGTTGTTGTTTCACAGCTTTAATTCTATTAAAGTAATTATTATGACTGAAGAACAAGTATTTTTTTTTTAATTTCTAATATAAAATGGAAATTGTTAATATATTTCTATTTTGATTAATTCCATATGATCCGAAACTAATTCCATTCATTTAATTTGAAACTGATTTGAAACAAACTTTTGTTATCAAAGAGCTTTATAGAAATATTTTACGCAAATGCTGAAAAATGAACTAGAGATTATAATTGGTATTAATTTTAGAAAAACCCGGGATTCGGGGTTCTTAAAGGCTATTCTAAAATTTCAGTATTTTTCGGGATCCGGAAATTTTCGATTTTTAAATGCAGCTTGTAACTATTTATCTTTAACATACCTAAGTCATTAGCTCTATTAATTGTTTTATTTAGGCTTTTACAATTTTCGAGATCATTGTTTAGTTTTTTAACAAATAAAATACGGCCGGCCCAAAATCCTGTTGAGCTATCATGAATTTAATGGGCTGTAGAACTGTTTACTTCAGAAAACCCCTGGCAGATCTCATATAGAGTATACCAATTTTTGTTCTTCAATTTAGTTTTAAATTAAGTTAATTTCCTTCTTCTTACTTTACATAGGATTGCATAATTTCATTTTTTGAAGGGGGTTTTTAGAATATTGTTTTTTTTTTAATTGCAAAAATTCTCGGGATTTCGGTTGTCTATATTGACACTTGGTCTAATTCTATCCAATTATCAACACTGGGATAGGCTTCCATTTGTAAATCTAAAAGCAAAATAAATGAGTGAGAACAAGTTTATTTTTTATCAAACGTGTTACAGTATTCCCCGAATAATTGCCCCAAGCTTAATTGCCTTTCACGTTTATTTACCTCGAATTCTAAATCCCCATATTTTTTCTTCCCATTTTCTAATAAAATTCCACGCTTAATTAACTTTGGCTTAACTGCGTTATTCGCTTAATTACCTCAAATATATTTTCCCTAAAAAGAAATTGCACTTAAAATTTCCTCGTTTAATTACCCAAATAATTATTTTCTAAAAACTGCAGTTTAACTCAACTATGTTTATAAAAGCATAAAATGTCCGTTAAATTTACTTTCAAACTACTTTTTTGATACAACCTTCCAATTAAAGTTTACCAAGTTTATGTGTACAATATAAGTAAAAAGTTACTTGCTTTTCATATGTATTGACGGCAGTGTATACAAGCAATTAAGCATATTCGTTTAATTACCTCAAAGAAGCAATTAACCGCATTCGTTTAAATGCCTTCCACGCATAATTGCATAAAAATGTTGAAATTTTTGTCGAAGCAATTATTCGTGGAATACTGTATTTCATAATCGTGCAAAAGAAAACCGTGTGAAAATAGGATATGGTGTGTGATGTGATTAAATTAAAATTGTTTGTTGGTGTCCTAAGTAGAAATTGATTTTAAACTATTTTTTTATATATGTATTTTGTTTTTGTTCATGATAATAAATACCATGGATAAGTTAACTACTACTGACTATATAGCTTTTTAAAAACATAACATAAAAGAGAACATAATTTTAGAGAAAGAAACAATTTATTTTTTTTAAATCCCGCCATCAGTATCTGATAAAGAGGTTTACAAATCTTACGATAATTACTAAACACTGTGATTATTTATCACCGTTATGGTTTTTGTTTTAAATTATCTTGCTCTTGTGCTCTTTTTTTTTTCTCTCGTTCTCTCTCTGATAAACTGTAATATAAAAAATTTAATGATACATAATTAATATGCAACGGTGATTACAGCATTTTTATGTGTGCACATGATTTTTGCTTTAATTTAAGAGAAAGAAGTTCATATCTGCTAATCATGTTTCGTATGAAATAAATTTTGCAGTAGACGTTGGTCATAACAAATCTTGTTATAAATGACCACCGCGAAGGAGAAAGACAGAGAGATTAAAGCTTGTACATATTGATTTTTTTAATATTTGTTTTTAAAACTTTCTTGAAAAAAAAAATAAGAATAAGAAACACTTTATAAAACTTAAATTTGTATACATACAGTGGTGTTCAATAAAATTGATTCACCGTGATCTAAATAAATTATTATTTAAATAAATAATTCCTGCAGACGTTGCACGCAGGAGTAGCGAAATATCGATAATAAAATAAAAGATTTTTAATTAAAAATAGACCTTGAACTTAAATAATTCTTTACATTAATTAATAAAGGTTCAAAAACCAAAATTAAAAATTATTACTTACATATGAACTTTACATGGACTTATTATTATGACCATCGGTATATTTATACATACATACATACATACATATGTGCCCATAATTATGAAAGTGGTCTAAGTCAAAATTAAAAAAAAATTAGTTTAGCAGTTATTTCATACTACATTAGTTTAAACTAAATTAGTTCAATGTAATTTTTACGAAATTGTCAAAAATGAACCATTAGATAGTGGTTGTAATTTCAACATTATATGGAATTCATTTAGTGTTAATTATGAAAGTGGTCTAAGTCAAAAATTATACCACGAATTTTTGGTATCGAGTCATTCCTTTCTACCTAATGACCGATAAAAAAAGCAAATTACTTATACAACCCTGAGCATTATTATGAATTGATAGAAAAGTGCAGAACAAGAAATACATTTTCGATAAAGCGAATGTCGCAGCCGGATTTTATTTCAACGAAATCACTAGAAGAATCAATAACAAGAAGAGAAAAAAAAATACCGCGGGCGAATCTGTCTCTTTGGCTACAAATTCAATGGATGAGATTCTTGAAAAATGAACCTTTTAAAATGTTTTATAAAACTTCTTTAGATGATTCTAAATTTCACGTTTTGGATCTTTCACCTAAAAGAGGAAGACCAAAAATATTAAATTACTTACTTCTATTATACACCACCATTAGACCAGTAAGAATAAAGAAAAACATAAAGATATTATGAGTTTACTACCGTACATCCCAGCAGTTTTTCAGGAACATTTTAAGAATCTTAAATACTCGAAATAATGATAAAAATGAATTACTTTTTAAAAATAATTAATTAATGTTCACGAATTATTTCAATCAAATTATTGTTTTAAATAAAACTTAAAGTTCTTTATTGCTTTAAGTAATTTATAGGACATTCAGCTAATTTTGAAAATGGTCTAAGTCAATTCAAACTTTAAAAACAATATTATCGTATGAAATTCGCACAAAATTTCATATTCATAATAAATTTCCATTACTTGAGACTAATAAAATTATAAATAAAAATGTTGCATAATGTAAAAATATTTTTTAATTTATTTAAATGCAATTCATTAAATATCTCGAAACAAAAAATATATGACTTAGACCACTTTCATAATTATGGGCACATATGTAAATTAAAAAACTGATATAATTTTTTCCTTTAGAAATAAAATTGACAACAATAAGAAAATTGATTTTTATACTCGTATGAATATAAAGAAAAAAAAAAAACTATAAACTCGCAAGGCGTTATTAATATAAAAATAAACCTTTCCTTTGTTAAAGAAAGAAAAAAAGATAAACAAGAAACTTATATGCAAAAAAGCAACTTAACTTCTGTCTTTTGTATTTACACGAAATAAAATCATAAAAACTTAATAACAAAAAATGTTAAACAATGACCCACCTTAAAATGAGACAGAAACAAAAACAACAACTAATGCAGCAGCAACAACAACAACCGCAACAAAAAATAATGCAAAATTTTTTATAACAATGTTTAAACTCTCAATCAATACTACTGATGCAGCAACATCAGTCTTAACTAATCAAATAAGAACAACAGCTAAAACCGCAACACTAACAAAAGTATAATAAGCTTGAAATGCATATCTTAAATGTCAACTGTTATAACAGAAATGCATGTTTATGTTCACTATTAGCAACAAACAGCAACTTTCGCAGCAATATTGGTAAAACCTCGAGTGAATAATCCCCAACGCGCGACAGCAACAAAAATAATAATAAACATCACATTTTAATCATTCTACCGGTGAGGGAGCTTCGCGCATACTTTTTATGACTCTTGTCTGCTATAAACTTTACGAAAAACTTCAACTGCAAACACAAAAATATTTTTCCAAGTGATTTATTTGAAATGAAAACTACAAAAACCAGAAACAACAACTAAAAAGCCGGCAATTTTTTTTCTGCGTCGGTTTTCTAAATCTCGTTTTTCTTTTTGAGTCAAGAGAGCGAGTTAAAAAATAAAAAAAATTAAGTTAAAAAAAAACTGTGCTAAAGCCAGAGAAAAAGAGATCTTGTGTTTGGGTATATATATATTTTTTTTTGTATAAAATGAAACTTAAACGTGAGTGTTTGTTGTTTATTCCTGCTCATTTATTGTTAAAACCTCAAACATAACAGACGCCTGATTTTTTGCTTGTTTTTGTTTTGTTTTTTTGCTTTAATACGAGTTGGTGTTTATTATATTGGTGTAGTCTAGTAGACATATAGCGGTATTAACAAAAAACAAAAAAAAATTGTTTAAACCGCCAATGTAGGCGCAAAAGAATAGCAAAAAAAAAAAAAAAACATAAAAACGTGTTATTCTAAACATTATTAATTATTAAATAATAGTTGTTATTATTGTAAACAAATAAATTAAAGCAAAAACAAAAATAATTTATGTTTTCCACCACAAAACTACTGTAAATAAATAAGAGTTATTTAATTATTAAAAAATTTAATTACATTTTCTATTTATTAAATAAGTTTAAAAAAGTGTTATATTGTAAAAAATTAAAAAAAACTGTTTTCCTGCATAAATATATTCATACAAAAAAAGTTTTGTTATTAAATGATTTTTAATTGTGCTAATAAACTAAGTTTTTGTACTTTTGAAATAAAAACAATAATTTTTTTATTTAAATGAAGATCAATTAATTTTCAATAATAAATTATAAATTGAATAAAAAAAAAAACCAAAACTAAACCGAAATATAAAACTAACTAATTAAACTTTACAAAGTAATAAAAAAATAGAAGATCAATAGCAAAAAAGTAAGATTTTAAAATTATTAATAATTTCTAAACCTCTACTACCTGTGGTTAAATCAATCAATTATAATTGGTGATACAATTTGTTTTTACATGTCACGCGTACAACGTGGTCAAATTTCAGATTTAAAAAAATACTAAAAAAACGCTTATTTTTTAATAGAAGGTAAATTTTTCTTTAATGTTTTGTTATGAAAAATGCTATTAAAAAAAACGCAAAACTAAAAGTTTACTCTACAATAGACACTCGTATATTAGAACTAGTTGAAATTTGAATTCTTCGGAAGTTAGAACCAAAGTTTTTAATGCATTAGACCTGACATTTATAACTTTAGAGCGTTTTTCTATTTTGTTTGTTCTACTTCCTGATAAGTTGTCTTTTATTTAAGGAAACTAAACTGAATCAGTCCCATCAGTGAAGATAAAGTCGTTAAATGGAGTGAGAACATGAACAAAGTAGGTAGATCAAAGGGCTAGTCAACCACATACTGATCAACTACAATTAGCACAAAGTGAACTACAGCCAACCAGAGCTGTTTATAAAGTGGAGTTAAACATGCTATCGGAAAAAGGCACCCCAAAAAACTTTAAACGTGTGACTGCCAGACCTGGG
This sequence comes from Metopia argyrocephala, assembly GCA_963576795.1. Lineage (NCBI taxonomy): Eukaryota > Metazoa > Arthropoda > Insecta > Diptera > Sarcophagidae > Metopia > Metopia argyrocephala. The sequence goes on from OY756208.1 coordinate 41,832,715, forward strand.
TAATCACAAAAAAATGAACTATAGTCTCCCTCTCAGTAGTATTCCCGTAATTGGGTGTGAGTGGTATAGTGGTTAGAGCGCTCGCACAAAAACTTAAACGGCCCAGGTTCGAATCCCCGCAAAGGTGAAAAATTAAAAAGTTAGTTTGCGATTTTTTCAATATTATAATTTAAAAATAAGAGGTCCCTTTCCCCTCCAAGAAGTCCATCTACAAAGTAACCGCTCCCTGACATTCCACTCTGTTCCCCCTTAACCTTTACAGCGAAAAACGAAGGATCAGGAGAAAAACTTAGATATTCCTTCTTTAAAGACAGTCATAGGGCAGTGGACATCCGAGTAGAAAGCAACAGGCTCTCATTCCCTATGATATTCCTATGAACAAAGTAGCAATAGTAAAAATTCAGCCAGTGGTAAGAAAGATATTGTTAAAGTCACACGAGTTATTTACTTTTAATAGCTTACAGACCAACCTAAATTAGGCGTAAAGCACAACGTAATTTTGATCTTATCATCAACGCTGTAATGAGTAAAGACTGAGTTAGTGAAAACGTTTGGCGTAACGTTAGATTTTTCAAAATTAGTAAATTTTAAGTGTTAGATGTTAAAAATGTATCGCAACAAGCAGCGTAGGCAACTGTTAACACTTTGAGTGCCACCATACAAATTAAAAATATATTCGCAAGGTGCCAATATATAATAACAGATTCAAATTAAAGTTGTTGTGATAAGAAATTAATTTGTGAAAATCGCTGTTTGTGTATGAGAGTTTTTTTAATTTAATTTTTGTTCCTTTCTAATTCATCTCAAATAAAAGATAAAATATATTCAATTGAATTCACATGTAGCTGTGCACCGCCGGCGGTACACATGGCACTCTAATTAAAGTAAAGTGTGTACCGCCGGCGGTGCACATGGCACTCAACGTGTTAATATCGTCGCAAGAGTAAAAGAACGCTGAAACAGACAAAACATTTAATGTTCACCAGAGCCAAAAAAGCTGTATGAAAGTAGAATAAAGACACTTGTATTTTTCAAAACTCAGACGGCGTAAGTGAATTTCCTTTCGTCATAGAAATCTGGGACCGGGACAAATCGACGCGTATTTTTTTTCTGATAAAAATGATGCAAAAAACGTATTTTCGATTTATGTCAGTTACAGCATTCTTTAATTCTTGGGACAATATTTTGTTGTGAACAAAATATCTATTGTATAAAAGTGAATTATATTTTTTCTATGTACTCTGTAATAAATTAGTCGAAGTCTTATCAAACACATTGCGGTTGTTCCTGTCATATGCTGCTTTTTTCTCCATCATTTTTTGTATTTGTTATCTGTTCCGGATAATCAGAATTGCAATAGTTTCTTCCTTCACCTCTTTTTCTATTGATCCACATCAGACGACTGTCGACTTTTATGTTCTAAACAAACAAAAATGTATAAGAGATCAGCTAAAAATTTAAAGTGTCCTTATTTATTTAGATGAAATATACTTCATACGTGGCTTCTGTAAAGTTGTTACACAATTGCGTTTAGAAGTGTGAGCAAATGTGGCATCAATCCTATTAAAAAAATTGAAACCGCGGTGCAAAATATTATTGTAAAATTCTGTAGTAATTCCAGGTTTAAAAACCTTAAATAAATGTCTATAATATTTAGAATTTTTCATGTTTTTACTTGCACAGTAACCCACTTTTTAGCCACTAAAATTGTCGGTGCAGACTTCTTGTGTAAAATTATAATGCATGGCCTTGGTTTAAATGATGGACAGAAAATTCTTTTTTTCTTCTTTAACTTGCTTCTAAAAACACAATATGATCTGCTATCAGTAGTAGTCATGCAAAATTCTAAGGACGCAGCTTGCTATAACTGATAGGCTACAAGCAACCGGAGTAAAGAGAGACAATATTTCATTTTCTCTGGAAATGCTGTGCCCTATGAAAGGAGAAATTATCAACTTTGGGTAAACAAACCCCTCTTCGATAATATCAAGAAGCTGGCTGATGTGAGAATTGATCAACTTATGTAGTTTTTAAGGACTATTCCTTTTTGTTTTTAACAAGTTGGTAGCGAGGATGTGGCATCAGAGTGGCATAAGAGTGCTAATTGGATCTTTGAATCACCAATGAAACCAATTAGGCAAGAATTGTGTTACCCATTCCTTAAAGAGATGGGAAATTTATAAAGTCATGGACCTATTGAGACATTGCTTTAGTTTTACCTTTATTTATATTTTTTTTTATAAATATACGAATGTTTTTATGGCTTTTGGCAATTTTTCAAGTTCATTCTACGTCGTGTGGGTTACACATTAAAAAAATTACTTTTCGTTCTCATGCCAAATTAAGATTTTAAGCTAAAAAGCTGGTTTTACTTTTTTTGTTGCTGTGATTAATTTCTAGAGGAGTAGCCATCATTAATCATAGATAATGGAACAGAACACAAAATTAATAAATAAGAAATATGTTTGTATGTAGTACAATACATATTACCACAAATTTAATGGATATGTCAAGAGATGATTATGAATTTCATTTGAAAACAGAAACAGGAAAAAAAATAGAAAAAATTATTTTTTATGGTTGTGTGATAAAAAACATTTGCACTTCTATCTCTGTTAATACCTCTTATGCCTTAAATTGTAGAAAAAAAAGATTGCATTGCCATTTCAGTGTTTTAAAAGTGTTGATCAAAGGCTTAAAAAATGAAAAAAACATCATTGTAGAGGTTTAGAAATTTGTATGTATTTTTTTTTTAAATTTTAAAATTTAAAATCTAAAAAGATATTTATTTTTAGTAAAAAAAAAAAAACAACAACAACAAAATCATTTAAATGAATATTGTGCCTTAAACAATTTTAAATTGGAAATTTAAGTGAAGAAAATAGAATTCTAAATAAAACATTAACTTTTTTGCGTGAGTGTAACAATTCATTGGAAAAAAAAGATTAAAAATAAATGTATATTTCACATATGCCATACCCATAACGTCCATAAAATATTTAAAAAAAGTTTCATTTGAAACAAAGAAAGAGAAGAAAAACATTTTTGTTTTTTGTTTTTAAAAGAAAAATAATTCCCATCAAAGGCAGAAACATAACGGACGGACGGTTGTCGCAAACAATGTGCACAAAAAAATGTTTTCGCATGCCAACGTTAGTCATATTCGGTGTCATACTCACAATCGTTTTAGTCTTCATTACCGGCATAACACTAACCAACAGTATTAATATTTCCAATATTGTTAAATTGCGCGAAAAAGTTGCCAGTGACTCAGCGGCGGCAAATAGTGCTAATGCCGCTCAAACGCGTGCTGCCTTAGTGGAACAACAGTATTCGACATTGCAGCAGCATCATTTATCGCGCAGTGATTTAAATTATATAACAGCTAATCATCCAAAAAATTTACAACGTTTTCTGCAAACGTCCTCAGCGTCAGTGCAACAGCAGCAACAACAACAGACAACATTAGTACAACATTTGCCACCACCTGCACCACCACAACAACCACTTGCAACTGCGGTGAATAACAACAACAATAATAATAATAAAATAATAATTGAAATTGGCATAAGAAATTTTACAGCAGCAGCTGCAGCCGCAGCCGTTGCAGCTCAACAAAAATTATTAACGCAACAAACTAATAACAATAATCGTTCCTTAGCATCTTTACAATCACCGAACGCCTCAACGACTTTCTTGTATGATGGTAATCAAAATCAGTCACTGGCAAAACAAGTTGGTGGTGAAGGGGAAACAGAGGCTACTTCATCGTCATCGATATCGGTAGTGGAACAGTTAGTGGCGCCATTAGATGGCGCCATTATTGACGGTAATATAGAATCCATATCAGTGCCAGCTACTTTGGAAATTCGACAACAACTAAAACAGCCACAATTAAATGAATCTCTAAAATATTTGGCCGAAAATGACAAAACGGTGACATCTTTTGAAAGTAAAAATACTTTCGAGTTGAAACGTTTACCTACAATACTAAATGGCAATTTAGAGCCATTAAATTCATCTTCATCATCATTGTCATCACCAACATCAACCAAAAATTCAACAGTAACAGTACCGGCAACAGCAGCATTAACAAATGCATCATCCACAATATCCGCGACTTTAACTTCATCATCATTAGTGGCAACTACTAAAAGCTTTTTAAATAATTCCTTAAATTCTTCAACTTCATCAACTTTGAATGCTTCTGTTGTTGCTGTTGCTACAAATGCGGCTGTTACACATATTCCCTTAACAACATCAACAACAACAACAAAAACAATTATTCCTACTTTAACTGCATCAGTAAATCAATTAAGTATTGAAGATCATAATCCCGGCATGATTGATTTCACAAAACGTAATCACATTAAAAAGGTAAAGAAAACAGCAACTGAAAATATCGAAAAAAAAAAATTATATTTTTCTGTTTAAATATTTTGTTTTCCACCAGTATTTGTTTGTTTAAGTGTACTTTAGAAAGCACATTACTGATTCATGTTATTTATCTTTTAATTTACGCGTTTGTTTCTTGTAAAGTCTGTATGTAATGTGACCGCAAAATTTGCATATTTATTATACTAATGAACCCCTGCGAGGAAAAAGAGGATATCTAGAGTCCTAATAAATTTTATAAACTAAATTCCAATTACTAAATTTCATTTACTATTTATCAATTACATATGTATATTTGATAATTGCCAATTAAAAAGTATAATAAGTAAATAACAATTGTTAGTTATGCATTGTATTTAATTGGTTACAAAATCTAATTAATAACATCCAAGACTTATTATTCATCCTATGTAGACCATTAATCTTATTTTACAGAGAAATCTTTTCCTACAAATTTCAAACGTCTGAGATTCGTAAATAAAAATTACCAGGATTTTCTTTAGCATTACATAATCTTCTTTTCTTCTTCTTTTTAAACTCTAAATTTTTCTTCGACAATAGCATTGCTGATGGGCAAGCAACGACTATTCTCGCCGCCTTTATTGCTCCAAAAATCTTGTCTGACAGAGGTTAAGTCTCAGTTGTTATAGAAAACCGCTGGACTTTGCCTGGCCAAACGTTTAAATAAGCTATTTATATAATAACACTACTAACTTATAAAATATTTAAAAGTGGAGTTAATCGGTTTGGCAACTGAAGCCTTTATATAAGAAGAACGACACTAAGGGCGATAGTACATTTTTTGTTAAGTCTCAGCTACCTGAGTTAGTTAGTTTAAATTTCTTAGATGAAATTGAGAGCCAGCATAATCTAAAGTTTAATAACCACAGAATTGAATCCGCGAGATATCAGATTTGCTCCCATGAGAACTTTACAATAACAATTTTAGCCGACCTAACAAAGACACAACAAAGGTTTTGGGAAAAAATTTCTTTATTTCTTTGAATGCTTTTCCAAGCAATATTCAATAACTTAGTTTATAGTAAAAATGTTCAGGGTTCTTAGATAATCCATTAACCGTAGACTTAACCTTTCGGCAAATATTTTACCACCGAAATATTTCTAGAAAATAGAAAACAATGCAGTGCAACAATTCAAACCTTTATTCATTAATTTTTATTATCCTAGTGGGGGATTACTCAGTAACTTATCTTGAAGACAAATTAGGCTTTTTTAATTTCTTTCCTTAATCGCTGCAATAATTCAGACATAATTGGGCATTGCAATTCTTTTTCAGAGTTTCGACCTAGCTCTCTCTCTTCATCAAGCTTACAACGCATATGTGTTGTATACCATTTTTTGAAAAACCTGCCCTATTTCATTTTATTCACGCACTTTTGGTCAACAGCCATCCAACACTTTCTGACGTGGACACCTTAATCAGTCGATCACTGCAGTGTTTGTCTTAGCAGCTCATATCGTTTCGTTTAAATTCTACTACTCATTGCTTTATATTCCTTAAAAAAGGACCTTATAGTCGCAAATAAAATCTGACTGGGTTAGGCTCATAGATACTTTCCAAGTGATGGTATAAGATCACAAAGCGGTGACCATTTTTTTAAATCTCAAAAAAGAAAAAAAAAAAAAAAATATAACAACATTCCGCTTTGGAACGCTAGCACTGCAGTACTGCAAAACGCAACATTTTGTTAACAAATATCATTTAAAAAAGAGCATGCTATTCTATGCCATGTCGTTATAAATACAGAGTTATGCCATGTCATGCAAAGCCGTCATACTGTCTTAGCAGGTTCTTGTAAATGGGCTCAGCTGTTGTAGCTGGTTGTGTAGAGTATCATGTCTATAAATGTTTTTTGCGCATAATATTTTTAATAGTGTTGCATAAATATTCGCTACATCACTGGCTGTTACAGGGTATATTTATTTAGATAACTGGAGATAATACAATGTTTGTTTAATAATAAACAAGCGTTATCTTCCATTTTATTTTATTAATATTTAGCAATAACAATTAATTACATTTGCAATAGAATATTTAACAATAATCACATAAATTTTATTAGAACAAAAAAAATATTTAATTTAAAGATTTTTGCATTAGGAACTCTAATCTAAAAAGTGTCTAATTTATGTGCAGTTTTATTTTATAGGTACGAGTATAATAAATCAAACAAATAATCAGAATTTATCATTAAAGACACATGTCGCGTGTGTTGACATGCTAATTTTCCCTGTTGGTGTGTAAAAACTTAGTATAAAAACAATGCATAGGTTTGACTCCAATATAATTTACATTCGGCCCTATTCCCGTTGGCGTTCTTATTTTAAATGTCGTTTCTATTTGGTTGTCGTTTTTATGTCGCTTCGTTTTTAAAATGGTATTCCTGAATTAAAACGAAGACGACGATAAAAAGTTATCGAAAACTACAATAAAACCAAAGAAAAACTTGGTAGCACTAGAAAAAAATCCTGTAATATTATATGGTTTTGTTTACCAAATAATTTCGTTTTTTTTTTTTAATTAAAAATCAAATGAAATGGTGTTAGATTTGTTGTTGAATTAAAAAAAAAAATTTTAAATATTTGAGTAACTCCTTTTTAAATGTGGTAGCATTGCGCGTTTTCTGAAGGTTATTAGGACTTATATGCATGGAATTGCCGTTGAGACAAAAGGCTCTTATATTTCGGCACAATAATTTTTGTTCCACGATTTGACCTTGCAAATACAATTTTGTTATAAATGTAGGGAGGATTTTATGAAACAATAATTTTGTGCAGAAAGGTCTGACACTTGTATTTCATTAAATCTTCAAAACTGATATTAAAAATCTGAAACGAATAACTAGAGATACTACTTCCTCTGCGGAAAATATATCGAGCAATGTTATTATAAGTTACCGTAAGTTTACGTAAGTCAATTCTGTCACAGTTTGCAAATAATTCACATCCATATAGGAGTGATGGAAGTAGGTCTGTTTTGGGCAATAACATCCGTATAGAAAGTGGCGTCAAATCAATAATATACATATTTGAAAATTTTTTAGTGATATTTTGTTGTTAATTTAGTTATACTTATTTTGTGCCAACCATCTCCGTCGCGGAATGGAGGTCCAAATGGATTTATTTTTGCAGCCACTTCCTTCCAAAAACTATTAAAATTTAAGGGTTTTATGCCTTTTTTGAAACCATCACGATTTTTTTTCAATTTCTGATACTAAAATTTCAAATTGTTGCAACGTTGTAATTTTAATTTTCTATTTTTCAAACCTCTCGTTTTAATGTCGCTACTAAAAATGAAAGCGACAAAAAACAGGCGTTTCTTTATCGTTTCTGTCTTCGTTTTTAAATAGAGAATACCGACATTTTTCGATTATTGTCGATAACGACAACGGTGATACCAAGTTGTCGTTTTTATTTCGTTTTAAAATAAAAACGCCAACGGGAATAGGGCCGATTGTTTAAACATGTCATTGTCGAACATGTTTGAACGGCATAGCATGGCATGGCAATTGCATAATGTAACCCTGGCTACTACGGGTATATACATATATAAAGCAACATCTGCAGGGTTTTACCTAAAAAAATGTTTTATATGGTTGACATTATTCCTCAAAGTAATTTATTTCCATCTATTGCAAGTTGTATAAATACTTATAGATAAAAGGTCATTATAATAATTTTTATTTGACGCAATATTGTATTCAAAATCGTTATAATAAAAGTAATTTTAAATTATATAAAAAATGAGAACATATGCATATTAATTTCTTTATGACCTTTGATCTTTGCTGTAAAAATATACTCTCATTATTTAAAAGTCAAAGTATTACAAATTGTTGATTAATTATTGTGTGTGGAAAAAAGTATCATGTTGGTTAAAAAGTGTTTTTTTTTTATTATTTTATATGTAAAAACAAGTATTTACATACGATAAATCAATTTTAGTTTTATTTTTAATTTTAGCAATTCATTCAAATTAAATTGTGTTGTTGCTTTTAAAACAATCATTTGAATAAAGTTTTAATTTTCTATATTTTTTTTTTGTTACTTTCAGGTATGTGCGAACCAGTTTCTTATTACAATTAATTAACAGATAAGTATTAAATATTAAAAAGTTTTCGCTCTTATATTCTATATACATATATATGTATACTCGTATATGTAACAGTATATCGTCATATATTACTATTTCGGTTTAGAAATTGAATATGAAATTTTGTGTGGAATTACAATAAATGTTGAAAATTATTTTATTTCTGAGTTAAGTTTACAAAAACTGACAAACATTTTTTTGTGTAACGCGAAATTTATGCCATAAATTTGTATATTTAGGGGTCGGTCTTCTTATTATTCACACAGTCAGCCAACGCAATATGACAATTTTGTCATATGACGGTGGTTTATATTGAGTGATGCGATGAATGTTTGTTGATGACAAAAGAGTTAATGATGGCAACGATAATGATTATTTTATTGAATCGTAAATGACTTTTGAATTCAGTCATGTGAAAATGTTAATTATTCATATTATTTAAACATCATTAAATACAGATGGTATTTGAATGATTAACTTTTATTTTAAACTTTTCTTCAACTACCTATATTGGCTTTGAATATCTGTCAGTCTGAATGGATGTGGAAAAGTAAAAAGAAACCATTAAAGTTGTTGGCAGTTTAACCACTGCTCTAAACACATACTGACTGATATTTGTTAGCACCTTTTGATTTGTTTTAATTCTTTGCATATACATATGTATGTGTGTATGTATACATTCTACATATTTTTTGCTGATGAATTGCTGTTTGTTTGCAGTCAAAGTTATTGTCGAGTTCTCATAGCCACTGTGCTACAGTCTGTTTCTTGGCTGATTGAATATTTAATAGCTTGACAGCGTCTACAGTATCAGTTACAACTTATTGGAACAGTTTGTTTTCGTTTAAATGATTAGTTACTGTGAATTGGTTTTTAATTTCGTTTTGATGTTTTATAATGGTTTTGTTTTTTTTATTTTTTTTTGCTGTGATTTAATTTACTTTTTATCTTTTCTTTATGATCAGTTTTAACCAAAATGACATGCATGAAAAGATCTTTAAAACATTTTAAATGATTTCATGTTGCCTTTGGAATTACAATCAATTGTAGGAATTGCAATTTAACGTGATAACTTGTGTATATTCGTTTTGCATTAAAAATAAAAAGAAATTCTTTAAATTGAGGACATACTTATGCAAATGTGAGGATCAGAAATAATTTCGCAACTAAAACGTTGACTGTTGTTAATTTAAGCCAAAATCTTTCTTTTTAATCTGAAACATATTATTAAGTAGATCCTTGTTGCAAATATTGTCTAACACACATTAAGACACATGGCGAATTTTACCATAATTTACAGTGTGATTTGATTCAAATTTTAAACGGCAAAAACACCTAATTCTGTTTTTACGCAATAGATAAGTTCCTCGAACACAAAAAGAGATCATTGGTTCCACTTAAAAAAAAAACCTTTGCGAAATGAGAAAAATTTTTATATAACAAAATAATTTATTGTGCTTCATGCACTTATTCATTTAGAAAAAGTAATCTAAAAACCAGGGACCGCAAATAACAGTTATTGCTTAAAAATTAAACTAAAAAAATCATCGTATTAGAGTCGACAGACATATATGATGTTATATACCAAATTAATCGTCTTGGAGAGCTCTCACAGAATCTGAGGTGATCTTGCATAAGTGATCATTAATCAGATTTTAACTGTTACTTCTTGACGGAAGAAGAAAAGGTTAGATGAAACCTTTAAAAAGAGTGTTTTATTTTTTCGTCATAAAATAAAACTCATTTTCTGAGTTTTATTTTTCAGCCGGAAAATAACCGTTAGTTTTCGAGTTTTATTTTTCCGTCAAAAAATAAAACTCTATTTAGGAGTTTTATTTTTTCTGTCATAAAATAAAACTCGTTTTTAATACAGATTTTATTTTTAATCCAATCCCGTTGCTTGTGGTTTCTTTACTTTATTGTTTTTTATTGCTGAATACCTAAAATCTCAAGTTGAACGAGTTTTAGGGTGCTTTAATATTAATAAAAGGCAAATTTACACAATTACAACCGATAATGGCCGGAACTTGCTAAAAATTTTACAAATATTTGACTAAGAGGATGAAAGCGGGTTCGATGACTGCGTCTATTACGACGTTCTACACGGAATAAAATACGATAGAAATGACATTTCTAATAGTTTGCAGACGATAATGTGTCAAATCAGGATTAGGTGTGAAAAACATTTTTCATAAAAACGAGTTTTATTTTATGACCGAAAAAATAAAACTCCTAAATAGAGTTTTATTTTATGACGGAAAAATAAAACTAAAAAATTAACTGTTATTTACTGACTGAAAAATAAAACTCACAAAATGAGTATTATTTTATGACGGAAAAATAAAACTCACAAAATGTGTTTTATTATATGACGAAAAAATAAAACTCTATTTTTGAGAGTTTTTTTCTAACTTTTATTTTTCCGTTGAAAAATAACTTTTTCTGCTGACCTTTTTTGGAAAAACTCTCAAAATAACCATAAAAAAATAAATTTTTCGATATAACTTATAACCGTTACAGTCCCTGCTAAAAACTTAAATATAAAAAAAATCTATTTATAATGAGTATCACTTTCTCACAATCGCTTTTGATTTTTGCCTTTTAAAAATTTCAAATCACATCCTACAATATCTTCAAGAGTCTCGTCGCTCTGATGAACTTTAAAATGTTGGCCCCGAGAATTCCCTATCTGATAATTTGTAGTCACCAAGGCACCCTTTCCTACTGCTGCCCAGTATGTACTCTGATGACTCGATCGCCATGTCATAGAATCTGCACATATCACTCGAAGCGATTCCTATCTTATTTAAGTGTCCATTGCCCGGTCAGAAGGCCCGCTACTATTCTCAGATATTCCTAGAGATCCCAATGCACGACTCAAATCTCCTCTTATTATAGTTACTAAGACGAAGTTTGGAAAGTCTAAGGTCAGTCTGACCCAAGAAGAACAAGTGTCTCTCCTTAGCTACATTTTAAAGAACTTCTTTAACTATTGATGCAGTTAGTGCGGAAGCAACACATATTTCTTTACTTCGGGTGTCATAAGGGCAAAATCGATGATTTCATCATATATGATATATATAGAATGTTATATAGCTATAGAATGTTATAGATTAGAATGTTATCCAACAATTATTATTGTGATAAATTTCCGTACTACACGATTTGCAGTGCTGCCAACTATAAATGTATTAAATTTAAAATATTACAAACTCAATACAAACATACGTTTTTCTGTTCAAGATATATAAATTTTCGGGCAAAAAGAGAAAGTAGTGCGCTTTAAAAATCGCGCTACATCAATTTCGCGTAAAAACAGGATTAGGTGTAGTCTTTTTTAAAGCAGATTATGTTTATAAAAGTGATTAAAAGTACATATTGATATTCTTTCCGGTTGGGGAAGAGAATAGATTCATTGACACTTTAATAATTTTTTAAAGTTTTTTAAGTGTTTCTATAAGAAATCCAACAAAAAAAGTATTTACTGTTTACGTATAACTTTGAAATTTATACTATACATATCTACATACATACATATATGCTGCATAACTACTTATATTTCTTATAAAATCTCTGCTAACAGTCGCTTTTAATACTTTTTGTCAAAACAATTTTTATTCACTCATATTAGTTTCTTTAATAAAAACTAGAAATCATTTTGTAAATTTCTCAGACACACACAAATAAACGACATCATTAAGAAATAATTTTGCGGAAATCTTAAACACATGCTGCAAAATTGTATGGCGGCACTCATTATCAACAATTAATTAAAAAAAGGCAATAAATAACCGAAAAGAAATCCTTAAAAAAAGAGTATGAAAAAACTGATTTAAACGTTTTTCGACCACCCACTTAAAGTGTTTTAGCATTAGCAGGGTCCACACCTACAGGCTATTAACACCAACACTATAACCTCAGCGGCAGCAGAAGCTAAAGTACAAGAGTGTAAATATAAATGAAACTCATTAGCTGTAAGTAAATAAGGTAAAACCTCTTAAACGGTGTAAAACGCATTTAAAAAAAAAGAAAAATTATAAAAAATAAATAATCTGAAAATATATAAATATATGTATAAAGGAACAGAAGAAGACAAAAAAAGTGCTCAAAGTTAAATAATCACCCGACATTATTCATAAAAAAGCCAAATTATTATGGAAAACAAGAAGACAAAAAACAAAAAAGTTATTTTTTTATTAAGACGGCTTCAGTATGTATCTTAAGAGTTCAATGTTTAGCATACAAACCAATGACTCACACAATTTGACAAAAACTGTTGTTAATTTTTAAAAACACAATGAAAGCGTGACAACTACGCAAATATTAAATATTGAGTGTGATATATGAATTAAAAAAAAAAAAAAAACTATATTCTTTACACGTGGGTAATATAGGTATAAAATAAAGATAACAGGATAACGATTATTAAATTTAGCCGACCCGGATAACTGAGGTTTAACTGTAGTGATATTTGTACTTCAAATTTCGCTTCCAATAAGAAATTTAAAATATGCATTTTTATGGTCTTTCGAGACAAATTATAAACCACACTTTGGATACATAAGTACATATGTATGTATACTTCATACATACAAAAACAAGTAATTTTACCTATTAAGTACGCTTCTTATCTGCAATGCTCCCTCGATTTTAAAGATTTTAAATATACCGCCCAATTCGCACGGGAGTTTTTTCTCTCTCCCATTTTTCGTATATAAATTCAATTGTAAAAATTGGTCAGGAAAAAAACTCCGGGGGAATTTTTGATCAGAATCAGGCTGCAATATTTTCTGTTATATCCTCTTCTTCGCACAATTTTCTTAAAAAAAATTTAAAAGCTTCAAATATTAAATTTTATATAGTTCTGTCTTTTTTCGAAATTAAATTTCAAAAATTTTTATTAACATTATTAATAAAACCCCTGAAATTTCAAGTGTTTGTGCTTCCAGTAAAAAAAGTGAAAATTAATGACAATTTTGTTCCTGTAAATCTTAGCTTATGCATCTTACGCACAACAGCACTTTAGTTTTGTCTTTTTAACTGCAAAAGAGGTAAATGCAACCAAAATACCACCTTCATAAAAATTGGCTTTTCATACTTAAAAAATTCTTCACATTGCATTTACTAGTTAAGCATGTGTTGCATGTTGTTTGCAGCAACTTGATTACAGTATTTATTAAATTAAGAAATTATAATAAAACGCTCATTACCAGTACACTTTGCATTTTTTTTTTGTATACGCTTCATGCAAATTTTTTCTGTTTTTTTTTTTCTTTCATTTTTCCACCTTGTCAGACTGATATTAACCACAGGGGTCAGAACATAATAAAATTACAGTGATTTGTTATTCAAAATGTTTCAAAAGAAAAAAAATTGTATTCTGATGTTTTTTTTGTCTTTAAACGATTCTGATAAATAGTAATAGTGAGAAAATCTTTAATATCTTAAAATTTAATTTCTTCTGAAATATAGAAAAAAAATATAAGTGTAATATGAAATCTATTGCTTATGGAGATAAGCATACATACATACATAACTGGCCTTTACAACCCTGTGTCAGGATTACGGCCTAGCTTCTCGCAGCACTCGTGTTGTGTGTGCCAATTTTTATCCATGAGTACTGGGACAGTTTAATGTCGACTCCGAACAACAGACTTGAGAAGCTTGTTCATGGCAATCAATTACTCTCAGAGCCTTTGCCAGAGGACTGCTGAGAGGTAGTCGCCGAAAGAAGTATTTTTTTCATATTTCTTTTTTTTTTTAAGATGTCAGAGCCTGGTGTCGAACCCAGGGCTCATGTCTTAGTAAGCCAACATACTAACCACTAGACCACGGCGACTACAGATAAGCATGAAAGGCAATCAAGCGTGGCGCAATTATCCCGGGAATACTGTTTATAGAAATGAAATAAATTTTTTCTTACAAGCATTAAGTTCTTTTCTACAATAATTTTTTTTTTTACTATGCGACAAAAATATTAATGAAAATCCCATTTATATCTACAAACGCTGTATGTGAATTAGATTTCTGAAATTAGAGATTTTTTTAACAGGCAATTTAAAATATAAAATAGTGCTGCCAAAACTTACTGAGTGAAAAATATTAAATTTTGTTTAAAAATGCTAAAACATAATCTAAAAAAGCCAACAAATTATAAAAATTCTAAAAAATTTAATTTAAAATTCTTAAAATTTAATTTCTGGTGAAATATAAAAAAAAATATAAGTATAATATGAAATCTATTGCTTATGTAGATAAGCATACATACATACATAACTGGCCTTTACAACCCTGTGTCAGGATTACATATACTATATATATTCTAAAAATTTAAAAAAAGAAAAAATGATCAAATAAAGCAAGATTTGAAATTAATAAAAACTTTCTGTTATAAAGTTTTTAGTCTAGTTTTTTATTTTTTGCGTTGATTCTTAGGTATATAGGATAGGATTATTTATGAAATAACACATCGAGTAAATGTCCTTCAAAGTTTTGCTGGCATATGCGCAACCTTTCTTCAAAATTTCTCATAATCTTTCGGCTTAATTGTATGTGAATTTTATTGAGGCAGCCTTTGATTAACTCTTAAAAATACAGGTATTGTTGTGGGCTTGTTGACAAAGATCTTTGATTTCAAATAACCTTATAAGAAGAAATCTAATTTGATAACCAGAACCATAACGTATACGACCAGAAAATGATTCATGCAGTAGTTGAGTTTATTCTTTGGCCATATTAGACGCATCAATAGTATGCAATTTCGGCAGAAAGAACTGCGTTACTATGTTGAGATATCTACCATAAGTAACTAATGCCTCCTGCCTAAAATCCGTACCAGACACTTTGTGGGTGCACACCTGAGTTCTTCGAACCCCAAACATGGCAGTTGATAGAATTATTTTGTGCAAAAACAAACAACGAACAACACAGCTTCTTGTAAAGCTACTGCATAAAACCAAATTCAGCATCAGCGACGAACGGGCAATTTAATTACAAAGGTTTGTCAAATGATCAACAGGTTCAACGAAACTGTGCACAAACTTAAGCAAACTTAATACCTTGCGTTATTGCTGAACTTTGTGGCATATTCTTCAATTGTTTTCAATAGTATTTTTATGCTGTCTTGTTTCTTAAGGTTCCTACTTATTTTACAAACAATGTCGCATTTGCAAAATGCTATTTATAAGTTGACTTATATCCATTCTTTCAATCTCAGGGGTAAACCCCTGTTAAATGCTGTGCATTGTATTGGAATATTTGTGAAAAGGACAGTACATTATGACAACAGAACATGTATTTTATTTTTTTATATTATTAAGCGCCTTAGGAATGAGACAAATTGCTGTGAATTGATCAATCAAAGGCCAGTGTTATACCTTTACCCTTGACTGATCAACAGCCATTGGCCCAATGTTGCATGTTGATTGAGGTGAGTGCCTTTGCTAGGTAGGTTTTTAGCTGTTTTCTCCTACTTCCCAATAGGTGGCGCTTTTCTCCTGATTATTCGTTTTTCGTTGTCAAAGGCTAAGGTGGAATAGAGTGGAATGTCAGGGAGCGGTTATTTTGGACTTCTTGGAGGAGTGGGGGACATCAAATTATAATTTAAAAAAAAACCGCAAACTAACTTTTTCATTTTTCAGCTTTGCTGGGATTCGAAGCTGGGCCGTTTAAGTTTTTGTGCGAGCGCTCTAACCGCTATACCACATTTGCTAATTGGTTTTATACATTTCTGTTCTCTTTTAAAATAAATATTTAAATTTTACCATATTTAATGTGGATATAACAACTATGTAGTAGAGTGAGTATTCCAGGTTTAAACTCCAGCTCTGACATCCTGAAGATAAAAGACCACCTCTTAGCAGTCTGCTGGCAAAAGCTCTTAGAGTAACTAATTGAGAGAAGCTTTTTAAGTTTGTCATTCGAAGTCGACTTTAAACTGTAGGCCCCGGTACTCATTGATAAAAATTTACACACACACTATGTGTGCTGTAAGAAGCTAAGCCGTAACTCTAAAAAAGGGTTGTAATGGCCAATTATATATATTTAATATATTCTCATACTACGCGTTTTATTTTTTTATATTGTGATGTTGAAATACTAAAATATCCTAAAAACAGCAAAAACTGCGTGTTAAATCTGTTTAATTTTTCATATCAAATGTCTTTGCAAAACATTAGTTTTCACATGTCATGACAAAAAAAAAAAAAAAAAAGAAAAACTGGCACATAATTTTAAATAACGCATAGTATTTGCCATTCTATTCAGCTACTACTACTGTTTAAAAAAAACCCCTTTTTATTATCTTAAATTTTAATCAATTGTTGTATAATTTTTATAATTATAAACAAAAAATTATTAAAACAAAAATTGTTTACAAAGTTTTTCATTTAATTAATGTGAGTTAAACGTGTTCCCTACAGTTATTTAAACAAAAGTTAGTTTTTGTAAATTTAAATTAAAACTTTCGAAATAGCTGAAGAGTGTTTGTGAGAATAGATATCAATTTAAATTTTTCTATAAAAATTTCAATTAAATTTTTGTTTTTCTTTTTTTTCCTATTTGAAAGTTTTTGTTTTCCATTTTTTTTTTACACGAACAATATTTAATAATAATCATAAATTTATAAGTAAATAAATAATTAACCGCTATAAAACACGTCGAATATATTGTTTTAAGCTTTTATTGCTTTTATTTAAGTTTTTGTTGATTTTAATTTTCATTAATTATTTGTGGGGGAAATATAAATGCCAGAGCAGATATCCATTAATTATTTATTTGTTTTTATTCACACGATATTTTTTTTTTATCTGATTTTAGTTGTTTCTGATTAATGCGACCAAAAACAAAAGATAAAAAAAAAAAAAAAAAATAAACGAATTAAAATATAAATTTTAAATAAATTAAATATTTATTGTATAATTTTTGTGCAAATATTACACAATAATTAGAAAAATAACAAAAAAGGTAATATTTTCTGCATTAAATTCGAAAATATTTTTGAAATATTTTTTAATAAAATAAAAAAATAAATCATGTTGAATTTCCTACCACCGCGAAAAAAAAGGATACAGTGGGCAGGCTAATTTTCAAAATATTACTTTATGAAATACAAATATTCAAACCAGCTTAACAAATTTCATTCGGTTTCACAAGTAAATTAAAATAAGGCAAACTCCGCGTCTGAAATCAAGATGGAGTCCTGATCATTTTTTTTTATTAATTTTGTGTTATTATAAAATGCCTTAATTATATCGGAAATGATTTCTATTAAATGGGCTTCGATTGTTTTTTTAGGGTAAAAAATTTCTTAAACCAAATAGAAAATTACATTGTGAAGGAATGAACACTAGCAGAATTGTACATATTTTCGACTTCAGCTACAGTAGTAGGGTTGTTATGGCTAATTATGTATGTATGGCCTCCTGACAATGCTTGAATTTGCTTCTTTTTTTTCACATCTCTGTTAAATATGCAATATTTTTCCACTGACATCTCTGTGAAATGGGTTTTGAACACCATTTTTATTAAACAAAATATTTGTATTGTTTTTTTTTTCTAAAAAAGCAGAATTTACATTTAATTTAGTAGATACTGGCATACGTACATGATTTAATTCTCAAGGAAGAGTATACATTTTTAAATTAATTTAATAGTTTCGCTAATAAATTATTGAAATTCTTTCTATTGAGTTTAAACAACAAATTTAATTTTTTTTATATCTTAAAAGTCAACTTTGTTGCTGCTTGAGAACGAAAAACAAGAAAAATCAGAGGAAAAATGTTGTAATTCTTGCAAATGTGAATATCGTTGTCCGTTTCATGGATTTTTTTTATAGTTTCCCTCGTTGTGAAAAAATCACATTACAACTATTTTATTATTTTTATAGTTGTTGTTGTTGTTGCAGTTTTAACTTAAAACCTCTTAAACCATCAATTTTATTTGTGTTTAACAACATCGTTTTATTTTAATGCAAAGAATGGGTGGGTCAATACAAAAGTTTTTTGAAACATTTCTTATGGAAGTTGAAAAATAAAAAAAGAAAAAAAAAAATTCATTATAGAATTCAATTCAATACCAGGTCACTCAAAAAGCCCTTAATGTACTAAAGGGTTAAGGTGAAGGTCAATACCATGCGTTCATGCATAGATGCGTATGATACTTTTTACGCATTCTATACGTTTCTAAATTCAAGTTATATGCAATGCGTCTTATGCGCCATTTTATTTTTTTTATCAACTGTTGTGAAAGGATTTATGCAAAATGGAAAGTGAGATTGAGATTTTAAAAGAATTTATAGAATTTATTGATTTTATATTTATAATATTTTGTGCTACAAGGGAAACGAATTCATGATGTTTCACTTCATCTTCTACATAGCATTTGTTTTTTTAAATAATAATAAACACAAAAGAGATGGCACACAGTACTTAAAATTAATCGATAAATAGAATACAAATCGATAAAAAGAAAACAAATTGTATTTAAAATTAATTTTTATGTACTTTTTTCTTAAAAGTAATTGCAACCTTTTTTAATGAAAGCTTATTCTTTTATTAAAAACTTTTTTATACAAAAAAAAAAATGTTAAAAAGAATCCACCACACAAACATATTTATCGATAACATTTAAAATAAAAAATAAATTTCTCATTCATGACTATCAAAAACAGCTGACATTTTTTACCACTCATGGGACGGATATACAAGTAGAAAATAAACCTACTTTGTCGCATTGATACGTCTATGCATTCTATGCGTTTTGTTGTGTAACTTGTCACATACAATTACGCTGATTCTACTTTTTTGTCAGACGCATAAAAAGGAAAGACGTATAAACGCATGGTGTGGACCTTCAGCTTTAGAACATTTGACATTAGGAACGAAATTGGCTTTCGAATGATGAAATAACAATAATTGATCTGTCATCCTTTATTTCATAAAAAGTTGGAAAATTTTAGCCGTTGAAGTTGCAATTTATTATTGATATTTGATACCAATGAGCTGACATTGTTGTATTTTTTAGTAAAAAAGAAGTTATAATTCGTCGGCATACAAATGACAGCAAATGTTGGATAAATAACTTACAGTGTTATTGAAATGCCAGCATAGAACTTTGTGCTACACTACGTAATACGTCCGTAATTTTTGCTATATTAGATTCTTGTTTCAAATACTATACTCACCAAAAACGATTGAGTTTATGAGAAGCCATTACTGGAACAAGTGATCTGAAAGTAAAGTTTGCTCAAAAGCATTTTCAGACAAATGGAGTGATGTTGTGATGTCTTCTAAAACCTGATTAATTTCAGACATTTTTTTGCCTAAAGAACTTATCAATGTATGATCGTTCATTAAATTTTTCAATCATTTTGAGCATACCTGCAATTTACTTACTTCTCTGGAATCAGACGGATGTTGTGGATTTCTAGTTTTTAGTGTCGGAATTACCCTATAATTCGATGTAATATTCAATTGACCCACGTTTCTAAATGTGTGAGTTTTTCTCAAGTCATTACCATGCAATGCCGTGCGTGTGTTCATAACCATGTTTATGTCTCATCTCATACTCGTAATGTTTGTAAGCTTATGCGTGTAAAATGTTGTTTTTTTTTTTTTGTTACAAATTTTCTCAATTGCCTTCCTGCCTGTGCCTGCCAATACTCTGTCCGTCTGTTTGTCGTAGACAAACTTTTATCAAGTTGTTGTCGTTGTTGCTTTTGCTGTTGTTATATCATCATAGTTTTTAGTGTTTATTGCTAAGAAGTATTAAAGAGAACGAAACAACCATGAAAAACGACAAAAAAAATGTTAAAACTTGTTTATAGAAATTTTTATGCTTTTTATATAAACGCGAAGCATATTTAAGATCCAAAAAAACCGCTAAAGTTCAAAGTTTTCTTGCAAACTTTATAAACAGCAGCAGCAATTAAGGCATATGAAAATGCAGGAGGCAGCAGGCTGTTAGCGCGACAGACAGACAGACAGCCAGCCAGCCAACCCAGCCTGTACGTTGTTTCCAATTTACTTTTATTAAGTTAAAGCATCTTTTGTCTTTTTTTAAGGCTTTTGTTTTAGAAGTTTAAATATGGTTACGGAATTAGTGCGTGTTTAATAGGAATTTAAACGTATTTAATTGCTTATTGGCTTCCGTTCATAGTTTGCCACTTAAAAACATGATGTTTTTGTTCTGCTTTGTTTATTTTTTTTTTGTTTTCCTTTATGTTTATCGAGAATCATTTGGGTCATTTATTGCAGGAATCGTTGTAAAAGGAAATATTTTATTTCTTGAGAAAAAATTATTGATGTTGTTATGCTGGGCATATATTTGCCAGTTTTACCACACTCTCTCTCTGTAAATTGTGAGGTGTTAAGAGACATTGTTTGTTGTTACTTTTTTATCTATTTAAGGCTGAAAATTATTGTGGCGGTCCGTTTCTACTTTAGTCCTGCATTGATTTTTTCTGTAGACTGAGAACAATTAAAAGGTAACAGTTTAGAAGACAGCACAGCTGTAAGTATACGAAGTTTTCAAGAAGTGACTTAATTGATCATAATGACAGGCATTCTTAGAAGATAATTTTCTGTATTTTTTTTTCAGCATTTTTTTAAGAAATCAGAATTTTTTGTTTTTTTTTCTTTATTAAGAAAGCAAAAAAATAAATTTTATACAAATATTTTTACGATTTATAAAAAGTTAACAATTATTTTTATGTTTAGTTTGATAAAAAAAGTGTGGCTTTTGGGCATACTTATGGTATGCTCAAGTAATACTTTAATACGTTTCAAAGACGCTTGCAATTGTAGTGCGTAACTACAGTGAAAAAAAATTTGTAAATTCGGGAAAAAATCTTTGGAAACCCATTAAACGTTTCGAGGAAATAAATTGTTTTTATTAGACCACTTTTAATTGTCACAAAGCTTCTTCACCTTACACGATGACTGTTCTTTCTATCTTAGCTTTTGAAGTATCTTCAGGTATCATCTTTAGATATTTGTTTAGTTATCCTCGTATTTTAAAGCTTCCTAGAATTCTAGTGGCATTCTTGTACCACTATTGAGCTGTACTTTTTTGATAACATGGTCAATCCATCTTTAATTTTATTTTTCTCAAGCACTATGGGTTTCTTAAAAAAAACTGAAATTGTTGGTCAAAATTTTAATATACAAATAGAAGTTTTTTTTTTTTATATAGAGTCTTAAAACCTTAAAAGTTGTCTAAATTTTTTTTGTGAGAACTGAGCAAATCCTGTTTGCAAGGATTTCACACATGTTGCAATCCAACTTAATGATCAATAACTTAGATGATAGCCGTGGTTTATTTATTTAAGTCTTGGTATACATCATTTGGCTAATGCTGCCGTTGTAAAAAACTCTCGTTCAGTTTCTTTATTTAAAATATTATTTAGAGTACTCCTTTCCTTCTCAATGCAATCCATATGGCAGTTTGCTTGTTGGGCTTGAAGTTTTTTCTTTAATGCACGAGTACTAAATACTAACTCGTTTCCATACTTTACTAATTTAACAAATAAAATGCAATACATTTGAAAAAAAAAATATATTTGTTTGTCAACGCCGCAATAAGTTGGTGTAATAGTCGCCATTTACTGGTTTCTTTTTTGAAGGTAATAAAAATTATCTAATGCGCAGACCTAATAACAGACGCTATGACCTTGCCTGTAGTTGAAAATATCTTCGCTTTCGGTTATTCCACTCCAGTCCTCTTCATTCATTGTTCCTTCCTCGGGTGTGGGGTGGAAAACACATAACTCGTACATGGTTAGAAATCGACGCAAAAATTCGGCGTTGGCTTTGAATCGAACTCCGTTTGACTGAGACTTTTTAAGTGAAAGTATTGAATTATAAAGCGATGATCAATTTTTCCAGTGTCAACAATTAAAAAAATAAAAGGGGAAACTCAAAACATTGTTTTATACCGTATTCTAATTCTAGTAACGTGTTTCTGAGCCCATTCAGCACTTGTTATTGAACGCTCTATCCTTTCATAGTGATTTCACAAAACAAACTGACTGAATGGTAAATGTTGCTTCAATAATATGACTGCTGTTAATTATCCGAGTTCGGAGGTGTGTATTAAAAAGTCCTTCGGATTGATATTTTTACGAATCATTTACAAATCTTCAGCCGTAGTATATCAGAGCGCTCTTTTTTTAGCATTAAACAACAATTCAAATTGGCCGCAAAAAATACTAAAAACCAGAGGTGCTGTAGGGCTTCTTAAACATTTAATTGTGAGCTATACTGAATTTTTCTAGCTAGGTTTTGGTTGTTTCATATCTTTATTAAATTAATTTGTTTCCCTTGTTTACGAAAAGAGCTCCTTAAAAATAAATAAAGTAACTGACTGAGCTTTTAAAATAAAATAAAAAAATGTTGTCTTAAACACAACAAATAATGTCTTCATTGTAAATTTTTTCGTTATAATTTTTTAAAATTGTTTTCTTTCATTTGAATAAAATTTCTATTAAAGTACGTACTTATATGTATAGAATTATTACAACAAACTATTAAACAAAAACATTTTTTTTCATAAACTTTTATTTTGTTAAGCATAACTCTAGGCATAATTTTGAAACTTTTCTACCTTTACAACAAAGTAAACCTCAATAAAGTTAAAATATTGTACTTGAAAACATTTATTCATATTTCCCTATATATTTGTAAAGTACAAACTGTATGAGCGATAACTATACTGTTGGAACATTTAGTACAATTAAACTTGATCCTAAAGGCATAAAATATAAAAAAGTAATTATTTAAGGCGGGTGGAAGGTAGAAGAGTTTAAATATATAAACTTTTTGAGAACTTTATGCAATTATAAAAAAAAGAAAACAATAAAACAAAAAAGGCTTACCTTTAAGAAGCTTAATTATATCACAATTTTATTATGGTATACTTTTAGGCTAAAATACAATTGCCTACTTAAAGGCTTAAATATTTATATAAAATCCTTTGATTTCAGTTCTTTATTTTTATTTTTCCTTTTATTTCATTTTCATTTACAAAAATTACTATAAAATTAAAACCAATTTTTTTTAGATTTCTATAGAATTTTTTTGAGATTGTATAGCCGTTGTGTCATACTCATGATTGGAATTTTTTTCTTTTAAGTCAGTTAACAGCCAACGAACTAACCAGCCAGTTAGCTCTTGAGCCAGCTAAGCAACAACATACTGTTCAAGGTTTCAACGTTCTTGTTCATATGGCACTTTAGGGAATTTTGTTATTTTTTATTTTGATTCTGGTAGCCAAACAATAACGCCAGTGCCAAAGCTATTGCCACCAATTGTGAACTGCTTTTTTTTTCTTGTTTTACTTCTCAGTTGCGAAGCAAAACAATAGAGTCTAAAACAGAAATAAACTATTATTCAAAGTATTGTAAAACAAAAGCCAAAATAAAAAAGATAAAAAAAAATCCAAAAAGAAATGCAAAATAATAAAAGTGTGGCTGCGTTTTACATAAAAGACCTTTTACACTCTTCTTTTGTTGAAACATGTTTTCCTTTTCTAAGCTAAATAGCTGACTGGCTGACTAGTTGGCTGGTTAACTGGCTGGCTGGCTGAATGGCGTAGTATTGTTATCAGAGCCACTGATATTAAGTGCTAAAAACAAGTTGCAATAAATGATGAGGTTAATAGGATATTACCCGCAGATATTTAATTTTTTTTAACTGTATAAAATATATGCATTTTTAGAATATTTAACAAATTAAGGAAAATAAAATTTTGGGCTGTAGTATGAAGAAAAAAAATCAAAAGAAAAAGAAAAGTCTTAAAAAGTAAGTTAAAAAGGAAAACTTATTTCGCATTACTTTTAAAAAAGCACTCTTATCTTGTACCATTTCTAGTATAATATTTTTTTTATTGAAACCAATACTCAGGGGTAAACCCCTACTGTTGCTGTATTAGAATTTTTGAAAAGGACAGTATATTTTTTTCTTATATTTCTATTAGTAGTCGCCGTGGTCTACTGGTTAGCGTGTTGGCTTACTAAGACTATAGCGTTGGGTTCAAATCTCAGCTCTGACATCTTGAAAAAAGAAATATGAAAAAATTATTTCTTTCGACGACGACCTTTCAGCAGTCTTCTGGCAAAAGCTCTGCGAGTAATTGATTACCATGAAAAAGCTTCTCAAATCTGTCGTTCGTTTAAACTGTAGGTCCCGGTACTCATGGATAAAAATTAACACACATAACATGAGTGCTGCGAGAAGCAAGAAGCTAGGGCGTAACCCTGACACAGGGTTGTAATGGTCAATTATGTATGTATGTATGTATATTACTATTAAGCGCCTTAGGAATGCAACAAATTGCTGTGAATTGATCATTCACCCTTGAATGATCAACAGCAATTGTCTCATCGTTGCAAGCTGATTGTGTGTGGTTAGTACCTTCGCTAAGTGGGTTTATCTTTTATCTCTGCTACTTCAGAATAGGTGGCGCTTTTCCTCTGATCATTCCTTTTTTGCTGTCAGTTGTTAAGGTGGAATATAGTGGAATATCAGGGAGTGGTTTCTTTACAGATAGACTTCTTAATTAATATTAATTATATTAATTATTTCGTTGACATCTTAAAAAATTTCAATAGACGCGCGAATAGCTGAAATAGTTGCCGATTGTACTACAAATAAGGCGGGCTGTTACGCCCAGTCGAAGAGGTACATATAACGTAAACGCCTGCCAGGTTTTGCTTGTCTGATATAAGGATTTTTCCTAAAAATATAAACTGAAGTAGTTTTTGCTTGCAATGTCTAAATTATAGCCCAATTTTTGAAATTTTGAGTTTTTCAGTTTTCAGAATATATAATCTTCCAATATTATTATTATTTTTGTAATTTACGTAAAGATTTTAAGTAAAAACTCAGTGCGAAATACTTGATTTCAGAAACATTTCAATAAACCTACAACGGTTGCTTGATTTAAAATTAATTTGCATAAAAAACATTCTATGCCAATTTGTTTGGTGTAATTTTTGAGCCTAAAACCAATTGGCATTTTACTTCTTAATTTCAACTGTCACCAGGTTCCGTATTTCATAATAAAACTGTCAACTTCTGAACAATTTTTTTTGTGCCACAGAAAAACTTGATTTTTTTTATAAATTTCTTGATAGTCGCAAATGAAAATTTTTTTCTTTCCATTCTAAAGGGTGGTTTCCTAAGACGAATAGAACTACCGAAGCGGTTAAATGTCTAAAAAACTGTAATACTGCACTCAATTTTGACATTTATGACAAATTTTCTCTGAACAAATCATTATGATTAGATTGTGCCTCTAATATTGATATCAAATCAATCAGATTTATGTGGAAATTAAGTTAAGAAATTGGGCCCATTTTTGGCTTAACAATCTTGTAGTGCAACCAATTCAAAACAAACCTCCCCCAGAATCAATTTTAACTAGATAATGCACATGAGGGCTTCACGCTAATGGCATTATTAATCTTTATATTATAAAAGAGGTTTAAAAATATGAAAATAATTCATTTTTATTGGAAATTGCCCTCCAATATCTTGCCATTTGATACCTCGTAATTATTTCCTATGAACCCATATGAAAAATTTCGAGACTGACACTTGTTATGCTCGAAGTTGCATATGCAGAAGAAAGCGTTTCTTGTAAAACAGCCAAATTTTCATGCGATGTATTGATCATTCGCATGAAATTGAATTTTTTGGTATTCTTTTTTCTTTTCTTCCAATTTAAGGTTCTGTCAGTTTTAAAAATATTCCCAGTATTAGTCTCGTTATTAAAGAAGAAAAAAAGCATTCTTTGCTGACAATTTCATTATTAAACGCAATGTTTTTTTTTTTTTGTTCCTTTCATTTCAGGTAAATATTCTTATTGTTTTTGCATCTCCGCTTCTACGAAACGGGGTTTAAAAGCATTTTTTTGTGTTAGAAAACGAAAGAATTTAAATCACCAACGACGTAAGAACCATTAAGACGACGACATGAATTCAAAAACC
Organism: Metopia argyrocephala; assembly: GCA_963576795.1. Lineage (NCBI taxonomy): Eukaryota > Metazoa > Arthropoda > Insecta > Diptera > Sarcophagidae > Metopia > Metopia argyrocephala. The sequence continues at coordinate 41,859,210 of OY756208.1, forward strand.
ATTAAATTTTGTTTTTCTCATTTGGTCACAATAATTGTGCTGATGGTCGTCGTTGAAGCGGTGGTGTTGTCGGTGGTTGATGGTGTCGGTAAGTAGTTTTAACTAATTTATGTTGCAAGTTTTATTTTTTAAAGCGATTTTTTGTTGTTGTCTGAGCCATATTTGTACATAACTTTTCGTTTTTAATCATTTTTATTCTAAAAAGCCAACATAAATCTTGGCTATAAACAAGAAGTCATTTACTTCCATTACTATTGTAAAGAATTAAACTGCCACCAAATGTTGCACCTATTATTTCGTCGATAGATTTGTATGTACATACTATGTGCATATAAAACGCCAGCTTTTTCACTTTGTTTCTTTCTCTATCTTTTTCTATTTTTCTTTCTCTCTTGCTGTGTATTAAGAATGGAGTCTGTGGCATGTTTTCATTACAAAGTTTGTTACACTTAAACCATTACTGAGGCCTGTTGTAGATAACTATAGAATTCGGTCTTGACAAATAGTGTTTTTACATGCAATTTTTATTGATAACAACGCAATAGTGCAAAAGAAATTTAGCAAATGGGGTATTAAAAGGATATAAATATGGCATCTGTAATGTCGTTTCCAGGCATAGCGTGTTTTACTTAGTTTTGGGCGACCACTTAAATTCTATTGCTGCACACATGTTTTATTTGTTAAATAATGCAACTGAGCCATTTCATTCTATTACGCGTTTGCATATTTTTTTTCTTTTTCTAACATAAATTTTAATGGTTTGACCTTAACGACTGTTAAAGTTTTATTTGTTGTAATTTTGTTGTTTCGGAAATTATTTCACTTGATTTATGATGTTTTTTAAGTGTTTAGTGTGTCTGATGTTGTTTAAATAACGAGCGAATGCCTAAGTAGTCTCTTATTTAAACTGATTTTTTTTTTTCGCCAGTAACATAATTGCTAGTCATTAAGCTTTTTATGCTTTACGAGGATGGGATGGTTAAGGTACTTATAAAGTCAAATTTTACAAAGTATTGCTTACGTGAGAACTATTCAAAGTACTTTAGTTAAACACAGATTCGTATTGCTCGAGTATTTTACAGCAATATGTTGCATTATTTTATTTATTTATTTGCATTGTTTCATACACAAGATCATATGTCTTATATTGCAGTATGAAACTGAATAATAAGTAGTACAAAAAGGTGTGCATATATAAGCAAAAACAAGTATAAATTAAGTTTTATAAGTTCTGTTTAAATTGTTGTGCGTTATTCAATATCTGACATCAGAGCGATGTTGCAAATATATAGAAGTGTCACTTAGACATTAGGCTCTTATACCCAAAACAACGTAGAAGTTGGTTTCTCAATGTAAGCAGACAATCAAAAGAAATTCCATACAATTGCGTTGAGAATCCTAATATTCTGAACCGTCTATTCAAACCGTATATGTAACGAATAATGTTGTTCTAGCCTACAGTTAGCTTTCTCTTACTCTCAGAATCACAACTAGAAAAAAAGCTCACATCCATACAGTAACGTGGGAATTAAATATGTTTTTGCAAACAGAATTCTAATCTTAATTGGAGTGTAATACTAGGACGCCCACATAGTTCTTAGCATAGGAAAGAAAGAAAGAAAGAGTTCGTTTAATCTTCAATGAACAAACATTGTATTTTTTACATATTATATAAATATTTATTATAAAATTGATAAATTCTTTTACTTGGACTTTTATAATTGGCATAATTCTCATTTAGTATGAAAAATTCTGGGCATAAGAACTTATAATCTTAATAACATCGTAAAGAAAAAGGCTTCTGACGAGTCTCTCAAGCAGACACAAAATGATCATCGAGACATGTTTATCCCTATAAGCAATGCATTTCATATTAATATTAATATTGTAATCAATAATTATTAAATTTGTGAGATATTAAAAAAATTATAAAACAAGGCTTAATTATAAGCCATAGTACCGACAAAAATAGAATTAATGCTTAAAAGTGGTAACAAAATAAGAGCAATTGTACTCAAACTAATACAACAATACAAACTTACTTGCCAGATTCAAAATAATCGTATTAGAGATCCATAAAAAGATCTGGTAGAAATTCTAAGGGAACAGATCATGATAATAGATCAATTAAATATTTAACAGTCAAAAATAGTTAAAGTTATACCAAAATAAAGTGCGAACTTAATTTGAAAGTTTTAAGAGGGTGTATACTAATTGTAGTCGCCGTAGTGTAGCGGTTAGTGTGTTGCCCCAGCTCTGACGACTACTTCGGCTACTTAACAGTTGTCTGAAAGAAACTCAGAGAGTAACTGCTTGCCATGAAAAAGGTTCTCAAATCTGTCGTTCGGTGTCCACTTTAAATTGGAGGACCCGGCACTCATGGATAAAAATTAACACACACAACATGGGTGCTGCGAGAAGCTAGGCAGTAACTCGAAAACAGGGTTGTAATGGCCAGTTATGTATGTATGTATGTATGTATGTATGTATGTATGTATGTATGTCTATTAATCAAATATTAAATAAGGATCCGCAAGCAAACAGGCAAAAATATTACCTAAGCCCAATCTTACTTTTGAGGCATTTGAAAGTGCGGGTCCTATACGCAGGACAACCTAGACGGAACTGGCAACCGTGCCAAAAAGGGTCCACCTTGAAGTAATGCGAATGTGGTTCCGAGGTGGTATTCTTCCCCTGGTGAAGAGATGTGGGGGTGTTTAGTCGGTATACCCTTTTTCGCGAGTCCAACATATCATTCGAGGTGACGACCTCCGCGAAAGCATAAAGCTTTTTCCCTCCTTCCCCCACAAAAAAAAAAAAAAAAAAAAAAAAATAATAATAGTCAAACTGTTAAAAACCTAAAACTATTATTATTGTGACATAAACCTCCAAAACCATTGTTTGGGTAAACAATTTTCTATAAATGAGGACAGATATAGAAAGCTGAGACAATGTCCTTTAAAATAAGCCCTCTTCCAGCGTTACAGGTCAACTATTCACCAATTGCAATGAATACTTCCAAAAAATAGCATTATTTTCGGATGACCTGAACACTAAATTTTCTCGTAAAAAACCGGAAGCTCGATTTTGATTTTAGAACCATGGTTTCTTTGGGAAAAGTTCTTAGAATTTCTCGTAGATTACGACCTTGCTATACGCTTTGTCATGTTTTTCGGTCCCGAACAAATTGACCCACCCTAATATATATAAATAAACTGATTTTTGTATATCTTGAGAACGGTGAAAGCTAAACTTTCGGAATTGGGTCTGAATGACTTCACGGTTAAGGCAAATATCATCAGCCAGAAAGTGGGCGGGATTTGACATGTGGGCGTGGAACCTCCCATATCTTGAGAACATTTAAAGCCAAAGATTCTGAATTTGGTCTGAATGACTTTGTAGTCACTAAAAATCATCAGTCAAAAAATGTGTACAAATCGTAATAGCACGCCGGGTTTAGTTTAGTTGACAATAAAATTAAAAAATTAAATGCTTTTTTTACTTTCTAAACTTGAATCCCAATGAGACAAAATGCATATATGCACATATGACATTGACATCACTTTAATGCAATTTCGTTTCTAAGCATTCTTTTTTCTTAATTGCTTGTAACAAAAAAAAAAAAAAAACACACACACAATAAAAATATTTCCTTGAAAAATAGAAAATAAAAGGATTTTTGTTTTCCTACTTTCTCTTCTAAATATTGAATTATTTTTTATTTTTTTGTTTTAAACCAGTAACAACTAAAAAAGATATTTTATTGTCTGTCATGGAAAATCTACAGATATTTACTCAAGAACATTTTGCGTTTCCATAAATGAGTTGTCAGTGGCATAAAAAACAATTTAAAGAATTTTTATGAGAAAATTGTAACGTTGAATCCAAACACGTGCTTTTATGAACGGAGCTGTATTCCAAAAAAGAAAAACCATCATTAACCGTCATCACCACATGTCAGATGTGTTGTTGCTGCTGTTATAATTTGCAATATAGTTTCGTTCGTTAAACAACTACAGCAATTCGATTGCCTGAGACGAAAGGATAACTAAAAAATTTAAAATGAAATGCAACTGTTAAAGCTGATAATTGAAGTACAGTGGGAAAAAAGTAAATAAAAAACAGTGTAAAAATAAGTTGAACTTCTTTGATAAGTTATCATATTGATCTTAATTTTTTAATACTAGTGTTGTTTCTTATGAGAATTAACATTCTTTAATGAATATGTCTATCACTAGCTTGAAATGAACTAGTTTTCGACCCCAGCTACGAAGTTTCGTCAGATTTCTTTATATAACATAATGTTAATGTTAATTTTCTTTCATTCTTTGGTGTTGTTTTCGTCCAAAAGAGAAACAAGGTATCTGAAGACTTCTTTGAATAGAACCGTAGTATCATAAAAAATTGTGGCAAACGAGTTATTTTTAGAATCAGAATATATTACCGTGCATGTAGTTATCAAAGTTATCTTTTTCAGCATTACTGTTTCCACAAAATCCTTGTACCATCTTAAGTTTATTTATGATCAATTGCCAGATTATTCGGATCATATACATCAAGAAGTACGTGTTTTATTATTATTAAATTTTAATTCGGAACACAAAAAACACTGCGACCTATAAGATCTATTGCGTCCCTTCAGGTCTACTGTATGTTCAGCAGACTTACTGCCTTCTAATGAACTTTAATGGTGGATATATTCTAAAGAGAGACCATTTGCCTCACTTAACATACCATGCATCTAAAAAAGTGTTCTTCAGTTTCTGATGCCTGTGAGCACAGTCTACAAACATCTACATCTGGAATCGCCATTTTCAGTAAATACGCTCTCACACTGAAATGACCAATAGGAAAATCTGTCAGGGGTTTTGGGTCTAGACTTCTATGCTTCAGAACATCAGCATTGCGGGCAAATTGGCGTGTCTAAGGCCAACTTGATCACCAATATCTATTGATAGGATCGCAGTTGTTTTGACAGAAGAGTTCAAACTATGAACAATTTGTTGCTACAAATGTAACGTACATACTCGTACATGATAAAGAAAAGAAAATCTACTGTAGATGTCCCACGCTCCAAAATTATTTTTTTTTACAAAGTCAGCCGTTTGTTATTTGTTAGTGAAATGGTAGATTGTACGCATTACTATGCTGGTAGTCCAGATCCATGCATTAAATAAGCCATACCTTCTTGCCACTAGTGACTTATAGAAGAGAACTCAAGTCGTAATTTATGTCTAAGTGCGGCCCCCGTATTAAGCCTTTGTTTTCAAGGCTGCAGACTTAACTTTCAACTGCAATCGTTTTTTTTTTTACTTTCCTACCTACAGTGCACAGTGCCATACTGTTAAAAATGTGGGGTAAAGCTAATGGCGATGTAAAAGAATGCATTTTTTTCTCTCTAGCCGTTGTTTATGAATATTTAAACTTCTATTGTTGACATTGATGATGTTTTTTAAAACGATATGTGGCGAGTAATAGGGAGATAAAGAGGAACAGAGTCTTCATGAAGTGCACTTCTGCATATAAAAGTGTTTTGATGATAAACAGGCACGTATTTTTCTGGTCACTAAATAATTTACAATTTCATGACACAGCAACTATGAAAACTCCTACACTTCTAATACTCATGTAATCGTATCCCTAGAAAAACAATTTATCCTTTCTTTTAACACATACGAATGCATACGAAATATGCAGTGCTCCCCCTTCCCACCTCAGTTATTATACACACAACTTACATGCTGATACTATGAGTAATTTATTTTATTGTTTCCATTCGATTTATATTATCATGTCCTGGTTGTTTTTGTTTTTACTTCTTTAGTCTGAAGAGCATGTAGATATGTTCTATGAATTCTTTGCTTGTTTTAAGTAACAACAATATGTTGTTTTTCAATATTCAACAACAGTAAGTAAATTAAACTTAAAGAAAATCCTCTACCATATTCCTTTCTTATGGCAAATATCTATAGTTTCCTTCTCAGAATTTAAATCTTTGCAAAGAGTGGGCGTATAATGTCTGGTTGTTTGGCTGTTTGGTTGGTTTGGGTTTGTTATTCGCACGTATTTAACGTTCATGTTTATTTTGCCCAATGATTGTGTTGCTCTCATCCTATATTCATAATAAAATAATGCTTGAAAACCCATCAATCATTTCATTTTGAACTACCACAACCTAAAATATCTTCTTTGCAGTTGCCGTTGCCGTTGCAATTACTGTCTTTGTTTTTGTTTAGTGGCTCCCGTAAATTTCAAATTTTGTTTTGCTCTGTTACTATTGCAGCCATTTCTGTTGAGATGTTTTGCTGGGCTTATCGCTGATGCTGATGTTTTTACATGCCATGCTAACATTGTCGTCTCTCTTGTTAACAATATTTTTCTACCCTTTAACTTTTTCCTGTAGTCATGACGCTGGTAAACGCTTTTTATGTTTAAAAGAACGTTCGTTCATTTGTTGTCTGTTTTTTTTATTTTTTCTGCTGCATTTTCTAAGACTGTTTTGATAAATTGTTGCATTTTAATAATAAAATTAATTTGACTTGATGCTGAGGATTTCGTTATCGCATTCATTAAACAATTTACATTTCGTTAGTGTTACCACCGATGCTGGTAAAAATACGTGTAATTTTAAGACGGTGTGAGGGTTTCAAACTGACGTGTCACAATAATTCTGAGAAATTACAATAAAAGTCTTAAGTGAATTGTATCCAGTGTGCACTCTTTATAGAAAATTAAAATATATGCTTAGAAATCTATGACTTCCATTACTATTATCTTTTTTAAGGATTTTCGTTTAGAATATCTTTTCAGAAAGAAACTTGGTTTCAATTAAATTTTTTATTACAATATTTACATACATATATAATTGCCCATTACATCCCTGTTTCAGGGTTTTGTTGTATCGTCGTACCGTCGTATTAGTCGTAGTGTTGTATCGTCGTATTGCTGTATCGTTGTATCATCGTATTGTTGTATGATTATATCATTGAATCATCGCATATTTGTATCATTGTATCGTTGTATCATCGTATCGTCGTATCGTATCGAGGTCTAAGTCTGTGTATTCCATATAGTGGTATTCCAAGCGATGGCTAAATATGTATGTTTGGCTAAATATGTATGTCTAAAATCCTTTAGAGGACCATTTTGCTTAATTAATGCCCAGTTTTTAACTTTTTATTTAAATCTGAAATTAATTAATTTTCATTTAAACTTAAGTGGCATTTAATGCAGTGTCAATTTTTCAGTCATATATTTAAATTTGTTTTTAATTGTGATAAAAGTATTGTAGCACCAAACAAACTTTTTATAATTTTTTGCAGAAACAGTTGTAATTGTCTTTAGCCAAATAAAACACGAGAAGTAAAATGTTATTATTAGTTAATTGGGCTGTTATTCGGTTTTTTGGAAACTTGCAGAGTCGTGTTTTAGCGTCATTTTTCTTATATTCTTTTAAAATTAATTTTACTAGATTTTTAGGAAATTGTCAAGTTTGCAAATAAAAATTGATTTTTTAGTGTATTCCAATGGCTCTTGAGATTGAAAACAATGTATATAGTGTAAGACCTTTAATTTATTACCTAATTATTAACTAATTTGGCTGATCTAGCTTCAGCCTTTAGCTGATTTTTTTAATTAAATAAGTCAATTAAAGCCAATTTTAGACGACAAGACAAATGTCTGGTGCCAAATAAAAACATGTTGTTTAAAAGCATTTAAACATTGCTTCTGTAAAAGTCATCTAAAAAATCATCTGTAAAAATTTAAGTTGGAGTGCGTTTTAGTTTCATCTGACATGCTTATGTTTCGTAAAGTCCAAGGCCATAAGAAAATATTTGACGGCGTTTAAAATTAATACCTATTAACGGTATCGCAGCGCATATATTTTTAATAAATAAAAAAATAGTTTTTTTTATTAATTTAATAATTTAATTTATATATTACATATAAATTAAGTTTATATGAGGAAACTACGCTTGTCAGTTTAAGAATTTTCAACTGTGTGTGACTATCGGCTCTAAAGAAAAATACTTTTTCGTCGTTTTTATTTGGTTTATTTTGTAACATATGTTATTGGGCTTAAAAGCGAATTAAATAAATTGTCTGTAAATGTACTAACTTGACACACATACAGACAATTTTGACATTACATGTATCAAAAAGTGGACATATCAGATGGCAAATATATGCCAAATTCGATATTTCGTAGAAAACCAAAAAAAAAAAGTTAATGTTTCTATGACAACCGAACTACAATTACCAGTCGACAATCCAAAAATTTTAGTTGCTTAAAAGAACTTGTTGTTTTAGTTAAATTTTAGGCAAACCTTTAAGCGAATTATGTCCACAAGGATTGTAATACATTCCACAGGAGAGCATAAGAAGTGGTAGACCTAGGTACGAAAATGTGGAGGAGATCAATACTGACTGCACTCAATGTCATTTTACCGACTTGGGAAAGCAGAATAATAAGATAGCGGAATCTTTTTTTTTTCTTCGCAACTGCTAACTCAACCCAATTATGGTTGCTATTCAAAATTAACCCATAAAAAATACAGATAGTGCCGAGTAATTCCAAACAAATTCATTGGATGCCAAAGGGTTAACAAGTCTTTTTTAGCCACGCATACATATAAGGTAGGAAATTTAAGAGTCAACTAACAGTTTTCATTTCGTTAACTGTCGTCGCCACATATCCGTTTTTTCGACAACCTTCACATAATAAACAACAACCAACATTTGTTGCAAATACCAAAATATAAATGACACATTATTTCTGTTTATGGAAAAGCTTAAATCTGAAAATACAAGAGACAAGAGATAACAATGTATCAGTATTTATAAACCTAACAAATCACGCATCACAGATAAACACAAACGGAAATTGAATAGCTTCCTGTACAGAATGCTGATTATTTTAAATTGAAATACAAATACTTAAACAAACTCATACACAGTGGCATCATTTAGAGAAACCATAATCATGTATAGGAAAGCCATTATTCAATTTCTTATTGAGAGAGAAATCATTAAAACCAGGTTTTTCCTAGCAATACTGTTTTCTTTAAATTATTAAAAGACCCTTAGGAATTGACATACTCGTACTTTATACAGGTTGTAAAATTAAATTCATTTGGATTTTTTTTTTTTTTTTTGTAAAGAGTGTTTATTAGGGATTATTTATAACACTTTTTTACATTTATGACTAGTTTACTCTCGGGCACATATCACGCTTTAAAAAATACGAGAAAATGCTCTACTTCATACAACTGTTCTTCCATTTCTTTCTAACAATTTCAAATATTAATAGGAAATAATTTTACAATGTGAACTACGTCCGTCAGAATTAGAATATGACATTAAATTTTTTTTGTTTTTGAAAAGTTATGTTTTTACAGTTTTTATTATTCTGTTGAAACAAATAGATTTCTTTAAATCTTCTTCTGTTGGTGCCTGGTGAGAAGGTCTAACATCTGAATTAAAAAACTGAAATTCATGCTGTTTTTTGCAGTGTACGAGTATTATGGAAATAAATTGTGTTGAAAAAAAAATATTTCTTTAAAACCTCTGTTGGTGCCTGACTGTGCAGATAAATGGTCTTACTTTAACTTTATTCGTAATATTTGGCAATTGAAAGCTTTAATAAAATATGAATTTAAAGAAAATATTATGCATCTGAACAAAAATTGAAAAATTTTTTGGAAAAAACACAACCAGAGAGAATTAACTTTCCTTTAAATAAAAATAAAGAAACAGAAAGCAAAATAAGTGAAAAATAATAAATGAATAAATAAATAAATGAATACATTTAGATATGTACGTAGATAGCCTGTATAATATGTATGTATATAAAAAAATAAAATATGTATTAAAAATATGGAAATTTGTTACAGTAACAACAAAGTCTCCGTAGTCTAGTATGTAGTGTTTTGGCTAACTAGGACGAAAGCTGCGGGTTAAAACCCCACCTCTGACATCTTAAAAGAAAGAAATATGAAAAATATTTCTTTCGGCTACCACCTGTTGGCAGCCTTCTGGCAATAGCTCTGAGAGTAATTGATTGCTATGAGCAAGTTTCTCAAGACCACCTTTCGGAGTCGATATGGATAAAAAATTATGGATAAAAATTAACACACATACACAACATGGCTGTAACCCTGAAACAGGGTTGTAATGGCCAGTTATGTATGTGTGAATGTAAATAAAAAATATTGCAACTTTGTCACCACACCCTGTATATGAGAATATTATAAAATTACTAACAATAAGCAAACTATCATTACTTTAGTTCAATAATAAAATGAAGAAATATTTTTACCGCATAAAATATACAATCGAACATATAAAACAGTTTCTTCAGAAAATTCTCCAATCATCGAAGCCATTTGTTTTAATTAAAAAAGAAAAAAAAGGAAAACATTGATGTTGAGTTTCCTTATTTTATTCCTTATTTTACTGATTTTTCAATTACATTTTAAAATTTTATTATTCTATACAATAAATTGCATTTATTAAGAGGAAAAAAAAATATCTAAATCCTTATAGATTTCATTTGTTTTCTCTTTTGTTTTTTTGCTCTAAAAATTGCAACAATTTTTTTTTTTTTGTGAAGACAGGAAATGTAATTGTCTATTGAATTATTTATGCACATCAAAACCAAATAAAGAATATATTATTTTATTAAAATTGGGATGACAACAAAACAATACCAAAAACCCAATTTTAAAGTAAATATTTGCTTTTATGATATTCAATAAACTTGTTTAATAAAATAACCAAAGGAAAAGAAAAGAAACTTTTAAAAGCAAATTAAATGCTATACATCATAGCCACCTTCTCTCAATTCCTTAATATGGTTTCTTATTGAAATATGCTTCCCTATGATATGCTTTATTATTTTCTATTAACTTCTATCCAAAAAATATGCTTTTTAATATTTTGTGATAAAATATTTTTACATGTGTGTTTAGAAAATACACACATACACTAACATAAACATTCTATTCAATAAGAATGTTTTCCTCTATGCAGGAAACACACACTTCATTTCAATTGTCAATTTTTTTTCTAGAGCCTTTATTTTAGGATAAAAGCATATCTATGGTAGTAAATGCCTAGCAAAAACTTTGCTCATCAAGTCAAGTCTGAAGTTGTCAGAAAAAAATTTGGTGACCGAACAAAAAACTATTTATTTTTCTTCATAACGTCCTCAAACTTGTTCATTAAAATATGAAGAATTAATTGAATTTATTGCGTACTGGATGACCTGTTAAGCAGAGAGTAAAAAATTTTCCAAAACAGCTATAAAGTAATGCGTGAAAGATAATGTAGGGAGGTTACTAATCATTGGGTTGTCGTAGTATAATGGTTAGAGCGCTAGCACAGAAACTCAAACGACCGAGGTTCAATCCCAGCGAAGGACAAACGATTATGGAAAATTTACGATTTTCTAAGACAAGCTGTCAATTTGACCACTCAAAGGCCAGTGTTATATGATCATATTAGATGATGAATGATTAATAGTCCCATCTGTCGGTGGATGTTGATTGTGAGTGGTGAACGTCTTCACTAAGTAGGTTAGATATTATCTTCCCAGAAGGTGGTGCTGTCCTCCTCATCATTCGTTTTAAAGGTGGAAGAGACTGAAATATTAGATGAACTCCTTGTAGTGGGGGAGTGGGGGGAACCTCTTATTGTTAAATTATAATTTTAATTTTTCTCCTTTGCTAGGATTTGAACCTGGCCTGTTTCAGTTTTTGTGCGAGCGCTCTAACCACTATACCACTGACCCCCTTACATTGTCTTTTGGCGACATTGTGAATAAAAATGAGTAGTTATTCTGTGGTATGGTAGGTAGTATACCCTTCTACCAAATAAAAGATCCTGAGATTAATATCCGACCAGATCATTAACAATTTTCAAAAACAGCTTCCCTAAAATAGTGAAATGCTGTTCGTTGTAAGGGGTCGTATTCATAATAAATAATTTTGTTTATAACGGGCTTATAAAACAAATTTTCATATATTTTATATTTTCATATAAATTTTGTTTTAGAAATCTCTTATCAATCAATCAACATTGTTATTATGAATAAGAAGGTAAGTTCCTTTCTGGGATATTGGGTGAATTAAGTAAGTACGCACTTATTAAAATTATAAAATTCACCGAATTTTTGCTCATTTTTCCCATATCTTGTTAAGCAAAATTTTTGCTTAGTAGTACACAAAGTTCTGAGCTTAAAGAACAAGTTTTAATGATGTTTAGTACAAGGAGATGCATGTAATTTTTGTTTATAATTTACCTAGAGTTTCTGAGTAATTTCAAGGACGAATCAGAAAAAATTTGGTGTAATTTTAATTTTTTTTTTAATGTCAGTAGGGCTAAAGTAAAATATGGGAAATTTAGTCGTTGTTTTTATATAAAATTTTTATCTACTGCCTGTGTGTGGCTGTTTTTTTTTGTATTAATTATGCTTCCTTAAGATATGTTTCACGATATTACTTAAATATCTATCCCTTAGTTATGCTATGTATTCTTTCGGATATTTAGCACACACACACTTACACAACCAATTAAAACAGGTTTGGTTTCTGTTTATGCATGAAAGACATAACATGCCATTTCATTGGCCAATTTTCTCTTCTCTTCTTTTTCTTTTTTTCTTAAACGACAGCATATCTTAAGGGATAAGATAATAAGTGCCTGTATTTTAAATCTCTTCTGTATTTGCTGTTTTGTTCGTCTAATATTTCATTTATTTTTTAAGTTACCTTTTATTTTTTTTTTGCTGTTTTTCCTTTAAGCATTTGCCATTTATTATTCTAAATTTGTATGTCTTTTTTCCTGCTATCTTTTTTCCGTGATTTTTTTTTATTTTAAATTATCAATTTTTATTTTTTCCATTTTATTTTTTTCTCTGTTGAGTATTTGCATTTTTTTTTATTATTATTTTACTCGTTATTACGGTATGAAAAATGAACAATTTATCTTAATTTTTATTTCTTCTTCAATAATATTTTTCCTATAATTCGTTTTGTAATGAAATCAATAAATATTGAATTATAAATTGGTGTTCAATATTAAGTGAATAAAATATAATTTTTCTGACAAATTTTTATTTTATAAAATACTTTTTTCCCGTTTCTTCACATAAACTGTGAGGTAAAAAATGTTCAAAATTATTTTGGCATGAAAAGTGAGAGAAATTCTGTTTTTTTATCAGTTTATGTTGGAAAAAAATTGTTAGAAAATTGTTATTTTTAAGCGTTTAGTTTGATTTTATTAAAACATCATAGGAATTTTGAAACTGTGGTACATATAACAAAAATAGTGATATACAGTAAAACACGGTTATAATGAATTCACAGAGACCGCACAATGTAGTTCATTATAAACGATGTCGGGTCTAAAATTACTGCGAATTTCTTTTGACATATTTTTTCTAATGATATTAGCACTCATAATAGTGCAGAACAAAATTTTTCTGTATAAAATGTGTGATACGTTTAAAAATCAACTTCAAAAGCAAACATGTAGTTATTAGGAAATAATCTGTTCATTTCATTAGAGACTCTCCCATTATAGAATCCATAGAACAGCGAAAGGCACAATACATTGTGCCATTGCTCCAGTGATTTGTTTAAAACAACTGTTTGGTTTTGCTTGCTCTAGGTTTTAACATCCTGCATTTGTTTTTGGTATACATACATATATACAAATGGAGGCGATTTTTGGCTTATGTATGTCGCTGCATTACGCAACCGATTGCAACCAAACTTTATTATTTTTTTTATTTGAGACCAATACTCAGGGGTAAACCCCTACTAAAAGCTGTGCATTGTATTCGAATTTTTTTGGAAACAACTGTACACATATGTATATATTTCTCTTATATTATTATTACGCTCGTTAGGAATGAAACAAATTGCTGTGAATTGATCATTCAAATGCCAGTGTTATACCTTCACCCTTGAATGATCAACAGCAATTGCCTCATCGTTGCATGTTGATTGTGTGGTGAGTGCCTTCGCTAAGTAGGTTTATCTGTTATCCGCTACTACCCAATAGGTGGCGCTTTTCTCCCGATCATTCGTTTTTTGTTGACATTTGTTAAGGTGGAATAGAGTGGAATGCCGGGGACCGGTTTTTTTTGTAGATGGTCGTCTTGGAGGAGGGGAACCACTTATTTTTTAAATTATAATTTTGAAAAAAAAACCGCAAATTAATCTTTTTATATTTCAGTTTTGAGTTTTTGTGCGAGTGCTCTAACCACTATACCACGCACCTCACGTTTAGGCTAAAATCTCCAAATCGACTTTAAGTTTTCATTAATTTTTGTTATCTTGAGAACGGTGAAGTTTCTAAATTAAGCGCAAATAAGTCCATGGCCAACGCGAAACATTACTTAAAAATTGGGTGGCATTTTGACTGAATGACTTCATAGTAAATGCAAACCCTCAGTCAGAAAGTGGGCGTAAGTAGACAAGTGGATGTTTTACTTCCAAGGAGAAATTAGTGCTTACCAGTAAGCTATTTTGTAAGGGAGAAATTGTAAATAATCACTTACTCGTGCGCATCAATAATGCATGACTTTTATATGAAATGAGCCGCTAAAATGCAATAGAAACGCAAATTTATTGCAACCAGTAAGCAAATATTATACAAAATCAAAAATAATACCTTATCCTATAGCATCTTTGTAAGTTTTAAGGTATGCATAAACAATATAATGCTTCCATTATTGCTTACAATTTTATTTATTGCTTCCAAATTTTAAAAATTTCCTGCTGGGTTCTCATACAAACTAAATACAGATTTTTGTAGGTCTTGAGAACGGTGAAAGGTAAAGCGTCTGAGCGATATTAAACTACTGGTTTTTGTATATCTTGAGAACGCTATAGATAAAGTTTCTGACAGTAGTCCAAATAAATACGTAGATAATTCAGATCATCACTTAAAAATTAGCGGAACATTGACTGGGTGACTTCAATATGAATGAAAAACTTCAGTCAGACAGTGAGTGGAATTGGACAAATTAAATATTGATTTTTGTAAATGCTGAGACCGGTTAAAGTTGTATTTCTTATATGTATAGAAAATTTCTTGTTTTAATTTGTCTGGCGTAGCACTAACAGGGTCCACTAATAGAGAATAATTAATTCTTTAATTACGCTGATAAAACAATTAAAGAAAAAGTTTAGAGTTTTGCAAAATATTTTATTAATATTTTATTTTTTTTCAATAGCGGTCAGCACCCTTCGTTGCAAACGCCTTTACAAGCCTTGCAAATAAGGAATCTATATACATATATAATTTCGTTGTTTGTCCGGATGTATGTCCAATTCTCTTTCCGCAGCTTATTGAAGCCGTCTGACGTCATAGAAAGCTGAAATTTTGCATACGTAAAGCTCATTTGCTCCACATATGCAAGACGGAGCCCGATTTTTGATTTTCCGACTGTGGTCGGCTTTATGACTAGTCGTAGCATATATGCCTACATTTTGTTATTGCTTGACATATTTTGCTACGATTGCAACACTTCCAAGGGCGTTTCAAACGAAAAGTGATTACCGCTTATATTTTTCTTCTACATACAATGATAAACTGTGAATAAAATAAAATTCTTCTTTTTTGTCCTGGATTCTAGAATTGTCCTACAAATTTTTCAAAAATGAATTGTTTTATTTTAATACTAATTAATAATTTACCTAATAAATTCAATAAATATTTTTTCTTTATTTTAGGTATGATTCCATGTTCATGATTTTGATTTTCTTTACCGGTATCAAGTAAGTTCTTGTTTAATACGAGTAATCCTAAACGAAATAGATACTTTGTTGAAATCTCTGTGGTGTTTTGTATAAATTTGAAATCAATGTTAAGAAAAAACAATGTAAACTTAAATGATTTGCACAACAATTCTACAATATTTGTTTTTTTTTAATTTTTACAAACATTTCAAATACCATCAGTAAAATGTTTTGTAAAGTGTTTTGACAACTTATCTTACAAAAAAAAGTAACTTTTTGACAGCCTCGTAATCAAAATACAAACACTTAAATGTACAAAGAGAAACATTAAGAGCCACTAAAAGGATAATTTCCTCACTGCTTACATTTCATTTCAATTCAAATCAAAAAAAAAAAAAAAACCTAATCTTGTCTAATACCACCCGCAATGTGTATTTCGTTACAAATAAAACTGAATCTATTGAAAGCAAAAACTAAATGAATGCCAGTATATGGCAGGAAACGGGGAAGTGGGTGAGAAAAAGGAAAGACTATGACATGTTTAACTGTATTTGAGTTGTCATTTTTAAACCCTTTTTTACTCTTCATAAAGCACTGCTTCTTTATTTAAGTCTGTAACAAAAAACCCGCATGGGGATATGAAATGAACAGAAATGTGTCGATTAGGCATTTTATTGAAATCAGCCTTTTCAAAAAAAAAAAAAAAAAAAAAAACCAAAAAAAGTAGAGAAAGAAGGGTTGTGTAACACTCCTAATGACTTAAAAAACTACTGTCAATCATTAGGCAACATATTTGATTGTTTTAACATAAACGAAATTTAATTTGTAATATTTGCTTTAATTTTGTTAAAAAAGTTAGGGAAAAAAAAGAAATACTACTAGACGTACATATATAAGTGTTCGAAAAATCAATTTTATAACCAAGAGCTCGACAACGTTCTGCTTAAATAAGAACAGAGTTTCGAGAACCGCAATTAACGGAAATTTAATTAAATACTATGTAGAAAAAACAAATCCACTAATAAGGAATTATTCAAAAAAATAAATTATTTTCCATTTAAGTTTTAATTTCATCAATAATTCTTTTGATCAAAATAACAATTCTTTTAGTGTTAAAAAAAAATTTCAATCAACTTTTTAATTGTTTCAACAATTTTTGTTCATCGGAGGAATTTGTCATATTCTCAAATGACATATGTAATAAACTATTACAACTTTTTTCAGAGTTACTGTCTAACTTCTCACAGCACCCATATTATGTGCGTAAATTTTTTTATCAACGAGTTTACCGATGATTTCGAACGACATACTTGAGAATCTTGTTCATTGCAATCAGGTACTCTCAGAGTTTTTGCCAGAAGGACACTAAGCGGTGGTCGCAGAAAGAAATATTTTGTCATATTTATTTCTTTAAAGATGTCAGAGCTGGGGTTTGAACCCGGAGCTATCGTCTAGTAAACCACACTGCATACTAGACCACGGCGACTTATACATATATCAGGTTTTTCAATAAGAGCGCTACAAACGTTTTTTAAATAAAACAAAAACAGTTTTGGATATCATTGAAATTCTTTATTCCTGTAAAAGTACGTTCGATGCCATTATGTATGGAACTCGATTTCTTTTTCATGGCCACCACGGGCACTTTACTGAAGAGAAATATCAAAAGAGCGGCACGAAATATGGCGTCGTTTACTGTACCTGTCGCTCTACTTTAGTAGCATACCTTTTGAAAAACCCTGTATTTTGTAAAACTCTAATAAAAAGAAAGCGTGTTTGACGTCTATACACGAGTATGTAAAAATATTGACTTTTTAAGGCAATTACTGTTTTCCTATGTCACGTTACAGAATTGCATTAAAGTTTTGTAAACCTCCAAAAACATTTACACTTTCTATTGTAATGTTCCAACTGTTATCCAGTGTAGAGACTACAAACATTTTTGCAATCTTTAATTGTGTTCCAAGTTTTTGGTCAAGTTTCCCAAGTTTTTCATTCATTCATTCATTCATTGTAGATCTAATGTACGGCCCTCAACTTGACTGGGATTCCTACAACATCTCCCCCAGTCTCGTTGATCTGACGAACTTTAAAATGTCGGCGGGTGCCAACACCGAGAATTCCCTATCTGATAACTGATAGTCCTCATAGCCCAGTATGTGCTCTGATGACTCGATCGCCTCGTCACAGAATCTGCACATATCGCTCGAAGCGATTCCTATCTTATTTCAGTGTTCATTGAGTCTGCAGTTCCCCGTCCGAAGGCCCGCTAGTATTCTCAGATTATTCCTAGAGAACCAAATGCACGACTCAAATCCTCTCTTATTACAGTTACTAAGCAAAAGTTTAGACTTTTTAAGGCCAGTCTGACCCAAGAAGAACAAGTGTCTCTCCCTGTTTTCTTTTTTTCTTAGTATGCTTTACCAAACTCCCTTTCGTATTCCACAAAAGGGTTCTGGCCTTATCTATGGCATAGCTACTCTGTAATTTTATTCCCCTGAATGCCCGCATGGCTCTTAATCACAAGAAAAAATATCATAAATTGATTTCGAGTTTAAAACAAAAGTCACTCATGGTTTTTGTATCTTAATACGAACACATATTACCTCCTGCAAAATTTTTACAGGATTTGATCTTCAGTGACTTTATTTTTCGTAAAACTAAAGAGACTCATGCTTGGTAAACGATGTTCAATTGTTTAATTCAAAAGCAATACATTGTTTTAGCAGTTTAAGGCTTTGACAATATCTGTTTTTGAAGTACTTCCTATTTAATCCTACCTGTCGCTCATAAGAAATATAATAATGTAGCTCTCTTATGTAATTCGCCTAAGACTTATGCTATAATTTTTGTTTTTCATTAATTTGGAAAATTACAAAATTGTGTTTAAATATTGACTCATAGGCGAACCACAGTCGCCCAAAGGACATGTTAAATACAGATTTAACAAATTTAGCCAATTATTTTTGCAACAATCAAAAGTTTGTGTCCATAAGGCCTAAAAGGCAAATAATTGACTCAACCAGAACCCCTTTTTCTAACAATAAAACTGGGAGAATGGCATAAATCCCAGTTTGTCAATAAATTTTTTTTATTCTCAATCAAATTCTTCTTTAACTTTATAGTTTTTCATAAAGAAATAAAATAAATTACAATAAAAAAAAAATTTGTTAAAGCCATTCCACACCACTACCACTATTTAAACCAACAGAAACTGGATATTTTTTGTTTGCTTTTTTGATAAGAAGACTTCAACTTGAATGAGGGTCACCACAAAATCATCAACTACGCCAAGAAGTTAAACCAAACGAAACGTTATATAAGAGGAAGAGTTCGGTTATGTTGGTTGGAACGGTGGTTGGTTAAGGACTGGCTGTTAAAGTGTTATAAGAAGTAAAAAGTAGGCGAAGAAAACTTTTCTTATTTTATGGCTAAAAGTGATGACTTTGTCGAAAGATTTCCTTTTAAATGACAACGATGTTGATTATGGGTGATAATGATTTTTGAAATGCTGCTGTTGTTGATTTTATGATGATGCTGATGATTATGATAATGATGACTTCATCCATAATATTTATATGTTTTTTCTTAAGGATATTTGAATAGACTTGGAAAGAAAAAGTAAATAATTGCTTTCCTTTTAATTCTGTCAAATTATTATTAATTTTTGTATTTTTCTCATCATAAATATGTTTGTATATCTCGTATTTCTTGGCTGTTGATTTAATCCATGGACAAATAATTTTCGAAAATACTGGGAATAGTTGAATGGTGTAATGGTATTGGTGTATTAAAATGGTGACATTAAACTGGATTATGAAGCAGACCAACTTAGGAATTTGTTCTTTATAATTTTTCTTGTATTGCTTTACAAACTCTATTCAAAATTCCTGTTTAATAAATTACAATTCTGTTCATCCAATCAAATTCAAATAAATTTTTTACACTTTTAGTAGATGGCAGTTGATGTTATAATAGATTTTTTTTTAATAAATTCATTAATTAAGCTAAATTTAAAGAAATGTTGGGACAAATTTAAAAACCCCATAAAGTATGTTAATATTTTACTATTTTTTTTATTGTTTACAAACAAATAATTTGACTTAAAAGTTTTTTCCATTTCCATTTCCGGTCACTTCACATAGGGGATAAAAATATTTTTACATATTTTGAATATAAATCTGTCAATTCATGTTCACAATGGTATAAAAATTATGTAAAAATACGTATAAAACAATTATTTATAAATTAGACAATATTGTGAAATCAGCATATACATACTGAATACTCTGCACTTCCTCTTTGTAATTTCAGTTTTTATTTTATGTTTTATTTTTTCTACCGCGGTTCTACTTTATTTATAAAACCTGTTTAATTGTTAGCCTTGTGGGTTCTATAATAATAGTTGTGGATTAATTGAAACATGAACATTTTTGGTCACACCCGCCACTGTTCTTTTTTATTTTCAACGACCCCTACTTATGCAGTGTTTTGCGATGGTCTAGGAAATTATGTTAGGGGAAAGGGGAAAGAGGGAGTAGTGCTTGTGGACATTTGATTTAAACTCACTGATATCCTTATTGGCAAGAAGAACTTTCACGGGAAGATTATTCTACAAACGAACGGTGCGGCTAAAGAAAGAATTCTCTCTATAATGCATTATGCGATTCACTGGACAATCAATTCTTTGTTCCATCAGAGTACCTCTAATTGTAGTCTTGTTAGAACAATGAAACGTACGCCGATGCTCCAACAAGTCTATAGAGTTGGATACCCTACAGTCGCTAATAAGCACCTTTGCCTTTTCCTGTACGCGGTTGAAATGCTCCAATATAGACTTTGAAGAACCGGCTCATACATGAGATTTGTATTCCATCTAAGGTCGGATATAGGACTTGTAAATATTGAAAAGTCCAGATGGAGTGAAGTAGTTCTTGCGTCGTTTTAAAAAACCCAGACACTTGAATGCTTCTTTCGATAGTCGAAATATGTGATTTTTCCAACGGACATCACAACTAATTATCATACCCAAAACATCAAGAGCATACGCCTCCTCAATATTTACCTTACCCATCGTCACAGATGGCAGGATTGAACCATCATCACAACGTCTTTACTTAATAAAATTCAACTCTGCTTGCAAAACCTCACTCGGAGATTTTTTACAGATCATTTGGAGGTGCGCTATTCATTCATGCGCTATATATTCGACTCTGAACGACAGGCTTGAGAAGCTTGTTCATGGCAATCTGTTACTCTCAAAGCCAGAAGACTGCTGAGAGGGAGGTAGTCGCCGAAAAAAATATTTTTTTTTATATTTCTTTTTTCAAGATATCAGAGCTCAGGTTTAAACCTTTGGTTCATGTCTTAGTAAGCCAACACACTAACCACTAGTTTTATATCTTTTCGTTTATTTAAACAATTTAATAATTTAAAAGCAAATCGATTATTTTTTGGCAAAACAATAATGTGTTAATGACAAAATAATACCCATAAACAAATACTTAGAAAACCTCTTTAAAGAATATTTATACGGTTATTTAACAAAATTATCCTCTAAAAATAAACTTTATTGTCATCTAAAGTATTAAAAAAAGCACACTGCTTAAAACTTATAGACTTTTCTGCATTTTATTGGCACTAATAGACACGAAAAATTAAATTTTTTAGTTTCTAGAAGCCAAGAAAGCAAAAAAAAAAAAAAAAAAGAAATGAAGAAAAAATAGAATAATTTGCGACATTTAATTCGTAGCTTAACGAAAAACTAAAAAAAAATATTCTCTCTGATGTGTTTCCAAAAGGCTCTGCTTATTTGAAGTCAAAACGGGTTGAATTTTTTTTTTTATTATTTCTAAGACAAAAGAGAAATTCAAATAAATTGGTGTTTTTTTCTCTTTTTTTTTTGGAAACTTCAATTGGTGGGCGGTTTTTTTTTTGGCGATACTTTCAAAGACAGCTAAAAATTGCATGAAATGGCATCATCCACTGATAAGCAAAGAAAACTCATAAATTTATTAAAGTCTTGGGAGAAAAACAAAACAAACCGAAAATGACTGCTTAAAGTACAGTACCACCTCCCTAATTCGGCCTATCCAGTAATCCGGACATTGACTCAATTCGAACGGTTTAGAAATTTTTCCTCTATAGTTCCGACTTCTTAGTAAATTTTTTTCAATATTTTGGCGCTAGACAAAATAAATATTTGCAAGCAGTAAAATTTAATTTATTTTTTCCTTCAGAAACGCTTTAATGAGATCAAGATTAAATTCTTTAAAGAATTTTATATTTTTTCAATGAATATTTTTGATGATCAAAGGCAAAACTGATGGCCGTGAAGAAACAGAACATATGTTTTCGACTCCAGCTACGGTAGTTTCATCAGGCTTCTTTCTGTCCTGTGCATATTCAAGACTAAAGATCAACCGTTTTACTCACACTTTTTAAGAAATCATGTACTGAAATTACTTTTCCTCACATGTATGTACATACACTTGTATGAGTTAAGGCCTCATTACTCAAACGTAAACGTTGCGGATACGTAAACGTTGCGGCCGAGTTCAGCGAATGGTTTAGAATTGGTTTACAATTTTTAAAGAGCTGATACGTAAAAACGAAGAAAAATTTTAAATTTATTGGATTCGCCCGCAACGCAACGTTACGTTTACCTATGAGTAATCATTTACACATAGGCTTGATAAGCAAAACTGAACAACTGTTCCGCAACGTTTACGTTTACGTTTCAGTAACGAGGCCTTTAGTCGAAGTAAAGCCACACAACAGTTTCTATCATATTCTTCTTGCTATCTTATTTGGATGAAACAAAGTTTCAGTTTTATTTTTGTTTCTGCCCCCTTATTCCATTTTATCCACATTAGTCGACATCGACGACATGTACGACTGTAGCCGTGGTGGTTAAAGTGCAGCGTCAGAAACGAGCGCATTAAAATTTTATGTGTTGGAGGCCCGAAGCGTTTCTGATGGAACAAAAATTAATTAAAAAAATTGATCACACTTCCTGGGGCTCGAACTTCTCGTATAAAAATATAGTCCAATCAATAACAGGCAACCAAAATAATGGAGGACTTTATAGATTTTGGAGGAATCAGAGAACGCTCAAGCCGCAAATGAACTGTTTCCAAAAGCTATTTTATAAATTGAACAAGCCAAAGCATTAGAAACGAATATTTAAATTTAAATTTTTATACGTACGCAGGCATAAGGTTTAAAATTTTGCTTTAACTATAGTCCAGACGATCCACCAATCCGTACAGTTGGTGAAACTATATCTGTGCGTATTAAAGAGTTTATACTGTATGTTATTGGGCTGCAACAAATATTTTATTTGGCTTTAAATGTCATAAATTGTCTCTTAAAGCAACATCACCACCCATTTCTTCATTGTCACTTTTCTTGGCTATGAAAGTCAAAGAAAATATAATGCAAGAAAATGGCAAAGAAAACATAAAATAGGAGAAAAAAAAAAAACAACAAAATTAAAGAAATTTACACTCAAATATTTATAGAGAAGGAATAGTTATTGTTGCTGTTGTATTTTATGATTCTGGCAAAAATAAAATAACACTTAAGGCCACAACTAAAAATAGAAAATTTTCATCATTCATAGACACTAATGATAGCAGTAAATAACATACAAAAAAAAAAAAAAAAAAAAAAAAAAAAAAAAAAAAAAAAAAAAAAAAAAAAAAAAAAAAACTTGCAAAAAATTAAAAATGAAAATCAATATCATCATCATAATCATCAACGTTATTGCATCCTCACTTAGTTTTGTTTATTAAGATTGAAAATTACTCGCATTGTGTTTGCAACACATACCAGCACTTAAAAAGAAAAAAAAAAGAAAATCAAAATTTACAGTACAAAACAATTGGAAAATAGCGGCGTTCAAATGTTTTTTTCTTTTTATGTTTGGGCGCAAAAATATCAACATTTATGAGTTTTCTCATGTATGAGTTTTCTGAAAATTTGTTTCTTTATTCTTTCAATGTTTATACATATACGAATAACAAAGTGATTTTATGCATGCATGTATGTATGTATGCATGATTAAAAAATAAAATGAATGAATATAAACATTCATAGTATCTAGTACTCGTATGTGATCATAAGCAGACAATTTTATGGTTTTCGTTTAGAAACATGAAACACAAATAACAATCTTTAGTTATCTTATACATGAGCAAGTCATAAATTTTGATATTTTAGCACTCACTCAGTTTTCGTGTAAAACTTCAGAATTAGGCAAAAAAATTTTCTTTGTAAGAGTATATATCGTCATATTAAATACAAACGGATGTAACTAAACAAAATTTCGAAATTGAGTTTTTTATTAATTATGGTTCGTTTTATCAAAATACAGGTTCGTGCAAAATTTTAGATTCCTACGATCAAAAATGGCGATTTTATTAACGAAATTCAAATGGATGTAACTACAAGTGCGTGTATTTTTAAATGCAAGAAGACATAACTGCATACATATTTCTAAGAAAACTTAACATACAAACTCATTTGTTGTACGTATATAGGGAGGCTAATCCTTATATCTCGATCGTGAATATTATATAATTTTCAGGATTTATAAAATGTTTGATTTTAAGGTTTTTTGCTTCTTCTGTAAAAAAACAAAAAGTGTAGTTACGTCCGTTTGCATTTTATATGACGATATGTAAGTTCGTTCATATAGAAATGGTGAATTTAGAATTTTTTTGCAATAATAAGGGAATAGCCTTATTACGAGTTGACATGAACTTAGATGGGGATTTCTTATCATTTATTTACCTATACTACTGATTCAGTGTTGTCTGAAATAATATTCGTTTTTAGATCCTGTTAAGTCGTCTATTTTAATTATATTTTTAGAAGAACGAATTACTAATTGTGACTTCATATAAAAGTGGTCCTGATATAATACCAAACTGTTTTGTGTAGTCGCTGTAGTCTAGTCGGTAGCGTGTTCGCTTACTAGACGAGAGCTCCGAGTTCAAATTTCAGCTCTGACATCTTGAAATAAAGAAATACATATCAAAGAAATATTACTTTCGGCGACCACCTCTTAGCAGTCTGCTGGCAAAAGCTCTGAGAGTAACTGATTGCCATGAACAACCTTCTCAAGTCTGTCATTCGCAGTTATCTTGAATTCAAAATGAGTACTTAAATGGATAACCCGATATGACAACTTTAACACAAATTGTAAATTCTGTTACTGATAATACATAAGAACCACTGCAAATGACTCGTTACTTTTGTTTCTATAAAAACATTTTTTAAATTTTTTCGTACTGTTTGACACTTTGGGAAAAGGGTTTGTTATTTTATTTTGTTTTAATACGAGTACCTCACTAAAGTCACTAAAAGCAAAACACTTAAGTTTGCGTTCAGTTTTGTTTTACTTCATTTTTGTTTTAATTAATTTGTGTTCTGTTTTCTACATTCATTTTTTAGCTTTTTTTTAGACTTCGAGTATTTTCTTAATGCACTTTTTTTATTTAGGGAACAGTGAACAAGAGATAGAGTATTGAAAATAGGGTATGATTGCTCGTCAGCCGTTAAAGTTATGCTTGCCCAGTCTCTGTTATGCAATAAAAAACTGAAATTTTCAAGTGCTATATTTTTTTTCAACAAATTTACGTATGTGTGTGTGTGTGTGACATATAAGGAGGTTTTAGGATTTGACACATGTAATACTTTAAGTAACATTAGCCATTAAGGAAGTGTGAGTGCATAGCTTTCATGTACCTGGTATTCATTTACCTGTAAATGTAGGAATGTATGTGCATGCTTGGATTTAAGTTGCTTTGAATATCTATGCATGCTATTACTCTCAGTTTTTATGGATTTTGTTTTGGTTTTTGTGGTTTGAAAAAAATTTGGACTTTAAGAACTGTGGCCTTGTAAAGTATAGCAAGAACAACTTACAGCGATGTTTAGCTAAATAGAGCATCCCTTGTCAATTTAGTAATTATTGAATTATACATATATTATGGGTGGAAAAGAAGAAAAGATTGTAAATGCCATAATATGGAGATCCTTAAAGTTAAGCGAAAGGCACCGTTGGTGCACCCGAAGTGTTCCAAGGGCAGTTGACATTTTCGAACTCTTAACTTTTGTCAGCATTTTTAAAAATTGAATGAATAAACAATCGCTACTTACTCGTATATATAAAATTAACTTATATTTAAAATTACCATTTACTATTCCTTTCTTAAATTTTTGCTAATAAATTAAGAATTTTAATAAATTTAAAATTGTCACATTTATGACCGAAAAAATTGTTAAAAAAAAAAAATAAAAAAAAGCAACAAACTCTTTGAAAAGTCAACTGAAAAATTGACTTTTTAGAGCAGCACATTAAGGTTGAAATACTGTTAACTTATCCGAGAGTTTAACTTTTACGCGAGTTAACTTTTTCGAGATTATACTGTACCAGCAGATTACTTAAATGCTGTGCAAGAGAATAAGAATACATTATTAATACAATCATTGTTTTTGGTTAACAGCCCAAAAGTATGCCATATTTTTTTTTTAATAAAAGCTAACAAAAGCCTTCAAAAAAACCCATAAATTATAGCAAACAAATGGTTTTCCCTGAAAATATGCTCTTAATTTTATGGTAAAAAAAAGAATTTAAAATAAATCATATGCAATTATTAATTACTATAAAGCAATTATGCAGTTATTTTTATATTTTTGTTTTGTTTTTTGTTTTTATAAAATTAATAAATTTTCGCTTTTTTTATTGGAAATATGTCAGGCAATTTATTATTACGGTATAAAAAAAACGTTTGTTAGCACGGAGCGTAATAACAAAACAAACCAAAACTGACCAACTGTTTTAATATGCAAAACAAACAAGTCGAAAGAAAAAATTGAAAACTAAATTGTACAGTTCCTTCCAGTTTGTTACGACCGTTTTTTGCTTTAACATGTGTGAAAAAATTTAAATAAATAATAAAAGTGAATGATAAAGAAATATTATTTAATTACGTGCAATATAACAATACATTTTAATGCTTGTATTTATAAAGTTTTATTTGCTAGATAAGAAATAGTTTGTTTAAATAAACCTTAAATAGTATGCAATATTTTTTATTATTAATAAATTGATGAAAATAGGCAATTTTATTTATTACTTAATAAATCCTAAATGTATGCTTTAAAAAATGTGGTTAAATAAAT
The DNA here is from genome assembly GCA_963576795.1 of Metopia argyrocephala. Taxonomy (NCBI): domain Eukaryota; kingdom Metazoa; phylum Arthropoda; class Insecta; order Diptera; family Sarcophagidae; genus Metopia; species Metopia argyrocephala. The sequence continues at coordinate 41,886,152 of OY756208.1, forward strand.
ATGCATTGGTTTGCTTTTGCTACACACGTCATTATTATTTTTATCTTTTATTGTGTGACTGCATAATTGCTTAATATGCAAATAAATTATATGCTATTTTATGTTTGGTTATATGATACCCTACACTGTTCAAGTATCTAAATGGCGGCATGAATCTAGATTTATTGCATTTAATAAAAGCTAAGTTTATAGTTAGTTTTTAGCAGTAATCGCTTTCATGTACAGCTGTTGTCAAAGTAATAGCACCATTTGAAAATATCTTATTATTTTGTACTAGTGCTTACATTTTGTTCACAGTAATTAAAAAAATAAGTTAAAGCTATGAAAAGTCAAAATAACAACATCTGAATTTCTATTGGAATAAAGAAGTTTTTTCTTTTCATCATATTCATCCACATCCATTATATGTACTAGAAACATACATACATACATAACTGGCATTTACAGCCTTTTGTCAGGATTACGGCCTAGCTTCTCGCAGCACTCATATTGCGTGTGTCAATTTTTATCAATGAGTACCATGAACTACAGTTTTATGTCGCCTCCGAACGACAGACTTGAGAAGCACGTTCATGGCAATCAGTTACTCTCAGAGCTTTTACCAGAAGTCTGCTAAGAGGTAGTCGCCGAAAAAAATATTTTATTTTTAATATTTCTTTGTTTCAAAATGTCAGAGCCGGGTCTTGATCCGGAGCTCTCGTCTTAGTAAGCCAATACACTAACCACTAGGCCACGGCGACTACGGTGTAGAAACGCTTTGAATTAAATAGCAGATAGTTTTTTTTACCAAACAGAACTACCTTGGACTTATCTGCCCTTCAAATATGACGCTACTTTTTAATTGCCAATTTTTTTATATTGTAGCCTTTATACTCGTATCATTTGATTATTTATGATGAAACCTTCTGTTCGTGCACTGTGGTCTTTTTGGTTGTGTTCTCTATGTTTTCTGGACACAGTACTAACCGGCTGATTGTTTTCCTTTTTAGTTTCCGGTGCGATACAAAGCGGTAGGGCATTAGAGATGTTCTTATGCTTTAACGACTATAAGTTTGCAATTATTAGAATTTCGAATCATTTTATTCGAATTACCAAGAATGTGGCGTGCTTGGGAATAGGTTTTTCCCATTTGAAATCATTTGTTGTTAGTGTTTTCACGAATATTAAAAATAAAAATCTGACTTCTATTTTTGTTGTTCACATTTTAAAAAAGGTTAGTTTTTTCTGAACCACATCTTAGTTTTTCTATCTATCCAAATGATTTAATCTCACCTAAACTAGACTGACATGAAATATAGCGTATAAAGAGAAACTGGACTTGCTTCTTCTCTAGTTATTGCAACAAACGTGGTACTCTTATATCTCTTTAAGCTCTTGTGATGTAGGGTATGGAAAATGATTTTGTCATTGGAAAATTATCAAATTTTCCACACAAATGCACGCAATAGTTATAAACTGTCTTTGGGCTCCGGCATTTATGGATGACTTTGCTCTATTACTTAATTCATTCAGTGCATTTATTTGTAAATACAAAACAGAAAAGCAGGCTATTTTTGATTTATAAATGGTTTTCTTCAAGGCAGCCACAGACAGCATATATATAAAGCCGTTGTGTTATTTGTAAAATATCAACGAAAAAAATTTGACTAAATTCTGCTGCACGTGTAAAACAAATTTCTATGATAGTCATGGAGTATTAAAGCGTTTTTTACATGAGAAATAGAAATATTAAAAAATTCCTAAAATTATTTTGATATCAAAAATAAATTCACTTCAAAACAAATACGATTAAAAGCAATATTATAGCGCGCCAATAAATTAAGAAAGATTATACAGTTTATTTAAGAATTTTAAATTCTGCTTACATGCTCGTTTTATTAAAAGTTGTGAAGGGTGGTAAAGCTAAAAGCTATAATAAAAACCGAATTGAGAACATTAAGGTCTAAGCATAAGTGTAGGCTGCATATAACAGTAAAAATAATTGCATATTTTTAGGAACTTTAAAAATTTTTTTTAAATTTTGGCTTCAGTTTGAACGATTAAAATAGCTTTTTTTAATTTTTGTTTTAATGCGGCATGTGGTACATTTATTTCTACCTTAATAACAAAGTTTTCTGTTATTAAATAAACAAAACATATTGGTTAATGCATTTTAAAGAATGTGCTGCCAATTCAACAACCATATTTCTCTTATTGATTACTCTTCAGATTATGGCACCTTAAGAAACAGAATTATTGATTTTTTTTATATAACTAAAGAAATTTCACGTGTTTATTCTGTATATGTATTATAAATAAAGCCTCTAAGAGCCTATTAAGTGGCTAATAAATAAATAAAAAACAAGAAAATTAGGGCACATGTTCAATCTTAGTTTTTAGTTTAAAGATCTCATATTTCAACAAGAGAAAATTGTAAGACATATTTCGAAAAAGGTCTTCCATTAATTTTATTTAGAAATAATTATAAATGTTTTTTTTATATACTTATACATACATACACACTTATGCCCGTATTCATAAAAAATAAAATTGGTTTATAGAGCGCTTATTTGACATATTTCTATGGAGTAATTGTCAAAAAAGCAATTAATAAAACTGTTTTATTTTTTATGAATACGGGCATTTGGCTTTAAGACTATACATAAGGTTCGGTATCCTTACGAGATTTTTTTTTCTATTGAGACCAATACTCAAAGGTAAATCCCCACTCATGCTTTGCAGGGTATTGGAATTTTTGTTGTAAATGATAGTTTTTTTTTGTGGTATAAAGCGCCTTACGAATGACATATAAGTTGCTGTCTATTTGATCACTCAAAGGCCAGTGTTATATCTTCACCCTTGCATGATCAACAGCAAATGCCCCATCTGTCGTTGGATGTTGGTTATGAGTGGTAAGCGTAGTAGGTAGCTGCTATCTTCCCAGTAGGTGGCGCTGAACGACTGATGATTCGTTTTAGATACCAACGGCAAAGGTGGAATAGAATGGAATGGAGGGCGTTCCCCCCTTCTATTTTTTTTTTAATTATAATTTTGAAAGAGAACGCACATTTTATTTTTCATTTTTTCTCCTTTGCCAGAGTTAGAGCCTGGGCTGTTTTGTGTTTTTGAGCGAGTGCTCTAACCGCTAAAAAAAAAAAAATGTAAAAAACGTACAGAAACCATCAAAATTCTGTTGTAACTTATATGAGAAACGTCTTAGCTTTTGCAACCATCATACTTGTTTTCATCTTGATATGAACCTTTACATCACTAAGCCAAATAAATCGTCATCAGTGTCAAAAATCAAAGTTATGTCGTCAATAGCATCAGCACTATGGAAATAGCAGTTAATTTTAATAAGAGAAGCTCAACTGCTGCTATTTATTTTTATTTTACACTCTCACGAAAGGGCCCTACCTAACCCTTCTGTGACATAGGCAGGAACGGCAATTGAGTCCTTAATTATTTGCTTGCTGTCTTCACTAAAATTAAAGAACCTTGGTTGCTCTGTAATGTATGTTAGCACTCTAATCACTACATCCCTATGCCATCCCTTTAATAATACATACTTTGCCTTTTAATGTGTCATCAAAATGACAAAATTTTGGGTGATGATTGTCATGAGATTGATGCCACTTTTTGCTTCATATATGCCATTTGTCATAATTTTAATGTCACAATTTAGTCTGGCAGCCGTATCAATAAGAAAATTCACTTTTCTAAGAGTGTATGCTTGTAGATTTTATCTGTTCTAGGCTTTTTGATTGAAGTCATGCAATAATTCCCACATTTAACAATTCTTTCTTTAAAATCTTAAGATCTTTAAAATAAATCTGCTGTAATTGGATTGAAATGGAAATTTTTCCAGTTCCAGCAACCAATTTAAAAAATATTTCCTTCCGCTTTGTTAAGTGTTTCAATAAATAAAAAAAAACAAAACTCAAAAAAGGCTGCATGAAGACTATTGGGTTTAGGGCCGTTCTATTTAACATTTTTGTTTTATTTACCCCTACTAGTTATGGTGGAGTTGATTTAGAAATTGTCTATAATTTATATTTCCTCTTATGAAATATCTTTTCTTTAAGAGTTAAAAATACCATTTTTGAGGCCACCTTTACCAAATACTTAAATTTTTTGCAAAATTATCCACATCCTGTACCCTTTTTATTAGAAAATATTACGGAAAATCTAATAAAAGAAATATTTCAAGCCATTATATTTATACTTAAAAGAAAAAAAAAAGTCCAAAAAATTACAAGGATTGAGAGATGGGTTGTGCGATAATATTTTGGGTTGCTCAAGGTGAAATTGCGTAGTTATAGATACACGTGCTACGCTATGCCTCCATTAAATCATGGCATGATATTTTGACTTCAATTATTTATAGAATTTAGGGTTTTGTGAATATTACATTGACAGCAAACACAAAAAGAAAAAAAATATTTATGTGTAGTGTGGCAGAAACCAAACGAATTTAGTTTCCTTTTATTTTAAAAATATTTACATATGTACGATAAGAAATAAAATAGAAAGAAAGAAGAAACCAAAAAACAAAATGATAATAAAAATTGGGAAAAATATTAATATTTGATATAGAACTAGCACCATTGCAAGACACTGCGACATATAAGATCTATTGTGTTCAATTGAGTATACTGTTTGTTTAGCAGACCAACTGCCTTGCTTATAAATACCAGCTGGTCCAAAACTTTTGGATAAGACCATATGCCTCCCTAGACACATCCCACACATTCTGTTGTTTCTCATACTCGTTAGCATAGTCTACAAACATCTACATCTTTTATCGCCATTCTCTTCAAATGCGTTACAATGCACTACAATTTCCCATAAGAAAATCCATTAGGATTTTCAGATCTGGCCTTCTATACTTCAGAATATAAGATTCATGCCTAAATTGCGAATAAATCACCGCCTTGGCGTAACTGAGACCCGCTTGAGCTTTCCAATGTTGCGAGCATTTGCCAATTTCCTATTCTCTAATCAGATTGAGAATAGTACAGCGGTGCTCCACAGCAGGGCTCCGAACCAATATAAGGTGTCGCAGATCCCTTCTTAACCAATGAATCCCCTTCCTCGTTGCCGCAGTGTCCAGTTACCCAAAACAACTGATCCGTATTTCCAAGCGATATTCTTTGCAAATACTTTTAGAAATAAAACAAGTGTATATATAATGGGGGCCTCAAGTAAACTAGTGCATAACGTATGGTAGTGTCTTAGTGCGATCATCGTTGATTTTTTTAGAATTTATATGTGTTTTTGTGTTGCTGTTTCTTGTTACGATTGTAAAATTTTAAGCAAGAAAAGTCTATTGCAAATGTGCAGCATATTTTAAGGCAAAACAATTTAATGACTTTACAGCTAAGAATTTAAATCGACATAATAATTTGATAAATTTACCGAAGGAATACAAAATTTTAACAAATACTCGTATAACAATTTTTATAAAATAAAAGTCTTACCATTATGGATACTTGATTTATAAAAAAAAGCTTTTCTGTGTACATTTGATCGGGTGTTAATGTAAGCAAATCTTTTTTTCTTTTTATAATTATATTCCTTTCTATAGCAATATAATAAATTTTTATTTCTTTCCTATTTTTTGTCCACAAATTTTATGAAATTTTGTGCAGTCACTTGAATTAAGTGCTGCTCTTGGAAACCATTATTTACAGCAAAAGGAAGAACATTTTATTATCATATTTCATTTTATTCCATTTCATACAATTCCAAATTCAATTAAATATCTTTTTAATAGAAAAGTAAAAATAAGTAGAAAAAAAAACGTAAAAATGTTTTATAATTTATTTCTTAAATAATGGTTGGTGTCATATTCAAACTTTTACTCTATTTTTCATATTCTTTTCCATGCCTTCTCTTCTCTTAATCTCATTGAAATCATTTTTAAGTGTAGCTGTTACTTATTTCGCTGGCTGATGGTACAATTCAAATTTAATCAGTTTCTGTTGGTTGTTTAAAATTATTCTAAAATTAAAATAATGAAAAATGAAAACATGTTTAGCGATCTCTTTGTTTCGAGCAGTTTACGAGTTAGCAACGTATCCCAATGTTAGTGGTTTGCAACAGCTTTCAGTAAGCTATGGCTGTTGACTGACAAAACATCGCCTGAACTTGTCCATATTGTGGCTGGACACTCCTTAAAAGTTGTAACACAAATATGTTCTCATTCGATTGTACGAGTAAGAAAAATATTTACTGATTTCCCAGTTATCATGTAAAATTAAAATAATTCAGCAACTCGAGATAATAAGGACTTGGGGCTTTTAATTCCTGATCGGCCTGTATTGTACCATGAATTTGTTTAAAATTTTGTTTAAAATCTGCTGGAAAAAGTTGTATAAAATTAAAAAGTCACGGACTTATTGGCAGGACCTCTTACTACAAGATCGTGGTGCATCTGATGGATTTCACTATTTAGTTTTTTTCTTTCTTTTTTACAAGCCGTCGTAAAACAATTAAGAAAACTACCATTCTATCAAAGTTTGTAATTTATCTATGAGGTTTCAATCCCTAAAGAATTATTTTATGTAGCAATGAAAGTACAAATAAAGAAGTAAAGCATACTTTTGGGTGTTTTAATAAACACTAACACTAAATTAGTACAGAAAACTGTCAAATTGATATGGAGAAATGACAGAATAAAATTTGTCTTTCTTTTAAATTTAAATTTTTATTTATACGAGCTTTTTACTGTTATCTTTTTAAATGAACAGTTATTTAAAACGTTATATAAAATTTATCTTGTGTTAACTGGTAAAGGTTAAGTGAAATATTTAAAAAAGAATGCAAGGAGTTTTAATTTAAGGTTTGTTTTACCATTTTCGAGAAATTTAATAAATTTACATAAAAATCTTAATTTAATTTTATCAGTAATAAATTTTTTTAATATTCTAAAGTTAATGCACTGTATGCTTTTAGGCGCTTATTTTAAAAATCATACGTATGTATATCGTAGCGCTTAATAAACATCATTCATAATAATTTCTTTATATAATTTAACAGAAAATATTAATTCTGTTAAAATACATATACACTCGAATGTTGTCATGTTCAGGGTATTTAAATTTTGCATTTATTTTTCAAAGTTTTAATACACAAAGGGAGAGATAAAGTACAGATACAAACATTTGTTTACGTGCCTGTCATAACTTCATTAATTTTTACAACCACAAACCTACGTATTGCCCTAGAGAAAACAAGTATTGCCCTCATCTATAGCATTTGAAAACAATTTTTATAATTTTTATAAAATGTGTTACATGCACACATTCATACATATGTAAAGATCTGTCACAATATTTTCTCAAACACACTTTTTTTCTTTTTTCTGTTTTATAACACATAAATACCGTAATTTTATAAAACTTATTTCCGAATTTAAAATTTTATCTTGACTAATTTACTTCAATGTGTGCAAAGTGATTGCTATTTTATCAGACGATACGAGTAAGTATTTATTACTCAGATATAGTTACTATGTTCTATACACTTCAGCAGACATAAGTTGGTGGGCATTTTTTTCATGTTTATGAAAAAATCTAATTCATACAGATCCATAGAGACATAATTGACCATTGCAACCCTTTTTCAGAGTTACGGCCTAGCTTCTCGCAGCACACATGTATGTGTCATTTTTTATCTAGGAGTACCGGGGGCTACAGTTTAACATCGAACACGAACGACAGACTTGAAGAAACTGCTTCCTGGCATTTTCAGTCTACTCCGCCATGAAAGGAATGATCAGGAGTACAGTGCCACCTTCTGGGAATATAACAGCTAACCACTTAGTGAAGACGCTCACCACTCAAATTCAGCATCCACCTATAGATGGGGCAATTGTTGATTATTCAAGGGTTAAGGTATAATACTGGTCTTTGAGTGATCAAATTGACAGCAACCATGTTCCATTGATATAAGGTGCTTAACATCCTAACATCTATCTATCTATATATTCAACATTTGGTCTTAACAAAAAAAAAAGTATTGATTTATTATGTGTTTATTTTTGATATATAAACTCCGGGAGTAATCGCAAAGAGTGAGATAGATAAAGATGTCTCTAAGGATCTTTTTGTGCTAACTAGAGTAAAAGGTACTTGTAGTAACTTACCAACCCAAACTGGCCGAGCTTATAGAGACAAAGTACCTATTAATTATCTTAAAATTGCAGATATTGTAAAGCTAAAGTAATGTATTCCTGCAGAATTTACATAATTTTATGATGAAATACTGCAATGGCCATCTACAAAGAAAAAAGAGCATCCTGAAGAAGATTTTTGATAAAAGTATTATATTTAATTTTAGTGAAAGATTTGTCTTTAATTTTTCATACATTAAATAAAATTTTCTGCAAATTAATATTTTTGTTTGTTAAGTTGTGTTTACTCGATATCATAAATTTCGAAAAGGGCACATCTTATTAATTTTCAAAATATATAAACAAACATATATAATAAAGCTATTACAAATTAGCCCCAAAATATAATCCGTATAAAATTTTGTTGAATTTTATACTTATATTTCATTAAAAAATAATTAGTTTCTTTTCCTTTCTGTAAACTTTAAATATTCCGACATGTATCCTTTTCGAAATGGCACATTCATTTATAGTCGTCAGTACTCCAAAGGATAATAAAATAATAAAGTTTTAAATATTCGTAAATAAAGTATAAATAGTCGTATATACGAGTATACATTTATGTATTATGTAATAAAATATTTGCATACTTATACTTGGATTAATTATTTGGATTATTTTATTCTTTTAAGTTCATTACATAGTTTCTAATAAAAAACTTTTTATTTCTTTTCATTACAGGTATGTTTCTGAAAAATACTGCAAATAGAAATCTGGGACCGGGACCAATCGACGCGTATTTTTTTTTCTGATAAAAATAATGCAAAAATCGTATTTTCGATTTTTTGTCAGTTACAGCGTTCTTTAATTCCATTGACGATATGTTTTAGAAAGTTGTATATGTATTCCAGTTACTTCAAGGAGCATAGAAACCCCACATACGGTGTAAGAAAATGCTCAAAAATAGTTTGTTTTAGAAAAAATGACTAAACGTCCAAAATTTAAATAAAATTAAAATCATTGCGTTTTTATTTTAAGATTTTGTATATAATTTAGTAAAAAAAAAAACGAAGTATAACCACTGTGCACACAGTGGGGAAACCAATGCTAGCTCAAAAAGTTAATATCAGCTGTTAATAATTTTGTCACAACAAAACCATGTGGTTTTTGTGCTATTATTTGTTATTTCTTTCATTTTAAGTGTTGGCAAAAGTTTTGTGTTTTCTTGCTATTTCTGTTGCAAGTTCGTGTGACTTAACTTTCTTGCTTGCTTCGATACCAATTAAAAATTTAATTCATCCATCCATTGGACATTTTTATTTTTAAAGAAATACAAATTCTGTTATGTTGCAAGAAAAATGTATTTATTCTGTTAATTCCTTTAGCAAAAGTAACAAATTGCATTAATAATTGCCACATGTTGTTATACCCACTATCTATCACTTCTTTTTTAAATTCAATCTGGTGCATCTTTAATTTTTTTAAAGTAATTTATCACCCAGAAAGCAAGAGGTGGAATAACATGTGTTGTCAGTTGGGGGCCAAATATGTAAAGAAGCGATATTGATTTTTTTTGTGATTTCATTTTTATGTGTTGACACAAATTGATAAACTTTTAATTTTATATATATATTTATATTTGTATAAGTTTTCAATATATCAAAATTATAAGAACAAACTTGATTCAAATAAAATATATTGGGAGTACACATATTCATACCCTGTTCATAGGGTTACGACCTAGCTTTTTTCAGCACCCATGTTGTGTATGCCAATTTTTATGAAAAAGTACCTACAGTTTAATGTCGACTCTGAACGACAGACTTGAGAAGCTTATCCATGGCAATCAGTTACTCTCAGACATTCGCCAGAAAACTGCTAAGAGGTAGTCGCCGAAAAAAATAGTTTGAATTTTTTTTTAAATGGCGGAGCTGGGCTTTCAGTGGAGCTCTTGGCTAGTAAGCCAACACATTAGCCACTAGACTACGGCGTTTGCTATATAAAGAAAATATATTGCAACAAAAAATGTATTTTAGATTTTTCAAAAGGAAGATAATCGACCTTCTGTCTGTAAGACCTTCTTTTGAAACCAGATTTGAATGAGAACTTGATCTTAAATAAGGGAGTCAGAAGAAGGCTGTTAAAAGGGCATGCAGCGAGAAAGCCTTTTGATACTTCTCGCTGAGATTGAGTTAACAACTAAGTAATTGTCATTTTTAGTTATAGATGTCTGTCACTCTAAATTTTTATGATATCTGTAGATCATAATAGATCTTCTTCTTCACACATAACTGTCATCCGTATATAGCTTTACAAGTTCATTGCGTATATATTTGTTTTTTGATTTCAATATTATTATGGCAAACACTATCGCTATATTTTGCTTTATATCCGTAGAGGAAAGGACATAGTGCAAAAAAGTTATGTATGGTATGCAAAGACATTTTTTTTTATTTGCGACCAATACTCAGGGGTAAACCTCTACTAAATGCTGTGCATTGTATTGGAATTTTTGAAAAGGAAAGTACATGTAAATTTTTTCTTATATCACTATTAAGCGCCTTAGGGATGAGACAAATTTCTGTGAAATGATCATTCAAAGGCCAGTGTTATACCCTTACTCTTGAATGATCAACAGCAATTGCCTCATCGTTGCATGTTGATTGTGTGGTGAGTGCCTTTGCTAAGTAGTTTTAGATGTTATCTGCTACTTCCCAATATGTGGTTCTTTTCTCCTGATCATTCCTTTTGTTGTTGACATTGGTTAAGGTGGAATAGAGGGGAATAGAGGGAAGCGGTTTCTTTGTAGATGGTCTTCCTGGAGGGAGGGGGGGAAGACCTCTTATTTTTAAATTATAATTTTAAAAAACCGCAAACTAACTTTTTCATTTTTCACTTTTGCTGGGATTTGAACCTGGGTTGTTAAAGATTTTGTGCGAGCGTTCTAACCACCCCCCTTATCGAAATTAGTTTGAAAAAAAATCCATTTTTGAAATTTTTCTCTTGACTGTGATCAAAGTTCATTTATTTCATTGAAATTACTGACAATTAATTAGTTGCCAACCCATTACGGTACAGGGACACCTCTTGTAAGTTTTCAATTTAATGTTTCATTTAATTTACAGTTGAGTTGATGATTTTAAATATTAAAACTTTTCATTTGTAATTCATAATTTACGAGTAAAATGTACTCATCACAACACTGTAGTCGTCATATTTTATATTTTCTAGTTTGTTTTTGTATTTTTAATATTTCATCTCCATATGATGCTAAAATATGAGTAGAAAAAAATAAACCAAATACAACAAAAAATGCAGAAGGCTACACAACCGACTAAGGCAACTTACAAACCCACTGACCGAGTGACTATGCAGCAATCGACAACCATAACGAAATGACCCCAAAGACATTAAAAAAAAAGAAATAAAACGTAAAAAAAGTTTTCCGTTGTTGTTTTATGATATTTTGTTTTCATTTTTTTAATAAAAAAAAAAACCCATAATGGCCTTTTCTCATAATGCTCATTCTCTTTACCCCTTTTTGTAGATAAAAATAGCAAAAATATTAAACAGGAAGTAAAAGGATGTAAAAGTTTTTGTAAAAAATTAAATTTATTACTTGCTCAGCTAAATGCTGTCCAAAATATAAAAATAAAAATTAGAGTCCTTCTGTGCTTTGGCTGTTCATAAGTTGTTTTTACAATTAAACAAAAGAGAAACAAAATTATGAACAAATTAAATTAAAAAAAAAAAGATGCTGGTAAAAATGTCTTGATTTTATGTTTCTCCATTCAAGCGTAATGAAATAATAAAAAAAACCAGAGATAACAATATCAGGAAACCATTAATTCCGGTTAAACTTTTTATTAAAATTTTAAATATAAATCCTCATATTCGTAAAAAAAATACTTTTTATTAAAGGCTTAATTGACAAATTCGGCTCCGAATGACAGTTTTGTGAACTTTTTCATGGCAATCAATTACTCGCAGAGCCTTTGCAGGAGACTGTTGAGAGGTAATCGCCGAAAGAAAAAAAATTTTCCATATTACTTTTTTCAAGATCTCAGAGCTGAGATTTGAACCCGGCACTATCGTCTTAGTAAGCCAATGTTATATTAGTATTTAACAAAAGATTTGTCTCTAAAATGCTTGCTTGATTCAAAGTAGGATCTGTTACCAAATATGACCCTCCTGTTTATTTACCGTCTGACATCTTAATTGAGTAGCAATGATAAGCATAAAACATAATCCTTTACTATGCTGGGCATATAAATACGGATATTTCTGGCTCCATATATCTTTGTTTTCTTCACTTTTTTTTAACTTTTTTATTTCAGCTGGCATAAGTTTTTTTTTTTTCTTTTTTTTTTTTTAAGTGAAGGCAGAGGCAGAGGATTTCCCTTCCCGTTTGTTAGTCTCAATCTCAGCTATTGCCTATTTGTTTTCGATAGTGACGTCTATTCAAAAGTTTAAATGAATAGAATATTCTGTGAAAAGTAATTTTTAAAAGTTTAGAGCCATAATTTCACTTTAATGCCTCTACCTCTAGCGAGAATACCATTTTCATATTTGCAGAAGTACAAATGGGCTTTGTAGTGTAGGTTGTGAAAAGTTCTCGTATTATCAGTTACAAATTTAAGCATTTCATCGATTTTACTGACTGCAGTAAAAGAGCTTCATTTAATGTCCTAATTCAAGCTGCCGCAAACTTTTTACTCTCATCTATTATGCATAATTTTCTTGTAACCCGTTGGGAACAGTTTTAACAGCCGTTGCGCATTTCGCTCGTCTGTCAAAAAAAGTTAAAATAGTGTATTTCCATAAGGCAAGTTACACGCAATATTGGCAACTCATCTAATGCATAGAAGTTGAACAACATCTAGCTTATGGATGCGTTCACAGTTGACGAAACAATACATGTTACTCGTATGTACTTCTACCTTTAGTGTCGAATAGATTTCAAAGTCAATTACAAATTTTCACAAACTGCTCCATTATAATTAACAATTAGCAATGAAGTCTTTCTGAAGTTTTTAGTGCATTTTTTTAACAGAAAATCTTTTAAAAAGCAGACAATTAAATCTGATTTTTTTATTTGTGTTTAAATCAGAACAATTTACAGTATTCCCTGGATAATTACCCCATTCTTAATTGCCTCTCACGCTTATTTAGTTCAATTTCTAAATCCCCATACTTTTTCTTACCGTTTTCTAATAAAATTCCACGGTTAATTAACTTTCGCTTAATTGCGTTATTACCACGCATAATTGTTCAAAAATTTTGACATTTTTGTCGAGGCAATTATCCGTGGTATACTGTATTTTGATGTCTTCTGTATTCTTACACCTATACTCTAGAATACAGTCCATCAGTATGAATTATGTTTGAGACAAGTGTGGCTCATTCTGCTACTAAACGTTGAACTTAACCTTGTAGTACAGTATTCTAAGGTATGTTTGCCTTATTCTAGTTTCTGTTCTTTGATCTGATCATGAACGAACTCTTAAATTTTATTAAATCTTTGCTCTGCTGCTTACAATTTAACATTATTTGTTTTTTGATTGTTTTATATTCCATCGTGCCAAACTAAAACTGTATTTTGTTTTTTTTTAACATTTAAAATGATGAGGGCTATTAGTAAATCCTTCTCTGCGCTATTTTTTGCTCACAATTACTCGTTCAACCATTCTAATGATGGCCATTTCATAACATCTTATTACCACTAGTGCCAGTTGCCAGCATTCCAATAAATTTAATAATAAAAAAAAAAGGAAAATGTAAAAATTTTGTATGTGATGCATTAAAATAGAAAAACAAAATAAATAAATAAAGGGAGAAAGATAGAGAAAAACTAAAAAAAAGCAAAAACAAACATTTTGCATAAATTCATAAATGTAAACAAACGTCAAGAGTTAAATTTAATTAAGTTTGCTGGTGCATCAAGTTGCGTTGTGGTTCTGTGGTATGGCGGCTATAGCGTTGTTGCAGGCTACAAACTCACAATTGTATGCAACCCTCTATGTGCAGCCTCACAATCATGCTTTAAAATAAATTTTCCATTTAAATGTTTTTCTTCTTTGAGTGTTATTTTTTATTTTTACCAAGACCTGTGGCCTACCTATTATACTCTCCTGAATTTCCTGGCTCCCCTATTAAGCAACCAATAGTGTCTGTTTATGGTGTTAAACTGAATGCAGCCATAATGTAGTTGAAGGTGTTACTCAAAAACACTGAATTTTAAGTAAAAATATTGTAAAATGTTGAGAAGCAAATAATAGTCATGAGTAAAATGAATTTGTAGTGAAGGGATAAAGGCGGCAGTGCATTTTAAGCTGCTGGTGTAAAGATTATACGACGGTCATAACTTCCTTTTCCTGGTGCTAAAATGATGGTGAGAAAATTGTTTGCTTTTACATGTAATACTAAACAGGGTGTCGCAATCAAAAAAATATAAAAAAGAAATATTTAAAGAGCACAGTTTAATTAATATTTTTGTGTTGATACAAGTAAAAAGAGTTTAAAAACTTATTGTTAAACAGCGTTGCCTATTTAGAATTTTTTATAGTCATTTAGCACGAGAGAAACATATCTAGCATCTAGCATATTTTTTTAACATTTTTCCTCAAATCTAGCGTTGTTTATTCTGCTTCTTATCTTCATAACCCAGTTCAACTCTAATGAATTCCATTAAAGGTCTATAAAAATCTAGACCACTGTATACAATAACTGTAACTGACAAAACATTAAATGTTCACCAGAGCCAAAAAACCTGTATAAAAGTAGAACAAAGACACTGGTATTTTTTAAAACGCAGACGACGTAAGTGAATTTATTTTCATCGTAGAAATCTGGGACCGGGACCAATCGACGCGTATTTTTTTCTGATAAAAATGATGCAAAAAACGTATTTTCGATTTTTTGTCACTTACAGCGTTCTTTAATTCCATTGACGATATGTAAATATATTCTATAAATGGTCGCCGTAGTCTAGTACGTAGTGTGTTGGCTTAAAAGGATGAGAGCTCGGGATTCAAACCCCAGCTTTGACATCTTCAAATATTAAAAAATATTTCTTTCAGCTACCAACTCTTAGCACTCTTTTGACAAAGGCTCTGAAAGTAACTGATTGCCATGAACACGTTTCTTAAGTCTATCGTTTGGAGTCAACGTCGAACTGTATGTCCCGGTAGTCATGGATAAAAATTGACGCACGCAATATGGGTGCTGTGAGAAGCTTAGCCGTAACTCTAAAACATTCTAGTAATGGGCAACTATGTTTTCTTCATTACGATTGTCAAAATATTTTTGCTTTAATTGATTACGAAACATTACTTACACAATTACACTGGTCGACAAAATGAATGTTTTTTGTGTTACGAGAACAAAAGTGCTAAAAGGATTTCATCTCTTAAACAAAACTGTTATTTTTTACCATACATACATACTTACATAAATGGCCATTACAACCCTGTGTCAGAGTTACAGCCTAGCTTCTTGCACCACTCATGTTGTGTTTTTTATCAGATCGAAATTTTTTGTAATGGGCGTGGCACATTTTAACCCCTTGACAAGGCGATTTCAGAGGTTCAGAGGATCTGAAAAAAAAACGCAAAAGATAAAAAAAAATTCTTTAAAAATGTCAAGATTTTTGTTCCTTTAGAGGCCACAAAAACTTGAAAACAACCAAAATATGAAGTTTTTTTAGTTCCTCCTAAAGATAATTTTCTTCCAAACTTCTTTCTTCATGAAAATCGATTAACATATATTGGTTTTATTCTCACTTAAGTGAAAAGCCTAATTCTCAATTATATTTATTCAACACTACACTGATAAAAAAGAGTTTTTTTCTGTGTCACAAGATCAGGGAAAGTAAAAATGTAAAGTATTCAATGGCCTGACCTAAAAGGCGTTTTATGCTTTTTTTTCCATCAAGTCGTGAATTTTTGTAATGGGCGTGGCAAATTTATTATTTATCTTGTATTTTTTTAATTTTTTAGTAAGACCAATGCTCTGGGGACCACACCCCTACTCATGCTGTGCATTATTGTATTGGAATGGAAGATAGATTGATAAATTTGCTTTTCTATCAAGCGCCTTATGTCAATGAGACCTTCATCCTTGAAAATGACCAACAGCAATTGCTCCATCTGTTGACATTAATTTGTTTGTTGTGAAGTGGTGAGCATCTTGGCTTCATAGGTTTTGGTCCCTGCTTTTTTTATGTATTGAAATTCATTGAATTTTAAGTAATAAATGTTCGAAATGGTTTCGGAAGATTGTCATGTTCATGAGTTTGTAGTCACTAATAAAATTTCATGTGAAATGAATTTCTGAATTTGAATTAATTTACGCTATTACAAGTAATAAAAATTCTCTTCTGAAACATGTAATGAAAATAATATTTCAGTTCAATTTTACCCACGAAACAGCATCACCAAATTAGGGAACATGCACTTGTTTTGTTTAATTCTATTACCGAAACGAAACTTATTCAAATTGAGCCATTTTAGCGAGAGTTGAAGTCTTTCTTTCTTTCATGTGAACCTAAAGTGAAAAAATGCCATTCTTTCTATTTATTTAATTTAATATTCTAATTTTTATTTAATTTAATTTTAATGAAATATTTTTTAATATCTAACAACAGAAGCTTAAAAATCTACTTTCCACGAGGGGGCATTATCAATTAAGCCAAGTCTCTAGAGTTCATTTTTGTTGTTTTAAATTAATCACATTTAGAAAAATTAATATCATCTAAAAATAGTAGTATTAAAAGTTTAACAGTCTGTATTTTTAAATATTTAAATTTATGTTCTCTTCTGTTTCCTTTTGTGGGTACAGTTGGAGTTGAAATAATTTTTCCCTATAAAAGTTTTTATGCTCTCTTGTATAGCTTATTTTTTTTTCAAGCTATTTTGGTTTTTTTTCTTTCGTCTTCTTCTTTTCCTTAAAATATCCTTAAAGAAAAAAAAATTAATACAAAACAAAATATTTTTTTAAGATCCTCTTGGCACTGCTTAACATTTATAGACTTTCGTTTACTTACAATTTATAGGTGAAACAATAAATTTAATTTAATGGTGCGAGAGAAGTATACCCTTTTAAAATAATTTGAGTATTCTCTACTGAAGTATTAAAAATTATTTTGGGTATCTTGAAAAAAAGTTGCTACAATTGTTTTAAAATTGTAAATACTTTGTTGTTGTTTTTTTGTTTTGTTTTGGTTGTACATCCTTCCCTTTTTATAAGACAACAACCAAACATTTTAGCCAACTTTCAAAGTTTATGCTCAGTTTTTTTTCCATTAAGTTAAGCAAATACCAAACAGGACAATCACAATAAAAGCGTATAATTATTGCCTACCACCCACAAATTTTTGTGCATGCATACTGACTTTATCATTCTCTGCTATTTGTGCGTCAAGATACTCGTAAAAGTAGAAAAAAGTAAATAAATAGTATTGTGACCCGCCTATTTTATGTTCGAGCTGTTCATGAATTTATTTGTAAACTTTTTTGTTTTATAATATTTATTGCATTTTATGGGACTCGTACGCCCGTAAGTACTTTCGACTTTTGTAACAACAACACACTGGTGAAAAAAGTCGAACTTTGTTATAACGAATTATATTCTGTGAGAGCCAGTCGTTACACTTCGTCAAATCGAAAAATTTATATTTTAAAAGAAGAAAGCTCTGTTTTAGTGTTGTGTTTATCACACCATTCGAGTATATTTGTGTTTAGACACATAGATTATCTAATCAACTTTGCGATGAATAACTTCTGATATAAAATCGGTATATAGTACATAAACAAAAACTCATTATACTACTGAGTCGTAGGATTCGTTAAAAAGAAAAATTGTATGATTTCAAAACGTATGATAGTGTGGCCTAAAAACTCATTTGTGTGGCAGATTTTCCAACAATTTTTTTCTTCATGCGATCGTTATTGCATTTTTTAATATCTTAACAAAAAGCAACTCTGCATGCATTATTGTTGTATGATACTGTGAGACTAATGTTGCAATTTTGATGCGATTTTTAAAAGTGGCACAAAAATCAATTAGGTTTTCTTGTGAATAGTGTGTCAGGGCCTAAAACAATACTGGCTTACTTATATTACTTGTTACGTTGTTAAAATTAACCATATATTTATTAGAAGCCTGTTGATATCTTCGAACTAAAAGAAAGAATAAATATTTATTTAATATTCTTTTTGTGAAAGAACGAGTCTTTTCATCGCAGTTGCTGATTTATTCACATACAATAGGCAATTGTGCCGCTAGCACTGTTTGAAGAACGTATTCAAATGTTATATCTGTCTAAAAAATTTTTTAATTATGTTATTATTTGTTGAAATAATAATTTCTTACGACGCCACACGCATGGGCATTTAAATATCGGAAATAAATATTTAATATTAAATAAAAAAAGACCTAAAGCTCAAAAAAGAGATTTATATTATTAGTTATATCTGCCAATAATTTCCGGTAAAATTATTTTTGGTGTCTTAGTCTTCTATAAAGCCTATAGTAAAAAATAGTAAGTGTTTGCTTAAGCGGGATTCGACTGTACATGTGAAGGATAAATAAATGCACATACAATTTAATTTTCATATGGTTAAAATCATTTAATAAAAAAAGCAGAATAACAACTTCATAGGATAGAACAAAACTTACACTGTTTCCAATAAAAATATTTCTTATTTTTTAAAAGAATATTATAAAGTTTTTAATAATTTTAAACAATTTGATTATACAAGGTGGACAAATTTGAGGTAAGGAAGCATGTTGACTTAAAAACACATTTTTTTTTTGACAAAGTCAAATTTATTCGAATTTTTATGGGAATTAATTATGAAATATAATATCTGGTAAATACCCACATTTAAAAAATCGGCAGACGTCCGCTCTTTTCAGAAAATTTTGAGCAAAGCGTTTATTATCTCGTCAATGCAACGCCGAATGTCATCTTTCAGTGCGTCGGTTCTTTTTGGCTTGTTTATGCAAACTCGCTCCTTCAAATGGCCTCAGAGAAAATAATTCAGCGGCTTTAAATCAAAAGAGCGAGGCGGCCAATTGACAATAGCTGAATTGCTTGACGGCTGTGTGGCTTGTCCCGCTTAAATTACAATGGCCACAAAAGAATCGATTAACGGTGCCATCAATAAAGACAATTTTGTTGAAAAATGCGTTGTTTCCTATGAGTTTCTCAAACAACCAATTCACAAACGTTCAACGCAAGTAATGGTAGTATGACATTCCATTGTTAAAATTTCTTAATTTTTTCTAAATAAATTTAAAAGATTGACAGCTTAATGCTTGACATTTCATTATTTGAAAGCCAATGTTCGTACTAACTTAAAATTTGTCCAACCTTTGTTACATACAGCCATAGATGATTGATGTATTGGCACAAATCATAGATTTAATTATTATTCGAAATTTCATCAAAATTAAAATTGAGGTAAAAATTTTTTTCCGATATCAAGCACAGTATGAGTAGGGGTTTAGTCCCTGAGTATTGGTCTTCAGTAAAAATAATGTTGTCATTAAAAAACACTGAAATTTATTTCAAATGCTTATATGTATTTTATAATTTGCAAATAATGATATGTGTGTGAAGATAAATTCGAATTTGAAAAGCAAAGACATAAACCATCTTTCTTTAGCTAACACATTTTTTGCTTTAACAGAGCTCTGTTAATAGTTTAACAGCGACTATGTACGGGTATTTCAGAACTTATTAGGCGTTTAATGGACACACATTCCAATTTTAGGAAGAAAAGGTACCCCCATATGGAAGCTATATTGTTCACTTTGTATCTCATAAAAAAAAAAATTCATATTTATTTAGTTTTAGGTTAAAAAAAAGCCGAAACAAATTCTTTCAAAAAAAACCAAATAAGTGGAGAAGATCAGTGGCCATTATGGAAAAATACGAAAATGCACGTATATCACACTATATGGAGATGATACTCCAAGGGGTCCCCAATGACGCTGTATTAGTGTATTAGTATTAGTTATTTATTTTAGTTTTGATTCACTATATGTTTCATATGCAGGTAATGTTAACATTACTCTGTTAACTAATTCTGTTGTTAAAAAGAATTTAACTTTCGTAGCTAACTTCACACACTTCTTCTCCAGTCATTTTGCAAAAAAATTGAATTTTTCAAATTTAATTTTCTCAAATCCCAAAATTATTTCAGGAATACCACTAATACAGCGTCATTGGGGACCCCTTGGAGATACGTGCATTTTCGTATTTTTCCATAATGGCCACTGATCTTCTCCAGTCATTTTGCAAAAAAATTGAATTTTTCAAATTTAATTTTCTCAAATCCCAAAATTATTTCAGGAATACCACTAATACAGCGTCAATGGGGACCCCTTGGAGTATCATCTCCATATAGTGTGATATACGTGCATTTTCGTATTTTTCCATAATGGCCACTGATCTTCTCCAGTCATTTTGCAAAAAAATTGAATTTTTCAAATTTAATTTTCTCAAATCCCAAAATTATTTCAGAAATACCACTAATACAGCGTCATTGGGGACCCCTTGGAGTATCATCTCCATATAGTGTGATATATGTGCATTTTCGTATTTTTCCATAATGGCCACTGATCTTCTCCACTTATTTGGTTTTTTTTGAAAGAATTTGTTTCGGCTTTTTTTTAACCTAAAACTAAATAAATATGAATTTTTTTTTTTATGAGATACAAAGTGAACAATATAGCTTCCATATGGGGGTACCTTTTCTTCCTAAAATTGGAATGTGTGTCCATTAAACGCCTAATAAATTCTGAAATACCCGTACATAGTCGCTGTTAAACTATTAACAGAGCTCTGTTAACGCAAAAAATGTGTTAGCTAAAGAAAGATGGTTTATGTCTTTGCTTTTCAAATTCGAATTTATCTTCACACACATAATAATGATTCCCTTCAGATATCAAGTTGTTTAGGGAAACAGTGTAAAGGTGACATTATATTCAAGTACATCGTCAATGTAAAGAACAGTCATACAATGTGTCAACAGGTCGTTATTATTACGGTTTCTTGCTTTTTGTATGGCATGACAACGTTATTAAATGTAATGCATTCGTCAGTTGTCCAGTAAAATCTAGTTTAATCGAGAAATATTTTTGTACCCTATACTACCACATTAATTGTTAGCATTCCAATTGAACACATATTTGAAGCGTTTTTTATGGCAGTGATCAATTTAAAATTATTATTTCTTAATTTTATAATATTTTAAATTTAGGTAAAAAGAAAATATAACAAAATTTACAGGCTACAGAAATAAACTACAAAATAAAAATTAATTCATTTACCGATTCTATCAAAAATATACTACGACACGTGTCGACTACGCTAAAGTATCGGTTTGTTGAAGCTCACAAATTAATTTTCCTGGGCGGTGGCTCGGGCTATAAATCGTTAACCCAACTTCTTGTCATTGAATAAACTCTAACATCTTATTTTAATAAGTATTTTACCTCAATGAGAATTATAATGTTCGCTCTCAAATCTTATTCAGTGAAATATTTACATTCCATTTATTATTTTTCCATTCCTCTTAAAATCCTTGAGCAAGTGGTAGATGTTGCAATTGCATGAAGATTTGTAGGGTATCATAATAACCGGGTTTGATTTGTCTTTACCTTTCTTACTTACTCTACAGTTTTACTAAAGAAATGTTAAATTGTCTTGTTATCTATTGGCTTCTGTTGGTCGTTTTTGTTGTGGTTGTTGACTTCTATTACATTATTCCATTAAAGTTAATACTATTAACGTGGCATGTTGTTGTTATTGTAACTGTTGCAGAACATGCAATTCTATTTGAAAACTAATGGATTTTTCAATTTTAAATAACAACACACACACACTATGGCAAGAGCATTTAATTCAAATCAAGTGCCTCAATTTCTCTGACCAATTGTACAATTAATTGTTTTTGTTTTTTTTTCTAGTACAGGAAAAATGCTTGAATATAAAAAATAAAATAAAATTAAGGAAAACTTTATTGTTGGAAGAGTGAATATATTTCAAATTTTGTGGAGAGTACATTGAATATTTAAGACTTCTACAAGTTATTACAATTTCTGCGTTACTAACTCTACAAGAAATAAAATTAAAACGAAAATGAATTTTCTTTAATTTGAAAAGCAAATTGTTTCGATGTATAGTAGACTGGAGACAATATAAAGCAATAAAGGTTTATGTAGATATTATGGTAGAAATGTAAATACTTTGCTTGATAAATGGAAAGATTTTCTTGATATCAGAGTGGGCAAACAAACTAAACATTTCGCAAACGTGACCAGAAAGTTATAAACTTTTCAAATTTTTTTAATGGTATTGTATATGAGCAAAACCAAAACAAATACTTTCTAAATGAGAAAGAGCGCAAACGAAACAATTGGCTTTTCGCTCTGGTGCTTGCTTTGTTATTCCGTTACATTCGTATAATTTGCTCTTTTTTCTCGTCTTCTTTTCTTTTTCTCCTCATTCATTTGTTGTTGCACCTGCGCACATTTGCGTTAGTGTATTTGTAGTGCTCAAAACAAAAACAATATAAAAAATTAAATGGGACAATCGTCCTTACTGTTTCTGTTTTGTTTTACTCATTGTAAAGAACAAAACAAAATGAGATCAAACGTTCAGTTTTGTTTATTTCCCTACTCTGCTTGATATGAAAATTTAAAGTTCTCTGTTGGTGATTATTACCAAGCTTTTGTAACATTTTAATAATTTAATTAATTAATTAAAGCTTTAAGCTGCATGTTGTTTCTTTTCGCTATCTAATTCATCATTTGAAACATCTCGGCTCAACCAATTTTAAAACCAAGCTGGATTCTTTTCCAAGGTAGTATGCTTCTTCGCTTACAACTATAAAGTTTTGTACATTAAAATGTAAATGACGCCCTACCAACTGCTTAGACAAACATCGTAGTTGTCGACCTCAATTCAGGTGTCTTTTACAGAGACGCTTAAGAAAATTTTCACAAAATAGTATTGAATGAGGATCAGCTGAAATACTGCTAAGTTGACAGACATTTCAAATGGTTTTTTACATTGCATATTGACAGAAGCAGTAATGATAAGAAAGCTCTGTCTAAAATGGGTGCCCTGTGTTCTTACAATATAAATAAAACAGCGTCATGGAGATGTTTCAATGGGATGTTTAACGATGTCGTACCGCAGTAAAGCCGAGTTTTAGAGTCGATTTATAGCCACAGGAAAGATATGCGTCTATTACTTCACCGCCAAGACAAAGAAATAATTAAAGCAGGGACCCGACGAATCGTGTTCAAAGAAGGCAAAAAAGAAGTAAAGAAAAGTTTATAGCGTCTGTTTTTGGGATGCGCTTCGGATAATTTTTTTTAATTACCTTC
This sequence comes from Metopia argyrocephala, assembly GCA_963576795.1. NCBI lineage: Eukaryota > Metazoa > Arthropoda > Insecta > Diptera > Sarcophagidae > Metopia > Metopia argyrocephala. Next base: position 41,909,649 of record OY756208.1, read on the forward strand.
ACAGAGGAAAAATAACCAATACAGTGTTTGAGTGTTAAGATTTAGGAAAGAAGGCCGCCACATTTGGAAAAAGCGAAAGTAAAGTTGTATCCACTATTGCTAAGAGCAAAATCTATTAATCACAGTTTGAATTTCTTCATTACGCTCCTACAAAATTTGAAATAATGGCTCGCTAGTAGAACATTTAAATGTGCGTTGAGAATGAGTGTGGCAGATTGGTATCTTAAGAACCTAAGCACTTCTGTAGATAAAAAAGGGTGGGTATTCTAAATATTGAAATCGCACAACACAACAACTTCTTCTGCCATTGATTTCGAAATCGTAAAGCTTACAGTTCCATATACAAGTAGACGAAGAATTATTGCTTTTTTGTATTACAAAAAGCATTTGACTTTGATTGTTTTATCCCCATGTTCATAAAAAGTAAAATAGATTTTAGAAAAAAATTGTATAAAAAATTTTATTTAAAACTCATTGTATATTTATTTAAGTTTTTATGTATGCGGGCATTAAACTTTGTCAAACAAAATTAAGCCGATAATTAATTTTCATCACAGAATGTTGCGTTTAAAACTTAAAACAGATAACATGTTTTCAGCAGCATTTTTTTTAGAATATTTTGCATCAAACAATTAAAAGTTTTCAAAAATAATTAAAAATTGGCTTCTTTTTTCTCAACAACTTTTGATTAAAAACCTTGAAGTTCATTTTTGGTTTTAAAGTGGTTTTAGAAAGTCTGTATAAAATTCTTTTAAACTTTTCTAAACATAAAAAACAACCTTTAAAAATTGTTTCAAACTTTTTATATTTTTAGAAGCACGTCTGTAATATGTAAAAATTTTCTGGGGCCAGAAGGTATTTTATTTTTGTTTTACAAAAAACTTGCTAAAGAAGGCAATAAAGTTTAAAAATAGTTTTGAAGATAAAAGGCCGTGGGGACAAACGTTTGGTCTTATTGGTTTTGTTGTCCTAAGTAGTGATTTTCTCATGACAATATTGATTTAGCATACCTTAAAGCTATTAATGCCTTAATTTCCTCCCTCTTCTTTTTCGCAAAGTTCGAAAAAAGGAAATGCAGTAAGTCTACCACAATATGCCAATTTTAAAATTCAATTAGTGAAACCAACAGAGAGTTTTATTGTACTGATATCGAGTTGATGATTTGTTTTTTCCTTCGCTTTATTTTCAATTTCTGTTTACAATTGTTTTGCCACAAATAAACTTTCTCTCTCTCTCTTTCTTGTAACAATATGTTTCCCATTATATTTGATTTAAAATTTTTTATTCTTTTTATGTTTTTCATGTTTTTGTTTTTGTCCATACAAACTACTAGAATATGCCCAACTTTTTGTATTTTAAAGCAACAAACAATGAAAAAGCAGCATCAAATGGAAGGCTTACTTACAGGCATGCCAAACTAGACCACACCAGTAGCTTAACGTTTCAATATCATTTTTAATTACTTTGAAATTGAATTTTTCCGCCATGGCAAACTTAGTTAAACGGCGGCAAAAATTGTATATCTGCTTTCTCTCCCTTTAGGCATGTACTCGTAATTCGCCTCGTAAGTTTTTTTCTCTATTCGCTTTCGTGCAATTTATTGCTTTGCTTGTTTTGCATACATACTATGGGCTGAAAACAGTTTTATTATTTGATGTCTTTTTGATGAGCAGCAACTATTTACTTTAAAGTAGTCCATTGGTCTTATTACACAGTGATGTTTCCTTCCACACACATTGAAAGTCAAAGAATATCAATAAGCATGACAGGAGGAGAAATCAATAAAACACTTTATTTATGGCGAATTTTGTGCATGTCTATTATACGGTCTGAGAGGTTTCATAGAATCATAGTCAATATTGCAGGCCACTAGCTGGCTCACGACTCAGAGGCTACGTGGATGGCACATTCTAGCTTGCATACATACATACATAATTGGCCATTACAAGCCTGTGTCAGGGTTACGTCTTAGCTTTTCGCAGCACTCATGTTGTGTGTATTAATTTTTATCCATACTGGGACCTGCAGTTTAAAGTCGACTCCGAACGACAGAGACTTGAGAATTTTTTTCATGGCAATCAATTACTCCCAGAGCTTTTGCCAGAAGACTGCTGACAGGTAGTCGCCGAAAGTAATAATTTTTTCATATTTCTTTTTTTTTCCGGTATGTTAGAGCCGAGATTTGAACCCGGCGCTATCGTTTTAGTAAGCCAACTCACTAACCACTAGACCACGGCGACTACATTATAGCTTAAGGCAGCCTTACACGACATGTTTTTTACACGTGTTTTTTAAATTTAAAATACATAAGTTTTTTTTGTGTCTGTCAAAATTAATCAATTTACATAAGGTTTATAATTTTTACTCACAAACGTATATGTATAATTGCATATGTAAATAAATAATAAATTTTTAGGCACACAATTTATAAAAAAAAACTATTTTACACATAATTCATCGCCGACTAACGTTTATGCAGGCATAGAACTTTCATTTATTGTTTTTACATTTTTTGCATGTAAAGCTATTCATAATTAAGTTTATGAGAGTTTTTTTTTTCAAAGAATTGAACTTGCATTTTATAATTTAATCATCTCTACGTACTTTTTTAATTAGTTTTTCTAAAATATCACTCATTTTATTTAACAAATTCCAAAATTTATTAATTTATTTAAACTTTCAAATGTTTTTCGATTTTCTTTTGTTCTTATTTTTCTTTGTGCCAACAACAAAAACCAATGGGTTTGTTTACAAAATGTATGAAATTTAATAAAAGTGTGGTAACATTGTTGAGAGAATTTGTTTCTAAAACTGAGAGCATAAGAAAAATCGCTGTCAAAATAAAATAGATTCTATTTCACGACTGCATTCTCCAGCGTTTTTATCTGTCAATTTGTATAGAAAAAAACGTCATGCCCCAGTTCTGTTTAATCATTTAAGATGAATACATTGAAAATGTTGTTCTTATCTTTACTGGGATTAGAAGCTGAACTGTATGTCAGCACTCTAAGCCCCCGTGTGTATTAAATACATATTTTCATAATGATTTTTTCCTGATTTTTTTTTTCTTATAATTATTATATTGGTCCTAAGATCCTAAAACTGGTATTTATAAAAACTAACATGCTTTAAGGAATATGTATAAACACTAGCGGAACAAGTTTTTGATCCCCCCTACGAAGGTCTCATCAGAGTTCCTTGTGTTGTACATATTCATTTATACATTATCTATTTAACTCACAATCTATTGGAAATATGTGAATTTAGTGAATTATAATGTTTTTAATCGAATGAAAATTCTCCAGATTTTTCTATACCTTTTAAACTTAACTTAAGACTTAATTAACTTGTTTTCATAAAATTGTTAATTCTAATCTTTTTAGTTTTGTTAATGGTAATACAAGTGGATTTATAAAAGTAGCAAATACGAAGTAAGATCACATAATTCTAAAATTACCGTAATAGTTTATTGTTTATTCCTTTCCAAATTAAGTCTATATTAGATTATATCGAATGGCAGGCTCTTAACTTGAGGCCATAGATGGCGAGCTAACTCGGAGTTGACTAAATGCAATCAATTGTGGTTCCCTTCAAGATAATTCTATAGAGTTCTATATAGTTGTTACTAATTGTCTCTTCTAAATCAAGAAAATGTTCCGGGAAAACGATTTAAGAGGAACTAATCTTTAAGGTATTCAAAGAGCCTATTTCTCGTCTTCGTCTAAATAGCTTCTAAGAAGTCCTCGAAAAAGGTCTTCAGGTGTGTAATATTTTGACCTATGACGAATGGAAGCTGCAACACCATAATGCACGATAAAACAAAAATAAATTGGGAGCACATGTTCAGAGTCACTAATTCTTTTAGCGCACAAAAGCCTGAGATAAAAAATTTCACAATATATTAGAAGTCTCCTATTTATGTAGAATTTAATATGCCTTCTGACTCTATTTGTCATTTCTTCGTTTATTTTTTTACATTTCATGCCTTAATTCTGCCACTAAGTTATTTAATTTTCATAATTTGTTCAACAAAGTTATTCCTTTAGTGTGTTTTTTTTAATTTCTGAAATGAAAAATGTTTCCTTAAATTAAAAAGAAAAAACTACCATTGAATAAACAACTAAAAATAAAATTTAAAATTCTTTGCAATTGTTTTATAAACGTACAAGTATGCATGCGAGAGTATAAAGAGAGTATTTGCTTTATATTTGTGTGGGGGTGTGTGTGTGTTTTCTTATTTTCTGCCCTCAGGTGCAGTGTCATAGAATTTCGTTTAAAATTGGTACAGATATCTTGTTGTTGTTGTTGTGTAAACCATTAATTTATCGTTTTAACCTCAAACCGTGTGTGTTAGTCTTTCATTTACGTATTTGTATGAGTGTTTTAGTTTTCCATATTGTATTGGAATAAATGCGTATATGTATGTGCGAGCTAAGCGCATAAAATTTATTTTTATGTGTGCGTGTGGGGGGGGGGGGGTTTATAGTTATTGTGTTTTCTATTCACTTATATTTAACCATATGGCCATGTCGCCATTCAAATGTGAGTTTAGAACATTTGAGAGGTAGTAAAAGAGAGTAAGTAGTGTCGGAGATGTATACCTAAGAATTCATTAAATATATGTTTCTTTCTTTCCTCTTTTTAAAGCAATTTAGGCAGCTAAGGACTAGTTCCGGAACTAGCAAAACATAATTTTTCCAAGATAAGACATGGTCGCCGAAAAAAATATTTTTTATATTTCTTTCTTTCAAGACGTCAGAGTGGGGTTTTGAACCCGGAACTCTCGTCTCAGTAAGCCAACACACTCTATAATAGACTACGGCCACTTAGCAGTCTTGGTACACAGATTGATCTAGAAGCTGTTAGGAGTGGGAGAGAGAATTAGAACAAATAGTTCTTTAACATAAGGACACCGCGATTTTTCAGGTGGAACTATACGCAATATTGAAGCCAATTGAAATCCTATTCGGAGATAGAAAATCGGTTCTGAAGACCCCGAGTGGCTGTACAATAATACAAAGAGCGCTACTGGAATATCACAATACTTAACAACTCAAATATTAAGAATTAGATTATTCGGGTCTCACAACACTTAGAGCAAGACGGGCGTAGAGGAAAAGAGATGGCGGACGTCTATGCCAAATGGCATCATTGCACACAATCCAGAGGGTTATTTTGTATTTCGATTGAAATCGAAAATGCTTTCGAAAGAAAGTGCCATTCGGAAAAAAAATAATTGATAAATTAAAATTTTTTCGGAAATTGGTAAATTTTTACGAATTTGTAAAATTCCCCCCAGCCTCCTGAAAAACGTGAAAGGAAAATGGGCGACAACAATTCTGAAATGATATTGAAACGTTAGTAATGGTCTCGAACATTTGTTTTTAAGCTATCGAAGCTAAGAGAGAATTGACTTTGAAAATAAATCAAAAGAGCATGATGACAGTTACGGGCGGACTCATAGGTTAACCCTTATCGGTCATAATTCACCTCTGACGTGACAACAGTACTTTTCTGCAACGGTCGTATGGCACGTGTGAAGTGACAAGGCGAATTATGTCGAAATATACTGTCTATTGATGAGATTTGTTTTTAAAATGCATTCATTTCTTCAATTTACCGTTACCATTTGAAAATACGTATTTACCGTTACTTTCAATTTACCGTTACCGTTTGAGCATAAGAATCTTTTCAGTTTGTCGTTATCAGCAGAGCATTTAACTTGTGCAATAAACTTTCAATTCTTTTTTTTCATATTTGTTAAAAATAACTACAACCTGGTGAGAATCAAACGTGTGAAAAGTCGCGTCCGATAAGGGTTAATACGGCGGCTGCAATCAACAGCTGTATTTAAGCTGCAACTGACAAGAGCAAGCTTAGTATATTAACCGCCGTTGGGTTGCAGTTTTTTTTATTACTTATACATAACAATGTCTTTTTAGGTTTAAAACTTGCCTAATGAATAAATTATTTAAAATGCTGTTCAATAATTATCACAAGAAAATTGTGGTTTTCAGTAAATTGGCTTATTAGAAGCCATTCTCCCCAAACTCTGCTGGGATGTTAATTTTTGTTGCGTATTCGTACGTTTGTGTAGACAAACAAGTAGTTTGCACGAGGGTAGAGTAGAAATTGTTTTGTTAGCTGCGCTTTGTTGATACTACATTTTTGGCGTCCTTGTTATTATTATTTTTCACAGGTAACTGATTAATGACATCGTTGTTCATTTTCCTTTCTTTAGGCTCTCTATTGCATATGCTTTAATAGGTTAAATTTCGAACATTTGCAAGCTGAAATATTTAGGTGGAGAAAGAGAGAGAGGGGAAGTGAGAGCCCATGTTTTTGTTTTTATTTTTACTTTTTCTTTTTCTTTTGTTTATTTTTGTTTATTTTTCTATTCGTTATTTGGCCACAGGGTCTAATTCCTTTGGTTGGATTGTTATTTTATTGGCGATAAAAATTATTGAACAGTAGTATTCATATAACGGACAAGAGAATATTTGTACGTGTATGTGTGAATATCAAAATATTATCTCGCATTTTTATTTTGCCATAAAATTTCTTTTGTTGTTTACGACCTTTGACACAGTAAAACATGTGTTGCATAATAAACAAATTGTCGGCATACGGGTTTACAAAGTTGCCGTTATTGTCTTTGGTATTTACTGTTGATTTTACCAACACCAACACTACCACTACTACAAACGCCAATTGTACTCAATTCATCATCAACAGAATAATCTTTATTGTCCTCATTACAATCCTAAAAGTAGGTCGTATTTTTTTTTTGTTGTTGTTGAATTATTTGCATTTTGGTGTACTCGCATATAAAAAATATTTGTGTAGTTTATTGAAAGTGTGCTATAAAATTTAATGGTAATTAAAGTCCTAAAGGTATACTTTAGTTATTTTCTTTAAGAGGCAATTAACAATTAGAAGTATATATTAAAATATTTATTACTAAAACAGAAAAAAATAAACAAAAAATTACCAACATATAGGCAGATCAGTTGACCAAAACAACAGGCATAATGCGAGTACATGCTTTTATTAGCCCCTATAGAACTTTAGGTTGTAAAAAAAAAAAATATTAATAAAATTTTATTTGAAATATTAAAGATATTTCTACATATATACGTATATATTTATATGCAATTTATTTCCGGCATATGAATACCGTGACTGTTTTTGATGAAGAACAATCTGAACATCTAGTTTTTAGCCATTTTTGCCAAGTATTGCTGACTTTATGTGACGAATAAAGGAAAGATGTGTATAAGCTTTTGCTGTCTTTATAGTTGTTGAAAATTTTTCGACTCTTCTCTATTCCTAAACCAGCTCTTAGCAATACCGAAAGAGACCGCCGATAGAAGTAGATATCCAATTAGGTCCCCCTGTTTGAAATTTCTAAGCATCCAAAAAAACTATAATATCAAAATTATAATTTAAAAAATAGGAGTCCCCCCCCTTTCCCCTCCAAGAAGTCCATCTACAAAGTAACCGCTCCTTGACGTTCCATTCTATTCCACCTTAACCTTTGGAAACGAAAAACGAATGATCAGGAGAAAAGCGCCACCTATTGGGAAGTAGCAGATGACAGCTAAAAAACCTACTTAGTGAAGGCACTCACCGCAATCAACACGTAACGATGGGGCAACTTCTGTTGATCATTCAAGGATGAAGGTATAACACTGGCCTTTGAATGATCAATTCACAGCAATTTGTCTCATTTCTAGGGCGCTTAATAATATAAGAAAAAACAAAATATATGTTCTGCTGTCATAATGTACTGTCCTTTAAACGAAAATTCCAATACAATGCATTTAGTAGGAGTTTAGCCCTGAGTATTGGTCTCAATAAAAAAAAAAAATAATTTTTATAAACGTAAGAGTTGGCTAATTTAGTAAAACATTTTTGTTTTTTGTTTCAATTCGATTTAATTTTTCAGTATAATTGTTGCCTTCGAGGGCTGTACAACGATTGTAGCGAGCATACAACTTTTCAATAGTATTTTTATAATGTGATTTCTTTTTAACGTCAAAATAAGACTCAATTTCAGTGATTACCTCTAATCTAATCAGTGCTTATTTTTTTTTCAGCAAGCAATCCTTTGAGGTATAAAATAGAAATTAGGTCACTTTGGCCAGATCTGGAAAATGCAAAGAATGATTACGAATTTGTAGCCTAAATAGTGCAATTTTGTGTTTGTTTTAATTATTTGTGCCACGGTCCATTGTCCTTATGGTTTTACAAAATTTTTTCTTTTTTCATCCTGAAAACGATTCCAACAACACTATGTAATAATCGATGTTAATGGTCTGGCTTTTTGCATTGATCTGGCCTTTCTGGTTTCATAACATTGCCATTTCATTGTTGCATTCTTTCAAGCTTTAAATTTAGTTCATTGAAGTTTCCGTTGAAGCGTCATCTGCATATATCACCAAGAGTAGATTTTCGTTGTAGCAACCGAATTCTTTATGCCAATCAAATTTTGATTGGCATTTAATTTAATATTTTTATTTTAACATTTTGTATTTAAATTAAATGTAAACTTTATTTAAATAATAAGGGCGATACTATTTATGAGCAATAAAAAAGTCAAGATTCATTAAAAGAAAAGAAATTTAATTTTTAACAAATTCTGTTGAAATGAAAGCATTTAGCTTTTTAGTGAATGATACTGCTTAATCTAGCAGTAAAAATGCTAAAATGGCAACAATGATTAGCCTATAAAATTTTCAAACCAACTGTTATATAAATATGCAAAATTTTATTTCATCTGGAAATTAAATAAAATTAATACGATTGAGTGGTTATATGACATATGGTTATAAAGCCACAAGCAGCAGTTTACACAGTGAAGAGCAGAATTCTTTCAGAAAAATTATTTCTACAAAAAAAAAAAAAAAAAAAAAAAAAACACTATGGGGTATTGTTAGCTATAGAGTATTATATTGTAGGATTGACTTATAACTTTGATCTCCGGTTTTTTTTTATAAATTCTCCATAAAAGTGTTTTTAATAATGCTGTAGCTTAGGTTTTTATTTATTAATAATTGTTTTTGCTACAATTTCTTAACCTTTTTTTAACGCCATTTTTATATTTTCTTTTTTTTTTTCTTTACAGGTAAGTGCGTTTATGTAATTTGTTATATTTAATATTTGGTAAGTTTACATACATATGTACGTACTACATACATACTTATTTCTGTGCATATGCCTATTTAAAAGTAAAAAGAAAAGGAACAAAAAAATGTGCCATCCAACACCACAGGGGAGTTTTACTCTCATTATTCACCACCTGTGGTGTTAAAAACGAGTTACTGTTTTGCAGAATTTTTGCTTTAAAATTATTTTTAAGAATTTATTATACGGGTGCTTATGGAACAAAGAAACCAAATAAATTTATTTTTGGCCAATAACTTTTTTAATGCGAAATAATTGTATTTGAAAAATTTTAAAAAGTTGGAATTTCTCTATATTTAATATTGTTTTCCTTTTTTTTTGTCTCGCTTTCCGTTTTTTTTTTTTTTCTCTTTTACGTACTACTTCATACACTAGGATATATAAACGATGCCTTTCAAGTATTACTTGTATTCGTCTATTTACACTTTTTCAGTTACTTTTGTTGTATTTGTATTTGAATGATTGTTTATAGTGTTGCAAAATAATAACAATGACAACTAACAACTAGAATAACAACAAAAAAAGTGTTTACTTGTATAACACTTATTCAAGTATTGTTTTCTACTTGTTGTCTACTTGTAATTCGAACTTACACTTTCTCTCTAACACATGCACACGCAAACATGTTTTTTTATATTTCTATTAAATTCCATATACTTCTCTCCTTTATTCTCTTTCGCTTTTAATATGTTATTTAATCCTTTAAAGATTACTATACACAAACATACACAAGCACATATTATACGTACACTTACTTTTTGTGTGCTACTCATACGAGTACAATACTTTTACTCTCAAGTACGTACTTTTAGTAGTACAATCATGTATGTACGCAACAATAATAACAAATACGTTGTCATAGAATATATATTTTCTCACTTTCTTTATAGTAATTTTTTTTTTTCAAGACGTATAAAAATCAAAGAAGAATACGAAAATTTAGTGATGGGGGAGCAAAAGAAAGGTAAAGAGACTATTGTGAAAGTGTTAGTGGTGTTAAAAGGCATTGTTAGTTGGCTTAGTTTTCTATTTATTTTGGTTTCTTTTTTCCTTTTTGCTCGTTTTCTTTTAGTCGTTTTCTATTTATTAAAAGCTCTTTTTTAATGAGTATCAAAGAATCACTTAAAATTTTAAGAAATAAAAATATTTTTGTTAAAAAGAAAACTTAAATTAAAATGGGTCGTTAGGAATTGAAGTGAGTAAAATATAAATTCACACAAAGAAACTGTAAATCATCAAAACACATACATACCAGCTTAGCTCTTGAAATAATGAACAGTGCGAACTCGATTTTTGCAGTAGGGGGGTCGTGGAATAGTGGTTGAGCGCGTGCACAGAAACTCAAAGGACCGAAGTTCAAATCCCAGCAAAGGAGAAAAATAAAAAAAAATTTATTTGCAGTTGTTACAAAATTATAATTTAAAAAAATAAGAGGTTCAACCCCCACCTCCAAGAAATCCATCTTCACGATACCGCTCCCTGGAAATTCCAGCCTATTCCACCAAGAAAACGAATGATCAGCAGTACAGCGCCATCTTCTGGGAAGATACCAACTGACCTACATAAAAAAGATGCTCACCACTCACATTCAACATCCAGATGGGGCAATTGCTGTTGATCATTCAAAGGTGACGGTATAACACTGGCCTTTGCGTGATCAAATTGACAGCAATTTGTCCCATTGACATAAGGCGCTTAACACTACTTCTTCACATCTATGTATATCTATATACTCAACATTCCAATACAATGCACTGCATTTAGTAGGGGTTTACTCCTGAGTATTGGTCTTAAATAAATAAAAAAAAAATCGATCATGGTTTATTATATTTAAAAACACTCAATGTTTTAATAAAACTTAGTTTCTTATGGTGTATTTTTCCTAAATAAATTCTTCATTAAGAAAAACAAAATCGGCGCAGCAACTTTACTACTTTCTTTTAAGGTATCACTTAGCCTTGTGTTCAAGATATTGTCTGCAACGCAACAAAACACCCTATCTGACATATAATGTACGGCATTGTATGGTTCTATTTTTGTAGTCGCTGTGGTCTAGTGGTTAATGTGTTGGTTACTAAGACGATAGCGCCGGGTTCAAATTTCAGCTCTGACATCTTGAAAACAAAAAATATGACAAAACTATTTCTGGAAGTAATTGATTGCCATGAAAAAGCTTCTCAAATCTGTCGTTCGGAGTCGACTTTAAACTGTAGGTCCCGGTACGCTTGGATAAAAATTAACACACACAACATTAGTGCTGCGAGAAACTAGGCCGTAACTGAAACAGGGTGGTAATGGCCAGTTATTTATGTATGTATGTATTGTATGGTTCACCATAACTTATAGGAATATTATTTTATATAATCGACAACTTTGAGGTACTAGACAATAAAAAATCGTACACGAAGTTATGCCAGTGTGTAGTGAGTTTCCATAATTTTTCCAATTCTTAAGACCTTCATTTATGTCACCTTTGGTAAGTTGATTGAAGAGTTTCTCTAAACAGGGTTTCACTAAATAGTCAGCCAAATGTAACATTTTGAGATAGTCCAGTGTCATTTTCGAGTTAATCATGGCTGGTTGAAAAGAGGTTTTAGAATCACAGGGCTATTAAAAAGTTTATAAGTATAGACTCCTCCTCCTGCATATGGTTGATAGAACACCATATCTGGAAAAACATCGTGTAGTCGTTAAAAGTTGACTCCTTAGTATTGATGGTCATTAATAGTGAACCAGAAGGTTCTCAAGACAACTATGAGGGACTTTCTGGGTCTTTTTATATCAAAGTTTGCAGTTCAGAGATTCATTTTATTACAAGGTACTAGAACAAGTTTAGGTTTTATCCACGATTGAGAGCGATGGAAGTTCTTATACCACAGCAATGCTTTAAATGTATGCCTTCGCATTCCACCATCTTACTTGCACATGGTTTGAAGCAGTTTACTAAATTAGTTGTCTAGTCTAGTCTAATGAAACGAATATCCTCTCGCAAAAAGTTCTATAGTCAACTGGCCCAGTATTTTAATTTACATTTAAATTTAAAATACAAAAATTTATGAAATTATAGAACTTGAGCTTATGGCGTTAAAATAGGTCTATCGTCGGCATATCTCACACGTAATTTGTGAACCGTGTTGTCTATAGATAGTGGGAATAATGAAAACATTATATGTTGTGTGTGTTAATTTTTATCCATGAGTACCGGGACCTACAGTTTAATGTCGACTCCGAACGACAGACTTGAGAAGCTTGTTCATGGCAATCAATTACTCGCAGAGCTTTTGCCAGAAGACTGCTGAGAGGTAGTCGCCGAGAGAAATAATTTGTTCATAATTTTTTTTTTTTTTTAGTAAGCCAACACACTAACCACTAGACCACAGCGACTGCTGTATGTATATAAATATAAAACTAAGCACCCTGTAGTATAAAACTTTATGCTTATTTTTTTCAAATATTACACATGTATACAAGTATTTTTGTAAGAAAGCATATTTTTAGTGACAGGAAAGTGAATCCTTTCGTCTCATACTCGTACAATAACATCTAAGAGAGATGAGTTAGAGATTTCTTTCCTTTTTTTGTGAATTAACCATGCATGTACATGATTTTTACCACAATGTGGTCACTTTAAAAGAGTTTTTTTTTAATGTCTATATACTACGATTATAAACTGATATGATGTATGTTGAAAAGCCAAAAAACAAAAAAAAATATATATTTTTATGTTAAGAAAAAGAAGAAAGAAAAAATATGTCATAAAATGTAAAACAAATTTATTACTTTATTATCATCGCTGTAAATTAAAGCCTAAAAATATTCTTGAAAAAATTCTATAAATATTTTAGGCTGTTGTAGAATTCATACCAGAGAGATAGATAACATTTTATTTATTTATTTTCTTTTTTTATAAGTTTATTAACGTTGTTGTTATTGTTGTTGTGCTTAGTATTGTTTATATTTATTTATATAAAGAAACCTTGTACAGCCGTAATTTATAAATAGAAAATATAAACAAAAGTATGAGACACTGAGCTGTAAATCAGTGAATCAGCAAATGCACACAGATAGTGACACCTTTTTTTAATAAAAAAAAAAACGGAGAAAAAAAAATATGATAAAAAGACAAAAGCCGGAGAGATAACAAAAAAATTAAAGACGACAAATTGCCAAAAGTTACAAATAAGACAATAAGGCATATAAAAAGAAAATAAATAAATAAAGTATACTTTTAGGGTTTTTTGTTGTTGTTATTTTTCATTCGCGAGGTGCTTTTTTTCATAAGTCTTTGTTCTTTTTTTTACTTTTTCATAATTTTTTGGCTTTTTCATTGCTATTCAAAAGAAAACAAAATATGAACAAAAGAATTGTTTATTAAAAGCCACAAAAATACCATGAAAAATATTAAGACCAAAATAACTGAGGAAGTCAAGGCAAAACCCCTAAAAATATGCTTTTTATGCTACGTGTTTTGGTTTCCAATAAGAGACAGCTAAAACCAAGTTGTTCTTTTATCTCTTCTGTTAATATTCATCATGGTTTAGCAGATTGTGCAAAAGCATACACCGTAAAATTCAACGAAGAAGATAGGGCCTTAAAATTCTAATCAAAAGTTGAGAAAAATTGTGAAAAAAATTAGATTTTTCTTATATTATTTGGTTATCTTTTTTTTGTATAAAAAATAGATCTATTTTAAAATTAAAAAAAAAATAATAATAATATAAAAAGTAGCAAAAATGAATAATAAGTTATATTGTAATTAATAAGGAGATGTCTCTGGTAGGAATCGAATCCACAACCCTCGCACTAGCAGTATAGTCCACACAACACAAGAAAAAAATTGTGTAGAAGTTTTGTTATTAGAGATTTAAGACAGGAACTTAAACACCGAGAAAAATAGATTCAGATTCGGATTAATCAAATTTCAAATTTCTGGATTGGGTTCGCTTGAGAGTTCATATTGGGTTCAAATTTGAAAAAAAGAACAAGTATTTTATTGGTATGAAAATTCCTTTATTTTTCAAAATGGCATTTCCGTTTTTTGTTGCTCCCAAAATTTATAATTAAGTGTTTTTTCCTTATGCTCGCCTTAGCTGTATTCAATATATTATAATTTTACTTTAAATAGCCTATCAATCGAACAGAAGGCATCGAAAAAATCGAATCACAAAAACGTTTCTTCTGTTATGCTGAATTTGTTCGATCAAATCGTAGTCATCTTCTGAACTACAAGAAGTATTTGTAAATTTTTAATTGTTTTTAAAATATGTTTTTCTTTGGCAAAGTAACCAAAAACTTTATCGTTACATATAACTGGTATTTTTTAAGAACCCATTTGGGTTCAGATTCTGTTTCGGTGTTTCAGGCTCTAAGTTAAGGTTTAAAAAAACCAGGATTACAACATAACTTAGTCGTTCATATGTACACATATGATCTACTTAGTACTTGGGATTAGCATATATTTTCGTTAATGATTTCGAGACGGTTAAAGTTGTATCAATACTAAACTAAGCCTCATAGCTTGTAATTTACATACATACGCATCAGTTCATACATACATACATACATAAATACATACATAAATACATAATTGGGCATTACAAACCATTACAATCAGGGTTACACCTTAGCTTCTCGCAGCACCCATGTTGTGTGTATTAATTTTTATCAATGAGTACTGGGACCTACAGTTTAAAGTCGACTCCGAACGACAGATTTGAGAAGCTTGTTCATGGCAATCAGTTACTCTCAGAGTTTTTATCAGAAGACTGCTGAGAAGTAGTCACCGAAAGAAATTCATATTTCTTTTTTCAAGATGTCAGAGCTGGGGTTTGAAGCTGGAACTCTTGTCTTAGTTCAAACGCTTTAATTGTGTACAATGCTTCTTCTTTTTTTTGCGTTAAGTTCTAAAAGATTAGCTTAAGCTTTATATTTTTATCCGAGTTTTTGCATGTCTTTTGTGAAGCTAGACTGAAGCAAACATCAAATAGAACATATAGAGCCAAGTGTTGCCTATATACTTATATCTCGTTGTACTTATTTTGTAGTCGCCGTGGTCTAGTGGTTAGTGTGTTGGCTTACTAAGACATGGGCCCTGGGTTCGACTCCAGGCTCTGACATCTTCAAAAAAAGAAATATGAAAAAAATATTTCTTTCGGCGACTACCTCTCAGCAGTCTTCTGGCAAAAGCTCTGAGAGTAACTAATTGCCATGAACAAGCTTCTCAAGTCTGTCGTTCGGAGTGGACATTAAAACTGTAGGTCCCGGTACTCATGGATAAAAATTTACACACACAACATGAGTGCTGCGAGAAGCTAGGCCGTAATCCTGACACAGGGTTGTAAAGGCTAGTTATGTATGTATGTATGTACATATTTTGTTAATATACAAGATATTTTTACAGCAATGCCCTACTATTATACTTTTATTACATACATACCCTTTTTCATAATTACGGCCTAGCTTCTTACAGTATCCGTATTGTGTGTTTCATTTTCTCTCCATGAACACCAGAACCTAGAGTTTACCGTCGAATCCGAACGACAAACTTGAGAAACTTGTTCATGGCAATCAGTTACTCTTAATGCTTTTACCAGAAGACCGTTAAAAGGTTGTCGCCGAAAGAAATATTTTTTTAATATTTCCTTTTTTTTTGCAAGATGTCAGAATTGGGGTTTGAACCAGGAGCTCCTGTCTTAGTAAGCCAGCTAGACCACAGCGACCAATTGTTCTACTTTAATGTTTGTTTTGACAATTAACCGTCATGCAAAGAACAATTGTGTTCACACGAAACTATTGAAACATATTGCAAATGATAGAGATTTTACTAAAAAGGCTGCAGTAAATACTATAGATAGATAATAATGTACAGTAGTACGTTTAATTTCACAGTGCAACACGAAAAAAACCATATACGGACATCACTACGTGATAAAAGGGCAAGAAAAAGAAGACCTGTGTCTCCCAGTTTTTCACAAAGTTATTAAATTTTTTTTATGGGCCGCCAAGCACTAAGGCTCTTGGTGTCATTTTTACAAAAAAATTATAATTTTCTGAAGCTCATATTTTGCAAACCGTTCAATAAACAACTTTCTAAAATACACTGCCGATCACTTGAATAGGTTTAATAATTTTTGCTCTTATATTTTAATTTTTCTTCATAAAAACTTTAGGAGAATAATTTTTTTTTCACTTAAATTAAGAGATATTATGAATAATCATATTTTAGGAAGAAAAGAATAACGGTACAATAAATAAAAATTTGTTATTTTTCGATTTTACTTCAAAATGCTGCGAAAACAGGTGTAGATTTTGGGTCACTTGAATAGGTTCAATAGGAATAAAATTATTTTGCTTTTGACCATCGATAATATAATTAAAATTTTAAATATTTGTGAGTTACTGCAATAATATTTTATATATTTTACGTAAAATGGGGCGCAACAAGGGATTAACTGAAGAAGGAAGAGGTAAAATTAAAGCATTCAATGAAACTGGCTTAAGCCATAGGAATATCGACACAAAAATTGATCGCAGCCAGAATGTTGTAAGTAATTTTTTAAGAAATCTGTCCGATTAGTATAAAAACATGAAAGGGCTGACGAAAAAAGCCACAACAGAAACGGAGAGAAGAGTTATTGTAAGAGCTGCCTCAAATTCGAGCGATTTTGCTGCAAAAATTAGACAAAAATTGGGTATCACAGCTATCATAGGCACTGTAAGATGTGTTATTCGACGTTCTAAACATTTAAGGAGATTAAAAATTAAAAAAAAACAGCTTTTATTGCTGCTCGTAAAGCGACACGGTCTCATTTTTCACGAGAACACATGAACAATAAAAATGAGTGGTATCGTGTTGCCTTCTCAGACGAAAAAAATGTTTAACTTGGAAGGTCCGGATGGATACAACTACTATTTCCACGACCAACATAAGGAGGAACGCTACCTTAGTCGTCTCGTCTCTGTGAGGGAAGTGTAATGGTGTGGGGGGCGATTTCATATTATGGTACATTTGTGCTTCAATTCCTCACATCAAAAATGAACGCGAATAATTACAAAACAGTACTTGAAAAGGTGTTTCCATATTTTTCTACTATTTTTAGACCAATTCTTTGGATATTTAAACAAAATAATGCCCCGATACCCAATGCCAGGTTTGTAAAAGTGTGGATTTAAAGCCAAAATGTCGATAT
Source organism: Metopia argyrocephala (assembly GCA_963576795.1). Lineage (NCBI taxonomy): Eukaryota > Metazoa > Arthropoda > Insecta > Diptera > Sarcophagidae > Metopia > Metopia argyrocephala. The sequence continues at coordinate 41,927,024 of OY756208.1, forward strand.
GTTGATGGGGCCACTATATTCCCCTGTCTTAAATATTATAGAAAATGTATGGGGCTTGCTTTCTCGCGAAGTCTACGAGTCCGGCAGACAATACGAAACCAAATAGGCTTTCATTGGAGGAATTAAAAAAGCTTGGTCCAAAAATTTTATTATCATTAATTGAAAACCTTTATAGCTCCCTCACAAATGGTATTCTTGAAGTTATATCGAATAAAGGAGGATATACTAATTAATAAATCATCAAAACATTGTAAGAAATCTTAAAAAAATAAAAAAGGTTTACAAAAAAATCATTTTTTTCTTTAATTTTTTAAATTAATGATAGTGAACCTATTCAAATGACTCAAAAAATTGTGCTGAAAATCATATTCGTTTTGCGAAAAAACTTACTAAAATTCAGTTATTAGTTATTGAAAAAATTTTTTTTTATAAACACACATAATCGAATATTTTACCATTTTAGAAAATAATATAACTAAAAACTTAATTACTTTTAGGAAAAAATTAATTTGAATGTAATGAAAAGAGTAAACCTATTCAAGTGAGCGGCAGTGTATATGAAAATCCTAGCAATGATTTTTAACTCCGGTCAAGTAGCGCTTAGGTAAATTTCAGGAAATTTTTTACTTTTGTAGCTTAGGCACTAACTGAACGGAGTTAAGAATCTTCTAGTGTCACTGAGTAACGACGCGAATTGATTAAAAAGTGGTAACTTTCAAAAAGGGTCAGAAAAAATTTTAAATTGACTCTTTAGGGCCACAAAGTCGTTTGGAAATTTTTGAGATGTATGGCATTACTTGTCAGTATAAAGAAAAATCATTTTAATACACAATCATGTAATAGTAATCCATGTAGAAATAGGATTAGGTGTAGGAAGTAAATAAAATAATATTTTTCTTTAGAATTCACTTAAAGAATTTATTTACTTTGCTTAGGATAAATTTTGTATTGACAAGAAACATTAAATGTTGGCATATGTATGTCGAATAGTGCTCTATATCAAAATTGCACAAAATAAATTTTATTCTTTTAACACTCAAGCAAAATCTTTGTCTTATTGTGTCTTTCTTTGTACTATTTTGAATAATTTTTTATTTATTTTTTATATTCTGTGTTTGTCTGTAGTTATATGTCTTTCAAAGGCTTTTTATATTCTGTGTTTGCCTGTAGTTTAATGCCTTTCAAAGGCTTATTAAAATTTAACATTAAATCCCACAGAATTACCCATGTCATTAAGTCTTAAATTCGAAGAAATTTTGCAAAAATATTTTCAGTACCTTTACATTGATTTACAACACATTTAATAATTAATGACAAAAGAGACACATCCTGTTGAACGCATTACTGTTATACAGACATACAGAATACAACAGTAATAAACAACATCATTCATTTTTAGTTTTCTAATCCTTTAAGATTTCAAATCAGACACACACACAAACGCATGCACTCACACGTACCCAACAATAATCTCTCTTTCTTTGTATTTCATGCGTAAGCTTTGTAAGTAAGTCGCCATGAAATGATAACAATGTTTGCAGCCAGAACCAGTGAAAAATGCGTAAAACTTTAATAAACTCCACCTTAAAATGTGTCATAAAAAAAAAAAACGTTTCTGCGTGCTGTGACAAAATGTCTTTTTCTTTATGATCATTAGCTTAAACAATGTTATTATTGCCAGTTTATCTTCATCGTCATCATCATTATCATGTTGGTCTCAGTTATCTTCCTTGTCTATCATAAAATCAGTTATAAGAACATTTCAAATCATTGTATCTTTTGGATTTTGATTTGTTTGTTAAATATTTCATTTGCATTTTTATGGCCGGCCGGGTATCCATAAATATGTCCCACTGTGTTTATATATATTTTTATATAAAAAACAACCAAGAAAAAACAGAAAAATAAATAGAAGGAAAACAATAGCAACAACAAATATAATAGTAGTACATAATAATAATAGTCTAAAAAAAAACCAAATTATTGTTCTGTTATAAAAACTTTTGTTCCGGATTATTTATCAGGACCAACTCAAAACATTATAAAAAAAAAACAACAAAATCATTTTACAATTTTCATTTATAGAATTCTTTATACTATTCGTCTAGCAGCTGAAACAAAGAAATATTAAAAAAAATATTTATTGCAGAGCCCATATCTTAGCCGTTAAATTGTAGAACCCGGTATTCATAGATAAAAAATGAGGCACACAACATAGGGGTTGTGAGAAGTCAGGCGGGTTGATGTAATTCGTATTTTTTTGCGAAAGCGAAATCAAACAGTACTATGAGTGCTACGGCCTAGATTTACTAGATTTACTAGATTTTAGAATGATGTTTTGAACAAACACAGAACATATTTCACCCTTTTACGAGACTTAAATGATTGGAATTTTCATAAGGTTTATTTAATTACATCCGTCGGTCCAATGTAGACTGCAGCGCACCTCCAAGATTGTTGGCGTGACCTCATTATCCATAAACTGTATCAAGGAATAGTATAGAATAGAAGAGAATCTGTCTTTTGTTGACTTGTATGGGTATAGTTATTTAGCATCTTTCTTTCTGAGTAAATCTTTTGCACAGTTCTCGTATACCCTAAGAATACATCCGAATTAAAATTTTGTTCAATTGACAAAGAAAGGTTGTTAATAAACAAATTCATTCATTGTCGGAATTTTCATGCATAGAAGTGAATCTCTTTATTATAGAACACTAGCTGAACACGGTGTGCTTCGCTACCCCCGTCGTACTATATATACTGCCGCCGTTGGTCAAAAAATGAGAATTATCATCACGAAAAATACTGTAGTTTTGGGTTATATGTATTGAAAACATTGTTAGTGGTATAAGTAAGTATGTGAATTTGAAAAAAGGGGCGGTGAAGTGGGCGTGGTTCATAGTTATATGTCGACGTTAACAGTATTGAAAGCAATATACTACCAAATAAAAAAAAAGTCCTTTGGAAGGAACAAATTTTTACAGAGAACAAAAAGTTTAGAACTTTCAAACAAAATTTGTCATGAAAAGGGATGTGAAAGGGAGCGTGGCGTAAGAAATGTTTATTTCTACCTCGCCTAGAGTATAATGTGTACACAATTTGAAGTAAATCTGTTAAAAAGTATATGGGAGCAGTAACATAATTTTAAAAAGTGGGCGTAAAAGTGGGCGTGGTGAAAAAAGTACCCTATTAATCATGCCAGAGTCCCAGTTAAATGCTGTGAAAATTTCAGGAGGATCGGTATATAGGTTTGGTCTCCTATAAGGTACAAACAAACAAATAAACAAACACACACTCCATTCTATATATATAGATAGAAAATAAGTGAAGTAAATAATTTCATTATACCTGAAGAATATTTCATTTTATCGTCTATACTATATTTCAGTTCGAGTTTTTTCTTATTTACTGAAGTTTAATTTCTCACCATTTAAACCAAACAAAACGAGCCATGAATGTCTTGTTTTTTAAAAACATTTATAATTCTTAATAAAATGAAAGGTTTTAATTTCGTTTTGTAAGAATGCAAAAAAGAAAAAGAACAAAATGCTAAAACAAAAGAAAGAAATTCTGTTTTGACACTTTAAAGTTTCCAACATTTAAAACTGTCCAGCAACAAACAATAACACGAAATATTGTTTGCAAAATATACGCGAAAGCCAAACAAAAAAGAAAAAACACTTTTGAAATGGTAAGGGTATATGAAGAACTAAATGCTGGGAATACAAGAAAACTCTATAGTTATTCCTGTGGTCTTCTCCTTTTTTCTGTACATATGCCATACTCTTGTATGCTATTGACTACTCTACAGTTTCGTGTTGCACGTTGCTGTTTAAAATCATTCAAGAGTATCAAATTGGTGTCGGTTGCAGAGCGAAAAATGAAAAATTCAGTAGCCAAGCAAAAGTGTGATAAAGGAATGAAGAAGTTTTGTTGTGTCAGTAATACTCAAGTGATTAAATGGCAACAACAAAAACAACTTAAAACTGCAAAAAAAGTTAATGCCAGCAATTTGGTTGTCTTAGAAGCGACATAATTTTTAAACTGTGCTGTATGTGTGTGGCTGTCAGACAAACAGACTATTTAACATGGAAAATGATTAAATGCAAACATGCAGTAGTCAAGCTGGCCAGAGTGCATGCATGCATGCATGATGTACTGCATTAAAGACAGAGTTCGGGCTGTTTTTCGACTTTCTTTAAAGAATTGAACTTTTAATTTTAACATGCCCCTGAGGCATGAAAAAAATACTCTTTTTTTTTGATTTCTTAAAAATAAAAATTTAAATTTCTTTGGTTGCTTTAAAGCAAAATTGCTAAATATTTTAAAAAGGTTGTATAGCGTACTTCACTTAGGCTACGATTATTTATATGTATGTAGGTTAACACATAGCTGACACTGACAAAAGTATCAATTATCTACATATTTTAGTCTTTAATCTCTTAAATTGAAAACAGCAATCAATTCTTTATATATGTACGTATGGGTATTACATGGTAGCTCATTTTATGTGCGTATCGTCCGTAGATACACCGGACTGTGTCCGACGCACGTTGGCCAGCTCCAACCAGTGCAGACTTTTAGCTACCGAACGTGCCCATGTTACGCCGCTCACACCAGTAGCGCGATTCAGTAACATATTTTTACGCATTGTTTTCAATAGTAAACAACAGAATGTAGTCGCCGTGGTCTAGTTGTTAGTGTTTTGGCTTACTAAGACGATAGTGCCGGGTTCAAATCTCAGCTCTGACATCTTGAAAAAGAAATATGAAAAAATTATTTCTTTCGGCGACTACCTCTCAGCGGTCTTCTGGCAAAAGCTCTAAGAGTAATTGATTGCCATGAAAATGCTTCTCAAATCTGTTGTTCGGAGTCGACTTTAAATTGTAGGTCCGGCTACTCATGGATAAAAATTAACACACACAACATGAGTACTGCGAGAAGCTAGGCCGTAATCCTGACACAGGGTTGTAAAGGCCAATTATGTATGTATGAATGTATGTATGTATGTAAACAACAGAATTGTCGATATTGCTATTCATTATCTTTTGTTTACGATAGTCTCAATATCTATTGTCGTAAACTAAAGCTACGGTCACATTAGGCAAATATTTGATGAAAAAAACGTAACCACAATTTTTTTTAAATATATTATGAAAATATTTCTTTTTATGTAAACATTTCTTCAAAAATTTTTTAAAATCGATATTTTATAAGAAAAAATATTTGGATATATAATTAACTAGGCTTTAAGAAATGAAAAATTAAAACATAAATATTTTAACAAAATAGTGGTTACGTTTTTTTCGTCAAATATTTTCCCAATGTGACCGTAGCTTAAGACAAAAATTTTTATGCTGTTTATTCAGTTGGAAAATCGTAAATTTTTTATATTAAAATTTTGTAGAGAGATGTGTCTACGCTACTAACTAGTTTGTTTGAGAACCATTTTTGTATGTTTCCATACCCAAAGAAACTAGAGGTTTGTAGCTTTGCTAATTTTCTACCCATTTTAATTACCAACTACTCAAAAACTGACTGATTTTATACGGTGTTGTCCCATTATTGTAATATAAGCATAAAGAAAACTAGAGTTGTCGACTGTCGATAAAGTGTACTTAGGCCCAGTTTTTAACTTCATATTTAAATGTGAAATTAGTTAATTTTAATTTAAACTTAAATGGCATTTAAATACAGTTTCAGTTTTTCAGTCATACATTTAAGTTTGTATTTAATTGCGATAAAAGTACGGTAGCATCACCAAATGTAAATAAACTTTGCAGAATTTTTCGCAGAAACAGCTGTGATTGGCTGCAACAAAATAAAACACCAGAAATAAAATAAAAATACTATTGATAAACATCAATTAATAACAATGAACGTAATTAATATATATTAATTTTATTATTTAAAGATGAGTTTTGTTCATAATATGCCCATTTTTTATAAAAAAATTAAAAACATTGTTTATTGTTTCATTTTTATTTGCAAAACGTAAAAACAAGATGGCGAGAACATGTGTTTATATGTAAAACTTAAATGAAACTTAAATGGACAAGGTTGGTCATTTAAATGGCATTTAAGTTTCATTTAACTTTGCGCAGAAAAACTCAATGTTGCATTTAAATGGCATTTAAATTTAAATGCCATTTAAATATGAAGTTAAAAACTGGGCCTTAGTGAATCACATAATCGTTACTGCAAACAATAAAAACTGTCGACTTTTTCTTACTATTATCGTATTGTTAAAAGTTACTGAATCGCGGTACAGGAGTCTGAAAAAGTTTAGTAATTCTGGACTACTTATAGTAGAGGAACATCCCCTTTTACTTAGGAGGTTGCATACTATTCACCTCGCTACCACAACCTTTACGTATTCTCCCTTAAGCACCGCACCGAAACCATCAGGCAGAAACCTACACCATCCCACAAAACATGCAAAAGTCTTTGGCCTAACCTGATCCCCGCAGTACCAGCGCCTTAACCTCTGGTCAGTGATTGAGAGTTCAGTGCGGCTACAAACCAACTACTCTCTTCCTACTTGGAGTGCCAGGCCATTGATTGGTAGGTCAATTGATTTGAGATTTGAAAATATTATTTCTCTTATGATGTAGACAAGCTGTGACAGTAAGTGATTACCATGAACAAGCTTCTAAAGTGTGTTGTTCGGAGTAGACGTTTGAATGTGACACTACGTTTTAGTAGCACAGCCATAGCCAATCTTGAGTTACTAATTTAATGAGGCTATAGTTTTTTTATATGTACAGTGCGAGCTCGATTTTCGCAACCCCCGATTAACGCAACACCCCGATTAGCGCAACAGGCAAATTTTTTACATTACAGTCTTTATAAGTGCAACGATTTTCAAAAATGAGTCTCAATAAGTGCAACACTATTTTTTTTAAATATATTTACAATGATTTCTGTTTGTATTTCTTGTTCAGAAACGTAGTTTTATAAAAGTAATCATATTTAATCAAAGAATCCCATTTCAGTATCATTTCTCCCACGTTAGTGCTGTCCCAAATACGTTTTAAAACACAAATAAAAACGCATCAGTTTTCTGTTTTGCAGCATATGTATGTTTACACAGATGCGTAGGCTAACATATTTGTATAATTTCATTAAAAAAAATTGCTCGCTACGCCAATGTTTCAACAAGAAGACTTTTTTTTAACAGTTAGTTTTTTGTTTTTTAATAAAAAAATTGTTTTTTACAAATAATTTGTTTCTTTTTATTAAAAATGGGGTATTTTCAGGTACAATAAAAAGTGGTCGATAATTGCAACTTTTTCGGTAATTGCAACAGGCCAGATTTTTTCAAGTTGCGAAAATCGAGCTCGCACTGTATTTTTTATTTTATTTCCCGTTAATAAAACTATATATTTCATATTAAATTTTATTTCTGCTAAGTACTCGTATTCAAAGTGGTATGAATTAAATGCCGTTTATATTGTCAGTTAATGGTTTTTTTTAAGACGTTTAAAATTACGTTGCATAACGATTCTGGCTGTAATTCTTAAATAACTGTGTGAATATTCTGTTCTCATCATACTCGTACTTTACAATCTTAGCCCATCCTATATACAATTTCGCAATAACTTTTTAAAAAAGATTTTTGTTAAAAAAATGCATTTTTCTACACAATTAAAGTCCTTGAACAACATTTTTAAATAATTCGCAAAATAAAAAAAGGAAGACAATGAAAATAGTCCCTTGCAAACCTCTACCACAATAATGTTTCAAATCCCAAAACATTAAAACTATTGTTGGTATGAATAATAATAAAAATGAAAAAAATCCAAAAAGGAAGGAAAGTTTAAATGTTTTTTATGTGTGAAAAAAAAATTTGTGTTTTTTTTTTTAAATTCGAAGAGAAATACGCGCTTTTTTTAGATGGGAGCTGCTGAAAAATAAATTCAGTGCAACTTAAATCTCCTTGCAAAAATACTTTATTCTTATATTAGAGGCTGTACGGAGAAACTTTTTTTCTTATAAGGTGGTACGCTCTAATGTATGTACATATGTATTTACTATATACATACTTATATACGTTCGTACATATGTTATATACCAATTACAATTTAAGTTTTAATTAAGAGAAGTTTGTGGTTTACTGTATAAAAAGAAAATTTTTGCAAATCGTGTACTTGTTTTTCATTATTTACATTAAAATTTTATGCTGCACTGAAGACACTTTAAAATGTTAAATATTTTCAATTATTTACAAAAGGAATTTTTTTTTTTAATTTTAAATTATATTGACTTTAAGTGAATGATTTTACACGCATATATTCACACACACACCCAACGAAAGGAAAATGAATAAAGGTTGAAATTTATTTTATGCCTCAAAAACTGCATTAAAGAGCATACAAACATACTTATTTACACACATTCACGTACAGAAAAAACCAACATTTATTCTTCTTTTTTTTCGTTTTATTCTCCCCCATGAGTTTTATTTAAAAAAATGTTTTAAAAACCTTTTTCCAAACACACGTCCATATACTTATATATGCATATGAAGTATATGGAAATACGAAATAATAGCTTAAGTCGACATAAGGTGGAATCAATTTATTGCTGTAGGAGCTTCAGAGGATTATTCTGGGTGGACATTTGTTGTCTAATAAGTTACAGATTAATTACAAATTTTTTTACAAGAAATATAGATTTGTAGTAAAAATGTAAACGAATTTAGGATTGATATATTCCCTACGTTTTTTTACTTAGGCCCCGATTATCGTTCACAACAACTAAATGTTGTGTTGTATTGGCTACAACATATAAAAATAAATGTTGTAAACAATATTCAAAGTATATGGTACAACACATAGGTGTTGTAAATCATAATCTCAATTTTAGAAATACAACATCAAATTTACAACTGTTGTGAACCATAATCGGGGCCTTAAGCTATTCTTCCATATCTATACTTAAATATGCATACATATCGTCATATTAAATGCATACGGATGTAACTATACAAAATTCTAAAATTGAGTTTTTTATTAATTATGGTTCGTTTTATCAAAATACATGTTCGTGAAAAATTTTAGATTCCTACGATTAAAAATGGCGATTTAATTAACGAAATTTAAACGGACGTAACTACAAGTGCGTGTATTTCTAAACGCAAGAAGGCATACCTTGCATACATATTTGTATCAAAACCTTACATACAAACTCATTTGTTGTATATAGGGAGGCTAATCCTTATATCTCGATCCTAAAAATCATATGATTTTCAGGATTTACAAAATTTTTGATTTTAAGGTTTTTTGCTTCTCCTGTAAAAAAACAAAAAGTGTAGTTACGTCCGTCCGTTTGCATTTAATATGACGATATATACGTATAAGTATAAGAGTTTGTTTACAGTCACTTTGGTTTAATAAAGAGAAGAAAAAAAAACAAATAAAATTTATACAACAATCACTCGTTCAGTCCGTATACACACATACATCCAAACATATTCCCAAGTTTATATTTAAAAGAAAAAAAATATCATTATTGTGTGGGTGTGATAAGAGAGCGTATTTGTTGTCAATGACCGGTGGGTGTGTATGCATGTTTGTACGCAGCGTAGTAATACTTAAATTGTATTTATCTATGTAGGCAGTTTTCTCATAACGTTCTCTTTTCAAACATACATATGCACACATATTTATGTATGTATGTTTATAAACCATCACTATAATGGATAATAAACAAATATTGCCAGAGAGACCCTTACTTTTTTTTACCACTGTATGTTAAAAATAAAAATATTTGCAGCAGTACTAGTTGGATTGTGGTCACCGTGGTGTTGTATGTAATGTATTGGCTTACTAAACTTACTAAACTAAACTAAACTCCGGGTGTAAATCCAAACTCTGACACCTTGAAAATTGAAAAAAAGAAATATTAACCAAAAAGTTTAGGGATAGTTTTTTCAACCAACTACATTGTTTTTAAATGTTCAAAGGTCAAAGGAATGAAAAATGTCAAATTGACATTAAAATCACATATATTTTTCATCTTAATGCCAATATACATATGTTAAAATAGTTTAAATATCTCTGCTTTTTTTTACTCTTTAAAAAAAAATCGATAATAACATATCAATACATAATAAAAGTTACTGTCAAGCCTTAATTTAATGTGTTCCCTTTAGAATAATTGGCTTCTTGCATGATCAATAAATGTAATTGTCCAACTAAACATCAAGAACAAATAAAAATTGGAAAATTGTTTCCCCAATTTTCAACAATTTAGTTCAGTCTGACATACAATATTTAACGTATGATTTTAATTTCGTTTTCATGGTATGAACTAATATCTTTAGAAAGGTTTGAGCCAAAAACAATAGAGTATTCAATGAACCATAAAATAAAAATTTTACAAAACTGCAAGCTTAAATGCTTTGTCTGGGTCAGGAAATAATATTAAGCTGACCGACAGACCAGTGTAATAAATAGCGTTTAAAACAGACTATAAACTATTTGATATGCTGCCATAACACCATAGATGAGCAGAATATTTTACGTAAAATATATTTAAATCAGAGACTCACCACACCAGTATTGTTTTAACAAATGTTATTTTATTTTTATATTTAATGTACAAACGAAGAAAATTGTAAGAAAATTGTTTTTTTTTTTTTTTGTTACATATATATGTGTGTATACAATTATTAGCTATAACAAGCTAAATAGATCAACTATATAAAAAACAGAGTGGGCAAACAAAAAAACATTTCGCAAACGTTACCACAGAGTCATAAACTTTTCAAATTTTTTTTTAATCGTATTGTACATGAGCAAAACCAAAACAAATACTTTCTAAATGGGAAAGAGCGGAAACGAAGCAATTCGGTTTTCGCTCTTGTGCTTGCTTTGTTATTCCGTTACATTCGTATAATTTGCTCTTTTTTCTCTTCTTCTTTTCTTTTTCTTCTCATTAATTTTTTGTTCTATCTACACACATTTGAGTTAGTGTATTTGTAGTGCTCAAAACAAAAACAATATACGAAACTAAATGGAACAATCTCTCTCTCACTGTTTTTGTTCTGTTTTTGTTTTATTCATTGTAAAGAACAAGACAAAATGAGATCAAACGTTTCGTTTTGTTTATTTTCCTACTCTGATAAAAAATGCAGTTTTCAACACCTTTTATGTATGAAGAAACAAAAAAATTCTTAATCCTTAATGAATATATGTGTGTATGTATGCATGCTATACACAGTGGAACCTCGAAAAAGGTTGCTTGCGTAAAAATTAAAAACTCGGAAAAATTTAAAGTATTTTATTTCCGTTCTAAAGATTTAATTGATGGATTACCGTATTCAGTATGTTCAACAATAATTTTTGTTGTCAAAAATGATTTAGAGGTGTCATCATACACAACAATTTAAGTTGTACTTCTTGCAAGAAGTTGGAAGCATCGATGCGATAGTAATGCCAAACGGGTAGCATAACTCTTATTAATAAAAAAAACATACATTTTTATATCTAAAGCCGGTTTTAAAAATTACAAAAATTACACAAAATCGTCCATTCATAGTTCAAATGCTTACGGCAAGTTGTAGGAAACAGTACATAGTGAATTTTTTGCTTTTTGTGTGGTAAGTTTTAATTATTTATAATGAAAATTATTATAAATGGGTCGCAAACAAATTATGAATTATTTGGTAGGCCGCGAGTACAGAAAGGTTAAGAACCACTGATTTAGAAAACAAAATGCAGTGAAATAAGGGGTTCAATTTATAACGAAATCTTTTAATTTAGGTGTGAAGACAATCAATGCATTTTCCGTGTATCGATAAAGTTTAACGAAAATATTATTTTCATGTTATTTAAACTGTTTAGGAGTGCAAGGAGAATGAAATCAATTCTAGTAGCGATACGATGTCGGGAAAATTAAATCATTTAGAAACACTTTAACAATACTGTTGCATTTAGAAGCTTTTACGTGCTTTAATTTAATTTTTTTTTTAAGAAAAACAAAAATTGTAATAATTTTCGTATTTTTGTTGTTGTGGTGTTTTTTTACCGACACAATGTATTACTTTTTTTCTGTATATAAAATTTCATTCTCAACTTGTGCCACTTTTCCTAAGAGACTTTTCTTTTTGTCGTTTTTCTTACTCAAAATCATAATGAGAATTAATTTCTATAATATGTTCGCTCCTTTTCATAATTGTCATTGTATTTTCTTTTTCGTCTTTTTTTTGTTTTTTTTTTTTTTGTTTTCTATTATTAAATGGCAATTTCTATTCTAAATAGTAAAATGAGAAACGGAAATGAATATTTATTTAAATGCTTTTGAGTGTGTGTGTGTGTTTGGTAGGTGTGCGTGTATGAGAGCATAATTATTGTGGCATCTTAGGGCAAAGTAATTAAAACTGCAGACATATTAATTTTTTTTTATTAAAATCAAGATTAAATGCTTAATTACACAGTTAAATTACAAACGTTTAAACAGTTTAATTAGATTCACACGCTTTTATAAAATTCATACATAATACCAGTATGTATGATTGTGTTTTGATAAAGAATCTTAAATCAGGTTGATGACAAAATGACAAAATGTTTGAAATAAAATAAAAATTTCTATTTAAAATGAAAGAATTAGAAAACAAATATTATCCGTTGGGCTAAACATATTTTAAGACAAAATGCAATTTTAATTCCTTTAATTTAGTCCCACGAATTTAATACGTTGTTGCGACTGCAGTAACTTTAAATTCTTCTGTTATTAAGAAAACTTTTTTTTAAATATTTAGTGCAGCCAGTAAACACATTAGTGCTGGCAAAGTATTGAGTAATGGATACCGAGTATCGAGTAGTTGTACTAATTTTTGGGTACTCAATACTTAAAAGTAACTACTCAATACTTTAAGAGTTGTATTTTTTCTTCGAAGTTGTATGGAAAATTTAAATTTTAACGGCCAAAACTAAACTCTGTCTAAAAACGCAATACATTATGAAATTGTTTTCTCTTAAAAAAAATCTATTAAAAGTATTGAGTACCCAAATAAAAGTAATCAATACTATCGAGTAATGAAAAGTAGCAGAATTTGACAGCACTAAAACACATGCATATATCGTCGATAGAATTAAGGAACGCTGTAACTGACAAAACCTTTTAATGTCGACTGTAGCTGTTTTGCCGCCAGATCCAGTTCATCAACAGACCCTATTGAATCTGGCAGCCAGTCAATTTCTTTAGCCACATTTTCTCTGAAGCAGGTCCAATTTACCTTCCTAGAGACTATTGGCCTATCATCGGTTCTAGCAACGCTAACCAGATCAAATCTAATGTGCATATGATCGGATTAGGATACTTCATCTGACACATGCCAGTCACTCTCTAGATTAGACGTGAATGTATCACACAACGTAATATCCAATACTTCCGACCTTATGGCGTTAACAAATGTAGGTCTGCTGCCCCTATTGGCCACAGCCACACTATTGCTAACGAGAAAGTTGAGAAGGTAATCACCCCTATCGTTGTTCGCCGTGCTGCCACATACCATATGATGAGCATTCAGTACCTGATGAAATTTTGGACTTCCAAGGGTGGTACACCTTCCATATCCCCTGGGAAATAAGCAGAGGCGCATATTACCTCCCTCATACCAACATCAGTAATAAGTTTGACGCTTACAGCCACCAGGTCCCTAGTAATGAACTCTGTAATGGGAAAGAAGACGAATTTGAAATTTACCAAAATAGCGGCCCGGGGCCTCTACCCAGCCGCATACACCAACTTACACGTCTTATTTTGAAGTCCTCTGACTCTGTCATTAATAGCCCAGGGCTCCTGTATGAGCCCTAGACTAATATCAAATAATAATATAATAATAACAAATAACTAAATAACAAAAAATTTTTCTGTTCCGATTCATTCCATTCATTTATAGTAACATATACACGTATGATATACTGCTGATGCCTAACTACAGAACCATATGCTATAATGGACAAAATAAACCGCTTGGATCGAATAGTTCTTTTGCCCAACGTTGGCTAAAAGCAACAACATTCTTCGACCTATTCACTGTGGTAATAATTTGAAAGTTAAAATTCAATTTTCTATTGAATCTACCTTTTGCAAAATTAATTCACCTAAAATATGTGGAACCTAAAAAAAAATATATATTTGTATTTACTAAAATTGAGATCCACCTACACCATTAATAAAATCTATCCAAATCCTTTTGGCGTAGCAAATGGTCAGTCGCATTAAAACAATCCTTATATGGGATATTCCAAGTCAAATCAACCAATGGTTTTAACCTACCCCCTCCGAATTTTATGATTTTTTGTAGAAATATAGTATATCATAGAACTAAATTAAATACAAAGTTTGGAAGCACTGATACATCTGGATCCGGAAATATGAGGTCTTGAAAATCGGAAAACAGTACAAAAATGCACAAAGTTACATACATACATACATACATACATAATTGGCCATTACAACCCTGTGTCAGGATTACGGCCTAGCTTCTCGCAGTACTCATGTTGTGTGTGTTAATTTTTTCCCATGAGTACCGGGACCTACAGTTTAAAGTCGACTCCGAACGACAGATTTGAGAAGCTTTTTCATGGCAATTAATTACTCCCAGAGCTTTTGCCAGAAGACTGCTGAGAGGTAGTCGCCGAAAGAAATAATTGTTTCATATTTCTTTTTTTTTTTTTTTTTTAAGATGTCGGAGCTGAGATTTGAACCCAGCACTATCGTCTTCGTAAGCCAACACACTAACCACTAGACCACGGCGACTACTAATGCACAAAGTTACACTTACTTAATTGTAATTTTCTTGAAAAGTATTATAGGTACGCATCTCGTAAAAGTCGCATTTGGAAGGGTATTAAATTACCTTTGATTTAATATGCGACATGATTTTTTCTTTGAAAAAGTCAAAGGTCAATTTTCTTTATCTATAAGTCGGAAGCCTATATCTCCGAAAGCGACCTTTTTAAAAATTTGAAAAAAAATTATGCCAAAGGTAGTTTCGTTCTCTACAGTTGTGAAAAATTTCAGAGTGGAGGTATTTCTGGATCAAGAAATAAAAATCAAATCGCAAAAGAATCTGATTAAAACTAGTCTAATAGTGCTGGAATGGTAGACGATTTTTCGATTTCGATTAGCTGGAATCGCTTATTTTGTGAGTTTCAACAAAAAAATACATAAGTATTTCCGGATCCAGAAGTGTCAGTGCCCTTAAATTTTATATTTGTCTTAGTGTTATGATATAATTTATTCATACCAAAAATTAGCAAATTCGGAGACAGTCATTTCAAAAACGGCATATTTTAAGTTGAGTTGATATGGTTTAACCCATATATCTTCACTTCATCATCACAAATAACACTGTGCGACAAATGAAGACTTTTGGAAAAATGCACGGACTCGACAGTATAGGTTCGATTTCACTGCCAAGGGTTATTAAAACCCTGTAGTCGGTTTGGCCAGATTGACTACCAATTTTTTTGTATGGACCTCAAAAGATTTTGAAAATCAATGCATCACGCAAAAAAAGAAGTTGTCCTTAGTTTTTGGCCAACAGCTCACTCAAACTTGCTTAACTATGTTTATTTAGCAAATTGCATTTATTATCGAGAGCACATTTCTAGTTTATCTCTTTTGCACACAGTAAGAATGGAAATATTTTTTTTTTTAACTTTTTTCATCATATATTTAACTGATAAAATTTTAAATCATTTAATTATATTCATTTTCGCTTATTTCTGTTTTGTTTTACGTGGAAAAAAAAGGAAAAAGTAACACCTTAAAATATGCTAATTTTCTTTTTCTGAATAATAATAAAGTGTAATTGAAGTGAATTTTGTGTTTGTTAACTCACATACAATGAGTACTTATAGAAAACGATTTTAAACACTTTTTGTTTTAAGTAATTTTTATATTTTAAACACTTTGAATTGATTTTAATTGATTTGCTTTTATATTCTTGTTTTATTTTCAGGTATGTTTCTATATGACTATAAATTATTGGCAATTACTTTGGTGAAGTATAAATTTTTTTCTTTAATACTTTCTATTTAAAACATTGTTCACATTTTAAAATACTTTTTCTTATAACCGTTTAATTTTTAAATTATTCAATATGGCATCTCATGTTTAAGCTTATCATTAGAAAGCTTTTCTCTGGGGAATAAAAAACTTAACAGTTTGGAAACTTTTCCCAAAAACGAAAACTAATTTCGAAAACCACTTTTTTAAGCATAAAAACTGCGCAAACTCTTGGAGAATAACTAATAATTTGCTTTAGAAGTAAAACAGAAACAAATACCAGTCAAATATTCGCAAACTTTAAGAAAATTACAAGAATATTTACTCTTTTTTAAAGCATATATTTAGGGGAATTTGTTTTGATTGTATATTGAGAATGTAAATAAACACAAAAAGTGTTGCCATTTTAGCATTTTCTCTGCTAGATTTAGCAGTTTGCTTTATTGACAAGCATTTAACTTAAAAAAAATTCTGCTAAAAAAAAAATTGAAATTTAGTTTCATTAAATCAGGCCTGTTCAAAAATAAAAATTTCATACACAATTGTTCCTTAGCTAAACTCACATGTATTCTTACGCTCTTGCTTTTAGTCGTCACTGGGACAGCGACGAGTTAACATGCGTGGTGGGTGTACGCTGATTTATTGTTTGCAGTGGAAACAAAATTAATAGCAATGCACACAAATATTTTCTATTATAAATGAATTTGTAAATGCAATATCTTATTTATCATAGAACACTTAAAAATATAGTTTAAAAGTTTTTCAGCGACATTTTCATTATTTTTATAAAATTTTTAATAAATTTAATGAAAAAAAAAACGAAACCTAAAAATTTTTTTTTTTTGTTAAAAAATTAAAAGTACTTTTTATTTCTTTATAGCAGATTAGTATTTATAAATTGTTCTTAAAGTAATTAAATTTTTAGATGAAATTTTATATATAAATTTTACTTTAAAAAAATGCATATAACTGCAGATACTGCTACTTACACGTACAGCAGTGTAATTATTATTTTCTCACCAACACAACTACATTTTTACTTTTGAACAGGCCTGCATTAAATATAGTTTTTACATGCATGTGTTTCTCACGTAGCACTCAGTTCTTTATCTTTGTTTCTTTCGTTAACTGTTCCTACAGCAAAACCATTTCGCGATTCTACTGCGTTATTTTATTAGTGACTTTTGAATTCGTCGTTAAATGAATCACAACCTTTATTCACTGCAATTTCTCCTGAACCTGTTGCCCTGTCATGCAAACAGCTGATAGACAAAAATAAAACTAAATTATTTGTTAGTTTTTGTATGGGAAATCACAAAACTTAAGCTATATTTACACTTCCTAAGTTTCTCTTTCTCATAATTTAATATCAGAAGCTCACTCAGATAGACTCTGATAGTTTAACTACAAATCCAATTTAATTTTTATTGTTTTTGAGTGAGCTCAGTTAAGAATAGAACATTTTCTATTTTCAAAATTATTGCCGTCTAAGTTGTAACTGTTATAATTTGTTATAAACAGATGAGAAACTTAGGTAGTGTAAATATAGCTTTACGGGATTGATACGTAGTATAAAATTGAGTTATGATTTAATAAAAAAATAAGTTTATATGATAAATAAATTGTAAATATTTGAGTGAAAAAGTAACTTGTAGCCTGAAAACGAAGTGTTTTATGGTTTTATACTAACAAAGATTATATTAACCTTTAACTACGGAGGTGAAATACTTTTTCATAGTTATTGACGTGGGGTAAATTTTACCACCTTTTGTTTTACCAAAAAAATTAGTCAAAAAAAAATTTTTTTTTTAATAATTTATTTTTAGAAGAACAAGAAAATACATTTTTATATAAATATGATTATAAAAATAAAAAAATCAAAGATTTAGTATAACAAAACAGGGACTCAACAGCGCTCAACCGAAGAAAATAAATTAAAAAATCTAAGGAGGGGGTAAAATTTACCACCACCTCAGTAGTTAAAAGTTAATCTCTAAAAATTCAAATAGCCATATGTCGTGATTAAGCAATAATGACATTAGTTTTGTTTGCGACTCTTAGGACATTTTAGCAGAATTGTTTTAAGGAATTAGCATTTTGTTATCATTATCTGGCAATACTGAAAACAAACTCAATTATTTTCTCTCCTTCTTAACTGTTTCTTGTATATGTATTTTATATTATTTATTCGTTGGTATAGAGAGAGAGTTATTTTAAAATGCTTTCACGCAAACACATACTCGTACATACGTGGTTACGTTCAACGTAAACAAATAATATAAAACAACAACAACCTACCTCAATATAAATATTTAACATATAAATCATTATCGGTTTTATTGTGATGGATTAAATTAAAAGAATTGTTTTTTTCTAAAAAAAAATCGCTGCACGTTTTCCCTGAAATCACACGTACACTCACTCCCCTTTCCTTCCCCTAAATTTCTTTTTTATTTGTAGTTATTCACCACAGCATTTTAAATGTAAATATTTTTCCCCATTTTGTGCTTTTAATAACACCATCATTAAAAGAAAGAAGCAAATTTATTTCCGGTTTTAATTATGATGTTTAACTAGAAAATTAAAAGAAGCACGTTTAACCTTTTTATTATTTTTTTTTATTGTACGTGCTTGAACAGCTGCTTTATATGAACACCGTGTAGTATGTAGAAAACATCACACTGAAAGTGTGAATGAATACGTAACAATTCGGATTTGTATCAGTGATGGAAAAACATATTTTCATTGGAGTGTCACAGGGTGATTTTTGATAGTACTTTTTTACACCAAGATTACAAAATCTATACATACTCATTTCATACAGAATTAGCCATTACAAGCTTACGGCTCATCTTTTCACATGAACCTTGTTCATAACTATCAGTTACTATCAAAACTATCAAAAAACCAAATACAATCACTTGCTCTTCAAGTAAACGTAAAAGATGCTACTTCTGTAATACCAAAAAATAAAGCAACCCTGTGAAAAATGCAAGAAGAAAGTAAAACGAAGAGAAAATTATGCATTATTTTTTAGAATCTAAGACGTTATAAGTTACCAAGTTTCGCTAAAAACAATGGCCTCTATTCATAGTCAAGCACAAAAGTGGAATAACTGGATATGGGAAGTTTTAATTACATGTTTATTAGTATATATACTTACTATTATGTACTTTGGTATTTATTTACTTAAAACTCTTCATGACTCTTAAATATTGTTGGCTTTCTCTCAACAAAATATTCATCACAATAGTCAATAATTGGAAAATTCCCGAAGATTTTTATAACTTTCACGAAATTCTGCTTTGCTCTTAAGTGAGCAACTGTGTTGTTTAAAACCAGCTAAAACTGGTTTTAATTTAGAGCCGACATTAACATCGAAAGTATATGTATATATGTATAATATATATGCTTAAAGGTAAAACCTTAAATATATATTGGGGCTGCATCGTATAGTGGTTAGAGCTCTCACATAAAATATCAAATGGCCCAGGTACAAATCTCAACAAAGGCAAAAAATTACGAAGAAAGTGTTTGTGGTATTTCGTAGTTTTAATTTAAAAAATAACCGGTTTTTTATGTTTTGTTCACGTAAAACCGGTTTTTCAAATGGTCCCAGAGAAAACATGTAATCCAGCGGCTTAAATCAGAAGAACGTATCGGCTAATTGACATCGTTAAGTCCCGAGTAGAAAATTTCTCATGCAATAACTGAATTGTTTAGCGGGCTGTGTGGCTTGTGGCGCCGTCCTTCTAAAATTTTTAACACATCTCTGGCTTAAGGGTTTTCTCGGTTTAGAAACCAGAACTCTCCCCATGATTTCAATTTAAAACATAACCAGAACATAATTATGTACCTAATTCGCATGCAGTATCCAAAATTCACTGTGCGACTGATATTTTTAGTACCAAAAAGCGAAATCTCAGACTAAAACAAATCCATATCAAATTTTAGGATAGTGCGAGACTAGCAATAATAATACACAGTTTTTCGAAATGATAATTGCTCCTTTCCTTTTTGGATTAAGACCATTAAGATGCCTAGTATGAATTACAGATAGAGAGGTCTTATACATTTAACTAGATATTTCTTGATAAAAAGGTTTTATATATTCCCGCTTTCGCTTCAATGAAAGTGTCTATCTATTTCGTCATTGTGCACTATTTTGTCCAAGATTTTCTCTGACTACTATATATATAAAAATTAATCTCCAGAAACGTTCTTATAAATACCATGTAGGGTTTCATATTAATGGTTTTGAACGCCTTTAATTTCTTTACTTGTGCAATTTTGGATAAATGCGCTCTTCTTTTGATTTTATTAAAACAAAAAATTCCGATTTGAACGTGTGTTTTAATTGTTATTTTTATTGTGAACGTTTAACGCTTTCATAAGATTTTTTTTATAACCGTTTTGTTTCATTCCTTTCCGAGACAAGACTCTACTATGCTCAAATTATTTCTAAACGTAGTTGTTGTAGATTATGTTTCACTATTTCGTTTCATTTCTTGTGATTATTTTATTACTCTCCCAAAAAAACAGAAAGAGAAATCAGAACAAAAACAACGGTAATGCGATTTAGGGAAAGAAGAGGGTATCTTATGCGGTTTGGATGGGTAATAAATACACATAAACACACACGCAAATACTTATAGACCACTGACAGCACTTGTCTTGTTATTCATTTTTATTTATTATTTTCAGTTTTATTTTTGTCGCAACTATGAACGGGCGGTTGAGTTGATTTAATTTTTTTTATTATTATTTTAATTGAAAACAAATTTTTTTCTTTAAATATTTTTTGAATTTTAAAATGATTCTTTTTAATTAAAAACAACAAACAAAAAAAAAAGCACTTTAAAAGCGAAAAAGAAAGAAATGAAATTGAAGTAAAAAAAATGTGTCAACAGTATAAATAAAAAGTAATAAATTTAATTAAATAAAAAGCGAAAGCAAGAATAAAAAACTAAAAAAGAAGTTTTCTAAAATAACAAAATTTTATTAAAATATCCTTTTATTACTACCCTACGATACTAAGAAAATAGTGTGTATGTAGTTATTTATGTAGGTATGAATGTATGCATATGGGAACGTTACTGTGTACAGCAGCATCATGTTTATTATGATTTTCTCAAGAGCTTTTTAAACTGTTGCTAATATTTATTTACATTTTTTTTTAATTTGTTGTTATTGTTGTTTCTTTGTATTTATCCCGGCTATTCCTTGAATGTAATTGAGAAATGAAAATGATACATACCATGTCTACACGCAAAATATACACGATGTGGTTTGTTTATACTCGAATACATAGTGTGGCAGAAATTGTTTTTAGAGAAGACTACATGGTGTGCAGTTACCCAACAAACGTTTTAGTATTGACAAGTGTTGGTTTGTTATATAAATTTTTAATAAAATTAATCAAATTTTTATTGGTTTATAAAAAAATTTACGACGAAATATCTTTTTTTGTGTGCATATTTTAAATATATTAAACGATTTTTTTATTCCCTTTATTGTTGAAAAAAAAAACTAAAATTAAACATCGTAAACTATTTAAATTACTTTAGAAGTTTGTTTTTGTTTTTCGATTGTTTAGATTTTTCAAATTTTTAAATTTCTACTATTCAAATAACTCGTAAACTCAATTGTGTATAAAATTCGTTCTATTCATACAGTACATGTAATATTAAAGACAATTCGTATACCGAAAATTAAACATTAAAAGTTTGTGACTAACCCTCGATAATTACATCATAAATGCTCTGCTAATTTCCTCGCACCTTTTCCCCGGGTAATAGATAGTTTCAAATAACATTGACCAGTATAAAGTGTAGCAATAAAATTCAATTAAACTTTTTGTTTAAATTTTTGGTAGGTGGCACTTGATGCTGTAATAGTCTTTTTCAAATATTCATTCATTACTTAAATTAGAGGAACGCCTAAAAACATGCAAATTTTTTATCACATTTATTTTTTTCAAAACGATAATCTAAAGGAAATAAAATAAAATGTTTCTTTGTTGACCCAAACAGAAATTTAATTAAAAATAAAAAAAAAAACTAAACTTTTTTAAATCCGAAATGATTAAAAGATTTTGGGGCAAAAATTTAATTCAAACCCCCAAAATACTTAAAACGGTAACATGTATTTTTGTTAAATCTATGTTTTGAAGGGTTAAAAGTATTATTTATTTTTCACTTATCAGCAGTCATTTCAAGCACTAAATTGTCATTAATTCGTATTAGCTACTGTGTTCCTAAGAATTGCTGTCAGAGGAAGAACATAATATGCAAAACGGAATGAATTTTAATTTTTAAAATGCTGAAACACATGTGTACGTGTAATGAAGATGGTTACAAATGAAATGTGATTGTCAGCTAGTCAGCTCAAGAAATTATGGAAGAGTACATTCCAAAAAATGTATTTGAAATTTTAATTATTATTTGCATCGCGTTTTTTTGTTGATTTTTAGATAATATTGTCCTCTTTTTCTCCAACATTTTTTTTCTTTTTTAAGGTTAATTTCCTCCATTTCTCAATATTTAAATGAATATCTTACGCAAGACCTACTGTCGGTGGTACAGAGTTCCTACTTGTAATATGGCTCAAGCTCAACTAGGGCTGCGCTGTTGATATCACATGTTGTTGTTGTTCTTATGCAGATGATGAGTACATACATATATAATTGGCTTTTACCACCTTGTTTCAGAGTTACGGCCTAGCTTCTCACAGCACTCATATTGTGTGAGTCAATTTTTATCCATTAGTACCGACATTTATCCATTCCGAACGACAGACTTTTTTTTATTTTTTTTTTATTTATTTTTATTTTTGAGACCAATACTCAGGGGTAAACCCCTACGAAATGCTGTGCATTGTATTGGAATTTTGGAAAGGACAGTACATATATTATTATTAATTATTATATTATTATTAAGCGCCTTAGGAATGAGACACATTGCTGTGAATTGATCATTCAAAGGCCAGTGCTATACCTTCACCCTTTAATGATCAACAGCAATTGCCTCATCGTTGCATGTTGATTGTGTGGTGAGAGTGTGCCTTCGCTAAGTAGGTTTAGCTGTTATCTGCTACTTCCCAATAGGTGGCGCTTTTTTTTTCCTGATCATTTGTTTTTTGTTGACATTGGTTAAGGTGGAATAGAGTGGAATGTCGGGGAGCGGTTTCTTTGTAGATGGTCTTCCTGGAGGGGGGGGCCTCTTATTTTTAAATTATAATTTTTGAAAAAACCGCAGACTAACTTTTTCATTTTTCACCTCTTCTGGGATTCGAACCTGGGTCCTTTGAGTTTTTGTGCGAGCGCTCTAACCACTATACCACGCAGACTTGAGAAGCTGTCGTAATAGCTTGATAAACTTAGTTCTTAAAGCCGATAGGACGGTGGTATCCCAAAATTTTCCCCAAGCAGTGACTTTCGGCGATACATTAATACATTTTGGGTATTATTTAAATTAGTTTGCCATCAAAATTTTTTTTATTGTGGTATTGTTTTTGACAGTAAACAACAGAATTGACGATATTGCTACTCATAAACTTTTATTTACGATATTCGCAATAGCAAATATCAGTTGCTGTCGTAAACTAACGACAACAATTTTTGTGTTTTTTTTTTAATTGGAAAATCGAAAGTTTTTTAGTTTCAAATGTCATTTCAGTAATTGTGCTCTTCGCTGTCTTGACATTTCTTTTGACAGAAACTAGAAATATTATTCATTACTGTAACCAAAAACAATTGTCCGTTTTTTTGCGAATGTTGCATTGCTAAAAGTTACTCCTGGGCTTTCTAGCTAGAGTTGTGAACTTATTTTGTTTAATTATACAAATGAATTGCACCAAATTTCACTTTAGTGGGCCATAACCGACATCGATCGTTTTCCTATTGGATACGTCTTGTACAGGCCCCTTATTATTTTTGGAATGCATGACTTATGTTTTCTCATTTTAAAATTAAAACGTATAATACTCATTGAAATATAATCTACTGACTTTTAAATTACATCCGGATATGCTCTGTGATTCGAATTCGAGTGAAATTGAGAACGAATGAAATTTTAAACTGCTATCATTTTAAAATGTGTAAACGTTTTATTACTTTTTTAATTTATTCGCTTAATGATAATATAAAATAATTTGCCAAATTAAGTTTGTAGTCGCCGTGGTCTAGTGGTTAGTGTGTTGGCTTACTAAGACATATGCCCTGATTTCGACTCTAGGCTCTGACATCTTAAAAAAAAAAAAAAGAAGTATGAAAAGAATATGTCTCTCGGTGACTACCTCTCAGCCGTCTTCTGGCAAAAGCTCTGAGAGTAACTAATTGCCATGAACAAGCTTCTCAAGTCTGTCGTTCGGAGTCGATATTAAACTGTAGGTCCCGGTACTCATGGATAAAAAATTGACACACACAACATGAGTGCTGCGAGAAGCTAGGCCGTAATCCTGACACAGGGTTGTAAAGGCCAGTTAAGAAGAAGAAGTTTTACTTGCCTTTGATAAAACATTCGATTTTACTTTCACTCGAATTCGTTTTTAAGAACATACCTGATTAACTTTATTGCTTATAATAAGAAAAATTCATTTATTGAAGAAAAAACTGAAAAAGCAGCTAAAAAGCAACTACTTAGAAATTGATCAAAAACTCTAAACTTTAAATTCAAATTCGTCGAATATGGTGCTTCCAAGTTATAGTAATTTCATATTGATTAAACATCGTTTCTAATTATAAGGCCACTACTGTATGTATAATATAACAATTTAGCTGTGAATCTTTCAAATTTAGCTGTGAAAGTTCGAAAGACCCTATTTAATAATCCTTTACATTTTGATATTGTTTACTGGGTAATATTTTTAAGCCAGCAGTTCTTGTTATTGAATAATCTCCCAGATACATGGGAATTAACGTTGTTCCCTTAAATAACTTCGATGCAATTTATTAACTGAATTTTATTAAATAAAGAAACAAAAAAATATGCCCATATTTTGGACAAATATAGACTTCAGAAGGACTTAATTAAAATTAAAAAAATTAATAGAATTTGTATAAAACAATTTTAGGGAACCACACTCAGATTACTTTGTTATTTAGAGTTCAAATATAGTTTGTAATTATGAAATTAGTTTTAAATAAAAAGACAAAAAAAAAAAAAAAAAATTAAAACATACTCGTATATGCTGTTCTTAATTTAATTACAACCACTATTAACAGATATCTTTATTCGCGTACACACATACACATGCTCATGCGTTGTCATTTTTAAATTACCTTTAGCCTTGAATTGTCAGGATGTTAAACTTTTTTTTCATTTCCATTTCCTAATCTCACCCTTTGCTCTACAAAAACCGTATAATAATCACGTGAGTATAAGAATTTTATTTGTTTCATACTCGTACTAGCACTGTATGTTGGTGTTGATTTGTTTACATCTGTTAACGGCGTACACGTATGAACAGATCCATATGTACACACTGCATATACATATGTACGTGTGCATGTATGTGTTTAAAATATTAAATATATGAGTTAAAGCAACAACAACAAAAAAGAATGTAAAGGTTGCTGCATTTTTCTTTTTCTGCGCTTTACTTCTCCTTTAATTCGCTATTTTTTTGATTGTTGGAATATATGCTTTTGCCCGTTTGTTTCAATTGTACGACTGATGATGTTCTTAGAATTGTATTTTCAAGAGGATGTTTATTTTTAATCCTTTTTTTCTTTCTATTTTTATTTTATAATCAATTGTCAGTTTATTTTGTTGCATTTATTATAAAAAAAAATAGAAATTTAAATGATTTTAAGGTTTTTAAGTTACGCAACTAAACAATTAAATAATTTTGTAAGTTTTTGGCTTATCGATACTTTTTTATTGGTGTAAAAAAGTGCTTTTTTGCTTATTATAATTTTCAGTAAATACCACAAGAGAAACATAATTTTGATATAACAGCAGAAACTAAGTCTGACAAACAGACAGACACGCTTGCCGGTAAACTTCAGTTTTTTTTTGTCTGTTAATCACCGTTGTTTGTGTCTTACATCTATACAAACTCGGTTTGTCTTATGTAAGCTTGTCATTGCGTTTGACACAGAGTGCTTTTCATAAAACTGTGAACATTACCTTGTTAACCCTAAACTTTTATCAAAGAAACTTACTGTTCCTTGTTATCAAGTGCATTTTGGTTGTTGTATCCATAATTTACTCAAACTCATAATAGTGCACAAACATTTTGTTGGTTTTCGCCTCAGCATTGCTAGTTACAACTTTAAGGTGATTATACGGTTGGAATTCGACATACATACGTAGCTTTACATACAATAATAACGCAACTACTCTGTATAGATGCTCACTTTCTTAGGCACTAAACGAGACTCCATTCGTTGGTCGTTTTATATTATTTCATATTCCAATTAATTAGCAGACAGGCAAGAGATTTACGAATACGAAAAATCATGCTTTTAAACAACTCTAGGCCGAATATCGATAGATATTGCAGTTTAGATAGGACTCTCCTGTCCTATTAGAGATATACTGTATTGCTTCATTGTTCAAGATTTTGTAATAATTTAATCATACATATAAAGAAGATATTGGCTTATGTTTCAGTTTTTTTCGGGGGTAAGGGGGTACAAATGTGGTTACACATACACCAGAGGTGTTATGTTAAGTTCTCCTTTCGACATGCCGACGAAAAAACCATTGTTTCCCTCATTCCCTGATTTGCCACTTCGACCATCATGATTTAGGTTCAGTTCTACAGAATCCAAATCTATCTTCTTCAGCGGCAGTACTTTTTTGCAGTATTTTCTCACAGCTTCTCAACTTGCTTCACCTTTTATCATGATACCGATTAGAGTTTTCACAGGGATTTTATACTACAGTTCATCTGGCTTCTACTCCCATCTGACACACTTAAAATGTCTCAGGTTTACAACTTAAACTGTCTTGTTCATAGCTGAGCCAGAGAGTTACAGAACTTCCCTCTACTTTTCTTTTCTATTTATATTTTGTAATCAATAATCAGTTTACTTAGTTGTACTATTTACGAGTGTTTATATAAAAAAATTTTTTAAGTTTATGGTTATGATTTCTTAGCGCCCTGTTTTGAAATCACATTTCGCCCCAATCAATATCATCCATATTTCCAAACAAAAATTTAAATTGGAAGTGCGTGGTATAGTGGTTAGAGCGCTCACACAAAAGCTCCAATTCCAGCAAAAATGAAAAGTTAAAAAGTTAGTTTGCGGTTTTTTCAAAATTATAATTTAAAAATTAGAGGTCCCTCCCCTTCTAAGAAGACCTTCTGCAAAGAAACCACTCCTCTATTCCACCTTAATCAATGTCAACAAAAAAAAAAAAAAGAAAAAAAAAAAACGAATGATCAGGAGAATAGCGCCACCTATTGGGAAGTAGAAGATAACAGCTAAACATAGTTAGCGGAGACACTCACCACACAATCAGCATGCAACGATGAGGCAATTGCTGTTGATCATTCAAGGGTATATCACTGGCCTTTGAATGATCAATTCACAGCAATTTGTCTCATTTCTAAGGCGCTTAATATTTATATAAGAAAACAATATTTACTGTTCTTTCCATAAATTCCAATACAATGCACACCATTTAGTAGGGGCTTACCCCTGAGTATTAGTCTCAAATAAAAAAAATTTAAAAAACCAGGTATGTGGTACTAGCTTCTTTCAGCACTCACTTTGTGTGAGTTAATTTTTATCCATGAGTACCGGGACCTACAGTTTAAAGTCGACTCCAAAGCTTTTTCATGGCAACCAATTACTCCCAGAGCTTTTGCCAGAAAACTGCTGAGAGGTAGTCGTCGAAAGGAATAATTTTTTCATATTTACTTTTTTTTTTCAAGATGTCAGAGCTGAGATTTGAACCCAGCGCTATCGTTTTAGTAATGCAACACACTAAGCACTAGACCACGGCGACTACATCTGCCACAGAATATTGACATTAATTTGCTGTGCTACCTTTAAAATAATCGTCTTTATAAAGTTTAATTCTAATTTTGACAACTTGCTGCCTGCTGCTTGCTGTTGTCTATGTGTTCTATACTTTAATCTGTTGATACTGCGTTTAAAATTCCTTTTCGAAATTAAATTTATTTTATTTTTCTTAACTCTGTCCTGTATATATGTATGTTTGTTTTATTTGTTTTAATTAGTGTTCAACAATATTTTTTTTACCATCAAGAGTTATAAAACTGATGATTTGAACTTTTATTCACATCCTTGCGCAATGCAACAAAAAAGAAAAAAATTCTTTATAAAATAGTTTTTCTTTTGGTTTTTTATTTTGTAGTGATGAATTATTTATGGCACTAATGAAGGTGGTTTTAATTTTTGTTTTTAAGAAAAAAACAAAAACTTTCCACTACAAAACTTATGTTCAATGTTTGAAAAAAACAGATGAAAAAGGATACCAGAAATATTACAACATTATGATTCTTGAAAAGTTTTTTTAAATCAAAGAAGAAAAAAAAAATTTTGTTTTATATTGGTGCTTAAGGGCATTATTTTTCTTTTTTGTTTATGAAAATAAAAGATTTTTCTTCTTACATAAAATAAATTTTAATTACTGAAAAGAAAAAAATTCTAGTTAAACTATAAAGCACAGTTCCCTTCAAATTTAATTCATTTTTGTTAAAACAAAAATATTTTTAACTCTGCTGCTTCTGGAGAATATATAATTTAAATTCTAAATAAAGTCCCCTTAATTTTGGTCTAATGCTTACTTTACAAATTAGTAAAATTGAAATCTAATAGAGAGCGGAGAGAAATCTTAAATAGTCGCTTCTACATTTGGGCTAACTCTTAAATAACAGTTTATTAGAATTTGTTAAAATCTTAATATAACTCTTACGAGCTGTTTCAGCAAACCCAACTGCTTTGCCGATTGACAATCATTAGCATGTAAATAGTTTTATTTTAAGCTCTTGACAACAACTCTACCCTTTGCGTCCTCCAAGCATCAGCTAAATGTAGCATACGAGATACAACTTTAGAGTGCACTTCCGGGGTAAAGTACTCTCTGTACTCAGAGATTTACTGTCACTTAGGAGACGACCACATACATATCTGGTACTCGTAACTCAGTATATGTGAGGTTGGTTTGCTTTTCGATATCAACTTAAGTTGATTAGAAAGATCACTTTACTGATTGACATTAGTGTCTATCAGTAGTAGGATTTATTATTAGACACTGAGAGAGCAAGTGAATCAATTGTCAGTAGCCTAATGTCGACACCGTATGCCACTGAGTTAGACAAGTTTTAGAGCAGAAACGTGTTGTTACAAAACTCCTCAGCTCGTTAGTTGCTGTAGTCTAATTAGATCACTATACTGAATCTAAAAGAAGCTCTGTAGCTTAGATGAGTGCTATACTTCCATACACCAACAATCCTTTAAGGATTTCAAGCCAGTACAGAAGCTATCATTGAACCCATATTGAAAGGAAAAAGTAGTGATATATTAATTTGATCTTTTGTAATCGACCTCAATTATAATTAAGGAAGATATGCCATTTAAGTTATATGTATTCGTATTATGAAAAAGCCTTCATGTTCATATAAATTATAAAATTTAGGCGTTGGATTGTTTGTAAAAGAATTCCTCGAAACGGCTTAACCGATTCTAATGAAATTTTGTGTGTATTCAGTAGGTATGAGAATAGTATATAAATTATAAAAATTTAAACTAGGTGATGCCACGCCCATACGAAATAAATATTGATTTGCTAATATCTTCAAAATTATAACTGTTACAGATTCCAAATTTGGCCCAAATAGCTTTAGCGTGTGAGATGCAATAATTATGTACGACGACGAGTTGAGGTGGTCGGCTCTTCAGCCACACTATCACGAACAGCAGCAATATTTTCTGCAGCCCCGGTTTGATCAAATTTTTGCACGATTTTTCCGATTTGGACGATTAAATTGACCGAAAATATCACGAAGTGCACGATATGAATTATGATTTGAACGCCCATTGTCATAATAAGCCTGAATACCTTTAACGCGTTGCTCGATTGTGTATCTTTCAATGGTTCGAATTGAGTTAGTCTGAAATTGGAAAAGGTCAAATGAAGTGCAGAAAAAAGCTTGACGTTTAAGTGTGGTTCACATTCAACATCGGCCCTTAAAATTTTAACACCCGATATTTATATTAATTTCAATAAAGTTCGCTGGAGCTTAGCTATACATCATTATACATCAATAAATAATATATTTTTTTCTGTTTTAATTTTTCGACTTGTATAGAAACAACTCTTTCCTATATGAAATAAAATGAAATAATTGATCTTAATGAGTTTCTTAAAGAAAAAGTTCCCTCATTTTTAATACTCGTACATTTCTTTTCTTCGTTTTTAAGAAATTAACCTTGAAATTAAACCATAAATTTAACACTATTTTTTTTTATTTTTATTTTAAATAAAACAAGTAAATGCATTTAAAATGTGTGTGTGCGTTTGTGAAAGAGAGCGTGTGTATGTGAGTGTGTAATTTATAAACTCATAAATTGTTTTTAGTTTTTTTGCAGTTGATTACTTTTCACAGTTACATGCAATGCACACTTGTCGTACTCCTGTACAAACCCCACTACAAAACTGACAATTAGAAAGAGAGAAAGAGAGAGAGCACAATATATGTATGGATTTGTAAATACAATAGTAGTATACTTGTAAACAAATATGTTACCGCATGAAAAATAAGAATTAGAAGAGAGAAGAAGCAGTGAGAGGAAAACTAAACAACAACATTGTAAACATTAAATAAATAAAAAAAAGTAATGTTTTCTTTTGCCAAATAATAATAAACAAATGCACAAAACAAAACATTAAAAAATGAAAAATATATCACTTTTACACTTCTGTGTGTAATATTACATATACGAGGCTTGTTTGCTAAATGAAGCGACTTGTAAAGCGTTACAAGGAAGGTATTGTACAATAGTCTTAATTTTTTTTTAATTATTAGTTTCTGTCTCTATGTCATTGTAATGATACAAGTGCATACATTTTTAAACTCTGTATTAGTTTTTGAATAAAAAACAACCCTAATTTTATTTACCAAAACAGGCTTCAAAGTTTGTAAACACTTTGCCAAATCCTTCTATCATATTTTTAACACATCCAAAAATTAGATTGTTTCTTTCTGAGATATTTAGATTGTTAGTGTCAAATCCTTATCCGTCGAGCTGTTTTTTAGGTTTGAAAGTAAAATAGTTACTTGCTGTTATACCCTGAGAATGGCATTGTTCTGATACAAAATGTATTCTTTTTTCGCCAAATGTAGTCGTTTTTTAAATCAAATCATTGTAATATCGACGAATATCTGTTTTATTTGTTAAATTAAAATGTAAAAGTTTAAATTAACAAATTCATTAAAAAAACTGTTTAAAATTGTTCCGGTTAGAAATGGAATATTATTTCCTTCATATGGATGTATCGGCTTGCTTCACAGTACCCCATTCGATCGGACCAATTTCTGATGAAGTTGTAACGCGTAGTGCAGTGGTTAGAGCGCTCGCTGACTTCACCAAGCAGGCCAGGTTCGAGCCCCAGCTATAGAGAATGAAAAACATAAAATTGTGTGGCATTTTCAAAGCTTTAAATTAAATTAAAATGTATATATAAGAGATTCCACCCCTATCCGCCCCCTCACCACACCTCTAAGAAGTCCGCCCCAAAGAAATCCGGCCTCTGACATTCCACTCCAACCACCTTTGAGCCAACAAATGGATGATCAGGAGAAAGAATCACCTGCTGGGTATACAAAAAGAATTTAAAAGCAGGGACCAAAACCTATGAACAACACTTTGCAAAGGTCGTTACTACTTCACAACAAAAAAATTAATACCAACAGATCGACCAATTGCTGTTGATCATTTTCAAAAATGAAAGTATAACACTGGCCTTTGCGTGATCAACTGACAGCTACTTGTCTCATTGACATAAAGCGCTTAATAGGAAAAAAGTATCTATCAATCTACCTTTAATTCCAGAAGGGTGTAGCCCCCTGAGTGTTGGTCTTGTCTACAAAAAAAAAAAAAATAATAATTTCTTGTATTAGTTTTAACAATAGAGAGTTCTATCGGTCTTACAAAAATACTCTATATAGTGCCTCTATGTTGGAGTGTGTGGGTAAATATATTCCCAGTTGGTTCTGTCTTAAAGACATCTTCGATGATGGGTGCACGACAATAGAAAATCCTGCACGATAGCCAGAACAAATCAAACAAATGCCGCAAAAATCGTAGACGACAGGTTGAGCGACAATCTTACTGAGCTTCTCGTTCATCACACATTCTTAACGAATACATAGAAGACACTCTCTATTCTGTAGTCGTCAATGACATCGTAGTCGATATTATCCGCATCGATGTCTGAATTATAATAATTCTTCCTTGACAAAACTGTAATGATTTTTATCAAACTTTAATTTTCTAAATAAATTTAAAAATATTTCTGTTGGAATTATCGAATTGCTTCCTTAGCAAAGGTTTAATAGTTTCTTGGGAGCTTTAGTTTTCTGACATTAGGGTGATACAAACAGACATCTTGAGGGTACTTGAGGTCAATGACCCCTAAGGGGAAAACATTGGTCTTTTCGAGATAAAAACATTAATATATTTTACTTTAAGATTGGACTGTAAATGCCTAAGCTATAACAAAAAAAAAAAAAAAAAATTAATAAGGCGACCCCTACCTACGTTTGTCAAAAATAAAAAAAATTTTTTTTGGAAACCTCCTTGCAAAAATACGTTATATTAGAGGCGATGAGAGAAAACTTTTTTTCAGCTACGGTCTAATGGACATACTTACTATGCACAAGAAACACTACAATGTGTATTGAAAAAACGCAGTTTTTTAAATTATGCTTTTAGGCAATTTTAAACTTATTTTCTTTCTACGGAAAGATAAGATTTATTTTGTATGGAAATAATTTTTTTTATTCCTTGTTTGTCTTTTCTTTTTGTTTTTTATTCATATAATTATCATTATAATGATAGTGACTTATCTACATACGTATACACGCAACTGCCTTTCACACACAGTCTCCTATTTCTATTTATCTCAGATTTACTACTGACTGCCTGCTGCAACTACAAACTGTAATAGTAGTATTTTCTTTGAAGTATTTGTAAATGCGTTGCATATTTCGTATGGGTTGTAAGCGTTGTGTGTATGTGTATCTTATATGAGCGAATGTGTTGCTGTTAATGATGTTGATGTCCTTGTCATATTTTAATTATTTTATTTTTCTATTTTGTTTAGCATTCTGCAAAATAATGATGAGAATGCATTTCTCATCATCATCATCTTTATCCTTTGCAAAATGTCTGTACATTTTTGTTGAAGTTTCTAGTTTTTATTTTCTGCTTTTTGTTTTGTGTACAGAAAGTGCATTATACGAGTAGTAATTTTATACGCACTCATATAAATATATTCGTACATAAAATAAATATTTTTTGTGATCTTTATATGCATTATGAAGTGCTTATCCTTTCACAGAAATTCATACTCTCAATCCTTTTTAAGAGGTACTTTAAAATAAAAAAAAATTTATGAGTATTTAAGTAAATGCGGAAGAAAATAATTAGCTGGTTATGAAATCATCTCATGTGACTCTAAGGAAAATGAGTTTTAAGGCGCCATTCATATATAAATTTTTTTCTTCATAATATATGTATAGAGATTAGTTGAGTTGATATTTTATATACATACATACGAGTATATATGGATATATTCTCAGATGTTTGTTTATAATTTCATATGTTTTTATAAATAATTGTCTGTCATCAAAGTTTGATGGACTGGAATATAGGAGAGATGGTTTATAAAAAGGTTGGTTCACTTTCTTTGGGTGCGGAGAAAAAACCTAAAAAGTTATCAACTTTAGATGGCTCTATCACTTATAATGTTTTGTCCAAATTAAAAACTGGTTAAAAGCTCTTGTTACGAGATCTATATTCGTTTCTCAAAATAAAATAATAAAAATTGTGATTTGAACACACGGTAGTATTAATAATACAGTAATGAAAGACAATAAAGAATGAAAGAAATAAATATCTGGGGAAAAGATGATATTTATCGTTTTCAATCAAGATTCATTTACCAAATTTAATCAATATCTGAAAAATATTGAATTACGGAAAAAATATCTATTCTACCAGTTTTTGTGGAAGATTATGTTAAAATTTATTTTTTTATGTGTAAAGCCAACAATATAAATATTAAAAGGGTAATGAGAACCATAATAGAAATGAGATATATAATAAAAAAATGTTACCACAACCACAATAACCTTTACCAGCACTTTATTATACTGGCACTTCCTTTTACATTTCCTTTTAACACTAGATACACAAAGCCAAACACACACACACACACGTGTTACTGACACATCTTTTCTATGCTTTGAACCACTACTCTGGAAAACTGAATAATACAGGATGAATTTTAAAACATGCTGATGTAATTATAATGCTACAAAATGAAACAACCGGAAACGAAAAACGTGGAGTGCGAACGAAAAGATGAATGTTATAGAAATCTGAAATACAATGCTTTTTGTAATCCTGTGCTTGTTTTTTTTTTTTTTTTTGGTTTTCTTTTTTAAGCCCAGGAAATTAAACAAAAAACAATAAAATAAAATGCAAAAAAATTATTGCTCGACTTTTTGCAATTACCAGTGAGAGTGCATTGCCTAAGAGAGAGGATTTTAAATCAGCTGCATCTATTAGTTTATTTTTCACGATCTTTTAAAGGTGAACAGTATTTCTAAATTTGTTAAGAAAGGGGATGAAAGAAGAAAATTAATCACGATACTTCTATCTTACTACTCGATACTTTTCGCCCTCAAATTTAATAGTTAAAACAAATGTTGAACTGAGTTTTATATCTCATGTTACTGATTTTACAAAAGTAGTCGTCAGCAGGCAACTCAACTCACTCGCGGTTGCATTAGATTTTGCACGAAGATTTGAATGCCTTGCCTTGCAATTAAAAATAACCCCTCGCTTTTAAATTATTCGATTAGATTTTTGCTTTTTTTAAATATCTGCCTTTTGAATACAATAATTAAGGCGATGAATCCAAACTGTTTTCAGCAATTAATTATAGTTATACATACATGCATACATAGTACATACATAATTGGCCATTACAACCCTGTGTCAAGGTTACGGCCTAGCTTCTCGCAGCACTCATGTTGTGTGTGTTTATTTTTATCCATGAGTACCGGGACCTACAGTTTAAAGTCGACTCCGAACGACAGATTTGAGAAGCATTTTCATGGTAATCAATTACTCCCAAAGCTTTTGCCAGAAGACTGCTGAGAGGTAGTCGCTGAAAGAAATAATTTTTTCATATTTTTATTTTTTTTTCAAGATGTCAGAGCTAAGATTTGAACCCGGCACTATCGCCTTAGTAAGCCAACACACTAACCACTAGACCACGGCGACTACGACTACGACAATTATAGTTATAAAGCAGACAAATGGTAACATTTTAACTCTCGAATAACAATTCTTCAATAGAAAGGCAATCGTATTTTGTTTAAATACTGTTTTAATAAAAAGTTTGCTAAACGACGTTATATAATGCAATTTTAAAATATTTTCCGCTTTTTTTTTACAAATCTAAAGACATTGTTCTCTTACAGTGTTGTATCTTTAGTACTATGAACAGAAAACAGAATTGAATCACCAACGAAATCACTTAGCAAAGTAGATTTTGTTTTGAATGGAAAATCTTGTTGAAAGCTACAAAATTTTCATCGAAATCTCAGAAGTAGTAGATTTCGTGAAAATGTGTTGTAGACTTTTAAAAACAAAGATCGTTTCGCTCGTGGGCCTAACAGAATTTCAAAACAGAAATAAACAGAAAAAAATTAAATTAAAATCCAAAAAATGTGAAAATGATTTCGGACATATTAGAGCTGTTCTTGACGAAACACATTCTGGTATGTTATGATCATTGTTGGCCTCCAAATTGTAATATTTTTGCTGATTTATCAGCATAAACCAGTGATCTCACAGCAAATAATTGCAAGCTGCCCAATCGCATCACCTTGGAATAAAAGACCCATTACTCAAAATCATGTAATCGCCGAATTTTGATTTTAATAAGCCAATGCTTATGTTCGTTGTTTAGAAAATTGCGTCATAATATTGTAACGTCACGTTGTTTGGAACAATTTCAACAATATTTTTGAAAAAAATCTCATTGTTCATTTCTAAAGAAATTAAGAGCAATAATACCACCAGCGCTTAAACCGCACCAAACAATACATTTCTTGTTCATTATAATTGGTTTTGTAATGTTTATTATAGACTCTGGAAGCAAAATAATAGCACACCTCTTTGCTGAAACTGCTATAAATAAGGTTGCGTTATGCTGGGCCCTGGGCCATGTTGATATTCAGGGAAATAAAATGTCAGAAAAGGAGCATCCATGCCACTGATGGGACTAGAACTCTTTTGTAGAATGGGAAGTGTAGTTTGGATGGGCATACTGAAGGGGAGAGATAAAAGGGTCTGTGACTTTCCAAAGTTCTACTCGGTAACTATGACCGAAGGAGATTTAAGTATTGCATTAGATTCTCTAGAACATTCTGAAGATTTTAACTGGTCTTCTGACTAGGCACTGCAAACTCAATAGATATTTAAATAGGATAGGAATCGCTTTCAGTGATATGTGCAGATTCTGTGGCGAGGCGATCGAGTCATCAGAGCATTGCTGCACAGTAGGATTGGTCAATTGTTGGCACCGGCCGATATTTTGAAGTTCGTCAAAGCGATGAAACTGGGGGAAATACTACTATAGAAACTCTAGTTAAGTTGAGGGCTGTACAATAGATCTACAGCACGAAATATTTTTAGCACCACATAAATAAATGAATAAATCTGCTATAAAGGTTCAATTTTGTTTTATTATAAAACGCCTTTATTAGATCTGAACTAAATTCTATGAAATCAATTCATACTATTTTTGCAAAGATTTTTCAATTAAAGAAGAAAATTACATCCTTGATATAATTCGACTCCAGCTCTTGTAGTATCATTAGAGTATTTTATAATTTGTACATATTTATGTATGTTCCTGACAATCATCAACTTGACGTTTTGATATTATTGAATAATTCAGAAATTATGCGGTATGAAACTACATAGTCAGACGCATAGTTTGCTTGGATAAATGAGCCCCATAAAAATTACGGTATCGTCCATAGCTTGCATGATTTTATTGATGAATTTTAAAATAAATCTGACTTATTTGATCTGATTTGTAGTCGTAAGTTTTTTGATGATGATTTATCAAAGTATACTCATAAATAAAGGTCAAAGAGCGAGCACAATACGACAGTTCGTTTGACCTTTCCTAATTTCTATCGTATATTTAGTTTTACTTAAAAAAAAGGAATATTAAAATCATCCACAAAGTTAAGTAATTAAGTAATTTTTGACGCAAAATATATAAAAAGACTTACCAAAGCTACTTAATTATACAATTACTGGCTTGTAGATATGTAAATATTTGGTCTGTAACCAATAGTACATACATTTTAGTATATGAGTTATATGATGGTTTAAAGAAATTCTGCTGCACAATTTGTTTTTGAATTAAATTTAGTTTTTTTATTTTTCTTAGTAAATGTTGTAGCGCATATGTTTGTTCGTCCTTGACCACCTGAACTGAAAAACTTGTTTAAATTCGTTTTCCACTCATTTTTATTTACAAGAGAAAAACATTGAAGTTGTATAAAATACGAAAGTAATAAAGAAATCTTTCACAGGCACACACATTTGCACATACACACTTCCATATGTACATATAAAAGTAAATAAATAAATAATTGGTGTATGTATGAGGTAGATAGGACGAATGGTATTTGTGTGTTTGTTTTTCTTCTATGATTCTTTATACTGATTGTCAAGTACTTACTTTGTGCATAAGAATATTCGTATCGTTGCAGTATCATCAACATCCGTATTATTCTCATCATCTATGTTTACCAACCCGCCTAAGAAAATCTGTATGATTTGAGAAGTTCTTGGGATTTAAAAAGCACTTTAAGCATGTTTAAAACAAAAATCAAGAAAAAAAGGTTCAATCACAAGCAACGAAAATTTTTATTTCCCTAATCCATTTGGCAACTGAATTGAATCCGTATTTTGGTGCTTAACTAAAAACGTCTTCGAGAAAGTAAACAAGCTTTTATACGTCATTGGTATTCACCTTTAATTGATTTATTGGACTTTTTATATTTGAAATGAATGAATCGATCAAATCTTCGAGTAATAGTTTTTACTTTATAAGTTTATTGTAAAATACAGATCTTTAAGAATTTATTATAAAAAGGATATTTATATAGTACAAGCTCTTTAGAATTCTAAAGGTTTAGTGTATTTGTAATATAATTTAATGCAAAGTTATATACTTTTTAAGTAAATTAAAAGAATTTAACATTAGTTCAAATACACATTTATTTACTGAAATAATTATTTTCACAGTTGTAGTAGATGACATTTGATATTAGAATAGTTTCTTTTTTCAAACTAGCTAAAACCCGGCGTGCTTCGCTACACCTACCACTATCATTTGTCCACATTTATCGACTGATGATTTTTAGTGACTACGGAGTACTTCAGACCAAATTCAAAAACT
Source organism: Metopia argyrocephala (assembly GCA_963576795.1). Taxonomy (NCBI): domain Eukaryota; kingdom Metazoa; phylum Arthropoda; class Insecta; order Diptera; family Sarcophagidae; genus Metopia; species Metopia argyrocephala. The sequence goes on from OY756208.1 coordinate 41,965,750, forward strand.
TTAACTGTAACTGATTTCAAGATACATATATTGAATTCAATAGTTAGTTTGTCTAGAAGCTACCACGTCTACTTGTCCGCCCTTTTTCTACTGATAATTTTTAATGACTACGAAATCACACCAAATTCAGAAACTTTAGCTTCAACACTTCTAACGAAACGTATTTATATATATAGAAATCAATTTTTAACTTGTATGGGAGGTGTCACGCCCACTGGTCCAATTTCGCCTTCTTTCTGATTGATGACTTGCATTGCCCATGAAATTATTCAGACCCAATTTTGAACGTTTTGAATATATACAACATCAGTAATAATAATAAAGATAAATAGAAAAAGTGGGCGTAAAAGTAGGCGTGGTAAATTTTTCTCTCGATGAAAACTTAAAATGGATTAATACAAACATTTGAAAGTAAAATTAGTCAAATCGATGGCGCCGTTTTCTGATTTTAGGTAAATAAAAAATGGGAGTAAAAGTGGGCGGGGGAAAATTGTCTTTCCGTAAAAACATAAGTTGGATCACGACGATCATCAGAAAGAAAAGATTATCAAAAAACTGATGCTATGACCAACGAACAACATTGTTTTTTATTTATATAGATTTAAATTAAAGCTGAAATCAACAAATAAGGAAAAATTTTGGAACGCCTAAAAATATGGTAATTTTATTACAATATTTTTTTACATTCAAAATGATAATAATGCCCAGTAGGACTTAATTTTTTATGTAATTTGTTTCCCATTTTAAGTGGAAAAAAATTAAACAAAATATTGTTGTTTGTTTTGCAGAATACCCAAAATTTTTTAAATTTCATAGTTTACACAATATTTTCCACTTTGTAATTTATTTCCTTCCATTGTTTTCGTATATTCTTAAATATTTGTATTGCAAATTTATTATAAATTTGATTTCTTCTATAACTCACTACTCTCTTGTGCAAAATTATACTCCAAACCTCTTTTATTGTTTTGTTTATTCTGTATGCTTGCAAAAGCATATACAATTTCAGCCGGAATCAAATTACTTTGAGTCTTGATATACTCACACACACACTCTCTCTCTCTCTCTATTCCTCTCTCTCTTCCTTTCTTATTATATTTCATTGTATATTTTGATATATAAGTGTTTGTGCTACTGTATATGTTTGTGCATGTGTCACAATTTATTTAATATTTAGTGTCCTTTAACATCATCATCATCATCATTTTCAGTGTTGCCAAAAGTTCAAATTTTGCCCTTTCAAAAAACTCTCTTTTGTACATTTTGTCTTCAAAACATATATTTTTAAAATCTAATAAAATTTTAACTTTTTTATTGTCTTATATTGCCACTACTTTGAGTTGGCTTTCGTTGAAGTAGTTTGTTTGTTCACCTTGTCGTTGTGTAAAGGCTTTCACTGCAAATACTTGATTTGCTAAGCTGGGGTAGAGAAAAAGCTCTCTGGCAGTGATGGGAGACAAATGCAGTTGAGGAGCAGTAACTAAGAATTATCATCTTCAATATCACAACAGAACTAAAAAAAATCGTATCCGTTTAAACGAAAACGTGGGACAACTGATAGTACTGCAAAAAAAAAAATAAATAAGTAAAAACAAAACTTTACTGCGCGGGCTTCATGGTATAACACTGACCATTGAAAAATCAATTAACAGCAACCGATTTACTTTCGGTTCGCATTTTTAAAGTAGGACCTTTGTTTTTTTTTTTTTCTAAATGATGTCAGAAACGATATTAGTAAGTATAAATCAATTGTCCACACACTTTTTTCCCCTTTCGCTCATACTTTCCTACACCAACACACTGTAATGAGTGGTGATCATCACCCGAGTGCTGGCCTCAATCTAAAAATAAAGTTTAGTTTGTGTTCTTCAAATTAAATTGATACATATGAAACATACGAGTATAAATCTGTAAACATATTTTCAATATTCTTAACAGCATTAAAAAATTTTTTTTGAGAAAGGACTAGGTGTGCCTGCGATCACTCGGTCTATGTCATCTTCTTTTCTTTAACGTTAATCATTTAAATTGAAATATTGATTACCTTGTATTAACAACATAAACAATACAAACATTTTACCGCAATTCATTCAAATTGTATGTAATTATGGTTAACAAACACGAACAGCTGATCCTTACCTTTGAAGCTGTTATTCGTTGCCTCACTGTGCACAGTGTTCCGTCGACAATTTTATGTACGACTAAATAGAAATGTCAAAGACATCCCAATGCAACCATGTGATTCCAAAAGAGCTACCTAGTCAATAGTGACATAGTCTACTGAAGGAATTGCAATGTTGTATAGTTCAACAATAGTACCAAGGTCCCTTCACTACTATCCTTCTCCATATACATTACCAATAATACGAATTAAGCCGGTTGTATATTAAGTTGGCGATATGTAGATATATTCAGACGAAAAATTTATTGATAAAAAACAAAAAAAAATTTTTGTAAACAAAATTTCATAAAAAATAAGACCATGCATGTATATATCGTCGATGGAATTAAAGAACGCTGTAACTGACAAAAAATCGAAAATACGTTTTTTGCATCATTTTTATTAGCAAAAAAATACGCGTCGATTGGTCCAGGTCCCAGATTTCTACGATGAAAATAAATTTACTTACGCCGTCTGCGAAATGAAAAATACCAGTGTATTTGTTCTACATTTATGAAAGTTTTTTGGCTCTGGTGAACATTTAAGGTTTTGTGAGTTACAGCGTTCATTAATTCCATCGACGATATGTAAAGAGAATAACAACTTTTAATTTTAAAAATATAATTAAATGAAAATATGAATTAAGGTAGAAAACATCTGGTAGAGAATACCTGAAACAAAAGCAAGTATTAATCACAAACAGCTTACAACTTTTATGTTAGAACCTAACAGCCCAATTTATAACGAAAAGTTAGCAGCTCGTTAGCACATAATTAATTCTTAATACACTTTAATCCATTTGTTAACTTCACATATATCAATTCTGAATTGTAATATTACCTGCTTTATTTATTCCTTTTTTTCAAAAGTCAAAAAATTTTTCTTCCAAATTATTTTTCTTCAAAATTATATTTTGACATTTAAATTTGAATATTTCCAAAAAAAAAAAATTAAAAAACAGAAAATTGTTTAAAATCCAAACAAAGATTTTAAAATTTTGTGAAAAAATTGAGTGTCAATAAAAATATTGTAGAATTGTTGGTGTAAATTTGACACTTATTAGCTGTTTCTATACAAGTAAGCTAAGATTGACACCTCATTAGCAAACGTTTAGCAGAAAGTTGACAATAACCTAGCCAATATATGTAATATGAATGCAAGCAATGCTAACTACTTGCCAACTTCTTCTATTTTACTAATTATTATTTACATGCATACATACATAATTGACCATTACAACCCTGTATCAGGGTTACGGTATAGCTTATCGCAGCACTCATGTTGTGTGTGCCCATGAATACCCGTACCTACAGTTTAAAATCGACTACAGAGGTGGTCGCCGAAAGAAATAATTTTTTTCATATTTATTTCTTTCAAGATGTCCGTGCTGAGATTTGAACCTGGCGCTATCGTCTTAGTAAGCCAACGCAGTAACCACTAGATCACGGCGACAAATTATTATTTAGAGTTTAAAAATTTCTACTGTTTTAAGAATTTTTTTTTGTCTCTTCCTTTAAAGTAATCAGTATTAGCTAGTGTAATTCATGCTCTCATATAAAGTTTGTACTGTTTTTTTAAATTTTATTTTTCACAACTTTGTACATCTATTTTAAGTCAACACACAATAATAAAAATACCTCAAAATGAAATTGTTCGCAATAAAGCCAAATTGTCTTTCAACAAAAACTTTTCACATTTAACACCGTTTAATAGTATGTCATAAATACATACATATGTATGTATATAAGTATATGTATATATCAGGCTAAAGCGTGAAATGTAAGTTTATAAAGGAAACACATACATATTTCTATACACATGTTTTAAACTCTTTATTATTCCCTGAAGTATGCCACTAAATACAACTTTTATTTTAATCTTGAACTTTCCTTTTCTGTCCTTCCATACCCTTGTCCTAGTATTCATATTCTCAAAGTTTTAAGAACCTTATACTTTAAGCTTTAAATGATAACAATAAGAAAATTCTTAAGGAAATTGAAAGTTTTTTTTTTGAAAATGCAGTTTTTTTTTGTCAAAGAAGAATAATTTTTGTTTCATTATATTTGTGCAAAAGAATGAAAAACTTTTTTATGGCTTTAAGGAATATATACTGAAAGAGAAGCAGAGAAAATAAAATAAAAATAGACAAATAAAAAGAAATAAAGAGAGTATCAGGTTTAATCTGGCTTAAGGAATTTCATTTCATACAAACATAGTAATTGCTTACACTGAATTGTGTTTGATGAAGAATCTAACGGGGGGGGGGGGGGGTTAACGGGGGCCCATTTTAAAAAAGGCAATGATAAAAAAACGTTTATTTATTTATTTGTGTTGCTGATTCCAATAATGATAATAAAATAGTCGTTCCACATAGAGATTTTCCTCAATTTAGTCTTTGTGATGTCGCAACTGTTTGTTTGTTCTCGAAGTATGCAATTCGCTACTTATGCAGAGGTATCTTAGGGGGCCCCAAAAATAACAGGGCTTTGGGCTAATAATGATCTAAACAAAATGTTCTTACAAGCTATGACTAACCGTGTTCCTTTAGACGTGTGGCCCACCTTACTTTTCGACACACAGATTTGTATTTGTCCAGTAGACTAGATTTGGTTTCTCAAATGTCGTAGAAGCATACAATGATTGCAAAAATTAAGACTGAAGTATTATCTACTACTTTTTATATCTATCTAAATGTATAAAAATGAAGACGATTTTTGGCTTACGTGTGTCGCCGCGTGGAGAGTTTTCAACCAAATTTTGGAAGATTGATCTACAAGTATGGATTGTATTAATGTTTGGTTATAATCCGAAATCACTTGTGTGCGATAAGTAAGTCTCAAATCACTTTTGAGTAGTCCTTAATGTTTGTATATCTTGAGAACGGTTAAAGCTAAAGTTTCTGACTTTAGCCCGATTGATTGATCATGAAGATAAGGGCAAATCATTAGTGTCTAAAATTGGTACAGATGACCTCTTAATCATTGAAAATCTTCAGTCAGAATTTAGGCGGAATTAGACAAGTGTGGGTGGTACCGCTCATACAAACTAAATATTGTTTTTTGTGAATGTAGAGAACGGTTCATAATCCAGGCAAATCATCAGGCAGAAAATGAGCGGAGTTCGAAAAGTCGGCGTGGTGGTTCTAGTAAAAGGCACTATTATGGTCTAACCCGGGTTAATATTTAGCCCCGTTAAAATACACCACCTACTTACTATCCTAAACCCGGTTTAAATGATATCACAAAGAGTGTCTTCGAACCTGCGTCTTGCTACCAATACAATATCATCTGCAATGCCCGCCTTAGACGGTTTCTTAAGGAGTTCGTCGACAACTAGACTCCATATCAAGGGCGATAATACTCCACCCTCTGGACAGCCCCTAGTTGTACTCACTCTTACTATTACAGATGTAATTACTTCTGCCATCCATCTGGATGTCACTGAGTCCACTCCCCTTCCATTTAGGGCTCTTTTATGACCTCATGAGAATTGTTATCAAAGCGCCCTCTATATCTAGAAAAGCACATACTGCAATTTCCTTGTTATCCAAGGATTCCTGAAATTTCCCTACTAACTCCATGAGAGCGGTTTCCGTTGATCTGCCCGATCTGTACGCGTGCTGCCCAGAGTGCACATATCGTTATTTTGTTTGTATGGGAGATACCACGCCCTCTTTCTGATAAAAACCCTTCCCGGGGATATAGCTAATAACTTCCCAAATTTTCATATCAATTGGATGTATGGTTATTGAAAGTATCATGTACAAACAGACAGGCACACATTCATTTTTAGTATATACATACATATGTACATATGCATCTAGATTTTCTCAATTGTTGACTTACAAAAATTAAAAAAAATCAACAATTTCTAATGAAGGTTTTAGTAGCGAAATATCAAACATTAATTTTATTACCGTAAATTCGTTCACTCCACTTATAGCAGCTGTAAATGTTGCATTTCTCTTAAAGATGCACATTTTAAGGTATTAAATAGGCCTTTCATTTCAAAACAAAGCGTGCATATAAAATCTCTCTGAAATTAGCACGATTACTCGTCAATAGAAAGTGAACTGTAATTTAAATATAAAAAAGTAGCAATGCAAGTGATTTGTACTTTCACGCTTTAGTTTTAGGGCAAAGTATTGTAGTTTTTTATTTGTGTTAGTTTGTGTCTTAAAGAATAAATAAAATAAAAATTAAACGAATGACATGCATAACATCACATGCCACTTAAAGTAAAACTATCATTATATCAGCTTTTACATCTCCGCGAACGGTCAGAGATTTAAACTCAGCTGAGCGTGCAAGGGGCACATACACACACCCAGTGTATGTGTACGAGAGTGTAAAAATGTTTATAAATTTTTTATTTTATTTTATTTCATTTTTTTCAATAGTCGTCTTAAACTATCAGCGTCATCACTTTTCATTGCCATCATCAGCATCATACGATTTATTATGAACTAAAACTGCAGTGGATTTTACGTGTCAATTTTACGTTTTCATTATTTTATTTATTTTTTTTTCTCTATTACTTTTAAATTTCTATTTCTTTCTTTATAGTTTTTCTTCAATTACTAGTACTTTTCATTTTTAAAGTTTTCAGTCAATTATTGTATTGTTGCACGTTTTCTTTAAGAAACAACTTTGTTTTCCTTTTACTAATTGTTTAACACTTGAACTTTAAAAAATTGAGTGGCCATTGATAATTTTTTATTTCTTATAGACGGGGTTTCTTTTCTATTTTCTTTTGCTCAACCTGGGTTTTACAGTTGCAACAAATGTAAAGGAATTCCCGAAATTCTTCTTTCTTTTCTGTTGCAAGTATCACTCTTTTATTTGACTTGACTATTTGAAATGAAACGAGAAAAAGAAAAAAAAAAATGTTTTCTAAGATAAAGACATTTTCCAACTTCTAGCAAAGCAATTAAATACGTTTTTTGAAGGCACTAATTACTCATAGATTTAGAAATACTGAAATTGATTGTTTTATTTCACAATTTCTTTTTAGTTTTTGCTGTTAAAGTTTTTGACTCGCATTCTTTTTTACAAGTACTTCTCACGTTGTGCTAAATACTTAGGGCAGTGTCACATTAACAAAATATTTGGCTACAAAAATACCGGCTTATCCGGTCTTCTTATAATTTTTACAGTACCTTTATCTGTAAGTCTTAAAAAGTGTTAAAGCTAAACATACGGAATGCGGTCTACATGACTTGAAAGTCAATAGAAATTATCAGAGAGTGCACCTGCTATAAAATTTAAATAATGATGTTGTTTTTTCTAACTTGAGAAATTTTCAAAGTTTTGAAATTTGCTGCAAAAAACTTCGGTGTCAATAAACATTATTAATCCAAATGTAAGCGAAGTTGGATTCTAGTAACGGTTATTCATAATTAGTAGATACTAATTTTTGTAGAGCTTGAAAATAACTACAGCAGTAGTTCCTAAATTTAATACAAATAACTTCCTTGGCCAAGTATTAAAGCATTTTGATACTCATAGGGACGTGGCACCAAACAGTTGACATTTTTAAATTTTATATCGCCTACAGTTCCTTATAGACTTACATACAGACAAACATTGTGCAAATTTCAAGAAAATCGTTTTAGTCGTTTAACTGTCTATATACTTCAAATAAATAAAAATACATTAAAAGGCCATTGAGACATTTTATAGGTCACATTTAAAAAAAAACACTTTGTTCATGGCTCTGTAAGAGCTACATTTCATTCAGAAATATTTAGCATTAGGATGGTTAATGAACCGAATTTTTAAAAGTCCTGACTAGAATTTAGAAAAAAAACTATTAAAGATAGAAATGTAACTCTTACATAGCAATGTCGATTTATTTAAAGTCGACTCCGAACGACATATTTGAGAACAAGCAATTACTCCCAGAGCTTTTTCCAGTAGACTGCTGAGAGGTAGTCGTCGAAAGAAATAATTTTTTCATATTTCTTTTTTTTTTTCAAGATATCAGAGCTGAGATTTAAACCCGGCGCTATCGTCTTAGTACATTATTGCCCAAGGAAAAATATAAATTAGCCTAATTTGGCTACAGATACAGCAGTATAGCCGTATTGTAGTATGGACACATATATCCTATCTTTGACAGATTGTAGTCGGTAGCCTGTAGCCTTAAATGTGTTTGTAGCTTAAGTCACGAAAAGCTATTTTATATAAAATTAACCCCTATTATACGGCTCTCACCTGACCTGCCTTAGTACGGATAATCGAAAAATACTGTTTATAGAGGTAGTAGACGCAAAAGTATGGATTATAAAGGTTAAAAAAATTAGGAGCCTGCCGATTAATAGAGGTAGTCTGTTACTAGAGGCCCGCATAATCGAGGTTCAACTTTTTTATTACTTTACATAAAAAATTCTCTAAATTTTAAAAAAGCCAAAACAAAAAAATTAGCAATATTTGTGCTGTTTGTAGAAACATGTACAAGTTTACTTAAGGCTGAAGCCGTTTCAAGGATGTATACTTAGACACACAAACACATATCGCTCATTTGCGAGAAGAGTGGCATAACTCAGAAAACACATTTTTAGAGTTAATAATGCAGAAATATGATACGAGCTGTAATTTAAAAGATATCTAAAAATTGTATTTTTATCTCTTTTTTTTTAATTGAGTGGCGACCAAAAGTGTCTTGTACTTTTCATAAAAGCTTGCCTGAATTAAAATGTTTAAACGTATTTATCTTAAAATCGCTTTTTTTTGAATTATGTCACTCTCTTCGCAAATGAGCGATATGTAGATCGTCAACTGAAGTATAAGATCGCATAACTGAAATTTGTACAATTTGACAGTAGAAGTCAAGATACGTGACTAATTTTCGATTCCACATATAAAATCTCTCTTTTTCTTATATGAGAATCAAAATTGGAAATGCTATGGATCTTATTGATATGATCCCTGATAAAATAAAAAATTATTTACCACACTCTTCTTAGTTAAAGATCTATATTTAATTGAAGTGCCTCATTCTCCCTTTAAAAATTGTGAAAAAAAACACGAAACCATAACTCCAGATTTTAAAGTTTTATTTGTACCTATCAGAAATGTTTTATTACTAGACTGCTTGTGCGAAGACTATAGGCTCAAATAACCTTGTCTGCGCCACTGCATCTAACTTATGATCTTTGTTACTCTGTTCTTTATAATTAATTAAAATAAATTTAATATTGTATTGTAAGTCAGTAAATAAATAAATAGATATTTTCGTAATAGACTGTATTTAGTTTTACAAGAGGATTTGTCACTAAAAAATTATTTGTTAATCGCCAGTTTAATATAAAAAATAACTTTAATTTCGCTGTTTATACTGCTGAGGTTTTTAAAGAGCAGCCATTATTCAATTGTAGTTAGCTAAGGGCTAGTGTAGTGAGTAGTGAAAAGTCGTCATTTCTTAGCACGAAGGACTATTTATCACTTTCAAACTGATGGAAAAAAAAATGTAAAAAAATTAAATGTGTGTGCCATTAAACATTTTTTCACATACCGCTGTATTAGTACGATTTTTAGACGAAAAATTAAGAAAAAGTATTGCAAGAACAACAATAGCATCAAAATAAAAAAATGAATTTAATGAAAGCAAAAAACTTAAAATATTATAAAGAAAATTGTAAAAAAATGGAAAACTTTATATGCGAGTTTTACAAGAGCTTAAACAACAATTTAAAGTGCCATAATTAAAATTTTGCATGTGAGTTAAAGGGCGCATATTATAATTTAAACAAAACACACAAACATTTTTAAATGCTTAAATGTCAAGATCTTTTTTTTTATTTTTAATTAAAATTTTCAAAAGGAGAGCTTTTAATTAAAAAATAACAAATTAAAGTAAACAACCTTTACATAAAAAATTAAAATAAAAATAAAATATTAAATTAACGAAAACAATATTCTAATTTATATATTGTAAATAATAATTGATGTCGTTGAACAAAAAATAAGAGGCAAATAAATAGTAAAGAAAGACAGAAAAAAATGTGTCCAAAAAATTCAAAAGCTCCGGTCTTTTTAATTGGTGGCGTTTGTTTTGTCATCATTTTGGTGGCCGTATGCGGTATCACACTGATCAACAACATCAATTTATCAAATATAATACGTTTAAATGAAAAAGTTGCCAGCGATAGCATGTCACCCAATAGTCATCATAATGACTATGTTGATGCTGATGACACTGATGGTAATAATAAAAATGTCATTGACGCGAGCCATACAAATGCGGGTGCACATGATGGCGAGCAAAGTTATGAACAAAATCATCCCAAAAATATTTATCGTTTTGATAAGGAAACCGGTATGATGTCAAACATAAATGCGGCAGACTACAAACAACATCAACAGCAGCAGCAGCAGCAATTGAAACTTTCTGAAACTGGTGCTGCTGCTGGTGCTGCTGTTACAGAGAAGAGCGTTACCAAAACACCACCACTTAGCATAGATTCTGATTTGAGTCAATCAAATGATAAGTCAGCCATAAAGGGTTTTTGGCCAAATGGCAAAATTATCAATAACGAGAGAAGTGTGGTTACTTTACAAATACAGGAAATCAATGCCATTACATCATCTTCATCGTCCTCTGCCGCTTCTTCTTCTTCCTCCTTCTCAGCTAACACTGCTAATATGAAGCAATTGTTAGAAAAGGAAACAACTCCTTTGACAGTTGCCATAACAACACAAGTTGTCAACGTTAATGATAATAATATTGACGATACTTTAGCCACTTCAACAACTTTTACACCTGCTCTAACAATGATTCCTTCACCATCACCCGTTCTCTTAATAAGCGACAAAAATACTTCCATGATTGATTATGAGAAACGTGCACATATTGTTGAGGTAAGTGATTATTTTTACACTGAGTTTTTGTTGAATTGAAAGTATAAACATAACAGTTATTGGTTATAAATTGAAAGTAAAAGTAAGAGTGTGCGTAACTGTAGAGTTTAGCAAAGTACAGATATGTACGTTTACATACGTACAATATTTTTTTTTGCATTTTTTGGCATGAACTCTGAGAGTAACTGATTGCCATGAACAAGCTTCTCAAGTCTGTGTCGTACGAATTCGATGTTAGTTGCAGTACATTACAAAGAACTCCCAAGAGACTTTCGTAGGATCTTTTTAGAATCTCAAAACCAATATAATAATTGTAAATAAATTTACATAATAATGCTCTAATAATTGATTCCAATTATTATTATTATTATTATTATTCCAAGAAATAATATCATTGTTAAAAATTGTCATTTAATTTATATTCATTTAATAGAATTCAGTTCTGATCTGACAAAACAAAATAAATGAATCAAAATACAATTATTGTTGGAATTCGAACTCCGTTTATCAACAATATTTGTTTTATGTTACGAAATCATTTTAAATTGTGAGAAATATATTCCAACTTCGACTGATATTTTGCTCAGATAGATGAATATGTAAACTATTAAAATCACGAAGCCATCTATTAGTTGCGCGAATTGATTGGTAGGCTTAAAAAATTGTTTGATGATTTTCTAGAGTAACTGATCATAGAGTTACGGTTAATTCAAGTTCTAAAAAATAGTACTCTCTATTGGAAAATCTAATTTTAAATTAAATGTGCGCAAACATGGCCGAATATTTAAAAAATTTACAGCCAATATCTAACATTTTTGAATGCTTTGTTTAAACCAAGTTTGGCCAAGTGAGCGCTCAAACGCTGAAGTGTAATGGGCTTTGCATAAATCGGGTGGTTAAATTTTAAGGGCCGATGTTGAATGTGAATCACACCTAAACATGAAGTCTTATTCTGCATTTCATTTGACATTTCTCAATTTCAGCCTAACTCAATTTAAACCATGGAAAGAGACACAATCGGGCCACGCGTTAAAGTTATTCAGGCTTATTATGAAAATGGGCATTCAAATCAAAATGCATATCGTGCACTTCGTGATTTTTTTGGTCAATTTAATCATCCAAATATGCGTATAATCGGAAAAATCGTGCAAAAATTTGAGTAAATTAAGAGTGAGGGTGTGTAAGAGTGGTGGAGGAGATGTGAGAATGATAGTGCATGATCGTGCTGCAGAAAATATTGCTGCTGTTCGCGATAGTGTGTGATAGTGCCCAATAATTGCACCTCTCACGCTCGTCGTTGATGAACGTTATGATGTGGACGATATGTGGTTTCAACAGGACAGTGCCACATGCCACACGACGACGACGAATTCAATGGCCGTGCTATCTTACATGGTGGCGATGTCAATTAGCCTCCAAGATCATGTGATTTATGACCGTTGAACGTCTTTCTTTGGGGTTATTTGAAAGAAAAGGCGTACGTTGATAAGCCAGCAATAATTCAAGAGCTAAATGATGACATAATTCGGCACATTAACAGCATAGAATCTCAATTACACCTCAGTTTCATCGTAAATTTGGAACATCGGATGGTGGTATTCCGCCGAGGTTGAAATGGTCATTTTAGCCGATATTTTGTCCCATACATAATTGAACCATACCAAATTATTAGAATATAAAGAAATTGGTAGTCGCCGTAGTCTAGTGGTTAGTGTGTTGGCTTGCTAAGACATGAGCCCTGGGTTCGTCACCCATCTCCGACATCTTAAAAAAAAAGAAATATAAAAAAAAAATATTTCTTTCGGCGACTACCTCTCAGCAGTCTTCTGGCAAAAGCTCTGAGAGTAATTATTTGCATTGAACAAGCTTCTCAAGTCTGTCGTTGGAGTCGACATTAAACTGTAGGTCCCGGTGCTCATGGATAAAAATTTACACACACAACATGAGTACTGCGAGAAGCCAAGCCGTAATCCTGACACAGGGTTGTAAAGGCCAGGTATGTATGTATGTAAAGAAATCACAATAATTTCCTAAATAATTTGTGTGTTATTCAAAATCAACATCGGCCCTTAAAATTTAACGACCCCTTAGACGTAGACAACGGAAATATTTTGTATTCTCTTTTTGGCCAGCACTGTTTCACACACATTGTTAGAGACATTCTTTCAAAGAATAATAAAATTTAATGGGTTTTCCTTTACATTTTATTTTATAGAGAAAACTTTTAAATGCATACATACATTGTAGACATGTATTTTCGTATTTACATACATATGTTACAGACATGTGCATAAAGTAGAGTAATTTTTTTATTACGAGTATTTTTATTTTTTCTGTCAAATTTATTATAAAACATTATATTGTTTTTGTTGAGCAACTTTTAAAATAAATTTTATTTCTGCAGTTTTCGTTAAAGCATGTCATGCATAATCTACTACATGCGGGATTGAGGAAGAAAAAAAAACATATTTAAATACTCTTTTTTTATTTTTTTGTAAAAATAAATATGAAAATGGAAATTGTGAAAATGTTTTTATTTCACAATTCATTTATCAACAAACGATTTGTACTATAAAGTAATATTATTTTAAAAATAAATTGAAAAAAATTAATAACTTTAATATGAAATTACGTTTTTGTTCAATATGCTGGTAAAGAATTTATTTTTTTTTAATGAAAGTTAACTTTAAATATTTATTCAAAGCAATACTTATTAATGAGATAAAATATAAAATAATAATTGAAAATTTAATGCAATTTTTACAAAATGTTCTTACCTGTTCATTTATTTTCTGTTTTCTTTTTTTTTCTTTCAGGTACGTTTGAAATATTTGTTTGGCAAAAATAATAATCAGATAAGTATAAGTATTATATTATATAGAAATAAGAAACAAAGAGAGGTAAAATTCTGTGGATTAAAATGCAATAATAGCTTAAGTTCACAAACCGTCAAATTAATTTACTGTTTAGGTGGAGTTTCATGGAAGTCAGAGTGCAACTATAATGTGAGACATGATAGTGTGTATTTGTTGTGTGATAAGTCTATACGGTTTCATATTTTGATTTAATCTCTTATAGCATACTGGCACAGAATTATTATAAAAAACTACAACTTCCTCACCCTAAAAAAACACGTTTTTAAATATTTCTAATTGTATGGTCAAACTTATTTTATAAAAATTTAAAATTATTTTTCTTATGGAAAGAAGGTAGGCTGCACAAGCATAGTTTGAATGGAATATTGGGTTTTACTATAAAAACTTCTCTATAAACTGTAATAAATAATACTGTACATTAGTGCGATTCGATTTTCAAAATAATTTTGCGTAGCTTTTTAATCTTGCATATTAATCTTTTTAATATGCAATTAGAAATAACTCGTAGTAGACAGTTTGCTTTCAAAATATGCAACTGCTGATAATTCAATAGTAGTCAAGCTGTTTACTTCACTATTTACCGGACTATGTAGTCATATTCCGGTATGTGATGTAAAACGATTTCGATCGAAATTGAAAACGTTTGTATTTTCAACTTCATATAAAACTTATTTGTTTTAATTATTATAAAATTTTAATTATCAAGGATGTAGTGGCAAAAGTCAGTAAATGTAATGTGTAAAAAAGGAATTCCAAATATGAAAGAATTTGGAAGTTCTAGCAACTTTAAATATCATTCGATTTCAATTTTGATTGAAATCGATTTTCATTACATACCAGACTGTCTTTATACAAAAGGGTGTCCCAAACTTAAAGTAAGATTTGAACTTGTCGCCATTTTTGTAGTAATTTGTTGCCAACTCTGAAAAAAAAAAATAGTTTGACATCCGACAGTTTAGGGTTAGTGAAATGGGAGCATTATATGGTACAGCAACGCGTTTTCATAATTGAACAATATTTTAAAAATAATGAAAACGGTAAATTCGTCAACTGTGAAAAGAGCTTGAACCGGAGTACTCGTCTTAGTAAACCAACACACTAACCACTAGACCACGGTGACTACGGGGGAATGGATAGGTCGTTCTAAAACAAGCCGAAGCAGGCTGGACAAGCAGCAACTATTACTAGTGCTCGATATCGCGACATGCTAAAAAAGCTATTTTGAAATTGGATGCTATTTATGTGGGCAATTTATGGTTTTAATATGATGATAATATATGTCATACAGCCATTGAAACAATGCAATTACTGAGTGAGACATTATTTGGTCGTGTACCCGCTCATTTCGGTGATCAGAGTCGACACACTACATTGTGTGATTTAACAGCATTAGATTTCTTTTTATTGGTTTTTTTGAAATTAAATTTTTGTGTCAACAAGTCCACAAATACACGTGCATTACAAGAGTAAACTATAAGCCTCTGCAACAAAGTTCAGTCACAATTATTCAAAAAAAAAAATCATACAAAGTTTCGGCTTCATATACGTCAGAACAGCCGTAGATTTGCCCAGTTTGCTATTCCATGAATAACACTGCCTAATATACTTATACTTTATTAAACTCAATTCAATAAAAAAATTTAAATCCAAACACTGAAAACCATCCTGATATTTAATTCAAAACTTGTGTCTATTTTGGCATATCCTATATAATACCACAATCGTTAAATATACAGATTAGCCAATCCCCTAATTTTACAGGATCCTGGCATTTAAATTCTCAAAATAACAAATACCGGGATTGACCAAAACTAGTTCCGTTTTGTATCCCTAATCCCAACATAGTAAAACATATTTTTTTTTTATAAATTACGATTTTAATTTTTATGCTGGTATCAAACGACGGAAACATAAATACTGATTCGAATATCGTGTTTTTGCATGGTTTGGTTTTGTTGCCTTCATTTCTGTTTATGGTATTGATGGTCAATTGGATTCTAGAGTCTTATGAATAGGACTTTTGTTTCATAAATCGTAACAAAGCACTGGAAAACTAATTTGTAATGCAGACAAAATTAAATAAAATTTAAAAGTAATATAATTCCTGAAAGCAGGTTTCCTTTTGAGTAAAACAGGCCTGGTTCGAATATATGAAACAAAAAAACATTTTTTTTTTTTGTTTTTCTAAAAACTACAAATTCCTTAAAGAGTTTAACATTTTCCATTCCACTTCAAATACTCGTACAGACAATGTAAAGTGACCTCGAAAATTTTATTTTTATTTTTTAAAACTTTAGTTGTTAGAAATAAATTCATTCTTATCATAATCTTAAAATCTATTTGAAAGAAGGAGGAAAACAAATATCTACTGTTGTTTTGCTGCTTCTGTTGCAAGTTGAAGTGGTAAATATGTTGTAAAAAAAAGAAAACTGCAACACAAGTATATCGACTGCTGTATGGAAAAAGAAAGAAAAATATGCCCTCCCACATGATTTTAAAACTTGAAGGTCAATTATAGCAAAAGTAAAAGACTTTTAACAATGCCACCACGTTTTTGAACTTGAGAGTGTTAGAGTTTTTGACAAGACTATAGATATCGATATGTCTTAACTTTAAAGTATTTATTTGTCAGCATTTATTGGCTGGCTACTGATGATGATGGTAGCAAATCGAATAGGATAACTAATAATAAAATAAATAATTCCCTCTAAATTCTTTGAATATTTTTTGATATAATTTTTCGTTAGACGTCTGTTCTCTGAAGTCTTGTACGGTTGCCAAGAAATTTATATAAAAAGAAGCATACTTTGGGGAGTTAAAAAAAGAACAAAGGGAACTTTAAAAAGAAACCAAAACAATTTTCTATTCAAAGCTAAAAAATATTGGAATAAAGGAAAAAAATATTACAAAGCAAAATTACTTTGACATATAAATCAATATATCAACAATAAATAATTTTTTTTTAGCAAACAAAGAGAAAAATAATAATTGATTACATACTTTTAGGCAGTTTAAGTTAAATACTTCAAAATATTTATCAACATAAATAATTAATTGTTTTGTTGTTATTGGTATGAGATACATATTTAGTCGTTATAGTTTAGTAAATAAAAAAAAAAAAATAAAAAAACACAAGACTTGCTATAGTTTAACGCACTGTTTGCATATAAAAAGTGTTCTAAAATTACTACAAAATTTTAATTAAATGTAAAAGAGAATTTTTAGTGTTTACACTTTTATTTTATTATTGAATCCTAAAGTACATAAGATAGGACTATTCATGGAGCAACATATAGGGCAAATGGGCAACACCGCTTTGCTGGTACAGACGAACGCTTTCGTCAACATTTTTCTTGACCTTTCTGCATAATTGTGGCTCAATTTTGTAGTTGGAGGTTGTTGAATTAACCTTTGATTTTAGATAACGTCATAAGAACAAATTTTACAGACACAAAATGAGAGAGCACACGAACAGAAAGTATCTCCTGCAATAAATGAATTGTTTCATTGGCTGAATAGCATATGGTACCATCTTGTTGAAACCACATATAAAATAATAATTGTGTTATCATACTGCCTTATTGAGCACAAATAACAGTAGTTGCTGCTTATTCAACCAATTTTCCAATTATGCCTTCTGTCCAAACGAGTGACACATTGGATGGCCGGTGTATTTAGCATCTTCAATGGATCCAATCTCTGAATTTTCCAATTTTTTTCCATAGTTGTATATACTTTCGAAATGCGGCTGCCGAAGACCCACCATTTTTAAAATATTGTTCAATAATGAAAACACCTTGTTGTATCATATGACGCTTCAGTTTTACTGACCTTACACTCTTAGCTGTCAAAGTGTTATTTTTGCAGGTTTTTCAACAATATACTGCAAAAATGGCAGCAAATTCAAATGTTGGATTGGTCTTGCGACACACTTTAAAACTTAATTTATTCTCAGCTAGTAACAGTAATCTAAACCCTTAGGACTACCACGTACATATAGCCCTATACGGGTATATGTAGAAGTCCTGGATTTTCCATAATGACCCCGAATCTTCTCCAGAAATTTTGACATTTTTTAAAATAGATCCCTTTTTGAACTAAAATATAACATTTCCCAAAACTATCTCAGATATCCCACTATTCCAGGTGGATAGAGGACCCTTAGGGCTACCACGCACATGTAGCCCTATATCTGTAGAAGTCCTAAA
The DNA here is from genome assembly GCA_963576795.1 of Metopia argyrocephala. Classification (NCBI taxonomy): domain Eukaryota; kingdom Metazoa; phylum Arthropoda; class Insecta; order Diptera; family Sarcophagidae; genus Metopia; species Metopia argyrocephala. The sequence continues at coordinate 41,983,856 of OY756208.1, forward strand.
TTTTCTATAATAACAATTATAAAAGAGTGGAAAAGTTCAAAATCAACTGTGCTATTAGCATATTTAGCTCTGCTAAAATAGAAGGTTTTTGTCTTTGCTAGTTAAATACGCATTTATCTTCACACATATCATTAAATTATATGCCAGAAATGAAATATCGGCAGCTAAAACATTTAGAATGTTGCAGAAGTCCTTTGGTGTGAAGTCAATATCAAGAGTAAGTGTTTTTGATTGGTACAAATTATTCAAAGAAGGTGGGGAGCGCATTAAAGAGCGCTTTTGACATTTTACGACTGCAAAGTAAAAACAAGAAGCCCTGTTGTTTTAGTATTATTGTACCTCGCCATCTCCTCTATTCAATTTCACCATTGTACTGACAGTTATTTTTACTTCTTAAACGCTGTCTCTTTTATTTTGGAAAACTTGGTACCTTGTTAGACATAATAATGGGTAAATTGCTTTTTTCGAGCAAAAAAAAATCTCTATATATTTTAAACTGAAAATGGCAATTTTAATATAAAATGTGTACTTTTTTTAAGATAACATTCGTCTGTTACATCATATGTATTTGCTCTGTTCTAAAAAACCTCAAAAAGTCGAATGACAAAAAAGTGACAGAAGTGTTTTAGAAGTATTATTATTTTCATTTAATTATAAATTAATTATAGGGGTATGTTCTGTACACAATAAAATGAATGTAAGACAAATAAAAATTATTTGCGCTAAAGTTTTGGTAATCAAATAAGTTTTGTTAATGCTCATTAAGCAACTGAGAAAAGTAAAATATTAAAACCATGCCACATTTTAAAATTATAGCAACACAATATTTTATTCGATTTCAACTTTACTCGTATTGACCTTCTTCGTTTTTTAAAAATTAAAACAAATTTATTTAACTCAAATAATTTTTATTTTAATTTAATTTTATCTGCAACAACAATTTTGTTCACATTTGTGTTAACAAAATAAGAAAAAAAAAACAAAATAATTCCAAATTGTGCAGACAGAAGAAAGAATGTCCATTTACATTTATTTTTTCGTATGTGGTAGTACTAACCGCAAAAATCTTGCATATTTTAAGGCAACGGGCCAATTTAATGCTCACACAGTATGACGCATTTTGTTTCGACTATAATATTAAAATCAAGAAACAAGTGACCACATTGTATCCAGCTACTTAATACCCTACAACACAATCCAACCTTCAGATACATACCCGTGTTTTACCAGTAGCGTGAAATTAATATGAGAAAGATACTTAAATATTATTCATTGTATTACGAACTTTAACACAAGCGGAGCAAGCGTTGTGTTTTATGTTTAAAATAATTTTTTGGCAGGTTTGAATTTAACAAACAAAAAAAAAAAAAAATCTCCTGACGAGTCTCTTAAGCAGAGACGAAATGGCCATAGAGACGTGCTTATCCCCAAAAGCATACATTTTATATCATAAAAAAATCTTTACATCTTTAAAAAAAGACGGTGCAAAAATATTTAATTTTTTTCATACTAAAGTTAGAAGTGGATAACATGCGTTTCGCCATTTGTGTATTTCACATGTCTAACAAAAAAAGTTAAAATAGTGAATTTTCCTTAAGCAAGTTACTGGCAAAATTGGAAGTACCTCTAATGTGGACAACTCTTATCTTTTAGAATTTTAGTGAATTTTCCTTAAGCAAGTTACTGGCAAAATTGGCCGTACCTCTAATGTGGCCAACTCTTATCCTTTAGATGCTTTGAAAATTGAGTAGTTGCATTGCATTGCATACTGTAACCCCTGTTAACGACATATCATAGACTTTGCAGTTTTACCTGAACTCTGCTTTTAAGTTAAAATTAAGCATTGATTTAAACCGAAACTACTTGCAATTGGCTTAATTCTTTAGTGGACAAGTTTAAAAATTAAATTTTTAATCATTTTATCTCTAACGCAACTATAATTGAGTTAATAAATCGCTTATTATTATATGTCACAATTATTTGTTTAAATTCAATACTCCGCAGCGATTTCTGTAGTGCCAAAATATGTATTATAACTACGTTGCAAGTTGTTGGATATTTTTATAAGCTTATACGCCACAAACAGTATGTGTATGTGCAAGTTTTTAAATGTATTAGTGTTTTAATAAAATTATTGCTTTGGTTGGTTAAATTTGGTTGAAATTGGTTTATTTTTCTTCACATGGGTCTTCTCTCTCTCTTTCGCTCTTAGTCTGTAGTCGTTTATGAAATTCATTTTAATCTCTACGGATTTAAAAAGTGAAGTTTTTCTTTAACTTTGCTTTTCTATTAGTAAAATAGCCAAAATTAAAAAGTAAACACATGCATAAAACTAGCCCAGAGACAGAGAGCATTTCTGTATGGCCAAAATCAATGAGTGGTGAAAGCAGTGTTGCCAGAATAAGAATTTAATTTTAAACAGAAAAATCTTGGTACATAATTGATTAATTATTTTAAATGTAAAAATATTTACGTTTTAAAGGCATAAACAGGGCATCCCAAAAATTACTCAAGTATTGAATTTGGCAACCCAGAAAAGAGCACAGTTTGACAGATGAGAGTTTAAAGGTTATAAAAGTATTATTATAAAGACAAACGATATACACTAGAGAAAGATTGGCGACCGTAGTTTGTAAATTTTATTCAAAATATGGTCAAAATAGTTGTTTAACCCTGTCAGCTGTCAAAAGATTAATTGAAAAATTTTGGAAAACGTAATCAGTTGAAGACGCTACACACACTAAGCTCATCATTTAAAAACAATCCGTTCATAAGTCAATATTGAAGTAATGAGTAGTAGTGTTGGTGAAAACCAGTAACATGAATTCGGCGCCGCACACTGGTTCAAGAGCGGCATTAATTCATTTTTTTCATGCCTTCTGATCTACCTGATTTTTTTACAGTTTATAATAGACAATCTCATTATCATGTACCAAAAATATTAGGCTTATATCTTTATTACTTTTTTGTCCAGAGACATTCAAAGTTGAATGCGTTTAAAACGACCGTATTATATATGCTACATTCTATCGCTTCATGCTTTTAAAATACTCTTGTAATGACACTAAAAAGATTTTTTTTCATACAATTGGACGTTATCTAAATATATAAAATGGAATGTGTGTTTGTTTATTTGTTTGTTTGTTTATTTGTTTGTTTGTTTGTACCTTATAGGAGACCAAACCTCTAGACCGATATTCCCGAAATTTTCACAACATTTAACTGGGACTCTGGCATGATTAATAGGGTACTTTTTTTTCGACCACGCCTACTTTTACGCCCACTTTTTTAAATTATGTAATTGCCCCCATATAGTTTTTAAAAGATTTACTTCAAATTGTATACACATTATACTCCAGGCGAAGTATAAATAATAATTTATTACTCCACGCCCTCTTTCACACCCCTTTTCACGCCAAATTTTGTTTGAAAGTTTCAAACTTTTTGTTCTATGTAGAAATTCCTATTTTTTTTATTTGGTAATATATTGCTCTTAATACTGTTAACGTCGTCATATAACTATGAACCACGCCCACTTCACCGCCCCCTTCTCTTTTAATTCAGATATTTACTTACACCACTAATAATGTTTGCTATACAAAATACTTTTTTTGTAATATGTATATAATGAGGGGGTAGCGAAGCACACCGGGTTCAGCTAGTTTATGATATATATATAAATAAAAAAAATTTTCAAATTTAAAAAAAAAAATATTTTTACTACAAAAAATTGTCCAAAAATATATATTTTCTCCAAATTCTATGGATTGCATCTTCTGTGCACCAACGAGCCTCAGCCAGATACTTATATCAAATTAAAGCCTGAAGTCTCAGCTAATTATTTATTAAAAATTCAGCTGCCCGTTTTTGCCCCTAAGCAATTCCGGTTTAAAAAACTAAAATTAGTTAGGAAAAATTTCTTTCACAATCATGTCATTTCAGTAGACGTTTGTATTAAAATCTGTTGCATACTCTTAGGATTGCACTTCTCTGCAATAGATTTTATTGCAACTTGTCAGCAGTTTTCCCGGCCATTTTCAGAAAATTCATAAGTTTGTTTAACGATCTGTAAAAACTTGTGGATTTTTTTTGGGTAAATTCAAAGAATTGGCTTTTAGGGTTCATTGGGTTCCAGTTATATAGCCGGACCTATCCTTTATTTAAAAGAAAAACTGCAAATTTTGAGGCTTAGAAGGCAATTTTAATTCGGTCATATCTCCTACACTACAAACGCAATCTAAACAATTTTTTCTACGAATTATAAAGGAAGTGCTATATTTCAATAAAAACGGCATTGAAAAGTTATCAATTAAAATATCTGACATATGAAAGCTACTGAACTGTGTAAAAATTTTCCTCAGTTTCCGTTTTACAATATTTATGTGACTTCTGCAGACTTTTTCTAAGACAAAATATTTCTTTTTAATCAAATAAATTATGAATTTGTCTCAGTGAAACACTCTTCTTTGCAACGGTATTATTTGATTTATGAAAAATAGTTTTAAAAAATCGAATTTTAGTCACCAAAATACCGCCTACACAGAATGCAAGACGGTGCGATGGGCGTGGCAGATTTCAATGAAACTTGGCATGCGTCTTTCGTTTTTTCTAAGTAGTATATGTACTAAATTTTAAGGCTTTTGCTTTTATACGAAAGGTTTTATGTGAAAATATCCATTTTGATTGTATGGGCGATGGGTGTGGCTGATTTTCATGAAACTATTTTATTTTCTTAATTTAGTCAATATAATACTCTGTGCCAACTTTCAAGTTTCTAGGTCCACTCCTTATATTTAATGCCACCAATCGTATGAAGCTGAACCAGTGTGCGCCGTGGACTAGAATTGCAAATTTCAAGAAGCCCTCCACAGGGTATGCTCTATGTTAACAAAATTTAATTAACAAAACAACTAAAGTCTAATGGTCACGAAAAGCGCAAAGAGTTCTTGGAATAGATTATTAATTATCAACAAATGGATGTCGATTTTACGAGCAAAATAATCCTAAGCGATGAATCACATTTTCACCTTAATGTCTTGGGTTTCTGAGAACTGACATGTGATTGGCAACAATGTATGCGCCCACAACATGTCACTGTGTGCTGCAGATTTTGGGCAAGAAGCATAATTGGACCATACAATTAGAATAATTTAACATGCTTACCCGTCCGTAGACACATTACCCACTACCCAGTTGTGTAGGTAGAGGTGAGATACAGCGCTATCCAATGCGGGTACTCCCAAATTTCGGACATGCCGAAGCCAAGCCGCTTAATCAGGAGCCCTATGACAAAGGATTAGCAATCTTGATACTACCATTGCCTTGGTAGTAGCACTCCTTCTTGTTGAGGAGGTGACTATTCAGTATATACCACAACCACTACGTGTACTCCTCGGAGGGCCGTACCCAAACCATCAGGCTGAACTACCTTACTCCCCGAATGGCATAGTATCAGATTAGATAGGTGTCTCTAACCAGTCCCTAAGAGCGTCAATAAAATCTGCCTACAGCAATGTAATCCAAATCTTCATTTTCTGAAGACAATTGTGCTACAAAACAAAACAAAAAATGAGAGTTTTGGGTAAGTTTTGCCGACAGCAAACGCCAGGCCACCCAGATCTAGGTAAACTCCAATCTACATGAGACCGTTGAATGTCTAAAACATATCGAAAAAACCACCGTTTGGTGTGAGTGCCGATACGACATATAACATTTTAACTATTTGCATTTCAAAAGATGTAGGGAAGGTTCAATAATTTCCAAAAATTATTTCTTTAATAAAAAAAAAATACTCGTACGTATTTTCAAACGTTTGTTAGTTTATGGTATATAATTTTTTTAAATTTTATTATTAAAAATAAATAAATTTCTAAAAAAAAAATCAGAAAATAGTTTAAGAAAAATTTTTTGTTCCATAGTTGTGTATTTATACAGAAAATGGTAACTCTGAGTGAAGATTGAACTGACAGAAGAGCAATTTCTTATTAAAAAAGTCAGCCAACAAACACCATTCAGTTTCATTATAAAACTAACCATTTAGTATATACCTATGTATGTATGTGTGCATATGCATAAGCATGTAGATGTACTGTATGAACATGGCAACCTGTAAGTTTTATCGGCATGATTGTTAGAGAAGCTACTATACTGCCTCTTGCAATGGCATCGTTAATTTAAATGCAAATGCCTTCTCTTTAACGAGTTGTAATAGTGCTGGGGTATTAAAATAATTATTTTGTTCGACATGGTTTATCATTGAAATCCTACTCATATTTATTTGCTTGTGTTGCTTTTTGTTTTTATTGGTTTTCTGGTTATGCCACATGAGCATGCATCTATACCATATCTTGAATGTCCTATTTAAGCTTTAAACTATTAAAGGAATTAAATTTAAATACTATGGTTTATCAGGCATTCAAAGACAATTCTACATAATTTGTAAAGAAAATTGAAAATATTTTCCAAAAAGACTAACAAAGCCAGAAAGTCAAAACTACGAGTACAAAAGAAAGTGTCATAAATTAGAAAACTTTAGCAAAAACAAAAAAAAAAAAAACCGTACAAATAAACTGAGAAGATTTTAAATTTAATTTCTCTTATAATTTTGCACTGTTCAAGTCTAACTTTCTTAAAGGAACTAACTGTTTAAAAATTACTTTGAGCATTCAAATTTTTTTATTTATAATAGACTCTTTATACTCAATACTTTAAGTAAATCAATTTATTTATTCCTACAGCTCAGCCATTTCTTAAAATTTGAAAAATACGGTTGCAACTTAGATGGTAGCAATTTGTTGGCTAGTATAAAAATGTTTTCCATATCGACTACATACATGTGTTCGTGTGAGTTGTCTTTATGGAACAGCCTTTTCTGATTCGCTTCAATTAATCAACTCAATATTGATTTACATTTGAACAAAAAATTTGAACTAATTTCGCGTTAATCTTTTTCCCTTGGTTTTCCCCTATTTAGAAGCTTTAAAATACAAAATCGCCAAACACTTTAACCAGTTCTGGACAAAAAGAGAGCGCAAGAGATTGCTTTGCATTCAACGGTATTCCATTATATTCAAAGCCGATTGCATTTCTACGCTTTGGTGTCCACATGGCTAGCCTTGACTTTAATTATTCAAAGGGGTGTGTTTAGTAAAAGCAATAACGACAACGATTGCCGGTACTTCTTTTTCGGGGGTCGAAATATTAATGCATTTATTAAATTTTAATTTTTTCATGGATTATTACTAAAACGTTTTCGATACGACCTCAACTGAACTTAGTTACTATCTTGTAATTATTAAAACTGATTGTGTGATACATCCCCACACCAATTATTAGAAAGCTGCACAATCATTAATAGAATTGCTTACAAATACTGACATTTCAAAGCACTGCCTCTCTTAATCTATCGATTTTTATTTGAAAGATTTTAATTAGAAAGTACCCTTATTGACTATTAAAAACTAAAAAGCAGTGAAATAATAGAATAAAATTAATCAAAACAAAACCAAAGGTAATGAAAAATAAAGCTATACAAAGCAAACATGCAATAGAACAAATAGAACCATATGATGTCGATATACATTCATATGGTTTAATTGCTGTTCACATCTTTCATTCATACAGTGCTATAAAGTAAAGTATAATAATAATAAATACACATAAGCTTCGAACTCTAGGAAACTATAGTTTAATTTTATTATACTTGGACCTTGACATTATATACCAAAAGAAATGCCTTTTAAATGGTTTTAAGAGAGTTTTTGATCAAATTTTGCACATTTCGCACTTGACGGATGTTGGTTTTCAAATGCTTTCACGTCCACGACAAAAAAGTCCAACGGCGTAAATTTGCTTTATTGTGGAGACCAATATACTTCATTAAATCAAGTAAAGTACAATAAATTCAAATCGTTCATCTTATGTGGCATGTGGTAGCGTCTTTTTAAAATTATGTTCAAATCTTTAATTGCAAGTTAAACAAATATTGGTCAGCAAATCGATTTAAATTGAAGCGCTGGGAAAAATACGACCCAAAGATACTTTCAGATCGTAAGGTGTACTAAAGCAGTCACTTTTTCTAAATGTAATGAATTTTCCACAATTAATTCCGGGTTTTTCGAGCACCATATGCTACAAATTTGCTTCTACACATAACCATCAAATGAAAAATATATGTTATTTAAATTTGTAGTATTTACAATAGTAATAACTTTTATTTTCATATTTGTGGAATTCTAAGAGTTTGTCAACTTTTAATGGCTGTCAGAAACAAATTATGACACTAATTTGGTCAAAATGCTAACACGCTTGACAGTCTCTAGTTAATTTAGTAGTTTTTGTATTATTAAAAGTTTTTCGTCATCTGTGAAAACACTACAACTCTGTCCAAAATAAAAATTCGAGCTTATATTTCACGTTTTCAAGGATTTTTTGTTTAAATAAAAACATTTTTTAATAAAATTCTGAAATATAACCACAGCGAAGTCTGCATAGTCAACCATATCTAAGAATTAATGAACTATTTTTGTTTTCACTACTCAGAAAGTCCAATAAGATTTTATAGAAACAATTTACCAACAACTAAAATAATAAAATTAAAAGTTTCAAAATTATAAAAAGAAATATAAGATATTATCTTTTTTATTTTAATATTTGTGGCCGCCACTTTTACTTAAAAATGGCTTGAGGCTTTAAAAAGTTTTCGTTTTTGCTGCTTGTTTGACCAAAATACTGTCTTGACTGTCAAAGAAACAAACTAAACTTTTGATCAGTCAAAAACAACGGAAAATTTTGTGCAAAAATTTAACGCGTTTTACCATGAAATATTCTTCTTTTTTTCAAGTTTTACAAAAACAGAAAATGTTTTGAAACTGCAGCAACGCAAGTATGATGGTAAAGACAGATGTTGAAAATTTTCTTCGTTTTTATTTAGCAAAATATGAAACGGAAGCAGTTTATATTTAACCGCAAGCCAAACAAATTATGAATTGACACTAAAGAAACAAAGAAAACCATTGACTTTGTTGGTCTGAGACCAGCAATATTAAAAAGTTTTATTTTTTTTTATTTTTTTTTTTTTTGAAATCATGAAAGAAAACGCAATATTGTACAAAGTAGTTGATAAATAAGCTTTTATTAAAAAATCATTTACGTACAAAAATCCTGTGCCTTAAGTCGTATAAGTGCTTCTGTAGTAATTTATTTGAGGGCGTATGAGTGTTATTTTTCTACAAATATTACTCATACAACCACTGATACTATTTAAATTAAGAAATGTAACAATACCAGGCTAAGAGTTAAAAAGTGTGGTTTTCGATTAAATACAGTTACAGACAAAATGATAGTGCCACTTGTTACACGCAAAAGCTGTGAGAGTAACTGATTACCATGAAAAAGCTTCTTAACACTGTAGTTCACAGTCGACGTTAAACTGTAGGTTCCGGCACTTATGGATAAAAATTGACGCACTCAATAAGGATGAGGTGTTAGAATCTAGGCCATATCTTTAAAGAAAGTTGTAATGGTCAATTATGTGTAGGTATTTATTTATTTTACAAGTTTATTTTATTTTACATCGATTTTTTTTAATAAAACTTAATCGCTCAATTTATTGTATAGTTTTGGTATGCAAAGAACTTACTTGAGTGGTCATTCAGCAATTTGAAATTTTATTCGATTTCTATTTCTCTGGAATTCGTTTTACAAAATATACCCGTATAAGAATTCTTTGTCTAAATATTTTATTATATTTTGCAAAATCTAAGTTTAATAAAATAAATAATAATAAAACTTCATGTAAATGTGTGATTTTTTGGCAAACACAGCGTATATTGTTTAAGCATAGCAACCACTAAGTCTCGACAAATCTTTTTGGAAATGTCATGCCATGCCTTTTCAATTTTCATCAGGGGAAAACCCCTACTAAATGCTGTGCATTGTATTGGACAGTACATTATGCCAACAGGACATATATTTTGTTTTCTTATATTATTAAGCGCCTTAGGAACGAGACAAATTGCTGTGATTTTATCATTCAAAGGCTAGTGTTATACCTTCACCCTTGAATGAGCAACAGTAATTGCCCCACCGTTGCATATTTATTGCGGTGAGTACCTTCGCTAATTAGGTTTTTAGCTGTTATCTTCTACTTCCCAATAGGTGACGCTTCAATAGTTGTTCCAGCAAGACAATTACCCGCAACACATATCGCAAGCGTTACATGTAAATCCTATTAATAAAATGTGACTGCAACTGAAAACGGCTCTTATAATAAGTACGATCCATGGACTATGGTCTGATCAGAAATCTTTAAAGTCAATACTGACTTTGTTTTATGCACAGCCAAAAATGAAGATTTCATATACAATTTTTATTAAGTTTTAAACTACAACGCCTATTGTTTACATTTGTAGAATTAGTGTAAAATTCATTAAATGGAACTAAAAAATTGTATTTGGTTGCGGCTCTATATTTGAATAGCACTGTAAAAGTATATTAACGAACTTATTTACGTTGTTCCTTTCAGTTCGTTATAAAATTGTTAGACTGGATAAATAAATTTTTAAATAAACAACAATAGCGTGACTGATAAATATTATTCTTTAAATATTTATTATTTGTTTTATGTACACCCTTAATGTGTGTGTACATAAATTTTCATGAATACTCGTACTATAAATCATTGAAAAGAATGTTTAAACACTAAGAAAATATGTATTTAAATCTCAAGGCTAATTAAATAAAATAAAAAAAACAATTCTTAAAAAAATATTAAAAATTTATATTTAATTTTAAAGCATAAAGTTTAATTTTTTTTATACTACACAGTTTTTCATCATATTTTCATTAAAGACTGTGTATTATTTTGTTTTCATTAAAATTTCTTATGATACTGCAGCTTTACTTAAGGGAACAAAATATCAATAAAAACAATAATAATTTTTAAAATATTTCTTTCTTATATCTAGGAAGCACGAATCAAAATATAACCATTAATTACATTTGAAAATGAATAGCATTCAACAGTAGCAATAAAGCTCTAAGGACATGTAAAGAAATAAGAAAGAAAAGCAACTACAGTAGAATCTAGAAAAAGTTAACTCTGGCAAAAGTTAAACGCTCGGATAAGTTAACAGTATGATAGTATAAACGTGCCAATCAGTTACAGTGAATGATATTTTTAAACAACAATTTTGCCGGCAATTGAACACAATGTGGCAATTTTCGTACTTTTACGTTAGTTTGCCTGGCACGGTGGTCTTTAATTTTGTTGGCTGAAAAATGGTATTTCATATTTTGAACTGTAAAAAGCGTCTGATCATTTTTAACAGACAATATTAGTTAAATCGTTAGCGTTGAGTTTGTGAGACATGTATTGTTTATTTAAAAAAGTGTCTTAAAGCAGAAAAACTCATTGCAAATTATGTTAGATTTGCAGCAGTAAGTGAAGATTTTAAAACGGATTAATCAAGGCATTCAAGGTAACCGAATGGCATTAAATTATGACCATCTCAAAAAGAAAGATAAGACGTCTGAAGTCTTTGTGTCTGCCAAACGCATATTAGAAAAAGCACACAAGAAAACACTTCACAAATACGATATTCCGATCTCTGAATTGAGTGAAGCAAATAGTGCGTACAATGATACATTTCGAGAAATTCAATTTTTGAAGTCAAAAAATTTCACATGCTTTATCAAAAAACTTTTAATTTATTATTGGTTTTCTTTCTTTATTAAATTTTTTTAAATGCTTAGAGTGGTTATCAGTTCGAAACAGTTGATTGCCCTTGGAACACTTCTCTCTCTCGAGATTCTACTGTAATCGAAATATAAATTTAAGTTAACATTGCATTATAAACGTGTATCTTCAAGGTGTACAGACTACGAGAGCTGATAATAAATTACAGTTTCTTTAAACAGTTTTTTTAAACACAATACTTCCTTTTTAAAAAGAAAACATTTTCAAAATTAGTTTTAAAAATAATTTTTTAATTGCAATGAATAAATATATACTCGTAAGTAGAAGAAAAAAACAACCAATACGAATAAAAGTGCATAACAAAAATATTACATGCGGAAATGTACAGGCAACAGAAACACAGGTACAAACAAACATCGAGTGGTTAAATTTTAAGGGCCGATGCTGCTTGTGAACCACACCTAAACGTCAAGTTTTTTTCTGCATTTCATTAGACATTTTCCAATTTCAGACTAATTCAATTTGAATTATGGAAAGATACACAATCGTGCAATGGGCGTTCAAATCAATATGCATATCGTGCACTTTGTGGTTTTGTCGGTCATCTAAACAATTTAATCGGAAAAATTGTTCAAAAATTTGAGCAAACCAAGACTATAGGAGATGTGAAAACACCAGTTCATGCTTGTAGTGTGGCTGAAGAGCTGTACACCTCAACTCGTCGTCGTGCCCAACAATAGCACCTCTCACGCTCATCGTTGATAAATATTATGATGTTTACGATATGTAGTTTCAACAGGACAGTGCCACTTGTCACACAGCTAACGAAACATTGGCTCTTTTGCGCGACCAAATCAATGGTCGTGTTATCTCGCGTGGTGGCGATGTCAATTGGCTGCCAAGATCATGTGATTTGACACTGTTGGACTTGTTTGTTTGGGGTTATTTGAAAGAAAAGGTGTACGTTAATAAGCCAGCAACAATTCAAGACATAAAGAATGAGAAATAACGGCATAGAACCTCAATGATGCCTCAGCATCTTCGAAAATTTGGACCATCATTTGACCGATATTTCGTTCCATACATAATTGAACTACACCAAATTATAATAATGAGAAGAAATCACAATAATTTCCTAAATAATTTCAGTTTTATTTAAAATCAAAACCGGCACTTAAGATTTAACCACCTTTGATATATATATATATATATATATATATATATATATATATATATACTCTCTCTTTACGGACACCTCTGACAGACGGACACATTTTTTAGTCCCAATAAAATTCTTTGGAGTTTTCAGAACTTTTCTCTCCTAAATGGACAACCCCCTCATAACAGGACGAGGACACTTATCTCTACCCCAAAATTATTTGAATTTCCGCTAACCGGACACCTTACAGCACGGAGACACAATTTTTTTTTAATTTTTTAATATGTTTTGTTATTCATTATGTTCTTTATTTAATAATACGTGGATGTAAAAGGAGGAATCCCGAAATGATAAAAAATCTATTTATGTTTAATGTTGTAAATATCTATGCGCAAACATTTCAAGATTCTTATTACAAATTTGAATCACAATGTCTAAAGAAATTAAAGAAAAATTAAATGTTTTTTAAATGTGTGCGCGAGGAGTTAGCAAAGAAATGTAAAATCAGTTAAACTTATACTGCTGACACTGATATCAAAACCAAAAGTCTTAACATTGACAAATTGTTCTACGAATGGATTGTAAAGGCTCGACATAATGACATTCCCCTAATGATGATATCGATATAAGACCCAAGAAACTTTTGCCAACTCGTCTTAAGATGAGTTAGAAAGTGAGATACTTATTAAACCATTAGAAAATTAAACAGTTTTTTCTTTAATTCACAGTGATCTAGGAAGCGAAAGATATTGATATAATATTCTTAACTTGATTAAATCCAGTTGATATCTAATGTTATCTATTTTCTTTTAAATTTCACAAGAATATTAATGAAAATTTATTTTTTGTCTTATTTTTATTTGCATATTTTATTAAAATTTTTTAAATATTGCTATATTATAAATTATTAATTATTCTTTCTATGATTTTTTTCATAAGCGGACACCTCTCATAAGTTGACAAATTCGTCAGTCCTTTAGGTGTCCGTTTGAGAGAGTGTACACTGTATTTATATTTTTTTTGTCATACTCCTATATTGAAAATATTCATCTTGGACTCTAGGGAGTAACAAGTAATTAAAAATGTTTTTAACTTCTTTTACATTTTACGCTTTACTAACCAATATTTGACATTTTTCGTTATTTTTCATATTTTTTTATAAAACTTTTATTTTACTTTTTGCTTTTAAGCAACATTTTCTTCGTCATAGTCAAAAGCTTATAAAGTTCATGTTAAATAAACGTCAAAAATGTCATGTTATATACACCACAATAGCTACAACAACAATGTGATTATGTTTCACTTCACTTAACTTGAACTCACTTAACTGCATATCTTTTCTCTAGTTTGGTCAGTTTTATTTGTTGTACTTGTTGTACAGTCAGTACTTAATACGTATAAGCAGTAAAACAGCTGTAGCAATAGTTGTAGTTGTAATACTTAATGGTTTGTTTATGGTTTTTACATCCTTTGACACTTTACAAGACTCAACAACAAGAATAACATTTTCATCATTACAATTTTATGATCCATTATATTGCAAAAGTATTATTGAAATGCAGAAAAACTTTGTTTTTAAAGAAACACTGCACTTTTTCAATGAGAATAAAAAAGTTTATTGATAATCTACATTGGGTTGTTCGCTTTTAAATTATAAATTGCGTGTATTTTATTCAAAACTACTTTTAGTCATAAAGTTTTAATTAATTTCGCTGACTTTTGGTTTTATGTATAAATTTTTGTAAAATTCGACAATAGCGGACAGTCTAAAAAGTAGAATGTTCTTAAACATATCTAAGTTTCTTACTCTGGCTTCAGTTCACATGCATACATACAGAATTGCATAAACTTCTCGCATCACTACTCATCTTGTGTGTATTAATTTTTATCCATAAATACCGGGACCTACAGTTTAAAGCCAACTCCAAGCGACAGAATTGAGAAGCCTGTTCATGGCAATCAGTTACTTGCTTTTGCTAGAAGACTGCTGAGCGGTAGTCGCCGAAAGAAATCTTTTTTTCAAATTTCTGTTTTTTACAGCTGTCAGCTGGGGTTTGAACCTGGAGCTACTGTTTCGGCTCTACTTCTTTACATTGTAATATTATTTTTAATACAAACATTAGATTTTATTTGGCAGCATAGAAGAAATGAGACCTACTTTCATATATAAAAATGGAGGCGATTTTTGACTTACATATGTCGGCGGATAACGCTTAAACGAGTGAACCAATTTCAACCACACCTTTGAAGATAATAGTACTGAGGTCTATATGGTTTATATTAGTATTTAGTTAATATCCGAAATCGCATACGTGTAATAATCTCAACCTCTTCTAAGTTGTCCTTAGAACGGTTAGAGGCAAGTTTTTGAATTCAGTCAGTCCGAAAGACTCTATAGTCAGTGCAAATTATCACCTTGAAATTAGACAGAATTGAATAAGTGAGTGTGGTACCTCACATACCCCTTTAACGTGTTTTGAATAGAAAAGTTTGTATATGAATATATAAATCCCAAGAGACACATGTGTATGTCCTGTTTCTAAGGACATAGTACTTGTATGGAGATGAAAATTACATTTTTGTGTTATTTTAGGATGAGTTATAATATACTGAAAATTTCATTAAAATCCGACAACTTTTGAAAGGGATACAATTTAAATATATCTAGAAAACCGTTAAAACTAAAAGTTTCCGAATTTAGTCTGAATAACTTTACAATCAATAAAAATTTTCAGTCAGAAAGTAATATGGCGTGGTACCTGCCTTATAAACTAAATATTGACTTTTATGAATCTTAAGAAGTTACGGTTACGAAAAATTACCGAATTTAAAAGCACTTGCATAGTAAACATTAGGTACTTGGCAGGGATATGAAAATAGTATCTAATTCTATATGAGTACCCTGACGTGTGCCTAAAGACACATTATCTCCATATTTAGCCACACTTTTCGTTGCTGAAACAACGTGCCAGCGAAAGTTTTTTCTGTCAATTACGATGTTAGTAAGTTTGAATAATATATCCACCAACAGCACTCCCTCTTTCCCTCTTCCCTTAACTTTGCTCTCAGACCAGCACAAAGCACCGCATAAGTAAGGCGATCGTCCTGTGAAAAAATTAAACTAAAAATTATAAAAACTTGAAAGAATCATTTTTCTTTTTTTTTTTTCAACTAAAAACTTGGCACTTGGCATGACAAGTAAAGTATTAACCAGAGAAGGATCAGTGAATTGCTTGAATTCTTTATTTTCATTCATTATGTCATCCAAGTTTATCTATTAAAATTTATGATTTATTTTTAAATTTAATTAAACTTTAAATCACATTCTCTTGGACATTGTAGTGGCTTTTGTTTTACTTTTTGCTGTAATTCAAAGAGAGCAAAACAATTATATCAAAAAATCCTTTCTTTATCCTTTAATTACTTTCTTTCAAGGTAGTTACATGTATATGTACTGGTAATATATGAACTTATATAAAACATTAAATTTATTCCTTTAAAATAATAAACTTTTAAAAATTATTTATAACACCCCCTATTTATTATTTTAAAAAGAAGATTTATTTTGTCCTTTTTGTCATGTTTTGCTTCTTATTTATAAAAGAATGTAATGTCTTGTAAAAGAAAAATTCTTTGTTGTAACAGCCAAAATCATTTTTCAACCACAAAACACGTTCTTATTTTTGGTCTGAGACATTCTTTCTATACAATGACAACTAAATCGTTAAAAATAAATTGTTTTGTACACTATTTAACAAAGTGATGACGAGGACGACGATGATAATAGATGTTGTTTGTCAGAGAATGAAAAGAGGAAAATGCAAAGAAAAGGATAAAATAAATAACAAATGAAATAAAAAAATGAGATATAATATATATAGACATTATTTCCAAATGAATAGCTTAAAAAAAAATTCTTTTTTTTTTTTGGAAATAAAATTATAATAAAACAAGTACAAGTATCTACTTGTCTGCATTTCCCAGAAAGATCTGATGCGTTTTAGTTTTTCTCTATGAATTAAAGGAAAATATGAATAAAGAAGTAAAAATATGTAGTTTCTTTTTTAAATATTTAATCTCTTATTTTTTTATTACTTTGTTCTTATTTCAGTTATGGTTATTTCATTTTTGCAGCAAATACTCGTATATACTTATAGGAGGAAAATAAAATATTTGTTTCCTTAGGGTATATGAATGCTTTGTGTACTTAAAAGCTGTTGATATTGATGTTGTAATTAAATTTGTTTTTTTTATAACGAAAACTTGTCAGTAATAATTGAATTATAAAGAACAAGATGTTACTTACATTTACTAAGATCCTTAAAGTATGCTTTTATTTTTAATTTAATTAACGCTCAAAAATATTCTATACTTAGTAATAATAAAAGTAATTATTAATGTAAATTAACTTTGAAAAGAAGGAATTATAGAAAAATTAATTGAATTTTGTTTTGTTTTAGAAGCATCTACTAAACTTTTAAAAATTATCAATACATTTTAAATATTTTAAATTGTACAAACAAGAATCACGTTAAGAGTTTGTTTCTTTTTTAACTTCTTTATACTAGATGCTACTCAAATAAACTTAATTTTCTAAATGTCCTCTTGCAATTTCAAAATTTTGATTACAAGAAATTACTTTTAAATAGTAACGTTTTTTAACACCGATTTTAATGATTTACATCCTCTTTTATTCACTTGAAATTGCTGTTCATTTTAATTGGCCTTGGGTTATCAATTGGCGCAAGCACGGCCAAACACGTCTGTCTAACATCTCTACGTTGCTGTTTTCGTTTTAGGGTCGGTAATCTCAGCAACCATCTGGCGTTTACAGTTTTTCCTTTATCAAATTTTCCGACTTCATGCGATATAAAGCTATTCTTAATCATTTTAGCTAGTTCAGACATCTTTAGTTGACAATTATCCACTATAATTTTATAAATTTTCTTCGTCGTTTCTATTGTGGATATTTAAGTTGTTAGACTAGACTCGTTGAAATTGTTTTACCCAATAACTTATAATCATAGACGAAGTAACAAATTCTTTCAAAGTATCAGTGACTACGTCTTGTATATTCTTCCGAGCGTGTGCTGTCATAAGGGTCTTTGTAGACCTCAACATCCATAAGACTTTTCAGCTGAATGGTATACCCGCACTGGTCCTGAAGTAGTGCTCTTAGACGCTTGCGCGTTCAGTGGCCAACGTTTTCATTGTGGCTTATCGTGCCGGTGTGTTTCCATCTAATTGAAAGATTCCTAATGTAGAGCCAATCCTTAAAAAGGTTGAGGCTAGTAATTCCAAAAATTTCTGCCCAATACCAGTATGTTCAACACTCTCCAAAGTTATGGAAAGTATGATAAATCATCACCTTATGAGGTATTTAGAGTCCAAGAACTTGCTGAACGGCCGTGAGTATGGCTTTCGTAGCGGCCGCTACACTAGTGATCAATTGGCATTACTCTCCAAGAGATGGATATCTCAAAGACGTTCGATAGGGTCTTGTACGAGGCTCTTACTTCCAAGCTTGCTGTCTTTGGTGTCGGTAACCATTTTTGTCGTTTCATAACGAGTTTTCTTATACACCATTCTATAAGAGTTCAGACTAAATTCTTGAGTACCTTAAGAATCTGTTCTATTTCCTACTCTATTTTTGATCTTTGACCCTCTCCTTTTAACTTCAAATCCTATCCACCCTATCACAGATGAAAAAAAAGTGGCACCTTAAAACATAAGTTTTATAAGGTTGCCATTACATACATACATATTAAATTGAATAAAGTTAATAACGAAAATTTTTTAATTTTTGTTTCGTCAGAAACGCTTTAATTAGATCAAAGTTAACGGCAATGAATATTTTTGGTAATTAAAGAAGAAATGATGTCCGTGAAGGAATAGTACACTAGCCAAACTGAACAATTGTTTTCGACTCCAGCTACGGTAGTCTCATCAGAGTTCTTTGTGTCCTGTGCATATTCAAGACCAAACATCAACTATTTAACTCACACTTTTTCTGGAAATCGCATACTGAAATTATATTATTTCACATGTATGTACATACACTTGCATGAGTTAGTCGAAGTAAAGTCACACAACAGTTTTTATCATATTCTCCTTTTCTTACCATCATTGCTGTTCTTGTAATTGTCATCTTATTTGGATGAAACAGAATTACAATTTTTATTTTGTTTTTGCCCTCTTATTCCATTTAATCCACATTAGTCGGCATCGACGACATGTACGACTGTAGCCGTGGTGGTTAGAGTGCAGCGCTAGAAACATGCGCATTATAACTTAATGTGTTTGAGGCTCTAGGTTCGAGCCCCGGGAAAGTTCTGATCAATATTTTTATAATTTAATTTTTGTTTCGTCAGAAACGCTGGAGTCGAAAACAATTGTTCAGTTTGGCTAGTGTACTATTCCTTCACGGACATCATTTCTTCTTTAATTACCAAAAATATTCATTGCTGTTAACTTTGATCTAATTAAAGCGTTTCTGACGAAACAAAAATTAAATTATAAAAATATTGATCAGAACTTTCCCGGGGCTCGAACCTAGAGCCTCAAAAACATTAAGAAAATTTTTTAAGTTACTTCTATTGTATTTTTATATTTGTATTGCCCGTTTTTAGTTGTCCTTACTATTAGAAATTTATTGCATACTTTAGGAACCACTTAAAACTAAAATACATACAAATGCGTTTTAGAATTTTATTCTTTCTATGTAGAAATTTACTCAATAAAATTGAAATTTATTGAAAGTTCTACGGTGATTGATTGCTGAGTTTTACAATGACAACAATAAGAGAGAGAGAGAAAAAAAGAAAACATATTGAATGGCGGAAGATTGTACTTAAAAAAAAAAAAACTAAACGTTTGTATTGCCCGTATAAAAAATAAAAAAAATGTAATGCAATATTATCATCGTCCTCATCAATGTCAAACACAATAGTGAATAACATAAAAAATTCAACGTTTGACATATAAACTTTACGATTAACCTTTTAAGTTAATATTTATTGTAAAGCTGACTTTTCTAATGTAATGAAAAAAATCTTTTCCTTGTGGAAATAATCTTTTTCTTTATTTTAATGAAAGTGCTGCGTCTCTTAGAGTGTTAAAGTCCTTGTAAAAATGATCGTGGGCGTTTTTCATTTATTGTACTATTCCAGCAATGCATTTTGCATGCATGTTTTTTCCATTGTTTTATATTTTTTGCAATATTTTTAGTTTAAATTTATTTATGCTGACATATGGTAGACATACACATTTCCTATTTAACGATTTAAGCGAATATATTTTTAAATTAAGACAAAGACAAAAAGAGAAAGTTTGCCAGCATTGACATTTCAGTATCAACCCGCAATGTATTTAAATAGGAAATGTGATTTTCTTAAGCCATTCACTGTAGTATGCACATACGACTACATATACAGTCATGGACTTTATTCTTCATACACCCCCGAAATTTTCAATGGCTGCTAAATGAGAAGCATTACAAACCTTTTTTTCAAAAATTATTTAATTATTTACCTATTAGCGTAAAAAAACAAAATTTTTGGTTTCTTTTTAAAAATTTAAGCAATGGATAAAAAAAAAAACTAAAAATAAAGAAGGACAAAAGTGTTCATACAGTACAATTATTTGTTTTTTTGAAATGTGAAATAAGAAAGCTGAGTAAAGTTTTTTATAAAATTAATATTTTGTTGGCCCACCATTAGCATCAATTACTGCCTGCAGACGCCTTGGCATTAATGCGACCAGATTTTCAGTCATATCAGGAGTTATTTGAGACCAGGCCCTTTTCAAAGCTTTCTTTAAGGATTCCTTGTTTGTAACGGCAGTAGGATCAATTTTTCTTTTCAAAATATCCCAAACGTGCTCAATGGGGTTCAAATCCGGCGATTGGGGAGGTGAGTTTAATTGTCTTGGTGCATTATAAAGCAACCAATCTCTAACAATGTGCGCTGTGTGTTTGGGATCGTTGTCCTGTTGGAAAATCCAATGCTGGCCAAGATCCAACATATCAACAGACGGATGTAAATTGAATTCTAATAGCTGTTTATAATAGTATCGATCCATAATACCATCTATAAACACTAACCGCCCAACTCCAGATGCTGCTATTGCTTCCCAAGCCATTACGTTGCCACCATTATGTTTTATAGTTGGAACAATATTCTTTGGATCAAGTGCAGCATTCTTTTTGCGCCAAACCTTCCCACGACCATCATATCCGAATAAATTGAACTTACTTTCGTCCGTAAACAAAACGTTTTTCCAGAAGTCTATTCCTTTATTTAAATGCTTTTTTGCAAACTCAAGGTGTAGTTTCCTATTTTTTTCAGATATCAAAGGTTTTCTGCGGGGAACTCTGCTTGAATAACCATTTGCTCGCAACGCCCTCTGCACAGTTTTAGGATGAACAGTCTTGTCTAAAGTATTAGCAATAGTTTTTGCAATTTTTGAGGCAGTAGTACGCGGATTTTTTTTAACTTCTTTCAAAACAAAGCTTACATCTCTTCAGGAGAGTTTCTTCGGGCGTCCTGGCCTTGGCATATTTTCGATGGAACCAGTATTTTTATACTTTTTAATAACATACTGAATTGTAGCAAACGGCACATTTAATAATTTGCTTATTTCTCGATAGGATTTGTTGTTTTTGTGCTCTTGCACAATTAATTTCTTTATTTCAAGGCTAAGCTCTTTACGCGTACTCATCTTGACACTTGATCACTTAAAACCAATAAAATATCCACTAATCATTCAAGTAACACCTCACCTCATTGCAATATGAAAAACTAACGGTTTTTAAAAAGTTACAATGCGAATCTTTGGAATAAAGCAAAAGAGATTACACTGTATGAACATTTTTGTCCCTCTCTACTTTTAGTTTTTTTAGTGTATTCCGTTAATTTTAAGGGGAATTAAAATTTTTATTCTTGTACACTGATTAAAATGAATTAAATTACTTTTGCTGTAAGAACTTTTTTTATGTTGCTCTTAAATTAGAAGTTTTCTCTAATACAGGGGGTGTATGAAGACTTAAGTCCATGACTGTATGTGCCCATAATTATGAAAGTGGTCTAAGTCATATATTTCATGTTTCGAGATATTTAATTATTTACATTTGAATAAATTAAAAAATGTTTTTACATTATATGACATTTTAATTAATAATTTTATTAGTCTTAATTAATGGAAATTTATTACGAATATGAAATTTTGTGTGAATTTCATACGATAATATTGTTTTTGAAGTTTGAATTGACTTAGACCATTTTCAAAATTAACTGAATGTCCTATAAATGACTCAAAGCAATAAAGAACTTTGAGTTTTATTTAAAACAATAATTTAACTGAACATTTGTTAATTATTTTTCAACAGTAATCCATTCTTATCAATATTGCGAGTATTTAAGCTTCTTAAAATGTTCCTGAAAAACTGGAAAGATGTACGGTAGTAAACTCAAAATATCTTTATGTTTTTTTTATAATAAAGCTCAGGGTTGTATAAGGAATTTGCTTTTTTATTTTCATTTCTATTAAGATAAAATCACGGTCATTCGGCAGAAAGGAATGATCCGATACCAAAAATTTGTGGTCTAATTTTTGACTTAGACCACTTTCATAATTAACACTAAATGAATTTCATATAATGTTGAAATTAAAAACACTATCTAATGGTTAATTTTTGACAATTTCGTAAAAATTACATTGAATAAATTTAGTTTAAAATAATGTGGTATGAAATAACTAATAAACTAATTTTTTTAAAATTTTTACTTAGCCCACTTTCATAATTATGGGCAAATATATTAAAAAAAAAATATAATTATATCAATTCTATAAAAAATATTACGACAATTCTTTAGTTTAACTCAAAAACAATAAAACGGTACTCATGGATAAAAATTAACATACACCATGAGTGCTGCGAGAAGCTGGGCCGTAACCCTCACACAGGGTTGTAATTAAAAATTATAAAAACATAATTGCCCGTATTCATAAAAACTATTTTAGGTTTATTGAGGGTTTATTTGACAAGTATTGCATAGAAATTTGTCAAATAAGTCCTCAATAAACCTAAAATAGTTTTTATGAATACGGGCAAATATTTATAATACTTATAATATTCATACTAATTTTCGTAAATTTGTTCTTGAAACAATGAGTTAAAAAATTACATTCTTTTAAAGCTCATTTCAAACACAACTTTTATCTACAATGCTTTATTGCTCACACAAACTTGTTCTATAATTTTACAATAATTTTACTCGTATTAACATGCTAAAAGCTGTGAATGTAAAATATCTTATAGTCCTTCAACTCATTCAACTGCTCTCTCTCTCTCACTCAATGCATATTTATGTGACCGATATGCGTATGAATACTTAAGTGAATGACTATAAGTGTTACTAAGTGGTCGCCTGTGTGATTGCAAGTCATCTTGCAATGAAGAACTTTCCCAGCAAACATAAAATCAAATTCAACCTATGGTGCATTTGTAAGCTTTCAATATGTTTAAACTTCATACCATGCGTTCATGCATAGTTGCGTATGATACTTTTTATGCACTCTATGCATTTCTAAATTCAAATTACATGCAATGTGCTATATTGTTTATTTTGGATCAACTGTTGTGTTAATATTGTTATCAAATAGAAACAATTTAGGCAAAATGGAAAGTGAAATTGAGATTTTAAATGAATTTATAGAATTTTTTGATTTTATATTTATAATATTTTGTGCTACAAGGGCCACGAATTCGTGATTTTTTCACTTCATCACCTCCATAGCATTTGTTTTTTAAATAATAATAAACACAAGAGAGATGAAACTCAGTACTTTAAAGTAGTCGATAAATAGAATACAAATCGATAAAAAAGAAAACAATATATAAAAATTGTATTTAAAACAAATTTTTATGTACTTTTCTTTTTAATGAAAGCTTTTTCTTTTTTTTACAAAAAAAATGTTAAAAAGAATCCACCACACAAACAAATTTATCGATAACACTTAAAATAAAATCGATAACATTTAAAAACAAAAGTAGAAAGTAAACCTACTTTGTTGCATTGATACGTCTATGCATTCTATGCGTTTTGCTGTGTAACTTGTCACATGCAATTACGCTGATTCTACTTTTTTGCATAAAAAGGAAAGACGTATAAACGCATGGTGTGGACCTTCAACTTTAGATGACAAGCTGAAAATAAGCAATACTCTTTTAATTATTTTATAACAACTTACATTCAAATAATTTAAAAATTTTATTTTTAATTTAAGAAGTATTATTGACAACTGAGGTTTTTTTTTGTTGAATTACAAATCCCAAATTAGTCTAAAATTTTAATTTAAGTTTTTTTGTAAATAACTTTCTAATTTTTTGGGTACTCTTCGTTTCTTAATTTGTTTTCAACTCGCTTTTTAGTCCTTGTCTCTTAAAGGAAAAACTTAAAAAATGTTTTTTTTCACAACCTGTGTGTTTGCTGGGTTGCTACTGTTGAGCTACATCATGTAGCTTAATGGTAAAGAGCACAATAATATTTTGTTTAATTTTTTTTCTAGAATGAATAACAATAAACACGTACAACATATTTATTTCGTTAACATTTAAATTTAAAATCACATAATTATTTACTAGACTATTTTATTGTAGTTGGTACATTAATACCGCTTTTGGTGCCAGAAAAATTGTGAACTGAAATGGAAACTATTGGTCATTTCATTTGTGATTGCTCAGATCTGGCATTCAGACATTTGAACTTTTGTTTGGCATACTAGTCCACTTTGTAGAGAGCTCTGGTTAGTTATTATTCTCTTCCTGCTTGGGTAAATTCAATGTAGTTCTGTAATGGTATCAAAATGGCACTTTGTGCTAGTCATAGTTGATCATGTGTTTGGTTGACTAGCCAGCTGGCCTTACAACTAACCTACAATTGGGAACTCATTTTAGTCCACTGTCTTTTAAAAAACTTCTTAGGAAAACTTTTTACTCCAATACTATAGCAGTATTTTTCAGCAAACAACGAAATATTTTTGATTGCTGTTATTATTACCTTTCATTACCACCATCATTACAATATTCATTTTTACCTTAAATGTGATGTGTTGTTGATATAATATGACCAAAACCATAACATACTAATAAAGCATCCAAACATTTAAAATTCTTAATGGAATTTGACATAAAGTTATAGGTTTCTAGTAATTTTTTTAATAAAATAGAGTGTATGAGGTATTAAAAAAAAAGTAAAAAAAACAATTAAGGGAGTTACACCAGATCAAACCTTACACAAGTTAATTAAAGAACAATTTTGTCAAATTAAAATTGCTGCATGATTTGAATGTACGATTGCGCAAGAGGGTTTATCTAGAACTCTGAGTTTTGGTTCACAAAAATTAAAATTTTACATTTAAATTGTTCAACACTAACAATTAATTTCTTCAGCTTATAATGGCTAATAAATGTTATAAATGAACTTCACATTTTCAACTGAATAATTTCTATGTCAATTCTGATAGTTTTACCACAATATTTAAGGCCTCACGCATAATAAACAGCAAGCACAAATAGAATTTGAGCAAAAATGTTGGGTTGTTGTTGTTGCACGTATTGTGTCTAAGCCTTTATATTGTTTGTGTGTGTTACTCTATTTGATTGATGTGGTTATTGTGGTTTTAAATTGAATTGATATTTGTAGTAGAATAGTAGTCGTATACAAAAAAAAAAAAACAGTCCATAAATAATATTTGTAAAATTAAAATTGTTGTCGTTTTATAATTCTATACATAATTGTTATTCATTGAGTTCATAAAAATTTTGTTTTTACATGTTTGATCTTTTTTGTAAATTTCACTTGAAATATTTTGTATAAAATTATAAATCTAATGAATTGTTGGATATAATAAATTTACGAGGGTTGGTTAATAAGTTTAGATTTTTGTTTTAATTTAATTGAAAAGCCCACTTACACTTATCAGCTGGCTTCTCGCAGCACCCATATTGTGTGCATTAATTTTTATCCATGAATACCTAGACCAATAGTATAAAGTCTTCTCCGAACGACAGACCTGGGAAGTTTCTTCATGGCAATCAGTTACTTTCCGAGCTTTAACCAGAAGACTGCTAGGAGGTAGTCGCCGAAAGAAAATATTTTTTCAAGGGTTGAGTTTTTCTTTTCAACTGATTGCAACACCGTCCTCTCTATTTTAACTTTTTAATAAATATTTATAAGCAAAATTCAATGCTGGCACATGTTCTGTGACATCAGTCAAAAACAGTAAGTCTTGTAACCACACATCATGCCTACTTCTCAATAAACGTACCAAACAAATCTAGAAATCGATTGCATACCTTGAATGTAAATAAATAATCAAAAATAAAAAAATATAATGGTTCATTTAGAAGTTCTTCATTGTTCATTCGTTTGGGAAATTCTTGAATTGTTGACGATTTTTCGTATTGGTGCGAATTTAATTTACAATGTGCAACACTGTTGTAATCATTTCCAACTTGGACAGCAATAAAATTTGTTACAACGCCTCACTTTGTCTTTCATATTTGCTATTAGAAATTTAAAAGACATTTTGAAACACAAACGGGCACGTTCTGAAAAACGAAATCGAGTGATATTAAAATAGAGTGTTTTCTCAAAGACAATTAAAGAATGAATAAAAACTGATATCCACTACTTGTCCTATTTCAAAACTTTCGCGATTTGCAATTTTATTCGATTTCAATTTCACTCGTTTTCGGTTTACAGAACATACCCAATAATAGCAAATATTTGTTTAAATATATAATACGAAAATAAAAAAAAGGCACTCGGGTACATTTTTCGAAAGCTAAAAATAATTCTTCGAAGAACCGCAGTTTGCCCACGCCTGATATGAGCATTTGTATTTTAAAAGGAAAGTCTATTACATATTAAGCCTATATGTTACAATTGTGAGACTAGAACCATAGCGCTGTCGAAATATGTCTTCAATAAATTAAATTAAAAAAAACGGTTTTTGCAGCAACTTTTAATTTCTTCTGCTTAGAACTGGAATCATAATAGGGGATATAAATATTTATATACCGGTACATATATTTCTTTAGTTCCTATGAATCTACAAATAATAAAATGCATTTTCTTACTCTATTCAAAGGACGTTGCAGGTTTTAATTTTCAATTAAAAACCGTAACTCTATTAATAGTATGAACTGTAAAACTTAATTAATTTTTATTTAATAAAGGAAACGAATTTAACTTTTACTGGTATCATTGTATTCAGAAATCAAATGCAGAATTTTTAATTTCCACTCAATATGTACTATTTGAAATTAATATTTTTCTAATTAAAAGTGCAAACATACAACTCAATATTATTTTATGAAATTAATCGGTTTCAGAAGAATTTTTGACAAATTCTTCATAAAACCCAAAAAAAAAAAAAAAACTTTATCTACAGAAAAATATTTTCATGCATATTTGATGAAAATATTTTGGGGAATAAAAACAAATGAATACAGAAATTGAAAATACAAATCAAAATAAAATTCTTTAAATCAACAAGTGTGTAGACTTGAAATATAAAAATGTAGGTCCTTGGTGAGTATAGCAGAGTTAGTTGTAAAGGTAGCAGAAAAACAAAAAAGAAAATAAAAATTATATTGAAATCAATAAATTGTGTTGGCATTGGCAATGATGTTTATTTTTAATTTACTTTTATTTCGTAACAAATTTTGTCGTTCTTATTTGATTTTTATTTTTTTTTTCTGATTATGATTTCTATTGAATTTCAAATTAAACTTTTATAGAAATAGTAAAAATGTCATGCTCTTTACCATCATAATTCGCTGTGGGTGGTTTACATGTAATGTGCTAATGCGTATAACAGATGAAAGTAAAAAAAGTTTAGTAGTCATTAAAAATTATAAATATTTAATCAGAGTTCCCTTTGGATTAGAAAAAAAAGCCTGTCCATTGTAAATTGGCTGTACATATAATAATAAATCTTTTAATCTATTGACTACTCAGTTCTTTTTCGAAAGAAAACTGTGAAGCAAATTGTAAATTAGAATATACAGTGCGAGCTAGATTTTCGCAACCCCCGATTAACGCAACACCCCGATTAGCGCAACAGGCAAATTTTTTACATTACAGTCTTTATAAGTGCAACGATTTTCAAAAATTAGTCTCAATAAGTGCAACACTATTTTTTTAAATATATTTACAATGATTTCTGTTTTATTTCTTTTTCAGAAACGTAGTTTTATAAAAGTAATCATATTTAATCAAAGAATCCCATTTCAATAGCATTTCTCCCACGTTAGTGCTGTCCCAAACACGTTTTAAAACACAAATCCAAACGCATCAGTTTTCTGTTTTGAAGCATATGTATGTATGCTTACACAGATGCGTAGGCTAACATAAGTATTTGTATAATTTCACTTTTTAAAACAAAAAATTGCTCGCTACGCCAAAGTTTCAACAAGAAGACTGTTTTTTAACAGTTAGCTTTTTGTTTCGTTTTATTCTTCCTTGTAAGATTTCATTTAAATTTTTGTAAGTAGAGTGCAGATCGTTATTTAAGTTGTTTTTTTTAATAAAAAAGTTGTTTTTTACGAATAATTTGTTTCTTTTTATTAAAAATGGGGTATTTTCAGGTACAATAAAATGTGATCCATAATTGTAACTTTTTCGGTAATTGCAACAGGCCTGATTTTTTCAAGTTGCGAAAATCGAGCTCGCACTGTATATAGAATAATCACATATAATATCTTTTTTTTTTTTCTTCTATTAAACCATATTTATCTCTATGCATTGGATTCTTTTTACCAACATGTCTTAATCAATGCATACATAATTGGCCATTACAACCCTGTGTCAGGGTTATGGCCTAGCTTCTCGCAGCCCTCATGTTGTGTGTGTTAATTTTTATTCATGAGTGCCGGGACCTACAGTTTTAAGTCTTAATCAATGGGGAAAATGTTATCCGTGAAAGAAATGTATACCAGCCGAACTGAATGTGATTTCTTTTCAACTCCAGCTACAAAATTCTAATCAGAATTACTTGTATCGGGTATATATAAGTATACATGATAATTATCAACTATTTGACTCACACTTTTTTGTAGGAATATTTGAAATTATATCTGTGGCAACATGGAAGAATAGCTTAAGTCGACATAAGATTAAATTAGTTTAGTATTTTTGACGCTTCATAAAACTCAAGGCAGTAATAAAAAGTAAAATATTATAGTGCATATTTATTCTATCATACGTCTATTATCAGTAGGTAAAATTGCAGATTTTTTTCAAGAACTATTTATAGTGAAATTTATATAAATTTAGGAATATATCCAAATTTGATGTTTTGACTTAAGATGTTCTTCCATGCCGACACATATTTTTTTTTTTTACTTTTTAATGATATGATTTTCATAAAAGTTTTATTTCTTTATACTGCTTAGATCCTGTTATTATGTATGAAATACAGTCGGTCTTTATAAAACAGTTTTCGACCACTTTTTCACACACCTTGGGTGGTATCTTGTCAATAATTTAACGAATGTTGGTTTTGAATGCTCCAATGTTAGAGAATTATGGCCGCAAACACTGTCTGGCTCCACAAAAACGTCTAACAGCGTCAAATTGCATGCTATTGGTAGCTAATAGATGTTGCCAAATGTAGGAATTTCACGACCAGAACATTTTTTCCATAATTAAATATTGCTTGTTACTCGTACCTAATCACTGAGTAAAAGATGTGTTTCCCTACTAAAAGAATTTTTTTTATTCAAAAAACCAGCACTGAAAGCTAGTTGTAGTACCATCACCATAGCATATCTACGGTAATATAATAAGTCAGAATACATTACTAGTCACCCACCTTGTGTGCGTCAATTTTTATCTATGAGTAGCGAGACCTACAGTTTAACGTCGAATCCGAACGACAGACTTAAGAAGCTTGTTTATGGCAATCCGTTACTCTCAGAGTTTGAGCCAGAAGACTGCTAAGAGATGGTCGCCGAAAAAAATATTTTTTCATACTTCTTTTTGTCGAAATATCAGAGCTTGGATTTAAAGCCAGTGATTTGGTCTTAATAAACCAATACATTACATACTAGACTACGATGGCTACTCAGCCGGTTTAATATGTTGATTGAATTGGGCTTTACATAGATTGAGCCGCCATAATGAGCCATAAGATATGCTTAATTGCTCAAAACACTCTTAAATCGACTAGCACGCTACACATTCTTTGACAGAAGCGATATTTTCTGCGGTGCATATATTGCAATTATGTACAGGCTTGACGACATCTATAACGCTTCCAGTCTACAAAGTTCCATTTAATCTTATCAATGTCGTTCATACGAGGGTTGCCTTTTATATTTCGGGATTAGAAAACAAAAACAAATATTAATCATCGAAAATCACGTTATTGTTTTTCAAAATATTCCCCATGAAGATCTATACTCTGATTGAGGTATCTCCAAAACATGTATTCTGAGTGCAGCAACCGCTTCTTCAGGTGTCGAAAAACATTGACCTCTCAGTTTGTTTTTTACGTACGGGAATAAAAAGAAGTCATTCGGTGCCTAATCAGGACTACACGGCGGATGACTTATCAAATCGATGCTTTGGGTGCTCAAAAATGCAATTGTTTGAGCTGATGTTTGAAAGCTCGCATTGTCGTCATGCAGAGTGAACCGTCTCCGACGTTTGGTTTTCCTGATTTCTTAGAAGACAACTGGCAAACAAATGGTTGTGTACTACTCAGTATTGACTGTTCTGCGTTGTTGTAGTGGTACCGTTGCGATATGTCCAGTTTTTTCCGGAAAAACAGGCGACTACTTGCTTGAAAGTGCTTCAGTGGTATTCACTGTTAAATTTTAAGGAAAATTGTTTAGTTAAAAATTTGTAATAGAAAAATAAACAATTGTGCTATTCAGTAAAGTTCTTTAACCACTTTCATTATAGTTAGGAGTTTTCTAAATAGTAGCTCTGTTTGAGTTGGTAAAATAAACACAAAATAAAAGTAAAATAAAACATTTACGATACTTTATTCAGTTACAATGTTACGCCCGTATGATTAAAAACCAGCATTAACTATGCGTTAAATAGAAATTTGCATAAAGTTTTTTGTTCTTTTTCATACATATGAGCGAAATGTCAACATTAATTTCATGTACGTCTGTTTAATTGTAAATATCGAAAGTAAATGTTTCTTCATTGTAATGATTTCATAATAATCTTTAATAGTCACATACATACATACATACATACGTATAAACAAAAAATATTACAATTTTATGGAATACAAACCAAGACTATTTTTTGTCAGCAATTTGAAATATTAATTTTTATAAATATAAATAATAAAAATATAAAAACATGGACTTATACCACCTTCAAATATAACAGCTTAAATACTAAAAACTTTTTCAATTAAGTTCTGGTATTTTTTTTTTTATAACTTTTTCATATCCCAAAGAAAAACTGTGTCAAAAAAAATTACTTATGGTTTATTAAATCCCTTTAAAATATTTCGATATTCTTTATGGTTTCGTTTTCTGTGATAATTTAATTGTGTTTTTATTTTCTCATTCAAGATTTCTGCTTTTTTTCGTTGTTGTAATTGTTTGACAACCGTCATTTGGGAAATTGTTAGTAATTATTTTGATAAAAAATTATAATCCGGAAAAAATGAAAGCGTAACCGGAAGTATTGTAATTGTAACGGAAAGATAAGTTTTAAACTATTTGTCGTTTTTGATTGTAAGCGTTGTTTGCTTTTTACTTTTTTTAACTAGAATTTTGGCATTTATTTTTTATACAATATTTTTTTTTTTTTTTTGCTTCAAATTCGTAATTTTTTTTTATTGTTTGAAAAGTTAGACAAACTTAAGGTACGGTCACATTGGGTAAATATTTGATGAAAAAAACGTAACCACTATTTTATGAAAATATTTATTGTTTAATTTTTCATTTCTTAACGTTTAGTTAATTATATATAAAAATATTTCTTCTTTTTAATATCGTTTTTAAACAATTTTTGAAGAAATATTTACATAAAAAGAAATATTTGCATAATATATTTCCAAAAAAAGTCTTGGTTACGTTTTTTTCATCAAATATTTGCCTAATGTGACCGTAGCTTTAGTATTATTATTTTTTCTTTAATTAAAGAGTTCTATTAAACTTAAGGTCGCTAAAGATTTAATGTACCTATTTATTTTCAAAATTTCAGAATTGTCAGCAATTAATTGTATACATATTTTTTTATATCTTGCATAACGCGATACTTCTACAAAGCTTTTTCGACTTCACTACATGTGTGGGTACATGCATATTAAGTAAAGGGTGATTACCTTTAAGGGCCGATGTTGATTCTTTGTACCGGACATTTTCCTTTTTCTTTTTTATTTTTCTTATTTTTGCTTGTTGCTTAGTTTTTTATTTTTCTTCTCCTTTTTTGACGTTTAACTTCTTTCTTCACTTGTTTGCATGCTTTTAATTTAAATTATTTTCTAATAAATATTTTCTTAAAATTTCTTTTTCATTTGTTTCACAATAAATAGTTAAAATATTATATCTTTAATAGAAGAATTTTTTGTTTGTTTCTAAAATCACAAAAATAAAACTCAAACAAAATTGCATGAGTTTTACAACCGACTAGAAAAAAAAAATTAAGAAACAAAATTCAATTTAAATTTTTTTCTCAACTTTTTATTTTTCATTTTGATTTCTGTTTGATTTACATAAACATTTTCATTTGCATTTTCATTTACATTTTTCTCTTTTTTTATTGTACTCTGTTGAAATTCATACAACATCGTATCCCTACAACCATTAGAATGAAATCACAGACAAGAATTAAAAATCAAATGCAAATTCAAGTTAAAAATCAATTAAAATTGTGCTGTAGAGCAACTTTCAAAGTCAACCATTTCATTTATTTTGTAATTTAGTCTTTAGTAGCTTTGCATGCCAATCTCTTCTGTTCTATTATCAATTCAGAGGATCTTCGTTTTTGGAATAAAAATTTTCATTTATTTTTATAATTTTTTTTTTGTTTTATTGCGATTGTTGCGGGTTCGAGCATAACGAGTGTTGGCATTGAAACTCTTTTTAGAGGCATTTTAAAATTTGCACTGAAATTTTTGACATTGATTTGAAGATGTTGGTATTATTGTTGATATTTGCGGATAATTTAATAAAAAAACATACAATTTCGTGTTTTTATTACCATGAATAAACGTGATAATATAAATATTTTAGTTACGAAAAACAAGTTTTATTGTATAAGTTTTTATTAATGATTTTTGTGGCATAATTTTATGCGGCACCTGCTCAAATTGTTTTATTTTGTAAAAAGAAAAAAAATTTTTTATTTGGTTTCATAAAATAGAAGAACAAATATAAAACCGTTTAAATTAATAATATTTAATTCCATAAAAATACATGAAATGGATTGCTTGAATGAAAATTTCGCTGGTGCTCAACCTTTTTGCATAATTTTCACTTAAATTTTAACGGTCATATGCAAAAACATAAAGTAGACAGTCTTTATTTTCCATACACATTTTGAATTTAAGTCTACGTCAACTTTTTTTTTGCATACGGGTGTAAGACACTAAAATAAGAAGAGCAAATATGTAATAACATGGAATATTTGTTTAAGGCAAGTATATTTTTAGGGGCTATACTATACAGGTGCGTATATTTTGGCTACCATGTATGCTTAGGTATTAATACTAACAGAAAATCTATTACAATTAAAACAACTTTTTATCGAATTAAAAAATTTTCAAGCAATAGGTCTTTTACAAATTTTGTTATATTTCAAATTAGCCGCAAAATTAAATAATAGAATATTTAAAAATACACTTGAAATACTTCATTCAACAACACATGAAGGAAAACCTTGTTCTAAAATAAAATTAAAAAAATGTATATTTTTTTTCTTTATACTCGTGGTATTCTTTCTAAACATTCTTGTTAATTTAATTCCTTAAAGTATGTAGTATTTTTTAAAGTCAATTTTGTTCTATAAAGTAGTAACACGTTTTCAATTCATTAATTCCTTTAAGAACTTATAATTAAATATCAATTACTTATCGTTATATATACGTATTATGTAAATTATTCGCTTTTTCTATAATCTTTATTAGGAGAGAAATTGCGTAATGAAGCATAAATTTTGTTAAATTACTCGTTTATTAAAAACAAACTTATTAGAAGCATATGCTAGGGAGCAAATGTTTTTTTTTCCCATATATTTTCCATATGTTTAATGTAAAACAACTAAGCTTACTAAATTCAATTAAAGCCGGCATTTTAATACCCTACATTGCAGTCTAATGGCAATTTATTTAGGATGAGTAAAATTTAATAATAGATTATACAACAGAAACAGTCTCAATCTGAACAAACATGTATTTACTTGAAACGCCAAAGTTGGATTTCAAAAAATATGCCAGTAAATGTGTAGCAAAAGAAAAAACAAATCTTAAGTCATATTTAAAGATAGAACAAAAAGTTACTTAAACTAACATAAATAAATCAAATCAAAACTGACAAAGATTTTAGAGAAACTCTTAAAATTTTCTTTTAAATAATATGCTCCATTAACTCTCATTTGAACACGTATTTCAAAGTGACGGTTATTCATGAAATTTCTAATCGGCTTAAAAACATCGTGTCAACGTATACCACTTGTCGTTTATGACTGTGGGGAATATTTCGTAATCGGTCTCATTTGGGAACTGGGACCCAGCAATATACCGAGTTACTGTGGAGCAGCATACAAAAGAAAGTCTCAGTATGCCGATCACTTAGAATATGAGAAAACTACATATTATTCAGAAGTTGCAGACAAAACTCTTCTTGTAAATAGTCAACAAAATGTTTGGGCAAATGTTGAGGAGGTTTGTTCAATTATTTAGAGATTTTTAGCTGTGACGAAAATATTCTCTGGCTACTGTGCAGTGAGAAGACATTTAGTGCATCAGGAGTGTAGTAGCTTAACTCATGCTCCTGGATTCCGGTGCTCTGCAACTAGAATAGCACCTTATTTGTCTCGCATTGCTACTGAATGTTCCAATAGTCTATTCTGTATTTTTTTTTTTTGTTGTATATGAGAACTATCGCTACCGCCAACTATGATTTGACAGCTGAAAATGTCATACTATGGTGGAATCTCTGTTCATTTTAAGTCATCATGAGTCTGTTAACGCCAAAACAACTTTTTCGCAAAGTGCATAAATTACTTCGTCAGTTTTATGGTCAGCATACTAATAATTATTTTCGCAAGATAAAAAGTGTGCTGACAGAAGAAAGTGTTGCTGCAGTAGCGGGTAGTGTTGAAAAAGGCCTCTAAATGTCGATTCGTCGCAACTTCTATTTTGTACGACTTAACGCCTGTGGATTACTTGCTATGGGTCTATGCTTTATTTATTCCAACATATGGGCAACTCTTGAAGAATTGGACGTCAATATCACTTCCACCATACCATACGAGTAAATTTATTGGAAAAGGATTGGATTGGACTATGCAACACGTAGCCAAGGCAAACAAAGCCAAAAATAATTTTAAAAATAAATAAAATTATGTACTTTTGATATTTTATTGTAATGAATTGTAGGTATTGTGTATATATACTCGGACATATCCATATATATAAAACAATTCTAATTGAGATCGGTGCGATTATTATATAATGCGGAGTTGCGTGTTTTTCTCAAATGCGTCTGTAAACAACGGTAGAGATACATACATATAAATTAAATATGCATGTGGACGATGACTGAAATACTTTAGTTAGTCACTTTAGATCTATAAGGCTTATACCATGAACACCTATCATATTGTAGGGAATTATTAAGATTTTGGAGAGATTTGGAGGTGACGCTAGAGATGCCTTTATGGTATTCTTATCTATACTATATTATTTTTTTTCTTCCTCTTTTTTTTTATTCAAATATGTTCTTAATGTGTTGCTTTGTTCTACCTCCTAATGCCATTATTTAACCATAAAACTCTTTTAAGCATTTATTAGAAAATCTTTGTAATTCCTTCATATCAAAATGTTGGCGTTTTACTCTGTATTTTATTTTTTAACATTTTCTTCATGGGCTTGTACGTCGTATATGTCTGCGAATATAAAGCAATATTATGCAAATAATTTGCACATGTACATATACTAAATACATATAAAAAAGAGTCTACTTTTAGGCTTATAAGCTTTGTAGTATTATAATGGTTGTACATATGTATATACTACAATAACTTGATTTTTCTTTTTTGCTTGCTCTCTCTCTCTCTCTTTCTACGTTTTTTTTACACATATTACGTATGCATAACTTAAATGGACGTTATTTTTTTTTCTTGTTTTAATTTTTAACGCTATTTTGTACTCAGAATGTTGGAGTTTTCCTCCCTTGTAGTAAAAAATATTTGTTTATTTTGCCGCATGGAGATGCTGACTTCTGTAGCATTTTTAAGTCTTTAATTTTATTAAACTAAAAAGTTTTACGTAAATTTGGTGATGCAACTACTTAATAAATATTCTCATACTGTAACTTTTAATATTTCATGTTACAGGTCCTATATAGCAGGACATATTGTTTATTCGAAAAAAATTTTTTTTTTGTCAAAAATGTACGGAAGTTTTTTTTTTTTGGTAAAAATAAAACATATTATGTTATTTTATTTAAAAAAATTTATAAGAGTAAAAAAGTAGCATATTTTAAGGTGTTTTTAATATAAATTTATTGATTTAGCTGAAAATCGGCAACCACCTCTAAGCAGTCTTCTGACAAAAGCTCTGAGAGTAACGGATTACCCTGAACAAGCTTCTTAAGTCTCTTGTTCGGATTCGACCTTAAACTGTAGGTCTCTATACTCATGGATTAAAACTGACGGAAACAATATGGGTGCAGTGAGAATGGCCAATTATGTACATATGTGTGGAAATCAGTTTTAACACACTTCATAAACATCTCTATCTTCTCCAACAGCTAAGCTGCAGAACAGGTGCTGTGATTTCATTGTATGGCACTTAAACTTGTGAAATGTTTCTACGACACCAAAGACAGTGGTTTTAAAGTTACTGGACACTTTGTAAAAAGAGGCAAAAGAGTTTGAGTACATTGGCTAACAAGAGATCTAACATACCCCATATTGGTCCGAAGCCTCACTGTGCAGAACCGCTTATCAAGATTATCAATCTGATTAGAGATTGGCAATGTTTTTAGCATTGGAGCACTCAAGTGAATCTTGAGCAGGCTAGAAAATCAAACACTCAAGTGAGTCTTGAGCAGGCTAGAAAATCAAAATTGAAACTCCTAACAGTTACTTCCAGTGATTTAAGAACCCACTTGCGAAAAATGGTAATCACAGATAGAGATGTAAATAGATTGTGCTCATAGGCAGCTGAACTCTTTTTATGTTAAAGTGGGGAACTTCATAGGTTTACTGTATTCAGGGAGGCATATGCTCTCTGGAACCTTTCCACCACAAAGTTTTAAATTTAAGATCGTTTATTGAGAAGGCAGCAGATACATCAAAAAGATAGATACTCGTAAGTTTCTCATCTATAACAGATTATAACAGTTACAACTCAGACGTCTATGTGAGTGCACTTCTGATATAAAACTCAGATGAGAAACCAAGGTAGTGTAAATATAGCTATAAAAAAATTTTAGTTTAAAAACATTGGAAATAAACATAGGAAAATAAATTGGAACCAATAACGTGTGAGCCGATAAATGCATTGTAGTGATTCAAAAGCACAAAGTTTTTGATGCGAAGATGAAGAAAACAATTGAACTTTTTGTGCCTTTTTTTTCTAATTAAAGTTTTATGGCACTTCCATTCATCACCTATTTTTTTAAACCTTAAATGCGTTTGACGATTGTTTAAAATATTTGCAGAAAAATTAAATTTTATTTTTTACAGAAAAGTTGGAGATAATTTACCTGTCTTTGACTCTTATTTAGGATTAAAAATTTGTCC
Organism: Metopia argyrocephala; assembly: GCA_963576795.1. Taxonomy (NCBI): domain Eukaryota; kingdom Metazoa; phylum Arthropoda; class Insecta; order Diptera; family Sarcophagidae; genus Metopia; species Metopia argyrocephala. The sequence continues at coordinate 42,021,726 of OY756208.1, forward strand.
TTTATAATTGAAACTGCAAACATATTTCTGTGATTGTTTGCAAAACAAGAAAGTATAAACTTTGAAAAATTCATTTTATTTTTTAAATAAACTTCGTTTATTTTATTTACTTTTTGTTACTGTTTGTTCACAATAGGGTTTCTTTATAATATTTGTTTAACATTTAAACTTTTCTATTGTACGTACATATGAATGAGTATTTCGTGCATATTATTGCCTATATTTTGTCGAGTTCTTGTTATAATAACTACAACAAAAAATAAGTTAAATTTGTCCAAATAATAAGCAAATACTTTTTTCAAGCTCAAGGTCAAGTTTATTTTCAATTTAATAATCAATATTTCGATATCCTTCGGATATCATCTTCAGGATTTCTAAAAATAATAATAGAAAAATATAAACAGATAAAAATACACTGAAACCACTGTTCAATAAGAATTTGATGAAAAAATCAACAACAAAAACAATTATAAAAATACCGATCATATAACAATACAAAATGTAAACAAACTCACAACATCAGTAATAAAAATAAAACAACAATTCCATATTATAAAAATATAAACCAAAAAGAACTTACAAAAAATTATATAAACACAACAAAATTAAAATTAATATAATATATGTATCACTGCACCGATGTTATCACATTACATACTATACTAATTATTGCTAATATTTCCCCTGTTTATTATATATCTATAACTCTGTGCACAATTTTCGGTGTCCGTTTTGTAGTTCATTCTCCTCTCCTTTGGTGTGTTTATTATATGTAACATCTCTAAAGTAAACCGTTTTTTATATGTATTTTCTCTTTGTAATATTTGCACCTTTTCCAAATCTGGTGTATGATTATTATCTGCACAGTGGTTCGCAAGTGCTGTTTTTTGTGTATTTAATTTGTCTCTATTTTTAAAATCCGATTTATGTCCTGCCATTCTTGTTCTTAATTTATTTTTCGTTGTACCGACATACATCCGATTGCATTTGGTTTTACCATCTCCCAGACAATTTATTCTATATATTACGTTGTATTTATCCATTGTGTCCAGTTTTGATTTTGTGTCGGTAAATAGTCGTCTGAGCGTGTTATTTGATGATTGAGCAATTTTAAATCTATTTTTGTCCAAAATATTCGTATTCCTCAATCTTTCCGAAAATCCAGGTACATATATTATCGATTTGTATACTTTTTCAGTTTTCTCCTTCTCTACCCGTCGTCCGTTATTTACTCTAAATTTGTCTATAAGTTTGTAAATGGTATTTCTAGGGAAGTCATTTTTCTTTAAAATTTTAATCACTTTTTGAATATTTTGTGAATGGAATATTTCATCGCTTATAGAAAGCACACGTTCAATAAAATTCATGGCAGTATTTATAATTATATATTTAGGCTGGCTTGAATTAAAATTTATAAGTCTGCCGGATGATGTTGGCTTTTGATACCAATCAATTTTTAGTATCCCCTTATCCCTTCTAACCAGCGCATCAAGGTAGGGCAATTTTCCATCCATCTCGTCCTCCATGGTTAATTTTATATTTTTATTAAAACTATTTAGTCTAGTTAGGATTCCATCTATTGCACTTGTTTTAGCTATTACAAAAAGGTCGTCTACATATTTTATTACTAATTTAGGTTTTTCCTCCAAATCGTCCAAACATCTATTTAATAGTTCCTCCATAACAATGTCCGCAACAATAGGCGAAAGCGGCGAACCCATTGGTAGTCCTCTGCATTGGGTATAACATTTGTCCTTATATTTAAAATACCTATTGTCCTTCACACAAAATTTTAAAATTTTCATAAAGAGGTCTTGCGGTATGTTCGTATACCCCTCCATTTCACCCCACTTACTCTCTATCAATCTAATAGCATAGTCCACTGGAATACTAGGAAAAAGTGATACCACGTCAAATGAAACCATCTTCTCGTCCTCATCTATTGTACTATTGTTAACCTTATTTCTAAATTGCACAGAATCCTTAATATTAAAATTTGAATTTTCCGTCAGCCTTTTTAAAATATTTTTCACGTACTTGCTCAGTTTATCGGATGGTGAGTTAATGGATGAACAAATAGGGCGCAATGGGCAGTCTTCTTTGTGTATCTTAGGTAGTCCATAAATTCTCGGAGCACATGCCACGTCACTTTTTAATCTCTTACGTTCTATCTCGGATATATTTTTACATAAAAATAATTCATCCACAAGCCTATTATTCTTTGTCTGTAATGTTGATGTTGGATCCTTTCTTATTTTTCTATATGTCATGATGTCGTTTACAATTCTATCCATTTTACTCTCATAATCCTGATGTTCCATTGCAACCGTGACATTTCCTTTGTCAGCCTTCAGTATAACAATATTCTTATTCTTGCGAAGAAAACTTCTTGTCTGATGAACTGTGCTTAGTATGAACCGTTCTCGTTTTGATAGACTTTTTCTGTTCATATGATCCTCTAACATTGACGTGAATTTTGTCCTTGCTGTCTCTTGTTCTTCCTTATCTTCTATAGTAAGTAAGTATTTGCTTATTATTTGGATAATTTGGAAACAGGTCGAACAATTATATAATTTTTCTGATTTAAGTTAAATTTGTAAAACGTGAGTTGTTATTCAAACAAACACGTGCTATTTATTGCATATGAACTTTTTATTTTACAACGTTTTTACGCTTTAAGTATATTGTGATTTTAAGGCAAAACAGGCTGCCATTTTATAATACAAAATAAATTAAACGTTAGAAAAAAAATAGAAAACAACTTTTAAAGAATTCCATATGACAGGTGAATATAATATTACATCAGGTATGACTTACTATAATATTCTACACTTGTAGTGCAAAATTCTTCGATTTGGCTCAGTGTCAAGAAACAATTAATAACTGTTGTATGTACATATGTTGTATTAAAACCAAATGTGCAAAATTTAAATAAACAAATCCTGCTTTGAGTCTACAAAACCAAGTAATGTTTACAACCGTTCAACTTCATTTGAAATAAAATATCTCTCAATTACCAGAAGTTTCTTTAAAAGTGCATTTCAAATACAATTTTTCTTAATTACGAGAAGTTTCTTTAAGAGTTCTTAATTATTTTGAAAATGTTTTTTTTCTAACCATTTTCCCCCTTTTTTTCTGCTTCCTTTTTAAATAAATTGTGTATAGTTTTTAATTAGTTTCAGTGTAAGACAAATTGCTTAAAAAGAAACATAAAAATAAAATTATAAACACTTTCATTGCATACTTTTACAGCGTAATAAAAACAAGCAACTGTTGTATACTCTCAGGTGGTTTACTTTGTGCAATTATAGAGTATTTAATCTTTCATTTCTTCTTTTTTTTTATAAAGAACCATACATTCGCACAATAGGTATGGCCTCTGAGTTCTATTATGTTCCTTCGATTGTTTGCTCAGCAGATCTGCTGTCTTTTTAATAAACGCCAACTTGTTAGAAAGCTTTATAATCTAGTAAGACCTCATTAAACACACCCACCTAAAACTATCAACAATGCCATATTCACACAAACATGTACGTTTGTAAATGTCATGGGCTGTAAATGAGCTCTCCAACCCCTTGGACATGCAAAAAAAATGTGTTAAGGGTTTTAGGGTACGCCCTTCTATACTTTAGAATAATTGCGTCCAAACATGCATACTCTGATATTTGCACTTGTCGTACACAGCTTGGAAAGATCTTGCAATTTGGTTAGTTTTTTACAAGTCAGCAGAAATCATTGTTGACGTCGATATTTTTTTTTTCGCCAAAGGAGGGGTAAATGTACCTAACCGCACCCTAGAGGAAGCCGTCGCTATCCTCCGTGTGTGGGGCCCACATCCACTAAAAATCCCCCCCTTTTCTCCTTCGGACTCGTTGTGCCCACTCCGGAACTACGGTGGTGTTACTTCGGAGTGGGAGTCGCTTTATGCGCTCGATTGGCGCCCTTCAATATACGACTCCGCGTCCGGATTGCGAAACATTCATGTGCCATTGACGACGATATTTGATTGCTTGTTCTGTGCTTGTTAGTGTGAAAGCTCAAAGTTCTTTTGTAAAACTTGCACATTGTGCATACGGCTTCAACACAATTGCTTTTCAACATCAGAGTTGTCCCCAAATTATGAACTGAAGACTGCCTTAGCTTGTCTACGATCAACTTGAGCGTTTTTCCAATCATTTGACTACTTCTCAGTCCCTAATTGCATTGACGATAGTAGAAAGCGGTACTGGAAAGAATGTTAAAGATCCGTTGGTAATCAATTCATCCAATAAAACTGGTCTGTATTTTAAAGCGCTCGTCTTTCCAACATTTAGTAGCACCATTTGACACTCGCTATTTATAATTTCTTCATACAATTTTTAGTTCTAATAACCTGCTTTCTTTTTTATTATTTCTGTTTTTTTTTAATTACTAGCGCTTCAATAAAAAAAAGGAATTTAATTTTCAAACATAACCATTTTATATCCACTTCTACACAAAACATGGCGTACAAATAAAATTTTCAATTTAACGTCAAGTGTCAAATTTTGTGTTATTATGAATTACAATGAATACGTAAGCGAGTGTGCTTGAATGCTTCAATTATAATTGTACGAATAAATGAATACAAGTGTGTATGTATGTATGAGTTGTTGGCAGTCTGGCTGGGCTTTTGGTTGAGTGATTGATCTCAAAATTGAAAAATAAATCATTTAAAATGATGATAAACTATTATGACTGTTTGAATGGATGAAATATTTGCTTCTACAGTTAATAGAAAATGAAATAAAAAATAAAGAAATGAAATTCATTAACATTTTCGCCTAGACATGTAAAATGGATCATGATAGAGATTTAAATGCATTCAACAGCAGACATTCTCAGAGACATACAAAACAAATTAATTATATTTCCGTTCCACTTATCTGTTGTGTGCACATACTGGTATATTCGATGCAAAAGTTTAATTAAAATTGCATTTTATAGACTATAATTGGAAATAATACCCGTTAAACTATCCGATACACTATTGCTAAAATGTAAATTATTTTAAAAAATTAAATATTTATCATGATGACACAATTTAATTATCCATTTATAAGGTGAGAGAAAAAGTTTTTCTGTTTCAATTTAAGTTATACGAGTATACATATATTTTTATCATAGACATAGTTTCTGTAAAAATTAAAAAAAAAAATGTATAAATAATAATGGGTTGCCCCAGTGGCTTAGTGGGTACTGTGCTAGACTGTGGTTGTGGGTTCGATTCCCACCATATAGCCTGGTCTTCGGCACTACACTGAGCTCTAATGGTCTTTGTCACTCTGCTCTTAATAATGAATAGGAATATAATAAAATATTTGGGAGATTCAAATGGTCGTTTTAAAGTCATATGTCATAAAACAATAAAACGAAAAAATATGATTGCTGTGAACAATCCGTCATAATTTAGTATATTATTTTTATTTTATTATTTTTTATTTTTTAATTTATGACAAAATGATAAATAGGTTGAAAAGTCTTATTGTTTTATGACTTTTTTATTCCAAGACCATCAACAAATTTTTTAAACTATTTTAAAATTTTATGATATTATGGCAATATGACTTGATAGGACACCGTTTGAATACCCCAATTGTATTGTAATTTAGTAAAACAAAATAATTAATAATTTTATTTCTATTTTCTTTGCAGGTATGTTAATAACAATTAAAGGTATTTATAACACTTCTGAAATCTTAATCTTTTTCAATTCATACTATTAGTTCCCATTCTTTAAATATTTAATCGTGTATTTTTTATTCAGCCAATTAAGTTTAAATACTTTGCTTTTGAACTTGTTGTGGTTGACACTTTATTAAGACAATTTATTACTATTTTCTTTTTAATTAATTAAATGTTTTTTGTTTGTTTTATAGAGGAGAAAAAAATTTATCAAAGCGCCTTAAAATATGCTAATGTTTTACAATTTTAGTTTTGAAAACAATAATACAGTCTCTAAATAAAAGTTTACTTAGCTGATTAAAATAGAAAATGACTTTGAACACTACGGCGCATATTCATAAATCATTATTTAATTTCGGTACTAATAAAACAGGAACTAGAAAATAGTTAATAGATAATTATAGATCTTATTCATAACTCCTAACTAACGCAGCAACTGGCCTCAGCTGGTATATGAACTGCAAGGCATTTGGAGCTAATGTCGAAAATATTCTCAATCTTTGGGATATATTTAAAAAACAATTTTTGTTCCTTAAAAAATGTATACATAATTGTTCATTACAATCCTTTTTCAGAGTTACAGCATCCCAGCACTCATATTTTATTCATGAGTATCGGGACCTACAATTTAACGTTGAATCCGAACGCCAGACTTGAGAAGCCTGTTCATGGCAATCATTTAACTTCAGAGCTTTTGTCAGAAGACTTCTAAGACGTTTCCTTCGAAAGATGTCAGAGCTGGGGTTTGAACCCCGGCTCTCGTCTAGTAAGGTAACACATTAGACGGCGACCTCAAAATATAGGCTGTATACTTTTATATATAAAGACGATTACACTTTGGCCCTACATCGCCAAATTATTTTTTGTGATAGCTTGAAACAAACTCAATTTGTATGTCTGAGAATCACTATTTTACTGCAGCGCACCACAAATAGTCTCGCCATTAATAAAATGTTATCGGAGATACAGTTTATAATGACACTTTAAATGCTCATTTCAAATAAGACTTTAATCAAAACTGATTTAAAAATATTTAAACTCACTATACTTTTTTAAAGAGAAAATCATTTATTAGCGGTCATTTGAGTTTACTATGAAACCTATTATTATTATGAAACCAATATTGAAACCTATAATTTTCCATTTTGACTAGGTTAAATGGCTTTTATATATCCGTATGACCAATGGAAATCTCGTTTAATAATTTCTGTATTGGTTTAGTGCACTACTATTCCGATATGTAGACGTATTTTGATGAGGGTCTTTATGAATTTTTTTTAACCATATTTATGCTGAAATGTATACTAAGGACTCCTCATCCCTTAGAAAAGTTATGGCCACGGCAGCTATATTTTTATTTGTATACTAATGGCATGGGTACTATGGCTATGTATTTATTTGGAGTATTTTTCCTTCAAATTTTCGCTTAATCGTTTATCCCTTTGAATAAAGTAGTCCAAGTCACATAGAAAGCTGTTAACCAACATTGTCAAATGCTAAGCAATATTATTTGTTTTACCTAAAAACTAAATGTTTTTGATATTATTTTACAAACATTTTTTTGTCAATTTTTTTCAATGCAGCCACGATAATAACTTTTACGCTTTGAATTAATTATTAATGTATTCATTATTCGAGAATGTTATCTGCCTTTGCCTGAGTGCATATGCAAATGGAAAATAATAATTAATTGTGCTTTAAAATGGCTTTTCAATTATTCAAATGCAATATTAAGTTTGTTTTTTATTTTCATATTTTTTTAATTTATTATTATTACAAGAGTGCTCCTATAAATATACATTTTTATTTACTATGCCATAGCACACCTAATGATATGCAACGAATCTTAGTTTACGATATGACAAGTATCTTAAACACACACACACTTTAAGTAGAAAGGCACTTGAACATTTATTTTCTAGCTGTTGAATGTAAGTTTTATTGCTTCTGTGCTCTTGTTGATTTAAAATTTATAAAATTCTAACAACATTAAATTACAGCATATTTAAGGGCATATTGTAAAAGGCAAAAAAATAAAAAGAAAATATGTAAAACAAAAGAACATAATTTTAATAGTGTTGTAAGTATGTAGAACAACAAATGTTTTGCCAACACCTTTTATACACAACATTGTATAAAAATGCAAAATATACTCGTACATTGGTAGAGAGAGTAGGAGTGAAAATAAGAGAAATACAAGTACTTATTGGTATACTGTATTTAAAGGCAGAACAATTTAAAGCAAATTTCTTCTAGGCTGCTACAAAATAATATATTTTATAGTTGTAAAACTGTTTTATTTTTACTTTTATTTCTTCATATGGCATTTACAGAATGTGGTTTAAAAGCATTTAGTGTAGCATCATAGCATGTTTTGTTGACAACCTCTTTGACAATAGCAACAGCAGCTTTGTGGACAACTACAATGGCAAAAACATTGCTGTTGTCAACAATTACAACTACATACCATGTAATTTTTTTTATTTTTGTTTCATTTAAATATTTAATTGCTGTTTGGTTTTCTTTTTTGTATTTAAATAAAATTTAAAAAAAAATATATTTTTTTTTTCCATCTTGCACAGAATAAATTTCTACCTGACTTTAAAGAAAAACATTTAAAATTTTCATTAAAATTCTGTCATTTTCATGTTTTATCTTCTGAAACTATTTTAGTATTTTCATTAAAAAATGCTGATTTATCCTCAACAACAATGTAATTTCTTTACAATATAAGGTTTTCGAGCAAATAAAATGCGTAGATTGATAAAAAGTTTCGTCCTTTAAAAAATGTGTTTTTACAACCTGAACTCTAAATTTTTAAACCAGTGCCTCGAATACCTGTGCAACCCGAACTGATTACGCATGGAGATCTTTAGCTCCTGCAAAGGCATTAAAGCTTTGTTAGTTAATTCTCTTATACACCTGAGAAACACCAAGAGGTCAAATCATGTCAAAGAATTGCAATCGTATGAACGTAGATAATAGCTGTAACTGCGAAGGGGTCCAGGACTAACGGCAACGCTTTTTTCTCATCTGTAATGAGGAGTACCTAAAATGTCTGGATATGATTGATATATTATATGTCGGAATAAAGTGGCCCATTGTGGATCCAGCTTAAAAATTTTGTTATCTTTACCCCTACTTTGTTTTATTAATTTTTTCCTTTCTCGAAAACCAGCAGGTAAATTACTTTTCAACTGCGTATAAATATATAATTTTCGTATTACTTGTCCAAATTCTTCCCAAAAATATCTTTTACATGTTAATCTTTCGTAAACCTATCACCCTACCTTCGTATGTACATACGAGTATATTTATTTAAATACTAACGTCCAAAGTTACTTTATGATCAAGCCGAATTTAATGTTATGGAGTTTTAATGACATTTTTTACATAATTTTTTCTTTGTTATTATAAACACGCGTTTAGTTCATGTAGTTTGTTCAAGTCACTCGTTTAAATGCTAATCTTTTAAATGCGTTTTATTGTGCGTTTGAAATCCCTAAGTAATCATTTGGAATGCAATTTATTTTTTTATTCTCGTTCATTTTTATTTTGTCTGTTTCTCTTTTTTAATATTTACCATGTTGTAATACAATTTTATTTATTTTGAGTAAATTTTTTCAGAGACACAGTCACATAGTACATATAAAATACAGCCCCCGGTTAGTCGGATAGTATAAAGGACACATGTTGTTTATACACGCATACATGGATTAGAAAACGTAAATTTATGCAGTTCATTAAATAGATTATTTTTGTTTAATTTCATTTGAAATTGCAATTTAATTTTCTAGAATAAATGCAAAATTTAATTGTTATTTTCCTTTCAATGTTGGTAAAATTAAAATGTTTTATTTATTTTGTTTAACGTCTGAGTGTTTTATGCAATTTTTATATTAAAAACAATACGTTTAATTTAATAATGATAAGGGCGCCTTTTTATGCATGCAATATAAATTTAATTTTAGTAAAGCTATGGCTGAACAAATATTTATTATTTTAATTAAATTTAACAGCTAACTTTTTTATTTATTGTTTTAAAGAAAAATTAAATTACAAAAAAAAATAAAAACAAAACCAAAAATTTTGTTTATGTTACAGTCTTTACTGCTTTTCAATTGCAAAATATATTTCGTTTTTATAATATTGCAAACAAAATTTATACAAACTTATGTATGTCGGCAATTTTCTTTACTGTTTCTATTTATTTTTAAGATTTTAATTAAAATATAAGTAGGCTTTGCAACTAAACAACTGATTAAATAAACAATTTGAAGTGTTCATTGGCAACTACCAGCGGAAGATCCTACTCACTAAGTATGTTATTTTCTCAACAACATGCAACAGCATATAATTTTGCAACACTTAAATTTCAATTTGAGGCGGCATTGTTTGAATGTAGGGATTGGTAACAGCATAGACCTCCGCAGTATTGGTTAAGTCGTTAGTGTCTGGCTGCAGTTTATGTCTAAAACACAGCCGGCAGGTATATTCCTCGAAGAGCCACACCCAGCCAACGACTAGAAATCGCGGTACTGAAGCTCATGTTGCCCAATATAACCGAATAAGGCCACTGATTAAGGGCAAATTACGACATCCGATTTCTGTGAAAATTGTGTAAAATTTAAGTCGCTATCGAATGCTGTAATATTCCCTCATACTACCAAAGTTGTGTTTTTTTCAGATCCGCTCCCCGAAATTCCACTCTATTCCACCTTAACCAATGTCAACAAAAAAACGAATTATTAGGAGAAAAGAGCCACCTATTGGGAAGCAGCAGATGACAGCTGAACCTACTTAGCGAAGGCACTAACCACACAATCAATAAGCAACGATGAGACAATTGCTGTTGATCATTCAAAGGTGAAGGTATAACACTGGCTATTGAATGATCAATTCACAACAATTTGTCTAATTCCTAAGACGCATAATTATAATATAAGAAAAAATAAATATGTACTGTCCTTTCCAAAAAATTCCAATACAATGCACAGCATTTAGTAGGGGTCTACCCCTGAGTTTTGGTCACAAATAAAAAAAAAAAGAAATACCAAATCACCCAGGTCTAGATGAGCCTTATTGCCCTTTTAGGGGCTATAACCTAAGGTTTTACCATCTGCTTTATATGCATTAATATAGAACTGTTTTTCATAGCACAATGCTAGCTATCATGATATTTTTTTGTAAACCAATACTCACGAGTAAGCCCCTACTCCTGCTGTGCATTTTACTGGAATGTGAAAGTATGTTGATAGATTTTGTTGTTTAATATTATTAAGCTCCTTTTTTTGGTCGATGAGACAAGTTGCTGGCATTTGATCACCCAAAGGCCAGTGTTATAGCTTCACCTTTGAATGATCAACAGCAATTGCCCCATCTGTCGTTGGATGTTAATTTTAAGTGGTTAGCTGCTATCTTCCAGAAAGTGGCCCTGTACTCCTGATCATTAATTTTTTTTTTTAATGACTGCCTGAGGTGGAATAGAGTGGAAATGTCCGGGAGCGGTTTCTTGGTGATGGACAACTTGCTGAGGGGAAGGGCGGGGGGGGGGGGGGGGGGGGGTAAATCCTCTTATTTTTAAATTATCATTTTTAGAAAAACTGCAAATTTTATTTTTCATTTTTGTCCTTCACTCTGATTTTAACCTGGGCTGTTTGAATTTTTATGCGAGCGCTCTAGCCACTATACCACGATGATGATTTTGTTGGAAATTGTTAATGATCTGGCCAGGAACTAAACCCAAAACATCCCGGCTTTATTTTACCTACAATGGTTCGTAAGAAAATCAGCCAGAAGCTTTAGGTTAGGCCTTCTGTAGTTTAAAACATCGCAGCTTTTCTTTATTGTACATTACAGTGTTCCAAGGATTTTTCAACTTCCCGCAGAGAGCAATGTTGAATATGAGGGTTATGGGCCAATATAGGCACTATTAATAAATATATGTATATATAGAAAGTTTAAAATTCATAAGTTGGAGATACAGCGCTTACTTTTTTGATGACGCCTTTTTTATAAGCAAACATTGGCACTAACACCACAGCATTCAAACACAAAATATAACTTTATCACGTAAATTTTTGTGACCACGCTTATGTTTATTTGACACAAACATTACTACTTATGCAAAATTAAATCCAATAAAGTTTGCATTTTTCATTGCTTTCGTTTTTAAACACATTCAATATTGCATGTTGTACTCATCACGCTCATATTTTGGCTAAACATTGAATCCATATTTACTCGTACTTACAGTAAACTTTCACGATTTTAACTACCACTGTTTTCAAAAAACGTTCAATTAAAATTCAACTTTTGTACATAATTTTTTTTGCAATCAAGGCGACTTTTTTGATCACTTCCATAAGAATATCGCATAAACCAAACCATCCCTGGCAAAGTTTGAAAATTTTATCTACAAACGCTTTCATGACATTTTCAATTAACTTTGAAAATAATTCCCCAAACACAATTACTCGTATCTTTACAAAAATAACTATAAATTATTAATTTGTTTACACATAGAGGCCTTTTATAGGAAATTTTGGGAAACAAAACGCATTTTCCGAGAACATAAATATTTAACGCATTATGTAACTTATCTTCATGTAAATTTAATAATATTATGGTTTTCTATCTAGAATTGGGGCACAAGTTTTATATGAATTTATAAATAGCCAATTATGTTATTTTTTTTTTTTGACGACGGCTTCATATTTAATTTTCAATGTCAATTGTAACATATTTATCAATTACTAGAACTACATGTCATGTACGTATTTAAAATTCATTACCATCATTTTATTTTTATTTTTTTTTTCTACATATACGTTCAAATTATCATATAAATTTCAATTAAAATAATTTAGAATAGAAAAATAAAAACAATTATTTTAAATATTATTTTTAATATTTTTTTTTTTTTTTAATTTTATTATTTGTGCTGCAGTAAATAAATCCGAAAATATTTGGATTTTGTGCTTTACAAAAACTAGAACATACTCGTACTTGTATTAGTAAACTCTCGAAGCTACTTCTTATCATACAATAAACTGATAGGGTATATATTTTATTGGGATTCAATTGACTGGTACTTAAAATTTTATTGTAATTGTAACTAAAGAAATTTATAAATTTTTTCGATTTTTGGGTCATTAATAAAGTGATAACACAAAGGGTTAATGCTTACAATAAAAACTTGTATGTTTAAAATTTCGTTTTAACACAATGCCTCGAAATGTTGCAGAAATGTCAAAAATGTTGAAACACAGGGTTTTGATGCCTTTAAAGAAATAGTAAAACTGAAATTAGAAGCTAACTCAATTCGTAACCTTAATATCAAAACAAAATTTTTTGTATTTCGCTGCTTCACGATGTAAGGGTTTTGGTACTACGCTTTAATTATATCGTCGATGAAATTAAAGAACGCTGTAACTGACAAAACCTTCACCAGAGCCAAAAAACCTGTATGAAAGTAGAACAAAGATACTGGTATTTTTCAAAACGCAGACGGCGCAAGTGAATTTCTTTTCATCGTAGAAATCTGGGACCGGGACCAATCGAGGCGTATTTTTTTTTTCTGATAAAAATGATGCAAAAAAACGTATTTTCGATTTTTTGTCAGTTACAGCGTTCTTTAATTCCATCGACGATATGTTAAGGGTATTTTTTTTAATTCCAATAAAAACAAAAGCACGACAAATTAAATTTTATTTTAAAATAATTTTATTGGCAAAAATCAATATATTACCAGTTGCAAATAATTTCGGGCATGTGGCCTTCGCAGCTGTTGATGACAAAACGCATTCTGAACGACCAATTTGAAAGGAAATAAGATATACAATATCGTCAATTGTCTTTAAACCACACCAAATAGGTAAACTTTTATAAATTTACCGGTTGGATTTTACTTTATATGCAGCAAATTTGTGTATTAATAACCAACCCGTTAAGTGATGTTAGTCGTCTACAAGTTGCTCGAATTTATGACTGAAGTTTAAAGGAAATCTATATAATTTAGTAGTGTCGTCCAAAATTTAATCCGTTTGTAATGACTTTTTCCTTTCAATTCCACTATAAACAAATTCAAATCAAATATCCACAAACACTAGTCCCTTTTTTCTCCTCCTCCTCATATTAAACTTTACATAGTCTAGTATAATGCACTGCATGAGTAGGAGTTATCCTCTGAATACTAGTCTCATGAAGTAAAGAGAAAAAAAAGGGAAATTTTCCAAAGCATATCATAAATAATCATAAATGGTCATCAATGGCACTATTTTATTGCACCTAAGTTGCCTGTAATACTTTTGTTTTTCCTTTTCAGTCGCCGTGGTCTAGTGGTTAGTGTGTTGGCTTACTAAGACATGGGCCCTGGGTTCGACTCCAGGCTCTGACATCTTCAAAAAAAGAAATATGAAAAAAATATTTCTTTCGGCGACTACCTCTCAGCAGTCTTCTGGCAAAAGCTCTGAGAGTAACTAATTGCCATGAACAAGCTTCTCAAGTCTGTCGTTCGGAGTCGACATTAAACTGTAGGTCCCGGTACTCATGGATAAAAATTGACACACACAACATGAGTGCTGCGAGAAGCTAGGCCGTAATCCTGACACAGGGTTGTAAAGGCCAGTTATGTATGTATTTCAACACCAACTTATCGATATTAGTTAAGACAATATTTTATTTCAATATAATTCAAACCAGATGTCAAATTCTGATTTGTTCCAAACTATTTGTGGGTCAACTGGCAGCGTTATTCACTAAAGTTAGTATAGATTTTCTATTGCTTTAGATTGTGTAGGTTTATTAATAGACGAAATTTATGTGTTAGAAATATTTCAGCTTTTAATGATTTTCAACGGCATTACATAAGTCCCCAAACTGAAAATGAAACAAAAAGTCTAAAATGGGGCCTTATTATAATGGAATAACACCCCAAATAAGACCCTAATGGAATAATTATAAGACCCAAAACGAATGCGAAATAAGACCCAAAGTCACACGGTTTCGCTGTGTTTTTATACAGAAAGCTGTTGTATATTGTCGGCTTTTAGTCGGACACATAAACTACAAACTCCAATATAACGATTAAATGACTTTGCTACGTTAAATTCATTTACAGTTTCACACAGCAAAGTCATGCTATCGAAACACTACCATTTTTGGTCTGATCGGATCAAAACAACGTCGCTGATTCTACTCTATTTTACTACTTAAAATACAGCTGGGTTGGAAAACTTCTTCGACAAAAAGAAAAAAAAAACGTGTTAATTAAAGAAAAGAAAATCTAATAATTTATTTCAATCCTTTTTGAAAGTTTTTTTTTTTATTAAGACCAAAACTCAGGGTTAAACCCCTACTAATGCTATGCATTGTATTCGAATTTAAGGATAGGACAATAAATATTTTTTCTTATATTATATTATTATTAAGCGCCTGAGACAAATTGCTGTGAATTGATCATTCATAGGCCAATGTTATACCTTCACCATCGTTGCATGTTGATTGTGTGGTAAGTGCCTTCGCTAAGTAGGTTTAGCTGTCATCTGCTACCTCCCAATAGATGGCGCTTGTATCCTGATCATTCGTCTTTGTTGTCGATGGTTAAGGTGGATTAGAGTGGGATTTCAGAGAGCGGTTTCTTTGTTGATGGACTTCTTGAAATTAACAATATTTGCTGAAAATTCTAATATTTTTCGGCAAACCACCTATAATGTTCATCCAAATTAAGAAGTGTTTTTTATTTTTAATTTGTACGAAATTCTATAAACGATTTTGACCACCCATTTTTTAAATATAATTGGTTTTTACAAATTGTGCACTGTGCGCAGTTTTAATTTCCAAGCTTACGCAATTTTATTTTTAACCACTTCCTACAAATGGATCAATACATAGACATGGTATCTCTTAAATAGGTTTACTTAACCATTCAATAATAAATCGGTCAGCAAAAATAAAGTTGCATAATGAAAACTTCGTAAAACGTATAAATATTCGAAATACATACTTGTAGTAAGTATAACTCAAAGTAATTGCTTAATTCTGACACTTAAAATGTCTTTCAAATTATAACAATAGATGAGAGCGGTGGAAGGATATGTTGAAAAAGTAATACTACCGACAGTAGAATAGAAAATGCAATAAACTCCTACATAACCCATGATTGTGTAATTTATAACAGAGTACAAGTATGCACATATGCCAAAATACTACATAATACTATACTTTGGCGGAGTAACTTTTTTTTATATTTTTGGTGGTTTTGTAATATTTTGTGACTTTTAGAATGTAAAATGTTTTTTGGCCTATTGCCAATATTTGGTTGGTTAAATTCTTTTCTACTTGGCTTCACTTATTACATGATGAACTAAAAGCAGTAGAGGCCTCCCTTTTATAATTGTTGATTTTATTTGGTGGTATACTTATACTATACATTTGGCATGGATTTTATAAAAAAAAATTTTTTTTGTTGAGTTTGTCGTAATGCAGCTTTATTTGCTGCAATTTGTAAAATATTTTATTTTTTCACACTTAAATTGAAAATTCCATTTGTAGTCAGTGTATGTTTTGGAAATGAAAATATTTATTTTAATGACAAATTAATTACTTGTAATTGAATGTGATTGTGTGTCTGTTTTTTTTTTAATGATGTGCAGAATTTGTAAAACATATTATGAGGGTTATTAAGTTCATTTGTATTTGTAGTATACTTTTAGGTGGATAAATAGAAATTTATTATTAAAAAAGAAAAATAAAAATTGTGTAATATTTAAATTTAAAAAAAATATCTATCGGGTATGTTTTGTAAATCCAAATCGAGTAAAATTAAAATCAAAATTGTTTTAATAATAAAAAAAAACTTGATAAATTTAAAAATTATAGCGATTTTCAATTCAATTTCAATTACACTCGTTTTCAGTTTACAAAACACATACGTACATATAAATACATTAACAATAACACATTTCTTTTGAAAGCACATACTCGTATTAAGAATTTTTTATTTAATTTATTTATTCATATTATTCTACTATTTGTCTTTTATTCTTTTTATTATTTATTGTCGTATTGTTCAATTTTTCTATTCATTTGTCTTGCTTTTTAATTTCATTTTCGTTTTGATCATTTGTGCTCATAATATTTATATTACTATTACACATCTTTAATGACACTTTATAACAGTTAAATTGTTGTTATTCTTATTGTTTTTGTTTTAATCATTCTTATAAAACAATTCTTTGTATTCCATTTATCCCCCGGGTTCATAGCTTTTTTTTCTGTCTATTATTTATGAGTATTGTTATTGTTAATTTTAATATTCATTCATTCATGTACTTAAATTGTCAACAACATTCATGTATTTTGTCACTACCATTTTAATTCTCTGGTTTCTCTTTTATGTGTTAAATTGAGTTTACAGTGATGATTAAAAGTGTCGAACCTTAATTTAAAATTAATTTTTTTTTATTGTATCATAAGTAAACAAAATCAATCGTACCCCGTAGCTGAGGTCGAAAATATGTCCAATTCGACTTGTATACAATTCCTTCACTCATGTCATTTTATGCTTTGAATATGCAAAAAAAGAAAAATTATTATAAAAAACAATCTAAATTCTAACATTTTCAATTGAATTAAAAAATGTCACAATTTTAAATCAGAAGCCACCTCCATAAGGATAGATATTATATTGTGCATGTACTAGGGTTTGCAGCATCCAAGAAAAACTATTCTAACTTTCACAATTTATAACTTACATATCTAGTCAGTATTATGGTCTTAAAGAGAAAACTTCTGGTTTTATTTAAAGTGTGCTATTATATAAGAGTTTTCTTGCACCACTAAATTTACGGTCATATTAGACAAATATTTGGCAAAAAAAGTTTCTATAGTTACAGCATTATAATCGGAGTATTCACATACAAAAAAAGGACAAATTTAGCCAAATGCGTAAAAAAATAATTATATTTTAAACAACTTCCAAATATTTTAAAAACAGAATGATTCAAATTTATGTGTATAAAACGATGTGCAAATATTTGATGTCTGGTCGGTATTGAAACCATTAAATCCAATACAATTAGTTGCAGTCGATTAGTTTGTAAAAGTTAGCAAAAAAAGTTATTTAACGGATAAATTTGAGGTTATTAAGTAAATTAGTTTAAAAATACAATCTTTTTTTGACAAATTCAGTTTCACTGACGCCAATGTAAAATATAAATATGGGATTTTTTTTTTTTAATTCTCCTCTAGTGAGAATACCTTACCGGAACCGCTTTCCCCATTACTTTGGGAAGGCCCAGAGCGACGTTCTCATAGGGACCATTTTTATTCTCCTATGTCTAGGGACGCCAGAGTTGTAGCCAGTATTCAGCTATCGGCTCATTTTCTCATCGCATCTTGTTATAGAAATATGGGAATTAATAATGGAATATAACGTCTGACAAATGTCCACCTCTAGCACGTTGGCAGACATCCGCTCTTTTCACAAAATTTTGACCCACATTTAGCAACAAAGCTTCGCTTTTTATTTCAACAATACAGTGTCGACTTTCAACTTTTAGAGCGTAAATTGCTTGTGTTTTGCCTGCGTAAACCCGGTTTTTCAAATAACAAGAACGAGGCGGCCCGTTGACATCGCTAAATCGAGAAATCATTGCAAAAAATCAATTTAAACTCTTAATAGAATTTAGTTTCGGACAAAACAAAAGCTTTATTATTTTCAAATTCCATTGAAAGTTTTTTTTCTTTATTTTCTTTGTAATTTCTAGTAATATAAAAAACATTCCTATTAATTAATTTTTGCCGCTACTGTTTTATGTTTGTAAAGTCTCATCTCTATTGTTTGCAATATACTCGTATATCTATTGTATATAAATGTTACCAATATAAAATGATTAAGGTTAAAATTAATATTTCTTTGTTTTTTTTTTTCAATTTTAAAATGAAATCTTGCTCATTAAAATTTTTTTCTAATAATAATGGAATTTCTTTTCTTCTATCAGTTAATTAAAATCTAATAAGAAATATTTATGAATATAGCAGAAATGGTAACAATTTATAGCATACATCTAGGATAGAAAAAGTTTAAGCATATTTATAGGCATTATTAAAAGATAAACATAAAAGTAAAAACAATTGTTTTAAAAATGTAAAGTGCTTATCTAAAATAATTAAAAAAAAAGATTTTGTTCTTAATTACAATAAATTTTTACTATTATACTTTTGAAAAGGTATGTATATCTTTTGTGTAGTAATACGAATGTATGTAAATTCGTTGAATTAATTTTAGACCAAAATAAGAAGCAAGTAATAAAACATTTATTTTCAATTATACTTTAATAATATCTTAAATTTGTATACGACTACATACTATATGGATTTTTCTTATTTAGGCATAGAAATAAACTTTTGTAATGTAATAATTTGAACAAGCATGTTTTTATGTTTCGGCTTGGTGCTCTATTAACTTGACTAATTATTCTGAGTGATACATATAATAAATGATAGTTCATTGTCCATTAATTCCATAACTTAGAATTGTTAAGTCTTGTCAGGATTTAGAAAGATTGATGGATTCAATATGACTGATGAAAAAGTTTATGGATTACTGAACAATAGATAGAGTATTTATTACATGCTACAGTTCAAAGGATAAGGATAGCATGCAAGAGCAGAACTTCTAAAACTACTAGAATGCTATTGATATTAAAAATTAAATAGAATCCGAAGTAGTATTGTCAAATTCTGCTAAATTTCATTACTCGATAGTATTGAGTGTTTTCATTTGGGTACTCATCATTACTCGATACTTTTAATGGATTTTATTTTAAAGCGAAAACAATTTCATAAAGTTTTGTGTTTTTAGACAGAATTTTGTTTTGGCCATTAAAATTAAATTGTCCATACAAGTTCGAAGAAAAAATACAATTCTTAAAGTATTGAATACCCAAAAATTAGTACAAATACTCAATAATCGGTACCCATTACTCAATACTTTACCACTACTAATCGGGAGTAATTGTGCGGATGAACTTGAAATTAAAGGATCTATACGCAATACTGTCATGCCATATAGAAATGATGAAAGAAAACCTGAACTTTTGGCAGTAACATATTTTCTAATTTTGTCTAATTTCCCTCTTTTTTCAGAATTTAACGGAGTTTACATAAATAATTTATTGAATGCAAATTATGGGAATTTGAAAAAATTTTGTAGAAACCAGAGATTATTTGTCTAGAAACAACTATCGAAGTATACCTGTAGCCAAATGATTATGAAAGAATTTTAAAATTGAATTTTATCGGCAAAAGCAAAATGCCTAGTTCAACTGATGCTAATCGAGACGAGATTTTTTCTAATTAGGTCGGATATCGATTTCTTAAGTAGAACTTTTTCTACCGTACCGATCTGAATTAAATTACAATATTTATTTATATTATAAATTACTTATTACGAGCGGGCTGACTAAAACCATATACTCAGCTGTAGTATTACAGATCGAGATCTCTGCTGGAAATCGAACCAACAGTCCTCGCAATAGCAGTCTAGCACACTCCCCACTAGACTACTGTGGCAGACATTAATTTAATTAAATTTATAAATTATTTTTACAAGCAATAAAAGCTTTTTAATACTTTTAATAAGTAAAATATATACTTGCATTATGCTTTAAAAACTAAAATGAGTGATAGATCGCATTATACTATCTTTGAATTATAATACAGTATTCCACGGATAATTGCCTCGACAAAAATGTCAACATTTTTGGGCAATTATGCGTGGAAGTCATTTAAACAAATTCGCTTAATTCCCTGTATACACTACCGCCAATACATATGTATGAAATAATAATAGTAATATTATATATTTATACTTATACATAAACTTGGTAGACTTAAATTGGAAGGTTGTATCAAAAAAGTAGTTTGAAAGTAAGTTTAACGGACATTTTATGCCTATAGGTTGAATTAAGCTAAAGTTTTCAGAAAATAATTATTTTGGGTAATTAAAGCGAATAAACTAGTTAAGTGAAAGTTAATTAACCTTGGAATTTTTATTAGAAAATGGTAGGGCAAAATGGGGATTTAGAAATTGAAGTAAATAAGCGTGAAAGGCAATTATCCGGGGTATACTGTAATAAAGAAAAATATAAAAAATCTGTTGCGCAGTTGTTATTTTTTTGCAAATTTACATATCATATATCTACATACATAAAGCATACATATACATATATACATATATACTCGTATATATATATTTTTTTTGTTAAAGTAGACGTTGTTGCTCTTTTAAAGGTTAAACAATATTATTCAACTCTTAAGGATTGAAAGCAGGCTTTAAATTTACAATTTGAAATTGAGGTTAAAATCAATTTTTTTTAAAGTAAAAAAGAGTTTCAAAGAAATGTATTTTAAATTTTCAAGTATATTTGAAAGCAATTGTTTTACTACTCGTATTATTGGTTTAACCAAGAAGGGTTCTTAAAGTTTAAAGTACTTGAAAAACGAGTAATTAAAAAATACTGACGCATAATGAAATGCATTTTTAAGCCTATTTGTATACAGTTTTGTTAGAATTTTCTTTAAGTAAACTTAAATGGGTTTTAAACCTTTTTAAAAAGGATTTTCAATAAAATTCTGAGTTTTGTTTACAATTTTAGTTTGACTTGCGAATTTATTGTACTGCGCATACCTTTAGAAAAATTATAGTTTATGAATGCAATATTTTCATTGAAAATATGCATTATAAAGCAATAAAATTAAATTTAAACAATAAGATGTCCAATACAAAACCTTTAAACCCAAAAGCAAAAGAAAATAAAAAGTGGGCTATGGTCAGTGGCTCAAAGCCAATTCTATTCCAATGAAGTTAAAAAAAATGCCAATTTAATAAATGCAAAAAAGGTTTAAATGGAATTATCAAAAGACATTGTCATTGGTAGAGTATTTTTATTTTACATATACATAAATACTCGTATGTCATCATCAATAGTCATGATAATGACAATGGTAGTCATGAGTATCAAATGCATAAAGAAGAGTCAAGCATGAAGCAGACTAGACAAAAAATTTACGCCAATTGCCATTGCACGCTTTACTGCTGCTACTGCTGCTGCTGACCTTCATAATCAGCAATGACCAAAAGGGACAATTGAATAAAACACAAAATGAAGAACAAAAATTACAAAAAAAAAAGAAAAACAAAATGTGGGTTAAAGTCGCAATTGTAAAAACAAAAAAAAGAAAATTAGAAATCCATAAGCAAAACAAAAATTGTAAAAACTCATGACAATGGCAAAAACTGACCAGACTATTATCTCGTTTTTTTTCCTATTCTTATGGCACTGGCCATGTTTAGAGATTAAAAACAAAGAAAAGTTTAAATAGATTTTAAATACATAAAGAAGAAAATTATATTAAAATAAATTAAATAAAACCATACTTTCAGGCGTATTGTCATGGAAATGAAAGATTTTATGTGCATATATCTTTAGGCTTAAATTAAATCAAATTAAAAGTAAATATTTTGAAGAGATATAACATTAAGTCAGTATGACGATATGAATAATGCTCTTTGGCATTATAGTTTTCTTGTATGACAGCTATTGATGATTGTTATAGATCCGCCAACACGCAGGGGACGACTCTTACACATGCAGTACATTTTGCTGGTAAAGGAAAATATGTTATGAGAAGGGGAAAACAGGGAGTATTGCTTTTGGACATTTGATTTTAACTTACTGATATCGTAGTTGACAGAAAAAAACATTCGCTGAAAGATTGTTCCATAAACGAGCGTTACGGCTTAAAAAGAATTCTCTCTATTATGCATTCTGCGGTTAACTGGACACTCAACTACAAAAGGATATGCTCTAAGAGAGGTACGATTAGTCCGTAAAATACATATGTTATTATCCGGAATCAAGTCCTTTATTTCATCAGAGCACCTCCCTTAGTAGTACCGATAGAAGAATGAAACGCACGTCACATTGCGCCGAAGCTCCAAAGAATCGACAGAGTTGGCTACTCTATCGTCGCTGATAAACACCTTCGCCCTTTCCTGTACGGTCCCAAAATAGACTTTGAAGCACCGGCTCATGCATAAGAGTTGTATTTAATTTTTTCTTTTTTTTTTAATTAAGCGCCATATGTCAATGGGACAAGTTGCTGTTAGTTGATCACTCAAAGCCCAGTGCTATAGCTTCACTCTTAAAAATGATCAAAAGTAATATCCCCATATGTTGATGTTAATTTTTTGTATATTGTGAAGTAGTGTGGATCTAAGTTGCTGGTAAGTTTTGTTCCCTGTTTTAGTTCTTTATATTACTTTCCAGTAAGTGGCGCTTTCTCCTGATCATTCGTTTGCTAAGTCAAAAGTGGAAAGGGTTGAATGTCAGGGGGTGGCTTTCTAAGGATGGACTTCTTAGTGGTTGGGGGGAGAGAACCTCTTATTATATTTTATAATTAAGCCATCGAACGGCTGCACAACAACTACACTACGCCACCTTCCCTGGATAAAGATATTGTGATTAATATTTAGCAGTGACATCACAATTAATTCTTACGCCTGGAACATCAATAGCGTCCGCTTTCTCAATATTTGTATAACCCATAGTCACATATTATTACAACGGCTATGAGGGATAAAACAACACTAAGTTTTGCGCGAATTAAATTCGACCCTGTTTTCGCGAGCCCACTCGGAGATTATTTTCAGATCGTTTGTAAGTGTGTCATTCATATTCTGCCTTCTCACTTCAATGTCCAAAAGGGGAAGTTCATAGAGCACTTCTTCCATCTTACGGACCAAATATAAAAACTTCTACTATTGCCCTTTTAAAGTTATAGACAATAAAATACTTGCTTTATATGGGTGTGCCACCACCAATTAGCCTGTAGTTCCTTTTGGACATGCAGAGATACTGTATCTATCATATCAGAAATCGGTGCAGCCGTTCTTTTTTTTTTTTTCTTTTGTGTATATAAAAAGATAAAAAAATATAATAAACCTTATAATGATAGATTTCTCATTTTACTGTTTATTTCTTAAAGTCAACATTTTTATTATTTTAATTGCAATCCATTAGTATTATAAACAAATTTTCTTTATCATCATGACCGAAGCCATTCTTTCTGGTATACGAGTATATTTTCATATGCATTTAATCTCCATTTAAGGTCTGCACATTCAAATTGCAATGTAAAATTTATGCCATTTTTAATTTATATCGAAAAGATGAGAAGAAAAAAGGACATACTCGTGTATTTAACTTTTTCTAGGCGCCTTAATTTCGTTTAATTTTTTTTCTTTTCTTTTTGTGTATTAAATATTGTTTCATGCATACATTTTTTATTATTTACACAACATTTACAGTGAATTTATGTACAAGTATATGTATTTTTACATTCTCAACATTGTACGAGTATTACAGTAGCACAATATGTGTCTTCATAGAACAGTAGATATTTATGTTTTTGTAGATTAAACGAATGCTTTTTTGCATTAATACGTTCATCGAACGATTTTGTATATTTCGCTACGAGGCTTGTTGTAAAAAAAAAGAATTCGTATAATAGATAACCAAAATACACTAAAAGCCTTAAGGTACAACCACATCAGGCATATATTTGACGGAAAAGTGTAACCAATTTTTTTTTAAATTTCTTTTTAAGGTGTGCGTCACTATAAAGTGTAACACCCATTTTTCTTAATAACTTTTTTCACCTTTAATCAAAATTATTTTTCTTAATCACAATATCTTTGAAAAATGTGTCAGATTTTAAAATGTATCAGTTTGTCAAATTTGACTTGTTAGTTAGTTCACAATGGATAATCAAAGACAAGTGCATACAAAAATTATTCAAATAATTCAAAAAAACCATATTGGAGTTATACAAAAGTTGCTAGGGAAGTCCACGTGACCAGGCAATGTGTTTCCAGAGTGGTCAAAAAGTTCAACAAAGACCTAAAAATTGAAAGAAAGCCTGGAACAGGTAAAGCAAAACTGGTAACGAACGACGCGAAAGCCAAAAAGGTTGAGAAGCTTTTGCTGGCTCTTCCAAACATTTCTGGTCGCGAAGTGGCCCGGCGCGTGCAATGTTCGGAAAGTTTTGTGCGCCGAGTTAAAGCTAAAGCTGGCCTTAAAACATTTTAAGTCCAAAAAGTTCCGGATAGAAATGCTAAGAAGAATATTGAAGCAAAAAAAAGAGCAAAACTCCTCAAAAAAGAATTTTTTCAAAAGTTCGAATGTTGTGTAATGGATGATGAAACTTACGTTTTTGCAGACTTTGCGCAGCTTCCTGGCCAAGAGTTTTATGTAGAGGATAGTAGAGGCAATGTTTCTGAAGAGTTCCGAACTAAAAAACTATCAAAATTTCCCAAAAAGTTCCTAGTTTGGCAGGCTATTTGTAGCTGCGGCAACAGAAGTGCATCGTTTGTTACATTGGGATCAATAAACTCAGATATTTATATCAAAGAGTGTCTTCAAAAGAGGTTGCTCCCATTTCTAAGACAGCACAACATATCAACATTCTTCTGGCCAGATTTGGCAACATGTCACTACAGTAAAAGCGCAATAGACTGGTATAATAAAAATAATGTTATTTTTGTTCCAAAAGAGGCTAACCCACCAAACTGCCCAGAGCTGCGGCCTATTGAAAGATGTTGGGCTCTGGTCAAAAGAGAACTCAAGAAGAGTACATCTGTTCCCAAAACCATTACTAGTCTTCGATATAAATGGACAGCTGGTACCAAAAAAATCACCGAAAACACTATAACATTGCTTATGGATGGCATAATGAATAAAATAAAAAATTTTATAAAATTAAATTAATTTTTAAATAAAATAATACAGAATATAAATCTGTAATAAAAATGCAAAATAAAACTGTTTTATTTTTAACTCTAGCTTACTCCAGTCAGTTTTTATTTGACTTTTGATGTGTTACAGTTTATAGTGACGCACACCTTATTTAACCTATTTTATTTTAGAGGCTGCATACTCTTTGAAAAAATATCTATTCGGTGGTATACGGATGGGTCTAATGCTGAAGGCGTCACAGGAGCAGGGATATTTCACCCTGGGACAAAATATTTTGAGGCCATGGGAAAACTACCTAGTATCTTCCTGGCTGAGATTTATGCCATTGAAAGATGTGCTCAATTCAACTTGGACAGAAAGTACAGTACAGTCAGGCTGCCAATCGAGCACTTGACTTATGAAATTGACTCTAAGCTAGAATGGGACTGTCTGGTGAAACTGAACCGGCTGGGCAGGGACAACTGTGTATGGGCTTAACGTGCGCACCGTCCGTATACATATCATACGCCGCCCGTTGCCGGAGCGGTAGTTGAGTTCAATGCGCCCAACCACCGCCACTCGATGCCGGTACCCTCTAATCTCATACATGCACGAGGGCACGGCGCTCAGAAGAGAGCCCATAGCACCGAGTTGGTAATTTAGCACCACCACTGTCTGGGTAATGATACCCCCCTTGCTGAGGGGTCTCTATCTAGTACTACCACAGCCACTACGTGTACTTCCCGAAGGACCGCACCCAAACCATCAGGCCGGTAACCCCACCTCCCGAATGGCTGGGAGTCTCAGGTTAACCGGGGGCCCCTGATGCCCGTAGTACCAGATTAAGGCATCTCTGGTCAGTCCTTGAGAATGCCAGAAATGCCAGCAACGCGTACTTAAAGGGATAAGCACCCCAAGTACGCGTGACTTAATGGCCGTGCACCAAACATAACCAACATTCTCTGCCTATATCGAGCGCCAGACCACTCAGGGCTAGGTTGAACCCGATATTCCCCGGAGAAAACAGGCCACTGTCGTGAGTACTCACCAGCAACCTTTTCTGTATCCCCGGGGGGGCTCGGCAGGAACAATAAGGTTGTGTCCATAACTATGCGGGCATTCAGAGGAATTAAATGGCAGATGAATTTAGAAGGGAGCAGCTATACCATTGATGAGGCCAGAACCCTTTTGTTGAATAGGAAGGGGAGTTTGGAAAAGCATACTAAGGGAAAAATAAGACAGGGAGAGACAGTACAGTGAGGCTGGGTCAGACTGGCCTTAGACTTTTCAAACTTTTGATATCGAATTCAATTCAAATCAATGTTAAACATTTTAGCTGTAACGATCTCAAGATATACAAAAGTCAATAGTTAGTTTGTGTGTACTACGCCTACTTATCCGCCCTTTTCCCTACTGATGATTTTTATTGACTACGAAATCAGACACACCAAATTTAGAAACTTTATTTTCAACACTTCAAGATACATATAAAGAAATCAATATTTAACTTGTATGGGTGGTACCACACCCACTTATCCAATTACGGCCACTTTTTGGGTGATGATGTGACTTGACCATTAAGTCATTCAGATCAAATTTAGTAACTTCAGCTTTAACCGGTCCAGAGATATAAAAAAAATCTGTATTTAGTTTGAATGGGAGGTGCCCCGCCCACCTGTCCAATTCTGCTTACTTTCTTACTGATGATTTGCCTTCACCGTAAAGGCTTTAAGACCCAATTCCGAAACTTTAGCTTTAACTTTTCTCAAGATATACAGAAATCAGTATTTAGTTTGTAAGGGAGGTACCACGCCCAGGTCATATCCCTATTGCAGTTTCGGTAGTTGAGTCTAGTCGTGTAGGCGTAATTTACGGGAAAAAACAGACTTACGAAGAGATTTAATATATTATAATTCTAATTTGAACAGGACAGAGTCTGTCGGATCAGCTAGTTAAAAATACTTAGATTTGTAAGTAAAAAATAATGCAAAAAATTTTCTTTAAAAATCTTTTTCTTTGGCGGTCTTTCAAATTCAAGTTAAATTTTTTCCACAGGCCTCCTATTACAATGTAGTCATCTCTGAAAAACCCAATAACAGAAACGAAAATTTTTTTTTGGAACTCCTTTATACATTCTGTATTTTAATGCGTATTTCCTTACGTGACTGCGTAATTTAAATAAAACACATTTAATGGATTGCAGCACCATTATCTCTTTAAACAACAAACAGCTTAAAGCACAACAATTTGCCATCATCTGTCACCAGGACATTTTATCTTAATCTACCAATTCTTCCTGTAGTAAAAAGTCAAGGGTAGTTTGCAGTATAATATCATGCCATAAAAAGATACTGTAGTATTGTGGTAGTGTGTGTTGTATAAATATGCTGAGATTCTTGACATTTAAAGGCAATTAATTTTTATTAATTTTACCAGAAATAAGACAAACTCTTAAGCAAATTATGTTTTCATGAGATGGATGATCAAATGTATTCAATAAATAATGATTTGCGTGCAACACTCTGTTAAATAATTTGTCGTAGTTTGTATAAACGAAAGACTGGTAATTAAATGAAGAAGAAAGTATGGTCAACAATATTGAAAATTAATTATTGTATAAATGAATTTATATTTTAACCCTGTTCGTACCAGATGGTGGGGTGGGTGGTTTTGATTAAATTGTTTTCTTTAATTTTAAATTCGTATAATTGATTTGATTTTTATATTTATTTGATGTTTTTTTATTATTATTTCAGATGATGCAACATGCCTGGCAAAATTATAAACTCTATGCCTGGGGTAAAAATGAACTGAGACCCTTAACGCAACGTGCCCATAGCAGCAGTATATTTGGCTCTATGGATTTGGGTGCCACAATTATTGATGGCCTGGATACCCTCTATATAATGGGTTTGGAGAAGGAATATAAAGAGGGTCGCGACTGGATTGAACGAAAATTTACTCTAGACAATGTTAGTGCCGACTTATCAGTATTCGAAACAAATATACGCTTTATAGGAGGCTTACTTACAATGTATGCCTTTACCGGAGATAATCTCTATAAGGAAAAAGCCCAACATGTGGCTGATAAACTATTGCCTGCCTTCCAGACACCCACAGGTATACCATATGGTTTGGTAAATCCTAAAACTGGCTTAAGTAAAAACTATGGTTGGGCTTCCGGTGCAAGTTCAATTCTATCTGAATTTGGTACTCTACATTTAGAATTTAGTTATTTAAGTGATATCACTGGCAATCCACTTTATAAGGAAAGAGTACAAACAATTAGACAGATTTTAAAAGAAATTGAAAAACCTAAAGGTTTATATCCAAACTTTTTAAATCCTAAAACTGGTAAATGGGGTCAATGTGAGTAATGATTTTATTTAATTTTTTAAAAAAATTAAATTAATTTGCCATTTTTCTTTCTTGCAGTACACATGTCTCTTGGCGCTTTGGGTGATAGTTTTTATGAATATTTACTTAAAGCCTGGCTACAGTCGGGTCAAACCGATGAAGAAGCCCGCCAAATGTTTGATGAAGCTATGGTAGCCATTATTGATAAAATGGTACGCACTAGTCCGAATGGCTTAACTTATGTTTCTGATTTGAAATTTGATCGTTTAGAACATAAAATGGATCATTTAGCTTGTTTTTCAGGTAAGTACTGTTGGTTTTTTAAAGATAAACAAGAAAAATGGTTTTACATTTTTTTTTTTAATTTCTTTTTATACAGGTGGCCTCTTTGCTTTGGGAGCCAATACCCGACAAAATGAACACACTGAAAAGTTTATGAACATTGGCAAGGGTATTACGAACACTTGTCATGAAAGTTATATTCGGACAACAACACGTTTAGGACCAGAAGCATTCCGGTAAGTTAAATAAAGTTACCCATACATACATACTTAGTTATTTATTTAAATCTATCTGCCGTATTCATGTACAATAATATGTGTGTACTGAAGGCTTACTTGGATAATTTTCCGTACAATGTGTGTCACATAAGCCCGTGGATACAAATTTTCAATCGTTTGAAATTGTTTGTCATACAGAAACAGGCCATTAATAGCATTAACATTAGTTGAGCAGTGGTCAAAACTCGACCACAGAGTAGGAAAATAAACAAAACGAAACGTTTGATCTCATTTTGTTTTGTTCTTTACAATGAGTAAAACAAAACAAAAACAGTGAGAGCGATTGTCCCATTTAGTTTTGTATATTGTTTTTGTTTTGAGCACTACAAATACACTAACTCAAATGTGCGTAGGTAGAACAAAAAATGAATGAAGAAAAAGAAAAGAAGAAGAAAAAAAAGAGCAAATTATACGAATGTAACAGAACAACAAAGCAAGCACAAGACCAAAAAGCGAGTTGTTTCGTTTGCGCTCTTTCTCATGTAGAAAGTATTTGTTTTGGTTTTGCTCATGTACAATACGATTATAAAAAATTTGAAAATGTTTTGTTTGTTTGCCCACTCTGCTCGACCATAATTCGATAAAGCCCTAAGTTTAGACTTCATTGAGGCTTTCATTTGGCATGACAGACACCAACTAAAACTAAAGCTGTAAAGAAAGGTTTGTTTTCAACACAATTTTTGTTAAAAATAAACTGTAAAAACATTAAAAAAAAACAACATGAATGTCATGTTGTGAAAAGCGATTAAAAAAACACGAATTTCATATTATAATTCAGACGTGGGTCCCATTAAAGCACTGTACATGTGGTCTATACAACATAGTAACAAGTGTCATATCATGCCATGTTATGCCGTTTAATTATGTTCGACAATGACATATTAAGACAATGTAAAAGTAGGTTGGAGTCAAACCTAGGGAAAATTAACTTGTCAACACATGTCGCATGTTCTTTATGATTAGTTCTGATCATTTTATAAAAAAAAGTCATTCATAGACATGTTATTCAACAAAGCCAGCTACAACCGTTGAGCCGATTTGCAATAACATGCTAAGGTATGCTATGATAACATGGCATGGCACATGAGACGACATAAACAAAATGTTGCTTTTTGCAATACTTTAGTAATTTGCATTGCGAAATTATTTTATCCGATATGAATAATAATACTTGTATGGTTTTTCGATAATGAATGCCACGATTTGGCTCGAGATTTAAAGTTCCTCACTTAATTCAAAAAAAAATATAATGGCATTAATAAATGACATAATAACGTCATGAAGACCTGGCGACAAGGCTTTTTTAATGCAATTAATTCGGAAACAGGATTTACTGCGTTAGTGCGGAGTATGCCAGGACCATGTTTTGTATATAAAATCCTTACACTAACAAGAACTTACATTACAGTTCTTAAGGCCTTGTATCATGCATTACTTAATAGATATTTAATAATATTAACCTTTAACTGTAATACAGTCGAATTCGGTTATAAGAAAACTAGTTAATCTGGTAAACGTTGTTTTGCCATATAATTTTGCTCTAGGAAACATTTTTAAGTTCAAATATATTTGATACTCTTCACCGAACTGCAAAATTCAACATTGATATGAGCAATCAATGTTTACGTTACTAATAATTTTAATAAATGATTATCCGCAATTTTCGGTACTTCAGTTTGATAGTTGGGGATAGGGAGAAATGTATCGCCCCCTGTGAGTACTTCTAAAAAAACGTAAACCATATGTGTTCTACGGTACGCAAATATACATATCTAGTTTAAAATTTCATCGACGGTGGTACATTTAGTTAAGGCATAAATTTCCTCTTCCTCTTTCCTCTCTTCCTCTTTCCTTGTAGTCGCCGTGGTCTAGTGGTTAGTGTGTTGGCTTACTAAGACGATAGTGCCGGGTTCAAATCTCAGCACCGACATCTTGAAAAAAGAAATATGAAAAAAATATTTCTTTCGGCGACTACCTCTCAGCAGTCTTCTGGCAAAAGCTCTGAGAGTAATTAATTGCCATGAAAGATCTTCTCAAGTCTGTCGTTCGGAGTCGACATTAAACTGTAGGTCCCGGTACTCATGGATAGAAATTTACACACACAAAAGGAGTGCTGCGAGAAGCTAGGCCGTAATCCTGACACAGGGTTGTAAAGGCCAGTTATGTATGTATGTATAAATTTCCTCTTGGTGCGGGCACCTTAACATTTAGGGGTATAAAAAATAGATGTGAAAATTTATATTTCTTAATCAAAAGTTGTGTTAAGACGGTAACAAAATTTAAACAAAATCAGTTTATTAGTTGGAGATAGGGAGAAATGGCCCTTGTACCGCCCCTCTAAATACTTAAAAAAACGTAAACCATATATGCTCTACGGTACGCAGATCTATATAGTTTAAAATTTCATCGAAGTCGGTACGTTATTTAGGTAAAGCATAAATTTTCCTTTGGGGCGGGTCACCTTGACATTTATGGGTATGAAAAATAGATGTTGACCGATTCTCGGACCTACCCGATATGCATACAAAACTTCATGAAAATCGATAGAGCCATTTCGGAGGAGTTTGGCAACAAACACCGCGACACGAGAATTTTATATATTAGATGTAAAAAAACAGCATTTGTTTTTCTTATAACCGGAATTTTCCTTTAAAAGGACTTCGGGTAAATACAAAATTCTCTCATTTAAACGAAATAATATTGAAATAAAAATAAAACAAATCGATATGTTTTAGAAAAATTCAAATTCTGACAATTTTAGCAATAAATGAACACTCTTGCCATAAAAAATACTTTTGAAAATGTAGGCATGCACAAAATAAAAAAGAAATGAGCCGGTGCTAAAATATTTTTGTCGTCGATAAATTCTTAATACTCGTATTTGCAATTAAGCGGAGTTCTTTTTATATATTTTGTACTTTTTAACACAAAATCTGTTTATTTTAAGCAGTTTTTATTTAAAACTGATTTCCTTTAAAACGGAGTTAAATACCTTTGAATTTAATAGAAAACAAAAGTAAATACATTATTTATTTTGCTTATATCCGACTTTTTCTTTTAAACGGTGTGCTTATATCCGAAATCGACTGTAATAAATATATAATTGTAATTAAATTTTCGAGTTTTAATAGATAAGTTTGGGTACTGTGAGAACATGGTTTTCCTATTAGTGTAAATTGTAAACAATTTAATGGTTTTTTTTCGAAATTGCTTGACATTTTACACGGTTAGCAAGGTTTCTGCTTTATAAGTTGTAACCATCTTTAAAAACGATTCCACTTTTACATACATACGAGTACATACATAATTTCGAAACACTCATGTTGTATGTGTCAATTTTTATCCATGAGTACCAGGACCTAAAGTTTAAAGTCGATTCCGAACGACAGATTTGATAAGCTTTTTCATGGCAATCAATTACTCTCAGAGCTTTTGCCAGAAGGCTGCTGAGAGGTAGTCGCCGAAAGAAATAATTTTTTCATATTTCTTAGTAAGTAAGTAAGTCTTAGTAAGCCAAACACCAACCACTAGACCACAACGATTTTAATTTAAAAACATTATTGTTTACTTTGTTTGCTAATTAAATTTGTTCTTTATAACAGTTTTAGTGAAGCCGCCGAGGCACGTGCCTTGAAATCAAATGAAAAATACTACATTCTAAGACCCGAAACTGTAGAAAGTTATTTTGTACTTTGGCGTTTAACACACGATCAAAAATATCGTGATTGGGGTTGGGATGCTGTACAAGCCTTGGAACAACATTGTCGTACACCACACGGGTATTCGGGTATTAAAAATGTCTACCAAGAAGTACCACAAAAAGATGATGTACAACAAAGTTTCTTTTTAGCTGAAACTCTTAAGGTAAGTTAATACATTTTATTTGTGTGATTTATTTTCAACTGTTAAAACGTTACGATGACGTATTATTCTCCGCCCTTACAAATCCTTTTAGTATTTATATCTGTTGTTCTCGGACGATTCTCTGATACCTCTCGACGAATGGGTATTTAATACGGAAGCTCATCCCTTACCCATTAAAGGAGCAAATATTTATTATCGTCAAGCGACGTCAACATCTGCAGCAGCGACTAATGCCTCCTAAAATAAAACGGCCAAGTTATTTGCATTCAATAATAATTATAATTCTAACTCAGCTAATAGTTTGTTAACATTTCATTTAAAATTTTACTTTTTGGCTTACATCATTATATGGCATTAATAATTCTGTTTCATTAGCGTTTAAACTTTGACTGTTGTGCATACACGTTGACTAAAAACGTGCAGACAATTTGTTATTTTTATTAATTTTAATATTTTACGAGAAAAGAAGTTTTAAATTTTAATTTAAAATGTTGCAAAAAAAGAAAAAAAAAAACAAATTATTTGATATAAATTGTTTATGAATCTCGTATATTTAATACTGAACACTGAAAAAAGAAAAAAATTTATTATGACATATTACATAGAAAAAAATTATGATAATGATAATTCGCACATTGTAGCAACAAGTACTAAATACTTTTATTATGTAATTAAACAATCTCATCACCTCCGTAGATCTGTGTTAAATGATTTTTATTTGTTTCTTATGTTTTTTTTTTCTAGCACTTGCATTTTATTTTTTCTTTTAATACATAATTATTAGATATTGATTTAATAAATATTGTTTTTATAGTATAATTCTTTTTTTGTTTAATGTAATAATATAATAAACAATTTGTTCATAATTTATATTTAAATGTAATAATTTAATGAGTATGCTTTAAATAGATATAAATATGTAATTCTTCCAATCATACAGCTTTCCTATTTGCATTCGAAACTAAGGCAATCTATTCTTTTTTTTATACATTTATGAATTTAATAATTGTTAACAATTTAAAGTTGTATCATACAACAATATTTAGTGTAAAGTTATATATTTTGTATATATAGATACGTATACGTCCATGTCTATATTAGTTTTCTCTACAAAAGTTATCATACGAGTAATTATGATGACTTTTTGTTTAAAAGATTTTAAAATAATTTCTTTTTAGCTTTTTGGCCTCGATATGAATGTAAACAACATCCATGTAAAAAAAAAAAGAGTAAAACAAATAAAATTTTTCAAATATAAATTAATTCTTATTATAATTACAATAACAACAACACTCAAGATAAGTACAACTACAAAAACTGTTCAATTAATTACTTTAAAACACACATATATTATGTATATCTCTTTCTCGGGATAAGTACAAATGTATGTGCATACATACTAGAGGCAAATACCTAAAAATTTCATAAAATTTAAAAACTTTTGTCATCAAATTTCTATTCGATTTTCTTTTTAATTTTTAGGCTTTAAAATCACTTGATGTCCTAAATGTCAGAGAGAATGATAAATATAATAATGTATATTTGATTTATAAATAAACTTCTTCTTCTTCAAATCATATTTAAGTTCTTCAAAAACCTAAAAAGCAAAATGTTTTTTGGAATGAAATTTAAATTGTTTATAAACTGTTAATTCCCTTTATAAAACCTGAAATGATTTAATTCCAATATTTTTTCGTTTTTCGCTTTTTTAATAATTAAAGAGCTGTTTCCAAGCGGCTGAGCATTTGGCAAACATTTATCTGATAAAACATTCGAAAACTACTGTTGCTAAAATGAAAAACGATAAGGACCTCAAATATTTCAATCTCGAAGGTTCGTTAAAGATATTAATTACGAACTATTGACAGTATTAACAAGGAATAATAGAAGATGTATTTACTAGAGAGGCTCACGAATAAAATACATTGATGTTTTTACCGATGCGATGCATGGTGAACTTATATCGATGCCTTGCGATGTATCGAATAAAAACATCTATCTGGCAACCATTATTAAGTGCTTGTACGGTATATTGTACAATTTGAGGAATATAATCGGCCCATACTTTTAAAAGGTTTTTATTAAGTCAAATTACAGGACAACCTAAATACACAGAGAGATTATCAGACAGGCATTTTTCATTTCTATTTGTTTTCCAATTTTTGTGAACTAATTTGTTGTAATCACTCCAAGGACTAAAGTCGTCTGTTACTTTAACTGAAGTATCAGAGCCCGACTCGTTTGTTAAATCCTGTCTGTCTGTTATTTAATTTTCTTAAGGGTAATGGTAGAAGTACATAACATGCGTTTCATCAACTGTGTGTTTCGCGCAGCTGTCAAAAAAAGTTAAAATAAACAATTTTTTAAAACAAGTTATTGGCAAAATTGGCACCGCATTTAACTGACCGTAGCTTACGATATACATACTCGTACTTTAGCAAGAGTCGACGACTTTTGCATATGGTTATGAATATAGGTGCCAATGATTTGTATGTGATTTTTGCTTATATGTTTGCTGTAATTACGAGTACTGTGTCTTGCATTTTAAAAGTTAAAGTGAAATTGTTGTGTTGTTCTTGTTATTGTTGGAATTTCCTTACTGTTAACGCTACTATTACCGCTTACAGTTGTTCGTGTTGTACTGTTTTTCTTTTGCTCCCAAGCAAGTTCTGTACAATTTAAAATGTGGTTCAAAACATGGTTGTAAGTGCTTTTATGTTCTGTTCGACAGTAAAATACCAAAACGAAATAATATTGTTTAGTACTGTGGCGCTAAACTATAGCAAGCACTGTATGAGCAATAGAAAAAAAACATAAACTGTTGTTGTTATTGCTGACTTTATTGGTAGGCATATTTGAATATATATTAGGCTTGTTCCTTTATTCCGTATTGGGGTGCCTTGGGATCCCAATGTTACCGAAAAACGTGCCCGTACATACAAATTGAGTAAACGAGAGATATTTAGAGAATTATTTTCTTCTTCTTCTTGCCCAAAACAGTCCGTACTAGTTTGTGCAAGTAAATAAATAATCAGCTGTTTCAAAAATAAAGAACAATAATAGAAAAAGAAAAGCTTCAGATGTCTAAAAAAATGTAGAAGTTAAATTAAAAATATTTATAAACTTGCAGTTGAAGGCTAATAGTACGAGCGCATTTTAGTTTAATATTTATATATCTTTGGTTTGGCGCTAAAAGGGCCAATGTCAAAAACATCAGTTTTGAGAAAATAGAATATAAAGTTTTTATTTTCCATATAAGTCAGTCCATAGTGACATTGTCTAGATTGATATGGATTGAACTAGAAATTGGCTGTTTCAGCAAAATAAAAGAGAGAGAACCTAATGCAACGAATAACTTAAAACTGCCCAGAATTAACATTGTCCCTATTAGCACCAAGCCATAGATATATAAGTCGAATGTCGTTTATATATGGGTGACATAAAGTTGTTTTCTTTCATATTTCAATATACATAAATGGGTAAAATATTTGGTTTTGCGTTCCCGTACTTTTGGGTATTTTAGTCTCTAGTTTACACTCATTTTGCCGATCTTTACTCCAAAAGTAAGGGAACAAACCTATTGTGTTTTATATTTACTAGAAACACACAACAACAACAAAACATATTTATAGCAGTCACACTTGGTTCTATTTGTTTGATTTTTATTCTACTTCAATTCTGTTGTGTTTAAATGAATTCTTATTTTGTTTTCATGCATACTTTGTTCTTTTTTTGTCGTCTATAAAGCATTCTTATAGAACATTGCTGGGCTTTTCCTGTCGCTTTGGACAGGGTTGTTATAGAAGTACATAAAACTAAAAGACAAGAGACACAGTATTTAAAATAAAAGATGATAGCTTGTTAGGCATTCAAGATGTGCTTGTACAGCCTTTTAGTTCTTAGATATATAGGTAGCAATCTTTTATTATATCTTCGATTAATGTAAAGCATTCAAACAATTTCGTTTTGTATTTTTCAACACGTTAGTTAATGTTTCAAATTTTTATGGGATGTTTATGATCTTTTTCATTCTCACTGACACAATTAATGATTGTCTTGGAATTCAATTTGCTGTACTTATATATAAACAGATTTTATTTTTTTATATGTATTTCGTATAATTTTAATTAAGAAAATTTTAAAAAGCACAAGTCTATTTAATTAAATGATGTTGTTCATATTAAAATAAAATAATAATTATTTAAAAACAAAAAAACTTTATTCTTAAAAATTACTTTTTTTAAAGCTTTAAGCAGCGCATAAAAACAAATACTAAATTTTAATTTTGAATTAACAAAAACATTAAATTAAAAAATAAAATAAAATGACATTATGAACTCTATGAGAAGGTCTTATAAAGAAAAATTAATAATAATAAAAAAAACAAATTAAAGCGTTATTTAAAACAAGAAAAAGGTTTTCTTCAACGCCAAATATTAGTTTAAAATAATAATAAATATTAAATTGTATTTAAAACATGAGATAAATAATAAAGTAATAAAAAAAAGCTTTATACTGAAAACTGTAAAGTATATAGTTTATAAAAGTATACAATACATACATACATATATGATTTAAAAATATATATAAAAATAGTTTGAAAACAAATTTGTTTAACAAATCTCTCTTATAAAGAAAAATAAAACGGAAACAGGCATAGTAAAGTTTAAAAAAAAAACAAAACAAGACAAATATAAAATGAAAAAAAATATTTGTCAGTAGATAGAGCGCCAAATGAAATATTCAATGAATATTAATTAAATTCGATGAGAAAGAAAAAAGAATTTTGTTTGTTTGTTGGAAGAGAGAATTTTTCAAATCGAGAAAGAAAACTTAATTGTTAAAAGATATTGTATAAAAATAAAAAATAACAATATTTTGTATATGTAAATATAAATTAAGAAGTTAATACATTGCAAGTAGTCTTCTTTTTATTACAAATAATGAATATCAACAACCAATACCCTTTCTACTAAAATATTTAATTCTTAAAAAAGCAACACTTTTCAATACTACACTGAACAACTTTGGCACAAGAAAACTCTTTTTATTTTATTTACAATACGAGTAAATATTTCATTTAAACTTTCAAATGCGTTCCCTAAAAAGAAGTAAGTAAAACAACTAATTTTCGAACAAAAAAAATTTTTTTTTAATTTAATTGAATTTAATTTTCTTTTTTTTTAACCCTACCTAAATAAAAGGTATTTAATTAAAACAACAAATTTGTCTGTCTTTATAACCAGAAAACAAAAAACTTACATCTATTACTCTATCTCTAGCCAACTCTCTAGTATGTTTTGGTTGAAAAATTATTAATTATACAATAACAAATAATAAAAAACAAA
Source organism: Metopia argyrocephala (assembly GCA_963576795.1). Classification (NCBI taxonomy): domain Eukaryota; kingdom Metazoa; phylum Arthropoda; class Insecta; order Diptera; family Sarcophagidae; genus Metopia; species Metopia argyrocephala. The sequence goes on from OY756208.1 coordinate 42,060,360, forward strand.
GCTTTTACAAAATACGTAAAAGTTAATTTTGAAAACAAAATAATGGTAATAATCAAATTATATTTACGAGTATCATGATATTAAGGATTAATGAAAAAGTAAATAAATAACTTTATTTTATTATAATTTTTTTTAATTATTATTAAGAAATAAAATTTTAATAATTAGTTTAAATTTATTATAAATAAAATATTTAAATAAAATTTTAATATAAATAAATTATATTTAAAAAACTATATATTTTTTAAGATTTTAAATCTCAAAGAACATACATACATACAACAAAATAAGCACAAATTCAATTTTGTTCTCAATAATTCGATAAACATATTTTTAATACATAATTATAATTCTATAATTCGTCGTGCGAGAGTTTATGTGCTCTATCAGCCATTTTATATATCTCGAGTTAATGATGCTACTTTAGGTTTTTGACAAAAATATTTTTAAAATCTGCAATCGGTTTTCGGCTATTTATCTCCAAAACTGGAAGAGATATCCGAAAAAGTTTTGCAGACTTGAAAAATTTGGCGGATAGAGCACATAAACTCCCGCACGACGAATTATTCACCCTTATTCTATTTGGCGTCGTCGATAGAAGGCAATGCCGTTTTTAGTCTTTTTTTGCAGATCGGTATTCTGTAAGCAAAATTGACGTCGTTATTGTCTTTAATTGCCAATGATTTTGTCGTCGTCATTTTTGGTGTTGCCTTGTGCTGTTCTTTGTTAAATTTAGTTTATTAAATAAATAAATAAATAAAATAATAATTACCAAAAAATAACATTGCAGTTAACTTTGATCTAATTAAAGCGTTTTCTGATAAAAACAAAATTAAATTGATCACACCTCTCCTGAGGCTCGAACCCGAGTCTTTGGCACTTAACAGAAAAAGTGTAGTTGAAAAATACTTTTAAATTAAAAAATTTCAGTTAATGTGTGGTTCTGTTCATTTGGGGCTATAATCTCGCTGTGGGTTCCGTCCACACGACCAATTACACCTGGAAATCCTGTTTTTTTTTTTTTTCGAAAAAATAAAATTTAACTTCTTGCTTTCAGCTTTTGTCATGCTAAATTTTATCCACTATGTATGAGCTATCTCTATGGCGTCCAGTGTTTCGGCCAAAACTTTCGCCACCATTGGCTGTGAAAGTTCCAGGTTATAATCGTTTCAAACCCCTGGCCTAGAATCGAAATGTGGCTGCCAATTTTATGGTGTTTGGAAAGTACTTTGATCGAGTTCCTTTTTTAAATTGGGCTCTATGGCACATATTTAAATAATGCCTTATTTACCGTGAAATAACTTTGAAATCTTAAAAAATGTAATGAAATTAATAAAAAAAAAACTTTGAACATGATGATTTTAAATTTACTTCTTACTTCTCATTGGGCTAGTAAAAAATGCACGACTTCTGCAGTCTTTTTTCCACAACTAAATTGGTTTTAATTTCTTCTTCATTGGATTTTATTTTATTTTTTTATATTTTTCACGAAACTATTTTTTTTTTACCAAACAATGAACAAACAAAAAAAAATGAAAAAGCTGTCTCAAACATTAGAGATGTGTGCTGTATTTTATTAACATTATCGATAAACAGGCAACGTCGTCATAATACTCTTATGGAATACCAAATTAGCATTAAATTGACGTTGCCGTTGTTTAAAATTGCTATTGTTATTGCCGACGCCAAATAGAATAAGGGTGATTATATTCGTCTTGAGATCCTGAAACTGGTATTATTTATAAGAATTAACATCTGTTACGGAATATGTATAAACACTAGCGGGACTAAACTATTTTCGGTTAAAAACTAGTTCAGAACGAAATAATGACTACAGATTAACAAAATCCAACAAGATTCAAGAAATAAATAATTCTAATTTTCATATTAATCCTCATTTACTTGGCTCGTATTTTATTATCAGAGTTGGGTTTAATGCATTAGATTTAATTTTCCACTAAATTTAGTGGTAGTGGAAAAAATAGTGCATTATCGCCTATTATATTTAGTGGTAGTGGAACTTTAGTGCATTAAATAAAACAAATTTCGTGGCTATGGAAATTTGGTGCATTAAATATATCGATTTTAGTTGTAGTGGAAATTTAGTGCACCAATTTTGAATGCTTAGTTGAAATTGAATAGAACTCCATTGGCACTATAGTGGAATGGAAATTTAGTTCCACTACCTCAGTTCCACTATCGTTTTAATATACTTTCATATAAAGACGTGATATTATTATATGCATACATAGCTTAAGTCAATGTCCAAAAAAATTGTACGGGTATATAATAATCTATAATAATTTTTTATGTAATTTTATATTGGGTAAGGGAAGACACGAACCCCCCAACCGACTGAAGCTAGTGCTAAATGGCTCCCACCGTCTTTCTAAATCCAATTAAGGTACATCTGTGCATTCCAGCCATCGAAGAGTTTTCTCTGTATAATAGTGCAAAGGGGAAAACTTCACAGGCAGTCAACAACGACCCGACTGCTGCTTATAAATAAATGGTAATGTAGCATTAAAGCTTTTTCTTTTTTTTTTTTTTTGCGTAATATATTGCAGTTCTGACAATCGCATGATTTCAAAAACGCCAAATTTATTTTAGGATGTTCTGAAACTCGCACGTTTTACTTGCGATCTTCCATTTTTTAGAAATTGTTTACGAAAAAATTAAACTTATATTTTAGCATTACAAATAATAATCAAAATATCAACAATGAAATAATAAAAAGGGAAAAAATACCAACAGGTTTTTTATTAGGCATAATTCGGTTAAAAAAACTGTATACCAGAAAAAAAATTGGAAACGCGTTCTAAGAGATTATTCTAACCCATTAGACGTTCCGAAGCAGGCGTAAGTACAAACATATTTATGCATAAAGTAGTATAAGTATGTATGCGATTTTTGTGTTAAGTTTTATAGCCCTCTACCGTCTGAATAAATGGTTTATGAAAAAACTGCTGCGCATATATGTAAAAAAAGTACTTACATTTCTAGTCTTGAAAAATCCAATAGCAAATTTTTTGGCGGCAAATAATTTTCTTTTGACAGTGACATCGAATTTTTTTACTTTAAGAGAATTGATTACTTTCACTGTATGTACTCATTGTTAAAGTTATTTTGTTAACTGTTTTATTATTCTACACTCAAATCCACCTTAAGAATCCTTTTGCAAAATTTTTAAATATACTTTTACATGTTTTAATATAAAATTCTAACATACCACTTATAAATTTTACAAGTAATTGAAGTAAAATAGCCAAGTATTTACTTTACTTAGTGCTAACAGCACTATCAACATACATTTTTCGATCATCTATTAAACCAGCTGTTTAAATTGCCAGTTGTATGTAAACAAATGACACAAACAATTAGAAAAAATAAAGCAAGTTTTTAGTTTGATATTTTTATTTAAAAGGGTGTAAAATTGTTATCATTTAACATATTTCAACAGTTCACTACAAAATGCTCTTGTGATTTTGAATCGCAAATTTTTTGTGTTAAGCGTTTGCCAGAACACCAATTTTGCTATTTGAAATCTGAAAAATATATTTTTGTCAGAACATAGGCGGTAGTGAATATTAATTCCTTAATTTACTAAGTCGGCCTGTATAAAGTAAATAATTGTTATTATTGTTTTAATAACAATTTAATACTTTCAAATGTAAAAATTTATTCAATTCACCATAGGTCAGATTTTAATGGCGCGGACTGTTAATATTCGTTTTATTTAATGCACTACCACTAAAATGGTTTTATTTAGTGGTTAATTATTTCCATCCGCATTTAGTAGTGGCTGTAATATTGCTGCATTAACACTAAGTCGCTTAGGGTAGTGGAAGCGATAATGCATTATAAATTTAATGCAATAAACCCAACTCTGTTTATTATCAATAAAAGAAAAATCAAAATTTTGGGTAATTTTAGCATTTTAAAATATATAAAGAAATGTCTGATGCTCTTTTATCAATATCATTAGAGTCAGATTCTTCAGAGAAAGCATATTCATTCCATTGTTCGACTTTATTTACATTAATTTAATGTTTTGACATGATTTCCGATATGAAATTTAGAAATTTCAAATTCTGCTACTTTTCATTACTCGATGCTCAATATTATTCAATACTTTAAATGGTTTTTATTTTTAAAAGAAAACAACTTCCTAAAGCATTGTGTTGTTAGAGAAAATTTTGTTTTGGACTTAAAAATTTTAATTTTCCATACAACTTCGAAGAAAAAAGTAATCTATCTTAAAGTATTGAGTAGTTATATTTAAGTATTGAGTACCCAAAAATCAGTACCAATACTTGTTACCCATTACTCAATACCTTGCCAGCACTAGTACAAGTGGACTCTTTTGAGTGGCAGATTCAAATCGATATCATATTAGTCAAAGTCTAATAATTTCTATCATAATTTTTTTAGCACTACTTGTGGTAGCTCAACCTCTGCTTTCTTCAACAAAACTATTGCATCTCGTATTGAGAGGCATTTCATAACAAATGCTTAGGATTACTCAGTAAAAACATATGTTGCATGTGTTGACATGGTAATTTTCCATGTTGATGTGTAAAAAATTAGTTTAAAAACAAGTCAAACCTCCAACATATTTTACATTTTCTTAATACCCTGTCTATACGAGTCATCGATTTGGTATATCAGGAACCAAATGTCGGCAGTGCAAATGTAAAAATTTTGTTCTAGTTTGTGTATGTGGTGACTGCGTATGGTTTATCAAGTCATGATTTTTAATTTGTCATCAAGTGCATTCCGTTTATTTCTGCGGTTGTAAAAGTAAAGTAGATGGTAGCACATAGTTGTTCGAACAATTGTTTTACCAACTATGGTCGACATAGATTTAGAGAGTCTACACAAGCCAAATCGATGATCGACCAAATCCATGGCTCGTATAGACGGGGTGTAATATATCTTTGTCAAACATGTTTGAAAGGCATAACATGGCATTACAATTGCTTGATGTAACACTTGTTGCTGTGTTGTATAAAGTAACATTTGCAGGGCTTTAATAAATATTTTATGAAACCAATTATGCCTACCTGCAGCTCTTCCCGCTGAGTCATTTTTAACTTTTGAGTCTTTCACTTTAAATTTCTTTTATTCACTTTATTTTTTATTTGTGAGGCTTTCTAACAAGTCGCATTTGAATATTTAACAAGTGTTTTTAAAATGGCTTTTAAAAAACTAAATCTTGTACTAAAAAGTTATCTTATAATGCATGTACAAATACCAAATTTACACAAACGTCGTAACCTACAATGTCGTTAACGAAGTCTCTAAGGTATACATATTTGAATTTGTCACTGACGACTTTTGTGGATTATAATTCCCTTGCCGATCGTGTACAATGTTTTGTGATCTATTTACTCCAAAGCTGTTGATTATACTGTAAAGGAATATTTTTACAAATTTAGATTAATGACAAACAGTGTCACTCAGGTTAACATGTACGGTTTTTGCGGCATCCGTTTGAAAACTCGTTGACAACTTGCTTGTGTAAGTGTTCATTATGTGTCGTGCGAGATGTTCTATTGTTGTCCAGTCATCGACAAGGTTGTCTTAAGGAAAAGGTCAACTGGGTATTGTACACACCCTCATGCAAGCATACTGTCACGTCATTTGATTGAATGATTTAATTACACTGCGTTTTATTATCGCTTTAACGTCACACAGTTGATTGTCTAATTGAGAGATACTTATAAAATAAAATACGGTAGTAAATTTCGATTCGAATCGACAAAATACAGATTCGCAAATATTTTTGTACTACTATTCTTCTTAACCCTTATATTAATGGCAAAAAAAAAACACCTTAAACTGCATGGCAAGGTACCCGGGTGTTAAGGGTATAAGTTGTAAAATAGCTTCCTGTGTCTATCCAAAATTATTTTCTACCCAAAATTTAGCAAAATTATAAGGTATACTAAAAGTTAGGAGTTCTCAAGTAGTTTCAGGCATGTAGATTGGCAATTTCCATTAAAAATGTTAAACCAAAAATGCTAAAGGTACCCGGGTACCTTGTCATTAATATAAGGGTTAAATCGGAAATTGTTGGCAGTGTTACTTATCATCTAATATGAGTAACTTAACCGAGTACAGTCGTATAAACTTGTATACATACATATATGCCAGTAGGGTTTAATCTATATCGTTATAACCATTCTTTTCAGCCTTAATAATTTATACAATTTATTTTCTAATATTTGTTTAGCATGACTTTTTTTGTGCGTCAATTTGATGAAAAAAAAAAACAAACACGCATTCATGACTTTGTTTTGGTTTCTCGTTACGACTTATTTATACCAAAACTGGTTTGTTTTTATTGCCTTAAAAGTTAAAAAAATAACTACGCGTCAGTTTAATTTCAACGGTTGTTTATTATTTTATAGAACACAAGATAGATAAATAACAGTCTTTACTTCCTTCTAGTAATATTTAAATATGCATGTAGAAGTACTTTTAGTAAAAATAAATTAAATCATTAATTTAAGAAGGCGGGTTTATAAGTCTGGGAACTTTTAAATTTTCCGCCTATTTAATGAAGGGGCAATATTTAATTTTTTTATTACATTTTTCAGTGAACTCCTTTCAAAAGTTGAGCAATCTACAACATACACGCCCATGTTCAGACAAATGCCTAAATTTTCATTACAAATCACACGCTATTTTGAAAAAGCAAAACGCATTTGGATATGGTCTGACATCGGCGGGATCTCGATAGCAAATACAAATGTACGTTTAGGTAAACATAGACAAATGTATAAAAGGTGATGAGTAGGCATCTTTTATCGGTTTTTTTTCTTCGGGGCAACAGCTTATTTGGGTACTTTTCCAGTAAAAATTACTAAGTAGTAAAAGCCTACAAAGCTCAATCTAAAACATTAACTTTTATAAAGCTTTCCAGCATGTGTGGTTCTACTTCCTCTAAAACTCTTCGAGTGTTGATTTCCATGTGTTCAATAACCTCTGGTCTAACGAATGATACCATGGACTACTATGTGAAATTATTTCCCAGAAAACGGACTTCATCTTAGAACAAAAATAAAATTCTCGTGTCGAGGTGTTTGTTGCCAAACTCCTCCGAAATGGCTTGACCGATTTTCATGAAATTTTGTGTGCATATCGGATAGGTCCGAGAATCGGTCAACATCTATTTTTCATACCCCTAAATGTTAAGTGATCCGCCCCAAAGGGAAGTTTATGCCTCACCGTAGAACGTATATCGTCGCTAGAATTAAAGAACGCTATAACTGACAAAACATTTAATGTTCACCAGAGTCAAAAAACCTGTATGAAAGTAGAAAGAAGACAGTGGTATTTTTAAAACGTAGACGGCGTAAGTGAATTTCTTTTCATCATATAAAACTGTGACCGAGACCAATCAGCGCGTTTTTTTTTTTCTGATAAAAATTACGCAAAAAAACGTATATTCGATTTTTTGTCAGTTACAGCGTTCTTTGATTCTTGCGACGATGTGGTTTACGTTTTTTTTTTAAGTACTCAGAGGGGGTTAAACATGGTCTATTTCTCCCTATCCCCCACTAATAATTTAATTTTTCTGGTGTCTTAACACAACTTTAGATTAACAAATGTAAATTTTCACATCTATTTTTCATACCCTAAATGTTAAGGTATCAACCCCAAGGGGAAATTATGCCTCACCTAAATAACGTACGGACGTCGACGGAATCTTAAACAAGGTATGTAAATCTGCGTATCGTAAAACACATATGGTTTACGTTTTATTTTTTTTAATAAGTACTCAGAGGGTGCGATACAGGGGATATTTCTTCCTAACCCCAACTATCAAACTAAAGTACCGAAAATGGCGGATAATCATTTATTAAAATTATTAGTAATGCAGACTATCAAATATATTTGAACTAAAAAAATGTTTCCTAGAGCAAATTTATATGGCAAAACAATGTTTGCCGGGTTAACTAGTATCGATATAAGGTACAGTGTGCATTACGATGCTCATTAATTGGCCTTAAAAATATAATTTCTAAATATTTCAAACGATTTTCAAGAGAAATGGTTGCATTCTACAATCATTATAATAATTGAAACAATTTTAGCTGAATATGGTTTAATGATCAGATTTTTTCTGAAAAATTTAAAAAACAATTTTGATTTTTTTTCTATTATTCAGATACAAAGTCTACGAATATGACTTTGACTATTAAGAAAAAACAAATTAAAAAAATTCTTTATTTTTTATTATCGACAATAATTAAAATAAATTTATTTATAACTGAAATTTATATACATATATGCGTTAAATGCGTATTGCACACGTACAGGCCTATATATCCCAGCAGAAATTAGTGCTTACCAGTAAGCTGTTTTTTAAGAGAGAAAATGTAAACAATCATATATGGAATGAGCCGCTAAAATGCAATAGAAATGCACATTTTTTGCAACCCAATAAGCAAATGGCGTAAAAAATCGAAAATAATACCTTATTTTGTAGCATATTTGGAAGCTTTAATGTGTGAATATACAATATAATGCTTCCATTATTGCTTACAATATCCCGGATCCTAGGATAAAAAGCTGGGCCTGACGAGGCATAGCAAGGAGGAGAGGGCATGATGGCCAATTCAGGGAGCCACCCTAAAGTAATACGATGAGTAGTTCTGGGGTGGCGGAAATTCCTTTGAAGACGGGAGTTGGTTTTAGTTAGTAGGTAGTTTGACTAGAGTCCAACATAACCTGGGGATGAGATCCTGCAGGTATGCGTAACGGCATTTCTAAAAAAAAAATTAGTGCTTAAAATTTTATTTATTGGTTCCAAATTTGAAAAATTTTCTGCTGGGATGTAAGTTCACAGACCGCTTGTTGTGTGCATACTCATATATTTGTTTAAGACGCCAAGTAAAAGCTTTTTCTCATTGTCCCCTGTCTTGCCCATTTGTATTATGGTTTAATGCAGATATTGTTAATCAAAACAAAATTATAAACCGGAATACATATGTATTTATAGCAGTTTTAAAAGCTTTTTTTTCTTGCTTTTAGCTTTCGAGATTATTGAGCAGTATTGCCATAAAATTTTAAAATATTTTAAATTCGTAATTATTTTTTAAAATGGGAGCAAATTACGCAAAATGATTAAAGTAAGAAGTCGATAAATTGGTTCAAATAGCTTAATGGTCAATACAAATAATCAGTCAAAAATGGAAAAAATTAAACAAGTGGTCTAGCAGATATGTTTTTGGTTTTTATAACGAAATTATCCCCCGTCTGTCAAATTAGACTTTTAAACTCGATTTTTTGCTTGAAAAAATAATTTTTCTCGTTTGTACTTACGGTTAGTGGTTAGTGTGTTGGCTTACTAAGACATCAGAAATATGAAAAAATTATTTCTGCTCTGGGAGTAATTGATTACCATAAAAAAGCTTCTCAAAACTGTCGTTCGGAGTTTAAACTGTAATTAATTAACATACCCAACATGAGCGCAACGAGAAGCTAGACCGTAACTCTGAAACAAGGTGGTTATGTCCAGTTATGTATGTATGTATGTACGAGTATATATGCATATACTTACGTTAAATTATTTAAAAATAGAGTTTTAACTGTTCTATTAAAAAAATAATAAATAGTGTGTATATTTTGAATTTTATAGATATTTTATTTATTTATTTTTATTACAATACGTGTTCTCTACCTAAAAACATTAACATCCCAGCGGGAAATGGTAATCAATGAGAATCGAGAAGGTAATACAAGGAATGTATAATCTATTGATTACGGAAATCATTACGCTTAACACAGATCATGTCCTACGAAAGTAATAAATTCTTTTACTGTCCCCTCGTAATAAGTATTAGAATGCATTATTTGTAATGCATAAAGTAATTATTTATTAATAATTTGAAGGAATAAATTCTATTATGCATTATTTTTAATGCGTTATATTATTAATGTATTTATAATATATTAAATTATGCATTAAATTATTAATAATAAATTAATTTCCCCCATTATAAATAAAATAATAGTAGCTATTCGGGAATATTTGTTTTACTATTTTCCATGTTCATGTTAAAAACATTTTGCAAACATGTTAGTTTTAAAATAATCCCGAATAGCTACTAATATACATAGTTATTAATTAATCTTAAACATTAATTTCGTGTCTGCACTTCTGCGCATTTCAACATAAACTGCATTATTTAATAAAATTATTTTTTTTTTTTTGCGTAAAAAATAACGGATTTTTTAACTATGAAAAAAAAAATCCACAAACAAATATACGCAGAAACAATAACTTCTTTCTTCTATATATGTGGGAATGTACATGGTAATCGATATGTAAAATAGAAAAAAAAACCAAATCACAGTTTTTTTCAACAAAATATACAAAAAAAGACAAAAACCAACACACAATAACTTCTTTCTTCATAGATGTGGGAATACACATGGTAATCAGTATTTACTTGTGTGTCACATGAAATTACCTTCTCGATTCCAAAAGTAATATATTCTGAAGTAATATATTATATAATTGATTATAAAATAAGGTAATCAATCTTTTCCCGCTGGGATGAACATAAACAGTTTTTTTACTGTTACTCTGCCGACGTTGGTTTTTATGTTTGAAAATAATTAATGTACGTGTGCACGGGGTGTAAGTGCATAAATAAATTTATGGTCAGTAATGAATGAAATTGCCTATCAAATCAGGTTTCGTTTCAAAATGCGTTGGTCAAGCAATTTAATTGGCTTTCGTATGATGCGGTCTAGGAGTATTCTATGACTTAAAATCGTGTTTATTTTTTTTTTTTTTGCAGGTGAAAGAAATAGTGAAAATAGGAATCCAGAAAAGATTTAATTTCATTATGTAAGTATTTATTTATTTTGATTTCATTTCGCAATATACATATTATTTTTTAATTCATTGTTTGTGTTGTTATTATTCCTTTTTTCTCTTTACACAGGTTGCTCCAGAACTTAACGTCAAGCCGAAATGTGATAAAAAACTTTGTAAAGTGGGTTAGCAAAAATCGGGTTACTTGCGGTTTTTATTTGTTTACTTGTTTTTTTTTTTAGTATAAAACTAACAAGTATTGTACCATTGTACAATCCTAATAAAATGCGCGATATCGGGTGGTTAAATTTTAAGGTCCGATATTGAATGTGAACCACACCTAAACGTCAAGTTTTTTCTGCATTTCGTTTGACATTTCTCAATTTCAGACTAACTCAATTTGAATCATGGAAAGATACACAATCGAGCAAAGCATTAAAGTTATACAGGCTTATTATGAAAATGGGCGTTCAATCAAAATGCATATTGTGCAGTACGTGATTTTTTCTGTTAATTTAATTGTCCAATTGTGTGTATATTCGGAAAAATTATTCAAAAATTTGAACAAACCAGAGTGGGCAAACAAACAAAACATTTCGCAAAAGTTTCAACAAAGTCATACACTTTTCAAAATTTTTTTAATGGTATTGTACATGAGCAAAACAAACACAAATACTTTCTAAATGAAAAAGAGCGCAAATGAAACAATTAGCTTTTCGCTCTTGTGCTTGCTTTTTTTTTGTTGTTTTTTTCTCTTCTTCTTCTCTTTTACTCTTCTATCCTTTTTCTTCTCATTAATTTTTTGTTGTACCTACGCACATTTGAGTTAGTGTATTTGTAGTACTCAAACCAAAAAGAATATACAAAATTAAATGAGACAATCTTTCTCACTGTTTCTGTTTTATTTTTGTTTTACTTATTGTAAAGAATACAACAAAATGAGATCAAACGTTCAGTTTTGTTTATTTTCCTACTCTGGAACAAACTAGGTCTGTAGGAGATGTGAAAACACTTGTTCGTCGTGCCTAACAATTGCACCTCTCACACTCGTCGTTGATGAACATTATGCATAAAGACTTGCATTTACATGCTTACAAGGTGCAATTGACTCAAGAACTAAAGCCTCTTGACCATTTCAAACGCCGTCAATAGTCAGGATGGTGACAAGAAATGTCAACCGTGGATGATCAATTGTCGAAGAAAATCATCTTCAGTAATGAGGCATATTTTCACCTTAGTGGATTCGTTAATAAGCAAAATTACAGCATTTGGGCGAATGATAATCCAAGAGTGATTGTCGAAAAACCAATACACCCACAAAGAGTAACTGTTTGGTGTGGTTTATGGGCTGGCGGCATCATCGGGCAGTACTTTTTTCAAAATGAGGCCGGTCAGACAGTTACTGTGAATGTTGTTCGCTATCGTGAGATGATAAAGAACTTGTTATGGGCCGAATTGGAAGATATTTATAAGCATTTAAGCTAGGGAGTTTCATTTGTTTTTTTTTTTTTTTTGGTTTATCAAAATGAACAGGAAAAAGCTCCTGTTTTTTCTACAGGACGATGCCACTTGCCACACAGCTAACAAAAGAATGTCTCTTTTGCTCGACTAATTCAATGGCCGTGTTATCTCATGTAATTTGACACCGTTGGACTTCTTTCTTTGGGGTTATTTGAAAGAAAATGTGTACGTCGTAAACCAGCAACAATTCAGGATGAGATAATTCGGCACATTAACGGCATGGAATCTCAATTATGCCTTAGAGTCATCGAACGTTTGGACCATCGGATGGAGGTGTGCCGCCGAGGCCGTGGCTGCCATTTGGCCAATATTTTGTTCCACACATAATTGAACCATACCAAATTATCTAAATAATTTGTGTTTAATTCAAAATCAACATCAGCCCTTAAAATTTAACCAGCCTTTACTTAAAAAAAAATCAATTTTAAGCAATAAATAATAAAAAAATATATATGAATATGTCTTTCCATGAAATAGTGGTTACGATTTGAATACTTGCCAAATGGACCGCACCTTTAGGCTCTATACTCGTGGGTAGCTATGCTAGCAAGTTACATTTAAGTATGGGGTCATATGGTAAACTAAATGGCAACCCCATTTTTCGTCTTCATAAAGGTACCATTAAATGTTTTGCATTTTAAAATAGCCCGGCAGAATAGAAAAACAAAAACAAAATGCGATAAAAATAAATACTAGAAAATTGTGCATTAAAAAAAAAAAGAAAAATAAAAAGTATAGAAAATCAACAACATGGGAGCACAAAGAAACTTCTACCACTACTATAACGATTTTAATATTTTGCGAAATATTCAGTGTAGCGATAATAAACAAAAACAAACACATTTAGAAATTGTTTGGTTTCTTTTTTTTATATTATTTTGCTTTTAAAACATACAACTGTACTACCATGGCGCATTAATTACACGCCACCTTGTGTACTACTAAACTTCACTATACCACTACAAACGTTTGCTTGCTTGTAGGTACGTACATATGGCTGGAGAGTTTTTCAGTTCCAACAATATTTATGTGCAGACGAGCTTTTGGGGTTGCTCAGTATTCAAAGAACATTGAAAGTGATAACATTTAAAACAAAAATTAAAAGAAAAGCAAGAACCACTAGAACAAAACAATAATCACAAGTGAAACGAAGAGAAAAAATAATTTTAAATTTAAACTCCTACAACAAACTCACAAAAGATTTTTCCAACAACAACATGCCTTTTCCACTACATACACCCAAAAAAATGCCTTGTGAGCATTGGAATCATTTTCCAGTCAATACTCTTATTGGTACCGTATCAGGATCACCTCCACCAACTCCTGAACAAATGCCCTATTGTAAAATGTGTCGTGCCGAAGAAAAACAAAAATCAAGTAGATGAACTAGAATTAGAATGAAATGAAAAATAATTAATTTGAACGGAAATTAGAATTCTAGAACTGTGGTAAACGACTGACTATGCAGACACAATCATTTTTATTTAATTTAAATTGTAACATTAAGAGTGAATTTCGTTACTTTTTCAAATATAAAATGAAATCTATCGTATCGCCAAGTAATATACTCGTACATACATACACATGGATATTGTTACTTAAGAAACTGTTTTAAAGAAAAAGGAAAAATAACACAAAATTGGATCTGACTTTTTAAGAATGTAATTTAAAAGATTTCCTGCTGTATTCATAAAAAATATTGTGCATTTAATAAAGGCTTATTTGACAAATTTCTTTGCAGTACTTATCAAATAAGCCCTCTATTAACCTACATAGAACATATATAAGTATTGTACATATAAAGATTTTACGAATACGGCAGTTTATTTTTAAGTGCAGTTAAGTTGAAAATTAAAATGCATATTTAATAAATGTAAATAAGTTTGTATTATAAAAAAATATGTATATTAAATTTTTTTCATATAAGTAGGTATAGTATATGTTTTTTAATATGATGTTTAAAAAAATACATGCGTATATAAATGTACAGGGTGTTTTTTTTAGAGGTATAGAACTTCGAATTGAAATAAAACACAAGAAAATCGTTTTAATGTCCATCAGTTTGGCTTTATTGGAATGATAATTTTATGCCATTAATGTTTAAATATGATTTCGGGCATGTGGCCGCCGCGGCTAGCTCGAATAAAGCCAATTCTACAGGTCCAATTTTTAACCATATGGGGCCGTATGTTGGCAATAACGCCACGAATATTGGCTTCCAAGTCCCCTAACGTTTCTGGTTTGTTGGCGTAGACGAGCGACTTCACATATCCCCAAAGAAAATAATCCAATGGTGTCAAATCACACGATCTTGGTGGCCAATTGACAAGTCCATTCCGCGAAATTATGCGCTCATCGAATGTTTCCTTCAATAAATCGATTGTGACGTGCGCTGTGTGGCATGTAACGCCGTCTTGTTGGAACCACAACTCATCCACATTCATGCCATCCAATTCGGGAACAAAATAGTCGGTTATCATGGCTCTATACCGGTCTCCATTAACGGTAACTGACTCTCCAGCATTATTTCGGAAGAAGTATGGCCCAATGACTCCACCAGCCCATAGAGCACACCAAACAGTCAGTTTTTGTGGATGTAATGGCGTCTCAAGGGTCTCATGTAGATTCTCTTCACTCCAAATGCGGCAATTTTGCTTGTTGACGTAGCCATTCAACCAAAAATGAGCCTCATCACTGAACAAAATTTTGCGATGAAAGTCAGCATCGAGATCAATCTCATTTTCGGCCCATACACCAAAATCACGACGCATTGCATGGTCTCGCGGCTTTAATTCTTGCACAAGCTAGATCTTGTAAGGTCGCAAGCCAAGATCTTTGCACAAAATCTTCCATAAAGTTGATAGACAAAGCTCCAATTGCTGTGCACGGTGGCGAATCGATTCATTCGGGTTCTCTTCAACACTTTCCTCTACAGCGGCAATTGTTTCTTCGGTGCGCACTGTTCGACGTCTCTGCGGATGCGTATTATCACATAGAGTAAACGTAGTGCGAAAACGATCCATGGTTAACCGAATTAATTGCTTTGATGGACGATTATGTCGACCATAAAATAGACGGAGCTTGCGGTAAACTTCGCGAACTGAACCATTATTTTCGAAATAAATTCGCACGATTTGCAAGCGTTGTTCTTTTGTCAACCTGTTCATGATGAAATAGCAAACCAAACTAAATATTAATCACTTGACAGCTGACAAAATGGCCGCCAGTTAAAAAAGTGATGCCAACTTAAAGTTCTATACCTCAATAAAAAACACCCTATATATACATAAGTATATTTTATAATACAAAAATAAATATAAAATGTTTCTATAAAACCAAATTTTATTGTATTTTATATTTTATCATGCATAGCTGTATGTATTATATAGGTAAAGCCGTCAAGATATCAATAAAATTTCGGGCGAATATGTCATTTGCATGTACATTTGTATGTTTGCATGCATCTACATATATATGGATCTAAAGTTCAGTTGATAATTTATAACAAAATAACAAAAAAAAAAAAGAAGTCCGATAAGAATATAATAAACTTTTATAAAAAGAAAACTAAAAGTTTACACAGTGCTACAAAACTTAAAATACATATGTACCTGTACCGCAATTCAGTAACTTTTAACAATTCGATATTAGCAAAAGAAGTCGAAAATTGTTATTGTTTGCAGTAACGATTATGTGATTCACTAAGTACACTTTAGCGACAGCCGACAACTCTAGTTTTCTTCGTGTTTAAATTACAATAATGGGGCAACACCGTATAAAATCAGTCAGTTTTTGGGTAATTAGTAATTAAAATGAATAGAAAGTAAGCAAAGTTACAAACCTCTAGTTTCTTTGGGTATAAAAGCACACAAGAATAGTTCTCAAACAAACTAGTTTATAGTCACGTCACACGTCTCTCTACAAAATTTCAAAAGAAATTATTTACGATTTTCAAACTGAATAAACAGCATAAAAATGTTTGTAGTTATTTTACAATGCGATTAGAAAACAATGCGATTTTCGTAATAATATGTTACTGAATTGCGCTACTGGGTAGTGATATTCTTTTTCTAATAGGTATTGTCGAGTATAACCAATCTGATACTTACTTACTTAGCTGACCATAGCAACCTATTAACGGGTTTCGGTCTGCCTCAACACTAGTCTCCAGATATCTCTGCTAAGTGCACATCTTTTCCAGTTGGTAACACCAATTGATGACAGGGCTACATCATCTTGGTCCTTCCAAAGTAAACACAGTCGTCCTCTATGCCGACGTCCAGTGACCTTTGCATCGAAAACTTTTCTCGCTGGAGCAGATTATTCCAACCGAACAATATGGCCGAGCTAGCGTACCTGCTGGGTATTAATGCGCCGAACAATGCCCACATCGCCGAGGAGCTCATACAGCTCATGATTAGTTCTAACCCGAAACTAATCGCCATGCCTTACAAAACCAAAGATCTTACGAAGAACTTTTTTCTCCAACACTTCCAGAACCGCTGCATCGGAGCAAGACAGCGTCCATGCTTCCGAACCATAAAACAGTACTGGAAGAATAAGTCACTTGTAGAGTGTTAATTTCGTCGCATGAGAGATGTATCTTTTGCTAAACCTGCTGGCCAGTGTGATCCTTTGCTTGATCTCCAGACTGACATCATTCGTGTTGGTAAGGGCGTTGCCAAGGTAAATGAAGTCCTTGACCACAACAAATGTGTAGTTGCCGGCTGTGAACTGGGAGCCGATACGTTCAACGTCCCTACTCGTCGACAACATGTACTTCGTATTGGTCTCATTTAATGCCAGATCCATACATTTTAGCAGACTTCCGTTCAATAGCATTAAAGACTACGGTGACATCTCGCTTGGTATGCCCAATGCTTTCTATGTCGTCTGCATACTCAAGGAGCTGAACAGTTTTGTTAAAAATAGTGCCATTATGATGCACACCCGCCTTACGCAAAACACTCTCCATGACGAAATTGAAGAGGTCGCAGTATAAGGAATCGCCTTGTCTGAAACCTCTCACGATATTAAAAAGGCCCGAAGAAGTCTTTTCCTACCTTGGTGGAGCTGCAGGAGTTGCTCAACGTCATTCTGCACAGCCTTATCAACTTTGCAGGAATACCGAGCTCAGACATTGCAGCATATACGCGATCTCTTATCGGGCTATCGAACGCTGCCTTGTAGACGGCAAGAAGGTGGTGTGTGTCGATTTGAATTTAATAGGTCTTCTTTAGGATTTGAAGAGGTGTGAATATTTGGTCAATGGTGGACTTATCAGGTCTGAAGCAGCACTGATAAGGTCCAGTCAGTGAGATGGCAAATGGCTTTGGTCGTTCACATAATACGCTCGTAAGAACCTTATATGCGATAGGGAGGAAGCTTATAACAATGTAGTTGGTGCATGTCGTGGGGGCTTATAGCCCTGTAGCTGGTGCATGCACCTAATCAGCTCATCGCGTGCATACTTAAAGAGTTCAGCGGGCAGACTGTCAGGTCCAGCCGGCTTGTTGCCTTTCAGTCGCCATATGGCAACCTTGACTTATTCATGGCTTAAGACGCCCGATCTTTTTGTAAAAGTTTCAAGCATCATATATACTCCTGCACGTCACGATTTCCCAACAATCTCTTTTCTATCTTCTAAATAAGCGTCTCTCTTCCCTCCTCTTCTCTGCTCTTGTAGTGGTGGACTGTAATGTTCATCTATAGGCAGCGTTCTTTGCTGCAGTGGCCTCACGACGCCCTTTAAAGTACCATTGGTTTCTGTGGGAAGGACGCTCAAAACAAAGAACTGTTTCGGCAGTACTGCGCAGAGAGTGAGCGATATGAGACCACTATGCTTTGGAGTGGAGGTTTATACAACTGTTTATACAGTTGATACATTTTTATCGTTAAGTCTACATTTTTCAGGACTGGACAGAGAACAATGAGATTCCAATCATCGGGCATACTTTCATCCAGCCATATTCTGCAAATGAGCTGGTTAAAGCACCTAACCAGCTCATCGGCTCCATACTTAAAGAGTTCAGCAGAAAATTATTTGTTAGTGTCTGGACATATCGTCACAAATACAAAATTATGGTACACATTATTCGAACTTCCCCTACTAATACCATTACCGTTATTTTTAAACTTGTTTTTTGTTCCAATAATTAATATACGAATAGAATTAATTAATCGGTTTTTTTTAACCCGAAAATCAAAATTAAATTTTGGTTATACTTGACGACAATGTCTACCAAAGAAATCATATCACTTCTGAGCTGTTATTTTGTATTGGTGTTATTTACATGTATAAGAGAATTTATGAAGTAAAAAAATAAAAATGTATTTTGTTTTTAAACTAAAAACCCATGCTAAATATAAATACAATTGATTAAACATTTTATTAATACGCACACGTTACTAACTTAATCAGTTGTTTAGGTATACTTATAAATATACACATATGGTCAAAATAATAAATACATGCATTTCGTTTGCATTTTGCATTAAAATAAAATTATACATTTATTTTAATAAACATTTTTTCTTTTAATTTAGATAGATTTTGTTATGTTTAAAAGAAAACACAAACAATTAATTCATCAAAACAAAAATAAAGTGTTTTATTAAATAAAAATTGAAAAAAGTTCAGAAAGAAAGTGGACAAAGTAATAAATACATTGTATAATTCATTAAATTATAAGTAATATCTCAATTCAAATCAGTGCAATTTGTAATATTTCGACTAGTTTTACTAATACCCAGTGTATCCTTCATTATTTTGTATAACTTTGTGTACTCTGTTTGGCATACTGTTAATTAATTTACGGCAGGTATCCAAAGGAATTTCATACCAGGTTGTCTCAACAAAATTCCAAAGTTGGTCTTTATTTTGAAATTTTTTCTTACTTATTCTTTGTTTTAAGCCTCCCCAAAGCTTTTCAATTGGATTCAGATCTGGTGAACGACTTGGCCAGTCTAAGAGAGTTAAATTATTTTCCAGAAACCAATGTTTAACAAAGCAGGATGTGTGCTTTGGGTCAATATTCTGCTGGAAGACCCATCTAAGAGGCATGTTTTCTTCAGCGTATTGCAACATTATATCCTCCATTATGTTTCTGTATTCAAAAGGAGTCATAGTATCTGTAATACGAAAAATAGTACCAACACCATACCACGAAAAACATCCCCACACCATAATGTTGCCACCACCGTGCTTTACCGCCTTTTTTGTAAAACGGGGATGATATTCTTTACCCTGGGGTCGACGAACAATACGTCGATTATCGTTGCCAAACAAATTGATTTTTGTTTCGTCGCTCCACAAGATGTTACGCCACTTTTTCTCACCTGCTGGTTCGCACCAACTCAAATTGCTTTTTGCGAACGACAATCTGGCTTTAAAATTTTTCTTCCGAAACAGAGAAACTTTTCTGGCTATTCCACCTGGTAAATTAGCCCGCTGTAGTCTTCGCCGGATAGCTCGAGCAGATATCACATTGTCTATATGGGCACAAATTTTCCTAGAAGATATAAAAGGGTATCTTTTGGCGAGAGTGACAATGCGATTATCTGTCGTCGGCTGTGTTTTTGTTGGCCTTCCGCGAGTTTCTCTACTTAATTGTAGTTTAAAGGCATTCTGGACGAACCCTAAGGATCTATTCATAGTTTTTGATATTTCTCGAAGACTGTACCCGTCGTTTTTTAATCTTACGACAACCCTCCTCTCTTCTGGAGTACAGTGCCTTTTTTTGCCCATCTGTTAAACCAATTTTATTTAATTTCGTTTTAGAATAATACTTATGTAAAAAATGGTGTGAATAAATTAACAAACCTTTTGTTAAAAATGTAAAATATTACAAAATGTAAATTGTATTTATTTTTTTGACCGAGAAAAAATGTAACTTTTAATATAAAATTAGAAAACAAAAGGAAAATAACGGGATTTTCACAACACTTTTCTTCTTAAACAGTGTTGGCAATACAGAAGAATAGAAAACTAACAAAGTTGACATACTAAATTAAAATAACGATAGTGAAAATCAGACGAAAAAAGAATAGTAGAAGTGTATTTATTATTTTGACCATGTGTGTATATGCCGTTTTTTTTTTTTCTTTTTTTGCATAAACAAAAAGAAATTAATGTGAAAATTTTTCAAATTTACGTGATAATATAAACGTGCCTCTTGTTTTTCAGAGACCTCTACAAACAAGCATACAATTAAGTTATGAAAACGTATGTTATGCAGGCAACTTAATAAAATCTGTGTGATATCGAGTAAATTATAAAAGAATACCAGGGACTGGAACCTCGAAAAATTGAGTTCAGTACCGGGATTCAGTAACTTTTAACAATACGATATTCGCAAAAGAAGTCGACAGTTTTTATTGTTTGCAGTAACGATTATGTGATTCACTAAGTACATTTTATCGACAGTCTACAACTGTAGTTTTCTTTATTTTTAAATTTCAATAATTTGGCAGCACTGTATAAAATCAGTCACTTCTTGGGTAGAAAGTTAGCAAAGCTACAAACGTCTAGTTTCTTTGGGTATACAAACACACAAAAATGTTTCTCAAACAAACTAGTTAATAGCGTAGGTACATCTCTCTACAAAATTTCAATATAAAAAATTTACGATTTTCCAACTGAATAAACAGCATAAAAATTTTTGGCGTTAGTTTACGACAACAGCCATCGTAAACAAAAAATAATGAATAGCAATATCGACAATTCTGTTGTTTACTGTTGAAAACAATGCGATTATCGTAAAAATATGTTACTGAATCGCACCACAGGTTCGGGTTAATAAATTTTAAAAATTCAAGGGTGTTATTTTGTATTTCGATTCGAATCGAAAATACTTTCGAAAGAATATTGATAAATTTTTTACGAATTCCTAAGTTTTTCAAACCCCCCTGGGTTCGTATTGAGTTCAAATTGTATAAAAGAACAAATGCTTTATTGATATGAAATTTATTTATTTATCAAAGTAATTTTCGTTTAGTAATATACATATTTTTAAAACTTTCTTGTTTTAAATTTGTTCTTTGTGACTATAAAATAAATTTCAAAAAAACGCCCTCTCGACACTTACTTGCCTATCACGTACTATAATCTAATTTGAGCAGCTCGATACAATAATAGCATTCCCACTTCATGTTGCTCCCAAAATGTTTTTTCCTAATTCTAACCTCAGATATTTTTCTTATATTGCAATTTGATTTTTAAATAACCTATCAATCGAACAGAAAACATTGGCATTCGAATAATTTGAATTACAAAATCTTTCCTCCTTTTTTAGAACTTGTGCGAGCAAATACTCATCGCCTTCTAAAGTACAGGATCTTGATTCTCTTATAAAAATCTCTACTCCTTCAACTCGCAAAATTTGCAAAATTTTTATTGTTTTTAAAATATGTTTTTTGGCATTTTAATTTTGGGTTTCTTATCGGTATAAATTACTGGTATTTTTTATATACATATGTATGTACTTATATTTATTAAAACCTGAACCCAAACGTTTATATACTACAAGATATATAAAATAATATTTTTTCTATTTAAGTACTCAAAATAATTTCAATATAATGTGATGATAAACTAACAGGTATTTAATGAAAGGTATTCTTAATGTCGTCTCGATGCTCAAAAATTTTTTATTTATTTTAAACAAAAAAAATTAAATAGGTATGTTTTTGTTTGCCAGATCTGATGTTTTTAACTTTTAAATAGATTACATACATACACATATTTGTTACCCCCTTACCTCACCGCACACAAACATTTTCAGATTACTTTTTATTAGCAGATAACAAAAAATAGCCATTAGTTTAATTGTTAACGAAAACAAATTTATAAAAACATAAAAAGGGGTGTGGCATTGTTAAGAGAATTGATGGCTATGACGAAATTTTTAAGAGATACCAAAAACATCTGTGTATCTAATTAGTCTATATTTTATAATTATGGGTATTTCCATACTATTACTTATTACGTATACATCAGAGTTTTATTGCATTAGAAATAACTTTCCCCTAAATTTTGTGGTAGTAAAAGAAATAGTGCATTATCGCCTCTAATATATAGTGGTAGTGAACATTTTGTGCATTAAATAAAACAAATTTAGTGCACTTATTCTGATTGATTAGTGGTAGTGGACAAGAAATTCATCGGCACTATAGTGGAATGCAAATTTTGTTCCACTACCTCAGTTCCACTATCGTTTTCCTATACCTTCATACAAAGACGTGATATTATATGCATACATATGTATATGTACATATAGTTTAAGTCACTGTCCAAATAAAGAGTAGTGAATGTTATTTCCTTAATATGCTGAGTTCGCCTGTATTAAGTAAATATTTGTTGTTGTTATGTTTATCAAAATTTAAGTATTTTCAAATGTCGTAACTAAATATCCACTACCACTAAAATGGTTTTATTTAGTTTTTAATTATTTCGTTTAGTGGTAGTGGAAACGATAATGCATTATAAATTCAATGCAATAAAAAGCGATCTCTAAATAAAAACGGCAGGCAGAACGTTTTCCAACGTTTTGCGCATACTCTGAACCACCATCCTTAAATAAATGCAACAAGGTTTTTTCAAAACATTTAAAACGGTAATACAAACAACATATCGTCGAAAGAATCAAAGAACGCTGTAACTGAAAAAAATCGAAAATACCTTTTTTTGCATAATTTTTATCAGAAAAAAAATACTCCTCGATTGGTCCCGGTCCCAGATGTCTATGATAAAAAGAAATTCATCTACACTGTCAACGTTTTGGAAAATACCAATGCCTTCTTTCTACTTTCATACAAGTTTTTTGGCTTTGGTAAACATTAAATGTTTTGTCAGTTACAACGTTCTTTAATTCTTGCGACGATATGCTTATATAACAATTCTGACTATTTTAATAATAAACTGCATTATTTTATTGGTATTTGTGACGTAAGCTAAATTTTACAGCACTATTTTATTTATTTTTATTATGTATATGACTGCATAAAGATTTAAGTTGTTTTTTTTTTTTTGAAGAATATCAAACTAGAAATGACACGTGCGCTTTATTTAGTACAAACGGGATTTCCAACATAATATTTAACTAATGTTTTGCTTAAAAGCAAAAATTGTCCAAAAGTGTTATTTCTTATAGGAAATGTTTGTAATTTACTCCGATTTATCGGTCGGCATGCTGTAATGGGTTAATATTTATTATCTTCTATTTTGTTTATTTTATTGCCTTTACGAATTAAACATGGTTATGCAAATAGCATATCTTTATATCACAAGCCTCTTTTTTTCTAATTTGTTTACATTTTAGTTGCCCTTTGCGACCAACTTTACTATTAAACGTTCTGTCAAAATTGGATTTTCCAATTGTTAAGCGTTGCCGCCGCTTTTTTTTGGGACCATACAAATTGTATGGTCATGAGAAATTGTGAAAGCTAGAAAACGCTTGCCGCTTCTATTTAGGGATGGCAGAAATTCAACTCTGGTATACATAGTATATGTAGTACTCTTATATCTATAACACTATTATAACACTTACTAAAAATAAAAACAACACTACATTTTATTCATTCTTAAATATTGCCATGAAATGGTTTCTCAAGTCTGTGGTCCGGAGTCGACATTAAACTGTAGAACCCGGTACTCATGGATAAAAATTGACGCACACAATATGTGTGCTGTGAGAAGTTAGTTACCCATACCATCACGAGGGTTAAATGCCTGGTCCAGTTAAATTGCCTTTAAAGTGTCACTTACACTTTTTATAAAAACTGATAATTTCTATCCGAAATGACAACCAAAAATTTCTAGTTGCAAAAAACAAAATTGTTTACAAGTAAAATTTTAAAATATCGGTTGTCAGTTGCTGTCCGTGATATCAACTCCACTAAACTTCTGTTGCCATCCATAATCAACCCACATGTTCTATGTTTTTCAAAAATTAAAAAAAAAAATGTTATGCGTACTTTATGGTAAAAAGAATTTAAGCGTTAAATCAAGCAGATTAACAATGATTTATAATATTTAGTCACATCTAATTAAAAAAAATAAAACACATCGTTATCACTTGCAATGCAAGCAATAAAATAATTGTAATAAATCAACAAGTTTTCGAAACAAATTTTATCAAATTCAAGTAATTATTACGAGTACACCATCACGATGTAAATAAATGCTACAAATAATTTTTTTCAGTATTTTTTATATATTTTTTAACAATTTTATTGAGGCACCACATTCAGACAAATGTGGTTATTTTCTATGTAAATATTTGCAAGTGATAACGTACAAATCAACTTTCAAAACGGAGTGTTTTACGTATTTTATCATACTTTACAGAAATCATTTTTTATTTGCATTACATATATATTTTTCTTTTATCAAACAGAAGAAATAAAATATTTGTGTATATATTTAATTAAAAATTTCGTTACATCTGTATCTCTAATTGCAGAAGATAAAAAACAAAACATTATTTTTTTAATTGAATTTTAATTTTGTTTGTGGGGATGACAATGTTTTTTTGATGCTGGACCGATTTGATTATAGCTTTGATCCAACATTTCTAAAAGTGTACGTTGTCTGGTTTTGGCATTTGCTACTGTTGGTGAACCGCCATTTGGTGGAGAATTTTGATTTTGCATGTTTGTCTTTTTATCAATAATTTTGTTTGGAGTTGATTTCTCTACAAGTGCTTCATCGGTTACAGCCAATAACAATTCAACTTCGCTATCATCTGATATAGAAAGATCCACAGTGGCGGTTGTTTTAGAATTATCACATTCTGAAGAAGTATTAGCAAATACATCCAGACTTTCCTCTAGGCTTCGTTTTGCGTTTGAGGGGGGCGACATCGACCTTTTTGGTCGTGGGTTGTTGGATATACTATTCAATTTTGTTGCTTTCAAGTCAACCTTTTCAACATCATTATTCGGTTGTTTCGTTTTGTTTCTGATAAATTGATTCCGCTGACTGCGCTGGAAGAAAATTATAATGCTTTTGTTTTTATTGTCGCAAATTAAGAATATTAAGTACATATAACAAGAAAATAATTGTCCCTCTAGCAGTAAAATAATATCTTTAAGAGACTATATAGGTCGTTTTCCAAAACGTATGCTGCTTTGCAACAAGTTTGTAAATATCATCACTCCTGTTATTTATCACTCGCCAGCAAAAGTAAAGAAAGGAGTTAAAAAAAGTTCCTAAACATTGCCTGGTTTGAATCCAAATTGTATTGAAACTGCATACATTTAGAAAAATGGCCATAATTTTTGAAAAATAACAACAACAAAATAAAATAAGTTGTTTTAAGCTACGGTCACTTTAGGCAAATATTTTACGAAAACCGCGTAACCACTATTTTTATTTGAAATATTTTATGCAAACATTTCGTTCTAGTTATTTTATATAGATTTTTTCCAAAAATGATTAAAAAAAAACAATATGTATTAATAAGAGAAACTACTCGTATTTTGATATTTAATTAATTAAACGTGATAAAATGAAAAAATTACAAAATAAATAATGATGATATGATGACCCTTTTTCGTCAAATATTTATCTAATGTGACCGTAAGACTAGTTTAACATGCAGTTCTTTTCGAAATAATTATTGCTTTTAAAATGTCTTACTTTAAGTGAAAAAATTAAGTCATGCGGAGCCTTTCATATATTTTGTAAATCGATTTATACAAATATTTAAGATCCAAAAAACCATTACCAAGCGTAAGTAACTCTCTTACTTGTTTTATTACTTAAACAAAATTTATTTTAAATTAGCATTTTTATTATGCATTTAATAATTTTAATAGGTGAGTAGTACTAGTGAATATTTTTTATTAAAAAAAAAAAATAAAATTAATTTGAGTAAAGAACTATAGAAAGCCTAATAAGCAATATATTTTTATAAATCAAACTTAAAGTTAAATATTAATTAAAAAACAAGAATAAAAATAATAAAGTAAAAAGTTATTTTGTTTAACAAGAAGGCAAAATTCAAATAAATTCAATAAATTTAAAGATTTTTTGTTTTTTACTTTTATATAAATATTTCAAAATACATGCAAACATTTCCTAATAACTACTCAATGTACTCTACAAATAATACCTGAAAAATATTGTTTAAACATGCTTAATTTGTTTACCTTTAACTTATCCAATTCGCTATATAAAAATGTGTACAATTCCTTGGGAGCCAATTTTCGCGCATGAAATTTTTTCAACACAGACCACAGATCTTTGACCAGTATATTGTTTTCTATAAAAAATGTGTGCATTTTATGGACTTGATCACGCAATTCCTCATTGCCAAAAGTGAAATAAACCAAAGGACGTGTGGTTACAGTACATGCCATTAGTTGTAATAAAGCCTTAAGTGTAGCTTCACCGCCAAAGGCACCACAACCCCAATTGCCAGAGGCAACACCTGGTGCCAAAGTTGTGAGTGTTGCTGAAAACCCTACATAAGCCTTGTTCAGTTCACGTAACATTAATTCTTCGTGGTATTGATGTGAAGAATCTTGAAAATGTAAAGCATCAATAGCCACTATATGACACATACGCCTTCTGGATGAGTCTCTAGGTGTGTGATCTTCATGATCTCCAGCCCATTGAAAAGTATTAGCATAACCTGTATAATTACTAAAACGTTCACATCCAACCATAAGTAATGCTTCAGTGGGTCTTAAACATTCCGTGAATAATTTTGAAATTATTAGCTCGGGACATATTACAAAACGTATTTCCTCTTGCACACATCCGCCGCCTAAAACACCACCTCCCAAATATTTATTTGCAAAGTCCACTTGTAGGAGACCTAAACCATCATCTTCTATTGTACCATCAGAGGTAATATGCAGGGGCGTTACACCCAAAGGTGCTGAGGATTCTGACCAATTGGGAATTTCATTTTGAAGCATAAAACGTCTTTCAAATGTTACACAGCCATTGGGCACATTACTACGGTCATCATCCACTGGACAAACACGACGAAAATAGTGGCAAATACATTTGATTTTTTCCAAAACCGCCGAACCAGAAGATTGAAACAGTCTATTGAAATTTATATCAGGAAATGTGCTATACTCAGATTTTTTCTTTAAAGAATTACGTCTTGGATACGTACAAAGAAAAGCATTCGCGAGTAGACATGAAATTTGTTCCTGAGTAAAGCTAATTGCTTGTCTTTTGCCTTGTTTCAGCAAAGGAATTGGTGCTTGCACCAACTCTGGCAGTCTCAATGCCAAACGTATTATGCGTGGCAGTAAATTTTCAAAAAATATTTTCGATTCATCCTCATCATACTCCTCGTCGAATAGTTTATGTAATGCTCGAAAGTTCCATTGACCCTCGTATTTGGTATTATACGACAAAATGGCCGCTTGTAAATCATGAGAATTTTGTATAGGTCGTAGCAAGGCTTTCTCAATCATTTCCCAACGATTCTCTATCGTAGAAGTACCATCTCCTTGTACCACCGGGTATTGTGACTTTGATGAACACGGTAGCCTAACATGTAAGGCATCCCATTTCGGATGACACTTTAATGGTTTTGGTGGTTCAGATTCATCGTTATGTATAGGAAAATGATATAAAACTGTATGTGTATCAGAAGGCTTAACAGCGGGCAGATGGTCTAATTCGAACGGATTTAAATTCCTATAAATTTCTGACATAGAACAGCCACGCCAATTAACTTCCGGTGCTATTTCTAAAAATATTCTTATTTAAATGACTTTTTTCATTTGGTTCAAAAATACTTACCATTTGACACATCACTGTTTCGCACAGCGTCTTCTTCACCATCACCCGACATTCTTCCACACTTAACTGTGGCCACTGTAATATGCCTGCAACTTAATGCAGACGCTAAAAGTGTTTGCTGAAATCTTAGCAATATGTTTGCTATTTTTAATATTTCTAGTCATAAAATATAAATAAATGAATTATTACTAATATTTTTCTTTCTTACAAATATTTGACAGTTTAATGTGTGTTTCAATGATTTCTAAAAAAAAGCATTTTTACCGGCTGTTCAACCTAGTGTTGTATGTTCAATAATGTGGTTACTCGGTATTAGCATAGTAGTAGAAATCGCATCTGGCAATGCCCATTTCATCTGTGTAAACACGCTCTTAAAATGGACAAGAGTGTATTAATATTGCGTTTTTTGCCTTATACTTTTAAATTTTGTATACAATTAAAAAAAAAGCTTTTTTAAAACAATAGAATGTAACTATTGCAATAATTAAAATGCTAACACGACTTGGTAATAATAGGAATTTAAGATTTGAAGAAAAATAAATATTTTTTTGTTCATTATAGATGGGCTGTCGAATTGATTTATACTTCTATTATATTTATTAGAGAGACTTAAAAAGGAAATTTTACTGTTTTAGCTTTGCTTTCGTTTTCATATTAGCGACTCAAATCGAAGCCTTGCGAAGCAAATTAAAACAATAACAACGCAACAGCTGCAGGTTCACACCAGTTAATTTATTATATTAATTCAAACAATATACCAAAAGAAAACAATTTTTGATTTTTATTTTCATATTTAGCATTTTAGCTTCAGCTTCATATTACTTCAAACGAATTCGCCCCGTTTTTCTTAGACTACATATTTTAAACCTGGCAACATTTTTTATAAGAATGCCGTTAAATATTACAGTTGTAAAAGAGATTGCTTTTTAATAATTTTTTTAAGTACATAGTGAAGTGTTTAATCAATTCTAATTAAAAAATAAGAAATTTGTATTTAAATGTTAAAAAAAAAGTGTTTATGTGTATAGATAATTATGTGGTTCAACTTTACACCGATTGAGGTATGTTTTTAAATAAATATAATATAAAAAATATTATTTGAGTATGAAATTCTCGGCAAAATATTACAGTACAAATTGTCTTTAAATTTAGGTGCCCACACATTTTTGATTGTGTTGTTAATGGGTATCGTGAACTGGTTCAATTTAGGTGAAGCATTCATTATTTTAACATTAGCATAGTATTTAGAGAAATTGAACTCGTTTGACACGGCTGAATTGAATTAATGCATATTGCATGGGTCAAAAATATTTTTGCAAGAGTGGTAACGAAAACAATTCTTAATTCGTTCACCTTGAAAATCTTAGCGTATCATGTTTTTAGGGGTTTATTCTTCATGACTTTAGACCTAAAAATGTATTGGGTATTTAGGAATGCATTCAAAATGAAATTAATTCATGTTATGGTTTAGATGTCATATAATGACACAATTCTTGAATTCATCAAAATAAAGATATGTATTTAACAATGCAAAGTATGATTAAGAATGTGACAATAGGTAGAAATGCTCTTAATCAATTATATAAATGTGCTGTTTTTTTTTTGTAGTTTTACTTACTGATTTACTAATAGATCTTTGGCCTTATTCCAGCTGGCGATGTCGTTTTAAGCTTGTACATAATAGACCTTTATATATGAGTCGCATTGTCGTGATGTTACGATATTTTTGAAATAGATTAAAGAAAATAAAAAAACGACAATGCCCTACATAATAGGAGGAATATGATTTTATGTATGTATCTACTATAAAACCTGTTATGTGTTTATTATTATTTTGCAATTCATACTTAAAAATTATATACATAAATATTGTTCTCAAATTGAAGGTAATAATCAGAATTATTCTTTATTTGCATGGTCTGGAGACCCGAATTCGAATCTCAGACAGATTGTGGTGATCTATCCTTTATTAATTTCGTTTTGTCTTAAAACGCCTTAATTAAATCAGAAACTAAGTTCTATTAAGAATTTACTTTGTATTTTTGCAATTATTTCTCAATCAAAGAAGAAAATGACATCCGTGAAGGAATAATACACCTGCCGAACTTGCATGAATTTGTACAGAATATTGTGAAGCAGAATTCTTTAATAATACATGAGAGTACAATTGCTTACTTTCTGAAGAATAATTTCCATTTATTGTTAAAAATAACAAATACTGATACTTTGAGGAAAAACGAGATAACATTTTATCCCAGGCAGCATTTTACGAAATAAATTTTAAGAATTCTTTGACTCCTCTGCGCGATGAAAATGGTACCCCATCTGTGATTCTTCTTGGCGAGCCATTTATGATTTCTTTTTGTTGTTAGTTGCTAAGTCTTTTTTAACCTTTTCTGGTGGTTTTATACCCTTTTTCAAATCTTTTATCAATGTTGTTTATACATTTGTAAGTCTTGCTGGAGAGAGGATACGAAACAAAATATTTCCACTGCGCTTTGTCCGATTGTTTATTGAGCAAAGGAAATTGAGTTATGCTTATTTTGTTCTTGTTTTGAGTACGTTTCCATTAATCACACTCTTGTTCGTTTACGCGTTGAGGTGTCATCGTATGCATAAGTATGTTAATAAGTAAAATATTTTTAAATGCTGCACCTTCGATCTTATATTCAGCAGAGATACCATGTCTTATATATAAAGTCTTACAGCCTGTTTCTAGAACACGAATGCTGTTTGACATTCGTCTTTTTATATGGGAAACACTAACAAATTTGAGTGTTTTTGTTAGTGTTTCACATATAAAAAGACAAAAACACTCAAATTTGTTAGTGTTTCCCATATAAAAAGACGAATGTCAAAAACCATTCGTGTTCTAGAAACAGGCTGTTAGAAAAATGTCGAGAATTTGCGTCAGCAAAATAAAACAAGAATTTCGTTACTTTTTTTTTTCAAAGTTTCTTTTTATTTTGTTTTGCTTTTTATTCGTGTGGTATTTGTTTTTATAACATTTAATTAAAATGACAATATTTTTACAACAGTTATTTGTTTTTTAAAGAAAATTTAAAATATAAATAAAATTTTTACATAAATGTCTTGCTGTATACATTCTATTTATTATATATTGACTTTGAGGAATTACGGTTACACGTTATTTAAATATTTTTATTCGTTATTTAAATGAAAACATAAAAACAATAGGGTTATTAGTTTACTGGAACGGAACAATTGAACTTTAGTTTTGTTGGTTTTTGTTGCAAATATTTATTTGTGTTTTTTATTACTTTTCTTTTAAATAATGGCAGGCTTTATATTTCAAAGTTTGTTGGTTTCTTTGTTTTTCAATAGACTGAAAAATATTATTTTAAAGATTTTTTAAAATAAAAATAAAAAAACTTTCAAAAATTAGTAAAACAATTAGTTTGAAAAGTTTCGTGTATAATAACATTTTATTTGAATGTTTTATATGTATGTATGTATGTGCTAAATGTTTTGCTGGTTTTTAATGAAAATTTAAAATATTTGTTTATTTAGTTTATCTCAATATTTATAAGTTTTTAATTTTGTTTTTCTTAATAAAAAGACACGAAAGTGAAAGAGGTTTTTTATAATTTTTTTCTTTTTTTGCCATAATTTTGCTTATTATAATATAAATTATACATGTTCTAGTTTTCTTAAATATTAAAAACACACCGAGAAATTTTATTAAAAAAATTATTTTTGTTTTTATGTTATGTTGTATTTGCTATCGAATTTTAAAATTTTGACATTTTATATCTAAAATTTTAATTTTGTATTTGATTTTTCTTACCTTTATAAACACCAAAAGCTTAAATTTAGTTTCATTTTTATTTTCCTTTTTGTTAAAGTGTAAGATAGAGAGAGGGAGAAAAATGTTATCTAAATATTGTTTTCTTTTTACAATTTCAATTAATTTACTTTTTTTTATTTTATATTAATAAATTTTCTCAGCACATTCTTGTTAAATAAATGAAAAAGTGTTTGTTTTTGACGAAATTCCAACTAAAACAAAATATAAATATACGAGCTTGTATGTTTGTTGAAATAAGTGTTTTTTTATATTTGTTTGTATATATTTTTTCGTTTGTTTTAATTTTAAATAAAATGAAGAAATTTTACTTTATCACATTTTCATTACGTCTTTGTTCTTAGCACCTGATAAGCAATTTTCAAAGTATTCTTAAAAGCTTACTACGTATATACTCGTACATACGTCAGTAAGTGTGAATAAGCTTACTTTTAAAATTGCTTTCAATATTTTGTATAACTTTTAGAAAGTTTTTCAAAATCTTATATTCTCCTCCAAGCCTTCATTTTTAAACACTTAACTATACGTTTCTACAACTTATGCTTTAAAATCTTTACCTAGTCATTTATGTAATTAAAATTTCATACGTAACCTTTCTAATTCTGACGCTCTTTAATTAATTTCTAGTTTTTTCTTTCTTTAATTTTTTTTTTTCATAACGCTAACTCAAACTTTATCACAAATCCTTAATAGAATGCTTTCATACAATCCTTATCTTAATATACTTTTTTATTATTTCTAATAAAAATACTTTTTATTTTCTTAACAATACGTTTCCGTTCATTTTCCGTTTCCTTTTTACATTCATTTGCCTAAACGTCTCACTCATTGGTTATAATAATATTTTTCTGAAGTTTGCGAATTTCGCATTGTGAAAAGTAAAATTTGTTGCTCTTTAAAATGTTTTTTAGAAATTGCTAAAATAAATAGGGGGTTTGTCAATTGAAACAATAGGCTTGAAGAAAGCTAAAAGGTAGGCAGGCTAACGAATTCAAACCTTTTTTCATATGAACTTCTTACAATAAGGGTACTTACGTTTGAATCTGTGAGAATTAAAATTAAGTAAATTTGCTGTGCTAACGGCTATAGATCGTGAGCGTCTTTATATAATTAATTGTATTATTTTAAATATTTAGTTGACCTGGTGCTATCCTTTTCTTACAAAAATAAGTTTTAAAAATAAAAAAGCCTAAAAGCAGCGAAAAGGAACGAAACAGAAAACGCATCTTTTGTATACATGAAATATTGTAAATGCAATTATCGTTTTCGCGGTTTAGCTGCTATCTCCACATATGTAAGAAATGTCAAAAGTGTTTTAGCAAAAATGCAATTGATGAGAATATATATTTTTTTGCTGTATTGAAAATTGCATAGTTTGCACATTTTTCAATATCCTACGTGAGTACCCTTAATGCTTAAATTCCGTACAAAATTTGTTGAAGATAATTTGTTATTGATCCATCGCTACGTAATTTTTGGAAAGCAATTGAGTTGAAATTTAATAATTTGATCTAAATTGAAATCGTTTGTATTTTTAAAGTCATGAGAAACTTATGTGTTTTAATTATTTTAATTTAATGTAGTAATAATAGTCAGTAAGGTAATGAATAAAAAAGAAATTCCAAATATGAAAGGATTTAAAAGTTATAACAATTTAAAATTTCATTCGATTTCAATTTCGATCGAAATCGAAATCCATCACATACCAGGGGCAAATTACGGCATTCGATATCGAACGAAATTTCTATGTAAATACTATTATTATAATACTTTTAATATAATATATTCATTATATATACAGATTATTATTTTCTTTCTGATTTGAAATCGGTTCATTTTCGAGTTTGCTGTAAGAGAAATGCAATACAAACAACATATGCACAGAAAAAATAGAAAATCGATTCCTATTAACAAATTTGTGCTACAAACATAGTGTTGACAAATTAACTTCTTTATTGGTTTTGTCAATTAACAAATTATTAGAGTAGAGTTTTTACACGTTTGAATTAAAACAATTAATTGTATTGGCAAAAAAATTAATTAATAATATTAAATGGTAGAAATTTAATTTTTAAATAAAATTTTTACTGCAAAAATTTTGTCTGTGTACATGTTATTGAAATTTTCATTACTAGACAAGAGCTTCGGGTTCAAACCCCTGCTCTGACATCTTGAAAAAAAAAGAGATGTGAAAAAATATTTCTTTCGGCAACTACCTCGTAGCAGTCTTCTGGCAAAAGCTCTGAGAATAACTGATTACCATGAACAAGCTTCTCTCAAGTCTGTCGTTCGGAGTCGACGTTAAACTGTAGGTCCCAGTATTCATGGATATAAATTAATCCACACAACATGGGTGCTATTGTATTAATAAATTTTAATGTTTCGGTCCTATTTATTTTTAGCAATATTTTTTTCCCCAATATTTCAAAGAAAAGTAAATTGTTAATTAAAATTGGTAAAAAAAAGTAAATTAAAATAAAAAATTATTTTTTTGTAAAAGTCTTGTTTGTATTGAATTTGTGAAAGTAATTGTATGTTGTGTTTGTGTGTGTGTTTAACATTTCCTTTTTAAATATATTTCTCGTTTATTTAATTTAAAATCAGTCTCTATTGCAAGTTTAATTTTAGTTTAAAATGTTGGTATATTTTTGTTGTTTGTTTATTACTATTGTAGTATAAAAAAAGTTTTATATCTTTTTTAAACTTTTGTTAAACTTTATTTAGATTTTTTTCTTGTTTTTGTTAAGTACGCTTGGCTTATTTTATTTTTCTTATGTATTGAGTTATTTTTTAATTGCATTTCCTTTAATTTAAAACTATTGTGTATGTGCCTTAGAAAAAATATCACATTCTTACTTCGTTCGATCGAGAGACTTGTTTTAGTTTTATTTATATACATATATGTATATTTTTTTTTAATTTTTCTCATTACTATATACTACATGTATTTTCTGCATATTTACAATATTTCTTACTTTTTTTTTTTTTTTTTTTTTGATTTTTGCTAAAATATATATTTTTTTATGTAGTATATATATATATATATATATCAATATTTTGAGGTCATTACGAAAATTATTGCTAAAAATTGTGGTTTGTTTTTTAAACTTAAAATATTTTTTGTTTTATTATTCAAACCTTAGTTTCTCTTAAAATAGTTTATTAAACTATTTAGGTTTTGTTTTTACTATTTTGTTTTTTTTTTAGCTTATATATAAATATTTTATAAATATTGTAGACATTTATATAAAAATTAGTTCATTTCATTTAGAATAGTCAAAATATTTATAGTTTTTAATTTTATGCTGTTAAAAACTTTTATTTACGAAGAATATCTTTTTTATAGGTAAGTTTAAGAGAAAAAGTTAGAGTTAAAAATATTGCTCACAACATCAACAGTAAAATATTTTTTTTTGTTTTTTTTTTTTTTTTTTTTAATATTTGTTTTTTTTTTTTTGTTAATATTTAATATCCAAAAAGACATCTAACACCAAAAAATAGATTTATAAAGTTGTATTTTAAATTTTATTGTGTTTTTAATATATACTTTATAATAAATGTATTTTGTAAGTAATTTACATGAGATAGTTTTCTTGTTCTATTTGTTAACAATAATTTATTGTTGATTTTATATTCAAATATATTGACTAATAAAAACAAATTAAAAAAAAAAAAAAATAATGTATCTTAAGTAATCGGTCAAAAAATTTAAAAAATGAATTGGTATTTCCCCTTCAATATTATTGCCCAGTGCGATAGCTGAATCCACACACATGGCCGTCAAAAGAAAGAAAAAGAGAAAAAAAGAGATACGAAAAAAATTTTTCTTTCGGCGACTACCTCTCAGCAGTCTTCTGGTAAAAGCTCTGAAAGTAATTGAATGCAATGAACAAGCTTCTAAAACCTGACGTTCGGAGTCGACATTAAACTGTAGGTCCCGGTACTCATGGATGAAAAATAACACACATAACATGGGTACTGCGAGAAGCTAGGCTGTAACTATGAAACAGGGTTATAATGGCCAATTATGTATGTATGCATGCATGTATTCAGTGTTAAATCCAGAGAAAAGGGTTGGCAGACAAATCATGGTTTTTTTATTGTATTAACTTACCCGAGAAACTCAATGCTTAGATTGCTGTCTGATCTTTACTGTCTTCTGGTAAATCCATATTTCGTCTACGATTATGAATCGATGCAATACATTCTTCTATATTGTAATTGAACAACATTTAAAACTTCTGCAAAGTTTGATTACATTTGTGTTTGTTTACAAACGAATGCGTAATTTCAGAACCTTTTTCATAGCCAAGTGCGCTGCCTATGGCTTTCACAATTTTTCGCACTTTTAATATCCTATCGGTCAATACCATACAGTGACTTTTTTCAATTCCTCTAGTAGGCCATTTGCCATTAATTATTTTAACTTTTTAAAAATAATCAGTGTGAATTAGAGTGCGTGTGTAGATAATATCGCGTTTGTTATGATTTTTTTAATTGCCAAAAAAAATTGGGATCCAATTGACTCCAAGAGACTTTTTGCTTTGCTCACTATTTGATTTTTAGTGCATTGTGGTAGATTCACTTTTATTAACGGATATGAAACGTCCCAAAAACTACAATGCAAATGCGGCAGTCAGTTTGCGGAAATCTTTCTCGTACCCAACTTATAATTCAATGTCCGATCATATAGTGCATTGGTTTTTTAATAGTTTTTAGTGGGTTTAAAACTAATAAGTTTGGAAAACAGTTTTTTATTACTGAAAATGAGATCGGGTGTAAAGGAAACTTAATATTTTAAAAAGCCAGACCCAATGAAATGAAGCTTGTTTTTTCGTTTCACATGTTAATAATAAGATTACCATATATCAATCCAAGGAATTAAATTAAATTATTACGATTACATAAGTAGTTATAAAAACAATAATATAAATATTGAAACCTTTCTAAAATTGTCATTTAATAATTTTGAAAAAGTACATATAAGTAATTTCGTTATAAATTTAATTCTTTTTTTACTTTTTGTTTTTGTATTATTAATTTTGTAAATTTTCTAATTCGTTTCCTTTATAGTAAATAGACACCGAAAAAACACACATTTAAAAAATTTTCTTTTCATTTTAGTAATTCTTAATAGTATACTATGAAGTATAATTTTACAATTACATAGTATGTATTACATAGTATGTATGTATATGTAAACTGTTTTAACATTATTTAATGCAGAAATTTTCGTTGTTATTTTGTTATATTTATAATAGTTTCTAATTTTCTTTTTATTACTCATATAAAAAAATAGTTTTATGTCTTAATATGTATTTAAAAAATCAAATGATGCAGTTACTACTAAAAATAAAAGTCTTTAAATCCCTCCAATTATTAAGAAATTAAATACAAATATTTTTATAATTTTTTTTAATAAAAGTAAACAAAAATATGTATGTTTTTTTTCTTTTTATTTTAGCTAAATTTATGTATTAAAAATGTACAATTTTGTTTATTAAATGGTCAACATAAAAATTTTTTTTTCCTAAATGTATGTATGTATTAAAAAAAAAACAAAATAAATATTTTTTATGAAGTATTGCTTGTTTTATAAACTAAACATTCTTTCGTCTCCCTATTTCCTTTCATGTAAGTAGTTAATTGTTAAACAGTGTATTTGTAGAACTAAGTAGTTGCAGTGAAAAATAAACTGAACGCATAAAAAAAAAATAAAACAAAATTAAACTTTTATTTAAAAAAAAGTAAATTTTATTAAAAAATATTATAAAATAACATTAAACATAATAAAAATTATATTTTATAAATATTGTTTTATTTTACTAATAAAAATTATAATAATGTTTTGATTACTTCACAATTTTCACAGCTTGTTTTTTATAAAAAATATTTTTTATTAGTTTTATTTTTTTAGAGAAAATTGAGAAGTTTTGAAATTAAACAATTTTGTGATGCTAAAAAATGTTTAAGTAAATGAAACTTAAAAAAAATAGTTTTGTATAAATAAAAAGGATAGTTTATGTTACCAACAAAAATAGTTTTTTTTCTTTAATAAAATAGGCAGTGTTGAAAATTTAAAAAGTCTAAAACAATACTTAAGAAAAACTGCTAGTTTTAATTATTATAGGCAAAGAAAAATAATAATAAAATAAAATTAACATTGAAACTCAAAATGTCTTTTTAATAGCTCTCACGGAGTAATAAAGAAATAAATTGAAAATTAATCTAACTATAGCTACATATCTCCTAGAGCTTTACAAAGTTAAAATTTAAGCAAAATTGTATAAACACTTTTTGAAAAATATATTTATTTTATTGTTTAGAGTTACAATTCAATAGCAATTCTTTTATAATAATATTGTAGTAGAGACGCACCCACAGATTTTTAGTTACAACAATTATATTTAACGAATTCTCAAGATCTATTAATCTATAAACAAATAACTTTTCATTAATCATATAAGTAAAAATTATGCAATTATTTTTTTAGGCAGGCATGAAATTATTCTTTAAAATTTAAAGTTTATATGAATTCTGTACTTAATAACCACAAATAATAAAGATTTGTGAAACTTGTACTATAGCGGCCTAATCCTTTATATATTATCGCAAAGTAATAATACATTCATAATTGAATATTAGAAAAAAAATCAAAACATTCTAAAAAATGTATGTATGATGAAATATATATTTATGTATGTATGTATATGTTTCAAATACAAATCATATACATATTACATACATATGTACATACGTAGGTATATTGGGACAGTTAAAAACTTATTATTTTCATACTTTCACAGCTAAAGCTTAATCCCAATTGCTAAAGTATTGAACAAAACTAAAGTAAATATACATAGCCATATACATAAATGCATACAATATATTTGTATACATATCAATTTTAAAATGCTAGTGCAAGCATAACAATTTTGGTAGCCTCCTTTAAATAATGAATAAGCAAGCATTTTTAGTTGTATCTTTAATTATCCTGCTGAAACTACACCTCGAAAACTACACCTCATGAAAATACTAATTTCAGGATATAAAGACTAATGAAAAGTTATACAATAAATATACATAATGAAGGTATAAACCTGGTTCCAAACTGGTATTCATAAAAATTTGGAATGGTTGTTAAATCCGTAATGTTGAGACATTTTTTTCAACATTTTTTTGCTATTCAGATTAATAGATCTATCAATTATGTTCAGAAGAGTTGTTTATAAAGTTTTTAGGGTGTAACATTAAAATAGTTATATAAATTTTTATATGTATTTGGGTGAATATTTTTTCTACTGTTTTTTTATAAAATTTTTGAAATAATAAAAAATAATAGTATGTAATAATGAATAATACAAATAACTAAAAATCAATTATAAAACAAATTAACTAAAACAAAACTTTTTGTTCCTTCCTATGTTTTCTTTTTTTTAATTTCTATTTTTGTTTTTTTTTTTTATTTTTTTAATAATGTTTTACAATTTATGAGGTACTTTTATATTTTTGGCACAGTGAAAGTTTTTTCTTTTTCTTTTAATTTTACTTTATTTTTTTATTTTCGGATTTCTATTATTTTTGTTTTTCTGATCTGTTATAACATTTACATAATTTTATTTTATTTGCTTTGTTTTGTTTAGTTTCCTTTTAAGAATTATTCATTGGTACGGCAAAATGTATTTTTAATTAATTTGTGTTTTTTATTTACTTTATACAACTTTATTATAGTATTTTTTTCTTAATTTTATTTATGTTTATTGAAGCTACATTAAGTTATAATTCGATGTTCTTGGTTCAATATTGTTTTGTTTATTAGTTTTTGTTATTCTTTATAAAGTGGATTATATTTCAAATTTCAATCTGTTTTTTTTTATAAAAAACATAAAGTGTGTGTATGTATATACAGGTGTATAATAAAATAACACTACTCAACTAACTTTTAATGACAATGATCATTTTTTTTAAATTTTTTTTTGTAAGCAAATTATGCAAAAAGAAATATATACTTAATTTTAATAGAAAGAAGTATTGAAAATGTGAAATTTCAAAAGCTGTTATATAAGAAATGTTTGTGTTGTCAAATTGTTGAAGATGGATTTATCTGTCTATTGATATCTCAAGCAACTTTCGATTAAAATACGAGTATATTAAAGCCCTTAAGCCAACCAACAACATGCATTGAATTCAATTTTTTTATTTAAAATTTCGTTGAACTGTTTTATTTTATAAAATTTAAATAGTCCACAAAAAAATTCTATCATTTAAGTCAAATAAAATAAAATTTTAGAATTTGTTTTGGTGTTTATACACATATTCCAACTTTTTACTCGAAATACAACAGAAGATTTGAAAAACATTAAATTTATTTTCTTTTTTTTCTTTTGGTTTCTTTAGTTGAGAAGTGTATTTCAAAATTTACTATTGCCCCTTATTTGTTTCGTTTTAAGTTAATTGTGCTATTTTTCATTTTGTTTAATCACAGTTTTGTATTAATTGTATTTATATATTTTGATTTTTTTATTATTTGATTGTTTATTGTTGTTTTAATAATAATGTTATTATTGCAACTAAAATCTATGTTTTTGTTATTAAGTTTTGCATTTTCTTGTTTTGTTTGTTTATTGCTATGTAAATAAAATTTAACTATTGGCGGTGGCTGTTTAAAAATGTAAATATACAATTTATATTGTTAGTTTTAGTTAACATTTGTGTATGTATTTGTAAATAAAATATAAAATATTTTCTATTTCCACTTCCTTGTTTAATGTTTAAAACAAAAACAAAATCATTAAAAAAATATATATGTATGTATACATATGTATACTATAGGTAGGTAGTATTTTTAAAAATAATATATGTATGTATGTATATTGCTCTATTTTGTTTTAATTTTTTTACAATAAAAAAAAAAGAAAATAATAGTAAAAAATTATATATAATTTTTCTATTGCTATGCCTCTTTTTTGCCTCTGTATGTATGTATATAGATTTGTTTTCCTTTTTTAAATCAATACTCTATTAGAAAATAGTTAACAATATTAAATATTTTGTTTAGTTGGTTATAAATATTGCAGTTTAGTTGAGTATAAAATAAAATTAATAAAGAAAATCTATAAATATTTTGTTGTGTAAAAAAATTTATCTATTACGTTTCGTTTAAGGCTATTTTGATTTGATTTGTGTTTCTTATTTTTGCTTGTTATTATTGTTTTCAATAATAATAAATGTTATCTTATAAATAAACGGCAGATTATAGATTAAATTTTAAATACTTCTTTGACTGTTTGTAGTAATTAGTATTAATACTTTTGTTGTTGCCTCTCTATTTTTAAATATCTGAAACCAAAATAATTTACTTTTTTTATTCATTTATTATTTAATGTGAAGTAAAATTTTCAGTAGAATAATATATAGAAAAACTCTCAACTGTGATGTTACTTTTTTATTTTAATTTTCGTTAAATAATTATGTATAAAAAAATTTTGTTAAAATTTTGTAAAGCCCTATAAAACTTGTTTGATTTGCTACTCTAAACAAAATCCAGCACCAAAATATAAATTAACCACAATTAAATACAGTATCGAGTATAATAAAAAAAAAATATTTTAAATTTATTACGGGCTAATTTGACAAATACTACATAGAAATACAACAAATAAGCCCTCAATAAACGTGGAATATTTTTTTTATGAATATACGGCAGTAAATTTATTAAGTTATAAAAAAAAAATATTAAATTTAATTTCATTTGCCAAAGAAATAAATTATAAATAAATACATATTTTAGAATGCAAATTGAAACAACATTTTGAGCTCTAGACACAATGTTCCATATAAACACTGTTTGCATTCCAAAACTTCATTTTTGATTTCTTAACGCATTTTTAATTTAGGTTTTAAACAAGTTGTTGTTTGCAATTTAAAATAGATTTCAGATATGTTTTAATTCATAATTTAAAATGAAAGCGTTTAAGTAAAATTTTTATAAATAATTTCTTGTTTCTAAACTAAAAAAAAACATAATAATACCACATCAATTTAGCAAGCCAAACGATTTGAAAATTATAATTTTTAATATGATACACCTAAACAAATCAAATCTTTTTTTAACATACAACTATTGCATTAAATTGCGGTATTAAAAATATATATGTATGTACGATACTACAATAACTTTGAAAAATTGTTTTTTTAACTTAAAAGTATTATTTTCATACATTCTTCTCCTTTTACATTTATATATATATTTGTGTATGTAAAAACCCAAAGAGCTTTCTTAGTATACATATTTTATTATTCAATATTTCATCAAACAATTGTTTTATATGCGCGCTCTTTGATTTAACGGCGAAGGAGTCTTCTCCTTCGCGCCTCATCTCAGCGTGGAGCATTGTGAATGTGTGTAGTTAAATGTTTGGAAAGATAATCAGCACGAGCAAAGCATTTACCACAGGATTCACAATGATACGGTCTCTCTCCAGTATGTATACGTAAATGTCGTGTTAGATCAGATTTGCCACCGAAAGCACGTCCACAGAAGAGACAGACAAACGGGCGTTCACCGGTATGCTTCCGTACATGCAATTTTAAATTTTCTTTAGAACGTACACATTTGCCACAAAATGGGCAAGCAAAACGAGAGGCAGGTGGTCTAAATTATTACAATTAATAATCAGTGAACAAAAGTATTAAAATCTATTTGCAACTTCAATCATTTACCTTTTGTCTCTTTGCCTTTCTTGAGCATCTACTCTTAAGAAATTGAGTATTGAGGCCTCTTGCGGATTTAAACCCAGAAATTGTTCGTTGGGCAAGCGTTCAGCATTAATAAGCGATGTAATAGAATTTAGCGAACTTAAAGAAGTAATGGAATTCGCGGCGGCAGCTGCAGCAGCTACTGCGGCTTGCTGTGCTGTATGAGGTGTCATTTGTTGCTGATGTTGTGGAGTGGTTGCAGCAGCCACGGCAGCCATAGCTGTCATATTGTGAGCCAAATGCCCAGGCAGTTGAGGTGCTATATGTGGGTGATGCAAAGTATGTGGGTGATGTTGTTGCGGTGGAACTTGGTGTTGATGATTAGAATGATAGGATGGATTCGGTTCCACAAGTGTTGTAGTTAGAAGGCGAGGCTATCAAAAATAAAAACAAACGTTAATAGGTGTTTGTTGTAATAATGTCAAACAAATTGCACTTACCCTTTTATTTGTACTATGAATTCCTTCCGAGCTATCTATTTTTGGCTCACTATTATTATTATTATTATTATTGGTCAGTGTGGTTGTATGGGATGTCGTTTGATTTTCATGGAAATTTATAACTCCAGCTGCATACACGGTGGCATCTTGATTTTCTTCATGTCTTTGTTGCTGTTGATGTTGTTCCTCTTCGTCTTTTTCTTTTTTAATATTGATTCGTAAGTCCTCAACAGTTTCAGTATCGGCCATCATCAAATTTGGTTCCTGTGAACTCGACACCATTTCGTGTTCCTGTATCTGTTGTTGAAGATGGATCGTAAACGGATTTTTGCCCTTTTTGCCATGTAAACGTTCTAAGGCATGATTCAATCGATGCTTTTTGAATGATTTCAAATAGCGAAATTGCATGCCGCAAACATCACACGTAAAAAGTTTATCTGCTGGCAAACGAGAACGGTGATTTGTTTCTTTGTGTTTGGCATAAGCTGAACGATATCGATAGGATTGACCACATTGTTCACAAATAAAAGGTTTTTCCTCACCTGGTCCCAAAAGGGGATGTTGTAGAGCTGCATGCTGCTCCAGTAACCAAACATTTGGAAACTGAGCGTTGCAGACCACG
This sequence comes from Metopia argyrocephala, assembly GCA_963576795.1. NCBI lineage: Eukaryota > Metazoa > Arthropoda > Insecta > Diptera > Sarcophagidae > Metopia > Metopia argyrocephala. Next base: position 42,104,130 of record OY756208.1, read on the forward strand.
CAGCGGGTCTCTTCTTCAATGGGTTCACTAAACAACGATGAAGTATCCGAGGGACTTTTTAAAAGACTACTTCGGCTTAGCGATAATTGGCCTGGTGTTCCCGGGGCTGGTGGTGGTGTAGATGAGGTAGATGAAGAGGAGCTTTTCTCCTTGCAACTTGAGGTATCAGTTGGAGTTGTTGAGTTTAACAAACGCTGTGTATACGACTTTAAATTTGACTCCCCTGGTAAAGCCGCACTAGAATGACGTCGTTGTAGCAATTGTTCTAAAGAATCTTTGTAAAGCATTGATGAGGTAATAGAACTGGTAGTAGCTGCACTTGAATTGCCACTATCACGATCTCTTATAGCAGCAGCTTCATCATGATGAGTAGTGGTCAATTCTATAACACCATCATTATCATCATTTTTGTGGCATGGACTTAATGATCTTTCTAAGCTTTTGTGAAAAGCTGAAATAGAGTTAGAAGAACCACTTAGCAGAGATTGACTTGACATGGTAGCTTGCTGAGGTGAAGGTGTGCTACTTTGTCTAGTTGGCTTTGCTAGTTTTTGGGCTTGTAATTGTTGCTGCAGTTGCTGTTGGTGTTGTTGATGAAAAAATGCCGCTGGTGATGGATAGCGAATATTAAAGGGTGGTTGTGTCTGTTGTTTGTACTGCTGTTGCGGTTTTATGGAACGGTGTTGTTGTTGTTTATTAGCTAAATCAGTAGGACCACCTAAATGAGTAGCCGAGGACGTCAAAGATGATCTAGATAATAAATCGGCAGTGTTTAAGTGCATATGATTGACATGATAATCTTTGGAAAGTAAATCATTTAAAGGATTAAAACGTTGACCAAAATCTTTAGATGTGGGTGGAGGTGTTAATAAACCGCGATTTCTTAAATATACAGAAGAGAACAAATTTTCATAAGAACTTATACATATATAACATTTTTCATAAATACCTTAAAGCTTCCTCTGCTAACCAAGTTTGATGATGTAACATTGTTAGTATTCTGGACGGATCAATATCAAATAAACTCAACCCCAAGGGCGTAAAAGGGAAAGCAAATGGAGTTGGACATCTTGCGGCTATACCAAAATTTCGTAAAAGCTTTTTTCAAAAAAAAAAAAAAAAATAAAAAAATTATATAAAAACTTTATTAGTGTACAATTTGGGTGGTAAATATGTTACTTTGCGAATTGTTTTGGAATTTTCAAAAGCTAAAGGTTTGTTTTAAATTTCTAAGAGAAAACATACATCAAATAAATTTTAAAAATGTCTGATCTTACTCGAGATATTACAACATGCTATTAAAATTACACACACAACATTTACTAATTAAAAAACATGTAATTTAATATAAATATGACAAAACTGAAAACTTAACTGAAAATGTTTTGAGTTTTTAAACTAAGCTATGCATAGGATATGTTTTTTTTCAGTATTTATTTCACTTTTATTACAATATAAATAATGGTTTTGCTAAGGCTTACCATATACTCGTAGTTAGCTCCTGAGGAAAGACTGCAAGTATTGTTTTCAAAGTATACATAACATACATATATATTTGCAAAGAAAAGTAAGAGGGATTATAGTTCAATATCCAGAGAAATTTAAATACGTTTTCATGTACATGCTACTCGCATGTAGTAAATTAAAACCAGGAAACGAATTGAGAAGTTTTTGAAACTGTTATATGTTTTCAATTTCTTTAAATGGTTATTGAAAAAATAAAAATAAAAAATAAATTACAGTCTAAGAATACCGAATAAATTAATCACAATGGTTTATTGAAATCGTCAAAAAGCCGGATGAAATACAAATACGCTTTTTTTAAAATCAAATGTTTATTTTTGTAACAGTAAAACATAAAAAATCTACTTCACGTAACTTATTTTTGTTTTAATGACAAGTTAATAGTAAAAATATACCTTAAGGTGGATGTGCATATAACAATGGAAACTAGAACAGAATTATAAAAATTTTGGAAATTAGGGCATTTGATATAATAGCGCGAAATTTGATTCATTTTTCACACAATTTTCATAGAAATTTCTTTTGATATCGACCGCCGTAATTTGTCCCAAAATTCGTGATTTCAGCTAGATTAATACAGCCTACATAAAGTCTTTTCTCAAATATATTTTTGAAGTTATATTGTAAAAAACATAAAATTTAGTAAAAGATATTTTCCGTCAACACATTTAAACAAAAGAACAAGTTTAGTATATCGTCATATTAAATGCAAACGGATGTAACTACACTTTTTCTTTTTTTACAGGAGAAGCAAAAAACCTTAAAATCAAAAATTTTGTACATCCTGAAAATCATATAATTTTCAGATCGTGATATAAGGATTTGCATCCCTATATACAACAAATGAGTTTTCATATAAACACTTGCATTTAGAAATATACGTACTTGTAGTTACGTCCCTTTGAATATCGTTAATGAAACGCCATTTTTGATTGTAGGAATCTAAAATTTTGCACGAACATCAAACGAACCATAATTAATAAAAACTCAATTTCGAAATTTTGTGTAGTTACGTCCGTTTGCATGCATTATGACGATATGTATGCACGTATAAAATGCATTTGTATATTTTGAAATTATATTTTGAAATACATAATTTAGTAATTTCAAATATTGATTATAATTGAAAATTCTAAATAAATCAGATACATGCTTGAAGTTGATTCAACTTAGTTGAAGCATGATTGTGTTAAACAAACATCTGATACATTCCTGTCTAACAAAAGAATATCGCACCAACATGAGTGTTTAGATGCTATAATGTCATACAAAAAATATACAAACACATATTGCTCATTTGCGAGAAGAGTGGCATAACTCAAAAAACACATTTTTTGAGTTAATAATTAAAACATATCTAAAAATTGTATTTTAGCTCCATTTTTCACTGAGTGGCGACCAAAAGTGTCTTGTACTTTTCCTATACGTTAAGGCTAAATTAAAATCTTTAAATGCATTTATCTCAGTTTTTTTTTTGAGTTATTCCACTCCTCTCGCAAATTGGGATATGTTTTTATAATTTTCTGTGCAGCTTCTTCTTTGATAACATAAAAAGATTATTGAATTTTACAAATTTGAATTTTTCAAATTCATTCGTTTTCGGTTGACAGAACATACACGTTAGTCAAGAGGGGAAATATTTGACTGAAACCTCTCATTTTGTTTTCTTCCGATATTTTGTTCTAAAAATCTAGAAGTTTTATACGAGTATTATTCTCATAAAAAAATTCTTTTAGTTATATTGCATTATTGTGTAATTCAAATTCAAGATATAGAGTTTTTCCAATTTTTAAAATATGTCAAATTCTTTTCAAATAACAGAAGTTAATATTTTCACCGTTTTTAAAGCTTTAAAGAGTTTTTCAAAATAAATGTCCGTAATACTCAGAAAATACTTCTAAACTACTAGAATACTTCTAAACTACTCGGGCTCGAACCCGAGTCTTCAGCACTTAAAAAAAAATGTAAATTTGCAATTTTTAACAATCGTTAAAATAAGGAATAAGGAATAAGGAATAAACTCGGCGAATCTTCGCTGCTTTAAATATGCCCATTTTAAAATAAAAATCAATGTGAATTGTTTTGTTCTTTTATAATTTAATGTTTATTGGTTGTTCAAAATGTTTTTTTTCTGTTTCATATATATGTATATATATATTTTTTTCGTTTTTTTACTTTTTTTGTTTATAACTATTTTTTATGCAAAAAATAAAATATGTAGAAAAAAACGTAACACGTTTTCTTTACAATAAAAATCAGTTTCATATATTTTTTTGTTTAATCAGTAATTATTTCTTATCTTTCAAAAAATTTTTATTTTTTGTTTTAGCTTCAATACGGCGCATTTTTTTAAGATTATTTTTTTAATATATAGTAGTTTTTGTTTTGTTTTATTTAAATATTTACTGAGGTTTTTTCATCTAAATATGTTTAAGTTTTAGCATCTTCTCTAAATTGCAACCTTGTATTTTTCTTGTATTTTTTTAATATTGTATTGCGAAAAAAAAAGTTATAATTTTTTTATTAATATTTCCAAATTACTTCAAATCTGTATGTATGTATGTTGTTTTATATTAAATTTTCAATTGGGATATTCTCTTGTTCATCCTTTTATTCTTCATAATTTACAGCTATGATATGCATTTTTTGTAAATTTTTATTTTCTTAATAATGGTTTTTTGTTTGTTAATGTGTTTAGAAAACAAATCTAAAATTGTAAATATGTTTTTGTTATATCCTTTTGGTATTCCTTAATTGGCGGTCTAAAATATTTTTTTTATGTCTTCAAAATCTATTATTATTGCGTGCATTTTTGTATTTAATATGTAAATATGTGTGTTTTTAAATAATTATTGCCAAATATGAAAAATATAATTATTTTTTGTTTTGTTCCTAAAAATAATTTAATTTGCATATTTGCACAACCCAAAGGAAATTTTAAGAATCATTATGTAAATAACCACGAAAATTTTAGTATTAAAAATTTGGAAATTTATTTTATGAATTTATATAAAAGCTGTAAACATATGTAGCTTCTGTTAGAATAGTTTAAATGGCAGCATTTTGAAATAATAAGTACTTTTTTAAATAATACTGAATATTTATCCAACTCGGCTAGATAGATAATGTGTGTAACAGCAATACCAAAGCTCCTATCAAAAAAGGTATGAATTATAATTTAAAGTCATCTCCTAATCGCAACTTCGATCAATTTTTTTGTGTTCTGGTGTTACAATTAAATAATACATAATGCATAACGATACAAATAATTACTTCGTATTTATTTTATATCAAAGACAAAACTTTCTTTGTAGATAATTATAATGATATATTCGAATTGTAATTTTTCAAACGAATTGTACTCCTAATAATTTTAGTTTTACAAATAATTTTAATTTAAAGTTTCTTTCTTTTATTCATTAAAAACTTTTATTGGCTTTAAAATTAAATTGAATTGCAGTTCATACCTTGTATGTACAGATGTAAGTATATTGAAATAGAACCCAACCCTCTTATTTGTTTTATTAGACAAGAAAAATAAATAAATCTTAATATGGAAAATTCATTAGAGCTCTCTAAGGACAGAAAACAGTTAATAGTTTAAAACATATTTAGCAGCGCGTAAGTAGGCTTAATTAAATAAAAAGTCTAAAACAATAAATAAATTGTTTACAGCGAAATTTGAATTATTTTTTTAATCTAATAGCTCTACTAGTTACCAGGTAAAAATGTTTTTTATTCGTTTTTAACTACTAATAATCGTCTCATGCAGTTCAGCTTACATTGTGATCTTGAAAAAATTGACATCAAATATTTAACTTAGGACGAAGTGTAGGAATTTAGGTCACACATAAGTGTATAACACGTAGTTATAGAATTAATTTACTGACTCAAAAGGTTTTATAAAAGATTGTACACATTTAAAATTTTATTTTATATATATAGCAATAAAATTTTATAACATTAAAGCCACTACAATCCTTTTCAAAAACATTAACCTCTCTAAATCTCTCTGTTTATATTAACCTCTAAAACATTTATTGGTATATAGTTTCTTCTTTAAATGGTAAATAAAATTTTAAATTACGAGTATTAACAATCATTATCTATTAATTCAAGAAGAATTGAATTACTTCGACCTGCAGATCTTGTGAACAACACTGAACTTACTATATGTGGGCTAATATCTGCACTCCAGCTTCATACCTCTGATAGCAAGTATTTGTTTTAGATGCTTATAATGAAGAATAAGTTTTAAGTTTATTAAGACATTTAACATTTCTTCAATTAAAACACTTCAAATTTCTTTTCCTAAAAAAATTGTCATACAATAATTGTATTCTACTTATCAAAAATTATTTTTTTTATTCATTTAGATTTATTACAAAGCTGTTTATATTTCATTTACTTTTTGGCCCCCTTTCATTGCGCTCATTTTTAGCAATATATGAGCCGCTTAGTGCACACATCGTTTAATCTTAACTTTTTTAATATTTATAATAACTTTTCTGAAAAATAAAAATTACTTACTTAGCATAATTAAGCGGCTCATATAAGGATTTGTAACGATAAAATTTTGTAATATTTCCCCAATATCTTTATTGTAGCTTATGTTATTTCTTAGTTAAATATTTATTTGTTGTCATAAATTTTTTTATTGAATTTTTGATAACTATCAAAAGTATATGCCTGTCAAATTATATTCGTTAATACTTATTATTTACCGAGCTATTATTTTTAATAATTTGCTACGCACCACGCCAGGTTTAGGAATTATTTTAAGTCGGACACACCGATATACGAACTACGTTTTGTATATGCATAGGTATGTATGTATATAAATAAACGTTAATACTTTATTAAACTTATTTGCGTAGGTGTGAATAATGATTCTTATAATTTTGTTTTGTTGCCAATAGCAAGTTCCTTGTTGGGTAGACTATATATGAAATATTGTTCTAAGTATTAAATTATAATTTAATTTAATATTTATGTATATCCTTTTATTGTAAATAAAATTTTAACCTTCCGAAATGTTTTTTTTTTTTTTTTAATTTTCTTATAACAATGTTTGCGAACAAGATAAATTCAAACAAAAATAAAATAAAACAGCATGCAGTTTTTTGTTTAATAAAACCTTTATTAATAATTTAAAACATATTACTATATTGATAAAATTCTTATTCTTTTGTAAATTATTAAATAATGGGAACTTAAAATTTCATGTTATAGCATTAGGTTTGTTAAAAAAAAAAAACTTAAAAAGTAATTACTTAAAATATTTAGTAAAAAACATAAATAGTAAAAATTAATAATATTAAATATAAATAAATGATCAATGCAATAATGATGAATTAAATGGATTTGAATGGTTTCATAGCTTCAATATGTGTATAATTACTTGCTGTTCTTACATAAGTATTGTATGTATGTATGTGTTTTTTTATTCATAAAAAATTATTATTTTTTTTGACTTAAAATATACTTTATATTTACTTTCCATTATGTACTTTTTAATTTAAAAAATTAAAATTTATGTATAATAATTTTGGTTCTTTTTCTTGTTTTAATGCGTATTTTTTTTAATGCTTATTTACTTATGTCTTATACTTTTTATTAATTATTTATTTTTTTATAATTAAACTTTTTATCTTAAATATATTAATTATTAAAAATATATTTTATTGTAGGAACATATTGACGTAATTTAACGTATTGCAGCTATTTTTGTGTTTATTTTAACAAATAAGAAATTTAATATTAATAAATTATAATAATAATAGAAAGCTGTTCAAAATAAAATTTATATTTTTATGAAATTTTTTTTTTGATATATGTATGTACCTATGCATGCAAACATATGTATGTATGTATGCAAATCAATTTTTTTTGTTTCGTATGTAATGCAAATAAAGGGAAACTATTAATTATGTACCATAAATAGAAAAAACAAAAAATTAATACATATTAAATTTAAAAAGCGCTGTAAAATCTTCGAAATATATTTTTATAAATTTCTTTTCAAAATTTAACTCTTAGATCGATAGCATTGACTGTACTTTGACTTTTGTCCTGGACAAGCCTTTAGATCAAAACCCAAAGATCATTTCGTAAAAGAACATTTTGCTTTTTCAATAAGTAGTTTCAAAAAGAAAGAAAAAACTAAAAAAAAAGATCGGAGATAATACTTTAAAAAAGAAAAGAAGTCTTAAAATTTATCATAATTACGTATAAACCAATTCTATTGATGATGAGAATGCATAAAAAAAATTTTAAAAATGAGCCTCATAGGAAACTTAAATTTTCAACCTTTAGGTACTATTTTATGTATGTATGTATTTTTAGAAAAAAACAAAAAACAATAAGAAAAAAGTGTTAAGATTTTACTATTTATAATAATAGCAATTGGTATTTAGGTCTATGTATGTACATATGTACGTAAGTAGTATGTACTATATATTACAAATTTTTCTAAAAAAAAAACGCATTGAAACAATATTATTTTATTTATAATTAATAAAAAGGAACAATATTTGAATAAAACTAATTTATAAAATTAAGATTAAAATAAATATTAATAATAAATTGAATTAATTCAAATATGTAAATAAAAAATATATATTAAGAATATGATTATTCAATTGTTTATATGTATTGTTTAGTAGGTATTTTATAAAAATTATAATTTATTTTTGTTTTCAATACAGACGCAGCGGAATATTGCAAAAAAAAAAAAAAAAAAAATAATATGTAATTTTTATAAAAGATGCTAAAACCCAAAATAATTATTAATAAATTAATTTATAATATAATTTATATTATTATTATAAGTAGTTGAAGAAAAAATTTCGGAAAGGTTAAAAATTACAAAACTATTTTATAAAATTTAAAATTAAATTATAATTTTTATGTCCTTTTTCTTCTTCTTTATAATGAAATTAATATATGGTATGGTCAGTGTGTTTTTTATCATTATTTTTGTTTATTTTTATTTCAACAATTGTAATAAAAACATAAACATTTTACAAATTATTTTGTATTTTATTTTTTGTATGTGTTTAAGGATATGCAAAAAACTACTTTGTCTGAGTTAAGTTTTATTTTATAGTTATTATATAAAATTTTATTTTGTTTTGTCTTTTTGTTTATATCTTATTTGAAATAACTTTTAAAAGCAGTTTTAATGAGTTGCTTAATTTAATTCTAAATTAAGTTTTTCATATCTTTTTCATAAAAATCCTTTAACTAAAAAGCTCTTGCTCTGTCTTAAAAGTTAGTTCAACTTTTCTACGACCCTAACCACGATTAATATTGTAAATATTAAACATGATTGAGTATTACGTTCTTCTAAGCTTAGGTTCTTGTCTTGTCAATATCTGTTTTGTATAAGTCAATTACTGTGTTCTTCTTTTGTTCTTAAAAGAAATTATTTTAATTTTTTTTTTGCTTTTTTATAATTTTGTTTTAACTGTTTATTACGGAATACTTATGTATGTGATTTTATTTTTATATTAAATACTTTTTATATAAGTAAATTGTATTTGCTGTTGTCTTTTAAAAAGGGGGGATATTAGGCACTACAGTGTGTTTTTTTCTTTAAAAAATTTTTCCTTTTTTTTACCAAAAATTTTGTGTATTTTTGATATTTATTTGTAGTTTCATTATAAAAAGTATATTAAAAAACCAAAAATATTCCTTTTTATTGAGCAAATTATTAATATGTCTGAATAATTGTTTTAAAAAGCCGTTTTTCTTTACTGCCAATTTTCTTATATTTTTTAGTTTATTCAAAAATTGGTTCTATTTGATGTTGGTTTTTGTTTTTTCTTTTTTATTGAAATATTTATTACTGAGTAGAAGTATAAGTTAATAAATTATATACAATTATGTTAAAAACTAAATAATAATTTAAATGCTTTTTGTTTTGTTCTTTTTCTGTTTATGTATGTACAATAATTAAATTTTTTTATTATTTCTGTTTGTCAGTTTGTTTGTTAAGTTTTTATTTTATATTTTTAAGTTTAATAGCTTGGCACTCAAATTATAATTATTTTATTTTTATATAATTTTCTATTTGATTTAATTAGTTTTTTTTTAGTTTTTTAATGATTGGTTATGGTATATTAGCTATTTTTTTCTTTATTTTTGTTTAATCACTCTATCTGTTTAAGTTTATTGCTTTGAAACCAATGCAGATTCTTATTGTTTCTTTTTATTAATATGTATTTTCTTGTTATTTCATTTAAAGCCTATTTAAGTTTAACGGTCTTCAATTGGTTTATTTCTTTAACATATTTCTTTATACAAGTTTCTGGTAACACTTCATTTGTTCATTTTATTTGATTATTTCTAACGAAAATACACAAAAGGAGCGTTCAAAATTTAAATAATTTAAGTGAAAAAAATTAATTTCCTTTTAATATCCAATATGTTTTAGGCAGGAAAATCCAGAAAGAAATAAATTAGTTAATTTTTTTTTTCATTAACCACAATTAAATTCCGACTGCAGTAGAAATAAAATTTTTTATCAGTTTTTTGGAATAAGTTTTATTTATTTAATAAGTACATTAAACAGCTGCTTGTAGTATGAATATAAGAGCCATTTCACACTATACTGCAATACAATTCGTAATATTTTAATTGGATTTTTACCGGATCATAATTTAATAATTTTTGATATGATTGTCAAAAAAATCAAATAATAATTACAATTTGCTTTTATACTATCACACTATATATGAAATGGAAAATTTTTGTAGTATAAGTGTACAAGCACTGTTTAACATAAAACAAATAAAATATATTTCAAAAATAGAAAAATTAGTAAGATTTAAAATTTTTTACACTGCCGACAGCACTTATTGGTAGGTTGTTTGTTATTGAAAGGGAAAAACTTTAATTTTATTTTTTTTATTATTTTATAAGTTTTTCTTAGAAATAGTAAAATTATGTCAAAAACAATTTCAATCTTCCATTCTGTGCTTTTGCAAAAACACAACTCTGATGATGTATGAATTATAAATTATATGGTTACGTTTGGACAAGCCCTAGTCTTTCCTGTAGTACACTTTACTCGCGTGTCCAAAGTAGTTGCATTTACTTCACGGATCTATTCAGATCCTTTAAACATGTTTGTATAAAATAATTGCTTGTTTTAGCTTTTGAAGTAGGTAGTTTCTTAAATATGTTTTTATATGTAATTATATATAATGTAATTTTATATAATATAATTATATATATAATATATATAATTAATTATAATTATATATATTTTTCACACCTACATATTTAAATTTTTAATTAGATCAAATAACAAACTATTATTCTAAAGCTACGGTCGCATTGGGTAAATATTTGATGAAAAAAACGTAACCACTATTTTATGAAAATATTTATTTTTTAATTTTTTATTTCTTAACGTTTAGTTAATTATATATAAAAATATTTCTTCTTTTTAATATCGTTTTTAAACAATTTTTGAAGAAATGTTTACATAAAAAGAAATATTTGCATAATATATTTCCAAAAAAAATATTGGTTACGTTTTTTTCATCAAATATTTGCCTAATGTGACCGTAGCTTAAGTATGAGTTTAGTTTTGTTTACACTCCTTTTGGTATGGAAAAATTTGTAAGAAATTTCTATATATCACGTTTGTATGGTTAAAAAAAAAATTTTTAAAATACTCTGGCATTCATATAAAGAAATCATATTTTTGATTTACAAAATGTCTATTTCGATATCTTTTATCCAACTTTTGTAAACCTAATAAACAAACTTTGTTTTTATGAATACCAGAGCTAATTGCCGGATTCAGAAGGTATAATATTACATCACAAAGTCATAAAGTTGCATTTTTTTATGAATTTTAAAAAATTGGATTATTTGTATTATTATTTGATTATTTATTTATTTATTTAAAGTTTTAAAGCTAATAAAAAAATTACAACTTTATGATAATATGACATAATAGCACACCTTGTGAATTCCCAAATACATATTTAATTTATTCTCATAATAATTGTAATGATACTAAAACGAAAAGAAAATATCTAAATAAATTAATAAAACAATTCATAACTATTATATTGTTTATTTATTTATTTTTGTTTTCTTATTATTATTGTAATATGTTTTTAACTTTATGTGTAAAAATATTTGATTTATTTTAAATATCTATCTTGTTATGGGTAAATTATTGAAAAAGAAAAAATCAAGGCATTTTTAAACAGGGTACTAAGGAAAATACTTTTTCAATATCGGTTGTATGTATATATCGTATATTTTGTAGTATTATTATTAATTGTTTAGTACAATTTATTTTAACTAATTAAAAGAAAAAAAAAAACAAATATACCGTTAGCTAACTGCACTTTTTGTTTTTTTACAGGAGAAGTAAAAAACCTTAAAAATAAAAGTTTTGTAAATCCTGAAAATCATATAATTTTCAGGATCGAGATATAAGGATTGGCATCCCTATTATCAACAAATGAGTCTGTATGTAAGGCTTTCATTTAAATTTGTATGTAGTTATGTCTTCTAGCATTTAGAATCTAAAGTTTTGCAAGAACATGTAGTTTGATAAAACGAACCGTAATTAATAAAAAACTCAATTTCGATATTTTGTATAGTTACGTCCGTTTGCATTTAATATGACGATATGTATGTCTGTATGTATCTGGACAACATTTTACACTTCTGACACCAAAAACGACGATTTTAAGTTAATTCTCCTGTAGAATTATGTTTTTCTTAGTTACGCCTTTTTACATTTTAGCTAACGGTCCACAATAACAACGGCAACTACGGGTATAAAGATTACATAGAATTTATTAAAAAAAATGTTTAAGAATAGTATATGTGTCGAAAAGGAGGAAGGAAGGGAAGGGTGGGGGAAGGATTTGTTCTGTACTAATTAAAAATATTTAATTTTTGTTTCTTCTTTTGCTATATTATAAATAAAAAATTTATTTGTATTTTAAAGGCAATTGGAGTTTATTATTTGTTGTTGTATTTTTTGTTTTTGCACTATTTTTGTAAGGTTAAACAAAACAAAAAAAAAAAAATAAAATAATGCATGTCAGTTATAAATAAATAAAAAATCCTTCATCACTATTGGTTTGATTGTAAATAATTTTATATTTTTGGATGTTTTTTTTATGATTTCTTTTTGTTAAATATTTCAACATTTTTCTTATTTTTTTAATATATTTTAATAATTAATGTTTGTTTTTTATTTGTTAATAATAATTTGTGTATCTGTTCTTTCTGTAGTTATTCAATTAAATATTTTGCTTTTTTTATTTATTTTATTTTTAAATATTGGTACTATTGTTTGTTTTCTTGTTGTTGTTGTAGTTTAATTAATTGGAAGAATCGGTATTCTTTTACCCTGAGCCTTTTTAGTTTCACTGTTTTTTTAATTATTTAAAATTTATAATTATTGTTTAAAATATTTTATTCTTGCTATTGCAAAATAAATCCTTATGGTATTTTTTTAAAGAAAATATGTTTAATTTTATTGTTGTTGTTGGTGCTTAATGTTTTGCTTTTTTAAAATAATTTCATGTTATATTTTTAATATTTCCTTTAGTTTTAATGGGGATTTAAAGTAATTAAATTTGTACGTTGTATTTGTTTATATTTTAATAACAAAAGAAATTATAAATGTAATAAAGTTCGAAAAAAGGTTTACCCGAAATAAGAGCCAAAAATATCATTTCTGGAAATTGTTTTATTTTTGTTTGTTTGTTTTTCGTTTGATTTCTTTCGTAATTTTTGGTTTGCCGAAACTTGCTTTTCTTTTCTTTTCATTTTGTTTTGTTTTTATCTGAAATAGAAGATTTGGTTGGTTCAAAATATATATTTTTTTGAATTTTTGGTTGGTCGTGATTTTAATTTTTTGCATTTTTTGGATATATTTTTGTTTCATGAATTTTGGTTAAGTTCAAGAGTCTCTTCAAAATCACATCACATTTTTTTCTTCTTGTGATATTAAAAGTTTTGGTATTATGTTTTTTGAAGCGGACCCTTTTTGCGTTTTTGAGTGTTCGAAATTGGATTTTGAATTTAAGTATTATTTTTATTTTTTTATTTCATAGAATTATTTAAGTGTGCCAAAGCTTATTAAATTTTGTTTTCGTTTTAAATTTGAATTCATTTTCATATTTAATTTTGAATTTTTATTATTTTTTCAATTTGGTTACAAAATAAAAATTATAAATTGTTTACATTATTTTTATATATGTATGTATGTATATGTATGTATGTATCTATTACTAAATATTTTTTCTTCATATACATAACTTAAAGATATTTACTTAATTGTTATTATTTGTGTATTTAAGAAAAAAATATCATTATGCTTATTGACCTTGTTCAGTTATTATTATTTTATAAAAGTGTTTTCTTCTTTTTTTTTAATTTTAATTTTGCTTTTAATAAATTCGATTTGATGTCTGAAGCATTTAGTGAAAAATCAAATAATTATCACGAATAACTTTTAGAAAAACTAAAATAAAATGTTAAAATAAAAAAAAAACAATACTTTTTGTGATCTCAGTACTAAAAAAAATCAATGTAATTACTCTTTAAATATTTTTTTAAATATTGTTTTATTTTTGTAGCTGTAATCGTAGCACAGAAATGTTAAATAAGACTACTATGGTTATGATTTAAAAGAAATTAAGAAATTTAAAAGCTTCGAATATATTTCGAATTTACTATAAAGACTAATTAATATGTATGGTAGTTTTATAGAGGCACTATAAGCTTTTAAGTTTATGTTTCTTATGTGTATGAATGTTACTTCTATATACTTATAATTTTATCTTGGATGACTTACCTAAACTGGGTTTCTTTTTTCAAAAATATTATTTTTTTTTCGGTGTAAAATGCTTCATTTAAATACAAATATACAATTTTTATGATTTTTTTTTTTTACTTTTTGTTTCCATTTTTATAGAAATGCAACTGCTTGTGGTACGCTAATGATATTTTTTTATATTATTTTTAATATGATTTTATTACTATTCTTTTGTTAGTAATTCATTCAATAAAATCGTGCACTACATACTTTTCTATATTTTGATAAGAATAGATATGAAAAAAAGAAGAAAAAAATATAATTTTTATTTTAAACAAAAACCAACGGAAGAAATTTATTTTGTTTAAATGGTTAAATAAAATAAATTATTGGTAAAATATACTTTTTCTTGGTTTTTAATATAAATATTTATGGTTTTTTTATATATGTATATGTATGTATGTAGTAAGTGTAACTTACAATTTACTTATTTTTTAATAATAATGTTTTTAGTGTATAATATAATTAATGAATGTAATTTGTAAGACTTTTCTTGATTTGTTTTTGTTTTATATAAATGGGAGTTTTGTTAATATTTTTGTTTTTGTATATGCAAATGTTACTCAAAGTTATAAAAATAAATTTTCTATTTATTTTCTGATTTACACCATAATTAACTTCCTAACAAAGGTTACTTTGCCGAACTATTGGTATAAATTGATTTTCTTATTTGTTTTTTTTTTCAATATTTATAAAAGAAATTTTTGTGTTAAATTGTTGTCATGTAATTTCTTAAAAGTATCTAATTTTTTTAATTTTGTTTTTATAATATTTTATATTTGTTTTTCTTTGATATATAACTTTTTTATATTATCTTTAACTGTATATATTTTTTTAGTTTTTAATTTTGGGCCAAAAATGTTTGTAAGTGTATATTTTTCATAAATTTTTTGTCAACTATTTATTGCTCTAAAATGCTATAACTTTGTTTCTTTTTCTCCAAAAAAAAAATTAGTAATTTTTGTTCAATGCCTAAAGGTTTGTTTTTTTTCGTAAAATTTTTTCTAAAAATTTTAATTTAGCGTGTATTTAATTTTTGTTTTACTAAAAAAATGTCAATTAAATTTTGATGATTTTAACAAGGCAACTTATAGTTTAAACACAAAAGTTAACAAATGATTATAACTTTGAAATTAAATCTACATATTTCGTTTCTCTTTTTATTTTGTTTTAATTTAAAACAATAATATGTTAATAAAAAAGCCAGAATAAGAATTTGTTTTTTTGAATTAAATATTCGTACATATAAATATTACACAAAATTTGAGTTACTTTAGTATTTCATTATTTACTACTTTAAAAAAAAAAATCAAAACAAAATGGCTTGAAAAAATAAAATTTTCGGTGTAAATTGGGGAACCAAAATAAGGAACTTTCAGACGAAATTAAAAACTTAAATTATAATATAACTTTTATGCTCAAAATTCTTTGACGTTCGATAAACAAATTACTTATGTAAGTTTCATCAAAAATTTTAAGCTAACTCAAAACTGTGAACTTGAGTTTAAAGGAACTTAAAATAAAAATTAAATTTTTTGTATGACAATGTAGTAAAATTATTTAAAATAAAGCTTTGTTAAAAAATTTTTACAGATTTTTAAACGATTTTCTTCCTGTTAAGTATTTATTTTTCTAAAATCCAAAATTGTTTTTCCGAAAATTAATGATTCCAATACTTTGCAAGTTTGTGTTTTTGTTTTTTATTTTTTTTTTAACAAAAAAGATTTTATTTTATTTCTATTAGAAGAATGTTAAATCGTATATTTTTCGCGACTTCAATTGTTACAAAACAATATTAAAATTATAATGTCTTTGTTAATGAAGTTTTAACAGCAATACATTTGCATTAATTCCTATAATTTCAGTATAATATCCGTGCTGTTTGCGTGTAATTCTGACTTCATCAATAAAACAGAAGGTAAATAAATACTGTTTAGCATGGTATTTAATAAATCGTTTATAATTTTAAAAAAATTTTATAAAATAAAGCTTTACTGTACATAATTTTAGAATGAAATGAATTTGACACAATGAATTTTAATGGTGTTTCAAATGAACGAGATAATAATGATGATTTCCAAAAACAGAAGTAAAGAAAAGAACAACCAAAAGTTTATACTTTGTATTTTTTTTTATTTCAAAAAAAGAATTTTAAACAGTTTATTAAAATAACAAAAAAAATTTTTTTTTTAATTTTCTATTTGTTAAAATAAAAATTTCTTAATGAAATTTCTTTATAACATTACAAATTCATTGTGTGTAATAAAGATTGTGGTCTAATAGTGTATAATTTTAACTTAAAATTAAACAAGTTTTTTTTTAAAATTAATTAATAGAAAAATTCTAACTTAAAAATAATTGTTTTAAGAAACACATAAATTTACAATAATTGTATTAAATTTTAATAACTTAACGTTTTTAACTAAAAAGTAAAAAAAAAGAAAATAAAAAAAAGAAAGAAAATAAAAGACAGTTTTTTAATTACAAATTTCGATTTTAACAGTTTCATTTAGGTTTAAAAGTTGAACTATGTATATACAATCATACGGTTTATATGCTTTATTTTTTATTTGAATTATATTTTTAAGCAAAGAATGATTTTTCATTATTTTAATATAACATTACATTGTGTCAAAACTGTAGTTTTCAATAGTAGCCATTGGTTATTTGTCGCTAATCGAACAAAAATTTATACCCAACAATATTTGGTTAGGGCTCAAAAAACTAGCCATCTGTCCACGTTAGGGGTTTAAAAGACATTCTGAAATAAAACTGCCAATGTCTATGTACCGTACTGTTTGAAAAAAAAAAAAAAAAACAACAAGTATACTTCAGAAAGATAATTCATGCCTTTAGATGCCCGCAAAACAGTTTCTGATCTATTGCTTCAAACACAGGTTAGACTCCTCATATGGAGTTCTAATTGCATCTAAGCGCATGGATTTACTAAGGTAGAATATCAACCTACAAACATCATGGTAGGTGGATTAAAGTGAGATTGGCATGATTTGATTTTTTTTTCTGATTTGAATTTGTTTTCTGTTCTTTCATGGTATCGCCTCAGTTAACACCTATCGCCGCAAATATTTGAAATGTACAATAATAACATAATAACAGAGCTGTCGACATGTATTTATTACTTTTTTATAAGCATCCCTTTGATGAGATTTGGGACAATCGGATTTTAGGATTTTCTCATATACTCGTACATATTTCCAAAGTGCTAGAAGCGAAAAAAACTCAGTGAATCTGAGGCATCTTCCAGATGATTAATATAATATAATTTTTATTTTCTATAACAAGTGAAATCAACTAAACATGAATATGACTTAGTCAGAGAACAAACGACATTGTTACGAACGCCCTCTTAGTTGGAGTTTTGACTTTGAGGCTCGTTACAAAACTAAAGAAGATTTGGCAAGAAGATGACAATAATCCCCAGGTTGAGAGTAGTGTAGACAGAAACATAAAGTATGACCAAAGTCCGAAGGCCTATTCTAGTTCTCAAGGTACGAAAATGTGAGGACAGACTATTTAATTTCTCATTCAAGGGAACAGTAACTTTCATAATCAGTTCATTGCAGTATGTATTTAAAATTTTATACCTCCTACCTTTACTCTAATCAATAAAAATGAAAGCTAGTTCAGATCTTAGCTCCTAAAAAAGTACTACTACTAGTTTTAACACGACTAAACTTTGCATTGGAATGTTTTCTTTTTTATTATATATCGCACACCTAGTTCAAAACTGACTCAACTCAATAGTGTATCCTGCATAGTTTAAGCATATAAACAAAGAAAAAAAAAAAGAAAGAAAATAAAAATGAAAATTTTGGGTTGAGTCAAACTAGGTGTGCGATATGTTCCTTAATGAAATAAAGCTTTAATAAGGAAATAATGACGTTATATTTTTTATCACAAAAACCTATAGAAATAATTTTTTTCTTTAACTCAAGCTCAAGTTAATTTTGAGATCTTATTAAATAAATAATAAAAAAAAAATTCAAATTAAAAAATTAAAAAAAAAAATTAGATTGTGTGTGAAAATTTTTTCATGTTTTTCTTTTATTTTATAATAATTTATTATTTATTTTATAGTTTTTTTTTTTACTTATATCCAAAAATGTTTTTGTTTGTTCTTTAAAGGCCGAAAATCACAATTTTGTTTTTTTTTATTTTATTAATTTTAATCTTTATTATAATGATTTTTTTTTATTATAATTTTGTTATAGATATTTGCCTAAAATGTTTGCATTACTTTTTTGTTAGCTTGAAAAAATTTTAACATCACAATTTAATACTGAGCCCTAAACTTGATTTTTATTATTTAACTTGATTTTTTTATTAAACAGAAATAATTTATGTTTTAAAAAATTTTATCTAATTTTTTTAAGTTCTTTTAAATTTTTCTTTATTATCAAGTTAAGACTAAATTTTTATGTTTTAAACACTATCACAGCCAAATTTTATAAGCCAAAGGGTTGTATAAGCCAAAAGGTTTGTGTGTCTTTTTAATATTAATATAATTTTATTTATATTATTTCTATATATTAATATAAATTTTGTTGAATTTTGAATTTCGAGTCAATTTTTGTTTAATAAATTAATTCTATACAAATAATATGAAAATAAAAAAATTATATAATAGGTTTTTGTGTAAAATTTCGTTACAAGAGTAACTGTAATACTTTAAATAAAGAAACTTTAAAATTTCAAAAGTAATTTTTTTATATTAGAAAATTTTGAGATCGGCTTCCAATTAACATAAATAAATATTCATATAGTATATAGTATATAATGGACTTGTAAACAATTGTTTTAAAGTTTCTTTTAAAGATTGGCAACAATTTAAAAACTAATCCTAAAGTTAAACCTAAACAAAACTGTTATTTATTTAAAATTTAAATAGTAAAACAAAAGACAAATAATAATTATTAACAATAAAAAAATTATATTTAAAGAAAAAACAAAATACCAAAGTACTCCCACTTTTCATACTTTTTTGTTTTGTTTTTTTGTTTCAATTAAATATATTATAAACTCATTCTGCTTATACATACATATCAACCAAAAACAATAATAATTGTTTGTATATCCACCTCTGGTATTTAATGAAACATGGTATGTCTTCAAAACATACAAATATTTAAAAATTAAAACACCAATATGGCGAAAAAAAAATAGAAATGAAAACATTATGCGTTAATATACATACTATGTTTTATGGTTTAATGCGAGTAACCAAGATGGTATCGTAATGGGATTGTTCATTAAATTTACAGAAAGTGGTTGGTTTTTGGAGGATTTTATATGATTTTACTCTTCCAAAAATTTTCACAGAATATTGCAAGAAAATATTAAAATTTCCTTAAATAATAATATTTTTCTTGCAAAATGGCAAAGCTGATTGCTTTCTTTTGAGAGAGTTTAACAAAAAGAAAATTAAATTATAATTTTAAACTTATAAATCCTAAAATTAGCTTTTAAAATATTGTGCTTTTTCATCGGTTAAATATTTAAATTTTATAATTACATAATTTTCAAATGATTCTTGTTTTCTTTTAAGTATACAATTGTTAAATATGCAGAAAGTATGTGTGTTAACTTCTTCTTTCTCTTTTGTCTCACTACGTTATAATTACATACATTGTTTATAATTTATTTTCATTTTTGTATAATTTGAATTCAAAAATTTTTTTTGTCAAATTAAAATTTTATAGAAATAAAATAGACAGATTTCTTTTTTTTTCTTATGAAAAATATGTAGATTAGATAAGTATATACTATATGTATGTATTTATGTATATATTAAATAAAATTATAAAACTAAATTATTTATATCGTTATTAATAGTACATAATTTGTTTTTGTTTTTTTTTTAATTTTATTTATATGCTTGTATATTATTTTTTATTACATATCTTATTAGTGTTTTATAATTATTATTATTATTATTATTTACTTTTCATATAAATATCGTTTAGATCACAGATATTCTATTTTAACTGTTCTTTTGTTTTTTTGTATTTTTATTTATTTTTTTTTTTTGTAGTTGTTCTTTCATTTTATTATTTTTGTCATTTTTGCATAACTTTTTTTCTCATGTAATTTTTAAATTGTGTATAAAATTATGTTGTTCCTAAAATTTTCTGATATATTTTATAATTTTTTTGTTTTAACAATTTTTTCACAAATTTTTTATTTTTTCTTATTTCATTGCTTTGCTTTCTTGCAAGATGTAAATTTTGCTTGTTAGAAGCAAAGACAAACAGAATTGTTTTTTTTTTGTTATCGAAACGATAATTTTTGCTGTTATCGATTGTTTTATGTGCTTTCCATTTCTTTTTTTTTAATTTAACCAAAACAAGAATTTAATACATTCAAAGACGAAATTTTCAAAACATAGATCTAAAAATATTATATCAGCATGCAATTGTAAATTACTAGAGACTAAATGTAATAAACTTAAGACCTGTATCCACAGTCGTTTTCCTGAACATATTTTCTGCTTTGTAGTAATATTTTAAAAATGTTCAATAAATTCCTGTTAGGAATTTCAATGTTGATTTCCCTCATTATGTTTCTGTCAATATGTTATTTGGTTCGTGATTGACTGGCTTTAAACGCAAAAGTAAAGAAAAGAAATCTTCACTATAACAAATGCTAAGCTGAATCAATGTTATGAGAAATCTGAAGAAATGGCTGGGAGAAAAGAGAAGAAGCGTTGGACAAAATACACAAATTAAATCTGGGAAATACCTGTAAATAATATAACTTTGATTGAAACAAGAAGGTTTAACTAGTATACAATAAACTCTATTTTGTTTAGCAGTTTTACCGTTTTTAGGTAACATTTATTACACATAGAAACTCTCGGTTGTCCGTAAGTGGTAATGATTGTCACTCAGTAGTCGTTGAGAATTATAGAGGTAGTCACAAACGATTTTAATTTTTTTTAGAAATAGATTTTAAAACTACCAGCACTACTGCTGAAAAGTAAACAGCAATAAATATTATGTAGTGTTTACAAACAGGAAAGTGAATGCCTTATGCATAAGGAAAGCAACTTATTGGCATAGAGCTTCGTCATAAAACACTTGCCAAACTCCTGGCTTACGATATTCTATTTATTTGTATACGATATCCAACTATGTTTTTCTTTTCCAAATTTAGGAAAATATTTTTAATTTTTAAGTTTAATTAACAATTTGTTCTTTTTTCTTTTTATACAAACAATTTTATAAATTATTAAAATTTATCTAAAAGTACACAAATTGGCATGACTGTTTTCAGAGTTGCTTTCTAGTAGCTGTCAGCCGTAAAAAAAAATCTTATGCATAAATTCTGTGCTAACGGGCTGCTAAACAAAGTTGATATATTAGTCATGCACATGGTTGTGCAAATATATCAAAGCGTTCCTTGGTTTAATGCCATGCGAAATATATTTGTTTAAATCTATTTATAATTCGTATTAAAAAGGTATAACATTCAGTAGAAATAAAAAACATCTGTACAGACATTTAGCAGTTCTTCACATTCAATCTCTAATATTTAATCTTTTTTTCCGAAAAATGATCAAAATTATAAATTATCTGAAAATGTATTTAGTTTATGTTTTTTTTTTTTTGTTTTGCTTTGTGGTATATATTTCATTTTCTTTGTATTGTTTTTTTTTATTAATATTCTGCAGGTCATAAGGTAAAAATAGTTTCAATTGTGATTCATTTTATTTAGTTTCAATTATTGTATGTATGTTGTGTATACGTAGAATAAAACTGTCTCTATTGATTGATTGATTGTATTTTAATAAATATTTGTTTGAGTATATAATTAATAAATATCTTTTGTAGTTTATTTTATCTATATAAAATCTGTAGGATAGCACCAATTCTATGAATGTGTTGTATTTAAAAAATTTTAATGTTTAGTTTACTAAACAATTCTATTGTAAAAAATTGAACTATTGTCTTAGAAAAACATAAACATAAATGTATATAAAATTGTAAAATATTGAAAAAAAAAAAATAAAATCAAAACACTATATATGTATATAAATACTATGCATTACTGCTATATTTATTGTGAATACATAGTATTTTTCTTTTAGTAGTTACAACCAATTGGATTTGTATTTATGATGTGTTAATAAAAAAAAACAACTTATAATTGCTTAAAAGATATTTGTATAAAGAATATGGAACAGACTTCATACAAAATAAATTGGATCACATGAGATCGTTTACTGTTTGAAAGCAATGCGTGTTATAATTTAAATTATTTTTATATATGTATGTATAAGTATTAAAAACAATAACGTATATTTGATTAAAAAAAAGGTTATTTGTTTTGTTTGTCAGTTATAATCTGAATTTAAACGTATAAATTTCCCGTAAGTCTTTCTATTTCATTTTTAAATTATATAAAGACCTATTTATTCTCTTTTTTGTTTGTTTGTTTTTAATTATTAAATTCTTGTTTTACTTCATTTCATAGTTTTCCTTTACTGATAATTTTTTCCTTACTCGTATTAAAAACACATAATAATTTAAGTATTTTCTTTTTTACTATCTTTACATAAAAATCATTTTATATATGTATGTATATATAAAATTGTGATATTAAATATAGAACCAAAAATTATTACAATATTGCCAAATAAATTTTGTAAAAAAATAGCTTTACAAACGAAACTATTAACACTACATACAGCCATTGCCAACTAATTGGAAACGCTCATTTTACTTTAGTACTAAGCCAGGAATATTAATATTTCTAAGAAATTTGTATTTTGTTTATTACATACATGTTATTACATAAGTACATACATAATTTGCCATTACAACTCGATTTCAGCGTTATGGCCTAGCCTCTCGCAGTACCCATGTTGTGTGTAACAAATATTATCCATGAGTACTGGGATCTACATTTCAACGTCGACTCAGAATGACAGACTTGAGAAGATTGTTCATGACAATCAGTTACTCTAAGAGTACAGCATATACAGTGATAAAATACATTAATACATTCAAGTTATTTATTGTCAAAATTATTATGGAAAAGGTACTGAAGCTGCACTTCTAAAGTACGGAGCTTAATTTGTGAACTGCATAACACTGGAAAATCATAAAAAGCAATATCAGAGAAAGTATATATGAAACACGAATATAGTCAATGTTCCATGACTTGAAAAGGCTGAAGGAAACATTGGTGTATACTGACTGTCTAGTAAGACGAATCTACAAAGCTGATCCAAAAAAGTTTTCTTTTCTGCTGATACCCAGCGTAATACATATGAAAATTTATATATCACGATTTCCAAGACAACCATTTTTCGATGTTTGGTTGAAGCCGGGCTACACAAGAAACAGCAACTAAATAAAAAGAAGAAAGAAAAAAAAAAAACGTCGTGTAGAGTTTTCCAAGTCCCACTGGTATGTGGTAAACAAATCATGGAAAATATGGGTTTTGGTTATGATAGTCGAGCCAACTTATTTTTTAGACGTTCCATTAATCAAGTATTTAATATTTGTTCTTCACGCATAGTGAGTTATGGTGTGGGAATGCTTGTGTGGGACTCCTATATATAAGAGTTACGAAATTTTAGCTAAGAAAAATATGCTGAAATATTATAATGAAATACTCTAGGGATTGAGTAGAATTTTCCTGTTATACATATAGAAATTTAAGTAGTATAACAATTCCAAGGTAAATCTGGAATTGAAAAAGTAGAATAGGCAAGAGAGGCAATATATTTAGAATGATGTGGCAGGCTAATAACATCTATACGCTTCTAATTAGTTGTCAATAGCTGTATTTAGCTGCATGTTAGCGTTTGTACAAGCAAAGTTCAAGTTCAAAGACAAACATTGCAAATAATTTTTAAAATGTTCAGCTTTTCAGCAATATTGTAAATTTTCTTCATTTTGTTTTCATTTAATTTTAACTATTATTATAGTATGTGTGTGATAAAAGTATGAGTGTAGTTTAGTTTTTTAGTTACTTGTAAGTATATGTTTTGTATGCAAATAATTATTTTAATCAAATAATATATGAAAGTAATTCTATAACTCATATTAGCGGTTTTGCATACGTTCCTGCTTCTTTTAATTTTGTTCACAATCTATACTTAAAATAACTGATTTTCTTTTTTAAACTGTGTTTGTGGATAATAAATTTTGTTTCTGGTCTTCTTTGAGAAGCTAAACTAAATAATTATTTTTTCTTTTTTTAAATAGTATTGTATGTATGGATTTATGAATATCGTAATATTGTTGTATGTTTATATCAAATATAACTATATAAATTATTTTCATTTTTCTTTTTACATATGTGTCTTTATACATATGCATATATAGTATATGTATCTGTATATACATATATATGTAAGTATATTTACTATACAATTCTTATACGAGTACATAGGTATTTCTATTGAATTTACATAAATATGTATAAATAATATTTAGTTAAGTTCTTTGAATTTCTCTTTTTTTTTAAATTATAGTTTTTTTTCTATTGTTTTTGTATTTATAATGATCGTTTTTAATAATAATGTTGCTGCTGAAGATTATTATCTGGTATATTATTGAAATCATTATTGCTATTGCTGTTGCTGTTACCGCTACTATTATTTATAATGTTGTAGTTATAATTAAAATTATTATTATTGTTATTGTTGTAATAATAATAATAGTAATAGTAGTAGTTTAATAATAAACCAAAATCGTTTCACTATTGCGGCAACTCATCCTTTGTATCGACCGGACTTGGTGACAAAAATTTCCTTGCATATTTGGGAAAATGTGTTTTTTCGTGGGCTTTTAATATTGTCGATCTTGAAAAAGTTTTACCACACATTTGACATCGAAATGGACGTTCACCTAAATTTTTTTCATTGAATTACAAAAGTTTTACCCTGTTATATATGTATATATAAAAAAAGGAAATGTTAAAAGGAAAAGAAATAATCAAAGTGTTGAGGCTATAAAAAAGTACTTTATTTGTGATTTAAATTGAATTCTTGTTAATTCTTAATACCCCGACATTTTAATTAAAATTTAAGTAAAATACAAATACATTATTATATCACTAGCTTAACTTCGGCAAAGTATAGAATAAATAAATTGATTAAGCAACAAAGTTATTTTTAACAAATTTAGAAAATTTCGTTCTAATTGTTTATATATACAAAACTCATTGTTTTGATTGTATGATTGGAGATTTGCTTTGACCATGAAGTCATTCGGACTAAATTCAGAAATATCAGCTTTAACCGTTTTCAAGATACACAAACATCATTGTTTAGTTTGTATGGGAGGTACAACGCTCAGGTCCAATTTTTAAAAAATATATGTTTAATTTCAACAAAATCTGTTTAGTTGTTTAGGCATGGTTGATCGACTTACAAAAAGGTTTATAATATGAATGTTGATTAATGTAATAGATTTATCATTAATTAATTAATTTTTTTAAATTAACAAAACCTCTTATTTCAATTGTCTTAGATTTAAACTTGAATCTTGCTTTTAAATATGAAGGTTACAGAGATTTTCATTTATTTATTTTGATTTGCTTCTTTTCCTTTAAACATTTATAAATACTTTGGTTAAAATGTATTCTTAACTTACCTGTGTGTACACGACAATGATCTTTCATGTGATGACGCAATTTAAAAGCTTTACCACAAAACTCACACTTAAACGGTCTATCACCTGTATGTATCGGCAAATGTGTGATAAGTGAGGTGACATCGGGAAAACTTTTACCACAGAACTTACACAAAACAACACTATTTGGATCATTGGATGAAGCTGAAGAACTCGCTGCTGCTGCAGCAACTGCCGCAGCAGCAGCAGCTGATGTAGACGAACCCGCGCTACTTAATAATGAAAAACTGCTGCTAGGACAACCACCATTACCCGAAGCTGAAGAACTGCCGCCGCCACCACCACCACCATCTCTTGCGCCACGACTCGATGAACTGGAACCACCTCCACCACCACCGCTGCCATCCAGATCTACACCCCGTGTTGTACAGCTAGCCAGCGACGGAAACGGGCAGCCACCAGCGGCAGCTATAGCTGCAGCAAAATCCATATCCATGGCAACGGCTGCTGCCACAGCCGCTGCCTGTTCTTGGGCATCAGCGCCAGCACTTGCCATGGCGGCATTCATTTGATACGCTAACGGTGACATATTAAGATCATGGGCCAATAAGTGCGGATGTAATAGAGGATGTGTGGTTGTTTCACGATATTCCAGAGTTTTAAGAGAGTGTGAAAGTATATGGCGTGTTAGTTTATTTTGGTTCGGAAAACCTGCCCCACAATAAAGGCAGGTATAGGGTGGTGGTGTTTGAGGTTGTTCATGAACATAGCTGGGGGCAGTGTTACCAGTTGTAGCGGTAGACGAGCCACTAAGGCCACCACCACCACCACTACCAGACCCACTACCTCCACTTGCAGTAGCTATACCGCTTAAGCCGTGAGGCGAATCGGACGTTTCCTGCAACAACACCAAACAAAAATCCAACATCAACTTCTTTCTTTTCAATATCATTATCTTAAGTTCTCTTTTTTATTTATTTATTTTTTGTTTGTTTTTGCTTTATTGTTAAAATTAGAATTTAATAATTTTTTGCTTTTTCTTCGTTTTCTTTGTCGTTTTTAAATACAAAAAAACGATTCTTAATCGTTACAATTTTTTTTTCAAATTATATATTAAAAATAATATATTTTTTGTAATAAAAGAGTAAAATCATAGAAAACTAAACTGAGAGAAAACTATAAGCTCTATATTTTTTGATGCTTTTGTTTTGTCATAAATATATTTATTTTAAAACAAAAAAAAAAAAAAAAGAGAAATACAAATTGCGAAGGAAAAAAATCATTAAAAAATAGTAGAAAATTGAAAAATGTTTTTTTCTTTATTTAAGTAAAAAATTAATGTTTCGACTTTCATGTTCATATAGAGACCAATAATAACTTTAAAAATATAGAATTTTACTCAATATTTAAA
This sequence comes from Metopia argyrocephala, assembly GCA_963576795.1. Lineage (NCBI taxonomy): Eukaryota > Metazoa > Arthropoda > Insecta > Diptera > Sarcophagidae > Metopia > Metopia argyrocephala. The sequence continues at coordinate 42,131,536 of OY756208.1, forward strand.
AATAAAAAAGGAATTTACTTTCTTTTTTTAAATTTTGTTTAAAATGCCGAAAACAAGAGGGGTTGGCTTTTTTATACTCTATACGTTGGTTGTTGGTTATAAGTTTTCATTTATTTATATATGTATCTATATATTTTTTCTTTATTAAATTCCAAAATGTTTTCTTTAATTTAAAACGTTGCTTATATTTTGTTTTATAAAATTAATATTTTAAATTACATTTTATTTTGATTTGCAAGAAGTTGAATTTCGATTTTTGTTTGGGCGCCGTTAGAAACGATTTCGGTTTTATTTTGTGCTTTTTTATGTTCTTTTTTTAATGGCTTTTAAACTTTTTTCTTTTAAACAGTCACGCACTTGTGTTGTCAATTTATTTATTATAAATTAACATTTGTCCGACATTAAAAAAACGCGATGTATTTTAGCGTTTATTTTATTTTTTTGTTTAATTTTCTGCTTTGCATTTTGTTTAAATAAAACACAACAAATACAAACAAATGATGAAAAAGAGCGTTTGATTTTGTTCAAGTTTTATTGCATTTCGTTATTGTTTCGATAAAACATAATTTTGAAAAAAAGTGTTAAAAAATGTTTTGCTAATTAAATTTAATAGTAATTTCTTAATAATTTTGCCAATTTTGAAGTGTTCCAAATTTGTAAATGACTTTGTTTTGTTCATACGTTAAACAAAATATCCTCTTTAAAGGGATATAAAATAATATTTAACTTAAATTTAAAACAAAATTTTAGAGTTTTGTAAAAAAAAAATTATTAAAAAAAATTTATTGAGCCAAATATCAGTATCAAATCAATTTTTATTTTAATAAAAGAGTTTTGTTTCAAAAATTTTGTTTTATTTTGTTTATTTTTACAAATATTTTCAAGAAGTTTTTCCACTGCGTTTTTTTACGATTTAAATAAAATTTTTTAAGCAATTTATTTTTATTTAATTTTTTCACTCTTTTTCCTTTTTTGTTTTTTTTTTAATTTAATTTCGTATTTAAAGCTTACTTTTTTATAAAATAAGATTTTAAATATTATTTAAACAAAATAACAATCATAATATTAAAAATAGGTATATTTGCTTGCAATAATATTAGCTGTAGCCATTTCCAAAAAACGTAGATCAACTTCTTGACAATAATTTCTTTGTTTGTTTTTTTTTTATTTAAATTTTTAACATTAAAAAAATTTCGTAGATTTTTTTTTGCATAATTAAAATATTAATTTTAAATTTTCATTAATTTTGCCTTTCTTTATGTGTTAGAATTAGTTTTATGGTGTTTCCGTATCGTATATTTTGTTATTTTAATTTTTGTGGATATTTTTTTATATTAAAAACAAAAAAACTAATAAAAGAATTTTTAAGTTTCTAAGTATTTCTCTACTTAAAATAGCAATTTCTTACAATGGGCTTTGTTTGCATAACGTAAAGCTAACCTTTAAAAGTAAAACCGATTCGTTTTCAGAATTTGTTTTTCTAAACTCTTCTTTCACTCGTTAAGTATAAAAACTATTCAAAACGTCATAAGAACTATGCTGTCAGTTAAAATCGGCTGAAATTCCATGTTTCTATAAAGATTTGCAATTTCTTTTTTACTTATTACTTTAAGAACTATTGCCACTACTTTTTTGATTATTAACCCTTTATAACAATTAAAACTGTTAAGTATTATATGACTTTGAAAATACAGACGATTACAATTTCGAACAAAACCGTTTTTTATCACATACTGGTAAATATATCATACCAATTCTAAATAAAAATTACACGGGAGTTTTTTCCCTCTCCAATATTTCCTATATAAATTCAATTGTAAAAATAGGAAAGGGAAAATAAACTCGCAGGGAATTTTTATTTAGAAGATACGTCGACCGACTTAGACGAAGAGAGTATTAGGTCTGATTGTAAATATGTTTTTGGATATTATATTATTTAAATTTCTAATTCCATCTTTTTATAGACAAATGCAATGCTTTTGGGGCTCTAGCAGTTGATTATTAATTAATCAATTTAACAAACCACATCAATTATATGCGAGTATACACGCTTAAAAATATGGCATTGACGCTGAACAAATGAAAGGGGTGTTTATTTCGCAAGGAAAATAAGTCTTAAAAAAACCTTCACCAAAAGTAAGTGCTTACAAATTTATTAGCTTATCTTAAAAATTAAGTTCAAATTAAACATCAAAAGACTTGTTTAAACTTTACGAATGTATTTAAACGACCTTAACAAGATTATTATGAATTTAGAACTTCGAAATATAAAAACTTTATTTTGAAATAACTTCTTCTTTCTTTGGACACTCATGTGTCCAAATATATTTACTTTGACATTTGCCCTGTGACTTTGAAACCTCTCACAATTTAACAGTGACTGAATGGTGTTTCTTTGTGCAAAGTAAGCAGCAAGCATTGTAGTTGCAAAGATCTCTTTGATAGGAGGTTCTGCTTTCGTTGAGGTGAAAGAACTAAGCTCTCAAAAAAGCGGAACCACTATTTTCTGAGAATGTTTTACGCCAAATAATATTTGGATATTTGACTGATCACACCGAAAACAATAAAAAATACATCAGTTTATCTTCAGAATATAGTGGCTAAATCTTTTTTTTTTTTTGCCAAATATTTACCTAATGTGACCATAACTTAAGAAGTTTAAAGAGATTATAAAAAACATATAAAACTAAAACCATCACAATATACCGCGATCTGTTTAGCATATTTTTTTCGATTTTATGTTGTATTGTGTGATGGTTAAAAATGAGTGGGAATCTTCAATCGTTGGCGACAATTACTTTTAGACGATTGCAAGTTTGTATGAAAAGTATTCAAGTAAACTGTATAAAAATAATTGTCTGCTGTAAATAGGCAATTAATATAAAAAGCTATATGAGTTCTACAGACAATGAGGTGGGAAAATAAAACACAAAGAAGTAAATTACTTAATGTTGCTTCGCCATTAAGGCCTCAATTAGATCAGAATTATATTTCTAATAAATGAATTTGGACTGTTTTTTGTAATGAATTTTTAATCCACAAAGAAAATGAAGTCCGTAAAGGATTGTACACTAGCCATAATGAATATGTTTTCGACAAATCCGAGTTCTTTGTGATCTGAACAAATTCATGACATTAATCAACTATATTAGAATTATGTATTCTTATTGGGATTCAAACTCGGATTTTCAAATTACTTAACAATAAAATGTAGTTTGTTTGCAAGAAATAAATAAATAAATTTTTATTATTAATGAATTACATATTTTTTTATCTAGTTTCATTAAATAAATTTGCTTCAGGTAATATTTTTTTTTTATTATTTTAATTTTGTTTTTTTTTTTCTGTTGTCAACAGTAGGCTTTCAGATTACATTAATATCCCAGAACTCAATACATTTTAAAAATACAAAACCATAAAAAAACGGGAGTATGAGTGTTTTGCACTTTTACATAAAAATTACCAACAACAAGCATACTTTGTTGTATTTTAATACTACCATAAACGATACAAAGGGTTCTGTATATAGCTAAAATACAGTAGAGCGTAAAGATTTTTTTCCTTTTTCTATTCCTGTCACTTTAGCCAATATAAGACGAAAAAGCATAACCACTGTTTTAGAAAAACATTCACTTTTTTATATTATTCGTCGTTTGAAATTGAATTAATTATAATTTTCAATTTTATCACGTTTGGGGTATTATTGTAATTTCGAATTTTTCGTAATAGATTAAAATAAAATGTTGATAAAAATATCGAAATATAACAAAGACTACACCAAACACTATACGTTCCTTTATTTCGATTTTTTTATCTGTTTTTTTAAATATTTTTTTTAAGAAACAGTTATATAAAATAATGGTTGCCCTTTTTTCGTCAAATATTTACCAAATTTGATTATATCATAAGAAGGTTTCGTGTATTAAAAATATGTTTTGTAAAGAATAGAAATATCCACAAAAATAAAAAAAAAATATTTAATGCATGTATTTATTTGAAATGTTATTTCTTTTAAAATTTTGACGATTTATATTTTAATAAAACTGCTATGGTTTTGCAAATAAAAAATATTCATAAATATTAAAATTCACATAATTACAACACTTATACGATAAAAAAGAAACACATTTATGAATCAAGAAATATGTTGAGTTATGTTTGTTTTTTGCTTGCTAAGTTTTTATATATATTGTTTATATAAATAAATTATACACCAACACATTGAGAAGTATCATATAAAAAAGAGACATCGATATGGTTTAAACAAAATTTAATAAAAATTAATAAAAAAAAATTAAAACTTTACGCATATTTAAAATACACAAAACACACATAAAAAGAAAAATTTTTCAAAATTATTAAAAAAAAACTTGATTTATAAAAATCTAAATAAAGGTTACAAAACCATAAAGATACACTAAAAAATATATTTGATTAACATTTTAATGTAAAAGCGTTCCACACATTTAAACATATTTTATTCTTTGATTTATTCTTTCTAAATCAAGTGAAAAATAATCAACATCAATATATAGAGTATATAAAAGTAGTAGTAGTGTAAATTAAAAAAAAAATTTATATATATTTTTTAATATATTTATATTAACTTTTATAATAAGAAAAAAACACCAAAAGCACTTTATTGACGAGTATTTTGTTTGTAGAAAGAAACAAATAATTTTTTGTATTTAAGGTTATAACACTGCACAACGTTTGAATATGAAAACAACTTTACCCCTCTTGTTTTTTATTTTAAATATTTTTTTTTCTAAATTAAAATAAAGTTTTTATATTTATATGAAATTAAAAAATAAATTAATTATTACATAAGTGCATGATTTTTTTTATTCTTTTTTTTGCAAAAGTAATTGTTTTTATTTTATTATGAAATATTTTTGTTAAAAAAATAAAATAATGACGCTTACTTTTTAATTTTAAAGCAAACAAAAATAAATATAAGTGATATTAAGAATTTTTTTTTTAATTAAAAGAAAAAAATGAAATTTTTTGAATATACATAATCTTAGGGGTTCAGTTAAGTAATGGCTTTGGAACGAAAAAAAAATAATTTAAAATCTCAAACTTTTAAATTTATACCTATAATAAGCAAAGTTCAGAGTTTTATTTTTAAATTACTTATGCCCGTATTCATAAAAAATAAAATTGGTTTATAGAGTACTTATTTGACATATTTCTATGGAGTAATTGTCAAATAAGCAATTAATAAAACTGTTTTATTTTTTATGAATACGGGCGTTAAAGTTTAAAGAGCTTTTATCAAAATATCAAAATCAATTTTCATATCTGCAACTGTAGTACTTTGATAGTATTAAGTATTTTCTTTAAAGTGAGCGTGGTAGCCTATCTCTAAATGTGCACAGGCAAAAAACGCCTACTAAAATTTGCTTCGTCCTACAAAATTTTATTGCACGTCATAGTCGGGACACGCAGTGTTTTGTTTTTCTCAAACTGAGAGAGAGAGAGAGGGGATATCGTTTTTTGTGAGCTATAACACGAAAAACGTAGATAATACGAGTTATTTGTTTAATAAAAAATATTGGTATAAAATAATAATTATGAAAATTAAAAATGTGGGGCTCGGAGAACCCAGACATGATTGTGAAAAAGTCAATGCATCTGGAAAAAAAATGCTTTTTCAAAAAATACGCTGAAAAAACTATTACCGTCAATTCAGAGAACTGTAGCCATATGAGAACCAACTTATTTTTGGCTACAATTGAAGATTGTGAACTGAAGGATGTGTGGTTTCAACAAGACGGTACCCAAAGCTACATAATAACACAGATTTTGGCGTAATTCCAGGAGACATTTTTGGGTTGTATTCTTCTCGATTTGGCGACGTCAGTTGATTGCAAAAGATCATGAGATACGGCGCCTTTATATTGTGGGACTACGTCAAATAACCACTTGAGCATTTTAAAACTAAGTTATCTCTAAAATACAGCCCGAAATGTGCGAACATGTGCTCCAAAAATACCCTTAAATGGAAGAGAAACATATACTCGTAATAGGTTGAAGCGTTTTATTTTTTTCTATTCTTTCAAGAATGGAACTTTCGATTGAATGCCGTTATTAGATTTCATAATGTAAAGCATCCCCCTAATATTTTTTACAAATGTATGCCGTGATGACAATTTGGCTTATAAAAAGTACTGCTGACCATTAGACAAATTAAATTCTTGCAAATAATCAAATGATGCAGCAGATGAATAAGAAATAGAGAGGTTATTAGCATATTACCACACATTCAATTTTGGGCCAAAACTATGTAAATAAGACAACTACAAAGGAATACAAAAATCGATAAGTAACAATACTAAGTCATTTGTATGAAGAAAAATCGTATGCATAACTGTTACACATTAGTCGTATTCATATACATATGCTGCATACATACGAAGGCAACATTTGACCACATACAAAAAAAAAGTACACAAAATTTGGCAAAATGAATTTTAAATTATTTTTTTTTAATATTTGGAATACAGAACAGTGAAATGGTATCATATACACACATACATATATGAACATACAGTGGCGGCCACATAATTAGAAACGACTTAGTAGCGTACATTTGTAATACTTTATTTTAAAAATAAAGTTTCTAATAGTAAAACTAAATTATACAAATTATAAAGTAATAAATCTTCATCTAATTTATAATAAAATAACGTACAGCTTAGATAACAAGTGAAAAAAAAAACATTTTTATGCTTGTCCTACAATTAGAAACAACAAAAATGTTTACAAAAGTAAACAAAAATTGACACATCCTTTAATATATTGTTTCATATTTTATTTCTGAAAAAATTTGCAAGTCTTCGCCGTTAAAGTTTGTATTAAGAGCTGGTATATTTACAGAGACATGCATGCTTTGCTGCTGGGTTTATATACAAATTTTACGATGATAAATACAACATGCCAATATTTTTGCACCAAATCCCGTACGTCATTATCTTTGAATTTTTATTTTAGTCATTAGCATGTAGCCGTGGTCTAGTGGTTAGTGTGTTGGCTTACTAAGATATGGGCCCTGGGTTCGACTCCAGGCTCTGACATCTTCAAAAAAAAAAAAAATAAATATGAAAAAAATATTTTTTTCGGCGACTACCTCTTAGCAGTCTTCTGGCAAAAGCTCTGAGAGTAACTAATTGCCATTAACAAGCTTCTCAAGTCTGTCGTTCGGAGTCGACATTAAACTGTAGGTCCCGGTACTCATGGACAAAAATTTACACACACAACATGAGTGCCGCGAGAAGCTAGGCCGTAATCCTGACACAGGGTTGTAAAGGCCAGTTATGTATGTATGCATTAGCATGTAGGAAAATGTTGAGAACGAGCATATTCTCAAAGAGAATATTGTTCTATTACATTTTTTAAATTGTTTTAATATTGATGTTGGTCAACTACTCCCTTATTTCTATGAATTGGGTTCACACCATATCACTAAATAGCATCCCAAGTTATAATACACCTACCGCTGTTTTAACAAAATACCTAAATTTTTAAGGATATTTCTGACTGACGTCTTACGTAAGATTTTTCGTCAGATTGGAACAGGATATGCATCTATTCGTTGCTTTAGAGAACTCTCTTTTATAAAACGTACATCTTTGTTAAGCATTTTCCTTGCAAAGCGTAACTGCTTCCTAATATTTATTTATCCTACAAATAATATTATCTTCTACTTAAAGAGTTTTATAGCTCTGGGCTTTTACAAGTGAACTGCACCAAATTTGACCGTTTGTATTTTAGAAATCTTTGTGCGATAGCCAATATCGACTGTTTTTTATTGATGCACCTTGTACATGCCCTCTTTTATTTTTAAAGTGCATGACTTATTTTTTCCCGTTTGGAAAACTAAAAAAAATTCTATCATTTCAAAAATCCCAGTACAATAAGTAGGGGTTTATCCCTGAGTACTGGTTTTAGTAAAAAAAAAAATTATTCAAATACGATCGACTGGCTTTTAAAATACATTAAATTTATGGCTTATAAAAGAAAAGATCATTAAATGAAGAAAAAACTGAAGGTTTCTAACTACGTAACCAGCCAAAAACCAAATATTTATAAAATAATCAAAAAGTGCTAATTTTAAATTCAAGCGGCAATAATGTGGATTGTGCGTCCTTCGAATAACGGTGCTTGTAACTTAAAGTGATAATTTTTAGAGAAGTTATACTTTGATTTCATTTTTATTAAACATCCTTTCTAATTATAAGGCCACAACTGTATATTGAATCAACTTTTTTTGTTGTTGTTTTTATTTTCTTATTTTATTTAATATGCATGTACAAGCTAAGAAATTAAATAACTGCTATCATTTTTTTGTGTTGACGACGATTTTTACTACCGCCACCGTGTATGACCTATCATTTGGCCATATTTTGTATTGAGGTCAGTGAGGTTACTTAATGGAAGTGCCATTAATACATTAGAATTGTCAAATAATAGCAATGACAATGATGAAAATAATCGTTGTGGGTAGAAACACAATGTCAATAATGACACTGACATTTTCGTATATTTATGACTCTGATTATGAATGATATTCTAAATGATTTGTATATTTTATGTTTTATTCTTAAGTTTAAATAAAATATTGCAAAATGTATTCGTATTGATGGCAAAATTCAATTAAAATCGTACATGATTCATTTCTTGTTGATCTTCTCTAACAGATTTCTTTGTGAAATTTTTTATTACATTTTAAATGTCCATTTTGATTTGTTTTGGCTTGACCTGGTCTCTGGCCTGTTGGATGATCTAGGATAGTAAAACTATTATGTCAAACGTTGGAATTGAAATTCATATGAAATTGTCAAGTAAAATACCATAATCAAGATACAACATAATGTTGTACGCTGTTATTACATGTACATGGACATTTACCACATGCCATATACGATGACATCGGTATAAAATAAAAAACATAAAAAAAATCAACAGAATAATAACAATAATAAACAAAAACTTCAATCAAAAAAGAAGGAAAAGAAATTGTTAAACATTAACCACTTTATATACAACATTTTTATAGATGATCATATAGAGCACACAACATTGAACATTCAACTTCCACTTTGTACATACAAATATTATGTCAGTATGTGTGTAGGTAATATTATTGGTTGTTTTGTCTTAAGGCTATAATTCAAAAGGAAAAAAAGTCTAAAAAACTCTAACCATAATGAAAATTCATTACTTTAACCACTCCCCAAAGTAGAAGAAAGTTGGTAAGTTGTCTGTCCTTTGTCAGTTAGTCACTTTGTTGTAAGTTATCCAACAGCGCTAAGCAAAATCCATATCAACTCCCGCAATTTAACAATGAAAAATGCTATAAAAATAAAGTCAGGACTTGAGAGGTAAAAAGCTCAATATGGTCTAATAGCCAACATTTAAAATTGACCACACACATTGAGTCTTTTTTTATTTTGTCGAAAAAGAATTGTAAAACTTTGTAATTCACTTACTACACAGCATCACTATTACCATTCATAAGGTTGAAAGCAAAGTAAAGCTAAAAAAACTCACACACACACACACACACGCAAGTCAGATGCGTAGTTAAAAGGAGGAGATTATTGGCTGGTAAGCAAATTCTTGTGGAAATGTTTGATGAATAGTCGTCATCTTATAAAACATACGTTTTAAGTTTAAGTGTCGTATTGTTTGTATTAGAGACTTCGAAAATAAACTATAACAGTGGATTTGTTGAACAGGTCATTCCCTTATATTTAATTTTTCACTAAATTTAGTGATAGTGGAAAAAATAGTGCATTATCGCATCTAATATTAAATTGCACTAAGTTTTCACTACCACTAAAATCGTTTTATTTAATGCTCTAAGTTTCCACTACCACTACATGGTTTTATTTAGTGGTTAATTATTTTAAATTGCATTTAGTGGTGGCTATAATATTGCTGCATAAATATAACGTCGTTTAATGGTAGTGGAAACAATAATGCATTATAAATTCAATGCAATAAACTCAACTCTGACCCTTATATAATTCTACACTTTTATTTGAAGGCTTCTCAGCCTAACCAAAACTAAAACTAAATTTTATTTTAATCTCCTTCCCTTATGATTATAAAATATTGGGTACCAGAATTTAAACGAAGCTGTACGAGCTGCCAAAACGAACGTCGATGTCTTCACATTAGAAACGGCTTAGAAAATCGTCGGTAGCAGAAATGACAATAATTTACAAAGTGTTATACATTGGTGTAATTGATGGAAAATTTGATAATAAAAAAGTTATCTGTAAAATGGGTTTCGCGTTTGTAATGACGTGTTTGGTGTTTGGTTCATAGAAATAAAGGCTAGTTTTTGCGTCGATTCTTAACTATGAATGAGACATTGGGTTCACCACTTTACAACAGAGACAAAGAAATTATCGAAGTAGTGGTAAGCGTGAAGATATGGGGTAGGTATGTTCGGAAAACTGGTTGGGGGTAAAATATTAGTGAGGGTCGGTATTACATTTCATCCCTCTAGGGGCTACCCCAGGGCAGTTGTGGAGCCTTTTGTGGACTTTTACTTCTTCAACCCATTTGTCATCCAGAATTGTCAGTGCCCTTTAATTTAATATTTGTCTTAGTGTTATGATATACTTTATTCATACCAAAAATCAGCAAATTCGGAAACAGTCATTTCTAAAACGGCATATTTTAAGTTGAATTGAGGTGGTTCGACCCATATACTAATATGTATAAGAAATACATATTTCCAGCAATACAAGAATGCAAATATTGTATATAAATTTCAGTTCATATTTCGTAGATTATAAAAAGAAAAATATTTTCTTCCAAGGCAAAGAAAACTTAAATTCTGCTTTTTCTTATACACCCCTGCCTGTATAGAAGGGGGCAACAAATTTTCACTTTTTCCAAGCACTACAACTGCCAACTAAAAAATTCCATCATCCATACTCGGCACTGTATATCGCTAGAGTTAAAAAATCATCGACTTCATATTCATCGTTAGAAAATATCACAAAAAAAAAAAAATTCAAGTCCATATAGCAAGCGATAGAAACTGGTGGCTATCATTTAAATGGCTAAAAAGAGTTTTATGGGACTTTTGCTTTTGCATATCACGTTTTACCTTTTTTATCCAAAAAGAAAAACCGAAAACATTTTTGTTGTGGTTCACCAAACATACAAATCGTTGGAAAAAAATCAATGGTTTAAAAGAAAGTTTAGTAAAAGCAAAATAGTCTTTTTTTTAAATATTCTAAAACAATAAAAAAAATTTTCATTTAAACGCATTTAATAAAGTTGATTTGTTTTTAGCCATATTTACCAGGCTAATAGCTGACTGCTGTTAGTTCCTTATGAATAACTATTGCTATAGAGGAATGTGTGTATGTTAACTGTAACTACATGCCTAAGCAAATTATTCTAGTCATCGCATCATCAAATCAAGTATCTGTGTATCAGTACAGTTTTATGAGTGTTTTTTCCTTGGTGGCCATCGCAGACTACAACAACAATTCATTTGACCGCAAAAATTGCAAATTCAGCTCTTTTCTTTACTGTATTATTTTTTGCATCTCTTATGACTATTTGGGCCTAAACGGGGTGAAGTTTTATTTTTTTTTTTTGGGTTTGTAACATAATATCTTTTACTTCACACTTGGCTCTTAATTGTTTTATAAAGATTTACTGAAGAAAAAAAAATGCTATATTTTTTTTAAAAATAAAGTATGGTTTTTGAAACAAATTAAGGTACTATTTTTTGCTAATCTTTTAAAACTATTTTCAGTAATCAAATGTTTATTCTTAAAATTTTTTTTTGTCAACAGAAAAAAAAAATAGTTTTCGCCATATACATTCAAATACAATCAATATGCTGAAAAAATGTCTCCCGACGAGTCTCTTAAACAGAGCAAAATGTCCATAGAGACATGATTATCTCCAAAGCAATACATTTCATATAGTACAAAAAAAAAAATGAAATAAATTATTTAATTCATTTAACGTGGCATAAGGGTTAGAGAGTTCACACAGAAACTCAAACAACCGAAGTTCAATCTCAGCGAAGGACAAAAATTATAAAATAAAAAAATTTGCGGTTTTTCTAAATTATAATTAAAAAAAAAATAAGATTTCCCATCCCCCACCTACAAGATGTCCATCAGCAAAAAAACAATTGTGAAGGTATAACACTGGCCTTTGAGTGATCAACTGACAGCAACTTGTCTCATTGATATATGGCGTTAAAATTACAAAAAAAAAAGTTTAAAAACATTTTTTTTTGTAAGCTAGAACGCGACTAGAGATTCTAGAGCATTTATTGCCGAATAGTTTTTAGTAAAATTATTAGATTAGCAAGAACTAGTTTAGTTGTTTTTAGGAATTTACTAATTTTGAGCATTTGAAGTAGTTCAAGAGCACTACTTGTGGATTAATAGATTTTTGGTATAGCCGAATAAATACTAATTTGCCCTATTTAAAGCGAAGGGTTACCATCCCAAGCGAACTAGCGTGAATTTCAAAAAAAGCTGAGACCCGTATTTAATTAAATCGACATAACTGGCCTTTACAACCCTGTGTCAGGATTACGGCCTAGCTTCTCGCAGCACTCATGTTGTGTGTGTCGATTTTTATCCATGAGTACCGGGACCTACAGTTTAATATCCACTCCGAACGACAGACTTGAGAAGCTTGTTCATGGCAATTAATTACTCTCAGAGCTTTTGCCAGAAGATTGCTGAGAAGTAGTCGCCGAAAGAAATATTTTTTTTTAAGATGTCAGAGCTGGGTGTCGAACCCAGGGCTCATGTCTTAGTAAGCCAACACACTAACCACTAGACCACGGCGACTACATCGACTAAAGATTAAGATATGTTAATTTGGCATTTGTATTACAAACAACCCCGAACAAAAAAATCAAAAACCGATTTTTTACAGAATGTTCTTAAAAAAAGGACATGGATGATCGTTCTTAGACAAATTGTATATACCGTTGGACGCGCCTTTAAAAAAAAAAACTTTACCCATATTGTTATGTTGATAAGAAAACAGATTCTCAAATTAACAAAACATGCAAAAATATACCCTTTTTCAAAATAGTCCAGCTCAGAAGAGGGCAAAGCTTGAGCCGAAATATTTTAAATGTTATCATAAAAAATACCAATGTTCATTTTGAGGGGGGGGGGTACACCTTCCACGAATTTCGCGTCCATACAATTTGAGTCCCTCTAATGTATATTATCAAACAATTCAGAAAAAAAAGAGTTATTATCCAAATTTGCTGAAACAAGCAAGAATTCTAAATAAAGGAACATTGTTTAGTAAAAATATTAGAAACCCTTAAAAGGCTTTAAAATTTTTTTTGCTGTAACATTTAAAAAAGGAAAAAAGTGTAGCTACTATTTTTTGACAACATTTTATAGAATAATTACCTATTGTGCGAAAATTTTTTTTTTTGAAAATTGTTTAAAAATAAATTTGAATAAAAATTATAATTAATTTCATAAGATAGTGGTTACATTTTTTCCATCAAATATTTGTCTAATGTAACCGTAGCTTTATTAACAAAAATTTCGTTTACATGTTAAAGTTCATTAACTTTATATTGTGGCGATGACTGACCTTTGTTTTGTAAATACACATAATAAAACTAAATGCATTGCATTGTTTTTTTTATAGTGTTCTTTACATTCCTACAACATCTAAAAAAGTTAAATGTCCTGAAATAACCCACACAAAATAGATGTGAATAACCGAATTATATTAAAAACAAACCACATGAAATTAAGACGTTTAAATCTATAGCAGAAGTATACAAAAAAAAAAAAAAAACAAGAAAACGCACACCGAAAAAAAGTTCAATGAACAAATTCATCTATAACAAGTTCAGTGAACTTGATGTAGCAAACTTTTAGGTAACATTTTACTTCAATATCTGCATATGTGTATGTATGTGCATTTATAAAAAAAAACAATACAAAAAAAAAATTTATTTATGACACAAAGAAATTTAAAGGAAAATGTTAAGACAACAGCAAAGCGCGTAGCAAAAAATAAAACAAATAAAAAACAAATACAGAATTTATTCTGCCGCAAATGAAAGTATTAGTTTTTCAAACAAGACGACGACCACCTACTGACAGATTGCAGCTATTTATTCTGTTTGTGGTAAAAAGCTATATAATAAGACAGAAGAGAGGGTATGTAATAATTGAATTGGAAAGAGAGTCCTTTAAGCATCAGTAGCATACATATAGACAAATTATCATGTTAATGTCTTCTAATCGTTTTAATGTGATAATGACGAAGGCTACGCTATGATGATGTTGATGATGACAAAATTGTATAACCATTACTTACACACTAGACACATTAACACTTATTACTACACGCATACATACATACATTCATCCATACACACAAACATGTAAACATAGAAATATAACACATATAAAGTAAGAACGTAAAAAAAAATATGAAAATAACAGAAAAAAATAATAATAATCAAATATCGATCCAATTGCGTCTGGGCCTTAATTTTTATTTTTGCTTTACTTTTTAACTTGTTTTTAGTCTTATTTTATATATTTCGTCGTCTACTTATTTTTATTCGTTTGCCATTTTATCAAGTTGCGTTGGCAAGTTGATTTTGTTAGTCAGTCTGTCTATCTGTCAGCCTGTCACCTCCCAACGTCTTTTAATTTTCTTGCAGTTTATTAACTCATCCTACCCATCATATACTGTGTTTTTACTTCTCTACCTATAAAAATATTTCAAAAAATTTAAGAAGAATCCCGAATTTCGCAAAAACTGTCAAAAGCTCTTCAATAAAAAAAGTGTATTGCAACTGTAAAAGTAATTTTCCTATTAAGTCTTTAGTTTGTTTTAATTTTATCTCTTCATTTCTTCTCTTTTTTTTGTATAAATTTTAAAGGATATTAGTAAAAGATTTGTGACCAAATTGCTGCACAATGTTCTTTCCAGACTTTGGTTAAGTTTACTTTGGTTTGCTTTTTATTTCTATTTTTCTTTTTGGTAGAGACAGCGTTTGTGTGGACTTTCAGGCACTCAGTAATTATAAATGCCTGTCTACTGGCTGTTTATTTCACTCTTTATTTTTTGATTTCACATTTTTAGGTCCTGTTTATTTTGGCTGCAAATAAATTTTGCAAATTAATGAAGTTTTTCTATAGGTATGAGGACAATTTTAAATTATTTGCATCCTGTGTATTTTAGATGTAATCTTTTTGTGTGTGTTGATTTTGTGTTATTTTAGAAATGTCTCTAGCTTGTCACAAACAAACTGAAGGCTTTTTTTATACTTGATATGCATATAGTAATTATAACTTATAATGATTTGCTGCGGCAGTCAATATTTATTATCAAGTATTTTCCATTTAAAAAATGTGGATACCAATTACTTTCACTTTATTTAGCTTATAGCCACTATTATAGTTTACAACTATATTGGATTTTGTATTTTAGTTGTTGAATTATTGTTATGATTTACAACCCACTCAACTTTTAAGTAACTCAACTAAACATTTGGTTGCCTTCAAAAATATTTTTTTTTATCTGAGCAATGAAATAGCGAAATATTGAAAAATAAATATTTCATACATAATTGGCCATTACAATCGTGTTTCAGAGTAACAGCTTAGCTTCTCGCAGCAACCATGTTGTGTGTGTTAATTTTTATCCATGAGTACCGGGACCTATAGGTTAAAGTCTACTCCGAACGACAGAATAGAGAAGCTTGTTCATGGCAATTAGTTACTCTCAGAGCTTTTACCAGAAGGCAAAGGTGAAAGAAATATTTTTTTCATATTTCTTCTGATTCAAGATGTCAGAGCTGGGGATTGAACCCGGAGCTTTTGTCTTAGTAAGCAAAAACACTAACTACTAGACAACGGCGACTAAAAACTACAAATATTTATTCCAACTTAAGCTCATATAATTTAGCCAATAATAAAATTAAAAGGTCAAGGAAAGTAATAAAAATTTATTTGAAAAATATAATGCTTAAAAATACGAAATTTGAAAAAGGAATGGGCATTATTGGTCATGTCACCAGAAAAAAGAATCACAATCACAACGATGAGGCTGTAATAGTCTTTTCTGATAAGGTTCTGCTTCAGAGCTCAGATAGACACACCCGTGTTGTCAACAAAACTTATTACTCCTAGCAGCATAAACTTTTAGTTTTATGTTTTCGAGCTCGCCAGTAAACATTACTGCTTTGAAGCAATTGGAACAGATGTGTTGTTTAAACAAAAAGCGAGATTGCTTAAGACCAACGTTAAAATCCTTACCAACGTTAAAATCAAATCAAATTTCGTTTTAATTGTTAAAAGTGTCCATTTCATTAGGCAAATACACAAAAAAGCTTCCTTGTTTAACTGACGTGTAATGGAAATTTGGCTACTTTTATTTTACAATTGCTTTAACAATTATAAACTTTATGAATTTGTGTTTTTAAATTTTTGGACGATTTTAAAAAATCTTAAATTTGTTCAAATAATGAATTAGAAAATATTTAAAAATATAAATATTTTTTCTCTTTTTTGTGCAACGTCTCTATGCGTTTAGCATTTTATTTTTAAATCAAACAGCCAGACAGAATAAAACAATAATTACAAAGAAATAAATTCAAAAAATAATAAAAATAAAACGACAACACATTCCAAATAAACATGGAAAATTTGAAATTTTAAGCTGCATTTGTGCAACTACTATACATATACACACATACATACTTTTTATGCAACAATGGCAACTGCAACGGCAGTAACAAAAATATGAATTTGCACACTCAAACCCTTAAGTTCAGATCATCACCCGCACTTACACCAAAAGTAAATATAGAACAATAGACGTTGCAAGTTTTGAATTACCAACATCAAAAAAAAAAAAAAAAAAAAAGGCAAACAAAACAGGAAAAAACAAAATCCCAAAAAGGAACGCACATTGAAAGGGAGATGCAATGTAGGTGAGGGTGAAAAACAAACTGCAGGCCTTCTATTCTGCTTCGTTCCTAAATGCGCCAAATAAATTCTGAGTTACGACAGCAATTCGTTCCTATCAACCTAAACTGCAGCGAAACGTAGCGGTTGTTCTGCTCATTGCAACGCGAGATTTTGTATGTGAAAAAAAAATGTACTCATATCGCTCTTTTATTGCAACTTAGTCGTATTATAAAATTCAGAGAAGATACTGAAGATTTACCAAATGCCTGTTCTTTTAAGAATAACAATAAATAAATTATGTTGGCCTATAAATACGGCTTAGGTTAAAATTAGTTTTTGAAATTGTTTATCAAAAATGTTCTACTTTTGTAATTAAAAATTTTATCCTTTTCAGATATGACTACTTAACAATAAAGAAGCGATATGTATTTAATATATGAAAGTATGTTGCAATTTTCTATATGCAAGTGTTCATTTTCATTTTTATTATAATTTTTTTTTTGTCAATGTCAAGGCAAAAAGAAAATAATTTTAAAAAATTTTTAAATATTTATTTTCTTTTTTCCCTGTTATTTTTTTTTTTTTTTGTAAGTGAATTTGTATGTATGCAAGCATGTGTATGGAGGCAGACATAAAGTGAAGTAGCATTTTAGGCGTTAGAGTTTGTTTTGTAGTATATTTTTTAAGTGTATACTGTGCGTCATAAGTATTTACAGTTTATTCGTTATTTTTTTTCTTTTTCTTTTTTTGTGTGTCTGAGTTTGGATGATAATGATGATGACGATGATGATACCCAGCCAGTTAAAGAGCCAAACAGACAAAAGAGATTGGACAGACAAATGCAGAGTAATATGTGTTGCCTAGAATCCATAACGCACCGCTAGTCTCATTGGTATTCTTTATTTATATTCGTATTTATTTTTTATTTTATATTTTCGTTGTTGTCGTTTTTAAGAACTAATTAAAATAAACGTCAAAGCTAGTGAATGCGCCTAAATGCACACACAACTTTTTGTATATATATTTTGTGTGTGTGTGTATGTGCATTTCTTTTTTACTTTCTTTTTCTTTTTGGCAACAATGTCGAAATGAGCTGCAATTTTTTTATATGTATTCGTACATATCCAGTAAAAAATATTGCAGCTTTGTACTATACTCGTAAATGCACAGATGATTTGCTTATTGTTTTTTGTGGGCTTCGATTTTAAATTGTTTTGGATGCATAATATGAAGCACGTCTAACAAACGCATCGTTTAATATTTTGCAACAGAATTTAATAGGGAAAGAGAGTTACACGATTTTGTCTCTTTCCAGACTTACAATTTATCTACATACAAATTTATGTCTCTGTACAAATAAGTCTTGATGACTTTGAAATATTTGCATATACATATTTGAGTTTTTAACTACTCCTTATTTATCTTTATAGTATGGGTAGTTTTATTTTCAATTGTTTTTTTAATATACTATTTCGTTTTTATTAATAAACATTTTGGAGTCCATTATTTCAAAAATTAAAATGCATAGTTGATCAGTACGAGTATTAAAAGAGTATGAAAACTCATTATTATAACGCTGTCAGTATGAGATGACGCGGATGATGAAACTGTTTGCTTTACAATAATTTTTTCATATTACAAATTTCAAGGGTTTATGCATACGTAATTATTTTTAATATTTTGCGTTTATATTAAATACTCGTTTCTTAATTACTCTTTCAGATGATATTATTTTTGTGTAGATGCATATGCATACGAACTGATTTAATATGAATTAATTTTATAATAAAACTTTATTCGAGAGATATGGCCATTACTCAAGCAGTGCATTTATTGGCCAGCAAAACAGGAAAAAAAGAAATAGTCAGTTTTGAAAAATTTTTGTTTCAAAACCGACCCATAAAAAAAAACAATTTTTTTAATCTTGTCCTAAGAAATTAAAAGAAAGTAAATGTAGATCGATGAAACGCATTCGATTTTACGACAATGTTCTAATAATTCCAAATTATTTCCCACATTTTTGCATCGTTTTAATAATCCGTTTAGAATGGACAATTCATCTTTGCAATAAAAGGCTTTGGGACAAAGGCTTCTCTGGACAATAAAAAACGAAAAACAGCCTTCTCAATTTTTACAGCTGACAAACACTCTTATGTGTAAAAAGAAAAAAAATTTTGTACGATCACCAGTCACCAGTAATATGCAAGCTTTAACAAAAGATCTTTGTGCTTACACATTGACGGGGCACAGCAGTCACACAGATCTCATTTCTTGTGCTTGCTTCGCAAGGAAATAATAACTACTAGTTAAAGTAAAAGACGTTTGAAGGTTTTGTTTCCTTAAATGTAAACATCAAATTAATGGCGTTTTCGTTTCTACCAAAAAATGTTGCCTTTCATAAATTTTTCTCCCTCATCTTGACAAAATGTTAATTTTTAAAAAACTATCCTTTAGAGCAACAATTAAAAATTTCAATTAAAATAAAACGAGATCAAAAAAGAATGTATAACATCCTATTTTTATATAATATATTAATAAAATGATACACATTTTTGTAGAAACGAAAACGCCATAAGTGTGTTTGGACGCAACTGTTTTGAGGGTAGTGATTTTGCCTCAAAGTATTAAATGCCTGGTTTGGTTGGCTGGTTGCACTGAACTGACTAAATTGTTTTTGATTCATTTAACTCAGCTCGGGAGTACAATTTAAAAGACATACGATGATTTCTCACTTTCGTGTAAGGCAGTACCTAATAATTCGGAAAAACAAAGAGTTTCGCTTCCACCACCCTATTATCCATAAATAGACCGCAAAAGAAACTGTTAATGGAGGCATATTTTGAGGATTAGTAACATTCCAGAATGAAGGAAAAATGAAAAGGCCAGCCAGGATTAATGCTGGTATTCTATCCAGTACAGATGACTAAGAGTTACTGTTGTTGTTACCATTTATAAACGCATATGTACCCACATTTTGTTATTGTTTGAACTGGTTAGCTACGTTTGTAATTGCAAGGGCGATTACCGCTATATTATATTAATGTTTTGTTAACTGAATAATACAAAAACTAATTTTAGAATTTAATCTAATTATTATTATATGAATAAGACATAATTTGTAAAAGATATGTTTAAATTCATTATTTCAATTTTTGAAGTTTATCAAATATACAAAGTTAACTGAGACCAATAAATTAATAATTGTACCGAATTTTTAGTTTATTTCACCATATATAAGTACATATATACATGCGGTTGAAAATAAAATTTGTTAAATTTTATTTATTTTAGCAAAAAACTTTACATTCTTTTACTTCCCCTCAATCAAAGCAGTAGCTTTTCATAAGTACGTGTGTTATTTTTTGAGTGGCAGTAATGTCCTTTTTTTCATTGCTAATACGTATTACGTATTAAGAAATAAATAGAAATTAAAAAAGATAGATAAAATATATAAAACTGCAGAACTCTGCATAAAATGTGTGAGAAATATACATATGCTTATAAGTAAATAAGTATATGTATATACAAAAAAATACTCCCACGATAAATGTAAGTATTTCAAAGAATATACATATTTTGTTGTACGTATTTTTAGCAACTGAGAGCAAAAATATATATTTAATTTCTAAAATGTACAACATATAAGCAGTACCATTTTATTACACCCAACTGTTTATATGTTAAACCCCTTCAATACTTCACATATCATATCATAACATAACTGTCATATCCAAACAATCCCTCATCCTATATAATGCTTAGCTCTTGTTTTGGGTACTGGTTTTAGTTAAAGGTGCACGATTGTGTATTAAAACTCAGCGCGTATGTCACAATATACTACCAATATTACAGTAGGAATATATTTTAAAGGCAAAAACAAAAACAAAAATAAAAAATAAAAATAATAATATAAATTATTTTTTAATATATTTTTTCTAGTACTGCTTTTGAGGGTGGAGTGTTTTTTTTATATGCACGTATAGGGAATCCATTTTTGTATATTTATTGCAAAAGAAAAAAAACAAACAAAATTAATATTTTTCTCTATTATTCACTAAAATGTGGGTACTGTAACACAGGGTGGTAAAATTTAAAAGATTTTAAGTGGTTATACTACCCGTCGCTTTGAGGGTGATAATTAACTGGCTGGCATAGTACTCATGATAGATCAGAACCGTAATAAAAATCATATTTAAGGACAAAAGTAACATAAATTAAATATTTTTTATTTATTTATTTAAATTACAATACAATATTAATGTTATGTTTAATTATTACGAGACAAGTGGCTAAGTCCTTTGATCAGTGTGCTGTCACAGAACAAGGTCTCTGGTGGTAATCGAACTCGTAGCTTAATACACTACCCATTCGACTACTAGAGCTCACAAATATTAAAATATATTGTATGCATAAATACATATGTACATTTATAGGTTCTCTATATAATTCAGTTTCGACAATTGGCTTATTGCAAAAACTAGCCCTTAAATATAGAATTTAGTCAGGAAATAAGCTGCAAAGAGGCTGTAGATGCAAGATCCAGCAAGGAAATCATGGCACTCTATATTAAGTTGGAAATCTACTCTGAAGCACTGTTTTCTACAATTAATTTAAGGGCTGTTCTAATATGTATTTCCAAATGCAGAAAGTCAGGTTATTTTCAATGAAGCCTTGATTAAAATCGTTTTAACAGGGTATATTTATATGACAACTCTCGTTGTTTTATTCCCTCAATTTTTCTAGCTTATGTCCCTTTAATACTTTCTTATTTTCGTAAAATAAAGTATGAAAGTTGAAATGCATCAAAATTGGTTTTATTTTGCAAAATTTTTTATAACCCACACGCATCCCTAGATTATAAAAAATATTTTTTTTATACATTTTATATAATAATATTTCAACTTATTTTTTTTTTTTGCGAAATAAAATGATACGACATTAACGGGTATGGATGTGTAAAGGCAAACAATTTTATTTTCTTTAGTCAAAGTTCTTTTTTGTCCAAAAAACAAAAAAAAAAGAGCACCACAAAAAAGGTAAAAATCAAATGCATGGGTTTGTTAAAATTATCAAGCGTTACGTCGTCATCATCATCATCATTATCATCATAGACATCATATATGGATGTATGTTTGTATACAACTGTGTGCTGTTATGTTCCCCTACTTTTATTTTCAACTATTATTTTCTTTTATTTATTTTAAAAGTCTGCATATTCATGACAGGTTTTGTTTTCTATTTTACTTTTTAACCAAATGTTTCTTCTCGTCTTTTTATCATCGTCAACAAAGTCGTCATCGTCGTTTTCATTAAAATAAAAAGTAAAAATAAATGATATATAAATTTTTTATATAAAAAAGTATTTCTTTTTACTTATTTTTGTCAAAAAAAAAAAAAAGTTTTTATTTCACATACATGCATACACCAGAAAACGTATTAATATGAAGGCAGTTTTATGAGAGAGAAATATATAGAAATTTCCAAAAAAAAAAAAAAATATTTTAATTTCGTTTGATTGTTTTCTACAGGTACAGCCTTTTTATATAATTTTTGTATGTATGCAGGTGTATACATACATATATGAAAAGCTTAAGTTTTACGAAAAATAAAACCTTTAAAATATTTTAATACCTTTAGGTTTTTAGGGGATATTACGAGAATATGTATAACTGCTGGTTGGTTTTCTTGGTTTATTTTTATTATAGCTCTTGTAACAGTAGAATTTTTCCATTTTTATTTTTACTTAAAATACCAAAAATTTGGGTTTGAGTAATAGTAATTTTTTTATACGAACATGCATGCGAATATATAAATAAATATGAAAACGGTTTTTTTTGTTTCTATTTATAAAAGTACAGTTGACGTACACGTATATTTCCTGTTCGTATTCTTGTGTAAAGAAAATCATTGAATTTTGAAAAACTGTATAAATCAATGATGGCTTTTTAAAAAAAAGTCACTAAATTGATCACAAATTATAGGAGTATTCCCCAAACAGACAAATTCAACTTTTTCTAAAGATACATATACTGTTTCATGTTATTTTCAAGTCTAATTATGCGTAAATTGGATTTTATGCAAGGTTTATAAAAAAAAGACACACACACACCAACACACTGAATTAAAAATTTTGTTAGCACATACACATACATAATTTAAAAAAACACAGGTCTAAGCAACACACTCTTATTACCTATTATTTTCATTTCTAATATGTGTTTCTAAATTTCTTTGTTTCAGTTTTTGGTCGAATACTCGTGCATACATTTATACTTCGCGTATTCTTCGATTGGAACTAGTATGATCGATTATTTGACATTTTGCAGAAACCGGTTTTTGATTTCTTCAAAAATTCTCAATTTGTAATAAACCGATATCAGTTAACTTTTGGTAAAATAGTAATGGTAAAATAGTTCAACGGTTACTATTTATTTTTTGGAATCTAAACGGCTAATCGATTTTGTTTTAAAACTATTGAAATGCAAAAAAAAAAGTTTAATGGAAAATAGGCCTGTCCCAGATTCCGATCGGAATGGTTTTCATTTCGTATTTTCAGAAACAATATTTATTTCCCATTAAAAGTGCTTTTAATTAATTTTTCAAAATTTAAGCCACTGAAAATATCAATTCCACTTAGGAAATTGAAAATGGTTTAATTCCGAGTGACCTGTAGCCGTGTTGTTAAAATTTGGGAAAGACACCGAAGTCGACATGCCAAAAAAAAAAAAAATAAAAAAACTAGGGAAAACCGATTAATAAAAAGCATGTCGACACCCTAATCGGAACACACGCTTCAAGATAACACAGCTTTGAGTGTGGCTATATTTTAAGTTCGTGAAGTTAAACACGATCAGCTAAAAAAAGTACAAAAATCGCCTCCATTTTTATATATATTTTCAATCATTTTATACACTAAGAAACAAAATACTTAAATTTTTTGAGCTTCAAGTCGTGAATTTCGGTATACCTTAGAATTAAAATTATGTTTTTATAAAAAAAAAACTTAAATCTTTCTAATGTGGTCCACAATACCCCCAAAGTATTTTTATTACGCTATTTGAAGTGCATTAAAAATTTCGAGGATAACATTTTTCTAGCAAGCATAAACATTATTTAGCAGCATACTTTCTACCAATTAATAATATAAATAATTATAATCTCAATATACATAAATAATTATTTTTTTTTTCATTTACAGTTTTGAAGTCTCAAGATCTATAAGTTCTTTCAGTTATATCCTTATATTCGGTTATTGTTGCCTTAGTTTTGCACAACACGGTAGTAAGTGTTCAAAACTTTATAGAGTCCCACAAAAAAAAGTCAGTTGTAACAAAACCGATGTATTCAAATGAAGTTTTGTGAGATTACTTTTTGTTTAATATTGTCCATTAAATATAAAAATTGATATACGAATTTATTATTAAGAATTTGTGACAGAAGTATTATATAAAGGATCCTAATATGATGACCAGAAGTATGTTATACATTTTTTTATTCTAAAATTTGTTATTTTTTTAATTTTTATTAACAAATTCAAACATTTAATAGAATATTATTAGTTTTTGTAATGCAAATATTAAAAATATCACTACAAAATGTCACAATTTTTTATTCCTAAAAATAAATTTAAATTCTTCTATTCTATTCGTTTTTCATTAGTTTTTAGTTTAATTTAAATTCGTTTAGTTTATCCTGAACTTTGCTTATATACTTTGTATTTAATATTTGTATGTATGCATTTACACACATACTTGTGTTTGAGATTTTTTTTCACAGGATCAAATCAATAAAAAACGAAATATATTTTTAGGTAGTTTTAGCCAAATAAAATAAAAATTTATAAATTTTTCTATACATTCATGGCTGTATTAACACAACATGGTTGAAGTGATAGAAGGAAAAAGAAAAGAAAAATTAAAATATTGAAATAAACTAACACAATACTACACGATTTTATTTGAGTTTAAAATAAAAAACTAAAAGAAATTAGTTAGTGATAGAACGAAAAAGAAAAGAAAAATTAAAATATTGAAATAAACTAACACAATACTACACGATTTTATTTGAGTTTAAAATAAAAAACTAAAAGAAATTAGTTTCAATTGGACACATGCAAAAAATAAAAATAAAATAATATAAAAAAACACAATTTTTGTTTATAAAAGGAAAAATAATTTTAAAGCAGCCTTTCGTTTTTTGCACGTTTGAGTGAAAAAGAGAGAAAGACAAATAGTTGAAACATATATTTTAAATGTTTTTTAAGTTTTAAATAAAAGTGAAATAAAAAAGGATAAAAATCATAGAAAAACGATAAAAAATATATGTGTTTGTATATAAAGTGTAGAATTTTATATATCAAAGCAGGAAATCTAAAATAAAAACGACAAACAGAAATACAACTAAAATTGAGGACACGGAAACATGCGACATTTACTAGATAAAACTAAAAAAAGAAAAGAAAACAAATGTTAAACAAAAAAGAAATCAACAATAGAAACTTTAAACAGAAAGAGAGAGGAATAAATAAATTTATTTATTTTTTTATAAAGTTGTAGGTATGACAACAATATTTTGTGCAAAAAATTTGTGTATTGCTTGAAAAAGTTTAATTTTTGACAAAATTTTTATATTTTCTTTCTTGTTTGTTTGTTTGTTTTGGGCAGTGGAATAATAATAAAATAAATGCGAATTTTTTATTCTAAATAAAGTTTAGGAGAGAACTGAAAAATTGGCTTAAAGATAAGAAACACAAAAACGAGAGACATTATTTTAGAGAGCATTTATCTATAAAAACTTTAATTTTTAAATACATTCCACTATGCAGCCATTTTATAGCCATTTGATATTTCTATAATATTTGTTTCTAAAATATTAGATTCCGATATCGTATCTTTCAACAAACTCCCCAGATTTTTTAGACATATTCTCTGTTGTACAGGTTTGAACTTCATAATATGCATGTAAGTATTGAAAATTTATCACATTCTTTTAACTTAATATGTAAACATTAAAATTAATAACGATTCTAAATTATTTTCAACTTGTCATTATATGTTAAAAGGTATTGTAAAGAATTAAAGATTAAATAGTTTACGTACACAGAAAAAATCTACTAATAAAGAAATCAATAAAAAATTTTAATTATTATGAATCCTTTGATCAAAATTACAATTCTGTTAGTCCCATTGGCGATAGTAAAAGGTTGGATTTTATCAGACAGACATTTGTTAGTACAAGTAAACTTTAAAATTTCGAAATAAACATATACGCTGAAGTGTTCGTGCACGATATATTGTGGTCTATTTCCTTGAAGTTGTCGATGTTAAACAAAACAATGACAACATGCTTGCATAGCCCATACAATGTGCATTTGACGAAAACTTCAGTGACATTGTAGCTCAGCAAGTCGTCCACGATTTTTGCGACATTTGTTTAAAAATTTCGATGAAGAATTATTCCGGCCGTAGTGTATGCGTCGTGCAGACAGAGCTAACTCGGAAGTTCTTCAATTTTATATTCACTTCTTTTAAACCTACCCCAAATATTTTGATTCTTTCTGAAATTTTCATGACTGTTACAGTCTCAATACATTTATGGCAATAAAAACTATATGCACTCGAGATGTTATAGACGCACTCTTCCTAAATTAATGTCTCTTCTATGTAATTTATACATAAAATTTATTTTTTTTAATCTGATTAAAGAAAATGTGGTGTTCTGATAATAAGGCGAAATGTTTTAATTAATTTTTTCGTATATATTTTTTGAAACGAATTATTTTGAATTGTAAGTGTTTTTCCTTTTTTTTATCAATTTAAACATAATACAGCATTATTGTTATAAATATTAAAAAAAAAAATAATTAATTATATAATATAAAACAAATTCATAGACAAAGAACACGACGAAGAGCAAAAATATTTTAATTTATAAATATTCAAAAATGTAATAATAATATCAAGAATATTTTTTCAAATTAAGTGTAAAAAAAACTTGTAAGAGATAGTTTTAAAACAGAAAAAAAATTAGTTTAGCAAAAACAGTGTGTATTTATTTAAAAAAGAGACGAAAAGTAAGTAAATGGTTTAACTTACCGATTCATGAGCAGTTCGGTACTCTAGATCTCCACCTAAAACACCACCGGCCGAAGCCGAACGAGGCTGTAGATGATGACGGCTATTACTGTTATCGTCTTCACTGCAATCGATTTCTTTTTTAAGAGACTAAAAGACGATAACGACAATGAAAAGAAAAAGAGAATAAATAAATAAAAATAGAAAAAAAAAACGATTTTCTTGCACACTTACCAAAGGCACCGACTGCACGGGTCCCAAAACCGATGAACCTGGCACACTATCACTGTGCAAACCCAAGGCTGCTGCTGATGTTGAAACAGGACTAAGACTACCAGCTAAACCACTGGCAGAGGTAGAGGGTAGACCGATTAAACCACCCCTACTACTGGGACGATCTAAACCTGTACCTTCTCTTGAACTACGCGATGCTGGACGATGTTGTGAGTGTGTATCAAAAGCCAAAGGCAACGTGGTAGCCATAGGCGTAGAACGTGCTGAATCTGCACCACCCTCACCAATGTTGCCGCCAATTCCTCCACCATGACCAGAACTTTCTAAGCCCCTATGCGATGTGAGCTGAGGACTAACTAAAGCCGCTGCTAAACTACTGCTACGTATTTTCATATTTAAACACACATCTTCTGAATTGTTATCACCATCATCATCGAGTTCCATTTCTTCATCTCCATATTCGACATCTTCAACATCATCGATTTTATCAATGCCGCTGCTGGTAGATGTGCCTTCCACTCCGATTGTTTCTTCAAGGGGCCTATTTACATCATGTCTAGCTAATCTTTCAGGGGAATTAAAACTTCTAATTGAATCTCTTTCTAAATCATCGCGTTTTTTAATACCTTCTGCATTTCCGCCACCACCACCACCACCACCACCGCTCTCACTACTGTTACTTTGCTTTTGTGTGGTCCCGCTAGTCGTTTGGGGTGTTGTACTTTTATGTTTCTCATTTGTATTGTTATTATTTACAATTGAATTTTCCTTGGTGTCTTCATGTTGCTGATGTTCTAAACGTCTTTGATAGAGATCTAAGGGTAGTGGCGAGTCTTGGTCATGCTTTGCATGCAAACGTTTTGGTGGTGAGGGACTACAGCGTTCACTTGCATGTTCACGTTTTGAACTAACTGAACTGGGATGCTGCTGTTGACTACTGCCGATGCTATACGATGTAGTTGATATTAAAGAGGTGGCTGAGGAGGCAATTGTGCATGATGTAGCATTTGTTGTGGCAGATATTGAAGAGGCGGCATTTGAGGAAATTGATGCTGTCGTTAAACCAGCAGCAGATGCTGCTGCTAATGCGGCTGCATGTTGCGCTGATGATATTGCGGCTGCTGTTGTGGCGGCCGATGTTGAGGGTCCGGAGAGTGTGGCATCAACTGGACTGTCACAAGAGTTACTGCGCTTACAGGGCTGTGAATGAGGTCGTAGACGTTCGGGTTCACGTTCTGGTTCTCTTAAAGTCGTATTCTGATTTGTCATTTCTGCTAAACCCTTAACCTGTAACAAAATGAAAAAGCCAAGAATACAATATTATTTTTCTAAAATAAACAAAATTTGTACTGACCTTTAAAGACTCAGCCGTTTTCAGCAGTGCCGATAACTGACAATATTGCACGTTTACTTCGCCTTTATACATGAATTCAACTAATGTTTGCAGTTCAGCAAAACGGACGTCCTTTAATATCACAATTGGATGCTTTTCGGGGTGGTCCAGAAATAGGCTCTGGAAATATGATGAACAGGCCGAGAGGACCACCTAAAATGAATTATAAAAATATGTTTTACATTAATAAGTAATATTTTTTATTTTAAATATAATAATTTTGCTTTTATTTAAAGATATTTTATTGCAAATTGGCATTTATAGCTGAACAAAAAGAAAACTATTTTCAGCCCCATAATTTATGATACTTTCCCTGAGGGTCAGTCAATATGTTGATAGAAAATAATTTGTTTGTTGCTTTTTTTTCCCCTTTTTTGTTTCATATCAAATAAAATAAAAAATAACAATTTTTCATTGACTGTAATTGTCAGGTAAATCAACACTTTGTTGCATACTAACAATTTATTTAATAGAGAATAAAATAAATTATGAAATCCTCCTAAAAACCAAATGATTTTAACATATTTGAACCAAAAATTAAAAAAAAAAAGTAGAAAAAAAAAACAAAAAGAAAAACACTCAAAACTAAGGAGTGTTATTGTGGTAAAATATTTTATGAAATGCTAAGAAAAATTATTAGATTTACGATTTGCTTACGATATATTGTTACACCACCACCAACCATCAAAATAGAAAGCAAGAAAAATGCGAAAATATTGGACGTTGTTGTCGTCATCATCATCAACAACAATAACATCATTGCCACCATCGCCACGACCAATATGTTTTAGTTTTGTGGTAATTTTTTTTGCATTCATTTTTGTTTTTTCTATTTGTATGGTTTTAAAAAAGCGGCCGCCTAAAGCTTGCGAGGGCGTCAACAATAATTCGTAGTGTTTTATTTTTTTTGAAAAACTTACTAAAATGGTATGAATGCCAAATCTACGGCAAGTGCTGTTATTGCAGTACCAACTCGTAATACATGCTAGCAAGTCAACTCACTGCCACATTCGTAGCGTATCTAACAGTTACAAGGTGATGCAACTTGATATTTAGTAGATCACAAGTGTTGGCGTTGCGTTATTCATTGCACTACATTTTAAATTTTGTTTGTTTCTCTACACGTTACTGCTTTCCATTCATCCATACATAGTGATCTCTAAGTGTTTAATCTACTCTGGCTTAACGTTAGTTTTGTAACAGATTAAATTTGGAAAATTAAATATATAAATCTAAAATTTTTATATCGGTCTTGAGATAATAAAACTGGTTTCTTTATAAGAATTAACATCAGTTAAGGAATATGTATACACACTAGCGGAACTGAACTAGAGTCGATTGTAACTGCCTTTTTGAAGAAGCAAGATATATGAAGTGGGAGAGCAACTGACATACTGTAATTCACTGAATCTCTTGCTTAGCTTGA
The DNA here is from genome assembly GCA_963576795.1 of Metopia argyrocephala. Classification (NCBI taxonomy): domain Eukaryota; kingdom Metazoa; phylum Arthropoda; class Insecta; order Diptera; family Sarcophagidae; genus Metopia; species Metopia argyrocephala. The sequence continues at coordinate 42,161,629 of OY756208.1, forward strand.
CGATTTATTTATAGCGGGTTTTTCAATAAGAGCGCTACAGAAGATTTTTTAAATAAAACAAAAGCGGTTTTGGATATCAATGGAATTCTTTATTTCTGTAAAAGTATGGTAACCATGGGTACGCTTGCAGAAGTCCAGACGCTGAACCCAATTTTCGACGGTTTTTAAACATAAATCGGCCGATACTGCTACAATTTCACGTACGATATTCGTACGAAGTTCATCAATTGTCGCTGACTTGTTGGCATAGACTTGACGTAGCCCCACAGGAAATAGTCTAACGGCGTCAAATCGCACGAACATGGCGGCCAATTGACTGGACCATTTCGTGAGATAACACGTTTTCCAATCTTGGTTTCCAATAAATTGATTGTGACATTCGCTGTGTGGCTTGTGGCGCCGTTCTGTTAGAAACACGTGTCCTCCAAGTCCATATCATCCAATTGGGGCCAAAAACAACGGTAGCGATTCCCATTCACAGTAACGTGCTGGTCTTGTTCATCGCGGAAGAAGTACGGCCCAGTGATGCCACCGGCCCATAAACCGCACCAAACCGTAATTATTTCGGGATGCAATGATGACTCATGGAGTACGTGTGGATTGGATTTCTGACTGACCAATAACGCATATTTTGTTTATTGACGAAGCCATTCAGCCAGAAATGAGCCACATCGCTGAAGATAATTTTTCGATGAAAATCCGAATCATTTTCAAGTTGTTGCTCAGCTCAAGTCATGAACAAACGAAGCTTCTGGTGGTGAAGCGCCTTCAGTTCTTGTGTCAATTTGATCTTCTAAGGCTGTAGGCCAAGATCTTTTCGCAAAATTCGCCACAACAACGATGCCCAACGCTTGAGAACGACGTGTGAGAGACACATTTGGGTTTTCTTCAACTGAAGCCTCAGTGGCAGCAATATTCTCGACACTACGGGCACTTCTTTATCTTCCTCCCTGGCACGGGAACATTTTGTACTGTGCCTGTGGATTCAAATTTCCACTAGGCGCTTAATTGTTGATGTGCTAGGATGATTATGACGACCATAAATTGGACGTAGCGCTCTTAACGTTGAGGCCACTGACTCCAAATTTCGGTAATAAATTTTAATAATTTCGACTCGTTGTTGGCTCGTTTATCTTTCCATCATGAAATGGCAAACTTTACTGAAGAGAAATGTAAAAAGAGCGGAAAGAAATATGGCGTCGTGTCCCAAAGAGAAATTTTGGTTTTTATTGTTCCTTGCATTTACAACCTTAGTAATCGTGGTCTATTAGTTAGTGTGTTGGCTTACTAAGACAAGGGTTTCGGGTTTAAAACACAGCTCTGCCATCTTCTAAAAGGGAAATTTAAAAAACAATATTTCATTCAGAGACTATCTTATCGCAAGTCTTTTAGCAAATGCTCTGAGAGTAATTGATTGCCATGAACAAGCTTCTCATGTCTGTCTTTCGATGTTGACTTTAAACTGTAGGTCCCGGTACTCATGGATAAGAATTAACACACACAATATGGGTGCTGCAAGAAGCTAGGCCGTAACCCTGAAACAGGGTTGTACTGGCCAATTATGTATGTATATACTTATGTATGTATGTACACAATATACAGTAGAATGAGGTTGTAAGCTTAAGTTGGTTCGATAATTGCTTGGACTTGTAACCTTTTTTAATTTTTTTTTTAATTTTCTTTATAACTACTTCATATATGCATACATATAGCTCAATGTTAATGTTTATTACCACCAACACTAATCAAAACTCATTTTCTAACTTTCGGCCATAAAAATAAAAAATAAAAAAATTAACTAAAATGTCCTTTGGGGATTAAACGAAAATCATTCGATTTTTTTTCCATTGCAGTTGATCGCCTGTTGTGCGTTTCTATAAGTCATTTTATGGGACATTTATGTCGATTTTTATGTAAGCATTTTATTTTTCTTATATTTTGTGCTAAGTTGTCTATTTCGATTCAAAAAAAATAAAAAACGCACTTATAAAGTGCAGAACTTTTAAGCAACAAGAAATTTATAAATAAAAATTAGCACTTCTAATACAATACACATATACACTAACACTTCTTCAACGGACTTTCTGCATACAATACTAAATGTATGTGCTTTTAAACGCCATAGGGTATGCAATGATATGCTGCATTGCAAATTTTTGTATTTTTTTAGTACTTTTTTTGTACGTAAAACACTCATTCGTGGTTTGTTTTAAACTCACGATTTTTGTTGAAAATTTTAGCTTTTTGGCCTTTTTTTGTTTCTTGGATGGTTGATTTCGTTTGCTTAGGTGTCTTCTAAACCATTTTATGAATTTTTGATAAAGAGGGCGTTTTTCTTTTAGCAGTTAGAGATGTTTATGCGTGGAGCGCGTGTTTTTTATTTTTTTCTGTTTGTGGCAACCAAGTTTAGCAGGCATTTTAAATTTAACTTTACAAATACATATTTTGAATTTCAGTGGAGGTAGTTTTTGTTTCTGCTCTTTCTAAGACTATTTTCATAGTTTATGTTTTGTTTAAATGGTTAAACGAATAGAAAATGTGTGCAGGCGCAAACGATTTTTTAACATTTTCTTCTATATGATGCCGTATTTCAGCATAAAATTTTATGGTTACAAAATGAAAATTGATTTTTAGGGATTGCAAATTACGTTCTAAATAAAAAAATGCTTTTTAATAATAAAATCAAAATTAATTTAAATAGGCCAAATTTAAAGCTTTTGCTTTAATTATGTGTATACTAAGCTTCGATTACCACCAGATTACCTTGGTTTGTGATACCACAGCGACCATATGGTCTTAGTTACTCCGCTTGTAATAATTAATTAGAGTATAATGTAATATTGTATGATAATTTAAAGAAATATGCATATTCTAAGGCTTTTATTAGACAGCAGTAATTACAAAAATTCGTTAAAAAAATTTTTTTTGGTTACATAAGAACTCCCTTGACATCTAATAAACACTACTGTGACTGTTATAGAATTCCATTGCAATTATTTTCATTTGAAGTTCAAGCCACAAATGCGTTTTAAATACTTTTAGCCTGAGACACTTCTCATAAATCTACTGTGTCAGTTGACACCACACTTTGTGACACATACATACGTATGAACGTACCTCTTACTTTTTTCTTAGTACAACAAATTGTAATCACGTTATAAATTTATTTGCCATTTAAACTTTATTTTTTTTTTATTTAAAATAAAACACCTCCCGGTTGTGCACAACCAACTAACACTTCCTATTTATTCTCATGTAAAGTATTATTAACGAAAATCAAATTTCCTGCTTGTTGTAGTCACTTTATTTTTATTATTTTTGCATTTTTTTCCATAAAAATCCACATCGTGCGGTTTATAACGAGCATATAACGCCCCTTTAGCTAATTAATGCTTTAGGCTTTAAATTCTATGAATTCTAACGCATTTCGTGTTTATAAAAAACATTTTTCTTTTCTCTCTCCTTATATGGTTTTTCTTTATTGATTTGAAAGTGATCATGTTTGGCACTTTATAACGCCATGATCATAAAAAAAATAAATGCATATTGAAATCAGTAGAAAAATATATAGAAAAAAAAAAAAAACAAAAACAAACAGAAAATATCAATACAAATATATGCAGTTTAGTGCAGCAATTAATTTAAAGTTTAAATAAAAAAATATTCAATTGTAATTAATAAACAATAAATATTACTCGCAATACTCGTGTATACTAACAAGTTTTCAGGTTAAGAGAATATTAGGAATCTAAAATTTTTTATAAATTAAAACAAAAAGTTAAGTAAAATTAATAAAAAAAAAGAAATTAAACACGACAATTGCTGTTGATCATTCAATGCCGAAGGTATAACACTGGCCTTTGAATGATCAATTCACAGCAGTTGTCTCATTTTCTATATGTATACTGTCCTTACCAAAATTTTTTAATACAATGCCAGAGCATCAGTAGGGTCTGCCCCTAAGTATTAGTCTCAAGAAAAAGAATAAAACGGCATTAGCAAAACTTATAGAAAAAAAATATTCTCCGACAAATCTAAAAGAAAACTATATAGGATGATAAAGACATAAAGTAAGCGGTTCAAAATACAAAGCTTCAATGATTTCTGAGAAAATGTTAGAAAATTACAGTGTGCGGTTACTTTTCTATTTATAATTATAATTGTTTTTTATACAGTTAAGTGCAAAGAACTAAAAGCTCAATTTAACCCTGCTGTTACAGGTTTGGACCATCATTTTGGTAAATTTTTGTTTTGTTTTTGCCTTGACTAAGAAATGGTGCAACATATCAACTTAAAATTTTTGCTATTGGGGTTTTATGTTCTATTACTACTGAAAAACTTTCAACCAAAAATAATAAAATGGAATTTAGAAAATAAAAAAATTACGAATCTTGGGTTTAGAACCATTTCGGTCCGTTATTATTTTTTTCTTTCGTTGCAATTTACATATAAATTTGTTCCATATGGTGCATTTGCTATCACACTTAGTTTTGCAACAGCTGTAGATTCAACATTTTCTAGTTGCTGTTAATCATCAAATTTCTATTGTTGTAGCAAAATAAACAAGTTAGACACTGAATATAAACTGAAGTTAACTACAGCGAATGATATGTAAACTTACAAAGGGGAATCCCAGAAATAAAGGTAACTTTTTAAAACACTTCGAAGACAAACTGGGTGCATCTTATATGTACATATATTCCGACATTATAACAGGCAATTATTACAACAACAAAAAATAATAATATGGACCGAAATGGTCCTTTACCTAAGGTTCGTAAGTTTTTTTTTTAACAAAGAGCAGGGTTAAATGTTAATTATTATTACTGAACTCATGATCCAAAACAGTGGCTAGACACTGCAATCTATAAGATTGTCCTTTCAAGTCTACTATTTCAAATCATTGTGATATTTGACAAATTTAATGAATTTATTTTAAAGAAAATAAATTGTAGGCATTTTATATTTTCCAAAAAGGGATTTATATGAAAATGGTGCAGCTAATTTGAAAAACGAGGCTTACATTCCCACTAGACGAGACACTTGAAAAATTGTTTAGTGACAGACAGAATTCAGGCTAAATTCCTACTGCCGCACGGTGTGACAACGCCGGCATTAAATACAAGGAGTCATTGTAGAGCTCTGAAGTCTTGCACAGGTTATTATTGAGACAATTCCAGTTAAAAAAAAAAAAATTAAGAAAATCCGCCCACTTTTACGTACTGCCGTATTGTCCGTAATACTTTAGGTATAACTTTCAATTTTGGTATACTTGAATGTTATATTGTTACAACCATTATCGGAAAAAAATTTTGAACTTTGGTCTACTTTTACCCCCATCACCCATACAACCTCAACATAAAAAATGCCATATTTTCTAAAATATTTTAGGTTCAACCTTTAAATTTGATATTACTGTAATTTATATTATTTAAAATGTATCATGGAAAAATTACAACAACACGCCCACTATTACGCCCACCTCCCATTGAAATGCAATAAAAAAGAAAAAGTTTGTTTTTCATTCTATCAAAAATTTTTTAATATTATCATACTATTTTAATTTTTTCAATTTAATTCTAATTCTAAGTGAATTAATATAAAAAATTGTAAACAATTAAAAAAAAAAAATAAAAGTAAAAAGTTGTAAACATCCTATTGCATGCTAACATACGTATAGCGACAGAATGCGTATTTTTTGCAGTTTTTTGTATGTTTAAGGTACTTTTGCAGTCTTTTGCTAAATGTTCTTTAATTTAAGTGAAAGCTGAGACTTCAATCTTTCATTTGATATAAGTCTGCACATACGGCGAGGGGCTGCTCTATATTTCCTAGTCCATTGAAAATGCAAAATGTTCAATTTTTACACCACAATTCTGTTGTTAAGATAATTTTTTTTGTGTTTTCTTTTTTAAATTTATTTTTCATCTACTCATTCTACAACCACTAAATTAAATTTTTTTTTTTTTTTTTTTTCATAGATGTTTATATATTTTTGCGCCTTTTATTGTTGATGAAACAAGTTGGTGTAAATTTGTCCACTCAAGAGCCAGTGTTATACCTTCACCCTCGAATGTTCAAACAGCGACTGCCTCATCTGTCGGTGGATGTTTAATGTGAATGGTGAGCGTCTTCAGTAGATTAGCTGTTATCTTCCCAGAAGGTGGCGCTGTACTCCTGATCATTGTTTTCTGGTGGAATAGATTAGAAATGTCAGGGGGCGGTTTCTTGCAGATGGTCTTGCTGGAGGGGGGGGGGGGAACCTCTTATTTTATTTAAATTTAATTTTTAATTTAAATTGTAATTTTAGAAAACCGCAAATATTTTATTTTTATAATTTTGTCCTTCGCTGGGATTGAACCTAGGTCGTGTGAGTTTCTGTGCAAGCGCTCTACCAGTATGCCACGACCCCCCTAAATATTATTAATTAAATAAAAAAATAGTTTAAATTATATTTATTATGTATTTTTTTTATTAAGCTTTTGAATATTACATATTAAACTAACATATTTCAAGCGAGTTGGCATACCTCAACTTTGACTTACTCTAGACCAAAAAGTAATGGAGTTATGAGGCTGAAATTTCAGGGAATTGTTACTCATATATCTGTTAATATACTGTGAAAATTTTATATAAATTGGACGACATGCCAAAACCTATTTTTTGCCGCGTTTACTATGGGGCTGTCACACTGTGTGCCGTATTCACAAAAAAAATACGTTAATTATTTTAAATATAATAAATATAAATATTTTAAATTTATTTTAATATATTTAATATAATATATTTTAAATATAAATATTTTAAATATAAATATTTTAAACTAAATTTATTCAATGTAATTATTACGAAATTGTCAAAAATGAACCATTAGATAGTGGTTGTAATTTCAACATTATATGGAATTCATTTAGGTTAATTATGAAAGTGGTCTAAGTCAAAAATTAGACCACAAATTTTTGGTATCGGGTCATTAATTTCTACCGAATGACCGTGATTGTGGGTTGATAGAAATGAAAATAAAAAGCAAATTACTTATACAACCCTGAGCATTATTATGAATTGATAAAAAAGTGCAGAAGAAGAAATTCACACAAAATTTCATATTCATAAAAAAATTTCCATTAATTAAGACTAATAAAATTGTAAATTAAAATGTCGCATAATGTAAAAATATTTTTTAATTTATTCAAATGCAATTCATTAAATATCTCGCAACACGAAATATATGACTTAGACCACTTTCATAATTATGGGCATATTTTATTTTGAACGAATACGGCAGTTAGATTTCGAAAATTCGATTAAATTCTAAACATGTAAAGCTTTTTTTCGTTTAGAAAAAAGGAGTCACCATTTCACTTCTTCCCTTTTTTTCTCAAATTACAGTTAAAATTTAAAGTAAATGATTTTATTTTTTGGTTTATAAATTTTTTTATATTCCTAACAAATATTACAATAAGTTTTTTTTTTTTGTAGAAAAGCATACGCATAACGTTTAAAAAACTTTATGAAAACTTAAGAAAATCTACCAAAAACTTGCCATAAACTTATTATCACAATTATTGTAATTGCCTTAAGGGATTAAAACGAAACGAAAAAAAAATAATATCTATCTACAACTGGCGACTACTCCCTGATATTAAAAGCCGCCACACCACAAACTTCTTGTAAAATAAAAATTTTCAATAAAATACAGGGTGTGACTACCAAATAATCCATATAGCAAGATATACGAGTGAGTATATATAAAAAAAGTAAAAGAAAATAAATATATTGTTATAGAAAATTTAAAACAAAGGACAGTAGGCGTTTTGTGGTCAAATGGCCATAAGAAACTTTACAGACTTTACATTAAGAGGATATATGAGAACGAGGAGCTTACATTTTTTTTTCTTCTTTTTTCAAGTTTAAATTTACAATGTAACATGCCACAACAAATAACTATAATAGAGAGGGGGGTAAATAAAATTGCAACTACAAAAATGCCAAAAGGTTAACATTTCTATTAAGACCAATTCCAGTCATAAAATCCATTACTACAACCATGTACCTACCATATGAATGTGTGTGCAAGTATTTGTTTTAAAACGACTACGCTACTACCAACTAAAAATACTACTTCCTTATACTACTCGTATTATTAGTTGTGTGTACTTGTATGTTTTTACTTTTTCTACTCAAAAACTGCAGCCTGAGTAAGTTTTTGCTTCTCCTATTTAATTTTTTTGGGGCCCAGTTGCCTACAAATATGTAAATTATTATGATTTTAAGCTTTTGATCTTATCTTGCCGGGATATTCATTCGTATTGTGGCTAAAAAAAAACATGCATTTAAACATAATAATTTTATTTGTTTTACTATTCTCTTCAATTCAATTCAATATTTTTTTTTTCGCTTTTGTTTTTCTTTTATAAGCAATTGCTTTGGGCCAAAAAACTCTGTGTGTGTCTTGTAAAACTAAAAAAAGTTCCAAGAAAAGAGAAAAAAACTCAGCCACAGCCAAAATATTTATATTAACTTGGAAAATTGTTACCAAATTGCTGGATTTTTATGTCTTAATATTAACATTTAATTTTTTTATTGGCCCACTAAAAAGTAACCAACAATTCCTTAAAATATTATTGAAAACTTATTGCAATAATGGCCAGCCATTATCGATGATGATTATTATTATGATAATATTGGAAATGAATGCTCACCATTCATCTCTAATGGAAATTATTTAAAAATTTTTTATAATTTTAAATTGACAAAAATGTGAAGTTTGACAAAAACTCTTAATTATTTAAAAAAAAAATTTGGATCTTACGGTTATAATTTTTATGAAAGAATATAAAAAGCATAGAATTAAATGAATTTTGGGGGCTATATATAAATAAGTATAAATATAATTTTATGCTAGCCATAGATTTGATTTATCATAAACATGTTTTTGTTCGATCATGGATATGGCTCTTAAAGACTCTCTAAATGTCTATGTATGTTCTTAGCCGGTCATAGTACGACCAACTATTAGAACGGAAATAACAAAAAATAAAATGAAAATGATCTCAAAGAAAGCCTAAGCATAAATTATGAAATCGTATGTAATTTGCAATAATTGATTAATTCTTAAAGTAAATCTGGTTAGTAATTTGTGTTCGCCGTAGTCTAATATGTAGTGTGTTGGCTTACTAAGGTGAGGGCTGCGGGTTTACACCCCTGCTCTAAGAGAATGAAATATAAAAACAAAAGCTCCGAGAGTAACAGGTTGCCATAAATAAGTTTCTCAAGTCTGTCATTTGTATTCGACGTTCAACTGTAGGTCACGGTACTCATGTATAAAAATTGACGAATTTAGAAGTTTGACAGTGTAGTGCTCATAGCCAGTCGCTAGCTATTACTACGAGGACAAATCGTTGTTAAAAATTGTTGATGGAATGCACACAGTTTGGTCTCAGAACCTTTTGGTTTTTAAGCGGGTATCTTACTTTTTACACCACAGTGGAACAGTTTTAATCTGATTCATGGTAATTTATTACAGTCCTCATATACTGATTAGGTAAGTTAGACAGTAAACTCTCTCAAAAGTTTTATCGGGCTTAAAAACACCAATTATAACAAATTTAAAACAATTTAGAGCAAAACGTTAAACACAGAAGAAAATCCAAATTAAAATTATCGAAAGAGTACGTTGTGTTGTATTATTTATTAACTGTGTACAGTGGCAGTCTAAACTCTTATAGAAAGCTGTTAAAGTACGCATATAGTTTTTCTGAAAACAGACATTAAAATCGACCTAGTGGGGCTGCTAGAGACACACATTTTGTACAAGTTTTCATTTATCGCACACCTTCATAAGCTGTTGCGCACCATCTGGTTACCTGGCCAAAAATATATCACCGTCAATTAAAAGCTCACATAAGTTGAAATTAGTCACAAATATTTATGAAAAACGAGGCATAGCTAATTTAATTTTATTCTCAACTTTTCGTTAGTGATACTAAAATTAATGGAAAATCTAAAATTATTTTTGTCGTTGCTATAAAAACACTTTTCTTATCTTACTTTGTACTCTAGATGACTGCAACAAAGTTCTATGCGATATTCTATTTTAAGATTTTCAAGATCTTAAAAAGCTATAAATTTCAATTATTATATGCCTTTTATTCACTTGCCTTCATTTTTACTACTGCCGTAAAATTATTTTCCAAAAATATGTAACAATAATTTGTTTTAATTTACGATGACGGCAGTATTTTTTTTTTCAATTCGCTAGCGTTTACACACTGCTGACGCACACTGTAAGGTTTCCATTACAAACAATAAAGAACTTGAAAATATAAAACCAGCCGCATACCCAATAGAGCGAAACAATATTTGTCTAACACCTACCGAATGATTATTTAAACTATTTTAGTTACAAATGCTTCTGCTGCCGCTACTGCTGCAATTGCTGTTGTCAATTGCAAGAGAAACACATGCCTTTGTTGATATGTATTAAGTACTCGTAGGCATATGCATGCATACATATGTATATGTATGAGTATATCATTTGTCATAACGATTTTGAAAGAATGTAGATCGACATTCTCTTATTAGATTCCATGCAATTGTAACAAAATTTCGATTCCTATACGTGTTTTAATTGTGTTCACATGAGATCTTTATGGTTCGGTTAAGTTCTGAGTTTTCGTTTTATTCGCTTTGTTTTTCTATTGCGTTAAACAAGCGTTCAACGCAAAGAGATATGGCGTCAGTGATTACTTAAGAGTACGAATCAGTGAGTGACGGAGTGAGTGAATAGTTTAAAATAGTAGAATGAATGCATGTACCAGCAAGTAATATACTCATACCACACATACCTAACTACTCGTTTAAGATTCCATTATTATATAATGTATTATGTATATATAGTATTTCTGATATGCCGACATACATACATACATGTGTACATGCATACATATATACTCGTTTATAATTTAAAAGCGTTTGCTATAATGTTTTCATATTTTTTTCCTGTTGTGTTGTGTTGTGTTAATTTCGCATTTAGTTTTGCAATAAAACGAATGGTGTGTTTCTATGCTTCGTCAAACTCATTTATGGTTCCGCTGTTAAAAAAAAAAACAAAATTCAAGGTCGTAATGACGTTTTGATTAAATAAAGAAAAATAAAAAACAAAACTGTTGCAAAAAAAATGTATATGTTTTTTAAGCGTATCTGGTTTTACGCTTTTTTTATTTGCTTAATTATTCTCTTTTAGTTTTGTTAGATAGCAAACTTCATGATAAACATTTGATTGGTAGTAATAACTCACAGTAGTATAGTAGAAAAAAAAAAATTAAAAAAAATGAAATTCTTTTTAGCGATAAATAAATTTGTACATTTTAACCAAAAGTTATTTTTAGAACGCAAAACTGTTTGTGGAAATATTTTTTGTTTTTTTTTTATAACATGAAGCCTTACCTTAGCAACAGAAAACTTAGTTTGTCTAAAATCAAATAATCTGGGACCACTTTGCTGATCCTAAATAAAGAATTCTACCGGTATGTTCTGAAAAACGAATTCAAGTGAAATTAAAATCGAGTCTTTTTTCAAAGACAAATAAAACTGAATTAAGCAAATTATTCTACAGTTTTGATAAAGAAAGTTGTAAAAGATTTTTACATTTTAAAATTATAGCAGTTTGAAATTAGATTCGCCTTCATTTTCACTCCAAATCGCTTTTCAGAAAATACCTGCTAATTTTGTGAAAGTTCCATTGCATAACTTTAAATGTAAAACAATTTTATTGCCGCTACCTTCCAGTAAGTGTAAAATATTAAAACGAAGTACAATGCGAACATGATTTTCGTAACTTGAAAAAATCTATGCTCTTGAAGTTTCCTAAGAGCTGCAATGATCGATTATTGTTTATTTTGTTTAAAAATACCACACTTTTTGATAAAAAACAAAACAAAAAAAGCGAAACTATCTTTTTGGGACAGATAATTTGTCCTATGTTCGTCATTTTATAACTCGAGAATACCTTTCTAAGCTCTCACTGATGAGCGGTGCCACGTCCATATAAATTTCTACGTCTACATCTTTAAAATGATAATGATCAAAGCTTTTATATTTAGTCCAAATAACTTTGCATCAATACAAATTATCAGTCACAAAGTAGGCGGAATTCAGAAAGTGGGACTGGCAAGTGAAATTTCATTTTTGTATATATAGAATAGGGATGTCAATCGAGACTGGTTTTCAACAATCCCGTGATTTGGGATTTTAAAAATTTCATCGTTTAAGATTTTTTGATGATATCGAGTATGTTCGAATCGAATGAAATTAAAATCGATTTAAAGACAAATAAAATTTACTTGTGTGAATTATTTCATAGTTTTGATATTCAAAGAAGTTACATTATTGATGTTTAAGCGATTGAAGAACAAAAAGTATTAAAAATCTTTCAAAATTTCGTACTAAAGCAGTTTGAAATTTCATTCGATTTCAATTTCACTCGAATTCGTTTTTTTTTTTCTTTAATTTTGGCTAGCACTCAAAGGACGACCCCTACTCATGCATTGTGCTTGTCTAGGAATATATGTTATGGGAAGAGGGAGTAGAGCTCGTGGACATTTGACTTATACTTGGTGATATCGTAATTGTAGTCCCCGTGGTCTAGTAGTTAGTGTGTTGGCTTACTAAGACATGAGCCCTGGGTTCGACTTACAGCTATGACAAATTAAAAAAAAAAAAAAAATATAAAAAAAAATATTTCTTTCGGCGACTACCTCTCAGCAGTCTTCTGGCAAAAGTTCTGAGAGTAAATAATTGCCATGAACAAGCTTCTCAAGTCTGTTGTTCGGAGTAGACTTTAAACTGTAGGTATTGGTACTCATGGATAAAAAATTAACACACACAACATGAGTGCTGCGAGAAGCTAGGCCATAATCCTGACACATGGTTGTAAAGGCCAGTTATGTATGTATGTATGATATCGTAATTGACAGGAAAAACATTCTTTGGAAGATTGTTCCATAAACGATCGGTGCGGCCAAAGAACGAACTCTGTCTATAATGCATAGTGCGAATACCCGTCTAATAATTTCTATATACATTTATTAAAAAATTTTAAGTGCTGAGTCGGTTATCTTAATAGAAGCTAACACATTACAAAATTCTATCATATAAATTAAGTTATTGGTTTATGCCGATAAAAAAACAACTCTTGAAGCATTGAAAGGCAACGTTTTAAGACATACGACCAGATTTATTGGAAACAGTAGTCAAAAGTTGAACCGGCTGAATGGGTCATGTTAGTTGTTGCAGCTGCGGGGCAAACACAATTCCATAATCCCATATTTGACTTGTAAAAGATACCTTTAGAATATTTTTTAACGTTTTTTTTTATCAGAAGTTTCGGTAGTTTCCAAGTTATTCACACTTTTTTAAAACTTGACACCATTTGAAAAACGAATCATATTTTAAAAAATTTGCATATGTACCAAACGTGAGTCCATATGCAACTCCGTGAAGTGCTTTTTGAGTTTATTGCTCACGTAAGTATGTATACATACATACATATCGTTGGTCTCAGGTAGAAAGGCCCTAACTCGCATTTTTTCAAAACTTACTTTTTTTCAGTAAATCCAATGCATTTTAGAAATATTCCGCTCCTCACAAAGAATGTTTACAATATTATTAAAAATAACGTTATTACAAGCAATTGTACAGCATTTAATAAAAACTTATATATTAATAATTACAGTATCTGTTGTATTTTTACCGCCTCCTGTAAATTTTAAATTATTTGAGTTAGGGCCTTTCTACCTGAGACCAACGATATATACTTTTTACATAAATGTACATAAACATTTTTCAAGGTTTTTAAATTAAAAATAACGAAAGAAATGAGGAGTATTGTGCTAATAAAGACTTTAGCAAAAGGTTACTTAATACACCTTTTAGTCAAAGCCAATAAGCAATTTTTTAATAAATAGAAAAACATAGTTTTCAGCTAGACGGTAAGCATTAATAATTTTCTTGGCATTTAGATTTTAAAACTAAAATTAACAAATTGTGCAACAAAAACTGTTTTTTTTTTCTTCCACAAAATATAATTAAAAGAAACAAAAAATTTAACTTTAACACCTGGTTTTATGAAAATTTCAAAACTAAATTTTTTTCTTCACGTACACATACAAGTATTAAAAATAAAAACTGTTTTAAACATAAAAATAAAGAAAAAGAATCGACTGTCTAGAAACTGCGGTAAAAATTGCGTGACTGGAGGCGTAGCAATTTCCATTTCAACTCATAAAATCGTCATCAAATTAAATCTGGTGTATGGACTGACTGACTCCCATACAAATAGGTTGGTAAAGGAATAATCTAGCAAAAGTAGAAGGTAGAGTTAAAAGAAAATTTAAAACAATTTCGTAAAAAAAACAGTGGCTATTTATTTCGGTATAAATTTTCTGTTTTTTTATTTTTTTATTACTACTACACTTACCTGAAATACTACTCAAGGGCATATTTGTTTATTAAAGTTGGATTTCCTTTTAATAAATAAAAGATTCCATTTAAGACAATTCATTTTTTGTTTTGTTTTGTTTTTATTAGTAACTGTCCAGTCATTGTAATGAAAATGTTACTACCAAGTAAATTGCAATTAATATTTGTGTTACGCATGCGTGCTTTTGTACAATTCTTAAAAGCTTAAATCCACCCATCTAAAGACAAAAAAAAAAACTGAAATGTGGAATTAAATATATTGCACAGTAAAGGGGTTTATTACGGATATATGCATGTTTTCGTTTTCTCTCCCCAACTTGTCGTCCGTCCGTTGGTATATTTAGCCTGGTATGGTTGTTAAGGTGCAAATGCCATACTCATAAAATATAAATCATTTTTATTGGTATTTGGTAAAATAGGAGTTGATTTCTTTAAAATATAAATGAAACCATGGGAGAGGAAAGGAAAAGAATTTATAAAAAAAACTTTAATTAATAGTTATTAATGGCTCACTTAAATATCTTAATAACAATTGTTTTATTATGGCCGGTTTATAAAGCGGCTTAAAGAAACTATTTTTTAATCTCTTAATAAAGTTTTCTACAATCGCACTCAGTACACACATATTTCTAATATTGATAGCCAGCCATGAACAGTAAGAAAGTAACGAGGCTTATAATTACTGCAATATAGCAGATTAACAATTTACCAAATTCTTGTTTAATAAACCAAGAAAGGCAATACAAAATGGCAATAATAATGGTGTGTTGAAATCACTTTGAGACTGTCTAAATAAGATTTACAACTCACAACTCCGTAAATAAAAATTGCACTCTATATCCATTAACAGCTTTTAAAAAATAATTTTAACAAAAAAATAAAAAAAACATACTCTAAAATTAAATGATGAATAAATTTTAAAATTTTTATTTCATTTTTTTTCCTTCATTTTATTAACAATTCAGTTTTAAAACTTTGCTGAACTTCACCTTGAATTTTAGCAGTAAGAAAAAAAAAATTATTCAACAAAAACTTTAAATTTGAAAAGGAAAAAAAAAAGAGAAAAGAATAAAAAAAAATATATAAAAATGAGTGATTGTATCATATATTTGACAGATTAATGCAATTTGTACAACAAATTTTTATCAATTTATAACTAAATAAGGAAATACTATGAAAATATATTTTTAAACGGTAAAAAAATTTACAAAAACCCATTAAAACAATGCAAAAGTTGTTTGTCCAAATGAAATAAATTAAAATTTATAAAATAAATAATAAATCATGTTTAATGCATTAATCATGCCAAAATAGTTACAGTAAAACCTAGATAAAAATGCTACAGTAATGATGTTGAAAAAGTAAACAATACAAAAAATTCATTTGAACTTTTTAATCGGTTGAATAGAACGGATTTTATATACTATAGAGTTTGTGAACTAGTAGTATGGGTTTAATAAAAAAGTTAATAATTAATTAAAAATTAATAATAATTTTTCTTATATCAAATGTATAATTTATCTAAGGGCTTTCAGATCTTTAGAATTGCCTTCATATGACTATGTAAAGATTTTTTTAATTCTTATATCTACATACATACATACACAAGTGACCACTACAACGCTTTAATAGGGTTACGGCCCAGCTGGAGTTTAAATCCCGAGCTTTCGTCCAGTAAGCCAACACTCTACATACTGGGCAACGGCTTTATTATTCACTTTAACTTTTGAAACCGTAGTTTCTGTTGTGTTTATGATTAAAAATTTTTATATTTGGCTATGCGTAGAAATTTATAAAATTGAAATAATTTTTTATTTTTTTTAAATAAAAATTTTTTCAAATGAAAATATATTTAAAAAAAATCTTTCTAGTGTAATCTGCCGATCCGATTTCGAATCCCAGATAGGTTGTGCTGATTTTTTTAATATTAATTTTGTTTCGTCTTAAAAACGCTTTAATTAGATCAGGAACTAAATTTCATTCCAGGACTTTTATTCTAAATATAATTTAATTACTGATCAAATTAAGGCGTTTTAAAGACGAAACAAAACTAAAAATCTTTTACTTAAGAAAACCTTTAGGTTAAGCACTTATAAAAATTTAATTGTTAAAGGTTTAAAAAAAAAACAGTAGTAAAAACATTACAAGTTCAATTTAAGTTTTAAAAAATCGAAAATAAAAAAACAGTGACAAATATTAACAAATGGAATATTATTGGGGTCAAAAATAGAATGTATGATAAAACAAGTGTTCCCGAATACTTAGGTAATTTATTTACGAGTGAAAGTATTTGATGTGTTGATCTATTGGGGTATTTAGAATATCATAATTTATTTAAAATCAAATTTTTCTTCTTGGAACTTTACCAAACAATGAATGGTGCAAGATAAAGTACTGAAATTGAATGAATTTAATGAAATAAAACACCATTGTCTAACATAAGAGTCAGCAGATGTACAACATTTCTATATTTCTATAAATTAAATTATTTAACATATACATGAAGATACTTCTGTGGTAATATGTAAGAATAGCGTAAGTCCATATAAGCCCAAAATTAATTTACCATAATAGTAAGTGCAAAGAAGCCAGGGAAGAACTAAAGTGTATATTTGTTGTGTAATAACTGTATTATAAATATGATATTTGAAGATTTTTTGCAAGAAATACGTTGTTATACTAAAATTTACACAAATTTGGGAATATTTTAAAATTTAATGTTTTGACTTAAGCTGTTCTTGTATACCGGCATACTTGTATACGCATACATACATATGTATAAAAAATTAAATTTGCTCAATTAAAATAGAAAAAAGAAATTAATCAAAACAAATGATGATTGCATTCTTTTAAGTTAGTTCATCATATTTAAATTAAAAAATTGTCCCTCTGTTTTCTTTTAATCTTTAATTATTGAAAAGTGTGAGTTAAATAGTTCATGTTTGGTCATGAATATGTGCAGACACAAAGAACTCCATAGCTGGAGTCGAAAACATGTTCAGTTTGGCTAGTGTACTATTCCTTCAAGGACATCATTGTCTCCTTTGATTATCAAAAAATAGAATTTAACTGTGATCTAATTAAAGCCTTTCTGACAAAACAAAATTACTTTAAAAATTTATCACTCTTCCTGGGGTTCGAACTCGGATGTCCAACATGTCGTTTATAAACAACAGTTGATTTTTTAGGCCTTAGAGGTTCTTTATTTTGATATGCTACACACTATCACTACTACAATATGCTCTAACATTAAAGCTCTGATTTGACTTTAATTTGTATATTATTTTAAGAACCAAAATTTTTATTAATATGGAAATTATATATGTACATACATATGTATTTGTTTTTAATATAACATGTACATATTATGTAGATAAATTCAGGCCATATTTAAATAATAAAAGAAATGGTTAGACGGTCTAGTCCCTCTCAGCTGAAAGGGTTGGCTACATTCCTTGCATTGTGGCAGTATTTTTCCATAAGAATCATATAATACCTACGCAATATGGAACAAAAACCTACACAGTTATTTTACTAAGTTTCTTTTTCTAACATATCGTGCCATAAATGTCAAAAAACATGAGATGTATAATTTAATCGATTTCCGTTTTTTTTTTTTCGTTTTTTTTTATCAAAATTAATTCTTTACGATCATTGGCAACTTTACACAAAATACCGTGTAACACTACACTTCTGTTTATACAAGTGTTTGTAATAATTAAAAGAAAACTTATCCTATAAATTTTTATTTATTGAACTGATGTATGCTATTCTGGCATTTATGTCTCGATATTTTTAAAATTTTTGGTTTCACTTGCTCCCCAAACACACACAGTTAGAACGCTCTTTAAATGCATAAAGTGCGTCATTTGCCATTGGTTCGAGTGCGTAACGTCAAAACATTAAATCCTAAAAACTTTAATACTCTTATATAGTCAGTTTGTTTGTGAATCCGTTAGACAAAAATTTTGTGCTAAAAATACTCCGCACATGCATGCAATACGCACATATTGAATAATACAACGAATGATTTGAACAATTTGTTGTTTTTGTAACCTCTCTCTCTCTCTGTCTTGTTGCTGTTGACGATAACGAGCGACAACGTTCAACAAGTTGTTATCATTGTTGAGTATATTGTTGTTGACATTGTCGTTTACGTTGCCGCTGTGTCTGTTGTTGTTGTTGCTGTTATTATTCATTCTTCGTTAAACAGTTGACAACCATCTTTGTCGTTCGTATTTGTGTATTAAATTGTTGGCTCTACTGACTGTTAATAAAATGAGTGACGACAACAACAGCCTGTAAATGTCTCGTGTGCGTATGGCCAGCATGTTTCGTAAAATCTTAAGTGGTGTGGTAGTTGGTGCTATACTGTATTTGCTGTATTTGCTGACAATGTGGTCGCCTGAGTTGATAATTTTATTAATGGGTGGGCAAATACTTTACGCATAACGGAAACTGTATGTTAAAATGTGTGTACCACTCTGTGAGTCTGTGCATGTTTTTTTAGCATGGTTGCCAAGTACTCTTCTTTAAAAGATGTAATTTTATTCAAAATTACGGCAGATTTTATTTTTTTTAGCAAAATTGCGAATTTTATTTATGTACGGATTACATTTAAGGAACATACACGCATACCTACACTGTATGAATAACGTATTCGTAATGTTTTATTTTTATTAAGTTTGGAAATAGAAAATAATACAAGGCAGCTAAATCAGGAGATTTACTGCATGATAAAGCAGTTCACACTATATTGATTTTCGCCATCATCATCATCATAATAGTGAATGTGTGAGAACTGGAGTTTGTTCCAAATTCGGCAATATTTCTTTAATTTGATCAACTAAAAATAGACTGCTTTTCTAAAGATAATTTATAAAAATTATTTCACTCACATCCCCAAAATCAGGTCCCACGACCTTGTCTAGAAATTGAACTGTTTTTGACTTACAAGTATGTTTGAAAATCTCAATAAAGGAATTTTTTTTTAACACAAAAAGAATTGTTTTTTTTTTATCAAAGCAATGGTTAAAAATTAATTGATAATAACTTAATTTTTTGATTAATTTTTCATTAGTAGTTATTTTTCTGTATTATTTGGACACAATCCTTCAATTCCTGTGCATTGCTCTGATTGTTCCCTACTCTTAGATGTGAAGTGAGAGATTAGTTTCTCATCTATGGTCACAAATTCTTATCCATATATTAAGACACTGCATATGTACATCTGCATACATAAGACAAACGTCAAATAATAAAAATAATAATGGAATGTAAATTGATTAAGTGATATAAGTATTTTGAAATTTCTCTAAAATAACTTTTAAAATAAATTTTTAGCAACAGGGTAACCCTCTCATTATTGCCGATACGAATACCACCCATTGAAATAGAAGTGTGCGTCTAGTGTTTAAGTATTTATGTATGTATGTTAAGCGATTATGTAAAAATATAATTAAATTGCCGTTAGCATTTACATTTTTATTTTAAATTCAAAAACCTAAAATAACGGCGACAACATAGCAATGGCAATTATAACAACAACTTAATAGTCAACGCATGAGAGAAAAGAAAATACTATTCAAGATATTTGAAGAGATTCTGACCGAATATTTTATGCACTACATTTTTGAACAACAACCACATTTTTTATTTGCCCAAGCAGTAAGGCAAAATTATCGTGAGATATTTAATTGAATTATATAGACATTAACAGTTGGCAACTGATATCTGGGTGAATATCTTTGTTTCGGGGGACGACGAATATAATTTAACCCATCAGAGCCAAATAAGTTACATTTTGATTCGTCGCTCCACAATCTTTGACTAATACAGATACCGTCTCTCAAAGTCAAGCCGCGTTTCCTTATTTACCTTATTTATAAGTGGCTTTTTGGCTGGTCCTCTAGCAGTAGGCTTTTCTAATTGATTTTTGTTTGTGTGGACGCCAATAGAAACACCTAATTGCCCGTTTGGAAAATTTGTGACATCTACTGCCATTTATCGAGGATAAATTTTTACTATTTCTACCATTTAACGGTCTTGGCGAACAGTAGATTTACGAGAACGACCACTTCCTAGCTTTGTTTTCAAGGTGATGCAAGCCGACAAACCGTTGGTCTATTTATATTAAATTTACGAGCAACTTCATTCATTAATTTGCCTTCTTCTAAAGCCATGATAATCGCAAGTTTGCTTTCTGCTGCTAGTTGTTTCTAATATAAAAATCACAATTTGCAAATTTTTGATTAAAGTTTGATTATAATAACTCTACATAGTTAACTTACTTTTACTTTTAACAAATTTCGTTGCATTTTTTTCTCTAAATTTGTTCATTTTTTTTATAAATATAAAAAAATTAAATAGACAGAGAAGCAAATAACACTACTGATGCTTATTATTAAAATCTAAAAGTTAACCAATAAAAAAAAAGAATAGTGCAATTGAATTGCTTCGAGTCTCGATTGAATATTAGGTGGCACAAAGTTGACCTTTTTTTCTCGCTACTGTATGTCTGTAAAAAAAGGATCGGACCAGATTGCTATAACTAAAAGCTTAAAAATGCCCGTTTTTAACAAATTTTCACCTCTGTTTTAAAATTAATCAATGCTGCAAATTCAATTAAATGGTGCATATGGAAGATCGATCACAAGTAGCTTAAGAATTTAAGTTCCAAAGTTTACTAATGGATTGCAGATTTTAAATATTTGTACCCAAAATCTAATCTTTACTCACCAGCAGTGTAAATGTATTTCAAACCCTTTGATTGGTTCGCCTTCCACACAAAAAAATAAAAGTTGTACCATAGAACGTAAAAACCATTCTAAAAATAATTTTTTTAATTTCTTGCCAAGCCTACAAATACCGCTGTTTTAGTCGTCGGTTTTAGTCCGATCATTACATTTTGTATACCGGTGTTAATAGCTCTGTAAGGGCTACAACCTTAAGGACTCAATTATAATTTGCCTTTAATTTCGGTCTTCGCTGGTTGTCGGGCATTGATAAATGTCTCCTGACGAGTCTGTTAAGCAGAGACTAAATGGCCATAAAGACATGCTTATTACCATAGCGATATATTTCATATACATACATATATTTATATTAAAATATAATTTTAATCATATCATATAAATTGATTGCAATTTAATATTTGTGCGTTACAAACATCAACACGAATCCAATATACTTCTAATAACTACATACATTGGTCGCGTAGCTTAAAAAAATAAAAGAAATATATATTGTGCGTTAATCATTGTTTTGTGCGTCGTTTTCTAGTCGCACGACAACAACAAAATTGTGTTTTTTTTGTTCTGGGGGCTTGTCTGCGTTATATCATGTTGTTATTGCCTTCTTTTAAATTTTTTTTTATTTATTGTTACGCTACATTGTGTTGTTGAAATAAATAAAAGTTGATTATTTCACCTTGGCCGTGATTATAGAAATAGCTACAGCAACAAAAAACAGCAATACGAATAACAAACAATTCTGTCTGTATGTCTGTATGTGTTATTTACCATTACGCATTGCGTACGTTCTCACTCACAAGCCCATATACCAGACGCACCGCACTGTTAATACAGTTCGTTGGCTGTGTTGTTCATGAACTTGAACTTGAATTTGAAATGTTTTATATTTTTCTTGGTGTGAGACATTTTTTCATGATTTTTTTTTTTCGAGGTTTTATTTTTTTTTTTTTTTCATTTGTTAATTTGTTCGTGTTAAATATTGTATGTAAATTAATTCAATAGAAATATTTTTAAAAACTTTATGTAAATAGGAGTATGTACGTATTTTTAAATTTATTTTTTATTAAATATTTTTTTCTTTTTACTTTTTGTTTTTAACTATGAATGAATTGAAATTATTGTACGAAGTTTTATTTTATTGTATAAAGTTTTATTTTAAATTAACAAGAAAAATATTTATTTATTTATTATCCATATTCTTTTTAAATCTTAGAGTGTCTATTATTTTTGCTAATTAAGCATAGTATTGTATACAAAATTTTGTACGAAATGCACTCCAATTATTTACTTATACAAATATTTTGTACAAAATATTTGTACGAAATACTTGTGAGTTTTGACGGCCATCACTTAGCAGTCTTCTGGCTCTATGTGTAACAGATTGTAATGAATAAGCTTCTCAAGTCTGTCGTTCGGAGTCGACTTTAAACTGTAGGTGCTGGTACTAATGGAAACAAATTTACACAAACAATATAAGTACTGCGAGAAGCTAAACGTAACTCTGAAAAAGGTTTGTAATGGCCAATTATACATACTTGTGAGTTGCAAAAGTAGTACTGTGTTCATACATACATATATATATATATATATATCAAAATTTGTTGCAATTGCAACAAGTTACTGGCAACTGCAACAGGTTAAAACAACGAAATAATATAGCCAGCACTCCTTTCGGACGAAATTGTTTAATTTTACACAGGCTTACAATTTTTTTGTTATTTATATGCGTAGTATTTTAGAAAAAATATCTAAATATTTTTGTAAGCACTTTATACTTCAAAAGTTCGTCTGATACAAGGCGCGCTGATTATAAAGAGCGGTTAGTGAATCAGCTGTCCATTCGTTTGTTGCTGGTTGAATTATAAGTTGAATGTGTTGAAATATAAGGATGTGTCAGCTGTCAATATGTATTTCAAAATCCTCAATACTCCAGCTAAGCAATTAAATCAGTTATCTCGCTTTTTTAGAGAATCTTTAAATTATAAGTACATATAAATAAAATGCTATCCAAACAAAAACTTTGTCGAAATAAATTTTCTCTTACTCCGCTTTAAGAGAAAATAATATAAACTTTTTGGTTTCACAAGTAAATTTAAATAAAACGCACATAATTTCGATTTATTAATGGTCCTTGCTATCACATATGTCTGAATTGGTTACAACCGTCGATAATTTTAAATAGTTTCCTACAACTTTGCGTTAAATTTTGGGCGATAACTTAGTGTATATTAGTTTTCAAAAGTTCCAAAGTTAAATCGTCAAATCAAGACGTTTTACAACTGGAAAATTGTTAATGGCGCAGTTCTGCTGAAACAACATTCTTATTCTTCAATATCAGGACAAATTGGATGCCCTAGGGCTTAGTGCTTTGAATTGATGGTAACAGTTATTTTACCGCCAATTTCGACAAAACAGGGTCAATGGGACTTTCAGACCATAATACGTCATTCTTTTTGTTTTATGCAGTAGCTTTTCCACAATCACTTCTGTGTTCTGTGTTTGATTGAGTTATTATTACATACATACACAATTGGCCATTACCACCCTGCTCCAGAGTTACGGCCTGGCATCTCGCATTAGTTTAAAGTCGACTCCGAATGACAGACTTGAGAAGCTTGTTCATGGCTATCAATTACTCTCAGAGATTTTGCCAGATGGCTGTTGAGAGGTAGTCGCCGAAAGAAATAACTTTTTAATTTTTTTTTTTTCTAGATGTCAAAGCTGGGGTTTGAACCCGATGTTATCGTCTTAGTAAGCCAACACACTAAAGAATTAAATTTAAGTGTGTTCGTATCTTTACTTCTTTTTTAATTAGAAAAATTTTGCTTTATTTAAGAAAATGTTGTGTTACAAATAAGACTAAAATGTTACGTTTTCTAAATAAACTTTTTGATTAGTATTCAACATTTTTTTCCTGCAAAATTTATAAAGACTTTGTGAGAAAAATTTGGATTGATTTTCTGTGTAAAAGTATTGTTAATTGAAAAGGTTTTTGTTTCGTCTGTAATTTAGTTCAATGTAACTTAGGGCCATATTTATTTTAAAAATATTATAATAATGTTTGTTTACTCTGCAACACTTTGTTATTGTTGGCAAAAAATCTTTTAGATTTCATGGTCAATACAACAAGTGCTGGGTCCTCAACTTTGATATTAAACTCTAAAGATAATGAAAACAGTAATTGCTTTTTAAAGAAGAAAAATAAAAAATAAAAACTTAAACATATAAAATACTCGTACGCTCACTGTTGATTGACTGAGAGTTTACGATGGTTTTAATTTTGCCACCATGAATTATTACAAATTGAATGCAATAATTTTAATAGACAATTGACTCTTAAGCAGCCATATGCCAGATTAAGTCTTTGAAGTCAAAGCAGATTAATTTTTATCGTTTCTTCGTTGAAATTTTGCATTTTTGTTTTCTTAGTCGTATTCAATTAAACCAAATTACAATAAATCTTTTTTATTTGTTCGTTTTTCAGATACAAAGTTGTTTAAATAATACTACACGTTTATATTAGTGAATAAAAAATTTGTATATGAATACACCTTTTTAACTATAAAAAATTGATGATTGAGCATAATAATACTCGTCATAGTACAGCAGAAAAAATATAAACAGTTATAGCAGAAATTAATAAATAAATAAATAAAAAAAAAAAACACAACAACAGAGAAACAAATTATAAATAATTGTTTTCGTTAGTCTATACTTCTAATTAAAATAAAAAAATCTAAAGTTTTTAATTTTTATAAATTGAATAAAAAAAAAATTGCCATAAACCTTGAATGTATTTTTCAATCAGTATTGGTTATTGAAATAAATTTTAAAAAATAGGAGGCATAGGTAGCACTACAGTTTGCTTAGCACTTGTTATGCTCAGATTTCTCCGTTTACCGTGCTTTAAATTTTCGAATAAACTTGTTGTTGTTCTGTAGAATATAACAGTCAATAAAGCCATGTTGATAAGTTTTGTCTAGGGTAACTACTTTTTGCATTTTTTTCGATCAAAGATAGTAAAATTGGCAAAAGTGTGAAGATGTCTCGATTCGATAAGAACATCTTTTTATATTTAGAGCTTATTGTTATTCGATTTCTATGTTTTTTTAATTACAGCAGTTGTAAAAACGAATACTTAACAAAAGTGTATGTTAAAACAAGAAATATATGTGACTTTAGTTGATATATTTGCAAAAGTAACTACATGCAGTACAGGCTCAAAATCCATGAAAAAATATATTTCTTTATTCCTTCTTCAGCTTTGTAACATAATCGGTCAGAATAAAGCTATTTTGCAAAACTACGAAAATTGTTCCCCTAGTAACATTTTTTAAACCTTTTTTAAGTCATAAAAGTACCAAAAACACTATGTATAGATAGTTCTAATTATAGGTAAAGCGGGGGTATTCCAATAGCTAAAAGTGACTTATATTTAATCACTTAATTATGCCAAGTCAGTTTTCTAAAGACTATTCCATTTTTTCCTGCTGTATGAGGACGATGCCATATGCCACACAGCAAGCTCTACAATTGATTTCCTCAACACAATTTCACTATTAATTGATCACTAATGCCATGAGATTTGATCCTCTTAGATTATTTTCTTTAGAATGATGTAAAATCACTTGCTTACGGCGATAAACCAGAGACAATGGAAAACCTGGAAATCATCATTTTGGCATACATTACGGCTACATATGCTGCAAAATATTTGTGAGAATTAGTGTTAAAGACCCCATGGGAAACTCTTCCCTCGTTCTTCGTTGTAAGGAGGAGCTGAAGGGTCTTGGGGACGTTTGTGGATTCTCCTCGGTTTGGGTTCCCGGTCATAGGGATATCCTGGAAAATAAGAAGGCAGATGAGCTCGCTAGGGAAGCTTTTGCCGGAGGGAAGCATGTTGCTTCCTACCTGGATGTCCACTGCCCTATGACCACCATTAAGGAAAGGATTTCCAAGTTTTTCCTTGGGAAAGCACAGAGCAGGTGGAATTACATCACTACCTGTTCTATTTCCAGGACACTTTGGCAACGGTATAACCGGGGTAAGACTCTGGGAATCTTGGGGATTCCTCGACAGTCCTTGTCCAGTCTCATAGCGGTGTATACGGGTCACTGGCTGATCAGTAGACACGCAGAGAGGCTGGGCCTTCCCTTTTATCCGCACTGCAGAAATTGCGGGGACTCTTCTGAGAGTTAGACTGTGGAACATTTTCTTTGTGACTGCCAAGGTTTGGCGGTCAGAAGTTGTTTGGGGTGCCCTTTTTCGACGGCTTGGCGCAATGTGAGAACCTGAACCCCCTTGCTTTACATCACTTTCTAGGCAGCTCTGGTTGGCTGTAGTTATTTTCTGTTTTTTTTCCTACTTTTACGTAATTTCAGTTTTGTCCTGCTATGGTTTCAAAACGGCACCTTGTGCTAATTGTATTTGATCGGATTTTCGGATTAACTGGCCATTTGACCTACCTACCTACCTAGTGTTTAAGACAGGTTACGACGGCTAAAGGGCTGATATCATATGTAATCATTAAAGTTATAACATTGTCTATCCACTAAAGCCCGTTTAATAGATATTAAAAACATATTTCTCTGTTTAATGATTGAAAACTGTGTAACTGTAAAAGAAAAACCACCCTTTGGTATCAAGAGATTATGCAAATACTGAAATATAAAATTTTTCCATGAATCTGCCACACAAGTCATGCCTAATGTGACTGATAATATGCGTCATGATGATTGTGAATATTTGTCAAACAAATAAGATATTTCGCAGATATATGGCATAGACTTTGTGTCCTTAAAATTTAAAGATAGAAAGCATGTACGCATGCAACTTGTAATTGCGACAAAATCTAAAAGAATGGACTTTTACAAAACTTATAAAAACGTAAACTGTGGCTAATTTTGTAATAATTTAATATGATCAATAAAAATTATTTTACTTTTACGTATATATTCCATTCAAATTCAAATACAAAAAGGTGTTAACTTTTTGAAAAAAAAAAAAACTCTCAAAAAATCTTGAGAAAAATTCTGCAGTACATATTTTTATCTTTTCATTTCAATTGTACGAGTAACATGATTTTTTTTTTTTCAATAAAAATACTACCTGTGCAATATTTGCAAAAATATAAAAAACTGCCTGCAGATTTATCTACAAACATATCTAATACTTAAACAAATCAAAGAAAACCAACGGAAAAAAAAAGAAAAAGAAAAAACAAGTAGAAGGCAAATAAGATCTTTTGAAAGACTTTAGACAAACAATACAGTCTAAACAATTTCCGCATATAGAGACATGACAAAATGAACAGAATAAAAAAAAAATATTTATTAAACAATCCAATAGATGGACAGGTCGGGCTAAATAACAAAAACCAGACAGTTATTTATTAAAAAAAAAAAGAATTGAATAAATGAACTAAAAACTAAGACACCACACTTGAACAATTTATAATGGAATATTAATACCCTACAACTGGTAATGGCATATAATTTTATTTTTGAGCAATAGAAGTTAGAAGACATTTAAATAGTAAGGAATACGAGTACAGCAGGATTTCAGATTAAAGACATAAAAAATTTAATTTTTTTAATATCAATCAATAAGAAGAGATTTTGTTTTTAAATAAATATTTGATTTAAGTACTGTATTTGAAAATATTTCGAGATTTCATAGAATTCACGTCGTTTTTGTTTGCAACCCAATATTGTTGCCACAACGCCAATTCGATTTAATTATTTTAGAACGGCAAAGACAATGTTCAAATCAGAAAATCGTTTTCCCATAAGTAAGGAGTTTTGGAAACAGAAAGATAATTTATAAAACTAATTTATAGTAATAATAATAAAATATAAATTCCGGTGCTTCTGTATGGTGAGGAAGCACGTACGCTGTCTAGTGCCGATGCAACGGTCCTGGCAGTGTGTGAGAGAAAAGTTTTTCATAAGATCTTCGATCCTCTAAGGCATGGCGATGAGTTTCGAGTTAAAACGAAGCATAAGCTGTATGAGCTCCTCGGCGACGTGGGCGTTGTTCAATGCATTAACATCTAGTGGTTACGCTGGCTCGGCCATATTGTTCGAACAGAAGAATCTTCCCCAGCGAGAAAAGTTTTCGATGTGAAGGTCACTGGGTGTCGGCGTAGGGTATGATCATTTTTATGTTTATGAAAGATCAGGTTGATAAAGCCCTGTCATCAATTGGTGTGACTAACTGGCGAAGGCGCGCGCTTAGCAGAGTCGTCTGGAGACTAATGTTAAGGCAGACCCAAAACCGGTTGTTATCGTAAGTAAGTGCTACACAATTGGTCGTGAATCAATGTGTTCATCCCCACAGTAAAGTTTACGCTTCTAGTGATGAAATTGAGACACTTCATAGAGTAAATAAGTTAATTGTCTTCTTTTCAATTTGTTTTATATGTCAAATAAAAACAAAAGTTCACATAAACAATTCTCACGGTCCTTCAACTATATTTTCAAAGTATTTTCGAAATCGGCGTAGTAGTTTTTAGCCTTTTATTTATTTAATTATGTCTATGGATAATAGTTCCTTACAGACTAGAGTAAAATTTACAAACAATATTAAATAATAATGATAAATATTTAATAATGATGATTTAAATACAAAATAATTTTTCTTTTCAAGGAATCATTACTCTCAGAAAGATCAATTAAATGATAAAGATTATTAAACTTCAAACATATTTGACGAAGGGAGTCATTGTTGGCATATACAGTACGGTGATATTTTAAATATAATAAATGGAAGTTACGGGACGGTCTAATTGGAACATTAAAAATAATTTTATTTAACAAATACTCAGAACGTACTTCACCACGTATTAATCTTAATAGAAAAGATACACTTAGCATTGTTCTTCGACTTTTCAGGGTAGGCAGTTTTATAAGAGCAAGTCTGTTCTCATATGAAGGAAGAGCGAATGAGTTCCATCCTAGACCTCTCAAGCAAAATAAAAGGAAGCGTTTTTGTACAGATTCAATAAGGTTAACGTAAGTGAGGAAGTATGGATCCCATATAATAGACCCGTATTCAAGAATAGGGCGTACCAAAGAAGTGTATAGTTGTTTTGTTACGTAGGGGTCAGTAAATTCTTTTGACCAACGCTTTATAAATCCTAAAACTCCATTTGCTTTGTTCACCATCATTGAAATATGTTCACAAAACTTAAGTCTATGACCTAATAAGATCCCAAGATCATTAACGCTTAACACCTTGTCCAGGATTTTATCCTTAAAATGATATGACGTATCAAGTTTCAGTGAACGATAAAATGACATGTGTTTACATTTATTAATATTTAAATCCAATAAGTTGGCATCACACCATTGTAAAAAATTGTCAATATCTCCTTGAAGTGCTGACTGACCAGATATTCATGCTTCATCATTCAAAGAAACAAGAAAGTACGCAAAGACTCTGTGCACTGCTGTAGTTATAGCTGCTGATTCATAGAAACTTATCGCGCTGCTGTTTTTCTAATATCGTCTCTTTACAATTTTTCAGCAGCCTGTAAGGTATTCTTATATTCTTAATAATACATGCATACATGATTGGCCTTTACAACCCTATTTCAGGATTACGGACTAGCTTCTATAACCACCCATGTTGCGTTTGTCAATTTTTGTTCATGAGTACCTACCGTTTAATGTGGATTCCGAAGGACAGACTTGAGAACCTTATTCATGGCAATCAGTTACTCTCAGACTGTTATTTCAGAGCATTTGCCGATAACAAATCGAATAGATTTTGATTTTGTAACAACTAAAACCAAAGCTTCACATAAAAAGTCGAAAACAAAATTATAAATATTGAATATCATGACACCAAACAAACCTTTTGTCGACTTTGTGAAATCCAATTCCAACAAGTTTAGAGTAAATTGTATCATACTCTATTTTTAGTAAGGCCTTTTATCTTAAAAAATGGGCCCTATTTTTATATATACTTATATAATTAGGTCAAATGGCCAGTTAATCCGAAAACCTGATTAACTACAATTAGCACAAGGTGCCGTTTTGAAAGTAAATAAGTCTTAATTTTAGGGCATCTATTAGTCTCTAATTATTAATTTAAAGTGGGATTTCTTTTTCTTTAGTACTCGGTTTAACCCGCATAAACACTTGTTAAATGAAAGACCACAAAACAAATGTTGGAAAAAAAAATTGCAAAACAGTGCCAGAAGAAAAACAAATTTCAATAATTTCAAAGGACAATACAAAAAGTGAGACAGACTGAGAGAGAGAGAGAAAAAAAAAACAATAAATTTATAGGATAAATGCGCACAAACAGGAGACAAAAAAAAAAAAAAAGAACGACATAATAAAATAAAAGCAACATAAAAAACCTGATAAAACTAAATTAAAATTTTTTAGTTTTTATCCTTTGCATTTATCCTGGTTGTGGTCATACAACACGCACTTTAGAAACAAAAAACAATAAAATAAACAATTAAACTGGACAAGACAATTTAAGGAGTTAAATTTCAAAATTTATTAAGCCTGTATTTTTTTTTTCTTTCATATTTCTTTTTTTTTGTATTATTACGGTTCTAAATCCACAGTATAAAGATGCTAAACAATGCCTTTTGAAAAATGCGTGCGTGTTTTGTGGTATATTTGATAGACAAAATTTTTATTCTTGAAGTTACTGCTGTTGTTTGAGGTTTCAGACAATAAGAAAACAAAAACACAAAAAATATTTTAAATAATTATTATGCTTTTTTTTTGTTACTCGTATGCATAATAAACAAATAAAAAATAAAAATAATCATAATATGACTGACGTTGTGGTTACACAGTAAGTTTTTTGTGCTTTTGTTTTTGATCCTTCAAACGATCACATGTTAAACGGAAACAGACGCACACTTGACCTTTAAAATTTTTTTTGGACTGCTAAAAGCCTGAGAATTTTTTCTAAACAATAACCAGTGGTCAGTTTAGCAGCGGGTTAGGTTTAGTTTGTATTCTGTCATACATATTTCAGAGGAAGAGGCTTGTCAGTTGTTTTTTTAGTTTGTTTGTTAGTTTGTTTGTATAAAAATATTTCAATTATTATATGTGGTCAGTTGAACAGTTTAGTTTTAATTTAAAAATCTCTCCCACGCATATTCAATTCAAGTAATCAAAACTTACGCATTAGAATTAAAGAAAGGAAGTTTACCTGCAATGAAAAGAAAAGAAAAGAAAAACAATTGATTTTATTATTTGTTTTAAATAGAATTTGTATTATAAAATCATTATTAAAAGCATAGGAATAATTAAAGATTAGAGGATGTATGCCTATAGCTGAAGGAAATATTTCCTTTCAATAAGTTTAAGCATAATTTATAGATATTTGTTAGCCATTGTTATACTTCTTAACTACTCTCATTTCTAATTGAATTTTAACAATAAAATTAAACCGATTTAATGGTCTACAGTGTGGTATAATTTATTTTATTTATTTATTCAAATTACAAACAATCTCTAGTTATCACGGCCTAAGTGTAGTGCAATAGTCTCTTTGGTAGTAATCGAACTCCACAACCCTCGCAATATCAGTGTAACACCTACAACTCTACTGGGATACGCAGAGTTTGATATATTTTTTCTTGTTTTAAATCTTGTTCAACTTTGCTTCAACATAGCAGATCAGATTCTCTGTTGGGAATCAAACCAGAAGCTAACATATCACCACAATACAAATTTGCCACTTAAAGTAATGCTTTTTAGAAAGTTAGGTTTATGTAAAGGGCGTTGGAGTCGATTATCTTTGTGCTTATAACTTTAGAGATTAAATATTGAGGACAATTGTTATAAATAAAGCAGCAACACTCACCGAGCACTTTGAAAGGAATTAGGTGGCTGGCTAATAAAAAAGCCCGGGTAATTGCTAATGTATAAACTCATTGGTTTTATACCATACATATATTCTAATATATAAAATTCTCGTGTCGCGGTGTTTGTTGCCAAACTCCTCCGAAATGGCACGAGCGATTTCATAAAATTTTGTGTGCATATGGGGTAGGTCTGAGAATCGCTCAACATCTATTTTTCATATCCCTAAATGTTAAGGTGACCCGTCCCAAAGGGAAATTTATGCCCCACCTAAATACCTTACCGATGTCAATAATATTTTAAACTATATATTTATATCTGCGTACCGTAGAACACATATGTTTTACGTTTCTTTTTTTTAAGAAGTACTCAAAGGGGGCGATACAGGGGATATTTCTTCTTATTCCCAACTATCAAACTGAATTACCGAAAATGGCGGATTATCATTTAAAATTATTAGTAATTATTGCTCATATCAATGTTGACTTTTGCAGTTCGGTGAAGAGTATCAAATATATTTAAACTAAAAAAATGTTTCCTAGAGCAAATTTATATGGCAAAACAACGATTGCTGGGTTAACTAAGTAGTATAATTTAAGAGGTAAGGAACTGCCAATAAACACACTACCTATATCATTCATTCATTCATAAAGGAGGTACTAAAGTATTTCGACCTATATATCTATTGTACAGCCCTCAATTTCCCCAGGGTTTTACAGTATTTTCCCAGTCTCGTTACTTTGAGGAACTTCAAAATATCGGCCGGTGCCAACTCTGACAAACCCCCACCTGACATTCGACAATCAGCGAGGTATCTCTTTCTACAGTGCATCAGTGCTGCACAGTTGCCTCGGATCTGACTCGTCATAGAATCTGCACATATCGCTCGAAGCGATTCTTATCTTATTTAAGTGTCCATTGTATCTGCAGTACCCGGTAAGAAGTCCCGCAAGTATTCTCAGATTTTTTCTAGAGAACTTAACGCACGACTCAAATCTTTTCCTGTTATAAGAAGGAAAATAAAAAGTTTGGAAAGTCTAAGGCCAGGCTGACCCAAAAAGAACAAGTGTCTCTCCCTGTTTTCTTTTTCCCTTAGTATGGTTTCCCAAACTCCCCTTTCTGGCCCCATCAATGGTATAGCTGCTCTCTTCCTGGCTGCATAGCTAGGGATCCAGCATAGGCTGACTTTATTGTCTCTGCCCAGGGGCAGCTCTAAGATCAAGGCATCATTCCAACTCTTAAAGCTTTACACGTTAAGCTATCCGTTACACATATCTTAGCTAAATTGTTAAGTGATACTTTTAAGTCAGCTAGCTTCTCAGGACATTGCACTGGCGTACAATGAAATAAAACCTTTAACTGTAAAAGGATGTTGGCAAAAGCTAAGGCCTGAAATATCTAAATATATTGCATTTTGTCACAAACTCAAGAGTCAGAATCTTTCCAACTAAAGGTATTAAAAAAGAAGAATTGATGAGACGAGGGCTCTGGGTTTGAACCCTCTCACTTGTTGAAAGAAAGAAATATAAAAAAATATTTTTCTGACAATCATCGAATAAAATTGACAAACACAACATGGGAGCTGCAAGAAGATTGGTCGTAATCCTGGAACAGGATTGTAATGGCCAATTACGTTTATATGTTTGTATGTGTAATATATTATAGGTGCTTATTTTAAAATTCTTACATTTATTGTTATTATTATTTGCAAACTTTTAATTAAATTTTTTGCGTATTTTGTTTAAGCAATTCAAAGCAAGTTAAAAGATGACTTCGAAAGCAATTTTAATATTTTTCTCAAATTCCGCTGTTCGTCATACAAATCATTTTCATTTTTGATTTGCATGTTTTTTTCTGGAGGATCTGTATCTACCCTGTAATTCTAGGAATAAACGTAAAGTGTTAAATTATATTCTCGAATTTGGAAGCGGGGTAACGTAGGCCATATGTTCGGCTTAGTTCAAAAGAGCCAATTCTCTGTTAGGAATCGCACTCTACGCACTGGAAATACATTTTTCCTTTTTAACTTTAACTTAAATACTATATTGCTATTATTCCGAACACATCTGTCAGAAATCTTCTCAAATACTTCACTTTACAAAAATATTGCCTTTTTGTTTTTCCTTTTTTTTCATCAATTCCAGTTCATTTAAGCCTAAACATTTACTTCATTTATTCAAATTATTTGCTTGATTCCATCTCTTATATTACGAGTATGATTAATAAAGAAAAGAAAAAAAACGAATATTGTAAAAAAAGAAAATGATCATCAATGATATCAACACGTGCCACAATATTAAACAATAAAAATGAAAGAAAAGCAAAAAAAAAACAAAAAAAAAAAAATCAATTGAAATAAAATCAAATCCAGTTCTCTGCATTTCTAAGATTTTCCATTACAGCAACAACAATAAGCATTTGTAACATAATCACACTCAGTGTGAAAAGTTGGTCTCAGTGCCATAGCATTTCTATTCATTTTTCAAAAAATGTTTTTATTTTTTTTTTTCTTTCTCATAAACTGCAATTGCTTTAGCACGATCAGTTGCTGAGCATCAAAGCTTTTAGTTTTTTGTAATCATTTCATATTCGAATGGAACAATTTTTTTATGCCATTTGTGGCAATCAAAAGAATAGGCCCAGTTAGTGGTTGGCAGACACTGAGAGAGTGTAAATGTAGTAGGTGTGTGTGTATATCTGCGAGTGTTGTTATCCAGTTGGATGATTTTCTTTTTATGGCACATATATTGAGTGTTTATGAATTGTTATTGCCTCAATGTTGTCATCGTTTTTTGTGATTTGTTATAATTGCTTTTACACGATATGACCACGTATGTATGTATGTATATAAATGTATGGACAGACAAATAGTCTGGGTGTACGATTGTGTTTACTGGTATGTAGGTGAGATATTTGATTGTTCATAAAGGCAGGCTACTTTTAGGTTGTTGTTGTTTAACTTTCTGGATACGATTTTTATTAAATTTTATTTTTGCACATGAATTTTGAATACGGGCTGATTTTCTATTGATCAAACCAAATCCTGTATTAAAATATGCTGGAAAACTCATATAATTTAAAGTACCTTGTTAAGTTGATTACAGAATTTATAGAAGTTTTTGACATAAAGTGTTGTTGTACACTAGTCGTACATATGTGTACATTGAAAACTGATTTGAATATAAATTTGTTGAATAAATACGACTTTATTATGTTTCTAATCAATTGTATTATATTTTATTTTTAAACAATATTACTGGATTTTTATTAAGCCTAATTGTGTGAATAAAATTAATAGAAAAAAGAAAAAAAAATTATCTCAACTCTTAAAAAAAAAACAAAATACTTAAACAGTAAAAGTAAAACTAGATTTTTGTAGATCTTGTGAATGGTGTCTGAATTTGATAAAGATAGCCTGCTGGTCCATACAAACCATTGCTTAAATAATTGGTGGAATTACACAAGTGGCAATGGTACCTACCATGCCTTACTTTTTATAATCTTGAGAACGATTAAAGCGAAAATTTGGAAATTTTATCAAAATAACTTCATAGTTAATACTGTGAAAAAGTGGAAGGAATGGAATACGTAGGCATGGTACCCCTCATGCACGTATTTATTGATAACGGTGGGAAATTTCGGTTTCTATACATGTACATCAGTTAAAAGGTTGTCTGAAGATGGCTTCCACCATATTGATTTGTGCACACCTTAAAAATAACATTAACAGAAGTGACTACATATAATTCAAATAAATTTGGCTGGTATTTGTATAAGAGTAAGAAGTCCGGTCGAAAAAAACACACATTTTATTCCTAAAGATCAAGTGTAACAAAGCGGACCACAACTCCATGATAAGGCGTTTTCTCGCTTCATCTCTAAAAGAACTGTGGCTTTGAGCAGAATACTATATTTCACCTCATGTATCGATGCGACGACAGACTGATATGATATTAGTAAGTTTAAATCAAAAGTCCACATGCTTTTTCCCCCTTCACCGCCCATTTTTCTAGACCAGCATAATGTATTGCATAAATAGGGGTCATGCCCTTAGTGCTGGCCTCAGTTAAAAAAAATTCGCTTTTGGCTCGGGAAAAACGAAACGTTTTCAAAGTGGTGTTTGTCTGGGACATATTTATATTCATCACTGGTTTTTGTCTATGGCGATTCATAAAATTTAGTGTAAATGGTACAGAACAGGCATAAATCTACTACTGATAACATGCTTTAGTGAAATTTGATGATTGACAATATACGATGAAAATGGCTTCAAGGTCTTACCAAAGAACAATAGATACTTAAATGTTTCATAGAATAGCAGTAATGGCTGCAGCATGTTATTAAATAACGAACAGACATGTGAATTCGCAACCAACCAAGAAGTGAGTAAAAAACCCAATAGGGTAGCCTTTAATAGCAGAAGAAGGTCTCCTAATAATAAAAAGATATTTCTTAAAACTTTTGCCATACAATTGGACAGCTATTTTAATATATCTATGAAAAACACCTACATCTACTTACGAATATTCGCGGATAAGTTTTTTCCGCAGAATAAGAAAAAAAGAGACAAAGAAAAGCAAACCAGTTGTTTGGATTTAGACAGGAGGATAAAGCTCATAAAAGAAGGAAAAGAAAGCAAACAAATTTTATAAAAAAAATTGAGGAAATGGGAAAAATTTGTTCATGAAGTTTTTATATATAATTGGGCTAATTGTTGATAAATGTAAGAAATTATTTTAATTTGTTGTAATTGGTGAGCATATGTTCCTATCCTGATATTGTGCTATTTTTATGAGTTCTACTGTAAATTATTTATGAATTATTTAATTGACATGCTATGAGTGCATATATGTATATTTACACAAAAGATACACAAATTGATAAATTTGTTAGAAAATAATATGTAATTGAGTTTCATTTGGATATTTCGGCAAAACTAAATTGGCAACACATGCGTGTTCGTTGTGTTATAGAAAATGTATGTGCCTGTGTGTGTATATGTTTGTGAGTGTGTCTAGTTATAAGATAAAAACAACAACTTTAGCAACAATTTCTTGTTCCTACTCAATATTTTTTTATTTATTTATTTTTTTTTCGGGGTGTTGATATAAAAATATTCATTTGGTCAATGGAATACAAAAAAAAAAAAAAATAAAATAAAGTAAAATGTTAAAACATTATTAAAGTATTTGTGTAAATGCCACTGTGTTGAAATTATTGAAAGCAACATACAAAACTATACACAAAGTACGAATATTTAATCTTAACAAGTAATCAAACATAAGTTTGAAAAAAAAAAAATGAAATGAAATGAAAAAAAAAAACATTTTTCAAACAAAAATATGTGAGTGCACATACATAAGCATGTAGCACAGTGTAACGATGCTGTTAATAAACACGCCTTACATTGTTTTCTTAATAACCAACCGACGTACGTATGATCAACAGATTCATGTAAATTTATCTCAGATGTTGCTGCTGCTACTTTTACATTTAAGACTGTAGCAGTGTGGTAACCAACACTATAAATGACTTAAAATCCTCAGAAAAAAAAATATAGAAATTTTGTAAAAACATTTTTCTTTTCATTTAAATGAATTTTAAAAAGAAACACAAAAAAAAAAAGAAAGAAAAATTCACGCGCCATATTTTTGGTTTATGTGAGTTTTAGTTGTTGCATGCAATAACTAATCATATGCCATTTTTTGGCCGGTATTTTGATCTTTGTCTGTCTGCTTGCTTGCCTAATGGTTGGTTGGTTAGTTGGTTGCCTACTTTAACTGGCTGACGACTGCTCGCTCGTATAGTCCAAACACGGTCACTTTGACTTTGTTAAACTTGGTCTATTTGTGGGCCATAAAAATTATATGAATTGTAAATATAAATTGTGTGCGCATAAATGAAATTGTTTTTATCGCTGCATGTTTGGAATTTGTACATTTCAAAAATTATCGTTTTATATGCCAATTTTTTTTTTCTTTTTTTATCTAAACTTTATGGAATTTGTTAAATTTATTTATTTATTTATTAATTTTTTTTATTTGTAGTTTTATTTTCATGCAATTGTTTTAATACTTCACTATGTTAACAGTATTTAGATAAGTTATTAGTGCTAAAGAAAGAGTATTAGGGTATTGGAAAGCCTTTTTGTTTGATGGGTCTAAAATGTCATATTTCTGATATTACTAATTGCGTAAGGCAACATAATAACTGTTCGTTTTCGATCTAATAATCTCTGGTCGCCTAATTACTAAAAAGAGTCGGTGAAATCATAAATAAAATTAAGCAAAATAGGCAAATAAGCAGCGTGGACATTGCTAGTGAACTAGATATCAAGGGATTTTTAACCATTCAAAGAAAGGTGGCTATACAAAAAACCGAAAATTTCCATTTCTAAAGCAAATCATTATGATTATTATGAAAGGTGGGTTACGTACGACTATAATGTGCAAAAAAAAGTATCATGAACGAATCCACTTAAAGTTCTTTAAACGGTGACAAGTTAGTATTGGTACCAATGACGGTAATGCTGCATGTCAAGTGATACTGTAAGGTGTTCTTCATTATGTACTTGGGATGGTCGTTGATTATTTTAAAAAAATAATAAATAATTTAATTGGTGGTCCGCCCACTTTAAGAAATTCATATAAATAGAAAACTATTTCAGCTGGAGGAATAAAATTTCACATGTATGTATATGCATTGTTTTGTTTGTTAAATCTTTGCCGACTACCAAAAATGGGCGTGTAGGAAAAAGGTGTGGTAGTTGAAAATCATAAATGTATTAATTTAATGGTTTTCTACTTAAAAGTCTTAAGGATTTGTCTTAGAAGGACGGCCAGATACGCTCTTTTTATGAGATGCATATACATATATAAATAGGAAACTGAGTAAGCCACAGCAATAAAATTGCGCACAACTGCTTTCTATGTACTATTTATAAAGGGTGCCTCAAACTAAAGCAAGATTTGAATTTTGTATAGAAGCGACTTTTTATTCTTTAAATTTTTATTTTTTCGTTGAATCATAACACATCGAGCAAATGACCTCCACGGTTTTGCTGGCACTTACGAACCATTTCGTGGAAAATTTCAGGACTTGTTTTGCATAATTTCAGTTGAATTTCGTTGACATTGCGTTTATTTTCTTCTTGTAAAACACGTGTGGTTATGGGCTTGTTGGCATAAACCTTTGATTTCAAATAATACAATAAAAAGAAAAATAATTGCGTTAAATTACATGACCTGATCAACGGAATAAGAGATAACACAATCACGATATCTAATGCAGCAATTGAATTGTTTCATTGGCTGTATAGTATGTGACATTATCTTGTTGAAATTACATATACATGCATATAGGCCAGACCAATAGCATCTAATTCGGCAAAAAGAACTGTGTTATCATATCGAACACCAGTAAGAATTGCTGCTTGACCAGACTCATTTTTGCATAGCGTTAAATTTTTACTATTCGTAAACTCTCAGCTGTCAAAAGGTTTTCTTTTTTGTAGTTGTCAATAATTTATTGCTATTATGGTGGAAAATTTTTGTTGGCAAAATCAGTTTTATTTATACCAATATAAAGTAGATATATGGAAATTATTAATCGAATACGATGTTTGGCAAATGTCTACCTTTAGTACGATGGCAGACGTCCGATTTTTTCTTAAAAATGTTAACCAAATTGTGCAACAAAACTTCGTTTATCTCGCCGAATTTTTAGTTTCAGATCTTTAGTTGTTTATGATTTGTTCACGTAAATCTGATTTTTCAAATGGCCTCCGAGAAAATAATACATCGGCGTTAAGCCACAAGAACGAGGCGGCCAATTGATATTTCCAAATCGCGACCGTTATATTTCTCCTGCAATAACTGTGGGGCTTGTGACGCCAAATGTCCCTGGTGTCAACATTAGCCAATTGTGGCAAAAAAAAAAATCGGTTCTCATGGTCTCATCACTAAAGTTGATTTTGTTGCATTTTTAGATTCATGAATACTGGTACAGGATTTGAATACTTATGATTCTATCTCGAACTCAAGTTTTTCTAAGCAGCTTAAATTTACTCCTGGCTTTCTTTAAGTAGTAAGAAATAGTCAAATTGATTTATTTAAAGTTGAATTATTATTTAATTTCTACAAAAGTTTTAATAGCGTCTTTTTATATTTTTTTCTTTTGTGTCAATAAAACCTCAGCTCTATGATCTTGAAAAAAAAAAAGAAATATGAAAAAATTTTTTCTTTCGCGACTAGCTCGCAGCAGTCTTCTGGCAAAAGCTCTGGGAGTAATTGATTGTCATGAAAAAGCTTCTCAAATCTGTTGTTCGGAATCGACTTTAAACTGTAGCTCCCGGTACTCATGGATAAAAATTGTCAATAAAACGTATACTGCAGTCAATTTAAAAGTCATGAGAATCATACAAAGACTTGATGTTAATTTAAAAGTGTTCTTTTTTAGTTTATGATTCAAAAGTAATTTACTGAAATATTCCTCACTAACAATACCACATTAAAATACTAATTTGTTAGACTTTAATTGATTTTTAATGCTAAAAAATGAGTTTTAATTTAATTTTATTTCATATTTAATTTTTAAAGCAGTAAAAAAACGCATTTTAAAATATTGCCTTTTAACATCTAAACAATATATAATAACTAGAAATAATATATGTACATATGTATGTATATGTATACGATGGTATATAATATATTGCCTGAACTCGTACATATGAGGTACGATTGTGCAGTACAGTACCACCTATTATACTCGTAGCACCATACTGAATAAGTTTAAAATACACAATTTACAAAATTGAAATCTTGATAAATTCAAATACCCCCATACACATGATTTAAACAGAAAAAAAACGAAAATATACAATAAAATAAAATAGTCGTGTCAAACATGACCTTGAGTAAGAAAAAAAAAAACAAAAATTGTATTTTTTTTTTTCTCTAATTTGTTGTTTTATAATTTGTTCCTACATTTTTTTGTTTTATGCATTATAAAATTATATACGAACTATTGTAGAATGTTTATAATGCGGTTGTAGTTCTTTCTAACAGCAACGTGTAAAAATAAATTGTTAAAAAAAAGAAGGAAAAAAAAAACATTAATATATTTTGTATAGAGTTGCGTCTAAACAAAACCAGCCAAGTCAAATAGCAAACAATTAACCAACCGACCAGCCAGTCATACAGACAGACAGCCAGCCAGCCAGTCAACCAACCAACCAACCAAACAACCATCCACAACAACCACTTGTGCAACAATTATACAAAATTATAGAAAAATAGAATTAAAAACTGCAACAACAATAATAACATTTGCAATAATATTGTTAATAAGATTGTCTATCTTTGTGGTTTTGGTGATGGTTGTTGTTGCTTTTGTGCAAAGTTTTGTCGGTTTGGCGTTTAAGATTGACGTATCGTAGCAAATGACATACACAAAACACAATCAAATTAAATATATTGTACAGATCCATTCTTATTGCTGTTATTGTGTTGCTGTTTAAAACTTAGCCCAAGATTTAAATCATTCGAAATATTTATTTAAATACCCTACAGCTTAAGCGTAAATATTTCAACCACAAAAAAAAAAAGGAAAAAAACCTTCAAATACACAAATAGGTTGATTTTTTTCTTAAATTTCTAAAATATTAGAAATTGTTGTTAAATAAACCAAAAATTTTTATCAAAATTCACAGAAATATAGGTAAATTTTTAAAGCCCTAAAAGTTTGTCTAAAAATCAAGCTTTCAAATCAAGGAATTTGCAACAAAAAACAAATTTAAATTGTCTTCTCCAGCAGATGAAAAGCGTTTGTGCATGACACATAATGCTTTGGCTTGACTTTTTTATTTCTTGGTGGAACTAGGGCATCATTACTTGAACCCTTGATATGATACAACTTCACTTTTAATATGTAATGTTAATACCAATCATGAAAGAAAGCACTATATTAACTAAAATTTATTTATAAAGCATGTTTTTTATAGTGTATCACAACTTTGAGTTGGCATCACTGCTTTATTGGAACCCCCACTTAACAGCTGATAGTTGCTTTTTGTTAACTTTGCTTCAAAATTTCAATATGACTCGACTTACACCAGAGCAACGCTTGCAAATTGTTGAAATTTTTAATCAAAATAATTGTTCTATTCTTTAAACTCATCGTGCACTTCTTCTATTTAATGGAGTGCATAATCGTCCTTCAGAGCGGCTAATTCGAAGAATAATAAATCGTTCTCGGACAACATTTACTGTCACTAATAATGTGCATCTCGTGAGATGCCGTACAGTGAGCACCGAAGAAGCTGTAGACGCTGTACAAGAAAGCATTGAATATAATTGTAATAAATCAATTCTTAGCCGTTCTCGGCAACTGGGGTTGAGCCCTTTCACTTTATGGAAAATTTTACGAAAGGATCTTTGCTTAAAGAGTACAACATTCAACTTGTGCAGGAATTAAAGCCAAACGATCATCGTATGCGCCGCCAATTAGGCGAATAGGCTGAAGCACAAATTGATGTCGATTTTGAATTTCCATTAAAAATTTTATTTTCCGATGAAACCTATTTCTGGTTGAATGTGTACGTAAATAAGAAGAATTGTCGCATTTGGAGTGAGGAGAATCCACAAGCAAGTTAATTTGCATTAAGAACTTACAGTTTCTGCATTTATAGCGTAGACAGACGACAACGGTAGTTTGTTACTAAACTATTTTTCTTTGGTTCTATACCCTTAGAATTGAAAGGTTTGTAACTTTGCTTATTTTCTATCCATTTTAATTACCAGTAGTAAATAATTAGCAGAGTAGAAAAATAAACAAAACTGAACGTTTGATCTCATTTCGTTGTGTTCTTTACAATGAGTAAATCAAAAATAAAACAGAAACAGTGAGAACGATTGTCCCATTTAATTTTGTATATTGTTTTTGTTTTGAGTACAACAAATACATTGACTCAAATGTGCGTAGGTACAACAAAAAATGAAGAAAAAGAAAAGAAGAAGAGAAAAAGAATAGAAGAAGAGAAAAAAGAGCAAATTATAGGAATGTAACGAAATAACAAAGCAAGCACAAGAGTGCAAAGCTAATTGTTTTATTTGCGCTCTTTCTCATTTAGAAAGTATTTGTTTTTGTTTTGCTCATGTACAATACCATTAAAAAAATTTTGAAAAGTGTATGACTTTCTTCTAAAGTTTGCGAAATGTTTTGTTTGTTTGCCCACTCTTATAATTAGCAAAAACTGACTGATTTTATGCGACGTTGCCATATTAAAAAAGCTTAATGCAGTATAAATTCATTTTGGTTTTGTGCATTTACATTGGAGATAATGCGCAAGTTAATGTGAATTAACTCAACTAATGCACATTAACGTCGTCGTCTGTCTACGGTATTAAACAATTATTATAAACTTAGCTGAATTCTAATCACTATTAATTTTTATTATGTAAATCTGCATTATCGTGTTTATTAGTCTTAACATTCTGATACACAGAATCAACCTCCGCTACGAAGGTCTTATCAGAATTCTTTGTGTAATACAAAGAAAGTAGAATACCAGTATGAAAATCTTTAGAGTAATAAAAATTAACGGCCTTATGTATAATGAAAAATTAGCAATTTGTTAGTATATGGGACAAAAAACTGGCAAGTTTATCACCCTCTATAGACTGATATTATTAAAACTTTCCACATCCTCTACATAAAACCCAGTCAGATAATCCAAAAAATTAAATACCTTGTACCTTTTAGTAAGAATTTCCA
The DNA here is from genome assembly GCA_963576795.1 of Metopia argyrocephala. NCBI lineage: Eukaryota > Metazoa > Arthropoda > Insecta > Diptera > Sarcophagidae > Metopia > Metopia argyrocephala. The sequence continues at coordinate 42,205,472 of OY756208.1, forward strand.
CGTATTGGAATGACAAACTTAGCCACTGCGTACAACGACATGCTAGTTTTTTATTATACATAAGGCTGTATGTTATTTTAACTGAAATTTAATACATGGTATTTAAACTAAACTTTCATTTCATATGTATAATACTCTATATCTGTTTTTACACAATTTAATTTTTTAAGTGAATTTTTGGCAAACGTATTCATCGCGTAAAAACAGAACGTTGTTATAATACCAGTATTAGGGCGTAGTACTCGTACATTGTAATATTGGCCCCGATTATGGTTCACAACAGTTGTAAATTTGATGTTGTATTTATAAAATTGAGATTATGATTTACAACACCTATGTGTTGTACCATATACTTTGACTATTGTTTACAACATTTATTTTTATATGTTGTAGCCAATACAACACAACATTTAGTTGTTGTGAATGATAATCGGGGCCATTAATTTATTTCTCATAAATTTATCACAATTAACCACCCATAGACGAGTTAATTTTTTTAAAAAGACATTTTAAAATAAAAAAAGGAAAATTAGAATTTTTAATAGCAATTGATTTGTAATTGAATAAAATCGTAAATGACTGTTAGATTTATAGCTCAACTGTAATTTATGCAGAAATAATGAAAGTAATAAAATCAAGGGTTTAATTTATGTGGCTTGTAAAGGTTGATGGGCTGATTATTAACGATAAATTGACACCAACTATCGCTTTGCAGAAATTTAAGCAAAATATATGAGAAAAAAAATTATTCAATATTTTAACTTTAACTGTTTTTCGCAATACATTTATAATTTTCTACTCGTATAAATATTTTTGTACAAATATGGACTGGTAAACGTACTAGAGTTAGTGATACAATCTTTTAATTAAACATTTTCTAAAATTATAAAAATCATTCCATGTCGGAATTTAATTCAATAGATATACAAACTTATAGGTATTGAGCAATGTAGGAGCTTTCTCAACTCTTATCCTATGCAATGAATTGTAAAAGTTAAAACTATCACACTGCTTTTTAAGTATTAAATTGCTAGATGTTACCACAACCTTTTGAGCTCTTTACCCAAATTTTTTTCACAATGCATTTGTTTGTGGACGCCGTAGTCTAGTATGCAGGGCGTTGGCTTACTAGACGATAGCACCAGGTTCAAAACCCAGCTCTGACATATAGTACTTATGTATGTACATGGTGGGCAAATTTGAGGTTAGCAAATAATATCTAGAATTGAACTGTCATTCTTTGACATTAATTTAGTTAAGAGTTTTAAAATATTACTCATGGAATGGTACACAACAGAACCGCAACAATGCATTTTACAGCAAAATTATTTTTAAATAACCGATTTATTGTGGCCACAATTGGCTTATGTGGACATTAGTGACCTTTGGATTCAGCAGGACGGCGCCAGAAGCCACACTGCCAGCCAAAAAATTTAGTTAGTGCATGATAAATTTCTCGGTCACGATTTGGCAATGTCAATTGGCCGCCTCGTCTTTGTGATTTAATGCCACTGGATAATTTTCGCTGGGGCCATTTGGGGGATCGTTTTTAGGTGAACAAACCACAAACAACTGATGTTATGAAAGATGAAATTCAGCGCTGCTTAGACGAGATAAGCGCAGTTTTGTTGCAAAATATAGTTTAAAAATTTTTGAAAAGAGCGGAAGTATGCCAACGTGCGAAAGCGGGACATTTGCAAGATATCATATTCCATTTTAAGCCAATTTACTTCCTAACCCACCACAAGTGTACCCATACCACCATTTGGTTTTGTAAAACGATTACGCCTGAAAAAGGTTAAATGTCTGGTCCAGTTTAATTACCATTAAATTGTCAGTAGTCGCTGTGGTCTAGTGGTTAGTGTGTTGGCTTACTAAGACGATAGCGCCGGGTTCAAATCTCAGCTCTGACATCTTGAAAAAAAAAGAAATATAAAAAAATTATTTCTTTCTGTGACCACCTCTCAGAAACCTTCTAACAAAAGCTCTGGGAGTAATTGATTGCCATGAAAAAGCTTCTCAAATCTGTCGTTCGGAGTCGACTTTAAACTATAGGTCCCGGCACTCATGGATAAAAATTAACACACACAACATGAGTGCTGCGAAAAGCTAGGCCGTAACCCTGGCACAGTGTTGTAATGGCCAATTATGTATGTATGTAAGTTGTCAGTTACACTTTTTATAATTTGTTCGAACTTCAAAGGAAAGTTACATGTCTAAAGTATTAGGCTAATAAATCTGGTGGGAATTGAACACACGACATTCGGTCTAATAGAATTATTTATTTCATTTATTTAAATTAGAATACAATATTTAAATTATATTTAATTAAGCCGAGAGGAGTGACTAAGACCTTTGCTCGGCTGTAGTGTCACAGATCAGGGTCTCTGGTAGGAATCGAACCCAAAACCCTCACACTGGGGCACCCGGTCTAATAGAATTGTTATTCTGCCTTGCACACTAACTATGAGTATAACAGTTATTTAAACTAACCTTCGAACATATTTTCTCGGTATAGAAGATGTGTCTTCCACTTACCCTATCCTAAGTATTTTCAGCTGAGTCACTGTATATTTAAGTTCAGGAATGTATGAACGATAAAGCGTATTTAGTCTAGATATTTATTTTGGGGGATACTTTCTTTTTTTGTGCTTTTAATCAAAATTATATAAAAATTGACACAGCATGTTAGGCGACAGACAATCAATCACACAAATATAAATTCATTTTGTGGTAATATTAACAGCCCCGAAAAAATTTACTGTTAGTGCTATACTGATATTTATATTCAGCAGTGACATGCCTACCAAATATATCGTCGATGGAAGTAAAGAACGCTGTAACTGACAGATGTTCACCAGACCCAAAAAACTTTTATAAAAGTAGAACAAATACACTGGTATTTTTCATTTCGCAGACGGCGTAAGTGAATTTATTTTCATCGTAGAAATCTGGGACCTGGACCAATCGACGCGTATTTCTGATAAAAATGATGCAAAAAACGTATTTTCGATTTTTTGGTAATTTTTTATTTTTTTTGGCAACATATGACTAATTAAGAACTTAACTCACCTATGACGAACTACTAGACTATGTAGAAAATACATATGTCTCGTTTGATTTTCATATTTATTTTATTTACATTTTATTTCTGTTCGATTGAATTATTTTCAATACATTTTTGTGCATTTTTCGACTAAAAGACAAATTGAAATTGTAGACCCACCTCTAACTTTGTAATTAACAGACATACGAGTATTATAACAAATTGTGCATGAAAAAATATAATAAAATTGTTACAACAACAACTATAGAAAATTATAGAAAATAATCCAAAAAATTTGTTACATATTTTTATAGCCGTAAGTAATTTAAGAATTCAATTTTTCAATAAACTTTTTTTTTTGTCTTAAAAATTCACAAAAAGGAAAAATAGAAACAAATATTGAATTCACACACCACAGCTGAACAATTTGTTAAATGCCAAAAATAACAACAAAATAAATGACAATTTAAATGAACGAACAAATTAATCAAAACCGAATTAAAAAATTACTGAAACGTTAAAGTGTAATTATGAAAACAAGAAAAACAAAAATAAAAAAAAATTTATATTAAAAAATGAAAAATAAAAATTTTTTAAGTTGAAAAAATTTTTTGTATGAATAGTTTGTTAAAAAAAAACGAATTTTATATAAATTAATTCATATGTAAATGGGGCTAGGAAAATTAATGATAAAAAGATCCTGGCGAAATGTGCTCTAAATGATTCTGTTCTATATATTGGCCCATTTCATCCGTAATTTTCCCCCAAATTTTAACAAATATGTAAATTAACTCGCGAATACGTAAGGCAAACTGATATAGTCGCTGGTCACATACAAGTATTTTTAATAACGCTTTACAGTATTATTTTTAATCGATGCCCCTCCGGAGTTAGTTATTGAACAGTTTTTTTTTAATTTTTTTTTCTTCATAATGTGTTAATACCTTCTAATATCTGCAACACATACGTAATTGTTTGGCATGCGTAATTTTTCAATTACTGCAACAAATTACAATGAAATATAAATTCATTCGCAACAATATCAAAAACACCGAAAGACGAAGAAGAAGAAAAAAAATTAAATTGAAAAAAAAAATAAGAAAAATGTGTAATATTTTTACCAGATACTCGTACAATATTGTTAATAGATTGTTGAAATTTACATTATTTTTAGTGCGTTGCGTGAAAATTATAGAAAATTGTCTGGTTTGTAGTTGTTGTAATGCAGTAATGACTCTATAATTATCAATTAACTATCAACTGAAATTGCCCCTACAATTGCTTGTACAACAACGCAACAATTCAGCTATAAAATTGCCCCAAGTCGAGCTTTAATAAATTCTCAAGTAAAAGCGTTAAAACAAAACAAAAAAATATTACACAGATTTAAAACCAAAACAACTTGGCGGGCAATACAACAAACAACTATAACACAATAATGCATATTAATTGAAAAGAATAAAAAAAAAAAAAAACACAAAATCCCAATACGAGTGTATAGAAGACGGAAAAGTTATCAGATATTCATGGCTGGTACTAAATAACTACTCTAATACACGTACTCTCAAATGTACAAATGAATGAGCGAGTGAGTGAGCGAGTTCTCATGCTTTGTATCTTAAAACTGTTTGTATACACCAGTGTTCGAAAATTTACCTTATAAAACGTACTTTAGTGTTCTGTACTGTAGAATATTAAATACAGAAACACTAAAAGTGTTTGTGTAGGAAATTCAAAACAAACAAAAAACATTATAAAATTTTTGAATTTTCTACATAACGAATATACTGTTCTTAACCTATAGAAAAAACAACAAAGGAAAAATATTTTTTTTGTTGTAATTTTTTTTCAATTTTTTTATTTTAAACTGATTGATAAAAAATGTAAATAAAGAAAATATTTTGAAATTTGGGGAAAAATAACCCAAGATCAGTAAACCAAAATGTATACAAACACTAAAACTGTACTGTTTTAAAACAAAAAACGGAACGACTTATTCTGGTTGTGTAGAAATACACAAACACTATAAAAATAAATACCGTTCTTGGATTTGTGAACCGTACATATAATAATGTACAGTTTATTTTCGAACACTGGTATACACTGACACAAAAAAATAAACGTCCACGTAAATTACAAATAACAAACAATAAAAATCCAAAAACAAAAACAACAATTATATAAAGGCTACAATTGAATTCATATGGTCTTTATGGTGTTATCGATGCCTGGGAAAATTTTCAAAAAAAAAAAAAAAAAAAAAAAAATTAAACAACAACAACTACAACAAAAATTAATTTAAATTGGAAAATTATACAAAACAATTTGGAAAAACCGTTAAATCGACAAAAAATAAAACACAAAAAATAACAACTTCAAAATTAAAAAAAAAAACAATTTTCGTATTTGTAACATTGGCTTAGAAATCCCCTCCCTAGCCTATAAGAGAAGTACAATAAAAAAAAAAAAAAATAACTACTGCTTAATAATGATTTTCTTGTTTGTACTTTTGTATACTAAATGTAAGTAAATTTAGGAAGTGTGTTGATTTAAGCCCGTTAAAATTTATTAAAGAATTATCTGTCAAATGAACTGTCATACTTAGCTCGTTGTTTAACATTTATAAACAGTATATTCTGCTAAATAATCAGGTTAATTTCCTAAACTGCCCTGAAATCAAATACAATATATCCCATGAATTACACTTTTTCCCCTGAATTTGAAAAAGGTATACATACAAACATAATTGACCATAACAACCCTGTTTCAGACATACAGCCTAGCTTCTCGCAGCATTCATATTGTGAGTGTAAAATTTTATCCACTAGTATCGGGACCTACAGTTTAGTGAAGACTCCGAACGACAGACTTAAAAAGCTCGTTGATGGCAATTAGTTGTTCTTAGAGCCTGTGCCAGAAGACATGCTACGAGGTAATCGGCGAATAAAATATTGTTTAAATTTTTCTTTTTTTTAGGAGGTCAGAGCTGGGATAGTAAGCTAACACTTTAACAAATAGACTATGGCGACTACGTATGTAGTGGTGGTTAGAGCATAAATATATACATACATAACTGACCATTACAACCCTGTGGCCTAGTTTCTAGCAGCATTCATGTTGTGTGTGTTAATGAGTACCGGGGCCTACGGTTTAAAGTCGACTACGAACGACATATTTGAGAAACTTTTTCATGACAATCAATTACTCTCAGAACTTTTGCCAGAAGACTGCTGAGAGGTAGTCACCGAAAGAAATAATTTTTTCATATTTCTTTTTTTCAAGATGTCAGAGCTGAGATTTGAACCCAGCGCTATTTTCTTAGTAATCCAACAAACTAACCACTAGACCACGGCGACTAGTGGTAAGAGAGCTCGCACAAAAACTCAAACGGCCAGCAACAAAGAAACCGCTCCCCGACATTCTATTCTATTCCACCTTAATAATTTTCAACAAAAAACGAATGATCAGGAGAAAAGCGCCACCTATTTGGAAGTATTAAACGAACTTAGCGAAGGCACTCACCACACAATCAACACGCAACGATGAGGCAATTGCTGTTGATCATTCAATGGTGAATGTACAACACTGACATTTGAATGATCAATTCACAGTAATTTGTTTCATTCCTAAAGCGCTTAATAATAATATAAGAAAAATATATGTGTATGTACTGTCCTTTCCAAAAAAAAAAAAAAATTCCAATACAATGCAAAGCATGTAGTAGGAGCTTACTCCTGAGTATTGGTCTCAAATAAAAAAAAATCGTTGTAGAACGTAAATAAAGCTTTAAAACGAAACCTTGAATGTATAAAGGAATTTTAGAAGATATTTTATATCAATACGGATGTTTTAGGCAAATTTGGGTATACCAGTAACTTTTAAAAATTAGAGAAAAATGTATTTCTGGAGATATTTTGAATATAATTATGGCACAACTGAATATTTAAGATGTAATTTTTTTTAATTTAAATTTTTTAGACTTAAAAAACACTCTATATAATTTTTTTTTATAAAAAAAGCAAATGTTTACAGCTTTAACAAAAACTGCCTGTGTTTCTTTGTAAATTTTTTTTCTCTAATTTTTCTTACTTTTTAATTTCGTATACAACTGCTAAATGTAATGTCACGTTTTCACGCTCTAAACTTAAGCTTGAGATACAATAAACAAATGTTGTTGTTTTTTTCTTCCTTCATTAATTTTTACATATAAAAAAATATTTAAAAAATTTTACACTACAAAACAATTGTTTTCAATATTTGAAATTATTTTTTAAAGGGCCTTCAGTGCGATTAAAATCGATTTTTACAGGGAAGGTTAAAATATATTTTTGAAAAGGTAAAAAAAAAAATACATTGCCAGATGAAGAGTGTATAGAAAGTATAGGGGCACTGGATATGGAATTTGAATAATGCAAGAAGTTTCTGTTAGAAAATGAAAATGTTGAACATACGAATAGTGTGACATAATACACAACAAATCTTTCCAGGGTTGTTCAATCTTTACTTTTTTGTTTCTGTAAGTTGGTAGCACTGTTAAAGAGTTGTGTGCTTGCCTTTGTGAAGTAGTAAAAGTGAATTTTCCAATTTTCCCCAACTTATGTTTAAATTTATTGAACATAAAAGTTACATTAAATTTTGCTTCCAGAATAGAATTTCGATTGTTGAGAATGTAGCAAATAGTCTTTGATCTTCAGTCTTTAGTTGTCAACGAATGCCTTCGAGTTATACGCACGTTGCGAGATTATTAAGAAGACAGACAGATGAATATCACGTCAAGAATGTAAAAAAAAAGAATCGAAAACATCGATTAACTATGAGACACATTGCCGATAGTTTAGATGTCTTACATACATACATACATAACTGGCCTTTACAACCCTGTGTCAGGATTACGGCCTAGCTTCTCGCAGCACTCATGTTGTGTGTGTCAATTTTTTTCCATGAGTACCGGGACCTACAGTTTAATGTCGACTCCGAACGACAGACTTGAGAAGCTTGTTCATGGCAATTAGTTACTCTCAGAGCTTTTGCCAGAAGACTGCTGAGAGGTAGTCGCCGAAAGAAATATTTTTTTTTCATATTTCTTTTTTTGAAGATGTCGGAGCCTGGAGTCGAAACCAGGGCCCATGTCTTAGTAAGCCAACACACTAACCACTAGACCACGGCGACTACATCTTATTTGATTCAATTCCGCCAATTTCAGAAGACGTATTGCACTTGAAAAGCGTCCAATGTCAAATGGCCCCATTATTTCTGAAAAAAAAATCGTCTTGTTTAGAAGACCTCATAAAATGAAACTTCGTACTTCAACTCACACATTAATGAATATATTGATGAGCAATTTCTTAAAGCAATTTCTTAAACTAACAGCGCTACTAAATTATAGAAAGACAGAAAAAATTATCGATTGCGGAAAGTCTGGGGGCAAATTACGGCATTCGATATCGAACGAAATTTATATGAAAACTGTTTTTAAATTGTATGAAATTTCGCTCGATATCCAATGCCGTAATTTGCCCCCTGGCAATTAAATTAAAAGTTTATCTATCAATTTGGTCACCATAGTACGTTTATTGGAAAAAGTCATATTAGAACTCTTTTTGATTTAGGTATCGCTATAAGAGATTAATGCAAGCGTTATATGCGATCGTGTTCTAAGTGACTTTTAATATTGGATATTCAAATGTCATACGACAGCTTCCACCTTAATGCTTTACATTCAATTAGTAATTGGAATTACAATTAGCACAAGTATTACTAATAAGTGTATAATGGCTAATCGATAAAAAAATTATGATAAATGGTCTCAGCAATCGATGACAAACCACTGTCAGAAGTTTATAAAAATAATTTATATTTTAAAACTATTTTTTATAATAGAAGGCAACAAAAAAAGAAAATCAATTACAATTATACTGCTAGAAATAGAAACACTTTTCCAGCAACCGATACCTGGCGGCAACAATAGGACAATATGAGAGCAAAATGAAATCAATTTATCACTGAAAATTAAAAAAAGGTTTTTAGCAAAAAAAAAAAAGAAGGCAAATCAAATGTAATAAAACAACAGCAATAAAAATATGAACTTAAAAATTATATGTTAAGAAAGAAAAAAAATAAAATTAATTATTTGACCAAAAATTTTGGACATGTTATTATGAAATATATTTTTGTGGCACAAAACCACAACAAATACAACACAGCACAGCTATGGCAAACAAATTATGCCACACACAACTTGTACGAGCACGAGTACAACAAGTAAAATGAAATTTGCTTTATAGCCACATAAGAAACGTAAATGCTTTACGAATAAAATTTTTAAATAAAAATGCATAAGTGTAGTGTTATTCTCTATGTGGCTGCTATGCAATATTGCCATTGTTGCAACATAATTAATCAAAAGGTCATTTAGACAAGATATTTGATTTCGTAAGGCCTACAACAAGAGGGAAAGACAGACAGACATACAGATATTCAAACACTGCATACCTTTTGCTAAGGCCATAAAAAAATTCTTAAATAAATACGAGTATGAGCATATTTTTATAGCTTTTAAGAATGTCTTAAACAGCCTGCCACATTGGCATGCCACATTGGCATATTACTACTTACTAACACATGTGTGTACACAATACGAGTACTCTTACTTTTCTGTTTTGTTAATGTTGCTGTTGTTGTTTGTTTTAGCTATTTGGTAATAATTGTGTCAAATTGCCGCTAAAAATTAATTCATTTCCGACAGATTTTTTGTGTTTTTTTTCATTTTTTTATTTTTTTGCTTTGTTTCTACTCCATATGTCTGTGTATACGAGTATCTATGATTTACATTTCTTACAATATTCCTAAAAAGTATTATTGTGCATATCATATTGAAAATGAAAATGATACAAATTTAAGAGCTATTTGGTAGGTATTTTTTTCTCGGCTCGGTTTAAGTGCTACAATTGCGTTTGTTTTAATACTTTTTTCTTCACTGTTTTCTATTGTTGTCGTAACGAAACAAAGTTATCTGCATATGGCATCAAGAAGTTATTTTTTTTTCTTTTTAATATGCACAACAATATTATTTTTAAGCATATTTTTTAATAATTTTTTGTTTTATTTATTATTTGCCCACCGCCAACACTGTAAATGATTTGCTAATGCAACAATATATTGCTCCGAGTGTTCCTTAACATTACGTTGCAAAAAAATTAAAAAATATTTCTAGGGTGGGGGAGTATAAGTGAAGAGTGCCTAAATGAATATAATGTATATATTATATGTTTATGCACGTTGATCGATTAGCAGGAGCGTAATTTATAAAAAGGAAATATGAAAGTTTTCAATACAAAATAGTGACTAGTTTGTTTTCTACTGAAAGGACTGACTCGGGTTTCTTAAGTCGTAAACTTTTTATAATTTTTAATTTTTAAACTTATTAAAATCTGCCTAATAGTGACAGGGACACTGTTTTCATAGTATCGGGTGGTTAAATTTTAAGGGCCCATATTGAATGTGAACCACACCTAAATGCTAAGTTTTTTTCTGCAATTCGTTTGACATTTCTCAATTTCAGACTAACTCAATTTGAACCATGGAAAGATACACAATCGAGCAACGCATTAAAGTTATTCAGGCTTATTATAAAAGTGGACGTCCAAATCAAAATGCACTTCGTGATTTTTTCGGTCAATTTAATAGACCAAATGTGCGTACAATCTGAAAAATTGTGCAAAACTTTTAGCAAACCGGGTCTGTAGGAGATGTGAAAACACCAGTACATGATCGTACAGCTTGTACTGCAAAAAATATTGCTGCTGTTCACCATAGTGTGGCTGAAGAGCCGTCCACCTCAGCATGCCGTCGTGAGCTGATGACGAACTTTCTATGCCCCACATTTGAAGATATGGATGCGGACGATATGTGGTTTCAATAGGACGGTTCCACTTGTCACGCAGCTAACGAAACAGTGACTCTTTTGGGCCACAAATTCAATGGCCGTGTTATCTCACGAGGTGGCGATGTCAAATGGCCGCCAAGATCATGCAATTTGACACCGTTGGACACCTTTCTTTGGGGTTATTTGAAAAAAAAGGTGTACGTCGTTAAGCCAGCAATAATTCAAGAGGTAAAGGATGAGATAATTCGGCACATTAAAGGCATGGAACCTCAATTATGTCTCAGCGTTTCTAAAATTTGAACCATCGGATGGAGATGTGCCAGCGAGATCGCGGCGCCATTTGGTTTGTATTTTGTTAAATACATAATTGAACTATACCGAATTGTCATAAAAAGAAATGACAATAAATTTCAAAATTTTTTTTTATTAAGACCAATGCTCAGAGGTAAACCCCTACTAATGCTGTGCATTGTATTGGAATTTTTTGGATAGAACAGTACATTTACGACAGTACATATACTTTTGTTTTCTTATATTATTAAGCGCCTTAGGAACGAGACAAATAGCTGTGAATTGATCATTCAACGGCCAGTGTTATACCTTCACCCTTTAATGATCAACAGCAATTGCCACATCATTGCATGTTGATTGCGGGGAGTGCCTTCGCTAAGTAGGTTTTTAGCTGTTATCTGCTATTTCCCAATATGTGGCGCTTTTCTCCCGATCATTCGTTTTTCGTTGACATTGGTTAAGATGGAATTGAGTGGAATGTAAGGAAGTGGTTTCTTTGTAGATGGTCATCTTGGGTAGAGGGGGACGGACCTCTTATTTTTTTAATTACATATAATTTTAAAAAGACCGCAGACTACCTTTTTCGCCTTTGCTGGGCCCACGTTCAACTGTTTGAGTTTTTGTGCGACCGATCTTACCACTATACCACGCACCCCCTACATAATTTGCGTTTTATTCAAAATCAATATCGGTGATTAAAATTTAACCGCCCGTATATCAAATATTTAAAAAGCAACAATACACATATCCCATGTATTAGTCCGGATTTACAATGTAGAAATTAAAAGGCAGAAATTTTTTCAATTCAGAATTAAAATTAAAATGCAATGAGAAAAATATAATGAAGCAGCAATCAAAATTACGAAAAGTAGAAAAGATAAACGAAAAATCTCGACCGTCTGTCTTTTAATTTCAACTTAAACATTGTAAATATAGACTAATGAACATTTTTCATTATTTAAAAATTTTCAAAAAAAAAAATGAGACACTGGCAAGTTTTCATTTGGACGGGTACATCATTTTTTTTTGTTTTCACTAAATGTCGATATTTCGATTGTATATTATATTTAGACTTTCATACTAGTACTCTTTACTAGGCTTCTTCTTTACACGAAAAATGTGCCCTTCAAATTTACTGCCGTTCAAATTTAAATAAGCATTTCTAAATACAATATGTACCGAATTTATCAAATCCTTTTTAAAAACCCTTGACAAAGTATTGCTCCCACCTTTGGTTTTTTATGTGCGGCGTTTAATAAATAGTATATCATTCATATCTTCATAATATATATTTTTCTTTTATTTTGTTTGCTTTTAATTTTTTTTCTTTCTTTATGGAAATATTAACCATTGACGTTTTAACCTTATGCGAAGGCATATTTGTAAATAACAATCAATTGGCCTGGCCGACACAAAACAAAGAAAAATAGAAATAAAAATGAATACAAATGAACTAAAACGCATATATAACGGCTGTAAATGAAAATAACAATAACAACAACTTTATTACAACAAACAACAAAATAGTGAGTAAAAATTCAAACAATATAGCCTTTAAAACAAAACAAAAATTTCAAGTGTTGCGGCTGTTGTGTGGCAGTCAACATTTTCTTTAGTAAGCACGCGCGCCACTCCCACTCAAGTGGCAGCACCTATTTTTTTGTTGCTTTGGAAACCTTTTTTTGTTTTAGGAAATATAACAGCAACAGCAGCAGCAACAACAACACAATAAACAAAAATAATTCTAAATTATATGCTGCTGTTATAGTACTAATATCGTACTATTTGTTGTTGTTATTGCTTACTATTGCTATTGCTATGGCTGTTGTTATATTTATGATTTTTAAGCGATGAAAGATAATAATAATTTTAAACTCTTACAAATTCATGCGAAATACACGTACTCGTGAATATATGTATGCATGAACATTAGAGTTTTTGGCCATTTCCTTAATACAGCACACAGTATATGAGGGCTGTTAAAAAAAATTGGTACAAGCGATATACCTGCATTTAATTTGTTGTAATACCGATACATTTATTGATAACAATGATATTGTGGTATGTGATTAAGTGATTTCGATTGAAATCAACTGAAATTTCCAGTTTCTATAACTTCCAAATCGGAAAAAAAACGAAATTGTTTTTTTCCTCACCACCTTAAGGGCTATTGGCGGTACTTCCTTGATTATTAAAATTTGAAAACTATTAAACAGGCACATAAGTTTTATATGACTTTGAAGCAGCAGACGGTTCCAACTTCAAACGCAATCGTTTTGTTTCGTCGCCATGGGTATGAAATTTACTGTTAAAAAAAATTTTTCCGAATCAAATTTGTTTTCTGTTCTTTAAAGAAAAAAAGTCATTTGTTGACTAAAAAGAAATATAGACCAACTATGTCGCCGTGATCTGGAGGTTTGTGTGTTGGCTTACTAAGACAAGAGTCCCGGGTTTAAACCCCAGCTCTAACATCTTGAAAAAACAAATATGAGAAAAATATTTCTTTAGGCATCTACTTCTTAGCAGTCTTCTGGCAAAAGCTCTGAGAGTAACTGATTGCCATGAAAAGTTTCTTAAATCTGTCGTTCGGAGTAGACTTTAAACTGTAGGTTCCGTCATTTATACAAAGTCTGCCAAAATCAAAAGAAAGGAGTAGGGTTACAAACTTATATCAAAAACGAGACAACTTCAAATTTTTTATACTTTTTTCTTTAGTTTTATTGATCTACAAGTCCTTATTGAGCTTGAGATCGTTTGGTTATTTACATTTATTCCCTTACCCTATTCATTTTCTGAAAATGCTACAATAGCAGGTTACAGAAATTATAAAATGAAAAGGCCTCAAGTTTAATATTATGTTTTTATTTATTTGATTATTGGTTTCATTTTCTTTTTATTTCAAGTGCTGTATATGAAGAATGATTTCAAAAGTGACACCAGTAAACAAAAAAATATAAAGTACAGAACACAAGAAACTCTGTTGAAACTACCGTAGCTGGGCTTGAAAACACATTCAGTTCGGCTTGTATACAATTTCTACACTGATGTTATTTTCTTTTCTAATTATCAAAAATCTTTGCTAAAAGCAATCTTAATAGTTCTTAATAGAAGTCCATCTTCAAAAGTAACCGCTCCGTGACATTTCATTCTATTCCACCTTAACAAAGAAAAACGAATGATCAGGAGAAAAGCGCCACCTACGATAGGCAAATTGCTGTTGATCATTCAAGGGTGAAGGTATAACACTGGCCTTTGTATGATCAATTCACAGCAATTCGTCTCATTCCTAAGGCGCTTAATAATATAAGAAAAACAAAATATATGTTCTTTTGTTATAATGTACTGTCCTTTCTACAAAAATTCAAATACAATGCACAGCATTTAGTAGGGTTTTACCCCTAAGTATTTGTCTCAATAAACTAAAAAAATAGAATTTAGTTTTAATATAATTAAAGCGTTTCTTATGAAACAACAATATAAAGCAGTTCAGTTAGTAATTTCCTTTACTTAGTTTATGAACAAACTTCACGCAAATGTCTTTCTGGCGGTTAACATCTGAACAGTTTCAAGTTAGATGTTCATAAACCCTACTCCTTTTTTTCTCTCCGATAATCTACTTTTATAACATTAGAACAATGCACTGTATGTATTTAGGGCTCCGTCCGTAAATACTGTGCGTCTAGCTTGTAATCTGATTCGTTGGTTTCCTGTAACTCTTTCGAAATGAACGCAGAGTTGTATTTGTAGGGCTAAAATGCAAAAATAAGACAAAAAAAAAAAAAAGAAATCTAAAACAAACAGCGTAGACACATACGTCCCATGTGTCCCATATTGCGGTTATTAAAGTTTTCAAAATGAATGAGTTGTGCGTTTTTACAAATAAATTCGTAAAAATGGGGACTGTTGATTTGTGTTCAGAACAAAAGATGAGAAAGAGGCTTAACAAAATTAATAAATCATTCCATTTCGGTTGTTCACAAAGACGAGAGTATCGAGGCTTGTATCATGAAAGCCATGAAAACGTTCATCTCTGACTGATTCTCAGTCACTAAATTTTTGCCGTAAAATTATTTCGCACAAACACTTGATCTCCAAGATCAGGCGAAAATGGTAAAATGATTTTTTGAGCCACTTTGTCATGAGTTGAACAAATGGTTTTGTCTTGAGAAGGACAAAAAAGAATTTTTTTTTATTTTCTTGAACAAATCTCGTATATGGTAGATTTTTAATTTTTATAATTTTTTTTTAAAGCCAACTTGTTAACATAAATTTGCAATTAGTGTTTAAAATCGAAACAATTGACTTTTTCTATTACTGTTCTATTTTGTTTTTTGTTTTTTTTTTCTTTATTATTTAATATGTCCGTCCTTTTAGCTGTTAGTTTATCTCGCTTTTAAAATCTATAAATATTTCCCCATAAGAGTTAAGTTTACAGCAAAGGGTTGGTAGGGGGTGAACTATTAAATATTGTAACTGTTAAAGAAATATTAAAAATAAATAAAATAAAAAAAACTATATATTGTATATGAGAGTACTACTAATTATTTCAATGCATAGTTGTTGTGATTGTGGTTGGTGTACTTGTTGTAATTGTTGTTTTATTAAATCACAAGTTTCCGTTTCTTGTTCGTTGCAATCCAACCATCATACATATTTACTATTTCAGTATTTGTTATTATTTTTATAAGACGCATAAACATTTACTCAAGTTTTTCGTAATTTTTTTTCCGCAATATTCTCAAGCGTATTTCGCTTATCTTGGCAAACGAATTATAGAGTTATTGTGTTACACAGCTGGGATTTTTTTATTGCCTCAGAAATTGTTTGTTAATTTATAATTAAATAGATAAAAAATAATAAAAAAAATATTATAGAAAACTATGACTTAAAATAAAATTGTGTATTAAGAAACAATCGTGACACATTATGAGAGTAGATTTTGTATGTTCCTTCCATTACATTTTAATTATAATTGCCAACTAATTATATGTTGGTTATATGGTTTATTTGATACTGGAGAGTAGAAAAGGAATTAGAAAATTAATTAATTCTATGAAAGAATTTAATTTTATGAGAACCAAATATGCGATTCTTTGGAAATTACACTATGAAAGTAATGATAGGTAATGAGCGACTGAATGATACTTTACAGTTCAATTAAGCACTATTTAGTTGATAGTTCATTACAGTTTAAGAACTCAACAAATCTGCAATTTATACATTTTTTTAGGCTTTTTTGAATCGTTTTTTTTTAATTATAGTGTTATAGTTCAAACATGTGTAACTGGTTTGTATAAAAATGAATAAAATAATATGATTTGAACTTTATTTTGTGGTGCTTCAGTGAACTAGTGGGTATAGTGCTCATCTGCTAGTGTCAGGGTCACACGCTACATTTTCATCAGAAATCCTGATCTGTTTTCACCTCACTCAGCCTATGATTTTCGACTTCGTGCTCATTGATAAGTTAGATTATATTTATTGTATGTTATAATTAAACTGTAGATACCGCTACTAATAACAGTTGATTCAAGTAGAGATACTTTTTTCAATAGCCTTTTTTTGACAGATTACGTGTGAGTCGTGTCATGCTGTCATGTTTTTTTTGTTTAGTATTGTTTGGCATCTCATAATGGAAAGACTTACGCCTGAACAACGTTTACAAATCGTTCCACTTTATCACGAAAATTCACGGTCTGTGAGGAATGTGTTTCGTGCACTTCGCTCAACTTATGGTCAAAATAATCGGCCTACTGAGTGTACTATTCGCAACACCATCACCTATTTTGAGACCCAGCATTAATTATTGGATAATGTTCGGGCGAGTAGACCATTTTCAGCACGCTGTGTAGAAAATATAGCGGCTTTAAAAATGATGCCGGTGCGAACGTAACCGTTATCGTGCCATGATAACCGAGTATTTGATGCCGACATTTGCTTTCAGCAAGACGGCGCCATTTCCCACACATCACATCAATCAATGGATTTATTGACGGAACACTTCGGTGAGCATATTATTTCAAATTTTGGGCCGGTCGATTGGCCACCAAGATCGTGTGATATCACACCGTTAGACTTTTTCCTGTGGGGATTTGTAAAGCCTAAAGTTTATGCGGACAAACCCTTTTCGATTCAGGGGGAAAATTACGGCATTCGATATCTAACGAAATTTATATAAAAATTGTTTTTAAATTGTATGAAATTTCGCTCGATATCGAATGCGGTAATTTGCCCCCAGGTCTTGGAGGAAAACATTACGCGTGTCATTCACCAGTTACTAGTCGAATTGCTCGAACGAGTCATCGTAAATTGGACTCAACGGATGGACCATCTGCGACGTAACGCAAGCCAACATTTGATAAACATAATCTTCGAGGAATAAATGGCAAAGAATGTTTTTTTCAAATGATAATAATCGCATCCCATTAATTTTGAATTTTCTGTATTTCTGTCTATAAAAAAGTGGGGAACCTCGAAATGGATCATGCATTATATGAACATTTGTGCACACAGTAGGTGTGTGTAGGTCGTAGCTTTGAAAAAGGGTTGTAATGGCCAATTTTGTATGTATGCATGGAGTTATTATGCATTCCGATTCGAAAATATTTTCGAAAACAATTTTTGATTCGAAAAACCAATGATAATAAATACAAAAGTTTTGTAAATATTCGTAAGTTTTTCGATTCGAATTTAAATACGTAATAACCCCCATCCAATAAAAAATAATTTTCTATGAATATGGCTTTTGAAGCAAAATAATTCAAATGCTCAATAGATATTTTCTAATGGTGTTTTATAACATAATTTAATACACAAAAATGCCGCTTATTTTTTACATAAAATTTATTGCCTTAAAACTGTCATAAAATTAAGAAAAAAAAAAGAAAAACACAATTCAACTTCATTTTCTGTGACTTGTAAGTTTAAATGAACATTTAAAGAATATTATTGTTAACATGACATATAACACTTGCCATTTTCGTTTAAAACAAGGAAATCAATTCACATATGCACTCCTATACACACATACCTACCTATACATATTAAAATACTTGCAACATACTATATAGTGCAGAATAAATGATTGGGGAAAAAAACTGAACGACATATTGGCTTCTCATAAACTAAAATACGAATATGAGCATTAATATTATTGCTATTGTTGTTGTCAACAAAAAATGACAACAGCAACAGGAGCAACAACAGCAACTAGAAAATTTACTTGGTTAAGTTTTTAGTTAACACTCCTCAAACAACCCACCAAATATGGAGGAATATATGGGTATTGTAGCAGCAACATTAACATCCACATTCATTATCAAGTAATAAAAGGCTTAAAAGTAATTGAGTGTATGAGAAAGAAAGAGAGCAGCATGGGCGCCAATGTCAGTTAAACTGTCAACAAGTTAATGAGTAAATTTGTGGCGTTATTATGTACTTGTAACAGTAACAACAGTAATAATGCAACAAGTTGCCTCAATTTTTTTATTGTTTTTTTTTTCATTGTTAATATTTACTGAGGCTATGGCTATGGTTAGTAGGCAGTTCTCTATATTATATTGTTGTTGTTAATGGCAATAGACTTAAACAGTTTTTCTTTTGTTGCTATTGCAACAATAGCAGCAGCCTGTTTAAATTATTGCTCTTGTAGGCTGTCTCTGTACAAAACATGAGTGGTGTCAAAATAGGGAGCACAAACACCGACATATAACATACAATTCGCATGCATTAACACGACAATACAATAACAATAGTATCACTACAATCATATAATGATAATCACACGCCGCACACACATACACACATACATTTTCTTATGGGCTGTAGTTTTACAAGAGAAAATTATGACACATTTTTTCCTCAATTTTACAAGTATTTCTGTAGTTTTGCATTTATTTTTCTTGTTTTTTTTTCGATTTTAGTCTTCAAGCTAATAAAAGGACAGAGGACGAAGAGAATAACAGGCAACAAAAGCAATAAATAAAATTGAAAAACTGTTGTTGACATGGGTGGTGACAACTTAATGTTTGCAATAATATTGTCAAAATAGTAGATGCAGGTGATGAAAAAATTACATTTAAAATATAATATCAAAGAACCAATTTTTGTGTCATGAATTAAAAAAAAAATAAAAAAATAAAAATTTATAAAGATTGCGACATGGTTTGATGTCAATATTTAAAATTTCGGGTAGGAAAAGTGGTAGGTTGACTTTGTAAGACACAGTTTGTTGATAAAATTCCAGGGCGATACAATGACCATAGCGGTGGTACAGTTTTTGGACATAATTTTTATAAAACGTTTTTTTAACCACCAAATAGATCTGAATTTCGGTAAATAAGTCTTTAGAGTGCTAAATCTCTATCTAGAAAGCTTTCTCTTTTAGATCTAAAAACTGTAAATAGTCAGTGGAGATCAGATCTAGGGGATGAGGTAACAATTTTTGAAATTTTGTTGTAGTTTTCATGGATTAGCTTTGATGAAGCAGTATTGGTTTTTTCTACTTCTTAAAATTAGACCGTTGCTTTTGTAACTTCATTACCCAAACGTATAAGCAAAGCTACGAAATTATTGTTACTCATGATCTGACTCTTTTCGATGTAAACGATGAATATAATAGCATGGGCATTTGGTTAGACGAATGTCATTAATGCTGATTGCGCGCTTTAGGTTTAGTTATTTGCGTTCTGTTCGTTCTGCTAATTGGACTCTAAACTCAAAAAACCATTTATCTTCCATCGTTACTGGTTCGCTAAACATTGCTCTGAATTATTAATACATCGTTGGTTTTAAACAATTTGTGAATATGAGCAGTAGCTAATAATGTGCACAGATTTTGCAAATCTTATTTAGTGATGTAAAAGTATTAAGTATTTAAGTACTTAATACTCGATATCGTGAATATTTACCAGAGTGGGAAAATAAACAAAACTAAACGTTTAATTTAATTTTGTTTTGTTCTTTAAAATGAGTAAAACAAAAACAAAACAAAAACAATGAGAGCGATTGTCCCATTTTTCTTTGTATATTGTTTTTGTTTTAAGTACTACAAATACACTAACTCAAATGTGCGAAGGTGGAAAGAAAAATGAATGAGAAGAAAAACAAAAGAAGAAGGAAAACAAGAACAAATTATACGAATGCAACGGAATAACAAAGGAAGCACAAGAGCGAAAAGTAAATTGTTTTGTTTGCCCTCTTTCTCATTTAAAAAGTATTTGTTTTGGTTTTTTCAGGTACAAAACAATTAAATAAAATTGAAAAGTTTATGACTTTGTTAAAACGTTTGCGAAATGTTTTGTTTGTTTGCCCACTCTGATATTTACCGGTACTCAATATTCAAAAGTAACTATTCTATAATTTTACGATTGTATTATGCAGCATGTTATGGCAAGTTTTTCTTAAAAAAAATATATATATATAGAAGCATTTATGGTAACGGCCTAATTTGTCTTTTAAAAGTAGTAATAGAAAAAAATTAAAAAAATGGCCAGTAGCAAAATAAGCTAAATTTGAAATTATTTTACCGAAGCAGGTATGTAATCTTTGCAAGTGGATGATTTCACATAACGACTTGTATTAATCCTCTTTTGAAAAATTACGTTTATGGGAGTAGGCAGCTCTTTTTTCGAAACACTTATTAGTTAATTTGAAGAAAACAATTGAAGGGAATGCCGTAATGGTACAATTATAATGTTATAGAACGTAGGCTTTAGTTTAGAATTTTTTTAAACATTTTTCGTTGTAATTGTTGTAGTAATATCCAAAAATTGTAATGTAAATATGCCTTTATTAAAGGCTAGGGAAAAACAAATATAAAACGACGAAATGAAAATTATTACCAAGATTTGCAGTCTTTATCCAATGTGGAATAAGAGGAATTTAAAACATCTTGTAAAAACATAATTATATAATTATATTATTATATTACATATATTGAATGTATTTGCCTATATGGCGAAAAATATTTTTGTTTTTCCATACCTTCGCTACAGGTTTTTGTGCCACGTAATTGTTGGCTGACTGTGGTGAATAGGAAAAATAGAATTTGAATTTTTTTAAAACAGAAATGCATTGATTTGAAATACTTTTGTTTGGTTTTTATATACTAAATGTGATATGATTCGCATTTAGTTTACAACTATTTCAATACAAGTATTAGTAGTTTTTATTTACACCTTTGGGAAAAAGTCTCCTGACGAGTCTCTTAAGCACAGAGGAAATGGCCATATGCCCAAAGCAATGCATTTCATATACATTATATTGAATGTGTTTGTCTGAATGGCGGAAAATACTTTTTTCTTGTAAAAACATTAAACCTTTGTATACATAAAAACCATATATACAAAAACATTATATGATGGGAAGTTGAAGATAAGTCTAAAGATTTAAAAAATGACCTCAACAGTTTTGAATATGTTTGCATAACAATAGACGCATGGAAAACTGTCTGAAATACGTCATTTATATCTGTAACAATCCATTTAAATCTCAACTTCTTCCTTGCTTTGAAATGTGACCTATTAGGAGGTTTAAAAGTATGAGGAATACATTATACTTATTTCATGCTTTATCTCCGACAATGCCGCAAACATTTTAACTAAAGAAGTAATTTTTACAACTCAAATTAAACAGGTCTTTTAATCGGCTTAAAATTGCACTTTTTACAATACATACATACATGCTTAGACTTTTCTTTTTTTAATTTCAATAAATAAATCAATATTTAAATTAAAAACCATAAATCATATTGACAATTTAAAATTACTCATACGCAACGCAACGCAACGCAGCGCCATGTAAACAAATGCAAAAAAATGACAAACAACGAACAGCAACTATTAAGCCAAGCAATTATCATAAATCAAAATTTATAAAAAAAAGACAAAATGCAAGAAACCATTTAATTAAAATGTTATTAAACACGTTTGACAAAAAACGCATATATATTTCGTAGGAAAAAAATCAATAATTTATACGGCCTTTAAGCAATCAACAGAAGTTTAAACTGCCAAATAAAATTGAGACAAAAAATAAATGACAAACAGATAAACCAACTCATAAATAAAGAAATATGTATATAGACAGACATACACATATAGAAAACAGAAAAAAAATCTTAAAACGTTTATTTATTTGTTTGTTCGATTGTTTGTCTGTTTGTTTGTTTGTTTGTTCTATATGAACTCTCATATCAGACATTGGAAAATCTGTAGAAAAGATAACAAACTCAACACATGTCAAAACTAATTAACAAAAGTAGACAGACATATAAAACAAACACAAAAAAAAAAGGATTAAAAAACAATATAAAACACACACACACATGTAAAAAAAATATACAAATACTGACACCAACATTAACTCTCTTTTAGAGTTTCTTATACTATGTTTGTCAAATACTGCATTACCGTTCTTTTTTTTTAATTGAAATAAAACAACATTTACATTGTTTACACACTATATTACGAAATATAGTATATGTGGTAAGAGGCAAAATAAAAACAACATTTAAAAGAATTGTAACACAAATATCGAACGCAAAAGTCATACTTTGAAATTGCTGGTATTTTTGAAGTTGCTGCCCCAGTTGGCATGTGTATTTATAAAGGTTTTATGCATTAAACTAATTAACAAGACAGCATTGAAAATTAATGCCTCCTTTTTAGAAGGAACTATTGGTTCAGCTATTCTTTATATCCCTATCGGATTTTTATAAATCAACTCACTAACTAATAACTGCCCTAAATCTAACTACGAGTATATGAGCTATGGAAAAAAAATTAAAGACCAAAATCAAACAAAAAAGTTAAATTAAAAATTATTAAAAAAAACTCTCATGTTAGGGATTTGCAATGATTTAATAATAATTAATGCAAATGACACGCATGTTTCACTTAAACTGAACTCGTGCATCATAACTTGAAACCAAGAGACAAATAAATTTTTTTGCATGTAATATTTTGCATGACACGACAATACCAAACTTTTTATGTATATTTTTTGGGTCAAAATATTTTGTTGGGTCAAAATATTAAATTACCAGTGGGCGTGGCGCTTTTTACGTACATACATAATTGGCCACTACAACCCTGTTTCAGGGTTACGGCCTAGCTTCTCTCAGTACCCACGTTGTTTGTGTTAATTTTTATCGATGAGTACCGGGACCTAAGTTTAAAGTCGACTCCGAACGACAGATTTGCAAGGCTTGTTCAGGGCAATTAGTTACTCTCAGAGCATTTGCCAGAAGCCTGCTAAGAGGTAGTCGCCAAAAGAATTTTTTCTTTTGTTTTTATATTTCTTTGCTTCAAGATGCCAGAGCCGGGTCTTGAACTAGAGCTCTCGTCTTAGTAAGCCAACACACAAAACACTAGACCACGGCGCCTAGAATTTTCACTTTGGATTTTTATATTTGGTTTTCCCTCGTAGTCGCCGAAAGAAATAATTTGTTCACTTCTTTTTCAGATGTCAGCGCTAAGGTTTGAACCCTGGGCTCATTGTGCTTTTTAGATAATGTTAATTTATTCCATAAGTAATTGTTCTTTAACATTGGTGACAGTGAAAATCTTAAAATTTTGCTTAATCTGATAGATATTCGTGCCAATGTGTGGTAACTGCCACATTTAGAACTTCGCCTTATAAGCAATAGCATTCAAACTTTATTATAAATTGTATGTATGACTTATAATGATAAGCATGTCTCGATGGTCATTTCGACTCTGCTTAAGAGATTTGCCAGAAGACGTTGTACTATAAGTGTTAACGACTAATATAAACCCGCTATTGGCATGGCACTTCTTAAAGAATGTGAAAGATTTCTCAGTGATTTAAATGAATTCGAAACATTTATTTTTATGTTGTACTACGAGGTGTGAAATAGAGTTATTAGTAACTAGTTTTACCTAATCGGCATTGTCCGGACTCTATCTGTTGGCTATTTACAAACTCTCCGTTTCAGGTACCTTAACTTGCTACGGTTCTTAAGAAACACGACATAAAAAATTTGTATGGGTAGTTCCAGTCCCAGTTGTCCAATTTTGCCCACTTCCTTACTAATGAAAAGTCCTTAAAATTCAGTAATTTAAGCTTTTACCTTTTTCACGATATACCAAATTACCACGCCCACTTCTTCAGTTTCTCTCACTTTCTGATAAAACATTCCCGGAGTTATTCCTAATAATATTCCAAATGTACACACTGTTAGATACATACAGATTTGTAAATCCTATGCCAATATCAGAAAATATTTCTATTTATTCTTTTAAGACTCTGCACATCATAGATTTAAATGAATTTAACTGATTAACAACATAAGATATATTATACAACAGCAACAATATCAACAACAAACTAAAAACGAGACAAGTTGTCAAACATCAACCACCTACTGAGTAAACAATTGCAAAAGAAAAAAAAAAAGAAAAAATATTTGAAATAAAAATTGTTAAAGGAAAAACTGAAACTGTCAATTACTAAGTTTTTCCTTTTTTTCATTTTTCTGGGACAGTTCGTTTAAAAAAACACACACTCTTGTAAAAAAAAAAAATAAAGAAACCAAACTCAAGAAGAGATCAAATAGTCATGAAAAACTGAAAAAAAACGTTATACTTGAATGAATAAATGAACAGTTAAAAGAAAACGGCAAAAAAAAAAAGAAATGTTAACCATTAGAAAAGAAGTATAGAAAGTATTTGGGAGTAGTGAGAGGTAAATTGATTACAACCAAACGCTTCAATTGACAATTAACAACATCAACAGCATTTATGTGACCAGTAGCAATTTCAGTGTAGAAAGCAAAAAAAAAAAAATATTTAAAAAACCAATAAACAACCAGATAGGCAACGTAGTCATCAATTTTAAAAGAAGAAAAATATTGATGACAACGGAAAAAAAACAAAATGAAATTCTAAGAAAATATTCGCAATAGAAAAAATAGTGGGTTTTTGCATCAACATTTAGAAAAACAACAACAATAGTATGTAGCTTAAGGCTATTTAAATAAAGTTACAAGAAAAAAACAAATTAATATTTCCTCACACCTACTCTTAAATTCAAAAGAACGAGATAAAAACTAACACTTGCCTATAATGCTGTTAAAATTCACACATACAGACTTGCATATTGATTGGAATTGAATGAAAGAACGTATGGATATGTGTTGTTATCCTTTAGATATGTATGTATGTGCATGTATGCCAGAGTGTTAGAGCCTTAAACTATTTATTTACATCCTGCAACAGCAATGCAGAAAAAATATGCCAATAGTTTTTTCTATTTTTTCTCTCTCTCTCTCTCTGTGATATGATTTTTTTCCAATTCGCCTTAACACACGTAGACAATTATGGTAGTGTATGTGTATGGCATATCTATCTAGTCCAGCTTATTGTATCTTTCCATATGTGCTTTTCGGTCCAACTGTCTGTGTTGGTTTAACTTAATTTGAGACATTTAGAAAAGTCAAAAAGGAATTTCCATCCTCTACATGTTTACTCGTATTTGTTTGGAAAAAAAATTTCCGTGTATGGATGCGAGTAATAAAAAAATTCTGAGTTAGTTTTTTTTTCTAATTTTACTCACTTACTGTTATTGGTTTTGTGTCTTTAGGCCATGTTTATAAAGTTAGTTAGTCATTTACACCAGTAAAGGAGTTAAAAAATATCGTTGGCAATAGAAAAAGCAACAAAATAAAAACCAACAATTTCAAAAATGTTCGCATACAATTGTTGCATAAATGTCCGTGCAACCAGAAAAATGTCTGCAAAAAATATTGAAATTAAACTTGTTTTTTGAGGCATGATGATGATATCAAAGGAAGAAAAAACAAAAAAAAAAATGTTGGAAAGTAAAAGAAAAAACAAGGACTCTTGGTCAGTTTTGAGTAATTGTGAGTGCATTAAAAGGGATAAGAAAAAAGTTTGTTCGAACTTTTTTTTTTTTGAAAAAGATAAGTCTTTACTGACTTATTTTCAATTTATGGCAGATTCTAATCTATCTTTAAGTAGAATATTTTAATTAACAATTTAATGATTTTGTTTATAACTTTTGTTCTTCTTTCTTCATGAATAAAAATTTTTTTATTTTTCAATAATTTCATTCAAAGTCTACAATTTAAAAAATCATTTCCACTCTTCCTCTCTTAATGGGTTATATCTTAACAACACATAATTCAATTCACTTCCATAGAACACAAGCTAATCATGTACTTCATAAATAAATAAAATTCTAATAACTTCACTAAAATGCCACTAAAATCTCATTTATTATTAAACAAACTGTTTCAAATATTCGCGTATTTTTTCCTTAAACAAAAAGTCAATTATGAAAAAAAATTTTCACTTCCTGAAAAAAAAGAACAAAACAAAAAACATTCTAAACTTTAGAAAAAGTAACACTCGTTCCTAACAAGACATTTTCATTAATAAACTCGTACTCACATGCACGGACTGTGTATAGATTTTACATTTTTATTTTTTGTTCTCACATTAATATTAAATTCCGGTCTAATCAAATCTACATATTTAACAAGTATAAAATATGTATAAAAAGTTAATAATCGAACAACAACTAAAAGAATATAAACACAGTTATAGAGTGGTGAAAGGGGGTAGAAGTGCAAGGAGAAGCGTTTACAAAAATATATATGATTTGTAAATGCAACATTAAATAAAAAAAGCCGCCACATATTAAAGATCATATAAATAATTCAATTTACTGTCTTGTATCGTAAACAGCAATAACATATTAACAAACGATATACATACGTATGTATGTATGAGCGTATATCTACCCGTTATACAAGATACATCTAATCCTGTTTTTACGGGTCTTGCATACGTTGTAGGAAATACATTGCTAATAAAATAATATCCATAATCAGTCTTCGTTGCAAGTATGGCAAACGTAGGAAACCAGATAAAACAATAACAAAATATAGGCATATCTGTTACGATTGTTTGTATGCGAGGCTTGCAAGAACGTTTCCAACGAAGAGTGATTACTGCTAATGTGTTGGACAAAGACTTAAAAATATTATATTTATGCAAAATATACTTGAAATGAATATACATTTTAATGTACAGTCGAATTCTGATATAAGCACACCGTTTAAAAGAAAAAATCGGATATATGTAAGAAAAATAAAAAACGTATTTACCTTTGTTTTCTATTAAATTCAAAGGTAGTTAACTCCGTTTAAAAGAAAATCCGTTTTAAAAAGCACAAAATTGTATAAAAATCGCTTAATTAAAAATACGAGTACATATTAAGAATTTATTGTCGACAAAAAATGGATCATTTCTTTTTTTTCAAAGTATTTTTTATGGCAAGAATGTTCATTTATTGCTAAAATTGTTTATAATTTGTCTGTTAAGTTTGTCAGAATTTGAATTTTTCTAAAACATAGCGATTTGTTTTATTATTATTTCAAAAATATTTATTCGAAGTCCTTTTAAAGGAAAATTCCGGTTATAAGAAAATAAATGCTGTTTTTTACATTTTCTTATAACCGGATTCGGCTGTATGTATTTACGAGTATAAATATTTACATAAAAATTTTGACGAACAAGTTTTTTGTTCGTATTAAAGGAAACTTATTTATTTATTATCGTATTGCAATCTAATAGTGGAACTATATAACCTGCCTTATGAAGGTAATGAATTGCAAATTTCTGCCAAAGCGAGTTACAATCAGCGCGTCTAAACTATATTGTATAACTTGTCGTTCTTAAAGGTAGAAGTCCACATCATTCCTTATCGCGTTAATAGCGGTTACAATGAACAATGTAAGTCAACTGTTCAACTGTTAACGCATCTAAAAGTTAAAATTTTTTCAACTTCTATACGTTAGACGCGCTGCAAATTTTGCCAATAACTTGTTTTATACAAATTCCTTATTTTAACTTTTTTTTTTGACAGACGTGCGAAACACACAATTGGAGCAACGCATGTTATATACTTCTAACTTAAGTCTTAAGGTACCAAATGAGTTAAACGTATAGCTTCATGCATATGTCATGTACTCCCAACCAAAATTTCATATTCAATTTTAACTAGTTACGAGTAAGGGGACAAAGACCATTAAGCTAGTCTCTAGTGGGAACCGAATTTATAACCCCCCCATTAATAGAATAGCTACTTGCATAGTAGTCTACTGGGGCACAAAATTAGAGGACAGTAAACGTTACAACAAGAGAACAATAAGACAAAAGAAAACTTAAAATTTTGTTTCAGCCAAAACAGATACAATTATAAAAATGCAGTGATAGAGAAAAAAGACAATATAATAGCACGTTGTGACATGATTTTGACGAACTCATTACGGAGTTTGTAGAAACATTAAATACCAATATATATTTTCTGTGTGTTAGCATACTAAGACAAAAGACCCGAGTTCAAACCTCAGCTCTGACATCTTGAAAAAAGAAATAAAATATATTCGGCGACTACCTCTTAGAAGTTTTCTCGCAAAAGCTCGAAGCCCACATTCGGAGTGGACATTAAACTGTAGGTCCCGGTACTCATGGCTAAAAAAAAATTGACACACACAACATGAGTGCTGCGAGAAGTTAGGACGTAACCCTGAAACAGGGTTGTAATGGCCAATTATGTATGTATGTATATGGTTTCTGTAGGAAGATGTGATTTAAATAGTTGATGATTTGTATATGTACAAGTATAAAGAACTTTGATGAGACTTCGGTAGTGGTTGTCGATAACATGTTCAGTTCTGCTAGTGTATAAATGTAATAGTTTGTTTGCTTTGATTGAGAAAACATTGCAAAAAATAATTTAAACTCATTTAATAGAATTTAAGTCCGATATAATTGAGGCGTTTATGACAAAACAGCAATCCAAGTGTATTTTTGTCTATCGTACTATTTGAAAAACCTACAAAAGAAAACTGTATAAAACTGTAAAACTAAGGTTAGGTGTATGTATGTATATGGATAGTAAGCGGGGTCGTGGGCAACGAAAAGTAACTACAAAATTATAGACTATATTCAGTTTAAACATATGTTTTGCTTTTTGCCCCTTCTAGACCCTCCCTTCTTTACAACTAAGAAGCTATGCATTGCTCGTATAGTATAGTTGCTTTTGCCATTGTGGTGTATGTAGAAGAAGTTGCATTTTTTTAAACGCATAATAATTGATCAATTTACTCGTTGACAAGTGTGCTTTGGCGCTGTTGCATTATAAAAAAACAAATTCTGTTTTTTTATATATTTATTTTTGGAGAAGTAAATCAAAAGGGGAGTCAAAAGGGTATAAATGACCCAATAGAAAATTTATATAGAATGAAATAAATTTTTAAAAAACATTTCCTATATCTTTTGGCAATAGTTAGGGCAGGAAAATTTCTTTCTTTACCTTAAAATTTTAATATTAAAAAAAAGTAAAAATTTAAAGAATGTTCACTGACGAAATAAGTTTATTGAAGCTCAAATTATATTTTCTGTTAAATAATCGAAATTATGCATGTACATTGTACATATATTCGGTACTTCACAATTAAGTAATAGAAATGACAAATTTAGCCAATACGTACAACGAGCTGCTAATGTTTTGTTATAAATAAGGTTTTTTAAATTCAGTGCATATTGTTTTAAAAATAAGTGATACAAAACAAAATTTAAAAATTTCTTTCTTAAAATATAAGAAATATAACAAATACTCTTTTGCCTTGCGAACACTTTTGTGACTTAATGATCATTGGCCTAAACTGAGTATTAAAAATTTTTGTTAAAAACCTTCGAGTTCAATTTTCTGTGCATTCTAAAGAAAACTCTAAGAAGTTTAAGCTTACCAGAAATCGCCTTTATACAATGCCTGTTATTTTTGTTGTGGATTCTTGTCATCTTTTTCCTACTGACGTTTTGTTTTTCTAATATTGATATTTATGCACATGTTCTGTATAATAAGAGTTTGAAAAAAGTTGTTTTCAAATAATAATAGAAAAATATGCACTGAGACATTTTTTAAAACAACAACAAACACTTAAAAGAGTGTGCATATGCAAAGAGCAAATAACTTTATCATTCATTTTTTTTTATTATTATTATTACAACGTTTAGCATATTAAACGAAAGAAAAAAAAAATAATAATAAATAAATTATAAAAATATTATGCACTTTAAATTGTGAAAATTTTTTATTAAATGCAACTAAAAAAAAACGCAATGGAATGACATTGAGATTTTATTGTGGTCCGTTGCATTCTACTATTGTTCCACAATAGTTAAGTAGTTACCGTCACACCAGTATTAGCCAGAGCATATGCTATAAAATTAACCAGGTAGTTGAGCAGTCATAATTTATTCATATTTAGCAGTCACATACTCGTATGTTCGATATATGATACCCTACAATATAATATAGTTTTTGTAAAATACAACATATTTTCTAATTTGTAAAGAATTCTAATTAATTATGTCACTGTTATTAATAAAAATCACATATTATGTGTTTTAATGTCTACTTTTCACAAGTAATACATTTGAATACAACTGAGTGTTATAATTCTCATTAAGTTAAGGTGAATACATATGCATACACATGCATATTCTATTACTTATTGCAGGTTTGTGTAACCGTACGTTATAGTTTAGTAGTACTCGAGTAGACTAAAGGGTACGATACTAGTCTTCTAGTGCATAAGTCGAGGTTTTTAATCCCAACAGAAGAGACCCAGGGTCTGAAGCATTAGGCTTGTAAACCGCATTGTAAATTTTAGGATAAAAGTACTTAAAGGTTCTAAAGGTATGTCGAATTTGAGATGGGAAAGTAAATAGGTAATTTGGTAAAATAACGTAAAATTGGTAAAATAACGTTAAAAAGTTCAAATTTTGCTACTAAAGAGGGACAAATTTTACTTAGTCAATTTGAAAAATTTGAGCAGCTTCTTCCCGTAATCAGGCATCTTCTTTGAAAATCGTGTACTATTGCTGATAACATTGCAAAATAGGAAAGTGTTGAGAATTCTTTAAATGTTACAAGTAATTTCGACATCACCTTTGTGTATAAATACCTTTATCTTCAGGCTTATATAATTCAAGTTATATAAAAGTTAGAGCCGGCATACTATCGTTTTTGGAGAACTTGTGTTGGTTGTTTGAAAAACTGAAGCAACGTATTTTTGTTCTTTTTTTTTAACAAAGTCTTCTTTAGTAATAAGAAGTCTACTTTTTAATACGCAATTGATACATTGGCCCTCATGGGGCTAATAAAATATACCGGTAGTCTTAAAAAAAACCATGCAATCGGGGAGTGCTTGGTATAGTGGTTAGAGTGCTCGCAAAAAAACTCAAGCGGCTCCGGTTCGAATTCCAGCAAAGGTGAAAAATGAAAAAGTTAGTCTGCGGTTTTTTTAAAAATTATAATTTAAAAAAAGAGGTCCCGCCTCTGCAAGGAGTCCGTCTACAAAGTAACCGCTCCTTGACATACCACTCTATTCAACCTTAATCTTTGACAACAAAAATTGAATGATCAGGAGAAAAGCGCCACCTATTAGAAAGTAGCAAATAATAGCTAAAAAACTACTTAGCGAAAGCACTCACCGCAATCAACATGCAACGATGGGGCAATTGCTGTTGATTATTCAAGGGTGAAGGTATAACACTGGCCTTTGAATGATCAATTTGTCTCATTCCTAAGGCGCTAAATAAAAATATAATATAAGGAAAATACAATATATGTTTTGTTGTCATAATATACTGTCCTTTCCACAAAAATCCGAATACAATGCACAGCATTTAGTAGGGGTTTACCCCTGAATATTGGTCTCAATAAAAAAAAAAGTGACAGTATGGTGCAGTTTGTCGTCAGGCGGAGTCATAAGCCCGCATTTTTTTTAGTGAACAGGAAAACACTGTTACCAGTCAATTGTTTCTGGCCGCACAGAGTAGGTCTTTGGTTTAACTAAGTGAGCACCGCTAGCCATAGAGAACGGCACTGCCTGTGTAGGCGTCATCCCTGAAGAAAAAAAAAATACAACTCAGTTGTTGTGGAAAAAATTTTTCGGTAACATCATTTCACGTTTTCTTTTGGTGATGCCAATTGGCCGTCTGGACTATTTTCCGTAAGGCCTTTTGAAGTACCGCATATACATGAAGAATCCACAGACAACTGACGGTTTTTAGAGCGGCATTAAAGAGATTAGCAAAGCCTTCTTGCAAAATGTGATTAAAAGTTTTGCGAATAGAGGGTTCGTCTACCGACTTGCTAGAGTTGCACACTTACCCGAGATTATATGCTGTTATTAATGCCCATATTTTAAATTAGTATGGTTTTGGATTAATTAATTTTCCAACTCAAATTTACTGAAGTTTTTCAGAAATCTTTTCACTTAGAGGCTGTAAATCCTTTGAATATGCATAAATGCTGAATGAAAATGTATCTTGTTTATTAAACCTTATTTAAAACGAATAAAAAACGGTTTTCAGGTACTCAGAACCTCAGAACTTTAATTTTTACTTTAAGTTTCTAAAAGCGTTGTATTTTTTGTTTTGCATTTATTTGCTGTGTAGGGTTTAATCATATGCAACCAAAACCAAAAACAGCATTCTATTTATTCAATTAAAAGCAAAAAAGTAATCTAAAGGTATGCATACAAAAAAACATCACTAGACTAGACAGGCTGAGTCTAGTATTTTACGCTTTATTTAACAAGAATTACTTTGAAGCTGTCATACATACATAATTTCAATTGACAAAAACGCGATTTTTTATTTTTGTTTTTTTTTCGCAAAAACATGATAAACACAATAACTGTAAAAACAAAATTGCAAAAATTATTTATTAGAAAATTGACCTTGTCATCATTGTCATTATGACGCCAACTTAAAAAGTGACAAACTGTTAAAAGTTGCAGGCTCATTATTTTTTTATTTTTTATTATTTATTAGAGACACAATACTACATATAAAAAGAAAAATAAAATATAGAAAGTTGACACTTACCTTATGGGCTCTGATGGGAGCGCCCTCTGAACAAGCTAATGTGACGTCCACCAGACTCTCGTCCTGTAATAATTGACTAAACACCCCTAACAGGTTGGATTGATGATTGTTCCACCTCAAGCAGTAGTGCTCACTGCCCATGTCGGTGACAGCTTACGCTGCTGAAAATGTCACAAAAAGAAGTAAAAAATAAAAGTTAAACATAACAAATACACATTAATAATGTTATTAAAAGAAAAAAAAATATATGTATATACATACTCGTACATATGTATGCATGTATGTATAAAGTATAATAAAATCATTAAAAATACATTTACAAACTTAAAATCACGGAAATTGTAATTCAATATGTGCAGATTAAAATTAATTTATACGTTTGTATGTGATTCTCTTTATCTCTCGTTTACTCCACTTAAAATCAAAACTACATATACAGATGTATGTATGTAGTACAAGTATATACGATTATGCACCATATTAGTGCATATACTACGAGTTATTATACTGGTAATATTTTAAATATGCATACGCTTAAAGCTTGTTTTTTTTCTTTTGCGCACGCGCGTGTTCGATGTCATGTGGTGTTTACACGTTTTTTGTGTACAAATGGTTGGAAGAAAAAAAAATCACACATATTTTCATATAAAAATATATTTTATGCAGTATTAGGTTTATATACACAATTTTATTTAATTTGTATTTAAACATTGTTATTGGACGGACAAACAAACAGAAAGACAAACAAATACGTACCGCAATACCAACCGACCGACGTAAACATTTAGTCGTTTACGAGTAAATGGTATTTAAATTTTTATTTATTTAAATGCTTGTTACGTTTTGCATTACATTGGAATTTAATTGCATTTAAATGTCTAGTAATTGATATGCGAACATAAAGTATATGCATTCGCACAATTTCACATTCACATTCAGTTACAAAGAAAAAAAAAAGTGAGGAAAAGGCCTTTAATTTGTAGGCCTACCCATTTTTGCATATTTTGGTTTATAATCATGCTTATATTACTTATTTTTTGGTTGCTTCAGTGGTCTAGAGAAAGTTGTGCTTCGATATTCTTGAGCATAAATCAGTCAGCTCGTAATAGTTAGAAAATATTATTAAAATTGTATTGAAATTTAATATTTTTTATTTTTATTAGACAGTTATGGATAAGACGCCATTACAACCCTGTTTCAAGGCTACAACCCAGCTTCTCGCAGTGCACATGTTCTGTGTATTAATTGAACGACATAGTTGAGAAGCTTGTTCAGTTACTCTCTACTTCTAAATCTTCATGTAAATACGAAGGCGGCCTCAAAACTGACCGAACAGACATACAGATGGTGGCAGTAGTTTAAAAGCATTACTTTGGCGAGTCGTAGCAACCTTATAAAACATATGCTTTAAGATTAAAGGCGCAATTTTGTTTGTACTTTTTTTTAAGAAAAAGAAAATTTTGATTATAGCTATATCACTAAATAGTCTCATTTAAGAGGGTTCAGTTCAATCAGCATTAAAAGATGGTGGAAGGCTGCTCCCTTGTTTGCGTCTTTTTAATATTGCTTTACGTAAGACGGGTGCCGCATTTATTTACAATAAAATTAAAACAGCATTGCGAAGATGCTACAATGGAATCTTTGGCGATGTTTTATCGCAATAATTATCATGGCGACATGGGTCCACCATTTCAAACCCAAGACTAAATGGAATGGAAGACCCGTATCCAAAAAAAAAAAAAAAATTAAAGAAATTTAAATAGATCTGCCTGTTTCATCTGAAGCACGTGGGATAAATCTTAAAAAAATAAAAAATAAAAAAAAACATGAAACGGAGAGTATTATGACAACTAGACATTCGTGTAGAGCGACCATATTAACTAACCATGCCAACTTAAGATAGATAATTATTTTAAACGAACAAGTTTACGTTTAGGAAAAAGGTGTTTTTCATTAGGCAATTTTTTATCGATTATGTTATTTATCACTATTTTTTAAAATATTATTTTTTTGGTTTTTAATTTTTAGAGTACAAATTGGTCTTAGTAAGCCTAAACACGGTTGGATTGCATTGATATGTTCACGAAAGTTGTTCAGATTTACAGTGGCTACAATATTGTCAAAGTAAGTCATACTGAAAAAAGTAAAAATTTTTTTCATACAATTTGCAAAAAAATGCAAGAAAAAATTATTTTTTTGCACAAACATTTTTTTTTAAATTTCTTCAGTAGAGTTTTTACTACATTATTGCCGAACATAGTTGAGCAGTATCTTTAAGTTTGAATTAGTTGTTGGTCAAAAACTGTGGACACCTTTTTTTGAGTGATGCAATGATTTTCAAAATCTTTTGAGGTCCATAAAAAAATTGGTAGTCAATCTGACCAAACCGAGTACAGGGTTTTACTAAGTTTTGGTAGTACAATCGAACCTATACTGTAGATTCTGTGCATTTTTTCGCTGTTGTGCTGTGTTATTGAAAAACAAAAAATATTCATTAAAATTCTGGATATATGGAATACAATTTTTGTTTTTTTTTTCTTATTTGCAAAAGGGGATGTATAGAGGTGATCTTATCTTTTACTTTACATTCATTTTTATTAAATTTTTTTATTTTACTTGAAATCCAAACTTATAAATCACTTTAAAGGCCTTGTGCAAGGCGTCTTAATACCATTAAGCTTCTTTATGATCAGGAGTATTAATTTATTTAAATAGACACACCAACTAAATTGTTAAAAGTTTTGATAACAATATTTATACACTGTTTGGACAACAATATTTTAGTAGAGTGATTAAAAATGTTGTTATAATGAGTTAAGATTTTTAAATTACCATTAATCCGATTTAAATTTAAAAAATAATCTTTAACAAAAAGATAAATATCAAAAAGTAGCCACTTAAGCGATTT
This sequence comes from Metopia argyrocephala, assembly GCA_963576795.1. NCBI lineage: Eukaryota > Metazoa > Arthropoda > Insecta > Diptera > Sarcophagidae > Metopia > Metopia argyrocephala. The sequence continues at coordinate 42,241,555 of OY756208.1, forward strand.
TGGCGTTTTAAAAATATTTTATTTTACGATTTAAACAAAACATTAAACAAGAAAAATATTACAATTATAGTCAAGATTCAAAGTACAAGTAATTAGGTAAGAATGGCTTACAAGCGCTTATAAAAAATAAAACCCTATCATCAAATGATTTATCACATATAATAAGAAGATCAAAGACAGCTTAACTTATAGAAGTTTAGTTTTCTATAAGCTCCTTATTGCGCATGCTTGACAGTGTTGTTTTTAATTCTTAATTCTGCTTAAATTTTGGCAAAGCCAAGAGTAAATGAAAACTTTTCCTTTACACAACTTATTACTTAATTGGGGTGCATGATATAGGAAAATATCTTTCGACACAATAGGTCTCTTTTCGATATGATACTAAGAAGTTCAGATACTCAGTTATTATTGAGAAAGAGAAAAAAATAGCGATTTAGAATTAACAGACGAAAGTTAAAGGGCTCAACATTTGCACTACATGGGTTTTTGGGTCGAAAACTGGGTATTGAAATTTTCTACAAAAATTAAAAAGCTATGCTGGCTATTTTCGCTTCTCTACTCATTTTCATTTGTAATTCTTTTCTAAAAATATTCTCCTAATTTTCGTTCATTTTTAATGAATTAATTCTATGGCAAAAAAAAGCGACAATCAAAAATCAATGTTCTGCTACCCACTCTTCATTTGTTAACAAAAGCAACACCACCAACAACAACAGCAAAAAGAACAATGTAACTTGTATTTCCCAAAAAGAAACGTGTCGGTAATTTTAAGAGGATTTTCAAAATTGAATTCAATACCACACACACAACAACAACAAAAGAAAAAAAAACCAAACCTAATCCCTAAATCAAAAGCAAGTTGATACACTCACAAAAATTAAAATTATAAAAAGAGAAAAAATATGCACAAACTCAGTTGTGGACCGCTTTTGATACAAAATATTGTAATTAATCAACATGTGCTGTTTGTTTGTTTGTTTGTTTGTTTGTTTGTTTGTTGAGGGTTTATTCTCATTTTTCAGTTAATAAAAATTAAGAAAAATATTTTATAAATTGTGTAGTTAAAGTAATAAAATATTTCCATCTAAATTGGCCACATCTACTTTATAAAACTGTTTCTCTTTTCAAAATTTGTTGAATTTCACATAAAATTTATTGCAACGCTCTAAAGATTCATTCATTCTCACATTTTATTACCTCAAGAAGAATGAATACATACATATGCGAATTGTTTTTGTTTTATGTTGCAATTGTAGGCTGTTGTGGCATGTTGACTAAATAATTGCAATTTGATTCATTTTAATTATGCGTGTTGTAAAAACAAAAGTCGCAAGTCAAGAATGCAAAGCTAAATAAACGGACGTAAATTAAACTTGAGCTCTAGAAATGAAAGGCCACTATAAAAATTAAAATAACAAAAAAATAAATAAATAAAAAAAACGAAATAAAAATAGAGAATAAAATAAAAAAATCTACAGTGTTTTTTATGAAATAAAAGTGAACGAAATTCTAATGCTAATTTAGGATGTAGAAAGTAATGATTTAACATCCTATTGACGACTGTTGTTAGAAGTGAATGTGTAATGAAAAGTTACACTGAGAGAAAATGCCTTGGAACTAAAGCGTAATATGAAATTTTCTTTTATATGCCAGAATATAATAATGTATATTTAGAGAAGAAAAGCAAAGCAAAAAATTTTATTATTTATTTATTTGCCGATTTTCATGGCAAGATCGCCAAAACCTAAGCAAGAAGACAATATACAGACAGTAAAGCCATAAATTTTCATTCACCATATTGATGCCTTGGAGGCGAAGACAGAGGTAATTTTATTTCATCCTACTTTTTTGTTATTCAATCTTGGCTCAGCTTAATTGCTACAGAAATTGCAACTCAATTATTCCGTCCGTTTGAAGTGCTGAACATTAGTAATGGATATGCCAAGAATGATAGAACTAAAGATTACGATATTATTCACTAAAAATTTGAATTTTCTGCCCATCCAGGTGGAATCCCGACACGAATAATTTGAATGTGTACTCGTAACAGTAAGGAAATTTTTTATTTCTCTCTTAATTTTCTCTCAAATATAGGGGAATATACGTCAACTAAAAAGAACACATGCGCATGGCGTAATCTCTACTTTTATCATTCCCCTAGCGATACCATGAGTCCCCTTAAACACATTTATTTACACAATATGGGTAACCCTTTTCCTGATGTCTGTAAATGCAATCTAAAAAGTACACAACTTTGATTCTATATATGTACGTATGCACTCTCTTACCTTAATGACTTGTAAGAAAATCCATCGGGAGACTTTTAAACAAATTGAAATATAACCTATTCTTATAGAATTTTTTAAAGGTTACTGTTTATAATAAATTGGTTACTTTGCGCTATGCAACTTATATTGGTTACTTTAAGACGATTCTCTCTTTAGCCAGCACCAGCACTCTAAAAGCCATTTTATAAGTATTTTTTGCAATATTATGCCACAATGGCTACATGCAGGCAACAATTTTATTGAAAACTTCATCTTTAAATCCGTTGAAACTCACAAAGTCAGGTGTACCAGCTCCACCATATTTTCAAGGGTAATTGCGTAACTTGTTTAAAGGCCATTGGGATTTTTTTCGTAACCTTTGGAAGGGCTTGAGGCCAACGTTTCTGGAAAATTAAATCACAATAGTACAATTTTAAAGGAATATTTAAAGCCTTAAACAGACACAACTGACTGCAAATTGTTAAAAATAGTAAACGTATGAGCATATGATAATAATTATTTTTACCACAACACGGCGACCTGACAACACGACCACGGTGGTAGCTGTGGCCAACTTAAGCCAATTTCTATTTTTGTTCATAATAATAAACAAGTTAGAACTACATACATACATAACTGGCCTTTACAACCCTGTGTCAGGATTACGGCCTAGCTTCTCGCAGCACTCATGTTGTGTGTGTCAATTTTTATCCATGAGTACCGGGACCTACAGTTTAATGTCGACTCCGAACGACAGACTTGAGAAGCTTTTTCATGGCAATTAGTTACTCTCAGAGCTTTTGCCAGAAGACTGCTGAGAGGTAGTCGCCGAAGGAAATATTTTTTTCATATTTCGTTTTTGGAACATGTCAGAGCCTGGAGTCGAACCCAGGGCCTATGTCTTAGTAAGCCAACACACTAACCACTAGACCACGGCGACTACAAGTTACAAGTTCTACAAGTTAGAACTGGCGATGCAATAAAATCAATCAAGAAACGCTATGCAGGGACAGAACTGCTGAGATCTTGGAAATAATTAAGCTGTCAACTATTTTACAATATTTTCCACTAATGGCATTTGTGGTCATGTATTCGGTGGCCTAAAGTCTTGGAATGTGTGAAAAGAATTAAGTAGATCATATTTTGTGCACTTTAAGCTAAAACACGAATCAGTTCTATTGTTTCCTTTGCTCTCAGTGTACAATTTAAAAGTAAAAGATGTTTTACGTATTAAAGATCTCTAGCTTAGTATTGTAGTACGTGTACTGGCTGGCTAAGATAATAAACAAAAAGGAAATGAAAAATAAAAATGAGAAATGAAAAATCACACACTGAGGCTTCAAATTACCAACGATCATTGAAAAGTTACGAGCAGCGGAATGAATATTTTTTAAACAAAATCACGTTGATGACTGCGATGACTTCGATGACGTTATTGTCGTCGTAGGAAAATCAGCACAAGTGCATGGCATAGACGATGTTGTACAGTGATGATCTTTTACCACCACACCAGTATAACATCAAAATCACCAGCTCAGTTTAGAAAACGAAACGATACAGTCAACCAACCAACCAACCAACCCAAGCGTTCAGGCATACAAACCATCAACTGCCAACCATCCACAGAATTGTTAAGTGAGTGTATGCAATGAGAGAGATCTATTTAGTATGTCTATCAGTCTGTTTGTTTGTATGTATGTTTGGCAGTCTATTGGTCTGCTATACTTCTTGTATGTTTATAAGTTTGTTTGTATGACATATGAGTGCTATTTTTTTTTTCTTTTTTTGTAGTACTCGTCGTCGACAAGAGTGTAATAAATGCATTTTTAAGTGCAATTTGCAAAACAAGTGCTGCACCGACGCATGCCACATAATAAATTGCGTTTAATGTTTTAAATTTTTGTTTTTTTTTTTTGCTTTCTAGTTTGTTTTTTTTTTTTCTTTTCGTTTAAGACTGATTTAACTAACATGCACTTTTAGGTTTCATGTACCCCCATGCATGTAGTACGAGTACATACGTTGGTGGTGATGATGTCTTTGTGGTGTCTTGTTTTTTTTTTTCCTATTTTAATTCCCAAGCTTCGTTTTTTTAATTTCTTTTTGATTTAAATTTGATTTCTGGCTGTTTTAGCATTTTGCTTTAATTTTTCTTTTTTATGTTTATTTTTAATTAGAAATAATAAATTTGTTATTTTTTTGTTTCTGACATTTCCCATAATAAATTCTCAATAATAAAATTGAAACATTTTGATGTCATTTTTAAAGTATAGAAAATTTATGAGGTAATTCGAAGCGGCATTTATTAAGCTAACTTTAAGATAAGAGTAGTAAAAAAGTTGATTTCTCTTGCTTAGACTGTCGAAAATAATGTTCAAGGGCTATAAGTTAAGTACAGATGGCAACTGAACTTTGATTACATTGCCAAATGGCTATAAAATATTTGCTAAAAAAATGGGTCTTCAAATTTTAAAATGTGAATTACGCATTTGCCATATTTAACAACTTTTTTGACAACGGACAAATCAATTTAAGTTCGGTTGTATTATGTGGGCAACATTAGAAACTCTTCGGATACAATTTTAAATTCGTTTGTATTTTCTTTTTAAATAATTTAAAGCATAAATTAATTCGTGACTTACTTTTATTTACATTCACAGAAACTACCAAAACAACAAATTCAAATAAATTTTGATTGAAGTTCCTCTGATGAAAAATGTTGTTGAAACAAATAAAAAGTTGATATTCGTTATTTTGATGAAAAGAATTATTGATTCTATTTTTTGTTTATTTGAGACTAATACTAAATACAGTGCATTGTATTGGAAAGGGCAGTACATTTATGACAGAACATATATTTTTATTTTTCTTATAATATTAAGGCCTTGGGAATGAGACAAATTGCTGTGAATTGATCATTCAAAGGCCAGTGTTATACCTTCGCCCTTGAATGATCAACAGAAATTGCCTCATCGTTGTATGTTGATTGTGTGGTGAGTGTCTTCACTAAGTATGTTTAGCAGTTATCTGATATTTCCCAATAGGTGTCACTTTTCTCCTGATCATTAGTTTTTTTATTTTTTTTTTTTTTGACATTGGCTAAGGTGGAATAGAGTGGAATGTCCGGGAGGGGTTTCTTTGTAGATGGTCTTCTTGGAGGGCGGACCTCTTACATACATAATTGGCCATTACCACCCTGTTTCAGAGTTACGGCATAGCTCCTCGCAGCACTCATGTTGTGTGTGTTAATTTTTATCCATGAGTACCAGTACCTACAATTTAAAGTCGACTCCGAACGACAGATTTGAGAAGCTTTTTCATGGCAATCAATTACTCCCAGAGCTTTTGCCAGAAGACTGCTGAGAGGTAGTCGCCGAAAGAAATAATTTTCTCATATTTCTTTTCTTAAGATGTCAGATCTGAGAACCCGGTGCTATCGTCTTAGTAAGCCAAAACACTAACCACGGCGACTACAATAAAGAACGAAAAGACCCAATTGACTGCTTTCTGTCTGCCCTACTAAGAGACAGCCTTTATTGTAAAAATTCTAAAAAAGTACTTTAAGTTTTTTATTTCCCATTCTTGGTTTATTAGTTTATTGGCCATGTATTTACTGTTAATACACTTAAATTTTTGTTGCGTGCAAAACGAGAATATTAAAGATTTTCTGCACTTTTTTACAACAACACTGTAAACATTTTTGAAGATCAATGAATGTGAGCAAATAGGAAAACTAAGGTGTGTTCTGAATATTCTACTTCGTTCTTGCACTGGCCATACTTTGTATGTAAAGACGAGTACATACATAATTACTTATTTTTACATTTATTTTAATGAATATTCATAAATTTATACAATAATTGATGAATTCTGAATGCATGTCATTTTCCAAACAACTAAATTAAGAAATTATTGCCTTGAAGACACATACACACACAAACACAAACACATAAATACACAGAAGAGACAACAGTAGTGGATAAAATATTATTGTTTTTTTTTAACTCATCCGCTATTAAAATTTATTAAAAGCATTTGTATTGCCTATGGGCTGTAGAGAATTAATTTTAGTTGGTTTTTTTTTTCGTTTCAATCAGTCTAAAACTATCACATGAAAGAAGAAAAAAAAAAAGTAAAAATTTTTTTTTCTAATATCTGCCTATTAAAAATGTATTTCAATGAACTGCGATTTTTGTTTCTCTATCGTTCTTGATATTTAAAAGTACTGCAATGGCTAGTTTTTACACATGTTTTTCCGTTCAAGCACTATAATTAACAAATTAATAGATTTCTGCCCCAGGGTTAATTATACTCAGTTGGATAGAGTCTGAGAAAGGGGAGAGTGAAAAAATCTTGCAAATTATTATAAATTGTGATTTTACGACATGTAACAAGTTTTTTTTATTATAAATAAACAAAAAACAAACAAAAAAGTACGCAAGCTATTTTAGTTCAATGATAACTTATAATGCAAATCGGCAAAGTGTAACAAGTTTATAGGGAAAAAAGGAAACACTTCAGTTATTTGTCACATCATATAATCGAATAAAAAACAAAACTCAATCTTTTAAGGAAGCACACACGCACAGCAAAGAGATCATACAGAACTCTCATTTTTATTTTAGCGTTAATTTAATTAATTGTTAATAAAAAATTTTTTCACAAAATGACATGCTCCATGTCTGCATTACAATGGACTATTCTGTAACTACTCCCTATAAACATGAATGGTGAGGGCCTTTTTTAAGGTTATTGATATCGATAACTATGGTTTGACAGCTGAGCATTTGAAACTGTGTTCCCGACTATGGTTTACAACACATAAATATTATATTTACCGTTATATTATTCAGAAGCTTCTTTATCGTTGTATGATGTAATGAAAACAATTTTTGTTTACTAGCTTGTGAACACTTTGTGTATCACTGTATTCATGTACGTTGTATCGCAAACGTCAAAAATGAAATAAGAAGAAGAAAAGCATTATTCAGAAATAAAGAAATCTATCTTCAAGTTATATTTTTATCTTTTTCTTTCAAATAAATTCGCTGCTAATAATAAATAAATTTTTTTTATATTTATTCTTCTTTTCAACAATAGGCATTCACTTTACATTGATAGCATAGAAGCCAATACAACTTTTTAAAAACAAATAAAAAACAATTTTGAGTGGATTTGTTAATAAAAATTACCAACAACAAAAATACACTGTTTTAATCTACAACAACGAACAAGGGTCTTGTGAATTCAATTCTTTTCGAATTGCAAAATCTAGAAGTTGAGTACGTCACTGGGTTGTTATTCAAAGTTAAAATCTTAAAAATATATTAAAGAAGACCAAGGCAAAAAATTAATTAAGTATACCATACCAGCAGTGACTACACTTCAAATAGAATAAATAGAACCATTTACTTGTTTTATTGTTAACGCTATTCGTCTCTTATTAAGAAAGAAAGTACGAGAAAAGCGTAAAACTAGCAACGCTGAAAAATACATAATTTTTAAAAATATATTATTATTACTTCAACTTTTTTGACAGTAGCATGTAACGCTTGATGATCAAAACGCGTGTTACGTACCTTCACCTCAAAAGAAATTTTCACTTCACTAATTTTACTTACAAAAATCTATGCACTGAGTAAGTATAAGTAAATGTGTAAGAGAATATATATTTTTCCATTAACAAAAATTAAAAAAAAAAAAAACACAAAACACAAGAAAGAAGTGCTAATTTGAGAAACAGGCGTGGGACAGAAGCATCGTTAAAGCATTCTCTTATTTAATTAACGCATGCGTGCGTAAATTTCAAATGCAAAATTTTTGAAAACTTCTAGACTAATTAATCATGGCAGCTTAAGCTTAAGTTTTTGTTAAATACAGTGGTAGAAGCAAAAAGTTTTGTCATAATTTGAAGTGTATTACTTTCTTACTTGATGTGTATCTAAAAGAGTTTTGTGCAGTTAACAGGTAGTTGTGGTTCCTTATCATAGACGCGTTAACAGTTTTCCATTTTTAAATAGGCGTTCGCACCACTCTAATAAAATCATTCTATATTTCTATTCTAACAAGTGTTAATAATTGTTTGTTAATTTGTTCAACTCCAATGCTGGCTTTAACTTCATCAAAATGTAACAGATTAAAGAAGATTTCTTTTTGTTTTCGTTTTAAATGTTGCTGGAAACATATTGCTGATGATTTTTTTTCTACAAGAAAAAATAAAAACACAGTTAACAATATTAAAACACACCAGCAACAACTACTGCTACAAAATGCCAATTGCTTGTTCAACAAACGAAAAAAAAACCTGTAAATTTAATTTACATATGCAATAGGCGTAAATTTTTCGGTGCAATTTCTTTTTTTTTTTTTGTAATTTTTTTTCCAAAGTCAGTAAAAAAAATTTTGGAAAATCTATGACGGAGACCTCTTGAAAAAATGTTTTATTTTAAATTTTAAAGTAAAATCTAAAACATAAACCCAGCAAAATTTAATGCTAGAAAAATTTAGAAAATAAGTATATTGATTTATTTTTAACAAGTTAAGTTTGAAGAAATTGTACCTGAATTGAAAGCATCGGTCTACCCAGCGCTGACTATATCGACAGTAAAAAATCTATTCCATTACAGTGATGCCACAATAAGGAAATTTTTCCATTTTGAGAGAGTGAGAATTTATTGCAAACATTTTAGACAGAAAGAAAAAAGAGAGAGACATTTTTTCCCTTTAAATAAAATAATTAATATTTGAAGACATGTATTATTCTAAAAATTGCTTTTTTTTCAACAAGGACATCATAATGGAGCCAAACAGTATTTATGTGGTAAATTTTGCAAGTCTGGGTAAATAGGTTAGGTCTGGGAAAAAGAAAAGACTAAATACTGGTTGTGAAAAACAGAGGTTTGGTTTCGTTTGCAACACTTCCAAGGGCATTAGCAACGAAGAGTGATTACCGCTATTCATTCACAATAATAAACAATTTGCCAACAGCTGACTGATTGTACACTGTGTTGCCATATTAAATAAGCTAAATGCAGTCAAAATCCAGTTTTATTTTGTGCACATTATGATGGGAATAATTCAAAAGTTAATTTCAATTAAGACTGCTAAAGCAAATTAACGCTGTCGTCTGCCAGCGCTCTAATATTTCTATTTAAAAATTAAAAGTTAAATATTGACAAAAACCCTATATTTTTTTTATTTGAGACCAATACTCAGAGATAAACCCCTACTGAATGCTGTGCATTGTATTGGAAAGGACAGTACATATATTATTATTAATTATTATATTATTGTCAATCGCCTTAAGAATGAGATAAACTGCTGAGAATTGATCATTCAAAGGCCAGTGTTATACCTTCACCCTTGAATGATCAACAGCAATTGCCTCATCGTTGCATGTTGATTGTGTGGTGAGTGCCTTCGTTAAGTAGGTTTAGCTGTTATCTGCTACTTCCGAATAGGTGAATTTCGACATTCTAGCCATTGTTAATCTGAAGTAGGGCTATTGAAATAATATTTTTGTGAATAAATATAATAATAAAAAATATTTTCTAAACAAGCGATGTTAAAGGAAATGCATAATAATAGAATTATTATTAATCCTTTACCTACTAGCAGCCCTTTTGCCTGCTTTACCAAGTATATTTAAGATATACAAAAATAAAATTTCACTCAATTTTTACGTGATGTTCCACATTGACTATGAAATCTTTCATTTCACATATACAGTAGCTCTCGAAGTTACTCAAAGCATGAATACATTTTCAAAGAAATTAAAGTTTTAAGACCCCGAGAGGTAATTGGGTGTTTGATTAGCAAACTAATGGATGGTCAACAGAAACTGATAACCAAATGGAAAGAAAAATTAAAAACAAGTTCATTGTAATTTTTAAAAGAGTATTCATTCATATTAGGAAAAAACAATCTGGATATTTAAAAATTGAAAGCTAAAAAGTTGTATTCTGTAATTCCCAAGTAAAAATAGAATAGCATATTGAAATTTCACAATCTTGCTGGGTTATGTTTTTGGTGTGCAGTAAATAATGGCTAAATTCGCAATGAAAAAAAAGATATTTTTTTTAGTTTCAAACACGGCTATAATTTTCTTTTTGCTTTTTAATTTAGTTTTCAACGTTAAAGTAATTTTTCGCACCAACTGTTTTAATTATGTTTGTTGTTAAAAAGAGAGAACAAAAAATTAATTCATGAAATTCATGTCTACATATACACATGCATACACACATATGTAACATACTCGTATATTTCTATAAAATTTTGGAAGTCTTTTACATTTTGGTTACGTTTTAGAGAAAAAAAGTTTATAGACAATCTTGTACTTTTAACAGTTAGAAACCAATAAGACATTGGTAGTAGAGCATCTACAATGCATGGATTTTAAAAATTATTTTTCATCCATTCTTTAATTTATTTATCTCTAACGATTATTAAGTATTTTGTTTGTTTTAGATAATAATCTCATATAGCGATCGTAAAATCTGTATAAAAATAAGTGAGTATGTGTTTTTGTTTTTTTGGTTTAAGAAGATCTGCGAGAATTGTTTGCTTATTTTTTTTTCAAACTATTTGCACTACAACATTTTGTTTTTCTTAAATGCCAAATTTAAATATCACACTGTAATTTTTCTATATGGTTGGAGTGAGTTTTTTTAATTTTTTTTTATTTTTTTTTATTGCAATTTATTTTAGTGTGTGACTTTTAGCTTGCTGGCGTAAAAAAAAATATATTAAAAATAACAATTTTTTTTTTAATTTATTGTAATACTCTTATACACTGAAAAAGAAATGCATCTGTACATTATATTCTAGCTGATACTCTATTCCCAAGCCTGATAATGTTATACGCCTGATGATGTTATACAAGTTATATAAAAAGCAATTTTTTTTTTTAAATCAACACCTGTTTAGGAGAGCAAAAAAAAAAACTGTCATTTCTTTTTATTAAGATAATTTGGTATGGTTCAATTATGTATGGAATAAAATATCGGACAAATAGCCTAGACTCGGCGGCACACCTGCATTCGATGGTCCAAATTGTATATGACGCTGAGGCACAATTAAGGTTCTCTGCTGCTGATGAACCGAATTATCTCATTTTTTAAATCTTGGATTGTTGATGGTATATCATCGTACACCTTTTCTTTCAAATAACCCCAAAGAAAGAAGTCCAACGGTGTCAAATCACATGATCTTGGCGGCTGTTGACATTGCCATGGTGGCAATGATAACATCGTGAACACCATTCATAGTAACAGTGGACGGCTCTTCAGCTACACTATCTGCAGTACAAGCTGTACGAGCATGCACTGGTATTTTTTTGTCTCTTACAGACCCGGTTTGCTGAAATGTTTGCACGATTTTTCGGTTTGTACCCACATTTGGACAATTAAATTAACCGAAAAAATGACAAACTGCAAGATATCCATATTGATTTAAACGCCCATTTGCACAATCAGCCTGAATGACTTTAACACGTTGCTCGATTGTGTATCTTTCTATTGTTCAAATTGAGTTAGTTAGGCAATTTCGTTTTAAAACACATGCCCGATACATGATTTGTTAATTTATAGTAGGACTTAAAAGTATTCAGAAATAAATATGAAGCGTTTTTAAACGTTTAAACCAGAAATTTTTATGCAATATATAATTTTTTATATCGGCTCTGGAGCTTTTGGTTTTTACACCGACTTCTTGAAATTAAGTGTAATGAAAGGAAGCTTTAAACATTAAGCTTTTAACATTAAGAACCTAAAACACTAAAGTAATCGTATCAAACTGTTTTAAAATCACCATCTTAATAAGTTTTATAAAGTAATGAATATTACAAACTATAGCCTTTTGTTGTCGAATTCTTATTTTAAAAGCGGCCGACACTGTGAAGAGAAATTTTGTCAGAAATTAAAGGTAAAATTTAACAAGAAGCTATTTTCTAACTTTTTTTCTTTAATTAATATATAAGCTTTATTTTAAAATAAAAAATATTTCCTGGAGAAGCTACGCAGAGAAGTAGCGAAATATCGAAAAAATAATTTTTTAATCGACCTAAAGCTTAATTAAAAGCTTATATATTAATCAATAATAAGGTCAACTAAACTTATTAATACAATTTTTTTTCTTTAAGTGTAACTTTAGATAAAACAAAAAACATGCAATAGTATGTACACAGAAAAAACTAGATTGTAAATACAACAAATTTTTTTGTATATACAATTAAAATATTATTCAATTTTGCGCTAACAATGGTTTTTGTAAATACAAATACGACAATTGTAGGTTTCATTAAGAAAAGAAAAAAAAATAATGCAACGGTACCATGTTTTTTCAATTATTGTGGTTAACAAACTATTTGTTGAAAAGATTACAAGACTTTCAGAAAATGTTTTTGTTGCACTATTTTATCAATTTTTTTTTTAAATTAAATCGTCTTAATTTTCTTCTTTGCTGGGATTTGAACCTGGGCTGTTGTGTGTTGTATGCAAGCGCTCTAACCATTACACCACGTCACTCTTAATTCTTATAATGTTGTTTTTGTACTAAATATGCGCAACTAACCTAAAGCAAAGAATTCAACAAAAAATTTATTTAATCGTTTTTATTGACAATGTATGGTACCGTAATAATTTATTTTATTTTTTTTGTCAAAGTTTACTTTGAAAAAAGAAAAAAATGTAACGGTACCATCTTTTTTCAACAATTGTGGTTAACAACCCAATTGTTGGAAAAATTTCAACACTTTCAATAATTATTTTTGTTAAACTTCCTTATAAATCTCATATGTTTTTGTTGTTTTTTTATAACTAAGTCTTCTTGTTTTTGAAAATATTGCTTAAATAATAACAACAATTTTAATTAGCATAATTTGTTGAAAATATATCCTAATATTTGTAATATCAAAAAAATATTTGATTGTATTTATAAAACACATATTAAAAATAAAATTTTACATTAACAACTCACTTTGTTGATTGAATTTTGGTGATATTTTTTTCTGTGTAACAACAATAAAACAAATCTTAGTTAACTGTTTCACTATTATTTTGACCATTATTTGTTTTTTTTTTTCTTTAGTTGTTTTACATACACGTATATATCCATATATTCACTATAAATAAACAGCATTAGTTAAACAAACGCATAGACAAACAGACATACATACAGACAGACAGACAATGTGATCTGTAACAAATAAAACAGTTTAACATGACCACAACACTCTAAACTCTATAAGTCTTTGTAGCGCACAAAGTAGAGACACTTGCAAGTGTCTATTTGAACGATGACTTTAAACATTGAGCTCCAATGACCCATGTGAGCCAAGTAATAATAAATGAGCATATGCGCAAGCGCATATTCAAAGCCATTCATATTAAAGTTAAAGTGGCTACAAATACGAATATAATCGATAGCAGTTCACTGTAGAGAATAACAGATCAGATACGTGAACAGCTAAAATGGTGCAAAAATATAAAGAAAAACAACAACAGATTAAAGCAAAGCAAGACAAACGCATGCTGTGCGTATTGCCATAAATCAACATTTTATTTGTTGAAATAAATCTACACTTTATTGCTTCATTATTATGCGAAATTGTAAATTTATGGCAGCAGGAAGTAGTGCAGTGCTGCAGCACTTAGACATACTCCTCGTATGCTATACATACACTGTTAACCCCTGAGCCTCTTAACGAACGCTCTTATAAACTAAATCCTAAACCAAGTTATTTTCTAATCTCAGAATGATCTTGTCTTTAACAATTTTTTGTTCTTTTCAATTATCTATTGGGGCCATTTTTCTTTCCATTCACTTTCTTAAGTAATAGAAAAATCAATCATTTTTAAATTTGCCATAAAAAAAGAAAAGGCTCAAAAATAGTTTTCAACAATAGTCGTACAATAGAAATTCACTCATTTTAAGTAATTTCTTATTTTCTCAATTAACTATTAGATTTGAAAGGGGGTTTTCATAAAACGTAATGAGTTTTCCTAACAGAATTTATAAGAAAAAGCTTTTATGGATATGTAGTTAAAGAAAATATATGCCACGTCATAGCCTTTTATTACATTAGTTAGTTAGTTAATCTTTTTATACTTGTGGAAAAATAAAAGGAAAATAAATTATAATTTTATTTTTATTTTTATAGCTTAAAAGTCACCATTAAAGAAATGCGTAATACAAGTAGTGAAAGATCAGCATATTTTTTTTACAGACATTTTATTATAGACAAAACCATATGTTTTCAAAACACTTGTATTACAACGGCTTTATTTGTTTCTGTATTTGGAAAGTTATCCAATTATTAAATATCCTAAAGCCTACTTAATTAAAGAAATCAATAAATATTTATCTCCAGGTTAAAGAAAATTATTTTATTGGACAAGTTTTTTTCGAGTTAATATGTTAAAAGTTTAATGAGTTTTTAAAGTAATGGCAATGATTCAAAAGAAATGCAGTTATTTTTTAACTGGTTACTGAATTTGTATAACCAAGTGACTTAAAAGATAAGAATTTCTTTTTTAATTAAAAAGCCATTATGATATATTGCCCTAGTAAAATTATATTTTGTGTTTAAGAGCATCTTTTTCTGTTTAATTCCACAAAACTTACAATATAACACTGGAAAACATTTTGCAGCTCATTGATTTGGGACTCAATTCTAAGAATTACATGTGAAAGTAAGGCCCCAAAAATAAGAACTTCTGCATCATTCGCTTTGACAAGTTGGCTGTATGAATAATTTAATGGTCATACGAATTATTTTGTTTAAAGTGGATTTTTATAATTTTTTCTCTACTTCACCAAGTTTATATCTTTGTATACCGTACGGTATACCTCTTTTGAGTCTGAAGTAAGGTTGTACATTTTGAATAAGAGAACAAAATCGAAACAAACAAACTTGAAAAAGAGCATCCACAGCCTTAAAAATCGCAAAAATGACAATTTTTACCTCATTTTCAAACTTTTTTCCCAATAAAAAGAATACGAATCCCCCAAATACGCTGTTTTTTCTAGTTAAACTTTATTTTACATGAAAATCAAAATTCCGATTCAGATTATTAGATATTTTTATACCATCCTCATTGGAAATTGACGACTGTGGTTCTGATGCTCTTATTTGCATCGTAGGTTGTCCATATTTATGTTCTGAGTCTGCATCAACATCATACGAGAGTGAGACTGTAGTTCATTTCCTTTGTGATTGCCCAGGTCTCGCAGCCAAACAATTAAAGTTTTTAGGGGTGCCTTTTTTCGATGGCTTGGCGCGATGTGCGAACCTAGACCCACTTGCTTTACTCCACTTTATAGGCAGCTCTGGTTGGCTGTAGCTCTTTTCCTTTTTTGGGTGAATTCAGTTTGGTCCTTGTGCTAATTGTAGTTTATCACGTTTTCGATTAACTGGCCATTTGACCTACCAACCTACCTGCATCAACATCATACGAGTTGGACATAATATTCAAGGGTATTTTGTACAAACAGCTACAGCTGTTCTTGGTGTTTTCCATAAAATATAGATACAGTTCTGTATCAGGGATATCGCTTGGGCAGTATAAGCTTTTTATCAACATTGATGTAGAAAGTTATCTCTTCTTAGGTCTCAAAATAAGTACTTAAGTACATATAACGATTTCGATAAAACTTTTATAGCATTATAATGCTTGGACCCGGTCATTATATTCGAAATGTAATGTCACTTAAGTAAAATAGTAGTGACTACTTTTTGCCCATTTAAGACCATACTTCAAATGGCCATTTTTTCAGATGCTCCCACATTTTAATTTTTTTTTTATTTGAGACCAATACTCAGAGGTAAACCTCTACTAAATGCTGTGGAATGTATTGGAGTTTTTGGAAAGGACAGTGCATATATATATTTTTTTATCAACAGCAAGTGCCTCATCGTTGCATGTTGATTGTGTGGTGAGTGCCTTCGCTAAGTAGTTTTAGCTGTTATCTGCTACTTCCTAATAGGTGGCGCTTTTCTCTTCATCATTCGTTTTTTGCTGACATTGGTTAAGGTGGAATAGGGTGAAATGTCGAGGAGCGGTTTCTTTGTAGATGGTCTTCTTGGAGGGGGGGGGAACCTCTTATTTATAAATTATTTTTTGAAAAAACCTCAAACTAAGTTTTTCATTTTTCACTTTTGCTGTTATCTGAACCTGCGTCGTTTGAGTTTTTGTGCGAGCGCTCTAACCACTATAACACTCACCCCCCAATTTGAGAATAATCCGTGTAGAAACAGCTTTTGCCGTAACGAAAACGATATGCACAATTGCTGAGAATTCCGTGGAATTGACATATTATGCGCCACACTTTTACTAACAGTGGCGATATTTTCGGTAGTACGTAAATTGCAATGATTCCTAGGTATGACCACATTTGTAACATCTTTTTAAATTTCCTTATAATACTGTAAATTCTTTGCACAATATTTCAATTATGAAGAGCTTAACCACGCTGTTATACTAGAAAAGTGACCACATTTTGTATGACCACTACTATAGAAAAAATATGAAGTGATCCATATTCATAAATAGCAAACTTTTCACTAAATGAATAAGACTTGTCGCACCTTGGTAAAGTTGTCCATGATTTCTCTTTTAATCTCTGTTTGCTTTCAACTTTAGAAAAGTTTATTTTACAAATTTAATCGTTTCCTAGTTTATCGTATATTGTTATTTGTGCTTTTTATTGCTATGAAAGAAGTACAAAGCAACTTGGCGAGTACGACAGTCTGTGCTCTCGTCTCTCTCCCACAAACTCAAGACTTTGCAAAGGAAACTTTTTCTATATGGGATGTGTATAACAATTCTAATGACAAATATTTGATATCCAGATCTTGCCAGATCGGCAGTATTAAAACCACTATATGAATAACCAGATAGCTATGATTTAATAGGTTGTAAACCTACATTTGGTAGGCCATAGTGAGGGGGCAAAATTGGACATAAAATGTGAATACTGACTTCAATATATCTTGAGAATAGTAATAGCAGAAGTTAAAGAATTTTCGGCAAATAGCTGCGTGGTCAATACAAATCATCTGTTATTAAATGGACAAAATTTAAAAAGCGGCCATAGGATTTTTGAGAAGGATAATAGCTGCTGTGTCGAAGTTTCCTACAAACAACTTAATTGTTAATAAAAATTTTTAGGTTTTAATTTTACATGAAGGGTATTTGCTAAGATATAAAAAAATATTGCAACAAGTACCTGAATATATAACTTTTTTATTTAACCTTTAACTACTGAGGTGGTGGTAAATTTTACCCCCTCCTTAGATTTTTTAATTTATTTTCTTCGGTTGAGCGCTGTTGAGTCCCTGTTTTGTTATACTAAGTCTTTGATTTTTTTATTTTTATAATCATATTTATATAAAAATGTATTTTCTTGTTCTTTTAAAAATAAATTATTAAAAAAAATTTTTTTTGACTAATTTTTTTGGTAAAACAAAAGGTGGTAAAATTTACCCCACGTCAATAACTATGAAAAAATATTTCACCTCTTAAATAACTGGTTAATTCAAATAGGAGTAACGAAGCACGCCGGGTTTTTTCTGCTTATAAAAATATATTCCAAAAAGTTTAAATTAAATCTTTGACAAATAAATAATTTTTCTTTTTTTAAAGTCATGTTTGAGAGTCAGTCTCATGCGATTTGATTTATTTGAACACTGACTAATAAACTAAACATGATTTGTATGAAATTAAATGAACGTTAACAACAATAACAACAGCAGCTATTGTAATAATAACAATTATGGCAACAACACTAACAAAGAACAACAACAAAAAATAAAATAAATTACACTTAAACTTTAAATATAGTGGTTAGAAAAAAAAAACACAAAAAGAAAAAAGTGCATTTACAGTGCGCATGTACATACACTCTTGTTGCCATATTCGTTACACTAATTAAAGCTGACGAGAACGTGCAACATTAATAACAATAGTGGCAACAATAGTATACCGTAAAACGCGTGAATTACGCAGGAAGTGATTGCAAAATAAGAACAAACACAGCAATAACAACAACAACAACAAAACTAAAGGTTATTTTAGCAAACAACAACTCTCTGCCATTTGTTTCATTTGCTGTGCATTTAATAGACTTGACTTTTAAATGCCTTCAATAGTAACGCGGCAAATAGTGGCAAAAATGTTTTGTTAAGAAATATATACTCGCACATGCATATGCACATACTCATAAAGCAAATATATGGCGATGATGATGATCATCATCATTATCAACATCATTAACATACTCATTACCACTTTTGGTTTGTTGTCTATTAAACTCTATTCTATATTCTATAATAATCATGATTATTATTACTTTGAATTGTTGTTTTCGTTATTATTAGTACCTTGTGTTGTTGCCGTGTTGTTAAACAACTAATAAACAATGCATGTGCACAACATTTTTACCTTTCACCACTATCATTGTACGATTTTTCTACAGTTTTCTAAATGACGTCTTAATAACATAAGAAAAAATATATTTATAGGAAGATGAAGAGTGTGCACAAAGAAATTATAAAAGTATTTTTAAAATATTGGATTACAAGACAAATATTAATTTGATTTTTATTTTTTTAAAAGTCTCATTATATTTTATTTAACCTTTCATTCATTGAACTGCCTTTTCTATTTAAATAGAGACAGATCTTCTAAATATTTTATTTGAAAGTATAAAATTTTAAATATTTATGTCAAGCTTCTGCCTATAGACTTCTAAACAGTTGCCAAAGTTGTGCTAAAAATTTGTCTTGTTCTGCTTTTAAGGTTCCTGGAATTGTTTTTGACTATAACTTTCCGGAATTTTAATCTATTCAACTAATTATCTATTTTTTTTAATTTTACAAACAAATTTTATAAATTTATTTAATTTTGCATTTATCAAAATCAGGGTTGATTTGGAACTTTGCAGTATGGCATCACAGTTTTTAGAGTTGGTTTCGTAAATATTTTATATTCAAAAACTCTGAAATATATCAAGTAGCAGGTTAGAGGTGGAATGGTCTGACGATTTGCAGGATCAGCAGATCGCTTTGGCCACAATATCATCTGGAGAGAACCAGATCATTGTTGGGCATGAAACGTGAAAATGCCAGCAGAATCACTGCAGTGCTGACTGGTTTTTAGGCCCATAGGGAGGGAGAAAGCAGCTAGGATGATAATTCCGTTTAATATGTGCTGTTACCGATAAAGATCTTTAACGATATAGAGAACCCAGTTATTGTGTTAGAAGGTGTTGGACAAACGCCTACGTTTCTCATGTAATATTTCATCAGTTTACGTGATAACGTTCCCCGTTCATTTTATGTAGGAAAGCGATTTCCGGCATGAAACCATTTAGTTTGGAATTTACTAAGAGAACTCTTAAAATCTTATGTTTTCACCATGAGTTTAGAAATTCAAAATGTGGACATTGATTTTCTGGTTATATTTATCAACAGCTGGTACTGTAACGCCATAAAAACTGTTTGCTTTACCTCCTTCTTTGCAACGTAGGACATTCTCGTCACCAGATTTCAGAATGTTTGCGCGTTGCGATCAGCGTTCGTAGATACTGAAATTAAAAATATTTGGAAAATTATCTGCTGATTGCAGCTACCCAAGATATTTGTATTTTTCTAACGTAAACATGTTTTGTATGTTGTGGCATTTTCAAAACACATTGGCTCCTCAAAGTCTAAATACAACTACTTGTAGTGCTGAGTTCAATTATCCTGCAAGATTTTTGATTTTTATTAAATTCTTAACTTTAAACAGCTATAAGAGATTTTACTTTTTTCTCAAATAAAATGTTAGTATGTATTTTGTTAAATTTGGTTTCAAAAATAAATTTTTTGCTCTATTAACAAGCATTGAAAACATTTTTGAGAAAATAAAAAAAAAAAAACACTAAATGTATGATTCCAATCAAACATAGATGATCGGTACAAGAGAAGAAATATTTGTAAAAAATAAAATGTTTTTTGCAGACTGCGCTGGAGTAGCCAATGAAGTATTCGCTGCAGAAACAAAATAGTTCTACCGTAACATTTAACGATACACAATATGTAAAGCAATAAGTTTAAATACTCCTATCAAAAGGTTTTATTTGATTTTAAATTTTATACAAATTTGTGTACACCCTTTGATGACTGTACAGCAAACAGCTATAGTGTGGTATAACACAGCACCATTTTATTTTTAATTTCAATGCTATCGTAAAACAGACAAACAGCCTCATACATACTATTTCTGATTTTAATCATAATTTCTTATAGCTTAAACATTTTAAATATATACTAAAAAGCAAAAACAATTAATTAAAGCCAAGAAAAATGAAAGAAGAAAAAAAAAACAGGTAGAAATAAAATGGTAGTTAAAAGAATAATAATTTTATTAAATATTTAAAAAATCAAATTTATTTACTAAGGGCTTATTTGACAAATTTCTATACAATGATGGTTAAATAAATTTTATTTCTTATCTTTCAATTGTGTTGATCACTAGTTGATTGCAGCCGGTGTTTAATTATCGCTTAAAGAGAATTTCAAAGACTATTTGCTCTTGAAGGTTTTTTTATTTTATTTCTTTTTTAGCAACATTTCACAAAATCAAACCATATTTGCACCAAGAATTTAATTCTTTTAAAGCTTACTTTGTGGAGGAAAAGGGTGCCATATAGTACGGCTTTTAATCGACTGTAACTTTCTAACACGATATATAATTTTCTTTTATGCCGCGAAACACAGCATTCTAAGTAACATACTGGTTGAATATGGCCAAGATTATAAGAAAAATACTACAGAAATGAATAAAATAATTGTTTCATGTATAGTTTCTTTATTATACACTCTAAATAGCATATTAAAGTATAATTAAAACGGAACACAGAAACTAAATATATTAAAATGCATAAAAAAAGAGAAAAAAAAAATACAAAATCGAATTAAAATATACCGCCATAGAGATACAAAAGGAATGCAGCAGCATTTAAATTAAATTAAAAGTGGAAAATACAGATTTTATAGCCATACGAGTAATACAAGTTGTATAAATATTAATTATTATAATTCTTGTTCATTTTTTTTAATTGTAAAAGAATAAAAAAAAATGTGAACAACCAACAAACAAATGTTTTACCATCAACTTGCAACACATATTACCACTACATTATAAGCAAACAACAACTGTTTTAATTGCTCAACAATATGACGTGTTACGTTTTCAAGTATTAAAAAACGTTTACAGTGTAGAACGTCAAATCTTTGAATAACAATTCATCAATCTTTGTTCTGTATTTTTTATTTTTTTTTTTTTTTTTACAAACACTTGCCAAAATCTTTCTAGACTACTACTCTATTTTAAGAGCCACGACAAGTTTGTTAACCAGTAACAATGTTACAAAGCTATAAAAAGATTGAAAGAAAAGAAAAGCTGAATAAATTCATATTTAATTATAAGCTTTACCTACTAATGGTGAGGAGACGAAGAGTTATATTTTATAATGAGGCACAACTAAACATTAAAGTTTGGGAAATTATTCATAAATACTAAATTCAACAAAGCCTTAAAGAAAAAACAAGCATGAAATAAGTTTGGTACAGTTTGCACAAAAATGAAAAGCAGAATTAAGAAAATTTTATTTGGTGAATGAGTTCTTGCAAAAAATCATTTTAAAAATTCAACTTTTAATAACTCAAATAAAGTGTTAATTTAAATTAAAAACAAAATCGAAGTAATCCTTTACTGTTAAGGATTTTGTAATGTCATAAACGGTCTGTATTCCAACGTCGTATTTTTGAGCTAGGATTTTAACACTCATATTATTTTTTTCAACTTTATCTTCACTATTTAAAACGTTTCTTTGTCTTTTTACCACCTAAATATTAATATTTCCATTGCCATTCTAAATATTAAAATTTAGATCTAACCACCTGCACTTCTCAAATTTCAAATTAAACTAATCAATTGTAAATGCCTCTGATTCATCGTATGCAAATAAGGGAATTCCCCGCTTAATCGAAGAGTACATTTTGAAAACATTACAAACAAAAAACAATAAAGTGATTTGGCCATCACGGTGAGTTGGCATTATCGGTTAACCAGATCACGGATAATCGAACCCGACTGTATAAAAATATCTAAAAACTACAAAGTGCTAGAAAATGCTAAAAAATATGCTACAAGTTTCGTGTCAAATGATAAGGTATATACCAGGTCTGTTATGAAAAATGCTAAATTGCAACATTGGGTATGCGTTTCAATTCCGATCAGCATTGTAAAATGTCTAAGACCCATTTGAGTGTCGCCATCCCTAAATAGATTGGAAATAGTAGTAAGCTATGCTACACACTAATGCTACGGACTTAATATACATCGGTTTTGCAAGATATATTGGGTGCTTTTTCAGCAACTTTAATTTTGCAACACTGTTTTATGGCAGCTCAGTGGGTTACGAGTAATATGTTATTGTCAAACATGTTAAATTTGGTCGATAATTTAACCATTAATCGACTTGCAAACGAACAATGCTTGCAGGATTTTACAATCAAAATTCATGGTCAGTTAGGAAAATACATTGTGTACTTCTTCCATTTTTGGGTCAGTTTGGGCAAGCTTCTGAGGCAGCGATTCGGATTCTTGTGGCTAAGTTTCGCCCCAAATTTACATTATTAGATATTGAACTACCAACACGCATACGTTGTGTTCGACAGAGTGTTAGTTTGACGCTAATTATATACATATTCGGCCCCATTAACAGCAATTGGGCTTTTGTTACTTTACATGGAAAATTATGTTCAGTGGCAAAGTTCATATCTGGTTAAATAGAACGAGCAAAATTGCCGTATTTGGTGGGAAAAGAAGTATTACAAGAACTGAATGAGCCTCGAAAAATGTATTGTTTCGTGTGGAATATGGATCGGTGGTATCACAAGACCTCATTTTTTGAATACAACGGAGTAAGGAACACTATTGCGAATGGCAAGACGATATTACATGCCACATAGCATGTGAATTTGGTGAATAGTTTATTTCAAGTTTGGGGTCGTGTGATTTAAAGCCTTTAGACTTTTTGTCGGGCTATGTTAAGGCTCATTTTTGTAGGCACAAACCTACAGTGGAAGCTTATACTAAAAACTTATTTGTGACATATCGGCCGAAATGTTGAAGAGATTATGCAAAAATTGGATTGAATCTTTATATATTGAATATACATATATACATATACATATATCGTCGATGGAGTTAAAGAACGCTGTAACTGACAAAACGTTAAATGTTCACCAGAGCCAAAAAACTTTTATAAAAGTAGAACAAATGCACTGGTATTTTTTATTTCGCAGACGGCGTAAGTGAATTTATTTTCATCGTAGAAATCTGGGACCGGGACCAATCGACGCATATTTTTTTCCTGATAAAAATGATGCAAAAAACGTTTTTACGATTTTTTGTCAGTTACAGCGTCCGTAATTCCATCGACGATATGTACATACTTTTATATAGATTATTCTATCGACTTCAATAAGTATTTCATATATTTCAAAGCCTCTTCAAAAATTAGCCATTCAAATTTTTCTTATTAAAAAGCCGATTGTTGTGTCATGCTTAAAAACTACATAAAACAATTTTAACAATATTATTTTGCACTTTTTAAGGAAAGAATGGATAAGTGAAAAAAATATTTCTTCTCTTTTTTTTAAATCAAACACAAGGAGAACAATTGTCATCAAAAGTGAAATTTTTTTTATCATACCTAAACTAAATTAAAAAAAAAAACAGAATAAAAGTTGGTATCTTCCACTACCAGCGTCAAAGGAAATGATTTTGCTACTCTTAAAAAAATATATAGTTTTTAGAACAAAGTGTGAAAAATTAAATCTCCTTTTTTTATACTACTTGTGTTCTTTTTTGTGATGTTTCATGTATAATTTAAATATATTATAACAACTCATCATTAAATTGTTCACCACCAAATTATCCACCATTTTTTCAGTTGTTCCATCATCTGTTGGTACATCATCTGATATAAAAATTTTGAAAAAATATTTTTTTAAGACTACGAGTATTATTTTATCGTTTTCAGACTATTTATTTCATCAAAACGGCACCTTGTGCTAATTGTAGTTGATCAGGGTTTCGGATCAAATGGCCATTTGACCTACCTACCAGACTATTTAATTCTTTTAATGTTATACTAGTATATATCAATTTCTATTAAAAATCTAGCAAATTGCAAAATATTTCCACTTTTTGACTTTGACAATTTTAACGTCTGTGTCATTAAATTTCATTTCATATCCACAATTTTTCGACCAAAAAAATTTTTAAATAAATCTCTTACTAGTTTTAAATAAAAAAGAAAAACTCATACCAAAAGAACTCAAAAATTCAACTGAAATCATATGTGTATTTATTTGTTCTAATTGCTTTTTGCTTAATAAATATATTGAAGTGTACTTACAAAGTTCGATTTAAGTGTTTGCCAAATAATACATAAAATTCATGACATACCTGTAAATAAAATAAAAATATAAAACAAAATTATATAAAAAAATGTGTAAAAAAGGTTGTAAAATTTAGTTAAAAATATATTAAGAAATAATAGTTTTCTATAAATATGGCTAATAATTGCCATATTTTCTTCTTTTTCTTAAACCATAAATAGTTGTAATTATTTTTTTAATTCATTTTCAAACCTACTAATTTTATTCAAAATTTCAAATTTCTTAATAAAAATATAAAATATACTCCCACGCAAACATTATGGTTTTGTATGTTTGTTTAAGATTTTAATCTTTCTTCACAAAAATATATGTACATATATAGTATTTATATGTAAATGTACGAGTAATACTCCTATAAAATGGTATTAAGAAAAATATTCGTGTCAAAAACTTTATAACCAAAAAAATAAGTAAAAATATGTTTTTTTTCTCTGAATACGAGTATGAAAAAAATAAAAACTCGATAACATTATTGACTGCAAAAGTTAAAACAGATTTTGCGGTCAAATAACTGATTTATGTTGTTTATGGCCAACAAATAGCAAATGACATGCCAATTAGGTGCACAATAGATGTCATGTCAGCAAAAACTATACATTACTCGTTTTATAAAAAAAAAATTAAGAAAACAAACAAAAAACAAATGCAAAACAATGTTGCTTTAAACAATCATTAGAAACAATACATTTTTCCAAAAAATAAAGAAAAAAAACTTTTTTCTTATATTGGAAACAAATATTATTATATATAAACGAGCTTGACATTTTTATAACTTTAAGCCTTTTTTCTGACACAATACCTGTAAAAAAATTTAATGATAGAATACCAACCGAAGAATTCTATACGAAATTTGAAGTTAAAAAAAAAATGAAATGGATCAAATTGTGGTAAAAATAATCAGAATCGTCAGATACGTTATCGTAACAGCAATCATACGACAAACAATTACATGATGCGTCATGACGCGTCAGTCGGAGCGAAATGATATCATAACATACGAATGTAAAGTTAAGTTTCTATAAAAATCACAATGATGTTTAACTTCCACAAAACGGTGAATAGTACTTTTAATTCACAATAGATGTATAACTGCCTTAAATAGTAAACAATTGAAAAATTAAATGCATTTACTCGTATTATAGTAATAATAATACGTTAAATATGGAACTATATTTGCTATTTTATTAACGAGTGAGCGAAGCAGATAAAAATAATTATAAGATGAGATCTAAGGGATCAGACCCGACTTTTGCCTAAAAATCTGTTGAAATCATATTATTATTTGCCAGCAATAACAGTTGTAGTTCTCGATACCTCATTTACTTCTGGCAATTTAGTTTCTTCAGAAACCTTTTGTGAAGGACTCGTCTACTACAGCCGGGCTCGTCGCTTTCTAAATATTTTGCAATGGAAATCGGCAGCATATTGCATACAACTTTCAGTTTTAACGCTGCCAAATATTGGTACCGTTTTGTTGATTCAAAACCAGCTACATGCCACAATTAAAAGCTACACCCGTTATTATAAAAACTTTTCCTCATAACGAACTGCATCAGTACGCTTTTTAAAAATTTTTAATGGAAAATTTTCTCTTTTTCTAGTAATGTTGGTTTTGCTTTGATAAATAATCCCATACTCAGTTGGCTGTAGTTTCACCTTTACCCTCAATTAGAAATAAATTTTTTATATTAATTTCGGTACTCATCCAAGAACTCTGTCATCACATCTTTTTTGAAAATATAAAATATTGCTAAAGTTTTAAATAAAGGTTTAGTGAAATAAAATATTTTTTTTTATAAATTATCACAGCACATCTCTATAAGCCATTTTTTAAATCTCGAGTTAATAATGCTAATTTAAGTTTTTTGACACCAACATTTTTAAAATCTGCAATCAGTTTTCGGCTATTTATCTCCGAAACTAAATGAGATATCCTAAAACCTAAAGTGACATCATTAACTAGAGATATAAAAAAAATATGAAATGGCGGATAGAGCACTTAAACTCCCGCATGACTATATGCTGTTTGAATTACGCCCTTTTTAGTATTTTGACAAAACGTTGAGGTTTTTATTTAGAGATTGTGGTTCAGTGTAAACGCTGAGCTTAAGAAATTTTCCGCTTTCCGCTTTTATTTGGAGATGGCTCTCAGTTATTTGTCACATAAAGCTTAGAGGCACTGGCAGATGAATTGTATTCATTGCTTAGGATTTGTATTTATAGTTGCCGATGAGCATGTTAATATGTAAAGCCTTCCACAAGGTTAACTACATACACAAATACATAATTGGCCGCTACAACCTTGTGTCAGAGTTACGGCCTACCTTCTCGCACCAGACAATGTTAAATATGATATTTTATTATGTAAATTATCCCTAATAAGATTCAGTATTTCCACCTTAAAATGGTTCCGTTCATATCTGACGAACAGAGTGCAGCAGGTTAAGTTCGGAGATGTTAATTCTGGTGTTCCCAAAGAAGTCGTCTGGGTCTCACTTTATTTATTATTATTATGCTGATGACGTCAAAATCTTCAATATTTTAACTACTAATAATGATGATATATTGGATGATATATTACTACAATCCGATATTAATAATCTTTTCCATGTTGTCAGATAAACTTAATGGAGTTAAATGCCTAGCTTCTCGCAGCACTCATGTTGTGTGTGTCAATTTTTATCCATGAGTACCGGGACCTACAGTTTAAAAAACGACAGATTTTGAGAAGCTTTTTCATGACAATTAATTACTCTCAGAGCTTTTGCCAGAAGACTGCTGAGAGGTAGTCGCCGAAAGAAATAATTTTTTCATATTTTTTTTTTTTTTTGAAGATGTCAGAGCTTGGTGTCGAACCCAGGGCTCATGTCTTAGTAAGCCAACACACTAACCACTAGACCACGGCGACTACTTGATCTTGGATCTTGGAATTATGTTGGATAATAAACTTAATTTTCGAAATCACATTGCGTTAACTGTTAGTATAGCTAATGATGTGCTTGGCTTTATTAAGCTGTGTGCCAAAGAATTTTCTAATCACTATATCACAAAACAAGTATATACTTTTTTTGGTCGCCCAATACTTGAGAATTGATAAATTATATGGGTTATTCATATTAATAGTATTGAATCAATGCAGAGGCAATTTCTAATTTTCTGTTTAGGGAACTTTATGTGGAACTAATATGTACTACTAAGCTACCAACTCTCTCTTATCTTCTTTGCTTGATTCTTGGAGACGTTGATTCTTAATTCTCTCTTGCTAAAATTAGTATTTGTGTTACATCCAAATCTACTTGATATTTTCTTCTGATTAGTTTACAATATTACCGATTTGACTACGCTAATAATAACCCCTTTCGTCGTATCTGTGATAATTTTAATAATTATTATTATTTAATAAATTTTTCTAATAGTATAGATATAGTAACGTAAAAAGAAAAAAATTATTTTACATTTCCATACGTAATATTCAACCATTGTATTTTTGTATTAGTCTGTAAGGATATGTTTTCCATAGACCTTAATAAGTAAATAAATGTTTTGAGTGTTAACACTAAGGCAAACATGTAAGTACTAGTTTTTACTCTATCGAGTACATCTTGTGACTATATCTTGTATCAAAATTTAAAGATTGATACCCAGAAATATAAGTGAAACAAAGAGCTCATTACTTAAACAATTACCTATTTTGAGAGCTAACAAACATTATATTCTTTGAAGAATTATATAAAAGACTGCATAAAATTCGCATGTATGTACATAAATGCTATTTTATTAATGCCACAAACTCATTAAATTGCTCTCGTAATCTAACAATTTGTTGAACTAACCCCTAATTTTTTATGTTTTTAAAAAAACCTCACCCAAAAATTTTATTTAAACAAGTTAACTGTTTGCTTAACGACGCTTAATTGATCTCATATTTCGTATTTTATGACATTTTCATATTTCTTTGGAAATTCAATATATGTATGTATGTACGCGGTAAGAAGAAGAAGAAGAAGAAAAATATAAGAGCATTTTTAAATTAATGTTTCTAATTCATCCTGAAGGCATTCATTATTGGAAAAGAAACTAAATTCAATTATTATTAACCATTTTTCTTCTACTTCTCCTTATTTTATTTTGCAAATATTTTTAAAAATTTAGTTTAACGAACGAAAGTCATAAATTTGATGTCACCCACTGGTGTTTAACTGGTCAAAACAAGTAATTACATGAGTCGACTGGGTCATTATACATACATCTGTATGCATGTAGGTAGGTATGTATGTATGAGTACATACTGTGCTAATATTTTATATTATAATTCTAAATACGTGCCTGTGTGTACAGCGCATTAGAAAACATTTGTCTATAAAGTTAGTGTGTCTCTACTCAATTACATGGTAAACACACCTCTATACACACTGTAGTAATCACGCTCCTTTGCTCTATTGGTTAAAGCCTATTAAACGAACATGTTCATAATCATAATATTTGACACTAAAATGTCGTTAATAATTAAATTTCGAGGCGAAATAGCAACAGCAACAGTAACAGTAACAGCAACAGAAATATATTACTCGTAGAGTGGAGAAACTAAAACTATTAAATTTTGTTATCACAATAAAAAATGTGGCCGTGTCGTTTATTATGTTTGTTGCAGCAAAAGCAGCAGCTACAGCTACAGCCACAACCATAGTAGTACTCTTGGTTAATGTGACTGCTAAGAAAGACATGAATGAGTCTTAAATTCCGTTGTTTTTTTTTTTTTTTTTGTGTTTGAAAGGCAGTGTCTTTTTAGGCAGCCAGTCGGCGGCTGTTTTTGGAACAGCCTAAATATAAAACTGCTTTACTTGAAATCAATATTGAAAAGGAGACATACAACGACTTGAACACAAAATATGAAAATTAAAACAAAACAAAAAAAAAAAAAAAAATAAAAATTCTGCATCTGTATCAGCATTGAAGGCGAAACAAAAATAATCAAAATATCAAACAGTGTGAGCTATCGACGCTTGCTGAGGCCGGGTAAATTGATATGCCACCCGAGTATAACTATGGCAACAACAACAATATATTTTATATTTTTTTTATACAAAAAAGCCACATTTAAGTTGCAGCGATATTCGTACTTATATGTACATATATATTAACATACAGATCGATATTTATAGATATATTTAATATATATATAATATACTAACAAGATAAAAAAAATATAACAAAAACAACACGCAATTTTACGTTTAAATTGTTGTTATTTTTGTTAAAAAGGAGTTTCAGTAAATAGTTTTACATAAAATAACCCACCAAATGATTAAAGAAACTTAAAAGTATGCAATCGTTTCTTATGGTTTCCATGCTTTTTTTCTATTTCACCTTGTCAGCATAATGCTTATGATTCTCTATAATCTCCATAAAAATACATAACGAGATCCAATAAACTATATTATGTAATATATTTAGATGTACACACATACATACATAACTGGCCGTTACAACCCTTCCTCAGAGTTGCGGCGTAGCTTCATATAGCTTCCATATTGTGTGCGTCAATTTTTATCCATGAGTACCGGGACCTACAGTTTAACGTTGAGTCCGAGTGGCAGACTTGACAAACTTGTTCGTGGGAATCAGTTACTCTCAGAGCTTTTGCCAGAAAACTGCTAAGGGTTGTCGCTGAAGGAAATATTTTTTTAATATTTCAAGATGTCAGAGAGAGAGAGAGAGTTTTGAGCCCAGACCTCTAGTCTAGTAAGTTAATACAGTACGTACTAGACTACTATTTGATATTTTAATAAAAAAGCATTATTCTATGATGTATCTGGTGGTTAAATTTTAAGGGACTATGAATCACACCTAAACGTCAAGTTTTTTCTGCATTTCATTTGACATTTCTCAATTTCAGACTAACTCAACTTGAACCCTGGAAAGATACACAATCGAGCAATATGTTAAAGTTATTCAGTCTTATTATAAAAATAGGCGTTCTAATCAAAATGGATATCGTGCATTTCGTGATTTTTTCTATTAATTTAATCGTCCAAACGTTCGTTTAAAATTAAGGAAATACTTAAAATTCTTATATTTTAAGATGAGAATGTTCGTCGTGGGACGTTTTTTCTTTAATTGAGGAATGCAAATGGTGTCCTATAAAGTCATATTGTCATAATGTCACAATATTTTCTAATAGTTAAAAATAAAATTTTTTTGCTGGCCAGACATAAAATAATAGAACTTTTCCAGTTTTGTTTATTGTTTTGTCATAAATGAGAAGTAGAATGCAGAGTTGAATGGCTCATTAAGTAAGCCGGTGATAATATGTGCAAGACGTCCCTAAAATATACGATGCATAGAATATATGTATGCTTAAATGTTTTTCCCATTCTTATATCTTTACACCAGAGTAGGAAAATAAACAAAACTGAACGTTTGATCTCATTTTGTTGTATTCTTTACAATGAGTAAAACAAAAATAAAACAGAAAGAGTGAGAAAGATTGTCCCATTTAATTTTGTATTTTGTTTTTGTTTTGAGTACTACAAATACACAAACTCAAATGTGCGTAGGTACAACAAAAAATTAATGAGAAGAAAAAGGATAGAAGAAGAGAAAAAGAAAAGAACAAGAGAAAAAAACAACAAAAAACAAAGCAAACACAAGAGCGAAAACCTAATTGTTTCATTTGCGCTCTTTCTCATTTAAAAAGTATTTGTTTTTGTTTTGCTCATGTACAATACCATTAAAAAAACTTTGAAAAGTGTATAACTTTGTTGAAACTTTTGCGAAAAGTTTTGTTTGTTTGCCCACTCTGCTTTACACTGAATAACATTTATGTATTTACGTACTGAAAGCTTTCCCACTACACGTCGTAGACAATATTAATCAACTTGTAATAACGGTAATAGCTGACTACTACTTATGGGGAGTACTAGTTCACTACAATCATAATTTTTCGTTTTATTGTATTAAGCTATACCTACGATTCTAAAACGACCATTTGAATCCCCTAAATGTTTTTAATAGATTTGTAGAATGCAACGAAATGTTTCACATTCTTTTAAGTCTCATTCCGTTAGTTTTACTATTATCACCATCAACTAAAGTAGTTGCTTTCGTTAGTGGTGGTGATGGTTGTTTTTATTTTTTTTTTCTCTGCATTTACTTTATATTGTGCAAAGAGTTCTTGTTGTTGCTGTTGTTAAGTGATAATGTAACAACGTTTGTTTATTGGTAGTTTTTTGTATAACCAATTGCAACTGCAACACAGTGCAGTGCAACTGCAATACAACACATGTCGAGCTATTTATTAATGAGATTGCCAAGTTGATTGTAAAAAAAAAATTAAAAAAAAGAAGAAAAAAAAAACATTTCTATACCGGGCGTTGCCATTTTTTTCTTTTTCGTATTTTTTCTTCATTTTTAAAACAGAACTACCACTTTTCGTGTAGTTGTTGGTTTTGTTGTTATTAACAGCATTATAGAATATGCAATAACAACAAAACTGATGGCGTGGCAAGTATGGAGAATATATGGCAAGAATGTTATAAAAAAAAGAAAAAAAAATCGAAGAATAGTCAGTCAAGCCATATACACATATATTTAGCCAGTCAGTCAGTTATTCAGTCAAGCAAACAAACAGCAAACAAGCAAGCAAGCCAGCGGGTGTTAAACATTTATTGAGCTTATTAGCTCACTTTTAACAGTGCATGTTTATATTGTATATCAAATGCTAACAACAACAGCAAATTACAACACAAAAGTAAATATTTAAACATGCCAACTCTACCACATTTCATTGCAAAGATTATTACGGACGCATATCTTTGCTATTTTACGAATAGGCAGGCGGGTTAGGCCTATTGGTTAGTGACTTCAAACGACAACTAATACTACTGCTTCAGCTGCTAATCAAGCATAGCTGTTTAAAGCAGCACACTAATATGTTCATACATGCAACACATTATCTGGCTAACATGTACTGCCAATAATCAAGCACTTAATGCGTGTCATACAACAACAATTTATTTAAAAAACTACACAATTAGATAGACAACAGCAGCCCCACAACATATAAGTATGTATGTGGGGAAAAACTGACTCTGGTGTGGACTATACAGTCCATAGATAGCCATATTAGTACGCTTTAGACAACTGGTCTAAATAATATTCAGTTGGTTTTATCAAACAGAGAAAATGCATGTTAAAAAGCACCTTTTGTCACCTTAAATTAAGTGTCAAATAACAATCGATAAAATGTTTATATTGTTGCATGCATGGAGACTACAGAGAAAACCAACAATAAGTAAATAAATAAAAACAAAATCAAAATCAACCAAAGCAGTTTTTTTTTTCTTTCATTGGCTGTCCAGAAAAATTAGTCATCAAAGTGATTAGACTTGCAATAGAAAAAAAAAAATACCAAAAATTGAAATCAAATTTATTTCGCATTATAATATCGTACAACACATGTTAAAAGATCTGTCAGCTCTTAAGGGAATTAAGGTTAAACATTTTCTTACGAAAAATTAATGGCATTATTTTTTTTTTTGTTTTTGCCTAGTTTTCCTTCACTCCATATAAATAAAATCTGACAAATCAAGGTAAGATAAATGGCCAGTGAACCAACCACCAACAAAAGATCAAATAGAATTGGCGTGAAAAGAAAAGTGCGTATTAAATCAAAAATTTTCGTGACAAATGTGACAGGGAATTGCAATGGAAACAATTATAATCACCATGGACAAGTCTGTAATCCAAATAACAAATTTTTTTTGTTTTCTAAATTCAGGTCATTACATTTAGTGAATCATTGGCATAAAGTTGACAAAAAAATGAAAAGATTTTGTTTTTTCGTAGTAAAAACAGACAAATGGCGAATAAGTGAGATAAATATTTAGTTTGAAATATTTCAAAGTACGAGATTTATTTATTTTTAAATAAAAAGTAACATTTTATTAAAATTATCTCCTTCCTTTGGTTACTGATATACAACAATTTATGATAATTTTTAATAGTTTTCTAATATTAGAATAGGAGATCACGGAATTTGTAATAAATTTGATATACAAATTTCAACTGAATACTTATACAAACGAAGAATTTTCGGGTTAATGCATGATTGATGTGCTTAATTATACTCTAAACGCTTCTAAAAAGACAATGCACAACCCCTCATATCAATAACTAAAGAAAGCACAAAATATAACAGAAGACGAGCAGTTTTAATAATTAAATTGGTATATTTTCAAATAATTATGATCATTTCCTAACAAAAGTTTTAACAAGCAGACTTTATAGCATTTTTTGTTCTAAGTTCATGTGTAAGCTTGCTATATGGTGAGTGGTATAGTGGTTAGAGCGCTCGCACAAAAACTTAAGCGGCCAAGATTTAAATTCCAACAAAGGTGAAATATAAAAAAGTTAGTTTGCGGTTTTCTAAAAATTATAATTTAAAAATAAGAGGTTCCCTTCTCCAAGAAAACCATCTACAAAAAAACCGCTCCCCGACTTTCCACTCTATTCCACCTTGACAACAAAAACGAATGATCAGGAGAAAAAACGCCACCTATTGGGAAGTAGCACATAATAGCTAAAACCTACTAAAACTACTTAGCGGAGGGACTCACTCACCACCACGATCAGGCAATTGCTGTTGATCATTTAAGGGAGAGGGTAGAACACTGGCCTTGATGAGGATTAATTCACAGCAATTTGTTTCATTCCTAAGGCGATTAATAAAAATTTATCGTCGGTTGACAGGTAAAACTCCCTAAGTGCTAAATGGTCTGACTACACTTAGTGAGTTTTACTTGTCAAACGACGATATATAATAATAATATATGTAATGTCCTTTAAAAATTCTAAATTCCTTCCAAAAATTCCAGTACAATGCACAGCATTTATTAGGGGTTCACCCCTAAGTACGCGTATTGGTCTTAAATAAAAAAAAAATAACATAAACGCAAAGACTTATATATTTAAAATGTTCCGAAAAAACTTTCCGTCAAATGTCCTTTTTGAACATTTAAAAAAAGGGTACACCCTTTATGATCCTCCACAAATATGATCCTCATAAAATTTCACAATATATCTTGGAAAATAAGAAGTCTCTAAGGCATTAACTTACAGAATTTTTTCAATGTTTTCTTCTACCACAATATGAAAACCTAGACAAACTGTAAAAAAGAACGCAGACCAGTTGAACTCAAAATTCTCTACCAGAATTATAAGGGTGCTGTTTTCTTTAATCACAAACTCTTAATTTGTGGGACAGTATATTTATTTATTTACTGAGAATAGTACTCAGGGGAATAAACCCCTACTCATGTTGTACATTGTACTGGTATTTTAAATGATATATTGAGATCTTTAACTCCCTGCCATTTTACTTTATTCCACCTGTCATCAAAATCAAATGATGAGAAGAAAAAGCGCCACCTATTGGAAAGCTGTAGATAACAGCAATCTACATAGCGAAGACCCTTACCACACGCAATATCCGACAATAGATGGGGCAATTGCTGTTGGTCTTTAAAGGGTGAAGGCCTTTGAGTGATCAAATTAATTGACAGCAATTTGTCTCATACGTAAGGCGTTTAATAAGAAGAAAAAAAAAATGAATATATAAAATAAAATATATAAAATAAAATGCTACACTTTTTGTAGAATCAAAAACGCCATGCGAAACGTATCAGAGATGTAAGCGATTATGCAGATTTTAATGCAACAATTTTAACTAATGATAGACCTTGATAGTATAACAACTATTACTACGTTTCTACGTCCGACTTATTTGCAAATAAGAGTAAAAAATGTTGCCATATAATTGTTTTATTGCAACTTACTAACTCACGATAACAAGTCGTGAATAACGACACTATTTACAAATAAAGGTGTTAAATCTTGCCACTTGTTTACATTTTACATGTTTTTATTGTTTTCAATCTGGTAGGCTTATATAAATATGGCGGAAACAAATATAAAAACATAAAATATTGAACTTAAAGCAACAATTAAAAAAAATTATTCTGTAAAAAAAGTTTAAATATTAAAATAAAAAATTTTTATATTGAATATTTTTTTCACACATTATTCTAAACAATTTTATAATTTTTTGGTGTTACCATACAATTTACTGACAGCGAATTTGTTTCCAAGTACTTTTACATATAAACAGTGAGTTAAGTATATTGCAAATAACTTTATTTGCAAATAGGACGTGCGTATAAATGTAGTATATGATAGCTAAAACATTTTTTCAACCGCAATGTATTTGCATTGATAACTGGCAACAGAAAAAATTTTAATTGCCGAAAAATATTAAAAAAAAAATATTAAAATATTAATATTATTATTATTAAATTTTAAAATATTTGTTACCAGTTGCCATCTGTAATATCATTTCTGGGGCTCTATTCTGTAATTCTCTTAAGCCAAAATGCTAAAAAGTTCTATATCAAGTTTATAAATTTCTAGCGATAGAGTTTTAGCTTAGGAGAGTTATAAAATAAGGCCTCTGGCATTTAGCTGCTCCACCTAATTTCGGTTGACAATTGGCGCATTAATTATTTACAAAAACAATCGGATTCAAAAGCAAAATGCCCTAAAGAGTATAAATGAAGGGATAAACATGCCTCTAAAACCACAATGGTTTCTCTATTTGGTAATGTACTGCATTTTAAACTATTTTCATATATATTTACGATCCGTTGAAAGTGAATGTAATTTCTTGTGCTATAATTTTTACCATTTTTAAACTTCAGATAGATATACGTATTAAAACAATTTATTGCTCTATTAAATTTCAATCCCATACAAAATAATTGTTTGTGTTTAATAATATTTACAAGCAAATTTTATTAATATTTTAAATTTAATAGAAAAAAAAACCAACATTAACATTTACCCACCCAACTATTATTCTGACCTAAAAGCTCTCTTACTCTACACAATAACGATGAAGAAAAAATTAAAAACAAATAAACAACTACTCGTACGATTGAAAAAAAGAGTCTGTATTTGTTTCTAAATCCCAGCTTAAAAGGGCTTGTTTGCTTTAAAGCTATTTTCATACTATAGTTTTATTCTTAGCGATAAATAAAGTAAACCAAGTATTATTGCATATACTCACTCGTATGTATCCCAGCCACATCAGTAGCAATATGGTTCATAATTTAAAATGTCAAATGATTGCGTAAAAAATGTTAAATTATGGTCACAAACTGATTACCAGTGTAACAGTGGCATTTTCTACTTACTCACTCCCTCTTTGCCGTTATAAGAGCAGTAAATTATAATCCTTTAAACGAAAATGTCACCACCAACTACAGTAGAGTCTCGAAAAATTTAATTCTTGTAAAAGTTAATCACTCGAATAAGTTAACGAAGTTTTGCTTCCACGTGCCGCTCAAAAAAGTTTACTGAAACTCTAATATGCGTTTTATGTACTACTTTTGAACAGCCTTCACCGTCAAACATAAGATTACAAGTTTAAAAAAACCCACCATCTCAGTATTTGTGGTTAAATCTAATATTTGTGGAGTAAATCAAATCTAATAAGGGATTTTAAGACATTAAAATACGCCCATTCAAAGAAATCTTGAATGAGTTTTGAGTTATTTTTATTATTATTTATTTATAAAATGGACAAACTTCATTGTTTTTGGTTTTGTTTTTAAATTTGTACGTCGCTAACTTAATGTTAACGCTGGTAGATGAAAGTTAAAATTAAGTGGCATCTCTATAATAATGCAAAAGAAAAAAAAAAACTAACGAAAACAGTATGCAAAGTCAGTTAAAACGCACAACATGAGTGCTGCGAGAAGCTAGGCCGTAACCCTGACACAGGGTTGTAATGGCTAATTATGTATGTATGTAATCCATGCTAATTATGGTATATTTTCAATTTTGAAAAGCCCTTAAAAGCAAAAATGTTAAATTGAAAACATTAATTTTCCTGGGAAAGTTAACAGAAGTGTAACTTTTTCGAAATTCTACTGTGTATTAAGAGAATAAGTGCTAGTCAGTAGTTTGTTCTACTGCATACTCGTTTCGCGTACAGTAGTGGAAGGCAGTCATTTAATATGACACGAATAGTCGGTAGTAATATAGAAAAACAGTGTCTCTCTTTTGGCTGCTGTCAGTTGTAACAATAAACGTTTGCAGCTGCGTTATTTTGCTGCTGCTCTTAAAGTTGGCCCATTACAGTTATATTTTATTTTTTTTGTGTCTCCTAAACTTAGTTGCATATAGCGCATGCGTGCATTATGGCAGTTTGTTGTGGCATTTAATGTGTATTTTTTAACTTCATCTGCATCAAGTATCTCACATGTCTGTCTGGCTGTGTTACTACTACAGAAAAGTTGCTGTTGCTGTAGCTATTACTGTTGTTATTTCAATTGTTGCTGCTATTATTGTTTTGATATTTCATAGAAAATGTGTGAAAGAACTGGTGTTACGCTGATTTACAATATGACACGTTAACAGTACATTTAAAAAAAATCTTTTTTTTTTTGTTCTTTAACATTTGGTTGATACAACAAAATCCAGCAACATACAAAAAATTACAACAAAAATATTTGGTTAGTAAAAAAAAATTGTATTTATTACAACAACAGTAAAAAATTCAGTAGCTTTAATAAAGTTTAACAAGCAAAAACGTAAAAGAAGGACAAGTTACATGAAACATATAAAACACAAAAATAAATGGGACAAGTTAACAAAATTTTGCAATTAGTAATAACCATTCTAATGTGGCCAAAATGTAAAAAAGTAATAAAGATTTTTATTTTAGATACGAGTAGACTTGAAGAATTATTTTAAGAATGCAAAAAACCATAAGAAAGTCACAACTGGCTCCCTGATACTCTATACCAGAACAAATATTTTTTTTTAATTTCATAAAAAAAACAATTTGTTTGGACTGCAAACTCATATTAAATTAATGCTGACCTGAAATGAGAATGAGTTAGAATTTTTATTTATTCGGCTGTGTACACACGAAAACATGGCTTGGACTGTACTAAATCCACTTTCTAGTAACTTAAGATACAAAAAATAGCATGTCCTGACTGCCTGGCTGACTTTCTAACTAAACATCGCTCAGACGAAACTGTTAGGTCGATTGAATTAAATTTGGAGAGAATATATTATAGACAGCTAAAGGGGTTAACTTTGGGCTATATAAATTAAAAAAAAACAGTAACTTGTAAAATCTCTACATTTAGTCGAAATATATAGATAGTTATTACCACTTATAAGGGAAATAGTGGGGAAATTAGACGAGTAAGCATGATACCTCCCACACAAGCTGAATATTGACTTTTGTATGTCTTGAGAACGGTGATATTAAAAATTTCCAAATAGCATACTAGTCAATACAGAATTAAAAATTATTGTTTTTTTAACCAAATAACTACGCTTTTAAATGGCAATTGATTATATGCACATATTTCCTGTTTTTGTAATTTGAAAATAATTTATAAATAAATAATTCCTGAAGACGCTACATGCAGGAACAGCAAAATATCGACAATTAAATAAAAGATTTTTATTTAAAAATAGACCTTGAGCTTAAATAATTCTTTACATTTGTTAAAAAAAAAACTTTAACTACACTGGGTCGGCAAAATATAAAACCATTTGGGTCACAAGAACAAAAGTGGTGTTCTGAACAAAACTGTGTTTTTAGTTTGTTTTCCATTAGGCTGAGAGTTCTTGTAATGGGCGTGGCAAATGTTGATCTTTTGTATAAAGCGATTATACTTGAATATTACGTCATGATCCGATAACGGCTTATCGCATTTGAAAAAGTAAGACAGCAAAAGAAACGCCAGTGAATTTACCATAAATAATTTTAACTCTGTATAGTAGTAATCGCCGTTGTATAGTGGTTAATGTGTTGGCTTACTCAGACAAGAGCTGCCGGTTCAAACCCGAGCTCTGACATTTAAAAAAGAAAAAAAATAACTTCTTTCGGCGACTACCTCTCAGCAGTCTTCTGACAAAAGCTCTGGGAGTAATTGATTGCCATGAAAAAGCTTCTCAAATCTGTCGTTCGGAGTTGACATTAAACTGTATGTCCCGATACTCATAGATAAAAATTAACACACACAATATGGGTGCTGCGAGAAGCTAGGCTGTAACCCTGAAACAGGGTTGTAAGGGTCCATTATATGTATGTATCTACGTAATTTTAACTCAATTTTATACTGTATAAACAGCTTTAGAGTTATTCAGAAACAAGTGTTGCAAAAAAAAAACTCTATAAACGATTTAATGATTTTTGCTCTTTAGAACAGTGATGTCCAAAAATCTCTTTCCCCATAACTCGTGGTAGGAAAACAAAACCTGCTTACGTCGAAGTCAAACACGTACTTACTTACTCTTGCTCTTTTTAGATTTTAACTTCTCTCTAACATAGTGCAGGGATGGATAGTGCATATTTTTTGTATCATTTTTATTTAACTCAAATAATCATTCATTATTTTCTCCAAATCTATGTGATCACAGTACTCCTTTATTCTTAATAGATCGGTCACATGTCTATCGGACAATCGATTACGCACTTTACTCAGAATTATGAAGAAATATTTATGAAGTTATTAACAGAAAGTAATTCGAACATTCCCATTTCTGGTAGAAGTAAGCAGAGTCTTTTCTCTGCTTCATACACAAGTGCAAGTGTGTTTATGGAGTAGTGGACATTACTGCATTAGAAGTCCATAAAAATTAAAAAATTACATAAATACGAGTATGACGTTTTTATGATTTCTCTTAAAGACAAATGAAGTAAAATGAAATGAATGTGATTTTGTTCAGACTTAAGTGAAGAATCTCATTCTCTCAGTTAGATTCATGCATAACTATACTTCTCCCCCCCACCAAAAAAAAAGGGTTTTTATGCGGTACAAGAACTGAGCAAACTGGCGTTTTTAGTTTCTTTCCATCACGTCTCTAGTTTTTCTTTTTACAAATCTTGAATTACAATTCTGTATTTCGAACACTGTGCATTCAAGCAGATCGTGAAATAAAAAAGAACAGCGTTGGTGGTAGCATTCTTGAAAGTCATCTGTTAAACGTTTATTAAGTGCTTCCAATAGTCTGTTTGTAATATCGATTTGTCGGTTTAAAAATCGAGTCAGTTTTCTATGTTTTCCAATGAAGTTCGCAAGATTTCATAGATTTTGGTCTTAGGATTGATTATTAAATGCTATTTATACAGATATTTGTACTCGCATATGTAGGTTAAGACAAGCAACTAAATTGTGTAAATTTTTTTGTTTTCATAGAAATACACACGAATATGCCTGTACTGCACTGGTGCAAATACATCTCGTACTGTTTAAAAACGTTCCACATAAGACAAATATGCATGAGAACATTATGACATAAATGGATTAAAGGCATTTATTTTAAAGATTTTTCTAAAATTTAGTTTTCAAATCGTATCAACTATTTAGAGAGTAACAGTGAGCAGCAGCAAGTAGATCTAAATGATTTCTTAAAACCATTTTCAAATTATTTAAACTGAACGAAACATATTAAATGTCGTCTTTTAGAAAAACTCCATCAGTTGATGTTTTTTGTGTTTTTTTTTTGAAATATTTGTGCTGTTTTAGTTTCTGTTTTATTTTTTATAACAAATCTGATACTCGTTACGGTAATTGCCATCAAAAGTCTTATATATTTAAAAATGTTTTTTTTTTGTTTTTATTGGTGAAGCCAAAATCTATACAAGTAGTACAAGAGACTACAAAAAAGCAGGTGTAAAAAGTCATACAGTTTTTTTTATTGTCTAATCCTAGCAAATAAAAGAAAAAGAACGAGAGGTGTCACAAAGATTCCCGTACGGGGTCAACTTCGCTTTCAAATAATTTTTGAAAGCAAATTTTATAAGAAAACAGATGGACTCTTTCTTAATTATTTATCGAGAAATATTATATGTGCACCATGAGTTGGCTTATAATTTATTTTAAAAAATAGTGCAGTGAAAATATGTCATAAAATTTAAGTCGTTTGCTTGTTTCCACAAATAAAAGTAGGCCCCCACCCAAACCCTGACAGTTTAAAAATGCACAAAATAATTGAAATAAAACCATGGCTGTTGTTTTTATAAAGATTTTTCCATGGTTGCAAAAATTAAAAATAAAAATAAAAAAACTATAATAATAACCAAAAGATTTTTTGCGTGTCAATTGACAGTAAAATTTCATATGGTATGGTAAGTTATATGTACGAGTATGCATTATAAACAAAAAAAAAACACAAAAAAGTCATAAACATTTGCCTTAACCTCTTTGATTTGTATTTTGTGGTAAGTGCCACAACTAATAGCAATCGATGGATAGATAGATAGACGAATAGACAGGCAAAAAAGACAGACAAATCGGCCAAAAACAAATAAACAAACACATAAAATAAATGACAATTGATTCTTCAAAACATACAAATATTTGCAACATTTAGAAGAACAACAACAACAACAAAATTCGACACAAAAATACAGTCTCTTTGTATATCAGTATGTACTGTGTGTGACGATTTTTGTACACGATTACGTTAATTAACGTAAATTTTGTAAAAAAAATAAAAAAAAATATTTTTTATTTTTGTTGTTGTTGTTGTTGTTATCTGTGTAATACATGCAGCAATTGCCATCAATTAAATTGTGTTTTTTCTTTCTTCTCTCCAGTTGTTTTTTTACGAGTGGCATTTTGGTTGATTTGAAAATAAAAATCAAGCAACATGTACAGTAACCACTACCAAATAGAAGGCATGACCACCCAGAGGTCATAAAATTAAGATTTTCGCGCATTTTATTACGCAATTCAATTTTATTTTGTTGTTTTTTTCTTTGTTGTTGTTTTCTAGATAGTAAGAAGAAATAAAAATAATAATTAAAAAATAAAAACGCACAGGTGTTAAATACTATTTTGTTTTCCTTCACAATATGAGTATCTTACAACTTTAGAAAAACATGATGAACCAGATTATATTCTTCCAAAGCAAAAAAAAGGCCCCTTTGCTTCTCTTTTTCAGCAGATTTTAAAGCAACAATGCTTTAATTAGCTGATATTCCACTACCAACGGATTAGATGCTCCCTACGGCATGTGACAGCCATCTAAACTAGTCAGCTTTTAAAATTACCTGAACAAATTAATTTTAATAAAATTGTAGAACCTTGTTGTTCGAAATGTCTAACGAACTGCTAACTAGACAACTAATTGAGCTTTGCACAGTTTGTTGACACCAAGTTTTATGCATGAATCCTGGTATGAAGTCGTATACAAAACAAACCCTAATTTTGGGATTTGAATATTTTTTTTTTTTTTGAGACCAATACTAAGGGTAGGACCCTTACTTATGCAGTACATGGTACTAGTGTTGAGAAAATATATTACAGTGAACTCGCGAAAACGTGAATACCCGGAAACATGAACGACTTTTATGTTTGCATTGGCTACTCTAAAACGTGAACAAGGTGAAATAGTTCTAAAACGTGAACAATTTGTTTTTAATTGTTTTTTTAATTTTTTTCGTTTTATTTCTTGAATTCGTTTAAATTTGGGGAATTCCAGCATAAGACAACATAAATACATACATATTTAGCTATCTATTTCAACAAAACATGCACATGTGTAGTTAAGAAATCTTAAGGATAAGGCCATGCTTAAGATGGTTGAAAAAAACACATACCAAATTACCAAAAAATATTCATTGCAGTTAACTTTGATCTAATTAAAGCGTTTTCTGATAAATACATTTTTTTTTTGTTTGATGAAAACGAACGCATTGCTAAATACGAAATCAAAACCATTCCCAAAGGAATCTGCGATATGTCTGATAGTATATCAGTCAATTATCTCTAGAGCTGGGTCACACTAGGCAAATATTTGACTAATAAAGCGGAATCACTATTCTTTGGGATATATTAATGGAAAAATGTTGTTTTGAGAGAACATTTCTTTTAATTTATTTAAAAAAAAAATGGTTAATTAACACCTTAGTTTTGAGCGGACCTCTTGGATTATATATACGAACCCCTAAAGCCTAACTACAGTCTGTTTCATATGCCGATATTATGCTTTTCTTAGGCTTAGGTTGTTAGTGATTAAATAAGAAAACATGTGTAATTAATTCAATTAGACCTTTTTGATAATCTATAAAGCTATTGCCAAGCGTTTAAAAAACTAAATAAAAAAAATTTATATATTTTTATTTATTTTTTTTTTAATATTACTTATGTAGTGATTCATCATTTTTTAATAAAAAAATTTTTAATTAAAAAAATTTTTTGTAAACATTTATTACCATAAAATTAGTTCAAGGTTTATATAATTGCAACATAAGAATTATGGTTTACGTATTATTATTATTTTTTTTTTCATATTTTTTTTTTTTTTGATTTTTTTGCAAAATTAAAAAAAATCAAATTTTCCATATAATTATCGTTTTTATCATTCATAGTCACACCGCATATACTCATAAGTTGGTTATTATTTCTCCACAAACAATGACTGTTTCATAAAAATCAATGCTGACTGACAGTCATTCAAACAACTTAAATTCAAACACAATTATGTGGTTCTCTCTCTCTGGCATTTGTTGTGTTAGACTACGATTGATGGGATGGATTGATAAATTTTCTTTTTTTTTTTTTTTGCAATTTTGTTTCTCTGCTCTTTAATGCAATTTCATGATCTTTGGCGTGATTAATTACTTTACAAGGTTATGACAATTTCGAAAGGGGAATTAATTCGTTGGTAAATTTTGCGAAAAAAAAAACACAAAAATTTAAACATAATTTTCTCACACACTTACACACATTAAATTTGTATCATAATTACACAAAAAAGGGAGTGTTTTGTTGTACTAATTATCTTTTCAGTTCTATTGGCATAGAACGAAATTTTAATCAGTAGTTGCAAATGCGAGTATAATTTGCAATAAAATTTTAATGAGAAGTATAATTTGTTAAAATTATTAAAATTCTACTTTTTTAACATATAATTTTGTAGAAAAAATTATTTTATAATTTAAACAAATAATAAAAATTGAACGTGCTCAAGGCAGGCTTAATGTACATATAACCCTACCAAATATTGTTGAGTATACAAAATAAACTTAGAGAAGTTGTTGCTGTTGTAAGTTATCTAACAAAAATTGTATATTTTTGTTTTTTGCAGTCGTTGCCACGAGCAGTAGC
Source organism: Metopia argyrocephala (assembly GCA_963576795.1). Classification (NCBI taxonomy): domain Eukaryota; kingdom Metazoa; phylum Arthropoda; class Insecta; order Diptera; family Sarcophagidae; genus Metopia; species Metopia argyrocephala. The sequence goes on from OY756208.1 coordinate 42,286,530, forward strand.
ACAAACTATACTGCATACTTTGAGCAAAAATTAACAGTTAAGGTACTGAATTTCAAATTTGATGGAAAAGTTTAAATAAATCGCAATTTCTCTACTTAGGAAGAGAATTAGCATCTATCCTCTAAGATTTTAACCCTAGTCGGTATATCCAGGTCTGTGCAGACTTTTTGCATATAAAAGTCTGTATAACTTTTTTGCTTTTCATGTTAGAGACAAATCCTTCCATGACTTCCTGGAGCAACTATCTCTAAACACAATGAGCGAAAAATCAGAGCTATTGTGGATCCGGGTTCGGGTTGATCCGGGTTTACAAATTTTTAGTCATAAACAGCATAACCAGGTCTGTGCAGACCTACATGTAATTTGTATGGAAATGCATAGACAGATGTGTTAAAAGTGTGTTTAAATGCATTTTATGCTAGGAAAACCACAAATTGGACAATAAAAATGCATTTTTATACATCTTAGTTATCTATTAAGGGTATTTTATTAATAATATGTATACAAAGGAATTTTATACACGGCATTTAACGCAGAGGTAACTTGCATTTGAGAGTTGTTGGCATACCGGATTTTTGCAATGCATGTAATAAAAATGTGCTTTTCGCTGTTTTTTTATCAATCTAAAACACAGCAAGCACGATGGTCTATTGGCAGAGGATGCGGCATGGACTAGACGGTCATATATGGGCGGGCCTACAGCTACCTGCAAACAAACAAAGTTTGTCAAGTTCGTCGAAGTCAACTGCATCGTACAAATCAAAGGACGATAAAATTTGGTGGACAGTTCTGCCGGCTACTGGTAAACTTCGTATACATAACTGACTCACGGTGAGTCGTGAAGGCCCGGTAATAGGCACTATGCGAAACCCCATCTTCATATTTAAATTTCTTTTAAGGCCCGAGATCCTCAGCACATCTGTTCCTGAAACAAACTGTAAGGCCCGCGAGTGAGAACGCATCTTGTCACGGAAACAGAATTGTGAGCTTTTTTGGCCTAGCCTTGTTTGCCGCCATATGCGAGTCAAGCATTCAGCCAAGTAATGAGTTGTGGGGACAAAATGGCTAAAATTTAAAAATTGATTTAGTTACAGATTTTTATGCCTTATTTGACTGGTTTTGATGGTATATATTGGATAAAACGAATGCGGCCTCGGTAGGGGAACAGTTCGGAACATATCAGCATTCTAAGTTTTTCATGAGCATGTTACAAACATCGATTACGGGCGATATGTTTTCTACAAGTCAACCAGTTCTCGTGATACCGTTATCAAATCTTATATACTTTAGAAAAATTCTATATCGGTTAGCAGACATCGTCGCCCTGTAGATAGGGTAGCCTTCACGACTCACAGTGGGACAGTCATGTGCACGAAGTCTACCAGTGGCCGGAGGAGCTGTTGACCAAATTTTACCGTCCTTCGACTTGTACGATGTAGTTGAGTTCGACGAACTTGACAAACTTTGTTTGTTTGCAGGTAGCTGCAGGCCCGCCCATATATGACGGTCCAGTCAATACCGGATCCTCTGCCAAAAGACCATCGTGCTTGCTGTTTTAAGTTGAACAAAAAGCAGCGAAAAACACATTTTCATTGCATGTATTGCAAAAATCCGGTATGCCAACAACTCTCAAATGCTAGGAATTTCTGCGTTAAATGCCGTGTATAAAATTCCTTTGTATACATATTATTAATAAAATACTCTTAATAGATACCTAAGATGTATAAAAATGCATTTTTATTGTTCATTTTGTGGTTTTCCTAGCATAAAATGCATTTAAACACACTTTTAACACATCTGTCTATGCATTTCCATACAAATTACATGTAGGTCTGCACAGACCTGGTTATGCTGTTTATGACTAAAAATTCCTTATACCGGCTAGGGTTAAAAAAGCTAACAAAGAAATTATTTCCAACTACTAGATGCTTGAACAACATGACGAACTTATAAAGAAGACTTTTGTAAGAATTTACTCGTACAAACAAGCAAGACTGAAGTTGGCGGCAGTAGTTTAAAAAAACTTGTTTTGATGAATAGTGATAACATTTTAAAACATATCGTCGGTTGACAAGTAAAACTCACTAACTGTAGTCATATCACATAGCACTTAGTGAGTTTTACCTGTCAACCGACGATATGTTTCATGTTTCAAGGTACGGGATGTAAAAGTTTTTTTTTCGCCTCTTTAAAAATAAACAAGCACAGAGCGTTTATTAACAAGGAAAAAATGGTTATTTCAATTGAAGGAATCCAACCAAAATTAGAACCGAACTAGATTCTAACCTTACGACTATAAAATATTATTAATAGAACTTAAACGAGGGCCTGTGAGCTGAAAAGACGAATACCGCAATGGTAGTCGACTTGAGGTATCAAATTTACAAAATGGTATTAAATGATTGTTGCTTGAAGGCGTTAGAGTTATCCGAAATGACAGACGCATACCAACGTGCTTCATATCGCATTTTGACGAACAATTTGATGATGAGAAAACTGTGCGCAATGTAAGTGCTGCGTTTGTTTACAAAACCAGCATCATTGAGAACATTGAACTGTTTGACGATGTTTCAACGAAATTTAACCGAGTTTTTGAGTCGATTCGTGACTATGGATAAGATGGAGATCCATAATTTTACACCAGGCATACATTAACATAATCATTGACAGAATGGAATAGAGAATCGCGACCAAAGGACATTTTAATTTCCAGACATGTAGTGGCGTCTGCCTTTTAAATACACGTGGGACAATTTTTACTGATTATCTTTAAAAAAGAAAAGCAATCAACGGCGGGTATTTTGTTATCCTATAACAGTGTTTTAAGAATGAAATTAAATGTCAAATAAAAAAGGGTTGTTCTATCACACGACAGCATATCACATATCAGATTATTTTCTATTTTCAAACTTTAAAAAATGATTTCTTAGTGAAAGATTTGCCAACAAAAAAAGGCTGAATCTGCGGTTAATGAATATTTTAATGACGTTGACATTTCTTACGGAAATGACATCAAGTATTAAAACAATAATTTTACTTTAGGCCACAAGATTCCGATACAAAATTTAGCTTAAATAATTCAAATTATGGATCATTTTAAGAGTAACGAAACTTAAAATTTAGAAAATCGTATTACCTTAAGCTTCAAGAAAGCTTTCTAAAACATAGGAAAGTGAAATTGAAAGAAAAAGAAATTAAAATTTTTTGTTTCTAATTCACCTAATGATCATTAACACCATTTAAATTAATTTATTTTTATATATTGATACTGTCCTATTTACAGCACATTTTTCATTTCTTTCTATTGAAAATAAAAATATAGAAAAACTTTTAATGAATGGCCTTCACAGCCATTAGTTTCAAACATTCCTTAAGTGCTTATTTTTTTCAATTTTTTTTTTCTTTTGGTACCAAAAAGGAGTAAAAATGTGAAAAAGAAAAACAAAAATATTTGATTAACATTTCATTTTAGCCATGTACTCGTATTGTTGTTTTGCATAATTGTACGCATGCGCATCATTAATCATTTTTGTTGTAAACAAGATTTCAATTTCGGTTTCAGTTTCTGTTACATGGCTATGACTTTGGCTGCTTCTTAAAGTCAAAAGCGGCAGATTATTTTTTATTATTCCACCATGAAAACGGAAAAAACCCAGAAAGAAAAAGAAAAATTAAAACAAAAAACAACATCGACATGCGTTTAACATTTGTTTCGTATATATTTTTTTTATCTTGTCCGTTCATTCGGAAAGTCAACAGAAGACAAAAATTATGCCTCTTAAAGATGCCTCAATAGATGCTTCTTTTATTTCATGAGATGCGACTTTTGCTGATTATTATGATGATGATGATGATGATTATGGGAATATTGCCGTTGTAATTGCAGCTCTGGAAGTCTTATTGGTCTTCAAGTTTTTCGTTGTTGTTTTTTTCCTTACTTGTGCCAAAAACACGATGCGTGTTTTCGTGTCCGCAATGCATTTTAAGTAGACGTAATAGACGTTTTTAAAGCCTTTTGACTTTTTGGACAACAACGGCAACAACAACTACTTGACACACACATAAATATTTATTGCGTAATTATTGGTGTGTAGGAGTGGAGTTTTTTTGTTTTTCTTGTCTTTGTTTTTGTGGCTTTGAGGCACATGAATTATTGGATAAGATAATATGGTTATTTTTTTTTTTTGTTATTCATTTTCTTTTAAAGTTGTTTTAAAATAGTTGTAAATACATAATGATATTATTAATAATATAAAGATTTTTATATAAGCAATTATTAAAAAAATTATTATGTTATTACCTCTGAAAACAATCTTCTTCAATTATATTTAATAACTAATTGGCTACATCGATTAACTAAGCAAAACAGAGAAAGAAATTTCTTACGCCAAAAAAAAGGTGAAAAAGTCATAGAAAAAATTAAGATAGGCTGGCGCACAAGCAGCCTGCTAATTGTTAGTAAATAGTTATGGACCATTTGAAGAAAGCTGGATGCACGAACAAGCTTGATATTTGAGCACCACTTGAATTAACAGCGAAGATTTTAGCTGAACGACTTTTCATTAGAGATTCATTTGTAAAACGAGACAAAATCAAACCATTTGTGAAGGGAATAAATACGGATGATAAAAACTATATCATGTACGGCAATAATGTGCAATAAAACTTATGGAGGAAGCGAGATAAAACTTTCACAGACGCTTACAATGCTGGTGCATGACGGGTGGAAATGGAAGGCAGTTTTATTATTATTTTCATTAGTTTTTGTGTGCGTCTATGACACAATTCTTTGATGATTCGTAGAAACTAAGATAGCTTAGTTGGGAATTTTTGATGCATTCCCCATATAGGTCGTCACGCCTATTCTAAGGGATACATATCGTCGTTTATGTGCTCTATCCGACATTTTATATTTTTTATATATGTCGAGATAATGATGGCACTTTAGGTTTTCGATTCCAAATTTTCAAAGTCTGCAATCCGTTTTCGGATATCTCGTCCAATTTCGGAGATAAATAGCCGAAAACGGATTGCCGATTTTAAAAATATTGGTATTAAAAACCTAAAGTGGCATCAGTAACTCGAGATATATAAAATGGCGTTTTCCAGAAGACTGCTAGGAGGCGGTCGCAGAAAGAAATTTGTTTTTATATTTCTTTCCTTTAAGATGCCATAGCTGTGTGTTTTTTTTTTATCGAGACCAATACTCAGGGGTAAACCCCTACTAAATGCTGTGCATTGTATTGGAATTTTTGTGGAAAGGACAGTACATTATAACATAAGAACATATACTTTGTTTTCTTATATTATTAAGCGCCTTAGGAGTGAAAAAAATTGCTATGAATTGATCATTATACCTTCACCCTTGAATGCTCAACAGCAATTGCCCCATCGTTGCATGTTGATTGCGGTGAGTGCCTTCGCTAAGTAGGTTTTTAGCTGTTATCTGCTACTTCCCAATAGGTAGCGCTTTTCTCCTGATCATTCGTTTTTTCAATGTCAAAGGTAAAGGTGCAATAGAGTGGAACGTCAGGGAGCGGTTACTTTGTAGTTGGACTTCGTGGAGGGAGTTGGGGACCTCTCATCACAGTAAGTCAATACACTACATACTAGACTACGGTTGCTTCAAAAACATTTTTTTTTTAACACGAAGTTCATATATTATCAGGAAATGATGAAATTAATGTGACAAATCTGAGCAACAGAGTCACTACCAAAGAAGAATACTTTAAGAAACTTTATATCGCATGTTTCATCCACATTTAGACAAACTTTAGGTTGTACAGCCAATGTTTATAAATCTTAATAAATTTTAATTTAATTTTAAATTATTATTCAATAATATAGGCCGAGTATAACCGCAAGACATTGTAAATTGGTGAGGTCGTGGCATAGTGGTAGAGCGCTCGCACAGAAACTCACTCGACCAAGGTTCAATCCCAGCGAAGGACAAAATTATAAAAATAAAAATTTGCGGTTTTCTAAAATTTAACATTAAATTTAAAAAAGAGAGGTCTGCCCCCTCTCCAGCAAGACCATCTACAAGAAACCGCCCCCTGACATTTCTAGTCTATTCCACCAGAAACCAATGATCAGGAGTACAGCGCCACCTTCTGATAAGATAAGAGCTAATCTACTGAAGACGCTCACCATTCACATTTCAAAACACATACACCGACAGATGAGGGTGAAAGTATAACACTGGCTCTTGAGGGGACAAATTGACAGCAACATGTTTCATCAAAAAAAAAAAAAAAAAAAAAGGCGCAAAAAAAAGAACCGTCTATAAACCATCTTCACATTCCAGTACAATGCACTGCATGAGTAGGGGTTTACCCCTGAGTATTGGTCTTAAAAAAACAAAAACTTATAAGATATTGTGTCCCCTTGAGTGTGCTGTGTATACCGTAGACCTACTGCTTTCCTACTGAACGCCATCAAATGTGAAAGCATGTGCCTACATAAACATATCCACCTAAATCTATCAATAACCCCACATTTTTAAAAAATGTATGCCGCTGTTTCTAATGCCTGTATGTACAATCTTCAAGCATCTACATTTTTGATAGCTTCGCACTAAATGTATATTGTTTCAGCTTTAGTGTGTTTCAAGCATTTGCCAACTTTCCAATCTTTAATTAGATTGACAATACTGAGAAGCGGTGCTGCTCAGTAAGATTTTGGAGGACTTTCTAGACTAGGTACCTGCTTATTGCACCCAAACTGGACTCTATTTATAAGTGCTAGTCTTTGCAACATGTCGTAGTAGCATTTGGCGGTTTAATTAATTGTTTTACTTTGAATTTATTGTTCAAGTTCAGCTCAGCCTTCTTCTTAGCTTGCTAGTGATATCAGCAGGTGTCAATGATGTTCTACTACCCAATTTAGTTACTTTTACATAACAAGAGTTACAATTTAATCTGAAAGCTAATATCTCATATAATTGGTTAATGGAATCATAATGTTTTTTTTTACAAATTCAATAGATGCCAAAGATATTACTTCAAGGAAAAATGTTTTTAATTTTGTAATTTAAATGTAAATTGTAGTGTTTTTAATAATACATTGAGCAGCAGCATATTTTATATTTTAATTTTTAAAATTAAGTCATTTGGTTATTTTAAATTAAAAAACATCTATTCTACGAGTGGTATATTATTAAAACTGAATATGAAATTCAAGTAACTTTGAATTTTAATTATTAAACTGATTTAATACTCTTGATTGCAAAATAAAATTATAGGATTTTTATATATATATTTTTTTATACAAATTTAGAATTTCTGTAGAAAAAGAAAAAACTCCATAACAATTTTGCTAACAGACTCCTTAACCAATAGTTTAACCCACTTAAGAAACTTGGAAATTTCTATTTTCCTCTTTCTGTCTTGCTTTGCTTTGCTTTGAGTTAAACACTTCCGTTTAATTTAATTTAAATAATAATTCTTGAAAGACTTAAAATCACAAAGAAAAAGCTGTAAAACGCGTATGAACAAGAATTTTAGTTTGTTTGCTCTTTTTTTCTTTCAAATAAAAAATTGAAAATTATGCGTAGAAAACAGAGGAAAAGAAAAAACAGAAGAGAAAAACTTTTAATAAAACAGTAGAATGGAGACAAACAGCTAACCTTCAACTAAATAATGACACTCAATTTAAAATGCCATTGATGAGAATGGCATGGGATGGATGGATGGATGAATGGTAGGCAGTAGATATGGTAAAACAGTTAAAGAGTAAATGTTGTAACAAGTAGCAGCTATTTGCAGATATTTACAACAAACTACCACTTAATGACATTAACATCCGCACACATACCTACATACCTACATACATGCATACAGGCAGAATCTATTTTGTATCTATTAAATCGCATTATTACCACAAATTCTAATATATTGTTGTTATGGATTGTATGAGTATCAGTTAGAATGAATGCTAAATGTTTAAGATGGATAGATGGATGGCTGGTTGATTGGATGAATGACTGTGACTGTCGGTTGATGGTTGTTGCTGCCTAAACATATTTGTATAATATCGTATTTACTTTAATTCTACAAGTTAATTTAAATAAAATGCGTTAAAAACGGGAAGTTGCCTTTAAAACAGCATAACGAAATTACTAGTTTTCTTGTTAATGCTGTACTGTGCTGAGCCATATATGCTATGTGCTACAGCTGTTTAGTTTTACTCGTACCAGGTATTCTATGCTGTTATTTGTTAAATGTTAAACGCAAAACTAAACACTCGATCATTTCGCATAATGAAGCGCCACTTTAAATACCAACAGAATCACACACTCGCTCACTTACAACATATTACTGCAAGTATGTAAGCAATTTTAACAAACGTTTTTGCTTGTTGTTGGCATTTGAGTAGTAGCAGCGACGGCAGCAACAACAGCAAGAAGAAGAAGAAAAAGCCAATGTATACGCATGCATGTAAATTTGTTTGCAATTGCACCATCAACACAAGAGAAGCAAAACATAAAATGCAATTTGATCTCTTTCTACTGATGACGTTGCAACTTAACAAAGTGCCACAATTTGCAACAACAGCAACAAACATTACAGTGCTATTCACTTTTATTGTTTAAAGTGTATAAAGAATATCTCAAATGCTACGCGATAGATATCAAGTTGCCTGACTTTGCTTGGAAAAATTAAAGATTCAATTTAAAGTGGTTTTTAATGAAGAGTGCGGAAAATATGCGTTGGTTGTAAACGCCAAGTGTATCTTTTTAAAGTAAATAGCACGTGTTTTCTTTTGGTACCACTAGATACCAACGACAACAACCAACCAACCAACCAACCAGGCAGGCAGGCAGTCAGGCCTTAAAGCCAAATGCAATTAGTTGTGATTGTTTAAAGAATAATTAAGAAAAATAAAGAAGATTTTTTGTATTCAATTCTTTTGCATACTCGTATAAAATAAATATAATCACTGTTATTATTGTGATTATTTTGTAAAATAATAAAAACCTACTTAAAAAGGAATTTCTTGGTTGTATTGTAATAAAAAATGAAAGGATTTAAGAAAATATTGTTAACACTAGTTTAACCGAAGAGTACAAATAATGTGTTTTATATACAGCATTTCGTCGTGGGGGAGTTTATGTGCTCTATCCGCCATTTCATATTTTTTATATATCTCGAGTCCACTTTAGGTTTTCGATCTCAAATTTTTCAAGTTTGCAATCCGTTTTCGGATATCTCGTCCAATTTCAGAGATAAATAGCCATAAACGGATTGCAGATTTTAAAAATTTTGGTCTTAAAAACCTAAAGTGGCATCACTAACTCGAGATATATAAAATGGCGGATAGAGCATATAAACTTCCGTACAACGATTTATCTTAAATTTTTTGATTTCTTACTGTCCCAAAAAAAAAAACCAAGACAGTCGCATTTGCAAGTAAAGGTTTTTGGAAACCATATGGGGTCATTTTTGTTTCCCTTAAATTAAAGACAATACTTCAGACCACACATGTACGAAGGCCAAAAAGAATGAATTAAAGTTCCAAGATCAGCATCACTCCTCTTATTCGCTGGATTAACAAATTCCAGATTATTTTATATTTCCAAACATAAAAACATAACTCGTAGGTAAAAGGTTTGGTTCTGAGTGATTTTACTAACCCAGACAGTTTCCAGCTATTGCCTACCACTGGGAGCAGTGTTTTGAGCTCCAAAATAATGCTGTCAAATTCTGCTACTTTTCATTACTCGATAGTATTGAGTACTTTCATTTGGGTACCCAATACTACTCAATACTTTTAACGGATTTTATATTTAAGAGAAAACAAGTTCGTAAAGTATTGTGTTTTTAAGCAGAAATTTGTTTAACCGTTAAAATTCAAACTTTCCATACAACTTCGAAGATATTACAACCCTAAAAGTATTAAGTAGTTACTTTTAAGTATTAAGAATCCAAAAACTCGATACTCGATACCCATTACTCAATACTTTGCCAGCACTACTACAAAAAGAGAAAAACAAAGAAATTTTTTTGAAATTTTCTGTGTTTTCTGTGTTATATCGACTAATGTTGGTATTGCCCTCGTAGCTGAAGTGATCTATGATTTTTCAAAGTTACATCAGCCAATCGCCCAAATTATTACCAAATGTAAATGAATTTTATAAGAAATTCGTTTTCCTAATTTTAATAAATTTTGATTATTCGAATAAAAGTCAGTATGGTGGCAATCTACAACGTTGTTTCGCTATCCTTATTTGAATTAAATAAAAACTTTAATTCTAAGTTTTAATTTTAAATTAAACATATAGTCAAGATATACAAAAATGTTTATTTATTTAGGAACCACGCCCACTTGTCAAATTTTTTCCACTTTCTGAACGATGATTTATCTTGACCATAAAGTCATACAAGACTAAACTTAGTAGGTTTAGCTTTAATTTTTCAAAAGATATAGAAAAATCTGTACTTAGTTTGTAGATAAAACGCCCACTTACGTAGTGATGATTTTCTTTGGCTATAAAGTCGTTCAGACTAAATTTCATAGCTTTAGCTTCAACCATTTTCAAAATATACAAAAATCTGTAATTATTTTGTATGGAAGGTATTACGCCAACTTTTTTCTCTAAGACCAATACTCAGAGGAATAAACACTCCTTCTCATGCTGTGCCTTAAATTGGAATTGAAGTCAAAGATATATGGAGTATTTTTGCTTTTTCCATTAAGAATATTTTTATATAAAGAATATATTACACAGTACGGCAATTGGACAAGTTGTTGCCAAATTGATGACTTCAAAAGCCTGATATACCTTCATCTTTGAATGATCAACAGCAATTGCCCCATATGTCGTTGGATAGAGCACTTCTCGATGTTAACTGTGTATTGTGAAGTGGTGAGGATCTCTGGTTAAGTAGGTAGCTATTTCCTAGTAGGTGGCACTTTCTCCTGATCATTCGTTTTGATGTTAATGCCAAGGTGGATAGAGTGAAATGTCAGAATCGGCTTCTTATGGATGGACTTCTTGGAAAGGCGGAAACCTCTTTTTTAGGCCCTTATTATGGTTCACAACAGCTGTAAATTTGATATTGAATTTCTAAAATTGCGATTATGATTTACAACACCAATGTGTTGTACCATATATTTTGACTATCATTTACATACATACATACATAACTGGCCTTTACAACCCTGTGTCAGGATTACGGCCTAGCTTCTCGCAGCACTCATGTTGTGTGTGTCAATTTTTTATCCATGAGTACCGGGGCCTACAGTTTAATGTCGACTCCGAACGACAGACTTGAGAAGCTTGTTCATGGCAATTAGTTACTCTCAGAGCTTTTGCCAGAAGACTGCTGAGAGGTAGTCGCCGAAAGAAATATTTTTTTCATATTTCTTTGTTTGAAGATGTCAGAGCCTGGAGTCGAACCCAGGGCCCATGTCTTAGTAAGCCAACACACTAACCACTAGACGACGGCGACTATCATTTACACCAATTATTTTTATAGTTTGTAGCCAATACAACACAAGATTTGGGTGTTGGGAACGATAATCGGGGAATTAAATTAAAACTTCGAAAACCGCAAATTTTATGTTATTCGCTTTCACCTTAACTAGGATTTGCTCCTGTGCTGTTGTGTGTTGTAAGCGAGCACTCTAACCACTACACTACGCTACCCCCCATTAGAATTTTTCAATTCCGTCTACAACCTGACAAGAAACTTCCTGAGGATATACATATATACCTCATAACTTCCTAAACCTTCACGGCGATTGTGTTTATGGTTTTGGAATCTTTCGAGTACAAACAGTCGGACAACCACACATTCATTTTTATATGGTGATATATTTTGAAATAGGAAAATGAAAATATATTTTTTTGCAGTATTTCGCTACCCCACTATGTAGCGTCTTTATTTTATAAGATTTTTTTTAAAAACATTTACTGTAAGATTTCCACGCAAATTCAAAGAAGATTTTACTATTTATATTGCTTTTACTAAAAACTATTTTACATTTATGTACGTATTGTATATGCCATAATATGATACGAGTATTTCCTATTCAAACAGAGTCTCTATCACTATTTTATTTGAAATCTTTTTTAAAGCCTATTAAAGCTATTGATAACGAAAAATTCTCACCATTCACAAGCGGCAATAACATGCCAATCATACAATTTAATTCATAAAAATCGTCACCATCAAATAAAATTATTGTACTTGCAAAGCCAATCTCTTACCTAAAAAGAAACAAAGAGAGAAGAGAAGAAACAGAAGAAGAGTTAAAATAAAATCAATTTAAATAATTATTTAAATAGACACACACAAACATAAATATTTATTTACAAACTAAATATGGCAAGAAAAACAAGCTATAATTTTGTTTCTTGTTTGTTGCTGCTGTTGCTAATATTGCAGTTTAACATAAATTAGCATTTAAACATGGATAATATATTTTAAAACTGGCATTAGAAGATAAACAAAACAGCTACCAAAACTTGAGAAAACAACCAGAGAAGCCTACTCTTAAACTATTCTTCTTTTACTTTTATTTTTTCTTTTTTTTTGTATTTTCTTTATCATTTTCAAATTTTGATACGAAAATTCAAAAATTCTAATAATGATGTTAAAAAACATCATCATTATGATTTTTATAATGATGTTGAAAAGCCAGAAACGTGCTAGATGCGAGTGATTACTCGTACTTGTAGATATTTTTTATGTTACAAGTTGTTCTCAGTCAAGTTTACCAAAGCGTACGTACAAACAAACAAATAAATGAATGACTGTGTTTTCAGTATGATATTAAGATTTATTTGTAATCAGTGTTTATTACCATATAATTTAAGATAAAAATTCGTATAAAAAAAAGAAAAATCATGTAAAATTTCATTTACAATCTGACCATAAAGTAGTGTGTACAGGACGTTATGAAGCTTTATGCTAGTGAGCTGATAATGAAGTTGATGTTAGGCAGCCATGGCAAGTGAAAGGGATCATCATTTTTGTTATGTTACGACTACACTCTATAAGTAAGAGCTTTAAAATGTACCAGTACTAGTAATTGTGCATCTTTTTTTTTTTGTGGCACAGCTGCATTCAAATAATAACACATCCACCATCCAGTAAGGAATAACATCCATCTAATTCTCTGATTTTCAACAATCTCATCTTTATTATTTAGCTGTTCTTTATGTGTGTGTTTATCTCTTACTGAAAGAAGTTTTAGCTAAATTAGAAGCACACAAAAGGAGAGAAAGGAATTCTTATCCTCTATCATGTGTTTGTGTTTTTCTACTATTTAAACCAACAAATGCAGATGTTATTGGGATTAAATGATTTACATAAATGCTTGCTGCCTGCTGTCGACTAGATTTGTATGAAATGATGAATTTTGAGAAAAGCCGTGGAGAATAAAATGTAAAACAAGTAGAAAAAAAATTAATAAAAAACATATTGAAAAAAAGTTCACAAATAAATTCCAACGCATGACCATTAAGAGATGCTCGCTTTTTTATTCTCTTTTAAATTTAATTTCAAATTTGTGGCAATTTAACACTAGAAATACCGAAACAAGATGGCCTATTTGTTAAGTGTTTTATTAAGGCGTGAACACACTTGATGGGTACCAAAGGAACCTACATCTGATACTAATGGCCGTAATTTCAAGGAAGGGATACCTATCAGTGCATAGTTACCTACGGTGTTAACAAAAAATGGTAATTTCAACCTCTAGGTAAGGCATATCCGATAGGTAATATATGGTGTATCTTACACTATGAATTTCGGTTGGTTTATTCATTAGGTAAATGTTTTTCTTTTGAAAAAATGCCATTTATTTTTGAGAAAGGGGAAAAAATATTAAATTTATTAAAAAAAAAATTAATAATTTTATAAACAACAAATAAATAGGATTAGAGTAGCTGAAGTATTTGCATTATTTGTAAAATTGATTACATAGTCAACACATAAAAATTTTACAGAGTGTTTTTAATTTTTTTCGCTTAATTTAACTGTGCTGATATGAAAATAACACTAGTTTTCTTTTAGTTTTAAATATATAAGTACGCTTAAAATTATTACAAAAGTGTGATAATTTTACTCACTTTATTTGAAACAGTCACTGAGACTAAGGAATAAAATAATTTTTATAAAATGTTCTTGGATCAGTTATCTGTATCCCGTGATCTCGACAAAGATTGTATTTAGTATTCTGATTTATGATTTCCAAGAAAAATTTGAAACACAAAAAGGAAATATTGCCAGGTTCGTCTTTTTTTTATTTTAAAGTTTGGGTCTTTTATTCGTTGTCTAATTTGTGGTCCATCTTTCCTCAGACGAGAAAACTTTTTCAAAAGATACAAAATATATTTTCCAAATTACAAACTGTCATCGGGACCGTTTAAACAATGTCTTCTCTTTGCAACCATTTTAATTTTGTGTTATTTTTACTTTTAACCTACCAGTTGATAGTGATTTGTCATACACCGTTACCTTAAGCGTTGGTAGTTTAAAAAATCTCAAAAACCAGATCTATTACGCAAAAAGTAGTGTGATTTTTGAAAAATACATCGAATATGATATATAGATGATATATGTTTACAAAGTACATTTGTTGGACTGTATTATAAAAAGGCGAAGGATTTATTCAAATCGAAATATGGAGTGAAGATTTAAAAAAATAACATTAAAATTTTTTTTTAAATTAAAAGAAATAAAAAATTAAAGTAAAATCACTATTTGATAAATATTTTTTGTATAAAATATACCCTCTGATATTTAAAATTGCCGCAAGGTATGCTTTTAAATAAAAAAACATTGAAAATAAGTTATAGTTGCCATGTTTTTGAACAATTCTAGTTGGTTCATACACGTAGGCAAAACAAATGTTTAGATTACCGAAGCCATTTTACCGACTAGTTAAAAATATCTATTAGGTACTTACACCAATAGTTATCCTATCATTGAAATTACGGGCATAAGGGTAACAGCTTAACCCAAAGACTTTTGCACATCGAGGAGGTATGCAGGAGTCTTGCCTGTTGGTTTGAGTGCGGCCATTCGGGGAGTATACGTAGTACCTGTGGTGCTAAAGCGGGATAGCATGTAACCTTTTATGAAAGGGGGAATGCTGCTTTCTAGGCAAAAGTAGTGTCAGATCTCCTGGTTTAAGCGTCTTTAGCATGTATGTCTTGGTTTTTTGGTAAGATCAATACTCAGGCGCTACACATCTACTCATGCTGTACATTGCAACTACTCACAACAGGTTAGCCCAAAGACTACTGCACATTGAGGATGTGTACAGGAGTCTTGCTGATGGTTTGAGTGCGGCCATTTGAAGAGTATACATAAAAGTGGTGCTAAAGATGGATAGCATGCAATCTTATAAGAAAGTGGGAATGCTGCTTTCAAGGCAAAAGTAGTGTCGGATATCCTGCTTTAAGCCTCTTTAGCTTTAAGCCTCTTTATACATATGACTTTGTTAATGACATTATTTTTTTTTCTGAATACCAATACCCAGGGGCTACACACCTACTCATTTTCTGCCTTGTATCGCAATTTGGAAAGTGAATTTTTTGTTGTTGTATATTTTTCATAGTCCTTTATACCTTCACCCTTGAAATGATCAACAGCAATTGCCCCATCTGTTGATGTTAATTTTTGTTTGTTGTGAAATGGTGAGGATCTTGGCTGAGTTGTTGTTGATAGGTTTTGATCCTTGCTTTTTAGTTCTGTATGTTTATCCAGTAGATGGTGCTTTCTGCTGATCATTAATTTAATAGCTCAAAGGTGGTTAGAGTGCCAGGGGTCCGCTTGTTTTGGTATGGATTAATCGGAAAGGGGGGGGGGAAACTTCATATATAATCTTATTTAATTTAAAAATTTAAAAATGCTGAAAAAATTTTTTTTCATACATCCAGTGTTGGGACTCGAACCTGGGCTGCTTGCTGTTGTAAGTAAGCGCTTTAAACACTACACCGGGCCTCCCTCCCCCCATACAGCTTGTCTGTCATGTTCGGTAGCTGGGAGTTTCTGGCACTTGTTAGCCATGGTCTAGCGCATAGTATTTCGCCCCTGTCTCTGGATAGGATGTAGTATGTTTGATGAGGAGACACACCTATAGCTTAGAGTTCCTTCAATTGTCACTTATGAAAATTTAATTATAATTTATAGAAATGTTCATAACTCTGAATCCACCAGTCCATTTATATAAATAAAAATCAATGTTGTTCCTTGGTCATCGCATCAGTTGATAACGGCTGGACTGATTTTAACGATTTTTCTTTCTAATGATCGTCGTGATCCAACTTAGGTTTTTCGGGAAAGAAAATTGTGGCCCGTCCTCCACCACCACCACGTTGCACCGATTTAGCTAATTTCTTTTTCAGATATTCCATGCAATTCAATTTAATCGAACGCAAAATTTTTTTCTAATTTGGACTAGCTATCGGGTCAGCTAGTATTGAATATTTAATGACGAAAAATATATAATATAAAAATATATAATCTACTATATAATGTACTGATAATTACAATACTGTAATAGACAATTCAATTTTATTTCAAAATAAAATACAATACACGTAACATAGAATAATTCTTATAAAACAATTTACTATACAGTATATATAACTTCCTCTATGACTGTATTTTAATTATTTCGTAAAATTATTAAAACTCTTATAGGTTTTCCGATGCCTGTTTAAATCCATATACTGCTTCAATCAAGCATTCCTTACAATGTGGTAGTAATACAAATTTATTAAACATTGTTAAAGAATTTAATATAAAAGATTTATATTTAAATATAATTTAAAACAAATCAGTTAAATTTCTATGTTAAGCTTTTAATTTATTAGAATATCTTAAGCACCTGAGATAAGCCACTGCTAATAAAATACAGTCTCATTAAAAACATTTAAATCTGTAACGAAAAACTTCATAGACAACAAAACATTTCCATTAAAGAAATAAGAAAAAACCCAAAGCTTTTAAAACAGCAATATATATATAGGCAAAAAAATAAATATATCGCTCAAAGATATCTAAGCCATAGATATGAATTGTAAACTTGTAGGAAAAAATATAGCAAAAAAAATTATATGCAAACAGAACATGTTTAATTAATTATATTAAAAAATAAGACAAGCCAATAAAATTTTACAACTTTACAATTTAACTTTTTAACAAACTCTTTTATAATAAATGTTTTATTTATTATGTCTTTTTCTCTCTATTGTATACGGTACCAAATATACGAGTACTCGTACACAAAAGAACTGTAACATGCCACATGTTGCAAACCAAAATACTAACTTCAGTAGTGTTAACGTTTAATATTTGTGCCTGTTTTAAAGCTAAACACTAGACAAAAAATTCAATATCAAGCACCAGTATATTAAATAAATGAAATATGTATTGAGAGAATAGTAAAAACCAAAAAAAAAAAAACGTAAATTTTGGTGCTGTTGGTGATTTTGAGTGTCAAGCTGCTTCTAACTTAACGAGCTTTTAATTTAAAAGTGTTTAAATGTTTGTAACAAAAAACCCACAATTAATTAAAAACGATAAGATATTTTATTTATAAATGATTTGATTAATTAAGTAAATAAATAAATAATTTTAAATTTGCTAAAGTAAGTGAGTAAATGCCTGAGATAATTACAAAAAAATTAAAGTAATTAATAATATCTCGAAAATTTATTTTATCTAATAAAAAATGTATAAAAACAAAGAAATTATGAAGTTAATATTAAACGATCATGCTTCGCATTGTTTAAAACTTCTATACTTTAAATTATGCAAAAAGTTAAAAATAAAAACAATATCGGGTAACATACACCGCACTATAAACAGAAAACAAAGAAAATTAAAATAGAGTAAAATTTCAAATCTTTATAATTTAAAAATGGGATAAACTTTTTAACATTTTCCTAATAACCATTACCATAACTTTCACGATCATCAAAACTTTAAAATAACTGACGCATTTAAGCTTTAATTGTCTTTAATAAAACACTTGATTTCAATTTCACTCGATTTCGTTTTTCAGAACACACCCGTATAACTCATACGTCTTCGTAAGGAAAAAAGTAGACCAATTTAGATCAAAAAATATCCTGAAAATATCCCAAATTTTATGTAAAAATTTCCTCTTCTGTAAATGTTTCTTTAGAACTGTTTATCGGGTTTTTTATACTCATACACTTGCCTAAGCTTAAGGTTATTTGAACAGATATATTTTTCAATGCCATTATATACTTCATGTATATAACTTTGGACATGTGAAATTGTAAAAATTAAAATCTAAAGTACAAAAACTACCCCCCTCGTTTGGGAATTCCCGTTCTCCTTTTTTTTATAAGGATAAACCACTATTCATGCTGTGCCGTGTACTGGAATTTGTGAAATAATAGAGGTTTTTTTATTAGGCAACTTAAGAGTGAGACAAATTTGCTATCAATTGATCACTCCAAGGTCAGTGTTTATAGCTTCATCTTTAAATGATCAACAGCAATTGCCTCATCTGTCATTGGATGTTTTTGTGGTGTAGGGCTTCTCTATGTATATGTTGCTGTTATGTCTACTTCTTTTCAGTAGGTGGCGCTGTTCCTCCTGATCATTCATTGTTTTTTTCTTATGATTGGTGGAATAGAGTGGAATACCAGGGAGCGATTTTTTTTGATGAATTTCATGGTGGAAGGGGATGAGACCTCGTATTATTTTTTAATTATAAATTTAAAAAAATTTAATTAACCTTCTTCCTTTTGCTGGAATTAAACCTGGGCTGTTTGAGTTTTTGGGCGAGCGCCCTAACCACTTTATCACGCATCCGTATTGAAGTGTTTTTTTTTTTTAATTTACATATGTCTACGTGTCACTGTTTGCAGAAGATTTGGGACAGAAGGCATTTTTTTATTTTTATATTTCTCTTTAAAGCACAATCTATTGAAAATAGATAATCTATAGATATGTGTTATACATATTCATATTTTTATATTTCTATGAGCCATCCCTAAATAAAAGCGGCAAGCGGAACGTTTTCCAATGCTCAGCGCTTACGCTGAACCGCCATCCCTAAATAAGAGCGGCAACGTTTTGTCAAAACATTAAAATGAGGGTAATACAACAACATATGCTTATATAACAATTCTGACTATTTTAATAATAAACTACATTACCCTATTGGTATTTGTAACATAAAATAAATTTTATAGTGTTATTTTATTTATTTTTATTATATTTTATTTACTTATTTTATATTAATATTTATTATCTTCTATTTTGTTTATTTTTTGCCTTTACGAATAAAATATGGTTATGCAAATAGCATATCTTTATATCACAACTCTGTTTTTTTCCTATTTGTTTACATTTTAGTTGCCTTTTGCGACCAACTTTACTATTAAACGCTCTGTCAAAATTGGACTTTCCAATTACAAAGCGTTGCCGCCGCGTTATTTTGGGATGCTCCATTCAAATTATATGGGCATGAGAAATTTTGACAGCTAGAAAACGCTTGCCGCTTTTATTTAGGGATGGCAGTATTTAAAGCACAATCTATTGGAAATAGATTATCTATAGATTATCTATAGATATGAATATGTATAACACAAAGAACTCTGATAAGACCTTTCGTAGCTGAGTCGGAAACTAGTTCAGTTCTGCTAGTGTTTGTACATATTCCTTAACGGATGTTAATTCTCATAAGAATAACAGTATTAGGATCTTAGGCTATTAAATTTCATACAATAAATAAAATGAAAATAATTAATAGAAATTTTAGTAACTTCAATACATTTTATTAAAAGTATAAAAATATTAGAAATCATAATAATAACTACTGCAAAGTACTGCCAAAACAGCTTTTTATAGTAAATAGCGGTATTGCCAGAATGGATTTTAATATATACATACTATATTATGTAGAACTGCATTACTATTAAGCGACCCTGTATTACCACACTTGAACAAAAACATATAATCATAATGACAACAGTATTATCATGCAATTCTATATAAAATATAATTTTTATCAATGAAAATATTAATTTTTCAATTTCTAATTATCTTTCGTCATTAGTATTAGAAATAAGCTTTAAAATGAGATATCAATTATTAAATTTGATGCGGTGGTATGGGAGATATTTGCAACCGACAAGAAAAAAATCCTTTAGAAATAATATCTGTGGCAACATGGAAGAGTAGCTTAAGTCGAAATTGAAGTTTTGAGATATCATCAATTTTGTGTAATTTTTATTCTGTATGCTTTTTGCGAATAATTTATGAGTTAATATATTGGTACTATGTTCATTAGAGAAGAAGGATGAATATTTTAAAAAAATATGGTTGATTTTAGAAGATTCTACGCCTTTTCTACTTACGCGCTTTTTCGAAACTGAAATCTGCGTTGGACAGGTCCTTAAGTAACTTAAGCGCTTTTGTTGAAATAAAAAGTACGTATTGTGTAGTTTTAAGTAAACATAAGAGGATTTATTCAAGAACTTACATTCACTTAAGATAACTGTATACAAGAATCACATTTTATTAAAAAAACTAATGTAAATATATGTTATATGATAAATCGAAAATCTGAATATGTAAACAAATTTATGTGTACATAAGTTGTTTTGTTAAATGCATTATTGATTTAAAAAACTTAGGCTAAAAAGTAAACGTACATAACATTGATAAAAAATATAATTTCTCAAAACGGACTAAACACATTTAAGCGCCTTTGCTTCTGTAATGCCCCAAACGTCTTATCTCAATTCTCTCTTATGTCGACTTAAGCTACTCTTCCAAATTGCCACAGATATATATGATGATAATAATAATGTTTCCACATATTTGAATTTTTTATAGTTTTATTGATTGATATTTAAGTATGTGATAATGAGCAAGAACAGGTTAAACACGCCATTAGGTCAAATTGAGTAAGTAAGTCTAAGTAAAGATATTCTGCCATACCGACAGATATAAACTTATTACTCGTTTAATTCTTTACGCATAGGTACGTTTGCCTAAAACAGTTTTTAATTTATTAAAGTGCTAAAGGGGGGGGTTAAATGTTTATAATGGCCATTAAACAATATCTCCTTGTAAAACTGATGCAACAAATTGAAGTGAATTAAATCAAACCTGCAAATTACTAAATTATGAACACAAAATACAAATAAATTCCAACTACAATTTTCTAATAATATATATTTTTTTTTAATTTTGTATTTTTTCAATCAAGTTTTTCTTTCCCATGATCATTAAATAATTTTTTTGCATATTGTTATAAAAATAATAAAAATATTTTTTTTTTACTTCCAAACATTTTGACCACCACCAGTTAAACCGTTGAAAGAAAAAATTTTAATATAAATTTTTTGCATACAAAAAAAAAAAAAAACAAAAAAAAAAAATAAAATAATTTATTATGTTTTAACATTTTGTTTAACCAGTTTATTAAATAATAATTTTTGTGTGTAAAATAACATAAATTTCCAACACTTGTAACGATCAAAAGTGGTGGTAACAATAGCTGTCGTAAAATACAAGAAATTTTTAAAACATTTTTTTCAATTGTACGAGTATTTTTATTATTTTTTTTTTTTTGCTTTGGTTTGGCTAAAATGATTTTAGATGGAGGACTATTATTATTATGATTTCTTTTATTCGCATTTAAGTCAAGTATCTAAAAGACATGGGGCTACTGTTGTTGGTTGGCCTTAACAAAAGGTAATTGTTGGTACAGAATGCTACAACAGCAGCTGGACTGCCTTTTTCTATACGTTTTTTCGTAAAATATATGAAAGTTGATAAGTTGTTTGCGGTCTCAAACAGGGCGTTACATACAGTGCAAGAATTAAAAATTTGACGTTATGCTTAATTAAATATTGTTACAGTTGTGTTGTGATAGTGTGAAAAAATGAAAGGATAATTAAAGGTTTTCACAGACAACATAAGACACTCGTATTAACAGAATAGCGCAGAATAGAAAGAGAAAGATATGAAGAAACTATGCATGTATCTTGGCTTAGAAAATCTACCCGGAAGTATTCGAAAATAGAAATATTTTTGCTTTATAAGATTAAGATTAAAAGCTATACGTTTAAAACAATTAAAATTATTTGAAGGTGTTCATTAAGTAATCCTTAATTTATAACACTTTACATACACAAATGCCTTTGGATATGAAAATCTCAAATATTTTTTTTTTTTCTCTAAATTTTCTTTAAGAAATCTTATAAAATTAAGAAAAACAAAATTTGCATATTCTCTAAAAAAAAAAATCGCATAATTTTGTAACACAACCCACAGTTTCTTTTAAGCATGAAACTCTTTTTCTAGCAATTCAACAAAGACCACCATCGTTGAAAGTAGAAAAATTCATTTGAGGAAAATTTTTTGGTTGTACTCGTATTTCAAAGATTTTTGTTTTGTTTTCCTTTTTTCTTGGTAATGTTTTAAGCAAATAAACACTTGTCTTAATTGTATGGCAAGTAGCTTTTACATCAGCTTTAAAAGTAATAGACACGTTGTTTAAGAAAAACAATATAAAAAGATTTTTTATTTTTTTTTTTCAATAAAATTGTGCTCTGTTCGGTAGTTATAATGTGTGGGATTAAAAAGAAAAACACCATCCAACACTTTATATTTTGTTGTTCCTTTCATTTTTGTTTTTTCTTCCTTCACTCATATACTATATTTGTAAAGCTGCCCCCCAATACCGCTCAAATGTTTAACAAGTATTTTTGGCTGTTGCTATTTAACCAATAGTAAGTAGTAAGAGGTTCCAAACAGGAGATACGCGTCTAAAATACGAATAGAAATACCACCTAAATTGTGTACGAATAAGAAAATCAAATTAAATTGAAATTTATGCAAACCGACGCATGTTTACACACGTCAAAAAATTACAACAACAACAAAATGAGAAGAAAAACAGCAAGAAATAATATGTTTGTTGCCACATTGACTTACTTTCTACACGTGCAACTCTTAGAGATAAACACTATCTGAGTGGCAGACATATGTATGTATGTGGCACTTAAAGCTGATGAAAAATTTCAAGTCAAATAGAAAAAAAGAAAAACAACCAGAAACAATTTTTGAAAAACAAAATTTTTAATAATTCGGCAGACGTTGTGCTCATAAGTAATTTAGCTCTTTAAGTAGCTGCTGCTTTCTACCACGCCTATTTTCGCTAGCCTACACAGTTATTTCATAATTACAAATGCGTTCATAGTTTCATTGCAGCACCTTGAGTAAGTTTCTGTTTGTGTATATTTTTTTAAATGGGCGTGCCCCTCTGCCCCTTTCTGTAGAAATTTCACAATTTTCCTTAATATAAACCCACCAAATTATATTAACTTATTATTTAATTTATACTACTTAAGGCGTTATTTATTCTTTAATTATTTATTTGCCATGCCGCTTTAACCCACGCCTATTTTTAGTAATCTAAAAAATTCTTCACGAAATTTCATTTCTTTAGGTTACGAGTAGTAGTCCAAAATTGTCCCATTTATGCATCTACCAAATTATACTCGTTTACATTTATTAGTTATAGAGTTATTGAGTTTCTTATTAGCTTGCCATGCCCCTTTCGACCACGCCCATTAGCATAGTGTAATAAAACCTCTCCCAAATGAAAATAAATACTTGCGTCAAATTTGAAGGCGATCAGTCAAGTGAAGTTAGTTAGAAGTTATTTATTGTAGGACCAACACTCTGAAGAGCAATTTTACACCCGAAAAGACCATTTTTATTAAAAATATGAAAATGAAAGTTTTATTTAAGAAATAAATATATAGTCTTTTGAGTTATTAATTAAATACAAATTAATCCATACGGACATACGCATCCATACCTATGCGAGGCCATGGACTGGCTCTGAAATGTACGGATATTACAAGATAAAACAGGAAACACAATACAGGGCAACAGAAAATCTAAAAACAAGTTTGGGCATTGGGAATCATCAAAACGACTTGAAAATAGACACACAAACTATGTTCTACTCCTCTCTAGATTCGAAGAATTTGTTTCAGACTTTCTCCAGACAGAAACTGGAGCTATAAAAAGCACCGCAAATCACAATTCAATATATAGGCCGAAAACCGAACAACTCTAAATGTCTTATACTAAAGGGATAAAAAAAGAACGCTGTTCTACGAACTTCTTCCTTTTCCTAGACCAAACTTAGGTGCACGATATCATGTGCGTGGTATAGTGGTTAGAGGGCTGGCACAAAAACTCAAACGGGCCAGGTTAAAATCCCAGCAAAGGCGAAAAATGAAAGAGTTAGTTTGCGGATTTTCAAAATTATAATTTAAAAATAAGAGGTTCCCCTCTCCTAGAAAACCATCTACCAAGAAACCGCTCCACGACATTCCACTCTATTCCACCTTAACAAATGTCAACAAAAAACGAATGATCAGGATAAAAGTGCCACCAGCTAAACCTACCAAACCTACTTAGCGAAGACACTCACCACACAATCAACATGCAATGTTAAGGCAATTGCCGTTGATCATTCAAGGGTAAAGGCATAGCACTGGCCTTTGAATGATCAATTCCCAGCAATTTGTTTCCTTCCTAAGGCGCTTAATATTAATATAAGAAAAATATATATGTACTGTCCTTTCCAAAAAATTGAAAAAAATTATTTGGGGTTTACCCCTGAGTATTCGTCTCAAAATAAAAAAAAAAATTAAAAAAATAATTAGCAGGAGTACTCCTTGGCACATCAGAGGAACTTGGAAAATTAGGTTAAAGTATTCCTTTTGTAAAGTTTAAAAACTGCATCAACGAAATTTTTTTGGAAAACCCTAAAGAATTGCAGTGTGGCTCGATTTCTTTACCGGGCATAGATGTTATATGAATCATTAGGCTACTTCTTTACAGCAAGACATTTCCTGATATATCACGTAGTTGTGCGCAATAGTTTTTCTTTAGAGGAGTTCTGGAGAAGATACCTTAATAAAGAGAAGAAAAAAATTAATGAACCATCTACGATATTCTTGTGAAAGACAAAAGCATTGCTTCGCATAACTAAGACGCAGGTTCATCGAGGACCTTCAAATTTAAAGGGAAATATTTCTGTCTTACAGAATTCTGGCCACAGAATTTGGTTTTCTTTCAATCACAATTTCTTTTCATAATACTACCCTTTGGCTGTGGCATAATTCTATGTCTGAGTGCCCCAATAGACTAGTGGATAGTTTCCTAATGTAAAACTTCTAACTGGATTCATATCACAGATTCTAGTTAGTTCTACTATACGGCTTTTACTTTTTACTTTTACTACTACAAATTGAAATGGTTATTCAATATTTTCTAAGCAAAATGGTTTTATTCCCTTTACAGTCTGGCGAAAACCACAGAAATATTACAAAATCAATTCAAACCAGCAAAAGAAAAAAGTCAGTAAACCAGCAGCAAACAATGATGAGGAAAGTAATTTTCTGCTTCAGTGGCAGTAGTTTGAAGTAAAACACAGAAAAAAAAAACATTGAAAAAACTTATCAGGAAGTTTTTCATATCTACTCGTATTTGAAGAAGAAAAAAGTAAG
The DNA here is from genome assembly GCA_963576795.1 of Metopia argyrocephala. Classification (NCBI taxonomy): domain Eukaryota; kingdom Metazoa; phylum Arthropoda; class Insecta; order Diptera; family Sarcophagidae; genus Metopia; species Metopia argyrocephala. The sequence continues at coordinate 42,312,073 of OY756208.1, forward strand.
AAAAGAATGGAGAAGAAATCAGAGATTAAAAACCAAGACATTAAAAACTGGTGTTTAAAGTTTCTATTTCTTAAAGAAAAAAAAAAATAAGTAAAAAAAACGCGTAAATAAAAATTAGTTTTATAGCACATGGCAAGAAATTATTATAAACCAGATTAAAAAGAAAGAACAAAAAACTTTCAATGAAATATAATTACTAGAAATATACAAGGGAACTCAACTTAATAGATAATAAAATAAAGTTTTTTTTTTTTTTTTTTGTAAAAGTTCAAGTGTGTTATTAATATTAAATACTATAGAAATTCTTTTATTCCTCATATGAGTTTCTTTACAAAAGAAAATAAATCATAAATCATTATATCTCTTTCTCTTTTTCTTCTAAAGCATTATTTTAAAATTATAAAAACTTTAATAATAATTTTCCATAAAAGATCATTTCAATTCTATAAACTTGTAAATGACCTGTAGGCTTTTGAGGTGTGTTTTTCAATGATTGTTAAAATGGCATTAAAATGTAATAAGGAAATCGTTAACAACATTAAAATTATTAAATAATTACCATCTAATGCCATTAGGTAGGTAAGAGAGAACACTGAAAGACAAACGTTTCGAAAGTACTTATTCTCAATATCAATTATTACTTGAAATGTTAAAAAAAAACTTTTTTTTTCATACGTTGGCGTATGACTAATAATAATTGACTGTTACACACTAATGTCATAAAAAATATGTGATAATTTATCATTTAAATTACGTACTTTTGATTTTATAAAGAAGTAATTGAAAGTTAATAGCGAAAACTAAATTACAAAAATATTTTCAGTAAAATATTGTAAAAAAACGATGTAATTTTTAGACTGCAATCATGCGAATGTTCTTAAATTTAAAATAAAAAAAAAAAAACAAAAAAATTATATCAATCGTAATTTGCATGATGTGATAGTACTCTTATTTACTTTAACAATGATTTGGTTAGTTTTCAATGTGCTGATGTGTAGACAGCAAGGTACTTGGCCTGTTTTTGTTATTAAAAGTACGAGCTCGCTGTTGTCTCACAATAATAAAAAAAGGGTTTTCAGATTGGTGGTTGTATTTACAGTACAACTGAAGAACGAGGAGTCAGTTAAGTACTTCCTTTGCAATTGACCCTCCTTAAACGTCGTCATAATGCTCTGGCTTATCATTATATTGTGGTGATATCGGGTATTGATCCAGCATAATAAGATCTAAATGTAAAAATGTAATTTCAGGTATTCCCCAGGAAAGCTATCTCAACCCACTTTTGTTTCTTTTGTTTACAAATGACTTTCCTAAAGTCATTAAGTATAGTAACATTTTTCTTTTCCTTTTTAATGAAGCCGTTACTCAGGGTAAGAGCTCTGCTCATTGTGTTGGCCTAGAAAAATAGGCGTGGAAGGGGGAAAAAGAATGTGGACCCTTGATTTAAACTTTCTGATATCATATCGAGTGTCAGGTCGAAAAAACAAAAGATTCTACTTTAAGAATGCGAACCGCAAGGAAATCAGTTGCCATTGATTGATTATCCAATGGCCAGTATTATACCTTCACCACTGTATAGTACGTAAGCAATCAACCCCAAGAAGCCCGCACAATAAAGTTTAAATTAGGGGAGGAATAAAAGATTATTATGATATTGGAGATGATGTTGTTGTTGTTCTCTTTGATCCAACCACTGGCCTCCGCCAGCTTAGCCACTTGAGTCCTTAGAGTGAAAGGCCTTTACCCCACGACACGGTGATTATTACATTTTAATCAGAGTGGGCAAACAAACAAAACATTTCGCAAAAGTTACCACAAAGTTATAAATTTAAAAAATTTTTTTAATTGTATTGTACTTGGGCGCAACCAAAACAAATACTTTCTAAATGAGAAAGAGCGCAAACGAAAAAATTCACTTTTTGCTCTTGTGCTTCTTTCTTATTCCGTTAAATTCGTATAATTTGCTCTTTTTTCTCTTCTTCTTTTCTTTTTCTTCTCATTAATTTTTTGTTGTACCTACGCACATTTGAGTTAGTGTACTTGTAGTGCTCAAAACAAAAACAATATACAAAACTAAATGGGACAATCGCTCTCACTGTTTTTGTTTTGTTTTTGTTTTACTCATTGTAAATAACAAAACAAAATAAGATCAAACGTATCGTTTTGTTTATTTTCCTACTCTGATTTTAATATATGTCGATGATGTTAAAATTTTTACCCGTATTACGGAATATTCTGATTCTTATCAAATTTAAACTGATACGGACAACTTTTACAATCTCAAACCTAATGTAAGTAATTCTAGCAAAAATGTAAATCAATGTCTTTCTGTATATATTATCAATCTAACAGTATTAACTATATAAATAGTAGAGTTCAAAAAGTTGACTTATTTTCGGATGGTGGAGTTCCATTTGATAAAAAACTTAATTTCAACTCACAGGTATTGCTTACAGTGAACAAAGCATATGGAGTCTTATAAACGTTTGTCAAAGGAGTTTACATACATACATACATAATTGGCCATTACAACCCTGTCTCAGGTTTACGGCCTAGACTCTCGCAGCATCCATGTTGTGTGTGTTATTTTTTATCCATGAGTACCGGGACCTACAGTTTATAGTCGACTCCGAACGACACTTTTGAGAAGCTTTTTCATGGCAATCAATTACTCCCAGAGGTTTTGCCACAAGACTGCTGAGAGGCAGTCGCCGAAAGAAATAATTTTTTCAATATTTCTTTTTTTTAAGATGTTAGAGCTAAGGTTTGAACCCTAAGCTATCATCTTAGCATGTCAACACACTAACCACTAAGTATGTATGTATGCGTGTGTGTATTTCAAGCACTAATGTTTTTGTAAATAAAAATAAAAGTGATAAAACTAATTAATGTTACTCATACGTCCTATGGTTACAAAAATGTAGCAATTAAGTCTCAGATTATGTTTCTGTACTTTGTTTTCAAGTAATTTTTCTACAAAAAATTAAGTGCAGTTGTTGGTGTTGTTACTCTTATTATTATTGTCAAAAGATTTTTATCTGTAAAATAATTTATATACAAAAAGCGTGAACAATTTAAGAAAATTTAGTTGTCAATATGAAAAAAAAAACACAAAATCATTTTAAATGAAATGCAAGAAAAAAAATTGTTAAAAGGCGACTAAAAGGTGTTTCTATTAAAGAAAACGAAAAAAAAATTTAAGGTGCAGAAACCTACAAAAATAACATAAACAATAACAACAGCAACAGAAAATTTGAAACATTTAAATAAACTTCGGCCTGAAATGAAATGTAGAAAAGAAAAAAAAAACTCCCAACAATTTGCACAATATGGATAAGAAAATAACAAAAAATTAACAAAAATTGTTAAAAGCCTGACTTTTAAATCAACAACAATTTGAATTGTGGCCCGGGTTTTTTTTTTTTTTTTTCTAACATTCATCTCCCTCTACTTTGTCGGCGGTGTGTTTTAAAAGGAAACCCTGGAGTTTGAATTCTAAATTTATTTCAGCCGTTTCTTTTCTTTTTTTCTTTTGTACCATTTTTGTTTTGTTTTGCTTTGTTTGGTTGTGTGTAACGTTATTAATTCATTTGTATCGATATTTGTAACATTTGCATTTTTATTGTCTGGTATTGCAATGAGTTTGAGGTTTTTGTTTTATGATTTTTTTTTTCTTCAAGTAAATTTTTAAGACAGTTTACAACAAATAAATATTCAAAACCCTCGTACGTAGTTGGTTTAGTAAAACTCTGTGGGGTTTTAGTTGGTGTTGCATTGATTTATTGAAATTTTACCAATAAAATTTCAATGTGTTTTTAGTTAAAATTCAACAAATTGTTGTATTTTTCTTTAGGCTGGCGAATAAGGCAAAAAAAAAAAAAACAAAACAAAACTAATCACTTTCAAAATGTAAAATATACGACAGCTGTTCTTAAGTATCACAAGTGACAAGTGCGTTGAAATTATGAAAACAGAAATTAGTGTTTTAGTTTCGCCTTTTTAAACAACACATGCAGCTGTAAAAATATGTGTTTCTTTTATAACAAAATTTTTTAAATTAATTTTAGACGTTTTTTTCTTTTTTTTAATTTACCTTTTAAAAAACGCAGATATAATTGCAAAGAAAACTCACCTGAAAATAAAAACAAAAGAAAAGAAAAATTAAATTTTTTTTTCTGACTATAAAACGTAATAAAAATAGCAATACAAATAATAATCAATGAAGCATAACTATACGATGGTTTACAATAAATCTTTCAGCAAAAGTTAGTGGCAAATACATACATTGGATGATCGGAAACGTTCGCTTAAAATATTTACAAGAACCGAAGCTCTTGTTTGTTGTATTTAAAACACCGTTTACCATTTTTTACAGTACAACCATTATTCCATCTGTACAGAACTTCTTGGTATTCTGAACAAAACCTAATCCGTTCAAATTTACACCAAAGACTTTTGTAGAGAACAAAACAGATTATAATCTGGGATATAAGAACATATAGCCCGTATGTTGGGTATATTAAAACTTCATAGTTAAGTTCTCTCAGTTTCTGCTGGAATCAAAGATGTGTGTGATCTACTAGTGTTGTCACGACAAAACACAAACAACACTATACTTATAGTACAATTCTGGGTTCCTGCACAATTTGTAAAGTTTTACAATTCATATGAACTTTGAAGTAAATATAACAGCTAATTTGCAAAAAGAATAAATAGATATAAATATTTTTTTGCGAAAAGTCGAATACTCCTGCGGTATATTCTGCAATAGGAAAATAAGTTATGGGTAGGGGAAAAGAGGGAGGAGTAGCGTTTATGGACATTCGATTTAAACTTATTAACATTGTAATTGACAGCAAAAAACATCCGCTTGAAGGTTTTGACAGCAACGATCCATTGACCAATTTACTAAAAGATGTGCTCTGTGTGAATTACGCAAACTACATAAGAATATACGATTATTTGGAATTCATACTTTTATTTAATCAAAGCACCTTCCATAGTAGTACCGACAGAACAAACACACAAACCACATTGCGGCTTTATATAGAACGGAGAGAGTTGAGTAAGCTACTGCCATTAATAAGCAAATTCACCCTTTTCTGTGCTCTGTCGTGAAAACCAAATTGTACCTTAAAGCACTGGTCCTGAGTATTCTACTATTCCATTTGGGTTGGGGGGTTGAAGCTTTTTTGCGGACTTTAATTTAAAAACGACCTTTTATTTTTCTTACTAGTATATGATCTTCATTATTTCAAGATTTTTAAAAGACGTTGGGTTTGCGAAATTCATTTTTCATCTGTAATAAAGAAATTGATGTCGAAAAACTTCGGACTACGGATTTCTTTAGACATTTTACACACAACAGTAGAGTGTGTTATTAATGGTTGTATAGATTTGTCAATTTCTCTATATAAGTATTATGCTAAGCCTTATGGAATTACTCTTTCATAAGTAGGATCACACTTTAGAAAATGATTAAATAATTTTTAACCTGTTGACAGACCTTCACTTATAGTTTTTATAGCCAATACCTTTGCTCTTGAGTTTGACCCTTCTAAATTATTCAGACTTTCCTTTACCATATCACAATCAAGTATGGGAAAATCTTTCGATGCCTGTACGGAGTTATTAAAAAGTATGGCTATAAATTTTAGCTAAGATATGCCTAAATTATATCTTGACTTGGAAAAATTTAAAAGTAGAAAAAAAAACAAAAACAAAAAACTGAAATCCAGTTAAAAAAGTATCATAATTCTAGGGCTAAGTATATAGAACACAAAAAATATTACCTCAAACAAATCTCAAGGTAAATAATTTATATTTAGAATTATTTAATTACTTTTATAATAACAATAAATGAAATCATATTTAATAACTCAACTACCAAACATAGTGACTAAAACGCATAAAATACAGTATAGGACAAAAATTGGCCATTCAGTGAACATTAAAACTAAAAAAAAATCATTATTATTCGTTCGTTAAACACTTTTTATCAGCACTGTTTTAAAAAGAAAGTTTTTTTTTATTTCTTCAAATTCATTGTACAAATTTGTCTAACAGTTCACCAAAAACAAAAACCTCAAATAAAAAGTGCGATAACGCTGCTTTAAAAGTCTTGATAAGCTTATAAAAAAAAAATGCGAAAGAAAAAATAATAAAAAAAACAACAACATATTTAAGTTTTTTTTTATATACCATTGGTGGTCTGGTATTACAAAAATAACAACAAAATAAAATTAAAACAGATAATTTTAAACAGTTTTTTAACAATAAACTCCAGACTATAGAGTGTACTCGTAACAGAAAAACTACAAACTTTTTAAAGAAATGGTCAATAAAATGGGCTTCCGCATTATTAAAACTAGCCTAATCATTGCAACTTAAAAGGTAAAACTAAAATAAGTATTTTGCTCTACAAATATTAAACGTGCAGGTCATTTGGTTGACTGTATGATCGATCCAAAACTGAATGAACAAGAGCAGCCAGTAGGCAAACAAAAAATTAAAATTAAAACATTTTTGTGGTTTTGAGTAAAAATAATGAGTTTTAGATTAAATTTAAACATAATCAGTCCCAATAAAATAAAAACCGTTTTTAAGCAAACAAAAAAAAAAAAAAAAAAAACGACTTAAATAAAATTACTGGTTCAAAGCGAATTTTTTCTACACACTATTTAACTTTTTAAGATGAAAGTACACAAACCACATTCTACGAGCCAATGAGTCAGAAACGTTTGTTAAAAACGATTCAGTCCAACTTTATGAATTAGAAAGCAGAACTAAGTATCACACTTTTACTTTAAGAAGAAATAATGGTTTTTTAAGTTTGGCAAGCTTCACAGGCATTGCAGCTGATATGCGTATCAAAAAAGTAAAGTTGTGGTATTTTTACGAATTTTAAAGGATATTTGTTAAATGTAAAATAATTCCCAAATAATTATATAAAATTTATTTCAAATAATTTCAAAAATTGACAAGGGCATGCCTGTGCATACTTTTTCATTGGGACGTTTTATAAATTTTTTAAAAATGATCGTGGTCAAAAGGGGCGTGGTAAATTGAAAAATGTAAATAACTCGTCAAAAAAACAAATACAATTTGGTAGGCTTACATCTGTGATAGTTATCTTGGTGAATCGCCACGCCTACTTTAAGAAATACGCATAATTAGGTGATTGTTTATGCTACAGCAAGCAGAGTAATAAGTTTTTCTAGTTTTTTTTTATAAAGTAAAAATAAATTTTAATAGCGTGTTTTATAAAACGATTTTCCAAGTTATTTTATAGTTTTAGTATTGAAAGAAGTTGCATTAATGGACATTAAACTAATGAATAAACAAAGTGTTAAAAACTCTTCATATTTTAAAAGTATGTCATTTCAAAATTTCGTTTAATTTTAAATTCTGCGTTAAAAATTAAATTTTGCGTTAAAGCATACAACATCCTGTATAAAAAATGTTGAGTTCCTAAAAAGCAATAATCGACAGTTTTCTTGTTTGACTGCCTATTTATCCTTAGGAAAGGGTTAAAAAGCTAGATTTGCTCAGACTTCAGATAGAAACAGCCTGATGACATTTATAGATGGCACACACAGTTTTCTTGCCTGCAAAAAGAACATTTACAAAATTAATATTTCTTTAGGATTTGTTGTAAATAAAGAGAGTCACTTAATCACTAACTTTCTTTTTAATAAAATTTCACAAAGCGAATTTTTCTTTATAATTAAATGATTTTACAGATATAAACTTTATTCTTATAATTAATCCGCATGAGCAAAAAAAGCTAAAAAAAAAAGCTAAAAGCTAACTGAAAAATGTTCAAGCTTAGTCGCAAAAAATTAAGCGATTTAATTAAAATTAAATTAATTAAATTAAGATCTCTGACCAGACTAAAGATCTGAACTGTGGTCTTATACAAGCAGGCATACTAAAGAAGGTAAAAAACGAGCTGAAAATCCATTGAAAATGTTCAAGCTTAGCCGTGAAAAATTATGTTAAAATTAGCTCTGGCAAAGCTAAAACTATCACAATTGTAAAGGATTTTGATACTAATAAAAAAAATTAACGGAATTTTATAGAAGAAGAAGCTCTAAATACATTTAATTACGGCATATGTTTTGAAATGCCCAGCAATCAGATAGAAAGACTTTATATTCAGTACTCTATACTTAGTTAAGGTTGATATATGAACACACTGGTTTGAAATAGATACTGAACAACCCAATATTTAATTTATTAAGATCGGGGGTGCGTGGTATAGTGGTTACAGCGCTCGCACAAAAACTCAAAGAGCCCAGGTTCAAATCCCAGCAAAGGTGAAAAATGAAGAAGTTAGTTTGCTGTTTTTTCAAAATTATAATTTAAAAATAAGAGGTTCCTCCCTCCCCTTCAAGAAGACCATCTACAAAGAAACCGCTCTCCGACATTTCACTCTATTCCACCTTAACCAATGTCAATAAAATGATCAGGAGAAACGCGCCACCTATTGGGAAGTATCACATAACAGCTAAACCTACTATAAACTTACTTAGCGAAGGCACTCACCACACAATCAACATGCAACGATGGGGCAATTGTTGTTGGGTGAAGGTATAACACTGGCTTTTAAATGATCAATTCACAGTAATTTGTCTCATTCCTAAGGCGCTTAATAAGAATATATGTAATTAAAAATAATATATGTACTGTCCTTTCCATAAATTCCAATGCAATGCACAGCATTTAGTACGGGTTTAGTCCTGAGTATTGGTCTCAAATAAAAGAAAAAAAATCGTATTTAAAAAAAAATTTTTTTTAAAAATCCATTTTCTAGAAGTTAAATGAGTTCATTTCGAAGAAAATTATTTACTAAAAACCTACAATTGATGTCATTTAACTCGAGCCCAGAAATGTAGGTACACACTTTGTTATCCTCTTCTTTATTCATATATATTTTTTTTGTGTTATGTTGAAAAGTTTTGTTCGCGGTTATTTTTAATTTTTATACAAATTCGACATTTTAATTCAGAAATTCTAAACAAATTAAATGGTCTACGTCAAAGGTCATATATTAATTCATATATTAATTTTTAATATATTTTATATACTTACAATTGCCTAAAACTAAACCTGTAAATTTATTTCTTCATTAATTAATTGAAAGTCAACTTCCCAAACAAATTAATTTAAAAATTTATTTCGCTGTTTAACCTTTTAAATAAGTTCCATTATTTAACATTTTTATAATTTATTTTTACAAATTTAAGTTGACAATCTGTGTTCACTATAAAGTATGAATGTATTTCTAAGTCAATAATACTGGTGAATGTTACCAAGAAGATAATTCTGTAGCTCTCGCTTTAAAAGCCTCCTGTAGACAGTTTTCTATACAGTTTTTAGTAATACTTAAAATATTTTTTTTTTACTTTATAGATACTTGCATATATTCTAATTATTATAAAATTTTATATTAAAAATTTTGTTACAATAAAAAATGTTTTTGTAAAAGATCTTCCAAATTGAGTTTTCATGATAAATTACCCTGATCTTAGAAGTACGTTAAAAGTGTTAAATAATACTTATATATCTTTATTTAACTCATTTAAGTTATTATTATTCCTGCATAATTAATAAAGTTGTCTCAATAGCTACATACTTATGAGTACTTCTAAATGCAATTTAAAATATTGTGTCAGAAATTAACAATTCCTCACCCGATTTTTATAAAAATTCTTTATTTTCCACAATTCTCTGTTATGCCATAATAAGAAAAAATGTAAATCAATTTGAAACGAACGAGCACAAATTTTCAAGTTAATGGATTTTGCTTTTTTTTCTGTGTCCTTTTATTTTTATACGGTAATCTTAAGATCTTTATCTAAAATGAATATGAAGACAAAATAATTAGATTCACCACGCACCTCTCAATGATAATAAAATTATTATAGACTCTGGAAAAACTAAGAAACGCAAGAAACACGAGTACCATTTGAAAAACGTTGAAAATTATTATGAAACTTGACTTTTATTAAAGATGACAATAATAGATAAATGTAACGAAATTAATAATATTAAGAATATTGTTTTTTTTTTATAAATAAAAATATGGAAGTAATAGACGACTTTTGAAGAGACTACATGATAATAAAATGTTATAGTATTTATAAGCAAAAAAAAAAGAAAAATTCAATCATTAGCAAAATCATTGTTATTTCCAATCATAAATATTTCTAATTCTGGTGTAGCACCTATGAATTTAGCAGGTAATTGTCATAGGACAGAAGTGGTCAAAAGACCTGAAAAGTATTTGTTTTGCTTAGAAAGAGCTATTTTAGAATTCTTGCTGTTCAATGAAAATGCTACGATTTAGGAACAACCTAGAATTATTTTATTGGTTTATATTTTAAAAATTTATTCTGAAATAAATTAAACAGTTGTGTTTGTTAATCAATAGGGGATAATTGGGGATTACAACCCTGTTTCAGGGCTATATCCTAGCTTCTCGCAGTACCTATTTTGTTTGTGCCAATTTTTATCTCAGAGCTTTTGTCAGAAGACTACTAAGATGTAGTCGACACAAATACTTTTTTAATTTTTTTTTTTCATTTTCAGAATGTCAGAGCTGGGAGCTCAATATCCTCAATGAGCGGCTGAGCGGTGAGCGGCAAAAAATTGGAACATATGTAATACTACTGATATGGCCACGCCGCTCAGGAATAGAACTTGTTCTTATTTTTAGTTGGTTTTTGAGCGGCGAAGTGTAAACATGACAAAATTGAATGCGGAGCTTATAATTTCATCTGTACAAAGCCAACCCCTATTATGACAAAATAGATTAACAAATTTGAAAAATAAAAATATGGCATTTTAACAACTAACCGCACTAACCGCTCAGCAATGACGCTTGCTTGTCACTTGCAGCTCAAACTCGCCGCTCTGCAGCTTATTGCGTGGCCTCGACCTAAGAGTCGAAATAATAAAGCGAACAAAAGAAAGTCAAAGGTCATACAAATGCCAAAAATAAAAAACAATATGAGTATATGTATGTATGTACGTATGAGTATACAAGAAAAAAGGTTTTTTGTTATTAAAAATTTAAAGAAAAAATGAATTCTCATTTATTGTATATAAAATTCAAGGTCTGTTCATGTGAAAAATAGGATCAAAGGTCACATTATATATTTCCTAATCGTTATCATAATGAATTTAAAAGTTGGTTTTTGTATAATGTTCACTACTAAGGTGACAATCTTTAAGGGTCTTTATTTTTTAATGGCATATATTTGTGGAACTGAGCTATAAGCCTAAAAGGAGTATGTCGCTCACTTCGGTAAAACCGATTAAAGTACTGCACTTAAGTGCTAACATGGCTAGTTCTACTACAGATGTCTTTCTATTAATTTAACTAGCAAACACAGACTACAATTTCTTTTAATAAAATTGTTCACAAACCACTGTGCTAACACGTAGTTTCTCTATATGAGTCTCTGCCTCACGAACACAGTTTTGTTGTAGATTTCAAAATTTATTGTAGGGATTGAATAATCTAAAAGTCCTACTGATAGAGCGTTTGATACCGCTTCGGAGTATTGGGATATCTCAAACAATTTTGAGATATGCTATTATAATCTAGAACTTTTACTAATAATCCTGAGAGTCTGCTATTCTTGTGGAATACTGAAATAATTAAAATAGTTTATGGAGTTTATTCTTACAAATTGTTCTATGTTAGGAGAGTTGGTGGGTCCTTTGAAGGACCAAGTCATATTTAGACCACAGGTTACGCCTCTTATAATACAGTAAGTGTCACATAGAAAATCATTAATAGGTATGCACAATAGAGATCCGATATCACCCAAATTTTCTTCGCGATCTTAACTTTTGTGTAAAAAAAATGTCTAAATATGTAGATTCCCAATATGGAGCACTTATATTGCGTTTTGTATTGTAAATGAAGTGTAGTCGCCGTGGTCTAGTGGTTAGTGTGTTGGCTTACTAAGACATGACATCTTCAAAAAAAAAAAAAGAAATATGAAAAAAATATTTCTTTCGGCGACTACCTCTCAGCAGTCTTCTGGCAAAAGCTCTGAGAGTAACTAATTGCCAAGAACAAGCTTCTCAAGTCTGTCGTTCGGAGTCGACATTAAACTGTAGGTCCCGGTACTCATGGATAAAAATTGATACACACAACATGAGTGCTGCGAGTTGTAAAGGCCAGTTATGTATGTATTGTAAATGATGGCAAGTAATGAATATTAGAATTCGACATATTTTTAAATCAAATTTTACGGAGTTTACAGAAATACTGTGAATAAATTTCGGGACTATTCTTTATCAGTAGGGGATTATGAATTAGGCTTTCAGACTATATTACCATCACTAAGTCAAGTCTAGAGCCAAAGTAACGCAATTTTCAGTTCATTAACAACAAGACACACATTTTCTTTTAAAACACCAATTGTAGTCTACATTGACAGTATGCCAGTAACTTCCCTTACCATATTGGGCTAATAGTGTTAATGGTAACATATAAAGAAAGAAGAAAACCCAACAATCATCGGTCTTGGTCAATATGTTTCTTTATAATTTAACACGTTTAATGTCCATGTGGCTCATCAGCAGGTAATATGATTACTAAACATGAGGTGATTTCATTTCATGATTAGATTCAAATACAACACAGCTGGCTGCCAACAGCAAACCAGAGAATATTAAATTGAATGTATGGCAATGTGTAAAGGCCAGAAAGTATTGAATAACACACCCACTGCTGTTTTAAACGCCCACTTTTTAATATATTTCTGCTACGCAAACTAATTTTCAACATCTTTTTTCTTTCTTTTTTTTTGTTATAAAGAAGCCTGTACTCATAGAAAATAATAATTTTTAGTTAATGCGTTTTCATAAATTCATCGGGCAAAACATCTTTTTAAAATGCAAGTTATAAACACTTTTCAAATATTCAATGTTGTTATTTAAAAAATTTATGCCACACTTTACCTCCTACTTTTGAAATCTAATATAATTTCAATTAAAAAAAAATAGAGGGAGACAAAGCAAATCTCCGATAGACCGTTTTGTATGCATTTGATCGTCTGTACATCCATATGATGATCTTTAATATTTATGCGTATCGATTTAGAACAGAAAAGGAAACATTTTATATTGAAATTTCTATCTTTCATTCTCTGTGCAGGCAGTCCTTTATTTTTAAAAATTTCTGCTTTAGCTTTCAGGCTAAATGCTTCCGCATACTTGGCGTCTTAAAGTATACAGATGGCGCTGTATACGTATGTTTTAGGAGTACGAGTATTTATCAATAATAATTCTATTGCTTTTAATAAATAAAAATGAATGTTATTTGCAATATACAGTATACCCGCACTCAACGTTACCAAAGTCGTTTACAATGAAATTTAATGCGTTTTTATGTTGTGGCAGAGTGTGCGCTCCTTCTTTATATGTCGTTTAAGTATCTCATATATATAAGATCGTATATTATCAACATGAGTAGGCTTCATGCATGATGCTCTATATTAATAACGCATCCACCCTCTAATTGCATTTTCTTATGTTTCTTGTTTCTATTTTTTGCACGTTTTCTCAGCTATATGGCATAGATCTTTTGTAAGAAAAACTAGAAAAATCAAAAAAAAAATGAACGAAAAACTATTAAAATATTTGAATTGTGGTATCGTTTTTAGAGTGTGCGGCTTTTCATTATTAGTTAAAAGATTAAAAAAAAGGATGCAGTTGGAGGAATATTTCATGAGCTGGTTTCAGTTTACTCACGATTTTCAATTTCGATTAGTAGCAGTTAATATTTATTTATAATTTTCTTTTCTCCTCTTTTTTTTTTTGTCTCAATAGCTGTTAAAATAGAAAAGACTTTAAGACTGTGTTTTAAAAGGAAAAATTTTTAGTTACAATTTTTTACCATAAAAGTTTCAAAAGAGCAAATAAGCGCGTCATGTGTCATATTGTTAAATATCTAGATTTCATGATACAATGAAATATTTCAACGCATGTAGTTTTAGCATTTATTAAAATCATTTGACACGAAGAAAACCAATATGGCATATCTTTTGGCATTTTTACATAATTGTCTAGCATTTTCTGGCATATTTTAGCTTTTAGATATTTTTAATATATTTCAATACATATCGGGTTTTCACTTTCCGAAATTATTTACTTTAAAACGAAATAAACAGTAACTACTAAAGGGCTTATTTGACAAATTTCAATGCAATACTTGTCAAATAAACCCTTAAAAAGAACTATGAATGCTGCATTAAATATCTTTAAAAAAGCATTTCAAATAAGTTTAAAACTAAAAATTCAATTCTTCGTTATAAATATGCTAAGAAGACTTTCTTCAACAAACTCTAGACTTTTCGAACTGGAGTAGTTTTATTAAATATTAACAAATGCCAGCGTGCTATGCTAGCAGTATTTAAATTAAATAAAAGGTTTAATTTTTACCGTTCTCAAGATATTTTTATGTAACATGTGTATATGGGAAATACCACACCCACTTGCCCAATTGCTTCCACTTTCCTACTGATGATTTGTCTTGACAATGAGATCATTCAGACAAAAATTTAATAACTTTGGCTAAAAATAAACAAATCCTGTATTTAATTTGTATGGATAGTACCACGCCCACATGTCCAATTCGGCCCACTTTTTGATATCTTTTCCCTTCCTCTTTCCCAAATGTTTACGGTAATTGGATGTATTATTATTATTATTTTTATAGCCTTATATAGACTAAATTTATGAATTGCGTATCTGATTCTATCTATACGATATAAAAAAATTAATTTTTATGTGTATGAAATTTTTATGAGTGCAGACGATTAAATCGTCAATGTCTTCTACAAAAACTTCAATAATTTGACAAAAATTTGTCTTCATCCACAACACGTTTTTCATTAAATGCCGATGTGTTGGAAATCTTAGAATAATATGTACGTCTAATCATAGGTATCTTCTTATTTTATTTTGACAACACCACTGTTCCTCATATAGCAGATACACAATATCGAAACCATGTTATTATTGCGCTTTAACTATAAAGACGACTTCTTTGGTGCATTTTAGGCTGTTCGTAATAGAATATTACAAAATGAAATTAAAAAAAAGCCAAGTAATAGATGGTTGTTGACGATAGAATGTTAAGCAAAATGAGTTCAATTAACAATAATTTATTTTTAACTTGTTTCGTTTAATAAAATGAGAAAAGCGGTTGCATGTGTAACCCGAATTGAGTGATATTCTAGAAAACGGTTTTTATTTTCAACTACAAAACTCTTTCTGTGGCTTCATTTTTTATGGCAATTTAAAATATTGAAATTTGAAATGCAAAATTTGCTCCCTCTACATGATTGAATAATTAATTTCAATTATTTTTTTATTTAATTATTGTTGGAAATTAGTAGATAGAAATGAATATTCGGTCTTAACTAAAACTGTTTAAGTGACTCCAGAATAACATATTAAACGCAACGATCTTGTTATAAAAACATTAGATTTGTAAAACGATAAGATTTCTGTCTTAAAGTATTTTCTTATTTTAGTTCTATTTAAACGTAATAAAATAGAGATAATAAAACCACTTAAATAACCAGATTTTGAAAATGTGCTTTTGAACTGTTAGCTATTTAATTATAGAGTAAAATAACAGCAAACATAAAATAAGATTAAAGAAATATGTGACATTTAATAAATAAAAGAAGAAAAAAAAAAAGAATCTTACAACAGCAGTTATGATTTCTTCCTTTAAATTGCCTGCAAATTTCATATTCAAAATACCTTACACAAGAAACAAATCGATTTAAAATCCTCAATGAACACTGCAAAAAAATAAGAAATATAAAGACAGGTTGACGATGTACAAATCATTAAAGGGAGAAAAAAATACGTCATGATTATATCTACTATTTGATCCTCCAGAGCTGCGTAACAACATTACCTCAATAATGCCTTCGGTTTTTATGGAAAATTCTTTAAAGAAATAGTTTATTCTGAAATAGATTGCACGGAATGCTTGGCATTTGTGAATACACTTGTGAGTACATCTTAAAAATAATGTCATGCAAAATCGTATCGAACCTTGAGAGATTTCATATTGTATATTCCCTCCCTAAACGTGTAATTCACATATTTGTGATGAAAACCGACCCTGATGAATTTGACTAAACGGTCCACATCATGAAAGGCATGAAAGACATGAAAGATATTAAGATATATTTATTCTGACAGCTTCTATAATAATGCGTGTTCTTCAATAGAGTGTAACAACTTTGAGTTGGCATCACTGTTTTAGTAGACCACCCACTTAACAGCTGATAGTTGCTCTTTCTTAAGTTTGCTTTGAAATTTTATTATGAATAGAATTACGCCAGAGTAAGGTGTGCAAATTGTAGAAATTTTTAATCAAAATAATTGTTCTATTTATCAAGCTCATCGTGCACTTCTTCTATTTTATGGCGTACATAGTCGTCCTTCAGAGCGGCTAATTCGAAGAACAATAAATCGTTCTCGGACAACATTTACTGTCATTAATAATGTGCATCTCGTGAGATGCCGTACAGTGCGCACCGAAGAAGTTGTACAAGAAAGCATTGAAGATAATTCTAAGCAATGAGTTCGTAGCCGTTCTCAGGAACTGGCGTCGCGTCCTTTTACTTTATAAAAGATTTTACGAAAGGATCTTTGCTTAAAAGCTTACAAGAATCAACTTGTGCAGGAATTAAAGCCAAACGACCATCGTATGCGCCTCCAATTTGGCGAATGGGCTGAAGCACAAATTGATGTCGATTTTGAATTTCCATTTAAAATTTTATTTTCTAATGAGGCCCGTTACTTCAGAAGCCGGCAGAGTCAAGGGTGAACGGTATAGGAACATGATTCCAAATTTTTTCGTACGTCAATTACGTGGCATGAATCTTCAACAGGACGGAGTCACATGCCACACAGCGGGCGCTACAATTGATTTACGCAAAAAAACTTTTGACGAAAGAATAATTTCACGTAATGGCCCAACTAATTGGCCACCAAGATCGTATGATTTAACCCTATTCAATTATTTTCTTTGAGGTTATGTTAAGTCACTTGTCAACGTCGAGAAACAATAACAACACTCATTAGTTATAATACCGATATAATGTTTATACATTCGAGGCCAGATATATATAAAAAAAAACTGTATTCGATTTATCACCAAACTTCAATTGGATTTAATTCTTTTCCTTTGAACGAGAAACCAACAACCAACTCATCTTTGGGACTTCTATTTATATTAAAGAAATGATATTCTTTTGCTCAAGACTCATACTTGTAGACGACTCTTTGAACGTAAAAGACTCAGTAAAATCATTCCCAGGGATGCCCTTATAATTTTAAGTTTATAGACGTCATAGACAATGTTTTAGGCAAGCAAAAGAGCAATAGTGATCACGGTGAACATATTCCCAATAACCTTTTTCAAAAGCTCTACTAATATCTGAAGTGCTCCAGACGTCGGCAACGGAAAATTGGCCTTTGTGTATGTAGTTTTAAACAAT
Organism: Metopia argyrocephala; assembly: GCA_963576795.1. Lineage (NCBI taxonomy): Eukaryota > Metazoa > Arthropoda > Insecta > Diptera > Sarcophagidae > Metopia > Metopia argyrocephala. The sequence continues at coordinate 42,329,622 of OY756208.1, forward strand.
TAATTACTATAAACAGGTTCTTATAATTCCTTAAGGCTTAGAAAATCGCAAGTGGCTACCGTTAGTGGTCAACTGTTGTCTAAAACGACTACACAAGGTCTAATTTTCCGTTGACGATATCGTCCACAAAGCTTTATGTAATAGAGCGCGAATGTCTTTTCAATCCAATTTTTTGCATGGCGGTTCCGTGAAAGCTTAAAGTGCATTGGCAGCGCAAATTGATTAACGCTTTAATAAATAGAAAAAAAATCGTTTTTTATTCTTTGAAGATTATTTGAAAGTATTTTAGCAATATTTTTGTTCTTGAATTCTAAATCAAATGATTCAAGTGCGATTCTTTTAGAAGATTAATAAAAAGCAAGTGCTCGAAGGAAAATATTATGGTTTCGATGAGTTAATTCATTAACTAAGTTCTTGTAATGCAAAGCATTTCGTTAAAGAATCTGTGGTTTATTTCAAATAATTGTTGCAAATTGATTTATATTTCTGGGAGCCATTTAGAAAAGTTGATTGAGGTAACAAGTGATTATTGTGAACTTTGTTCAGGTTTAAGACGACTCCATTTAGATTACAAGTTTATTCGAGCGAAAAAAACTGTTTTAACAAATCTTAAACTGAACGTGAAAAATTGTTTTCCATAAAGAATTATTTCAATTCCATATAAATCGAAATGTTTACAATATTGTCTGACACATTAAACCTGTGATTATTTATTTCTCTATTTTTTTTTTTGTATTTTTTTTTCTCTTTTTATAGGCTATTATTTACAACTCTGGTCCAAACCAGATTACCACTTAGTTTTTACAAGAAGGAAACGTAAACTAGATTTTAACAAAAAGTCAGTAGCAATAAAGTAGAAAAAAAAAGAAAAATCATTTAAACGCACGCATGTTTTTTGCTTGTAGACCACAATAATAAAAATATAATTGACTTTTGCAGCATGTCAAAACTGCAACAATAAATAAATAAATATAAGAGAGCAAAATGAAATAAATTGAAATGAGATATAAAAATACAAATCAAAAAAAATAAAATAAAACTTCCGACAAATTAGAAATTTTGGCCGTTAGCAATACATAGAGGAATACTCACAAAAAAGAAAACAAAAAAGAGATAATATTCCTTTACAAGATGCTAGAGAATAGAATAAAACAATAAAAAAAACTTTATAAACGTAGAAAAGAAGTGAAAATATTCAACAGGAAGGTGCTTTATAGAGTATACACACACACAGAGGCTCAGCTGCAACACAGCGTTAAAGCAACAGTAGTAGTTAATAGCAGTTACAGCAGACAATTGTAGCAGTAGCACAAAACTAAATTGGAACAGCAGCCCAATAATTATAATTGAGAAACAAGCAAAAAAAAAAAACAAAAACAAAAAATAGAAAATAGAAAAAAGGAGCCACAAACGAATAACCGTTATATTGAAAATCCAACGAAGAATAATAACCACTACCTTGAGTTTGGCATTTAGAAATTTATAATAAAATTAAAAGCTAAACTGTGCAACAATGATGTTGAGGATGATGCTGCTGTTTCTGCTGCCAAAGAAGGTTACAACTCTTCTCTTAAAACATAAAATATTACTGCAAAGAAACTGAATCACACACAGGCACACATGCGAAACTAAAAAGATGTCCATAATACTCGTACTTATTATGGCTTTAAATGAATGGTTGTAAATTATTATGATTTGTATGATTGCCAAGTTGCAGCAACTGTATAATGACATATTGCTTAAATGATAGTGAAATGTGGCCAAACTAGAAGATGCAACAATACCAACAACAATAACAACAACAAAAAAAATAACAGAATTCTATTGATGTTACAAACTTATAGTCAAAAGTTGCAACATCACTTAATATTGTATAAAGAAAACGCCGCCACTAACTACCAACTAACCAACCACCATCACACATCACCACCAATATACCAAATATTAGTGGCAGACGTTATAGTTGAAAATTGGCGAAAAGTAGGTTTAGACAAAAGTGCAAGAACATTAGAAACAAACCTAAGGCTTTTAACATGTCTGCATATGAGGCACTAATGACGCCACTAAAAGATTCACAACATGTTATTTCTACTTAAAATATTTACAATGAAAACTTTAATTCCAGTAACAGAGAATATGCAAAAGCCATATTTGAAATTTGTATTCATTTCAGGAAGGCTTCACTGTTATTAAATCAACTTCAAAGCCACTAGGCATGGCGCTTGTACTTTTTTTTTTTTTTTCTCTAATATTGAAGTTTAAAACTTTAGGCAAAAAATCAACACTCATTGAATAGCATCTAAAACCCCTATAATTAAGGCACATGTGGAGGGTACTTTTGATATAATTTTTTTTTTTTTTTTTGCAACAGAGAGACAAATATGAAAGGTTACAACAATGAGAAATTTTCAATTTCACAGCCTTAATTACTGAAATTGTTAAGACTGTTTTTAAAATTTAAAATTCTAGGGAAATAATTAACATCGCCATAGTAATTATTTTTATTTACAGGCATTGAAGATTGCCTTAGAATTCGATTTTTTCGGAACTGGATTTGCAAGCCTAAAAGTAAATCCAATCATATAAATACATTTTCAATAAAAAGGAATGGTTTTCCGATTTCAAGTTTTGTTTTCAGAGGAATGTTAAAGTTTACATTGTCAACGTTATTTTTCAGTTGCCGTTTTGGTATGAGCAAATATCAGTTACTCTGTTTTAAAGGCCATCAGTTGTAAACAAAGTGATGCTGTTTTGCAGCTGATCAATATTTAACAATCATTTCCTGATTCAGTTATTAAACATATTACGTAGAACTTCTTAGAAAATATAAAATTTCTGTTTAGAGCTAAAATTACAAAATGAAAATCGTTAAAAGATGTTTCATAAACGTTTTATTTACAATAGTTCAGTTTCCTCTCTAAACCATGTTAGTACTATAATACTATACAGTATGGGAGTATGCATGTTTATTTATTAAAAATTCTAAAACATAATATTGACCCAATTTTAATTATACCGATTAAATCTTTCTTTGAAACCTTCATTTGAACTGTAGATTATTAAAAAAAAATAATAAATCCACGGAAAATAACTGTTTGGTGCTTTTATAGAGGGATCGCCCCCTGACATTCCACTCTCTTTCACCTGCCACCTAAAAATGAATGATCAGAAAAAAAGCGCCCCCTACTGGGAAGATAACAGCGATCTAGCGAAGACGCTCACCAGTTCAGAGTGAAGATGCAGCGACAGATACAGCAAGTGCTGTTGATCATTCAAGGATGAAGATATAACACAGGACTTTGAGTGATCACATTGACAGCAACTTGTCTCCTTCTTATTTGTAAGACGCTTTAAAATAAATAACTATCCAATTTTCAATTCCAATACAATGCACGCATGAGTAGGGTTTACACTTCTGAGTCTCAGATAAAAAAAAATAGCGACATGTTAAGAAGCTTTTCGTGCTTCAATTAGCTGGCAGTAATCTTGCTAACATATAGTCCAAACAGGAGGGAGCCATATGCCACGCAGCACGTGCTTCAACTGAATTAGATAAAGAAAGAGTAACTTTTTATAATGATGCAATTAATTGGCCACCAAGACACAATGATTTAGCCCCATTGGATTATTTTCTTGGCGATTATGTAAAATCACTTGTTTACTTCGATAAACTAGGGACAATTGAACACATGAAAATCAATATCAGTTCATTCATATTACAAATATATTTCGTTGTTTCATTTATTTACAAGCTTAAAAGTGGAGAGACTACAACCAACCAGGCCGGTGTTGTGTCGTAGACTAGGATTCTGGTGAGAGTAGAACACACAAGCCTCGCAATAGTAGACTATCCACTGTACCACTGTACTACTGGCGCACCCTATTATGATTTAAACTCGTATAATTAGTAAAGAAGAACACTTCCGATATAAAGCTCATATTTATTTTAAATAAAAGGTGAGGAAAAATAATGGCGTTTTTTTTTTCAAGAAAAATATGCAGAGTTGTATTCATTTCCTATATAAAAATATTATGTTTTATATTCCTTTTTATCAACTTTTATTGTAATGAGGTTTTTTAACTGATACAAAAAAGGACAATATTTTGGCAACTTTTCAAGTTTTACATTAATATTTAAAAAAAACTTGCTTTAGTTCTTTTGATTTTCTAGTTTTTAATTTTATTGTTTGGATATCTAATTTTAATCAGAAATAAAAAAGTTTTTTTTTAATTATTTGCATAAACCTTTTTAACAAAAACGAAAAATATCCCACACTTTAGAATACGTATGTATGTTGTACGTACGTACATACGCTCATATATCTTATATCTATAAGTTTACTTGTTGGAGTTATAATTACATCGAAAGATTATATCGAACATTATAACTACGAGTACAACGAACAGTCATTATATGCACGTAACGCATTAATTTAACCTGTTAGGGGACAGCAACCAATAATTTGGTAAAATTTAAGATTTTTAATTTATTATTTAAATCTATAGTATGTTTAATAAGCTTTTTTAAAATATGTTGCAGAATTTTAAAAGTACTAAAGTACTTTTGAAAGTACTAAAAGTACCAATATTAAAATATTATTTTTTAGCTTAATTGGATCACACCAGAAGCAGATTACGGGACAAGTATTCTCAACTAAAATCCTTGGAGAAAATTTAACATATCCCTCTTCCAAACTAGTACACTAGCAAAGTGGCCTTTAATAAATTTTAAACATAAATTTGTAGTCAAAATCATTAAAAGGTATTGTTTTATAAAATTCTTTATCAAATAATTATAAATAAATTGTTTTAGTAAAAGTTCTTAATTACATTTGCTTGCTTGAAATAAAATCATGCAACAAATTAAGAGTGTAGTCGCCGTGGTCTAGTGGTTAGTGTGTTGGCTTACTAAGACATGGGCCCTGGGTTCGACTCCGGGCTCTGACATCTTCAAAAAAAAAAAAAATATTTCTTTCGGCGACTACTTCTCAGCAGTCTTCTGGCAAAAGCTCTGAGAGTAACTAATTTCCATGAACAAGCTTCTCAAGCCTGTCGTTCGGAGTCGACATTAAACTGTAGGTCCCGGTACTCATGGATAAAAATTGACACACACAACATGAGTGCTGCGAGAAGCTAGTCCGTAATCCTGACACAGGGTTGTAAAGGCCAGTTATGTATGTATGTAACAATTTAAGAAGCATACAGAATACTTTTTTAACAAGAATTTTTAATTTCAGTGTAAAGTACTATTTGGTACTTTTTTTCTTAAATGCTTCATGCCGGTTTAAATTTTCCTCTTATATATATTAAAAAAAAGACAAAATGCAAATTAAATTTTATTTTAATAAATATTTAGAAAAAGGCTTAAGGCTGGCACTCATTTCTATTTTTAAGAATAGAAATTACGAAAAAAACAAACAAAAAATATAAAAATATATGAGAAATCATTATTAAAGATCAAAAGAAAAAAAAAAAAAAAACAAAAAAATTATGAATTGTAGGTTGTGGTAGAATTGTTGTTATTTCCATAACAGCAATTGCTTATGTTGTTGCTGTTGATTTTAATAAAATGTTGTCCTGTATGAGGTTACATGATCGATGTTAAATATAAGAAAATACATTTAAAATATCATAACTTGTAATGGTTTCAAGAAAATTGTATATGAAAATAGAAATTTGAAAGAGTTAAAACATTTTTGTGATTATAAATTACGATATATCAGTAAAATGTTATATGTATAACAAAAAAGAGAACACTGGTTCAACACATAACGAAGTGATTTAACTGGGGTGACAAAAATTACTTTAATAATTTATAATTTAAATGCATGATTCAAACATGTTTTTTCATGTATTTATCATGTTTATTTTGTCATGACACACCTTAATTAGAATAGAACTAAATCATTTTAAATGAATTTATTTATTGAAAAGTAAAAAAAAACTATAACTCGAACATATAAGCAATAACCACTCTCCGATGCATATACACGTGCTAATCTAGGAAGCCACGATAAAAAAATTACAAAATGTGTCGAGTTGTGCTAGGCTAGCTAAGTTTGCAAGACTTGCAAAGGCGTTTGCATCAAAAAGTGATTATCGCTATAACTTAAAAAAAAAAAAACAGTAAGTTAAATAGTTCACGGTTGTTAAGTCCAACGACCTTTGATAAGACTAACCTAGCTGGAGCTGAAATCATATTCAGTTCAGCTGGTGTAAAATCACACCCCGATGCCATTTTTTTCATTTGATTAAGAAATCATTGCAAAAAATAATTTAAATTCATGTTCCTGTTAATTAAAGTTAACACTAATCTTACTGAACTCAGATTACCAGATCATTTAACAACAAATCACCTGATTTGAGAGGTATTTGAGAGGTTGTTTCTCATGCTAATTGCAGTTAATCGATTTTTTTTTTATTGAGACTAATACACAGGAGTAAACCCCTACTCTGTTAATGGTCTTTTGTCGATGAGACAAGTTGCTGTCAATTTGATTACTCAAAGGCCAGTGTTATACCTTCACCCTTGAATAATCAACAACAATTGTCCCATCTGTAGTTGGATATTGATTAAGAGTGGTGAGAGTCTTTACTAAGTAGTATAGCCGCTGTCTTCCCAGAAGGTGGCGCTGTACTCCTGATCATTCGTTTTTGATGCCAATGCTAAAGGCGGAATAGAGTAGAATGTCAGGAAGCGGTTTCTTGAGAAAGATTTTCTTGGAGAGGGGGAATCTTTAATTTTTTTTTTAATTATAAATTTGAAAAAACCGCAAATTTTTAATTTTTTCCCTTCGCTGGAATTTAAACCATTCCCCCCTCTCCCTCCCAATCAAATATTTTCTGTAAAATTAATCCGAGTGAAATTAAAGTCACTTGAAATCTTAAATTTCTATTACTTATATTTTAAAATGTGGAAATCTTTTGACAATTTTTTTTATTTATTAAAAATTGCCTTCAAATGCAAAGCATCTACCCGCTTATAATCAATATACGAGTTGATTTCAGTCATATTTATAGAAAAGTCACTTGCAATAATGGCTAGAATATGAGAATTTAAATTTCTGTTATTCTTCTAAAAGTTTAAATATTACTCAAGACTTACACTTTTAAAGCGCAGAAATAAAAAAAGAAATACTTTTGAATATAAAACGATTTTATTCTTTGACATTTCGTTTACGTTTAAGCTGAACGTATTATGTCAGTGGTATATGTGCGTGTACATGTACGTTATTTTACAAGTGTGTGCCCATAAGCGTAATCAGATTGTTTTAATCTTTTGTACGCATTATTATTATCATTATTATTACAACAACGCAACTAATTTTTTCTTTTTTGTCTTCTACTCAGCATTTTTTTTTTGTGTTCTATAGTTCATTTGTTGTTTCGCTTTTTGTTTAAACCATTTTTGCTTTTAGCCATGATTTTCATATTTAAATCAATGTTGCGAGATCTTTAGCAAAGATGCCACAGACTAACAACTATTTTGCAGTCAAGCGAATGTTATGGGATGGTCATGTTAAAAAGTTATGAAGGAGTCAATGCAACAGTGGTACAATAGGGGTATGAGGAGGCTGTTTTGTTTTCTTTTTGCTATTGTTTTTGTATTTTAATAATATGCTTTAAGCAAAACCGCTTGTAATTTGTATTTTTATCTAATTTAATTTTTTGTACCAGCAACACAACTGCAGCAGCAATAACTCTGTGCCACCACAACAATATTAAGAAGAAAAAAAAAAAAACAGTAACACAGCAGTATTATAAAAAAAAAATTAAAAATCTATGCGATTTGCCATTCGTTACAGTTTAATGTTAAAAACTCTAATGGTGTTTTTTTCTTTATTTTTTTGTCGTTTCGCGTTGCACTCGAGTTTAATCCAGAGCTTTAAACAAAAAATTATTATTCATGTGGCAAGTGCAAGTGTCTCTTACTGTGATTTGTTTTTTTTTTTTTTTTGGTTTTGCTTCTTTAAGAATAAAAACAAAATGTTACTGTTATATGATTTTGTTTTTGTAATATAAAGAAAAAACAAGAGGAATGATATCAAAATCCGGTATAGTTGTGTCAGGAAATCACATCAAATCACTGGTTGATCAGTCATTCCACAACAATAAAAAAAGCAACAGCCAAAGCACAACCAACCACAATTTAAAAGTCAAGTTAAAGAAAAAAATATAACAAAAATGAGACACATTATTTAAACCACCTGCATTTATAGAATTCGCAAACGCAACATACAAAAAAAAAATCAGGGTACACAGTGGTTTATACTTGCATATATAAAAACTTCGCCATTACACACTTTTTTCAGAGTTACGGCATAGCTTCTTGCAGCACCCATGTTTTCTGTGTCAATTTTTATCAATGAATACCGGGACCTACAGTTTAAGGTGAAATCCGAACGACACCCTTAGGAAGCTTGAAAACAAATTGCATTTGCCTAATGGGACTGTAGCTTGAAGAAGCTTTACATAAAACTAAACTTTAGCATTATGCTATAAACATATTAAAAGCCACCGACCATCGACCACAAGCTGTCAAAATAGAATACATGTGTGCATGGGTCTATGAAATAACTCCCACGAAATAAGTCACACTTTTAAAAACGAAATAAGTCCCACAAAAAATTGTTGTTTTGAAAGTGGGAGTTATTTCGTTTTTAAAAGTGGGACTTATTTCGTCAATTGATGGGACTTCTTTCGTTACGCATTTTTATTTTAAGTGGGACTTATTTCGTTTTGAGTGGGAATAAATTCGTTTTGTAAAGTGGGAGTTATTTCATACACCTAAATTTATATTTTGGATGGATAGCTTCCAACTACTAACCGAAGATTTAGGAAAATTGAACGCTTTAGATAGATTCAAATCATTTATAAAATATTTTGAGAATCAATGGATGCAAAAGGTACAATATTCCCTTTTACACAATATTTACAAAAAGGTGTTATGATTTCATTATTACAGATCGGTCCACATAACTTTTCGGTTTTCGATTCTGAAATCCGCACTACGTCTGCAATAGAAGCTTACAATAGCGTCATAGGAAAAAGCATTCCAAAGAAGGCTACTTTTTTCAAATTTGTAGCATTTTTACAGATGCAAGAAAATTTGAACTATTGATGAATACCAATGGTAGTGTGGAAAAAAAGCGTATTAAAAAGTCCTGTGTTTTGAAAGCAGATATGATTTCGAAATTCAAGAATGATCTCTTACAAGGTACTATAACTCCTTCTAAATTCCTTGACCAACTGGTGTTATCAAAAAATAATTTAATTGTACAAATGGAGCCTGATGAAGATCTTTTTGAAGAATTATCATATTTGGAAGAGGACATTGAAGACGAGTCGTTAAACCATATTGAAACCAACCAGAATACATTAATAATAATATTTGAGTTGTTTGTTTTATAAAGCAGCCAAATATCTTATTTTTTCCTTGTAAGCACTTGAAAATTTGCAGTGAATGCTGTATTACAATGCAAACTCACAAAATTAATCAAACCAGTAAACTAGTAAGTATGTCCATTCTGTCGTGCAGAAGTTCATGAAACCCTTCAAATATTTATGGAGGGGTGCGACAGAGCCATGAAATATAAGGCCATTATGGCTTTATTTCTCATTTTTTTCTTCTGCAAAAAGTTATATATTGGACATTTCGTAAAATATAATTTTTTGTCGTTATCTCTCATGGCTCTCCTTTTTTTGTTATTAATTACTTTATACTTACTATAATAAAAAAACTTTAAAGAAATGTGTACAAATAGGTACCGAACTTAACTACTGGAAAAACAATATTAAAAAAAATTGTTGACGTAATTACGTATGTATGTGTTTTATTATATTTTTAGCAGGAAATTGGAATTCGTGTTCCATGTTTTCTAATATCACCATTACAAAATACAACTAATCCCAATGCCACGTTAAAACTATAATATCGTCTACCATGCACTGGATCTTCAAGCCATTTATAAAGGTCGATAATTTTAATCTGATGGTCCTTCTGAAACGGTTTCCATCTTAATAATAAGAACAATTGATCTGCACTTAATCCATTTACGAATCCAAACGTTGTTACTAGTAGGCGTTCTCTATACGTTCCTTGACCGAAAATAGAATTAATAATAAATTCTGGAACTCTATCAAAATTCCTTCTGCAAGCTTGCATACGATTTTTCTTTATTATTACTCTGCTTTGATTATTCATATTATTCGACGTGTGTTTTTTTCGAAGAACCAAATACTTCTTATTTGAAATCGCATTAAACAGTAAAAAAGTGGGACTTATTTCGTTTATGAAAGTGGGACTTAATTCATTTAAGAAATATATTATTCAAGGGGGAGTTATTTCATTTTGAGTGGGAGTTATTTCATTTCAAGTAAATTTTTAAATCATTTCATTTTGGTGGGACTAATTTCGTTTTCAAAAGTGGGACTTATTTCGTGGGAGTTATTTCATAGACCCGTGTGTATTTCTGTAGCCCCTAGCCAACTTTGGCTAATTTCTATTTTTCTTGGCGACAATAAACAGTTAAGTGCTGCCAATACAACGAGATGCATGAAAAAGATATTTAAGAAACGCAATACATGCAATATCTACATAAAAAATAGGAAAAAATTTTAAGTTGCACCACTGAAAAAAATAATCTTTTGTTTAAATTTTTTATTTAGTTTTCATTTACATATTTCATTTATTTACATCAGTTTTTATTTCATTTTTAATTTATTATTTGTTTTCTTAAATTTTTATAAGTTTTCTTCAGACATTTGTTGTTCTTTGTTTCCTCACAATTTCATTTAAAAAAATGGTCGATAGCCTTGAATGTGTTTATAGCATTAAACATGTCCAGAAAATAGTGGTAACGCTGTGTTCGTTGAATATTTCTCTACTGTAAGCGTAGCTTACAAATCTTAATATTCTGTCGAATAGCTTTGCCGTCGTGATACATCATAGTAAGGCACTTACGAACGCACACTATATTTTTCAACAGCTTACGTGTAATGCAACTATGGCTACAAAAAAAAACAAATTCTAGAAAAATCCAGTTGTAAAATTAATTAATACGGTTTGGCATCTCATTGAAAGTTACGAATTATGGTCGGAAGTTCATGTTTTAACCATAAATATTTATTTAAAATAATAATAGGTACTAATGAGATATCACGGGATTATGTTGATATAATAAGCACACACATATGTCGAGGATGACCAAGGGTCATATTATTGAGATACAAAATGGCCTATTCTGTACTAAGATCTATAAGGACCAAGGAATCACTACTGATCTTTGCAGAATGTGTGAAAGTAGACAAGAGGCCATAATCAATTAATATGAAAAAAATATTTCTTTCGGCGCCTACCTCTCAGCAGTCTTATGACAAAAGCTCTGGGAGTAATTGATTGCCATGTCGTTCGGAGTCGACTTTAAACTGTAGATCCCAGTAAAAATTAACACACACAACATAAGTGCTGCAAGAAGCTAGGCCGTAATCCTGGCATAGGGTTGTAATAGCCAATTATGTATGTATGTAAAGTACGAATTTAATACGGACAGAATATTTGTATCGGACTAGTGAATCCTGTGTGGAAATAACTTTAACCATTCTCAAGATATGCAAAAATCAATATTTAGTTTGTATACGAGGTACCACGCCTATTTCGACAATTTCGTCTACTTTTCCGCTTAAGATTTTCATTAATTGTCAAGCCAACAAGACTAAATTCAAAAACTTTACTTTTAGCTGTTCTCTCTCATATTTAGTTTGTGTGGGAAGTCCCACGCCCACTGGTTTAAAGTCGCCCAATTCTTAAGAGATAATTTGCATGGACTGCGGGCTCTTTCAGCATAAATTGAAACATTTCACCTGTAAACGTTCTCAACATATACAAAATTAAGGACTTTGATTCTCGCACGCAAAGGTTCCAGTACCTACCTTCTCCATTAGTTTTGTTCAAGCGTTATCCGACTACATATGTAAGCCTAATATAGCATTCATTTTTATATATACCTATACAGATAACAGACAAGACCATAAAAAAATATTCCTAGAAAAGGGAAGAGGTGCTTCAAATAGTAATGCCCACTAATAGTCAGTGTGAAAATATATTAGTATAAGTATCCTGACTTAAAAACCTGATTGATTCTTCTAAACCAATTAAGTATATAAAGAAGTATAAAAGTGCTAAACTTTCATTATTTTTTATTTATTTTAGAGTAACTGCTAGAAATGTAAAAAGGAAAGCATGTAAAGCTTACACAAAAATATAAAAACTATTTTCACATTGGAAATTCTTTAGTTTTGACTTGAGTACTTAACCCATAAACCACTGTCCCCACAAAAGAAAGCTTTAATGCACAACTAAAAAACTATTGTAAATGTAATGAAAGCACTTGTAAATCTGGATAACAAAAACAGCATCAATAGCATCAAAGTCAGCAGAAAATAATGTAAAAACATGATGTTTTGCCTCAGAGTTGAATGAAAGCATTTTTATTTTTTTTATTATTTTTTTTTTAAAGGCGTCGGTATACTTTTGACGATTAGCCACGCATGTCAACGCATATTTCTAACATCAATTTTCCTGTTAAAAATACAAGCATAACACAAACAAGATCCAACCATTAGTGAATTAAAAGAGAGAGAAGAAAACAAATTTAAAACAAAATGTAAAATTTAAAATTAAACTCCTGTTTTACAAAAGGTAACAAGAAAACAGAAGAAACCACAACACTGAGCCACTAATCCACTGCTATTACTGAGGCCCCTCGCCTCAGCAACAATAGTGTAGTGGTTAAAACACAAGACTATGGAGAAGAAATCTGTAGAAACAACAAGTGCATTTGATTTAAAAATACTTTTCAACTAAACGGACATGCATCCATCCATTTAAACTGCTCTGCTTTTATTCTAGAGCAACCATCTCCATCAAGTTGGTCAAACATTCAATTCATGTCTGTCTAATAAGTACCAGTAGTTTTAAAAGCTGCATATTTTGCATATGATATGAATATTACAAGCATACATTGCCACATACATGCAACAAAACCAACAATTGTTGCATCAACAAATATTTTTGAGTAGAAAAAAAAAAAAAAAAAAATTAAAAAAAAAAAAAATAAAAAAATAAAACCAGAGATAAAATATTACATGACCATATGAGGTGTCGTTTGATGGACTTGCCACTATTTCGAGTGTTAAACTCATTCAACATGGTTGCTCTTAAATGCGAATATACGAGTACAATAAATCTCCTTTTCATATGTTTTATGGGTGTTCGTAGTAGTGGTTTTCACAGGAATAGTTTTAAGAGAAGCCTTGAAGTGCTGCTGGTAATATTCAGTAGTTGATGTTGCAACATTGCAACATATTGCGGTTACAAATCAAAAGCCTTTGTTAATATTTTATCTAAGATTTAATGTAAAATATGTATGAATGCATAAAAATATCTTTTGCAAGTGGCTTAAATGATATCGAAATCTTTACATGTAATTTCATTTTTTTTCAGTTTTTTTTTTATTTTTAATTAAAATAGACAACAAACATGGTCAACGGACATGTTTGGTCAGATGTTTAGCATATAATCTGTAATAATTTTTAATTAAGCTTTCATATCTCAAAACAAATAATTAAAAAAAAACAATTAAAAATATAATATAAACGCTAAAAATGATCAGGAAAACGATTATGAGATAATGAATTCACATCGAATACTATTTTTCTTAAAATATTTAAGAAATTAAAATTGTGTGACAAAATAAGAGTCTATAGTGTAGACATCATCATATTTGTAGGTGATTTTGCATAAACAAACTGAATAAAAATAATAACAGATGTTGCTTCAACTACCTGCAAGTTCTCAACTGTTAAGCGCCTATTATTCGATCAAACGCGGGCTGACAGCACGACCTAAAAAGAGATATAATTTTGACTTGTTCTTCAACAATATGTATACAATCATACATCCATACAAAATTTCATAGATTTTAAGGATTTTTTTTTAATTGCACCCTTCTTCAAGCCATCTTTACTGCTGACTTACACAAACACAAATAAAATATACAGTGTACTTGACAAAATCGTTATTACCCGGGTTTGATGGCTTGATGGCAAACACAAAATATCAAAAATTTTGTAAGTTCGTCAGGCCAAGTTGATAAACATTAATTTTGCATTGGACCAGTGTTACGAAAATATATTAAGAGGAGGAGGAAGAAGGGAGTAGGGTTGGTGGATAACTGATTTGAATTTGTTAATTTCGTAATTGGCGGGAAAAGTATTCGGAAAATATTGTTCCATAAACGAATTCTCTATGTAATGCATTATTGAATTCATTGGCCGATCAACTACAAAAGGATGTGCTCTGTAAAAAGGTACGAGTAGTACGTAAGAATATACAATTATTTGGAATTAGTACTCGTATGTCATCAGATAGAACAGTGAAACACACGCCGCATTGCGCTAATGCTACAATGAATCAATGGAGTTGGATAAGTACCTTAGCCCTTTTCGATACTCGGTGGAAAGGCCGGCTTATACATGAGAGTTGTATTTCATCTTGTACCGGTTAAAGATCAGATGGAGTAAAGTACTATTTGCACCGTTTTAAACAACCAAGGCACTTGATTGTTTTTTTCGACACTCGATATATGTGAGCATTCTAAAAGTCATTACAATTAATTCTCACGCCCAGAATATCAAGGGTTTTCGCCTCCTCAATACTTGGATTACCCATGGTCGCATCGCCACCACGCTTATGCGTGATAGAACAATATAAAGTCTTGCGCGCATTAAATTCAACCCTGCTCGCAAGACCCCACTCGGAGATTATCTGCAGGTCATTTGTGAGTGTGTCATTCACATTATGCCCTCTCACTTCAGTCTTCTAACTACAAATTTCAAATACATGATGAAACTTAATTGAATATTTTCTGACCTTTTAAAAACAATGAGTTTTGGAACCCCCCATATAGAGATATATATCTTTGATTCCCAATCAGTTTTATGGTATTTAAACAGCTTCTAGGAGTTACACTTAAAATGAAATCAGACTTTTGCCAATATTTACAAACTTGTCGTTTCAACCGACAAAAGACAAATCAGATTATAATAAAACATTTCAGTTTCTTCTTTATAAAAACGATACAAAATTATTAAAAAAAAAGCAGTTAAGCTTGCTCTCTTTAGATGCTGTGGCATAGTAATCGTCGAAGTTTCTTTTTTCTCTACCTCCATATTTGAGTAGCTGTCGGCCTGAGCTGTCTATCTTTTGAAAGCGTGACATTTACTAGCTTCTGGCTGTTACATAAACATGCAGTCTTAACTTTGTTTTTTCTTTTTTTTTTGCCATAAATTTATAACAAACTTACTTTAGAGATAAACAACTAAAGACAACAAATACAATAAAAATAAAATAAAATATGGTGCATATGCAACAATATCATCATCATAGTCATAGAGAGAAAACGTCTAAGAAATATAATGCGCAATAGGATAGCAGTAACAACAATGTGGAAATGACGGATGACTTAAACCCACCAACTCATATTAAAAAAAAAAACATACAAAAGTATAGAAAAAAGAAAAAAAAACAACAACTCAAAGAACTAAAGTTTTGTGGCAAACAGCAATCAATGTTGCAACTAAATAACAGTTGACACATTCATATTTTAAATTTCTTCTCAATTTTATTTTATCTTTTATAATACAATATATGTGGAAAATATTTCATATCACCACCACTGCACCACCAGCATTACTACCTTCTTTATGCAACAAGTAGCTTTACTTTTGTGGCACTCTTGCTATTGTGGCTGCTGTTGTTTGATTATGCTGCTTTAAGGTATTTTACATGAACAAGTGACAGTTTCGTTTAAATCAAGTAAATGAGTCTTTCTACACCACTAGGCATCATCATCCATACTCTTCATCATCACTTTATCCTACTCCTATAATTTTTTTCGTATTTTGTTTTTTTTTCGTTTTACTTTTGTCATTTTCCTCTTTCTGGCTTTGTAATAACGCTGGCAAAACACGGGATCACTGAGCTTTACTTGTTTGTAAATGAAAAGAGACGCGCATGCGTGAAATGTCACTTTTCATTAAAGTTAACCAATATGTTATGTGGAGTATAAGATGACTGAGTAGTATAAGTGTGTTTAAGCAACCGAGTGTCTCTGCAATATTTATGCATATGAGCAGAAGAAGCAGCATATGTACATGTGTTGCTCATGCTTATGAGCAACGAACGAGCAACAGCAATACATAAAAGTTTACACACAAATTCATTTTAGAAAAGTGCAGGCAAGTCCAATGCTTTTGATATATGGCTCGATGATGATGTTTTTTTTTTCTCTTTTATTATTTTTTTGTTTTCTTTAAATGGGCCATTATGCGAAGGTAGTCATCATCAGTCGGTAGTCAATGAGCAGTAAAAAAAAACCATAATAGCTGCAACAAGAACAACAAATTAAATAAGAAAAAGGATCCATATGAACGAACACTAAGCAAAACGGTCAGCACCTGCTTTAAATGCAAGCCATTCTTTAACTTAAAAGTGTAGCAAAAAATGTGTGTAAAGGAAGATAACAAAAATTGAAAAAAATAAAAAAACTACTTTTAAATAGTTTATGCCCATCATTTGAGATCTGGTGATGAGGAACTACAAGTCAATGAAGATGAGTAGAAATATTTACATGAACTGAACGCCACAAATGAAACAAAATGTCGCCGTCAATGTCATCATCTTCATTATATGGCGAAATTTAATTTAACAGTCAAAGCAGTCATTTGCCGTCATTTAATAATACCCTATAATTAATGAGTTTTATTTTAGATTTAAACCATCATATTTACGTTAAGACATTCAAGAAAAGAACACTTCTTCAGAAAAAGTCTTAATTGGCTTCTAACTAAATTCTGTTAAATAAATATGTATGAGTTTTGCAATGACTTTTCCAATTAAAAGAGCTCTTTCCTGAAGAAAATGTACACCAGCCGAATTGAACATGTCTTTGACTCCAGCTATGGTATAGTCATTAGAGTTGTCATTACTCAATCATATATTGGCCATTACAACCCTCTTTACAGCCTAGCTTCTTACAGCACCCATGTTCTGTGTGTGAATTTTTATTTATGAGTACCGGTTGAAGTCGACTCCGAATAACAGATTTGCGAAGCTTGTTAAGGCCGTGATACACTATCCTATCGGGTAGTACGATTTGTCAAAAAGATCGAGTGTGTTAAAAAAGTATAACAGTGTGAAATAAAATTGCATATGTATGACAGATTTTTTGACAAGTCTGTCCGACTTTATAATCTTTTGAAAAAATTCATAAACATTTGTTCTTCATGCGATCATACATACATACATAATTGGTCATTACAACGCTGTGTCAGGGTTACGGCCTAGCTTCTCTCAGCACTCATGTTGTGTGTATTAATTTTTATCCATGAGTACAGGGACCTTCAGTTTAAAGTCGATTCCGAACGATAGATTTGAGAAGCTTTTTCATGGCAATCAATTACTCCCAGAGTTTTTGCCAGGAAACCGCTGAGAGGTAGTCGCCGAAAGAAATATTTTTTTTATATTTCTTTTTTTCAAGATGTCATGCGATCAGGGTTGCATTTTATAAGATTTTAGCAAAAAGCAACTCTGCTTACGATTTGCATCTTATTTTGTGTGATGTTGTGGCACTAATGTTGCCATTTTGATGCGACTTTTAAAAGTGTGACAGAAAACGATAAGATTTTCTTGTGAATGAATCGCACGACTGTGTATGATAGTGTACCATGGCCTTAAATGGCTATCAGTTACTTTCAAAGCGTTTGCCAGAAGACTGCTAAGAGGTGGTTGCCGAAAGAAATATTTTTTTCGTATTTTTTTTTTAAGATGTCAGAGATGGGGTTTGAAGCCGGAGCTTTTGCCTCAGTAAGCTAACACACTTACAACTACACCACAGCGACTTGTATTACAGTTTGTTTTATTTCGAAATAAGTTTTCACGTTTAAATGACTACTTTTAGCAAAAGTCGATATTAAAAGGCTTAAAGTATAGTTTGTTCATGACAATGATTACAAACCTTTTTTCATTATTCACATACTAAGTATAGCGTTTTTGCTAGTTCGTTATTTGTCGACTTAATCTCTGTACAACATATTTAAAATATTCCTTTTTCAAGTTTTCAGCATAAATCATTTCTTTTCTGCCTTTTTTATTTCTATTTGTCATTGTCTATGTTCGACAAAAATTAGATTAGCCACTGTAATTAGTTAATAACATGGCTCAGTATGTCTAAATTGTGCGGCAGCATCAGTTAACGTGTCTAATAAAATGACATCTCAACATTTGATGGCAAAGCATTAAATGCAATACAATGTGTATGTATTACAACAAAAACAAAATATATATTTTTAAAGTCTATCACAAACAAGTGTGATTTCATACGTACATGATTGATGGTTTTTTGATGGTTTCTATACCGATAGCCTAAAGTGTTTTTAGTACATGTTTCTTCAAACACATCATCTCACTAACAATTCGGCTTTAATAACTACGACGATTGAAGTTGTCGTTGGCCAAGTTAATACTTTATTTCCATATATGCGTACGTAAATGATTCACATTTAGTAACTAAAATACTTTCAGTTGCTTAGAGACCAGACCATGTTGTGTTTTCTGTAGCTCTCTATCTCTGTACGGTTTTTAAGATCTTCATCAATTCACACATTGGAACTGAAACCAACGAGGCATCACTCTAACTTAGTCATGGTGGAGATTTCTTGAAAGGCATACAACACGTTATTATTAAACGACAACAAATTTGCAATGCATTTGGTTTAATTGATTTTAAATTTTTAACACGTGATAAATTTTAATATACTCGTACTTCAGTCAACAGGCAGGCAGTAGCATTAGTGGCATTGCATTGATAGCAGTCAAGTGCCAACTAGTTTTTTTGAAATGGTAAATGTTGTTTAAAAAAAAAAACAAAAAGTTGCTCAAATATGAATGATGAACCGATTAAATGACACCATCAGAATTAATTGATTAAAATTATTGGAAACTTTAAAAAAGTCTTCTGTGATATAAATGGATTTTTAAATGAGAGTAAAACAAACAAAAAATAAAATTAAGGTGGATTTTTAACTGGAAATTATGATTTAAATGAAGATATAATTAAAAATGTGGATTTTTTTTTCGAATATTTTAAAAAAGTGGCAAAGTTGTTTTGTTTAGTTTAAACTAAAGACAAATTCTTTCGATTTCTCAACGAGCAAGTTTCGCTAGTGAAGTTCTTTCAAATTAGAAACTCAAATATTGTCAATATGAAAACAAAATTTGTCAAATTGATAACATGTTGTTAAAGCGTCAATAAAAAAAAAAAAATAATTAAGGATTTTTAAATTAAACAAAAATTCTTTTCGACAAATTTCTTAATTAATTACGAAATATCATCTTTAGTTCTCTTCCCTACTTAGATAAGTTCAGTTCGGTCTTATAATGGTATCAAAACGGCACCTTGTGCTAATTTTGGTTAACTAGCCATCTGACCTACCTACCTACGAAATGTCATCAAAATAGAAATTTAATTATGACAATGTGAATAAAAAAATTATAAATTTTAAACCAATATGTTGACAAAAAGAGAACAATTAACTCGTACCTACAAAGTTTTTGAAAACGAAGGTAGAAAGTAAAATTAAAAAAAAGAAGAAATGATTTTAATGTAGGAACTAAAAATTGTGAAAATGAAGTCACAATTTGTCCCGTTAAAAATAAAATTTTTTTAAGTAAGGCCAGCCCTTAGGAAACAACCCCTATTCATGCACTTAATTGTGCTGATCTTGACAGGAAGATTGTTCCATAAACGAGCAGTGCGGCTAAAGAACAAATTCTCTCTGTAAGTATAATGCCTTGTGCGATTCACTGAATGTTAAATAGTTAAATGTTAAATCGTTAAAACAAAGAAAAAAGTTTTAAGAAAGCACTAATTTTCTAATTTAATGCGAAATTTCATCAATTTAGAGAATAGATGTTGTTAAAATGAATAAGAAAATTTGTCAAATTAGATAAAAACATGCTTCTACCCAAAACACTGTTTTATTAGTTATTAACCTATTTCTGTATGCCAATAAATGTAAGAAATTTTTGTTTCAATATCTGCAAGTATTAAATGGGGTGTCCTTCTTCCATTACTTTTCACATTGTTTTCTAATTAAAGACACAAGATTGTCAATGAAAAACGAAAATTTTCCAAAAAAATATTAGAAAATTAAAAATAAAATTTCCTAAAAATAAAATAACAACCTAATTATGTTGTTGAAGCAGCATTATTTGTGGTTTTAAAATTAAAAGCAAAGAAACTAATGGTGTAAGTATTGAAGGAAATTTCAACAAAATACTTCAAAAAGAAACACAAATTGTCAAATTGATAACAGTTTGTTGTCAAAAAATTGTTATCAAATTAAAAATAAAATTTTCTAAACCTAAACTCCTAGTTTTTAAAAGTAAAATATTAAAACCACCGCATAATATTGTTAAAAAAAATGTAGTGGGTGGTTCTAAAGGTAGGAGTAAAAGGAAGAGTAGAAGAGAGAGTCTCTCTGTCTTTAAATTCCAATACAATGGACTGCATGAGTAGGGGTTGACTCCTGTGTATTGATCTGAAAAAAAGGGTAAAAGTAATGCAATTTAGGTACTTTAAAGCTTTTCTAGAAACTTAAATAAATTTTGAAAAATATTACTTTCTTTCCGACCGATTTTTGGTTTTAACCCCTCGGCTTCTTTAAAAGTAGAAATGCATAGAATCTATTGTAGAAAGTTAAAAACATTGGTGATAAGAAAAATAATTTTGTATAATAAATGTTTTCTTTTCTAATCCCTTTTTTCAGTTTTAGATTTGCTCTTAAAAAACAAAAAAAAAACAAACAATTTTTATAGCAAAGCCAACAACATATTAGCCAAACAATTTGTACCATTTTTGGTAACATTTTTCTCAATAGTACTGCTACTGCTCTTGTTGATAACGGTAAATGGTAGTGCTGCATAATTTAAAATAGCAATTGGTAATGGGATAACAGCAACTGCCACAATAATGCATTGCAATAAAACAAAAGACTTTTGTCATCGTCAATAGCAATAGTCAGTCGTATGCCAAAATAGTGCCTTCTATTGTTATTGTTTGTCTACCTCCTTTGCGTTGCGATACAGACAAATATGCAAGTATGTATTTCAAATACAAATTACATCGCATAACAATTGTTGCATGGCTTTACCACAATACAACACAACACAACGCAACACTAGCAATGCAAAAAGAGAAATTGGAAAATAAACGCATTTTCTGATATTTACGCATTGTAAAGAGGTTACTGATACTCGTACAATAATGGTCAATCTAGAGGGTGTTGTGTGCGGACTATAATTGTGGTCTAGTTATAATGGTACAAACCACAAAATTAATGCGTGTTTTATACAATAGAAAGCTTTGAAAGCTAAAATAAAACCAATTTCAGTTTTGGGTCAAAGGCCACAAAGTAAATATTACACATTTCTCATCAAATCGATTAAAATTATTTGAACTGGAAAACTATTGTTTGTTATATGTATCACTCATGTACATCAAATAAAACATAGAATTGTCGTTCAGGTTTTAGCCGCCTAATACAAAAGAACTTGGATAATTTTCATCATTGTTATAACACAAATTTAATGGACTTTAATGCAGTTACATATATAGCTGTAGTCTAGAAAAATTTGATATATTTCTAGGTCTTGGAGTATAACTTGATGTAATGCTAACATTCAACTCACAAATCTTTCAAACTGTGAATTAGATGAAAAGAATTTGGAAAAGCAGGACAATCATCCATACGTTTTAAAATAATTATTTACTTCTCTGGTAAGACCAGTGACAGAGTAGGCACCAGTGGTCTTGGAACCTTAATATGATATTCATATAACTACAATTGAATCCGTCCAAAAACAAGTTTTCTTTTTTTATTTTCGTCATCTTCAAAAGAATACAAATATTATTTTCTTATTATATGAACAACGTCTTCCACTTATTAAACTACCAACACTTAAAGAACAGAAGAACTTTAATTAATATTTCTTTCGTGAATAATTTGTTACGTAGTTTTCTGAAACTCTTCTAAGTAAGTTAGAGCTTATGGATGAAAATCGACCGACAGAATATTACTTATATTTCATATTAAATTACGCTTTAATAACGCTAATTTTGATCAGATTCAAAAAAGGTGTGTGGATTTCAGTACCCACACTTTGGCCTGTTTGAGTACTCATGGAATAGTGTGAAAACAAGAAGACGATTAATTGAGTCCTTTAATATTCTAAATTGATATTATTTAATAGAGACATTTGTGTTGAATATTTAACTCCCATTTAAATATGTCAAGTAAATTTTGTAGAATAGCCTTAAAAAAATTAAAATCATACGAGTATATTTAATAAAATATATAAATTGTGAGCGTGGCAACTTTATTACTTAAAGCAAACTAATTATTACATTTTGTGAATATAATATTATCATAATAGACAATTTTGAAAATTAAAAAATATTTGAATAATTTGAGTATAAAATATAAGCGTTACCCTCAATCTAATGCAAAGGCATAATATCTAAAATGTTTTTATCACAGACCTTTGGAACTTTTTAACCAAAAAAAAGGTAGAGTTTATACCAAAAATTAAATAGAATGCTTGTGTAAACGGCCAGGAAAAACTCTAGAGACATTTTATAAAAAGGGGCGTGGCAACTTTTGATGTGAATTGTAAACTGGTGGGGTTAAGGGTCTATATTTTTTTGAGAGCGTTGTTGATAAGTAGTCACCATGGTCTAGTGGTTATTGTTTTGGCCTACTAGGCAAGAGCTCTAGGTTCAAACCTCAGCTCTGACGTCTTGAAAAAAAAAAGTATAAAAAGATTTTTTTTCGGCGACTACCTCTTAGCAGACTTCTAGCAAAAGCTCTAAGAGTTATTGATTGCCATGAACAAGTTTCTCAAGTCTGCCGCTCAGAGTCAACTTTAAACTGTAGGTCCCGGTACTCATGGATAAAAATTGACACACACAATATGGTCCGTAATCCTGCCAAAGGGTTGAAAAGGTTGTTATTGATTAAATATTTACTGACAATGGTGGGAGCTATAGGTAGATGAATACCGACTTCTTTAGGCCTGAATTGGATAATAAAATAACTATTAAGCACAAAGCCTTTATAGTTCATATTGCCTTGTATATTCAGGACAAGCGTTTTTAGGTTATAATAATTACTTGTAAGTTATATGAACTCAGCACCGAGATCAGGCAATTTGACGTCGTTAGAATTTTCGTGAGCCATACAAACCAATAAAACCAGTCTGATTTATTCTTATTAGTTATGGAAAATTAAACATTTCAAAAGCATGTGATGCACAATATACCTATGCCGGCAAATGTATTTGCAATATAGCATCATAAAGCTTTTTACACAGTTTGCTTTATTAAATTTCAAGACAGGAAGTGCTAAATGAAAGGCCATTCACTTAATATTGGTAATTTTGGAAAGCTTTTATACCGTTGTTTAGTTATTTTACTTTTAACTCTAAACTTACTCAGCCACAGATTTTTTAAGGCACTATATAGTGAATTGCAAAACTGTGTTAGTGTGTTATACTAGCTTTGTTTTTTTTTTTTTTTTTTTTTTTTTTTTTTTAACTGCGTTTTAAAGCTAAAAACAATAGAAATAAAATCACAATGGCCATTATAATGCATGCAACATGTAGCAAAAATGCTAGGACAGACTATAACCATAATGCGCAGGATACAATTGGAAACACCAACCTTTTTTTAAAGCTTAAAACAATACTTTAGATTAAGAGCATTTCTTAAGCTGGTCAAGTTTGTAAAATGAAAACACAAAAAAAACAAAAAATATTCAAAAATATTAATCTAAACATTAGGGTCATTCTACATGCAACATAAAGAAAAATAATTTGAATTTTTATTTGAATCATAACTTACACAGATTTCCTGTAAATATTTACAAGAATTACAGTCTTTATTTTTTTTAAACTTGCAAGTCTGTATTGGTTCCTGGCTGAAATCGAATTCACAACACTTGCACTAGCCCAGCAGAAAATTTTTCATATTTGGAAGCAATAAATAAAAATGTAAGCAATAATGGAAGCATTATATTGTTTATTCATACCATAAAGCTTCCAAAAATGCTATAGGATAAGGTATTATTTTTGATTTTTGTACTATTTGCTTACTGGTTGCAATAAATTTGCATTTCTATTGCATTTTAGCGGCTCACTTCATATAAAAAGCATGCATTATTGATGCGCACGAGTAAGTGATTGTTCACGACTTCTCCCTTACAAAATAGCAGTAATTTCTGCTGGGAGAAGTCTATCACACTACATACTAAGCCACTGGGGCAACCGATCTAAATCGTAATAAAACAATATTGTGTATAAAAATTTCTTAAAGTGAATAATTATTTCTTGGGGAGATTTTTACTATTTTACAAGAAAATATAAGTTTTACTTATATATAAGACTATTCCACCTTAACCAATGTCCACAAAAAAAATTAATGATTAGAAGAAAAGCGCGGAAAGTAGCAGATAACAGCTAAACCTACTTAGCGAAGATATTCGCCACACCGCAATCAACATTCAACGCTGAGGCAATTGCTGTTGATCATTCAAGGTTGAAAGTATAACACTGGCCTTTCAACGAACAATTCACAGCAATTTGTCTCATTCCTAAGGCGTTTAACAATAATATATAAAAAATATATGTGTATATATATCCTTTTTAAAAATTCCAATACAATGCACTGAATTTTGTACGGGTCTTCCCCTGAGTATTGGTCTCAAATAATAAAAGAAAAAAAAAGTAGATAAGTTTTTGAATAGCTCGCTATTAAACACTCACTTTGTTCAAATGAACATGAATTCAAAAACCTAAAGAAGACTTAAAAATTTAATCTCAAAAAATTAAAACTTTAAACAATTTTTAGAAAAAGAAAATATTTACTTCGTTTTGTATAAAATGTCTCAGTAGGTCATTTAGCGTATGGCAGTGCATATCATAGTGGCTTTATAATGCTTATAGCCGCTGTTATTTTTGGCTATAACACTTAAAATATCAAATAAAGGTTAAATGAAAAAATAAAAATAACCATTTGAAATTGAAACCATTTTAATGTTTAGAAAACAAAAGAAGACATGTTCTGTTTTTTATTTGTAAAAATAAAATTTTTCTTCTTCTTATTTTTTCATCTGCAAATAACAATTGTTTGGAATTTTCATTATTGCCGCGACTACTGGTTGCATGTAGAAATGTTTGGTTGGTGTTGTTGCAAAAGATCTGAAATAGTTCAAGTGTTATAAAGCTACCGTAGCAGATGCAAATATTTTTCATGAGAGTTCAGAAGTATTTTCGCATTAAAAAAATAAAATGTTACTGTTTTTTTTATATTTTTTTTACTTTGTTTTTGGCTGAAAAATGTTGTTGATTTAAAGCGGCAGCGTCTCTCATTTGGTCTATGGAAACAAAAACTGTTGGCCGGCTGTTAGTAAATGTTCATTGGCTTTGTAATAACACCAGCATCAGTTGCCTGACGATGCTATCATCAGCCGCAGAGACAGCAAACGGCAGCAGACAACATCATATGGATATGCTACGAACAGAAAAGAAAAAACGAAAGATCTTTAGGCTCCTTTTCAGACTGCTCTTAATGTCCATTATTGACTTTTGGCTCAAGAAGTGTTAAACATAGAAATGAGGTTTACAACGTAAATGGAGAAACAAAATAAAGAAGAAAAAAAAAAACAGAAATAATAGCGCGTGAATTACAATATAGCCAATCATGCTAAAACACGAAAATGCATTAACGCCAAATATTGTTGCTCATAAATATTGTTTAGCAACCATGTCTAACATTTTCTTTTTTTGATTTTTTTATATATATATTGTAAATATATATTTTTTTTGACCGGGTTTAAAATGTCTGTCTGTATACAACGCAAATATGGCAGAGTGAAACGAACGCAATTGGCTTAAAGGTCTTCTAGCCGTTTAAACTGTAAAATCAAATGTTGTTGTTATGAAACGTACAGTTTTAGAGCATTATTGTGAGGGATTTTTCTTTTTTCTTTTTTTCAAAAAGTTTAAAACTATTGTTGCAAATGGCCTTTATTTTTCTGGGCTTCTAACTTCTCTACACTTCCTTAAGTGAGTGACTATTTAAAAAATTTTTTTTTTATTTTTATTTTTTATTTTTTATTTTTACTTTTTCAAATGCCTTTAAGGCTAACGAGCTGATAGATGACAGTAAAAAGACACAAATTTTCCTGTTTAACTTCCATAAGCATTATGTTGATTTAACTAAATGCTAAAAAGTTTTCTTCTTTCTCTTTTCTAGCACTTTTAGTTTTTTTTATAGATTTAATGATCCTTTTTTTGCAGACCAAAAACTCAAAAAAAAAACAATATTCCACATATTCAAAATAAATAATGCCAGCCATTAACGCATAGTTTGTTGTCTATTTGTAAGAAATTTTAGTTGGTAACAGTTTTCGCATATATAAGTACAGTTTAGGCTTAAATTCCATCATTAAAATAATGGCTGAAATGATGTGTTAAGGCAGGGAAAACAAGTCATTTGCATTCACGATAAACTTTCTTTTCTTTTCTTTCTTGCTTTCTTTTAAAATCAAAACTAAGAAGACAATGGTTTATAATCATAGTCACGAAAAAAGTATTCCATAGGTAAAAATCTACTTTAAACGCTTTAGTATATTTTAAAATTAAAAAAAGGCCTTTTCTTATTTAATTTTTTGTACTTAGTACTTTCTGTTTATTATTTTCTCAATCAGCATACATAACTAGCAATTACAACTCTGTGTCAGGATTACGGCCTAGCTTATCGCAGCACCCATGTTGAGTGCGTCAATTTTTATCCATGACTACCGTGACATGACACATAGATTAATTTCGACTCCAAACGACAGACTTGAGAAGCTTTTTCATGATAATCAGTTACTCTCAGACCTTTTGCCAGATGACTGCTAAGAGATAGTCGCTGAAAGAAATATTAAAAAAATATCAGAGCTGGGGATGGAACCCCCCGAAACTGTTGTCTAGTAAGCTAATGCACTAACCACTAGCCTAAGGCTACTACCCAGCAGAAATTAGTGCTTACGAATAAGCTATTTTGTAAGGGAGAAATTGTGAATAATCACTTACGCATGCCCATCAATAATGCATGATTTTTATGTGAAATGAGCCGTTGAAATGCAATAGAAATGCAAAATTATTGCAACTAGTAAGCAAATAGTACAAAAAATAAAAAATAATACCTTATCCTGTGCATACTTAGAAGCTTTAGTATATAAAAAACAATATAATGCTTCTATTATTGCTTACAATTTTATTTATTGCTTCCAAATTTGAAAATTTTCTGCTGGGTACACTCTGCATATTAATGATTAAATAGACAAAGTTTAGTTTTATGTGCTTTATTATTTTTATTTTTGCAGAGACTGTTCCATAAAACTTTAAAGCATGTGCTTATTTTTACTCGGTAGTGTACTTATACATATTTACAAGAGTATATAGAAGAAAGGCCTATTAGCAAATTTTGCTAAAAATATTAAAAAAATGAAAAAAAAAAATTTACTGCCGCATTTCTTGACGTATTTCTCTGCAATAGCTTTTCTTTTTTTATTAAGGCCAGCACTCAGGAAATGACCCCTACTCATGCAAAACATTGTGTTGATATGTTATGAGAAGGTGGAAAGAGGGAGTAGTGTTTGTGGACATTTGATTTAAAATTGCTAACATCGTAATTAGTAGGAAAAACATTCGATGGAACCCAATTCCATAAATGAGCGGTACAATTAAAGAACGAATTCTCTTTATAATGCCTTGCGTGATTCACTGGGCAATCAACTACAAAAGGATGTGCTCTGAGAGAGGTACGAGTAGACCGCAAAAATACGCGATCATGTTGTTAAATAAGCCTCTTATAAATCTTTAATCATTTTTTTATAAAAACAGTAATTTATTGTTTTCAGAAACTATCAAGTTTCCTTGTATTGATTCACGTTTTATATTTTTAAAATATATAAAAAAAAAAACTTAAAAACACTTTGTTGTCCCTTAGAAAATTAGGAAACCAAGGTGGAAGCTGTGCTGGATTCGTATTTCCAGTTTGATGGTAGAACATTCTTTGTTTTATAGTACCGGGCCAATCTATGGATATGCGATTCAATCAAAATAAGGCGGAATTTACCGTCCTTATCTTTGCGATTACGTTCCAAATGCTTACGAATGGCATAAATCTTCGGGAATGTCGGGTTTAAAACCAACAGATTTCATTATACGCAAAATTTTGTTGCCATTAACCAAACGAACTTGGGCAACACCATGGGAATCACGAAGAATGCTACCGATTTTGGAAGGTGTCAGACGCTTTTTTCCTAATTTCTTGAATTGTTCCTTCACATCTTCTGAATTTAGTTTCAACCAGGAGGGAAATGTTCTACTGTGTGGCAAAAGTGGTTGGGATATACCCTTTCCAGGAACGGGCATACGGCCTATGTTGTTTGTTCTATATTAAAAAGAATAAGCCGTTTTGTTTTACAACTTTTTTTTAATACTAAAAGTTTACTTCTTAAATGATGCTCACATGAAGCAACTATTTAATGGAAAAATAATTAAAATATTTTAAGCAAAAATATCGTGTTATGTAAACTTTTCATAAATAATTGTTTTAATTGTTTTGTTTAATTTTTTTCTTAACTAAATTTGCAACAGATAATAAAGAAGAAATGTTTTCATAAAAAATTTGTTACGCTTTTTTTGGCAAAATATTTGCCTAATGTGAACATGCCTTTCGAATATCTATTTCCTCTTTAATTTTAACAATTTTGTAACTTTACATAAAAAAAATATCTACTCAATTGAAATTCTTGCAAATCAAATATCAATTGATACCAATTTGGTTGTAATAACCACACGTTCAACAGTAAAAATATAAATAAAAAGGAAGTGTTCTGGTTTAAAAGAAAATCCCCAGATTTCAAACACTTTACGATGAAAAAAAGAAAAAACAATATTGAAAAATCCCTCAAAAAAACACAACCACACAAATGTAGAACAATTAGAGAAAAAACAAAATATCAAAATCTCACTAACTTCTAAACACAATGCAAACACCCTTAAGCCATCCGTATCAGTAGAATCAATATCATCGTCATCTTTATCGACAGCACGAAAAAAAAAATTGTTCCAAAAAAAAAAATTGTCGAAACGAAGTGAAAAAAAAAAAAATTCAAAGAATGATTAAAACTATTAAGGCAGAAAAACAATAAATGCAGCAAAACAACAGACGAAGGACAGACAGTTGAGTTAAATGGATAGAGACAATACGAAAATACTAATAAAACTGGACAGGGCTTATGCATATGCATGTATGTATGTGTTATGAAACAGTTAGTGAGTCAATGATATAATTCACCTACAGATGCACAACTAAACAAACATTCATTGTTCAGTCATTGGTATCTGTTACCATATCTTTGCATGGATCTCCCTCCATATGTAGTTGATACTACTGAGTGGTTTTCCTTTTTTTTTATTTTTTGTTTTGTGGCCGGAATACAGAACAACAAGTGGACTAAAGGAATTTTTGTTTTGTGTAGGAAGTTGGTCAAGTATGGAATGCAGAAAAAAAAACAAAAAAAAAATAAAACTAAATATTGAAATTGAAAAAAAAACAGTTCAAATGAAATGAACAAATAACAGTAACAAATTATAATACTTGGTTGGTTGGTTGGTTAACGTGGCCACTTTACATGAGCCATATTTACATCATAAGATGCTGTTTTTCTAATAAATACGATAGCATGCGTGACCACATGCAGAATGTCCATCATATCCAGTTCATCATTTTGAGGAATTGGATAATGTCTCCCGGATTTATACCAGAGGCCTTATTCCAGTTGGCGACGTCGTCATCGTTTTACGACATTTTTGTAATAGAATAAAGAAAAAAAATTTTTTTTTTGCCTTTAATCTATAACAAAATTGTCGTTATACGACGACGACGTCGCCAGTTGGCATAATGCCTCAGATGTTTTCATGATGTCTCGTATTAGCCCTATACCAAGAGCACCATTACGACATCTTAAAAGAGCCTAGCAATTGCATATAAAGGGTCTCAACTGTCTTCTTCATATCCGCATTACTACAACTGTAACAGTGAACATTGTACCGATTAGCCATCCAGTGAGTACATCTACCAATCTGGAAGCATCCTTCCTACTGTGACACAATAGCGATCTACTACGTCTAATGTTGAAAACATACCAAGTCAGCTTCGAGATTCTGCAGGAGTCAATCACTATTCAGCTGCCATTTGCCTACCTACAAAAAAATCTGATTGAATCTCTTTTTTAAGGACCCAATTGGAAGTGCTGTCGGAGCAAGACGAGATATTCTTGAGACAGAACCTTCCCAAGCCAATTCATCTGTCCGCTTATTCCCCTCAAATCCTCGGAACCCCGGAATCCAAATTAAAGTCATCTCACTAAGAAGGCATAGAGCGTTCAGTGCATCTCTGCATTCCTCCACTAGTCGAATGGTATATGTGTTTGATCAAGAACCAAGAGAGAAGACTGGGTTTTTAACACACATGTAAATGTAACCCCGAACACTCTTAGGCCGAGGCCACGTAATGAGTGAAAAAGCGGTGAGCGGTAAGCGGCTTATTACTGAGCGTCATTTCTGAGCGGTTAGTGCGGTTAGTTGTTAAAACGCCATATTTTTATTTTTAAAATTTAGTAATCTATCATCCCATTATAGCAGTCGGCTTTGATGAAATTATAAGCTCCGCATTCACTTTTGTCATAATCAAATCAACTAAAAATTAGAAAGAGTTCTAATCCTGAGCGACGCTACTTAGCCGATTGAAATGCCGCTCATTGCGTGGCCATTTCAGTAGTATTCCATACATTTTAATTTTTTGTCGCCCACCGCTTTGCCTCTTACTGCGTGGCCTCGGCCTTAGAGGGCAGCAGCGAGCAGACTCTTCTCATAGCGAAGATTTCCGCCTGCAAAACGCTAGATTCGGGGGGAAGACTGTAGTAATGATTCAAATTACCCTTGACAGAGAAAACACCAGACATAACACCACAGACCATATTTGAAACACTCGTACAGACTGTGGTGTCGAAGAAGGTTCTCTTGATTCCATTCCGATCTGGCAAGATTTCTAGAGGCGATAGTAACATCGCACTACAAGCTGCCGTAGTAAGGATAAACATGTCGATCGGGAATAAATGCAGGATTACAAGAAAGCTCAGAGGGGCAGGAACCATATTGACAAATTATACACTAAAGAATTTCTATTTACGTACGTATTCCAATTAAAAAAATTAATTGTGTTAATTAAAAAATTAATTGGGAATCTTCAACAATTCTTTTCAATTGAAAATTTTCCAGCAAACAATTTTGTTTGTTTGTTATTTTGCTGGATATATGAACTACATTCGTTGAAGGTTGATAGACTTGAATTAAGTGATTTGTAGATTTTTTTTTTATTTCTTCAATACAATTAAACAAATGAAAATATAAGTTTAGGTCAAACATACATATGTCATAACAAAATATGTCTCTACTTTAAAATACGAGTATCAAAACG
Source organism: Metopia argyrocephala (assembly GCA_963576795.1). Lineage (NCBI taxonomy): Eukaryota > Metazoa > Arthropoda > Insecta > Diptera > Sarcophagidae > Metopia > Metopia argyrocephala. The sequence continues at coordinate 42,361,337 of OY756208.1, forward strand.
TGGCAGCAGACTCCATAGAACCAAATGTCTGTGTTTAGAAAAGAATATTTGACGTTTTTTTTAAAGAATGCGAAATAAAAGAAAACTTTGAAATTTGGCAGACAGTCAGCCTATATGTATAGACGAGTATTTAGTTTAGAGGCATAACATTTTTCAATGGAATTTCATGTGTCCAAAATGTTGAACACATGTTGAAACATGCTACTCTTTGTAGTAGCAACTAAACAAAAAAACTAAAAATATTCATAAACTTGTAGACATTTAAAGAGACAGTCCACTGACAGGGAAACACAAATACAACAGACGGGAAGAAAAGACAGACACAATGATAACGTTACTTCAAGTGGTCAAAATATTTAGAACACAATAACACAACCTTATAACCAAATTTAGTTTTGGCAGTAGAAAAAAGTAAAAAAAAAACAAACAACAACAACGGAAAAAAAGAGGGTTCAACAGTTTTACCATCAACTCAACAGCAAAACGCCACAGAAGTTGTATACGTATGTACGAGTAGTAATGGCAGTGGTACTCGTAGTAGTTAAAAAGGCTTTTTGGCCAAGTTAACAAAGAAACATGTTTAAAATCGGTAACAAGTTGCTGGCTGTTGCTGTCTTTGTTTTGTATTTTTCTTTGTGGCCAGTTGTACTTTTTATGTAAAGGTTTTAACTGTTGTTTAGAAGTATGTATAACGAGTGGTGTGTTGGTGTATTATGTGTAGATGCCACAAGGATCGTTAAAAGATTTAAAACTAAAATGAGAAGAAAACAATAAAAACTGATGCATTAAAAGAAAAAAGAAAAAAATCTCTAAAAGCCAATGACCAATATATGAGTATGCTGTCTGCTTCTACCGCAATTTGAGGTAACACATAACCATTTAGACATGCAACACTTTTTCTTTCCTTCTCTTTTTTTTTGTATTGTTTCAGTTAAAGGCCTATATTCACGTATTCTAAGCCCTAAAGTTTCATTGTTTTTGTTTTTTGTATGCCACCAGTGAAATCGCCATAAAATAAACTGCAAAGAATTTTGATGCTGCTGTTGTTGGTTATTTTTTTTTTATCAGTGGATTTGTATCTGCCACTGGAAAGAGAGTTGAATGAATGAATGAATTTAACAAACGACACCGTCAGTTTCACTATTTCAACGGTTCTTTGCGTATGTTTTCTTATTTTATTTTTTTTTTACTCTTTTATTGTTTCCTTTTTGTTTTGAAGGTTAGAGCCAAAAATTTCCATAGAAATACAAAAGACACAATATGGCCAACAACAGGGAGACAGGGAAAAAATAAATAACTGGGTCACTACTATTGTGATATATTTAAGGGAAGCCAGAGCACAACATAAATTTTGTACATCTTTTTTTTTCTTTTTCATAATCAAAGTAGAGTAAAGTAATGTATGCTGTGACTTTGATTTTTTGACAGTTTTTCACTTTTGTTGGTCACTTTCGAAAAGTTCTATTGCAAGGACATTTAAATGGGGATGCATTTTATTGCTTATAGGTTTGAAAACAATTTTAAGTGAAAACTTTTGAAACAAAAAATTCGTGTTCTTTAGGCAGTATATCGTCATGCGGGAGTTTATGTGCTCTATCTACCATATTATATATTTCAAGTTAATGATGCCACTTTAGGTTTTTGACAACAACACTGGACGAGATATCGGAAAGCGTATTGCAGACTTAGAAAATTTGAGGCCCAATACCTCTACTGGCATCATTAACTTGAGATATATAAAAAATATGAAATACCGGATAGCGCACATAAACTCCCTCATGACTATATGATGAAACTATAATAATTGTAAGAGAATGTATTTGTAGAAGGTTGAGGGCTTAAGGCCAAGGCACCTTGAATCCGTCATACACTGAGTTTTCCCAGTTAACAACCAAATTGAATTACCTGTTCTCTTGTGAGCTTTGTTACATTAAATACGTCATCGTTGACACAAACTACAAAGTTGAGCATCTTTTAACATACGTTGTGTAGTTTTATAGCTATAATATGTTATTTTTTTCTAGTCGGTTCTCAATTTTTGATAAAATAAAAAAAAAATTTGTGAACGCTGTGTATTTTCAGTCTTTGTTTTAAGTGGTCTTAGTCTGATTAATATTACCTTCGAGTTAATGCTGAATTTGAAGGGAATCTACTTCTTAACCGACGACTTTAAAATATTGGATAGCAGAAATTCAAAGAGACCGTTCGAGCTTCCAAGATGAATACCGTAGTAGTCGACTGATTGAAACTTTTAAGAAAAATTGTCGGCTGGAGGTGCGTAAGGTAACTAAATTGATAGGCATTTCAAAAAGTGCATATTTACGTAATATGTACAGTAATGATGAAAAAGCTGTAAGTAGGATGGATTCTGCACTTGCGTATAAAGAAACAAACCAAGTGTCCTGAAAGTACTACAATACAATATAGTTTTGGCATGGATTCATCAGTTCACACTCAAGGCAAAGAAATAAACAGAGTATTGGACTGAAATGTGACAATTTTGTTTAAAGAATGAGTAGACAGTTCCACATGCGGTGTCTGTGTTTTGAAGTATGCGTTAAATAATTTTTAATGATTTTCTTAAGAAGAAAATAACAACTGAAGAGCGAGTATTATGCTAATTTATGACAACGTCTAAATTGGGGGTGCGACCCAGGTTCAAATCCCAGCAAAGGTAAAAAATTAAAAAGTTAGTTTGCGGTTTTTTCAAAACTATAATTTAAAAATAAGAGCCCACCCCCCTCCCTCCAAGAAGACCATCTTCAACGAAACCGCTCCCCGACATTCCACTCTATTCTACCTTACCTAATTTCAACAAAAAAGCGAATGATCAGGAGAAAAGCGCCACCTATTGGGAAATAGCTGATAACATCTAAACCTACTTAGCGAAGACACTCATCACCACACAATCAACATGCAACCATGAGGCAATTGCTGTTGATCATTCAAGGGTGAAGATATAACACTGGCCTTTGAATGATCAATTCACAGAAATTTATCTCATTCCTAAGGCGCTTAATAGTAATATAAGAAAACAATGTATGTTCTGTCATAAATGTACTGTCCTTTCAAAAAAAAAAAAAAAAAAAAAAAAAAAAAAAAAAAAAAACAATTCCAATACAATGCAATGCATTTAGTAGGGGTTTACCCCTGAGTATTGGTCTCAAAAGAAAAAAAAAATTAAAGAAAACTTGTCCCAATTGGCAAAGAAGAAAATGTTGTTTCATCAAGACAATGAACCAGTCCACACATCAACTATATCGATATCGAAAATAAATGAACTAAAGATCGTATTGCTTCATCTCTCAACCCCTTGTGCGAATTGTTAAGCTCCATTCCATTAGTTTTGATTTTCTAATCAAATTACCAACAATTTAGAAGTGGAGTCTGTGGTTTATGTCTATTTTTTAAGAGCTCGACAATTCTTAATACAAAGAAGTTATTGACGCTATGAAATATCATTAAGAAAAGTGTATCGAACTAAAGGGAAAAAACAAGGATTTTGTTCTTGATTTTGTTGTGTTTTCTGTGTTTGTTCGTGTAATTTTAGGACCGTACTTGCACATGGGCAATCCAAGAAAACTGCTCTTTGAAAATATGACATGGATGGATGAAACCAAAAAAGTGGTTTGTTATGTAAAATGAATTTAAAAACGTGTTAAATATATTTAAAAATTCATAAAAAAATATCTTCAACCTTTTACGGAATGGGTGAGTTATTACGACAATACTAAAATGCTACACAGGAATAAAAGGCTGTGCTTGAAATCTCTTTATCATGTTTCGTCAAACTTAAACCAACAAAAATTATGACTGCAGCTTGAAGTAAATGGATTTACTTTTTCATATTTAATTAAGACCTTGTTAAAGTTATAAGATATGATAATGAAACCTTTTAAACTCCTTTTTTCTAAATGATCCGACTCTTATTAAGTGATAAAATGTTAATTAAAGTAAAGCGCCATCATTATTAATAAACAAATAATTACAGGTTTCCAGATAACACAACAACAATATCTTCCCCCTGATGAATTTAAATACTCGTAATATCTGCCTCTGTGTTTTCACTGCCAAGGTTATAAATATTGTTTAAATACTTTCAAATTAAGTCATTTAGCAGTCATATAATTATGGAAATCTTAATGGAGAAAACAGAAAAAAAAACGAATTGAATTGAGGATTTACAATAAAAACAATAACTGGGCACGCGTTTCATATCAACAACACGTAAAGGAAATGAAAAGAAAAAAAAAAGTATTAAACTCCCTGCATCCATAAAATCAAAAAATATACAAAAAGAATATTTTAAAGAAGAAGAAGGAACAACAAAACAACACAATACAGATGCCACAAATCATCTTGTTATTGTTGTTGAAAGTGATCATGATGCAATAAGTAACATGAAGGAAGAAAAAAAAAACAAAAAGACCCCAACAACTTTAATAAAAATGATGGGATATAAATATGAATACCATACAAGACAACAACAAAAACAAAAAGGAGTGAAATGTATGCCACTGGGTTAAATGTCTGATTAAAACAAATCAACTGATGCAGCTTCCTTAACAACAACAACAACCACAAAAACAACAGCAACGTTTAAACATTAATAAATTTTTTACTGCTGCAACAGCTTTTATTGTTGTTGCTTTTTTTTTTGCCATATTAAGGACACCCTAATGCTTCTTTTTTTAATTTTTTTCAATTCGATTTTGGAATTTAAAATTCTTGTCCGAATAAAAAAAAAATGTTATAAAACAGAGATAAACACACCTGCTGTTCAAAAACGATATAAAATTTTTTATTTTACATTTTGCTTACAATAAACAAAAGAATTGCAAAAACAAAACAGATCTGTTGAAAGCTTTGGGTTTTAGCTGCAACTGAGACACAGTGCTGCTACATCAACTCAGCCGCCACTGCTGTTGCTGCAGCCGTTGTTTGCAAGATCTTACACATGATCTTTAGTTGTTGAATATGGCAAAAAATTTTTAGTTTTAATTTTGGAATAATTTATGGCCAGTCGAGAGATAAGGACAACAACAGCCTAAAATGGTGGTGGTAAAATTCATTCTTTTTTATTACAAATCAGCAGTAGATTTTAAATATATCTTCAGAAAGCAAGTCTAGATATTTAATTGAATTTTTGTTTTTTTAAATTACGAGTATATTTTAGATAACAAAGAATTTTTACAAACTTTTAATTTTAAACTTTTGTAGAACAATAAGTTTCTTGAGAAATTTTGAACTAACCGATAATAATACTTATGTACTATGTAAGTAGTATATGGATACGAAATATTTAATTGTTATATTGATTTTAAAACGTGAAAATCTTTTAAGACTATTCGCCAAATAACCATTAAATTATAGCAATAAAAGGGTTTTTTTAATTAAACTATTTTACATAAAATCGATTTTAAGTTGTGTTTGTTAATATCAGGCTATTATGTCATGTTATTGGCAAATATTTCCATTAAATACGGCAGTTTATTAAACAGAATTAACACTTTTTTGTTTTCAGGACACAGTTTTGTGTTGTAGCTGCTCAAATATGGAATTATGAACAGCCAACTTAGAAAGTAGTTAAAGAACATAAACAAAATACATAAATCATAACTTCAATCTTATTTATAAGTATAATTCAAAACGAACACACAAAGTATTCTTAACCGATATAATAATAAATAAAAATAAAAAAATTTAAACTGCGTAAAGTGGGTTCGCAAAAATCGGGTTATTTGAGGTTTTTTTTTTTTTTTTGTATGAAACTAACAAGTATTGTACCATTTTATAATCCCGATTAAATAAGCGACCTTTTAATGGCACTTGCCAAGGAACTTTAAAACTGCACGGGATAGATTTTTTTCTGACTTTTCTCATGATGCTTACAATCAATCCTGTCACCCTGTTTCGGCTTGACGTTGAGTTCTGGGTCACCCTGTATAAGTATTATTAAAAGTAAGAGCCTGTAAAAATTAATGCCCGTATTCATAAAAATTATTTTAGGTTTATTGAGGGTTTATTTAACATATTTCTATGCAATACTTGTCAAATAAACCCTCAATAAACCTAAAATACTTTTTATGAATACGGGCATAAATATTTAAATAGAATAGAATATCGTCCAAATCATTTACTTAAGATCTCAATATACATATGAACTTCCTAGAAATGATTGCTAACACCGATGATAAGCGTCGTGTCGCTTTTATATTGTGTGCTGCTTCTCTTGATGGGTGTACTGAGCTTACTGTTTGGCCTGTGCTGCTGCAATCGGTGCGTGATCGCGTGAGTTGTTTATTGAGATCTTTGGTAAATTTTTGTAGTTCATTGTTTATTTAAATTTTGAACGGTTTGCTATCTTTGGACCTAAACAGGGAAAAAAAGTAAATAAGATCGAATTTTTATTTTTTTGCTATTTTGGTCTTGATGGTGAAGTTTTTTTTTTAATTTTATATCTTCACAAGTTTTGTTCTTCATGACAAGAACAACAACTTTGCGGCATAAGCCTGAGAAAATGATCACTTTGTGTCAAGAAAATATCGAGGGCCCAAATAAAAAAAATTTCATGACTTTGGGCAAAACTGAGAGATACGGGTCTTCTATATTTTTTGTTTTTTTTTTTTTTTTGTCTTTTATCACGTACTGGTGTTCGTATATGGTTATTTTCTTTTTCCTGTTGCACTGTGTAAGTTTATAAGATACCTTAAGAAATTAAAATATAATGATCATTTCGCAATAAGTGTCCTTTCACTAAAAATTTGTTTAATAAAACCATAGTGTTTTTCTTAGATAGCTAGTTAAAGTAGCAAAAGAACTCAAATGCCTTTTTTTATTTAATATTTTCATTTAAATAGTTAAAAGTTAGTGTTTTTTCTATTTGTGTATGACAGATAGTTTTCAGTATTATTCGATTTTAAGCAAGTTCCGTGTAATTGTCAAGAAATACGAGTATGTATAAACATTTCATCCTAACCCAGCATCAATTTATATAATATATAATTTTTTTGTATAGATCTGTTCTATTTTGAAATATCTTTGTATAAGAATTGTACAAAAATATCGCAACACAATTGGAATTTGAACAAAATATATCAATTACATTTTTATGAAAAATATATAGTACTTACAAGCGTAGACAAATGATATATTTACAACAGTTAATGAATTTGAGGTCAAGCTTACCTGAAATAAAAGAAAATAAAAAAAAAATTAATGTCGTATGTGAAAAATAGTAAAATAATAATAGAAGAAAAATACAGTCGAACTTCCATTACTCGAATTTTTCTAATCCGAATTTTCTCTAACTCGAACTAATTAGGTTGGCAGTAGCATTAAGAGACTAAATTGCGTACAATTTTCCCTCGCTCCCTCGAACTTCCCTAAGTCGAAGTTCTCCATAACTCGAACGAAATATGTACATGTATGGAATTGTACAACTCGAAGTATTTTGCTCGTTTGGTTTGTTGATTATTTTTTTTTTTTTTTTTTGTTTTTTCCTGTTTATTTGGCTTGTATAAGTATTTTGTTTTCTTTTATTTAGGGGAAATCCCTTTTAGTACAACATGTAAAAAAAGTGAATAAAATATCTTGCAATACTACTGTTCAAGATTATAATAAAGTAGATAATGAGCTTTGCACAACTAGCTTTCTTACATAAACTGGGCATTACTGCCTTAAATCATATGATACAGCTTTAAGTAGAAAAGAGAGTGATGTAGAGGTTTCGGTGTAAGAAACTATTCATCAGCCTTTTAAAAACGAAGTAGAAAATTCTTTGCTAGCTTTGAACTTGCCTACATCTATTTGCAAACGAATGACACTACAACTGATGAGCATAATAAGGTTTTACACAATTAAATGTCATTTTGTACCGAAAATATAAATATTTTTATGAATAAAGCAGTAAAGATATAAGGAATGACGCATTAAGAAAAAAAAAAGTGATTAAATTTAACCTACAAACATTCAAAATATGTAAAAAGAAAAAATTTTGTTATTTTTTTTCATTATTTTGTAATATTTTCTCGCATGTTTCAGAGCAGAATTGAACATCTTTACAAAACATAATAAATGCGTGATCATTCCCAAACATTCAAGCATAATGAGGTTGTTTAACAAGCCTGTCTTGAAATATTTAATATTATTATTTTTTGTTAAGCAAGTTATTCATTCAGCTCAGCGTTCGTATGCAGATGTCAGTCAGTTTTATATTTTTTATTATTTTTTTATTGAATTCTAGCATTGTCATAAATTGGAGAAATAAAGCGTTCGAACAAAAACTATAATTAATTTAAAACTGAACAATATTTTTTTTTAAAACAAACTCATAAAATATGTTACTGGTTATTGTACAATAAAAGTATTTAAAACTTAAATTTCGTGTGTCAGTATTTAGAGCTTTTAGGTTCAGAGTTGATTTGATCAGTTTGCTGCTGATGGTATGATTATAGTGTTAAGCATGTGTCGATTTATAAATTATACGTCTAGTAAAATTACTGTTCAATATAGAAAAAATATTTATGACGGAAAAATATTTATGTTGCTTACTTTTATTAATTTACGTCGCTTTACGACTACAGAGAAAAGAGGGTTTTATGTGAAAAAATCTTAAAAATCAATTATATTTAAATACTTGTTAAAGGTTTAGGTCTTGTTACATAAAAATCTTTCTTTTTAAATACAAGTTTCCTATTTTAATAAAAACCTATTATTTAAAAAGACATAAAACCATTGAATGTACATATTTTTTCCTAAAAAAATAATAATAAATCTTTTTAAAGTTTTTGAAAATATGTCAGTGCGTATCAATATATTGTATTTAAATTGCCACGCCTACTAAATGCCTAAAAAACGTCTGTAATAATCACAGTATTTTAAACATTTATTTATTTATTTAAATTACAAAACATTCTGGTGTGTGATAAAAACGATTTCGTTCTAATTTAAAATAATTTTTTTGTTTATTTTACAATTTTATTAAGAAAGAAAGTAGTGACAGCGGTCTTTAAGGAGATATTTGAAAACAGAATATCAAATCTTTTCAGATTATATATTATTATAAACTTATAGCAACTTAAAATCTATTTCCATCTTAAATATCATAATAAGCGGGTAACTAAGACTATATGCTCGGTGTAGTGTAGCAAAGTACAGTGTTTGGTGGAAATTCAATATGTTGCACCAACAATTTAGGACACTACTGAGTATGTACTAAATTATGTTAAGAACTGGTTGGTAGATAAGGATTCTGGCTAACTTGGGAGCATTGTTTATTCTCATTCGGAGCGGATTCCAACCCTCTTACCAGCTTCAACTTTAAACTGCTACTCTATAATAATAATACAACAATTTTAATACAATTACACTTTTAAAGTTGTAGTTAAGTAGAGCCGATTCGTTGCTTTCTTCAGGTGTACACTATGATGGTAGAGTCTTCAAGAAGGTAATCAAAAAAATGTGCCATATTTAAGCACACATTTCTATAATATTGTTCTAGCCCCCCGTCAATATGTGATGATATTTTACTCAAGAGTAGAACATGAATACTAAATGAATTAAAGCAATTTTATTTAGAAACATTTGTAAAGAAGAAGAAGAAAATGTATTCTAAAAATGAAACAAATTTAGCCATTGCGAAAACCTGTGATGTTTTACAGAAAAATCATCAGTTAAAAAGTGGGAAAAATTGGACAAGTGGTCGCTGTACCTCTCATATCTTGAGAAGTGTTGAAGCTAAGATTTCTAAATTTGATGTGATTAATTTCGTAGTCAATAAAAAACATCAGCAGGAAAAAGGGTGGACAAGTAGGCGTAGTATCTTCCACACAAACTAGCTACTGACTTCTTTATATCTTTAGATCGGTTACAGAATACGAATTACAACCAAGTGGGCTTGTACAACCATAATCGAACTTAATGCACGCAAGGGTCGATATTATTATCTCAATCACAGTTGACTTGATGATGATGGTGTTTAGGATTCTGTTACTATGAATAAGATAAATATTAAGCAGCTGATCGCTCTTGATGTTCTGGGTGTGAAATTTAAATGTGATTTCGTATTCACTAAAAATCAGCGAAGCACGGCAGGTTCAGGCTACTATACTTTATTCTCGTTACATGTATTTCTGAAAAACGCCGTGGTATAAACTTTCTCAGTTAAATGATTAAAAAATTATGGTTAAATGTAAAAAATTATCCAGAAATAAAAAATTAAATAAGTAAAGTGAGCTACTGGCAAACAAAAATATTTCTAGTTTTCCTTTTTAAAATTAAAATGAATATCATTTAAAGGAAACCTAAGCCGAAATACTTAATGACTCTCCAAAATTCTTTTTTTTTTTTAATTTCGGATTCGCATCAGAGCTTGAGTGTATCCCTGGCTTGTTATAACAAATTATATATAAAATATCTTCTTAAAACTTCTTATTTTTAAGTTAAAAAAATTAAGAAAAAACTTACCATGTAAAATCCCATTTAAAGGTTTAATTTTAAACGAAAAGCATATAAAAGTTTTTTTTTTAAACATCCTCCACGCTTTAGCTACCAATATACCACAGAATAGAATGAAAAAAATAAAAAAACTGATGCAAATAATAAAGCCAAATGCAATACAACAACCCAGTTAAGCAACAATGCCAAACAAATGTCAGGAAGATTTTTTTCCTTAACAACTTCCCTCAAACGACTTAAATAGACTTGGCCAAATAGAAGATGTGATTGGATATGAAAAAAAAAAAATTTAAAAATTGTTAAAGCGTAGGTGTTAAGCCCAGTTTAGCTGTGTTATAAATAGTTAAACATGGTCAGCTGGCCAAGAAAAATAATAAAAATCGAAAATAAAGAAACTTTTAGACACAGTTAGTAAGACGCAGACTAAACGGTTAAAATTTTCATATAAAAATAGCAATAAAAAAAATAGGAAAACAATGTTTTCTTTTCACATTTTCCTTTATTTTTTTTCTATATTTTTTTCTATATTTTTTTTAAACACCAACACAGATCCCGCACACTCAATAAGGAATTCGTAGGAGATGTATTTAAGCTAACAACCAAACTAAAGCAGTAGCCATTTCAAAAGACAGACTGGCAGGCAGGTACGCAAATAGACAGCCAGTTGTAATCGTCTTTTTTTTTTTTTGGTTGGAAAATATTTTGCATATTCTTCTACTTCTTCAATCTAAAATATGACCAAATGAAGAAAAATATAATAGAAAATTTTATTTTTTTGAAAAAATAAAAAAAGAAAACAAAAATAATATTCAAATGGCAACATGGAGAGTTAGTCGTTTTAGTTAACAAATGCTATATTTTTTTGTTATTATTGTGTTGCAGTAAGTGTTGCAACAACAGCAATAAGAAAAAAAATGTATACAAACATTTGATGCCGTAACAAAACATAAATCTTATAAACGCACAACTGCAAGCAACAACAGTAGTAGCAGCTAAAAAGCATAACACCAACAACAGCAACAAAATATAAACATGACCGAAATCCAGAATTTTAAAGGAAGTATTTTCATGTATTTTTATACTTTCCACAGTAGCTCTAGTTTTTAAAGCAGGAAAAAAGCTGAAGCAAAAAACTACTTACAATGATTGTTCTTAAGCCCAAAATATAAAAGTAAATAAATATGACAGATGACTTTGTATTTCGTGAAAAAAGTAGCATAATTCTTTTTTTTTTTTTTTTTTTTATTTACAAACTCAAGTTTCCACTCAAAATTCAATAGCGATAATCACTCTTCCTTACAAACGCCCGTGGAAGTGTGGCAAACGTAGCAAACCATGTGAAATAATAACAAAATGTAGGCATATATGCACAATAGCTTGTTTGTATGGCTTGCAAGGCCATTTGCAACGAAGAGTGATTACAACTAATTATTGTTTTTAAGCACAAAATTTGTATTGCCAGCAACGATGAGTCAGTGAGATACTTCTTATCTACTTTTTTTTTTAATCAATGGTGGTAAATACATACATCCGCAGTGTAATTCTGGCAGTCGTGATGCTCTGTGAGACATAAGAGCATTGTGTTAGATTTGTCAGAATACCTTAATTTGTAGCCATTTAGCACAGATGTTCCCATAAATCGAAAGCGTTTGATATCCTACCATCACTATCATCTTCGCCCTGTAAGTGATCTATAAGCTATACAATAGACCTTGAAACGACGGCCCAGATATGGGAACTACATTCAATCTTGGGTCATATAAATGCATTGTAAATGAAAAAAACGAACAGATATAGGAAAAGTATTTCTCGAACGAAGGAACATTATCTAATCTTAAACATTCGAAATTGTTATCATTCCAGAGAATATCACATACAAATCTCACACCCAGCACATCAATAGGGTTCATTTTCTTAATATTTATCTTATCCATAGTAACAGGTGTCTAACCGCCATCATCATCAACATGTCTGCAGGTAGAAAATAGCATTGCATTATGTTCTATTCTGTTAGTACAACCCCACTCGGTTGTGATTCATACTCTGTCCTTACACCCCAATCTTTTTTTTGATTGATAAGTGTTGCTGTTATCTGCTAAAGAATATATAGGATTATAAGTTAGAAGAATAGCAGATCATTACTGAAAAGAAAAATTAGTTTTGTTGGTGATTACAATACGTCAATGCTTTCGAAACAACTCATAATAAACCAGCAGCTTTAGTGATTAAATGTGAGCATAGACTTTCTTGTTTTTTTCTCTTTTTACAAGTCGGGTTATATACGTCTATTAAATAAGACTTTTTTATTCTGTGAAAGCACATTTATAAATAATCAATAATAGGATTTCATACATGTGTTACAAGTGATCTTAAAAAATGGTTACTTATAAAATAGGTGGTTATTAATTACAATATTACAGTATTGCCATACTTATTTATTATGTAAAGCATTTTGGTCAATGTATTATATACACATGTAAGAAGGTCTTGAACCAATCACTAGACCAGTCTACTGTAGCAGATTTAATGGTAATAAAATTCCACTATTCTCAGTATATCCGCGTAGTAGTTGTGTCTGTGTTACATAAATAAGTTTGTATAACTTTTTTCATTTTCCTTTCATTACAGAAGGTGATTGTTAGTGTTGTACCTTGTTCATTATTGGAGTTTTCTGCCAAGAAGTGGAGTTGGGCGTCCGTAGCTTTATATGATGACCATTCTTATATTGTTGGTGTTGTCTTCTTCGAAACTTTTAATTTACAACCTTTTTGGCCTTTCTCCAGTGTTATACTTGCGGCTTTGGGTTCATAGATTGGCACACATAACAAGTAAATTTTAAATTCTTAGCAAACATCGTATAAAAACAAATTTTTTATTGTAGATTTACCAAAACATAGAATAACATTTTCTTTAACTTTAATTTCTGCAACATTTTTTTTACATAATAAATTAAAATCCATGATTTCATTATTTTAAGGCTCTATTTACTAGATAATAGGAATGTAAAAAATAACAAGTATGTACTAGTGCTGTCAAATTCTGCTACTTTTGATTACTCGATAGTATTGAGTAATTTCATTTGGGTATCCAATACTACTCAATACTTTTAACGGATTTTGTTTTTAAGAGAAAACAATTTCATAAAGTTTGTGTTGTTGGACAAAAATTTATTTTGCCGTTAAAATTCAAATTTTCTATACAACTTTGAAGAAAAAATACAACTCTTAAAGTATTGAGTAGTTACTTTTAAATATTGAGTACCCAAAAATTAATACAAATACTCGATACTCGGTACCCATTACTCAATACTTTGCCAGCACTAGTATGTACGAGTATGTATGTCTTAAAAAAAAGAAAGAATTATACAGATCACATAAAGGAATGGCACCTCAGCATGTGTTTAATGTTTTCCTTCTCTCTTCTCTATTTCGTTTTTTTTTTATTTCGCGAAAAAGGAGTTGATTCCTTTTTTTTTCTATCATATTTTTAAACTCTATTGCCTGTGATTGTATTCCATTTGGTGTCAGTGGTGTTGGTTATGTTGAGTATTTGGGTTGTTGTTACTGTTGGATTTTGACACAATCAACAATTGATTTGATCACCTGGCATAACATAATAATGTTATGATATGTTGCAGAGAAGCTTAACGTACATTTTCTGCTCAATTTTGTTTTCTTTTTTTTTATCAGTCAGTTAAGCCAAATAAAGTGTTTGAATAGTGATGGTGGTTACACTGATTATTTATTTTTTCTGTATTTTTTATATATTTTTTCACTATTTTTTTCTTCTTCATCGTCGTTTATTATCATTCATCCCAAGTGTTGGGTTTAAAGTATATCTGGTTTATTTAACAACATGTTGTTGCATGTAGTAAAAGCAGCAACAGCAACAAAAACAACAAAAGCAGCATATTTTCTTTACTATTAATACTGGCATTGGTGGTTGTTGTTACACTGTTATGCAGATTTGAACAACATTGGCAAAAGTGCTGCTCGCTCATACAAACAGTTGTTATGCTTAAGTTTATGACTAATGATCGAAAAGTGTGTTATGATTAGAAATGAATACTAGGCAACAACAGCAAGAATAGTAACAGTAACAATATTAACGATTGCAACAAAAAATATTTGTATTGCTGACAAAAAAAAGAAAAAAAAAAATACAAGAACCAACTGACAATAAACATCATTAGAAGTTGTCAAGATGAAAAGTTTTATGTTTCTCCAGCATTTTTGTCTTGTAAATCAGCATTTGAATTTGAATAGCAAATAGTGTTAAAAAAAAAGAAAACTAATCAAATCAATTTCTAAAGAGGCCTATAAACTTTTATAGGAAATACACCAGATTTTCAAAGACTATTATACTCGCATTATAACGACTTCGATATGTTAAAGGTTAGATTAAGTCAGGGTTGCTACTAGTGATTGATTTTAGATCGTCCCGGGTTTTGATAATGGGGATTTTTTAATCCCCATCGCGGTATCACAGGATTGTAAATATTTTCCTCTAACGCTTTTGTTTACAAAATAATCGTTTTTTCCTTTTTTTTCAAATTTGAGTCTTTAAATTATCAGCTCTTAACTGGGCTTTTATATTCTTCGGTGGCACTGTTTAGCTTCTTAATAATGGAAATAGTGTCTGCTTCAAAATCCTCATTCGTTGATCCATTCTCAATTTAAAGTAATATAAAATTGTTTAAATCAGAACTATTTGCGAAACATAAGATTAATGCCTTTAATTTAGCATTCATTTATTATTAAAATCTATTTTGTTATTTGGATTTTACAAAAAATTCAACAGACCTCAGTAAGTAGTTCTTTTTTCTTCTATTCTTTTTCAAACCGATTTGTAGAAATCTTTAGCAAGACCACAATTAGTTTCGAAAATTACATTTGGCGTATACGTTAACGCAGAATCACACATAATGTCATATCGTTTCCACAGAACTCTTAAAGAATAATTTTGATTGGGTAAAAACTATTTATAATTTGTTTAATCCAACTGAATTCTTTATCAGAAAAACTGCAGATTTTTATTCAATGCAGCAGGCTTTTTTACAGATATTTCTGAATCTGAAAACCGCTAGCACATCTCATATAGAGTATTCCATCTTTTTTTAGAATTTTAGTTTTAGTTTAGTTTTTCTGATTTACAAATGATTGCAAAAATTATTTATTTGAAAGAGATTTCGGAATATTATTACTGCTTTTGAATTCCGAAAAATGGGATATGGGATCCCTAATTTGGCATCCCTAGTCATTGCATATAAGTGGCTTATAACAGTCTAGTAAATGGTCATAAATCAGGAATTTTTGTATTATTTCTTTTTTTCTATTTATTCCTTACTGACATTTATATATACGAGTTTAAGTTTTTATCTTTTGTAGACGGATTACAAGCCTAAAAGTTTCAATCAGAGCTTATGGTGGGAATTAAAGCCGCAAAGCTCTATTTTAGTGCGGCAGATTACCTCTTAATTAATGACAAACAATTTGATTAAATCTTCTTTGCTTTGACTTGAAAATTTATACTCTAATTGGAAATTCAAATTTTAAGGTGGTTTTAAATACAGATTTCATACAAAACTTCTTTATAAAATCTTTTAGAAATCCAAAATATTTTGATGAATTTCACTGATAGATAATTCAAGTAAATTATTGCCCAAAACTACTTCTAATTGTCTGAGATTTGAACAAAAACTCATAGAGTTTGAAAAGAACTCTGAAATAATTGGTAATTCAAAAAGCAATATCTGGATTCTAGAGCCTGTTTTCGCTCTTATTTGGCTTTAAAATTTATAAATATTTGTATGACCACTAGGGTATTCAAACGATTAATCGTTAGTCGATTAATCGAAGAATTTTGTTCAAATAATTGTTCGAACAATTAAAAATAGTCAAATTTCGAATAACGAATAACTCGAATAATTTCCTACGATTAATCCATATAAAAAAAATACTTTATTTATAGAAATAATAAATGGTATTAATAAACTTCCTAAGTGTTGTAAAATATTTAATAAATCTAATTAAAAACAAAAGAAATTGCAAACATATGTTGTGCTGCAAGAAAAGAAAAAGAAATTCGTCTTGTACATGATGTAAAGCATCGATGGTCGTCTTTATATACCATGATTGAAAATTTTCTTCGTATTTGTAAATACGTAAATTACGCTCTATCAGATTTTGGTTTGAGGACTTTCACAGATATGAAAATTAAGTTTTATCAAATTTGAATAAAACCCCTAAACCACTTGATGTCGTTATTAAGGAGCTCGGCAAGGATTCTGCTACATTGATAGATTTAGAAGGCATTATACAATTTGTTATTAATACAATGGAAAATGCATACAATCCTTTTCCAAATTATTTATTAGAAAGGCTTAAGATTCGAATAAATGAAAGACGTGTAAAACGACTTAGTACACTTATTTTATATCTAAATTCTAGTACATTTTCACTTTTTTAAAATATTGCACAAAATCTGAACAAAAAGATTTTGCAAACAAATTGTTTTTGAAAATGTTTTTAGAAAATATGGAACAGATTTGGATTTGGATTGCAGAAGATTTAATTGAAATAAACGAAAATAATCGATTATCACAATTAAATGAAACAATTAAAAGTGTACAAAATTTCAAAAAACCTAAAAGAGGCTGCAATGATTTAATGGATGATTTCTAAAATTATATATTTTTTGCCATGCACTTCTCTCAATTTCTCCAACATCTACAATCAGCGAGAGAGTGTTCTCAAAATCGAGTTTTATTAAAACTAAAGAAAACAATCGGTTGAAAGCTAAACATATAAATTACATCCTTTTTTTAAAAGACTACTTTAATAGAAGTGCATATTTTTTTAACTAATTTTTAACTCATAATATGAATTATTTTTAATTACTTACTTATTTAATATTTTTATTGCATACGAAGTAGTAAATTATTACTTTTATATATTAAATCGTTATATATATGATCTCAAATATTAAAATTAATTAATTTATAATTTATGGTTTAGTTTTTCAATAATATGTTTGAAAATAAAATAAGAGATCTCATTACATTTTCTACACTATAATTACCTAAAATTAATGAATTTTTAAAAAGTTATTACATTACTATGTTTTTGGTTATTTGTTTTTTTGAATAAAACGTTTTAATAATACACAAAATTGGTATGTTATTTTATATAAAACAAAATGCGATTAATCGATCAATTTTAAAATTTTATTCGATTAATCGATCAAGAAAAAAACCCGAATAATTACTCACTCGATTAATCGACCAAAGAAAAAAGTCGAATAATTGAATACCCTAATGACCACTGAGTTTGACTGCAATCAAATTTTGATTATTTTTAGTATGGTTTTGATAAAGTAAAGTTTTGTTTGAGAAAAACCTTCTGTGTATTATATATTCTCAAGGATATTTGTTAGAAGGATACCATTTTATAAGATATGAATGTATGATTATTTGGGATTATGCATGGGATTAATGGAAAAAAAATTTACTGACTAATGTGAAATATTCGTAGAATTCAAAATAAATAAAAATATTGAGAGATCGCTAGCTATGAACTTTTCCTAACTTTCTGGTAACATACGGATTCCGTGCAAAATTAACTTCTCCTTTTTTGAGATCAAAAATTAATCAAGTTAACTCAGGATAAACTGTATTGTAGTAAAATGTCATCGCACAGGCAAAATATGGACTAAGAGTGGAAGAAGCAAAATTTCCTTTAACAGGTTTTCTTGCAATATAGTCGCCGTGGTCTAATGGTTAGTGTGTTGGCTTACTAAGACGATAGTGTCGGATTCAAATCTCAACTCTGACATCTTCAAAAAAAAAAAAATGAAATATGAAATAATTATTTCTTTCGGCGACTAACTCTCAGCAGTCTTCTGGCAAAAGCTTTGGGAGTAATTGATAGCCATGAAAGAGCTTCTTAAATCTGTCATTCGGAGTCGACTTTAAACTGTAGGTGGTCCCGGTACTCATAAATAAAAATTAAGATACACAACATGAGTGCTGCTGCTGTCCCGTCTGATCCTGTATTCCAATTTGCTGTTAATAAAAAATATATAGATGGTACCTTTCTAGTCACACTAAATGAGTGAAGTAATACACTTTGCAAATATAGGAAAATTGCAGTTGTAGAAATATCACGGATCTGACTACATCATCGTAGAGTAATAAGTTCTACTTTACTTTTCTATTTTATTCAAGCCTTGTATAGCCATTTTCGTTTTTTTATTTGATTTTCTTCCTCCTATAAAACTCGGGTAATAACTGGTAATTCTGCATTAGTGAAAAACTCTTTGTTTTATATAAGGAAATTATTTTGTAAACCATTTAGGTGATGCGTATGGTTTTTCGAATGAAAATTGTTTTTGTAGCAAAAGAAAAAACAATTTATAGAAATAACTCATCGCATCACCCAAGCGATTTATAAAATATATAAAATAAACCCCAAAGTTTGGCATATAACCAATAAACAATAGACTTGATCTAGTTTATTGGATAGTGTTCGAAATACATATTATGTGCGTCAATTTTTATCCGAACGACAGACTTGATTAGCTTGTTCATTACAACCAGTTGCTGTGAGATCTCTAACCAGAAGACTGCTAAGAAGTAGTCACCTAAATATATATTTTTTTAATATCCCTTTCTTTCAAGATGTCAGAGATGGAGTTTGAAACCGAAGCTTTCGTATACTAGACCACGGCGACCACGATGGTAGCATATAACATTTTACGTGGTTTGCTACGTTTGCTACACTTGCAAGGGTGTTTGCAATGAGAAATGTTTACAGCTTTAATATTAATATTGTATTGTAATTTAAATAAATAAAATGCAATTAATTTTTTGTAATAAAAAAAATTAAATCTAAAAAAGGCGGCAAGTCATTTCATTTCTTGTTTTTCAATATTACGCACTTGCTTTGGATATTAAGACCAAACAAATTGGCTATTTGCTTGACAAAAAACAATCCCCAAATAATCTTCAATCTTTAAAACTGTTTAAAAAATATAAATGTATGTATATATATAAATCCATACATGTATTTAATGTACATATGTTTAGTGTGTATATGCACAAAAGACCAATTATTACAGTTTTAAAAACTTTACGACTTTGCAATACCATTTTAGGCTATGGCAGGCAGGCAGGCAAACAACTCTTGAAATGTAATTTGCAAAGAGGGGGGAAAAAGCCAAACAAAGACACACTCTACAATACATAAAACAAAATAATTGTTTAAAGCCAATTAGTTAAGAAAATATAATCAGATGTTTAAATTTCGACATGAAGAAAAACGAGTACTAATTTATGGTAAAAATAAATAAATAATAAAACAAAATGCAAATTTACAAAATATAGAAAAAAGAGAGCAACAACATTTGCATGTGCCAAGCAAACATTAAAAATGTCGGTAAAACAGAAAACTTTTATGACATGACATGACACTTGAACAGCTATACCGTACACATCTGTGTACATGAGCATAAGAGTTATTTAAAAAAAAAAAAACAATCAAAAATAATAGCCACTAAACTGAACTGGGGACAGAATTGAAAAAAAATAGTTTTGACCATTAAAAAAAAAGCTAAAAAAACTAAAGAAAATTCATTCTTCACACACAGTTGGAAAAATCAAAAAATATTTTTGAAAATTTGTTTTACATTTGTTTGCAGCAACCAATATAGACAAATACAAGTATAGAGTCAATTTGTAGTGGCAGCTATAGAAATCGAAAAAAATTGGGTTTTAAAGTTACCCTTCCTGGTTTCAGCATCTGACTACACCAACCACAAGAACCGCTTGATTTGCTTGCATTTATGAACGCTTAAAGTAATATTTTTTTAAATATTTGGATGGAAATTTTCTTCTAAATGTTTTGTCACTATTTTTTAACTTTTTTTCCCTCATTTTTAAAAACATAAACCAGCAGTTGTGACTTAAAAAAAAGAAATAAAGCAATATTTTAAAATTTTATGGAAATATTTACTGGAGTTGTTTCCTTCCTTTTTTTTTCTGTTGCACACACGCGTTAAAAAGTATCAATCAATCATTAATTGTTTTGTAGCACTCGAACATGTGTTCGTTAAAAAAAAGAAATTCATATATATCGACCGCATTTATTTGCTTAAGTGGTACTGTTGCTGCTGGTGTCGCTGCCACAGTGTCATAGCTAAAGCCCATGTTAGAAAAATTAGTAGTTCGTGCTGTGCACGTCCACTCAACTGCAGTGTCTCGGGAGTGCAACAACTATAAGGCGTTATCATATTTAATGACACATAATTTGTCCTTTATTTCTTTAGTATTTGTTTTTTTTTTTTCGTACTTTTCGTTTGCTCACAAAATGTTGTCGTAAACAACAGAAATGGATTTTTCAAATTTATGTAATCAATTTATGAACGATAGTTTAAAGGTATGAGTTTTCAAAAACTACGATTTCAATAAAAACGTGCTTTGGGTTTCTGTGCAGAAACAATAAATATGTATATCTTCTCGGTCTAAATTCTTTGTCGAGAAAGTTCCTTAATTCCTGTTTAAAATTTTATTACTTCGACATTTCGTTTAGAGAAAATAACTTCGTACTCTAGGAAATCAGCTATACCGAGATTACTGTAGTGTAGTCGCTGTAGTCAAGTATTTCTTACTAGAAAAGAGCTCATGATACAAGCCCCAGCTCGGACATTTGAAGAAAAGAAATTTGATTAAGTACTTTTTTCGGCGACTACCTCTGAGCAGTCTTCTGGCAATAGCTCTAAAAGTAAGTGATTGCCATGAACAAGCTTTTTATGTCAGTTGTTCGGAATTGAAGTTAAACTGTAGGTCCCTATACTTATGAATAAAAATTGACACACACAACATCTATGCAGTAACCCTTGAAACAGGGTTATAATGGCCAATAATGTATGTATGTGTGCAGAGATTAGTGTATGTAAACGAAAAAACTTCAAGAAGTCCATCCACAAGAAACCATTCCCTGACAGTTCACTTACTTCTACATTTGGCATGCCATCAAAAAGAAATGATCAGAAGAAAAGCGCCATATACTCGGAGGTTCCAGCTACTACTTACTTAGCGAGGAAGCTCACCACTTCATAGTCAACATCCGGCGACAGATGGGGCAATTGCTGTTGATCATTCAAGCATGATGGCCTTTGAGTAATAAAATTGACAGCAACTTGTCTCATCTCATTCGTAGGGCACTTAGAAAAAAAGTCTATCCTATAAAAATTCCAAAACAATTTACAGTACGGAATGAGTAGGGGTTTACACCCCTGAGTATTGGCCTCAGCAAAAAAAAAAAAAAAACAATACACCCTCTTAATTTCAATTTTTATTACTTTTACTGTATGCATATATTGATTTTAAAAGATATCAAAACCTACTATGTATTGTTTTTATCTGCAAAGTACTTTACTTAGTTATTAAATCTGAAAAAGTACCATAAAAAAAATATTATGAACAAACAAAAAATTTTTCAGGAAAAAATTACAATTTTAAAATAATTGACAGTGTTAACTTTTTTCCTCAAAAAAGGCCGTCCCAATTTAAGAAAGTACCCAATTGTACTAGATGAATACAAAAAAAAACTTTTTTAAAATCTGTATTAAATAATTTCTTTTTATATAACCATTAATCTGTTAAGCAATTATAACTTAAATAGTACTTTTTTTATAATTTTGTTTCATAAAAAAGTATCATGAACATTTTGTAAGTATTTTTACTTTTACATTCTTTATGTCTCTCTCCACCAACAAGATAGTATTGGAAAATATAATATTTAAGAAAAGTACCAGAAGTACCAAAAGTACTTTTTTAATTTTAGTAATTTTCAGATTCATGAAAACTTTTATGAAAACAGTTTAAAAAATCTTTTAAAAACTCATGCTTTCGTAATCTTTTTCAAATTGTATAAAAATTACCATGATTTTTGCATGATTTAAAAAAACAAGTCTTTTTTGCTTTTTTGTATTTCGCTTTTATCCTTTTCTTTTCAATATTAAATAAACACTATTCGACATAATAATATGATGGCTAGAGGGCGTTGGTGGCTTTTTGTAAATCAAATATAAAAAGAAAACCTATTTTTAAAATCTTGGTGTAAATTGGGTGTTAGCTAGGAGTAAAAAAAGTACACAGATTATATTTTTACTATAAAATATTTTTTTTTAATAATTCTAAAAAATGTAATAGTATATGTCATACTTTGCAAATCTTTAATACAATCAACACCAAAACTAAATTTATATGCGAATTTCAATTCAATACAATTCAGTCTTTTAAAAATCTGTTTTAAAATAATACTCCTTCTCAAATTTCGCTGAGGCTATAGCTAAACATTTAACAATTCATCTTCTAATTATAACGTTGAAAGCAATAATTTTTCATTGGAAATGTAAGAGAAAACGTACAAAAAAACATATGCACACTATGGCGAATTAAAAGTGCGTGAGTGGATTAAATGGATTTATTTCGTTATGCAGTGGTAATACCGTAACAAACTTGTATATCAATAAGCGGAAGATTTTCAAATGGTTTTCTTTAGATGAAGTTTAGAATTCAAGAATTATGGGTTTACGGTTTAAATGCATATGCATGTGCTCGTATATTTATTTAGAAGGCGTTTGTAATATTTATCATAAATGTTGTTTTTCATTTTATTTGCAAAATATTGTTTTATATGCCGTCTTACAAATATTGGATTTATGAATTTACAAATGTGAGTTTAGGAGAAGTCAAATAGAAAGAAAAACGGGGAGAAAAACACTGTACAAATTGAAAAATGCGTTCATTTTTTTTTATCAGAATTAAAAAAAAAGAATTTTACAACAGCAGAGTTACAAGTAAAAGGTGGCTAAAAATTTTTAGAATCCATGCAACATAACTACTGTTCAATAGTAATCGTCGTTGTGGCATGTAAACTAAACTGGCGTACGTTAATTACTTTAATAATGGCTGGTTGTCTTACATTTGTTTTTTGCTATCTTTAGCGCTCTGTTGCATATTCATAAATTGCAGTTGAAGAAGAGCTTTTTCCTTATTTGAAGTAGAATAGAACACTTATAATACAATCTTTTGGGTTTCTACAGAATATTAGCTTTGGCGATTTTTATTTTTTTTATGAGAGGAAAGTTATAAATGATGTTTAATAGATGGGGAAACATTTTGTTATATATTAGAAAAAGAAAAAAGAAAATAAGATTTAATAACTGATCATTTATTTATTATTTGTAATTAAAAGTTTCATTGTCGTACAATATATTCTGTTGTGATTTTAAAACGAAAATACTTCAGAGTTGGGAAGAGATTTAATAAATTATTATGATAATATATTGCATGATGAATATGAAGCTGAAATAGAAGCTAAAGAATTTATAAATATACACTTCTGCATAAAACAATATGCGAAATATATAAGAATGCATATATCTTAAGAAAAAAAATATTTATATGAACTAAGCCACAGTTCAATTATAGTACGAGATTAACAAATTAATGTAGAAATTCGTCAGATTGTAATTATATCTTAAAGGTGCTTAAGTTTTATGCAGGGTATCCGTCGTGAAAGTATATTACTTTGTTCTTTTATAATTATGATTAAATAAAAGGGAATGGATCTTGTATTGATGAATGTTTTATTTATGGGCGGCAATTATGTATGGAATACAATATGAGATAATTGCCCGCCTCTGTTAGCCTCACAATTGCGAGCCCTTTTGAGCACATTTTTCATTACATTCTCACACATTTCACGCTGTATTTCATTAATTTCATCACGAATATTGTGTTTAAGTGACTCCAGCGTTTTTGGTTTGTTTGCATAAACCTTGCTTTTCAGATATCGCCACAAAAAGAATTCCGGAACAGTCAAATCAGGCGATCGTTGAGGCCAATCAACATCACCATCCTTGAAATAACTTGTTGTGGAAAGAGCTCTTGCAGTAATTCCATTGTAAACTTGGCTGTATGCAATGTGACACCGTCATGTAGAAACCACATGTTAGTCAAGCCCAAAGCATGCAGATGTGGCGTTAAAAAGTTTTCAATCATATCACGATATCGCTGATAAATCACGTTGGTTTACCGAATACTTTTCCATAATAAATTTGCCAAGTCTCTACTTCACGACTGCCAAATATGAACTGTCAAGGCTAATGTTTACCAAAATGACAACAAAACAAAGTAGTACACCTTCCTGGCATACACCCCGTAAATAACATTCAGATTTTTCCTTCTAACTGGATTTATAACAATCAATATTCTTTTACCAATTTTGTGAAAAAAATACCGGAAAAACGGGTTTTTGGTTTTAACTTCCCAGTTGGCTCTGTCTTAAAGACATTCTCGAGGTTGGGTGCACGACAATAGACTATAATGCACGACGCATTCACGACAGCCGGAATAATTCATCAATGACATTTCCAAACAAATGTCGCAAAAATCGTGGAAGATTGATTGAGCGACAATGTCACTGAGGTTGTCGTCGTCCGTACACTGTATTAGCGATGCAAGCTGTCGTAAGTTTTCTGTTTATCATCGACAACTTCAAGCAAATTGTGGTCTATTGTGTTCGTCTGCGAACACCTCTGCGATGTTGTCGACAGCCGTTAGTGATATGCCTTAAAGACATTTTTGGCGACAATGTCATGGACGACTATTGTGCCATATTTCGGCAGTAAATACAGGGTGGGCAAATTTGAGGTTACAAAAAACTAGGCTGTCAAATGATAAAATGTCAAGAATTGAGCTGCCACTCTTTGGCATTTACTTAGTAAATAGTTAGAAAGTTACACTACCATTGTTTGTGTCGAACGTTTATGAATTGGCTCTTTGAAAAACTGAACATAGGCAATGCATCTTTAGTGATGAGATCATGAAAGAACTTTTTTGCGACCACAAATGGCTAATGTTGACATCAGTGACCTTTGGTTTCAGCAAAATGGGGCCAAAAGTGTCGCCAAAATAATTTTATTATTGCGTGACAAATTCGGGTGTAATTTGAAAGACTGGGTTGACCTTCACAGAATACATATAACTGATAGGAGGAAGTGGCAGCCTCGTAAAGACAAGGCACATATAACTGATGCTCTGAATGATAAAATTAGGCACTTTATTGACAAGATAAGCGTAGCTTTGTTATAAAATGTGATTCAAAATTTTGTGATAACAACTGATATCTACCGGGATGCTTCGTCTGGCAAAATCTCTGACAGTAACTAATTCTGATTGTCATGAACAAGCATCTCAAGTTTGTTGTTCGGATTCGATGTTTAACTGTAGGTCCCGGTAATTATAAATAAAAGTTGGCACATACAATAAGGGTATTGTGAGCAGCTTGGCCGTATGTTTTTTGTTTTAAGAAATGTTTACATAAAACAAACATACAGTAATATCAAACAATTCAAATAATCTGTCAATAATTTTTCTTTTTTTTTACAAATTTCAATATAAATTTATAAAAATTAAAAAGGCTGCAAAAATTATTTTTTATCTACTTTTTAAGTATTGAAAAGCAAACGCTATATTAAATGAACAAAAGCCAAGGACCCCTTTTTGTATTGGGATCACTTGGCATGTGTCCTTTTTCATAAATTCCGTTCAAAACCGGTAACAGCTGCTTTTAGTATTCAACAATAACAATAATTAATGAATTGACCCAATTTTCGTTGGTTAACGCATATCCATCGTTAAATATAAAGTCATACAGAGAGAAAACAAGAAGGACAATTCGCTTAATAAACCAGGATAATGGTTGCCAATAACCCTTTTTGAAAATTGGTTTTTTTCTTAGAGAGCAATGTTTTGTTTTGTGCTTCTTTTTAAATAGATTTTATCGCGTAAATTAAGTTTTTGTTTTTGTTTTTTAATTTTGTTTGTAATTTACAAAATTTTATTTCAAAATTAAAAGTGAAAAAAAACAAGATTACGTTTTATAACTGTTAATATGCTTTTATTGTTTGCTACCTCTGTTTAGTTTTTGGTAATAAAAGTCTAAAATTTTATAACCCAAAAAAGAATTCGAAAAAGTAAAACCCTACACATCAGCTGCTGCATATTTTAACCCCTTTCTTGTTTTTTTTTGGCAAAACTAAATAAAAAAGAAACCTGAGTTTTATAAATTTTTGGCAATATTTTCATTGAATGGCCGAAAATGCAAACTTAAAACAAGTGTTAAATAACATTGTTGCTATTGCTGCAACTGTTGCCATTGTTGTTGTTGCTATAGTACCAATTTTTTTTCTGTTTAACAAAAACAATACTCGCTTTTATTTATATCATCCGTCCATTCTTCGCGATTTCTCCCCCCGTTTATAAGAAATTTGTCCTCTTTTTCAGTGTTTTTGGCATTTCGCGTGCATCAGCTGCTTAAATTGACCTGCTTTTTATTTATTGTTGTTGTGGTTTTTGTTTGTATTCAGTCATACTTATAAGAACTTTAAAACTATTTGTCATGTTTGTTTTAACGTTGTTTCTGTATTTTAAGGGTTTCTTTTATTTCAATTTTAATGAAATTGTTTTCAGTTTTTGTGTTCAGAATAATTGGAAACGAACAGTTAATTTCCGTTTAAAACAAAAACTTAAATTTACATACAGTTTGAAGCCACTTATAAAAAGGGGTGATTTTTTTAGTTTTTTAATGTGCAATAGGGGTGTTTCAAACTAATTATCTAACGGTACTTTGTTAATGCTCTAATAATTTCGTATTGACTTAAAACAACACTTAAAAAAAAATTATGAAAATTTGCAAGCAAGGTGAGACAAAATGAAAGGGTTTAAGGCTTAAAACAGTGTTGGCCATGATTGCAGTCTGGAGCGTCAATGTTCAATTCACATTATATCAATGCGCTAAGGTCCTTAAGACATTTAGAGCCACATATTAAAAAGCTGTACAAAACCTTCTTAATGTGCAGCTTACATAACTACTTTATAGTGTTATTGTATTATTGCATTGTATTGGCAGTAAAACCAAAGTTTCTATAATTTGTTTTGTTTAAACGTTTTGTGTTTATTAAACAGAATTTTATTTAACAATAAACATTTTGGCAGAACATGGTTCTACTTGTTCTATTTCAATGCCGCTTCTGTCCCTTTATGTTTTATTTCATTGTTAGTTAGTTGGGTTTGGTTTTGGATTACTTGTGTTCAGTTTTTTAAATTAAAATACTTCCTAATTAAAATCAAGCTAGAGAACAAGACTTGCAGTATTTATTGGCGTTTCAACAAGATAACGACGCGAAACACACATCAAAACGAGTAGAAGGTTGGTTTAAATATAGTGGTGGCTAGGTTTTAATCTGAAATTGTTTGGAAAATTGTCAAAGCGGTAATTTGAGGATGAAATCCTTGAAATAAAGAATAGTTGTGGGAATTTTTTAAAGACTCCTATAAGAATATTCCAATCGAAACGTTTTAGAGAATTATGAACTCAATGCCAAAACGCTGCTTGGATTTTATTTATAAAAATTCTAGTGGAATAAAATGGGTTACACTTCTGTTGTCATAAAGCCACTTGTGCTATTCCACATTTTCAATTAAATTCAAAATAACTGTTGATTCTTCATCCATTTTTAAATTTTTCATTTTTTATTCAATAACAGCTGATTCTGTAATGTGCGTTCAGTTTGGTTAAGGGTTTGGGCTTAAGCAAATGACACTTGACGAAACGTTTGTCATATACGTTTTACATGTATTCGCTCAGTTGTTTAAGTTAGGAAATGCACATTATGGTTAAGCCTTTATGCTTTAACTTACGTTTACAATTGTGCTTACAGGGATACTTAATAAAAGTATTGCTTAAAGCAAAAGTCAATCAAGCTGCTTATCATCAGCAAATTTGCACTTTATATAAGTAAAATGAGTAAAAAAACAAAATATAAACATGAATGCTATACAAAAGCTACTGTCGCCCTTGTCTAGGGGTTAGTGTATTAGCTTCAAGCCTCAGCTCTAACATCTTGACAAAAAAGAAATATAGAAAAAATTATTTCCTTCGGCGAGTACCACTCAGCAGTCTTCTGGTATGTACACAAAAGCTGAGAAATAACTAACAGTCGTCAATTTTTCAGTATAAAATTAAAACAGTCTAGGATTCGATAATTTCCAATTTAGGTAGAATTCTTTTTATAATAACGTTAAAAATTAAAATATATTTGTACTTTTATTGTACTCGTAGTGCTATTGTTGCGGGAGTACTCTCTATTGATCTTGGTATACAATATATGTAGATTGAGAACACAAGATTTAGTCATATAAGAGTTTATTCAATTCATTTTTAATGATATATTTATTTAAGATTGACAACTAGAATGAGTTTTTTGTGCGTATCTGTCATGAGACGTACCACACACCACACAGTTGCATGGGGTCTGACCAACGCCACCCACAGCTGGTACCCAGTAATTTCGGACATGTCCAAGACACGCCGGTCAGAAGAGAGCCATTGGACATTGAGTTAACAATTTCATCACTACCATTACCCCTCTTGTTTAGGAGGTTAAAACTACTATCCTAGGAAGTTAAAACTACTGTACTCCCCGAAAACCATCAGGCCGATTTGCCTCACTCCCCGAATGACAAGGCAGCACAAGCAAACCGGGGGCTTCCTGATGCCTGTAGTACCAGATTAGAGTAGGAATCTCTGGGCAGTCCCTGAGAGCGTCAGTAATAAATTACCAAACAGTGCCTATAGCTAGCGCAAGGCCACCCAGAGCTAGGTGAACTCCATATTACCCGGTGAGTACACCCTAGTGTGACGTATCACCAGAAGCCATTTTCTGTACATTCGGGGGCGAACTGACAATTCAAATTTAATTCAAATTAAAATAGTATTAAATTCGTTTTTTGTGTTGTAACAAAACTATGCAAATTTCGCCAATAAAATCCTGTTTTGATTATTTATAGGGCAGGGTAAGCGAAGTGAATAGCTCGCGTAGAAATCTAAACGATATTAAAATAACTCAATGGTTCCAACACAAAAACAAATTTGACGTTTAGTATGCGAAGTTAACAATATAGAAAGTGGTGGCGGTAATAGTTATCGTATTAGAGCTCAAATTGTTTATAACATAACCTACTTTTCAATTTGTCTTTTAATTATTATGAAAGTCTCCATAAATTTTTTATTATTAACAAATATTAATAACTTAAAATGTCAAAATTTTAATAATTAATCTAAAAAAAATTCTCTAATTGTTTCACCAATTATCATAGCGTATGATTAATATTAATTACGATTCCATTTACATTTTTCCTTATAGTTTTTGAGATTTTTAATCATTTAAACAAAATTTTAAAACCAAAATATTAAATAAATAACAAACTGCAAGCTAATTAAGAAAATTGTTGAATACTGATACTGAAAAAACACTAGACTTTTAATCAAATAAAACATTTATGCTTACCGGGAATACATAGTTGGTTACATTAATTAAATGCATACTGTACTCACTTAAATGTCAATTGAATTTTTAAGCATTTCAATGAAATTGATTAAAACTATTTTCATTTTTGATGAATTTACGATCATAATCTTTGAAATATCATCATCATATATTAATAAAATAAATTTTTTCTTAAGAATTAAGCCAAAAAAAAAAATGATTTCTTTAAAATATGCAAACATTTACACACCAAAATAAAATAAATGTAAAAAAATTAAATCAAAATTGTTTTCCGAATAACAGAAATTTAGACAGAAGAAAAACTATCAATCATAAATTACATAATAAGCAATAGAAGACATTTAACATACTGAACCATAAAGTTAAAAGAGCAAAAAAACAACAATTTACGACTGGGAAGGTGGAGAAGAATGATCAAAAATGAATTGAATTTTAAGCGAAAAATAACAACGTAACTCAGCGCACAACATCAATAATATGATTGACGCATATTTAAAAAAAAAAAAAAAAAAAAAAAAAAAAACTTTAAAATTCACAGTAAAAATATTTTTAAAAACACTTAAATTCAAACGAAAAAACAAAAAAAAAAAAAAAATTATAAATAGTGTTGTGCTACAAAATAGACCCACCTCCTGATGTAACCTCTTTAAGGCTGAAAAAACATTAGAAAAACGTGATTAATGCTTTTGATTGATGTTTTAACAAAATAACGATGCGAAACACACATCAAAACGAGCAAAAGGTTGTTTTGAAAATAATGGTGGCAAGGTTTTATGATGGCCTACACAGTTTTCAGACTTAAATTCTATTGAAATTTTATGGCAAATTCTCAAAGCGTTGGTTCGAAGATAAAATCCGTCCAATAAGGAACAGTTGTTGCAATTTTTCAAAGATGCCTGTAAGAAGAATTCCAATCGAAACGTTTTAAAGAATTATGGACTCAATGCCAAAACGCTGCTTGGACCATATTAAAAAACACGGTAATTCCACTAATTACAGAGGTAAATAGGCGGTAATTGATAGTAATAATTTGATTTAATTAATAAAAATTTTTTTTTAAACCATCAAATTTTATGAGTGTATTTTATTGAATAGGAAAAATTAGATACTTTTTTTATTAATGAGACCAATACTCAGGGGTAAACCCCTACTAATGTAAATACAGTGCTTTGTATTGTATTGGAAGGAACAGTACATTATGACAACAGAACGTAATAATTTTGTTTTCTTATATTATTGAGCGCCTTAGAAATGAGACAAATTGCTGTGAATTGATCATTGCTTTGAAATTATCAACAGCAATTGCCTCATTGTTGCATGTTGATTGTGTGGTGAGTGCCTTCGCTAATTAGGTTTTTAGCTGTTATCTGCTACTAACCAATAGGTGGCGCTTCTCTGCTGACCATCGTTTTTTATTGTCAAAGGTTAAGGTGGAATAGAGTGGAACGTCAGGCAGCGGTTACTTTGTTGATGGACTTCTTGAAGGGGGGACCTCTTATTTTTAAATTATAATTTTGAAAAAAACAAAAATTTTTCATTTTTCACCTTTTTAAATTTTTATCTTGGGAAGTTTTGTATTTTGTATATTATTTACTTTATAGTTGAAACAAAATAAAAACAAACAAAAGTATTAATCACGTTTTTCTGATGGTTTTTCGGCCTTACAATTTTTAGATCAGGTTGAGCTATTTTATTGCACACCACTGTATATGTATGTATATATTTATAAATATATATCAATAACAATGCCATAAAGTGAGGCAAATAAAGAAAACTTTTATAAATAGCAACACAGCATTTTAAATTTAGAAACAAAAAATAGAAAACATTTTTCTTTTCTTTACCAAGTAACTGTTACAAGCGAAATGCCATTTGAAATTGTTGAACAAACAAAAAATAGAAAATTTCAAATGCGAAAGAAAAAATTTCTTTGATTAAAAAAAAGCATTTTTGCTTCAGCGAATATTTTAAATATTGCGAAGGTATTCAAGACACTGTCAATTAATATTTTGAATTGTATTGATAAACTACTGTAATGCGCCTTTGCCGCAAAATAAATGCATATATGGACGTGCAATGCAATACAGCATGCACCGCATGATGCTAAAATATGCAATACAAGAAAAAAAAAAAACAAACAAATGCTGCTGCTGTCTTCACAGCTCATGACAGTAGTTACTCAGTCAGAAAATCATATAAATTTTATGCAAAAAGAGAAAAAAATTAAAAAAAAAACATAAAACACCATCATGTGTAGGCGTGTGAATATTTTTCCATTACGTTTCTCTTGTGAACGTTAAAGCGGAGTATAAAATGAATGGCACAAAAAAAAATATATAAACAGGGGAGACATAAAATTAAAATATTAAAAATTTTTTTCAAATTAAAAATATTTTTTTTTTCTTCTCCTAAATTCATCTTGAGTTTGTGTATTTTAGTTTAATAATAAAAATAAATCACTTATAAATAAAATTTACCGCATTAGCAAATTAATTTGATTTTTAATAATTTTTTTTTTCATACGCTCGTTCAGTGCATCCATCCACTTCACTTACCTGCAATAAAATTTAAAAAGAACAGAAAAAAATTATGAATAATTTTAAAAATATTTTATTAGAATGAAAAGAAATAAAATTTGTGCTATTGATTGACCACACTGGCCACCTAAAATAAACAAAATAATACAAAATATCAAAAGAAATACTACTACTACCTGAAGCGTATTTATTTCCTCAATAATTTGTATTTTTTTATTTATTTTTTTTTTAATTTTAATATTTTAAAACCTTTTAGACATACTTATGGGGTATTCACAAAGTGTGCTATTATATCTTATCGTCATAAATGTGTAACTTTTTTTAATAGTGAGAAACATTTTTTATTATTAAAAAAATACAACAACGATAAGACACACAGTTTGTGAATACCCCAATATACGAGTATTATATATTGTATCCCTTTTTATTTATAAAAACAAAAAGACAAAAAGACAGACAAAAAAAATTTTTTGGCACATTTATAAAGACTTGCTGTGTGGCATCATTTCTATTTGCGTAGCTTTAAAAACTAAAAGTACCAGAAAAATCTTATAAACCAAACTGTAAACTAGACACCTGCAAATAATTTACCTCAATATTTAAGAAAAAATAAGATATACGAGTACAATTTATATTAGAAGGGATAATTTTTTAAACGTATACGTTTATAGCGACTTTTCTTATTTCACATTTTACATACATACGAATGTGTAGAATTTTCGAAATTTTATGCCACTATACTCAACCACAACATCATTATCACTATCACCACTATCGTGAGGCAACAGAAAATAAAATCTAGCAAAACCTTGAAAATGAAAGAGGCATCAATTGCTGCAAAATGTTTTTCTTACAACAATTATAGGTTATGACAAAATTTATTTTAAAAAGAATCCAGCGTAGGGATGTGAAATGCTTTAGAAGATAATTTTAATGTCACCTGAATTTTAATAAAAGCTATATAGGCCGTGGACTAATTCATGGTATGAGAATCTGCTATTCCACAAGCTCTAGACTTGTTTTCAAACATTAAAATTTAAATTTGGGAGATATAGAAAAGTGAAGCGACTGCAATGGCAGTAACCATTGTACATATAGCCACTTCTGTTATATTGAAAACCTTACACACTTTTCATTTCGGGCTTGGTGTTCACTGTTTAAAGCTAACGAGGCTCTCTCGACCGAATCAAAGCAGAATAACTATCCCTGATTTGTCTGTTTCCCAGTCCAAGATCGGAAGTGTTAGCTCAATCGGATCTCCATTATTATTAATAATGAAAAACGGTAACATTTAATTTAGTGCATATTGAAAACCAGTTATATAGTGTGATTTATTAAGAGCTATAGGAAAGTTTTTAAAAAAAAAAAAAAAAAACACATAAAATTCAGAAAAATTAATGAAATCTTTATTTGAATCGATAGTACGGTCCATATAATTTAATGTTTGAAGATTATTTCATGCAAATGTTGACCGTGACTGCGCCTTAAATGGTCGTTCCGCTTAGTCCAATTTTGGCATACTCTTTCCAACATTTCGGCCGGTATCTCACGAATAAATGCTTCAATGTTGTCTTCCAATGCGTCAATTGAAGCGGACTTGGCTGTATAGACATGAGCTTTAACCTAGCCCCACGATTTAGGCGGCCAATTGGCCGGTTTTGAACGTGAAATAAAATGTTCACCGAACTCGAATCTCAATAAGTCCATTGTTACGCGTGCTGTGTGGCATGTCGCACCATCTTGTTTGAGCCATATGTCATGCAAGTCAAGCTCTTGCATTTTGGGCAAAAAAAAGTTGGATATCATCTCACGATTAAACTCGACCATAAAATGGAAGAAGCGCGCGATGAACTTTCTTAACAGAGCACGCATTTTGATAATAAAATTCAATAATTTGCAAGCGTTGTTCGTTTGGTTAAATTATAGACTAAACTGAAGATCTTTGACAGTGAAACAAAATACGAAACGTGCGTCAGCTGTTTAAACCAGTGTTGCCAAAAAGATGATAGCTAAAAAATCACCCTTTATAATAAAAAATATATAAAATATAATAATAAATTAATCAATAAATTAATCAATTTTTCATTGACAACGACAACGAAAAGCTTCTTCATGACAATCTGTTATTCCCAGAGCTTTCGCCAGAAGACTGCTGAAAGGTAGTCGGCGAAAGAAATACTTTTTTCATTTCTTTTTTTTTTTAAGATGTTAGAGGTAGGGTTTAAACCATGTCTTAGTAAGGCAACGCACTAACCGCTAGACCACTGTGACTACAAGCTGTATAACACAACCATTAAACTGGGTATTTCTTTCTTAACATATTAAACATTTTCTTCACAGCGTTCTGGAAGTGGTCTATTCGGTCACATATATATCCAATAATGAATGCTGGGTCTCAAAATGGGTGATAGTGTTGCGAATAGTACGCTCAGTAAGTAGGCCGATTATGTTGACCAGAATTTAAGCGAAGTGCACGAAACACATTCCTCACAGAACGTGTAATTTCGTAATAAAGTTGAACGATTTGTAAACGTTGTTCAGGCGTGTAAGTCTTTCCATTTTGAAATGCCAAACAATACTAAACAAAAATAACATGACAGCATGACACGACCTACACGTAATCTTTCATCAAAAAAAGGCTATTGAAAAAAGTATCTCTACTTGAATCACCCATTAGTTGTAATTAATTGTTGTTTTTTATTCATAACTTTAGACCTTGCGTAGAATTAAATTTAAGTAAAAAAAAGAAATAAATTGAACATTTTTCTATATTTTAATTAACTTTTACACACTCTACAACAGCAGCATTGAAAGCAATGTGCCATATGTGTAATAACATGAATGTGGCATTTATTTATCTACGATGTTCGATAATTAGCAAAGATTGAAGGCACATCACATGCAATTTATAGCAGAAACGCATTTATCTCAATTTTTGATTTGGTTTCTGCTATTCCTACTCATGTTGTCACCTTTATGACAAACAAACGAACTAACTGACTGACTCTGACTCTGACTATACATTTAATAAGAAATCAATACATTTTATAAATGTACACTATAGCCCCCCCTGGCATCACACACTTTCTTTACTATTTCACACCCTGTATGTAATTATTCGGCAAAGCTTATGTTCGGTTTTTATATTTTCCTCATACATATATCTGTGGCAATATGGAAGAGTAGCTTAAGTCGAAAATTGAAGTTTTGGGATATCATCAATTTTGTGTAATTTTTATTCTGTATGTTTTTTGCGAATAATTTATGAGCTAATATATTGCTACCATGTTCATTAGAGAAGAAGGATGAATATTTTAAAAAAAATATGGTTGATTTTAGAAGATTTTACGCCTTTTCAACTTAAGCGCTTTTTCGAAACTGAAATCTGCGTTGGACAGGTCCTTAAGTAACTTAAGCGCTTCTGTTGAAATAAAAAGTACGTATTGTGTAGTTTTAAGTAAACATAAGAGGATTTATTCAAGAACTTACATTCACTTAAGATAACTGTATACAAGAATCACATTTTATTAAAAAAACTTATGTAAATATAAGTTATATGATAAATCGAAAATCTGAATATGTAAACAAATCTATGTGTACATAAGTTGTTTTGTTAAATGCATTATTGATTAAAAAAACTTAGGCTAAAAAGTAAACGTACATAACATTGAGAAAAAATAGAATTTTTCAAAACGGACTAAACACATTTAAGCACCTTTGCTTCTGTAATGCCCCAAACGCCTTAACTCAATTCTCTCTTATGTCGACTTAAGCTACTCTTCCAAATTGCCACAGATATATTTCTATACAATTGGCAATGGAGCAGTTTTTGTTGTTGTTGTTGTTTTTATTTTAAACCCTTTACATTGTTTCAATAATCGGTTTGTATTTTACAATTTAACACTTGTTGGTTTGGTGTTTTAAATTAAGAATGCAAGTATGTATTCCATTACATGCATGTACGAGTATGTACTTAAATTACAATTGCATTTTATTATATCGTATTAAGTTTTAAAAAAAATTTTTTTTTGTTCAATATGTTGCCACTATTTTATTTTTATTTATTTTTTTTTTATTATTTTTTTTTAATACAAACAATAAACATTTTGTCACCCTTGAACTTTTTGCTTTGAGTTGATTTCATGTGAAGATTTTTAACGTGTTTATTTTCCTCTATTTTACTATTTTACTGTAAATTAGTCATATTCCAAGCTTTTGTCACGATTTTTTATTTTTATTTTTTTACCTCTAGCTGTTGCTTTTTATTCACTTTTTTTTTTTTTTTTTGCTTTAGACAATCTGTCGAAAAGCATCCATAAATATTTAGTTGGAATTAATAATAAAACATTTAATTTGAAATTCTAATAAATTTTATACCGACACTAATAAGTATCTTTAATTGTCATGACATCAAATAAATCCTGGTTAGGTTTTTTTTTCTTCTTCTTTTTGTGTTCATGTGAATAAATATTTTTACTTTATATATTATAGAAAATACTAGGAAATATGCGTTTTTAAAATCAATAAATTATTTATAACTTTAAATTAAATTTAAATTTATACTTTGTTAAATATTTTACAATTAAAAATGCTGCAACTCTTCACAAGTTAAACGTTGACACAACTGACTTCTATAGACCGATTAATAGTACGTTTATTCTATAGTGTTCTGGTTTTTCTTCAGAAGACTTACCTTTAGCCGAGCTTGCCACTATTTAAATTTCTTTCACTGTAAATGAAAGGCTGCTGTTGGCAAAATTTCGCACCGGTTTGTTGTTTTAAGAGTTTGTGACTCAATTAAGGGTTTAAAATTTTTCCTCACAATAACCTCAAGAAATCCACTTTTTTAAGAGGTTTATTAAGGAAAATTTGTGTCGTTGAATAGTAATTTTGGTCGTAGTCACTGTAGTCTAGTGTTTAGACTAGGCAAGAGCTTCGGGTTCAAACCCCTGAGCTCTGACATCTTGAAAAAAGAAGTTTGATTCGAGGACTGCTTTTTAGCCATTTTCTGGAGAAAGCTCTGAAATTAACTGATTGCCATTAAAAAGCTTCTCAAGTTTGTCGTTCGAAGTCGGCTTTAAACTGTTAAACATGGGTTCTTCGAAAAGCAAGACCGTAACTCTGAATCAGTGTTGTAATGGCCTATTATGTATGTATGTATGTATGTAGTAATTTTGGCCGTTGTTTAAATACTCACACGATGCTTTAACTTGCGCACAAATAAAAATCACGTTTTGCTGCTCATTTATGAATATCTTCGAGAAATTTGTACTTTTGCTCATACTTAAGCGCTACCTAAACGGTTCATATGTTTTAAAAAGTTGTTTATTGAGATCTGAGGTAAATTTCTCTAGTTCATTGTTTTCTTAAATTTTGAACGGTTTGCAACTTATGAACCTAAACAGGGGGAAAAAAGGTAAAAAGATCGATTTTTTAAAGTTTTTTTGCGATTTTGGTTTTGAACGTGAAATTTTTTTTATTTTAAATGTTTATGACAAAAGCCACAACTTTGCCTCAAAAAGTAAATCCAAATTCCGAACGGTTTGCAAGATATGAGCCTGATAAAATGATCACTTTTATGCGAAAATGACATCAAACATTTGGGGCCATTAAAAAAAATGTCATGACTTTGGGCAAAACTGGGAGTCACGGGTCTTTTCTTGGTCTTTTATGACGTAGTGGTGTTAGTATATGGTT
Organism: Metopia argyrocephala; assembly: GCA_963576795.1. Taxonomy (NCBI): domain Eukaryota; kingdom Metazoa; phylum Arthropoda; class Insecta; order Diptera; family Sarcophagidae; genus Metopia; species Metopia argyrocephala. Next base: position 42,399,448 of record OY756208.1, read on the forward strand.
ATTTTTTTCGTGTTGCACTGTGTTATCAAACTATTGAATAATATTTTAGTAAAATTACATTTCTCTTAAATTTAACCAAAAGAAAAAATCTCCCAACATTCGCACTTAATTTTGATAACGGATAACAATTCGCAAAATTATACGTTCATTTACACGGTAAGGTCGGATGTAACGGATGTAACGATTCGGGTGTAGTCTGAAAACACTAGGGTGGTTTTTTAACATGAGAATTGACGACAGAACTTTTGTTGGAATAACATTTTTTTGTTGATTTGACAAAAAGTTTAATGGCACTTATTTATTAGAACATGATTTCCATCATAAATCAGCTACGACTAATGGTAGAACATGCCATGCGTTACTGCGTTAACAACGATAAACGCGCATGTAAAAGTTAAAAGTTCCCCAACTTCTACACGTTAGATGCGTTGCCAGTTTTTTTGGGTAGCTTGCCTTATGAAAATACACTATTCTCACTTTTTTTGATAGAATTGCGAAACGCACATTGGCAGCAACCTTAAGAATTACATAGTCATTCGATTAGTCTTGTTTTTAAGTATTTTCCCAATAAGTCTACAATGTGGTAGCTAAAGCCAAATTTTGCAAATAAAAGAAACAAAATTTGAAATAAATTTATAAGGGCCTCTCTTGGCGGAAGAAATGTAAGAATTTGGCAATATCAGAGAGTGTTTTTACAAAATTAAAACGACGCAAAAAAATTGTAATGCGGCATATCACAGTACATTATAGCTAAAAAAGTAAATAAAAAACTCAAAGCGTATCAAATTTATAATAAATTTGCATAATGCTGCTACACACGAGTTGAGTGGTTCTACTTGTATTTCCATTTAATTTTTTATTTTTTTTTTCTGTATTCAAAAACGTACGAGTACAATTTTATTTCTTTAAGTAGTATATCAATTACAAACATCAAACTCGTACATATGTATCATTATTAGGCGTCTTGTAAATGCATACTTTATATATTAATTTTTTATACAATTTTATACTTTAAATGCATATGTACGTACATCTATACAAAAAATTCTTCTTCCCTTGTCGCCATTTATAGTTTTTTTTTTTTTTTGTAATATTTCATGCACTTGTAAATTATATTCTCAGTTTTGTTGTGGTTGTTTTCAGGTTGGTAATAATTTTTTTATTTTTTTTTTATTCTTTTTTACTTAAAAGTTCCTCTTTTTTCTTTTTACTTATTATAACGATCATCTCTATTCAGTCAGTTGTTCATTCATTCATTTATACATTCACACCACCAACAACCCACACCTTAATTTGAATAACGCTTTTGTTAGATCGTGTTATTGTTTTTATTTCTATTTCTATTTTTTTTTTTAACAAAATTTAAATTTATCCGCTTGTAAGTACATCCATGTTACAATTACCTTAACGTAAGAGTAGATCACATTTTCTTTTTTTTTTTCTATTTTTCATTTGAAATCTTTCGCATCTAACAAAGTCATTATCACCATAATGTTTTAGAAAAAGAAAAGAAAAATATCAATTCCCACGGTTTACAGTTTTGGTGAGCAATGCTAAAAAACCGCAATTCCCTACAAGGCAGAAAGCATGTTTTCCTTTTTAAAAATAATTTTTTTTTTTTGATTTCTAAAGGGAATTAAAAGTAAATTCTATAAATTTTACAGACTTTTCCATGTAAAGAATTTTAAAGAACTTCTTTATTTGTCGTCATTTTATAAACAAAGAAAATAATATATGCAGCAGCTGATTTTTATTTTGAAACTGCTCTAAAATTAATTTCAAATAATTTAAATAATATTTTCAGAATTATTTTAAAGTTTTAAAAATTCCATGAATTAAATGATGAGTGACAAGATTTTTCTTAATTCTAAATTCGAGAAGTTTCTAAATAACTTTATTTAATTTAAACTAATATCGACTATTAAATATAAGGTCAAAGTTCACATAAACTGGGTTATAGAAATTTTATAATCATCTTATTAAACTGAAGGTATTTGCTCCCCTTAAAATCTAACAAGAATTTAAACGACATTAAACTACCTCAACCGTGGTCACATTTACGAAAGATTGTTATTTAAGACGTAAAGGTCATAGGTCATTTACCCATTCATTGCTACAAATTAACTAATTTAGACAAGGCTAATACTATATTTATATTTACTACTGTTATTTGCTGAAAAGATCGATGTTTTTATAGCCAAAATAAAACAAAACCTGTATTTATCTACTGATATTGAAGTGACATGAACGTATATACGTACTTTTGTAAGTATAGTGGGTTTAAATTCCACTAAGTTTGCTTGTCTACATTGGGGTTCTCACAATTCACGTCTGACAAATAAGCAAACCATTGAAAGGAAAACACTTTCTGCTAAAAAGCTTTCAATGAATAGAAGATATTTAAGGGTTTAGGATTTTAACTAGAAACTTTCATCAGGCTTTCATTCATTCATGAGGCACTAAAAAAACTTCGACCTACTGTGCAGCCCTCAACTAAACTAGGGCTTCTATAGTTTCTCCCCTAGTTTCATCGCTCTGACCAAGATTCGCTCTGTCGGCCGGTAGCAATCTTGACAGTTCCCTATCGGATATTTGATAATCACCAAGGAACCTCTTTCTACTTTGCATCAATGCCACGCAAGTGCTCAGTACGTGATCTGATGAATCGATTACTTTATTAAAAGTGGCAACAAACTGATGAAAAGTTTATTAGAAAAAAAATGTAAAACAAAATATTGGTCTGCCCCTGTATTTGAAGATTAAAATCCAATATCAGTGTTACATAGAACGAAGCAGTGAGTTGTTTTGTTAATTAAACTTAAAGCTATTAGTTATATAAAAGCAGTAGTGCAAATGACAATCGAGTGTAGGGTGTTACTTCATCTACTCTGAACAGTTTTGTTCAAACTATTAAAAGAAGTTAGTTGAGCATGGATTTCGGTGCATACCAAAATGTTTTATTAAAAATCATGTTTTTTTTCCAAGAATTTATTAGAGAACGCTTTAAATTCGTTTGCTTTTTTGTCCAATTTAATTGCTGTCACGCTGTATGCAAATCATAAAATCCATAAAAAGTGTAGGTTACAACCCAATTTGTTTTATACATTCGTTAGCTGGTGATTGTTTACCACCAAAGAAAACTAAACTCTTTGGGGAGCCCAAGCATTTCTTTCCCATTTTCTTGTGATGTTTTGGTGTTTATTGTGCAAATGTTCAGTTTTTAAAACAAAAAATACCGCCAAAGAAAGGCAGGCAGGCAGATAAATTTCCTTTTTGGCGGTTAAAACATCAATTCATTTTGTAAAGAAGGAAAAGGAATCAGAAAATAATTTATATTTGAAAGAAAGAAAAAACAATATTCCCACTGTAGACGACGAGTGATAATTATTTTTGTTTTTCTTTTAAGGGAATTTTCCTTTAATGCGTTTGAATTACTATACATATGTATGTATGTATGTCATTTTATTTATTTTTTTTTTTTTTTTCTAAAATAATATTCAAATTTGTATTTGTTAGTACAGAGTTGATGCAACAATTAAACAAAAAAAAAAAAAAAAAAAAAAAAAAAGGAGACGTTTTTTTGCCACAATTTGGGTGTGAGAAAACGTAAGGCGTTACTATTTAAAGTCATAACGAAAAAATTGAACGCATAATAGAAAATCAAGGTGTGTTGTGTAAATGAAGTTTTAAAGGGCGTCAGTATTCGTTCCCGTAAATACTTGATACAATTACTAGAGAAAAATGCGAAAAGTCAGCTGTTTTTATTTTAATTTCTTATCATATTAAGTGTGTAGAAAGAGAAACAAAAAAAAATTAACTCATAAAACCAAGTATTTAATGCACATGCGTTTTTATTTGCTATTTGCGATAAGCAACCACAAAACAGAACTCGTTATATGCATTTCTATTATTATTATTCTCATTATCATACCTTTTTTAAATTAAAGAAAAAAAAAAACAAAAAACAAAAAGTGTAAAACTATATGGCAATAGAAAAAAAACGGAACTGATAATGAACTTCAAGAAATAAATATAGAAAAAAAGAACATTTGTTTTGTATGTAAGAAAATCTGCTGCTGATAACGCAGTAAAATTGTATATGCGAATGAGTTACAAACTGTGTTTTTTTTTTATTAAAAATACATCGAGAATTTATACATACATATGTATATATATAGAAATTAATTAATCTTTTGCATTTAGAGTTTATTAACATCTAAAAGGTGAAATTTTTTTTTTTTTTAACAACAGATCGGTAATAATGCTGTAAACCTTGTATGATATTTGTACAGTACAAATGAAATTTCCAACAAAATTGATTGGTTTTTAAGGAGATTTCGCATGATCAGAATCAAATGACATTTTCCAGGTACTTACTAACACAACTTTGTGTTTCATTAAAGAAATACTAAAAATAAAACACATTTCTGCATGAGCAAAATTTTTTAGTGTTGAACAAGAACAAACAGAAACTTATAAAAGTAAAAAGATGAAGGCAAGGCATATTAATAAGGTCAACGCAATGTTATAAACAACACGAATTTTTTTTATTGAGACCAATACCCCTACTAAATGCTGTACATTGCAATGGAATTTTTGTGAAAGGACATTCTGACAACAGTATATATATTTTGTTTTCTTATATTATTAAGCGCCTTAGGAATGAGACAAATTGCTGTGAATTGATCATTCAAAGGCCAGTGTTATACCTTCACCCTTGAATGATCAACAGCAATTGCCCAAGCGTTGCATGTTAATTGCGGAGAGTGCCTTCGCTAAGTAGGTTTTTAGCTGTTATCGGCTACTTCCCAATAGGTCGCGCTTTTCACCTGATCATTCGCTTTTCGTTGTCAAAGGTTAAGGTGGAATAGAGTGGAATGTCAGGGAGCGGTTACTTTGTAAATGGACTTCTCAGAGGGGGGGAGGGACCTCTTATTTTTAAATTATAATTTTGTAAAAACCGCAAACTAACTTTTTCATTTTATTTTTCAATTATACATCAATTCTAAAGAAAATATCGGCGTAGTTTATTACGTAGTGTGTTGGCTTACCAAGACGAAAGCTCCAGGCACTTTGAAAAAAGTAATACATGGAAAAATATTTCTTTCGGCAGTCTTCTAGAAAAAGCTCTTAGATTAACTGATTACCATGACAAAGCTTCTTATGTCTGTCGTTTGAATTCGACATTAAACTGCAGGTTGGAAATTGACGCACACAATATGGGTGCTGTAAGAAGCTAGGCCGTAACTCTGAAAAAGGATTGTAATGGCCAGTTGTGTATGTTACGTAAAGAAGCTCTGCAATTAATTTTTTTCTATTAAATTGCTTTGAAAACGGCCCACTTTTACTTGTGGTTTTTAAGAGTTGATCAGTCATATAAGAGTGGAACTCATTTGATGATGGTTAATAAACTTATTGAAAAAAAAAATAGTTTTTTATTTATTTAATTAAGTATGTCTATGGATAATAGTTCCTTACAGACTAGAGAAAAATTTACAAAAAATATATAAGTAAATATTTAATAATAATGATTTAAATATAAAATAATTTTTCTCTTCAAGTAATCATTAGTCTCAGAAAGATCAATTATATGATAAAGATTATTAAACTTAAACTTGACGAAGGGGGTCATTGTTGGCATATACAGTACGGTGATATTTTAAATATAATAAATGAAAGTTACGGGACGGTCTAATTGGAACATTGAAAATAATTTTACTTAACAAATACGCAGAAGGGACTTCACCAGGTATTAATCTTAATAGAAAAGATACACTTAGCATTGTTCTTCGACTTTTCAGGGTAGGCAGTTTTATAAGAGCGAGTCTGTTCTCATATGAAGGAAGAGCGAATGAGTTCCATCCTAGACCTCTCAAGCAAAATAAAAGAAAGCGTTTTTGTATAGATTCAATAAGGTTAACGTAAGTGAGGAAGTATGGATCCCATATAATAGACCCGTATTCAAGAATAGGGCGTACCAAAGAAGTGTATACTAGTTGTTTTGTTACGTAGGGGTCAGTAAATTCTTTTGACCAACGCTTTATAAATCCTAAAACTCTATTTGCTTTGTTCATCATCATTGAAATATGTTCACAAAACTTAAGTCTATGATCTAATAAGATCCCAAGATCATTAACGCTTAACACCTTGTTAATACGACTATTTTTCAAATTCTTTATAAAATTTTTAAAATCACTTAAAAATTAAGAGAACAAAGTTGACTGAATTTTTATTTTTTTTTTTTTAACTTTTTTTTTAATTATACCAGCACATACAAATAAATTTTATATTATTCAAAAAATATGTACATTTTGTTAAAATATTTATTTTTGTCATAAAAAAAAATTTTTTTTTTGTTTGTTTTGTTTTATTTTCTTGTCTTTTGGCACTGTCTGCCTTAAAGTCTACAAAATTTTTATGATTGTCGAACAAATGACATGTCTATTATAAACAGTGGCTATAATGCATTACGTTTCAAATGTTCTTTTCTTTTTTTCCTTAATATTATTGTGACAATTAAACCAACGTTTACACCAACTTATAGTAGTATAATGAAGGTAAAGGATTATTAAAAAAACTCAAACCGATCTACAATAGACGGAATAATAAACAATAAATAAATACATATATCTATAAAAGTTTTGTGTGAGCTCTAAAAATTAAAAATTTTGCATGCTATTGAATGCCAGACAGGTTCTGGTGATCTATTTCTTTTATTATAGATCAGGCTCTAAATTCTATTAAGAATTTTGAGTGTATGTTGTAATGATTTTTCAATCTTTCCAGAATGGATGAAGATTACAAAAATAAAACGCAAATAATGGAAATGCGTTTAGTAATTCTTCGACTAGCACCTGTAAGGCTTTGTAGAAAACATTTAATTCCAATATATGATTTTTATAAAAACTGCGATTAAATAGTAGATAATTTGTATGAGTTTGTACAGAACTCAAAGAACTCTGAGAACTCTTTCTGAATATGGACTTTAAGGCGTTTTATAGACGAAACAAAATTTAAGAATTTTTGAATAATAAAAATTTGCCAAAACCAATGTACATATTTCTAATTATTTAGTTTTTTTAATTGAACAAATTTATTAAATAAAAAAAGGATCAAATGTAAATAATAATATCCAAATTTTATGGAAAGCTGATCTAAATCATCTTTCATTCATTCATTGTTTAATTTTTAATAGAAAAATCGTAAAATTTTTCACTAACAACTTTGTTAGAATTTATATTAAATTAAAAATGTTGTAAAAATTTATAATTTTTACTTACCCAAGTTTGCCTTTGGCAAATCTGGCAACTCCTTAAAGACACTGAGAAAATTTAGATTACAAAAAGGAGTGATGAGTATTCGAATGCAAATTTAAAATCGAACCTAATTTTTTATAACAAATTATAATGATTTTCACATGAAAAAAGGAAATTATTTTTGCAAAGACACTTTATTTATTTTTTAATGAAACTTTTATTTAAAATTTCTAAATTTTGTGATAATTTATTTAAACACTTTAACTAAGTAGGTATATATATTTTACTTTAATAATATGTATGTTTATTTATATATATTAAAATTGCATTATTTTTCGTTAATATGATTTGATTTTATTTCTTCTTTTTTTCTATTTAAAAAGATTTATCATTTTGCTTAACAACCAAATAAATTAGAAATTATTTATTAGATATATGTATACTCAACAATTTTTATGAGCGTAGAAGCAATTATACGCCGTCGATAACAACACTAATATTTTTCATCAACACGCGCAAAGCTTACGAGCATGGCATAATCATGTTTAAACATGTTAAACAAGGAACACACATTTTCTTCTTTCAAGGTTATTTTCCGAAAGACACTATGTTTCTTTAATTTATTATACCTATTGGTTATTTACTTAAAATATAAATTTTATTTATTTATTTCTTTTATTAAATTATGAAATTAAAACGAAAACCTTAGAAGCAGTTTAGCGAAAGAACAACGTCAACGTACCGATGATGCAGCAGCAACCACTAGCGACACAACACAACGTTACACTTTTTAAATGAAGACTGACTTAGCAGTTGCATAGAAAACTAATAACTAAGGCCCCACATACATACTATGGTGTATACACGTTCTAAAGTAAGAGTAGGCGAAAATGCGATTGCAAAAATAGAAAAAACAAAAAAAAAAAAAGCAAAAACCATACAAAGAGAATAATAAACGATCACACAACACACAAAGATCTCGCATATCAATTTAGTTTTAGTAGTAGAAGCTCAAACATTTTGCACAAAAAAAATGAGGAAACAAAAAAAAAAAAAAAGTATTAAAAATCAAAGAGCATTCTTTTTGCTATTTTTTTAATTGCAATAACAGTTCTAACAGTATAATTTAAATGACTAATGTTAAGCTGTATGTTGTTAGTGCTTCTTTTCACTTTTGCATAGAATATTTGTGTTGTTTTCTAATTTGAGTATTTTTGCAAACAACATACATGTGTGTATGTACGTACATATGTATACTGCACATTTTACTCACTCTCTTGTTTTCGATTAGTAATAATAATAACACACAATCGATTATGATTTTAGTAATGCCCGTTAAGCTGATTAATTAAAAAGCCAAATGTGGTTCTGCTAATACGCGTACTCGTCTCATAAAGATGCTTAACTGTGGTGCAAATTAAACAAATTGTAGATTTTTGCCACCAACACAACAACTAACTATTACATATCAAAAATGTAAAGCCTTTATGCCACTAATTAGTTTCCAGATTCTAGACTTTATACTCTTAAATGAAAAATAAAATAAAAAGTTACAATAATAGGGCCCGAATCGTCAAATCCATGAATGTACAACTCGTCACGTCAAAATACGTGACGTTCAGTGATACGAACGCACAATTTTTACGACGGTACCACTAACAAAATTCGGTGCGAGTGCATACACAAGTTTACTAAAATCTTATTGAATATCTTATTAATATTATTGTAACTATTATATATTATATTGGACAAACTATACTCAACTTAATCCCACACAAAAAGATGTAATAGCAGAATTCCTGGACTAGCATGAAAATTTTGCCAAAAATTTTATTTCCAACTGTGCTCAAAGAAAGGCAACAGCCAACCGACTATGCAGGGCTATCAGTTAGAGCGGAAGTTAATTCTACAACCGGTTTGGCTTATGTCTACATATGTAAGTGTTTAAGACTTACCCGGTGGCGAAAATCACACTGAATCATCATGACAAACGCTGATAATGCTAAATCATCGATGACAGTTGCTAAATTTTATTTGGGGTCATACATGAATTTTTAAAACATTTGTCCTAAACTTCATATACATATGACTAAAGTTGATTTTGTCTCGTAGAAATGCGAGTATTGGTGAATTCTCATCGAGAGTCATAGTGAACTTTTACACAATGTGTCGCTAATGTAGAGACCCGTATCGATTCACCTATGAACCCCTTATTCTTACATAATAATTTTTGAAAACCAGCAAATAAAATTTTTTCCTTGCCTGGGATTTGAACTTCGGTCGTTTGAGTTTCTGTGCGAGCGCTCAAACTACTATACTATGACCACCCAAGTTAGCAAAGCGACAGTGTTAATCAAAACAAAGAAAAAAGAGAGACTAAAAAATGAAAATAATATTAAAACCAAAGAAAAATAAAAAAAAAGCAAAACTATTCCGTTATTTCTGCTTAATTAATCAATGGAGACCTATAGCAGACAAAATCCTTTAGAGTTCAGTTTAAAAACGTCTCATATAAGACAATGTCGCCAAGTTTGGACATTCTCAGGTTAAGTGTCACTTCAATGAAATTGTCATGCATATGCTTATGTCGTTGTCACCAAGGTTCATCAATAAAAATGTTCATATTGAAAATTTCATATAAAATGCGACTTGATATGATGATTCGTCCATGAAAATTTGTAAATGACCATATCTCTTTGAATTCGCCACCGGGTACTTCTTTTCGCACATAGATACACATAAAAAAATTTTTTTGGATAAACTGAACCGCTTTATAAATCTGTCAAAATAATTTTATTAAAAAAATTGGCAATATTAATTTTTAAAAAGTAGCACAGCGATCGATAGGACAATGAATTGCTCCGATCTTGCAGCGGTTGCCTTATTATTTTTCGCCTTCCTCACTGTCGATTTCACTTACAATAAATAGTAACACCGGCTTCATGATTAGCGTAATTTTAATTATAATATAATTAAATTTCAATTTATATTTCAACTTTTATTTTAGTTTTGTCAGTTCTACATCTATGGTGAATTGAACGTACTATTTACAGTGTGGAAAAAAGGGGAGCTGCTGGAGGTCACACATTAAAACGTTTTTTCTTTTTAATTTTTAAAACATTTTATAATAAACATTTAGTAGAAAGCGATTTTTAGAAATTAAGCGCTTTTCTGATTAAAGCCTATGCAGTACTTTTCTAATTCGATCAATGCATTCTCTAAAACAAACATACAAAAAAAAAAGTTGCTCTTATGACTGACTGCTCTATTTACATTCGCATTCTCAATAGAAAACAGTTCTCCACCCCCCCCCCCCTCCCTCCACTACATAAAAACAAAAAAAAAAAAAAGAGCTTCAGTTGCGTTAAATTTTGTATTTGCATTCTTCGTATTTTAAACGATGTTTCTATTTACCGTGCAAAAATGAGATCGAACGCATTTGGCATGCTTAACTGATATTGTTGTTGTTGTTTTTAATTTTAGTGCTATTCATGTATTGTTTTTTCTTGCATTTGTGTGTGATACTCGTATAAAAAAAAAATGCGCGTGCCCTTGAAAATGTGCCCCTTGTTGTTTTTTTATATGTACTTTAGTTCCGCTTTCTTGTTGTTGTTATTATAAGTGTTTTTTTGTTTTTGTATTGCTGACGTTAACCCTACTGTTGGCTGCACATAAAAAAAAATGTTGACTAGAAGTATTAGATTTTTTGTGTTTTGATAGGTACGACGAGTACCGATGATTTTTTGGCAGTGAATTTTTGTAAAATATTCAAATGTTTTTATGTTTTTATTTCTTTGGTTTGTATGAAATTAAAAGTATAAATGCATTTTTTTGTTTTTTTATTATACATTTTCACAAATCTTTAAAATTTTCAAATGCGAATTAGGGAAATTGTTGCCAGAAGTTTTTTTATGCATTTTTTTAGTTTTTTTTTTTTAAGCAAATGTATTAGTGGGGACAATAATTGCTTGTGAAAAAGTATGATTAATGCAATGAATGATTGTTAAACGCCACAACAATGTTACCAATAAACTATTTATGCAGTACATTGTGCTGGTCTAGGAAAATACTTATGCACCCGTTATAGCAAGGGGGCAAGAGGGAGTAGTGTTTGTAAACATTTTATCTAAAATTGTCAACCTAGCAATTGACAGGGAAAACTTTGACGTGAAGATTATTCCACAAACAAACAGTGCGGCTAAAGAACAAATTCCCTTTATAATGCATTGTGCGATTCACTGGACAAAAGGAGGTGCACTGTGCGATTATGCGTAATCAAGTCCTTTATTTCATCAGAGGTAGTATCGATAGACCGTAGTCGTTGTCGTATTTCTACATTTTTGTCCTAGATTAAAGAAATCAAGCTAAATCTGTCATTAATCTTTTACAAAAATGTCAAAATACGACAATAATACGCCAAACAAGATAAGGGTGAATGAAACGCACATCAACATTGTGCCGATGCTCCAAAGGAATCGATAGAGATGGATATCCTAAGTTGTTGATAAGCAACTTAATACTTTCTTGTACACGGTCGAGAACCCCAAAATAGACTTTGAAGTACCGGCCCATGCATTAGAGTTGTATTTCATCCCGAGTCGGATAAAAGTCTTGCAAATATTAAGAAGGTCCAAAGGAGGGAGTCATTTATTTCTTGCACCGTTTTAAAAAACCGAAACACTTGAAAGATTCTTTCGACAATCGCAATATGTGATCATTTACTCTTACATACATAACATACATACATAACTGGCCTTTACAACCTTGTGTCAGGATTACGGCCTAGCTTCTCGCAGCACTCATGTTGTGTGTGTCAATTTTTATCCATGAGTACCGGGGCCTACGGTTTAATGTCGACTCCGAACGACAGACTTGAGAAGCTTGTTCATGGCAATTAAATACTCTCAGAGCTTTTGCCAGAAGACTGCTGAGAGGTAGTCGCCGAAACAAATATTTTTTCATATTTCTTTTTTTGAAGATGTCAGAGCCTGGAGTCGAACCCAGGGCCCATGTCTTAGTAAGCCAACACACTAACCACTAGACAACGGCGACTATATTTACTTGTACATCATAATTAATTATCATGCCAAGAAAATCAAGAGCGTCCTCTTTAATATTTAAATTAGACAAATGACATTTGACAAAACGTGAAGGAAAGTTTGATTAAGAATATTATAGTTTGTCAAACACTTGTCTTAAGTAGTTCAAACATATTTGGTTGGGCATTTAGGCAGTTAAAACTTATACTTCCAAGTTAATACGAGTGCCCGTCCTAAACAGTTTAAGCATTGCAAATGCGTGAAATTAATGTTTTGATAACTTTTGCTGTAATTTTAGTCTTCAAAACTAGAATATTATCTTTTTTATTTCTATTATACCTTTAAAAATACCAAATGTCTTTGCTACTACGGTAAAAAAAATATTTATGCGTTAAAGGGTTAAGGAAAGTAGAATATAGCAAGTCTAACTATGTTTTTTATGTGCATATGTACTTATAGATACAGATTTAGGTACAAACATATTTGAATTACCTGTACAAGTCACATCAAAAAATTAATTTGATTTGTGGCACTCACCTAAAAATAAAAGAATAAATAATACCGAAATTATTTTAAATTTCATTATAAAAAGTAACTTTTTTTTAACATAAAATTCTTAATTCTCTATTATTTTTTTTTACCGTCAATCCTATTTCAACACTTAGTTTCTCAACAAGTTTGTTCACTCTAAACGTAAATGATTTGCTGTTTGTTGTATTTCAAATAAAACAAACATTTCATTTTATTCCTTCTAAATATTTTAATTAAAAATAAAAAAAACGCTTTTTTTAAATTTCACTTTAATGAAAAATTGCGAAACTACGCGAAAATTTGTGCCAACGACAAATGCAATAACAACTAAATGTAGAGCAAATGAATAAAAACAATACACATTATAGTGCATGTGTATAAAGAAAACTACAATATACGAGTATGCATTTCAGCAACAACTACAGAAAAAAAAAACAAAACTTTAGCACATATTTTTCATTGTCAAGGTCGTACGTTGTTCTCAAATAAATAAATAAAAACAACGAAATGCAACAATAATATGTACGCAATTAGAAATATGCAAAAGCTAAATTAAAAAACGCACTCAATTTCACGGAGAGACCGAGAGAAACAAAAAGATCATAGAAAAATCTGAGAGCTGCGAAAAAAAAAGAAAAGCTTTTATTTTAAATTTTCTCACAAGTGCATTTCATTTTATTTACATATTATTATGTATGTACTTATACATACATATGTATGTATGTAAGATTGACAACAACATTCATGCATAAAATACAGGCCTCTATTATATTGACGAACAATCCAACACAACTATGTAGGGGTTGCTCATATAATCACTGAAAATAAAACCTCACACACATATTAACAATTAATCAACAGCACTTAATAAAGCAAGAGAATAAATTGCAGCACATATAACTCTCTCCCGCAAACACTGCACTTGGTTTTACATCACCACCCTTCCCAAAGCAAGACAGAATTATTTGATAACTGCAATATGTGATACAAATAGAAACAGCAGCAGCAATACAATATAAAAAAGCTTTACAGTATTCCACGGATAACTGCCTGGATAAAAATGTCAAAATTTTTGGGCAATTATGCCTGAAAGTTACTAAAACGAATACATTGCCGTCAATACATGTGAAAAGCAAGTAACTTTATATGTACTTATACATAAACTTGGTAGACTTTAATTGTAAGGTTGTATCAAAAAAGTAGTTTGAAAGTAAATTTAACCGACATTTTATGCCTATATAAACATAGTTGACTTAAGCTGCAGTTTTTAGAAAATAGTATTTTGGGTATTTAACGAGGGAATCTTAAGTGAAATTTCTCTTTGAGGAAAATATATTTGAAGTAATTAAGCGAATAACGGAAATAACCGAAAGTAAATGGTAAGATAAAATATAGGGATTTAGAAATTGAAGTAAATAAGCATGAAAAATAATTAAGTGTGGGGCAATTATCCAGGGAATACTGTATTTGCTTTTGCTGATAAAAGAACAATGCACGCAATATGAGCTCGTAAATTTATCACCACATTTCAATTGATTATCTAAACACATGTGTTAATCAAAAGCAAATGAAATAATGATTTTTCTTTCACTCTCTCTCTCTCTCTCTCTCTCTCTCTCTCTCTCGTTGCACTATCTATAGCACCCATAATTTAAATAAAAACAAAAAGCTTTTTAATTAAAAAAAAGAAAAGAGCAAAATTAAGAGGAAACAGCAACACTTATCAAAAAAAATTAAACATTTCTGTGAGTCTGAGAATTTTTCTTTTCTCTGATCTCTGAGTTTAGCTGCTGCTCACTGTGGTGTATATATATTTGTTCTAGTTTATTTACATACTCTAGTTCACGTTTGTTCATGTTCAAGTTCTCGGACACTTTAGCGCAATGCAAATATATATCAAGTGCAAAGCGTATGCATATACATATGTATGTATGTATATACGTAAGTATGTATACATACATACGTACATATTTATATGTGCATTTTATATATTGTATTCCGAATAAATAAATTCCTACAATCAAAATAAAAACTGCGAACTTGTGTGGGTGGGTTCTTGATATGCATTTCACTGTTGTTATTGCTATTGTGTATTAAGTGATGATTTTGGAACAGTATTGTTAAAGCTTTCTATACAGAAATATGATTTATTTTATTATTTCTTTAAATTTTGTGCTTAGAATTCTATACCCCTACTTTATTACATACATATGTATGTATGTATGTACTTTAAAATAAATCTGAATGTCAAATGTTAAAAATCATGCAAGACAATCTGGGTAATCATGCATGTCAATGTCGCTCACTCAGTCGTTGAATATTCCGTAATATAATCCACATTATACGCAAAATTGTTGTTTAATTTATAAAAATCATTGGCGACATACAATACAATAATTGCCTATAGACGTTGCTATCGACGATATCAGCTGACTTCAGAAATGCATGTTGCAATACAACACTGCAGATAAATTCGTTTAAAAGGCGATGCAACATTTCATGGCAATATGTACTGTTTTGGTGTAGTCGCCGTAATCAAATGGTTAATGTGTTGGCTTACTAAGGCGATAGCGCCGGGTTCAAATCTCAGCTCTGACGTCTTGAAAAAAACAGAAATATGAAAAAAATTTTCTTTCGATAACTA
The DNA here is from genome assembly GCA_963576795.1 of Metopia argyrocephala. Taxonomy (NCBI): domain Eukaryota; kingdom Metazoa; phylum Arthropoda; class Insecta; order Diptera; family Sarcophagidae; genus Metopia; species Metopia argyrocephala. The sequence goes on from OY756208.1 coordinate 42,414,918, forward strand.
CTTCTCAGCAGTCTTCGGACAAAAGCTCTGGGAATAATGTACTGCCATGAAAAAGCTCTTCAAATCTGTCGTTGGGGTCCCGGTACTCATAAATGAATAAAAATTAACACACACAACATGAGTGCTGCGAGAAGCTAGGCCGTAACTATGACACAGCGTTGTAATAGTTAATTATGTATGTATGTATGCACTGTTTTTTCCAATAATGCAATGACATTTCAGTTTATTTAAGAATCCAATAAAGTTTTGCTTTTTGCGATAACTCTTGAAAATTTCAAAATCTGTTGTAAACTTTTGTAAAACTGTCATAAATAAGAATTTCTACAAAAAAAAAACGTTCCTGTCAAAATAATGCAGAAATTTGACAGATGTTTCACATTAAAAAGTTTTTCATTGCATTAATGAACTTGCATCACTGCCAAAAGTATGTTAAATGTGTTTATGAACACTCTACATAACAGTGTTGCTACATTTATGAAATCAGCCGTTACTTATTTAGACGAGTATGCAAGAAAGACCTAAAGAAAGAGACCTCAAGCTTAAAATAATTTTACAAATAATGAAAATTAAGTTAATTGTGGACCATACGTTAAAGACAATTAATATGAAAGTATGAGTGTATCGGTGAAAAGCGAAACGAAAATGCAGTCTTGCCTACAAATCCATAATAGTACTCTTTTAAAGTTTGTTTTTGGTATACCAGTGACTTTCAAGTGTCACACTACACGATGTAATTTTTTTTTTTAATAGGGCCTGTTGGCAAATACATCAATGCACTACATATTATGCGCATTATGCTTGAAAGTGCAAACAGTGACTACTCTGCATCTGCCAACTGTGCGAAAATACAACACTGAAATACATTTTGTGAAAATAAACACAAAAATGTAATCAGAAAGCTTAATGCTGTAGTGAATGCTTGATTATAAAATTTATAAAGTTTGTATTTCTAATTTATAATGTTTTGTGTTAGATAGTGATGCTCTAACCAACAAGCCCATAATATTTTTATTGCGTATGTGGCCAGGAAAGAAAGATTGCTGTTTTGCTTTCGAAAAGGTGTTAATTCATCACAAAACTGTTTATTTGTTTCATATTATAACTCGTACGTCACCCAATATAACTCCATAAGTATCCTATAGTCTATCCCTGCGATTTAGGTGTACCCCTGAAAATGCGTTACTTATTATCCAACTGCCATTCAAGTATCTGTCCGAGAGACGACAATTAAGTCTCATTCAATGCATTTTTTTAATCTGCCGGCAGCAAACTACTCATTGTCTGATGTAGCAGCTCAAAAACCAATTTTATTTACTATTATGGCACTGGTACAAGCTCAATATATTGGGACCGTGATCTATATTTTTGCGGTGTGGATCACGATTCTTCAATATGGCACTCTACACTTTCACTAAGTGCTCGCCGTATTTGGATCGCATTGCCGACTACATAGGCTACCGAAATATTTGTTTTTAATTTTTTTTTTTATTTTGCAAACATTTTAAAAATTCCAAAGTTCTTTATTAATAATCAAAGACATTAAAAATGCAAAAAAAAAATCTAAATTTAACTTTGCAAACATCAGTTCCCACATAGAGATTTTCTGTACAAAATACGCAAATACTCTGCGTATCACCAGTGTCGCTGACAAATTTTTGATGAGAATGCCAAGTGATAACCCCAAAATGGCCATTAGATGACAATAAAGGGAGAATAAAACATTCAGACAAAATAATCTTAAAAAATTAAAGCAAAAAAAGAAGAACAAAAATCTAAAACTCACACATAAAATGCATACAAATTATTAGAAACAAGCGAGATAAACACTTCGTCGTCTCTTATTAAAAGCTGAATAAGCAAACAAAACAAGGTGAGTATTTTTATCACCTATAGACACTGTAGTCGAAATGAAGCGGGTTTAATAAGTCTGTCTGTTGTTGTATTGTTTAGCTGCGGCTGCTGCTGCCTAAACTACTGCATTAAAGAGGGGCTGTTGTGTAGTGCCGGTAGGAGCCAAACTGACTGCCATAACGAATTACTTACGACATTTGGTCACGTAGTCTCTAATGACAAACGACAACGATAAGAAAAGGATGATCAATGTTTTCACAAATACCAAGTGGTGGTGGCGGTAGGTGAAACAGACGATGCGCTTAGAGGCAGAGGCAATTTAAGTCAAGCAATAGATAATTTTTTTTGTTCACTTTTTATTTTTGTTTTTGTTTTTCGTTTTTTTTTTATTTTCACCTGAGGTGACACATAAAAGCCACTTGACAAAGTTGAAACACTCAGTCTCTTTACCTCTTTGGTTACTTTCAATACAACGGCAAATTAGTTGAAGAGAAACAAAAAAAAAAACAAAAAAAAGAAAACCTCTGCATTATATTGTGACATTCGGACATGCACATGCACAACAGGATAGTGTCAGCAGGAGGTTTTTTGCTGACCAGCATAAAAAAGGTTTGTTGTTTTTGTACAAACAATCTTTTTGTTGTTGCTTTCATTGTTGATCTCATTGTTTTTATTTCTCGATTGCGCGTATTTAATGGCGACCACTAACTGCGTTTTGCGTTGCTCCAATATTTTTGCGTTGGCTGTAAATCATATTTAAGGTTGTCAAAAAATAATGGCAAAAGCATTAGAAAATTAAACAAAAAAAATCGTCTTTGACAGATGCAGCACTTGGCAACATCAAACACAATGACAGCAAAGATATTTGGAATATTAGAGGAAAGCAATTGGAAAGACATTCGCGAACAGCAAGGCGGATTTAATAACCATTTGACAACTAAAAGCAAAGAATTTGATTTATTAGCCTTTAAAAAGAAAAACGAGGACAAACTGACAAAGCTTTCTTTAATCGAATTTGCTTTCATTAATTTCCTTTAAAAATATTCGTTTTGTCATTTAACAATTGTTTTCCGATTCTTGGTCTTAAACTCATAGCTTGTTGGCAGTGATCAGCGGGAAGCGTTGTTGGTATGCACAACTCTTTTAAATTAATGTTCAAGAGTTTCGGACACAAGGGATTGGTAAACATTGCAGCCAAATTTAACATTTTGTCCTCATTTTGAAGAAACCAATTTAACCAAGTTGTTACCACGATTACAATGAAATTAGCAAACTAAATGGACTGATTGTTAGTATACTTGACCAAATTGCATACATGACTGCCACTTTTAAGGGATGCAAAGGTGACTGATTAATAATTTGAGGGTTTTCTACTACCCAAAACCGACTATCCTATTTATTCACATTCCTTTCAAATGAAAATGTGCCTCATCACTCATTAAGTTTTTTTTCATGAAAATCGGGGTTGTCATGGGCAAGCTGTAGCTTATATGGCTATTGGTATATGTATGGCGACGTAAATGGTCTTCTGGAAGAAGCTCTTCTGAACACTTTATTGAACAGCAGTAAAGCATTAAACACATAGACGACAGCAAGCAGCAGGCAGCAAGTTGTCAAAATTAGAATACACACGTTTATATGGAAACGATTATTTTAAAGGCAGCACAGCAACACCCTAGACAAAAACCTTTGCTGCTGCTGCCCAACTTAGAATAATTTCTATTTTTTGAGGCAGCAAAAACTGATTAGTGATGCTAATACAATATAAAATTTAAAATAAAAACGACCTAAAAAATATTTTTTATTACAATGAAAAAAAATTTATTTATTAATGAAGATAATAACAATTAAACACTTTTAACATTACAAGTCGGTATTTATTTAATTAAATTTAAGAATTTAATGTTATGTTTGGTGTCCCACAACGATCAATATGCATTGTTGTTAAAAATACATGTATAATATAATGAGAAATGCGAGGAAGTGGTTGAATGAATAACTAACTACGTTATATATAAGAAATATGCAAATGTGTGATGCAGCGAAATATCTTTCTGATCAGAGGATTCATTTGGGAGATAGGCAGCCGTACCAGAATTCACAGTATTTCAGAGTTCATCTTGTAAAATCAACAGCTAAGCAAAAATCATTATTTTCCAATTATAGCCAAAAAAATTTGAGATTAGGCCAAAATATTAATTTTTTTAAAGAGTATGTGTACAACTAGCAAAAAGTATATTTTGTTAATGAGTTTTGTAGTTTTTTAATATAAACAAATTAAAATAAAAATAAAATATATATACATTTTAAACCAGCGATTTTATTTTTGCGGTTTCGTACACTTAAAAGTGGTATCACTGAAATATTTATTTCAACAACAAAAACATGTTCATTATTTTATTTGTTTTTTTATTGTTTTGCTGTTGCTGCCTTCAAAATATTTAATTAGGCGACTGCATGGCAGCAAATATTGTCGGCTGCATTTGCTGCTTGCTGTCATGCTGCTTGCTGTCGTCTATGTGTTTAATGCTTAATGCTTTCTGCCGATCTTGTAGTGCATTGTGGTTTATGCTAGTGTCTATCAGCTAGAGCTCCTCTTTCTTCAAAATCATTCACTACACGATAAACAGATCGTCTTGTTGGCACGTTGTTCCTCCAAAAAATTTTACGCAACTTTCTTATTTCACAGTAATTGATGACTGAATTTGATAAAATATTTTAACGATTGAAACACGTTTGTTTACCGAATATATCTCCACAATAAATTTGCCAAGTCTCTACTTCACGACTTTCACAGTCTAAACTATCAAGACTACTGTTTACCAAAATAGAGGCAAAACAAGGTAGTATACCTTCCCGGTATATGGAAAAAAGGTTTTGACAGTTTAAAAGCATTAAGGAATAACAACAGAAACATGCTAGAACTATACAAAGCAAACAAATAACATACACACACACATTCAAATAAATATGTAGACTCAGCCGCGAGTACAAAAAACCAAAGAGAAATAGTTCTCTAGTTTCTGTTTTTAAAGAAACTTCGAAGTTACGCACCAAAAAGTAACACGGCAACGGTGTAAATTGAGAGGTAAGTCCAAAGAAAATTCGGAATCTTTTATTATAAATTGCATAAATACCTGTTTTAATATTTACAAATAATTGTGTGTAAACTCGTATAAGTACATACCTGCAATGAAAGAAAAAAAATCTTAATTAAAATTGAGTGTTACATTTCAAGATACTAAATTTTTATTAAATGTTAAATGTAAGTTTGACAAAAGTTTGCAAAATTTAATAATGTTTCCAACAACGTTGCCTGAAATAATTGCGTTATGGCAGTAATATTTTTTTGTCAGTTCTGACATCTTGAAAAAAAAAGAAATATGAAAAAATTATTTCTTTCGGCGACTACCTCTCAGCAGTCTTCTGGCAAAAGCTCTGGGAGTAAGTGTTCGTTCGGAGTCGAATTTAAATTGTAGGTCCCGGTACTCAGGGATAAAAATTAACACACGCAACATGAGTGCTGCGAGAAGCTAGGCCGTATCCCTGACACAGGGTAGTAATGGCCAATTATGTATGTATGGCAGTAATATACTTACATTTTTAAAGGGTGGCAAGGTTCTTATTAATATTTTTTTTATAAATTATTGTGGGTTTTGCTTTTATTTTCCAATAATTTCTTGATTATTTCATGTCCGCATTGATTTATGTTTTTGTTTTATAACATTATTTTTCTTTTTTTCTTTTTTTTTCTTTTTTATAATATTTTAAAAATGTGTTTTTATTAGAAAAATACATAAAAAGAAACAGAACTGTACACACTTTATATAAGAGAGAATTATTTATTAGTAGTAGTGCGCGTGCAATCAAATATGAACATACACACGAACACTTGCACTGAACAAAAAAGCAAGTGCATTAAAAATTTTTTACAAACACACACATTTTGATGATTTGATTAGAAGTGTTTTATATGGGGGTTGTTGCTATATTAGAATGGTAGAGGCGGCCTACAAGGAATGCACAAATTGTACTAAATTTGTTGAAAAAATTTACTTTTTTCAGAGCGATTGTCATATTTTTTAACTTCTTTATTATTTGCAACCACCTAACGCATAATTTTAATGTCTTATTCAATTATATGTGCAACTCATTAATGAACAATATTGAAAGTATGACGACAATATCCACATACTTATAAGACAGAGGCAAAAATCAAAAATAATATTGGACAATTTTTATAATTTTTGACACCTAATAAGTATTATTCGAAGTCGCCTTATTCTAGTGGTTAGTGTTTTGGCTTACTAGGCAAGAGCTCCGCCATCTTAAAAAGAGGAAATATTAAAAACTATTTTTTCGGTGACTATCTCTCAGCAGTCTTCTGGCAAAAGCTCTGAGAGTAGCTGAATGCCATGAACAAGCTTCTGAAGTCTGTCGTTCGGAGTCGACATTAAACTATAGGTCCCGGTACTCATGGATAAAAATTGACACACACAACATGAGTGCTGCGAGAAGCTAGGCCGTAATCCTGACACAGGGTTATAATGGCCAATTATGTATGTATGAGTATTCTTTACGTGTCATGCCGGCACTGTCCGATGCAAAGCAATAACTAACTTGACAACAATGAAAGTATTTGACATCATTTTCATGAGCAGTTGTGTAGAAATACAGGCTGGCTGCTGCGTTTGCTATGTTTTTATTTTTGTAATTATAAAACGGATGCATAATATTTGTATGTATGAATGTGTGGGTGTGTATGTTTATTTTTATTATTATTATTATTACTGAAATGCATTGCTATCCATTAAACTAAAAGAAGAACCTAAAACACGAGCATCCCAATAAAATAAGATTTATAAGCGAGAGATTATATGAGAGAATATTTTTTTTTTTTTTTAATTTTTTATGCTAAAAAATAAAACATAACGTTCACATTAGCTATAGCCTGATATTTGAAATCTATTAATGCCTCTTTTTAGTTCCTAGAAAATATGCTGCATTTCTTTTGTTATCCATTAATCTCTTGTAAGTAAATCTCTTTGTAAGTCTATTTTTTGTCGACCAAAGCGATTGAACCGATCTGGTGAAATTTGTATTACAGATTGTTTCAACAACCGAAAGTGCAATAAGGTATTCGTTTTTATGAAAATTGGACCTGGTCGTTGTACATCCCACACAAAGTAAATAGTAATTTTTGCATACTCCTATCTTGAAAACTTTTGAATATAAAATTTCAAAACTTAGTTTGAATCACTTCAGAGTTAACGCAGAGCATCAGTCAGAAAGTGGGCATGTTCGGACAAGTGACCGTGGTACCTCCTATAGAAACTAAATTCTGATATTTGTGTATCTTGAGAACGATTAAAGCTAAAGTGTCATAATTTGGCTTGAACGACTTCACGGCCAAGGAAACCTATTAGACAGAAAGTTGACACAATTGGACAAGTGGACGTGGTACCTCCCACACAATTTATATTTCTATTGCATTTTAGCGGCTCATTTCATTTAAAAATCGTGCATTATTGATTCGAAGGAGTAAGTGATTGTTTACAATTTCTCCCTTAAAAAATAATTTACTGGTAAGCACTATTTTCTGCTGAGAAACTAGTGACTTCTGTATATCTTGAAATTGGTTACAGCTAAAATGTATAAATTTGGGCTGAATTAGTCACTGAAAATCATCAGTCGAAACATGTGGACAAATAGCAAAGGTGCGTGTAGAAAAGCACGCGGGCTTAAACTAGTATTATATAAAAATAGTATGTACTCGTAGTATTTTATATTTTGATTTAGTTTTTTATTTTTTTTTTTTGTAGTCTGCATTTTTAACTGATGCTATAAAGAATAATTCTAAAAAAAATCAATATTTTAATAAGACTAGAAAGAAAAAAAATTCAAGAGGCAACATTTTGTTGTAGAAAAGAAAACGTCATAAGTAAATCTATTGTATAATTGACAATAACTTATTTTATAAAGGCTTAATAATCTTAATAAAATAAAAAAATAAAGTAAAGATATTAAAATAAATTTTAATTTTAAAACTAAATATTTTCCAAATGCTAAAGCTAATGCCAAATTAGCCAAATATTTGAAGAAAACAGCGTAACAACTAATTTTCTTTTCAAATATTTTATGCAAATGTTTCTTTAAAAGTTTTTTAAAAACAAATTATATGGGGATTCCATATTTAAATATTTAATTAATTAAATTTCATTAACGAAAAATTAAAAACAATGTTCACGGCTTTTCGAGGAAATATTTGTCTAATGTGACAGCCTTATTTCATCACTGCGCTGTAGCTAACAAGTTATTTTGATACCTTAGCTTTCGAAGGTATTTGATTTGCTACTAATCTTCTTCTTAATTTTGAGTATTTTTAAGTTCTTGTGTAAACATCTATTACTTACATGCCAAGGGCTGTATAGTATATAGATCTACAGGTCGAAGTATTTTATTACCTCATATACATGCGATGGGATGTTTGTTACTCGTATTATTCATAAAGTTTAATACTGATATTTCTGAAGTATATTAACACTAGTCTTCTAAAAAATAATTTTATTTTCTTTTGAACATAATATCCTCTTTCCATGACAGTCTTTTGACGACGAAAACATAACTTCTATTTTACAGTAATGTTTTGTACAAAAAAATATTTTCATTCAAACTTTTCTATAAAAATTTGTGTAAGCCAATAAAATGAGGAAATTATATTTCAAAAAAAACAAAAAATAATCATTGATCACCAAGCAGTTATAAGAGCTTCATTTAATATCCTCGCACACCTTTTTTAACAAAACGAATGTGATTCAGGTCTTTGGATTAAACCATTCTACCATTCTATGGGAACCGCATGTTAAATTCATTGGTGTTTCACCAAAAATATTTAAATATTTAACGTTTTTATCAAACAGTCAAATATTTGCCTAATGTGAACGTTCTTTAAGGCATGTGTTTTTGATTTTATTTTCTCTCACTCATATAACAAGTGAAATAAATATTTTTTGTTTTTGTAGTTTGCGTTTCAGTAGATGTCGCCTGTAAAATTTTATTTTAATAAAAATGCTTTGATTTTTGTTTTTTTCAACACTCAATTTTCTTTTCTAATGAAAATGAACAGAAAAAAAGAACCATCACACACATAAACGCGCACATGCACTTTGGCACTTGCATTTATGCTGCTCCTACGAGTATTTGCCAGCCCACCGCTACCTTTTAGTAGTTGTTGTTATATTTGTCACAAGTTTAAGGAAAACATTGCTATTTTAAACGCAGTTGTTGTTCTTGTTGTTTTTAGACTTAAAGGCGACAATTATTGAAATTTTTTTTTTTTGTGAATGCATTTCGCATTTATTTTTAAGTGTGTGATTAATGAGTTTGTTTATCATTTTCGTTCTTTTTTTTCTGTCTCTCTCTTCTCACATACACCATTATAATAAAGGCAGCGAAAAAAAATTTGTGCAAAACATTTGTGTTCTTATTTTGGTTCTTAAGCAACCACTGCTTTAGTGATTTTTATTTAAAAATAGGAGTACAATTAGTGCGTGATAATGGAGGCCAATGTTTGTACAAAAAATGTCAACAAATATTTCCTTTTTTTATTGGAATTTAATTCAGCAATTTTTTTTTAACGGATATTATACACGATAATTAAGAAAAAATAAAGGCAATATTTTGGCAAGGTGAGAATAAAAATAAAAAAGACAAAATTTTTGTTTTTTGTTTCCGTTCGGAAACGGAATTGAATCCGTATTTTGTGCTTTAGTACATTATATAATTGTTGGAACGAAATTAATATTTTCTTTGTCTCAATGTGAAAATAACTAACTATTCGGAACAACTTAATTTATTTTTTTTTTTTCTACAAAAAAGTTTTTTTTATTCTTTATTTTAAAGTGCAAACAACCATTAAAATTATTTTTTTTAGAGTGAAAAGACAAGTTAATTATATATTTAATAAAAGATTTTTTATGTATTTGGAATAGTTTCAAAACTCTTTAGAAAGAAAGCTTCTACGAGAAAACAAAATCAGAAAGAATTTATGCAGCATTGCAATATTTGTTTTGTGAACTATGCATACCATACCGGCAGAGTATATGTATTAAAAGCAGGGACTGAAACACAAATCAAACTGAACCAAATTGGGTTCAGGTTCGATGTTTTTAAAAGCTATGAGTCCGAATCTGTAGAACCCATGTAAGAATATATGTATATATAAAAAAATACCGGTTATTTATAGCGATAAATTAACCAAAAATGCATACAAAATTGGCCCAGTTTCAGAATTACGGCCTAGCTTCTCGAAGCAGCCATGTTGTGTGACACAACTTGTGTGTGTGTGAATATTTTAGCCACGACTGCCGAGACATACAGATTAAAGTCAACTCTGAATGACAGACCTGTAAAGCTTATTCATGGCAATCAGTTACACTTAGAGCTTTCGACAGAAGGCTGCTAAGAGGTAATCGCCGAAGGAAATATTACTTCATATTTATTTTCTCTTTAAGATGTCAGAGCGGGGATTTGAACCCGGAAGTCTTGTGTTCGTAAGCCAAAACACTAACCACTAAACTAGGGCGACAAATATGAAAATGCCAAAAAACATGTTTTAAAAACAATAAAGATTTTTAAAAATTGCGGGTGAAAAGGGAAGAAATTTTTACAAGATAACCAATATCTTGTACTTCGGAAGAAGATAACGATTTGGTCAAACAAAGAAACCAAACATTTTGTATTTTACATTATTTGAATGTAGTAGTTTCCACTTCAACTGACAAACTCTTTAAATCTTAGATTGCAATATAGGGGGTGTGCGTGCTTAGTGGTTAGAGTGTTCGCACAAAAATTCAAACGATCCAGGTTTAAATCCCATCAAAAATGAATAATTAAAAAAAAGATAGTTTGCGGTTTTTTTCAAAATTATAATTAACAAATAAAAGGTTCCCTCCACCTCCAGGAAGTCTATCTACAAAGAAACTGCTCCTTTCCACTCTATTCCACCTTGACAACAAAAAACTAATGATCAAAAGAAAAAGCGCCACCTATTGGGAAGTAGCACATAACAGCGAAGGCACTCACCACAATCAATATGTAACGATGGGGCAATTGCTGTTGATCAAGGGTGAGGGTATAATATTGGCCTTTGAATGCTAATTTCACAGCAATTTGTCTCATTCCTAAGGCGCTAAATAATACAAGAAAACAAAATATATGTTCTGTTGTCATAATGTACTGTCCTTTCCACAAAAATTCCAATATAATACACAGCATTAGTAGGGGTTTATCCCTGAGTATTGGTCTCAATAAAAAAAATATATAAAAAGTATTTAAGGCTAGAAAATAGAACAACCAGTTTATTAATATTTTGGGAGCAACATAATTTGAAAGGGAGGCATGAAATAAGTATTACCTAGACGAAAACTACTTTGAAAAGTAAATAAATTTCATAACACTTATTCGTTTTCTTGAACTCAATGCGAACCCTGAACAATAATTTTTAAATATGATTTACCCGAACCCGAACCTGAACCCATTTTTGTTTTTTGGGATTTCAGTCCCTGATTAAAATATTCAAACACTGGTTTTCTGAATTGCCAAATTTTAAGTGCATGTCGCCACATTACGTTTTGTAACTTGAAAATGTTGCCAAATTATTTAAAAAATAAAAACTGTGATGAATCCGAACGAAATCTGAAGCAGCAAAAATTATTTTGAAGGGAATGTTGCATACAGAATCAAAACTATTCTGAAATGAATATGTGATCATTTGGCTAAATATATGTACCAAACTTTTTTGGTACTTTTATAATAGTACAATATTTTGGTACTTTTTTTTGGTACCTGAAATTATTCAATTTTACTAAATACAAAACTATATTGAACTCTCTTTTATCTTAAAAAATGAAACATTTCTACCATTTGTTTTTAATTTTGTTGGTTGGTACTTTTGATTTTTTGACACACCTAGTCGTAAAACAAATTTAAATATGCCAATAAATTTCTACAATTTAATACTAATAATCGTCTTGACATTTTATTGGGCTAATTTTTTGCATTTGGTTTATTTAACAAAATTTATTAGTCGATTATGGATGACAATTAAACTGTAACTGCTTTACCAGCTGGGGATAAAAAGTTTCTAGTAGCCAAAAAAATATTTTTTTAAAACTTAAATTTTAAAATAGTTGTTGCTAGAGCCCCTGTTATACCATTTTTTGGCAACTGGCAACCCCTTCAAAGTTAGGTTGCTATTCATGATCGACCAATTATTAAGCTTTACAATAGTTTAGCAAATTTCTTATTTTCTATTCCTCTATAGTTCCCGGGTGAGTGGATTTGACAGATTGTTTAAAGCCGATAATATAAGATGCTTGCTAAACGTCAAACTCAGATTTGAGTATAATTTCTAAAGTAGATGTGTTTGTGTTCAGTGTAAAATGGCTTTTTCCAAGCCAACATTGCCAATTTAGCATTTCACAAAAAATTTTTAATTCTTTTTTTTTTCTTTTGTACTGAATCAGTTTCTTTTTAAAAACTCCTTCCTGTTGTTATTAACACTTGAGCCTTCTTATAAAATTTATGCCTTTCATATAAATGAAATATTTCTCAGTTTGAGCTCACATTGTTGCTGTTGCACAGGCTATATGTTGCACATTATAAGATGTAATGAAAAGCTACATTTTGTTGTATGACATTAAGCCGGCACAATGAATGCTTTTAGCTGAAAACCTGAGTAATTGAGTGACAATTAAGTTATTTCATGTTTTCTTCTTTAAAAGTTGGAAGGCTACAAAAACGGCGAACGAAAATACCCGGGAGATTAAAGTCTTCAGAGACAAACAAACAAACAAACAAATAAATAAACGCAGAGTCTTCTGTTTGTACAAAAACTCTATAGAGCAGCATATGCGTGTATAGAAAGTAAAAGAGATAGATAAAGACATTTGTTTCTTAAAAAAAGAAAAAAGTTAAAAGCGTAGAAAAATGTTTTATTTTCTGCCTTGACAGCATTACGAAAAATACTGGCCAATTGGTAGGCTATAATGTGGTAAAGTCTGAATACAATAATGGCAACAACAATATTAAGCCTGGTAATGAAATATGACCACATTCATATCTCAATTATGAATTGTATGTGAGTCAGTGGCCACAACAACAGCACACATGTTGTTGCCCATCTTCATGGCATTTATGAATTCATTTGCAATGAGTGGCAAATGTATAGTAAGACAGACAGACAGGCAGGCAGTCAGTCAGGCAGGCAAGTGGAAGAGTTTGCCTGCACATTAATGCACATCTTTTCATTCCATACTTTTAAAGTTTAAAGCCTCCTCTATAACTTCTCGGTTTGATGCTCATTGTTACAAATCTTATTGGCTGGCCAGCTAATGTTGGTAATTTTTTTCTGATATTTTCCTTAAACCATTATCTATCATCTGTCTTTTAAGTAATTCGTCATTTTGCTTTTTTGCTTCACTCTCCTATTGCCAATTTACATGGCATTAGAACAGCTTTAGTTTTCAACTTTTTTTTTTTTTTTTGTTTTTTCTCCGAAATTGATGTCTTCATAGAAATGCTTGTTGTTGCATTTCATTTAATGTGTTTTTTTTTTACTTTTTGATTTTTGATTTACTCCACTTGCTGCTTCTTTAACTTTCCAACACACAACAACAACAATTTGCGTCCACATAAAAGACACAATCATTTGATGGAGATTAATTGTTTCAAAATCCTTGCTAAAACCCCTTTGGATATGTAAAAGTTATTAGAAAACTTCTTTAGACAAAGAACTAAAAGTTTCGAAGAAAAAAAAACAAATTTTTATAATTTTTCAATTGTAATGTTTGTGAAAATAATGAAGAGAAATAGCAGACAAACCATGAAAATCTTGAAAATCATTTAATCATTTGAGCTGCAACTTTTCTAAAAGCCGCTGTTTAATTTTTTTTCTTATATTTTTCATTTGTACAGAATCATATATCATTGAATAGGTGTTTTCTTGAGAGTACAAATTGGATTTGAAAAATGCCGAACTTTGCCATCGTTTATGTCCAATTATGTCTTCTTTTAAAAACAAATCATTTGGTTTTCAATGAAAACAAAACATTAAACGAAACTGATTATAAATCGCACATAATTATTTATTAAATCACATTGTGCAACCATATAATATGCGAGAAAGGAAAAGGAAAATTAACCTTTTCTATTGTGTCCCAGAACTCAACGTCAAGCCGAAATTTACTTTTGTTGACTTTGGTAAAAGTGGCGTCACTATCTGCCTCCACAATAACCGAAAAATGGTTACAGTTTGAACAAATTTTTTAGGTTTTTCTAACATGCCCATAACTTTCAAACTGCATGGGATAGATTGTTTTTCTGACTTTCGGCTTGACGTTGAGTGTCCCAGACCTGTATATTTACTTGCATAATTCTTAATATATAGGATTATATACAAATTTATTTTCAATTTTTACAAAAACTATTTATTTATTCATCAATAACTATCTTGTCCCTTTCAAAGTAATCCCCCTAAGATATAATACACTTATGACAGAGTTTTTTCCAATACTCGACAGCTTCTGTGTCGATTTTTCTTTTATCTCCTCTATCGTAGCAAAATGCTTTTCTTTCATCGGTGTCTACAGCAGGGGCCAAGTAGGATGAATACAGCTTTGTTTTTGGCCAAAAAGTCACGCACAAGTATCGATGTGCGAGCTGGTGCGTTATCATGGTCCAAAATCCATGATTGGTTTTTCCGCAGTTCTGTGCGTTTCTGACGAATGGTTTTACGGCGCATAACTTCAAGGTAGTATTCCTTATTGACCATACGATCTTGTGGCAAGAATTCATGATGAACCATCGAAGAAAACAGTGAGCAAAACATTCACATTTGACCGAACTCACGTGCTTTTTTCGGTCTTGGCTCTTCTGAACGTTTCCATTGGGATGCTTGGGCTTTGGTTTCAATTTCGTAGCCATACACCCATGATCCGTCACCAGTTATGTCCTTTTTGAGGAAATCTGGATCGTCGTTGACGATGTTCAACAGCTCTTGAGTGATGTCCATGCAATTTTGAAACAATCTTCACTGCAGCACGTTTCATGCCTAAACAATCCGTAAAAATTACTTGGCATGAGCCGAACGATATGCCAACATCATAACCAAGCTTTCTGTTAGTGATTCGACGATTATCCAAAATCATTTTCTTCACTGCTTCAATGTTCTCATCGGTTGTTGACGTTCTCGTGTGACCATTGACATCTTCTCGGCCTTCCTTAAACCGGTTATACCACAATTGAACTTGTGTTCTGCTCATAGTAAACTCGCCTAATGCTACAGTCACCATTTCAAATTTCTTTGGGCATTTAATTTCATTTTTTACACAAAACTCTTTCTTTGATCCATTCTTTCGAATAGCAAAAAATCGAAGAGAACACCAAAACATGACTAACTTTTTTATCTCTCAAAAACAAACTGAGAATCCAAAATGGCATATTGGTATCAACAATTTCAAGTGTAAAGGTGAAATACTATGCGTTAGACTAGCGCCAAAAACTCCCAACCAAAAAACCTAGCTATAATAAGCCGCTTACAATAACAAAACAATTCTGATACTACTTTTGCCTCCGCTGCATGCAAGAGCCTTTGGGCTAACCTGATGCCCGTAGTACGAGATTTAGCGACTCGACGAAGACTCGAGAGTGCTGATTGTAGTTATCAGCCAATAACTCTCTTCATATTTGAAATATCATACCAGGTGAACTCCATATATCACGTGAGCACAAGTACCTGGCGGTTACAGTTGCCCGAAGCTAAACCGTACCCCCGGGGGGACTATATTAAACATATCGAGTTTTATATTTTTCGCTCTCCTGGGTGTACGTTTTTTTTTTTTAACTATAGAATGTAGAGTAAATTCAATTAAAGTATAAGTAAATTGTTCCCCCAATTTAACCAGAAAACGGAAGAAGTGAACGGTGCATTTTCTTCATTGATTCTTTGATAATAAAATTCAATAATCTGCAAGCAATGATGGTTTGTAAGTCGCTTCATGATTAAACTTAAAAGCAATCTGAGCAGGTTTGACAAAAGCATGATACAAAAAAGAAGAAAACATTTGAGCTGACATAAACAGTTTTGCTATTAAAAAGTTACTCAAAATAGAGCAGCGGCTTTTAGAAACTTCCAACCACCGGACATAGCTATGCTACGCTGCTCACATCTAAAGCCCTATTCCAAAGGATTAGCAATCTTGGTACTACCATTACCTGGATAGTAGCACCCCACCTTGCTTATGAGGTGATACTATCCCGCACTACTACAACCACTACGTGTATTCCCCGAAGGGCAGCACCAAAACCATCAGACAGGATTGCCTGACATCCCGAATGACAGGGGAGCGCAGGCAGTCTTGGGGCTACTGATGCCCGTAGTACCAGATAAAAACATCTCTTGAAAATGCCAGTAAGATGCCACTACGCACACCTATAAAGAACAAAGCAACACCAGACAAGACACATGCATACCCCGTTCCTGCAAAAGGTACACACATATCATGGATTTGGTGCCCAGCAATTTACTTGTAATAACAACAAGCAGTTCATCTGTCTGATAAAATCCTACCTTTAACTAACGGCAAGTTGCAATAATGGGTCTAAAAATTAAAATAAAGTATCGAATAGTATTGAAAAGTAAAAAGAAAAGTAGTCAATACTATCGCGTAATAAAAAGCAACAGAATTTTCTGGCACGAATGGAAAACTTTCACATAAAACTTTGCTTTTTAAGTAGTTTTTTTTTTAATAAAACAAAATGAAAAAGAATTCAAAGTTGATAAACAGGAATGTATTACTCTTAAAGACTTTTGTTCGTTTTTTCCTTATACATACTCAATGGGATATAATTCTCATTTAGTTTATACGTTTTTGAACACAAGAATTAATAATTTTGACACCAACTTTAGGAAAAAGTCTTCTATCTTTTCAACAGAGACGAAATGGTCACAAAGTCATGCTTATCCGCATAAGCTATACACATATTTCATATTTAATATTAAATTAAAAATAAAGTATATGTACATATGTATACAGCTGCTAGAAAACAGTCACAGTCACCTCCAAATAATTACAAAAGTAATTGAATTTTACTGCCTAGCATTCATTATATTGCAGCCATAATGCCAAAGCCTTTGCAAATAACAATTACTATTGGAAAATTAAATTTATCTTTGTTTTGGCAAAATCTAATAAAACAGAAACATTAAATAATCTTTTAAATTAAACAATTACCCCAAGAAAAAAACAAAAAATCTAAAAAAATATATGAAAACCTATTAAATATCTCACGATTATTGAATAATTAAATGTCTAAAAGACAAACTTGACACATGTGCCCCATTGAGGTTGCGACACGTAAACGTCAAAAATGTAACCACAGGGCACACAAAATAAAAAAGTTGAGAAAAAAACCAGCCAGAGCAAATTTTGGAAAACATTGATCAGATAGATATTCAGCGACATCAACAATATCAGTAACAAACTTACATACGCGTGTGTATATGCCGCACAAAGTGTGGGTGGCATATAGTTTTTGTTGTGCAGCAACAAAACATTAAAACATTGAGTTGTAATTGAACAATAATTCAACTGACGTTTTGTTACGAGTCATGTTTTCTTTATGAAAACGACAGAAAACACAGAAAAAAAAAACCGAAAATATTGACAACAATGCCGTCAACATTAACAAAAACGACAATTCTCGCTAAAGTACCCAAAAAAAAAAGTTAAAAAAAAATAATAAAATAATAAGCGAACATGTTATGTTTTGTAATTTTCAATAAAAATTGAAATGTTTTATACGCACCACACAGGGCAGCACAACAAAAAAAAAGTTAAACATTTTAGTCACAACCATACGTATTACATAAATGCTTGTAGCAGCAACAACTATGGATGATAGATATCATGGTTGGTGGCAGCCAGGAGTGCATTATAGGAGGAATATGTAGAAATATATCCACATTTATAGGAGTTTTTTAACTTAAGAATTATGTAGTCTGTTGTTATAGCTTTTTAGTTGATATTGTTGTCTTGGCGTTGTTGTTTGTCATGTAAAGCTATTGTTGTTAAAATGTTGTCGATTATTATTGCAACATAGTTTCGATTGTAAAATGAAATTACTTTTCAGAAAAAAAGGACTTAGCAAATCAATTTTTATGACAATACTAGCAAAGACCCTGTGCCTAATTTGGCAGACAAAATTAAATTGGAAATTTTCTGCATAAGAAATGAACTTTAACTTCTCAAGATGTACAAAAATCAATATTCAGTTTATATGGGAGCTACCACGCTCAGTTTTTTAATTCCGCCCACTTTCTAATCCAGATACGCAAGAATTTATATTTAGTTTGTATGGGAGCAATTATACCCCTTTCAGATTTTTAGTATAGAAATGGACCTAAACACATAATTTAAAAAAAAAAACGTAAAAAAATCAAAAATTTTATGAAAATATTATATATTTATCTATAGAATATAATAATATCTATTTATTCATTTTGAAACTGCAACTGGCAGAGATCGTGTCAAAATACATTTATGGGAAATGTCATTTACTAAAATGCACAAAACGGGTGCCTAGAAGTTGCATTTTAATGCAATTAATTTCCCAATGCAATTAATTTCCCAATAACATGATATTCAGAAACTTCACATTCGGTTGGCCCTCCACGTCGCAGACCATACTCTACCTGACTTTTTCTTGTGGGGTTATTCCAAAAAAGAAGTCTAAAAAGCAAACCCAACAAATTTTAATAAACTGAAGTAATCCATTCGAGCATTAATTGCGGTTGTTATTCCTGTTTCAACTATCCAAACAGTAATGAACAACTTTTGGTTAAGATGCCTCACATGCATCAAAAACCGAGTGGGCATTTGAATTCTATAATTTTTAAAACTAATTATTATGAAATTCTGTAATGAAATTCCATACCGTGAAAAAAAGTTATTTAAGTTTCTTAAGGTATTGTGGATTGAAGTTTTTAGAGGTGCCACTTTTCGATAGCTTGGCGCAATGTGCGAACCTAGATCGCTTTGCTTTACTCCACTTTATAGGCAGCTCTGGTTGGTTGTAGCTCTTTTCCTATTTTAGGTGAATTCAGTATGGTCCTGCAATGGTTTCAAAACTGCACCTTGTGCTAATTGTAGTTGATCACGTTTTCGATTAACTGGCCATTTGACCTACCTACCTTCTTAATGTAGCAATATTCATCCGTCACCCTGTAGAAAGACGTACCACTTTTGTTTTTTCTGTGCTTATGTTTGTTTGCTTTCCCGTGAATATCTGCACAAGTGCTGTATTTCAAATCGAACAACATTTTCTTGATGTGAAACACAGCAATTAAATTTTAAAGAAAATTACTTCTTTGTTTTTGTTTTAATACAGTTAAACAACAACTACAACAAAAGTATGTAAATATTTTTTAATGTATAAACGATTTTGATTTTTATCACTTAAAGAAACCTACGCATTTAACCATTTTATTAAAGAAAAACTAACGAATTTCCAATTAAAAAAAGAAAAAAATTTCATTATTTTTCATTGCAAATGAATGACGCTTGTCAGAGAGAAGGAGACACATACAAGAGACAAGCCGCTAACATATAGTAAATTAAAGCCAGTGAACCATACCATACCATACCGAAAGGTAGCCATTTGTGCGTTTTATTATATTTTCGTATTTTTTTTCTCCTTAAATTTTATCACGCGTAACTGTCAAAATGTCACTTTCGTTTGAGGTTGCAACTGCCAACCAAATTTGAACTTTGAAAGCTGAAAGTGGCATTAGCTCTTGGTATGATCGTCCGAACGCATTTTCAAATATTGATAGTTGGCGCAAGGGGCGGCTTAAATTGTAAGACTGACTAAAGGTTTGACTGCTGAAACTTTAGTGGTTATTCCGTTCTTATGGTGTTCAGTTTTCAGTTATCTTGGTTAACTTTTTATCTCTCTGTTCTTGCCTCCCTCCCTCCCTCTTTTTCTTTTTCTAATGGAAAATTATTTTGGGTTGCAGTGTTGAAGAGTGAGCGCTAACTATCACTGCTTAGACTGTGTGAATAATTTTTTTTTGTTGGCATTTTGCGCCTTTAAGGCCTTGGAGGCATATGCGTGCCGTTTAAGTTTTTCATTGAAGTTGTTGCTGCTGTTGCTGTTTTAACGTATGTTTTGTCACATCATTATCCACACACTATGCACACAATGCACACACTCTATTCACGTTACGTTTTGTTTCAGCTTTTTTCAACAGTGGCACATTATCTGCTTACCTCACTAAGCTTTTGTTGTTGCTGCAACAAACTTAAGATTTTCTTCTCTTCTCCATATTGGTCGCTTTAAATCATTCATTCTGCTTGGGTTTCTACTTAATGTGCGATAAAGCAGAAATATTTTATTTTTTTTTTTGTTATTTTCTGTAATTTTTCAACACTTTATATGGTTATGCGATGCGTGTTGCACATACCATTTGACATTATTGACGTGACAACCGTAAGTTGCAATGTTTACTCATGTCTTGACATTGTTTAGACATACACAACCACACAGAGGCATAGCCTTCAAATGGTGCCACACAAAATAAATGATCAATGATATTGCAGACATAATGTTTTAATGATTAATTTTGTCAGATTTTCGTTTAGTTTTTAATTTTTTTGATGGCAACAATAATGAAAATGGGCGGCGTTATAACAAAAAAAAAAAAAAGAAAATAACATTTTATTGAATATTGAAATATGAAATGATTTGATATTTCTGCAGAACTGCGCGTAAAAGCTAATGAGCTGTTATTACTGATGACAATATAAGGCCGCTATTATTACAAAATTATGACCCAGTCACAGCTCAAGGTCTTAACATCTAATAAAGCAGTTAATTTTCTTTTGTAGGATATCATATATTGAATGACTAATAATGAAAAGTTAACCTGACCGCCAATAATTTAAATCAAAAAACTTTTAGAACACATGCTCTGCGGTCCTATCAAGAAATTTATAAAATTTACTATTATAACAGAACGCTTTGGCCATAGAACACTGGTATTTTTCTGAGCAAAATAAAAAATTCAGTTAGAAATTTACCAAAAATCATGTGTTCTCTTAGGCAACTTGTGTGCAATAGGATTGTATTGCATTACAACCCTGTATGGGGTTGTCAGCAATATGAATCTTTTTTATTGAAACGGCTTAACCATCTCAGAACAAATGGAGAAATGAGTCATCATTCTGCAATTCACTGATACAAGTTACCTATCTTTCTGGACATCTATACAAATAAATCCTAGAATTACAAAAATTAACCCAGGCTTTATATTACGAGATAGAAAAATGCGGGAAAACTCCGAAATCTTTGTTTTCGATCCATAGCAAAGTAGGAACTTTTAAAGATCCTGAATATTATATAAACGTGGATTTCTGTTTTGTGATCCTCTAAAACTGTTTAATGTGTATAAGTGATAAGCACTATTGCTCGTGGTCCAATGATCAAAGAAAATAAAGAATTTCGAAAAATTCGAGTTCTGAGATGAAGTTACTGACTGATATTATATTACTGATTCCAGCAGCTCCAAGATGTTATTTTGTAAACTGTGTGTTTGGTAAAAAATACTTTCCAGAACATTAACCATTTCTTTCAAGTGAATTCAGACTGCAATCAAAGTCGTTGCTGATTTGTCAAAGACTCATGTAATCCTTTTTTCATAAAAAAGTAGAATGTACTTCTTATCTAAACAATAAGCCCTAAATAGTTGATGTTTTGTACAGTATGGTGTCTGAGTTAAGAGCTTTTTGTCTTATGCCAATGCCATCTTCACACATATTTAATGTCGAGTTTTATTAGAACTGAACTGGTTATGACATCGTCCCATTCAACAAGAATATGGATATTTCCATCATCTGGCAAAATTTGATTGATATCTTATCCATAGTTAATTGGTTAATGTGGCCGCTCAACAAGATAGTTAATAAGTAACATAAGTCACTGTTTATGAGAAATACACCTCATTTATAATCACAGTTTACTGTTGTCCCTGATCGCTAGTTTGACTAAGGTATTCAAGTATATCATTTATATTGTTGCATAAAATCTCTGTAGAGGTCCAGTCTATTTGAAGAGCCGCCTTGGGCTGTTGATTTTTACAGGACATTGCGGATATCGATCCAGAAGAGATCCTTAAGTATCTCATGGCGGTAACTGGGTAACTACATTTTAATCCTGCCATGCTATCTTCGGTTGTTGATTTTAGCAGGACATAAGTAGCAGAGAGATTATACACAAATTCAGATGACTTCTTTAAATACCATCTAGATGGATGATTAATATCTCTGTAGTTGCCAAGCCCATGTTAACCGCCGCCGAATATATTATGCATTATTCTGTTGATATCACTGCAAACCTATAGAAAGAGGTCAAGGTAGGCTTAACTGCACTGGTGTCTTCGGTTGCTGTTTTTTTTATAGTATACTAGCTGAACCCGGTGTGCTTCGCTACCCCCTCGTTATATAATAACATTAACGGCGGTGACGTGGTTCATAATTATATGGCGACGTTAACAGTATTAAAGCAATATACTACCAAATAAAAAAAATCCCTTGGAAGGAGCAAATTTATACAGAGAACAAAAAGTTTAAAACTCTCAAATATACTTTTGCGTGAAAGGGGGCGTGGCGTAAAAAATGTTTATTTATACCTCGCCTGGAGTATAATGTGTATACAATTTGAAGTAAATCTGTTAAAAACTATATGGGAGCAATTACATAATTTTAAAAAGTGGGCGTGGTCAAAAAAAAGTACCCTATTAATCATGTCAGAGTCCCAGTTAAATGCTGTGAAAATTTCAGGAAGATCGGTCTAGAGGTTTGGTCTCCTATAGGGTACAAACAAACAAACAAACAAATAAACAAACAAACAAACAAATAAACAAACACACATTCAATTTTATATATTTAGATCATAGAGATATATAGAAAGTATTAGACTGTTACCTTCTCTTTTATATCACCGCTGATACAACAGTGACCGCAGTGTTCCCAGTGGGCCATGGTTTTCCTCATTCATATAAGAGAATAAAAGTACTTCGACCTTAACTTCTATTTACATCGCTGGCTCATAACATACACGATTCTAGATATGTCCTTTTTACTGTGAGCGATCGAGTCATAGTACTTTAGATTCACATATGTACGTCTGATTTGCAAATCTATAGGAATAAGTTGCCTGCCACCTACAATTTTCCTTCTAAATTATTACTGAAAGATGACTCTTTAAATCGGTTTTATTCGAGATGCCACTAAAACAGGAAGTAATCCTTTCGATGCATAATTTAAGTGGCAATAGAAAATCCTGGTTGTTCATAAAAATGCAAATAAAAACTCGAATGTCATAAAAATAATAGTGACATGGCTTTCTTAATTGTATTCCGTATTAGAGTTCCTCTTGGATATATCAGTATAAATCTTGATGACGAAACCGTGTAGAGGCTCTCACCAATTCCATTTCAAGCTGCAAGAGATTCTTCTACTTCATGTAGTTAAGTTGGCGAGTAATCTACTCGGCGGTGTAATGTAATAAATGTATCCAGAAATAAAGACAATAAACTGCATGTTTATTAAACTTAAAAATTCTTTAGACTCAGATTAATATTCAGGTGTTTTTCTTACTTTTAGTTACTTTTATAAATCGGACTTAAGCAATTTCACTTAAGAAAGCCTTAATTTTGTTCTTTTAAGATTTGAAATATTTTATGAAAAAAAAAGACCAGCAATGTTAACAAATGAGAACTGATGTGTTTCGAAGAGTTGTATGCGAATAATAAAGACGTTGTTTGAAGTGGTACAGCTACAGTAAAAATAATAAAATTTGTTACAAATTTTTTACAAAAAATTTGAAAAAAAAAAAAAACAAAAAATCTAAACCAGCATGACGAAATTCTAGAATTGGCAATGCTTTACATACATCTTTTCAAAATATTGCAACAACAGTCACGATGGTAACAACAATCAACAGCAGACTAAAAAAAGAAAGAAAAATTGTTGCAATAAAAATCACAAATAACAAGAAAATTATGGCAACAAACTAATGCAGCAAAAGAAGAAGAAGAAAAAAAAAACACACAAAATTAAGAATAGAATAGAAGGCCTTAAAGAAAGTCATTACATTTTAGCCGCCTCGTAACTGTTTAATAAATTATTGCCACAATTTGCGCAAACGCAAAACGCACAAACTTCAGAGACACACAATCATTTACAAGATAAACCAAAAAAAAAAAAAAATTGAGAAAAACGACAAAAAATGGAACGGTAAACATCATTATCATCATCTTGTCCCCCCAACATGGGACTAATAAAGATAATAATGATGCAAATGACGAGTACAAATAGCAACTGCAATGGCACTGACAACAACAAAGACTTCAAATCATGGCATGCTGTTGCAACAACAACAATAACAGACACTCTCTAGTCATCATTATATTTGCAACGCTCTCCAGTTTCACCTGAAACAACATACCAACCACTCATAGTTGTACATAAAATTATGCCTTTTTTTTGGTTCCACAAGGAAGACGTTTAAGGACACGGACCATGTTGATGATGATGAGATGAAATTTGTTTTTCTTCAACATACTCTTGCATTTCGTTCCTTTTTCTTTTTGCTTTAGAACTTAAATTGATAAAGCCCTTGCGGTAAAATGTTTAGAAAACGACAATAGTAAAAACAAAAACAACAACAAATTAAATAAATAAAATTGTTTTGTTTATGACTATAGATTTTTCCGATGGGAAAACAGTTGCCAGCAATTGGTAACAACAACAGCTATATCATGGGTAACAACAACAACTACATAAAACTACAATGAGATGACGTTAACAACGATATTAACAGTTGCAACAACATGATGCAAATTTTTTGGCCAATTTTCTTTCTGTATGTGTTTTATAGTTTTTGTACTTTCGTTATTGACTTAAGATCGCCTAACCCTACTTACCAAATAAGCATATTTAGCAGTTTAAAGTCTTGGTCATTGCAAAAAAATTTTAAACTTCTCTGAACATTGAACTTCCTTCTAACTACGAGCGGACTAGTTGCCTAGTTGCTTTTTATATTTTGGGATTTGGCAACCCTACTGTTGCAATCTGGCAACATGCGAGCGCTATTTGTGTTGTTTACAGTAACTTAAAAGATTCATCTCGGCGCAAAAATGGAAATAAATTGTAAACATTTTTGTGCGATTATTTTTTACAACTTTCGATTAATTAAATGGATTAATTTAAATTCAATTTTTGGCGAGGAAGCTCCATCAAGTGTTAATAAATCGTAAGGTGAATTCAATCGTAGGTAGTCCAAAATCTGCTGTTGTTCCGGAAACCATTGATGCTGTGCGCGAACTGATATTGGAAGATCATGTAACCTTTTGTCAGATTCAGACAACCTTAGGCATTAGTAGGCCCAGCATACATGCAATATTGCATAAGTATTTGACAGTCAAAAAAAAACTGTTCGCGTTAGATCCCACACAATTTCTCAATCGCCCAAAAAAAGGCTCGTGTCCATTGAAAGAAATGCACAAAAACTACTTGCCTCTAAAAAATGATGAATACGAGTATGATAGAATGTGTTGAGCTAACTTAGTACAATGTATGCAGAAGAAATATAATTCCGATATAGGATTTCTAGAGCAAACTGTGAATTAAATAGTTGATGATTGTCATGAATATGTACAGAACACACAGAATTCTGATAAGACATTCATAGCAGAAGTCGAAAACATATTCACAGTTGACATTTTTCAATTAAAAATTATTACTAATTTTACTAGAATTCAAACTCGGATTTCCAGATCATTTAACCGTCAAAAACAGAAATGAATTTCATACGCATCTACTACTTTTCCAAAAAGTTGGCTTTTTACCAAACTGAATTTATTTTAGACTAGTTTAAACCCGGCGTGCTTCGCTACACCTACCACTATCTTGTTCACATTTTTGGACTGATGATTTTTAGTGATTACGGAGTAATTCAGAACAAATTCAAAAACTTTAACTGTTACTGATTTCAAAATATACGGAACTCAATAGTTAGTTTGTCTGGAAGCTACCACGCCTACATGTCCTCCTTTTTTCTGCTGATAATTTTTAATGACTATGAAATCAATCACACCAAAATCAAAAACTTTAGCTTCAACACTTCTAAAGAATAGTATGTATAAAGAAATCAATTTTAACTTGTATGGGAGGTGTCACGCCCGCTTGTCCAATTTCGCCTACTTTCTGACTAATGATCAGCCTTGCCCATGAAGTCATTCAGAACCAATTCTGAAACTTTGGCTTAAACTGTTCTGAAGACATACAAAAATCAGTATTTAGAGATAAATAGAAAAAAGTGGGCGTAAAAGTAGGCGTGGCAAAATTTGTCTCTTAATGAAAACTTAAAATAGATTAATACTAACATTTGAAAGAAAAATTAATCAAATCGATGGAGCCGTTTTTTGATTTTAGGTAAATCAAAAAAGTGGACGCTAAAGTGGGCGGGACAAAATTTTATTTCCTTAAAACCTAAGATGGATCGCAATCGCCAAAATCTGTCCAGCCGTTCTCAACTGACGCGATGACCAACGAACAACATTGATTTTTATTTATATAGATACGAGACTACTGTTAGTGGTGATCCAGTGCTTAAGCCATCTTCATGTTTCAAGAGGTCTGACTTATAAAGCTTTTCAACTCAACGATTGCCTTAGACTACGGTGGCTGTAGTAGTTCATCGTTGAAATCTCAAACTCCATGTGTATAAACTGAACAGCGATCTACTAGACCTACAGTGGAGTAAGCTATCCGTTTAGTTAAAATCATACAAAACATTACAAATCAGTTATTTTGAAAGATAAAGATTGCTTAGCTTTTAATTCTGATCACTGACCCGAACAAAAGAGATTATGTGCATTCGGTTTTGGCTGGTTTTGTGTCTCAATCGTAGAGAAACTGAACACAGAATCGTTTTCGATATCTGACCAGAGTCCTTACTTACGTACGTTCCAGAGAAAGATAATGTTTTGACTTATTTGTTGTCAAAAAGTACCCAACTCCTGAGCAAGGAGCTATGTGTATAAGTACAATCAGAGATTGGAATTATTGACTGAAATAAACGAAGTTTGATGCTGATTTTCACATTTAATACTTGTTAGACTCTGGTGAGACGCCTTTTTTTCGCCCTGCGCTTTAAACACAACAACAAAGCCGTGCTTATATACGAGTAAGTCCATGAGAACATAGTATACGACTATTAACAAGAAAGTAATTCATTTTCACTGGATATGGTTTCAAGTTTGCTGCTCTAATATGATTTATACGCAGTGGTTGAAGTACCTTAATATTGGGACTTAAGGATAATAATCAGCATAATACATCGTGCTCTGAATTTAATTTTTTCTGCACATAAAAGAGGAGGAGATTGTCATTTATAGTAGATATTAAATGTTTGAGTTAGACAAACTAAAACTGTTATTTTTTACAAAGCAACTCCAACCAGTAAATCGGACATAACCTTTACTGTTTGTAAAAAAAAAACAGAAAAAAAAAAATTCAAACAATCTATATCAGTTATTAACAATTCGATTTAGCCGCCACTCTATATAAAGATTTTTACTTTTTCTTACCCGTCGTTTTACTACAAATTGCGTAGACTTTCTAAAGTAATTCTTTGCTGTACCATGGACAGTATGAGCATAACAAAATACTGCTGCATGCAGTACATTTATAATCATTTTGGTTAGTGAGTGACTTGATTAAACCTCATGGTTGTTAGTTTTTTTAAGCGGGTGTTGTTGCAGGCAACACGATTGCAACAACATACATACATATATAGAGAGAATAACTATAAAAAGTCAAAAATCACATAAATACGTGCATACTCATACATATTAAACAGAGAATTGGCTCATCATTATATATGATGACTCTGATGTAGATGAAGACTAGCGATTATGATGATGATGACAACATGGACAAAAACATCATATTTTGCTACATGTTGTTCTTTTTTTTTAATATTTTTTGGTATGAAACTTAGTACTGAAATGTTTTGTTGCATGTTGTTTGTACGAGTATGGTTAGATGATAATGCAGGCTGATTGCCAGTTACAGCGGTAATATTCTTTTCTTAAGATGCGTTGTGTTATGTTTCTAAGTTGTGTTGTGTGCCTTCAAATAAAAATAAAATTTTATTTTATTTGACAATATTTGTTGGTATTTTATTTGAATTGTTTGTCATTTAATTGTGTTTATTTGCTGTTAATTTTTTCATGTTGGCAAATTGTTAAACATGATTTGCTATAATGGTTACAGATTTTTAGTGATTTTATGGGGTTCTTATGGGGTTTTACACAATGGGGACCAAACACACATACATGGATTTATTTTTTTATTTGTATTTTTGATGCTTGTTTGTTTTCAAAGAAAGCAGCAAAGATTGTTGTTACAGAGATCGGATTGGCTGTTGGGCTCTCGTCGGTGTAAAAGCATAAAGCTCTGTGGTAAAACCTTGCACTTTGTGCATATGATGTGGATGCAAGTGGTTTGAAACGGTTGTGTCGAATACATCTGATATTTGTTATTGTGAAGCCAACAGCTTTCTCTTAGATTTTTACATTGAGTGATCCTTGTTTAGTTCTAAAGTAATCAAAAAATATTGTGATTACAGTGCATATGGTTTGAAAAGGTTGTGTTCAAAACTCCTACATAGTTAATGGCATTTGTGGTAAACAGCTTCAAAAGCTCTTACTATTTAACTTAGCCTGATGCTGTTTGCTGGCAAAGTATATAGAAAGCATTATTGTCGCCGAGATTTGATTGGCTGCTCTTCTCTCTTCGGTTTGAAAGCACAAAGCTCTTTTGTAAAAGCTTGCACGTTGTGCCTATGGATTTGACGGAAGTTGTTTAAAATATTGGAAAGCTTTATAAAGTCTGAAACACTTTGAAATCACTAGAGCTATTTAGAAATTTTATTTGATGAACTTTAAGAGGAGGAATGTCTTTAAAATAAGCCCTAAGCTGTTAAAAAAATACCTTTCGATGAGATTTTTCGTTTTAAAACCATATTTTTCTATTTTGTAAATAAAAGCATTCTTTTTTATTTTTAATTTCGAACTCATGAAAGAATTCTCTGCGAAAAAAATATGCAGCTAAAAATCTTAAAACTTCTTCCTGTTTTCTCTTAAACAACCATCATTCAAAATACCAGTCATATAACAAATTAAGTCAACACCGCCAATAACGTCAACAATTTAAAGCAATATAATCATATTTGTATTGATGAAAACTGACCACACACAATACAAATTTGGCACTAAAAAGGGGTCAAAAATAAAGGAAAAAAAAAAAGTCCAAAGAAACAGAAGCCCTCCCGCAAAAACCAATAACTGACCAATGGTCAATTGCAAGAGTTTAACACGGCAACTGCAAAACAAATAAAAAATTCTTTTCAAAACAATAGCCATAAATTCATTTGCTTCAATAATGAATTGGCAGTAGTTTAAGGTCTCAATTCCAAAAACTTGTTTGCCATATAAAAAAGGGCATAAGACAGTAAATAACCAAGAAAAAAACAAAAAAATACGAAATGCCAGTAATTATTGGCAGCATCCAAAGAAAGAACACACAAGCAACGAAAGAATACAAAGGAAGACAAACTGGCAGTTATAGTGCTTAACTACCACAGTATTTAACAACTTAATATGAATGTTGCCAAAAACAAAAACTATGTCAAGACCAAAACAAAAAAGGAATATATATATATACTTGTATATACACATATAATACAATACAATCAAATAGTATATAAGGTCACAATTATAGAACAGCAAACATTGAAGGATTCAATTTGAACATAGAATTCTTAGGCTCAATATACTTATACCTAAACATACATTTAGTTGTAAAAATTAAAGGTTTGTACGCAACCTTCAAAAGAGCCATTTGACTCAAAACTCTTTTAGCATACAATCAATTCTTTAAATTTGCCTAGAAACGGGCATTAGTTGCAAGGGGCTAAAGCTGATATGTCTGTTAGATGCCGTATACTATTTAAATATTTTAAACGATCATAATGTCTTACGCTAAATATGCCACATCGAGGGGTGTTTAAACAAGATAACGACCCGAAACACACACCGAAGCGAGAAAAAGGTTGGTTTCAAAATAATGCCATCAAGGTCTGCACCGTCTCCAAATGTTAAACCTACTAAAATTTTCTCTTCGAGGAAAAAAAACCCTTCTAAGAAGGAACAGTTGTGGGATTTTGTTAAAGATGTGTGGAAGAACATTGCAATCGATATGTTTTGAAGACTTGTGGACGAAATGCCAAAACGCTTCTTGGACCTTATTAAAAATCAGGGTAATTTCACTAAGTTCAGAGGTAAATAATAAAAAATATGTGCATACATACATGCAAAATTATTGATGCAGTTTCTGTGACGATTTTTGGGGAAAAACTAATCAGGGTTTTGGGGATTTTTGAATATATGAATTTTATGAATTTTAAGAATTGGGAATAAAAATTGAAAACTATCTGACAACCCTGATTTTAAATAAATACATACATACATACATAACTGGCCTTTACAACCCTGAGTCAGGATTACGGCCTAGCTTCTCGCAGCACTCATGTAGTGTGTCTAAATTTTTATCCATGCGTACCGGGACCTACAGTTTACAGTTTAGTGTCGACTCCGAACGACAGACTTGAGAAGCTTGTTCATGGCAATTAATTACTCTCAGAGCTTTTGCCAGAAGACTGCTGAGAGGTAGTCGCCGAAAGAAATATTTTTTTCGTATTTCTTTTTTTTTAAGATGTCGGAGGTGGATGTCGAACCCAGGGCTCATGTCTTAGTAAGCCAACACACTAACCACTAGACCACGGCGACTACGATTTTAAATAAATACTTTCCGAAAACTCGGAATACTATTTTATTGATAAGAGTTTTAATATTTTCAAGCTTATCGTTAAATAGCATACTACACTGCCAATAACTATGAGCCCCTGTACTTTTACAATAGGATCTTATCTAAAATTCCTTTGTTAGGGATAGATAGAACTACCACTGGTCGCACACAATAATACCAGTGAAAATAAATTTTCTTTAAATTTCTAATTAATCCCTAACTGTGTCTTTTAGTATGTCTATAGAATGCTCAGGTTGCAAATTTTCTAATTGTTCTACTACATACCCCGCCATTTTAGGTACTACCTAATCTATTACTGGCCGACAAATATTATAGCAGTGCCAAGTAACTTATCGTTTCTCTAAACAGACAATACTATGGCTCTTAAAATTTTACAGAATGCCTAGGTTGTAATCAGAGTTAAATTTGTGTTGCCACATAGCCCTCATAACAACGACTGTGTTGCGACAACCAGCGGTCTTGGAAGTTTTCTAATGAATAGAAAAGGTTTAGCCACTTACAAACGGATTTTAAGATGATAACGTCCCATTAACTTTCAGAGTTGACTATTTATCTTCTATCAAACTTCGACGGACTGAATTTGATATTGTACAAACTCTCCAGTGGACAACAGTTGGCTTATTAATTGCTGATCAAAGTCGTACAATTTTTCAACTGGAACCATAAGTATACCACATATGATAGCCTGCCACAAAATTATAAAGCTGTCCTTATCGACAGAGAAATTTTGTACGTACCAGCAGGGACCGTACTCTATAATTATCATGGATAAAATAAAAAAAATATACATTGACATTTATATTCCATTAGTGTTATATATGCATATTCCTTAACGGATGTTAATTTTCATAAGAATACCAATTTTTAGTTAAAGTTTCATAGAAAAATTCATCGTCATATTAACGATGCGGTAATGTTAGAATGCTGAGTTCAGTGCTGTGACAAATAGCATCAACAAAGCAAAAAGTGGCATCAATCTAACGACAAATGTCAGTGGTTTAACACTATTATTTGTTG
Organism: Metopia argyrocephala; assembly: GCA_963576795.1. Taxonomy (NCBI): domain Eukaryota; kingdom Metazoa; phylum Arthropoda; class Insecta; order Diptera; family Sarcophagidae; genus Metopia; species Metopia argyrocephala. Next base: position 42,446,801 of record OY756208.1, read on the forward strand.
TTGCTCATTTTACGAAATGCTGCCATATTAGTACTTTATATAACGCTTTTGTTTGTTTTGCGTTTTTTATAGAAACTACGTATGCTCAATAGGGGTAGACCCGTACGAAATGCTGGGCATTGTATTGGAATTTTTTGGAAATGACCGTACATATCTATTATTTCTTATATTAATATTAAGCGCCTTAGGAATGAGACAAATTGTTGTGAATTGATCATTTAAAGGCCAGTGTTATACCTTCACCCTTGAATGATCAACAGCAATTGCCCCATCGTTGCATGTTGATTGTGTGTTGAGTGCCTTCGCTAAGTAGGTTTAGCTTTTATCTGTTACTTCCCAATAGGGAAGTTTGTTGACATTGGTTTAAGGTGGAATATAGTGGAATGTCGGGGAGCGGTTTCTTTGTAAATGGTCTTCTTGGTAGGGGGGAACCTCTTATTTTTAAATTATAATTTTGGAAAACTAAGTTTTTCATTTTTCAGCTTTGCTGGGATTTGAGCCCGGGTCATTTGAGTTTTTGTGCCTATACCACGCCCATCCCTAAACTGCCCTTCCGTAGAGATCAAGACGCATCTAAGAATTTGTAATAATTCAAGATATAATCCCTTCTTTTTATATTCTTGTTAAAGAAGGTACATTGTCGTTTTCTACTGTATGCCTACCAATAACCTCATATTGTTAGTTTGTAGTGGCAGTTAAAATTTTAATTATTTAATTCAAGTAATTAGGATTTAAAACAAAACTGTGAATTTTTTTAATATTATGCGTCTAATCCACTATAGTTTAGAAGAGTGAGAGAAAAAAAACATAAAATTCATAAGCTGCTGTATGAAAAATTTTAGTTCATTGACTTAATTTTCGAAAAATCCAATATTACTAACAAGACTCTAAAAGAAAGAAGCAATTCTTAACTAGACATCTTATGATTAATGCCACAGTTTTTTCTAACAATTTAAATTCTTTTATTTTAGCTGTTGTTGTAAGACTCTAAAAAAAACATTAAGTATATATCGAAGTATATACTCCTAGAAGACCTTAAAAATTTAAGGTCAAATTGTAAAGATATTCAAGCCGGCTATTTAGTCTATACATGAAATATAGTATTTAATGAATATTACATACACATACACAATAGTCAGTTGCATTAATTCAATTCAGTTGGTACTCGTAAAATCATAAACCATAAGTTATCCATAAACGTGATCTTATTTATACACTCAACCAACAGCAACCCAATGCCACCACCACCACCACCCAATAATGTTTAAACGATATTTATAAACATTTTTTCGAATATATATACTCGTTTATATATGTATATTTTTTTTCACTTTTTTAAAAGCTGATACTACAAACTTGACTTTAAAGTTAAGGAAAATCACAAAGTGAACTGCAGTTTTTTGATAGAAAAAAGTTTGTATATGAACCCCAATCATCATCATTTTAAATAACTTTTTTCTCTCTTTGGTAGAATTTTTTTTTTTAACTAGAAGGGAAAAAATATCAAATAAATAAAACTGAACGAGATGTGTCTGGAGAACACCCGTTCACATATTAATTTTTCTATTGCTGTCTATAGTGCATAAGTTTTCCAATGGTGGTGACAATCTTAACGCTCTGAAATTAAAATCTTTGGTAGTAATCGAACACAATCTCTTGCATCAAAAGGAGCTAAAACGTCGAGAATATAAATGAAAAAAAGCCAAACTGGTCAAATTCTTACCAAAGTCGTTAAACCCAATTTCGTACAGGATGACTTCGTCCAAACAGTCAAAGTTTGTGTAAAAAATTAATTAAAAAATAACAAAATGCAGAAGATTATCAAGCCTATTGGCTATTTCAGAATGCTTGAGAAAATGTCACTGTTTTTACAATTTTAGTTAGACTTAATTTTTTAAGAATGTCTAGATTTAAGTAGAACATCTACGGTAAGACTTTACAGGATAATGAATACTCTACGAGGATGTCATTCAGATCCTGATAGATAGTGGTCAAGATCAAGCAAGGCATCCAATATAGGATTATATTTTACGAATAACGCCAACAATAATGACTTCCAAAGCGTCAACTACTGCTTGTTTATCGGCATAAACCAGTGACTTTACGAGTAGGCGTAGAAAATAGTAAAGCGGTCTGGAAAACCAATTAACAGGTCCTTTTTACGAAATAAACTTATTACTTCTCTCAATATAGAGAAGGTGAACACGACACATATAACTGAACATACATACAACATACAGTCAGGATTACTACCTAGCTTCTCGCAGCACTCATGTTGTGTGTGTTAATTTTTATCCATGAGTGCCGGGAGGTATAGTTTAAAGTCGACTCCGAACGACAGATTTGAGAAGCTTTTTCATGGCAATCAATTACTCCCAGAGCTTTTGCCAAAAGACTGCTGAGAGGTAGTCTCAGAAAGAAATCCTTTTTTTTCATATTTCAAGTCATAGTAACACTCTCGTCTGTCTGCCAGCTGGAACATAAAAAGTTAAATGATAAACCTTTTGACAACTTATCTGTGCCGAACTTGGCCTAAAAAAAGTAAAAAAACCAATTCTTGTTTCATTGGTTTAAAATGGCAAAAATTATCGGGTAAAGTTATTAGGCCGGCAGCTTGATCAGTAGCCATTAAAAGTGCTGTTTTATAATCAGATCTAAAGTATTGCTACTGATGAGCAGAGTCGACCGAACTGTGTCTGCAAATTTCAGCAAACAGAGCCCCTATAAAAAATGTGGAAACACCTGTCAATGCTCACCCAGTTCGTTTTGCGGAAAACTTGCAGTTGATCGCTATAGTGTGGCAGAAGAGCCCCGTCAACCTCGACTTGCTATTGTGGGCAGAAATTATGAGTATTGACCTGTGCGATATGTGACTCTAAAAAATGATGTCACATGCTACACAGCCAATGACACTATGGCCCATTGGCGCAAAAAATTCCATGACCCTGATATCTAATGTCTTACTGATGTTTATTGTCCCCCACGATGGCTTGACTTCTTTCTTTATGGATATTTAGAGGAAAAAGCATACATCAATGTAGTGAAATTTGTATGGAAAGGCCAATACATTATGACAACAGAACATATATTTTGTTTTCTTATATTATTAAACGCCTTAGGTAGGCATGAACTAAATTACTGTGAATTGATCATTCCAAGGCCAGTGTTATACTTTCACTCTTGAATAATCAACAGCAACTGCCCCATCTTTGCATGTGATTGCGGTGAGTGCCTTCGCTAAGTAGGTTTTTAGCTGTTATCTGCTACTTCTCAATAGTTGGCGCTTTTGTCCTGATCATTTGTTTTTTGTTGTCAAAGGTTATGGTGGAATACAGTGGAATGTGAGGGCGCGGTTACTTTCTAGAGGGACTTCTTGAATGGGCGGGACCCCTTATTTTTTAATTATAATTTTGAAAAAAAAACGCAAACTAACTTTGGCATTTTTCATCTCTGCTGAAATTCGAACCTGGGCCGTTTGAGTTTTTGTGTGAGCGACCTAAAAACTATCCACGTACCCTCAATGACAATCGAGCGCTTTAGTTAATTCATCCATTATATATAGAAGTTAAGAACAGAACCGGGAAACCCAAGAACTAAGCCACTGTTCTAAAAAGCAAGACGCTTCATTGGTCTTAGTTGTTTATCTTACAATAAACTGACTCTGTTTTTAATTACATTGTAAATAAAAATTAATTTTCTTTTATTCTTTTGTGGCAAAAACCAAGTTGCTTGCATTGCTTAAATCTCAAACACCCATCCAACAGCGCTTGGCGAAATGCTTCCTTTCAAAAGTTTTTTTTTTTCAAAATTTTTTTTTGTCGTGCTGCTGCTGTGAATGTCTAAAAATTGGTTAAAAAATAAAAAAAACAACTTGAGAATAAATAGCAAAGCGAACAGAAAAAAAATGTTAAACGTTGTCGTGATTTTCCTGAATTAGAACAAAATTTATTCGCAACTCTAATCAAATGTGAATTATTTATAATGCTATCAAACCAAAAACTAACTACAAACGAAACCAAAAAAAAGAAGAAAAACAGACAAAAAATAAGTAGAATATATGGACCTATAAAAAAGCCACAATAATGATGGCTAATACGGACACCGACCCATATGGTCAAATTGGTTAAAAACCATTTGGCTACACTCGTATACAAACGAGTGTGTAAGTAATTCTTTAAAATGCGTGCCACAGTATCTGTGTATGTTGCTGGGTATGTATGGTTGTTGGTGTGCTATTTTAAAACCGTCTTTAAATTAAGATAATCTACTGTTTTGAGGGAATTTTCCTTTTTTTTCTGCTTTTGCTTTTAAACTCTACAGCATCTTATGTTAGATTTTATTTAAAGCCTTTTACTCGTACATATGCTCTTTACTCGTACTCGTATGTGGGTAATTGTCGTGGCTGTTGTACACACATTTTTGAATTGTCTTCTTCCTTATTGTCTTGATATTGGATTGGGAGAAATGTTTAAATGAAATTGTTAACGAAAATTTATTGGCAATTGAAATGCTAACAACCCAAAACATTAAAAGATTTTCCCAAAAAAATAAAACAAAAATGATATGAAAAAAGTTAAATAAAATTCAACGACAAGAATATTAAGAAAGTAGAGGGTTGTGAGGTTTAGTAGCAATAAAATTGAATTCAAGTCCAAAAACAGATAAGATGGGAATGACAAATTTGTGTAAATAGAGAGACAAGAAATAAATTTTAATGAAATTCAATATGAAATCTTTAAATTTTTTTATTATTTTCCTTTTTATTGTTATTTCTCTCTTTTATTAGTATTTTTTATTTTATTTTTTTATATAAAAATTATTATTATTATTAAAAAATTAGCGGTAATCACTCTTGGTTGTAAAATTGCCTTCAAAACGTAGCAAACCTAGCATATCTGTATACATTTTGTTATTGTGTGACATAGCGTGCTAAGCTTGCAAGACTTGTAAATTCGTTTGGAACAAAAACTAATTACCGATAATAATTTAAACTTCTGAAACAATTAAACTTGTTTTAATAGAATATTGTCGATAGTTTGCTACTATTTTTTTATAATTCGAATGCAGTTTTCTAATTTTTTTAATAAGATCTTTCGGTGTGCGCAGTAGTGTCTTTTTTGAAAAAGTCTTTTAATTTATAGCAATTTATTTATGGAGCCATTACTACAATTAACCAGTTCCAAATAGTTTTAATGCGCTTGACGTTGACTGTTTACTCTCGTGGACAAGAATTCTTAGAATTTGAAAGCATTCAGAGGCAATTTGTAATGTAACTGTGGAGTCTTCGGTAAAACGTGTAACAAGCTAAGCTGAGTCTGTGGCTGATATATCATTAAAATCGATTGCCTAGAATATTTACTGGTGAATACAATACCGAGATTTTGTATAGGTTCAAAATTCCTTTGAAGCAAACCCTTCACATCTAATGAAGAAAAAGTGCTGTTCACTAAAACAAACTTTATCCTTATATTGACTTTTTTGACAAAAGCAGTTGAATTGATATGAAAATGCCAGGTGTCCGACTTTAGCTATAACTTTGACAAAAGTTTTGGGATAAAAGTCATTCCCCTTCATTCCACTTTTGACATTGGCATCATAAACGAATGAACGGGAGCAAAGCGCCACCTAGTGCCAAGTAGTAGAAAACAACTACCTACTTAACGAAGATTCTTACTAGATTTAACATCCAGCGATTGCTCTTGATCATTGAAGGATGAAGGTATAACACTGGCCTTTGAGTGATTAAATTTACAGTAACTTATCTTATTCCTAACGGTTGAAGGTTGGGTTGGGTCTGCCCTTTAATCCGCACTACAGAAGTTGAGGGAATACTTCTGAACGGGAGACTGTAGGTCATTTTCTTTGTGATTGTCCAGGTCTGACAGTCAGTAACTTTTTTGGATAGCTTGGCACAGTGTGCGAACCAAGACCTTAAATAGGAAGAAGAAAAAAATATACTTTCCAAAAATTCTAATACAAGCAGAGCATAAGTAGAGGTTTACTCCTCTGAAACATCATCACTTTTTTCTTTTAATTCCAATATTTTATTACAAAAACAAAACAATGTTAACAATAGGTTTTGTTTTAATAAAAACATTTCCTATAACATGAACTGAAAATGTCAAGTAATCTTTTGAAAATGTATTGTTAAGGTTACAGTTGTAATCTATTTGCATATATATTTTGATTTATTCATATTGATTCCTGAGAATTTACTTTTCACTCTTCCAGTGGTCTATTAGTAACTTTTTTAATATCAAAGAAGTTCTAAATCTAACAGAAAAATTGGGGATCTGAAAACACTGAAACCTCAGAGAATATAGCTCAGGGACGTTAACACAAAAGAATGAGGCATCCAATTCACATTTCAAATCGAAGAATTTCGAAGCCATTACTTTTCTCATGCAATGACTGAATTGTTTGTTTGGCCACCTGTAGGGTTTGTGACGCCATCATTGATATTCACATTATCGGTTACCATAGTTATGATAGCGCTTTGAATTCACCAAAACAACCTCTATTTGCTTAGAAAAAATATATGGGCCAACTTATAACACTTTCTTTTGATGTAATGTTTCGTTTTGAAACTGTTTGTGGGTTCTGTGAACTTCATATGCAGCCCCCTAACAACATAACTGGCTAATAAAAGTAGGTCTCTACACTAAAGGTGATTTAAATAAAAATTCTTGGTTTTCGTCTAGTTTTTCAAACATCAAATTCTTAAATGTACAAAGAAAGCCCCCCCGGGGATATATTTAAAGGCTGCTGACGAGTGTCCCCGTCAGTAGTCTGTTTTCCCCGGGGTATATTGGGTTCGACCTAGCCCTGAGTGGTCTGGCGCTCAATATAGCCAGAGAACGCCTTTAATGGCGGTTATGTGGTGCATGGCCGTAATGCCACGCGTACTTAGGCATTTCTGGTGTTCTCACGGACTGACCAGAGACGCCTTAATCTGGTACTACGGGCATCAGGAGCCCCCGGTACCTTAGACTCGCAGTCATTCGGGAAGTGTGGTCCGGCCTGATGATTGGTGAGGTCCTCCTTCGGGAGGTACACGTAGTGGTTGTAGAAGTAACTAGATAGATACCCCTCAGCAAAGGGGGTATCATCACCCAGACAGTGGTGGTATCAAATTGCCAACTCGATGCTGAGGGCCCTCTTTTGAGCGCCATGTCCCCGTACATGAACGGATTAGAGGGGACCGGCATCGAGTGGCGGTTGTTGGGCGCATTGAACTCAACTAACGCTCCGGCAACGGGCGGCGTGTGATTAAGTACAAAGAAAGCGTTTTATTTCTAGGAAAAATGTCACTTTGTGAGCATGAAAATTTTTAAGCCAAATGATATGGAAAGAGCCTTTATTGGCGCTCAATAGATGCCAACGTTGGCGAGTTGATGTTCCAGGTGTACTTCCAATATTATTTGTATTAATACGACCACTTCGAGTATATTATATAGGACTGTTGTCCTTCAGCGTTGAATTTAGCGAAAACAAAGAAACTCACCGTTTTGATTTCTAAGATCTTCTCCTAATTATGGAGTGACCATTATGCACACTAATTTATTCTTTGCTAAAAACTTTAAAAGAGAGTTTGATCCTTAGTATTAGGAGAAACGAGTACAACATTCTAGATGTGCTGCAATTGGTAATCTTAGTTCATATATATTCCAAACAACGTTCATATATCTATCGATTTCGATGACAACTACTAGAAAATATGTAATTAGGACCCCTTCAAAAATCTCAGAATATTGTATACATACATACATAACTGGCCTTTACAACCCTGTGTCAGGATTACGGCCTAGCTTCTCGCAGCACTCATGTTGTGTGTGTTAATTTTTATCCACGAGTACCGGGACCTACAGTTTAATGTCGACTCCGAACGACAGACTTGAGAAGCTTGTTCATGGCAATTAGTTACTCTCAGAGCTTTTGCCAGAAGACTGCTGAGAGGTAGTCGCCGAAAGAAATATTTTTTTCATATTTCTTTTTTTCAAGATGTCAGAGCCTGGAGTCGAACCCAGGGCCCATGTCTTAGTAAGCCAACACACTAACCACTAGACCACGGCGACTACAAGAATATTGTATAATCTACCAATTTAATTAATTTTAAAATGTATAATTGGGTGCACCAACAGAGTAATGCATAGTGTGCCAGCCTTTTGTTCGTAGAGCCATAGGCTCGCTTTCAACCAGAGACTCTGGTCTGGTCAATACCACGAACAGTATACTCTTCCTTACTGCACTACTAACTAAATAGAATACAATTTAGAATTTTTTTTATTTTTTGCAATATAAAAATAAATATTTGGAAAATGCTTACTGAAAAATTAACCTCTAAAGAAATAAAGTTTTAATTCTCAACAATTTGATTGTAATTTTAGAATCAAAACAGCCACTACAGTCCTCTGCCCAATTATTCAAATAAAAATCAAAAATTAGTTGTAAGAACTACAAACAAAAGAAGAAAAAACTAAAGAAAATTAAAAATTTGCAACAGTTCTATGATTTCCAGTAGACAAAAGTTGAATATGTGCATTACTTGCATGAATTGCGTGAGCGTGCGTTACGATTTTTCTTTCAATTGCAACCATAAGCACTTTTCATAACTAAAAAGAACTTTTTTTATTATTCTTTGTGCTCCGTTTTTTCCAATGAAAATTATTTTCAATTTCAAACAAAGTCAATGAAACTTGCAAAAGAAAAGGATTAAATAGACTTCTATACCTCTAGCGGAAAAATTACATTTCACGCTGAAAATGCGTGCTCTGCGTGCCTACATTTTTTTCCATTTTTTTTTTTAATTTTCTGATACAAAGAGTTCAACGCTTGCGCACTTTTACGTTTCTATACAACTTTTTGAACTTTTGAGGGTATAAAAAAAGCAACAATTTTAAAGTGTAGGTGCTGTTGCTGCAGATGCTGATAGTTTTACGTTTTACACAAAAAAGTTTCTTCTTTTTTGTTTCCTTTTTTACTGTTGCAGTTGAGTCTTTGGTTTTTATCATTAAAACCATGCAATTGCCCCGAAAACGTGAGCAGCCAACATACTTACAGACAAACTCATAAGACATTATAAGCCAATGGCATAGAAAATTATGAAAAACAAGTAGAGATTTTACGTTTCTTTTGTGGCTAAAAGTATTCGTACATACGAAAAGCCAAAAAGTAAACGTTAACGTCGAAAAGAAAACCTTATGAGCCTTTAACTTTACACTTGTGCGTTATGATTTTGTAGGAAAATAATCATCATCTTTCTTTGCAACTGATTACTGCTTTTTATCCATCGTTTTCATCGTAAATGTATTCAAAACTTTATATAGTCATGTCTGCGTTTTACCGCGGGTGAAAATAAAAAAGTTGAGAATAATTTTCTATATGTGACGAAAATAACTTTATTGGCAAATAATGTGAAGAGAAAAAGAAATTCCAAAAAAAGTTTTGGAAAAATTGTTATCTTTAGTTGTTTCCATTATTTTTTATTTTTTTTTTCTACCTTCAATGCTTTTATCAATGTTACACATCGTTTGGAGATAAACGTCCTTACCTAAAACGAAAAAAAAAATAAATTTAGTTAAATAGTTGGTAAAACTAAGCTGAAAAAAATAAAAAATAATTGTAATTGAAATACTAAAAATTTTATATTTTAATCTCTAAATTTCAAATCGAAAACTACAACAAATTTGCAGTTTTACTTCATCGAAGTACTACTTTCAATGTAGCACGAAATAATATTCTTAAAATTTAAGTTATAAAAATTCAATTCATTTCAAATTAATAATTACGGCTGGCCCCAGTAGTCTAGTGGGTAGTATTTTAGGGCAAGGGTTGTGGATTTGGTGTCCACCAGTGACTCCGGTTTGTGACAATACACCGAGCTTAGGTTTTTAATATGTTTTACTTTGAGCTTATGTAACAACTACATTTGACCACAAATCATTGGGAAGTAGCAGATAACAGCTCTATCTACTTAGCAAAGGCACTCACCACACAATCAACATGCAACGATGGAGCAATTGCTGTTGATAATTCAAGGGTAAATGTATAACACTAGCCTTTGAATATTTAAATCACAGCAATTTGTCTTATTCCTAAGGCTTAAAGGGGCTGCCCTTTAATCCGCACTGCAGAAGTTGCGGGAACCCTTCAGAAATTGATTGCCCAGGTCTGGCAGTCAGAGGCTTTTTTCAATAGCTTGGCGTAGTTTGTGAACCTAGACCCCTTGTTTTGTTGGCTATAGTTCTTTTCCTATTTTAGGGCACTTTGTGCTAATTGTAGTTGATCACGTTTTTAGTTAACTAGCCATTTGACCTACATATCAAGGCTCTTAATAAAGATATAAGAAAAAAGATATATATTTACTGTCCTTTCCACAAAAATCACAATCAACATCCAAATGGGGCAATTGCTGTGAATCATTCAACGGTGAAGGTAAAACACAGCAACTTGTCTCATTGACATAAGGCGCTTAACAACTTAACATATATTTATCTCTATCTTCAACATTCGATTACAATGCCCAGCATTAGTAGGGGTTTACCCCTGAGCATTGTTCTCAATATAAAAAAAAAGTTTTACTTAAACCACATTTTGCACACAGTTTCTGCAAACACTAGAAGAGTCTCAGAATACGTCTATTGGTTTTTTAAACTCTTCTATTCAATATTAGTTTTGTTTTTCTTCTTTCCTTCGTTCTTATTGTTTTGGTAGCTCTGTTCGAGCTACAAACCTATCCCTAGCTATCCTTGTCTTTGTCTAGCTATTACTTGTCCTCAAAAAAATTTAAATTTTATTACCGAAAAACTAAAATTAAAATTTTGTAGCAAAGAAGTAAATTTTCTGTCAAATGATGAAATGTCAAGTATTGAGCTGTCATCCATTGACACTTATTTAGTACAAAAACGAAAACAACGAATTTTTCAACAAAATCATCTCAAGTAATGAGAACATGATAAGTAACAATTTGTGGCCACAATTGGCACAATTGAATTCACATCGGTTACCTTTGGCTTCAGCAGGACGGCGCCAAATAACAACAAAAACACTAACACAAAAACACACTCCCATATCAGAAGACGAATGTCAAAAACCATTCATGTTTTATGCTCAGGCTGTTAGAGTGCGGACTTGAACCCAATTCTCTTTATTTTTATTTTTTTCTTTATTGAGACCAATGCTCATGTGTAAACTGCTTATGCGGTGTATTGTATTGGAATTTTATGGAAAGAACAGAAAATTTTTTTTTCTTATATTATTATTAAGGGCCTTAGGAATGAGACAAATTGCTGTGAATTAATCATACAAAGGCCAGTCTTATACCTTCACCATGTTTGTGTGGTGAGTGCCTTCGCTAAGTAGGTTTAGCTGTCTTCTGCTACTTCCCAATAGGTAGCGCTTTTCTCCTGATCATTCGTCTTTATTGTCGATGATTAAGGTGCAATAGAGTGGGATGACAGGGAGCGGTTTTTTGGTTGATGATCTTCTTGCCTAAGCCAATACACTGACCACTTGACTACGGCGACTTTAAGGTTGTTATAAAATCCAAATCTTAAATCAAGACTGAAATATAATGCTTGTAATATGCAAATTATTCTTTTCAATGTGTTGAAGTAAAAAGCAGTTTCTCTAATTCAAATTTATCTGGAAGTCTCATATAACCATTTAAAGTAATTTGAGGTTTACATTTAAGTAAAAGCTAAAAATCTGTATATTTCTGAATTTGAAAAATTGCTTCCTACCAAACAAATTGAGAACCAATCATTTGCAAATAATGTACGAGTTAATGCAAAGCAACAGATTTTAAACCGATTATTTTTATAATGTTTATCAGCCAGGCCCACGATATCGAATCGTGTAGTTTTAAGCGACAAACAGGTGATTTGCGGCACACTAATTTTTGTGTCGCCAAAAATAAATGCGATTGGTAACACAAAATGTTTCACAAAATTTTTGCTTTCACAAAATTTTTTTACACACATATATATAAATAAAGAAATTCGGAATAAGTTTGTTTACTACATTTCTGTCAAGTTAAACTAGCACACGGTTGCATTTTTTACTGTATAATTTAAGCATTTCAGCGCTTTTTTCGTGTATATTCGTGATTATTTTTTGATATGTTGATATGGCAGCTTTGTTGTTTATTTGCATTACGTTGGTAACGTAAAGCAAAGCGAACGATAAAGTGACAATTAGTGGGCCGCTGTTTAGATTCACAGTGAGTGACTGAGTTTCGTTCGCTTAAGTTTTCTTTCGATATCGTGGGCCTGGCTGTATGTTTTTATTTTTAGTTCTAAAATATATAAAGAATTTATTTACAAAAAATATTACAAAATTTTTATATTGAATTTGAAAGAAAATGTGTTTCATTTTGAAGCAAACAGTTTAGGCAGTACATACTCGTATTATCAAATCAAAGATATTCTATTGAAATATTTTGGGGGTTTTCTAAACGACTGCACTTTTTTAATTGCTATTAAAATAAACCGATTGCAATGAAGCGAAATATAACGAATTTAATTGATTATTTTATAGGTTTCTTTCTCTTCTTTGATTTCTAAACTCCAAATGTTAGGTTTAAGTTAAAGTTTTTCTGATTTCGTTCGATACGTGAAAACTAAATAAAAATGGCGTTAAAAATTGTTGTAAAATTTTCACAATGGCTGCAGTTAAAAACTGCACTACCAATTGTTTTATATGTTTCCCGTGCAGGTACGTTGTTGTAGTAAGAGTATTTGTTGCCATTAGGCTAGAAATTGAAAAATAAAAAAAAAATAAAAAAAAACAAAAATAACTTCATTTGTTTAGCACAAAAGGTAAATAAAACAACAACAACATCAACCAAATGCCGTTTAAAACAATTTATAAAAACAAAGTTAACGAAACGACCTATCAAACCGCCACCCCTTTTATATATAGGAGAATAAAACGTTATAAAAAAACAAAAACAAACAATAATATGTGAAAAAAAAATGGAAAAAAGGACAAAACAAGGATACTACTTTATAATAATGTTTGTGTTTTGTTGTTGTTGTTTTTGTTGTTTTATTCTTTTATTTTATATAATAATGGCTGCTCTAATATGCGTGTTAAAGTGTGAGTAAATCGGCACTATATAGTTGTGACTTTTCCCACTCCCATTACAAATCAACACGCAATGACGACGATAGGAAAAGGTTTGAGTACGAGTAAAAAGTAAAAAGGGAGTGATGTGGTTATACTCGTACTTTAAACAGACTAAGTAGGGGAGATTTAGATATATACAAGTAAGACCTAGAAAAAGAAGTCGAAGAAATGGTGGAATAAGAATAATAGCAACAACAACAACAACAGCTACAACATTTACAAAAGAAATGTGTGACAAAAAAAAAAAAAAGAAACAAGGGAAAGTAGAAAGAAACACATATAAAAAATCAACCCTTACCAAATACCAACGAAATTATTTAGACATCGAAAGTATATAAAACATATATACATACATATGTATATATTCTTATGTATATACATATAAGAAAAAATACGCGAAACATGAAAACTCGAAAGAGTGAACATTTCGCAAACCTGAACAAATATTATTTTCTTATAGAGGCTACTCTAAATAGTGAAATGAATGTGAAAGCTCTAAAACACTAATATTATGAATTGTGTACATAAGCTTTAATCACTCTGCATTGCAAATGCCCTTGCAAGTCTTCTAAACGTAGCAAGACTAGCACATGCAGACATATGCCTGCATTTTGTTGTTGTTGAAATAGTTTGCAACGTTTACAAGACTTGCAAGGGCCTTTGCAACAAAAAGCGACGAATCTGCAAATTAAAATTTCATTTGTGTGATTATGTTAAAATGTTCTTTTTCCCTTATTGCACCCTTGGGTATATGCGTTAATATGTTAGTTGTCCCTCGATAATGCTATGGGAGTGGTGGAAGAGTTTAAAAATTTTTGTTCGTGAAAGTGATAGAGATAAAGTTTTTAATACTTGAGTGTGTGGTTGGGGATGTGGGACTACTCCGTCTGATGTTATATAGGCTCTTATGCCGGTTACCACCTCTGCTGCAGTTGAGATACGCAAAAAAAGCGTGCCGAGTTAAAAAAAATGCAATGTGGTTTAATTCAATGTATTTAAGTATCCGAATTTCACGGATCACAATTTTATTAATTTTATTTTATTCTGACACGTTTACTTCACAAATTTTGTTTTTTTTTATAAAAAAGAATAAAAGTTTGTTAAAAGGTTGTCCGTAAGCACAAGAAAAAAATTAAAAATTATAAACTTCTTTAAGCTTCTTAATTACAAGTAAGAAAAGAAAAGTCGAAAAAGGCCGATACTACAACAACGGCATTGCCATCCATAAAAAATAAAAATATGGAGTTGCTAAATCAATAATTTCTTCCATTAAAAAGAAAAAAAAAAAAAGAAAATTAACAAACCGTTTAAATGATACTCTTTATGGCACCAAAGTGAACTGGACATCCTACTGCATCTATAACTTTGTTTTTTAAATAAAATAATTGCTTGAATTACTTGTTTCACTTTTTTTTATTAAAACATTAATTCTGATGCTAAATACGAGTAGTTCTTTAATTTAATTTGTTGGATAAAGATTACAGCCTATTTCACAATGTCGAAACAAACGATGAACGAAATAAAAGCATCCGAAAGAAAGGTATTTTGAGTTTCTCTATGTCTTTCGCCTGCTCTTGTCGTAAAAATAAAGTGTTGCCAGTTGAAAATGTTTAATGAATTTCTTTAAACATAGAAAATAAACTACTATATTGCTTATGGACAAATGCAACTCTGTTTAAAAGTGCTTACTTGTACATATTCGTTACAAGTAGTGTTCCAGCTGTCATCCAACGCTTAATACATATTAATCGAATTTCGAAGCAAATTGCAGTGTGATTGGGTCAGTTTTATGTTGTAATTGTAACGTGTATGGGCAGCTTAATGATATATAAAATGACGTCATAAAACCAAAACAAAAGAGTTTGTGTGTGTCTGTTCTTTTGTATTATAAAAAACAGTGTGTACGCATGTGCATTTTGTATACTGAAATCGGCATAATTTTGTTGGCTTACGATTTGTTTGTTCGAATCTATTATACAGTGTGTGATTTCGTGTTTTGCATCAAACGAAAACAAAAAGGCAAGTGACTCATTTTGACATTTGCCTGCGCTGCGTTCGACATTGTGAAATTGGTTTTTGTATGAAAATCACTACGTTCGTTTTGTTCGTACACAATTCTGATGTAGAGAAACCAAAATCATTTTTTTTGCCCAGCAAGCGAAAGGGAGCAATCACTCGACATTGTGAAATAGGCTGTTAGTTCACGTTGTTGCGAGTTCACTGTATATATCGTTGGTCTCAGGTAGAAAGGCCCTAACTCAAATAATTTAAAATTTACAGGACGAGGTAAAAATACAACAGATACTGTAATTATTAATATAAAACTTTTTATTAAATGCTGTACAATTGCTTGTAATACCGTTATTTTTAATAATATTGTAAACATTCTTTGTAAGGAGCGGCATATTTCTAAAATGCATTGGATTCACTAAAAAAAAGTAAGTTTTGAAAAAATGCGAGTTAGGGCCTTTCTACCAGTGTTCGAAAATTTACCTTATAAAACGTACTTTAGTGTTCTGTACTGTAGAATATTAAGTACAGAAACACTAAAAGTGTTTGTGTAGGAAATTCAAAACAAACAAAAAACATTATAATATTTTTGAATTTTCTACATAACGAATATACTGTTCTTAACCTAAAAAAAAAAACAAAGGACAAATATTTTTTTTTGTTGTAATTTTTTTTTTCAATTTTTTTATTTTAAACTGATTGATAAAAAATGCAAATAAAGAATATATTTTGAAATTTGGAGAAAAATAACCCAAGATCAGTAAACCAAAATGTATACAAACACTAAAACTGTACTGTTTTAAAACAAAAAACAGAACGACTTATTCTGGTTGTGTAGAAATACACAAACACTAAAAAAATAAATACTGTTCTTGGATTTGTGAACCGTACATATAATAATGTACAGTTTATTTTCGAACACTGCTTTCTACCTGAGACCAACGATATATACTTTACATGCATATGTACATTTTTATAACGTTGTTGTTGTCTTTTATAAACATTCCATATTGGTACATATACCAAATGTTCTTATTTACTCACTGTTACCTTTTAAAATTCCATATGAAAAAAAATAAATAAATTCTTTGTTTCATAAAATATTACACCATTTCCAACTTTAAATGAAAGTTAACATTTTATGGGCATTGATCGACTTACTATATATAAAGTTTCGGAAACGAACGAACTAGATTTATATATAGTTACGGGGGACATAACAAGTGACGTGGCATCAAAATGGCGTAAGTCTTCTTATTAGATCCTTAAATCACCACACAAATCAACTTAACTTTTATCTATTATGTAATCAAACATTCTACGAGGACAGTTTGATAATTCCGTAACTACTGGCTCGAATTTTTAACGCAATTTTGATCTCTGTCGAGGGTTTTGCATAAAGAACAGCGTATTTTGTTTTCTCGTTTTCAGTAACAATACTTGTGATTTTTTTATTAAAATGATTTTTATTTTAAAGGAAATTACAATCGTTGCTATTATTTATAAAATATGGCCTAACCCAAATGTCCGCCGCAAGAGCGCAGGCATAAGTGAATACCTTGATGCTTGATTTACCATAACTCGTGCACACAAATCGGTCTAAATATCAAAAATTGCGAGCTTGATATTTTTCTTTACATCTTCGGACATAAATGACTTCTGGGCATAGACCAACCCACTCCCCGAATGACAGGGGAGCACAGACATAACCGGGGGCTTCCTGATGCCCGTAGTACCAGATTAGAGTACGTTTCTCTGGTCAGTCTCTGAAATGGTCAGTAATTAACAATTATATATATATATATTATATGCCTATAGTGAGTGGCAGGCGATCCAGAGCTAGGTGAACTCCTTATTTCGCGCAGAAAATAGGCCACTGGTTTGAGTAATCACCAGCAACCTTTACTGTATCCCCGGGGGGAAAAAAGAGTTAGTACCACTGAATATGCACCCTGTTTTGAAAAATTGTAACTCAATGATTGGAAACGTTGTAATAATCTAGCAATGGCGAAAAGTAGTTAAAGCCGCCATAAAAATAATAGAAAACAACCCCTACTTTAGGCCTAGAAAAGAGAAAACAAAAGTGAAATCATATTAGACACACTTGGTACCTATTTAACATACAATAACACACACACACACAATCGCACACATAACATACATATTTACAACAGAAAAAACATACTCGTATGTCAGAGCATAGGCAGAGGCAGGTATTAGAAATCGTAACATGGGTTACTGATTTCTTTTTACTACCTAAACGTGTGTGCATAAGTTGTTTACGTGTAAGTTGCTGCTGCTACACCACGTTAACACTATTATATGCGTGTTAGCAGTTATTTTTTTAATACTCGTACTATTGTTTTTGTTATTAGTGTCGTTCCATTATCCATATAGAGTATAAAAATTCTTATACATGTTTTGTATAATTTCATAGTAAATAGAAGAGAAAAAAAAAAACCGAGAAAATAGAATTTCTACCTGATAAGTGAGTGTGTATTTGCTTAGGGGTTGATTTTTAAATACTCGCATTTCTGGTTGCCATTAGAATTTCTAGTTTATTTAATTTCGTTGTGCCCTTTCTTTGGGTCTTTGTTGTTGTTATAGCAAAGACATAAAAATTATTTTCTATTTAAAAACTATTGTTGGTAGTCTTTTAGAACCAATCCTAAATAGGGTGCAGTTAAATCAGTTCTATTTACCACCGCCTCAATACAAAATCGAGCAGAAATATGGTTGGTCATGAGGAAAAAATAAATCCGCCATAAGTCCAGAGTATTTTTCACACTTTCCCTTCTATAACAGAAGACAAAGTAAGAAAAATTATTATTTTTGGATATTGTTCCTCAAAATGCAAAACGTTTTTACAATATAAAACTACTGTTTAAATATTTTAATTTCAATTAATAACGTACTGCAAGCATTTAATTTTTTGCCAGAAGACTATATAGATTGAATGCTGCTAGTTGCAACAGCATTAGAAAAGGCTCTAAACTAAATAGAAAAAAAAATCCTATTTGGCATATATAGATTCCAAAGAAGTATGTATATACTCGTAATAAACTTTGAATGTTCGAAAAATTTTTATTTAAATACTGTGTAGTGAACTTGAACCAGCTGAGCGGGGACAATAAAGTCAGTCTATACTAAGTTACTGGTCATATGGGTACTCAGGGATATGAGATGGCTGATAAAGAAGCCAAACAGGGATCCTCCACGCCACTGTTGGGGTCATAACCCTTTTGTGTAATGGGAAGGGAAGTTTGCAAGGGCATACTTAAGAAAAGAGAAGAGAAGGGGAGGCATTTATTTCTCTTGGGCCAAAAGGGTTTAAGACTTTTCAAACTTATATTTGGTAACTATTATAGGTGGAGATTTGAGTCCTGCATTAAATTTTCTAGGGACAATCTGAGAATACTGGCGAAAATACTAACCGGTTACTGGAGGCTCAATGAACATTTGTATGCCATGGGAATCTTTTCGAGGAGTTTGTGCAGATTCTGCGTCGACGCAATCGAGTCATCACAGAGCACTTAATTGTGTAATATTCATGCAAAGTAGGAGAAGGCACTTTTGTGATTATCAAATATCGAGTAGGGAACTTTTAAGGTTGGCACAGGCCGACATTTTGAAATTCGTTACAGCAACGACACTGGGAAAGACACTATAAGTACTCTGGATGAGTTAAGGGTTGTTTAATAGATCTTCAAATTGAACTACCTTAGTACCTCTTATATGAATGACTGAATGAATACTTAAATAGTCAGAGTTTTTAAACTTTAAATTGTAATGTATGTGCTACATATTTCGAACAATAATTCTTTAATTGTATAACAACGATATCCATCTGTCCCTGAGACTAGTTGTGATACCTTTTCTTTGTGTTCTTTGCATTCAAATCTTTTTTAAGCAAAAAGATTACCTTCAAAAAGTGTTTTGAGTTTTTCGCCCTGTAAAACATCAAGCGGTTTCAAATGCTTTCAAAAACATCTGATTTTGTTTAATTTTTTGCTTTTTCTTCTTCTTCACAACTATTGACAACTAAAATGGCTGCATTTTTTACTATTTATGTACTGTTCTTAAGACAAATACGATCACACAATGACGAGGTTAGCAGAACATGTTGCTGAAATATGGCACTTATTTTTAATAAAAAATAAAATACACCATAAGATACTCAGTGTGATACTACCGCTAAGGAATATATTTACTACGCAGAAACCTTTCTCTTCTTGTTATATTCGTCTTTTTCCATGGAATTCAAATACTGGTTTGCCATTATAATAATGCCGTTTTGCAGTTTACTAAACTACCAGAATAAATCACAACGAATGCAGTAGCGCAATTTCAAAACTGTTAACTTTACAATATTCGAAAAAGAAATGGAACATTTTTCCGGCTGGCAGTACCGATGTTTCGTGAAGTACACTTAGAGATTTTTCGATATATTTAACCCTTATCGGTCGTAAGTCACCTCTGACGTGACAACAGTACTTTTCTGCAACGGTCGTATGGCACGTGTGAAGTGACAAGGCGAATTATGTCGAAACATACTGTCTATTGATGAGATTTGTTTTTAAAATGCATTCATTTCTTCAATTTACCGTTACCATTTGAAAATACGTATTTACCGTTACTTTCAGTTTGTCGTTATCAGCAGAGCATTTAACTTGTGCAATAAACTTTCAATTCTTTTTTTTAATGTCTACATATCTTGCAACCTGATAGTAAAGGAAAGCATAACGACTGTTTAGTATTTTCTAATCGCAAGTTACCTGGAGGGAGGAAAACAACAGTATACTTTTGCGAAACATGCCAGAGAAAACCATTTCTTCATGTTGGAGATTGCTTCAAAAAATACCATACCTTACAAGTATGTATATAAATAATTATCAGAAACTCAGACATGTAGTAGTTGTACAAAAAATAAATAATTTGTAACAAAACTGAAAAGAAATGAATATAAATGTATAATAACATACTATTGTTTTTTTTTTTCATATTTGTTAAAAATAACTACAACCTGGTGAGAATCAAACGTGTGAAAAGTCGCGTCCGATAAGGGTTAAGTTATTATTTATATTGCTAGTTTACCGCAACAGCTGATATTGGCTATTGGTAATATTGTAAATAAAAGAAAAATAGAAGAAAAAAGAATAAGAAAGTCTACAATTCTGTTGTTCACTGTTAAAAACAATGCGATCTAAACTATCTTACTGAATCCGCACTACAAATGCGTTGTGGTCTGTGATTTAAGCGGCATATGTGAGATATTTTACATTTGTTATTTTCAAGCTTCCTAATACGCATTTGTAAATCTTTATCAACAGTCTGAATTTTTTAAAGAGTTCTTTGTATTATGTTCTTCAATAATTTAGTTCAAGCGATCAATGTGGAAAAATGCAACCTAAATAAAATTGAAAATATTTTTATTATTTAGATGGATTTGATGAGTATTTTTGGTTATAAATTTCATTGAAAAACATTTTAGTTTGAGTTGAAATTGTGTGTAGAGGCTTATTATGATTAGGGGTAGCTTTAAACAGAATTTTTAATCCCCACACTCTAGGAACAATATATTCAATTAAATTGCTTTACAACTGAATTGTGTACATATTGTAATACTGCGTAATCCGCACTTCCTTGACTGTTGCTTGTTTTTTTTATAGGGCGCATAATATTCAGACATAACCGTTAAACAAAATTGTTACTTTTTATCGACTTCTAAACTTAATCAATATTGTTTGTTAAAGGCAACCTTGAAACAATCTTTTTTTTTTTTTTTGTTTAATTATAAAATAAATAATAATTTGTTTTACTTCTTTTAATATTTTTTTTTAACTTTAAAAGTTCTATTATTTTTTTTTTGAATGATTATGATTTTTTAAGCTATAATTATGAAAAATTACGTTTTTTTTAATTATTTTAACTGCGGCGCTTGCGCTATGATATGCACAAGTTTATTGTTTAAGAATAATAATAAAAAAAACAATTTTTGCAATTTTTTTAATGCCGCTATTAATGTTGCTTTTTTGGTTCCGTCATTTAGTTTTTATTTTTTCAACCACATCATTTTAGTTATGAAATGCCACACAGTCATCCGGCATTAAATGATTAAACAAAACCACTTGAAATTTCAATGTCACTAGAAAAAGTTAAAAAGTTTTAATTTTTTTCAGTTTTTTGGTTATAATAACCTTGAATATGGATTTCTAAGTTTTATTTTTTTCTATAAAGTTTCATTAAAGTAATAAATAACTTCATAGTGCAGGTCTACATAAAAAATTATAGGATTTTCAAGGCTAAAAACAATTAAATATTTACTTAACAAATGTTCCATTACAAATAAAAGAGGCCGGAAAAAAACTATATAGAACTGTCTAAGCCTACTTTCTTATCAGGCTTCAAAACGTTCTTGAAAAGGCAGCTCCTGATAAATTTCTTAAAATTTTTCAGCTTTCTAGGGGACTACGTTATGTGGTAATCTAAATTTAACATAAATGGGTGCAATTAATTTTGAAGTTCTTTCCATTACTCCTGTTTAATTAAAAATTTGATTTGCTTTCTAGTATAATAAATGATAGGAGCTCTTATGTGGCCAGAATATTCTAACGATGAGCCGTGATATTCTCTTACTCATAGTCGTACACTAGACATGCGAATTAAATTTCTTGATTTTATTTTAGATCACAGTTAACCAAAGCGCTCAATAAATGAAATGCGTCTGTAGCACAATTGTGTACAGAAAATGAAGATACGCTTCAGACTACTAACAAATTGATTTCTGTAAATTACCGCTGAATTCACCGGATGTTTTTGCAATTCACATACTGACGACCTTCTACTTAAATTAGTCTAAAGTAATGGTTAGAATAGGTAAAAATTGCCAGCCGCCTCCAGGCAAAGCACACTTGGGTCCTATAAAGGTCCCGTTGTGATACCACTAAATCCATTTAAATATGATTACGACCGTTGGCCGTTATCCAATCAACCAATCAACAATGAATTACGTTTAAATCACCTTTAGATAAACAGGATCTGTCGATAAATTCAGGGCACCCAACCGTAGACACAATTCTCAGTTGTCCAAACAAAGAAAATTTTTGTTTGTGCGCCTTAATTCCACGCACACATGCAATTCAGGCCGTACCATTTATCTCAAGACAAGTTGGCGTGGTACCTCCCATACAAACTATATATTTGGAGACAGTATACATTTTTAAATTTGATCCAAATAGCATGATGGTGAACACAAATGGTATCTCTCACACAAAGTACTTGGATTTTGGATTTCTTAAGAACGGTAGGAGAATATGTTTATAAGTTTGATTCAAATAAATTAATGTTCTATACAAATCAAGAGACAGTAACTGCCATGCATAATAAACTTAGATTTCTTATATCTTGTCAACGTTTAAAGCGAAAGTTTCTTATTTTAGTCTCCTTTTAAACAAATCTAACGAAAAAAATAATTTTTGGCATAGACTGAACGGTGATATTTAAAACTTATCAGTTGAAAGTTACGAGATGGTCTAATTGGAACAGTCAAACTTATTTTAACTTCATAAAAAATTCAGAACTTACAACGTCACGTTTTAAGCCCAAGAGAAATGAGATGCTCAGCATTGTTCAGTGATCTTATGAAAACTCTTCTACTTTCAACCCACTGTTTAAAATTTTTTCAGTTTGGAATTTTATTGCTGATAACAAGAATTGTATATAAAAATTAAAACTATTGTTTAAATTTAAATATTTTTAATTTATTTATTTTTGATTATTTTTTTTTTTTAATTGTAAGAAAATGCATTGTTTGGTCCACTATATGAGAATAGGAAAATAATCAATAACAAAAAAACTATAGTTTTCGGTTTAAAACATTTAAATATATATAAATATAGCTGTAGTTGTTGTTATTTGTTGTGTATTTTATTGTAATTTATTTAAATTTATTATATTTATTAAAAACATTTAAACTTGTCTGAAATACGTGAACATGTTTTATGCATAAAAAGATTTATCATCACTTCAATAGCCCATACAAAACACAAGTAACCCAGTTGGCAAAATTATTAAATTTAAATATTCTCTTTGTTGCCATTGCTTTTTATTTTTGGATTTTCTCTAAATCTGTATATGTTTTTCTTTCTTAATATTAAAAATATTTCAAAGTTAAGAAAACTGATTCTGATTTAGTCTCTCTCTTCCAAATATCCAATTGTTAAACTCTGATTTATTTCTATTTCGTTATTATTGTTACACAGAAAGTAATTCCTTAGCAATATTCCTATTTAGGCTGATAACAATTTCAGGTACACGCGTTACTTTTATTTTATTTGCATACCATGTGTCTGAACTAGTTTACTTGAACCGTTCACTTTAATTAACCGTATGAACCAGTTCACAAAAATTCTTCCTTTAATTTCGTTATTGTGAATAAAACTATTGGATGTGATATAGGGAATTATGCAGTTCAATTTCATTGCCTGTTTTCGTAAAACAAGCAATTTCTAAAGATTCTATTTTGTATGAAAGTACTCAATTTTTCAAAAATGTTTGAGTACTTTCCACATAAATTTGCAATGGCTTGAAACTATTTGTATTACCGAAACAGACTGTAAATGCCAATATTCAGCCATGTTATGGCATTCAATTCTGGTCGCAAACTTCAGAAGCTTATTCAAGGCAATTAGATTCTCTCAGAGCATTTGCCAGAAAGCTGCTAGGAAATAGTTGCCGAAAAAATATTTTTTTTTTCATATTTTTTTTGTTAAGATGTCAGAAATGGGGTTTGAACCCGAAGCTATTGTCTAGTAAGTTAACACACTAACCACCACACTTCGGCGACTATGTGGCAAACTATAATTAAAAATGAACAAGTTCATTAACTTAATAGTTCTTCAGTGAACTACTGTTAAGCGAATATAAGTCATAATTATCTTTGATTTCTTCAGTCTGGTGTTTGTGGTAGGAATAAAACCTACGACTTTGGCATTAGAAACCTAAGCAACAAATGATTTGTCTTCCAGAACAATAAACTAAATATAGGGTGTTTTTGTGACGCAATAGAAGTTACTAAACAATTTATTATTATACTGCTTCTAATTTTTGTCATTTATGATCTGTAATCTCTGGCAAATCATTATGAATAGATTGAGACTTGAACACCGCTACCACATACAGATATAGTTTAAAAATTAGTCAATAATTGGCCCCGCTTATACATGAATTTGTGATTTTTGTGGCCCACGTAATCATTTATTCATTTTTAGCTTAAGAAGTTTGTTATTAAAAAAAAATTGCTACATACAGAGTGAAATTAATTTACGACTTACCCTACCGTTTCTTATCAAAACTGAAGCCAGATATCGCATTGTGGTCAGTAGAAAATCTTTACGCACTATGATCAATGAATTTTTCCTTGAAAGTACGCATAAAATTGCTTCAGATAATATATCGTCGGTTGACAGGTAAAACTCACTTAGTGCTACGTGGTCTGACTACACTTAGTGAGTTTTACTTGTCAACCGACGATATGTGCTTTCTACATTGTGGCACTAGGTGCTATACAACCAAGGATATCAAACTTAACGATAAGTAAAGATGGAGAAATAAATCTACAAATTACCTCCTAAATTTGTGCAATTCGACACTGTTTGATTATTTTCTGTCACTATTTATGATGGTTTATGCTAATAAAACAGCAATAATTACAAGGTCAATATTGTCTTTTAAACAAAATAGGCCATAATTAGGTATTTAAAAGGAACAGTCACAGTGCTTATATTGCCAAAATAATTCCGAAAATCTTTGGCTTAAATTACAATTTTTTTACAATTTAAAGTTCACTCGAACTACAAAAACATTTTATTCACAAATTGTTTTCGTATTTTCTGGCATCAAAAATAATATCGCTGTCAGGTCTTGCATGTGCTTAATATGGTTTACAAACTCTAATAGTTTTCTTTGATAACATTGTCAATATATTTGCAGAAGTGACAATAATGTCAGATATGATTATAAGTTTTGGATAGTTTTACAGCAAACACAGTAATTAAATGCATTTTGACAGCTCCCATGTCCATATATTGCAGTCCATTTTGACAGTTTAAACCAACAACAAACGACTAGACACTTGACACTTTACTAATCGCATCTTATATTTCATTTGCATTACGTTTTCATAATTCATTATATTGTAATTCAGTTTCACATTTGAATTTAATGCGTTATTAAAATGCCTATTGGGTTTTAATACAGTGGTTTGTCTTTTAAAACAAAAATTCTACAAATACACTAGTATTTGCTAACAACTCAAACACATTTTTATTTTTTAGTTTTCAACTCTTTTTATGTTAAAATATGTTAAACAGTGTCTCTGGTTAATTTATGTGTATGGGGGTTGGCTTTTTTGCTTCTTTTGAATATTTAACAGAATGCCTGACAACCATTTATTAAAAACCAAATGCTAATGCGAATAACAACTACTCACTCACTCGTACAAAACCAATCGATAATTCTATTGCATTTGAAAAGAATATTTAAATATTAGTTTCGATTATAAAAATAAATTACAAAATGACTCTCGATATCTTGTATTGTGTGGAGAGGTAACAAAAACAAAAAAATAAAACAAAAAAAGGAATGATAATGACAATAATATTGTCAGAATAATGTTGTTTTTGCCTATGATTAAATTAACAGTTAAAAGTGTTAAATATTCAAGGTTTCTACAATATAAGAGAAAAAGAAAAACAAGTTGTGGAAGTATGTAAATGATTTGTACTGAAAACAAGATATTAAAGAGGCGCAAGAGTAAACAATACTATGTAATGGGCAATAGTTAAGGGAATGTTGACACATTGCCTCACTGTCTTGTAATTTTTTTCCAATGATGTCCGTGAAGGACACTAGCAAAATCGAACATGTTTTCGACTCCAGCTTCGGCAGTCTCATTAGAGTTGTTTGTCTTTATATTCATGACAAACATCAACTATTTAACTCACAATTTGTGTAGAAATTATATATTTTGGTTAGGTTAGGTCAAATTGACCGCCGCCTTCAGGCAAAGCACACTTGGGTACTATAAGGTCCTGACGTGATACCACTATATCCACTTCACATATCTACGACTGTTAGTTATTCTCCAACCAACCTGATAATCTACGAAGGTGTGAATTTCTATCAAAGTTAAACAGGATCTGTCGATATATTCAGGTCAACGAAATATTTTTGTTCTCAGGTCCTCTATTGGGAGACTGTGACAGAGGAAATGCTCTGTTCTTTCCTCTTCTTCTTTGTCATTACAGCTTCTACAGACGTCATTGTGAAATATTTTCAACCTGCGGGCGCAAGTGCCTATGGGCCAATGACGAGTTATCACTACTATAAAATTTCTGAGATGGACTCTGTGTAGAATCAGCACGAACTTCGTTATAGCCACATCCATGTTGGGCATTTGTCTGTAGAGTCTGTGTGAGATTAGCCGTTTTACCCTCAGTAGATGGATACCGATCTCACGCCTGAATTCGCTCGAATTAGTAGTGGAACCAGATTTAGCAAATGCATCAGCTATTTCGATTCCCTCAATACCCTCCTGTTCGAGGATCCTCTTAAGAGTAACCCTTGAATGTCTCACAATCTCCTCCAAAGATAGCCGGCATTGGATGTGGTGCGAACACCCTCAAGGGTCTTAATGGCCGCTTTACATACATACATAATTGGCCATTACAATCCTGTGTCAGGGTTACGCAGAATCGATGTGTGCGTCAGTTTTTATCCATGCATACCGCGACATGGCATACAGTTCAGCGTTGAATCTGAACGACAGACTTTAGAAGCTTGTGCATGGCAATTAGTTATTCTCAGAGCTTTTGCCAGAAGACTGCTAAGAAAGAAAAAAATTTGTTTTCTAATTTCTTTTTTTTTTCAAGATGTCAGAGTTGAGGTTTAAACCCCGAGCTATCGTCAAGTAAGCTAACACAATAACCACTAGACAACGGCGACTTTATTATCAGTAAAAATTTAATTTAGCAAAATATGAGTATTCCTATTCAATATACTCCAATACTGAATCTGAGCAGCATCTGTTCTGATACCCATTATTTCAGCCTGAATGATACTACAACAAATAATCTGGTAGCTTAAGGGACAATCTAAGATTCACCTGTTCCGAAAAGATGCAACATCCGATTTTATCGTATGATTATTCTAATCATCGTCGGTGAAAACTTGGATAATAACCTCTGGCAGATGTAGATCATTTTCATAATAAGATCTCTCCGGTATTTTCGTTATGAAACCGGTTGCTGCCGACTAACTATATCTGAGATATTCGCATGTCCGTGGTGTGAAGTTTTATTGCCGAATTTGTGGCCACTTTTTCCGCCATCAGATCTGGTGGCAACCAGTTCCGGATGGCAAATAATGCCTTAGTTTGGGGTGGTGCTTAGAGAACCCGTAAATTATATATTTTGAATTATATTTTTTTCCTTTTCTATACGTAAATACACTTGTACTGAGTTCGTCGAAGTAAAGTCAAACACAACACATTCTGTCATACTCTCCTTTTCCAACCATCATTCATGTTTTTATTTTAATGATTTCGAGAATTTAATACATTTTGAAATTAGACCCTCTTGAGGGGTATATAACCATCAGGATAAGTCCGAGGTCAATGATTTTCCTTTTACTGAGTAAACAGAAGTTATCTTTCTATATATAAAATTCTAGAACTGCAAATTAAGTTTAAGGGGCGTGGCATGCCTCAAATATTCCACGTTTTATTATTTTTTAATAAAATTATTTATAAAATTAGAAAAACTGAATATAAATATACGTTTTCAGCCCACACGATTACTGGCAATATGTTTAAAACGAATGCATGAACAAAAGAGGGCGTGGCACATGATTTTTAATAGATACTTATTAACATCACCAAGCATGGGTTTTTCTATTAAACATTGTTTGATGCTAAAGCCAAAGAAAGATCGCAAATTCTTTTTGGGGTTTCACTAAATAATACTTATACCTCGGTAATTATCGAATATCAAATGCAGGTTTGTCAGAGTTGGCACCGACCGATATTTTGAAGTTCGTCAAGACGTCGAAACTGGGGGAGCTACTGTAAAACCCTGATTAAGTTGAGGGCTGTACAAAAGATCTACGGGGCGAAATACTTTAGTACCTCCTTTATAAATAAATGAATGAAATAAAACTTCATCGGTTGCGATATTAATTAATAATTTCACTGATGTTTATTAAGATCTCTTTAATATGCCTGACTGACTTGCATATTTTTCATTAAATTTCTTAACGAGGACTACAAGTAATGTACAAAAAGCCCAAAAAAGAGTCTATAGAAACAATAAATTTTAAAACATTTTAGAATAATTTATAAATGGAATCGTCAACAGCTTTACGTAAAAGTGTGTTTAATTTAAATTTAAATTGATTTTTTTTATTGTGTTATAAATTATTTTCTAATTATTCTAAGACCTTTGCTCAATATAGTGTCACAGACCAGAGCCTCTGGTGGGAATCTCGCTAGCAGTCTAGCAGCCAACCCACTAGACTTTTGGAATAAAGTTCACAAATAATATTTAATTTTCTTTAAAATAAAAATATCTTTACAATTTTAAAATCGCTGCTTATATTGAAAGTCGATTAGATAAGAAGATTTCGATTTTGAAATAAATATTTAATTAATAGTTTAAAGAGCAGAAACAAACTTTCTTTTCTTGAATGGGAAATAAAATAAAAATTTGTTAAATAATCGTAAATACTATTTATTAAAGGATTTTATTCGCGATTATTAAATAAAAGTTATAATTCAAAATCATAAATCACATCTTGGGATTTGTTTGAAAGCTATTCATTAGTAAAATTTGAATAAAAGAAAATTGTAAAAAAAATTAGTAAAAAAAAGTTCATAAAACATAATTATTATAATCTTTTAATAATTAAAACTCAAACAAAAAGAAAAGGAAAAAATAAATTATTTTAGCAACCAATTAAAACTTTAAAGGCATCTAGCATTCTGAGATATATTTAAAATAAATATATAAATTATATTCAGTAGAGAAAGAAGAAGAAGAAAAACATATAAAAAAAAGTCTTATAGCCCAAGAAAAGTTAATAATTTTGCAAACAAAACTTCAAACGCCCATTTGCAAAAAATTAATTTTAGTAAAGAAGCCCAGCCAATGTGATCGTTATTATTAAATGGGTTTTGCATTCATTATCATCATACGATATCGTTTCAATCGCTTGCTCTTCATGTTTGACCCAATTTTAACCATATGTTTCTCTGTTTTTTTTTTTTTTTTTATAAAAAAAAATTTATTTTAATTTCGTCTATTGTACATATATTTTGTTGCATAGATTGTTATCTCAAGCAGTAGCAAAAAAAAGAAACATATTGGATTACCGTTTTTTTTTTTTGCAAGTCTTCTTATCTCTTAATGACAACAACATAGAAACAAACCAGCCAAAAAAGCTATCGCTAAACAAAAGGCCAAAAAGCAGCAGCAGCAACTATCAAGCCCACCACGCAATTGTTGGTAAAATTTTTAAAAAAGAAACAATTCCGTATTCCCCCACAAAAGCTCTACGCAGTGAAACTAAATAGTAAAACTGTTTCAGCATTTGCTATGTATGACTGAACGTTTCACATTTTTTTTTATTTTTATTTTGTGCGTTGAATTAAGGCAAGAGAAAATATATAAAATTCGACTTTTATTTTTTGTTTAATTAATAGTTTATTTATTTATTTAAGTGCAGATTCATTAACAAACAAGAATAACAGCAGCGAAAAGTATAATAAAAAATTTAAGAAATAAAAAATTAAGTACCACTGCTCGCCAGAAGTAACAGAGTAGGTACGAGTATAAGGCGTTTGGACAACATTTGCGACTGACTGACTCGATTATTTAGTTTCTATTTCACTTGAAATATATAAAAAAAAAGTTAGACAAAAATTAAGGCATAATAAAAACAACAACAACAAAAACATCTATTATATATGTATATTCATATAAAATACACAAAAGATACGTCAGCATACCAAATTAATGTGTGTATTACTTGCTGTTGTTGTAGTTGTTGTTGCTCTTGTCGTTGTGATATTTAACTATGGGCCTGATAAGGCCAACTAACTTTAAAATAATAAAATCAAATTTTCTCTCATCATGGAAATTTTTTTTTCAAAACTAAAACGAATAATTTGCTATAAAATGTGGCATTTCTTTTTATTGAGCCCAATACTCATGTTGTGTATTGAATAAAAATTTTTCTGGAAGTGATAAAATAGAGTTTTTTATAAGCGCCTTACGAATAAGACAAGTTACTGTCAATTTGATGATCAGACAAAGGCCACATTATTTATACCCTCGCCCTTGAATGATTAACCTTATCTGTCGTTGGAAGTTGATTGTGGTGAGGATCTTTGCTAAGTAGGTAGCTCTTATCTATCACATCCCCTAAGGGAAACTTTTCTCCTGATCATTTGAATTTTAATGTTAATGCCAATGCATATGTACAAAATTGTTAGATTGGATTGGATTAAATTCATCCTTGAAATGGGACAAAGTTTTAAGCCATACGTACATACCAACATAATTGGCCATTACCATCCTGTTTCAGAGTTACAGCCTAGCCATGGTAAAGAAAAAACTCTGCATACATTACCTTTAAAAAGAAAATTTCGATAATACATTAAACATCAAATATTTTCGTTATAGGAAAAATAGAAGAATAGAGGAACGTGCATGCTTTAAATAAAATATCCACAGAAATACCCTCAGTTAGGACCTACAAAGCACCAAATGGGGTTTTCAATACCACTTGCACGACCCCAATAAATAACTTACAAGTAGGAAAGAAACTACAGACAACTTAACTTGTCTATACACCGGATTAAAATGAAACAACTACATTGCGCTAAACTATCGAAAGTAGACACCCTAAAAAGCCCCAACGGCAAACCGGTAAATTCGCTAACCTATTTTTCTTTTAGGGAAAATGAAATAAGATGTGCGTCACTATAAAGTGTAACACCCATTTTTCTTAATAACTTTTTTCACCTTTAATCAAAATTATTTTTCTTAATCACAATATCTTTGAAAAATGTGTCAGATTTTAAAATGTATCAGTTTGTCAAATTTGACTTGTTAGTTAGTTCACAATGGATAATCAAAGACAAGTGCATACAAAAATTATTCAAATAATTCAAAAAAAAAAACCATATTGGAGTTATACAAAAGTTGCTAGGGAAGTCCACGTGACCAGGCAATGTGTTTCCAGAGTGGTCAAAAAGTTCAACAAAGAGCTAAAAATTGAAAGAAAGCCTGGAACAGGTAAAGCAAAACTGGTAACGAACGACGCGAAAGCCAAAAAGGTTGAGAAGCTTTTGCTGGCTCTTCCAAACATTTCTGGTCGCGAAGTGGCCCGGCGCATGCAATGTTCGGAAAGTTTTATGCGCCGAGTTAAAGCTAAAGCTGGCCTTAAAACATTTAAAGTCCAAAAAGTTCCGGATAGAAATGCTAAGAAGAATATTGAAGCAAAAAAAAAGAGCAAAACTCCTCAAAAAAGAATTTTTTCAAAAGTTTGAATGTTGTGTAATGGATGATGAAACTTACGTTTTTGCAGACTTTGCGCAGCTTCCTGGCCAAGAGTTTTATGTAGCGGTTAGTAGAGGCAATGTTTCTGAAGAGTTCCGAACTAAAAAACTATCAAAATTTCCCAAAAAGTTCCTAGTTTGGCAGGCTATTTGTAGCTGCGGCAACAGAAGTGCATCGTTTGTTACATTGGGATCAATAAACTCAGATATTTATATCAAAGAGTGTCTTCAAAAGAGGTTGCTCCCATTTCTAAGACAGCACAACATATCAACATTCTTCTGGCCAGATTTGGCAACATGTCACTGCAGTAAAAGCGCAATAGACTGGTATAATAAAAATAATGTTATTTTTGTTCCAAAAGAGGCTAACCCACCAAACTGCCCAGAGCTGCGGCCTATTGAAAGATATTGGGCTCTGGTCAAAGGAGAACTAAAGAAGAGTACATCTGTTCCCAAAACCATTACTAGTTTTCGATATAAATGGACAGCTGGTACCAAAAAAATCACCGAAAACACTATAACATTGCTTATGGATGGCATAATGAATAAAATAAAAAATTTTATAAAATTAAATTAATTTTTAAATAAAATAATACAGAATATAAATCTGTAATAAAAATGCAAAATAAAACTGTTTTATTTTTAACTCTAGCTTACTCCAGTCAGTTTTTATTTGACTTTTGATGTGTTACAGTTTATAGTGACGCACATCTTACGTACCTTCAAAATCACGCAAGAAATTCGGCATTAGAAAAATTAACTGTCCTGAAATTGTGCGAATATGTAGTGAATGTAGTGTGAAGGGGTCTAAAACTTCAAAGCGTATTCAGCTAATGTGTTATAACATTTCCATTTTTAAGGATTTTCTTACTTTAAACTTTTAATAGCCAGCCTGTTATATGAGGCTATGCAACAAATAATGAATTTTTATATTTATTTGTTAAACTCTTGTCTTTCACTACACACAGCCTAATGGTCCTCATTATTTTAATCGTAATTATTTAGAATTTTATTTGAAATTATTTTGTAATTGTAATATTAAAATAATTTTGTTAATTTAAATCATTTTAAGCAGTATGGCAACACATTATTTTACAGAGTCATTTTTAAGAAACTCATTAGGCGTCGTAAAGAATGATAGCGTTTCAAAATTTAAGAAAATGTGAAAGTAAAAAACGTGTATTATTTGTTTATTTACATTGAAATTCGACCGCGAAGCAACATTGTTATAAACTAATAGCGCTTCCCATAAGACTAACCAGTCACTAGTGACGTAGTCTACAATAGCAACCAGCTGATCATAGAAATAATATAAAGCAGGTATCTTTTAAGTTACAATGGACAATTTAAATTTTTAAATTAAAGTTAAAAGGTAAATTCGAAATTAAAACACAGTGTTTCTATTTGTATTTGAACACGAAATCTCGGGTTCAAACCCCAGCTCTGACATCTTAAAAGAAATAAGTATGAACAAATATTTCTTTCGGAGACCACGTCTTATTAGTCTTTTGGTAAAAGCTTTGGAACAAACTAATTGTCATTAAGGAGCTTCTGCAGTTTGTCATTCGAAGTCGATGTTAAACTGAAGGTCTCGTTACTCATTGTTAAAAACTAACAGGGTTGCAATGGCCAATTATCTATGTAGTATGATGTATGTTTCTTTATAAAACAAAAAACACTCTAATTTGTCTAATGTGGTTTTCAATACCTGCTATTGCTATTTGAAGTGCATAAAATGTTTGAAATAAAAGTTTAGAGTACAGTACTATAAACACAATTTCAAGAATAGTAGTATGGTAGCCCATATTAACCGAAGATAGCCTACGTATGTATAATCGTTGGTTTCCATGTATTTTATTTTCTTCTAACGATTCCATTCCTTAACTGCTCTGCTAATTTGTTAGTGTTTGCTGATTCTTTTGCTTCTAATAAATAGCGATTAATAGGTAGCAACTGCCAGCCAGCTTTGCTTTTTGAACTTTCGCAAAAAATTACAACAACAATAACAAAACAAAAAGAAATACATGCTAAAATTACTATAACTGTGCTTTTATTTAATACTTTATTCATAAACAAAAACAACGACAATAGCAAAATCGTACGTATAAAAGTACAAACATACCTACTGCATAAGTATGAACACACAAACGTACATTTGAATTCAAACATCTGAAACCCAAAAAGCATTACGGATTACGCAATGCGTTCACGTATATTTTCAGTGTTTCTCGCGTTTTCTAAACAGTGAACAGCAGATATAAAAACACTAACAAAAGCAACAACGACAACGACAACTACAAAGCAGACCTATTCATTAAACAAAGTTGCGAATTTAATTTTTTTTTTTTATTTAATTAATTATTTAGAAAAAAAAAATTGAAAAAAAAGTATTAAAAGTGAGTCCAATAGGAAATTTTTAGAGATAAGATGTCTTATACGTCACTGATACGAGTATTAGATTTGTGATAAAAGGGGTTATAAAATTTAATATTTGAAATAAAAAAATTTGTTTGTTTGTTTGTTATTATTTTTTAAGGAAATATTGAACAACAACTATTTTTGAATTCATCGATAATGAAGAGCAAAGCAAACATGATGAAGAAGTGTCGAAAAGAAATGTCGTAACAATAGAAGAAATTTATTAAAAGATTGCTCTCATTCTGTTTTTGGACTTTAAAAAGTGTTTTTTTTATTTTCTATAGAAGATTAAATTTTTCGTCATGACATATATGTATGCTAGATATATAAGATAGATATGAGAAGTTTATTATTGAATTCAGCTCACATTTAATAGCAGAGTCCAGCGTTGTCAACTGATTAATACAAAATATTAATCTTATTTAAAAAAAAAGAACGTTATGCTACCAACGAGTTTTTAGCATCACTAGTAGCTATATTCTAGTATAAAATGTATTGGTTTATTAGACGAGAGTTTTGGGTTCAAGCCCCAAGCCTGACATCTTAGCAGAACTCACCTCTTACCAGTGTTTCTGGCAAAAGATCTGAGAGTAACTGGGTGCATTGAACAATCTTCTGAAGTCTGCTGTTCGGAATCGACGTTAATCTGTAGGTACCGGTACTCATGGATAAAATTTGATGAACACAATATAAGTACTGTGAGAAGTAAGGCGGTAACTCTGTTAAAGGGGTGTTATGGCCAATTACGTATGTTTGTAGGAATAAAAGAAAACAGATAAATAAACTACACTAAGCATTCTTATTTAAGTTTAATTATACATCCTCTATTTTATTAAAATACTTGATGAAATTAATTCGGTATAAGGTTTCAGGATTTTGTTTTAAAAATTATGTTTTTTTTTTCTTTTTGGCAGCACTACACAAGAAAGAGTGATCCTACAAATATTCAAAATTTAATTAAAATATAAAAAAATACCTTAAATTGGATTATCTTTTAGTAAGCAATCGAAACCATGTACTACGATTCTATTTCAAGACGTTTTCTTTTTAGAGATGAAATGAAATTCTAAACTATAAGTAATCACACTTTACTTAAAAAAAGTACTTTTTAAATTCTTCTTTACCCCTTTTGTTAATCATATCTAAGTACTTTATTTTCGCTAAACAAAAAATCCCTTTGTTTCCAATTTTCTATTTACGTCAACCTTTTCTATTGGGTCTACTATCGGTGTATGTGACTATCAACACTTCCGTACTTTTTGTTTTATCTACGCACTCATTCACTATTTTTAGACACATATACTCACACATAAACAATAACACACCCATAGTTTCTCTCTTAGACTACATACTTGATTTTAAAATGAAACACATTATGATGGGAATTAGTTCAGCCACTATTAACTGATCTGTACCTCTCGCACTTCGTTTGGGTTCCATCAACTAATTATGACTAGAAACGGCAGAAAAAAAAATTAACTTAATTTTTTCGCCGCTTTTACGCAAACTATGACAAAAACAACAATAGTAATAATGATGGCAAAGGCAAAAAAACAAAAAACAAAAAAAAACTATCAACGGTTTATGAAGGCAAACACAGCAAACCGCCATAGAGAGAGAGCCGTATACATAGAAACTAAAAATTCGCACATTTCTGTCCTTGACATACTTTGCAAAAAAACTAAAAAAAAAAAATTAAAAAAAAAACAATCAAACAGAAATTCAAACTAAATAATGAAAAAATAAGAAAAATTTTGCGAATATGTAGACATGGAATCGGGTGCGTCCAATGGAACTGTACACAGTAGATACACTTAAAAAAAAAACAAAAAAAAAACCTCATTTATTACAAACACTTAATTATGCCATTAACAATGGTAGAAGCGGAAGGGAAGAAATAGTTGTATTGAAGTAAACTCTGCATACAATTATAAAAATTGCGGCATAAAAATAAATCAGTCATTAAAAGGAAAACATATGCACCAGTAAACATATTAAGAAAACCAAATATGCTTCAAGCCACAGTCACATAAACAAATGTTTGACAAAAAAAAAAAAAACAAATCGTATGAAAATACTATGTGACTCAGTAGCCGCTTGGCGAGGCAAACATTGATAATTAGTTTGATTGGGAAGTACAACGCCCAATTGTCCAATTCCGCCAAATTTTTAAATCATGCTTTGCATTGACTATGAAGTCTTTCGAATTTAATCCGAAAAGCTTTAAAGCTTTACCTTTAACTGGCAACGATACTCTTATTAGCTTTCTAAAACTTGGTTTGGTTTGGAGTTTCTTTAGCAAGTCAAGGCTATGAATATAGCCTTTATTGTATGATGACATCATCTACCATATTCGTCTCTCAAGATTTTCAAATATCAAGGACAACTTAGAGGCGATTTGGGGCTTACTTACTGCACATATGTGATTATCTTCATCATCAATTGTTTGACTTTATTGAGAAATCATTGCAAAAAACTATTTAATTCAATTATAAAAATTTTAGTTTCTGATCTAATTAAGGCATTAAATGCTGAAACTAAGATTATTTTAGAATCAACCAACATCTAATACTCGTAACGACCCTACTTTTGAAAAAACCAAACAGCTGTTATATCCACAACTGCGATTACATACCATAATCAGTCAATTAAAGTCGGGATTTCTTCATCCCACAACTTAATCTTTAGATTTAAATTTTTTCCATTACAGTCGGGCCTCAATTATCAGTCATGGTCGGATAATCGATTTCCATGGTTAATCGAATAACAATTTCGATTATCCATTTTTTTTTAATATTTTTATTATTTAACAAGTGAAAATTGGTGTACATACATATTTACATTAAAGAATTAATTCAAGTCATAATGTCATAACGGTCTGTATCCCAACTTCATGTTTTTGAACTAGCATTTTAACGCTCACATTATTTTTTGAATGTTTGTTAATTAATTTAACTTTATCTTTAATATTTAAAACGTTTCTTTGACTTTTTACTACTGGTACCGATGCCATACTAAATAAATGTAGATCTAACCACCCGCACTTCTCGAATTTCAAAATTAAACTAATCACTTGTAAACGCTTCTGACTCATCGTATGCAAACAAGGGAATTCCCCGTTTTCATCACGGATAATAGAAGCAAACAATTTGAAAACATTGCAAACAAAAAACAATAGCCTGATCGTTGGCCATCACG
Organism: Metopia argyrocephala; assembly: GCA_963576795.1. Taxonomy (NCBI): domain Eukaryota; kingdom Metazoa; phylum Arthropoda; class Insecta; order Diptera; family Sarcophagidae; genus Metopia; species Metopia argyrocephala. Next base: position 42,484,170 of record OY756208.1, read on the forward strand.
GTTAATCGGAGTTACCGGTTAACCAGATCACGAATAATCGAGACGCAACTGTATTTCTTATTTCAAAATATAGCAAAACCTACGCGATAATAGAAGATTTAACAGCAACGAACTTGTAGAGTGGGTGATTGTGGACTATTTTGAAGTGCTACACGGTATCATTGCTGGGAAAACGTATATTGAACTAAGTATACAAAAGCAAATTTCTAACGTTTTCCATGTTAGTTTGGCTAAATTTGAAACAGGCTCTGGTAGATGGAAGACACTTATAACTTTTGATATAAAATAAATTTTAATTAACACGTTGACCGCTGCGGATATTTTTCAAAACAATATTATTTTTCATTACGACTTGGTGTTCTAGAAAACAAAGCAATCTACAAGTTATTTTGTAGTCGTTGGCAGTCAACGTGTTAAAAAGCATAGAAACATTTCTAGCTGTGTATTTTTTACACTCTTAAAGACACGCAACAAATTATTTAGAAATTTTAAGGCATACATACATACTTGAACATACGCAACATCCATTAATAATAAGCAGAAAAAAATGGCAAAAAATAAAATTCAATAAATAGATCACTTTTAAGAGCATATAGAAAAATAATAAAAGAAAAGAAAAAAAAAATTTGCGTTCCTTTTAAATGCTTCTGAAAAGATTTCATTCTCAGTAAACACATACGAAAATGTTCTTTCATTTGCGTAAAAGTTTAATTAGAAAATAACATTTACGCATCAATAATTTAATGAATGCATTAATCGTTTTGATGTGATTAAAAGGAAGGTTTTTATTCTATATAATGATTCAATAATGTACATTTATAAAGATACACATACATGTACACAGAAAAATATAAAAATGTGTTTCAATTGAAAAATTTGTGATATCAATTAAAAAATTATTTATTTCTCACCAGCAAACATGTTAAGGCTATCAATTAGGCTGATTGTAATATTTATTAAAGGTGTTTAGAGTAAGCTTGTATAAAACATTAAAAAGTTAATTAAACCAATTAAATTATTAATCGGCTCTATTCCCATTGGCGTTTTTATTTTAAAACGAAATAAAAACGACAACTTGGTATCACCGTTGTCGTTATCGACAATAATCGAAAAATGTCCGTATTCTCTATTTAAAAACGAAGATAGAAACGATAAAGATTTTAGTAGTGACATTAAAACGAGAGGTTTAAAAATAGAAAATGAAAATTACAACGTTGCAACAATTTGAAATTTTTGTAGCAGAAATTGAAAAAAGATCGTGAATATTATAAAGGCTTCAAAAAAGGCATAAAACCCATAAATTTTAATAGTTTTTGGAAGGAAGTGACTGCAAAAATAAATCCATTTCGACCTCCATTCCGTGACGGAGATGGTTGGCACAAAATAAGTAAAACTAAATCAACAACAAAATATTACTAACAATTTTAAAATATGTACTATATACATAATTGATTCGATGCCACTTTCTATACGGATGTTAATGCTCAAAACATACTTACCTACTTCCATCACTCCTATATGGATGTGAATTATTTGCAAACTGTGACAGAATTGACTTACGTAAACTTAGGGTAACTTATAATAACATTGCTCGTTATATTTTCCGCAGAGGTCGTCATGACCGTAGTATCTCTAGTTATTTGTTTCGGATTTTTAATATTAGTTTTGAAGATTTAACAAAATCCTCCCTACATTTATAACAGAATTATATTGTGGAACAAAAATTATTGTGCCGAAGCATAAGAGTCTTTTGTCTCAACGGCAATTCCTTGTTTATACTATAAGTCTTTGGAATAATCTTCCTAATCACCTTCAGAAAACGCGCAATGCTACCCTATTAAAAAAGGAGTTACTCAAATATTTTAATTCTTTTTTTTTAAATTCATTTTAAATTTAACAACAAATCTAACACCATTTCATTTGATTTTTAATTAAAAAAAAGACGAAATTATTTGGTAAACAAAACCACATATTACAGGCTTTTTTGCTAGTGCTACCAAGTTTTTCTACTGTTTTATTGTAGTTTTCGATAACTTTTTATCGTCGTCTTCGTTTTATTTCAGGAATACCATTTTAGAAACGAAGCAATATAAAAACGACAACTGAATAAAAACGACATTTAAAACGATAACGCCAACGGGAATAGGACCGAATTAAAAATAATTGGTTTTTGATTGAATATTTTAAATAATTTTCAAAGTTACAACAGTTTCTCATGGCCCTCTTTTTCCATTTATCCGCATTAGTCGGCATGGACAACGAGATGTTTTTGATGAAACTTCGACTCACTCATTACAAAGTATGTTGATTAATTTTGATGAATATGTAGAGAACAAAAAGAGCTCAGGTGTTGAGTTCGGTGTACATTTGCTTTATGAATGTCATTTTTCAACTGTAAATTAAAAATCTTTAAAACAATAATCCATATTCATTTATTAGAATTTAGTTCTGAGGCTAAATTACCGCATTTGTGTTTGAGTGAAAATAGTCGTACATTTTTGTTTTCAGACTTCATTATCGGCATTCGTTATTGTTTAAATACTGTCGAAATTTTAAATTACCGCATGCGATGACTAGTAAAAAATTGAGTCGTCACTTGTTAGCTTTACAACTCAAAAAGGACCAAGGAATTAAGTTAAGGCTATGATACGTTTCTATTCTACAGCCCTAAATTAATGACGTCCACTCATCTAATAAAAAAATATGAAAGAAAACTTATTAAAAGGAGTTATTAATATTCATCACATGATGATTGGAAAAACTGTACATGCTTGCCGTAGTTGAAAATGTATAGGTAGTCCTAAATGATATATTTATATGGGGTCAATTATGGATAGCAACCGATCTGTGGTGGAGTTGCCAATTCTGAAAAAAATTTATTACAGTAGGCAAATGGCATTAAATATTACAAAATTTTATGGGTAAAAAATATTTTTTCAGCAACCGCAGTTCGATTGTTTTCAATATATTTTTTATGACAATATTTTTTAATAATTTATTTACTTATGCAGTAACTGGGAATAAGAGAAGATCAGGTTTGCCCCGTATCTGCTTAGGGGGCTACACATATCTCTATGGACATTTCGTCTATGCTCAAGAGATTCACTAGGAGACTCTTTCACTAAAATGGTATCAAAACTATAAATTCTTATGTTCAATATCGTATATAGTAAATGAGATATAATTCTCATTTAGTATTTAAAAAAACAAACAAAAGAATTAAAAATTTTCTGAACATTTCTGTTCGAGAAAATAGAATTAAAGAGCCTTCCCACGTATTAAACTTATTCGTTTGTTCGCATTTTCAACGATAGACAGCTGTTTTACGTCCGAGCAACTCTTTTCAGTACGGCAAATCTAACGAAAATAAATTGAGACGATAATGTAAATATTTTAGGATTGCAGTTTTCCCATTTTAACTATTTTTTTTTTTAATTTTGGGTTAACTTGTTAACATTGAAATTGAACATTTTTTAATATCTTACGTCTCAAACATAAAACCAAATAAAAAATTTACATTTAAACATAGTGGAACGGTTTTTCGAAAAACAATCATTGACTTCTTTTCGTTCTTATAGTTTTACGTTCGACATAGTGAGAGAGGCTCTAAACTTGAAACACGGGAATGTATTGCTTTTATATTGGTTTGTTTTATATAGAAAATGGGATATAATTCTCATTTAGTATATACGTTTTGGAACATAAGAATATAGAGTTTTGATACATGCTTACAGTCATAAACAAAAAAAGTTATTTGTTTTCTAGAAAAACATACATATTTCGGAATTTACAAAAATTATAAAAAGTATTCAAAATACATCGCTAGCTGAAATGCAAATAAGCGTAATTAATAAAAATATAACTTCTCAGGAGAAGAGTAAGTAATGCTTTTACACAGATAACCAATCCAAACTTTCTTCATAAAATCATCGGTTTTGATTACAGATGTATAAGATTTGGTCAGGACATGTAGTTTAATGGCAGTCTTAATAATTAATCAAAACATCGATTTGGAATTTTTTGCTAGTTACGCCTTTTTGCATTAGCTTAAATGCTAACGCTTGTAAAAACTAAAAATTTTTAAAATAAAATTCAAACTTGGATTCAAATATTCTCTTTTTTATTTTAATTTTTATACTTACAAAATAAAAGTAAAAAATAAATTTGTCAGTCGTTTTATTTTTTGTGTCTAGCGCTTTTTACTCTGTTTATGTGATTTTTTGTTTTCAACTATTATTTTTTATTTTTAAATTAAAGCCATGTCGGTATCCTTTTATGTTTCATTTCTTTTTTTTTTTTTTAATTCAGTTTTAAGGCCTTATACAATAAAATTACTAAAAATATATGTACAGATATAATAATATATAACAACGTAGGTATGTAGCTGGCAAAAATATATTTTATTCATAAACCCCCCAGCAGACAAACCTGGTTTATCAAAATCATAGCACAGGTCGAGAGGTAAGCGTTTAAGGGGGAGATAGAAATAGAAGAGTCAATGTGATAGTCAGCTCTTCATTGCTGACATGATTGAATTTTTTGCATAATTTTCCCATTAACAACAAAACAAAATATAGATTTTTTAGATTTTCCACCAGAAAAAACATTCTAATAAAACCAAAATCAAAAACAAACAAAAAAAAAATAAAAAAATATACAAAAAAACAGACTAAATAAAAAGTGAACAAATTTTTGTTCAATGCAATTGTATGCCGCTTTGTTATTATTGTTGTTATTTTTTAAATTTAAAAATATAAATTTTTTTTTTTTAAGTTTTAAATTTATTTTTGGGTACTTTTTTGTTGTAACCAAAATAAGCGAAGCGCAACCAAAATACAACAAATACGAGTACGAGTACAACAAAAAAAAATCAAGTCGACAGTAGATTTATGCATTTTTTTTACTTTTTTTATCCATAATATTTATTATATAAAAAATACAAAAACAATTTAATCGTAATGTAAAATACAAAAAAAAAATTGCTAATCAACACACGAATTCAGTCGTGTGAAAAACAGAAGAATTCCAACTGTTATAGAATAGTAGAGTGCATTAGACAGGCAGAGTTATAGCCCATGTGAGTGTGTCAGTAAAAGGTTGGTGGGAGGGAAAAACAAAACACCTTTAGTTGGAAGACAATCCCTGCTGATAAAATAATCAGATACAGTGAGACAGGGAGAAAGAGAAAGAGAGAGAAAGAAGAAACGAATATTTATACGAGTAGAGATACCAAAAAAAAATTATTATTTTATTTCGCTGTTTTCTTTTTTTATTTATTTTTTTTTCGCCATTTTCCGCAGATTATATAAAAGCATAACGCGAAAATCTTGGACCATAAAACAATTCCCATAATCCAAATAGATTTTTAGGAAAACTTTGCTAAACTCGGTTGTAATTGATAAAATGCATTTGCAAACAACAAATTACATTTTATTTTTTATTTTTTAAATTGTATTTTAATAAATAAAAAAACTAAAACAGAGAAACTACTAATTGAGGAAACAAGTACATTTGCTTGGTTTTAATGTACTTTTTAAGAACCTCTTAAGCTTCTTCTATAAGAAATAATAAAAAAAAGAAAACATTAAAGCATTTTATGAAATTTTAAAATTTAATTTTTATTAATTTAAATGCGGAAAAATTTTCTTTTAAATGAAAAGAAGAAAACAAAAATGAAAAGAGTAGCAAAATATTGAAGAATTATAGATCACTTTTATAACTGGCGGCCATTTTGCCAGCAGTTAAGTGATTTATGTTCAGTTTGATTTGTTATTGTAGTTGCCGTAGTTCAACGGTTAGTGTGTTGGCTTACTAGACAAAATCTCCGGCTTCAAACCCCAGCTCCGATACTTTGAAAAAAAGAAATATAAAAAAAATTTCTTTCGGCGACCACTTCTTAGCAGTGCTTTGGCGAAAACTCAAGTCTGTTGTTCGGAATCGAAGTGAAACTGTAGATGTCGTTACTCATGACCAAAAATTGATGCACACAACATGGATGATCCGAGAAGCAAGGCCGAAAACCTGTATGTTGATCCGACATTTGAACATAAATGAACTGAAAATGAATTTGCCGCTGATTACGACGTTCACAAGCACATATTCGGCCTTATGCCAGTTGGCGACGTCATTTTCGTCTGACGACATATTTGTAATAAGCAGAATAAAGAAAAAAGTATTGTATAACAAAAATGTCTTTAGTCGACAACGACGCCGCCAACCAGAATAGATCCAATAATGAGGGGTAAACCCCTACTACTATGCATTGTATTAAAATGTTTGTGGAAATGACAGTACATTATAACAACAGAACAAATATTTTGTGTTCTTATATTATTAAGCGCCTTAGGAATGATACACATTGCTGTGAATTGATCATTCAAAGGCCAGTGTTATACCTTCACCCTTCACCTTGATTTTGGTAAGTGCCTTCGCTAAGTAGGTTTTAGCTGTTATATGCTACTTCCCAATAGTTAGCGCTTTTTCTTCTGTCCATTCGTTTTTTGTTTTGTCCAGGTGGAATAGAATGGAATGTCAGGGAGCGGTTTCTTTGTAGATTGACTTCTTGGAAGGGGGGAGGGGGGAACCTCTTATTTTTAAATTATAATTTTGAAAAAACCGGAAACTAAATTTGTAATTTTTCATCCTTGCTGGGATTCGAACCTGGGAGTTTTGAGTCTTTGTGCGAGCGCTCTAACCACTAAACCACAAACTACACACACCGGCAATGCGCATTTTTGTTTAAATGGACATGTCAGTGAAGAAAACTGCCGTATTTGAAGTGATGCTAATCCTCAAGATTATGTTGCTGTGCTTTATGAGTTGGTGGAATTATTGGTCCACACCACTTTAAAAACAACAGTGATGAGAACTTTACAGTTACAGTTACAATTAATACTGACTTATACGTTCATCCATTCAACAACCATGATACGCAGGAGTTGTTGTTTTAGTAAGACGGTGCAACATGTCAGCAACATGTGTCAACAGCTTGTGCCATAAATAATCTATTGAAGGAAATGATTTCTAATAGCATCAATTCACATTTCAAACTCATTAATTGACCTCCAAGATAGTAAGGTTTGAGGCCGCTAGACTATTTTCTGTGGGAATATACATACATATGAAGTTGCTAGTTTCTGCCGATAGGCTCGCAGCGATTAACCATTACCAGCTAAAAGCCAGAACCAATTTTCTTCAAAATTTTTAAAAATTTCCTTGTATGTCTAAAAGGAACTTTATGCTATATAAATTTAAAAAATTTTAACTGGACGCTGCCACGACCTAGCAAAGTAAACATCGTATATCTATCTATATCTTCCAAACGATAACAAAAACTCTCTAAATGTCATTCAAATAGTTTTATATTCAATACAAATCATGAAATAAAAAGTGGGCGTATTCGAAAAACCTAGAAGATAACAAAAATAAACTACATGCCCATAACTTTTAAACTGCATGGGATAGATTTTTTCTGACTTTTCTTGTGATCAATCAATCTTGTCAACCCGTTTCGGCTTGACGTTCACGTATAGAAATAGAATGTTAAAAAAAATTTGTTATTTCGTTAGAATAATTTTTCCCAAGATAAGAAAGAAAAATATGCATATGAAATGCTCAAATTTTTTCGTACATTAGAAGATGCCATACGTTTTCATAATTCTAGCCCTAGCTTCTGCATAATAATGTTTTTTAAAGCCTTCGACAATAAAATAAAATAAAATTCGGTAAAAAATTTTTTGCTTGAATTTCGTTCATTGAATTTCTTATTTCCATTAAAAACAAAAAAATTGCAACAAAAAAGCGCGAAATGAAAAACGTATTTCAGGTAAAAATGAGAAAAAAAATTTTATTAAAATAAAATAAAATTAGAAGAAAAATTAAAAAAAAATTCATAGAAAAACAATCTATCATGCCTGCAATACCAAAATCTAGGCTATAAAATATTTAAATAAAAACAACAACAACAAAAATTTGAAAAATAAGTGACTGCTTAAATGGCTAAGAGAGGCAGCGTGTACGAGTAATGCGGAAGAAAATTTAATATTAAAAAACAAAAATAAATAAATTTTATCCAATAAATTTAAGAAAAAATATTTTAAATAGAGAAAAAAGAATAGAAAAAATCAAATGACATTTATGCGCTTTATATTTATTTTTTTAACAGTTTACTTTTAAAAATCACTTTTTGGAAGTTTTTTTTTTGTTTTTCTTTCTTTGGTATAATTTATTCCTCCTAAGAAAAAAAAAGAAAACCTTGTAGACTTTTTTGATTTAATGAATGAATGAATTCATCATGAATTTCATTAAAAAAGATAAAACAAAAATAGGAAAACAAATGTAAGACATGCATCATCGCCTGAAAATGCAAAAATAAAGAGAAAAAAAATAAGGCACGATTTTTATAAATAAAAAAAAAAAATAACTAAAAAAAAAACAAAAAACAAAAATTATTTTAAAATTGTATAGTACATTAGGGCTATTCACAGGGAACATAAAGTGTTTATAAATTACTAAAAACTCATTTCCATTTATAAATATTTAGAAGGAAACACAAAAACATTTTTGTAACGACCTATTCCATTATTATTACTTACACATACATATGTCTGTACATATATGTACATATGTATGTATGTTTATCAAGTCAATTATGTATTTTTTGTATTATCTAGTTTTTCCGATTTTCTGATTTGTTATAAAAAAAAAGTTAGCTACAGGGCATACTTGAACGTATTAGAGACTGCATTCGGCATTTTGTTACTTAAGTGGATTATGACCACCATACCATTAAGCCCTTTAAAAAACTTTTTTATTTTTAATTGTACATAATTTTGCGAATCGACTTGCAACCTCAAGCCAAATCTCTGATGGAAAACAAACCCATAACCCTAGTAAAAGGAGTATCTGCACACGATGATATGTTGAAAGAGAGAAATATGAATATATGGCAAAAGCTCTGAGAGTAACTGTTTGCTGTGAGCAAGCTTCTCAATTCTGAATTAATGACTAAAACTGTGCTCAAAAAAACAAAGCGTAATGCCTGTTCATATACATTTTAATTGAGTTAATTTAGATTTTATTTGAGTTATCAAAGTTGTTGTTCAAATTAGCATATGTCAGCTGAAAGTGTATTAATTTTGTGGGTGACAACTTGAATTTGTAAGTTTGGAAAAAATTGCCAAATCTTCGGGCTTGAAAAAAATTAATGCTACTTTTTACATGGAATACAAATTCATCTGTCATATTTGTTTAACTCAATTAGTGGTGCAATTAAGTACTAATTGTGCAATTTTTTAATTAAGCTCTTATATGATAAATTAATCTCAATTAAGGTCTTAATTGATTAAACTCCTTAATTGCGTTATTAAAGTTTGTACAAATATTTACGGATTACCAAAAAGAGGTGTTGTAGAAAAAAGCATGGCTATTATATGGCTAATATATGAGGGCAACGTCTGCGTAATAAGAATAAAATATTAAAAATATCAACAGATTATTTTTATGAACACTTTTCTAATAATGTGTGTTTACCATTCATGATGTGTGGCAAATTCATATATAAAAAGTAATTCAAAATTACTGCAGGTTTTGAATTTGTGGCCATACTTAGAGTAAGTTGTTGAATATCCTGAAAATAAGTTTGACAGCTGAGAGTTTGTAATTAGTAAACATGAAGCGTTATACGATATAAAAACGTATTTTCATTATTGAACAATATTTTAAAAATATGAATGTTTTGCGATTACAGTTCTAAAATTCTAAAATTTAACCTCGTCAACTGTAAAGAAATTAATTGAAAAATTCAGGAAGACTGAATTAGTTAAAACGCTAAATACATCAATCGTTTAAAAATAAGCCGTTCAAATGCCAACATAAAAGCAATGCGTAATAGTGTTGGTTAATTCTTGCAAATATTAAGAAGCTTTCTAAAGTGTATAGTCACAAAATTCTGTATCTCCTTGCTTACAAAATTCAATTATGAAACACAACAAATGAAGCTTAATTACCACGATGACAATGTTTGCTGCCACGTTTCGGATTCAGAGTACACACGTGTGCTTTGCGAACAACAAATATAGCCACTATGTGCCACTGTCCTGAAGTCCTATTTTAAAAATGCTTTATTGAAAGCGAGACTGATTAAGTTGCAACTGTTTCTTGTGCTCGATATCGCAACTTAATAACACTGTTCTTTCTTTTGAAATTGGAAGCTATTGATATGGTTTCGACATGCAGCCAATAAAACTATTGAACTACTGCATAAGATATTTCCTGGTCGTGTACTCTGTCATATTGGTAAACAGATTTAGCTATCAATATAATGTAATTCAACACCATTAAATTTCCTCTTATAGCGTTATTTTATATCAAACGTCTATGTCAATAATCCCACAACTAAGCGTGCACTACAAGAGAAAATTAAACGCTGAACCAACGAAATTCAGTTGCTATTATGCAGAAAAGTCAAGAAAATTTTCTACGAAAGGGTGCGTATGTGCCAGCAAAGCTATGAAGGACATTTGAACTATATGTTGTTCCATAAATATCCCGATCCTTTAATAATAAAAAATGAAGAATTAAAAATTTAAAGGCCAAAACTCTTTTTTTGATTTAATTTTAATCGTGCGTTAATTTTTGGACACCCTTTATTTCAACTTAATTGGTTAAAAGTATTTTAATGATAGCCCGACCAAAGTCGTTCTCAAAAATAAATAAGCCAATGCTATATTCGTACTGATTTGGCCAAATAAACTGAATAAATGACAACTAGTTTGACAGATATATAAAGCTTCATAAAGTTTGTATTTATTGATTGCTAAATTGCGGAAAACCTATTCAAAGACTCTACATATAAACATATGTCAACCAAATAAATTATTTTCAATCAGTTTAGTTTACATATATACATCTTTTTGCTGGATGACATTTTTGTATTGAATAACGTCAAATAGTTTTTGGTTACATGTGAAGTTAAACTACAATAGTTGTCCAGAATATTTACTCATTAATTGCCTTGAAATAATTAATTTTTTTTATATAAATGAAAAAATAAAATAAAATAAAAACGCCTTAAATTATGCTATTTTTTATACATTTTTACAAACAATAATTAGAAACCTCTTTGTTGTCCTAATTAGGAATTGAATTGAATTTTTTTATATTTGGAGTATATGTATTCCTACTATTTTATCTATTTATATTTCCATGTATTATATTAAAACACTGAAATACTTTTCCAAGAAATACAAATATATGCTCGCAGTACTCAACTAGTTTTCGACTACTCCAAGAAAAAAAAAGTTTTTTTTAGTTGTACTCCTAGGTTTTAGAAAAACATTAAAAAACTTTTATGTTTTCTAATAATTACGTTCTTTATCAAAAATATAAATAAAAGAGTAATTGCCCAGCAAAATGTTTAAAGTTTGTATTCATGGCATCCCCTGCCCATAGTGCAAATAACTAAATGTTTTATTTATTGCTCGTATTTTTCTTTAAAGTTGTAACTTTTTTTGCCTTAAAAAGCACGTACGCATTTAAAAATAAAAACCTAAAGTTTTAAAACATTTTTCTTATGAAATATGAAAAAAAAAATTAAAATTTAAACTTCAAAACTAATAAATAACAGTTAAAAACAATAATTGCGTGACATTAGAAAAATTTTTGTTGAAAAGTGAACATCATAAAAAAAAGTAGTTTAAATGAAAAAAATAATAGAAAAATAGAAAAAAAAAACTATAAATATTTATAAAGATACTCGTATAGCAAAAATATAAAATCCAGAAAATAAAAATCCCTCTTTCATACAAAAAAACTTACAATTTCCAACATTTGCAATTAAATTTTCAATTTTTTTTTTTTTTTTTTTTTGTAAAGAAAATGCAATTTTTTTTTATTTAGTTTTGGCATAAATTAATCAACATTTTTATAGAAAAAAAAATATATATTAATAAAATATCATCAATAGCTGAAAACATGCAATACAGTATTCGCGTATATGACTGTTGTTGCCGATAATATTTGTTTGTTGTTTCTTTGTAGGTGTTTGAATAATAATTTTAATTAGAAAAAAAGGCACAAAAACAAAACAAAAAAGAAAAAAAAATTCGAAAATTGATTAAATCAGAAATTAATTATATTTAGAAATAAAGTAATGACTGTTCAGTAGTTCATCATCATTTGACTAAATAATGAGATCGTCATGTAAAACTTTAGATAGCGATAGGGGTTGTCATTGTAAACGCATGTGTAATATATTGTAAATGATGATGATTTGCCTATTGATGAATTGATATACGAGTGAGTTTAAGGCATGATGACAACCCTAATGAATGTCATTACAACTATTATAAGGGGTATGCACATTATGTGCACCATATTTATTACTTTAATAAATTCTACAGTGGGACGAAAAAATTTTTTTCTTATAAATCTTTATGAATATTTTCATTGGGCCATGGAGCATTAGTAATTTATCTAAGCGTCTTAGACTGATAACTGATAATAAGTTGGAATTACAAATATTACAAACTCAACACAAAAAAAAAAAAAAAACTTGTGAGAATTTCGCTCGTAAGAGTAAAAATATTATTTTGTTTCCGTTCAGCTTTCCTTTCCGAGCGGAATCAAGAATAGTACCCAATACGAGTATATTGAATTTGTTTGATATTTTTATTAAAAAGTTTATTTCATTCAATTTTGCTCAATTCCAATAAGAAAAACCTCTCTGGTGTTGAAGCTCGGTTAGCAAAAAATAAGTTCAATTCAAAAATATACATATAACCGTTACTTTTGCATTTATTGAGATCTGAGATAAATTTCTGTAGTTCATTGTTTCCCTAAATTTTGAACGGTTGGCTACTTATGGACCTAAACAGGGAAAAAAGGTAAAAAAGATCGTATTTTTTAACATTTTTGCGATTTTGGTCATGAAGGCGAAGTTTTTTTCATTTTATATTCTGACAATTTTTGTTCTTCATGACAAGAGCTACAAATTTGCCTTAGACGGTAAATAAAAATTCTGAACAGTACACAAGAAATGAACCTGAAAAAATGATCACTTTTTTCCAAAAATGACAACAGCATCCAAATGTTCGGGGGCCCATAAAAAAATTTCATGACTTTCGGCAAAATTGGAAGACACGGTTCTTCTTTTTTTTGTATCCCGTAGTAATGTCGGTAAATGGTATTTTATTTCGCTTGCACTTTGTTATGGCGATTCAAAAAATTTTGTGTTTTCAAAACAAACCGAAATCTGGAACATACTCGACTGCATTGTATATTCTTTGTAGTGGTTCACGGTTTAAAAATCTCAGACAAAACGAGTAAGAGTTTGTTGTTTTTGTAATTATTATTAAAACTTACAAACTAAGTATAAAAGGCAATCAATCTGCCAACTGCCATAATAATGTATCACGAAATTAAACGTTTAATAAAATATTTTGCTCAAACAAGTTAAATTTTTTTCTACAATACATACATGCATCTAATGATTAAAAAAAACATTATTAAAACAATTTATTTAAGTACTTGCCGTTTAATTTTTATAAAATTTCCTTTAATTTCAACGACATTAAAAGGAGACACATTGAAAAATCCAATTGTTTAAAATTTTGTTTAAAAAATATTTTTTTTAGTTTTTTTTACCAATTCGTGGCGTAGTTGTTTCAATAATGTTTTGTTTTATATTTAAAAAAAAAATTTTTTTTTCTTTAATTTTTTACTGACTTTTAAATAAAAATTAAAACAATTTATTTGTGTTGTTGTTCTGTTAATATTTGTAAAAATCTTAAGATTCACAAGCAGAATTTTGCAATTTTGTAATATTTATTTTATTTTCCAATAATAATATTGAAATTTTTTTTTCTAATTAAATTAATTTTTTAGCTCAATTTAGTTTTTTTTTTTTTTGTATTTCACTTCTCAATTTTCAGTTTCATTCTTTTGCCAAACTTTGTTTTAAATTAGGAGAAAACTGTATATGTATGTAAGCATTTGGAAACAAATTTTTATTTTTTCTTTTTTAATTCAATTTTTTTTTTAATTTTCTGGTTCAAATTTTTTATAAAAATTTTAAAGTATGTTTAATTTCACAGTTAATATATCTTTTTTGTTTTTTTTTTTTTTTTGCTTTTTCTTTAATAATTTTTTAATTTTTCCACTTTAATTTGTTTTTAAGGGAAGTTTAATTAAGAAATATTTGTTATATTTTTTGTTTTTTATGTTTTAATAAAAAAAAATTTTGTCTACTTTATTTAATTTTAGTAATAGAGGTATTCCTGGAGGATTTTAATTTATATATTTGCTTTATTTTTTTAAGTATTTTTTGTGAAATCTTTTTCTTATTTTTGAATTCAATTAATATTTTCGATTTCTTGTTTCTTTTTTTATATTTGCTGGCTTATTAATATTTTATTTTAATTTTTTTTTTGTTTGCCTGTATACATATATTAAAATATAATTAATTTGTTCAAACTCTTGGTTTTTTAATTTTATTGAAAATTTTTAATTTTTTTTTTACACCAATTATTATGTTCTTTATATAGATTTTTTTTAATTTCGGTTTTTGTAACTGCAATTTTTTAATTCTTAATCAGGTTATTTTTCAATTTTATAGTTTTAATGAACGATTTTGTTTTAGAATTATTGAAAATTATTATTTTAAAATAATTAAATAATAACATGGCAATTGCTAGGCTGTAATTTTCTAATGCCAATTAAATATTTGTTTCTGTTTTTTTTTATATAATTAAACACTTCAATCCAATAGTTGCATTTAACTTTTCTTTTTTAATTTTATTTTATTAATTAATTGATTATAAGACTCTTTAAAACACAGCGACGGTGTTTTAATTTTTTTTTTAAATTTTTCAATATTTTTTATACCTTTAATTGAAAATCTTTTTCCAATGTTTTATTCCTTTTCTCTGAAAGAAGACCAAAACACTTTAATTTTTCTTTTTTTGTCTTGGTCTCTTTCTCTCTAATGGGGGTGGGTGGTGCAGGCAGTAAGAAGGGAGTTTTAATTTTGCGTTTAATTTCAGTTACTTTTCGGTTTTGCGGAACCAATTTCTCCTTTTTTTAAAATATATACACGATTTGTCTATATATTTCAAATACCGCGATCAATTGCTCGCAATAGCGAAATTAAAACTAAAATAAAAATTAAAGAACTTCAGAATATGCTCGGAAACAAATATGGGTAGAAAACAGAAACAAAAACTATTCGCAAAAAAGCAGCAAAAAAATATGACAATATTTGCAAAAAAAAAGTGTTTGCAAAAAAAAAAATCTCATAAACGAGCATGCTAAGGGGGGCCTGAGAAAAAACACACTCAAACCCAACTAAAAAAAAAATAAATAAAATAAACGCCTCTTTTCAATTTGCAAAAATAATTTTTTATAAAAAGAGTAAAAAAAAAACACATCAAATGCTCTTCAACTTGACTTTGAATATTCGTTTTTGCAAATTTTGTCTGTGTAGTTGTTGCTCATAGTTTGTGCGAATTTCTATAAAAATCATATGGTTTTTGTATTAGAATTAAGGCCCTCTCTGGCTCTCTGTAATCGTTAGCAAAAGGTATGAATTTATAAAATAAAACAGAATTTGCAATATTTTTTTTTTTTTTTTTTGCAAATTGTTTTTTATTTTTCTATTTTTTTAATTATATTTTAAACACTCAAGAGCTTATTTCTAATACTCTTTTTTTATTTTTGCGTAATTCAGTTCTCTTTTTTTATTTGCAAAAAAATATTCTTCCATCTCTGGACTAGAAAAAAAATTTGCAAAAAAAAATCGCAACAACAATTTGTTTCAAACAATTTATGGTTTGTTGTCTATTGAGAACAACAAACACAAGGCATAAGTTAGCAAAGCAATGAGTGTCATACAACTAAACACGTTTAATTCAGCGCAAACACGTTTAATTCAGCGCAAACACGTTATTTTTTTGATGAATTATGAGCAAATTTTATTTAAACAGTAGGGCTTATCGTTGCCACAAACATTTAAACATTTTTGATGAAAATGAAAAGTGCGTAAAGAATAAATCTTTTTGCTTTATTGTAATTGTGTTGGTGATAAATTTTTATAAGTAAAGGCAAAACAAAAAATTAAATTTTAATTAATTTTACAGCAAAAGATTTTTTAAAGAATTTTTTACTTTTATTTTTCGTTAAATTTTCGAAACACAGAAATAAAAACCATTTGAAAAAAATATTTTGCTTGAAAATTTATTAAAAAAAAGGCTCGAGAAATAAATAAAATTACAAAAAAAAATATGAAAAATTGTTTGTAGCGTTTTATTTTTAATATTTAAAACTTCTTTTATGCAGTATTCTTTCATATTTGCAATTTTATCATATTTTCTTCATCTAATTTTAAACGATAATTAAGGGAAATGAAAGACTCAGGGGAAAAAGGAAAGTCCATGTTGGTTTAAACATCAGGGTTGTTTTATTATTTGTTTGCCAATGTGTGGGATGCCAATAGTTTCAACCAATTGCCTGATAGTGATTTTTAGTATAACTTTTACTTTTGATTTTTAAGCTAAACTAACAGAAAATATCAATAAATAGTTACTTTTAGATTTGGAAACAGCTTCGTTGTGTTTAAAAACGAGTTTAAAAAATAAATTTGAGAACTTCGAAAAAGTTAAGGCAATTTTTTTTACGGAAAACTGAACACTTGTTTTAGTATATTAGAGGTGATCATTCTGCGGTGCCAAAGCAGGTCTGCCAACATTTTGTTGTTGATTAGCATGGTTTCTATATTTGCCAGACTTGCGAGAGAGTTTGCAATGTAGAGTGATTACCGTGTGAGTGATTAATTGATAATTTCTGCAATTTTTTTCTTGTTTATATATTAGAATGAAGTGTATTTTTTCAGTACATCAAGGGTTTTTCCGTAACAGCTCTTGTTTTTAAGTTATAGCTAACTTCATTATTTATTGAACATTAAAATATATCCTATTGTTGTTTTCAATATGGCTTCGTTAAGAATATGTTGTCGGCTTAAAAAAATATTATAAACGTTCCTTTAGTTAGACGAGACCGCATCATACTTCCACCACTTAACATTAAAATTGGCATAATGAAACAGTTTGTAAAGGCGCTTGACAAAAGTGGCGAATGTTTAAATTTCCCGAAAGTTTCCAGTATTAAGTGCAGAAAAATTGGAAGCTGGTATTTCTGATAGGCCGCAGATTAGGGAACTTGTGAAAGATCTTAGTTTTGTCAAATTAATGACAGAAGTAGAATTCAGAGCTTGGCGTTCAATCGTTTTGGTTATAAGTAATTTCCTAGGCAAACAGAAATATGACGACGGTGTCGAGCTTGTAGAGCGCATGCTATCCAGCTTGCATGAGCATAAAATTACCGATTTTCACAAAATCTTGGTGATTTTAGTCTGGAGTAGGGTAAAAGGTTTCATCAGGATCTTCTTACATCGGAAGAGCGATATCAGGGAAGTTGGGGCTCAAATATGATGGCAGACTACTGCTAAAATTTGCAACGAGATCTACCTAACCCAGATATGCCGATTGCCGTGCTAGTGGAGCAATTTTCGTAGTTTTCCAAAATAGCTATATTCTGACCGATTATATTACAAAACTGAAGAAGGAATAAAAAAATATATTTTTTTCTTGGATTTTGAGCCTGTACTATATGTAGTTACTCTTGCAAATATATCAACTAAAATCACATATATTTCTTGTTTTCACATATATTTTTGTTACGTATTCGTTTTTACAATTGTTAAAATTAAAATACATAGGAATGGAACAACAATAAGCTCTAATTATAAAAAATGTTCTTATCGATTTCGAGACATCTTCACACTTTT
Source organism: Metopia argyrocephala (assembly GCA_963576795.1). Classification (NCBI taxonomy): domain Eukaryota; kingdom Metazoa; phylum Arthropoda; class Insecta; order Diptera; family Sarcophagidae; genus Metopia; species Metopia argyrocephala. The sequence continues at coordinate 42,502,009 of OY756208.1, forward strand.
GCCAATTTTACAGATGACAGTTACTCTAGACAAAACTTATCAACACGGCTTTATTGACCATTATATTCTACAGGACAACAACAAGTACATTAGTAAATTTAAAGCACGATAAACGCAGAAATATAGTATGTTCGGCGTATCTGGTCGTTCATTCAGGGAAATGTGATAAAAGATCATTCGATAGAAATTTTGTTAGCACATGTATTGATTTTTTTTATTTTTTTGTCAAAATAATAAAACTGTATATTTGAAAAAGTAGAGCTGTTGGCAATTTCGCAGTATTTTTTCATAATCAGGACGACAGAAGTAGCCAATAATCGAAAAAAATTAAAGGAAACTAGAGTTGTGTTGACCAGTGTAATCTACCCAGAAAAAATTTTTGATATTTTTTTTCCAATTCACTTGTTAATTAAAAAAAAGATTGTTTTGACTAAATAATTTAATTTAAATTTTTTTTAAATACATTTAATTAATATTACAATCCATTAATTGATAGCATTAATTTATTTACTAGTGAAAAAAATAAATAATTTTTTAATTGAAAAACATTTTAATTTTTTTTTGGGTACAGTAACAAGAGGAAGAATATGACGGATAAGATACCAATTCGCAACCCTATTCATGAATTTTTGCCATTGACACCGTCGTGTGCACCCGTGTATTGAAATATAACATTTTTCTTGGTTATATTGGCTCGTTTTTTCTAAAACCTTTCCAAATCGGTTCAATACGTTGGCATAATATTTGCCACGTGCATCCCAAACAACTGCTTCTTCGGAGTCGGTTCACCCGGAGAAATCCTTTGTGTAGACTGCGGCTTGATCTCAGAAGTGTTGTAATGAATCCGTGTTTCATCCACAGTTATAAAACACCGCAAAAACTCATTGCGGTTAAACAACTCTAAATAATTGTTTGAACTTATTACACGATTACGATTATGATCAATGGAGAGCAAACGCGGCACTGCCATATGAAATGCTTATGGCATCAACAATCTCATGCATTTTTATTCTTCGATCGGCCAACACCATATTGTGGCTTGTTTTAACTTTCTTGTGTCATTTGTACTTGTGCTACCACAACAAAAGTCAGTAAACCGGGTTTGTAGCATTGAAATCGATGGTGTAGAGTATGTGTAGAGATGGTGTAGCATTTATTAAGCTTTTTCTTGGTTTTATTGACGGATTTTCTTTCCCATACGAGAAAAATAATGTTTAATGAATTTTTAATGTTTTTCCATTTAAAAAAAAAATGCCCGAGCTTGTATGTTTTAAACGGATGATAAACACAAAGTAAATATCGGAACTTGCTCAAAATTATATAGTAGTCTATAAACAGGTGGTACTTAATGGGAGCAGTGTTGCATCTCATATAACTACATGGACTTACTGATACACCCTCGTACATAGTATATAAAAATTTATGCTATTTTTAGCTTACGCATGGACCGAATTCAACCAAACTTATGAAGACGGTAGAACTCTGTTAAACTCCGAAATCACCTCTAAGTTGTCCTTAATTATATATGTACTAGTTAAAAAGCCTGTCCCTGCCAGGAAAACACTGATGGATCCAAAAAATTTTAAATCCCAACAGTTTTTAAATTTTTATTTCCTCCAGCGAGAGGACTTTAAATATACAAAATTGTACCTGAAATATAGGAAATATAAATTTCCTGCAAAATTATAAGAAAAGCCTAATGGTTAATTCAATAGACACACCCACTGACCATGGTTGGAAAATCAAAAATCTGGCTCCGAGCTGGCAAATGAGCTTGAAGTATTTCAGCTTTCTGCGACATCAGACTGCTTCAAAAAAAAACGAAATTATATATATAGATATTATATTGATATATGTATCTTGAAAACAGTAAAAGCTAAAGTTTCTGAATTTTGTCTGAATGACTACATGATGAAGACTTAGAAACAGTTAATATTTATTTCTTTCGTAGAAAATTTCTTATTTTATTTTGCTTAGCCAAGCAGGCACAGGGTCGTCTAATTTGCAGGCAATTGTTTTAAACGACTATCAAATATTTGTACATTGGCCACACAAACTAGTGCTGTCAAATTCTGCTACTTTTCAATTGGATACTCAATACTACTCAATACTTTTAACGAGTTTTATTTTAAAGATAAAACAATTACATAAAGATTTACGTTTTTAGACAGAATTTTGTTACTTTTAAGTATTGGGTACCCAAAACTCAATATAAATACTCGAAACTCGGTGCCCATTACTCAATACTTTGCCAGTACTAACCCAAACACATATTTTTCACATAAAATTTATAGATTATCTTATAATTCTAGCATTTTTTTTTTAGATCATCATCGTTTTATATAGTTTGGACTTTCCAAATGTCAACAGTACATTCACCTCAAAAAAAAAAAAATTTTTTTCTGGCCAAACTAATTTAATAAATTTTGTAGCGATTTAATTAAATTATCCATTTGTGTAAATTTTCTAATACACTTTTATAGTGGTCAAACATTTTTGATTAAAATAATAAAGAAACACACAACATAGTACGTATGTATGCATGTATGTGTAACGATATTAAAAGTTTTTTATAATCAATTTCGCAAAAGACTAGAAAAACATATTCCAAAAACATCAAAAGACACTTTGAGTTTAAATTAATCCCATCTTAGAAGCACAACTTTTACTTAAAGAATGACTAAAGCCACAGTTTTCTTGACCCCAAATCGAACGGTCAAAAATATGTTGGAAAAAAAGAAATAACAGAAAACAGTTTGCAAAAATACAAAAAAGAAATCTTTATAGATTTTTAATAAAAGAAAAGAGGCCAGAGATAATAAAAGAAAGAAATCATAATTAAACATTTTTATTTCTTCTCCTCTTATTGTTGTTTGTGTTGTACATATATATTCTATTTTAATTAACTAAATGTCAAAATTATTAATGATCAGCAACTAATTTAGAAAACAGAAAAAAAAAAAACAAAAACAGACTCAGAAAAATATTTGCAAGAATTTTAAGTAAAACAAAAACGTGCAAACATTTTAACAAAAAAAAAAAAATCTGAAAAAAAAACATAAGTTTTTGCTGAAACGAAAGAAAAGCATGAAAAGGTCTAAAAAAAAATTTAAAACATAAAAACTAACACATAAAACAGCCTTTTAATAAAAAGCTACACCGGTCTTAAAATTCACGAATCTATTACCCCGGTTGTTGTTACTGCTGTCGATGACTTCTTCAACAATTTTTTGTTTTATTTTATGCGTACGGCCAAGAGTTTATTGAACTCGGACTGAAACACAAACACACCAACATACATATTTTTGGGGTTCTCATAGAAAAAAAAAGCAAAACTTTCAGAAACATACACACAAAAATCTCTCTTCAGTAAAGTTACAGCAAAAAGAAGAAATAATTTTTGCAAAAAACAGTAAATTCGCATAGAAGCCGCTCCAAAAAGTTTACCAAAAAACGCCACTCATTCTCTTTCTTACACACACGCACTTACACTCTACGAAATACGAAAAAAGGCAAAAATAAAAATTTCTATTAAAAAATTACAACAAAAAAATATGCGAAAAAGTTCATTGAACTCCTCAGTTTTTTATAGTTTAGCGTCCAAAAAAATAATAACAACAGCGCAAAATAGAGATCAATGACACGCACAAAATTAAACACAAACGCACACACACACACATACATAAACACTCACGCACATATCAGTAGTAGTAATAAAATCAGCAACAATTCTTTTTTTTAACCATTCAATTGGAAACTACACTTTGCCTGTCTGTCAGCCTATAAAACAACAAAATAGTAAATGACTAAATGCTTAAAGTATAGCAGCAACAACAACACAAATACAAAAAAAAACTAATCTAAACAATAACAACAATACGTCATAAATGTGTATCAGTCGTCATACGCACAAAGCAGCGTGAAAAAAAAAACAACAAAAACATTAAAAACATACTTAACTATGAAGAGAGCGGCACCAGCAGCACAGTAACAACAACAATATTTATAATGAGTAATAAAAATAAAAAAAAAATATTCCGAAAATAGTGCGTAAAAAGTAAAATTTTTATGAATATGAACGTGAGCAGTGGCGGAAATTTGTTTAAGCCCAGTTAATGAGAAGAAAAAATATATTCTTTTTCTGTAAATTAATAAATAAATTAAAAATTATAAAAAATAAACATTTTTTAAGTCAATTCTAAGGCAAATTGATTATAAGGTGTGGTTAGCAAGCAGCTGTCTATACATTGTTGGTGATTGAGGCTGTCAAAATACTAATATTGCATTATATTGAGGTGGAAGTTGTCAGAACAAATTTCATTATTGTGTTTGTTTTAAAACTGCTCGCACTTTATATTCAAATTACCTGGGTCGATGCTTTTTTACATAGCAATAAATTTGTGTCTATACTTTTATATTTTTAATCAAAAAGAAATTACTTTTACATTTGGAAGTCTCTATCGGGTATATTCTGTAAACCGAGTGAAAGGACAATTAATACTTAATTGCGTAAAGTATTTAAAAGTTTTTCATAGAAGTTATGTTAATGGTTATTTAGGGAATGAATAAAAAATTATATAAAAAACTTATCGTAGTTTGCAGTTATAGCGATTTGAATTTTTCTTCAAATTCACTTTCATTCGTTTTCGGTTTACAGAACATACCCGTATATGTGTATACTCTACCTACGTACATATGTCTGTACATCGAATAATTTCCAGAACAATTTAGGAAATATATCTCCAAAGCTGTGACAGTTTGAACTGAGCATAGGCGTCTGCTTTCCCGCTTCCCCCTCCCCTTCCCCATTGCAAATCTTCAGATTGAATGGTTTTGAGTGGCATCTAAGCTAAGAAGAGGATTTCAATTTTCGACTCTTCATTTTTCATACTTATGTACAAGAGTAGACACTACATAAATACATGCAATACATAATTGGCAATTACAACCTTTCCAGAGTTACAGCATAGCTTCTAACAACATCCATGTTGTGTGTATCAATTTTTATTCATAAGTACCGGGGCCTACAGTTTAACGTCCAATCTGAACGACTAAGCTTTTGCCAGAAGACTGGTGGTCGCCGAAAGAAATATTAAACTAACTATTAAACTGTTAAACTAAACAAATGCAAAGAGAGGACGAAATGAAAGAGCGTAAGAATACATGTGAACTCTCCCAGCTGAATTGAACTATGAAATTCCGACCTATGATCTAAAACAACTGTTTAAGTCCCATGAAAGCAGTTCTTAAATTTCAATTTTACCAGTCAAAAAAAGCTCATCCAAATCACAGAACATGTATTGGTTTCATTATTCTATTCTGTTTAATTTAGATATGCATTTTTAAAATAAATAAAGATTAATTTTTACTTACTGGAGTTCATGATTTAAGAAATATGGTTTCATATTTACCTGTAAAGAAAAACAAATAAAAGTTTAATACATATCATCAATTTAAGAACAAGATAAAACAAGAAAAAAAAATTAGCATTAAGTCACAAATAATTGTTAAAGAGCAAAAAATTGTTATAAATAAAGAAGCATGTACGAAAAACTATTAGTTTTTCTTTGGCAGGTTGAAATCGTGTCAAGGTAAAGTATTTCTTAAACTAAACCAAAGCCGTCTAAGGCCCAATTCTCGACTGGAAATATGTTTGCGTCATTATTAATTCACAGCATTACGGGTTAAAATTCGTATTTATCAATCGAAAACGTTAAATACTTCTGCCCGTATTCATAAAAACTATTTTAGGTTTATTTAGGACTTATTTGACAAATTTCTATGCAATACTTGTCAAATAAACCCTCAATAAACCTAAAATAGTTTCTATGAATACGGGCATTCGTCTGTAGAGCCTACGTCGTTGTAATATGCTATTTATCAAATCAAATCTGCTGTAGTAATTAGTACCTCTCCGATTCTTAATTATTACTATGAACTCACAAATTGCTGGTAGAGGACTCTTGAAACCTAAAAACTCTTTAAGTAGGTCTGAATGTGATACCATACGAACTAGATCACTCAGAACGGACGTGTGCACTCTAGTAATTACTACAAGAACTTCCAGACGCTTGATTTTTTTACATGATCTTACGTCTGCTATAATGCAGATAAACCAACAGGTTTATCTTTTTCTGTTGTTGATCTAAAGGTCTTTTCCACCTTAACCATTGACAACTAAAAAAGAAAAGAATGATCAGGAGAAAAGCGTCACCTATTGGGAAGTAGCAGAGATAACAGCTAAGTTTACTTAGCGAATGCACTCACCACACAATGAAAATGCAACGATGAAGCGATTGCTGTTTATCATTTAAGGTTGAAGGTATAACACTGGCCTTTGAATAATCAATTCACAGTAATTTTTATTCACAAAAATATATGTTCTGTCATAAATGTACTTTCCTTTTCATTTCAATACAATGCGTAGCATCAGTAGGGGTTTAGCACCCTAGTCTCAATAAAAGAATAGTTAAGTTTTGGGAGCAGGAAATGGAAATGGAGCGTTTAAGTTCACTGAGTGGATTTGGTCCATTACTCGGTTCATTATTTTATTGCCTTTCCACGTTTTTATAAATGATTTTTCACGTTTTGCAGATTCTGAGAACTTACGATCAAAACTATGTCAATATAGCATTTAAATATTTTCAGAGTACTTTTCTTCTATATGTGGCCCACCTTTGTTAGACACATAGGGCGATGCCTCTTTGACAATAATATCTCACCTAAACGAGTTGTTGGTGTTCAAAAAGGCTCTGTTACAAATTGTCGCTAGATAAAGAGTGTAAACTGCAAAATCTCTGGTAATATTTATTACATCAGGCGACGCTGAAGCTTGTTTGACAGGTGACGTTTTAAACTGCATTTTGTTAAGCATCACTATTAAAATCTCATTATTTTGTGAAAAGTTCTCTATGTTTAAAAATTAGTAAAAATTAGGAACATTAAAATCATATTTTGCTCTTCTATTATTGAAAAGGTAAGAAGCATCACAGACTCCCAGCAGAAAATTTTCTAAGATTTAAAAGTAATAAATAAAATTGTAAGCAATAATGGAAGCATTATATTGTTTATTCACACATTAAAGCTTCTAAATATGCTATAGGATAAGGTATGATTTTTGATTTTTTGTACTATTTGCTTACTGGTTGCAATAACTTTGCATTTCTGATGCATTGTTGATGCGCACGAGTAAGTAATTTCTCCCTTACAAAATAACTTACTGGTAAGCACTATTTTCTGCTGAGCTGTTGAAAGGGATTCTAAAGTTTACGGAGATAATAGTGTAACAAGACAAATAGCACCAAAGAGGTTTTCTGTGATAATTTTAATCTATCCGGGCAAATTCTAAAAACGAAAATAAAATCGTGAAAAGAAAACTTGAGAAAGATCGAACACGTAAGTAGCCATATACTACTCCTTTGAAGAAAGTGTACATAAGAGGCATGTGAGTTAACAATGTAAAATTTAATAAAAGTGATTACGGACTATAAAAAATGAATCAGTGAGCGAAAAGGTGATCATAAGTGAATGTTAAGCTTCAGAAACGTTGTTAAAGTCAGGTCAAACCATTAATTCTGATCTTTGCTGTCATAAATTAATAAAGTTGAAGCGAGAATTTTATTAAAATGACCAGAATTGTGCAATAGAAATTCAAACAAAAATTAATGTATGTGTAGTTTTCGGAACTGAAATCAGTTTTTCCAGTTTTTTCTGCATTATGCAGATGTTCAATTTTAGTTAATTGCTGTGATAACGTTTTGGATAACTGGTTTATACACTGCATCTAAGAGATAGCATGCCTTAATCCTATCTAAAGAAATTAGAGAGTGGTTTAAAGCTTCGGTGGCTCTTATGATATTACTTGAAGCCTGCGGTTGTTACAAGTACCCACATACACAAACCAAAGATTGTCAGTCAAAAAATGTTATCAACAGCTTATGTGAGTAATTAAGGTTTCTTTGCCAAGCAAAACTATTAAAAAACTATAAAAAAATTTTTCTTTTTAATGAACTCACAAACAAGCATTATGAAATCATGAAATAAAATCTGATCAGTAGACTCTTTTGAGGAATTAAAATGTACATATTTTTTTTCGAATTTCTCCAAACTATTAAAAAAAATAAACAAAGTCAGAATGTGGAGTATAAATTTGTTAATTTCTCACGAATATTATGAAAAAAAAAAAAAAACTGTTTCAGTAGACTTTGGAAATATGAATTTTTAATAAATATTTTATTACTTATAAATACGGCAAAAAAAAAACAAATTAAGAATAAAATCAGAACGAAAATCAATTTTAATCATTATTCTATTATTGAGTTCGTTTGTTTTTTGTTTAAATGTTCAAACATTTTGAATTTATAATTTAAAGATCATATTGCCGTTTCACAACATGTTTAGTGCTGTTGGCTGAAATGAAGAAACAATACAACAACATTAACAATCAGCAACAATTTTTGTGAAAGTCGCACTTTTAGCAGAAAAATATGGACTGGCGCCTAAAAAAAAACCAACAGTTTTCTATTTTTTTTTTTTTATTTTATTTCTGTTTTACAAAAATTAAAACAATTTATTAACAAAAAAAACCAAACAAAAAATAGATCTGATTTCATACGAAAACTGGCCAAGAATGAAGAGCAAAAATTACACAATAGTCGTAAATAAATAAAATCCCTAAAAAAAAATTGCAAAAACATTTAAAACTAAAAAAGAAAAAAATGTTCGTCATAATTCTGAAAGACTACAAATTTTATTCCAATTTTAACAATAATTTAATAAAACTCTTCTTAAAGTACTTGTGGTTAAAGCGAAATGAAACTCAAGATTTGGATGGTCTTAGAAACAAGACAGTGAGTGTAACAACTTAACTTACAATTCCAAAAAATTCTGCGAATAATGGCATTTATTTTTAGAAATGATTTAGGATATATGAGTGCCGTGGCTACGGGTTGCATAGCCCATTCGTTTAGTTAAATTTTTGACTACCTTTCCTAGTAAGACTGGCAATATGGCTTTATTAGTAACTGCATAAGAGGTGATAGTTCTATGAGTTATAGCATATGCCCATAAAAAGTTATCCCGATTCTCTACATCGCACGTACACAAGAGTCAGTGAACAGAAGCACTTACATATGTTACTGTAGTAAAAGCTAAAGTTGAGATTTAGGCCAAGATCTATGCGTAAATTGTTTGATGCAGTGAAAGGAGAGAGTCCTTATGGTAGCGAACGATACACAGTGGCTGAAATCATTTTTTATTTCCCATCTCTATATATAAAAGACAGTTAGTTACTACGTTTATAACTCAAGAACGCCTGGACCGATTTTTAAATATTCCAGAAAAAAAAATATAAATAAAATTCATTTTCCCATACATTTTGTATGGAGTGATGTCACAATGTTTGTAACAAAACTTCTCCTGTCTGTATATTCAGTAGGGCTGACTATAGACCGTAATATATTTTTTATACCTCCACGCTCACTTTAGCGCCTACTTTTTCCTTGAACTTAAAACCCTGTTTACGTTCCCCATAACGCCTTTAACCATGGTGCAAATGCTTCCAGCACTAGCCTTTGTGATACAGCTTAATCCGAGCAGGATAAGGGCAGAGAAGAGTAACACATAAAGCTTCCAAGCTTAGTAGGAATACTTAGACTTATATTTTTTAGGAGCAGGGGAAGCTATTCCTCCAAACTGGTAAATTATGTTCTGTCGTTTATTTAAATAGTTGTTATACATAATGCATTTAACCTTGGTAAGAATACCGAAATTAATTTTTTTTTATGACCGTCATCGATCATTATAGGGGCGGGGGGAGGAGTTCCCCTACTGAGGTAAAACACGTTTTGACATTTTGTAAGCAGTTGACAGACGAAAATCTTTTTAACTTTGGAGAAAAGCCTGAAGTTGTATTTTTTATGATCCAGTTTAATCCGAGCGAAATAGAAAGCAGGGGAATAGGTAGTCACAGTATTTTTTTAAATATACACAAAAACAATACTTTTCTAGGCAAAACAACGTTTGCCGGGTCAGCTAGTAATTCTATAAATTTGGAACCGAAAAAAACATTACGGCGTTCTGATAATTGATCCTTCTAGAGGAGACTATAAAAATGTAGCATGTTTCGTTGTTTTGACAGATCACATCGGGATTTTATTTTAGAGGCGGTTAAATTTTTCCATCTCTGGCCAACTCTTATAGCATATACATAGGTCTATAAAACTATGTTTTCCTTATGTCTGGTGTAGAAAACATTGCAACAAATATTTTCGTGGAACATATTAACCCTCTAACTAACTGCGTTTTGCGGCTTTATTCTAACAAATCGTAAAACGCACCCCGAAAAAAGGAAGGGCGGGGATAATATGTTCTACAAAAATGTTGGCCATTGCTGAACATACTATACACCTCAGATGTAAGGAAAATATAGTTTTATACACCGATATGCTTCAATGCAATAGTTGGCCAGAGAACGACAATTTTAACCGCCTCTAAAACAAAATCCCGATGTGATCTGTCAAAACGCCGACACAAGTGTATATTTTTTTTATCTCCTCTATCAGGATCAATCGTCAGATTGATTGTTGCATTGTTACATTATTTTACAATGTATAATTAATTAAATATCTGCCAGTTTTATAACTTAATGTTATAAGATTTGCTCGTTATACAATTGTAATGCTTTTTTAACTCTTATTTAAGTTAAGAACATATCGTCGCAAGAATTAAAGAACGCTCTAACTGACAAAACCTTAAATGTTCACCAGAGCCAAAAAACCTGTATGAAAGTAGAACAAAGACACTGGTATTTTTCAAAACGCAGACGACGTAAGTGAATTTATTTTCATTGTAGAAATGTGGGACCGGGACCAATCGACGCGTATTTTCTTTTCTAAAAAAATGATGCAAAAAACATATTTTCGATTTTTTGTCATTTACAGCGTTTTTTAATTCTTACGACCACATGTTTAAACTTTGAATTTTGGAAGCCTCACAAAGTGATAGTGTAGTCAACTGTTTGTTTTTAAAACATTTTCTTGATTGCTTGAAATGTTGCATTAAAAATTGGTACTATGGATGATAGATTTAGCGCTATAACCATTTCTTTATTTCTTTTATAAAACGAAGACAAACAAACAAGCTCAAAACTAAAAACAAAAACAAACAAGAGAAAATTAAAAAAAACAACAGATTTTTTAAAAGCAAGCCCAATTCGCAATTAATAAATTTTGATGTTTTACATAATTTTCTGTACAGCGGCGATATACTGCTCTATGTGAACATTCCTTTGAGGTGTTGGTGCTATTGATTCATTAAGCGAGTTTACCTGATAGCCGATTTTTTCATTATTAAAGCCAGCACTCAGACTGGTACATTGTGCTGGTCTAGAAAAATATGTTAAGGGAAGAGAGAAAGAGGGAGTAGTGCTGGTGGATATTTGTTTTGTAACACAAAAATTATGAAATCTAATATTTATAAGTTGCGTAAAGCAATACATCAAATTTAAAAAAAATCTGCATAACTTGGTAGCGTAAGTCAAATCATTTTGACTTACCAAAGTACAATATATCAGGTAGTGAAAGCGCAGTATGACATTTCCTTTGACAATTAACGCCCGTGTAAGTTGTATTGCGGCATAATTTAATTTTTTTTTTATTTATTTATAGTGGTGTCGTTTTTTAAAACTTCTACAGGGAATTGTAATAAAACAAAAACTATTTCTTTATATCGTTTTAACACTAAGTTGTGTAATTATTTGGTACCATTTTTTTTGCTATATTGCTTGATTAAAACTATAATTACATTGTTTTTTCCATTTTTTTACAAAAAAAAAAAATAATAAAAAAAAAATCCAAAATGCATCGTGATTTTATCTTCGCACCCTTTTTTGTTAATTGTGTGAGTTTTTGCGTGTTTTATTCGTCATTTTTATTTTTGTTTTTTTCCTTTATTTTTCATTAAATTATTGCTATTGCTGTAGTTTTTTTCTATCCAATTAAATTGTCCACATATAAATATATGTAGAATAGCAACAACAGAAACAACAATAAAACAAAAAACAAATAATCATATATTTTAGTTTAAAATAAGTGAATGAATGGATGGATGTACACGTAAATATGTGTACTAGACCCATATATATTAATGTCCCTTTTCCCCCGACAACACTTTTACCATTTTCAACATAAAACACTCCTCGCTTATGTGGCAAATGAATGTGTGTTTTAGTATGACACTACGACGATATTGCGTTACGCCTTTGACTTTTTACTGCAATTTGTGGCACAATTAACTGCCAGCAAAAATAAATATAAAAAAATGCACAGACACACGCAAATACTATATAAAAATAAATATGTTATTTCCAATAATATGAAATGCAGTAAAAACCAAAAGTTGTGCTACGGTTTATGGAAGAAGTATGGGCTTTTCTATATATCTTTTTATTTAATGTAAAGGAATAAATAAACCAATAAACTAATAAATGACACACAAATATATGAAAAGAAAATGGATGTTAGTTTTTCTGCGTTAAACGTAATATAGAACAAGTAATCCGTACACTATTAAGCGAGTATGACACGATCAAACTTAAGGGCCCCATACACGGAACATCATGCACGCGCAATCAAGTGTTTATGCCAGCGGTTGACAATGTATGGGGCCCTTTGTGGGATCCAAAGACAAAGTATTTTATTTTTATGAAAAATTAAAAGTTCAGAACTCACTATGGCCCGTACTGTAAAATTGTATTAAAGAAATAAATATTGTGCCAGTTTGATTGCATGTTATGTGGTCCGAGCTTGCTTGCGCAATCACTTGATTCCGCGTGCATGCCGTTGTCGTGTATGGCCTGCTTTAGTCTGACAGTACGGCCTATTGAGAGAGTCTTTTGCTCTTGCATTACCCATTCAAGTTTGCCAAGAACAACTACAAGCAAACTTTCATAGCCTTCAATGAATTTTTTTTTTAAATACGCACTCTCACTAAGCTATCTTCACTGAAATTTAGACAGTCTTTGACAGACTTGGTATTGCACGCGTTTGATGGTCTGATGGCAAACATAAAGTATCAAAGAATTTTGAATTCCATTACGCCAAGTTGACAAACAGAAATTTTGCGTCCTTACACTAGCTATCTGCCATGTTATCACTCGGTGCTGTCAAACGAAGTTTGATCGTGTAATAAGCGCTTTAGGTAGAGCATGTTTATGTACTTTTTTATCGGGAAGGTTCATAGGTACAATATTTAAAGTAGGAATATTTGAAAAAGGTTAATATAGACTAAGCAAATCCACATTTCATAAAGGATTATATCTGTGACAATAAATAATAACACTTAACAGATTCAACTTCACTAAGCCCAGGTATCAAACTTTCAGAAGAAGTATGTACCAAATCAAGTGAAGACTTCATAGAGGTCAAAGATTTATGTACCATATCAAAGCCTGATTGGATCGTTAGAATATCTGTAGCTGTATCTACAAGTCCATACGAAGTAAGCTTATTAAGTTAATTTGACTCAAATTTTAGAATGCAGCATTGGATTGCGGCAAAATAGATTCTCAGATACTTGAAAGGAACTCCGAATTGGGGGCTAAGGCTTTCAAACACAGATAGACAATTAGAAAGATTTGAAAACGCAGATTGGGGTTGCCTCAATAGATGATCGTCGTTCGTATACAGGTGGTATTTTTAAATTTGCGGGTGCAGCAATAAGCTGGGAATCAAGAAAACAAGTAAAAGATGCCTTACAAATTCGAATAATTCTGCAGTCATTCTATTAAAACTGAGCGGTTGTAGGTTATCAAGTTTGACATGATATTTCTTTTGTTATTTTTAATTCTTTTTTGTTTCATACAAAAAATTCCTATAAGACTTAAAATTTTGCTTTTTATTAAAAAAGATTAAAAAGATATGAATTTGTTTTTCACTTTAATGTTCACATAATTTTGTTTATGACTGTTCTCTAATTGACAATGTAAAGACGGTGCTGTATATTTCGTTTTTTCTTTTTTTTTTTTGCATGTGTCTGTATACTTTTTTCATGTGTTGTTGTTCTAAATAAATGAATTGTTTGATGATATTGTTACTTTTATCGTTGTTTTTTGTTGTAAAATAAGGTAACCTTGTTGTATTTATTTATTATTTCCCACACTAACGCCCCCTACTTAATTTGCGTGCCTCGAATATATCACCAACACTGGAGAACAAACACTTGCTCTCATATCATGAAAAGATACACACATACACATACATATATGATATTACAGTCTTAGGGAGTTACTAAAAAATATTACCGCCCTTAACAGACATACACACACACGCACACATACTACAATTTAATAGGGGAATAGTGGTGTTTAGAAAAGGATCCAAAAAAAATATTGGACAAAATTTTGGATGTATTCGTGTTCTTCCGAATATGTATAGCAACAGAATATATCGTCGATGGAATTAAAGAACGCTGTAACTGACAAAACCTTAAATGTTCACCAGAGCCAAAAAACCTGTATGAAAGTAGAACAAAGACACTGGTATTTTTCATTTCGCAGACGGCATAAGTGAATTTATTTTCATCGTAGAAATCTGGGACCGGGACCAATCGACGTTTATTTTTTTCTGATAAAAATGATGCAAAAAACGTATTTTCGATTTTTTTGTCAGTTACAGCGTTCTTTAATTCTTTCGACGATATGGACTTTATATGTGTTGCATTTGTTTTGATCTTTATATTACACGAAAAGGAAATGTATATCTCAAGATCAGTGCAGGCAAAAGAGAGAGATGCAAAGTCGACTATACTTCGGCCAGTAACTCTCAAGCCAATTGAGCTTTGGAAGTACAGTATGATAAAAAAAACGCCTTCTAAATCTGTTCAGAGCCTTATTGGATAGTCTCAAGAACTGAGTAAAGAGCGGAATTGGGGTATGTTTTCAAAAAGCGGTTAACGAGTATAAAATCTTAATTTTCGAATTATTTTTATATTTTTGAATTGTTTTGAACTTCACGGTAGTTATATCGAAGAAGTAAATATGTAGAAATCTTTCTACCAATTACATGACATACAGTCTTTTCCTTTGGACAGATTATAACAATATGTATTTTTCGTTCTTTTCTACGACAAAAGCTCATATCTAAAATAGTTTAGACGATATCTTAATCTCCAGGGGACAAAAATTGGTAATTTCTTAGCTTGCGACTATGTAACGTTTCTGGGAAACTTATATGTATTTAAATATCAGAGCAATCTCCTGTTTTGGGTGACGCTGAATGTCACCGATCTTATTTGAGTAGTAATTATCTAAACACCCAACACGCGGAGTATACGTTTTTGAAAACGGACGGCTAAAGCTGCACTTCAGTAAGACAGATTTGTTTGACTTAAAAGGTTTTCCGAGACATAAATAAGGGATGTTGTAGTAACTGGCCCGAAATAGAGTTGTTTCTGAGTTTTCTTGTAAAACATTAAAAGACAAACTCGTTTATGTTTGTTAGCGATTGCGGGTGTCCTTTAAGCTAAAAAAAGATAAAATTTGATTTGAACTTGTCATTATCTATAATTACTGGAAAAACTTTCACGTAAAAGTCGTTCTACAAATCAACGGTGCGGCTACAGAATAAGTTCTTTCTGTAATGTATTGTAATAATGTGCTTTAAGAGAGATATGAGCACTACTTAAGAGTATACAACGAGTAGAACCGATTTTTTTTTTCTTTAGAACTCCTCCTTTTCTGGTACAGATAGAACAATGAAACCTACGATATATTCCAACGATTTTCCCAGTAGTCGAGAAAGACACGCGATACTATGTAAGAATATGCGACGAGTAGAATACATACATACATAACTGACCATTTCAACTCTGCTTCAGGGTTATGGCCTAGCTTCTAGTAGCACCCCTGTTGTGTGTGTCAATTTTTATCCCTGAGCACCGGAACCCACAGTTTAAGGTCGACTCCGAACGACAGACTTGAGAGGCTTGTTTAAGACAATCAGTTACTCTCAGAGTTTTTGTCAGAAGACTGTCAAGAGGTAGTCGCCGAAAGAAATATTTTGTTCATATTTCTTTTTTTGTCAGATGTCAGAGCTGGGATTTGAACGACAAGTAGGAACTATAATTTTTCCCATCAGAGCTCCTCTATTTTTAGTGTCGAAACTAAACAGAAACGCACTCCACATTCTGATGATGTTTCGATACACCCCACTTACGCCTTTCTTGTACTCGGTCGAGAATCACGAAAATAGGCAAATAGACTTGGCAGACATGATCCATTTATGAGAGTTGTTCTCCATTCTAGGTTTTGTAAATATTAAGAACATACATAATCGGCTATTACAACCCTGTGTCAGGTTACAGAGTGCTAGCTTCTCGCAGCACTCATGTTGTGTGTGTTAATTTTTTTTATCTATGAGTACCGGGACCTACAGTTTAAAGTCGAATCCGAACGACAGGCTTGAGAAGCTTGTTTAAGACAATCAGTTACTCTCAGTTAGTTAGTTACAGTCAGAAAACTGCTGAGAGGTAGTAGCCAAAAGAAATAATTTTTACATACTCCTTTTTTTTAAGATGTCAGAGCTGAGATTTGACCCGGCGCTATCGTCTTAGTAAGCTAACACACTAACCACTAGAACACTAATATTAGGAAGCTGGAAAAAGAATACTTTCTTGCACCGTTTGAAAAAACCTTAAGTGCCTCAGCTTCTGCTGACAATCGAAAAATGTGATGATGAACGGACATCACTGTTGATTCTCATACCGGCCGTCTTATTATTGGCATGACCGCTAATGCGTGCGAAAGAGATTAAAAGCAGAGAGATTAAAAGCAGATTGTTTAGTCTTTTCACTTCAATTTCCAAAAAGCTTGGTTTATATTCATATGAGCATGAATGACAAGTATTACCGTCAGCAGAACTACAAATAGAAAAAAAAAGATGATTTTGTAATAATTTCATTACGACAAAAATTTTACTGCTTTTTTGTTTATGTCGGTTCTTTTTTATGGCGAGAATGTACGAACTTGTATGTCATTTCATTTTCATTTATAACCAACCATTGCTGCTGGCTATGATCGTTAAAAAAAAATATCGTAATTATTGTGAAGGACGATTTTATGGTCTATGGCATGATGTTCTCGCTCATATAGATTTTTATGCGTGTTTTTGCGCTCAAAATGCTTAATCACACCTTTGCACAGAACAAACGTCTAAATGAGAAGTACACATTTTTCGAAATTAATGTCACTTTAGATGGCTGTTTCATTTACTCGTTTGCTTATTCGCTAATTTTTTAATTAAAAATTTTTGTTGCATGTGTTGCGAAATGCGCCATAACGAGGTTAATTTTATATGAAAAAAAAAAAGAAAAACAACAATGCTTAATTGTTATGGTTGTTGTTTTTATTTTTGTTATTATTCTTTCAATAATTATTACTATTTTACACATTCATATGTGTGTACATATATGCGAGGGCCTATAACTACTTATTACTACAAATTAAAAGATTAAAAGACACGCAGCTATTAAATAAAACTTTTCTTGCATTCAAATAAATCTTTCAAATTAATTACTGAATTTTATATAAAACTTGATCAAATAATTACTAAAAAAAATTAAAATTTCATTCTATAGTGCCAGTTTACAGTGAAGCACAAGTATTTTCCAACTATATTGTGTAGTAATGTGTAGATTGAGAACAACAAAGGCGAAGAAGAGTCGAAGTAATAAATGCAATTGGTTTTAAGTCAATTCTGCTGAGAAATTCTTTAGAACTTGCTGATTCGACAAACTTATTCGCATTAAAGAAAAAGTATTTTTAGTAACAGCGGTTTTACTCTTTCTATATGCCACAACGAATTTCTAGAGACATCATTAAAATAAATATTTTTATTGTATTTTACAGTTGCATAGTTAATGTAAGGAAAAATACTTCTTACAAAAATATAATAAAGAAACTCTCTCTCTCTCTCTCTGTCGCTCTTTTTTCGGCACGTCTTTTTCGTTCTTGAAGCAGTACGTTTCCGCAACCAACACAATATTTTGCGATTTTGAGTAAAAACTATTCTAAATTTTATAAAAAACGTATTACAGCAGTACAACGACAAAAAAATTCCAATTAAAAGAGGATATTGCCACACATACAAGATAGAGATAATATGTGTGTCACCAACACCTTAAAACCAAACGCTTATTAGTGGTATTATTTTAATCTCTCTAATTGAAATAAAAAGTGCGTATTGCCAAAAAAAAAAAAACAATCAACAATAAAAAAACGGTTCACTCTACTAAAATATGCGCAGTCGACATGAATTGCAAGATTTCTGATGTGGATTTCCTTTAACAGTTGAAAGTTGATATAAAAAGTTAAGACTTTGGTTACCTTGTTTCTTTTCATAAATTCAATTAAACGAATAGCAGCTGTTCTACTGAACTACTCATTGACACATGCATTTAGTCATTCAGTCATTTATTTATTTACACTGACAGTAAGTCATTCATTCATGACAAACGATTGCGGAAATCACATGGCAAAGAAACGTTTTGTCATAAAAAAAAATTGCTAAAGAATTTGTTGCTGCTGTTACTGGGATACACTACTACAATACAGCTACTGTTGCTTTCAGTTAGTTTTTGTGTCTGTCTCAACAACAACCTTTAGTGTTAGTTGTTTACAGCCTTGGCTAAAACAACAACACCAACAACAACAACAAAAGACAAGTACTTATATGATATACGGTAATTATGCAATTTATGCAGCAGCGTGACAAATCAATTTTTTTTTTTTTGTTTCTGCTGTTTCACACGATTTATTAATGTTGCTGTAGTATTGCAGTAACATTGATGCTATAAACACAACAAAGGCTATCGAACACCGAACACACGACTACAAAAATCGCTGGCTACAAAAGTAGCCAAGTAGCCAGCTACTTAATTATAATAACGACTACAGCTACAAAATAAACATCTGTTTTAATACGTTCAACATAACCTAAACAAAATATAACAAACTTATTTTTTGTAAGTGAAATTTTGAGGAAACAAAAAACAATAAATGTCTGAAGAAAACTTATAAAAATTTAAGAAAACTAAAAAGGCAATTAATTAATAAATTAAAAATGAAATAAAAACTGATGTAAATAAATTAAATAAGTAAATGAAAACAAACAAAAAATGTAAACCAATAATTTTTTTTTTCAGTGGTGCAACTTAAATTTTTTTCGCATTTTTAATGCATATATTTCATATATTGCGTTTTTTAAACACCTTTTTCATGCATCTTATTGTATTGGCAACACTAAACTGTTTATTGTCGCCAAGAAAAATAGAAATTAGCCTAAGTTGGCTACGGGCTACAAAAGTAGTCGTGTGTTCGGTAGTCGTGTTGCCGTTAAAATAATTATTCTCATATGCACACATGTATTCTATTTTTGACAGCTTGTAGTCGATGGTCGGTAGCCTTTGTTGTGTTTATAGCATGACGAGTATGACACTTATTGGAGAACTAGTGAAAGCCAAGAGTGAGGAAAAAACAGCTTCAACGTAAAGAAAAGGCTGCGAAAACTATTGAAAAAGGCCCGTTATCACCACCGCTTGTGTTGGAAAATCATAGAATTGGAAAGCAAATATTTAAAATTTTGCGTTTATGAACTCAAATATGTCGGCATAACTCTGCTATAGCATATTACAGTGTTGGTAGAAAAAAGAGCGCCATTGAATATTTTTTCGCTACAAAACAATTTGAGTCATTTTTGTTTGTGCTTAATAGGTTCAGTTTCATTATTAGCGCCCAAAATATTTTTGTAAAAAAATTACAAAAAAATTTTTATAAAAACTACTTGAAACGTTTGAAGTTAACGTGCTGGCTGATTTGTTGTTAATCAAATAGTCACTGAAAGTAAATAAATCTGTGATTGATTTTTTTTTCTTTTGTAGGAGTTAAGACCAAAATTATGATTTCACCGCCAAAATTTTCAGATTACAATACTGCAAAACGCAACATTTTATGTAAAACTGTCATTAAAAAAAAACCATGTTATGCCACATATGTCATGACGTCTCAAACACAGTGTTATGTCATGTCATGCAAAGTCATCACTAAATTATATTCCTTTCCATTTATTTATTTGCCAGACCCTTCTATTACGACCATATTTAGTAACCTGCAAAGATTCTTTACGAAAAAAACTTATAAATTTATAAATTACTTGTAAAGTTTGGCATATATTGCCCCCTCTGTAAAAAATTTCATTACTATGACATTGGTTAAGCACTCTCCTATTGGGTAGAATAATGTACAACTATTTATTTCATCAACTATCATTGCTGTTGCTTAAGCAATTTCTTAATTGCGTATATTAGACCGGTTGTTTTGAATCTGGCAATACTTATGTCACTCTATTCTATCACAAATTCAGTATATCGTATCAATAATTAAAGAAAGCTGTAAATGACAAAAAATCCAAAATAAGTTTTTTGGATCATTTTTATGAAAAAAAAAACGTATCGATTCACTTACGCTGTCTGCGTTTTGAAAAATACCAGTGTCTTCTTTCTGCTTTCCTACAGGCTTTTGGCTCTGGTGAGCATTAAATGTTTTGTCAGTTACAGAGTTTTTTAATTCTTGCGACGATATTACATACATACATACATAATTGGTCATTACAACCCTGTGTCAGGGTTACAGCCTAGCTTCTCGCAGCACTCATGTTGTGTGTGTTAATTTTTATCCATGAGTACCGGGACCTACAGTTTAAAGTCGACTCCGAACGACAGATTTGAGAAGATTTTTTTGGCAATCAATTACTGCCAGAGCTTTTGCCTGAAAACTGCTGAGAGGTATCTCCGAAAAAAATATTTTTTTCATATTTCTTTTGTTTAAGATGTCAGAGCTGAGATTTCAACCCGGCACTATCGTCTTAGTAAGCCAACACACTAACCACTAGACCACTGCGACGATATTATCTGTACTGAATAAATGAATCGATTAACGATTGAACAACGTTGTGATTTATTGAAAATTTATTTCCATATCGGATTTTGCACGAAAATTAAAAAAAACCATCTTTTCCCATGAAGCTCATTTTTATCTTAGTAAGCAAAAAAAAACGTACACCTAGTCTAGCAGAAGCCAATGCATCCATTACGAGTGACTGTTTGGTGTGGCTTATGGAGCGGAGATCATTAACCCATATTACTTTGTCGCCCGTTCTTCATGATATGATGTGAACGATGTTTTGTTTCATCGTGTAACTGACCACACACTTCATGCCACAATCGATTTATTGCGTCAAACGTTTGATGACCGTATAATTAGTTAGTGCCAATTGACTCCCAAGGAGTTGCGATTGGACACCGATGGACTATTTTCTGTGTGGCGCCGTTAAGAACAAGTGTTATGAGCATTTGAAGGCCAACATTCGTGATGGCATTGCCGAGATAGGGCCTCAGTTATTAGAAAAAATGCTCGAAAGTTGGTCTACAAGAATAAGGTACTGTGAGACCAGCCACGGCAGCCATTTGAATGAAATAATATTCCATTTATAATCGGTGTACTGCACAACAACAAAATTAACTTGGCAAAATATTAAGCCTTTTTGTATTATTACATTTTTAAATTTAGACTTTTAAATGGCCTACACTTTGTTTATGTAAGTGAAGTACAAACATATTCTTCGATTGTAATACATACATACATATCGTCATGTTAAATGCAAATGGATGTGGCTACACTTTTTGATTTTTTATAGGCGAAGCAAAAAACCTTAAAATCAAAATTTTGTAAATCCTGAAAATCATAATTTCCAAGATGGAGATATGAGGATTAGCATCCCTATATACAACAAATGAGTTTGTATGTAAGGTTTTCATATAAATATGTACATATGTAGTTATGACTTCTGGCATTTAGAAATACTCGCACTTGTAGTTACGTCCGTTTGAATTTCGTTAATAAAATCGCCATTTTTGATCATAGGAATCTAAAATTTTGCAATTTTTATAAAATAATTTAAAAAAACCTTAAAAACTCAAATTCGAAATTTTGTGTGGTTACGTCCGTTTGTATTTAATATGATGATATGCACACAGTATGTATGTACATACATATGTATGTGCATACAAAAAACAAATATGCTGCTTCTTTTTTCAACACCTCTGTTTATCATAATAATTTTACAAGCTGTTGAGTAGTAGTGAGTGACAGATACCAAACATTAATAATTTTTTTTATTTGTTTTCTATTTTTTTTCTCATGTCAGCCATTAATACACACATTTCACTCATTTCTTACAACTACTTCTGACCGGGCTATTTAAACTGTTAATTGTTGTTGTTATGTTAACGTTAATATTCTCGCTATTTTGCCTATTTAACGAAATGAATAGCTAACAATTACACACGAAAGAAAAAAAACTAAAATATGCAGTCAATTGCTAAATTAAACATAGAAAAAGTGAATATTTTGTATGATTGCAGCAGCAGTACCAGCTAAAGAGTAGGTATGTGACATTTAATGAAAATATTTATTAATTTTTTATAAACAATTGAGAAAAAAAAAAACAACAACGGCATATAATAAAAAATATACTTACGTATAAATAAAGAGAAAAATAAATAAATCTTTAATAGAAAAAAATAATTTAGCGATGTTATGAAAAAAATAAAAACAAAAAAAAAAACGCAACACTACATCACCATGCAATGCAATGCAAGTGGTATAAAATTAATACCTACAACGGAAAAAAAAGCGGCGAATACACACGATACAGGCATAGGAAAAAAAAGTGTAGAAAAAAAGCTTAAATACGCAATAACAAAAAATTTCTCACACATTTTTTTTTTCAAAAGCTTCATACAAAGTGTAATAAGCACAGCACCACAAACATACACACATACATGCACACCTAAATACCTTAGTCAGTCATTAAATAACTAAATGTGTTTATGGCCGTATGAATGAATGCATTCGTTGTTATTAGAAAGATATATTTTTTTGTTGTTGTTGCTGTTGTATATTCAGTCAGTAATAAAAAGCACGCAGGAAAACGTGTAAAAACTACGCAGAAAAAACACATTGTAATCTAAAAAAAAATGTATTATTTTACACTCTCACCCCACATTACAATAACTATTAACATGAAAACCAGAATTCTAATTCCTAACTGTAATAAATAAAATAAAAACAATGAGCAAATTGTATAGGCATGCAAAGACATAGCAACCATGTAAGCACATACATATGCATTGATATTTGAGTATGTAAGTAAGTAAGTATGAATAATTAAAATCGAATCATTTATTGCTCTTTTTTTCTCTCTTAGAATTATAGGTAAAACACAATAATTTAGCATTTATCTAAACCTAAGAGAGTATTAAATATTGAAAATAGAGAATAGGTATTATTACGGAAATTAATGCGTTATTTTGGCAGAGTAGGTATTTTCTTATTTTACCCCATTTTTGTTTTTTTTTTCTTTTTACTTTATAAAGTTCAGGTGAGCATACCTGCCGGCATTATTCATTAATATATTTTTTTATATGTAAAACCCACAAAAATTTGCCATCAAATAAATTTTATTTCATTTATTAATAACCTTATAATAGTATTTTAAATGCCACCAGGTAAAAGCAATTATTAAAGGATGTACAGACACACCGCACTGAAATAAAAACCGTAAAGCACCGTTTTAATACTTAGACAGTGTTGTCGTTGTGAATTATTTATAACTTTAATTCATTAATTTTTCTTATATAAATGTGTAAAACTGAACTGTTAAGTTTAATTTTGTTAAAATAACTATTTTGTTATAGTCGCCGTGGTCTAGTGGTTAGTGTTTTGGCTTACTAAGACGATAGCGCCGGGTTCAAGCCCAAGCTTTGACATCTAAAAAAAAGGAAATTGGAACAAAATATTTCTTTTAGCGACTGCCTCATAGCAAAAACTCTGGGAGTAATTGAAAAGGCTTCTCAAATCTTTCGTTCGGAGGTTTCGGTACTCATGGATAAAAACTAACACACACAACATAAGTGCTGCGAGAAGCTAGGCCGTAACCCTGGCACAGGGTTGTAACGGCCAATTATGTATGTATGTATTGTCACTTTGCACTTGTTGACTTTTAAGAAATAAGTAATATTACTTTGGTTTATTATTTTTATTAAACTTATTATTAGTTAAATTATTTGAGCTTAAGGTCGAATAAATATTTATATTATTTATTTTGCCACATACAAATATATATTCCTGATGATGCTACGCAAGGAAGTAGCGAAATATCGTAAAATAAATAATATAAATATTTATTCGACCTTAAGCTCAAATAATTTAACTAATAATAAAATTAATAAAAAGGTCAAGGAAAATAATACAAATATTTTTATTAAACTTTTAGAATAATAGAATCTACCTATCTTTCCACAAGAATCATCCGCTAAAATAATTGTGTCATTATTGAGGCATAAAAGGAATTTTTTGCATGTAGGATGTTGGGGGGAGTGGCGTCGTTAAGAGCTGATCTAGATCTAAATCTAACGTAGAAATAAATTAACAAATAAAGTATAATAATACAGCTTTTCGTAAAACAAGTAACAACCCCGACAACCACACTTAGCTTTTGCTGTTAATCATCTACCACATACACGCGCAAAAGCTTTAAAACAAACAACAACAGATGCATGCTAGAACTTTACAAAATAAATAAAAGAACACAAACACACACAAACGAGCATGTACAATCAGCTGTTAGTATAATAAAATTTAAGAAAAATAGTTCTACTCGGTTTTGCTTGTTATGAAAACTTCGAAACTGCACAACAAAAAAGTATAAATAACCAATGGTGAAGCAGAATATTAAATAAGCAGAGGCATTGTAAAGTTCGTAGGAAGGATCAGTAATACAATTTGTAAAGTTTATAATAGTTTTAATATAGAGGAGTTATTAATTGTATAGCTTAACACTCGTTAAATAATTGTGTCTATTAAAAAGGTTGATAAAAACCAAATGTCTAAAAAGGTTAAATATAAAAATTATTTAAATTTATGGGATTGCTTACAAAATAAATTAATAGTTTTCTAAGGGTGATGAATTTTTTCGAATTGTTAACTTTTCTAAGCATTTAAAAAATTTAATAAAGAAATCAACAATTGATTTTCTCTCGAAGTGCATCGTTGTACGCACTATTTCCCTCCCTCAATGCAGAGAACAGAATATCGTATCTGTGAAGTGATTTCTTGTGTGCTTTTTTTTGTATATTGTTGACACAGACCCAAAGGCTTCAGACTCTCTTTCTTTAGTTTTGAGATGGCCATAACTTAACACCATTCGTTTACCTTGATCAATCCATTTTAAAATCTCTTTATGCTGAAAATCTAACATAATTTGTTACACAATAAATATCTTACAAACTCAACGCTAACGACTTAACTAATATTGTTTTTTCTTATAGATGATCATACGTTTGTTGCTGTTCAAAACAAAGATGGAATTGGATGAATACCATGATTCCCGTTGCTAGGGAGAATATTGTAAAAGTACGAAAATTGCGACATTTATGACCGGCAACATTGTTTTAAAAAAAATCGTTCGCTTGGAAAAGTTGGTGCGAGAAGCTGAGCCATAACCCGGAAACAAGGTTGTAATGGCCAATTATGTATATATGTATGTATGTAAATTTTTATAGTTTAATGCTGCGCTGTTTCACAGGGCCGTTATATAAGCTAGTGTGGTTGTTATTGCTGCATGGATATGTTGCTATAAAACTACTTTACAAAATACATTTGAGATTCTATGATAATTCGTTATTATTCTGACTTTTAAAATCATTGAAATATTTGTAGTAAAAGCGTGACAGGGTATCTATTAAAAATAAATAACTTGTGTTAATATATAAGTAGGTATAGGAAGTATAGAAATATTCTCATAAGTTAATAATATACAGACATATGCATAAATAAAACAGAAAAATGACGTCAGTTCTCAAACAGTATGAATTTATCTGTTGGCGCTTCAAACCAATCACACTATAAACAATCACAAGAAGAAAAAAACACATCGCAGAACTTGCACATTCTGAAAAAGATTATTTGAAAAAAAGAGAAAAAAATTAAAAGAATATGCAAAACACGTTGTGGTCTAAACAATTATAAAAAAATAAAAAAATAAACAATAAAAACAATAAATAATTAACAAAATAAAAACGCATGAAACACAGCAAATGGCAACACTATGTAGATGAGCAGAAAAAAAGAAAAAACACAAAAGCGTGCAAAAGCAAAACGCACTCATATTTTAAAACATGGCAGAACAACAAAACCAGAGCAAAAAATAAGTGTATTAACAACAATGCACGTATAAGTATATTTATTATACAACCAACACCCCCAACGCATTTAAATCAGCATTATTTTCTAGAGAGAATAAGAAAAAAAAAAATACGAAGGAACAGCCAAATCATAAAAAACGCATACACGAGTACTGACGACACAAAAAAAAACAAAACAAAAAAGTCTAACTTTTCTCACACACACCTAATGAATATAACATTAGCGTTACAAAAACAACACAAACAACAAACTTTTAAATTCAACAACTGACATTTGCAATACAAAACAATAATTTAATAACCACAAAAACAACTAACGCTACTACACGGCTACAAATAATTGAATGCAAAAAAAGAACAAAAAATACACACCGAATAATCATTTCGAACATCTCTCTCCATATGTACTCGTACACTATTGAATACAAGAAAATAAAGCATATAAAATTAAAAATGCATAAACATGTGTACAACACGGTGAAGTTTTTAAGTGGATATGAACCTACATACATATGTACATACTGTGTATGCACATATGCGTATATAGTTGTTGTTGTTATTCATTATAATACAAAAGAGAAAGAACAATTCAACAACTACTACCCCATCAATATTGTATGTTAAAACAGAACGAAAAGAAATATCTCTGATTTTTGTTTCACATACATACATATGGATTCAAGGCCAAGGCCAATACAAACGATCAAAATACGACCGTCATCACATCGCCGCAATCGCATTTGAGCATAACGACAGCAGCAGCAGCAAAAACTAACAAACAAAAATTAACGGCAACGTTGTCCCTGATAAAAAAAGAGCCTACTAAAGAACGCATAAATAAAAAGAACTTAACAAAACAGAACAGAATAGAATAGAATCAAAAATGAACAATAAAAAATAAAAAAAAGTATTCGTAAGTATGTAGTGATTTGCATTGCATTCCATCACATGTGTTTTCACAACGCTATTGAGTATGTTTAGAATCCCAGTTGGCCATATTCTTACGACATCCTTGACAATGGCTGCACAAGATGTACTTTTTCAGACAATTGTCAGATGGGACAATTGCTGTTGATCATTAGAGTGATCAAACAGACAGTACCCAGCAGAAATTAGTGCTTACCAAAAAGCTATTTTGTAAGGGAGAAATTGTAAACAATCACTTATTCGTGCATCACATAATGCATGATTTTTGTATGAAATGAGCCGCTAAAATGAAATAGAAACGCAAATTTATTGCAAACAGTAAGCAAATATTATAGAAAATCAAAAATAATACCTTATCCTATAGCATCTTTGTAAGTTTTATGGTATAAATAAACAAAATAATAAAATTCCATTATTGCTTACTTTATTTATTGTTTCCAAATTTGAAAAATTTTCTGCTGGGTAATTTGTCTCATTCGTAAGGAGCTTAATATATCTATGTAACTGTCTATCTATCATTACAAATTCCAGTACAATGCACAGCATGGGTAGGAGTTTACACCCCTGAGTACTGGTGTCAGTAAAATAATATCGTGTACGACACTTTGGGCTACAATGTCGCTCACATTGTTTTTGATCACAATATCAATATGAATATGTCTTTATGGGAGTATTACGAACAAACAACAAATACAAATACTTGTTTAGGCTGTCGTCAGCAGGCGACATAGAAAAAGAATACTTAAGAGCCTTGGTGCAGTATCATACACAGTCGTACACTCAGGGAAGAAAGCGGTAGAAAACTACCGAAATTGAAACCAATTGGTATTGAAATTGAGTTAAATGCATTTGTGCTTATTTCGTTAACGGTTGGAATCAATAGGCCGTATTCCAATTAGCGACGTCGTCGTCGTGTAACGATATTTTTGTTATAGATTAAAGGCAAGAGAAACATTTTATCTTTATTCTGCTACAAAAATGTCATCAAACGACAACGACGTCGCCAACTGCAATAAGGCCAAATATTTCAACAACATGTCGGGTTCACTTTGCTACCAACCGTTATTTGTTTGATAATACATTGTTCCCAATTTTTATTATTTTAATAACGCACTGTTCCTACTTTCATACCGTCAGCATTTTTTATCAGTTTTGTTCTTTGTTTGTTACAATATTGTTCATAATTCGATAAGATATCGTTCCTAATGTAATACGAGTTCGTTCTTATTTTATTAATTAATTTTATTATCGGTTGTTCTTGAGTTATTAATTTATGGTATTTTGGACCGTTTTTTCTTGTTTTGACAAAGCCTAAAGCTTGATTTGATACCGAAAGTTAACGAAATATTGTTTACGATTTGTTCTTAATTTGATATCATTTTAGAAAGCTTTTTTATCTCAGTGTACGGTTAAATCACAAGAAAATCTGATCGATTTCTGTCACTCTTATAAAAAAAGCATAAAAGCAAAGCATTAATGCCAAACTGTAAGGCAGAGTTTCTTTTTGTTAACATGTTATAAAATACAACCCTGATCGCATGGGAAAATTCGATTATTAAATAGAACGGAATTGTTAAAAAAAATCTACAATTCTACACATGATTTCTTTAACAAATCATAGTGCTTCATGCCCTTTGAGGAGTTTCCTCATGGAATCAATTGGAAGGACAATATTTCTTCTACATTTACCACGACGGTGTAAGATAGATTAGATAGGCCGTTCAGATATTGTAAATTTTCCTTCGACTTTAAAAGAAGAGGAGTAATTTAATAATATTTAGCTGTCATTGCAGTTGTTATTCATACAGTTTTAAGACGCATTACATATACGACATTGTCGTTAATCTTATTGGCAATACATATGACAAGCTTTGGTTAAATGCAACGATTTTGTCAATTGGGATTTTTACAGCCTACACAACCACAGATGGTTGTATTAAATTGGATTGTTTGGGTTATTGTGTGAAACATCATAGAAATAATAATCCAAATAACAATTTTGTAAAACTGATACCTAAGTATGTATGCATTAGAATTTCGGAATATTATTGACTTTTTCCCAAAAAAATCGAGAGTTTGAAGAAACTTATTTAACAAAAAGCAGGGACCGTAATCATTATGAGTTTTATAATAAAAATTACACAATAATGATTATATTGTGAGTTTTAAAGATTTTCTTCAATGGTAATGATTATTTTTGAGCAATATTAATAAAAATCAGCCATAATCATTATTTTTGAGCAAAAGAAATAAAACTCAAAAATAATCATTATTTATGATTTTTATTTTTTTTGCTATATAAAATATCACTCTTTTGCGCAAAAATTATTTTTTTTCCATACATCATATATAAAATAAAATAAAAGTAAGTTTTATTTTGAGCGAAAAAAATAAAAATCATAAATAATGATTATTTTTGAGTTTTATTTCTTTTGCTCAAAAATAATGATTATGGTTGATTTTTATTAATATTACTCAAAAATAATCATTACCATTGAAGAAAACTTTAAAAATCAAAAATTTAAAAATCATGACGGATATGCAAAGATTGTTAAAAAATAATGATAATGGTTCAAAAAATTTTTATTTATGTCTGTTCTAAATGATTGATTTTTTGATTTAAAAAAACGAACAATAATCATTATTTACGGTCTCTGACAAAAAGTCTTCCGATAAGTTCACTAAACACCAATGAAATAGTTATAGACGAGACAAGTTTATTCCTGATAAGCAGTCCTTATAAACTTTTATAAATATTTTGAAATGAATGATAAATAATTACAATACAACATAATTGGCCATAGCACTGCTTTTTCAGAGTTACGGCCTGGCTTCTCTGAGTTCTCATTTTCTAATGGTCTTTCTGATCATGCCTACAGAGTGAATTTCTGCAGATCTTTTAAAAATTAATTTTCAATTTATTTTCCCCGCCATTTCTACGTTTTATTTCTTTTATGTTGAGAATTTTTTCAAATTAATGCATACAAAAATGTATTTATGTATGTAAATATGTATGTATTTATTATTCAACTCCTAAGCAAAGGCTTTTAGAAACTACAATAACTACAACACAATACATACTCGTAATAACAGAGAACTACAAAAACAATTAAAACTTTTAGCTAAAACGGAAGTAAAACAAACGACATTTATTTCGTGCAGATACAAGCAGTAAAAGAAACAAAGAAAACAGGAAAACAGTACAAAAAGATTATAAATAATTCGTTAAACTCGACATTTTGTGATACCCTATAGCACTTTATATAAATAATCTTTGTCTTCGTTTGATAATGGAGAAAATAGTCATCAAAAATATTTCAAACGATTAAAAGTTCGAAAGCAAGTCACCTGCTGGTTTATTGACTTACTATTAAAGCTTACCGGCAAAAAGATAATAAACTAAGACGAGCAGTTTAAGTTTTACAAATTTTTAAATCAAAATATATTCGAATTTATTTTTATTCAGAAAAAAAAATTTTTAAACAGAATGTTTTAGAAAAGTGGTACATGAGCAATGCACAGTGGCCAATTTGGCTTCGCTAGCGGCATTTTATTCATAGCTTCCAAAGTAAAGAAGATATCTTGAAAATTTTTTTTTCTCAATTCAGAAAAAAATTAAACAATTTTTGTAAAAAAAAATTAATTTTTTTTATTTTTATTTTTTTTTTATTTTTAATTTTTTTTTTTTAATTTTAAATTTTTTATTTTTAATTTTTTTTTTAATTTTTTATTTTGTTTTTAATTCAATAAACATTTTCCACCATATATTCATATATAAAATAAAAAAAAAAATTGTCAACTCAAAGAGAAACCATATTATAAAAGAAATATTAATCAGATTCTTCAGTATCAGATTCAGAGAAATCATCTTCAAAATGATGCATTATAAGCAAGCTTTTAACTTCCTTATCGAAACTAATATTTCTGGAATAGGAAATTGATGAGCCATTGGACAATGAAGATATTAAGGGATCAGAAGAAACAAAAAGAGCGTTAATTATACAATCCAACAATCCTTCACATGACACTTCCTCTGTAAGCCCTGACATCTTATTGACTTGCGTTTTTCTGCAGCACTTGGAAAGCTCTTTTTCCGGTCCTCCAATATTTTCATTTGCTTTTTTTCCCAATAATACCAATGGTGTATCTAGCCATTCTTGGTTAATTTTTTCGAAAAACACCTTACTTCTGCCACAGGCCTTCCACTTTTGGATAAGCCTATTAGCAAAATTTCGCAGTTTCCTTCCAATTTCGCACTGCTCCTTCTCAGTATAGGTACATAATTTTCCACGGCGAGAAACTTCTTGGTGGGGATCGCTTCTTCATGCCATATTAAAAAAAAATTTTGGACATTTGGGACACACAATAGTTTACACATATAGGAAAATTTACAATTACACTGAATGCAGGTGAAGTTTGTAAGTTCTACTCCACGAAAGACAGGTGTACGTTACAATGGGCGAGTTGCTAATACACTTAAACACGATTACGTTTTATAAATAACATAAGTATACACAGATCACAACCACAGTTTTTTTATATAATACATACCTTGGCGTTAGTATATAACAAAACTTTTAATGAAAATAATAAAATTTGCAAGTTTAACACGAATAGCAAAACGATGATCAAAAAGGCGGAAATATTTTGCACAACACTTGCAGAAACATATGCTGACTTTGACAGCTCACAGCTGTTCATCACCTGTAAGCTGAGCTTCTAAAAATCGATACAAATCTAGTGAATGTATTTGTTATCGATTGTTAAAAAAAAATTAACGGTTTTTCAAATTTGAAAATTTGAATTTAATACCGCTAGCGAAGCCAAATTGGCCGCTGTGCAATGGGGGGATTTTTTTTTGTTATTTTACAAAAGAATAAAAAAACGACTAAATTTCAATACTGATTCGAAGAGTTTTTTCAAACTTCTACAGAACTCTATCAGAACTTTAGACGATGCGTAGAATGCAATGGTTCCTGCCATTAGCAAATATTAATTTTTAAGAACAGAACTTTTCATCCTTTTAAAGTGCGAAATATGTTTAAGAAATAAACACAAAATTGCATTTTTCAAATAAAGGTAGTCGTAGATCGTATATTTCAGACCTATAAGCTAATAGATACATAGGTATGTAGATCTGTATACCTTGAACACCAATTGTAAATGTTATGCTGGTTTTCTGTTGCCATACTTCTGTTAATACTGTTGGTTGTTTGCTAATTTTTTTCAAAAAAATTTTTTTTCATTCGGTATTTAAAAAGGTGTTTGATTTTATATATACATATAGTACATACATATATAAAGTGACAGCAAACATGGCGTCTTCATGGTGTTTTTTTTGGCAGTAATTGTTTTTTTTAAATAGAAAAAAACTCATAAAAGTTTTATGTACAACAAACTATGGGTAATAGAAGAGGAAAACAAAAGTTAAAAAATAATAAAACTCTCTCTGTATGAGTTTTGTACAGTTAGAATTGCTTGAAAAATAAGGCATTCAAGGTCATACAATAAATAAAAAATCAAAACAATATTTTTTTTTCAATAAAACAGAAGTATTAAACAGAACAATAACAAAAATAAATAAATAATTTTAGTAAAAAACACCAGACAGCTATAGTGCATTAATAGCAGGCGTTCACAGCGTACAATTCTAAAAACAAGGAGACACATAATAAATGCTACAGATAATATGTAGTGGACCACAGAATTAATCAGCTTTCGTTTATCTGCTTAAAAACGTATTTGAAAATTTATTACAAGCATTAACGTACATACGTAAAGTTAGTTTATGGTAATTGTCATGATATTACAAGGGCAAATTTTCCGAAATGACGTATAGATAACAGTAGAAGTTTGTAAAAAATTTACTTTGAGGAATTGTGGCAATCTTATAAATCATGCATATGTTTAAAGTGTTTACACACCACGTTGTTAAAAAATTTTTTTTTAGTCTTCAAAAATAAATGATTAAAATGTGACCATCGCTGTCTAATTCAATACTTTTATTTGAGAGGTCTAGAGAGCTCTGGGGCAAATTACGGCATTCGATATCAATCGAAATTTGTATGAAAACTATTTTCAAATTGTATGAAATTTCGATCGATATCGAATGCCATAATTTTCCCCTGGTTCTATATTGTAATCTGAAAGAGTCCCGTTTCTTCGTTTACATTTATAAAAAATTGAATAATAGAATTTAAAGGAAGCTGTACTACGAGCTGCAAAAACGATACTATACGATCAACAGAAGTTTAGAAAATTCATAAAATTTTATTGAAGGATCTTCGCAAAAGCAATAGACTAACAACAGCGTTACGACGATGATTAAATACTCGTAAAGTGCTATAAAGCTGAGAAGAGCTAAAGCAGAGGAATAATCAACTCAGTGGATAAAAATAAGAGAATTTGGTGGTACTGATTATACAATCTTATCATCTCTGACTATTGCTAATCTAAATATTGAGAAGAAGAAAGCTCTTGAGAATTAACTGTAAAGTCCACTGGAATAATTAGTGCCTCGGTTTTGTAAACTGGTCCAAGAAATATGTCACTCCATCTGGCCTTCTTAATCTTAATCTAAGGGTCTTACCCTTGTTACACCCAGGATTTATTTTAAACATTATTGGGCGGGTTTCATGGGGTTGATTCCTGTTGGATTATTTAGTGATGAAGGTATAACACTGACCATTGAATAATCAGGCAACAGCAACCGATTTCCTTGCGTTTCGCATTTTTAAAGTAGAATCCTTTGTTTTTTCTGACTGATATCAGATAAGATATTAGTAGGTTTAAATCAAGGGTCCATACCCTCTTTCCCCCTTCCCCCTCATATTTTTCAAGACCAGCACAATGTACTACATTAGTAGGGCTAATCCCTTGAGTGCTGGAGTTTCAAAGTTTATTTTGGGGCTTTTCGACTAAGTATAGAGTGAAGGTGCTTATTAATGTCAATAGGGCATCGAACTCTTTCGATTTTTTGGAGAATCGGCGCAATGCTGCATGCATTTCTCTGTTCTATAGGTACTTCAATTAGAGGTGTTCTGATGAAATAAAATGATTGGTTTCTGCTAATTGTAGATTCCTATTAAGAGCACTTACTTTGGTAGTTCATTGTCCAGTGAATCGAACAATGCACTACAGAGATAAACAAAGCCAAGACAGTTACACTGCAGTCAAGGGTATATCATCGGTTTCTCTGTATTTGAATTCAAGATAAAAAACAATAAACGGCGAGTTCTGTTTTAATTATTGTAGCGTTTATATGAAAAAGTTAAGGAAAAAAGGCAGTAATTTGTCAAATTTGATGAATTAATGTTTGAATTGCTTTATCGTGCAACTTGTTCCTTAGATTAGGCTGCTTCGGATTATTTCTATATCAAAACTTAAAAAACTGGCTCTGGCTCAAATGAGTGATTTATGGCTATTTTAAGGACCTAAAAAGTTCTTACTATGAACAGGGCTTTCGAATGTAGCATAGCAAGCTTAAAGACAATTTTGTTGAGAAATATAATTTCTTTTCCATATTTATTGTGTTTTCTTTGTTAGATTTGCAAATCGTAATACCACATATACAAATTTGAGCCTTAAAGGCTGTAAATTTCCACACTAAATTTCAATTTATTTTTTTTTAGTTTTATAATTAAAACTGAATTTTTTATTTCATGGAAAACTCTTTACGAGTACTTTTAATTTCAAAGCCTAAGAAATAAAATTATTTTTTTCATACAATTTGGCCTCGAATATATAATTAATATTTAAGAAGAAGAAGGGAAAAAAAAATTATATTCACACTTACCTTAAACTAAAACACTCGCCAGTCGGGCGTTACCCGTCCAGCAATCCATAAGATAATTATTTATCTTGGCCGTTTTTGCCGCTCACTCGCTTCCACTTTACCGTTGCTTGTTTTTTTTTCCTTTCAAACACTTTTTTCTTTTTGCTAATTTTCTGTAATCGGGTACTTCTTTTTTCTTTGTAATTTTTTCAAATTTCTTATAACCGAAACAACACACACTTGTTTACTTTATACCGTCACGTTTACGATTTAAGGTCTTAACGCGTAAGCAGTTTTGTACGAATTTAAACGACAACGTCAACAACGCCACCGCACTTTTAACAAAACTCAGTGTCCACACAATATTAAAACTATAATCGAAAATGACCAAAATGACTGTGTCCTTCCGAATTGATTTATAATTTATAAAATTAAAATTGACTTTCCCGCGTAATGATTGGTTGTGATCCGAGTTGGAGTGTTTAATGTTTTTTTTTTTTTTGCAGCCAGAAATAAAGCCGAAAATAGGTTTTTGGTTACAGTTGTGATAAAATTTTTGTAGTTTTCTGCCTCAAAATAAATTTTGAATTTTGACAAAAAGTCCTGCAAAGAAAAAAAAATTTATTCAATTAGAATTGGGAATATTTTTTATAAAATTGTTGCAATTTTGTTTTTAATATCTCTTCTTAGATTAAAAATTTTTTATTTAAAAATAATAGCAGTAATCACTCTTCATTGTAAACGGCCTTGCCTACACATACGGGAAGATTTCTAGACACACAGATCTGAAGTGTCTGAAAAACATTTTTTCAATGAATCAGTCCACACAAGTGAAGCTTTAGTGGTACAAATGACATCTTGCAAGGAGGCTACGAATTGTCTCTTATTAACCAGTTTCAAATCTGCATAATTTATTTTTTTTTAATTTTTTTTTTTTTTTTTTTTTTTTTGAGACCAATACTCAGGGGTAAACCTCTACTAAATGCTGTGCATTGTATTGGAATTTTTGGAAAGAACAGTACATGTATTATTATAAATTAAGAATGAGACAAATTGCTGTGAATTGATCATTCAAAGGCCAGTGTTATATTTTCACTCTTGAATGATCAACAGCAATTGCCTCATCGTTGCATGTTGATTGTGTGGTGAGTATGCCTTCGCTAAGTAGGTTTAGCTGTTATCTGCTACTTCCCAATAGGTGGTGCTTTTTATCCTGATCATTCGTTTTTTGTTGACATTGGTTAAGGTGGAATAGAGTGGAATGTCGGGGAGCGGTTTCTTTGTAGATGGTCTTCCTGGAGGGGAGGGGGGAGCTCTTATGTTTAAATTATAACTTTGAAAAAATCGCAAACTAACTTTTTCATTTTTCACCTCTTCTGGGATTTGAACCTGGGTCCTTTGAGTTTTTGTGCGAGCGCTCTAACCACTATACCACGCACCCCCCTGAATAGTGTTGTGGGATAATGGCATTGGTGGTGAATTGACATTTTAAAAAGTTTAAAGCGTTAACATAAGCATTCCATTTAATTTAAAAAGTGATTGTTTCACAAAATTTTAAACTAAATTTAGGTCTTGGCGATATTTTATAGGCATAACCATTAACCCCAATTTGCGATAATGTTTAGGGGTTTATGACTCTGCTTTGCTTCTATAGAAAAAAAAAGAAATATCGTATGTATTTCGTTCATCATAAAAGTCATATTCATTAAGATCATTAATATAAAATTGTAAAATTTACAACTTCAATATGCCAAAACCTACTAAAACATAACAAACAACATTGCATTCCCATAATTTTGTTAAACAGCCATAATATTATGTCTTGTACTTGGCATTTTGTTCTTTATTTTTATTTTTTTTTTTTTTTACTTTCAATAGTCAATTAAAAGTAAATTTTTTATTGCCAATCTTTTTAAAGAAACCACTGAATAAACGTCTAAAATTGACTGTTGTTGGTGTTTTCTGGCAATTTTATGACTCTTTTTCTATGTGAAGTGGTTTAAGAAGGGGTCTTAGCGTCGGTGGCAATGTGGGATTGACTCCGTTAAGTGTATCTTTGTTTGAATGTTAAGTAATGTGTTGGTGTGTTTGTAGAGCGGTTTATGCAGTATTTCTAACTTAATTCGACACGCGTTGACCTCTGACTTTGACTCATTACATGTTAAAAATATTTCTTCAACTCTTTATTACAAAAACATTTGCAATTTTTCTAGTTTCCATTAACTTCCATAAGCCAGTATTTTTTCTAACATTTTTCAAATGCATAAAACGTCTTGAACAAAAATATAAAAAAAACAAAAAAGTAGAATAAAAATAGAAATAATGGTTAATATTTCATGAGTGGTGAACGTAATAATGGAATGCGTTTGATCTTTTGGCCTTATTTTTTCCTCCTTTTTTAAATAAGAAAAATAAAATAAAATTTCGCGTTAAGGAAAAACAAATTAAATGTCATGAATTTTAAAAATAAACATTTTAGAGGTTTTGAATTTTTAACAAATGTTCGTACGAGTGTATGCATACATGAGAGGTAGTTCCGGTATATGGAAATAAATATCTGCTTTTAAATGAGACTTTCAAAATATGTAAATGTTAGAAAAAGAAGTATACATAAGTACTTATATAACCAGATAGTATAACTCTAGAAAACATAAAGCTATTATTTGTTTTTATCAGAAAACGCTTTAATTAGATCAAAGTTAACTGCAATGAATATTTTTTGGTAATTAAAGAAGAAATGATGTCCGTGAAGGAATAGTACACTAGCCAAACTGAACAATTGTTTTCGACTCCAGCTACGGTAGTCTCATCAGAGTTCTTTGTGTCCTGTGCATATTCAAGACCAAACATCAACTATTTAACTCACACTTTTTTGGAAATCGCATACTGAAATTATTACCGTATGTACATACACTTGTATGAGTTAGTCGAAGAAAAGTCACACAACAGTTTCTATCATATTCTTCTTTTCTTACCATCATTGCTGTTCTTGTAATTGTCATCTTATTTGGATGAAACATCATTTCTTCTTTAATTACCAAAAAATATTAATTGCAGTTAACTTTGATCTAATTAAAGCGTTTTCTGATAAAAACAAAATTAAATTGATCACACCTTTCCTGGGGCTCGAACCCGAGTCTTCAGCACTTAACATAAAGCTTTTTGACCTATTGAGCGACAAATATCCAATAACTTAAGTTAAATAAGGCTTTGTAAGGCAGTATTATAGTGTTGCTTAGTTGGGAAATATTTACAAGAATAATAATCATTACAAATAATGACGAAACAGACATTTACTAATAAAAATGATCAACAACCTTACTGGACTATCTATTCGAACTCGGGTTTGCACATACACATCATTAACAAATAGGAAATGTACGATATATATTAATCAAAACTATGAATAGCTTTGCTATTTGTTTTTACTTTATTCGTACTTGATGACATTTCATTTGGGCTACGCTTTACTGAACACATATTGTTTGGAATTGTCACTTTGTACTGAACGTACTGCATACAGGGTTACATTTGTAGCTCAACTCAATTAGTGTTGCAATGAGTAGGCATGTTACACAGACTTCCATTTTCAAATAGACTGTAAATAGTGCAGTGTGTCGATGAACAATGTGATGTAAGTAGTAATGAGCCTTACAAAATGTAAATTTTGTTTTTTAAGGTTTCCAATCAGAGTTACCAGATGCCTTTACTACAATAATAAGGTATTAACCACATACCGACAGCATTCAGACGATGACTAAAACCGAGCTGGGCAATTGCAGAGGAAACGCTTAACTGTCGTCTGCTTATCCTCCTTCGCCTCACCACAGCTGCGACAGTGATCGTTGTCACGAATATTTATCCAAAGAGTATGGTTTCCAAATGGTCAGTGTCCTGGACGCATCCATCCTATTGTGACACAACAGCGGTCTAGTACGTCTAATATTACACACAGAACGGGTCAGTTTTGACACCCTGCAGGAGTCATTATCCAACCCCCATGAACAACGGTACTAACTTAGCCAGATTTATTTTGAAAATGACATTCGTTACATCCTGCAATAAACATTTCCTTGGTCATTTCCTTGAGTTCCATCAGTTCCTGTGCTGTTTCTAAGACACTTTGGCCTTGGTATAACCGTGGCAAGACCCTGAAAATGTTGGGATCCCTTGCTAATCTTGCGGGTCATTATGTGATTGGTAAACAAGCGACAAAGTTGGGTCTGCCCTTTAACCTCACTACAAAAGTTGCGAGAATACTTCTGAGAGGGAGACTATAGGTCATTTTATTTGTGATTATCCAAGTCTGTCAGTAAGATGTTTTTTCGATAGCGCGGCATAGTGCACAAGCCTGAACCCCCTCGTCTTAAAATGGCCCTATGTGCTAATTGTAAATGATCACGTTTTTGATTGACTAGCCATCTAACCAACCTATTTACCACCTGCAATTAATAGTCTGCATCTTGTTTTCAATAGAGCCATCGAACTGTTAATAGATTTTTTTTAATTATTGCAATAACACCAACATGTCAAGATAAGAATATTGTCAATATTGTCTGCATGAATGTTTTGCTTTTCTGCCAGTTTAGAATGATTCGAGAAGTGTACTCTAATTGAGAGTAAATTCAAGCATCGAAACAAATATTCATTCTATTCGTTTTGCAGCCAACGAAACGAAACGAAACGAACAGCCTCAATAAACGAATAGAGTAGAATAGAATAAATCTATATTTACTCTCATAATTCTAAATTATTATGGAGACATTCGAATGTCTTGGAATGTCTTGAATTTCCTTTGTGAATGAAAGCATGTATTGCAGTAAATGCAATAGTTTGTAGTACAAACAAGCGAATGAAAACAAACAAATTGAAATCTAGCAAGAAGAATAGTGTGTGTATATTAAAGCATTTAAAGGCAAAAAAAAAATTAATCACTTTTTGAATATGTAATTTATTTATAATTTTTTTTTTAAGTTTTTGTAAATATGTATGTATGTATTTTCAAAAATTAAGCCAAAAATATAAAAAAATAAAGAAAAATAACATGAAAAATTATTCAGTTCATTACTTTTATTATTCAGTTCTTTAGTACTTATACATAATACCAGTACAAGAAATTCTTTTCTATCATATTACAAACAAGACATTCTATTCACTCTATTCATTCCATTCTAACTCTTATGTTTCATGTCTCCATACTCTCTTGTCTCTATTCTCTCATTATTTACATTCTAACGACAACAACCACTTTTTATGCTTGTTTTATTCGTTTCGCTTTTACGAATTAGAGTTGAAAGTGTGTTTGAAATTTTTAGAATGTCTTGAAGATCGTTTCAAACATACCCGTGCAGACCTTTAATATAAACCGAAGAGCGAAAAAAGATAAAAAAATTATCGATTCATCTTTATTTGCAGGTATTGCGATCTAGTTCTTAGAACACAGGCAAAGTGTTGGGCGAAGATATTTTCCTACACACGTTTAACATCCAGCTGCTGCTGTAATTGAAGTGAGAAGTCGATGGTAATTATGAAAATTGGACGCTAGAGCAATGGGAAACTGCTCCGATGTTGTTTTATACCAAATTTAAAATAGCGATTGGCGTAACGTCGCCGTGGTCTAGTGGTTAGTGTGTTGGCTTACTAAGACGAGAGCTCCAGTTCAAGCCACGGCTCTGACATTTTGAAGCAAAGAAATATGACTACCTCTTAGCAGAGACTACCTCTGGCTAAAGCTCTGAGAGCAACTGTTTGCCATGAAGAAGGTTCTCAAGTCTGTCGATCGGAGTTGACTTTAAACTGTAGGTCCCGCTACTCATGGATAAAAATTGACACACACAACATGGGTGCTGCGAGAAGGTAAGCCGTAATCCTGAAACAGGGTTGTAAAGGGCAATTAGGTATGTATGTATGTGATTGGCTCAACAAATTTGTTAAATTAACATACAAACCTATGCATATACCATAACAAACCCTGCAAAGTATTATGTACTCGTATTTAGACCGTTTAAAAAGAAATGCAATATCTGATGCGGTATTACACGCAGTTGACAGTATAAAATTACTTTTTAAAAATGATAGCAGAGCTCGTACTGTAGTAAGGAGAGATCATTTAGATTTTTGTTTGAAGATACGGATGACAATGAACTGGAACCTCTGAGACCTCTTGATTATTTCGTGTATAACCATAAAAAGCACTCTTTTAAGCGGATAAACAATTGACGCCTTGGAAGCCAACATTGTGTCAAATTATTACAGTCAGTAACGTAACGTAACGGCTTGTAGTCGCCGTGGTCTAGTGGTTAGTGTGTTGGCTTACTAAGACATGTGCCCTGGGTTCGACTCCAGGCTCTGACATCTTCAAAAAAAAAATATGAAAAAAATATTTCTTTCGGCGACTACCTCTCAGCAGTCTTCTGGCAAAAGCTCTGAGAGTAACTAATTGCCATGAACAAGCTTTTCAAGTCTGTCGTTCGCAGTCGACATTAAACTGTAGGTCCCGGTACTCATGGATAAAAATTGACACACACAACATGAGTGCTGCGAGAAGCTAGGCCGTAATCCTGACACAGGGTTGTAAAGGCCAGTCATGTATGTAACGTTTAAAAAAGGAGAACACAATATGCTCGTAATCATTTATGTTTACGCCATGTATTGGTATTTTGAATCCA
Source organism: Metopia argyrocephala (assembly GCA_963576795.1). Lineage (NCBI taxonomy): Eukaryota > Metazoa > Arthropoda > Insecta > Diptera > Sarcophagidae > Metopia > Metopia argyrocephala. The sequence goes on from OY756208.1 coordinate 42,543,694, forward strand.
AAAAAAGCTTCCTGAATTTAAATTTAATTTTGTGTGTTAAAGTTCTGTCGGTCTTAAGATTTTACATTTGGTAGTCCCACATTCATAAACAATTTTCCGTGTTTAACTACTCTCAAAAAAAATATTCTATACAAGTTTTCTTTTTCTCCTAAATAATCAACCAAAATTATCAAAAATACTTGTAATTTCTAAAAAAATAGAATTTAAAAACAAAAATTCTCATTAAGTAGATTAAACCGCGTAAATAATTTCACTTTTAGAGAAACAAATAAATTCTTTAACTCTTCAGCAATTAAGGCAGAGAAAACGAAAATAAACGTTTTTAAGAAAACATCAAGCGGAAGGGGAAGAACTTGAAGAAAACTTTCTCAACAAGCACATGTTTTATTATGCTTTCGTTTGCCTTTGACTTCTGAAAAGCAACAATAACGGAAGTTGAAGAATGAAACTGAAACATTACGTAATTAGCGCGCAACATGTAAAAGAAAAAAACCAAACAGTTCCGTAATGGTAAGTGGGGTGTTGTAAGAGGGTTAAAAGAAAATAATGACGTCTCTAGAAACTAGAAAATATTTTCAGCTTTTAAGAATTTAAATGCTCAGTTGAATATAAGAATATGCATTCAAGGATAATTTGTTTTTCCCATTTCACTATTCTGCTAAAAATTAAAGCGAATTATTTATTCTGAAAATTCTTAAATGTGTCTGTGCACGATTAAAATTAAATGAATAAAAATCCTGCATACTGTAGTATGGCATGTTTGTTTGTGTTTGTATTATGAAGTAATGAAAACTTATTTTAACCTGGAAAAAAGTTATTTTAGGAAAACACAGTTAAAACTCTAAAAAAGACAGACAGCCGCCAGACAAGTTAGCAAATAAAACCAAAGCATAAGCAACGAGCAATAGAAATAAAATTTAAAACCGAAATAAATAGTAATTCAGACAGACAGACAGACAGACAGACAGACAGATAAATTTTTAAACACCAGACATAAAGAAATTTCTCTATAGATATGGATGAAAAGACTGTTAGAGGAATTTACAACGACAGATAGTTTAATAGGGTAGAAATTAAAACAGTTAAAATGTAAAATATTTAATGAAATTAAAACTATAATATAAGAAATACACTGAGAAAAATTTTAATTATTTTCTAAATATCACAAAAAAAAATTAAAGAACTTAAAATGATAATACAAGAGTTCCCAAACAAGTTCATGCATTTCTCAACGCAACAATATTACGCACACCTGAATGTATAACTCTGAGGAGACCGTCTTAGCGGGGGTTCAGTTCCGCTAGTTTTGGACATATTCCTTAACGGAAGCTAATTCTCATAAGAATGCCCGTATTGGGATCGTAAGACTAATAAAATAAAACACAGATCCAATATAGATTCGAATTTCGAATTTGAAAAGTTTATAATAATTATATTTATAAGTATACACGTTTGCCTGCAACAGTCACTCTTTAAGCTTTTATGTTAAAAATTCCCAATTTTCGTTTAAGTGTTTGACAGCAAATCTAAAACGTAAATACCACTATGCTTGGTGAAGGCAAGCAACTAATTGTTTACTCCTGTAATTAAAATAGTGAAAGTTTTCTATATCAAACACACATAAGTTTACCCAGAACATTTCTGTAAATTTAAAAGCTAAGAAAAAACCAAACCAGTAAATGAACCGCCATAAACATTAAAAATTATTACAAAAGCACATTCTAAACAAACCCTGAATATAAAAACAGCAATCAACAAGGAAAAAAACTAGTAAATGTTTAATTAACTAAACAAGCATACAGTGTGAGATGATATAATTGGAACAAATGGGATAAGTATGATAATTTTTACATCTACGTACACTGTAATGAAGTGCACTTTGTGAAATACCTTTCTTTACAATCCTTTCATTTTAGCAAACAGGGTGCGTGGTATAGTAGTTAGAGCGCTTGAACAAAAAACTCAAGCGACCCAGGTTCGAATACCAACGAAGATGAAAAATGAAAAAGTTAGTTTGCAGTTTTTTCAAAATAATAATTTAAAAATAAGAGGTCTCCACTCCAAGAAGTCCATATTCAAAGTAACCGCTCCCTAACATTCCACTATATTCCAACTTAACCTTTGATAACGAAAAACGAAATATCAGGAGAAAAGCGCCACCTATTGGGAAGTAGCAGAAAACATCTAAAAACCTACTTATCGAAGGTACTCACAGCAATCAACATGCAACGATGGGGCATTTGCTGTTGACCTTTCAAGGGTGAAGGAATAACACAGGCCTTTGAATGATCAATTCACAGCAATTTGTCTCATTCCTAAGGCGCTTAATAATATAAGAAAAACAAAATATATGTTCTGTTATTATAATGTCCTTCCCAAAAAATTCAAATAAAATGCACAGCATTTAGTAGGGGTTTACTTACTCAGTATTGGTCTCAATAACAAAAAAAAAAATATTCAATAGGACCTATTCTGGTTGGCGACGTCGTTGTCGATTGAAGACATTTGTGTTATACAAATTTTTTTCTTTATTCCACTCATTACAAATATGTCGTCAGACGAAAATGACGTTGCCAACTGGCCGAATATGTGCTTATGAAACTCGTAATCAGCGGCAATTTTGTTTTCAGTTCATTTATGTTCCAATATCAGATCAACATACAGGTTATCGTAACGTGTAACGACATCTACAGTTTCATGTCGACTGCGAACAACAGACTTGAGTTTTAGGCAGAACACTGCTAAGAAGTGGTCGCCGAAAGCAATATTTGTTTATATTTCTTTTTTTCAAGATATCGGAGCTGGGGTTTGAAGCCGGAGCTCTTGCCTAGTAAGCTAATACATTAACCATTAGAATACGCCGACTACATTGTCAAATCAAACTGAATATCACTTAAGGTGCTTTTACACTATCCTACAAGTCTTAAGACTTTCATTGGATTTTGTCGAAAGAAAATCTAAAGGTTTTTGGTCTGACTGTCAAAAAATCAAACGTAAAATGTTTTTATTACATTTTGCTTTTACACTATCACATTTCAAATAAAATGGAAACAACAGCTGTTTGTGTTTTTTTCTTTCTCCAAGGTTGGACATGTTGATACGGCAATACATGTTTTATTAATATTTCATAACATAAGCCATATTTAATTATTTTTTACAACAAATATTTGTAATTTATTTTATGTTAAAGAGAAAGAACTTCAAATGTTAACTATATTTTGTATTTTTGTAGTTATTTAATAAAAAAAAGAATAAGCAAAATTATGGCTAAAAATTTTCAGGTTTCCAACCCTGATTTTATATTTGCGTAAAAAAGCAACTCTGATAAAATGAAAAGTCTAATGGTTTAGAAAAATTTCTAAAAATGATGAGAGCCATACGACTGTCAAATTTCTATCCGTATTTTTTGACAATTCATCACAAATTGTTTTCACACTATTATACTTTTTCATTTTATTTGAGTTTTTGACATGTCGTTATACTCAGTGGGATAGTGTAAAACCACCTTTAACAGCTGGCAAAATATCCGCCAGTTATAAAAGTGTTGTCCTTAATTCTTCAATATCGTCGCAAGAATTAAAGAACGCTGTAACGGAGAAAAAATCGAAAAAACGTTTTTTTTCATCATTTTTATCATACATACATACATAACTGGCCTTTACAACACTGTGTCAGGATTACGGCCTAGCTTCTCATATATTTATCAGAAAAAAAAATACGCGTCGATTTGTCCCGATACCAGATTTTTTATGATGAAAATTAATTCACTTACTGTTCCAGCGAAGAATTTTTCAATGTGAAGGACGGCGGCGTATAGAACGACAATGTTTACGTAGATGACACCCTGTCATCAACTGGTGTGACCAACTGCTGACGGCGCACGCTAAGCAAAGGCGCCTGGATACTAGTGTTGATTTGGTCGAAGCCCGTTAATGGGTTGTTATGGCCAGCTATATTACTAAGTCTTTATTTATTTACTTTGTTTTTTGCGTTACAAAACCAAGTTCTAAACCATCATTCTTTTAGAGGAGTTAAAGAGAATACTAAAATGTAGTAAATGAAGTGTAATTGTATTGTAAACTCAAGTCCGTTTTGCCTAATTTTATTGAATCAATCTGTACCGCACACAAAGAAACAAAATACCAGAAACTTGTTCATAATTTTCTTCCCTTACTAGGTTTGTTTTCCTTATGGATAATAACACAGACAATTATTTTTAAAAAATATATTTTATTTCTTTACAAATTATATCTTTGGGCACAAAAGGCTTTAATGCTTAAAACTGCTTAAGGTAGAATAAACCTTTCACCATGACCTTAGTCATGCAGCCTTAAAGAAATGTTAGATCGATCACTAATAGCAACCTAACTTTAGTTGCCTTGCAGAGTGGCAACTTAAAATTAATAGTCCTAGAACAATTTTTGAAACTAAAATTGTACAATATTGGTTGTCGGTTGCCCTCTGTAAAAAGCATTTTTGGCTACAAAACAAAGTTTAGTTGGCATTAATAATCAAACCATTAGCTTTCATTGATTTACATAATAAATGTGAAACACACATTTCTAAAAAAAATATATTTTCCTAAATGATAACATGCATTCTTGTAATTTTCAAATTAATGTGTTGGAAAATATACTTATCACTCTGTATAATCCTGTTATTTACATACATGTACTCTAGTTAATTATCACTGTTCTGAAGTAAAACACATAAAAAGTTATAGAGAAAGAGAAAAATTTAAGTGTCACATAAAACAACAATAATTACAACAAAAAATTGTTAAAATTTTTAAAGAAAAATTTGCATTGTCTTAACAACGTTCATACAGGCAAGCATTAAAAGAAAAACTAAAGTTTTTATTGTGGCATCATTGTCATCATTATCATGCAACATATGTTTGTTGCATACACAACAGGCGTACAACTATTATATGCATATACACGAGTATGCATGTGTAAGTGGCAATATTATCCAGGCAATAATGGAATACGATATATACGAGTATGTAATATGTTGCAACTAAATAAAGTGTATCAAAAACATCATTGCCAAGGCAAATTTAAGTAAAACAGTTTTAAAGTCTGGGAGTGAGTGTGTGTGTGTGCTTATCTGAAGAAGAGTAGTAGTAGCTGTGACAATTGTGAAAATGTTTCTCTCAAATTGCTACTCATTTTAATTTGCAAAGATTTTTACCATATTTTTTTCATATTTTTTAATTTTCCATTTCAGAAAAAACTTTGCAACAAAACCAAGAAATATAAAGTTTTTTTATCTCTTTTGTAATGACAAGTTTTCTTTTGTTTTCTTTCTTTCCAAAAGTTCAGTGGCAAGTATGAATGGAATATGAATATTTTATTTGAATTAAAATACCTAATAGAGTGCAACAAAAATGAAAGAAATTTTTAAAGAAATATTTAGATAAAAAATATTGTTAATTTTTTGGTTTTATTTCAGTGTGCTTTAAAAAAAAACCATTAAAATTGTTTTTTATCACGACAATTTATTTTCGCAGTATATTGCGATTTTAAAATTTGTCTTCTGGCAAAATGAAACTTAAAATTTCACTTATTAAACAAATTTATTGTGTTTCCTGATGCCATTAGAATTTTAGATTAGAACTATTCAGACCAAATTCAAAAACATTAGCTGTGAACGATCTAAAGATATATAGAAGTCAATAGTTACTATATGTGGGAGGTACCACACTTACTTGTCCGTCCTTTTTCTACCTACAGACATACATAATTGGCCTTTCAACCATGTTTCTGGATTACAGCCCAGCTGCTCGCGGCAGCCATGTTGTTTATGTCAATTTTTATCATATGAGTAGCGGGACCTACAGTTTAAAGTCAGTTACACTCAGAGCTTTTGCCAGAATACTGCTGAGAGAGAGGTAGAAATATTTTTTTCCATATTTCTTTTTTTTTTCAAGATATTAGATCTGGGGTTTGAACTCGGAGCTTTTGTCTTAGTAAGCCAACACACTCACCACTAGACCACGGTGACTAGACTTTTATCTTCTGATCGTTTTTATTGAATACGAATACAATCACTCCAAACTCAGTAAGTTCAGCTTCAACACTTTTCAAGACATATACTTACGGTAACTTCATATGCGTCTATGCTTATGTTTTGGGTCGAAACAGTTTAGAAATTGTTTTAACTAACAGATAATTCTAAATAATTCTAATTCTAATTTTTTCATATTTTCTATAATAATGCACATAGAATAATAAAAATAACAAGTGGAAGAAATTGGCAACCCCATCAAATTTGACAAAATATTCATAAAGGTTTCAAAACGGTATGCGTTTATACTCAATTTTGAAAACGCTTTTGAAAACAGGTTTGGAAAGCAGTTTCAGTGAAAACGTTTCGAAATTTCAAAACTTTTTTTATAGCTGTTTATGCCATGGGTTTGAACGAATGAAAAGTTTTCATTGAAAACGTTTTCAAAACGAGCATAAACATCATAATAAAGAAATCATTGTTTAACTTGTATGGGAAATATTAAGCCCACTTGTCCAATTCGGCACACTTTCTGACAGATAATTTTTCTAGACTATGAAATCATTAAGACCGATTTCGGAAACTCTAGCTTTAACCGTTGTCATGATATACAAATACCAGTATTTAAATTGTATAGGAGGTGCCACGCCCCCTGTCCAGTTCCATCAACTTCCTGACTAATATTTTCCTTGGCTTGAAGTTATTTACATCAAATTTAGAAACTTTAGCTTTAACCGTTCTCAAGATATACAAAAATCAGTATTTAGTTCGTATGGGAGGTACCACTTCCAATTTTGAAAAAAAAAATAATCGGTTCATTAGTTTAGGAGACAACCAAACAGACAAACAGACTTACAAAGTGATTTATACAGGCATGTTCTGAAAATCACGTGATTTCAAATCACATGTAAGTTTAAAATCACGCAAGAAATTCTTAGGTGTTCTGAAAATCACGAGCTTTTTTGTTTTTAGAAGTGTTTTTCATTGTTCTAAACCACAAACTTTAAGCTCTTTTGTGTCGTTTATAGAGCTGCCAGATTTATTGCTGGCATTTGCATTAAAATCGCATATTTATATTTTAAAAATTAACCAATCTATGTAAACTATTTTACATTATATTAATTTTTATGAACAAATTTTATAAATTTGAGTTTTTAATAATTAATTTAATTGACAAATTTGGTCAAATTATACATAAAATAAAAAACATGTTGTAAATCTGGCAACTCCAAAAATCGTTTTGAAAAATAAAAGCAAATTGTGAAAAATGTAAACAAATCAAAAAATTTTATGAAAATTGTAATGTGTTTTAAAATTTGCAAATTTTAGAATTTTTCTGTATGAAATTATATTTTTTTTTTGTAAAAATAAATAAAGAACAAATGATGTTATATGTTTGTTTTACTTTTTTCGCCCAATTGTAAGTAAAATAGTGTTTAAAAAGGCAAGTGATTTAATATCGACAAGAATTTACCTGACGATTTCAAATCACAAAATTTCAAAAAATTTTGTGCTCAGAACACCTTTCTCGTGATTTGAAATCACTCCTACAAAAAGTGATTTTCAGAACATACCTGATAATGTACAAATATATGGATTATCAACTAAACGAAGTTTTTCGAACTATTTTTTATTTATAACACTCGTAACATCCGTTTGAATCTGCGCCAGTTTTTGGTAAATAAAAGAGACAATATGTTAGCGAATCTTAAAAAATTCTTCAAATGAAATATATTTGTAATTTACACTTCCTTACACAGTAACCCGTTATATATGTATGTATTATGTCTTTTGTTAAGGATTCTTTTATAGTTCTTAAAATGCATATATAAAAACGGGTTGATGACATTGTAAGCAGTAAAGAAAAAAATATCCTGCCATACACATTTCCCTTTCTTTCTCACTCTCTCTCTCTCTCTCTGTATATGCATTACTTTCATATAAAAGATTCAAAATAAAATCAAAACTTTTTAGAGTTCAAGTTTTCTGTATCGTGTAAGTAAAGTTTTTCATCTCCATTTCTTTCTTCTGTTTTTGTTTTTTTTTTTTGGGTTTTTCTTATTTTAGTGGAAAAGTTGTTAAAGTTAAATATTCATTATGCTCTTAATTATTAAACCTAAAAAAGCAGAAAATTTTTGAAGAAAATTGTGATCATTAAATTTTAAATACTTTTTGAATTCCAAGGTGATACTTTTAAGCAAATAATAATCACATAATTTTTTGAAACATTAGTTACCAAACAGTGTAATATCTAGTTGGTATACCCTTGCACAGACTGTATCCGTTGTAGGTCATCTGCAGAGCAATCCTTTTCATACACCAGAGGACTTCTCTACCTTACCTACTTAATTTAAATTAATTGTTAATTGTTTTTACCCTTCGCAAAGTATACGGAAATGTTTTGAGTGTGCCACGCCCACTTTTTTATTCACAACTTTCCTTGACCATGAAGTTGTTATTATTATTTTTTTTATTATTAAAGCCAGCCCCAAGAGGACGACCCCGATTCCTGCAGTACATTATGCTGGTCTAGGAAAATATGTTATGGCAATAAGAAAATGGGGAGTAGTGCTGGTGGACATTTGATTTAAACTTACATATTACTTTGGAAGATTGTTCCATAAATGAGCGGTGCGGCCAAAAAACAAATTCTCTCTATAATGCATTGTGCAACTCACTGCACAATCAACTACAAACGGATGTGTTTTAAGAGAGGTACGAGTAGTACGTAAAAATATGTGATTATCCGAATCAAGTTCCTTATTTCATCAGGACACCTTCCATGGTAGTAGCGATAGAAAAATGAAATGCTCGCCACAATAAGCCGATGTTCCAACGAATCGATAGAGTTGGATATACTACCGTCGTTGATAAGCATCATCTTCTGCTTCAGAAAGTGAACAATAATCATATCGACCCATACCCAGGAGACATGTCGATAAATATAATTACTGATATATGTATATGATATAAAACTATCATCTTAAATGTTAACAGTATTTTAATAATTAACGTTTTGCATTGCTAAAACTTTAAAACGTTATGTTGCATAAATTTAAAGAAATACGAATACTTTCATAAGTATTTCTCATATTAAAGTAATTCTTTTCATAAATCAAGCCGAAGCATAGAAAATATATTCAGTTTTGTCTGTGAAGCCACTAACAACACCCGTTAGTGAGTAGACTACAGACTGGAGTAAAGTGGAAAGTACTTTTCCTTGTGTTGTTGAAAAATAAAAAATGAAAGTATTTTTTTTTATTTTATTTTCTTTTCATTAGACGGGTTTCAAAGAAGGACATTTTGCAAGTATTTGAGAATCATAAACAAATACTGCGCTACAGGAGGTTTTCTACAACTTTGTCTGCTTTGTTTTGCACTACATTCGTTTTATGTACTCCTTTTAAGAATGCCCCTACACTACCATAGATACTAGAGGTGTATTATACTTGTGATAACGTTTGTAATGCATACAAATAATAGTCACATACAAAATCTTATTTATGATTAATTAACTAATATTTTTAATTTCAAATTTTAGTATGACCTCCTTTTTGCTCAATTAGAGCTTTCAGTTTTTTTTTTGCATTGATTCCACTAACTTTCTAGTAGTTTGGGAGGTTATTTTTGCCCAATCCTCTTTCACAGCTCCTATAAGGTTATTCTTGTTCGAGATCTGATATTGGCAGATGTTTTGATCTAAAATTGCCAACAAATTTTCAATTACATTTTGATCAGGTGATTGTGCTGGCGGTTGCATCATCTGGAGATAGTTCCAAGTAAGCCATGACAGAACGACACCTGCTTTATGTTTCGGGTCGTTATCTTGGTAGAACCGAAACTCTCAACAAATTGCAAGTTCCCTACCCCACTTGATGACATACAAGCCCAAACCATGCCACTACCACCACCGTGTTTGGCTGTCGGTTTAACAACTTTTTGTAGAAATCTATGTGTACGTGGGGTACACGTACTTTACACGCAAGTTCTGATGTAGGTTATAAAAAAGTCAGTTCTCATCGTCTTGTTTTCGATTTTCTTACTTATTTTTATATATTTTGCATGTTTTGATTCACTATTTATTTTTCTTTTCTTTATTGTATATTATTTTGTTTCGTTTTACAAACATCTTTTAACTTTTATTCCCGTGTCGCATAATATTTTCTTTTCATATAACAAGCCATAATGGCAGAAGGAGAGGTGAAGTTTGGAAAAGTAAAATCTATAGACAATAAAAGGAGTATACAAATGCATGCATGCAACATGCCTATTTATTCGTATATTCGCATTTTCTTTGCAACATAAAAATACTGCAAAGGACAAAAGTAAAAATAACAACAACAACCATTAACATGGAATAAACTGCAAGCGTAACATTGAAAATGAAGTTAAAATTGTATTTGAAAAACTTTTCTTAGCAAATAGAACACAAAACGAGAATAAAGAAAAATTGTTTAACTCTGACTCTTTTTTATTATAATCACTGCTGTTACGAGTACACTTAGAAAAAATTTTCTATAAAAGTATTACAAATTTATTAAAAACAGTGCTAATGCCCCTTGTTCTTCAAAAAATTAAGTTTTAATGAAAAATTTTTGTTAATTGGATACAAAAATACTATGCAAGCCAAGACTCTATTCAGACTCTGCACTAAAAAAATCAGGAGCTGAGAAGTAGGTTTGTTAAATTAAAACAAGATGATATATGTATGCAAATCTGTGGCCAGTGGATGCTATTAAATGGACTGTTGCCGATGATAGATCAATAAAACCCAAAAAATATATTTGAATGATTGTAATGCTTGTCGTTTTAATAATATTGTTCCGTTAAAAAAATATTAACCGATGAAACATATTTTCACCTGTTAGTCGCCAAATTGCCATGTTTGCGGCTTGGAAAACTCACAAATACTCCCACAAGGATTATATTTTTTTGAAAATAAATTTGGACAAGCAGCAACTTTTACTGGTGCCATAAGCATGAGACATTTTTTGGTCGTATAATTTCCAACCAAACCAAAATTAGCCCCCTAGATCATTTTACACCATTAGATTTCTTCTTATGGCGTTTTTTGAAATCAAAGGTCTATGCCAACTAGTCCACAACCACACGTCCATTACAAAAAGTAGTTAAACGCTACATTAACGAATTTCTGCTACAATTATGCAGAGAGGTCATGACAAATTTAGATGAAAGAGTGCGTATGTGCCAGTAAACCCGAAGAGGACATTTGCCCGATGTTGTATTTCAAAAATAATTCCATTCTATTACTTTATGAGTCAGTGAAATAATAAAAATCTAAAAATTAAAAACTCTTTAATATTTATTTTAAATTTTGCTTTAGTTTTGTGATACCTTTTATGAGGGATGAGATCACAAAAAACAACGACTTTTGACTTTTCCACTATATTCCACCTTTGGCAGGCATTAAAAATTTATGATCAGGCCTACCACGCCCCCTTTTGGAAGATAGCAGCTCACCTACTTAGTGGAGACGCTCACCACTTATAATTAACATCAAACGATAGATGAGACAATTGCTGTCGATCATTCAAAGGTGAAGGTATAACACTGCCCTTTGACTGATCAAATTCCAGCAGCTGGTCTCATCCACAAATAAAAAGGCGTATAATAATAAAATCTATCTACATACTTTCACATTCCAGTACAATGCACAGCATGAGTAGGGGTTTATCCCTGATTATTGGTCTATAAAACAAAGACAATGCAACATAATAAAATTGCATGAATTAAAAAACGAATTGCTACCCAATACACCATATTCCTCATATGTGAGCCCCGTCGATTTATTCCTAATTGCAGATCCCAAAAGAGCATTCTTTTGAAAGAAATTTGTCACTGATGAATAGGATAAACAGAAGTCATTACAGAAAAATGGTATCGAATAGTTGCTTAATCGCCTTTAGAGTCAACTATTTTGTATGATAAAATAGGAAGAGAAGACATTTATTCGTAAGAACTAGACGCCTACTACGACGGCATCATTAAGTGCGATAGATACTTTGATTTTTTTGTAAGCAGTTGGGCACGTTGCAGCATTTGATTGTTGTTGTCAAAGATTTGATTGTTCAAGTTAAGTCTGGCGAAAGGATACACTTTGAGTATTATGTCGTCATTTGGGTAGTAGGATATAAAGCAATGCAAATTGTTACGAACTTCTGCATTAAACTTTCAAAAGTCCGTTTTATTAGATGGTTTCGTTGAAATAATAAACAGATCATGGTAATGGGCTTATGCCTTAACCCTTTTAGACCTGCCACTAAATTAATGGGAATTTTTTACTGATTTTTGGAATATATTGTCTCCATATCGTACGAAAATATAATCAATGTTTAGATTTTACCAAGGATTTTCAGGACACACACACAATTGATGCACTCGTTAACCTTTTTAACTGAAGCGCATATCTATTGCATCAAATGACTTCAAATTGTTTGAAACATTAAAGTTTATAATTTTTTTAGTTAAAATATGCCCCAATTCACTATTTATTAGCCATTAGTACTTTTGTAGTTGCAAACACAAATTGTTCCTTCCGCTCATTTTGACAAAACTGAAATCTGACGAAAGATTTTCGAAATAATTTAAATAACGGTAAATCGAATAGCAGAATAGTGTGAGAAACAAATATAAAGAACAATCAGCGCAATCGATGCGTGTCGGTTTTTGTGATGTTGATCAAATATAAATGAAAATAGTGGCACCTAAACCCACCCGCACAATCGATGCATCACGGTCTGAAAGGGTTAAAACCGCAGCCATAAGCAATTTTTCTCAAAAAATAAAATTACTTTATGGGAATTCTGAATAAAAAAGTTCAAAACAATCCAAGTGAACTTTTCTTTTCCTTAAGCACTTTTTTTACGAGTATAAAGAAAATTTCTTTTAATTGTAATTTCAGTGTATTTTCTGTAGAAAACTTTACAAATACTCTTTAGAATTTATTTATTTAGTGTATGCAAAGACTATGAACGTGTGTGTTTGTGTATGTTAAGGAAGAGAGAGTGAATATTCGCAGACACACATACACACACTAACAAGTTAATGAATAAATAAAGTTACGAATGTCCTTGCAAACGTTTGTTACCAAAAGTATTTCCTTTTTGACTTTTGCTTTTTTCCTTTTTCTTTTGCAAAAAGAAAAACGTAAACAAATTGCTGTTGTTTGTTGTTGTTGTTGTTGTAGTTGATGTTGTTATTATGGTTGTAGAAACATTATGCATTTAAAAAACATTAAATAACGCGCATCCCTTTTGCATAATGCAGGCAAAAATAATGCACAAACATATGCATGCAAAGCAGGAATGAAGTTCATATTCAAAACAGAAATGTACGTCTTAATGTCATGTGCACACGTACATATGTATGTATGACATATTTCGTTTCAATATAATAATTTTCCTTTCTCTTTTTATCTTGTTTTTTACTGTCGATTTTATTTTCCATATTTTTATTTGTTTTATATTCTTTTGTTTTATATTTCTTTTTTTTATAAAAAGGAGACTTTAAGTTACAATAACAAACAAATAAACAAAACTCCAGACTTCCAGACGTATAACACAAATAACAACAACAATAACAATAACACCAGTAATAACTTTCGTCAGCCAGTCAATACTTAGTACGAGTAGTGAAAACAGTCCAGACTAACAAGCAGACAGATAGACAAACAAACAAAATCAAGCGATCGATAAGAAAATAATGACGTTCGCAATCAACTATAATGTTAACCAAAGGAATTCTTTCATTTTACTTTACGTTTGCTTCCTTTCTTTCGTTCTTTTCTTTGTTTTTTTATTTTCACTTAGCAGTGAATGACAAGCCAACCATACAAAAAAAAAAAAAACAACAGCAAGAAAATAAATTAAATATAACGGTGGTTTTCGTACCTACTTGTAAACAAATTAACAAAAATTCACCTGCCTGCACCATTAAGAAAAACGTTAAGGAAATTATTACGAGGCCTGTACGATGAAAACGAAGTACTTATTTATACTTTAGTAACGCTCTTCAAATAAATGCTATTTCTTACATTTTCTAGGTTATGTTTAGTTCTATTGTGTGCTATTTTTTAACTACTTTACCTTGTTCCCAATTTAATTTTAGTTGCTTTTGCTATTTCGTATAATACTGTTCAGTACTATTCTATACTGTTCTCAGCTAATTTATTTAAATCAGGTCCAAATTATGAGTTCAAATACAATGTAATTTTATGCTATTCTCTATAACTAATACTATTTTTACTCTTCTAATTATATGAAGACCACTTTATATAATATTTATGCTATTCAATGTAGCATCATCTCATACTATCGTTTGCTACTTTATTTAAATTAATTCAATGAAATTAAGTCCCTTTTTATTACTTGCCATTTAATATAATTTGTTTTTAATACAATACCGTCTCTACTATGTTTGGCTGATCTATTATCCTAAATTTTCTAATTTAATTCAGTAGCATGTTATGCTATTCAATTCTTTTACGTATGCTATTCAATGAAAATTTTTTTAATAGAATTTTGTGCTATTCTAAGCAAATCCGTTCAGTAAATTTGTAGGAAATCCTGTTCTAAACCTTTTCATTTGCCAGAAATCCAGTTTTCTTTTATGCCGTTTATTATAATAGAGATCAATTTTAATTTAATTTTTTTTAGTAGAATTCTCTTTCAAGTTATTTAAATTAATTTGTTTAAAACATGCGATGGATGATTTTCCTATAAGAGTTTTCTATTTGGTTCGCGTAGTTTAGTATGTAGTGTGTTGGCTTACTATGATGAGAGCTCCGGGTTCAAATTCTTTCTGCAACCACCTCTTAGCAGTGTGCTGGCAAAAGCTATGATATTAACTGATTTCTCAAGTCTGTCGTTTGGATTTGATGTTAAAATGTAGGTCCCAGTAACCATAAAAAAATTTAAAGCACGAACTATGGACGCTGTGAGAGGCAAGACCGTAACTCTGAAAAAAGTTGGTAATACTTTGCTATTTTTAGCTAATCAGTTGAGCTAAATTGTATGAAATCGGGATCAGTTTTTTTTAATAACTAATGCTATTTTCACCTATTCCATTTAGTTTATTAGTACAAAATCTATTTCATTTGTTATGCTATTCTACGAGTATGTGACAATAACGGGAAGCCAGTTTAATTCAATGGCAATCAATGACATACATACATACGTACATACATAATTGGCCATTACAAACCTGTGTCAGGGTAACTGCCCAGCTTCTCACAGCACTCATGTTGTGTGTGTTAATTTTTATTCATGAGTACCGGGACCTACAGTTTAAAGTCGATTCCGAACTACAGATTTGAGAAGCTGGTTCGTGGCAATTAGTTACTCTCAGAGTTTTTGCCAAAAGGCTGCTAAGAGGTAGTCGCCGAAAGAAATAATTTTTTCATATTTCTTCTGTTCAGGATGTCAGAGCTGAAATTTGAACTACTAGACCACGGCGACTACAATCAGTTACTTTCAGAATATTTGCCAGAAAACTCCTAAGAGGTAGTCCCCGAAAGAAATATTTTTTTTTAATTTGTTTCTTTTTTTTCAAGATGTCAAAACCAAAGTTTGAAACCGGAGCTCTTGTCTTAGCAAGTCTTGTTGGTAACATTACTGGCGCTCTCAGAAACTGACCACAGACACCTAATCTAATCTGGTACTATGGGCATCAGAAAACCCAGGTTTGCCTGTGCTACCCTGTCATTCGGGGTGTAAGGTAGCCCTGCCTGATGGTTTGGCTGCAGCCCTTCGTGGAGTACACATAGAGGTTGCGGTAAATGCTAAATAGTATCACCTTCTCAGGAAGGAGCGGTGCTGCTACCCAGGCAATGGTACACTCTAAAACTTTTCGCAAAATTTAGGTTCATATTATGTCTAAATTGGTGTTGAAAATTTGTTGTTGTCTAAAATTATATAAATTTCAGTCTTAATTTAAAAAATTATAATAAATTTACACAAAAAAATAAATTTGCTATCAAAATTGTTAATGTTTAAACAAGTTATATTTAAATTTACTAAATAATGTTTCATATTAAGCACATTTGCTTAAAATCAGTAAAAAATTTGTAAAATTAAGCACTTTTGCCTAAAAACAGTTATAAATGTGTAAAATTGAGAACATTTAAGTAAAAAAAGTTGGAACACCTGGTAACAGAGGGACGAAAAAGAGAAGAAGCATCTATTTGCAATAAAAATTTTAAAAGAGTCGCGTCGTATTCTGAAATTTTTTTTCAAAATTAAATTAGCAGTGGCTGCAGCATTTATATATTAAAAAAAGTGTTTTGTATTTAGCTGGTGGTCTTTATTGTAATTTATAACAAGTTTATAAAATATATTAAAGTGTATATTAATTATTTACAAAAAAGTGTTTGTTGCAAAATTTGCAGAAAAAAGTGTCAAAGTTTAAGAGTTCATCATCTACATTTGAACGTACGTACATAAAGAAGAAAAATGCAATGTGTTTAAGTGTTTATATTCAAAATGCAGTAAAATATTTACAAATTATAATTCCTATGCAGTTTATATCACACAGAGTCATTTTACTAAAATTCGAAACTTAATTGGAAAACATCCTGAACCATTGGCCAATGATATTAATGGCTATTTGCAAATATTTCAAGGAAAATGATTAGCTTATCTTCAAAGAATACGAGGTAATGTTTCAATTTCTTCAAAACTATTCTCAAATATGTCATTATAAATGTTTGTTTAATTTACAGTTTAGTACCACTTTTGATAAGATAAGATTTAATTTAGAGGAAGTAACTCCATAGAAGTAAGCAAGTGGTAAGAACTCTTTTAATATTAATTATTTTATTTTATAAAGAAGTTTTTGTATTTATAGAAACATCAATAGAGGAAAGTTCCAAATCTACTGCATACATTTGGTTTGAAAAGGAGTTAATGTCGAATGAGAAGGATTTCAATATACTGGATCTATTTCTACAGTTCCTTTGTTACTATTATATTTTTAACATTGCTTATCCTAAGGATATATCTCAAACGTTTAATTTTTTTTTTTTTTTTTGAGATTTTTTTAGATTTTATCCTTCGCAAATAAGAGGAAAAATGTGTCATGTAAATAATATAAGAAAAATTAATACTTTAATACGTAAGCTTGCTAATGCCACAGAAAAAGTGATTTTTATATAAATATTATCATTAACAAATTAAATTTAATTTTTTTTCCTTTATATATGAAAAATATATTGATTTATAAAAGGTTTATGTAATATAATTCATATTGTAATTTCATTTTTGAACCTTTTATAAATTAAAATAAATATTATATTTACGTTATTAATTTATATTTTGGATTTTATGTTTTTTAATTAAATTTTTTTATGCACATGTACACTTGTGACACTTTTTTTTTACAAAAAGACGACAATATATATGTAACGTATATGTAATATTATGTAACTTGTTAATAGATAAAAAAGTATATATCTATTTATAAGTATACATATATAGATAGTTTGTAAGGTATATAATATATAATAAATTAAATAATTTTATTGAAAATATGTATTTTAGGCATTTTCATTTAAGGAGTGTTGAAAATAAATATAGCAAAGGGGGGAAAATTAGACACAAATTGCCTAAAATATTTCAACATTTTTTGTTTAATTTTATACATATTTTGCTTAAAAACTAACAAAATGTCTAAAAAAATTACATGCTTAATTTTAGGTCGAAAACAGTCTGTAAAGTGTTGCCTACTATTATCGACTTAATTTTCAGCAAAAGTGGTTTAGAGTGTAGTATAATGGTTGCTAATCCTTTGTCATTGGGCTCTCGATTGGAGCGGTTTGGCTTCGGCATGTCCGATAGTTCGGAGTACAGGCATTTGATGGCGCTGATCCGACGTGTTATATCTCACATCTACCCATACAAGTAGGTAGCGTGCAGTGTGTCTAGGGACAGGTATGCACGTTAAATTACTCTATTGTTTAGGCAAGTCTATTTAATTCAAAGCATCATAATTTTTTGCTGTTCTATTTTACTTGACTTTACTTTGTAATTTAATTTTAAATCTTTACATTTCATGCTATTCAGTGCAAACATACGAGTACATACCGTCGATGGAATTAAAGAACGCTGTAACTGACAAAACCTTAAATGTGCACCAGAGCCAAAAAACTTTCATAAATGTAGAACAAATACACTGGTATTTTTCATTTCGCAGACGGCGTAAGTGAATTTATTTTCGTCGTAGAAATCTGGGACCTGGACCAGTCGACGCGTATTTTTTTTTCTGAGTAAAATGATGCAAAAAACCTTTTTTCGATTTTTTGTCAGTTACGGCGTTCTTTAATTTCATCGACGATACATAATTGGCAATTACGACCATCTTTCAGAGTTACGGCCTTTCACATTACCAATATTATGTGTGTAAATTTTTATCCATTAGTATCGGGAACTACAGCTTAACATCGAATCCAAACGAGAGAGTTAAGAAACTTGTTCACCTTGTGAACTATGGGATGATTTATAGTATGGTTTGTTTACATCTAGTTCCTATTTTATGTGCCATTTTGTCGTGTGATATTCTATAAATTCTATTTGTTGCCTCTAACATACTTACATATGTATATGCTTTCTATGCTATTGTGGTTGTACTTAGTACTCTGTTACGTGCTATTTTATATTTAAAATCTTTTTTTTTATTTTTAAAACATTTATGCTATTGCATCTCATACTAAACTGCATATACGAGATATGTATGTATATACCTTCATAAGTACAGTACTCTCGCGGTAGAGTGAACTAATTAAAACAAAGGGAGATCATTTTAGCGAAATTGTTCACTTTATCGATTGTTGAATTTCATGACAAAAGTATACAATTTTACAATATAAACCTGCGTTTTACACGCTTGAAAGTGAAATTATTTTGATATTTGAATTATTAAAATATAAATCTAAAACAAAACGAGATCACGAGAAAGTAATGATTTTTTTGCCAAATGTCATGGAATTCAGTGGTATCATCAACACAAGAAACATTGGCAAGCTAAGCACACCATAAAAGTTAGTAAAACAAAGCTTTAGTTGTGATATTAGAGTCATTTGCAATAAAAAAGTGATTCACGTTATAGAGCTTTCTGAGTTTGTTCACGTTACAGAGTAGTCAATGTAAACAAAAACTTGTTCACGTTAAGCGATGTTCGCGTTAGACGGTGTTCAAGTTACTGCGAGTGCACTGTATGTATACATACATATATCTCTAATTATTTTAATTGAAATTTCTTAATTACATTTTATTTGCAAATATGTGCATTAAAATTTTAATTTTAAATCTTTTTTTTTTTTTTTTTGTTGTTATTGGGTGTTTTTAAAATATAGTTCCGTAAATTAAGCTTTTCAGAAAAATTAACATGTGTAAGCACGAATTAAGCTCAGATTTCAGGCGACAAGAAATTTAAATAATTTTTTTTTTATTTCTGTTCTTGACTAGCAAGAAAACATAAAAAAAAATAAAAAATTATTTGTACGCTTTACAACAGTGAAGAGAAACCTTTGGTTCCAAAGTTTTAACAATTAAATGCAAAAACTAAAGTTATTTATTTATTCCTTGCTTTTATGATCATTAAAAATAATACCATTTGGCTACAATAATTTAAAAAAAAACGTACTTATACAATAGAAGTAAAGAGTATCTATCTCATGACGTTTAAGAGTAGTTTTTATGTAAATTTTGCATATAAAACGCTTTTGCTTTTATAACTTCTGTTTCGCTTCTGTTCTTTTTAAAATTTGTAATTCATTTTCGCTTTTTTCTCTGTTTTGTCTTTGTAATACGTTTGCGTAACTAAACACTTATGAAGTCTAATATTTCATAAAATTCTTAAGAATTGAAAACGTTAAATTATAAGGCAAAGAAAAAAGTAGCAACAAAAAAAGACTTCCATAGAATTAAAACTTAAGAATTAACAAAAAAAAAAAAAAGAAGTAATTTTTTAAAGAATTGTATGAAAAGAAACGGGAGCAAAACAACAACAAGACAAATTGTTTTTTTTTTCTTATTTTGTTTGTTGTTTTTGGAGACAATGTGGTCTGTTTTCTTGGTTGGCTGAGCTAGTCATTATTGTTGGACTTGGGCCACTTGGTGTGTGTCTTTTTGAAAAAACAAATTTCTTTGAAATAAGTGCAACAGCAAAATAATAATAAACCAGAAGAAATTTGATCAGTACGAGGTAGGTATTTCGGAATTATGAGCAAAAGACCAACAACAAAAACAACTGAAAAAAAAAAATCATTAAAATAATAATGAAATGCAAATGAATTTAAAATTTAATAAACAAATGCAGTTTTTGTAAAGTGTTTGGGCGTTAAAAAAAAAACAAAATTAACGTCACAAGTGTAATTATTTGAAAAGGAGAAAAAAAATAAAAAATATGAAAATAATTTCAGTTGCTCGTTTACAAGATATTACACTGTGTGACAAAAAAATACGCACGCACGGTTAGCATAGGTTGTTTAAAAACACAAAACAATTACTCTTATCGTGTTTGCTGTATTATTGTCGTATTTGAACTAGTGCTGTCAAATTCTGCTATTTTTCATTACTCGATAGTATTGAATACTTTAATTTGGGTACCCAATACTACTTTTAACGGATTTTATATTTAAGAGAAAACAATTTCATTTTTGGACAGACATTTTTTTGGCCGTTAAAATTTAAATTTTCCATACAATTTCGAAGAAAAAATATAACTTTAAAAGTATTGAGTAGTTACTCTTAAGTATTGAGTACCCAAAAATTAGTATAAATACTCGATACTCGGTACCCTTTACTCAATACTTTGCCAGCACTAATTTGAACATTTTTACAGAAGATAAACGGCAAATTTTACTTGTCGAAATACGACAACGATTACGCCAAACATGATATGAGCAAATGAATATATAAATGAGCGTTAAAAGAAAGCATATATGATAAAAATCTTTCTTTCGGGGCTACTTCTTAGAAGTGTTCTGGCAAAAGCTCTGAGAGTAACCGATTACCATGGCTAAGCTTCTAAGTCTCTCGTTAGAAATCGACTTTAAATTGGAGGTCACAGTACTCGTGGATAAAAATTGACACAAACAACATGGATACAGCATGGGTGCTGTGAGAAACTTGGCAGTAACCTTGAAACAGTATGGTAAGATGTATATTAAAAAAATAGATCTCAACTAAACTTATATTACAACTTGTAAATAGAATATCCAAAATATTTTGGCCTTGATGCAATGCACTGCATGAGTAGGGGTTTATCCCTGCTTGCTCTGCACTTTGAAAAGAAGCAATTATACTTCGCAAGCACTGTATGATTAGATATGAATACGTCGAAATGCATGTGGTACCCATATTATAACTTTTGTACCAGTTATCAGGCTCAGAAAGCGAAGGAATGGCTTCACAAAATTGCTGTGCTTGTGTGAAAGTCTGACTGAAATATCTTCATTTGTTAAATGGTAGATAGTCTTAGAGCTTTGTTATCGAATCAGCTGGTTAAGTATTGCCAGTTTTGAAAAGAGACCACATAAATTGCACATTTCCACATAGAAAAATTATTATTGCACTAACTCATGGCAGACACAGATTTTGCATGAAATTGTTGTTAAAGATTTTTAGAATCCGAATGCACAGGTTACTTGGAAGCCTTTAGCTTCTCTTACAAAAATTGATAGTGGCCATAAGACATTTCTAAAACCGAATTACAGGTTAGCATGTAGACTTTACTTCCTATAGAGCGACTATTAAGAGGACAGTTAGTCAAATATAATTCAGTGATCCGACGTTCTTGTGTGAGCTTTTTTAAAAGCGAAATTTTTTTGACATTTGCTTTTAAAAGTCTTCACATTTATTAGATACTGGAACTATTAATTGGCCATTACAACCGTTTTTCAGAGTTACGGTCTAGTTTCTTACAGCACCCATATTGTGTGCGTTAATTTTTATCCATGAGTGCTGGGATCTACAGTTTAATGTCGAGTCTAAACGACAGAATTAAGAAGCTTGTTCATTACAATCAGTTACTCTAAGAGCTTTTACCAGAAAACTGCTATGAGGTGGTCGCCGATATTAATGTTCGAAATTTTTTCATATTTCTTTTTTTTCAGATGTCAGAGCTGGGGTTTGATTCCGGAACTCTCGTCTTGGTAAGTCAATGCGCTATGTACTAAACTAGGGCAACCATTAAATTCAAAGTTTCATAGATAAACAAACAAAA
The DNA here is from genome assembly GCA_963576795.1 of Metopia argyrocephala. Taxonomy (NCBI): domain Eukaryota; kingdom Metazoa; phylum Arthropoda; class Insecta; order Diptera; family Sarcophagidae; genus Metopia; species Metopia argyrocephala. The sequence goes on from OY756208.1 coordinate 42,565,942, forward strand.
AAAATAAAGTTTAAAGCCCGTATTCATAAAAAGTATTTTAGGTTTATTGAGGATTTATTTGACAAGTATTGCATAGAAATTTGTCAAATAAGTCCTCAATAAATCTAAAATAGTTTTTATGAATACGGGTTTAAGTTTATTAAAACGTTGCCAGTGTAAATCATGTAAATATGGCACGCAATTTCAAACTACTATTGAAAAATTTTGTTGTTATATGAGCGAGAATTTTTGATTTTTTTTTTTTTTCTTTTAGTATACGTTACAAAATCTACTATTTTTCAAGTTTCGCTTTTTTTCAACTCATTTTCTTTGTAATTGTGTGTTTATTTGTTTTGTTTTTTTTTATAACTCCCTCATACATATTTTTACTGCGACAAAGATATTGTTTTTGATGTTGACTTGACTCTTCCAGCTACTTAATGTTGCACAAAAATCTTTTATGAAAAGCTTGAATTTCAGCAGAACGAGTGACTAAAAAACACCAGCGGAAAGCAAAAATAAAAATAAGACGGAAAAGAGTAATAGAAAAAGGAAAAAAAAATTTGCAACTTATGCTGTTGATTAGTTGACTTTTTGTCAACAAATGTTGCGTATCAAAGTGGAATAAGAAAATCTTGTTTCAGTGTTCCCTCTTTTTTTGTTTTTTCTTTGTTGTATAATTTTTTTCTTTGGTTTTTGTTTAAAAATTTTCAACAAAAGATTAGAGAGAAAACAAAAAACGGTTGACAATGTCTAGGACAATCTGCTTGCTGTAATATCTTTGGGCAATTTTTTTGTTTTCTATTACTTTCTCTGGTTTTTTATGGTGTTTTGGCATTGGAATGTAAGATTGGATTATGCGGTTATTTGAAGAGATTTAAATGCAAAAGGAACTGTAATGTTTAATAAAAAAAATTTGCAACTATGACTTCAAATGTGACGAAATAAATACAAATTTAGTTGGCAAAGTGTTCTAAAAGTGCAGTTTGTTTACGCACGTATTTACACGCTCATTTCGGAGATAGGTTTACAGTTAAAATTTTACCTGCAAATTATTTTTCAGAAATTTAGAAAATACTTAAAATTGTAGAATTGTGTTGTATGGTGAGGTCATTCTAATTCATATTTTATTCCAATTAAACACTTAATTGATTTTAATTTCAATTTTAATTAATAGTATAATTGATTCAATTAAATGTTTAATTGGTTATTGGGTTTATTATGAAAACGATTCCTCACAAACGCATTTTTGTTTTCAAAAGTAAAAAAAGACTTATTCATTCCAACCATTAAAGTGTTTTCCTATTTATTGAATGCACACAAAAAATAGAAAATCGAGTCCAATTAAAGAATTGGTCTACGTTTTTTCTACCAATTAACTTGTTTATTGACTCTGCCCTTACAAATAAGAATTAATAGTATCAAACTATGGTTGCCGTCGTCTAGTAAAAAATAGTGGGGTAAAAAATACAATTTAACCGTTGCTAAAACACGAGCGTCTAAAGCCAAACGACAGGGGAAATGTTTTTCAGTGGTACGAATTCTTTAAAGAAGATTGAAAATAAGAAAACTTTTCAATGAACACTTAATAGAGGTATTTGGGAATCAGTTGGCATCTAAGTTGCTTGTGTCAAGTATTTTATCAGCGAATTTGGTCATCTCTATGTAATTATTAAATTATATATTAAAACCGACCAAAACTTTAGTCTGAGGAAAGTCTGCTCCTTCGATTACAATTGAAATATATGGGATACCCGAATTTAAACGAGGCTGTAAGATCTTTATTTATTTTTTATTTATTTTATTTATTTATTAAAAAAAGTCAATGGAATAAATCCTTACAGACTATTTACAAATTAACAATATATAAAAATTAACACAACAAAATTACAATTAGTTACATATTTAGAAATACAATTATTTTACGTTTAATAATTCTAGAATTTAAAGAAAAATCAATTAATTCTGACAAATAATTATATTGGCTGCATAATCTATTAAAAGGATCAGCCATATTATAGTTAAATCTACAAAATTGAACAAAAAGAGGATTATAAAATCGAGAATTACGACAAGGAATATTAAATTTAACAGATTTTAAAAGAGATTCACAACAAATATTTCCATTAATCAGATTAATCATAAAAGATACATTTAACATTATACGACGACTTTTAAGCGTTGGTAGTTTAATTAATGCTAATCTGGAAGTATATGAAGGCAAATCAGTATAGTTCCAACCAAGGCCACGTAAACAGAATAACAAAAACTGCTTCTGCACAGATTCAATACGATCACTATGAACATTGTAGTAAGGATCCCATACTATTGACCCATATTCTAGAATTGGTCTCACAAGTGACACATAGAGTTGTTTCGTAATATAAGGATCGGTGAACTCCTTAGCCCATCTCTTTATGAATCCCAGGACACATTTAGCTTTGTTTACAGTCAAAGTAATATGCTCATTAAAATTCAATCTCATGTCAAGAAGAATGCCAAGATCGATAAATGTTTCAACCATCTCCAATTGATTACCTCCAAGTGAATAATTAACATTAATAATATTCCTACGTGAGAAACTCATGAATTTGCATTTTTTAATATTCAATTCCATCATGTTGTATTGACACCATAAAAAAAAGTTGTTAAGGTCACTTTGAAACAAAACATGTTCAGTAATATTTTTATACGATAGAAACATCTTCACATCATCAGCATACATTAAGATATGGGCAAAATTAATAACATTTGGAAGATCATTAACAAACAATGAAAATAAAAGTGGACCAAGATGACTGCCTTGGGGAACACCGGAGCGAACATAAATAAACTTAGAAACGTTATTATGCACTCGTACTGTTTGTTTCCTACCCATCAAATATGACCTCATCCAATTTAAGCCAATCTGAGTAACTCCCAGCGAATCAAGTTTATTCAGAAGTAGTCTATGGTTTACCTTATCAAATGCTTTACTGAAATCAGTATAAATCACATCAGTTTGCTTTCCTTCAGTAAAACCAGCATTAACTACAGTTGTTAATTGTAGTACATTAGTTATTGTTGAACAGCCTTCTCTAAACCCATGTTGATAAGGTGATAATAACGATGAGGTATGATGACGAAGAAAATCAGCAATTAATTTCTCAAATAGTTTTGGAATAGAACTCAGCTTAGCAATGCCTCTATAATTTGTTATATTAGATCTATTACCAGATTTAAAAAGCGGTACAATATACGAATCCTTCCAACACGCAGGAAAATAACCATATTTAATAGAGGCATTAAACAACAAAGATAACGGTGTGACAAACGACTCAGCACATCGACTTAAAATACAATTTGGAACACCATCAGGACCGGGACTAAAGGACATCTTCAGCTTCTTTAAGGACAGCAAAATATCACTTTCATGTAAAGTAGGAAGAGATATTACTTGATTTGATGGAATCGAATAAGGAAATATATTTTTATCATTATAAACTGCATCAGAATAAGTACTGGCAAAGAAATCGGCAAACATATCACATATGTCAACAATATCACTAGATTCACGATCGTTAAATTTCATTACATTTGGATAACCAACAGCCTTTCTTCTAGAATTGACGAATGTATAAAATGATCTTGGGTTACGGATGAAGTTTTTCTTTACTCTAATTAAATACTTTTTATACAAAAGACGGTTGAGCATAATATATTCAGACCGTGCAACAGAGTACTTTGAATAATCAATAATAGAGCCAGATTTCTTATAATTTTTATAGCATTTATTTTTAAGATTCTTCAATCGAGACAGTTGAACAGAATTCCATGGTGGACCAACTTCTACATTATAATTCATTTTGGGAACACAAATTTCAAAAAAAGAATAAATTAACTTGTAAAAATTTGTTACGCTGCAGTCAATGTCAGTATTGCTATTAAAAGAAATAGGTATAATGTCATTCCAGCAAATATTTCCCATCAATGAATTAAATAAATTATAGTTAGTTTGATTGAAGCAAAAAATCTTGCATTCTTTACTATGCTTTAATTTAGATTCAGATGGAGTACACAAAATAATATTTATAGTAGGATGATATAGATCTTCCGGTAAAGTAACAGGTTCTGCACGTATAACTGAGCAAGCATTGAGATCATTGACGAACACTAAGTCCAGTAATTTTCCAAAATTATTTAATACTGAATTCATCTGGTAAAGGGATAGACCCAAAATTTCATTTAAAAATTCTTCATGACAGTTTCTATTTTTCACTGGTATTAAATATGGTACATCAGATGTAAGTTTCCATTCAACTGAAGAAAGATTAAAATCACCAACAACAAAAACAGTATCACATTTGTCAGCAAGAGAAGAAACAGACTTGATAACATCAGCATGATTGGCATAAATAGAATAGTCAGAATTTGGAGGAACATATGAGCAGGTAAAATAAACTTTCGATCTTTTTAATTTCACTACAACAGCAACAATTTCAATATTAGAACGTTGAGTTACAATTTCTTCAGATGGAAATGAACAAGAAACAGCGATTAGAACACCACCACCTTTACGTAAACTGCGATCATATCTATATAACTTATAATTATTACAAAGAATTTCCGAGTTGAAAATATTGCTATTTAGCCAAGTTTCAGTAAATATAACAACATCATAAGTAAACTCGTAACTATCAACTAGAAGAGTAGCTAATTTGGTATTTAAGCCACGAACATTCTGATATATAATATTCAAAAAATTATCAGAAGTATTATCACACTTAATTAGTTTTTTGAGATTCCTGACTGTAAGCGAGCGATATTACTATCATAATGAGTCCTCATTCTCTCTCTATAAGTATATTCACGGACTAATGTATTTGCAGGCCAGAAGTTAGGATCAACAATATTATCAAAAATATCCGGAGGGGTGGAAATTTTAAATGATGCAATGGACCTTGGAGTGGAAAATTTAAATTTTTGAATTATAACATTTACATCTCGTCTAAATTTAGATTTGATGTAATAGTCAACATCATCCAATGAAGTTTCACTTGCTAACCGTGATACAAAAACAGTCTTCATGGGTGGAACGGCAAGAAGCGGCTTAGGCATAATCGTATCATTCCCGTCGAACAAAGATGATTAAGAATACTTACTACCATCCTGTAATTGTGAATACGATCATCATCATTCCACAAAATGCTATACATCATATATTGATGGAATATTCAATGATTAGAAATCTAATGCGTGATGCGTTTGTTCACAGTAGATCAAAATCAACATTGTGAAGTTATTTCAATGGAATATTTGGTGTTATTTTATCACAATAAAGCCGACTTCATTGCATTGATTCCTAACGGATAAGATAATGGTCCACCATTTCTTACCCGAGACACCAAACTTTGCTAAAAAGGAATTGTTGTTTCATATAGGGAATGCATCAGTTCACATAACCGCTATTGCGATGGCCATCGAATTCCTACATAACCAACTTTATTTGCCTACTTTTAGGATCCACGGATTATTTTATATTTTTAAACTTAAAAAAATTACTCGATGGAAAAAGATTAGACAGCAATGGAAATATACAGTCTACAGTTGATGACAGACAGTTTTTAATATAAATGGTCGATTAAAGCTGAGGAAAGTGGATCGAACTAAAAGCAGATCATGTTTTGCTATATTTTCTTTGCTTTGTTAGATCGGCTAATTTAGGAACACCCACGTACTTGTTAATGATGACAAAATTAACTAACAAAACTAGCGGTCCAGTGGCAGCCATCCAGAAATTAAGCTACCGGAATTCGTGTAAAATTCGGAATTCGTATAAAAAGAGTTTAAGAAAATGATCTGTCTGCATGCCACAACTATTATATAGAACATTTCTTAAATTAATGATTTCTTATTGCTGAGTAAAACCCAGACAAGCCGATCGCTTATCCTGCGACCTTTTCAATTTCATCATGGAGAGTATTCGGCGAAAGGCGGTTGTGCATCGTAATGGCACTAGTTTTAACAAAAGTGTTCAGCTCTTTGTGTATAAAGACCATATAGACATGATTAGGCACACTAAGCGCAGCCTTTAATGCTATTGAATGGGTCTGCTAAAATGGGTCTGGCGGTAAATCAGAGCAAGATTTAGTACATGTAGTCGACGAGTAGGGGCGTTGAACGTATCGGCTCCCAGGTTACAGCCGGCAACTCTAGATTCGATGTGGTCAAGGAGTTTATCTACCTTGGCACCGCTATTACCAGCAAGAATGATATCAGTCTAGAGATAAAGCGAAGAATCACACTGGCAAGCAGGTGCTACTACGGACTCGGTAGGCAGTTTAGTAATTTCGTGCGACGAAATTAACACTCTACAAGTCGCTTATTCTTCCGGCGCTTTTCTATGGTGCGGAAGCATGAACGCTGTCTTGTGCCGATGCAGCGGTCCTGAGAGCGATCGAGAGAAAAGATCTTCGTAAGATCTTTGGTCCTCTAAGGCATGGCGATGAGCTTCGCATTAGAACCAACCATGAGCTATATGAACTCCTCAACGATGTAGGCGTTGTTCAGCGTATTAATATCCAGCGGCAACGCTGTTTCGGCCATATTGTTCGGATGAAAGAATCTGCTCCAGCGATGTAAGTTTCAGATGTGAAGGTCACTGGACGTGAAGGTAGAGGACGACCCTGTTTACGTCGGAAGGATTCTGTCATAGATTGGTGTGACCAACTGAAGACTAGTGCTGAAGCAGGCCAAAACCTGTTAACGTGTTGTTATGGCCAGCTAAATAAGTAAGTAAGTAATATATATAAAATATAGGCACTTAAAACGATTAGGAAGTTAGAAATTTCTATGCTTAAAAAAATTATCATTCAAAGCATTTTAATTTAAAACAGAAAATATATTTCTTAAAAAGGACACAAAGTTGAGTAAATTGTTGAATAAGGAAAAACACCGCCCATCACATTTCTTCACATTAAAAATTTACAATTGATCTGTATTTGAGATTATTTTGGCATAAATTCGATGCCAGTGTGAACCACTTAGGATTGTATCACAAATCCAGTAAAGTGAGATAATGATAAGCGTCAGTTTCATTTTACAAGTTTTTCTTTGAAAATACAAAGTTGCGTTGATCCAACATCATACCTCTCTCTGCTGCAACTATTGTTGTAGCATGACAGCATTGACATTTACAGTCGTAAAAGGCAACAACAGGGTAATAGAAAAGAAAAAAAAACAGAAGACAAAACTTCAACATGAATTATCTTTCATTAAGACAACAAGGAAAAATAATAACTGCCACACAGTAATAAAGGAAAATAGAAATTAATTTGAATGGCTTTAAGCTGTACATTGAAAAACTATGTAAATAAAAGAAAATTCTTAAAAGAAAAGTAAAATATATTTTCTTTAAAAGAGTTGTAGAAAAAAAAACCGAATTTAAATTTTATTTGAAATGTCAGCCCATAAAGTTTAAAACAAATTTTCTTAGAAAACTTACATCTTCATTTCCATATCTCTATAGTATTTTTTCTTATTTTGTTAAAAATAAAAATTATTTTAATTTTTAAAAATGTATGCAACTTGCAATGTTGCCTTTAATTCAGTTTTTTTATTTTTTTTTTTTTTTTTTGTTAATTCCCATGCAACATCTATCTATTCGTATTCAGCATTAGAATGAAAATAATCGCCAAGTATTGTCTCTTGGAATTCTGAGTCATTAAAAACGGCGTAAATAAACAAATATTTTAAAGCCAACTTAGATAAAGAAATAGACATAAAGTAGGTTACTTATAGAGAATCATCTTAACACTCGTTGTAGATGATCTATAAAGCGTGAAAAAAAATTATGGAAAATTTTTATGGTTTTGATATATCGTAATACTCTTTTTGTTGCATTTATATGAATTTGAGTAGGTTTCTCCATAAATCTGCTTAAAACACATACTGCATATGAAATATCAGTTCTACTTATAATAGAAAGATATATTAAAGAACCAATTAACTCTCTATAAGGAAAATGTTTATTTTGCTCTCCATTACTTTCATGATTCATCCAACCTGGTTCTAAAGGTGTACATACGGGATTGCAATTTTGCATATTAAATTTTATAATTATCTTCTCTGTGTAATACCGCTGATGAAGAAATAAAGATTGTGAATTTAAAACTCTAATCTCGAATCCTAGAAATTTATTGATTTGACACTCATTCAAATATCTCTTAAATGTCTAAATAAATCATTTGCAAGTAATTCGTCATTATATAGTAACAATCCATCATCGACATACATGGCCAATATAATTTTTGACTTTTCCAATATTTTTATGAAAACACATTTATCAGAGTTGCTTTGTAATTTTTCCAAAACTCCAGAAAATTTTCTATTTAAACATCTGGGAGCTTGTTTCAATCCATACAAGCTTTTTTTAATAAACACACTTTATTCGCATCTATATTATATCCAGGCGGTTGCTTCACATAAATCTCTTCATCCAAGTCTGCGTATAAAAATGCTGTTTTGATATCAAATTGTTTTATTGACATTCCTTCAGAAACTGCTACCGCTAATAATAAACGGATGGATTCATATTTTACCACTGGACTAAATGTTTCTTCATAATCCATACCATATTCTTGTGTGAAACCTCTTGTTACTATACGTGCTTTATACCTTTCAATGATATTATCAGATTTGTATTTTATTTTATAAATCCAACGGCAGTCCAATAATTTTCTTCCCTTAGGTAGCTCGCATAATTTCCAGGTGTTATTTATTGAATTATATTCGTCATCCATTGCTGCTTTCCATTTGTTAGAGCTTTTCGAACTAATGGCTTCATCATATGTCGTAGGTTCTTCTAGGTCAGCCATCATCTCAGAAATAAACATTTCTTCAATATTTATTCTTCTCGGAAGGGGTCTTAAATTGTATCTAGTTCTTTCTAATCTTTCGACAGTTTTATCTACAAATCTTTCATTTAAGTCTTGAAACTGTGGAGTTTCAAGATCAGCTTCTCCAACATTTTCGACTACTTGTTCTATGTTTAGTTGGTTTTCAGAATCATTTTCTTCAACATTTTCAATTGCTAGTTCCTCGGTCACATTCTGTTCATTTTCTTGGGTATTTTTATCTGAACATTTGAAAACGCAAATATCATCATCAATGTTGTTATCATCGTTTATATTTAGAACATCAGGTTCGTTACTAAAAACCAAATCTCGGTATATTTCTATTTTATTTTCTTTCTCAAAATATATTCGATATCCTTTAACATTTAAATCAACACCAACAAATATACCTTTTTTAGTTTTTGGATCCCATTTTCTACGAATCTGCTTCGGAACATGTGAGTAAACTGGAATACCAAACACTTTTATATCACAAATTCCAGGCATTTTCTTATACCATAACTCAAAGGGGGTTTTATTTTTGATTGAACTTGGACCGGTTTTATTTAAAACATATACTGTGTGATGTACAGCCTCTGCCCACAATTCCTTTTTAATATTTTTACTTTGCAAAATACACCTTGATAACTCAACTACAGTTCGAATTTCTCTTTCAGCTGCTCCATTTTGTTCAGGGGTATAAGGTATAGACCTTTGGTGCTGTATACCATGATTTTTAAATAATTTATCAATATTACTGTTAACAAACTCCTTTCCGTTGTCTGATCTGAATTTTATAATTTTAACATTTTGATTTTTTATTACATTTAAAAAAGTTTTAATCATTTCAAAAACATCGCTTTTTCGTTTTAAGAAATATACCCATTTAAACCGCGAATAATCATCTTTTAGTAACAAAAAATATTTTGATCCAGCAACTGAGTATTCTTCCATGGGTCCGCAAACGTCTGCATGTATTAGTTCCCCTGGAGCTTTAGAAGTATTTTGACTACTAGAATATGAAAATCTGTGAAGCTTTCCTAAACAGCATCCTTCGCATATTTGATTTCTGCTATCTGTGCAATTTATATTTCTTAATATAACAAGAAGATACATAAAGTTTTTCCAAGAAGGGGCCAAGAAGATTTAAATAGATTCAACAAAGCTTAGAAGGATTTTTTTTTTTGGTTTGGAAATATATTTTATTATAATAAATGAACAAAATTTCTATACATCAAAAAGAAAAAATTTAGTTGACAATTTTTTCTTTTTTTAATTTCAACAAAATATTATTTATAACAAGTATTTAACGTACCAAGTAATTACAGTAATAACATTATAATCAACAAATATAAATCAGAATATCAAGCATTATACTGAGCTTGGCCTCTAAAATAAGTAATTTGTATAAAATCGTATTTTTTAAGTTAAGAGAAAAGTAAATAAAAATCAAAATAGAGAAAAGATTGCTCAATTGCCTTGAAACTATCTAAAGGTTTATTCTGTTCAACAATGAAAAATGCAACTCTGCAAAAAACAAAATAATTACAATAGTTTTACAACCAACTGTACTGCTTAAGGCTCTGTAAAAACAAAAGGATTTTTCCAATTGTAAAGCACTAACGCTAAGAGTTATTTAGTCTTTGAACTGAATAGTGGAAAAGGGGAGCAAAACACGTAGTAGACAGATAAGAAATATTTTTTGATCATTCAAAAGAAATTGACTGATTTTTTATCTTTTTTTTATTTCTGTAACGGCTATTTGTTCTTGTATAGGCGGAATTCTGTTGATAGTAACATATTGACCAAGCAGCCACTCAAATTCACTTCAGTTTAGTTACATTTAAGATAATTTTAAATATTTATAGTCAAATATACTACAATTTAATACTTTTATTTTCAATCTATTTACTTTAGTTTTTCAAAGCTTTTCTTAGTAACTTTATTAAATCTTAAGCTTAAAGCTTTTTTTTTTTTTTTGTCTTTTGGTCTAAAGATTTGCTTATTTTTTTTTTTTTCTATTTTATTTTTTCGTTGACACATGCTACCCATCCATCCATCCATATGATACTTTTAATTTCTATATGTACTTTAAGGTTTCTAATTTATGAGTAGCTAGAAAGCAAAGCAAGCATGTCACATGAATTCTTGTGGCCACAACACAAACACTTGAGCACGCATACTGCATTTGATTTTAATTAATTTGCAATCAATGAGGTCTTCTCTCAAGATGAAAGAGTGAGAGAAAGAAATTAATAATAAAAATAAAAATTTATGTAATCAATAGAAAATAAATGGTTTAAAGAAAATGAATACTTTAAGAGGAATTAATTAAAAGTAAATGCAATTAAAAATTAAATTAAAAGAAAAGAGAAGTAATATTTATAAGAAAAGCTGTATATCCCAAATACTGACATAAATTTCTAATGAAACTGTTCAAGGGGAATTGATGACAAATTGTGGGATTAGTCAATCAGGTGTCTGGTTGTTTGTCACTGGTGGAAGTTGTTGATATGTATTTCAGTATTGTGTTTGTTGTAGAACTGCTTACACCTTATAATTAATTAACCGTGAAACGGGTTTTTAATAAATTTAAAAACAAGAACGTTTTTCAAAACGGGGCAAATATTTAAGGACATTTTATGCAACTTTAAAACAATTTACACAGAACTCTTGTTCGATACCGAATGCCATAATTTTTCGTAGGACTACAAAGCCTATTTTCCCATTTTCCTTTTATTTATTTATTTACAAAATTATTTACAATACCATATTAAAATATTTTATAACTAGTTATTATGAGCGGAGTGACTAAGAGTGACTAAGCTTGGTGTAGTCTCGGAGTTCAGAGTCTCTGGTGGGAAGCCAATCCCCAATCCCCGCACTAGCAGTTTAACATCTTACCCACTAGACTACTGATGCACTACCCATTTTCATTTTAAAATATACAAAAATAAGAAATAATTTCTATTATTCTTGGTGTTAAAAAGAGAAGAAATGAAGGTTACAAAACAATTTTTCTTTAAATTTCACTTTTCATACTACTTTACGAGTGGTATGACAATATCTTAACTAATGAAATTGAATAACTTAACGCATTACCAAAGAATGAAAGTAAAATAGGAGAAAATAAAAGCATGCACATGTTTCAAAGCCAATATAATCATCATGCCTTTGAAATTATTATCGACATAATGGTTTCAGTAAGAGTGTATAGCCTTTACTCCCCCATTTTCAAATGTTCCATGCAACAGCACAGTGGGTTAGAAAAAATACTATGGAATGCTAAAAATTATTTCGTATCTCTACTTTTAAATTTTGTTGTTTTTTTTTTCATAAACAAGAGTTTGCGTCAATTCATATGGAATCAAGTAGCAGACATAAAACTAAATAAATTAGCAAATGGAATCCGTGCGAGTAAACGTTTACATCAAAAATGTTTTTTATTCTCTGGTACAATGCGATAGATTCATATAAAATCTCATTTGAGAAGTAAAAAATAGCTGCTTAAAGTTTCCACCAAATTATGTTAATGATATCGAAACTCATGCAAATTATGATGAAGCCCCGACTGAGCTATTGATAAGCTCAGACACGTTAATAAAAAAACGTGCAAGGAGTGTCTATAATTAAGAAAAAAATACCCATAATAGAGTCCACACCTATAGATAGAGAATTTTTAACACGCCCTAAAAATTAAACCGGAATAATCTCCTCCATACGAAGCGTTGGATTGATTATAATTTATTATAAAAAAATCTATAAGAACTCATACGAGGTATGAACAAAAAATAACCGTTATTTTTAATTTTTTCAAAAAGTATTTTTATCTTGTTCCCCTCAAAGTAATCCCCCTCAGATATAATACACTTATGCCAGCGTTTTTTTCAATCCTCGAAACACTTCTGAAACGCGGTTTTTTGTATCGCCAACAGCTCCTGTTTCGATTTTTCTTTTATCACCTCATTCGTAGCAAAACACTTTGCTTTCATCGGTGTCTTCAGTTTTGAGAAGAGAAAAAAATCAGCGGAGGCCAAATCCGGTGAATACGGTGGTTGAGGCAAGATAACAGTTTTTTTTTTTGGCCGAAAAGTCACGCACATGCATCGATGTGTGAGCTGGTGCGTTATCATGATACAAAATCCATCGTCATTGGCATCTTCTCGACCTTCTTTAAACCGGTTATACCACAATTGAACTTGTGTTCTGCTCATAGTAGACTCGCCAATCGCCACAGTCAACATTGTCCCTGCGCATTTAATTTCATTTTTGAAACAAAACCTAATACAGTTTCTTTGATCCATTTTCGATTAGTAAAAAATTGAAGAGCACACCAAAACACGACTAACCTTTTTATCTGTCAAAAACAAACTGACAATCCAAAATGGCTGATATTACCAACATATACATATAACAGGCCTGTGAACCAACATAACAGAAAAAAAAATTCGAAAATCGAACATACGTAACTCACGAAATTTGAAAATAACGGTTAATTTTTGATCAGACCTCGTATGACGTTTATACTTTTACTTATAAGTGTTCTTTTTTTTTTCCTCAATTCTTTAATCTTTCACATTTTTTTTTATTAATAAATTAAGAGTGTTTTTTATGGAGTGTCAAAACTTTGAGTTGGCATCACTGCTTTATTGGACCACCTACTTAACAGCTTATAGTTGCTTTTTGTTAAGTTTGCTCTGAAATTTTAATATGAATCGACTTACACCAGAGCAACGCGTGCAAATTTTTAATCAAAATAATTGTTCTATTCTATTGATGTCGATTTGAATTTCCATTCAAAATTTTATTTTCCGAGGAGGCCCATTTCTGGATGAATGGGTACGTAAACAAACATAATTGAGGAGAATCTACAAGCTTTTGTCGAAAAACCATAACATTCACAGAAAATTACCGTTTGGTACGCATTATGGGCCGGCGGAGTCATTTGGCCTATATGTATTCAAAAACGATGCTGATCAGAATGTTACTGTTAATGGTGAACGGTATAGGAACATGATTCGAAATTTTTTCGTACCTTTGATGAAAGAATAATTTCACGTAATGGCCCAACTAATTGGCCACCAAGATAGTGTGACTTAAACCCATTGGATTATTTTCTTTGGGGTTATGTTAAGTCACTTGTCTACGTCGATAAACCACAAGCAATTAAACACCTGGAAATCAACATTCAAAGAGTTATCGGCGAAATACGGCCGCAAAAACTACGAAAAGTTGTTGAAAATTGGTGTTTTCTACGCGCCAGGCGGCCACATGGCAAAAATTATATTTAAGCATTAATTTCATAAAATTGTCTTTTCAATAAAGCCCGTTATATTGATATTAAAAATATATTTGATTTCATTATTATGATTTAAACTAGTGTCAGTCTATAAAAAACACCCATTATAAAAATTTTCGAAAAATTTGTTCAAATCCTAACTCGTTCGATTATTCGAATAATATTTAAAAACAATTCGACTGTTTAGCAGAAACAAATTGAGAATTTCTATTTTTTCTAAATTTTAAAGAGAAATAGTTTGACAACTCTAATGTGTAAAAATTGAATTTGATTTCATGTTTACGAGTATGAATATTTAAATTGAATTTTCTTGCATTTTTTTTGAATGCCTTTATAAATGCGTAAAGTATTACAAGTGTTTTTCACTTATGGCCGTAATTTCAAGGAAGGGATATCTATCAGTGCATAGTTACCTACGGTGTTAATAAAAATTGGTAATTTCAACCTCTAGGTAAGGCATATCCGATAGGTAATTTATGGTGTATCTTACACTATGAATTTCGGTTGGTTTATTCATTAGGTAAATGTTTTTCTTTTGAAAAAATGCCATTTATTTTTGAGAAAGGGAAAAAATATTAAATTTAAAAAAAAAAAATTAATAATTTTATAAACAACAAATAAATAGGATTAGAGTAGCTGAAGTATTTGCATTATTTGCTAAAATTGATTACATAGTCAAAAAATACAAATTTTACAGAGTGTTTTTAATTATTTTCGCTTAATTTAACTGTGCTGATTATGAAAATAACACTAGTTTTCTTTTAGTTTTAAATATACACGTACGCTTAAAACTATTACAAAGGTGTGATAATTTTACTCACTTTATTTGAAACAGTCACTGGGAATAAGGAATAAAATAATTTTTATAAAATTTTCTTGGATCAGTTATCTGTATCCCGTGATCCCGACAAAGATTGTATTTAGTATTCTGATTTATGATTTCCAAGAAAAATTTTAAACACAAAAAGGAAATATTGCCAGGTTCGTCTTTTTTTTATTTTAAAGTTTGGGTCTTTTATTCGTTGTCTAATTTGTGGTCCATCTTTCCTCAGACGAGAAAACTTTTTCAAAAGATACAAAATATATTTTCCACTGACGCTTATCATACTTTAGTTTTTATAACATATGCAGATTTAACGAAGTCCAAGGTTATATTCACGACAAATTACAAACTGTCATCGGGACCGTTTAAACAACGTCTTCTCTTTGCAGCCATTTTAATTTTGTGTTATTTTTACTTTTAACCTACCAGTTGATAGTGACTTATCATACACCGTTACATTAAGCGTTGGTAGTTTAAAAAATCCCAAAACCAGATCTATTACGCAAATAGTAGTGTGATTTTTGAAAAATACATCGAATATGATATATAGATGATATATGTTTATAAAGTACATTTGTTGGACAGTATTATACAAAGAGGAAAGATTTATTCAAATCGAAATATGGAGTGAAGATTTAAAAAAATAACATTAAAATTTTTTTTTAATTAAAAGAAATAAAAAATTAAAGTTAAATCACTATTTGATAAATATTTTTTGTATAAAATATACCGTCTGATATTTAAAGTTGCCGCAAGGTATGCTTTTAAATAAAAAAACATGGAAAATAAGTTATAGTTGCCATGTTTTTGAACAATTCTAGTTGGTTCATACACGTAGGCAAAACAAATGTTTAGATTACCGAAGCCATTTTACGGACTAGTTAAAAATATCTATTAGGTACTTACACCAATAGTTATCCTATCATTGAAATTACGGGCATTACACATACAACCCCTCAGCAAAGAAATTCATAAGGCACTTGCTTTATGTTGCAAGTTGTTTGTTGCAAATGCATGTGTATGTTAATACAGTTACTGATACAGGAGGGCTACATGTTTTATGCAATTCTTTTTTGCACAAATTACTTCTCATGTAAAATCCAGCACTCTTTGCACATGCACACACACACACGCATCCACTTTCACTCTTTCTCTTCCTTCCTCTCTCTTTCTCTCTCTGGGTATGTTTGTATAAGAAGGAAGAGTATATTTGTATGAGGCACGGAATTCTGTGCGTGTGTTGTTTGGGTATATGAATGAGTGTATTTAGGATTCTGTTTATTTTCTTTTCTTTTCGCTTGCCTAGCTTTTTTACTATTTTTTTGCGAAGTAAACGGAAATGTGTGTGTGTGAGTGTTTAATTTTTCATTCATTCTGTAAACGCGCGTCAAGAGCACTTGCATTTTATATTCTCGCATATGAGTATATGCGTATTTACATACAAACGAGTATGCCTTTCTGTTCTTTTATGTGCGCGTTTTTCTTTTCCTTCAGCTATTTGCTCTTATCTCTGGATTTCTGTATGTGCGTGTGTACTGTATGTTTAAGGAGCATATTTTACTCTTTTACGCTTTGCTTCTAAAGGAATTGAAATTTGTTTGTGAGAAAAACTGTCCAAAATTAAAACAATTGCAGTTGCCATAGACTATTTTATACCCTACAAGTCGTTTTAAATTTTCACCATGGATTAGATATATTATGGACACTTTGTTGTTGGCTGCCTAAAACCAAATGAAGTTCTTCGTCATTCAAAATTTGTCACCGCCGTTCATACACACACAAACGATAAAACAAATAAAACGCAACTAAAGAAAAATTTTATATTATAATTTTGTACACCACGCTGGCCCAACATACAAAAATTTGTTTTATTTATGATATACCAAAGCGATAGCTTATGTAGACGGGTTGTTTAGTTTCATTACCTTTTCTTTCTTTTGGTTTATTAACCGCTTGTTAGCTATTAAATTGAGCACTGATTGCTAGTCCACGCGATTTTTTCGAAAGTACAAGAAGAGTGGCATTTAATAGTTTTGAATTGAAAAGGAAAATGAAATATAAATTTCATTATGCCAATGTTCTACTGTCCTGTTCAAACACTGAAAACATTTATTGATAATGTGCTTTGTGATTCCTCGACTATAGTGAAATTTAACTTGAACAAATCGTTTCTCGCTTCAAAATATATCAAAGATTGTTAAAACAGAAAGAGGGAACAGAGGTATTTCAGTCTGATAATAGCCAATAAAGAATACCTACTTACATGTAAACAAAATGGCTGTCAAAAACGTTGTTCTAATTCGCAGATTAGCTAGATGTAACAAAAAAGAACTTCTAAATTTTATACCGTTCTCAGTTTAAACGAAGACTCGACAGAACTTATCTTTTGAACTAAACTAAGTTGTATTAACAATCTTTTAGAAAATACCAACAATGAAAAAAAAATTTGAAATTTCGTGATATTACACCACTTTAATGACGAGCGATTGTGACGTTCTATAGCCTAAATATAAATTTTGATCAAAGGTAGACGTATATACTTAAAAGGGATATAAATATTGTTACTACTTGGAACATACTCATTAGAATAGTAAAATTGAACACACCCTTTTATTATCAGTTGCTTTTTGAAAGGTTGCCTCTAAAGCCTTAGTCAGTTACGAGAATTTGAAATTGTGTTAACTTTAGCCATGAAGTGATTAGTTGAAGCAAAGCGTATCGCAGTTATAGCAGTTTTAAGTGCGGAAAGAAAAAAAAATTATTTTCAAAACGCTTCTCCTGTTCGGCATTAGTCGCATGTGCATAAAATTGTTCGTGTTGACCGTAGATATAAAAGACCGCCGCCGTTCGGAATCCCATGTTGTGTGTGTTAATTTTTATCAATGAGTATACGGACCTACAGTTTAGAGTCGATTTCGAACGACATATTCGAGAAGCTTTTTCATCACAATCAATTACTCCAATTAGAATGTCAGAGCTGAGATTTGAACCCGGCGCTATCGTCTTAGTAAGCCAAGACCACTAGACCACGGCGACTACAGAAAAAAGAAAAATCTTTTACGGATAAAAAAATGTGTACCGTACAGGAAAATTTTAACAAACAATATGATAGAGTTTATGCCCGTCATCTAAAGGCACATCAGAACTCATTCCACTGGTCGAAAAGGGTCATTATCCAGCTGCAGCCATGGTTAAGTGGGATGTCTCTTACGATGGGCTGACTGACTTGCATTTCTGTAGACAAGAAACCGTTTTGGAAACAGTTGTGAAGCCGCTTAACAACTCCCTGTTGCAAAACCAGATTCGGTCTTCCCACAAGATTCTGCACTAGCTCGTAAGGCTAAAATGTCACAGACCTGGCTCCGAAACAATTTGCCAGATTTTTTTATACAATACATATGGAAAAATATATAGAAAAAATTTGTTCCAAAACCATTCATTAGTTCTGTTTTATTTATATCCCTACTAAGTAAGTATAAACAGCAGATCGTCAAGTGTTTTAGCGTCTCGCCATATTGTATTTAGAATATTCAAATTGTAGTCCATATTACTCGATGTTACTCTACTATAGGAATATGCCCCGAATATATTTACAAAGCTTCTAATTGCACATACTGACACAATAATATTTTTTTCTATACTTTTTTGTTATTTCGCTTTTCTTTGCTGTTACTAAACATATCCTTGTAAGTTAATTTTTTTACATATTCTCTGTTTGTGTTGTACTCGTTTTCTTTTTTTTTATTACTGACACTGGTATTTTTGTTGTTATACTCCTACTTAACGGTTTCGCTAATGTTGTTGTTGCTGTTATTGCTGTTGTTGTTATTCTCATAGTTCACAGTTAATATTTAAGTAGTTAAACATTAAAGGAAAACAACTGAATTGAGTGCGTCAAGTGTAGTATAAAAGAAAGGACTTAAAAACGCAACACCAACATTTGTTTACGACGAATTTGAAACATGAAAGCAACAGCATTAGTAAACGAAACAGAACTGAAAGCTTCTGTTTTGTGAGTGCAGCGCTAAAGTAAACAAGAGCCGCGCTTTTTTATTTTTAAACGCTGTTTTATTATTATTTTTTTGTATAAAAATAAAAGAAAAAATGTTATAAAATTGCTAAAACTCTTGTGCACGCCACTCAGCAAATATTATAAATACTTTATAATCCTTTAGAAAGCAACCGGAAAAAAAAATTAAACAAAATAGGAAACTTACAACTTTAATATGCCGCCTTTACTTTTTAAGTTGAAAACACTTCTTTTATTTAAATGCTCATGTTTTTCTTTTTTCTATAAATTAATTACATGAATTCATTTTGTAATTCCACACACGACACATACATATTATCCTTTGAAAAATAGAAGTTGAAAAACACTCAAATGGCTTGAATGGAACTAATTTTTTAACTATTTCGAAAGATAAAAAAAAATAAAAATTAAAGCAGATATTAAAAATAACCAGTAGTTATTGGTTTAAAATCGGGTCCACATTTGCTATTCAAAATTTAGACATGGCTTTCTAATTAATTGCATTTACGATGGGGAATTATTTTCACAAATTTTTTCTTTTGCTATTTTATTAAACTACAACTTACAGTGATGTGCAGAAATGTACGTACACCACACATTTCATATTCAATTTTTTATCAAATAATTTTTGTTTTTTAAAAACATAGTAAAGAATGTTTGAATATAAATACCTGATAATTGTTTATATTGGGTGGTTACATACCTGAAATAAAAGAAAAAAAAGAAAAAGATCGTTAATAGGAACAGTACCAATGCCAACAACATATTTAATTAATAATTGTAAAATCAAGTTTCTACAGATTTTATTAAAAAGTAAAGGGTGATACATTTCAAAGTTCATTACTTTTTTTAAAGAAAAAAACACAGAAAATTTAAATTTAATGGGGAATGTTTACTATCATCTGAAAGAACATTCTTTGGCATTTATTTTTTGAAGATTATGTCTATCAAATATTGGCCGTTGCTATGTCGCAGATGATCCATCCGTTGAGTTCAATGTTTAATGACTCGGTGATGTTTTCCTCCAAGGCCTGAATCGAAGCGATTTGCGGGCTAATTATCACTTTAAATGCAGTAGATGTGGACACTAAAAACACTCATGATCGTCCGGCTCGTCTTCAGCAACACATAACATCCGGTACTATACTGGCGTAGTTGTTTTCTAAGTAGCGAACATTCGCTTGGGAAGTGTTCAACTGTCCTTTTAAGCTTCTGGCCACTCTTCACGCGTGGGGCCAATGCTCTCGTCGAATATGGAGTTTACCTAGCTTTGGGTATCCTGGCACTGCATATAGGAAGAGAGTTGTTGGTAAAATTACTGCCGCTCTCAGGGACTGACCAGAGACACTTAATCTAATCTGGTACTACGGGCATCAGAAGCCCCAAGATTACCTGTGCTCCCTGTCAATCGGGGTGTGAGGTAATCCAGCCTGATGGTTTGGATGCGGCTCTTCGGGGTGTACACGTAGTGGTTGTGATAAGTGCTAAATAGTAATATCTCTTCAGCAAAGAGGAGTGCTACTACCCAGGCAATGGTAGTACTATGATTGCTAATCCTTTGCCATAGAGCTCTTGATTGGACCGGCTATCCGATTGTTGGGAGTACCGGCATTGGATAACGCTGGTCTAACGATTTGTATCCCACCTCTACCCAAACAACTGGGTAGCGTGTGGTTATTTCTATTGTTGTCCTTTTTACCTTCATATCATCAAAAGTACGAAAGTGTTCTTTAAAATGTAGACGCATATATCGGGTATTGTTTCTAATCGCCCAGTTTCCAGTAAGTATAGCCATCAGACTAGTTACGTGTCTTTTGTTATGATCCATAAGCGATTCATAGCGTCTGATATCATATGCAGGCTAATTAAGTCTCGAGATCTTGCAGAACGCTATAGCCTTTGATACACGAAAATTTTTACCGACAAATTTGAATTAAAAACTTAATTGACATTGTTTACCTCATGTATGAAATGTATAAAATAAATATTCATAACGGTTTCTTAAATTTATAATAAAATAAAAAATAACCTCCGACCCCTCTATCCCATCGTATTAATAATTACAAATACGAGTGCATATATGAATTCTTTAAACAGTTTATAGTGCAAACAAAATTTCGTTTTTATTAAAAACTGTGTGTAAATTAAAAAACAAATCTTTTTTTCTTTTTACTTGATTTGTGTGTAGATTTTAATTCGATTTATACTGTTTTCATTTTTTTTTTTCTTTTTCTTACCAAAACTGTCTGCCACTTGTACGGCTGCACATTCAAATGCAATTTTATTTCCATTAAAAAATGTGTGTATGCAACAGCAACAATAAGAGCAAAATGTTAATTGACAAACAGACATTTGAAAAAGAAAAAAAAAAGAGAAAAAAAAGGTAAAAATAAACAGTACGCAACATCGACAGCAGCAACAACAGTGACACAATGCACAGCCAACAGATACAACACATGCATGCAACAATATACGCACATTACAAGCAACATGACAGCATAACACAACGTTACCTGAAATCGATTATTATAGAGACAGTAAACGATTCGTTGCTGTACGAGTACTCGTATTTGCGTTTATTTTCTTTACTTTTTCAGTTATCGTACAACAGCCCAAGCCAGCCAACTCAGTTACATATGCAGACAACGATAAGGCAGGCAGGAGACAAAAATAAACAGCCAAAAAGGTCAAATTTTGGGGAATAGACCTACACATTAAAAATAAATATTTAAAACGGAAAAACGACAAAAAAGCAATATCGGTTAAATGCGAGCGGGTTTGTGTGTGTCTGCGTAAAGAAAGAAAGTGTCATGGAAATGTTACAAAACGGAAATGCGTACAAAGCCAATTGAAGTTTGTACAAATAAACCAACAAAATAGAATTTCGTTGAGTAAGTTTGGCAGTAACAGTAACACCCTATTTCAAATGAATGGCTGAATTTTCAATAACTGAGTTTCGCTAAAGGAAAAGGAATTATTGAATGGAAATGCTCGTGAATAAATTTGAATTTGTACTGATTCCGTAATAATTTGCAATTTTAAATTGTGCAGCTAATTGGGCAGTAGCAACTGGGGTTCAGGAACGGAGTCTGTGCCACAAAGGTCTCTAGACATTTCACTGCCAGACATTTCTATCACAAAACCAGACGCAGACTGGCGTGTTGCCAATTTAAATGCCGCTTATTTTATTTGCGGTAGTGATATAACAACCCAAGATGCATTCTCTATCAGATGTTAATGCTATCAAATACGTAAAAATTTGGTCCTTAACAAATGCTCAGAAACGGTGAAAAACTTTTGTCAGTAGAGAGCTGAATCGATACCATGGTTTTAGTTTTTATAACACAACTACATGAGGAAATTAAATCGATTAGCCTGCGAAACATTTCTTTAACGAATTCAAAGAACAGACAATGAGAACTGCAAGAAGACATAGGAACACAAAAAACTATAAAACAATTCGTAACTATGGGGGTACTTCTATTGCTTTGCCGTTGTGCTCATAGTATTAATGAAAAAGTCTCATTATTGTAGAACTCTGAACAGAATACAATATAATAGACTCAACTGATGGATTTCTAAAAATCAGAGTAGGAAAATAAACAAAACAAAATGTTTGATCTAATTTTGTTGTGTTCTTTACAATGAGTAAGACAAAAACAAAACAAAAACAGTGAGAGCGATTGTGCCATTTAGTTTTGTATATTGTTTTGGTTTTGAGCACTACAAATACACTAACTCAAATGTTTGTAGGTAGAACAAAAAATTAATGAGAAGAAAAGGAAAAGAAGAAAAGCTAATTATACTAATGTAACGGAATAACAAAGCAACCACAAGAGCGAAAAGCGAATTGTTTCGTTTGCGCTCTTTCTCATTTAGAAAGTATTTGTTTTGGTTTTGCTCATGTACAATACGATTAAAAAAAATTTGAAAAGTTTATGACTTTGTGGTAACGTTTGCGTAATGTTTTGTTTGTTTGCCCACTCTGCTAAAAATATAATGCTGTAACACATTGAAGGCTACCACAGACTATCGACTACACAACTACAACAGATGCTGGCTACAAAAGTAGCCAAGTAGCCAGCTACTTAAGTATTTCAGCAGTTGTTCCTACAAAATAAACGTCTGAAATGCCGGCAAATCTTTTTCAAGGGTACTACTATTATTTCGTGTTTTTAATGGGTTTTTTACGTCTATTTTGTGCATCATATTGTATTGAAAACACTAACGTTGACATTGTTGCCAACAAAAATAGAAACCTAGAGCCTAAGGTGGGTACAGACCACACCGGTTGCCGTGTTCCTGCTATAAAATTTATTATCATGTGCATACATGCGATCACTAGGTTTAATGCGATGACCGATAGTCTTTATTGTGTTAATAGCATAACCTCTTATATAACAATATAAGCCCAATGTAGAGTGCATAACATTGTAGGCAAACACTTTGTCATAAAAGGCAACATACTTACCACTCTGCCAATACAGACAGGCAGGCTGACAAAACCAAAGCAAAAAAAAAGTTTCATTGTTTCATTTATATTTCGACAAAATTTTGTGTAATTTTTTTGAAAAAAGAACGAGGAGGGTTTCTTTCGTAAACTGAAAACAAAGTAAAAAACAAAAACTTAAAATTGCCAAAAATTCGTTCAAAAAATTAAAAGAAACGAAAAAAAAAGAAGAAAAAACAATGCATGACATTGTCTACATGACGACCACTTAAAGGGCAAGTGAAGTATGAGTGATGGAAGAAATATGCGTGCGTGTAGGTAAAGTATGAAATGGAGTACATATGTGGCAAGTATTTAGCGTGTATTGTTCTGTTCTTCAAATGTTAGGCTTACAAATGTTTACTCAGTTGCATTATCGACATCATCAACATCGTCATCATCATCATCATCATCATCATCATCATGATTAATAGAAATTTAACCCTTCTTTTTAGGGTTCCTTTTTCATTTTTAATTTTTCGTTTTTTTTTTTTTTTGTGTGCTTGTTTTGTAACTTTTTTTTTTTTTTTTGGTTATCTTACACTTGGCTTAATATTAAAGCCACTACTGTATTGTGTGTGTGTGTACAATATGCGTATATTTATTGCTGTGCTGCTTGCATTCATTTAAACTCTTTTTTTTTATTTAACATTTTGGTTCTCTTGTGTTGCAGCCACTTAATATTATAAAAATCGTTGAAACAAAGTATGGGAACTTGTGCATGTTGAAAAGAAGCAAAAAAACTGCCAAAAAATTTTTGTGAAACAATGAAAGAAAAAGAAAAAACTGCTTCATATGCACAGGAAGCCCAAAAAAATAAAAGAAAAAAATTCAAGTGAAGTGTATGAAACAAAGTCACCACAAAATTCGAAAGTTGCTGAAAGTGCTGCTGAAACGACGAATGGATGGCGTTACAATGCCAACGCTGGCAACAACAAAAAAAAAAAACAACAAATATGTGAAAAAAGTAAAGAAATGAAAAAAGTCGTTCAAAATATCATAAAATATCATCAAATTCACATGCTGCTTGTGCAGTTGCATATTTTAAAATTCCTCCACAGATACTGCCACAGAAAAAAATTTCGTATTTTTGACAGAAAAGGCTCTCATCAGGAAAAGAAAAAAAAAACTGCCAAAAAATAAAAATTTGAGACAAAAAAAAACAAAAATTATTCTGCTGCAATAAGGAAACGTCATTATCGCCATCATCAGTGAGCAACATGCAACAACAACAATAACAACATGAAATGCATGTACAGTGTGAGTTGTTTGCTGTTGTTGTTATAACCATTCATTCATTTCGATTAACCATCTTGCAGCAGCGCTGTCAGTCTCTAAATATTTCTCAAAAATAAATTTTTTATTTTTAATAAAATTGCTTGCTTGTTGTTGTAGTTATTGCTTAAGCTTCACTTTTATTGCAGCCTCTCTGTTACTGCTGCTGTTTGCTATAGTGGGGGCTCATGTTTTTTTTTTTTTTTTTTTGTTTTTTTCTTCTCATTGTTGTATTCTTACTGTTGATTTTAGCGCCATAGGAAGTGCCACAATTGATCTCTGATATAAACACACAAACACACACATGCATTCGTTGTTTTGTTGTTTTATTCTGATAGCTGTTGTTGCTGTTTTCTCATTAAAGTTTTTGTTGCACCACAGGATTTTTAATATTGTTTTGTGCAGGATTGCCTAAATTATATGGAAATTCTCACATATTTCTTATCTCGTATGCTACCAGTGTTAAGAATTGGCTTAAAAATTTAGATCAGGGTCTCATATTTTATTTATTTTTTTCTTTCTTTTAAATGTTTAAATGTATGACAATAACATCGAAGTGTGATTTTTTTGTGATTTTCTTAGTTTAATAGCAGCATTGGATTTTTTTTCGAAGAAGAAGAATATTCTAAGGAAAAGAAGGAATAAAGAGAGGCGGTCTTAGACAATCTAAACTCTTAAATGCAGACTGTTATAGAGAGAATGCTGCAGACTCAATGGATCGAGTTATCAAAGCACATACTAAGTTTAGGTAGTCGCCGTGGTCTAGTGGTTAGTGTGATGGCTTACTAATACGATAGCGCCGGGTTCAAATCTCAGCTCTGACATCTTGTAAAAGAGAAATATGAAAAAATTATTTCTTTCGGCGACTACCTCTCAGCAGTCTTCTGGCAAAAGCTCTGGGAGTAATTGATTGCCATGAAAAAGCTTCTCAAATCTGTCGTTCGGAGTCGACTTTAAACTGTAGGTCCCGATACTAATAGATAAAAATTACCACACACAACATGAGTGCTGTGAGAAGCTAGGCCGTAACCCTGACACAGGGTTGTAATGGCCAATTTTGTATGTATGTATTAGAATTTTTTTCGTCATACGGGATTTTACCAGGCTTTTTTTAGAGTTGGGATTTGCTAACTTTTAGTGTAAAGAGTGAATTTTATTAGCGTTCCTGCCATTTAAGCTTTTGAATCTTTCACAATAAAGTCGAGATCTATATTTCGTAATATTTGGTCTGAGGATCAAATAATAAAGCACAGAGTGAAATAAATTTGGGCGAGGTATATTTTAATGAAAATAGAACTAGCAGAAAACCACACATAACGACTCTGAGGCCTTATTCTGTAACTCTCCTAAGCTTAAACTCTATCGCTTAAAGTTTACAAACTTGATTGAGGATTTTTTGGCTACAAGTACAATTCATGAACGCGTATTATTATTTAAAGGCTTCATGCCTATTACCTTTACACATTTTAATTTTGTATATTCTAACGCCCAGCCTGTTTTAAAAACCCAAAATTTTAGCATTTTACCTTAAGAGAATTACAGAATAGGGCCCCTGAATATTTAAAGAACGCGGTGAAATAATTATTTTTGTTTTTTTTTTTTTTTTTTGTTAGATTTTTTGGCAGATTTTAAGAAGAAAGAAGGACGGTGACAATTGTTACTACTTGAAGGTTTTCACCATCATTATGGCTAATATACGAAATCTGTTAACAAAAAGCTCAATTAGAACTTGTCTATGCATGCGAATCTATATCCGACGCAAATTAATTTCATTTATATTTTCAAGCAAAAAATCATTGCTCATGTCCCACAAAGTCTTCTTCTGGAGGACTCCCAAAAACTCATGTAAAGAATATTGGCTTTAATACGCAAAATCGCTAAACCCACTGCTTTAACAAAGCCAATTGTCCATGATTTCTTCTAATGTGTAGTAATACGATTAACTAGGAAATACGCTTTTGCACAGCAAATGCTATATGTGAACTGCTACAGTCTTGGAAAAAGTCTTCCTCAATTGACGCGTTAGGTTTTGTTTGCCCACTGATAGCACTATTTGATAAACTATATATCTACTACTGACCTTCCTCAAAAAAGTGTGTCACAATCTCCGCCTAATCTCTAGCATAGATATAAGAAACCTTAAGAGCTTCTAAGCGAAGACATTCGCTTAATAAACATACATACAAAATTGGCCATTACAACCCTGTGTCAGTGTTATCGCCAAGCTTCTCGCAGCACTAATGTTGTGTGTGTTAATTTTTATCCATAACTACCGGGACCTACAATTTATAGTCGACTCCCGACGACAGATTTGAGAAGCTTTTTCATGGCAATCAATTACTCCCAGAGCTTTTGCCAGAAGACTGCTGAGAGGTAGTCGCCGAAAGAAATAATTTGTTGATATTTCTTTTTTTTTAAAGATGTCAGAGATCGTCTTAATAAGCCAACACGCTAACCACTAGACCACGGCCACTACAGTAAACATATCAGATAACCTAAAATAATCCCGACAATTTGTCTGTCCATTTTTAGCAAAGAATGTACAGCTTGAATAAACAATTTTGGGTAACTGTGTCTTCATGATTTACTGAAAGCAGCAATGTAATGGCTATAGAGGCAACTTTTCTCCGTAGATAATTCGTTTTGTTTTTTAAATATTTTTAATATAAAAAAGCACTACATTTACTGCTTAAAAGAGATTTATGGGAAATTTTGTAGACTTCTAGTATGAACAATGAGAGAAACCGATCTGAAAAACACGTACATATGATTAAAAAAAAATTAAATCAGGCTAACAAATTTATACGCTTAAGCCTATATTTAAAATCATAGATATGTTCTGTATATGAAAGCTTTCTTTTTAAGTTATCCAATGCAAAACTATTAAGAATGAATGCAGACACACTGTAGTGAAGGTAAGCAGAAATATATTTGCGGTGTTTTATGATTACATTTAAAAATTGCTTTTAAGTAAGTATGAATGTTCCCAATTTTAATTCATTATTTTTTTGTGGCAGACATGTTGTTTTAAGTGAATATTTGAAAAATAAGTATGTATGTGTGTATGTGTGTCCATCCTTCTGTCTGACTACACTTTACGCTCTAAATACTCGATAAATAATTATTTTGAAAACAAAACAAACTTAAAAAATTAACGACATCGCCAACCATTTCCCTATTTTTTTTTTTTTTTTTGCAACTGTATGTGTGTGTCCATTATAATTGATGAAAAAAAAAATTTGGTTCTTCAGTTCCCTTTAAAAACATTATACGGAGTATTAAGTCATTCTCCCATTTAAAACAACTTCTGCTTATTTTTACGAATTTGTTCTTTTATTTCACCAGACTTGCCGTGTATTTTTAACCAACTTTTATAATGATTTACATTAAACAAATTAAAATATATAAACAACCCCTATTAAAAAAAAATTGCTTTAAAAAAATAAAACTAAAATATAAAAAATAGGTATTCAAACAAATAAATATTCTGCAATACTCGTACATTAACAAATACGTGTAAACTTTTATAAGAATTATTTTTCATTTATTACACCACGAACTACTGCAACCTGCTGTTGTTTATTTTGTTTTTTTTTTCTTTAATTTTGGCAACAAATGACCGAAATTAAAAATGTTGGCGGGTAGAGTGCTACATATTTACTTGAAGAAATATTTACTCATACACATGTGAGACTATTTAGGTAAATTATAAAACAGTCTGCCAGGAAAACCGCAAACATTTTTGTTCTTTGTTCACTCACTCTCTTACTCGTACAGGTTCAAAAGTAAATGATACACTCGTAAATACTTTCCATACCATACCGACATATTTAAACGCACTTGCTGGCTTTTTGGTCTAATGGTTATGATGATAATATAGGACAGACCAATTTTTGCAAGAACAAAATGGTTTTGGAAATTTTTCTACAATAAAATAATAAAAACCCAATTTAAGTACTCGTTTCTGTTATAATTATGTACGTATTACCTACACGCATATGTGTACTCGTACATATATGTGTAAAAAAATACATAACCAACCAAACTTACAATTCGTATAACCAGTAATGGCTTAATATGAACTTGTCAATTAAGGGATTAAAACTTCATTATTATTCGAGTTATGACGTTAGAATTTTTCACATACAATGTCAGCAAAATTGCCATAAAAAAGGAACTTTAACCCTTTCAGACCTGCCACTAAATTAATTGGAATTTTTTACTGATTTTTGGAATATATGGTCTTCATATCGTACGTAGATTTTACCATTTTTATATCCTTCAAGGATTTCCAGGACACGCACAATTGATGCACTCGTTAACCTTTTTAACTGAAACGCATATTTATTGTATCAAATGACTTCAAATAATTTGAAACATTAAAATTTATAATATTTTTAGTTAAAATATGCCTCAATTCACTATTTATTAGCCGTTAGTACAATAGTTTTGTAGTTGTAAACACAAATTGTTTCTTCCGCTCATTTTGAGAAAACTGATATCTGACGCAAGAATTTCGAAATAATTTAAATAACGGTAAATCGATTAGCGGAATAGTGTGAGAAACAAATATAAAGAACAATCAGCACAATCGAAGCATGTCGGTTTTTTTGATGTTGTTCAAATATAAACCAAAATAGTGAGACCTAAACCCACCCGCACAATCGATGCATCACGGTCTAAAAGGGTTAAAGTCTTTTTTTTTTTTTTTTGTTATTTTGCTTAATTGTTTACATAATAAAACTACGTGTAATGTAAATAATAATGTTAAATGAAATATATGTTTTATTACAAAAACGAATATGTTTATTTACATATTGCCAACAATAGTTCATACATTTTCATTGTTCACATAATCGCAACCAAAGATTTTTTACTTCTCAGTTGTGAGAGGATAACCTCTAATCATGCAGAGCATTGTAGTAGTTTCAGGAGAAAGAAAGAGGCAGTACTGTTAGGAAGTAAATGAAACATACGGCTAATGAACGAATTCTCTCTGTATGTATAATCTAATCAACCGTAAACAAGATTTTTCTATGCAAGTTATCAGTGTACTTCACCAAAAGACGTTTGAATTTTTCTATCCTATTTTTTTTTAAAGCTGCAGTCAACAAATGTTCTATACGCCATTTGAAAACTCCAAGACCCAAATCTTTCTTAATAAAACGTATCATGGACTTTTGTGTGATTTTCATCTTACGAGCCATAATTTTCTGTTTCCGGAGTGGATTTCGTTGAATTCTTGCTTTGACGGCTTTGATTACTTGCTGTGTCCGAACGGTACGTAGCCGGCCCGTCTGGAGGCGGTCTATTATATCTCCGGTTTCGCCGAACAATTGTATGCAGCTGTAGATGAACATGCGACTAATGCCGAGCGGAGCGTTTTGAAAATATCATTTTTTTTCGTTCCACTCTTAAAAAGTCCTATAACTGCGATACGGTTTCCTTTATCTGACCATTCCTTAGTTAAAGTTAACTCAATTTCAAATTACCGTAACTGACTAACGCTATAGAGGTTACCTTTCAAAAAACATTTGATAATAAAAGGGTATGTTTAATTTCACTATTCTTTTGGGTATGTTCAAAGTAGTTACAATATTTATATCCCTGCTAAGTATTGTGCGATTGATTGGACAACAATTACAAAAGTAAGTGCTCGATGAGTTAAAATTAAATTATTTTATACAGTTTTTCAACGTGAAAACGATGCCCAATTGTCAATAAAGGCTTTCGTAATAAGTACTCGGTTAAAGCAATCAGTTACACAAAGTAATCTCATTTTCTTTGCCAGCGTTTAATTTTGTATTAGAATTTAATAAGGTTAGGTTAAAATTGACAGCCAACTTCAGGAAAAGCACACTTGAGTCGTATAAAGATTCCTTTTTGATACCACTAAATCCACTTAAACATGCCTACGAACGTTGGCCGTTCTCCAACCAAATCGATAAACTCACAAAGGTGTGAATTTCGTGCAAATCACCTTCAGATAAACAGGATCTGTCGATAAACTCTCAGGTCCCCCAATGCGGGACAATGTAAGAGAAAATGTTCCGTTGTTTGCTCTTCTTTCTCATCAATACAGCTTCTATAGAAATCATTGTGAGGAATTTTCAACCTGTGGGCGTAATTATGGACCAAATCTGAGATGGACTCTGTGTAGATTCAACGCGAAATTCGTTCTACCCATATCCATGTTGGGTCAGAATTGTCTTGTTATTAAACAAATAGGTTCATATTTCCATCTTTCTTCTGCGGACAAGAAGAGTCTGTGTGAAATGAGCTGTTTTCCCCTCAAGAGAGGATTACCGATCTCGTGCCTGAATTCGTTCGAATTAGTACTTAGTTGAACCACCTTTAGCAATTGCATCAGCTAGTTCGTTGTATTCAATACCCTTGTGTCCAGGGACCCACATAAGGATCACCCTTGAATGTCGCGCAATCTCCTTCAGAGACAGTGCCATTGACGGACCAGCTTGGATGTGCTGTAAACACCCCCAAGGGTCTTAATGGCCGTTTTACCGGCAACTTTATTGTAAAAACTTAGATTTTCTATATTTTCCCTGGATTAGAAAAATGTATAATTTTTGTTATTTTTCCTTTATAATGAAAACATACTACACTCGTTCCCTAATGTATCCGACACGTTTAATTTGTGGCTTCTAGTTCAAGAAGCTAATTTAAGAAAAATAACAAATAAAATATTAAAAATTTCGTTTTGCCCATACACCAAAATTGTTAGTTTTCGATTTTTAATCTTAAAGCAGGTTGACTTTTGAATAATGAAGTATATAGGGGTATATGAAAAAGGCGTGTAAATAGGCGTATTCGGCCCGATTGCCCCGATTAGTCCGACTTCGAGTTGTATGGCAAAATGGTGGAATCGATTAAACGTACTATGCGAGGCATTCCTGTAAATGCCTCTGATAAATGCTAATAAATAAGATATAATAACTCCATCAAAGTCTGAAATTACAGTTCTTTATACATTTACATATATATCTGTGGCTTCGTGTTAAAAGAGCCAGTGTAAATTTTCGGCTCTTTTGAGTTAGTCCTAGCATTAGGGTCGTTTTGTAACTCTCTTTTACTTTGCTCCAACAGCCAATGTCTAGTACTCAAAACAGATTTTTTTGACATTGGCCCTGATATATTTCCTGACTTATCATACAACCCTCCAAAGTTTTAATTTCGAAAGAATTGTCTTAATGAAACACCATTCGTAACATTCATAAACCAATTAAAATTATTTTAATGCCACAAAATTACAGAATAAAATACGAAGCAATATGAGAACTAAAGAAAAACGAAAAAAACCAACAACCAAATGGATTGAAATTGGCATGTAAAGAGGAGGCAAAAAATGATGCATTAAAATTGCATTAATAACAGCAAAAGTGCTATTAAATAATTATTTTACGCATTTCAATGAAATACAAAAACGAATTACAAAAATTCAGCAACAACAACCAAAGCAAACGCATAGGAATTTTTAAATATTTCACATTCAACAAACAGGCAGACAAACGTAAAAGGAATACAACGAGTGTAAGAGAAGATCTTAATTGGAACGTATAAATGACTGGCTGCTGATGAACTGAATGCTGGCGGCAGATATACAAAAACAGTTATTCAATGTGGCATGAAGAAGTGGCGCTAGTTTTGAAAAGCAAAAAAACAAAACAAAAAACAAAGTTTGCTATTGAGGCACAATGCACCTGTAAAGCAGCATCATCAGTAAATATTAAAACACAACAACAACAATAAAATGAACTTGAAGAAACAACAACAAGCACTTGAAAAAAAATTAAGAACATTAAAAACGGTCAAGGCCGACTACAGGAATGAAATGTTATAGTTTTTGGAACTATTAGCCAGTAATCGATTTAAAAAATTTAATCTGGCATAATTCGGTTTTACAATCTATGGTACTGAAGACATTTTAATGATAATATAGAAGACACGAATTTTCTATACATACTATGATTCAGACTATGACTTCGTTTTTAATTTTCCTTAAAAGAGTCCCCCAAAATTCAGGTTATGTTTCTCTGCCCTTTAACTTTCACTGCAATAGTAGGGGGAATACTTCGGATAGGGAGACAATAGGTCATGTTCTTTGTGATTTCCCAGTTCTGGCAATCAAACGTTTGAAGTTTTTTGGGGGACCTTTTTTTGATAGGTTGGCCCAGTGCTCAAACCTGGACCCCGTCGTTTTACTCCACTTTATGAGCAGCTCTAGTTGGCTGTAGTTCTTTTTCCAACTTAGATGAGTTCGGTCCTATAATGGCATCAAAACGGCACCTTGTGCTAATTGTATCGGGTTTTTCAATAAGAGCGCTACAAAAGTTTTTTATTTTGAAATAAAACAGAAACGGTTTTGGATATCAATGAAATTCTATATTACTGTAAAAGTACGTTCGATGGCATTTGGTATGGAACTCGACTTCTTTTGTATGGCCACCACGGGCAGGTTTGCAGAAGTCCAGACGCTAAACCTAATTTTCCACGGTTTTCGAGCATAAATCGGCCGATACTGCTGCAATTTCACGTTCGATGTTCTTACGAAGTTCATCAATCGTCGCTGGCTTGTTGGCATAGACCATAGACTTGACGTAGCCCCACAGGAAATAGTCTAACGGCGTCAAATCGCACGACCCAGGCGACCAATTGACTGGACCAATTCGTGAGATAACTCGTTCTCCAAACTTGGTTTCCAGTAAATTGATTGTGACATTCGCTGTGTGGTTTGTGGCGCCATCCTGTTGGAACCACATGTTCTCCAAGTCTATATCATCCAATTGGGGCCAAAAATATTCAGTTATCATTGAACGGTAGCGATTCCTATTTACAGTAACGTGCCGGTTTTGATCATCACGGAAGAAGTACGGCCCATAAACCGCACCAAACCGTATTTTTTTCGAAAAGAAATGATGACTCATGGAGTACGTGTGGATTGCTGCCTGACCAATAACGCATATTTTGCTTATTAACGAAACCGGTCAGCCAGAAATGAGCCTCACCGCTGAAGATGATTTTTCGATAAAAATCCGAATCATTTTCATGTTGTTGTTCAGCCCAAGTCACGAACATACGATGCTACTGGTGGTCAAGCGGCTTCAGTTCTTGCGTCAATGTAATCTTCTAAGGCTGTAAGCCAAGATCTTTTCTCAAAATTCGTAACAACGACGTCACAGAGATAACCAACGCTTGAGAACGACGTGTGAGAGGCACATTTGGCTTTCTTCAACTGAAGCCTCAGCGGCAGCAATATTCTCGACACAACGGGCACTTCTTTGTCTCAATGGCACGGGAAAATTTTGTACTGTGCCTGTGGATTCAAAATTTTCCACTAGACACTCAATTGTTGATCTGCTAGGACGATTATGATGACCATAAATTGGACGCAGCGCTCTTAACGCTCCGAATTTCGGTAGTAAATTTTAATAATTTCGACTCATTGTTGGCTCGTACATCTTTCCATCATGAAATTGCAAGCATTACTGAAGAGAAATGTCAAAAGAGCGGCTAGAAATATGGCGTCGTTTGCTATCCCTGTTGCTCTATTTTTGTAGCGTCCCTTTTGAAAAACCCTGTATGAACAACGTAAAAATAGCAATCATCATGGTGATTTTTAGGCTTCCTCCAGATCATCGGGGTTGGGAACTTCAGTGAACTTCTTTTGGTACTTTTCGATTGTCGCAAACTTACAACACGATTTACACAAGAAGTTTTAGGCACCCACGGCTTATCTAAATTACATATTTGGTTTTAAAATATCGAAAACTATTCCTGGAAAATTTAAAAAAGTTAATTTAGTTCAAAATCGTTTAATATTTATTTTATGTTTTTAAAATATTGCGTTCTTTTTCCTCTCTTTTTTTACTTCTTGACGCATAAAAAAGTCCTCGTTTGAATGGAATAGCATATCCGTAGTATCTATTGATATATGTTTTTAGTGTATGTTTTAAACTTCTCAGTAGCAGTAGCGAGCTAAGGTTAGGGGATGACAATCAATACAGAACAATTTAAAAAAGAATATCTACAGGCAAAGGAAAGATTAAGACTAAAAAAATATTGTAAGAAGATTGTAAAAAAGTAGTCCAAAAAAATTTAAGATAAGGTATGAATTTAGTCCACCTTCTTTATTGTTTTTGTGATAAGTTACCGCCCCATTTGATCGAAAAATCAAATTACTTAATAATATTATTTAAGCAACAACAACAAGGTAGATAAGTAAATAAAATAGGGGAAATGAGAATGCATTACTGGCATAAAACAACAACCAATGCTACCTGACACAGACGCAGGCTATTTGACTGAGGAAGCACAAGAAAAAGTTGTAAAAATACAAAATTGCGTTAAATACTCGTAAAGAGAAAAAAGAGCAAAATAAGCGCAGTAGTCGTGTTAAATGTTTTTCAAAAGAGAAAGAAACCAAAATGAAAAATCGCAGTAGCATTGATTTAATCATCGTCAATTATAAAAACCAGCATTTATAATGACAGACCATCTTATTGAGCGTATAGAGATATTTATATGCTACTGCGCAAAGAAAAAAAAATAAACAAACGACTGAACATGCATCTGTGCCTGCAAAATAAATAAAAGTGGTAAAACAAATGCATGTTGATGGCAGAAACCAAGAAAACCTATCATCTATACTCGTACCATAATGCGTATGAAATTATAAAGTCATACGAGAAATAATAATAAAAAATTAGAAAAACAGTTGCAAATGTAGCAGCCACAATTTAAATAAAACACTCACCATCATGCAACTCTACGCACTAATGGAATTTCTTTTCTTGTTTTTTTTTTCATATTTTTCTTTTCAATGATTTTTTTAAGTGAGAAAAATTATCATTATTTTTCTAAAAAAAAAAAAAAATGAAATTGTCGGCAAACACGTAAAAATTGATGGTTTGGTTAACTCATCATTCATCACCATCATTATTAGAGAAAAGATTTCTATTTCTATTTCGCATTTTAAAATTTTATTTAATGTGTTTCTTTTTCTAACATTGTTTTTTAAGAATACCAGGTCCGAACAGCATAATACAGCGAAAATTAAAACAAAAACAGATGTTTTTTTTCTTACTTTTAGAATTGCATACGCTCACGCAGTTGCATTGTGCAAATGATTAGCTTAAGCACCGTTTGTGCTAAGCACAGTGATATACAGAGTTACAAAAGAAATTTATAACTAAAAAACTTCAAAATTTATTACAGCAATTGGACTAAATTCCTTTTGCCATTTTGAAAATATTACCTGGATGTCATATATATGGGAGGGTGCGTGGTATAGTGGTTAGAGCGCTCGCACAAAAACTCAAAGTACCCAGGTTCAAATCCCAGAAGAGGTGAGAAATGAAAAAGTTTGTTTGCGGATTTTTTTAAATTATAATTTAAAAATAAGAGGTTCCCTCCCCCCTCCAGGAAGACCATCTACAAAGAAACCGCTCCCCGACATTCCACTCTATTCCACCTTAAACAGTGTCAACGTAAAACGAATGATCAGGAAAAAAAAGCGCCACCTATTGAGAAGTAGCAGATAACAGCTAAACTTACTTAGCGAAGGCACACTCACCACACAATCAACATGCAACGATGAGGCAATTGCTGTTGATCATTCAAGGGTGAAGGTATAACACTGGCCTTTGAATGATCAATTATTAATAATAATATATGTACTGTCCTTTCCAAAATTCCAATACAATGCACAGCATTTAGTAGGAGTTTACCCCTGAGTCTTGGTCTCAAATAAAAAAGCAAAGAAAAATTAATCCCCAGCAATTTACTAGGATGAGAGCTCCGGGTTCCAACCCAACTCTGACATCTTAAAAAAGATTAAATAAATATATATTTTTTTTTTGGCAACCAAGTCTTAGCAGTATTTTGGCAAAAGGTCTGAGATTAACTAACTGCCATGAACAAGCTTCTCAAGTCTGTAGTTCGAATTCGACAATAAAGTTTAGGACCCGGTTTTAATGGATAAAATTCTGAAAAAGTGTTGTAATGACGAATTATGTATACAAGAATGCGTGTATTTTATGAAAAATAGTTATGAAACATTAAAACATAAGCTTCCTCTTTGTAATGTTCAAGCTCTATGGCAGTTTAGAATAATGTTTAAGGTTGATTAACTTAACTTCAGGTTCTTATGGGAAACTCGTAACCCTTAAAGGCTATATCCATAAATGTACGATAGTAAAATGATATTCAGCTATTAGTGGTAGAAGTTACTTACATAAAATAGAATTCGTGAACCAATATTTTGGTAGCCTCATACACAAACGGTATTTAACATCCTAGGACGCTATTTTGAAAAATATTACAGCACTCGTCACAACGATCAGACTATCCCTCCAGAGGGGTTGCTTTGTATTTCGATTCGAATCGAAAATTTAAAAATTTTCGAAAAATTTTTGTATTCATTATTATTGATTATTTCGAATGGGAAATTTCTTTCGAAAGCATTATCGATTCTAATCGAAATAAAAAATAGCCCCCTGTTCGTTAGTTGAAGTATCTGAGGATTTTTCCCAGGTCAATACCCGAATAGTCCACCATATTCCGTATAAATCTCCAGCCGAGAGAATCTTAATTTTTTTTTAAAAAGATCGGGCAGTTGCAAAATAAGTGCTCATCTGTCTTTTGCTACTCTACATCACCCATTCGATGAGCATGGTTTTCATTCGACTAATATCTATTGAGCACAGCCATTAATCTGCACAACAAACAGATACATCGATCATACTTATTGGAGGGAAAATCGATTATGAAGAACCTATGTCCATAGTTGAAGTTTGTCTGCCTCTTCGTTACCTTTTCACAGTTTTTTAAAAAGCGTGCGGTGTCAAATGCCCACATGGTCAACACTTATGTATGTACATGCACAATATACAAGTTTTAAGAAGTAATATGTATTCCTTATGGTCGCCCTACTATACTACCGCGAGAACTCCGGGTTTAAACCTCAGCTGTGACATCTTGAAAGAAAGAAATATGGAAAAGTATTTCTTTCGGTGACCACACTTTAGCAGTCTTCTGGTAAAAGCTTTAAGGTTGCCAAGAACAAGTTTTTTAAATCTGTCGTTCGGACTCGACGTTAAACTGCAGGTTCCGGTACTCATGGACAAAAATTGACGCAAATATAGGTGCTGTTGGCAGTAACTCTGAAAAGTGGTCAAATTATGTATGTAGTATATGCATTTATGTATGTATGTTAAACGTATTCCTTTGTAGAATACAAATATTTAATTTTTGTTAAAATCAACAATTCATAAAAAAAATTTTCAAATAATAAAAAAGTCAACACAAATCACTGTTCGATTCGAACACTGCAAATACATGCAACTTGCTTAGGTATGCCTCACATATAAATCTGAGTATAAAACATATGCTGCGTTAAGTTTTGCAATTTTTTCTTCGGATTTAAGCGCCACAGTTACAATTAACATAATAATGACACATACTGCCATCCATAGAACAACAAGTATTGAAGACAACGGAGAGAGAGAGGAAATCATTTAAAAAAAGCCAGTAAAAGAAATTCATTTAAGCCACGCATGCGTACAAAATTATTAGAGAGAAGTTAAAGAAGTTTTTATTTGTATTCATTACCATGTTTTTTTGTTTTTCAAAGATTTTTTGTTATTGTTGAGGCATAAACAGCTTACAACACCAATAAAAAATTAAAAAAAAAAGACAGAAACCTATAAACGGGATTAAATTTTTCTTTTTTTTCTTTAGAAATCCGTATATTCTTTTGTATCTTTATAATGTTTTACAGCCTTTGCCCACATGGAAGCACCCTACACTATTATAGTTAATAATAGGGGGAGTGGGTATGAATCTGCAAGGCAACATGTCTGACTGGCTTCAACCTGGCGGAGCACAGCATTATCCTTGCAGACACAGTTTTCATCTCAGGCAATCCCTGGGTGCTGGTTCCCGACACCATGTTGGGGTTCTGCTAACGTGTGAAGGCGCCGCTGCTGGTTGCTGCAGTATTCTGCTAAAGATAATTTAATGATATTTGAAAATCTGCTTTTATGTCAAATCAGATGGGAAGAATCTTAATTTGTTTTAAAAGAATAAGTTGGTGGGGGATCGTGGATTTTTAAAACGGTGAAAGGAGACCTTCACTTGATCTGGCCTTCTCAACATTTACAGGACTTTTATCCAACCTAGAATAGAATCAGTGAATCGCACAATGCATGATAATTCCACCGTTTGCTTGTGGAACAATCTCCCGGTAAACTTGTTTTCTGTCAATTACGATATTGGTAAGTTTCAGTATAATGTCCACAAGAACTAGTCCTTCTCTTCTCTTCTCTTCTCTTCTCTTCTCTTCTCTTCTCTTCTCTTCTCTTCTCTTCTCTTTCGCATGACATATTTCCCTAAACCAGAACAATGTACGGTATGAGCAGATAAAAATTTCTCTAGAAAGTAAAAGCCAAGATATAAAAATTTAAATAAAACAGTTCTAAACGAAAAAAAAGTCGATTGAAATTCAAAGAAAGTACACGACCACATTAATTAAACAAATTTGAAACAAACAAGTCTGGTTTTCCAGAACTATACAGCATTCGATAAAAAATTATTGAAGAACCTGTTTACTTTTCTTTTTTTAATGAGACCAATAATGGGGGGTAAATCCCTACTAAATGCTGTGCATTGTATTGGAATTTTTGTGGAAAGGACAGTACATTACGACAACAGAACATATATTTTGTTTCCTTATATTATTAAGCGCCTTAGGAATGAGACAAACTGCTGTGAATTGATCATTTAAAGGCAAGTTTTATACCTGCATACTTGAATGATCAACAGCAATTGCCCCATCGTTGCATGTTGATTGCGGTGAATGCCTTCGCTAAGTAGGTTTTTAGCTGTTATCTGCTACTTTCCAATAGGTGGCGCTTTTCTCCTGATCATTCGTTTTTCGTTGTCAAAGGTTAAGGTTGTTACTTTGAAAATGGACTTCTTTACTTATTTCTTTTCAAGCTTCATTTTTGCTTTTTTTGTATAAGAAGCGCATAGTAAAGTCGCCTTAGTGTGACTTGATTTTTCTCCTTTTGTTTATTTCGACTGTGCTTCGTTTCTAAGTGCGTTTACTCGTTAAAAAAAAGAAGAAAAACTTATTTAAGTTGCTACTTCAACAGGCCATGTCAATAAAACTGATAATTATCATAATTGATGGTGCACACAGAACGCATTTGTAAATTACATTAAAATCTTTACTAAAAAATTTAATAAAAAAAAATTACAACCAGAAAGGAATGAACAAACTTTTGTGATTTAAAAACACAAAAACTAGAATTTCACTTAGACTATGGACTGGGCAGAAGAAGTAGAAGATCATTTTTGGTTTTAGCATGTAAACAGTTTTAAATGGTCATATACTGTAGTATGTGGTATTTAAGGGTCATTTCGTTTGATAAATAAAAAGAAAAGGATTTAAGCGAATTAGCAGGTAAGTATATACGAAGTATTATGTATTGAAAGGACACCTTATTGCCTTAATACAAAAAAAAAATAAATTAATATATAAGTGGACTTGAAGCTCCCCTAAAAATTATTTGTAGTCAAAATTTGAGTCCCTCAATAAAAATTTATTCGTAATGTAACGACATTAAAATTATTTTCGATTAATTTCCTAAAAATTTACAGATTCAATTGATTGATTTTTCAATATGGAAGTCAAAACTATATTTTTGAATTAAAGAAAAAAGTTCTCGCTGGTTGTATCTAAACAATATGAAGTGAAATGACCCATATGGCATATAATGCTTATACTATCCTGCTACAAAAATTGTAAATTACCACACGTTGGTGTCTTAATGAATAACGTAGATAATCTTTTGAAAATTCATTCATTTAGAAAAAAAAACTCACTTTTTTCCACGCATTCTCTTATAACTTCCTTTTTCTAAAACTACGAGTACAAACACTTGTTTAAGGCCTTTCAAAACTTTGGTCAATTAGAAGCAATCCTCTAGACAGTAAATGGCTTATAGTAGAAGGAAAATATGTTTATCATTTTATATTGAAATGTTTGAACATGCAAAACGATTTGTTTTCTAGCACTTCATAGATTTCTTTCTTCCGTTTTTTTTTTTATTTATTTTTAAACTATATTTTGGCATAATTTTCACTTTTTTTATTTCTACATAAAAAAAATTTAATATTTTCTATGACAAAACTGGTATTTTAACTTCTTTAGCAGTATATTCATATCGCCAATATTGTGTTTTACAATATTGTTTAATTGCTTGTTTTGAACGATTAGATCCATTACGCGAAAGGAATTTATTATTGATGATTGATAATTACAAATGAAATAATTGAATAATGGAATAATTAATGTGTTGGAATTTGCAACAAAGCAAACAGCAAAACAAAAGAAAAAAAATCGAAATACTTTAAAAAAAATTGTAAGCGTTTAAGCTCTTGTACACGATACACTGCTTCAGAAAAAAAATAAGAAATTATGTACTGAGTGCTGTACTCTATTTATAAAAAAATATTTAAAATTTATTAAAGGCTTATCTGACAGGTAGTGCATGGTAAGAAAACAAGACAACAGTGAGATTTTGTGTTTTAGGCAAAGGTTGCCAAAATAATGGCTGATTAAAGTCTCAGTTTGTTCGCCTACGGATTTAAAAATATCTGTAATCTGTAGAGACGTTTTGTCATTCAACATTAAATTTTTATAAATTTTAAAGCGGCTGTTGCAGTGAACCATCTTTAGCGTCTTTTCTGTTTCTTGGCAAATACAATAGCTGGAATACACTTAAGAAATTATTGAATTTGATCTTGTAAGGCCACAAGATTGCAGCCCTGTCAATTTTAGCAATTGCACACTATAAAATGCAACAATGCCACTTGCAACTGTGACCTAATATTTGTAACGGAAAAAAACACGAAAATGGCGATCGGTGGTGGCAGTTGTCCTTAGCATAAAATGAGAAGAGACGCGTGTAAAACAGACGGAAAATAAGACGAAAACTAAAGGCAATTCTCTTACGAATAGTTTTTAAAATATAAAATAATTTAATTCTGTGCCCATAATATTTAAATAAAAAACATATTTCCCTTTTAATCTTCATTTGAAATTTCTGTGGCTACCTGATCTTTTAAGATTTTTTTTTTTATTAAAATAGAGAACGTACAGACTGGCAGATATGGTTTGAAGGAGATTGGAGTCCGATAAGGGCATTGAAGGATGGTAAAGCCCCTCTTGAATGTAAGCCCACAGATCAGAACTTAGCTGCTCCACAGCTTTTGGTGAATGAACTCTCAAACGCCGAACATAATGAAAGTGTAATAATAATATGGTGAAAAAATTTATCGGAAGCATAATTGCTGAAAGACTGAAAAGATTGGATTTCAGCCAAGCAACTCAAGCATTCACTTAAGTCGAATTTAAGCACTTTGATATATAGAACTATTTTACAGCTCTCAACTTAACTCATCAGGATTTATATAATATCTTCTTCAGTTTCATCGGCACCTTCAAACTTCAAAATGTCAGCCCATGCCAAATTTAACAATTTCCTACCTGTCTTTTGATAATCATCATTGTGTACATCAGTGTTAAACTATGCTTTGATAACTCGATCCCCTCGACACAAAATCTATGCAAATGACTTGAAACCATTCATGTTCAACATAAATATCTATTGAGTTTGCAGGAATCTCTCTATAACAGTCTCCATATAAAAGTTTAGAATACCTAAGACCGCATCTCTTTGTTCTTTCTTTCCAAATGAATGTGACCCCATACATAGTTCCTTTTCTTGAAAGCCTAAAGAATAGTACTGAGCAGTACTTAGACTGGTGACCACCTGTATATCTTGTCATTATGGACTACGAAAAGCCCTTAATACCATCGGGCAATTTAGAACAACCTTCGCAGCAAATGAATCGCGTTTAATCAGTATTTATCTACCGTCTTTCCTCTCCGCTTCACGCTCATATGAAGTTCAATAATTTGTTATATTTTTTTATAAAACGAAAAAAGTTAATGAAATAATTTCATTATTAAGTCCATTTCTATAAATAAAAGCATTAAAAAAACTTGATTACGGTTGTCACCTTAAACTCTTAGTGTCCGAAAACAAGAAAAATTTAAAAAAGTTTGGTACTGTTAACAAAATTAACATACGAGGGCAAGTCCGAAACTTTTTTGGAATTTTCTATTTCTTAATTATTATTGTCAACAGGTATCATTTAGAGTTTGATGGCAGACTAAATCGAGATTTAAGAAGCAACTGAAAAGAAATATTAAGACGTTCCATTTCTCAAAACGTGTGTGTATGTGTACTCAGAACGTGTTATAATATGGAAAGAGTGTGCATTTGTCACCGTGTTTTTGACAAGTGTAATGAATTCGACAATATTTTGAAAATTTCATAAAAGTTTTTGTATGATCAGAGTCGTTTTCTTGGGAACAGTTGTAAAGAAAATTGTGGTCAACGTAGTCTAGTATGTAGGGTGTTTTCTTACTAAAGCCTGGTACTGAGTTCAACATTTCGTACGAAAAGCTGTCAAATTGCATACAAAAATGTTTCGTAGGAAAGGTTTGTGAAAAAATGTTTCAAAAGTAGTACTCTGTTCTTGCTGCGAAGAACATGTGAAATCTACATATCAAAATTTTTTCTAATACCAGGCTTAAGACGAGAAATACAAAAAAAGAAATAATTTTGGCGACCACCTCTTAGCAAAAATTCTGAGAGTAACTGATTACCATGAATAAGATTTTAAAGTCTGTCTTTCGAATTCGATGGTAAACTGTAGGTCCCGGTAATAATGGATCAAAATTGACGCACATAATATGGGTGCAATGAGAAGCTAGGCCGTAACTCTGAAAAAGTATTGTAATGTTTCTCGTTTGTAAGACAATTCTCGTTTAGAACATCTATCAGAATAT
Source organism: Metopia argyrocephala (assembly GCA_963576795.1). Classification (NCBI taxonomy): domain Eukaryota; kingdom Metazoa; phylum Arthropoda; class Insecta; order Diptera; family Sarcophagidae; genus Metopia; species Metopia argyrocephala. The sequence continues at coordinate 42,609,647 of OY756208.1, forward strand.
ATGTTTTACACAATAGCCCATTTTTAAAGAAAAAAAAACTTCGCTCTGAGCTTTATAAATATGTAGTATAGAAACTATAAGCTATAAAATTTGTTGACAACGAAAAGTTAATTTTTAAATCTGTTGTGCGGAAGATAGACAAAATTTACACTTTAGTGTTGGCGGAACTTACAGACTAACCTAATTAGAGCTTAAAGTGTGATCATACAAATTGTATGAGGCCAACGCAAATAGCGCCTCGCTAACGCTTTGCAATATGAAAAATCCAAATTTGATAGCGCATATAGAAGTGAAGCTAGCTGTAAAAGAACTACAGTATTCCCCGGATAATTGCCCCACGCTTAATTGCCTTTCACGTACCATTTTCTAATAAAACTCCACGGTTAATAAACTTTCGCTTAATTGCGTTATTCGCTTAATTACCTCAAATATATTTTCCCCAAAGTAAAATTTTGCTTAAAATTCCCGCGTTTAATTACCCAAAATAATTATTTTCTAAAAGCTGCAGCTTAACTCAACTATGTTTATATAGACACACACATAAATTGTGTTGATCAGATTGAAGTCTTTAGAAGTTTTTCTGCAGTTAAATCTAATGCAACTGGCTTAGATGGTCTAAATCCAATTTTTATAAAATCTTTAATACCAAAGTTGTTACCCTATGTTACACATTTGTTTAACAATATTTTCACAAAATCAGTTTTTCCGGATGACTGGAAACTATCGAAAATTATTCCCATACCCAAATCGAATAGTGAGTTTAGACCTATCGCTATACTTCCGTTTCTCTCTAAGGTTCTTGAAAATCTTATTGGCAACCAGATGAATGATTATCTTACACGCAATATATTGTTTTCGGAACGGCAATCCGGTTTTATAAAAGGTAGGAGTTGTACAACAGCTCTTGTGAATGTGGTTGAGGACATACGATCAAAACAGGACGAGAATAAGGTGTCTTTTCTAATTCTTTTAGATCATAGCAAGGCTTTTGACACTGTAGATAATTCAATTCTCTTAAGTAAGCTTAATAAGCAATTTTACTTTTCTAGCTCGGCTTGTAATCTTATCTCCCCATATCTTACCAACCGATCTCAATTGATTCAATTGAATGGTGAAATTTCGGATAAACTTCAGGTCAATAGAGGAGTCCCTCAGAGTTCTATACTGGGGCCTCTATTATTCTGCATATATATTGAATTCGAATGTATGCAGACGATGTTCAACTCCACCATAGCTGCAATATTAACAACATAAATTCTTGTGTGACTCGGATTAATAGTGATTTGTCAAAAATAAATTGCTGGGCCAAGTCAAATGGACTTTGTATTAATCCCTTAAAATCTAAACTCATTCTCCTTACTAAGTCAGGAAGGAAAATTGAGAATATTAGAATACATATAGATGGCAATAATATTGATTTTGTTGAATCCGCTACTAACATTGGGGTCACATTTAATAATAGGCTTACATGGACCAATCATATCAATGTCATTGTAGGTAGAGTCTATGCAATGCTGCGTAATTTATGGGTTGTCATTAATTCGACACCATTTTCTATACGGATGTTATTGGCAAAAACATACCTAATTCCATCACTCCTATATGGATGTGAATTATTTGCAAATTGTGACAGTATTGACCTACGTAAACTTAGGGTAACTTATAATAACATTGCTCGATATATTTTCCGAAGGGGCCGCTATGACCATATCTCTAGTTATTCGTTTCAGATTTTTAATATTAGTTTTGAAAATTTATTGAAATATAAGTGTCTGACCTTTCTGCACAAAATTATTGTTTCAGATAATCCTCCCTACATTTATAAAAGAATTGTATTTGCAAGGTCAAATCGTGGAACGAAAATTATAGTGCCGAAATATAAGAGCCTTTTGTCTCAACGGCAATTCCTTGTTAATACTATAAGTCTTTGGAATAGTCTCCCTAATAACATTCATTTCAATTCTTTTTTTTAAATTCATTTTAAATTCAATAACATATCCAACATTATTTTATTTTTCAATCTTATTTCATTAAATGTTTTTAAATGATCTTTATTTTTAATTTAATTTTTATAGTTTTTTATATTAGTTTTTATTTTATTACAGTATTGTTTTTATTTTTATAATTTGTTTTTATATTCAGTTGTACACCTTAGAATTTTACATATATGTACATGTTTATATTTTGCTCTAGCACTATCATTTATAAGATGTTATATCTTGTTGTGCTAGGATTTACTAAATAAATAAAATAAAATAAATAAATAAATAAATAAATAAATGAAATTGTCCGTTAAATTTACTGTCAAATTACTTTTTTGATACAATCTTTCAATTAAAGTCTACCAAGTTTATGCGTAAGTATAAAGTTACTTGCTTTTCATATGTATTGACGGAAGTGTATACAGGCAATTAAGCATATTCGTTTAGTTACCTCAAAGAGGCAATTTACCGTATTCGCTTAAATGATTTCTACGCATAATTGCCCAAATATGTTGACATTTTCATTGAAGCAATTATCCGTGGAATACTGTATTGTTGTGTTTTTTTACAATTTTATTTGTTATTTTGTTAAATAACAAAATTTAACTATTTTTTAGGGCAATTTTGTGATTTTATTTCTCTTTGTTAGTGGTTTCTATCAAAAAAGATAAGTAACCTTTACTGTTCTTGCCACAACGTTGCAGCTTTTATTTAAATTAATCATTACAGAGCTAAGCGCCAAATTATGTTGCGCTAAACGCTCTAATTTAGATTGACTTGTAAGACTGAAAATACGAAAAATTCTGGCAGCCATTAGCATTGCACATGGATTATAAACAATTCTCTCCTATCCTGTTTGTACGAACTTTTAATCATTTATGAATTAAACATAAGAATCAAAAACGGTTCTCAGATATTAAACTATTTATGAAGATTATACAACAAATATTTGAATAAATTCTCACTTTTAATATATTAAAGGAAACCAAAAAATTTTAGAAACTTTGTGGTTTTAGTGAAAATAATGCCGCCTCGCCTGAAAATAAAACAAAACACTTGTTCTCTTCTAAAAATTAATGGAATATCGATTAAATTTTTTTCAGTTCTATTTATTGAAATATTAAAAAATAAAAATTCTTTTGATTTTGTTTTTAGGCTTTTAGCGTTAAAACAAATTCAATTTTTCGCTGTTGAATAAAATATTATTTAAGGGTTAATTTTACTTTTTCTTTTTTCGTTTTCAATACACAATACGAGTAAAAAAGCCAAGAGAAAAAATAAAATTGCCAAAAAAAAAAAGAAAAAGGAAAAGAAAAAAACCTTTTCATATGCAATTTCACAATATTGCAGTCCACACTAAAGGTTCAGTAAAAGCAACAGTAGAAACAACAAACAAAACAAATGCTTGCAATGATGATAATGAGGACAAACGAAATGCAATTTATAATGGGGGGTAAACTGAACGAAACATGTGCATATTGTTGACTACTCTCCCCACCAATTGACAACAACACCAAAAACAACAGCGAAAAACCCAGAAAAATTTTAAAAATAAAAACAATTTTTTTTTAACAGAACGAAAAAAGGATATGTAATGCAACAGTGAAAAAAAGTATGTCGTCGTCGTCGTTTAGTCTACACAAATTTTCGGTTAATGTTTTGCCTGAATTGTGTATATCGTTGTGGCAGCAATTGTATGTTTCTGTTTTTTTTTTTTGTAAAACCAAAATGCATTCAATTTACAATTAATACACAGACTGACGTACAAACAAGCAAATGTCCTCGTACAATAAAAAGCGACAGTGGCGTTTAAAATGTTTATAACAACGCGACGTTGTGTTTTTTGAGTGTAACGACGGCGGTTTTTTAGCTTTTGAAACTCACACTTCAAATTAATGAATTAAAAGGAAAACAGAGAGAGAAAAAATACAAGCCAGCAAATGCAGGACAATTCAAAAAACAAAACAATAAAATTATAATAAAAAAAACAAGAATAACGAAAGAAAGTTGTTTGAAACTCGTAAATTAACTCCTTAAATGAATGATGATTTTCAAATGCTTTTTTTATAAAATTGTTTAGAAAAAAGCCAACATTTTAACTATTCTTTATTACGGATTCTAACGAAATTATTTATGCACTCATCTCAATGTATAAAATAGTTTTAATAGTTGTAATCCTGCTCTGCTACTGAGTTTTAGTTAAAAGTAAATTGCCGCCAGAGAAGTCTTAGTTTACCTTAAAAATTCACCTTTTAACTACAAAAGGTCTGTTTATTAAGCTTTTCTATATCTATATCTTTGATTCTAAAATTTATTAAAGGGTTTTGTTTTTTCTGATCTGCTCCTAAAATACTTGTTACTTTAAAGAATCTTGAAAGAAAACAAAAAACAAAAGTTGAGTTGGGGCTTTTTTGCATTCTATAGGTATTCTTTGGGAATCTTTTCGTAAACAAAATCACTTATTGTGAGTTTTTTATACCTTAAAACAGTAGTGACTTAAATTTCAGCGGTATGAAATTAGTCCTAACAAAGGACAAAATCAAATATTTTGGAGAGTTAATGCAATTATTGAAGTTTCATTTAATTTTTTTAGGCGAAATGAAATAAAATCCCAAAATATTTTGTTATATGGAAAGCCCTTGTATATGTTAAGTCTTTTTAAAGGGTGATTAAATTTTAAGGGCCGATGTTAATTTTGAATAAAACACAAATTATTTAGGAAATTATTGTTATTTCTTTTTATAATGATGGTATGGTTCAATTATGTATGGAACAAAATATCGCCCAAACGGCGGCCGCGATCTCAGTGGGACACCTCCATCCGATGATCTAAATTTTCCATGACCCTGAGGCATAATTGAGGTTCAGTGCCGTTAATGTGCCGAATTATCTCATTCTTTAGCTCTTGAATTGTTGATGGCTTATCGACGTACACCTTTTCTTTCAATTAACCCCCGAGAAAGAAGTCCAGAGGTGTAAAATCACATAAACTTGGCGGTCAAATGACATCGACACCACGTGATATAACACGGCAATTGAATTTGTTAGCTGTATGGCAAATGGCATATCGTCCTGTTGAAGCCACATATCGTCCGCATCATAATGTTCATCCAAGACGAGCGTAAGAGGTGCAATTGTTGGGCATGACGACAAGTTGAGGTAGACGGCTCTTCGGCCGCACTATCGCGAACAACAGGAATATTTTCTGCAGTACGAGCTGTACGAGCATGCACTGGTGTTTTCACATCTCCTACAGACTCGGTTTGTTCATATTTTTGCACGATTTTTCCGATTGTACGCATCACGAAGTATACGATATGCATTTTGATATGAACGTCCATTTTCATAATAAGCCTAAATACCTTTAATGCGTTGCTCGATTGTGTATCATTCCATGGCTCAAATTGAGTTAATTCTGAAATTGAGAAATGTTAAATAAAATGCAGAAAAAAACTTGACATTTAGGTGCCGTTCACATTCTTTATCGGCCTTTAAAATTTACCCACCTGATATATAGAGAAGAACTTTACAAAGCAAAGCAATTGTCCATTAGAACAATCGCTCTCTCTCCCCAACATATAACACAGTGCAACATGAAAAAAATAACCACTATGTGAAAAGAGACCCAAAATCATGAAATCATTTGGGGCCTCGGTATCATTTTTGCAAAAAAGTGATCATTTTCTCAAGCTAATATCTTGCAAATCGTTCGAAATTTTGATTTACTTTATGAGGCAAAGTTGTAGCTCTTAGCATGAGAAACAAAAATGATGAAGATATAAAACTGAAAATTAAAAACTTCACCTTCAAGACCAAAATCAAAAAAAAAACTTCAAAAAATTCGATCTTTTCTAACTTTTTTTCCCTGTTAAGGTCCATAGTTAGCAAACCGTTCAAAATTTAAGGAAACAATGAACTATAAAAATTTACAGAAAATCTCAATGAACAACTTACTAAAACATATGAACTTTCTAGGACTGATTCTTAACACCGTTCAGGTAGCACTTAGGTAGGTGTTAAGAATCATTCCTAGGAAGTTCATCAAGCACATTCATCTAAGTCTGCGAGTATCTAGAACATCATATTCATGGAATACGTGTTCCACTATTTCTGATGCTTGCAGGTACAATCTACAAATATCTACTTACTACGTACATTTGTGATTACACTAGTCTTCGGAAATGAGTTCATACACAAAATTTACTGATAAAGTAATCTGTCATGGAGTTTGAGGTCCGGCATAGACTTCAACTTGCATGCAACAAAACGTTCTTGCTTTTGGTTGACTTCTGCTTTTTACAAACTCTTTGAAAATGATATTCGAGTCGCTGCATTTTAAAACGAAAAGAATTTAAATCTAGTCTACAAGCCGAATAATCACCAAAGTTATATGTATATTATCCATGACGGCAAGAGAATGCTCTATATAATACGGCACCTGTGTATTCTGTGTATAAAGGACCTGTATCGATTATAGTTAATTATTTTACAGCCAGTCCCACGATATCGAACATATTCGTTTGTTCGCATTCTCAACGTAAAACAACTGTTTTGCGTCCCAGTAACTGTTTTCAGTACAACAAGCCTAACGAAAAAATATTCGAACGATAACGTAAATACTTCAGGGTCATAATGTAACAATTTTAGCGATTTTTTTTTTAATTTTCGGTTAACTTGTTAAACACTGAAATTTGAGAATTTTTAAATACATTGTGTTATGTAGCAAACATTAAGCCAAAAAAACTATACATTTAAAATAGTCGGACGCTTTCTTGAGCGATAATAAGTGACTTGTTTCACAATTTTACGTTCGACAGGCTGTTAGAGCTATTATTCGTAGAAAAACCTACGGAATATTAGATAACGCATGATGCAATATTTCCTTCGTTCGTGGTATGCAGAATCATTTTTTCACTTCAAAAACGAACTGCCTTGATTCCCTCTTTACCTCAGTTTGCGATTTTTTTTTTTTTATTTAGGTTTAAAAACTACTTTTTCCATGGGCTTGTAATATCTGCTTATGCAGCTTGTTCTCAAACCTACGAAGTGATTTTCAGTAATTAATAATAATTGAAGACACCAAAACCGTGAAGTAGCACATCTAAGTTCTTGAGGATTTCGGCTCTTTGTTTGTAATTAAATACAGAGAGTGTTGTTGTCAAAAGTGGAAGGACATAGATATTTGTTAAAACTTAAGTTTTGCTCACTACACTGAACCGTTCAAGTTATTACTTCAATAATTAATATTTTTATTTTCTTTTTGATTTGTTTTTTGTCACGCCTTTTCAAAACTTAACTTGTGCACTAAAATAAAGGAAATTTTGTAATTTGCTTCATACAGTTCATTTTAAAGCATCGCTCAAATTGAACTGGTTCAATCAAAAGTGATCTAATTTAGTTAAGTGAGAAACATATATGCGCCTACTTATAATATTTATAAAATTCCAATTGATTTGAAGCAATTTATTTTCTTCTTCTTTTTTTTTAATAGCCGCCGGCCGGTCTTAAGCGAGTTAATTTCCATACACTTTACTGAGAGTATAAAATTTTTGGCAGGATATACGAATAGAAGTTTTTCTGTGCACACATGTATTTATTGAGTTGCTGTTGGTTGTTGTCCTTTCTCTTTTTCTCTTTCCATCAGTGTTTTCTTTTTTGTGTCGACTTTTTAATTATTAAGTATACGCCGCAGTTGCGCTTTAGTGCAGTAGCAGAATTTTTGGGTAAAAATTTTTGAATAAAACCTTTTTTTCTGCTTCTTTTTTTTCTGTCTTTTCGTTGGATGCATGTTTGCCAGGAATATAATATATTTAAAAGGATTTTTGTTTTACTTATTTCTTTCTTTATTATTTTGTACTTCAAAAACAATGCAAATTTTATTCTTTTGTTTCGTTTTTTTTTACATTTTTTGGTATTAAAAAAAAAACACCCGAAATTTTGGGCTTGCAAAGAAAAAGAGAATTTTTGGCAATTTTTCTTGTTTTATTTTTTTTTTTTTGCCACCACCATTATCAATCCATATGCCCAAACGCACACACTTACTTGTACGCATAAATATAACCGAAAAAAGGATATTTTAAGTTAAAATGTACGAGTATGAGTTGTATGCATTAACGAACATTTGTTTCTACACTCTTCACTTTTCTTAACTTCATTTTTAAGGTACTTTTTTTTTCTTTCTTTCTTTAATTAAAAATAAGAGTTTTTAATTTTATTTTTGTTTTTTCTTACGAAAAATAATTCTTTTTTTGTGCTTCTTGTGTGTTATTTGCATTCTGTTTGTATGATTCTATTCGTCTGTATGTTTGTCTTTTTATATAAGTACATACATATGTATATGTTTTTGTTAAAAAAAAAAATATATATGAGGGTTTTATTTACTACAATTATTTGTTAGTGAGAATGTGTATATTACTCGTATGTCTGTATCCTGTTAGTATTTGATAATATTCCCTGGATGGCATAGCCAAATTTCAAAAATAAAGAATAAGTAAAAATTATTTACATGTATTTTAAATATATAAAAATATTTATATGCATACATACATACATACATGCAGATATGTATGTACGTTCTTGTATGTTAGGCAGCCGGCCTGCATATTTGCATGTTTTTCTTTTTGACATTTTTTTGTCAATTTCTTTGAATGTGTATACTTATATGAGTATATAAGTATGTAGATAAGCCAGTATTATTAGTTTTTTTATTGTACTCGTGTCAGGTCCTTTAAAATTTAAATTTAAAACGGATTTCTCCATTAATCGAATTTTCGAAATTTAAAAAAAGCCGTTACTTAGTTGTAACGAAATCATTTGTTACAAAAAGAATTCGTGACTAAATGTATTAAAAATGTCAGATAAGCGTTTTTTTTTTTCTTTTTTGCTTCACATGCTCAGTTTGGCTCACTTTTTTTATATCTCCAAAGAGATATAATAGGCAGTATTCCACTTGGCGACGTCGTCGTCTTGCAAAAACATTTTTGTTATAGATTAAAGGCAAGAGAAACATTTCTTCTTTATTCTATTACAAAACGACGTCGCCAAGTGGAATAAGGCCGAATAGTTCGCTTTCTTTCGCCGTTTTTAAGGGATGACGGACTAAAATACCTCACCAGACAGTCAGATATTCTATTAAATTTGAAGCCAGGAAATAGTTTCTAAGGACTATTTCTAAAGGCAATAATGGGTTGCGTTGTCTTGATTCCACCGAATTTACCTCCATTGTTAGATGCCAACATTTAATAACTCTTCTTTATATTATTTGATAGTAATAGCTTACAGGTTCCAAAATAATCAGAGTAAACAACACGGCGTGTATTCCCACAATAGTACGAACACTACCTTATTAGCCTCCACAGATCTACTCAAGCCTTCTTTACTTACTTACTTAGCTGGCCATAACAAGCCGTTAACGGGTTTCGTCCTGCCTCAACACCAGTCTCCAAGCATATCTGCTAAACGCCACCAGTGACGTTTGCATCGAAAAGTTTTTTCGGTGGAGCAGATTCTGCCATGCGAACAATATGGCCTAGCCAGCGCAGTTGCTGGATGTTAATGCGCTGAGCAATGGCCTACATCACCGAGGAGCTCCTATAGCTCATACATGCATACATAATTGACCATTACAAACCTGTTTCAGGGTTATGGCCTAGCTTTTTGCAGTACTCATATTATGTGTGTTAATTCTTCTCCATGAGTACCAGGACCTACAGTTTAATGTCGACTCCGAACGACAGACTTGAAAAGCTTTTTCATAGCAATCAGTTACTCTTAGAGCTTTTGCCAAAAACCTGCTAAAATATAGTCGCCGAAAGCAATATTTTCTTTTTATTTCACCTAAGTTATCATCTAAGTTTTATATCAGAAGCGCACTCAGATAGACTTAGATAGTTTAATTACAAATCTAATTTAATTTTTATTGTTTTTGCCTGTTCTGCTCAGCTGAAAATATAACATTTTCTATTTTAAAAATTATTGCCGTCTGAATTGTAACTGTTATAATTTGTTATAATCAGATGAGAACATAAGTGGTGTAAATATAGCTTTAGGGAACCAAAGATCTTGCGAAAAACTTTTTCGCAATCAGTCTGAATGTTTTATCTATCAATTATCATTAAAATAAGTTCAAATAAAATATGCTCAAACACTTTCTGCGTATTTTCTTAACAATACTACAATGCACTGCAAGAGTAGAGGCCATAACCTAAGTAGAGATTTCATGAAAAAAAAATTCGAAACCGTTCTTTAAGGATGTTTCAGAGCTTCTGAAAGCTGGTGGCAGATTATAGCATTTAAAAGCGCCACCTATTGGGAAGTAGCAGATAACAGCTAAACCTACTTAGCGAAGGCATACTCACTACACAATCAACATGCAACGATGCGGCAATTGCTGTTGATCATTCAAGGGTGAAGGTATAACACTGGCCTTTGAATGATCAATTCACAGCAATTTGTCTAACTCCTAAGACGCTTAATAATAAAATAATTAATAGTAATATATGTACTTTCCTTTCTAAAAATTCCAATACAATGCACAGCATTTAGTAGGGGTTTACTCCTGAGTATTGGTCTCAACAAACATCTCAAGGAGTCGAAATTAGGTTCTGGTACTCACGAATAAAAAGCTAGGCCGTAACCCTAAAACAGAGTTGTAATGTATGTATGTGAAATCCATGATACAGAGTTCTCATATAAAACAAACCAATAATATACAAAGTTTGCTCTGAATTTAATACAAAATTTAATGTTGCAACATTAGTTTTATAACAACGATCCTCGGAAAAAATCACATTCTATGCTGAGCAAATCCTAAAAAAAATTATTAGTTTTCATCAAAATGGCAAGATAATGCAATGCCAGCCTTTGTTGCAAATCTGTTGCATTCACTGGCTTTTAGCTCTTAATTAATTAAAATTTTAGACTCTTTAAACAGACACATGTAATACAATTATATTGATAAGCATCTTTGTCCAACGATATTATAATATAAAAAGCTTTTACATTTATTAATTGAAGGTCCATTTGAAAAAATTACCCCTCTATCTGCTCTTTTTTCCATCCAATTGAGACATTTTGCCCGGAAACCAAAAAGAGTCATTTCACTGTGATCTAAAATCTCTCAACAGCAGCAATTTATAAATGTTTAGCGCTGTTCATATACATACATATGGTTGTGTCATATAGCCATATACTATGTGGAATGACTCATATGTAGTTTATTATCATGTATCCTGTAAATGAATTAAATGTAAGGCCTGATACAGAGAACACTACTTGTATGCGTTCATTCCTAAAATGCATTATTTTATGTTTGATTTCTACTGTTTTTCAAAAACAAAAAACAAACAAAAAATAAAATTAAAATAAAGGAATCGTACAAAGAATTGTAGAAATTTTATTTTTAAAAAAAAAAACAAAAACAAGAAATTAACTTGACTTGTTTCAGTTTTATTTTCTGTATGTTTTTGAACTCCTGTGTCTGTTGTGTTTGTATTTCTTCTTATTTTGTTAACAAATTTGGGGATTTTTATAAAAAATAAATTTTTATATAAAAGAAATTTTTGTTTTTCCTACAGGACTATGGGTTGTATAAGAGTGAGTGTGTATTTTATTTATATCTATATGTACATAAAAAGGATAATAGAGCAGAGAAAGCCAGCGGTAGCAGTAGCAGCAGCTACATATCACCAACAACTGCCAGCCAGCCAGTAATGCATTCATGGTATGCAAGCTCGTGTATACTTGTGTTTTGTTTTTAGGTTTCATTTTTTCTCCAAAAACAAAACAAACAAAAAAGAAGAAATATCCCATTTTTTTCTATGGAGAAAGGGAATCAGCGGGTATAATATTTTTCTACTTTTTCTTTACCATTTTCTTTCTTTTTCTTCTTTTTTTTTGGCAATAAAATTAAAGTTTGAGTTCGCTTTTTAATGTGCATACAAGCTAGCCCAGTGTTAAAACAGTCAAAAATAGAGTGTTGGTTGACGAAAAAGTGAATCCATTTCAAGGTGGTGCATATACTCGTATAGTACATGCATGTGTGTGTGTGGTGTGAGTGGGTTGCCTTGCAAATTGGGTTGGTTAGGTGGTGCTGTTGTTGTTGCTATTGTTTGCGCGTCGGTTCATATGCCCTGGATGTGTTAAAGGTGGTTATTTACCGTGTTTGTTGCAGCATTTGATGTGGTATTTATTGATTTCTATTTTATTTTCATTTTTTTAACAATAACAATAACAACAACAACAAAAGTATTTCTTTTTCATTTCGTATTGTATTTGCTTTAGCTTTTTATATATGAATTGCCAAAAAAATAAAATAAGTTCTTCTTTTTTTTTTTTTTGTTCTTTTTCGTAAGTTTCAACATTGCAATATAATATTATAAAGAAGTACAGTTGAGTTTTAAATAAAAATAATTCTTGGAAAAGGACTTTTTGATGTTTCATTACATACACACACATCATCTACACATTTTTCGATTTATTGAACAGATTTACAAAATGAAAAAGAAAATAAATAATCTAAGGACTCTCCTTTTAAGGTTTCATATATTGAACTTTGAGCAATTACTGTGGATTCCTCCTTTTAGTTTTCTTCTTAAAACCAAAGTGCGGAGTTTACAAAAATTAAAAAATATTTCAACCAAAAGAATTGTTTCAGCAATGCCTGATCAACGCAATATTGTATTTTCTTGAAAATATGTGAAAAAAAGTTTTAACAAACACAAGTTCAGTTCGATAATTTCATGATTTTTGTACAGAAGACGATTTCATTAATAAGATTTAGTTTCATTAAAAGAATCTGTTCCGTAAATTGTAGCCAACTGATTGATAGCTTATGTCATGGTCTTGCTTAATCAGTTGCCTGATTTTAGCAACTCTTTTAGCTACTTTTTGATCAGATAATTCTGCATTAACTTTATCAAATTTTCTGCATCACTTTTGGCTATGTTTTTCCCTTTCCTTTCTGTAAAAGCATCATTGGGCATTGGGCATACCAAGCGAGATGTCACCGGAGCCTTTAATGCTACTGAACGAGAGTCTGCAAAAATGGGTCAGGCGGTAAATGAGAGCAAGACGAAGTACATGTTGTCGACGAATAGGGATGTTGATCGTATCGGCTCCCAGGTTACAGCCGGCAACTATACATTCGATGTGGTCAAGGAGTTCATCTACCTTGGCATCGCCATTACCAGCAAGAATGATGTCAGTCTAGAGATAAAGCGAAGAATCACACTGGTCAACAGGTGCTACTAAGGTCTCGGTAGGCAGTTTAGAAATAGAAACCTCTCACGAGAGACGAAATTAACACTCTACAAGTCGCTTGTTCTTCCGGTGCTTCTCATTGGTGCGGAAGCATGGACGCTGTCTTGTGCCGATGCAGCAGTCTTGGGAGTATTCGAGAGAAAAGTTCTTCGAAAGATCTTTGGTCCTCTGAGGCATGGCGATGAGTTTCGCGTTAGAACCAACCATGAGCTGTATGAGCTCCTCGGCAATGTGGGCGTTAATCAGCGCATTAACATCCAGCGGCTACGCTGGCTCGACCATATTGTTCCGATGGATGAATCTGCTCCAGCGAGAAAAGTTTTCGATGCGAAGGTCACTGGACGTCGGCGTAGAGGACCAAGTTGATAAAACCCTGTCGTCAATTGGTGTGAACAACTGGAGAAGGTGCGCGCTTAGCAGAGACGCCTGGAGACTAGTGTTAAGGCAGGCCGAAACCCGTTAACTGGTTGTTATGGCCATCTAAGTAAGTGAGTAAGTCTCTATAAGCATAAATCTGCGACAATATGGTAGAATAGCTTCAAAAGCTTCACAGAAATCAAGGTAGAACCATAATGTAAAGAAGTATAAGCACATTAATTAATTATAAATTATTTAAATTAATTTTGGGGGAAGGGAGGGGGGGCGGGGTTTGTGTGGTATAGTTACAGCGTTCGCACAAAAACTCAAACAGCCCAGGTTAAAATCTCAACAAAGATGAAAAAATTTGCGGTTTTTCGAAATTATAATTTAAAAAATAAGAGAACCCCCGTTTCAAGAAGTCCATATACATGTAACCTCTCCCTGACATTTCACTCTATTCCACCTTTGGCATTTTCATTAAAAACGAATATCCAGGAGAAAAAGCGCCGCTTACTGGGTAGCAGTACATAACAGCAACCTACACAGCGAAGACCCTCACCACAATCAACATCCAACGACAGATGGGGCAATTGCTGTTGATCATACAAGATTGAAGGTATAAATACTGACTTTTGAGTGATCAAATTGACAGCAATTTGTCTTTTTCGCAAGGCGCTTAAAAGGAAAAAACTCTATCATTACAAAATTCCAGTACAATGCAAAGCATGAGTAGAGGTTTACTTCCCTGAGTATGGGTCTCAGTAAAAAGAAATAACGGCTGTATTCATAAATCTTTTATATTTTTTATAAATATAGCAGTAGGTCTACTAGCAATATGTAAAAAAAATGTGCATTAACCTGCAATATTTTTTTTAGATAAGACCCATACTTACGCTAGTCATGCTGTGCAGCATTGTATTGGATTAGAGTATAGATTTTGATAGATTCTGTTTTTCTATTAAGTGCCTTATGTCTATGAGACAAGTTGCTGTCAGTTGATCTTTCAAAGTTCAGTGTTGTACCTTCACCCTTGAAAATGATCAACAGCAATTGTCCCATCTGTTGTTATTAATTTATTTTTTTTTATTGTGAAGTGGTGAAGATCTTGGCTAAGTTGTTGTTCATAGGTTTTGGTCTTTGCCTTTTTGTTCTTCCGGTTTACCCAGTAGGTGGCTCTTTCTCCTGATCCTGATGGCTCAAAGGTGGTTAGAGTAGAATATCTGGGGACGGCTACCTTTAGGATTGACTTCTTGTAGGTGTGGGGAACCTCTTATATATTTTAATTTAATTTAAAACTTTTTAAGAATGCCTCAGAAATTTTTGTTTTTCATATTTTCCAGTGCTGTGGCTCGAACCTGGGCTGCTTGATGTTGTAAGCGAGCCACTAATAACTACACTACGCCACTACGCCATTTTAACAACCGAACAGTATAAACTTGTATATAAAAGTAGTGGTTATAATGGCGTCTTGGATAATATTGTAGTAGGCGGTAGGCGCTCTGAATGTTCTGGGTATGAGAATCATTGTGATGTTCGCTGAAATACACATATACTTCACTCCCTGTGATATTCCTAAGAACTTATCCGATTCTATATACCATACAACTTTCATGTTAAGCCTGAGGCTTCATAGTCTATTTTGGAGTTTCTGAATGGCGTACATGAAAGGGAATGGGTGTTAATTGATGACAGGAGCGCAAAATAAGTAAGTAAATAGTGTTTCTTTGTATCCGTATCCTTCACAGAATACATCCCTATGCAATGCTTTACATATAGAATTCTTTACCCGAATTACTCGTTTATTGAAAAGTCTCCCGTAAAAGTTTTTTCTGTCAATTTAATATAAATACAATCAAATGTCCCCAAAGACTGCACAGTGTAAGATTTAGCCATTCTAGGGAGACAAAACTTAATATCTTGCAAAAGAATGAAACTACCATTAACAATTTTGGTACAAGGTGTTACTAGGTCAATATGTACCACGGTTAGAATAATGAGCGAAATTGGACCACGGCCACGCCCACCTCCCATACAACTGCAAAAATGTATATATGATATTATTCGCTTTGGATGATCGAAAAGTAAAAAAGCGGCCAGTATACATCAAAATATTTAAAATAAATAATAAAAAGGTAGAAACAACAATAAATGTTTAATTTAATTTTCGGGTGTTTTTAGCCATATATTAAAAATTTCATGGTATGTGGTAGGTAGTATCATTCATAATTAGTTTTTCTAAGTAGCAGATCTCGGCAAATAATTCTATATGTTCCTTAAAGAAGGCACTTCAGAGGTTCGTTTAAAATTTTTTCGGTAATGAAGGGTTATGAAGAAAAAAATTTATCGATTTTGGTTTTGTTTTTCTAACCTTAAAGTAGAGAGTAATAGTTTAAAAAAAATAGCATTAAAAGAAATTTTCAGATTCTAATAATAAATTTTTACTATTTTTATAGCGACCAAGTTGGTCTTAAAAACAAAAAAGAGTCAATAACATATTCCATTCCAGTAAAAAGTTACACGCTTTTAAAAATTAGCAATTTCAAGTATGTGCTTTTGATGTTTTTTGTTCTCTCAAAAATATTCAAGTTCAAGGTGTCGTTATTGACAAGTTAGGAAAATTTTTTGCATCTTCTTATTTTATAACCAGTGCTCTTTCACATTTGACAAAATATTTACTTAAATTGCACCTCAAATAAACGACTTTTGTCCAGCTAGATTAGCAAAATCCCACACTGTGCACTGGTCCTTCTTTTCTCCTCTCATTGAAGAAAATCAATGTTTGTTTTTTGTTCTTGTTGGTCGATTTGTTTGACATTAATTGACTCTCCTATACAGTGCCATTGATCGAAAGATTATATCGTCGCAAGAATTAAAGAACGCTGTAACTGACAAGAAATAAAAAATAAGTTTTTTGCATCATTTTTATCCGAAAAACAATACGCTTCGATTATTCCCGGTCCAAGGTTTCAATGATGAAAAGAAATCACTTACGCCGTCTGCGTTTTGAAAAATACCAGTGTCTTTGTTCTACTTTCATACAGGTTTTCTGGCTTGGTGAACATTTTTGTTTTTGTCAGTTACAGCGTTCTTTAATTCTTGCGACAATATGTGAGAAATGGTCATGGTCGAAAATAGGCGTTGGTATGCATACATTACAGGCTTTTATCCAAAATGGAATACAACTCTCATGTATGGACTGGGGTTTTGTTTTTTGAAGCAATACAGAAAATACTTCGGACTTACTAAAATTTTGCAAGACTTTTACATCACCCAAAATGGAATAAACTGTAATGCATAGGCCGGTGCTTCAAAATCAATATCTTCATTAACGAACATCTATTCATCAACTTTTGGTCTGTCCAAACGTAGTCACAATGTGGCGTGTATTTCATTATTGGATTAATACTATAATTAGAAGTTTTCTAGCAGAATCAAGGAAATCACAGATCTTATCATTTAGAGGTGGATTATTCAGTGACCCGAACAATGCATTAACAGAATTCGTCTTTCAGCGAGAACGTTTGTTTATGAAAAAACCTTCTCCTGACAGTTATTTCTGTCATTTATGTTATTGATAGAATTGAAGAAATTTAAATCTGATGTTCGGTAACATCATTTTTTTTTTCCTCCATCTTATAAACTGCTCAATGCACAACAAGAGTAGGAGTCATACCCTGAGTAAATTACATCTTTCGATATCGAACAAAATTTCTTTGTGTATAAATCTTCGCTTGATATGGAGTGCTGTAATTTGCCTCCTGCTATTGTGACAATAAGCACAATAATAGTAAAAGCCATTATGTAGGAATGACAGCCCATTCAAATTAAAATATTATTCTTACGTCAACTATTATTTGTGCAAACTGTAATGCATTACCTGCAGTGAACACTCAAGCAGTTTTATTGCTCAATCGTTCAATATCTTTCCTTTGTGCGGCCTAAGAGAAGTACTATTTTAGTACTTATCATACATTGTTTTTAATTACTCGTAGTTGAAAACTAAAGTGTATTCAGTACATGAAATTTGTTTTAAACAATTATTGCGAAAATTACTTGTAATGTAGTTTTCTGACATTTTAATGATTTTCAAAATTAAAATCTAAAAACAACTAATAGACGCCGCTTTTTTTAAATTTAGCAATAAAACAGTAAAAGATAAAAAATATAATATTTTTTTTTTGTTTCTTTCTTATTTAATTTATTGTAAAGTTTTAAGAAAAATTTCATTCGGTGCATGTCAATATCAATTAATTTTCTTTTATAACGTTTTAGTTAAAATGTGTAGTTTTTTTTAATCTATTAAAACCAAAATAAACATGTTGCAAATAATTAAAATTATCATATTAAAACTTAAATTTTCTTTATCAAGCCATGTTTAAAAGACAATTACAGGTAGTATTTTGGAAGAGAACACAAAAATTATGTTTTCAAGTGGAATAATTTTTCGATTAAGTTCTCTCCACCCATACAGTAGTCTACTTTCTTGAGACTTGACTTTGTACTTACGAGTATAAGACAAGTTTATTAACATACTTATAACGAAAAGAAAAAATATGTTCAGACATAGAAAACATAGTTAAAAATGTTGAAATGACTGTCGGGCCAGGTAAACTAACATGTTTAATTAAACAGACACTCGAATTAATATTAATTAAGCCTGGCTTTGCCTATTACTTCCCTCTTTTATTAATTTTTCTTTTACGATTAATTGCTCAAACTAGAATTAATTTCTATTTAACAAGTATTTGTTTGTGGTTTCCATAATTTTAATGAAATTTTGTAACTAAATTGTAAACCAAGTGTAAAATGCTCATTATTTGATAAGAAGTAGATTAGAAAAATAAAAGACAAGTACACAATGAGGAAATGAATCATTTCCAAGAGCGATTTTAACGTATCCTAAATCATATATAATGTATATGTACAAGTGATCAATGATTTTAAGCTTTAAATTCAAGAAAAATAAAAAGTTTCTTCTTGACTGGTTGTCGGTCTACTCTTAAAAGAACAACAAGTCTTAATGCTGAATCATAACCAATTATTGTACAATTAAGTTTAACATCATTGTCTGTAGTTTCGCAATAGTAAAAAAGAATTTAAAGCAAGCTGTCTACAGTTATTTCCGACAAACAAGTTCGCGAAAATACAGCCTTAAGATTATAATTGTTCAGTCGTAAGCTTGACAAATTAAGGCTTTTTTGCTTCTTTACTTCATCTTCAAAGATGAACTAGTTCACTTCTTATTAATTTGTTCTTTTTTTTCACAAGGACCACTTTGTTTTTGTTTTACATGAATTTTTAAATAAATATATAAAATAAAAATAAATATATAAAAAATATATAAAAAATTTTCTGTTTGCTCTCAGAATACCTTTTAGAACGGCTCATAACTGAACTAGTTCTTTAGTTAACTAGCCAGACCTAATATTTATTCTCAATAGTGTATAAGAATTGACCTGCTAAATGAACTAAATTTAGTTAATTGGTTAGAATATTGATCCAAAAAAATTCCATTAGAACCTTTACCCCATTTTGATGCCATATCCTCATTACGAACTTGTTGAACGGTTATTTAAAGTAGTGCTATATCCAATCTGTGCGATTTAAAAGCTGCGTCAGTCAATGTGCAAAACAGCTATATTTTTAAAATTCTCAAACAGTGGTTTCCCAAGAATTAATTTTCTCTTTTTTTACAAAGAAGGGCATATATAGAGGAAATGCAAAATAGTTTATCTATTCTGCGGCTGCTTGTAACTATGGCAGTATGTTCACTCTGACCGCCTGCTATGCAATAGCTTAAAATCCAGTTATCACGTAATCATACTACATAGCATCCTTACGTTTCAGTCTATTTACCAATGACCCGCAATTCATTAGTATTTTGAGGAAATGTTTTTGCTCATCACATCCACTGATAAGAAGACCAGTTAGTAGCCGTGGGCTAACATTCGGCTTAAGGTATTGTTGTGTTTTTCATCCAAAAAATCAAGGGCTTTTATGCTGTGCTTCCTGAGTTCTATGTTCGGACTAGCTGGGTTGCCCAAGATAATAGCGATATTATGCTTATGTAGTTCACAAGCTATCTTTATGTAGTTAGCACTTCACGAGATTGCATTTCTTGAACTCCAAATATGCGATCTCCAACTCCATAGTTCATTTAAGAACTAACCGTCTATACTGTAGTATCGAACTTACATGATCTAAACCATAATCAATATCTCACTACAAACTGTAAGTCTCCTCTACGTAAAACAACATATCTCCTCGGGATCGGTCCCTTTAAGAAACCAAGAAGATATCAGTTAGAAATCTTGCTGTGAACATATCAGGATTTTAACAATACGCAAAATATTGAAATGCTCGTCGGCAAACATAAGCACAAGTCCAGGTTTTTAAACTGAATATTCTTTACACCGGACAACACAATTCTTTTGCCAGCGTCTATGTGAACTGTACTAAAAGAGGTTCACATTTGGTTGCAACAATGAGCTTCACTGTACCATTGGTACCGTTGATTGTAATGCAACGTCATGACTAGAGAATAGACTTTGCCAGTGGTTTAGGTCAAAATCATGGACACTACGTGTTGTTTCACTCACACTCGAGTCGTCGAGGACTATAGCAATTATCAATAAAAGCTTCCAAGCAAATTATTTCCTTTTCCAATTATTTTATTTGAATTTGAAATTTTTACAGAATTTTTTTAAAATCATCAAATTTAAAACAGCTGATCTTGATTTACTCCTTAATGGTTTCTTTTTATGGTATAGAAAATAAGTCTTTAATAAAATCTCTTAAAATCCTGCTTCTAAGGCAATAAATAGCAAAATTTAATTTTGATTCTCTCAACACCTTTTTATTATTATCTGATATAAAATATTGTCAGAAAATTGTTTCAAATCCGGGATGCAGTAATTTTTATAGGCTTCTGTTATGCAAATATTCACGGTAAAAATATTTAAGGTAAAATTGTGAAAAAAAAAACATTTAAAACGAATAGAAGAAGAAGAAATAAATATTTAAATATTAAAAAAAATAAAATACGAATTTGCTCACGTTGCAGCAATGCCTCAAGCTTGTAGGAAATAACTAAAAATTCTTTTTTCAAATATCTTATAACCAGGGAAACCAAAAATATGCAATTTTATGTTTTTTCTCGTGCGACCTATGAAGTTAGGAGTAAGGTATTTATCTGTTTCAGGAGTTTTTATTAAATTTGGCATCGATTTGTTAGAGCATATTTCTGCATATTTTGCTCTTAACAGCATTTTTTGCATATTTCAACTTTAATAGCATATGCTTGTCATTTTTATTAAAATTTTGAATAAAGCTCATTTTTTATAAACTAAAAAGCGTTTCGGTATTTCTTTACAGCATTGTTTTTTATATTTTAGATCATATATCAAAGTTTTTACTGCATATTGTATGGGCATAAAACACTTTTTTAGAGCATATTTTTGATTTCCCTGCTTATAACATACATATCAACCGTGTTAGAGAAGGTAAACCAGTATACTTGAAATATTCTCAAAGTCAGGTCTAATTTAAAATTTTTGTGTGTTTTAAAACCACAGTAGGAAGCATCTCAGTTCTTCTTTCAGTGTACATTCTCTAATTTATGGTGGTGTACACTGCCATAAAACCAGCTTTAAATGAAAATTAATTCTTTTTTTTTTTAATTTTTATATCTTTAAATAAATTGTTATAAATAATAAACGAACAACACCACCAACAGAACTGAATAAAAAATATTACAAAGTTTAACACGCAATTTTTTTTTCTTCTTCTTCTTTTCTTACTGCTTGCCTGCCTAGTCATGTCTAGGAGTTACAAATACCAAAAAACAAAGAAATAAAATTATATTCTGATTAAAATTACAGAAAAAAATTGTTTAGGGAACCAGAAAACAATGACTTGATTTACAACAAAATCAGAAGATTCTTATGTTTTCTAAACCATTTTTTCCTTTTTTTCATTTTTAATTTTTCATTTTCAATTTTATAACAATAAATTTTAAAATAAATTCAGGAAAAAAGTGGCATTGTATGAGTATTTAATTAAAAATTCGTTAATAAAATAAAAATGTTATAAAAAAGAGAAAGAAAACTTGACATTTATTAATAAGCTTAAACAAAAGCACCAAAATGTATGAAAGAAAATGTGCAAAAAGACTCACCGCTTTTGGTTTATGTTGGCCATATACTACTGCACTGCACTGCTACAAATTAAGGTGTTTTGATTTGCTTTAATTAATTCGCCAAAAATTCCATATTCCTTTTAATCTCTTTGTTTTAGTAAGTAATGGTGTTGCTTTAATTTATTTTTTAATTTTTTTTTTTTTTTGGTTTAAACTGCCAAAGATTTTAATGATTTTTAATTTTTTTTTTTTTTTATAAAATCCCAAACTTTATAATTTTTGATTTAGAAAAAAAATGTTATTTTTTTGGTGTTTTACTAGAGCTCTGTGTGTTCTCAAAACCGAAAAATAAAAATAATATTCGACGAAACTTGTAATTTTTTTGTATATGAAATTGTTTAGTTTTTTGCGTAATTTTCTTGGTTGGTTTTCTCAAAATAAAATTAAAAAATAATTACGTTCCTGCTATAATTAGGGGGGCCAGAGGTTTGCAGTGTTTGTATTGAAACTAAAAAGGAAATCAATAAACAGGGCTCTAGTTTTCTTTTTGCTGTTTTAAATAATTTTTAAGTTTTTTGTTTTCCTGTGTTCTTTAAAAGAAAATATTTTTTCTTATTTTCATGTGTTCTATTCTATAAAGAGTCTTTTATTATTAATTTTTTTTTTTAATTTAAGGTGGAAAGTTTTATTAGTTGTTGATTATGAATTTTAAAAGCATTTTTTTCCAAAAGAATTAAAGTTTTCTTTGAAAATATTAACGCATTCTATCATTGAGTTGAGACCTGTAAAAAAAAACAAAAAGGATTTATTAAACAAAAAATAAGACAAATATTTTATTTAAATATTTTGTAAGATTAATAGAATGGAGAAGAAATTTCTAAAAAAAAAAATAAATGTTTTTAGAAATTATTTAAAAATTTAATGACATTTTCACCTCTAACAACTGATTAGATTTTCTTAATAAAATAACTTGAACAACCATATAACCGTTTAAAGAGATTTTGATATTAAAACTAAATACTTCTTAGCAGCATATTAAAACTAAAAATACTTTTTTAAGCATTAAGTGCGGCTGCGATTCAAAGTGTTACGATTTCATATATATTATTACTGGTGATACAAGTATAATGCTTTTCTTAGTCAGAAAGAAGAAAAAATAAAATTTGGCGAAAAATCAGTCATGGACACGCTCACCGTCATTAAAACTACTACTCCAAAAGTGGCTTAAACCAATTCTTTGCAGCATTTAGCCTGAATTTTTCTTTCAATAAACTATTATTTGGTGGCAAGTAACAATTTGTATGATTCTGATCACTTTATTCAGAGAGAATCCAGCTCAAGGTCTTCGAACTGCATACACTAAAGTTTCACTGTTTACTGAGCAAAATTTCACTAACCAGTATTTTTTTTTTTTTTTTTTTTTTGAGACGAATACTCAGGTGTAAACCCCTACTAAATGCTGTGCAAAGGCCAGTGGTATGCCTTCACCATTGAATGATCAACAGCAGTTGCCTGATCGTAGGATGTTGATTGTGTGTGGTGAGTGCCTTCGCTAAGTAATTTTAGCTGTTATCTGCTACTTCCCAACAGGTTTATTTATTTATTCAACCAGACTTAATCTTATATTTAAAGTACAGAAAAGCAAATTCATAGAAGCATTAGACGACAACATATTTTAAAGATAACGATAAATTAAACTAAAAATTATTTATATTATAAAAATAGTAAATGACTACATTGCAAAATAACCAAATAAAAATTTTTTAAAACTACTTGCGTTGCTATTTAGTTGCTGAGTATGAGAAAGGCCATTCCAAAGACGTGCTGCTGCATGAATGAAAGAATGACATTCAGAAATATGAAAAAGGTCAAAGGGGATTATGATCCTTCTACTCCTTAGTGATCTGGCGAACCTAATTTTATCGCTGAGATAACGTGGAGATTCAGAGTAAATAATCTTATGTAAAAATAGGAGCACGCGAATATTAAGCAGATTGTTAAATGAAACACTGTATAACTTTGAAGTAAAATGGGACGCATGATCATATTTTCCCAAGCCATACACATATCTTTTTTTTTATTAAAGAGAAAATCTTAGCTGGTTATTTTATTCAGTAAGCAGTAAATTTCAAATGTTTAATGCATAGTTCAGTATGCTCATTTAAAATCGTAATATCGAAAACATATTGGGTACCTCACAAATGCCCTTTGACAAGATATTAAACAAGAAAATTATTCTTGTATTAATAAGTTTAGTTGACCTTATTATTGATAAATATATATAAGCGTTTAATTAAGCTTTAGGTCTAATATATAATTATTTTTTCGATATTTCGCTACAGCTGTATTTATAATAAAAAGTTAGCAACTACTTAACATATAGGCCAAAAACTGGCAAGTTTATAGCCTGCTATAGATTAATATTATTAAACTTTTTATACCTTTTATTTGATAACTGGTTAAAGAATCAAAAATTAAAGAACTTGTACATTTGGCTAAAAATTTTTTATTATAAATAAGGCTGTTAAAAAATGTTAAAATTATAAGTATTAGTTTAAAAATATCCTTTTTTAAAATTTTTTAAAGCTTTTAATTTTTTAAAAAGTTGTTATGTTACAATTATTTGTTTTTTCTTTTTTTGTTTAAATTTTTTAATATAATACCACCTAACAAATAATTTTTGTTTTTATACATATATCATTATGATTCTTTTTTAATATGTTTTTTTATGTTTTAGTTATTTAATTTAATTATTTTGTAATTATTTTTTTAAAAAATGTTTGTTGGTTGTAATATTTAATTAAATATGTTTGTTGGTTTTTATTTTTAAAAAAATTTTTTTATATGACAAATTTTCTTGATAGAATATTTTTTCATGTGACACAATTTTTTAATATGTATGTATTTTTTAAAAAGATTTTTTAAATAAAAATATTTCCTGAAGAAGCTACGCAGAGAAGTAGCGAAATATCGAAAAAATAATTATATATTAGACCTAAAGAAAATTATTCTTTTTTGAACGCTATAAACATATTATTTATTGATTTTATTATTATTATTTCGTTTACAAGTTTAAAAAAAATTAAGCGCTTTTTTCCTATAAATTTTTGAAACAGGCTTTATTAAACCAAACATGTATTGTTTTAATCAACAAGCTTTAGCCATTTTTGTGATACAGCAAGTTTATTTCAGTCTTGTTTATTGTTGACAGTAGATATCAGACAAGTCGTTTGAACCGATTTTGGAAGATTATAATAAACAGTTCCCACACAACCTTACCCATTTCGATGTTACTTCTAGTTTTGCCACCCTTTGGGAAGTTTTTTTTTTTTTTTGATCCTTTTCGCAGATTCAGCTTTGGTTCGACTTTGCTTTAGCAGTGAGTTGCCAATAGATATGTATGTGGCCCCAAAATATCGAAATTCTTTGTGCCTCCATTTTTCTTCAAATATCTGATAACTGTTTGAGGTAAAAATATTAGTTCTCTAAACGCTGCTTATGTGGCAATCTTTCTTATTTTCTATTATGACTGCATTGACTTTTTCACTGATTTGTCAAACAAGACAATGTGCATTTTGGAACTTTAAGTTATCAGATTGAAAATGAGGAAACCACTTCGCTGTTGTTTAAGAGTTTTGTCCCCATAAACTAACTAAATTTTTTCAGCTGCCTCCTGTTTTGTTGTGTTCATCTTTTTTTTTATTGAGACCAATACTCAGGGGTAAAACCCCTACTAAATGCTGGGCATTGTATTGAAATTTTTGTGTTTTTCTTAAGCGCCTTACAAATAAGAAAAATTGCTATGAATAGCAATTACCCCATCATTGCATGTTGATTGCGGTGAGTGCATTCGCTAAGTAGGTTTTTTTTTAACAGTTATCTGCCTACTTCCCAATAGATGGCGTTTTTGTCCTGATCATTAGTTTTTCGTTGTCAAAGGTTAAATTGGAATAGAGTGGATCAGAGAGATGGACTTCTATCTTATGCCCAGGTTCTGAAAATCGCAACTCGCTTATTTTTGATGGTTTTGATTTAGAATCCCTAAAACAAAAGCCCTAGAAATTTGGCGATTGCAAATTACTAAGACACCCTGAAGCGATTTGGTCTATTGTATGAAATGTAAATTTTAAAAAGCAAAAGAGCTGATGCAAAATACAAATTGTTTTCTTTAATTTGAAGCAAGATTTTTAAGTTTTTTTTTAAAGATTTCTATTAAAAGCTTGTAATCCATTGAGTATAAAATTTTGTATTAAATTGCAAAAAAAAAACCCTCATAAAAGGAATTACAAAACAATTTTATCGATGAGAATTCTCTTTTTGAGTTTGTTTACCGAATATATCCATTTCTGTTTAAAGTCGCACAAAAAACAAATCGAAAGTTTGTTAGAACAAAATAAAATGCGATTTGAGCGTGGGCGTATAACAGAAAATCAAAATGTGACAGAATTTTCAGTTATTTTTAAACGGCGATGGCAAAATGATGCGATGTTACATGAAACTTAAAATGTTATGTACTTCCAGACAAGCTGATGCAATTGAGATTACTAGAGATTTGGGGGTGGTTAACGTGGTCGCTCATACACGAGCGTCATAGAATTAGAGTCCATTGACGTCATTTAAAAAAATACCACAGCAGTCGTGAACATAGTTAGAATATCTCTTATATCCAGTTCGTCAGATTGAGATATCTGAGGATGTCTACGGGGTCAACACCCGATATTTCCACGCTATCCAAATCGAAAGCGTAATGACGTCGCTAATTACAAAGGAATCATTCATTGCAATGAGTATGTGCAGTTTCTCTATAAGTGTATTTTTGAACTCATCATTGTGATAAACAGAAAATGTGCTAAAAGTTCATTGGATTTAAAAAGAAGACTAAATGTTCGAAAAAAAATTTTTGTTAACATTACATACATACATACATAATTGGCCACTACAACCCTGTGTCAGGGTTACGGCCTATCCTCTCGCAGCACTAATGTTGTGTGTGTTAATTTTTACCCATAAGTACCGGGACCTACAGCTTAAATTTGACTCCGAACGACAGATTTGTGAAGCTTTTTCATGGCAATCAGTTACTCTCAGAGTTTTTGCCAGCAGTCGGCTGAGAGACAGTCGCCGAAAGAAATAATTTTTTCGTCTTTCTGTTTCTTTTTCAACATGTCAGCGCTGTTAACTGTTAACGTTAGAATCGTCTATAAATCGTCTACTTGAGAATCTGTAGTGTTCTAATCTTATCTAGTAGCCTGCTTATAGAAAACTTTTTAACATCTTAAGGAAAAAACTTTGTATGTTGCTGCATAACTACACTTGGCAAATAAAAGCTACTATACCGTATTATAAGTATACCTATACATACCCTTAAATGTGTTAAACCATTTCAATTACTGTTCTATTTTTAGTAACTTTTAGTACTGAATATATAAAATCTCTTTATTCTAAAAGATTATCTTAAAACGTAATTCTAAATTAAACAGAATTTATCTTCAAATTTGTTATAACTGATATCATCAAAAAAAAGTAAAAGTTTTAAAACAATAAATACTTTACTTTGATCAATTCCATATTAATTTTTATTTATTTATTTTGTCAAAATACCGACGGCATTTGAACAAGTCTAGACATTTTGGGATTTTATTGTAAACAAAAGAAATATCGTTTATTTATTCAAAAAAAAATGTTTTGAAATTATTTTTTTTTATATTTGAAATATAATTCATTTGCATGATTTGATGGTGTGAGTATTAAATGCATAATTTTAACCCCTACAGTGTACAATGTAACTCTTGTGTTGGAGTGACAATTTTATTACACAAAACTATTCTCTCAGCTTTCTTTTGACTTTATATCTGGGTAAGAAAGTATTCTAATTATTAACAGCGGAGTGAATAAGATCATATGCTCGGGGTAATATTACACACCAGTGTCTGTCTCTGAGGTGGCAATCGATATTACAACAAAAAAACAATATGAAAAAAAATTTCTTTCGGCGACTACCTCTTAGACTTCTTGTCTTCTGACAAAACTCTGTAAGTAACTGATTGCCATGAAAAAAAGCTTCTCAAGTCTGTCGTTCGGAGTGGACTTCAAATTGTAGGTCCTGATACTTATGGATAAAAATTAGCACACACAACATGAGTGCTGCGAGAAGCTAAGCCGTAACCCTGACACACGGTTGTAATGGCCAATGGCCAAGACTATACTTCACAGAATCATTTCTGTAGTTGGTCTTCAATTACTTCTTTGCAAAATTGTTATTAATTGGCAGATAAAAATTCTTTATAAATAGATTATTTGCTAACTCTCCACTAAGCTTTATCGGTCTGCTAGTTAGAAGATCCTTGTACGCAATGTATACGTAGTAGCTAAATATTGATTAGAGATAAATATATTTTTGTAATAAGTACTTTACTTTATACCAGGGACCGTAATCATTATGAGTTTTATAATAAAAATTACACAATAATAATTAAATTATGAGTTTAAAGAATTTTCTTCAATGCTAATGATTATTTGTGAATAATAATATAAAAAATCAGCCATAACCATTATTTTTGAGCAAATGAAATAAAACTCAAAAATAATCATTATTTATGAGTTTTATTTTTTTCGTTTAAAATAAAACTCACTTTCAATTTATGACTTATTAAATATTATAAAAATTTGGTCAGAACTATAAAAAGAAAAAGTTATTAAGAAATGCTTGTTCATTTTGCTATATAAAATATCATTTTCTTGCACAAAAATTATGAAATTATAAAATCGTAAATTGAAAGTGAGTTTTATTTTAAACGAAAAAAATAAAAATCATATATAATGATTATTTTTGAGTTTTATTTCTTTTGCTCAAAAATAATTATTATTACTGATTTTTTACATTATTACTTACAAATAATCATTACCATTGAAGAAAACTTTAAAAATCAAAAATTTAAAAATTATGACGGATATGCAAAGGTTTTCAAAAAATAATAATAATGGTGCAATGTTTTTTATGTCTGTTTTAAGTGATTGATTTTTTTATTTAAAAAAACGAACAATAATCATTATTTACGGTCCCTGCTTTATACTACTTATCTAATAATGATATTGATATTTTTTTCCTCATTCACTAAATGATTATTACATGCATACATACATATACATCACAGAGTGGGATATAGAAAAATAAGTAAATTTTTGGAAGCTCAGTAGTGCAATTCAGTAACGAATTTTTCTTTTTTTTTTTTTTTTTGTTAAAACCATAATGCGATTCAATAAATACACCTTAACGCTTTGGTTAAAAATATAAATCAAGTGGCATCTCTATAAGAATGAAAGAAAAAACTGAACAAAAAACAGTGTGCTAGGTCAGTTTTCTTACAGCCTTTAAAACTATTCACTTGAATTTTGTCACATATCCAAACTATTACGATTTCTGTTTATTTTATTTTCTTAAATATTATTTTTTGTATATAATTTCTACTATTTATTCTTTAACACAGTAGTGAATTTAGGAAAAATGTTTTTTTTAATGAGTCAATAGGGATCTTGCATATTGTATTTTTTATATTAAATTTAATATTTTTCTAAAATTATTTGTAGTTTTTTTTTCAATTATTGGAAAATTATTATTAAAATGTGCATGCCACTTAAGTAAACAATCAATTAATTTACTAATTAGACTCCAGATATTCTCAGTAACATAAGCGGTAATCACTTTGTGGTGCTAACGCTCTTGCAAGTATTTTAATTGTAGCATGTATGCTAATTTTAATATAAAACATAAAATGTGTATTTTAACAACACAAATAAATAAATAAATAAATAAATAAATAAAATTTCATAAGTAATCGCACTATAAAACAACAAAGGCTTGTAAACTTTTACAGATTTGGGTACGCAAATAAGACACTTCCATTTTGGTATAACTTTTCTTTTTGTTCATTTTTTCTTTCTTTTTTTTAATAAAAAAAAATTAATTAAACGCTTTAACAATTTCCTGATAAATTTTTTCTTAATCAAAAAGTAGAGAAATTGAAAACTAAAGTGTTTTTAAAGGCAAATAAAACTTAAAAAAGCGAATTACTTTACATCTGAGGTATTCAAGGAAGTTTCCTTAATGGGAATTAAGCGCATAAATAGAAAAAATTATTAAAACAGTTTAATATTTTTAAAGTATAGCAGTTTGAAATTTCATTCGATTTCAATTTCATTCTAATTGGTTTTTCAGAACGTACGTAATTTTTAAATTCCTAATATTACTGATTAGTGTATTGGCTTAATGACATCTTGAAATAAAATAAAAAAAATATATTTCTTTCGGCGACTACATTTTAGCAACTTTCTGACAAAACCTCTGAGAGTAACTAATTGCCACGAAACAGCTTCTTAAGTCTGTCGTTCGGAGGACTTTAAACTGTAGGTCCCGGTACTCATGGATAAATATTAACACATACAGCTTGAGTGCTTAGGCCGTAATCCTAAAACAGCGTGTCCCTGAACTCAACATCAAGGCGAAAATAATAAAAAATGTATAAAAAGCATTTGAACTGAGTAAAATGGATTAGCAAACATCGGGTTACTGGAGGTATTTATTTTTTCACTCGTTTTTTTTTAGTATAAAACATTCAATTATTGTGCCATTTTACAATCCTAATTAAATGCACGAACTTTTAATGGCACTTGCCAAGGCACTTTAGTACATTTTTTTTAAAGGAAGGCCTTTCAAAGTCACACAATTTTGAAAATTTTGAATTCATAGTTCAAATAAGAGGAATGGTAAGTGATAGTAAAAACAGATTTCACACATAATAAACCATTAATTACGCAGTAATAAGCTTTTAAAAAATATTTTTAAGAAAGCCTAAAAATATGCAAATCTCCTGGTATATTTGTCCTTTATAATCGAATGTACACCAGGAAAAATCGTATAAATAATTGCTCAGAAAAAAACAGCACAGATTTAAAAAATATTATTAAAACCCGTAAGTGAATTTAAATTTTAAAATATGCACAAGAAATGTTCTGTACTTTAGACAAATTGTGGAAACTGTTTCCGATTTAGGACACCACTTGTAAAGGTAAAAGAAAAGTAAACGTGTGAGTGAACGCTTATTTTTGCCAACCGTGTTAATTGCAAATCGGTAAAAAAAAATCCCTTGCAAAAACAGGATAAGTTATGTAAAGTAATTATAAAAAAATTCTTTTTAAATTTCGTTTATTTTAATTTCCATTAAAAAATTTTCGCTTTCTTAAAACTTTTTTAACACAAAAAAAAAAAAAATATTTTATTTTTGCTTAACACCCACCTTTATCAATTTTCTTTATTTTTTTTAAGTCTCTCTCTCGTTTTTGTTAAATTTTTATTTTTAAAACATTCTACAAAAATAATTGACTTTTTGTTTTAAAAATTTCATCATTTTTTTTAACACTCTTTCTTCAACAATTTTTCATTTCTTTAGAAATTTTATTTTTAAATAATTTTTTCCAACGGCTTTTTAATGAAAATCCATCATCACACGAGTATTTTTAATTTTCTTAAAATGTTAAAATCATTGAGGTTTAGTTTGCTTAGAAAACTTAAATAAATTAATCCATTGGTTTGTTAAAATATTTCAAAACTGTTACGGATAAACGAACCGATACTTTTTTTATATTTTTATTTTTTATTTTATTTTGAGGGATTTAACGAAAACTCAAAAAAATAAATTTCTTTTTGCACTTGTCCGGCATTTAAAACAAAATGTTGAAGTAGAATTGAATGAATTTTTTAAAAGAAAAACTTTTGGCTTTTCCATGTGTATGTATGCAGGTGTGTGTGTGTATGTACGTGTGTGTTGCAATGAAAATGCGTTTTTATTTTTTGTTTTTGTTTTTTTTAATGCTATTTTTTAACACGCGCGCTTTTTTACATGAATTTAGTTTGTGGCATATTAAACGTATTCGCGTTTCATTTTACATTTAAAATATCAATTTTTTTTTTCAACACAAAAAATCAAACAATAAAAATGAAATAATTTTTTTTATATTTTTGTTGTTGTGGTTTTTTTTTTTTATTTTTATTATTTTAATATAAAGAGTAAATTTTTGTTTAATATTTTTTGGCCGGTACAAGCGTAACAAACGAACGTATGAAAGTATCTGCAAGAACTGCAGGCTTAACGCAATTTCAATCTCTGTGAAGGTCCCCAAACTTTTTTTTCTTTAAAAAGAAAACAAAAAACAAATGTATTATTGTAGCCACATATGTATGTGTGCGAATGTGTGTGTGTAAAGTTGCAAAAGCGCACTCACTACAAAGCCCTCCACATGTTGTACGTTTCCTATTGCTGCTGTTGGCTTTTGCACACACAAAAAAGTACAACAGACCTGCAGCGCCCAGGCTCTTTCTTTGCCAGTTATCCAGAGTGCAGTAGTTAACGTGAATCAATTGCAAAGAGAAATCCCATACTCTTACATGCAACAGCCATAGCAGCAATAATAAAAACCACATTTTACATTTAAAACACACACACAGTGAATGAAGCTTCCAGCAGACAGGACTCTTTTAAATTTTCAAAGAGAAATTGAGTAAAAAAAAAAATACAGAAAAGCCCCCCCAAATATTTCTCTTAAAAACTAGGAAAAAGAGCCACTTTGCAGCCATAAAATTAATTTTGGAGGCTCATCAAAGTTTATTGTTTTTTTTTTTTTTTGTTTGTTTTTTTTTTTTTGTATTTGTTAGATTGTATGTGTAAAACTGCATGCCTCATTTAAAGTGGGTGGCTTTGGCCTTTAAAATGTTTCCATTCAAGTGGGGGTTCTTTATTTTAACAACACATGTGTTGTATTGATGTGTTTTGTGTTTGTATTGCTGTAACTTGCAGCAGCAAGTGCGTTTTTATGACAATCAGCTGCTTTTTTTTAATGTTTTCTTGGCTGCAAAATTGTTTTTATTTTTCTGTTTTTTTTCTACTTTCTTTCATTACTTTGCCGTCGTTTTTTTTTCTCACTCACCTTAATGTGGTTGCCTAGAGTTTGAGTTTTTCTTTTGAATTTTTTTTTATGGTTTTATTTTGAATAACAAATTCATCAGTAGAAGAAGAAGGAAAAAAAGTTGTCTTGAGTGTCATATTAAGATCCTTCGATAACTTTTTTGTTGTATTCTTCAAAAAAGAAAATTAAAGGAAAAACACGCAGCTTTTTCATCCTCAACTAACTCTAATGGTCAGTTTTTGGTTTGTTAAAAAAAAAACTTTTTTATTATATATTTTTTGAGCTTTTACTTTGTATTGACAAATAATTTTACAAATATTTTTCATTTGTTTAAGCGAAATTAATATTTAAAAGTTAGCAAGGCTTCAATAATCTAGAATTCTACGTTTTTGCGTCGGAAATTTTCAAATTTTTTAAAATTTTATTTCCTAGACTATGAAAATTAGATAATGGGAATAGCAAAAGAAAAATTATTTTTATTATATAAAAATAGTTAAATTTCCAAAATATTTCAATAAATTATGTATGAAATGGATTTTAATGCATCCGTAGGTACGATTCATTACGAAATTTTAAATATTTAACCTGTTATCTCGGTTATCGTTAAACCTTTTTTGAAAATGCCAATACTTTAAGGAAAATTGGTATCTAACCACTAGCATACTGTAGTTTGATAATCAAATCAATTTTTCTCTGATCGCTTACTAGACAAGAGCTCCGGGTTCAAACCCCAGATCTGACATCTTACAAAACAAAAAGACATTTTAAAAAAATATTTCTTTCCGCGACTACCTTTCAGCAGTCTTCTAGCAAAAAGTCTGAGAATAGCTGATTGCTATTAAAAACCTTATCAAGTCCGTCGTTCGGAGTCGACTTTAAACTGTAGGTCTTGGTACTCATGAATAAAAATTATTTCACACAACATGGGTGCTGTGAGAAGTTAGTCTGTAATCCTGAAACAGGGTTGTAATGGCCTATTATGTATGTATGCAAAGTCTATAATTACTACTTTGTAATCGAATAATTAATATAAATAATATTTAATAAAACAAATAAACAAATTGGACTGAATGTCCTGTTCAATTACGAATAAAAATTGCCCGGGAGTCTTATTTCCTTCTCCCATTTTTCTCATATTAATTCAATTGTTAAAATTGCAAAGAGGAAAAACTCCCGTGCTTATTATGTTTTATCAATAGTAAACTTGAATACTGTATTTTCGTTGAAATCTTGTTTTCTTCTTTATTACAAAAATGTCACTTGATTTCGAATATTGATAAACAACCGACATTAAAGAGTAGTTCCTAAATCGCACTAGTATTACTGAAAACACCCAAATAGGTTTTAACTTTTAGCGAAGACTGAGTTGCATTTCTGGAAGCGAATTATTGCATTCGATGTTGAACATTCGATGTTCTGTTTTAATTTGGTGTGAAATTTCTGTAGATATCAAAGGCCATAATTGGCTTCCTGTGTTTTATTTTTGCCGTTTTAATTTAATTTTAAACACTTTTTATTAGAACATCTTAACTGTCCGCGGAGTTATACAGCTTTTCTATTCCAATCGTGTAATATTTCAAAAAAACTAATGTATAGTGTACAAGCCTGTTGGTATTAAAGTCGTGAAGCTTATATACATAAGCACTCGTACATCTGTATTTTTAAAAAGCGTTTCAAAAATATATATACTTACTATTTTTGGATTAAAATCTTAGGTCAGAAGGCTTATGTTTTATAAACTTCAATTGTATTTTGTATATACAACTTAAAAATGACACATCAGTAATAAATGGATAGTTCCCTACTGACTAAAGACTGGCTTCAAATATTTTAACGTTTTTCAATTGCATATCCGAACAACTTTTTTTAATGGCACTAAAGTGAAATATGTAAATACTGATGTCCCAGTCATCTCACGATCAATTTTTACAGAATAAGTAGAAGATGTGCATATTTTGGCAATTGATCTAATTAATTGACAAAAATTGTAAATCATCAACTAACAATACTTTTCCCGGTATTTTTTTTTTTTCTTTTATTAATTACTTTTTTTTTAATTTAGCAGATAACAACTTTCTTAAATATTAAGCAGATTTAACTTTGTCAGTATATTTACAAAGGGTAGAATAAGAGCTGACAGTTGAGAGTCCTAACTGAAACGGGCACCAATTTTTATTTTTTTTTTTTTAATTTTGTTTTAATAAAAAACCTAATCAACCCAATTCTGAATAAAAATTCCCCAGAAGTTTTTCCCCTTTCGTTTTTTTACAATTGAATTTATATGGGAAAAATGGGAGAGTTAACAAATTCCCGTGGAATTTTTATTTAGAATTGGGCTGAATAATTCAGCTTTTAATGCATTTATAAAATTAACATCGCATTTTACTCCCAATTGCTCATTAAAAAAATTTGTATTTAACTTGATTCACACCGTAAAGTTGACGATAATAATACAATACTGGAAAACGAAACATTTTGTGTAGAGATATAGGCCCGTATTCATAGTCAAAAATAAAGTCGACTTTAAGAGAAATAGAGCCGACTTTTGAATAGTCGACTCTAACTCATTCATAAACAACTTAAAGTATACTTTTGACATAAAAGTCGACTCTAAAGTTAAAACCAGCAAAACCTGTTTTTAACATTTTAAACAACACAGTTGCCTATTATAAGGCAAAGCATTTGTTTATGAAAGATGAAAAATGCTAGAAGATTTTGCATTTATTGATGATTATGACGATTGTGTTGTTGAATGAAATCCAAAAATATTGTAATTAAAATTGTCACGAGTTTTAAACAAATAAAAACTGAAGTAATATACCCATAAATATGCGGTTAAAACGGTTAAAGTTTTTTTCATTATTTTATTAGTGATATTTATTTATTTTTTGTTAAAAAAAATAAGAACGCATACTGTTTAAACTTCTGTATTGGTTTATGTTTTCTAATAGTGTGTGTGTATGTATATTAATAATTACACAAAAATAATTATTTGTCTAGAAATGTTAACAAAACGAAAGCAGCTGTTCAACGTTGCCACTTCGTAATTATTTATTAGTTTTTATAAGAAAACGTTTATCAAATAATAGTTGACACCCATTTAGAGCCAACTCAACTTAGAGTATACCTTTATTTTGACTATGAATACCAAAACCTTAGTAAGAGCTTTTTATTTAAAGATTTACTTTATCAAGAGTCGACTTTTATATATGACTATGAATAGGGGCCATAATTTTTAAAAAAACCCAAACACAGTGTCATGCCATGTCATGCAAAGTCATCATAATGCCTTAGCGCGTTATTGCAAATTGTTTACCTGTTGTAGCTCGCTGTGTTAAATAGCATATCCATGCATGTTTTTGTGCATAATGTTTTTAATACTTTTAATAAATATTCACTACTTCACTCTGTGTTACAGATCATATTTCTTTATATAGCTGGAGTTTTTTCCAAAGGTGTTAATAAAAATTACGAATACTTATATGCAAATAAACTAAATTCGAATCATATCATATATGTATATAACCATAGTGAATATTTATATAACATTCATATATTGAATGTATTTGCCTGTATGGCGAAAAATATTTTCTATTTTGAATTAAAATATAAAACATTATTGCTGTCGCCGTGGTCTAGTGGTTAGTGTGTTGGCTTACTAAGACATGGGTCCTGGGTTCGATTCCAGGCTCTGACATCTTCAAAAAAAAGAAATATGAAAAAAATATTTCTTTCGGCGACTACCTCTCAGCAGTCTTCTGGCAAAAGCTCTGAGAGTAACTAATTGCCATGAACAAGCTTCTCAAGTCTGTCGTTCGGAGTCGACATTAAACTGTAGGTCCCGGTACTCATGGATAAAAATTGACACACACAACATGAGTGCTGCGAGAAGCTAGGCCGTAATCCTGACACAGGGTTGTAAAGGCCAGTTATGTATGTATGTATTGCATTAAGAACTCTGCTCTAAAAAATGTCTGGTTTATGTGCAGTTTTATTTTATAGATATAATATTTCAAACAAATGATCAGAATTCATCTTTAAGAATATACACAATCCGTCATGTTTGGATTTCTTAAGATATATAAAAATATCTGTGGAATTTTGACAAATGTTTGACATATGCTTTAGAAGATGGAAAAAAAACTCGAAAATTCAAGAAACCGATACAGAAATATGAGCATATATTTTCATTTCTATTTTTAACATTTGATGACGTTTTTAATAAAATGAATAAAAACCAAACTTAGCTTATTTATCAAGACAATGAAATAAAAATAAATAGTTTTTGATCTAAAGTTCTTAAAAATATCAAGAATGTCTAGATAACATATATTCGCAATTATATTTACTATTCATTTCTTGCAAAATTTTCTTAAGCCGAATGTTTATATGCGACGATTGAAAGAAGTCTCATAAAAATTACTACTGTTTTTATTCCCGTTATTTAAACAATTGAGGTTTATATGTTTTACCAAAGTGTTTTGATTGGGATCTTGACTTCAGGTTCGAAGCTTCTACACGCAATGTTGAAATTGAGATTCCTTTATTGAGATCTTTTTCAATATTTGAAAGGTCGTTTTTTATTACAGTATGTCTTCTTTTAACTCTTAAGTTGTTTAGGCAGCCTATTAGTTATATAGCAGATGACTGATCAATTATTATTGTGGTTAAATGTTAATAAAACATATGAACTTCATAATTCTTCGTTTTTCTTGTATTTTCTATTTTAATTGATTTATATTTTTGTGCTTTCTGAGTTTTTATTGAAAAGTGAAAAGTGAAAAGTGCTGAAGTATTAAAATTTCTCATACTAATAGAGAAGTTACAACTTTATGACAATAAGACAAATAGCACAACTTATGAATACCCCAACTATGGGCCTCAAAGACTTCCAATGCATTGAAATCGCAAATAAAATAAATGCATAAACCTGCTAAATATTTTGTTAAAATAATTAATTTAACATATTTAAATATTTGCGATTATGTTAAGATTACACTTTAACCGCCGTATGTATAATAAAAAGATAGCAACTCGATAGTATATGGGACAAAAAACTGGCAAGTTTATCACCCGCAATTGACTAATATTATTAAAACTTTCCATATCTTCTATTTGGTAACTAGTCAGAGAAACCGAAAAATTATATACCTTGTACGTTTGAGAAAAAATTTCCTCGTATAGGAATGACAAACTTAGCCACTCTGTACAATGACCTGCTAATTTTTTATTATAAATAAGGCTGTAAGCGTCTATAACTTTCGATTTTTTTAAATTTTTTAAATTTTAAATGATAATTTAATTTTAATCTTCGTACGTAACGATAATAGATGAGGGATTAACAAATATATGTAATTACATATTAGTTGGGAAAACGACATAGAAAATTAAAATTTTTTAAGTAAAATTGGACAGAATTTTCTTTACATTACTGTACATTTATATTTGCTCGCAAAGGAATAAAAAGGTATAATTAAACAAATTATCTGATATTACTGACCTTTCAGATAAGGATATGATTAATTACACGTTATGGTTAATATAGGACATGAAGGTAGGCGTAGAAGAGAACTATACATTCACCCAGAGACAAAACGATCCTTTCTGATCTCTTTCAATAAGCAGAGGAGCAATAGGAAACAGAATCAAAAGAAAAAGAACAGAAATAAGTAAATCTAATTTAAAATATACCCAAGAAGTAAAACAATTTTTATTTGGAGAGGTATTGCTAAGTAAACTAAGAATCTGTCTTCGAAATTTGTTAGACACCTTCAAAATCTTTAGATATGGGAAAAAAGCGTTTGACGTTTGTTTTTTCACTTTATACAAGTTATAGTATATGATAACTTAATCGAATAATAACCTGTTCTAAGCTATTCATTAAATTTGGTAAACAGACTGAGACCTTTCGAATGATACATATGCTCCTTGTAGAAGTAAACTTTTGTTAACTCTGTGTATTTCTCTAGCAACTTAGATATCATTTGAATACAGTTGTGCGTCATTTTTCAAATTCAAAGTTTTGTTATACTTTTTTTTTTTGTTCCTAAATAAATCATAAAATTTATATATTCGCCTAAAAACTATTAAGAATGATGCCTTTATGTAGGAGTCAGATCACTTTTAAGATTTTTATTAAAAAAAATTGAACAAAAACAATTATTATTATTTCCCACGTTATTAGAATAAAGCAATTAAAAATATACAAATTCGTTGTTTTGATTTTGATAAGAGTCGGGAAATCATAATCAGTTTGCAGTTAACTTTGATCTTATTAAAGCGTTTCTGACGAAACGAAATCAGTTCTGTTGATTTGAATAAAAAAGTGAAAAAGGAGAAAAGAAATTGGCTGCAGACTTTAATTCAAAGTAAAGAATGGGTTGTAAATAAATAATATATGCATATACACAAATAATTAGGGTATTCACAAAGTTGTGCAATTATGTCGTATTATGGTAAGTTGTTATCCTTTTTTTTATTAAAAAAAGAATTTTTCTTACCAAAAAATTAAAAAAATACAACTTTATGACCAAAACAAATAATAGCACACTTTTGTGAGTACCCCACTTTTGTGGTACATATACATAGATATAAATTTTAAAAATATTTTTTTCTACCCCGAATTAATTTTCGCACAATTTTAATGTGTCGACATTATTGTAAATTCTAATTACATGCATTATATTGTCTACAGATTGGCATGAATTTTATTCACAATATCAAACATTTCTGCATTCGTTACTCAAAAATCATGTAGTTTGAGTGATGCCACAAATGAGTTCAAGAGCAACATTTGGTATGTATGAGCCATTTTCAAAAGCTTGAAATTGCTGTTTTACTTTTCTTTTGTTATTTTTTAATCTTCGATTGCTTTTTTATTAAACTTTTAACGATCATGCTCCTACATGTGTTAACTTTTAGCCTATAATTAAGAAGAACGACCCACCAGAATATATTTTAAATCTACACTTGTTACTGGTCCACAGCTATAGTTTAGTTACTTACAATTGTTGTTGTGAAATTTTTTTTAATAAAATTTCCAGTGTACTCGTAAATTTTTCTGGTAGTCAGTATTAGAATTGTTGATCTTTAAATTAAACTGCTTTTTTTCCAACACTCATTGCATTTAAATTGTTGCAATATTTTAAACATTTTTTTTAACACTTTTTAATATTTTTAATAATTTTTTTTTTATAAATTCACTACAATTTTTTGAAAGTGCTTTTCGATTATTTTTCCAAGATTTTTTAGTTGCCAAAAATTTTTAAGGCTGCTTTTGCAAATATTTTTTTTTTTCAACTGCTTAAATTGCAATAAATTATGATCAGTTTCTGGAGAAAACAATTTTATGTTTTTTTTTTCTTATTTTCTTATTTTATATGTATTATTAGAAATTTTTTGTTTTTTACTTTTTACATTCAGATTTTCAGTAGCATATTCTTATTTTTTTATTTTTTTTTAATTTCTTAACTTTTATTAGAAATTATTTTTTTATAAATTTATTTTCACAAAAAATTTTTTTTTTTTAATTTCGGTAACATTTTCTAATTTCATAAAATTTTTTTTATTAAATGTTGTGTTTTCTTTGCAAATTATCGAAATTTCTTGTATTTCGTAAATATTCTAAGATTTCGGCAAAAATGATTTGTTTTTAAATTGCTTAGAATCTAAATACGGGCTATGATTGCGGTTTTGTTTTGAAAATTTGCATCCGTTTCGTACGTCTACGTGCGTCTACGTGTGGCACTGTTATGGTTTTTAGATGTTGCCTACTGACTGCCTTGCTGCTGTTGCTGTTGCTGTTAGTTGTTGGTTGATGATGGTTGTTGTGGCACAAAATAAAAATAAACACACACAGTTGTTTGTGTTGTTGCTATTATAGACACTAACAACAACAACAGCAATTATAAACACAAAGAGAAAAAAATTGAAATTTGAAGGAAATAAAGAAATCAAATGCAAATTGCACTGACAGACACACACACACAGCCACATACTTCCATACAAACGATATACATATGCATACACTTGTTTTAAAACTACGATTAGTTTCTATTTCATTTGATTTTGTTTTGTTTTGTTTTGTTTTAGAAAATGTTTAGAAATTAGCAGTAGAAACAACAACAACAATAACAATAAATTAACGCATACGTTTGTAGTTTATGATGAGTGACTTTCAGTACAGTTTTTGAATATGTATGTGGTTGGTGGGGTTTGACCGGCTCCAGTGTGTGTTCACTAAAGGAATTTTTATTATGATTATTGTTTTTGGTATTGGTTAGGAAAAAAAAAGGGTTTTTTAAAAGCAAATATCTCTGTCTTGTTTTTTTACACTTCCTTTCTTGCTATCACACTTTCTCAAGCCTTGAATCCTTTAAACTAAACACAAACAATTAACCGTTAGCCCAGAAATATTCACACACATGCACACACACACACACACACACACACAGAATTAAGAAGCCGCGCGCAAAATTTACGACAACACAGAGTTGTTTTATTTCGTAAGTTTCTTAACACCCTATTTAAAATAAAAGGATATTGTATGTACGAGTATGTATGTCTGTGCATATGTATATCAATATTCTTAAAAAATCACAAAAACGTGTTACTTTTGTATGAAAAGAACAAGAAATGGAGCATCTACAAACTTAGGGAGGCTCTGTTAACGTTAACTAAATGCTGCTGCTGTAGCGTTATTGACTTTAATGAGGGCGACAAAACATCATCATCATCATCCTATACCGTTTTCACACTTTTTCAAAAATCTCATACACTTTTCTCTCTCCCTCTCGCTCTCTTGTTTTTACAGGAGCAAAAAAACAATACTTCACATTCTTTTTTTTTTTTTAATTATTAGAAAAATAAACTCCTTTTTGTATATAACACGAGCACAAAACAAATTCTTTTTTAAAACGTAATCGAGTAGTATTAGTAGGCCCCGTTAAGCTAGCGTACCCGTAAAGTTGCGTTAATGCAAGCGCAGCCAAATTTGTTGTGTGAAACGAGTGAATTCTAGCCGCACTCTATGCCAAAATAATATAAAATCGCATAAAAAACTGTTGTCTATTAAACACAAACACGTACAGAATGTTATTAAATGCAGTAGTAGTATAGGAGAGTCCACCATACAATAATAGCACAATAAGAAAAAACACCAAAAACAAAACAACACACACACTCACACACATGAAAACGCATAAAAAACACGTTAAAACAGCGACAGCGACAGACGACAACAATGACGACGACGACGACTACGTTTTTTACTATGACGGATGGACAGCTGGATGGACACAAAGCAAACAAAACTGAAAACACTTGCAAAAAAACAAAAATAAATAAACAAGAGGTTTTTATAAATATCATGGAAATGGTTGGTGGACTACTACTATTTCTATAACTACTCTACTCTTTCAATGCGCTTTAAACCAAAAACAAATAAAAAAAAAAAGAAAAATAATTTTTGGTCTGCCTACAAAATAGTAAAACGTAGTAAAAATTCTACATACACACACTCACGCACACTACTGCTAAACATAAAAATAATAACTAAATTACTACCAGAAGTATGAGCACTAGTAAGTACAGGTACTAGTAGTAGTACTCATAATGTGGAGTAAATGTGTAGTAAACATATAGTACACGATTTAAGTCAAAACTCCTTAATAATACTCCTCTAAGAGCAATATTTAAGTAGTTATACAAAGAGTATGAGTATATAACTCACACCACTCTACATTTGCATACACATATTTTATGGGCAAATGCAATTGCAAAAACAAATAAACGCTCAATTATCAATTGTTTTTATTAAAAAAAACAAAACAAAAATTAAAACATGCACATATACAATGCACTCAATAACTGTTAAAGCTCAATCTCTCCTCAATAAGCACAGCAAATATGAAGGGGTTTGAATTCTATTAGCAAATAAGCACACATGCACTCAGCATGGTTTTGTACATTTCTCTTTAATTGAAAGCTAACATTTTTCATACCTTCTGCTCTTAAATTAAATATTTAAACTTAAGGATTTTTTTATGCAATTTCTCTTACAAAATAAGAAGACATTGTTCTTAAATTATAATACAGAGAAAAAAAGAGACGTTACACAAAAGAGATCCTTCTGCAAGAAATAAAACACTGCTTTTTTAAAAGAAAACAATGTTTAGCGAC
Source organism: Metopia argyrocephala (assembly GCA_963576795.1). Lineage (NCBI taxonomy): Eukaryota > Metazoa > Arthropoda > Insecta > Diptera > Sarcophagidae > Metopia > Metopia argyrocephala. The sequence continues at coordinate 42,652,523 of OY756208.1, forward strand.
TTTTTTGTTGTTAAACATAGCAGCGCAACAATGTTGAGAAAAAAAATATTAAAAAGGGATATAAAACTTTTTTAAGTATGTTTTAATTTTCACTACAAATTTTACACATTTTCTAGTTTATTTCTTTTGAAGTTCCCTTGAAATGATTTACCTTATTTAATGAATGACCAAATTAATGTTAAGGACTACTAAATTAATATTTAATTGTAGTGCAGTGTACAACAGATAAATTTTACAACCATTTATTTACAGTGATAAATTTAGTTTAAGTCGTTCTATAATTACTACCAGCAGCCATAAAAATTTTAATAAAAAAATATTAATAGTGAAAAGGGGCGTGGCAAAATATTCAAAAATAAATAAATAAGTAATAATACCCAGTTAAATAAAATAAAAGTAGTTTCGACATTTTCTAAATAATTAAATGAATTAAATTCGCTTCAAATGCACTGCTAAATTCCTACAAATTCGTAATTAGCAAGAAAGCAAGCTCTCAAAGCGACTGATTTGCAAAATGATTTAATAAGAAGTGAATTAAAACAGTTTTTTTTTAACCACATGTATAAGCATATTTATTGAGTTTGTGATGCATTGGTTCGGTTCACTTTTAGATATTTCAAATGAAATCAGTTTCTCTAAATACTTCTAAAAATTTTAAATGGCACTCTCATGTATGTTTTACCTAAATTGAAGTATTGCATCGTAACTTCAAATCGTGATAGAACTGCATTATTTGTACGTGTGTATTATTTGTGAGCTATGTGTTTGGTATGGTTTTCAATGATTCTTCATAAAATGTGGGAGACGCCACGCCTACTTGAAGGCATTCAAATTTTTTACATTATTAGCAAACGAAATCAGAGAAACAGATAATCTGAATAAATCATTAAAAAAGTTTTTGTGGCACAAAAAATAATTTCTTTTTTTTAATAAAATTACTGTAAATGATTTAAATATTTAAATTATGAGATTTCAATTTCCAATCTCAGTATTAAAGCTAAAAAGTACTATAAATGATTTGAATGCACCTAAATACTAGAGTTAGGCGAGACCTTAAGATAGCTCCAGATGCCCGGTAATAGTATGAAGTAAAGCCGAACGCCCACTATGATAAGATCTTTAATCCCACCCTCTATTTCTTCTGAAAGTATATAAGTATGTATCGATCTCTTGATGCAGATTCAGTTTAGATTAAGTGATGAATTTGGTTTAGCGAGGATTATGTAGTCTGGCTTCAACAATACATCGTTTGGCAATACCCAGGGCAAGCATAAGCGATTTGATTATAGCCATCACTAAACATTGTACGTTTAAGGTGAAATGGTATTACTTATGTGACGATTATTTGCTAATTACCAATGTACGCCTTTCTACATTATATCAATGCTGCAGTATGTTCTCCAATAAGTTCATTGCGTCATCACAGAATCTGTACAATCTACTCAAAACGACACCTATTCTATATAAATATTTATTCAGTCTGTAGTGCCTGGTTAGAAGTTCCGCAAATATGTATTTTCAAATTATCCCTAGAGAATAAAATGCACAACTTAAATCACTCCCTATTTTAGTTACCAAGTATAAGTTTCACTAGACAGACACGTTTAGTTTCACTAGACAGTCCCATACTAACTTCGGGTCAATTTCATAGGAGCCAAAATGTTCAAATAAAAGCCTGGCGATAGATGCTTTGGTGCAGTCGGAATTAAGTTTGATAAGTCTCATTGACATTTCCGATAGTTCGTTTTTCATTACTTTACAATTATTGATATTTTTTTCACTAATTTTTTGTTGTTTTGTTTTCTTAATCTATAAGTCTGATCACATAATTTCACAGGCGTTTTGGATCATCGATGTCTTAGTGGATTCAAGTGTGCTGTTTTCTACTTGCCCCTCTTGGACAGCGATATGTCGACCTTACCTAACCATTGAGATGCCAATATATGACGATATTAAGCCAAAAATATGAAATGCATTTGGTTTTATAATACATTTGCTGTATTCGTTAGTTGTTCACAAAAGGAAGCTCACAAAGTTTTGGATGAAGATATGATGGCTTAAATTGTTGTTCATTTGTATATGTAAATATAATCAGATTTCTACTTTTACGTTGAGTGGTGTTTAGACAAATATTTTTATATTTTTTTTTGTTTTTATTTAATAAAATTCAAATATACATACATACATATGTTGGTACTAATATATTTTATATTGTAAAAATTTAATTTCACAAAATTAATAAAAAAGAAAAAAAACAACGGAAAACAACGCTTTCACTTCCTTTTTGTCCCTCTTAAAATAGAATTGAAATTCAAATAAATGCACAAAAAACTTTTTGCAGAAATAAGAAATTAAAACTCTTCACAAAATAAGTGCTCTTAGCAAATTCATAAGAGGTAGGGTTACATTTCTGCAAAAAAAATTTTGCAAATTTTTGCAAAATCTCTTCCAATAAGAGCAGCACTAACAAGAAACAACGTGTGTCCAAAAAACATGACATCACTGCTAAGCAAACACACAAAAGCGGCTTAAAAAAACAAAAACGTGTTCAAAGTTAAGCTCCAAATATTCAAGAGTTAAACAACTGCAAATTCTCTCAAAACAATAAATTTGCAAATTCTCATTGTAAAACACATGTAAACATGCTTTGCACACACATTTAGCCACGCACACCTGTAAACTAATAAAATAAAAAATATAAAAACGACAACAAAACGAAGGAAAAGTGAAACATATACCAGCAAACACCTGTGTTTGTACGCTTGTTTGAATTTGAGAAAGAAAAGGGGAGCCTCCCAAAGGCCATAAGAGTACACATACAAATTTGAAAGAGAGAAAAAGAGTATTAGAGTTTTAAAAGGAGTATTACCATGAGTGTAAGTTTAGTTTAAACTTGAGTAAAAGAGTAATGAGTTTATGGACATTTATTGCCAATTTTTGTTTGCTTTGCTTTACATTTGCAAAAAAAAAAAAACAAAAAATGAAGATCTAATAAAATAATTACACACACTCACATATTCTAATTAAACACTTGTACATATGTACATACACTCTGGTAGACATACAAGTAAACATGCACGTATTTCTACAAATAACTCTCGTTTTCTCTGCCACAAAATAAAATAATAAACTTTGCAGAACTTTTGGAAATAACTAATGATACTTCTTTAAAGCCTTTTTGTTTTATTTTAGAAAATAACGAAAAAAAACCAAAAATTTTTTGAAACATGTGATTAATCTTCTTTTTGCAGTTGTTGTTTTTGTTTTTGGATTAATCATTATATTAAAATTTTATTTTAATTTTTTTCTTGATTTCATTTAAATGCGTTACTGCTGTCATTGCTGTCCATCTTTTTTTTTTTTTTTATTAAGAAATTTAAAAGTGAATTCAGTTTTCGCGCTAAATAATAAAAGAAATAGAGAATATGTTTCAAGAGAGTGAAAAATTGCTGTTTTGCCAATTGGTTAGAAGCCGACGGCATTACATTTCAAAATGTTAATATTTTCAATTAAAATGAGTTCCTGTTTTTAGTGTTATTTATAATAAATAAAGTATTCAATATTATTGTTTGAGTTTCCTAAATATGAATGTTACTTGGTAGCAATGCTTTTGGATAAATTCGTAAATGCCTTATAAACACAGGCAAAGAAAAATCTCCAAAAAACATTTTTTTTTTCTGTAAAACAAATTCGGATGAAATTGAAATTGAATGAAATGTCAAATTGCCATAATTTTAAACATGAGGAGATGTTCTTACTTTCTTTTTTTTTTTTTTTGTTCTTTTGCTTAATAACCATGAACGTAACTTCTTTGAACATAAAATTAGAAATTAATTTGGACATTTAAGTGTTATAGGTATGCCTTTGTAAAAGCGCTCGCTTTTAACTCGAATTTGTTTTTCAGATCATACCCGAAAATGTATTTATTCGGTCTCAGTCGATATTGTTTCCATCAGGGTTGGTTTTGTGGCATTAGATTTAATTTTCCACTAAATTTTGTTCGCTTTTTCGTTCGCATAGTTTTACATTCAACATCGTTGGACAGGCTGTAAAACTTTAGATTAAAATGTACCAGAGGGCGCCATGATTGTCCTCCTTTCAAATGGTGTAATATTCAATGGCCTCCTTTGACTAAAGCTATTCTTTTTGGTCTAAAGGTCGCTCTTAGTACGATAGACGTAAGCGTAATATAGCATATGGTCCGCGCAACGTTTTAACTACTGTAAAATATGATCCTTTGTTTTATGTATTTATCCATACATACATACATACATACATAATTAGCCATTGCCACCCTGTTTCAGGATTTTTGTCTAGCTTCTCACATTACATTTATTTACATTTTGTTCATCTAGAGCAAAAGATATCAAATCTGAAGTAATGTTGCTGAAAAAAAAGAAGCGTCAGCATCTTTTAAATATATAATATGACAAAAAACAATGCAAAAGTACTCGTATTACTACACTACTTGTTTTTTTTTTAATAAAATGCAATTTTTTATGTTTTAGTACAATTTGCTTTAAAAAAAACCAGAGTGTCATTACAAATATTACCAGATTTCGACTAGATTTCAGTTCAATTAGATTCTAATCGAAATCTCAAAAGTATGTTCAAGACTTCGGTGTAGTTAGTAACGAAGTACATTTAATTTGGATATAAAAAACACAACTAAGTAATAGATTGCGAGGTAATAATGTAAATAGGCTATTAATGCTTAGGAGTTATTGTTAATATTTTGTAGCTTTAAATCTAATATATAAAATTCTCGTGACAAACTCCTCTGAAATGGGTTGAACGATTTTCATGAAATTTAGTGTGCATTTCATACCCCTAAATGTTAAGGTGACCAGCCTTAAGGAAAAATGTATGCCTCACCTAAATAACGTACCGAAGACTTTGAAATTTTAAACTAGTTTTGTAAATCTGCGTACCGTAGAACACATATAGTCGCTAGAATTAAAGAACGTTGTAACTGAAAAAACATTTAATGTTCACCAGAGCCAAAAAACCTATATAAAAGTAGAAAGAAGTCACTGGTAATTTTCAAAACGCAGACGGCGTAAAGCGAATTTCTTTTCATCATAGAAATCTGTAACCAGGACCAATCGACGCGTATTTTTTTTTTTGATAAAAATGATGCAAAAAAACGTATTTTCGATTTTTTAAGTACTCTGAGGGGTACAAGATCTATTTCTCCCTATCCCCAACTAACAAACTAATTTTAATTAAATTTTGTTGGTTTCTTAACATAACTTTAAATAAACAAATGTAAATTTTCACATCTATTTCTCATATCCCTAAATGTTAAGGTACCCGATCCAAGGGAAAATTTATGCCTCAACTAACTAACGTACCCACGTTGATGAAATTTTAAACTAGTTATGTAACTCTGCGTACCGTAGAACACATATGGTTTACGGTTTTTTTTAAGAAGTACTCAGAGGGGCTGTACAGGGAATATTTCTCTCTATCCCCAACTATCAAACTGAAGTACATACCGAGAATGGCGGATAATCAGTTACTAAAATGATTAGTAATGCAGGTATTGATTGCTCATATCAATGTTGACTTTTGAAGTTCGGTTAAGAGTATCAAATATATTTGAACTAAAAAAATGTTTCCTAAAGCAAATTTATATGGAAAAACAACGTTTGCCGGGTTAACTAGTAATATATAAAAATTAAATTTACCATTATTAGTTAAATTATTTGAGCTTAAGGTCGAATAAATATTTATATTATTTATTTTACGATATTTCGCTACTTCCTTGCGTAGCATCATCAGGAATATATATTTGTATATATGTATATATATTTCGACCTTAAGCTCAAATAATTTAACTAATAATAAAATTAATAAAAAGGTCAAGGAAAATAATACAAATAAATTAAATTTACCTCTAAATAAAAAGCTTTGTCAGAGTAAAAATAAATAATATCTGCTAATAACTGCGTAATTGTGAATCAGATCATTTTTGTTGAACAAAGTTATGTTGTAGTTTACTCAACATGCCCCTGTTGGACAGTGTAATAAAAAATATCTTTTAACACTTTGTAGCTGTTTGTTATCTCATAATGCTTGTATTTTTCCTTTAATCATTAAAATTGTATAAAAAAGCCAAATATATGTAATTTTAAAAGCTGTAGATAGTACATATGTGTGTTTTTAAAAGCCCATTGGTTGTTACGCAAGAGTTAATATTTATGATCAGTATATACTAAAAATCGTAATAAATAGAGCGACGATTAAACAACGTTTCCAAATTAATCAAATTTATTCTGAAAATCATTAATCAATTCCCACAACTTACAAACGGCTTCCTGATTCTTACGATACATATAATCGGCTGGCTATACGTAAACTATAGACAGATTTCATACCACCAAGACATTAAAGGATTATGAGTACGGAAGAATATATCACTACTGTCAACGAAGTAGAAAATCCATATGTATGGGTTTGTTGTCCGCTACATGAAATTGATTGTGCAAAAATCTCGGCCTATATAAAACTTTTTAGTCAGCTGCTGGTAGATGCAAAAATTAAAAAAACCAGACCATTATATGCAATGATTTTTCACCAATTAATGTTTTATCGCAAAATTATGTTCAACCATGAACCTCATTTTTGGCACGGTGCACAAAAGTTCTTACAGACTCCATGACATCTAGAAATATAACCATTGGTTGTTGCTGCTGATGATTGCAGAAATTAAAACAATGAGGCCATCATATGCGAAAGGTGAAAAATTAAAAGGTTAATTTGCGGTTTTTTCAAAATTAGAATTTAAAAATAAGAGGTCCCCCCCTCCAAGAAGACCATCTACAAAGAAACCGCTCCCCAACATTCTACTGACAACAAAAAACGAATGATCAGGAGAAAAGCGCCACCTATTGGCAAGTAGCAGATAACAGCTGAAAAGTTACTCAACGAAGGCACTCACCGCAGTCAACATGCAACGATGGGGCCTGAAATCTTTTTGGACTGAAATTTATTTTTTTGTGTTATTTGGTTTAAATATAGTTTTATCGGCCCCAGCAAAAAACATCTTACGTTTCGATTTACTATATGTAAGCACAACATTTCTAAATAGATATTTAAATGAAATCGCACTATTATTTAAAATCAATTAAAATTAAAATAAAAAATTAGAATAATAGGCATGGCATGTAATTTAATTTAATATAAAAGCACACACAAATACATACTCCATTGCTGTAATAAAGGAAAGACTTCAAACAGTTCAAAAGTATCCCTATTAAGTATATGAATGTGTAGGAATACCATATATGTGTGCCAAGTGACTCAAAAATTTCACACACAAAATGAAAAAAACAAAAACAATATAACTGAATAGAATAAATGCATGTTATTTGTATACATACATACATAATGAGTAAAAGTAAAAAAAAAAGAAAAACAAAATATCTAAAAGCCTTTTATATTCGTAGATAAGAAGCTTGTTTGCTTTTGTATACTCATTTACGAATGCTTCACTTGTTAAACCGATTAACTCCACTTTCAATAAGGCCGTAATCAGCACTGCACCAAAACGTATTTCCTAAGAAAGTCCTTTATGGAAATCTATGGCAAAAATTAGAATCGTAATGGTATCCATCAGCAATGAAAAACTATTTGACAACACAACGAATACTACTTGGAGTGGGTTGGTTTAAGTGATAAATTTAACTAGAGTGGTGTTTTTTTTTCGATAGCTATAAATCTTTAGACAATCTGCTTCGAAAAAAAACGGCATAAGTCCTTAAGAAATTAAATTGGGCATTACTTACAATTTTTATAAAAATAAATGTAATTATTTTCTAATTTACATAATTATTCATATACATAAATTATTACAATAACAAAATACACGTAGAACAATCGAAAATGTTTTAAACTATGAATCATAACAATATAAAATTAAATATTGTAAATGAAATTGTTGTTGTTCTCGTAGAATTATATAAAAACTAGTACATACAAACATAGAAACAATGGAAATCACTAGAAAAACTTTAGGTATAAAGTCTCACATTACTGTTTTGAGCTAGTTGTACATAAAACGTTATAGAGTTTAGATGAAGCTTTAAATCGAAAACGAGTACTATTTTTTGGTTTCTAAAAAATCAGAATTGCATTACTAGTTTCTACTACAAAAGATGTCGACAATAAACGAACCCTTGAATATTCAAACGAATTATAATGGACAATTCATAATAATATTTTTATGCCCGTATTCATAAAAATTAAATTGGTTTATAGAATAAGCAATTAATAAAGCTGTTTTATTTTTTATGAATACGGGCATTAGTCTTTATTCTATAACAAAGTAGTGATTTTTGAAAAAAAAAACAACAACTTTGTTTAAATATGTATGTGTGAATACGGTTTTTTGATACTGTAATTTGACATTAAATTTAAGATAAATATTTTCTAAAACTATTTTAATATTTTTTAGTTTTTTTTTTTTATTTAAGACCAATACTCAGGAGTAAACCCCTACTAAATGCAGTGCATTGTATTGGAATGATGAATATTTAGATATAGATAGATAGATGTAAGGCGCCTTATGTCAATGGGACAAATTTCTGTCAATTTCATCACTCAAAGGTGATATATCTTCACCTTTGAATGATCAACAGCAATTGCCCCATCTGGATGTTGAATGTGAGTGGTGAGCATCTTTTATGTAGGTTAGCTTCTTCCCAGAAGGTGGCGATGTACTCCTGATCATTCGTTTCTTGGTGGAATAGACTGGAAAAGTCAGGGAGCGGTTTTGTGAAGATGGACTTCTATGTTTTGGGAAAATTATTATTGAAATGTGTATGTCAATTAAGTAACCAATCAATCCAGATATTCTAGTGGTATTGTACGCGTGTTGTTTTCATTTTATGTCTATTTAAACAACACAAATAGATTTGCGGTTTAGAAAACTGAAATATTTTTAAACATTCAATTGTCGCTAAAATTTCATACTGAATTTTTTTTAATTTATGTATTAAAAAAAAGTTGCTTAAGCATCATCAAACTCCACTTTATTAGTGATGCTAGAATATGGTTTTGAATTTAATACATTAAGAATCAATAAACTCTTTTAGCATTAATAGGTTTTAAAAGAGATTTTGGAAAATGGAGTTAAACGTTTTAGCAAGCAAATCATTTGTAAAATACATATGTATATACATAATAAATAATGCAGGCATGCATACATTGTACATATGTATGTGTCTATATGCCCCTGCCTATGTAAAGTAGAAAAATAAACATTTATCTGGTCACTCATACATACATACATACATATTATGTGCACATGCATGTACATTTGTATATACTTACACGCAAAAAACCTACTCAATTCAGTAAAAAGCAAAAAAATAAAAAAATACCTACGAAACATGATGGCTGTTAGGAAAAACACACATTTGTTTTTGTATTTTCTTGTTTTAATGATTGCAACTGTGAATGTATGTGTTTGTTTGCTCAATAAAATCGAAAATTTAGTTGCACACAAACACACACATGCACAGTCTCACGCATATATAACTTTTAGAGTTAACGGTATTGTCTTTAAATAAGAGGAAGAGAGAAAGGACATTGTAGGCATAAGAGTGTTGTTAATTGTGAGCAAAATAGATTATAGGAGAGTGCTGTCAGATGGCATAGACATGGTATTCCCAAATTAAAAATTTCTGTACCTAAAATTCTTAAAAACTTTGATTAATTTTGAAAAAAATTTCACCAAGATAACCTGCATTATATAAGTATGTACATATGTATGTATCTTATGTTATTATGTATGTTACTAATGTATGTATATCGTTAGCTAAAATGCAAAAAGGCAAAACTAATAAAAATATAATTTTACGGGAGCAACAAAACATTCTTCAACAAGCAATGCTTTTGCATAGAAAATCTATACTTCGTCATAAAATCATCATAATTGCTCCCAGAACTGTAAAATTTTGTCAAAACATGTAGTTTAATGGCGTTTATAAAAAACAATCAAAAACACGATTTTGAATTTTAACGATACACATATACTCGCATATACATATACTTTTATTTTATTAAGTTTCATCTTCAAGTTTAATGAAGAATGAAAGTAAAACTTTCCTAACTCTCCGACAGCAAAGTATAAAATGAAATTCTAAGAAATTCGTCAACCTAAATTTTTCGAATGTAATACAGCATTTAGATTACACCGATATCTAGTAGATCATATTTAAAATCTGGCTTAAAATCGACATAAATATGTATGTATTTGTATCGTTTATACTGCATTTTTGTTTATATTTAGCGAGAGTTCGTGTATATACTGATCTACATAATTGGCCAATACAGCCCTGTTTCAGGGTTACGGCCTAGTTTCTCGCAGCATCCATGTTGTGTGTATCAATATTTTTCTATGAACACCGGCACTCGACTTCTAACGACAGACTTGAGAAGCTTTTTCTCTGGCCAGGTAGTGTAAATACACTATGAAAAGAAAGGCTTCCAATTTTTACATTAAACTCATGTTCAATTGTTTTACAAATGCCCTTGCAAATCTTGTATACGTAGCAAACGTAGCATGTTTGTTTACGTAAGTTTTATTAAATTATTTTCTTCATATTTAGGAGGACTATTTTTTTGCACGGTTTCTAAAATATTACAATTGCATTATTAGTTACTACTACTACAGATGTCGACAAAATTTCATCAAAATCTAGTCATTTAGTGGATTTTTTTTAAACCTAGTAAAATTCGGCAAGATTTAAATCGAAGTATTAGAAGTACTAGATTTCGGTCTAATGTAATTGGACTATAAAAGGGACGTTAATAGCCAAACGGTTTGCTAATCTCACAATCTCTTAGATTATCCCTAAGAAAATAAACAATCCCAAATGTAATTTTGTATCCCCATTTTGTTTACATAAATCCTCTAATCTGACAACAGTGGCAAAATAAGCAATAGGCGGCTTAAGCAAATGCATTTACAAACATAAAGAGACCATAAGGAGTGTGAAGAGGCCGGCTAGAAACATTTACTATCTCCATACTAAACGCGTATACCTACTTATGTATATGTGTGCCTATGTATGCGTGTGTATGGGTGGGTAAAAAACACATTCTTCGTACTCTTCAAATATACTTTCATGTACTAAATGAGAATTAAACAAAACCTATAAGCATAATTACAGCTGTTGCTTGCTAATTAAAAACAACACTTAGTGTTAAAGCAAGATGTTGAATTGTTTTATGAATTTTCTTATTCGTTTTTTCTCAGCTCTAATCATGCTTAAGCGTTTAAGCCATTTAGAGTTGTATCAGCGCCAAGTCACTCAGATGACATAATGATAGTGGAAAAAATTAAGAGTAAATTAGAAGAATTTACATCATAGTTAACCAAAACAACCAAAACACTCTGTAGCACAATTGTGTACAGGAAATGAAGATTTGAATTACATTGATTTACAGCCTGTTTCAATAAGACGATTCTTTTTATATGAAAAATACTCAAAAACTTGAGTATTTCTTTTTGGTTTTATATAAAACACGTTCGTATGAAAACAATCGACTTCTGAAAAGAAGCTGTCAGTAGAGATAGTGCGTTGAAGATGTATAGAATGGAAAATAGAAGGAATACAAGATTATGAAATAGATAAAAAAGTTTACGTCGTTTAGTTTTAAAAGTATTTTACGTGTAGAAACTGGTGGAGAGCAGTGGTAATATGACAGAAGCCACTTTCTCGACATAAATTTTAAAGCTACAGTGTTGCACATCACGTTTACGCGGTTTACTAAACCTACTTCTTTGAGGCTAAAGAAACTTTATCAATTCACAGGTAAAATATCCGTGTGAAGAAAGATGGAAATCTTATATTCCTTAACACAACAATTACGCAGTTTTCAAATTTTTTGCGTCAAACTACCCACATTCATATCATAAGTGGCTTTTGAGTATGTTGAGTATAGGTGAACATTGCTAATTAGTTAAATTATGCTGTACATGTATGCATAAGTATGAATGTTAATGGAAACCATACATGCATGTTTTGGCCAAAGTACACTTTTCATTTGGCAAAAATCTAATAGAAATACAACCATTAGACCCTTCGACTATAAAAGAATCAAAGAAGACGAAAGAAAAAAACTCAACAAGGCTAGACACTCACCAACCAACCAGACAACCATCCACCCACCCCACGCACACAAATACACGCACGAATAAATATATAATCGAAAAACAAATTCGTAATGTGTGCTGGTTCGGTTTTGCAGACATTTTTTATATTTTTGTCCTTTTTTGACTGTCGGAGTTTCTTTGTTTTTATTTTCCATTTACAAGTTTTCTGTTGGGCCTGCGTTGCTAAGGGTTTCCTTTGTTTGTTGTGTGTGCTATGTGACCCGACTTAAAAACTCTTGTTGCACACACACACAAACATATACATAAATACATACCAACGGATAAATGGATGAGTGAAGTGTTTGTCTGAAGCGCCTATATTAAGTTGCGATATGTTTGCCTTGGAAGAGAAAGCCTTTGTACGAAAAGTCCTTATAACTGTCCTGAAACTTTTTTATTTTGCGTTTTAATTTCTTCATTATTTTTGTTTCAATTTTTTTTTTTTTGCCACGTTAGTCTGCCTAAAATGTCAATCCGTCTAATGGCCAGATGTTAAAGGATAAAAACACTTTCATAATATGCGTCGTTAATTTTTATTTCTTTGTTTTTGTTTTTCTTTTTTTCTTTTATTTTTTCCTTTTTTTATCAATGAAAAATATTTTTGTTTTTATTTTTTTATAAGTATATTGTGATTTTGTTTTGCTCATTTAATTCACATGTACTTGCATATATGCATGTGTTTTTATGTTAGTAGAGGTTAGGCTTTCTCTTTTTATTTTTGTTTATATTCTCTCTTTGTTTCTCTCAGACATCCTTTAACAGAATTTGCGCTCTTTTTTAAGGAATTTCCTTTTTTGCATTTTTAATCTTATTTTATTACTTTTTCGGCTGCTCAGCCATCGTTCTCTCTTACTTTCTTTTCTCTTTATTCCTCTCTCCTACAGCACAAAGTACGTACTTGTCCTCATAAAGTACGTGCATATATCCTGTTATTATGCATACGTATGTATGTAGGTGTGTATGTACAAATTTATATATTTTTTGTGCTTTCTTTGTCTTGCACTTTCTTTTCGAAAGTTTCTTTTAAGAAACAGTTATTTTATTACAACAAAAATAATAACAAAAAATATTTTGTGTAGGAAAAAAAAACAAGAGTACCAAAAAAAAAATCAAATAATTTTTTATTTTCGTTGTATACAGATGTCTTCTGCTCGTTATACTCGTGGTATATACTTGCTTTTGTACCCTTCGCTATTTACCGTTACCAGAAATAACCGTTAGTTAAAAAAAAGGGATGAGTGTTTATTTGTTTGTTTTTTATTTGTGTGTCTTTAGGGTTCGTAAGTTAATGAACTCATTTCATTTAAATTTTGTTGTTGTTTTTATTTTTTTTTTCTTTGGTATTATTTTTTGGGCTTTCTTCAGTTAGACTGAATTTTATCATCACCTCAAACTCGTACCTACTTAACAATCTAAAGTTCATTGCATTGTTCTCGTGTTTATTTCATTTTTTTTTTCTTTTTTTTGGGTATAATTTTCATATTATTAAACACACATTAATGTGACGTTTATAAGGATTCAGTTCAAAGACTTTTCATTTAAAGACTTAAATTTTGTTATTAAAGACCTTTATTGTGAAGGAAAATTTAAAATAATTCGTAAAATTAACTCATTATCTGTAGAAAACTAAAAAAGACAATTCTAGTTGAGTAATTAATTTAAAATTAAGGATAAATGTTAAATTAAGATTTAAAGGAGATTGATATCGGTTTACTTTTTTTAAAGCAGAGATGGCACTTGAGAGTAAACCCCTACTCATACAGTGCATTGTATTGGAATTTGAAGATACATACTCGTACATACATAGATAGATTTTTTTTATTTAATTGTGTTATTGTGCGCTTTTTTTGTTGATGAGAGAAGTTGCAGTTAATTTGACGACTCAAAGGCCACTATTATATCTTCACCCATGAGTGATCACCAGCAATTGCCTCATATGTCAGTGGATGGATGTTGAATGTGAGCGTCTTCAGTAGGTTAGCTGTTATCTTCCCAGAAGGTGGCGGCGCTGTACTCCTGATCATTAGTTTTTTTTTTTTTTTTGTCAGGGAGCAGTCTCCTAAAGATGGACTTCTTGGAGCTGTGGGGAGGAGGTCCTTCGCTGAGATTGCGCCTCGGTCGTTAGAGTTTCTGTACGAGCGCTCTAACCACTTGCCAATTGCCAACATTAGCGAGGAGTTAGTGAAGTTAGCACTTACTAGGCTTACTAGACTAGAGTTCCGATTTCAAACTCCCCAGCGCTGCTGTCTTAAAAGAAAAAAATATGAAAAAAATATTTCTTTCTACGACTACCTCTTAGCAGTCTCTGAGAATAACTGATTGTCATGAATAAGCTTCTCAAATGTGTTGTTCGGATTCAAAGTTAAGCTGTAAGTCCCGGTACTCATGGATAAAAATTGACTTACACAATATGGTTTCTGCGAGAAGCTTGGCGGTAACTCTGAAACAGGGTTGTAATGGCCAATCATGTATGTATGTATGTATGTAAACTGCCAAACAGGCTGTAAATCTCAAACCCCGATCTCGAAAAATTCCCTATTGATCGTATATATCAATTGTATTATTGTATAGGCCATAAAACAAACAAATCTATTTAATTGTAAACTCAAAATACATTCCTTCTAATCTGATTTATAATTCATAATTTAAGATATTAATTTTGTCTTTAATTGCAGTTTCAATAATTGTACACAATATCCCTGCTAAAATATTCTCAAGAGGCTTTAGAGATTAACACTTAGTTTCTAAACTTTATTACACTTCTATCCACTAATGTGAACGTTATAAGTATACAAAACAGAAGCCGAAAATACTTTGAGCCGAAATGCGGACAAAATATTCCAAAAAATTCCTGGTATGACAAGCGTTATGCAGTTGCGGCAAAAGAAGGAAATCATTTGATACAATGGGCTTTATAAATAGCAAAATAAACATCAATGAATGTTTGCAATAAAAAGTATTTTTTTTTCATAAGAGAGCACTAGGTGTCCTTTTATATTTGGTGTGAGTGGTACCACAATAATAAGTTTTTGTGCTAAGAGTCAATCCTCCGATTTATCTGGTGCTAAGGTCAGTGAAAGGATATTCGGCTTATGTGAAAAGAGAATTGAGGAGCACATAAAAGGTGTCACAAAATACCGAAAATTTTAGAAGGAGATGATAAAGTTGCTGCTAAAAAAGTGACTGAAACACCTATCAAATCTCTAGTAGAAGTGATTAGAACTAAAAAAATTATATTTTTTATATTATCATATCATTTAAATTAAAAAAAATCAAAACTTTAAAATTAACCGCTCCCATATTATTAGATAAAGGTGGACGCATTTCGAAAATTTTATACAAAAGATGGTAAAAATTTAAATTTTAAAATTTTGCCTTGTCAGCTGTGAAAAAATCAATTGAAAAATTCAAGGAGACTAGATCAGCTAGAGACGTTTAAAATATGGGTCGTACAAAAACAAGCCGTTCAAATGACAATATCGTAGTATGCGTAATACTGTTGGTGAAGTCTCATGGACATTAATTCGACATCGTGGTAAATAATTGCAAATTTCAAGAAGCTCTTTACAGCGTATACTCACAACAACTGATGCTTAATGACCATGACCAACGAAGAGAGTTCGTATATTCTGATTTTTCGAGCAAAATAATAGGTCGTATTCCAATTGGCGACGTCGTCGTCGTGTAACGACATTTTTGTAATAGATTAAAGGCAAGAGACACATTTTTTTTTATTCTGCTACAAAATTGTCGTCAGACAACAACGACGTCGCCAACTGGAATAAGGCCGAATACTAAGCGGTGAAATACATTTTCCCCTCGATGGCTTCATTAATCGCCAAAAGGGGTGTATTTGGTGTTCGGAAAACCCACATGCAATTGGTGAACAGCAAATGCATACACAACGTGTTACTGTTTGATGCAGATTTTGAGCAAGAGTCGCCATTGAATCACACATTTTCGAAAAGGAGGCTGATCAAGCAACATTTATTACTGGTACCCGATATCGAGACATGATAACGCAGTTCTTTATGCCGGAATTGATGCTATTAATGTGTTTCAACAAGACGATATCACATGTTATACAGCAAATAAAATAATAAAATTACTGCCTGAGATATTTCCTCGTCGTGTTCTATCACTGATTCCATGGTGTTACTTAAATCAAAGGTCTATGTCAACAAGCTCACAACCACACGTGCATTACAAGGGGAAATTAAACGCTGATTTAACGAAATTCAGCCACAATTATGCAGAAAGTTTATGACCAAAAGGTGAGTTTATGTCAGCTAACTGTGCAGACCATTTGTCCGATGCATCGGATGGTTTAATCGCGATGGTTTAATCCAAAAATAACTCTATTCTATGTACTTTGTGATTCCATGAAAAAATATAAGCCTAAAAACTCTCTTTTATATTTATTTCATCCTTTATTATAAATAATAATAGATTAAAATAAAGAAATATGTGAATTAATAAAAAAAATCGGATGAAACCCATTTCACATATATGACTTGTTACATTATAGCGATATGTTAATTCTAAGAAATCATTTTCATATTCACATTACAAATAATAAAATAGCAATTTTTGGTTCACATTTTCGATTAACTTGTCTCACTAACATAAGGCCCTTAATAGAAAACAGAATCTATCAATATATCTTCCTTTCCAATACAATGCTGCACAGCATGAGTAGGGGTATAGCCCCCTAAGTATTGGTCTTATCTACGCCAAAAGAGCGCATAAAATCATAGAATGTAAGACAACTTAATATGCTCCATTTTTGGTTTTATCAAATTTTTGGAATTGTAACCTTCAAGGCACTAGCACTAAACCTTGCGTTTACACAAAGAGCGTAGAACCTGTGTAACGAACTTTCAGTATAAGCAATTTATCTTGCGTGTTTTTAAATTTAAATAAAAGATAAATATATATATTGATTATGCAGTTTTTATAAAACAAATTCAGTTGTTACGCTTTAAGTACATATACATATGGGCATATCCGAAAAAATGTCAACCAACAAAAATTTTTAAAGTTGATCAAAAATTATTCTTGATTATTTAGAGTAATAGACTATATTTGTACTCTTACAAATATCATCATAAAATATTTTTCTGGCAGTCCATATTACGAAAATCAGGACTTTTTCTTCATCAACCTTACATTTTTAATATTTGGCCAAAATATGCATGTTTTTTGGCTGCTGTTAAACAAGCTTTATCCAAAACACGGCTGCTCCATCTTCGAAAAAGTTTTTTTTTTGATTAATTTTCTGCAACTTTATGAAAGAAGCGCTTTAAATACTCTATTGCAACGTATTTAATAAAACTGAGTAAAGTTACGTCCACGCTTTGTAACGTCCGCAACGGAAAATAAGGGTTTTTATTTATAACGAAGAAACTAAAAATTTTTTTGACACCACATTAACATTCCAAACAAAACTAAAACTGTGCTTTGAAGTAAGAAAAAAAAATTCTAAAATTACAAAAGTATGTTTCTTTTTTAACATCAAATTTTGTAACGTCCGCAACGGTATCGATCTGTCCTAAAATTAAGTTCTGCTAAAAGTTGTTTTGTTTTCACAAATCTATAATTTTAAACCGCATACATCAATACTTATGAACGCATAAGAATTGAAGGGTTAAAGAAAATTAAAAAAAAATAATTTGAGAACACAGTAATCTTATTTTGAAGGATGCACCCGATTTTTACAGACTGGCCAAAGGTAATATCGATGGGGTTAAACTAATATACGTTACAGAAAACGATATAAAAACCACAACTCAATATCTAGGTGAGAAATGGCTAAATATAAAAAATATTACAGGCGTAAAATCTCATCATCACTTTTCTTCACTTAATGAAAACTTTATCGAAATGGCACGCACTGCAGTATCTCCTAAACATAAACTACAAGTTTAAAAAGAAAAATAAAATTTATATTTTTTGAAAATAAACACAAAAATATTTTTTTATTTATATGAGTAGGACAGTAGTCAAAAATGCAACGTCCGCAACGTAACGTCCGCAACAAATATAAGACAAAATTGTGAATAAACTAACAATTATTTTTTTGCCTCGAAAGTGGGTTTGAAATGCTTAAACATTCCTCTTTCTTTAATGTATTTGGAGTTTTTTTTTGTTTATACTGTAAAATTCGCTAAAATTTATGAAAGTTTGCATTGATCTCCACAACGACTTCTGTTGTGTGTAACGTCCGCAACGGCAATTTAAGTACAATTATATCGTAACTGATAAAACTCAGAAAATATTTGTAACTGCCATTTGAAAGTACTCTCAAAGGCCAACGTACTAATGTAGGTTACTTAAGAATATAACGCTCAGACCGCCAACAGTAGTCAAAAATATGCGTACGAACGTAACGTCCGCAACGCAGGATTAGCCCATATGTATATAGGGTATTTTTGAGCCCGATAGAACTTGTAAAAGGTTAAACTCTCATACTGTGCTTACTTTTTTTATTTTTAAAGTCAGCACTCAGAGTATAAACCCCAATTACTCTTGCACTACATTGTGATTTATCTAAGCAAATATGTTGATGGAAGAGCGAAAGGGAAGAATATCGTAATTGAAAGAAAAAAACTCTCTCGGAGAGATTTTTCATAAACAAACAGTGCGGCTAAATAACGAATTATCTCTTTAATGCATTGTAGGATTCATTGGCCACTCAACTATAAAAGGATGTGCTCTGTGAGAGATACGAGCGGTCCGTAAGGATATGCAATTGCAAAGAGTTAATGTTTTTATTTCATCAGACCATTACCAAGGGGTCTATGTAGTACCCATAGAAAAATTAAAAGCCCGCTACTTTGCGCCGATGCTCCAATGAATCGACAGGTTTGTATACCTAGCGTTATTAATAAGCATATTCGCCTTTTCTTGTACTCGATCGAGAAGGCCCAAAATAGACTTCGAAGCACCGGCTCATACATGTTTATCACATGTTATTCACGTTTACCACCATCAGATTGCACTGGCAAATTTTCATGAATAGATTGACGCTAGAATAACTCTACCGGACTTACAGCCTGTTCATAAAAGACGAATGGTTTAAGACGTTCGTGCGTCTTTTTATATGAAAAACACTAACTAGTTTGAGGGGCTTCTTTGGTTATATATAAAAAGACGAACGTCTTAAACTATTCGTCTTCCATGAACAGGCTGTTACTTAGGAAATCAGTCATCAGCTGACATTACCTATAGATGACTTTTTAATTTCTATAGTATGCATGGCATTGCTAGTCCTTTTTGTTTTTTGTTTAATTAATAAGCCAGTCATTTATAATTGTTACCCCGCCACATGATCAACTATTTTTTGTTGGAGAATATGGTTGAAATAAAAGTTCGGTTTAAATGTGATTTTAGCAGCAGGGCAGTTACATCTCAATTCAAAGTCTAGAATGTGCTTCGCCAAGACCGTAATAGTTTTCAATTGATATTTTAATTTTTGAGATTAAAATTAAATTTCTTCTCTAATTTTTTCAACTTAAAGTTCCATGGTGTTTGAAAACACTGTACAGCAATTAAAATACAAAGAAAAAAAGCAAATTTAAAACAATTAAAGTTTTCAATTTTCTGTTCTTGAAAAAATATTGACACACATTAAGTGTAGATGTTACGCGAAAATATGGTAAAGAGTTGCTTTCCTTGCCATTCATACCGGAATATTTATTTGATTTTCTTTGTTTGTGTGTGTGTACATGTGTTTGTATAAGGAAACACCATGAAAATTGAAAGTAAAAGTGTCGTATTTTTCAACAAAACTTTGTTGAGATAAAATGAAAACTTTTATCAGACAGACAGACAGACAGACGTCGACAATAATAACCAGACATACTTATGCTTCTACATGCCCAGACATAATAAAAGAGATGCATACGAGTATGTACATATGTATGTTCATACATATATACTCGTATATAAAGTTTGTATGTGCATGAATGTATATAGAGAAAATAAGTCTCGTTACTTACTTAGTTTTAAATAGATGAAGAATAAGAATAAGACGTTGCAGAAAGAAGTTTCTCCTTGAAATAGTTTTTCTTTAAAGTTTCAGAAGCAGCAAAATCAAAAACAAAAAAAAAAACTTAAGAAAAGCAAGCGCAAGCATAGAAATGAAAAGAAAAAGTATGTCAAACAGGAGAAGAACTTTAACAAACAATAAAATATTGAGAAAAAAAGAAGGAAATAAAAATGGAATCAACGTATGTATGCAAGTCTGCGTCTTAGAAAGTGTAAATACGTTTAAAAGGAAGACAAAAGAAAAAATGGCCTTTAAAATAGCAAAAAATTAAAACCTTAAATGGCATCCTAGAAGTTTACACATACACACACATTAAGGGTTTATGTATATGAATGTATAGGTGTTTGTACGCTTCCTTTAGAAAAATAAGAAAAGCAAAAAATTATTTTCAAAAAAACAAGGGATGAGGGTGCATTACAAAAAGATATGCAATGGTTAGTAATATAGACCATAGCTTTAAACATGAAAACTTCTTTCTACAGGTAGGGATAGAAAAAAAATAAAAATAGTAAAACTCAAGCGAGTGTGTACCCATAACGTACCACCATTCATTACTCGTAAAATGGTTAAACATTTAGGGGTTGTAAAAATAATGGCTGTCTTTTAATTTTGTTGATTTTGTTTTCTTATTTCTTTCTGTCTGTATCTTCGAGGACTTTAAGGAAACATTTTCTATAGATGTGCGTGACGTAATTACTATAATTTACACACAAACACACACACACACATGCAGAACTTTACACTTGTATATAAGAAATGTATATAGGAAATAGGGATGTTTATATAGACGATCGATTATTGCGTAGCATAACATCAGGCTTATGCACTATGTAAGTATAGTGGGAGGGTTCTACAGCTAACGTACGCACCTCTTAATGCGATTATAGAGTATATTAAAAAACAATAAGTAAAAGCGAGAGAGAGAATAAGGGAGAGAGTAAAAGAAAATCTGAGAATAAACAAAGGGAATGAAAATAACTTTTAACAAACAGTGTTGCCATTTTTTAAGATTTTTTTTACTTACAATGTAAAGCCGAAAGTTTAGCTTATAATACAGAAATTGTATAAAATAATGAATGTGTGTGAGATAGCCGGCGACTCGTCACTTTTGCTCAGATGTGTTAATATTTTCGATTTAAAAAAATATCAGCGATATGGGTGCTGCCTCTATTTAAATATCCCTATTAGCACCAATTATCTGAAATGAAGCGTTTTATAGCGTATTTTTAAGTGTGTGTCTTGATAACAGTTGTTTAGAAAGCACACAATGTAACAAACGATACAGCGTTTCCCATACCTTTAAAAGGGGATTCTAATATTACAATACGTACAGTGTCTTTACACACGATTGAACTTTTATATTTCTTTATCTCATCATAGTATTGTTCACTTGCTACAAACACAATATAGCCAACTTTATCCAAAATTTTAAATATGTATGAATAACAATATAGGAAGATTCTATGCATCTTAGATAAATCCAGAACTTAAGAACTGACAACAGAATTTATTCTGTCATTGAAATCTCTTTGAACTTATACAACTAATCTAAGCACTCTTTTAGGCAAGATTGGAATAAGTTATGTGAAGTCAAACACTGAATAAAAAAGTGGCCTATTGGTAGATGTATGTATCACTACACTGTATCACGATATTTAGTGAGAGAAACCAAGAAAAAAAATTATTTGAAAATAAAAAATAATCCAAATCTAAGATAGGAATTCGTAACACTGATATAATGGTTACATACATTGCTGTTACTAGAACACAATTTATTCAAATTGATCATGACATCTTTATATCTTTCGCAGAGTTGTTAGCATTTCTTAAAACAAATATTATAACGACGCACAGAGGGGTATTTTGACGATCTGGACGGCCAAAATTATTTGAAGTAAATTTACGAAGCAGAATGTTAAAAAATGGCTCGGTGAGGCATAAGAAAAACAATTTGTTAAAATTGGGGGATAGAGGGGATCTTTTACAGCATTTGGAAAAAAGGAACCTAAAATTTATACATTTTTATACAAAAAAACGGTTTCTATAAAAAAGATAGGATTCCAAGAGCTCTAGCTCCCAAAAACTTTTTATTCGTCTAATACCCGCATGAATAAATGAATTGAGATATAGAACACTCTGTATATCAACGAAACTGATACAATAAAGCAGTAGCAGAAATTATGGTATTTTTTCCACAGTAGGCCACTTTAAATGGCTATAAAACACAAAACCATAAAAACCCGCAAATTTTTTTGTCTCATCTGAACAATACAATGTTAAAGATTACATTTAGCAATAGATTGATATGGTGGTACCATATTTTTCAATTCTGCTTTAATAGTATGAATTTAAATTATAATTTTATTTACCTAAGTGGATTAAATAATAAAAAAACAATTTTGATAAGTGTATGACTTTGTTGTAACTTTTGCGAAATGTTTTGTTTGTTTGCCCACTCTGTTAGCAACAAGAAACTTTGACAGCGTGTAGAAAACGAATGTAAATAAAAAAGAATGAAAAAATAACGGATTCTAGTTAAGCATTATATTCTCTTTACCCTACAATCTATAATTATAAAAAACATTAACTTTTGAAAAATCGAATTTTGGCCGCCCAGATCGTCAAAATACCCCTCTGTGCGACGGTAGAAAAAAAATTTTTTACACAAATATAGAATTTTTCAGCAGTAATAACTAGTATGTTATATGTTGACTTTCAAAACGAGAGCTCCGTGTTCAAACCTCAGCGCTGGCATCTTGAAAGTAAGAAATATGAAGAAAAAAAATATTTCTTTCGGCGACTACCTCTTGGCAGTCTTCTGGCAAAACTGATTGCTATGAGAGTAACTGATTGCCATGAACAAGCTCACAAGTCTGTCGATCGGATTCGACCTTAAATTGTAGATTCCGGTACTCAATGTCCAATAGAGCTGGTGTGAGAAGCAAAACCGTAACTCTGACAACAGGTTATAATGACTAATTATGTAATGTATGTATGTCCAATATGTATTAACATTAATGAAAATTCCTAATAATTGAAATCAACGTTATCTTGGTTTTATAACATACAGTCTTTTAAAATTTATACCAAAAATAGAATAAAATATCAGCAAACCAATCGCGCTATTAAATCTTTGTTAAGCAATGGAAAACTAACAATTTTGATTCAAAACGGCAACGCTCATGGAGAAAAGAAGCAAAGTTTTTAACTTAAAAATACCAAATTTGTGCTAAAAATTTTGAACTTTATTAAAAATTAAAAGAAATACAACTTAATGGCAACACCAACAAACATCAATATACTACATATGTGCGTGCATATTTACATACATAGTAGTAAATGCACTTTAAGTTCAACTCTCATTCTCTCTATAGTATTTAAAACATAAACACTCAATGCTCTTGTATTTCTCGAAATTTTCACTCAATTTGTTAAAAATGTATGTAATTTTGAATTCTTCCCATACAAAAACCCAAACACACTCTTTCACACAATAAGACACAAATGCAAGAGAACTTTGTACAGGTAAAAAGTGGGTTGGGTTTGTGTGTTACATTCTACTCAGGCTATTATGCTCGTGTTATGAGTGTGGGGGAATAGCACACCATGCATGCATACATACTATGTTCATATGGGTATGTAATGTTTGTAATAAATAAAAGAAAAAAACAACAATAACATACTCTCTCTCTGGTACACATGTTGGTTATTGGAAAAAAAAACTGCACTTTGCTAACTCGGGTTGTTGTTATTTTGGTGTTACATACATATAACCTATATGGCCATTTCATATGATGTTGTTGGTGTTATTTTTATTGCTGATTGTTTGTTACAACTAACTAATCGTTGTAGCTCGTTGTCGTTGTCATCGTTAATTGCGTTTTCTTTCTTATTGAAAAGGCCCATTCTGTGTTTAAATATGAATTTTCTTTTACTCAAAAGTAGTGTTGTTTTTAGTACTATTTTGTGTGTAAATTTTAAGCCTCTGTGCATTTACATACATGTTTTATATATCATATAACGTTACGTTACTTGATAATGATGATGTTGTTAAAACCTTTTTAATACATGTCAGTGCAAAAGAGAAGAAGATATACAAATAAGTATGCAATCTTGTAAAAGTATTTATAGAATATACAATAGTAGCAGTAAAAAATTACAAAAATCAATGCTTAACAATTTTAAGTATGAGTTATCGACCACACACACTTCTGAATAAATGTGACTGGTTGTATATAAGAAATGTCAGGTATTTGCATACATACTCGTGCTGTATACATATTATAGGAAAAACGTAAACCAATGACCACACAATACAATTCTTTTGTAAATTTTTTTGGACCTTTACTTGCATATGTACGAGTATATTGAAATTCGGGTGTCTAATATAGCATAGGATTTGGTGGCAGTAATACACTCTTCTTATTGCCAGCCCACATGATTGTCAGATAGTTTTCAATTTTTATCCCCGAATTTCAAATTAATGTCCCCAAAAATCCCCAAAAGCCTGATTAGTTCATTCCCAAAAATCCCCACATGAACTTCTTTAACAAATTCCTACGACTGTTCCTTAATAGAAGGGGTTTTTTCCTATGAAAGCCGCTTTGACAACTACCATAAATTTTCCAGAGGATTAAAATCTGGAGACTGTGCAGACCTTGACGCCATTATTTTGAAACCAACCTTTTATTCGCTTCGATGTGTGTTTTGGATCGTTAACTTGTTAAAACACCCATCGAAGTGCCATTTCATATTCAGCATACGACATCATGATGACGCTTAAAACATTTGTATAGTACGGGGCATCTATTGTACCATCAATTCTAAATAGATGTCCTGTGCTATGCAAAAAAAAATCGGACGTATGGGGCACTTTCCAGTTTATACCTTGGGCAGTGAAGGTGTTAAGTGGAGAAATAATTTGTGGTCACACGAAACTAAAATTATTTTTTTTATCTCCGAAAGAAGTTGTTTAACTATAAGAAGACTCTCTAATACTGAATTCCTGAAATGTTATTTTGTTAAAGAAAAAAATTAAACAATATTAAAATAATTACACAGTGCAACACGAAAAAAAAATCATATGCGGACACCACTACGTGATAAAAGACCGGAAAAAGAAGACCCCTGTCTCCCAGTTTTGCCCAAAGTCATGAAATTTTTTTTTCATGGGGCCCCCAAACATTTGGGGCCTTAGTGTCATATTTTCAAAAAAAGTTGTAGCTCTTGTCATGAAGAACAAAAATTGTGAAGATATAAAATAAAAAAAAACTTCATCTTCTAGACCAAATGCGCAAAACACTTAAAAAAATTCTATGTTTTTTTAACCTTTTTTCTCCTGTTTAGGTCCAAAAGGAGCAAATCGTTCAAATTTTAAGGAAACAATGAACCACAAAAATTTACCTAAGATCTCAATAAACAACACATATGAAAAAAAATATTTCTTTCGGTGACTATCTCTCAGCAGTCTTCTGACAAAAGCTTTAAGAATAACTTATTGCAATGAAAAAGTTTCTCAAGTCTGTCGTTCGGAGTCAACTTTAAACTATAGGTCCCGGTACTCAAGAATAAAAATTAACACATACAACATGAGTGCTACGAGGAGCTAGGCCGTAACTCTGAAACAGGGTAGTAATATATGTATGTATCCACCACAAAAATAGGTTTCTCTGTATTCTACAATATACAACTTGCATTATGGTAAACTTACTACAAGGTGGTAGCACTTGGTGTTGTTGTTCAACAAAAACAGCAAAATTTGTTTGTATAAAAAACTCTTGGTTTTCAAATAATTATTAAAAAAAAAATTTATTTATTAAAGATGTTCGTAACTTCGAAATTCCGTATTCGTATAACCAATTCTATAACTTATGAATGATGTTCGTAACTTCGAAATAAGATATACCGAGCCAACGTAAATCGGCGGAATACTGTATTCTAATTATTACGAGCTGAGTGGCTAAAACAGTTGCTGCCGTGTTTGTCCTACTAGACTACTGCAGTACACAAACTAAATTTACTAATAATTACTAAATTTTTAATAATGACTGCATTCCGAGGGTAGCAATATTAATTTCGTTTTTTTTAACTACCCATCCATATTATTGTAAATTCAATAAATTCAACAGAGTTACACGGGTTTTCGAAAACAACTGAAAAGATGCACAATGTACTGCTGATATATGTTAGACAATTACACCAACTTGTAACCAGGGGTGTAGAGTCGGATGCGCAGTTACCGTATTTTTACCGAAGGAAATATTTTCGAGACTCCGTCTCCATAATGGCTTCTTGGCTGTACATGTGCATAAAAAATTAAAAATATTGTTCAAATACTTAGTTTTGAAAATAAACATCTTTCAATTCGTTGACTTAATATTTTACAGATCAGTGTGAGTAACACTCAATTCACATCATAACTTTTTTCATGCTTCAGTTGCATGACCTTGTACATGACTTTTTTTTCTTGTGCGGGAGAGGTGTAGAAAAGGCAGTGGGGCTGAAAAAAATCACGAATTCTGTTTTTCTTGCATGTTTTTGTATTTCTTTTTTTTAATTTTTATATTCTTTTGAAGTGTCTAAAAAATCATGATGTGAATTGCGTGTAAGAAATTGTTCATTTATTTTATAAAAGTTGATTCATTCAAGTACTAAAATTAATTATTTTGGCATTTTATTTATTGCTGCAATTTAGGGTCACAATTGAATTTATACTCGATTGTCGACTTACATAGTTGAAAAAACTGGGGAGTGCCCCACACGTCCGATTTTTTTTTTTTTTTTTTTTGCATAATCGGTGTATTTCGGATAAGCCCCAATAAATATAAATATCTACACTTTTAAAATGTATATAAATAGCTAAAAGGGGGTTTTTGTAAATAGCCCACATATGGGCTGTGGACTCCATGAAACAAAATCTTCTATAAATCGTCTTCAGAGTCTTTTTCATTTTTTTCATAGACAGCGTTATTCATCAAGACAAAATAAAACACTATTATTTAGATTTTAAGCCATAATGAGTCAAAAAGCAAAAAATGAGATTTCCCAGCACATACTTTGTTTTTTATAGTCTGTTCTGTGAAGTCCAAGTCAAATAAACGATGTTCTCTCAACGTCCACAATTTTAAAGCTCTTTAAATTTGTATGGGTAAACAGCCCACATATGGGCAGTGGACTGCTGGTGCTTTCCGTTCATAGGCCATATATGGGCTTTCCCACTGTGGGAAAGCACTTATTTAATTATTACTGAGCTAAAACTTTTTCTTTATGAATAAATTAATGGGAAACAATAGAAAACCCTGAATTTTTTCTTCTTCATCTTTATACTCGTACCTCAATTGATATTCAAACCGTAGTTGTAACTCGTTGAATGTTTTACAACAGCTTTTAGTGAACCACACATATTAATCTCATATATGTATGTACATATGTTTATATAACAGTAGTGAAATTGATAATTGTTTTAATAGATTCCATGTCATTAATAATAGATTAATTATTTATCTCACCAATTTTCTACAAATGTCTCCAAATACAACTTGGTAGCCTTCTTCGCTAGCATTTATGTTGTCATCTAATCATTTAAAGATGATAAATTATTTTTGAAAGACGCTACACACTTTTAAGAATTTCTTAAAACTTCGGACTTCATTTATTTGCCCACAAAAGCTTATTTGTTTATCTACTTAATATATTTTCGTAATGTCTTACGTATAACGATCACAGGATAGAATAAAAAGGCAGTTCTCTCCTTTTTCATCAATTTATCAATTGAATAACATTCCAACTTATTTACTATAATTCAGAGTTTGAAAAGGATTGAATGAAAACCAGTGTCAAAATTTTATAACAAAAAAGCAAGCTCCTTATAATCCTAATCCGGTATCAGTTTTGTGTTTTCATTAAGAGAATATACATACATAGTATACATAAGCCTATCTCCAACAATCTATGTTTTAAAATGAATTAAAAATTAATTAGTCTTATTACTTACCCTATTATATCAGCCGGATATCAAAAGATTTCGTCAATTGACTTGTTGGTTATTTTATCCATTTCTTCCAATAGTTTTCTGTTACAATTTCAAAACGTTTTGTCATTTTAAATTGTTTAAAATGTTGCATTTTTACATGTTTATGTTTCATCTGATAAGAATTTAACATTTTTTTCAATACTGTTATATACACAAATAACGGTACTCTGTTAATATTTTGCTGTCTTATGATTGCTTCTTTCAATCAATGACGATCACTAAAAAATATTCCAGATTTTCTTTTATTTACGAGATTATCACTTAATTTTCAATAAAAAAAGTATTTTCCACACAATATTTATTATTCTATTAGTATGTTTACTTTGTTTTCATAATTAAAATTAACAAAATTATAGACTTTTAAAGAATTCTTATTAGATTTTACACACACACACCATTTATCGCTTTTTACAAACTGTTAAAAATTGTCAGCTCAGTAAGCAAAAGCTCGTCGTTGTGAAAACTTGAATGTATATCGTATTGTTTTACACCAATGCCTAGCAAGTATGTAAAAACATGTGTGTTTTTATTCTTTTTCTCTTTGTACAAAATTACTAAACGTAGTTGCAGTATTGGTAAGCGATTCAGTGCTGAAAGAAATATAGTGATAAAGAGATATTTGTTAAACATTCATATAAATATAAGGAATTGAAGTTAAAAGTCGTATTACATTGAAAAGGTTTCTTAAAATTTATTTTCATTAATAAAACATAATTCAATCCTCTTACTACTACAAAATACAAAATGATGTTTTAATAAAACGTTAATTAACACTACACCATCGCAAGCAAGTATTATATCCATCTCTGTCTTTCACTCACAATCACAATACATCCCTCTTTGACATTGACGAAAATGTTAAAAAGTAAATTCAAAAGAGCATAAAAAAAATTCGTGGTACGTTCGTGAATGAAATTTCCCAATTTGTTAAGAAAATTATATTAACAATTATAAACTATTTATAATATTTGTGTTGAAAAGTTTAAATAAAAAAGCCACATCAATAGTGGTAAGTGCAAAAAGGAAAAATTGTTAATCAAATTAGTATACGTATAAAAATTTCTAAAAAAAATTGTGGGTAGAATATAAACGGTGGACGAATTAGTAAAATATAGAAAAAACATGGTCATGCAAAAGATGAGTGTTTTTTTTTTAAGTTGGTGTCCGTGAGTGTGTGAACTTGTGGAAATAAAAATTTCATATATAATATTTCAAGCCAAATTCATCAATTAATTGATTATTCTTTATAATAAATGTTATTGATTTTTCCCTATAAATTATTATTACACTACGCCAAGAAAGAGGAAATTTTTTTTGTCTATGTGGTCTTTCATCATTGTTGTTGCTGATGTAGAGACAAAGCAATAGAACAAAGACACAATTGAAAACATTAAAAAAATAGACTTTCCATACATTTGTGTGCTAATTCGTATAATTTTGACTTAGAAATTCAACGGCCAATATTAATAAAATCAATAAATTAAAAATATAAATGAGAAAGAAAACAAAAACAATTCTGCTTTCATATTTTCTTTTGTGAATAAATTCTGGAATTTTCTTTGTTTGCCGGTTCCACTTTTTTTATTTTTATAATTACCAGCGTTGTCAATTTAGCGCTTTTAGCACTGCGTTTAGAGTTCCATAAATGTGTATTTTAACACGAACCCGGATTTAAAATTTTCTGTAAAACAGCCTAGTTTGAAGATACATATACAAATAATATTATTGCATATAAAAATTACAAAATAACGTTATCGTGACACTTATTTTCGTGCATATTTATACATTTTAAGCATTTTAGTTAAACCTCTGGTGTTAAAAATGTTTTATTTTACCTTAAATTTTACACTGCCAATAACCAATCAATCTTATGTAAATTTGTTTTGGTGTCAACAATGCACAGTGAAGGCCAATTCACCCATTTGTTCCCGTAAAATTTTTTCTTTTTTTTTATATGTAACTTTGATAATAAATTTACGGTTGACTTTTTATGTTATTAAATTTTTAATTTGGGACAGTGTGAAATAAATTTCTAAAACAAAATTAAACTAAATAGCACCAAATTAGTTTTCTATTAAGGCCTATTTATAAGGTCATTTCAACATTAAAAAGGTACAACCACACAAAAAACAACAAGCATTATATTGTTGTATGACGATGGGGTTAAAATCAGCCAGAGTTGCCATTTTAAGAATAAGGAAAAACGGTAAAAACAACAACAGATAGGTACACTAATAAATTTGACAAATAAATAATTGTTTACATTCAATTCAGCTTGAGAATTGAGTTCACCTTATTGATAGGCCTTTTTTATGGCACCATGAATAATGACCCCAAAGAAAAATTGCCCCATTTTTTGGGCAATCTTTCAAAATGAAAAATCGCCCCAAAAATCATTATGAAATTTGGCACCAAACTAAAGTGAAAAATTACCCCAAAAATAATTTGCTTTTTGTTGTTGCAAGTAAACTTTAACCTAAAGTGATCGATAAAGTTATTGGGAAGATTGCCTTACCTTTTGGTTAAAGTTTACTTGTAACAACAAGAAGCAAATTATCTGTCTGATAAAATTCTACCTTTAACTAACGGCAAGTTGTAGTAATGGACCTTATACGTACATTAATTATATTTTCTTAACGAATGAATACAAAAACAAAATTTTAATTTTATTTACAAAAAACCACTAACAGAACAATGAATTCTTGTACCTTTTTATATTTTACTCATTTTATGAAAAATGACCCCAAAATAATTTTAAATTATTTTGCAATATTATTAAAATTTGGGGCCATTTTTCTTAATCCAAAATAGACCCACAACAAGAAATGAAAAATGACCCCAAAAAATAGAAAAATTACCCCAAAATTTCGTGTTGTTGTGCTCCATTAAAATTTTTGGGGTCATTTTTCATTTTCGGGTTGGGGTCATTTTTCTTTGGGGCAATTTATCAGGGTGCCCTTTTTTATTACTAAACGTTAATGCCCGTATTCATAAAACTTATTTTAGGTTTATTGAGGGTTTATTTTAACAGACATGCGAAACACACAAGTTGGCACAATGCATGTTATGTACTTCTACCATAACTCTGTTAATGGCAATGGATAGCTGAAATTCCTTACAACTTTTCCCTTGAGATTTTCACTGCCATTTCATCCATTAGTAAATATTTTACTACAGCCTAAACCATTATAATTTTTTTTATTTATTTATTTAGAATAGTACTACAAATAAGTATGAGTAAAACTATTATGTAAATGCAAAAAAAAAAATCGTAAACAAAACTAACAAAATGCAGTAAAGCAGTAGAATCTCACAAATTCGAGCCGTCAAATTTTCGAACTGTCCAGAAATTATAACCTGCCATTTCAATGTATTGGATGGATACTCTGGAATTAGAACTACAGATTCTAATTTCTGGATGTTTTGTATTTTCACTACGAATTATTTTTCACGCTCATTAAAATAAAACGGGGAATCACCGAGTTATTCGTAGTGTGTACAATTCGGACAAAAGCGTATTAAATTTGATATGTTTGTACAAATTTGGGTCCGTTGATAACTGAAATTTAAAGTAAAGTATTCATACTTTAAACCTACTTATTGTTTTTATGTTAAAAACCAATTCAATACCTAATACAGTCGAAACTCTCTACAACGAACTCCTGTATAACGAAGTTTTCTTTATTGCGAAGCAATTAAAGAACACTGTGTTTTGGGTCTACTTTGAGTGTATTATAATCTCCATTAAACGAATTTCCATATAGCGAATATTTTCTTATAACGAAAGATTTTTGCGACCGTAACTTCAGGATTGAAGCGTTTTCGATCTTCATATAACGATTTAGGTAAAATCGAACGCACGCACACAAAAAATAAATCGATGTCGCTTTGTGTTATTGGTGTTTTTATTGTTGCTCTGTGTGTATTTTCTTGCTTTCACAACGCACAAGCAGAGTCTGATGCTTTGAATCGTTTATTTACCAAAAAATTAAAAGTGGGGGAACCACCGAACTATGCAAGTGACAACTGGAATCATTACCATCTCTCACATTTCTTGCAGTCGCTATCCATTTACCTTTGCATTGAAGAAGAAAAGTGGAAAAATGTACTTCAAACCAAAATAACTGCCTACTACAAATAGTCCCTTGGAATTCGTTATAGAGAGTTACGACTGTAATTACAAAACTGTTTGAAAGTTTTTCTATGAATTTAATATGTTTAATTGTTTTGTGTTTAAAAAAAGCTTACACAACTAATTTGAATCTAATTTTATAATTTTCTTTAAAAAAAATGTCCAGAAATTCGAATTACCCGGTGCGCAAAGTGGTTCTAATTTGTGAGATTTTACTGTAATAACAAAAGCAACACAGCTGTTTCGAATATGGGTTTTTTTTATCTTAGAAACAAGGCAAAACCAATACGATTTCATGACACCAAATTATATTAGTACCGATTTTCAATTCTGTTAAATGGCAATTCTGTAACAGGAATGAATATCTCAAACCCAATACAGAAACGAACGGCATAATACACTGAACCTACTCAAAGAATGATCTCTAAAATTGTCTTTCTTTATAATTTTTGTTTGGTAAATGAAAAATAAGAGCTACAAATATATGGAAAATCATTAATTTTTAACTAAATAAAAGCTATACTTCAGCCTTCGAAAGCGGTAAAACTTTGAATTTGTTCTTGTTTTTAATAGATACTTAAAAAAAGTTCAATAAGTGCCAAATAATTATAAAAGAAAATGCTAAACTAAAACTAACTCAAAAAAATGCTAGACCTAGCATTAAAAATGCAAAATTGGCATCTCTGTTTTAGGTTTGTCGGCTTTTACGTTTTATAAGCTTTATGTTAATTAGATTTTATTTTCGTTCCATGTTATGATTTTTTTCGAATATAATAGACATTTTACACATATGTAAGCTTTATAAATTATTTTTTTATTTTCAGAGAATTTTTGCTACCAAAACGCATTTTAAAGCAGTTACTGCGACATCCTACCACTACGATTGCTTGAAATACAATTTTTTGTTTGTTTGTTTTCTAGCCAGTGAGCTTTCAAGCTAGTAGCGTATATTAGAAAAAAAATATTAAAATAAAATAAAATGTCCAGCCTACCACGTCGTATTATTAAAGAAACTCAACGCTTGATGCAAGAGCCCGTACCGGGTATTAATGCCATTCCCGATGAAAACAATGCCAGGTATTTTCATGTTATTGTAACAGGACCCACGGATTCACCTTTTGAGGGTGGTGTTTTTAAATTGGAACTCTTTTTACCCGAAGATTATCCAATGTCAGCGCCAAAAGTTCGATTCATAACAAAAATCTATCATCCAAACATTGATCGTTTGGGCCGCATCTGTTTGGATGTGTTAAAAGATAAATGGAGTCCTGCTTTACAGATACGTACCATCTTACTATCGATTCAAGCTTTGTTAAGTGCCCCTAATCCTGATGATCCCTTGGCCAATGATGTCGCTGAATTATGGAAAGTCAATGAGGCTGAGGCCATTAAAAATGCTCGTGAATGGACTCAAAAATATGCCGTCGAAGACTGAATGCTGCGTTAGGCGTAACAAACAAAAAAAAAAAAAAAAAAAAAGAAACAAACAGAGTATGATAGCTAAACTGAGAGAAAAACAATACAATGGAGAGCCCGTTTTTTATTTATTGATTTATTAATATTTTTTTTAATATTTAATATCTCTCTCTAAATTTATTATTTCTATTTTAACTTTCTTATTTCGGAATAGGATGGTAATTTAAAGTAAAAAAATTAATTATTTTATGTATAGTATATACCTATTATAAATATAAATACGACGACGACTCATAAAAACACTTACATTGGATATTGGATGATGGAAATGCTACCACAACTGCAACTCTTAACATATTTTTATTTTATGAAAAAAATAAAAAACAAAACAATAAATGGGGGAAAGTGTTTTAATATGAAACTGTCGTGAGAAATGAAATAAATTATGAAATTATATAATAATATTAAATGAAACTATAAAAAAAGTAGAATAAAACAACAACATAAATTTAAATTTTTAAATAAAAAACAAAACAAAAAATTATATATAAAAATAAAATCTGCAAATTTATTTTTTCATCACACCAATCAAACAACAACCATCATTTATTTGTTGCTTTACAGTTAATAATAAAATTGATCAATAAAAAGTAAAAATAATTATATTTCGTTTCTTTTTTGAATTTAATGTAACCACCCACCCATCCCACTCCCCTCATTAAGACACAAAACTATAAGAAAAAGTACGGTAAGATAAAGATCCTTCATTTATAATGGTTTAAAATCAACTATTTTATGACAATCTACCGCATAAGACCTACAATTACAACATACTACATAGATCTTTCTTATCCAGACGTTGTGAAGAAAAAGTTTAACGTCGAGTTCAAAAGACAGACTTGAGAAGCTTGTTCATGGCAATCCGTAACACTTTGAGTTTTAGCCAGAAGCATGCAAATAGGCCGAAAGAAGTTTTTTTTATATTTCTTTCCCTCAAGATGTCAAAGCTAAAGAGCCGAAGCTCTCGTATCCGAATATACTCCAACAAAAGGAATTTGGGTTATTCCAGAAGAATATGTAATGAAATTAAAAAAAAACGTATGGAAAACTAGGCAGCCGTATGGATCCCATCATTTTTAGAAAATTTCCTAAACTCTTGACAGATATGAAATGCTCAGAAAAGTTCGTGTAAATGATAATATAGCTTTGTCTTCGGGTAGTTAAAAACTGACCCATATATCAAAGAATCAATGTTTATATATGGGACTATAACAGTCCATATGAGATCTTAGATCGTATAAAGCTACTGCCTAGTGTGAATTTTGACTGCAAACGTAATCGGTTCACATCTCCTTTAGGATAACATTACCTAGGCCATTATCGTCAATAGCGACAGCTATATAGTTTAACTAAAAGAAAAGATATTCCAAAGCTTACTTTAATCAGATCAAAACCGCTAGTTTTTGAAAGCGAGGCTTGATTCTATTCAGAAGGCCAAAATCGTTTCAAAATATAAAACTGAAAAGAATATAAATATCTTATAGTGGCCGCTATATAATACAGATAGATCTGTATCCGTTCTAAAATGCATAGTCTTTGTTAAAAACATAAATTATTGAAAAGCTTCGACGAAATTAATGGGTCTATTATAGATGGCAACTGTCAACTGCTAGCTGGCAATTTAGTTGCTAAATGGTGAATACATTGGCAATTGCAAATATGTGGTTGCTGTGTATGTACTTGTATTTTATGTCATAAGGCGTCAAAAAGTAAGTATGTATATTTTTTGATTTAATTTATGAAATTATACCAGAGCAATATGAATTAAGCAATTCCAAAATTAAAATCGTTGCCGTGGGTTTCTCAAAATTGCCTTCTGACAGCAGAAAAATCTCTTCTATATAGGAAGACGAAGATATGCCTTAAAGCTATAAGATGTAAATACACATACATAAATATATTATTATTAGCAGAGTAGGAAAATAAAACAAAACGATTGATCTCATTTTGTTTTGTTCTTTACAATGAGTAAAACAGAAACAGTGAGAAAGATTGTCCCATTTAATTTTGTGTATTGTTTTTGTTTTGAGCACTACAAATACACTAACTCAAATGTGCGAAGGTACAACAAAAAATGAATGAGAAGAAAAAAAAGAGCAAATTACACAAATTTAATCGAATAACAAAGCAAGCACAAGGGCAAAAAGCGAATTTTTTTCGTTTGCGCTCATTTAAAAAGTATTTGTTTTGGTTTTCCTCATGTACAATACGATTAAAAAAAATTTTAAAAGTTTATAACTTTGTGGTAACGTTTGCGAAATGTTTTGTTTGTTTGCCCACTCTGATTATTAGTGATAGCCTTCCAAAAGATTGAGAAAATAGGGTATAGGCTTTTGAAATAGAAATAAGTTTTGTGCTACTTACCTTATGTCTTATGGGGAACTGTAATATCAAGTTCAGAAATTATATTCTGGGTGGCTAGATGGATGATCTGGATATGTGCATAGATTTTGGTAGAATAAATGAAATGATGATCCTTAAAATACTTGTTTTGCATTTAATATTTTATATAAATTTTAGTTTTCCAGTTTAATTTTATTTATCCGTTAAAAGTTTCAAGAACATTTTTATTTATTCACTTCTCATTTGAAATATATAGCTATCAATATTTTTAAGAATTTCTGGTCGTGAATAGTCTTTTCCAAATTTTTGTTCTCTACCGTATTGTTCCACATCTTTATGGGTTTCCAATAACATGGCTATTAGACACTTATTGTAGCCATTTTCAGCATTGTTGCACAATTGTTTACATATGCTCTGTATAAATATTTTACCATTTTCACCATATTGAAAGGAAATTGTATCGTCTCCGGTAGAATAGGAAACAATAAAATATTTTCTATAGATTTCCATTTCTTCATCGTTATCGAATTGAATATCGGATTCATCATTTAAATCGCCACGGCATGCTTGCACAACCAGCCATTTAAGTTTATTTTTTAATTGTTTGATCTTAAACAAGGGATTAAGGAAGAGAGTTTTAATGCTTGCAATATTATCGCCTAATCTAACGAGATCATCACTTGTACCATGAGCCAAACAGAATATGGCAACGAACTGGCAATTGTTGAATTTGTCCAACCATTCTTGTTTAGTTTTTACTGAAATATATATAAAAAAACTGTGTATGTATTAATCTGTATATACATAGTTATAAGTATAATAACTCTGTCGGAAAAATAGTTAAGTTTAAGCTAACTAAAACTTTGAGCTAAGTATTTCGCAACTCGTGCTGCCTACCACTTGGATTACTTTTAAATGGCAGCAACTAACTATTTTAACATTGCGATATCCTAGGCGGTAGTCAGTTTCTCTCTGCATTACTTTTTAAATAACTTAAAGTTAACTACTTATAAGTTAGCTTTAAGTTGACTTTCAGTAAGAATTTGCTTACAGGAATTAAAAATTGTGTGAATGTGAGATTCTTGATTAAAATGTCTGTTTTCGGGGAAGCTTAGGGGAGATATATCCACAACCAGAGTTTCACACCTACTGGCACACTCCATGGACACAATAGATTCTATAGGTGGCAATGATTTGCAAATTCAAAATTCTATTTAAATTTCTATCGAGTTTAATGATCTGGGGGCAAATTACGGCATTCGATATCGAGCGAAATTTCATACAATT
The DNA here is from genome assembly GCA_963576795.1 of Metopia argyrocephala. NCBI lineage: Eukaryota > Metazoa > Arthropoda > Insecta > Diptera > Sarcophagidae > Metopia > Metopia argyrocephala. The sequence continues at coordinate 42,690,009 of OY756208.1, forward strand.
TTAAAAGAATTTTCATACAAATTTCGATCGATATCAAATGCCGCAATTTGCTCCCTGTCTTTGAAACTGAAATGTGCCACCGAATTTTTCGCTCTTAACTCAGCAGTTTTAAATCGTCTGGTCTTCTGTGAACTAGTTATAGTACCGATTGTGGTTCAAATGAACACGTGTACAGTTTCCTTGGCAAAAATCCATTAATTATACCACGAATTGCTTCCTCATGAGCATTATTTTCTGCATTAACCACCATGGGATTAATTTTGACTTCTACAACTTAAGAAATGACGCAGCGGAAAGATATATAACTCCAAATAATTTCACAAATAATGACATAAAAGGTTTCAGCATAGGATACTTACAATCCTTAAAATAACTTCTATATTCCTTTAAGGAACAATCCAGCCAATCATAGACAATCGCATTGTATTTTTCCCCGAATGTTGATTTGATTTTTGATAAATCTTCATTGGCACCATCACGCGTTTTAGAATCTCCAACTACAAATACAAGATTTTTTCCAATATTCTGCTCCATATTCTGTAAAAAAGCAATGGATAGAGAAGAACATTGTAATAGTAATGAAAAGTGGGTAAATAAGATAAAAATATTTTTTTAAGACTACAAAAATTGGCGAGGTTTGTTCAGAAAATAAAACAATTTTTTAATTGTTTAACAAATTTTATTCTTATAAAAATTAGTAATTCCTCTCATTAGTTTATTATTAATAATTAATTTATTAACTGTTCTGCTGTTTTCTATGTCGGGGACCTAAGCACTGAAAAAAGTTATTGTTGTTTGTATGGGATTGATTAAAAAATATGTATTTTTAATTTAAAATTCAAAGACAAGTAACAAATTTAATAATCAGGTGTAGTGTACTATAGTGATGCGAAGTTACATGTTTGCTCACATTTCAGAGGGAATTCGTAAAATTTTTTTTGGGTTTTGAAGCATTATGACCAATGAGTTGAAGATATTTAAAAGGGTGAACTAGATAACGTTGTTTTTTTCCCAAAGCTAACATAAGATATTAAAACTAGACAAAAAAGCAATTCTGTGTTTCTAAAAACACTCGTTATGTTGTATGTTATGCTTTTACTTCCCAGTTTCGATATTACTTATAGTTCTTATTCAAAGTGTCAGTCAATGGAAGTATATGTAAGTAGTTTAGCAAATCTACCAGAGATGCTAAATTCCTTAGGTTCCATCTGAAACATGTCATGGCTTAGAGCTTACTTTACGATTGGAATACACAAATTTGATTAGAAGACTAATAATGTTAAACATGAGGAACAGAATGACAACCTGATAAAATAAGAATGCCTATGAAGTAGTGCTGTCAAATTCTGCTACTTTTCATTACTAGATATATAGTATTGAGTACTTTCATTCGGGTACTCAATACTATTTGATACTTTAAACGGGTTTTATTTTTAGGAGAAAATTCCATAAGGTCTTGTGATTTTCAACAGAGTTTTGTTTGGCTGTTAAATTAAAATTTTCCATAAAACTTCAAAACAAAAAAAAAACAAAAAAAAACAAAAATACAACTCTTAAAGTATTGAGTAGTTACTTTTAAGTACTGGGTACCCAAAAATTAGTACAAATACTCGATACTAGTTACCCATTACTCAATAGTTTGCCAGCGTTACTATGAAGCTGTACAAATGTTTTCTAGTCAACAAACCAAAACCAAATTTTTCTTACGCACAATGATTTCGTATATCATTCCAACTCCCTCGGTCATCATGTTGTCCCATACCCTCACTTATCCACCGCTAAACTTTAAAGTTGGCCTGATGTCTTTCTCCTGCAAAGATGTTCCTGGCTTTCGCCAGCACCACTGCCTGTCTTTCCGATTAAAACCTATTAATTTAAGTTGCATTTAACCTTAGTTTCATTTAACCTTAACTTTAGCCCAATCTATAGCATATTTTTTGGTGATCTTTTAAAAGCAACGGCATTTTTACTTTGGAACGTCCTCTCAAGCCGACAGAGCGTATCGTATTTCCAACTGTTTCGACAGAAACAAGAATATTTTCTGTCTTCGTAAATTTCTTTCAAATTTATATAATGTTTTCGACGTTTTCCTCCTAATGTCTCGTAAAATTTGACGTTCTGTCGCTTCCGAAAATAATTTTCCTCTGGCTCCACGAGAAGGAACTGACAAATTTGGCAAAGTTTGTCGAACAATTCCTACGGTAGTTTTGGAAATCTTTAAAACAACACGAAATCTCACGGGAAAATATACCTTGGCATAAATGTTCCTAAATTTTGATAACTATTGACGTAGAAAGTAGGCAAATAAATGATTAAATAGTGCAATAAACGAAAAATTTTTAATTCACTTAAAAGAATTAAAAAAACAATTTTTTTTTAAATCAAATACTTTTTTAATTTTTTTTAATCAATTAGACATGATGCTACATTTTCGTATAAAATGGGTCAAATTTATTGGTAAGGGTTCACAATTTTTAAACTTAAGAGGCCTCCTACTTAACGGGTTAATTTTCAAAAATTTTGTAAAAATTAAACATTGTAATGAGGCTTGTAAAATAAGTACAATTGTAGATACTTGTAAATAAAGCAATAAATAATCATTATTTTACAAGCACAAAAAAAAAACAGAATAATATTTTTGACATAATTGGACTTTTGGGTGTATAAGTTCTGATAGTTTTTTTTTTTTAATTTTTCGTTTAATTCAGCTTTAGTTTTATTTACTAGCGTAACCGACAAAAGCCATTATATTCTTTGGTGTTATTGTTACAATAAGCGATAAATTGTTTTCTTTCACAGACAAAATAACAATTGTCAAAATTTTACTACAGAAAAATATAAAAGGGGAAAATGGGGGACAATTATGCTACCTAGCAAGGCGAAAGAACAAAAATTGCTTATAAATGTGTTAATATACTTCTCTCAAGTGTAAGTACAAAAAGTTACAAGGCCGTGCTAATAATAATAAATACATACGTAAGAGATTTTTAAAATATCTCACTTCTTAAACAAAAGACAAATACTGTTTCTGTTAGTTGACTCCCATTAAAAATTGTGTTGTTTAGTTTGTGCTTAAAAGCTATTGTTAGCAAAATAAGCAAACCAAGACAAAGTTCGACAAGGTAGTTGCTAATTCATCAACGTTTGTTATAGCCGTACAAGCATGAAAGTTCCTAAACTTTCTAAATGTCTAGTTGAGGTCTCTGCCCCTGAATACTCGCATATTGTTGTCCAAACGTATGATAAAATTGAGAGAGTTACTAAAACTATTTCGTTCAAAGCACGCCTTGCCTAAAACATGCAAAGAGACACAAAATTGTACTATTTTATCAGGACAACGTTAGGGGTAAGTAGCGATACCCTTCAATATTGTTGCAATTTTGTTAATGCTTTTCTAAGTCTTTCAAAAGTTATCTCTTATTATAGTTGCTACATGTAGTTGCAATAATTTTGAGCAAATCATTATCTGTTAAAAATTCGAAAAAATAGTTTTGGAAAAAATTTTACGGGGAAAGTTCTCATATATAAAACAACGAAAAATATTCTACAAAATTACCATATTTCCTACCAAGGGTTTAAAATTTCGCGACATACTTTTTTGTACCGCCTCATAGGGATATCATAGAGAATGAGAAGGCAGATGGGCTTGCTAGGAGCGTCTCTGCTAGAGGGGAGGCTGCTGCTTCCTATTTGGATATCCAGTGCCCTAGGACTGTCATTAAAGATGGGATATCCAAGTTTTTCCTTGGAAAAGCACAGAACAGATGCAGTTCCATCACCCCTGTTTTGTTTCTAGGACTCTTTGGCCTCGGTATAACCGGGGCAAGACTCTAGGAATCTTGGGGATTCCTCTTTAGTCTTTGTCCAGGCTTATATCGGTATATAGGGGTCACTGGTTGATCGGTAAACACGCAGAGAGGTTGGATCTGCCCTTTTATCCGCACTGCAGAAGTTGCGGGAGTACTTCTGAGAGGTCTGGAAGTCAGACGTTTAATGTTTTTTGGGATGCCTTTTTTCGATAGCTTGGCGATAGCTCTTGTTGTCTGTAGTTCCTTTCCTATTTTAGGTGATTTCAGTTTGGTAATGCAATGGTTTCAAAACGTCACTTTGTGCCAATTGTAGTTGATCAGTTTTTGGTTGAATAGCCATTTGACCTACCTACCTACCTACAATTCTGTACTGCACTGTTTTTACAGTTTTTGATATGCTAAAGTATCTCTTCGCCCGGTTATCTTAGAAAAGCTTGTGAAACTTAAGACTTTCTTCGTATTATTATTTAGAGTAGACTGATCATTATTGCCATACTTTGGCTGTAATCAAAATCGAAATTTTTAAGATTTTTCTATCGGAAGGCAGGGATGAAGGATATAAAACGAAACACACGAGCAGAAAATTAGTTTATCCCTTAACCTTCACTGCGGTACCTTTCTGAGAGTGAAATAACCAGTTAGTAGTTTGGTGTTCAAATGACTAAGATTCCTTAGAGTATCTCTTTTGAACAAAGGCTCAAAGTGGATTGCTGTCATGGACCCCTCAAAGTTGTCCGAAGTATCTCAGGGTGGCTGAAAACTTCAAAAGTCGTTAGGAATTATAAATTTTTGTACATTTTATCAATGAATAGGCAAATATTTCATTTTAATTCCTTGGTAGTTTGAACAAATAATAAAAACTCCAAGCTTCCTTGAATTGTAAAGGAAAAATATGCAGTCGTATAAAGAAATTTTAAAAGCTAGAGATAGATTTAACTTTTTCAAAAGTTTTCAAATTTAGGTCTAAAAGCTGTGTTGGAATTAAGTGCTTTTATGTTTCACCACTTTTCAAAATAGTTATTTTTGCATTTTATTGTGGAGAAGCCAATTAATGTTTATTTAACACTTTTACAGAAGCTAAAACTCTTTTGATTTCAGTAAACGCATTCAATGCATTGTATTGCATCTGCATGCACAACACCTACTTATGTATGTTTAGGGTTTCTTCTACAGATTTTAATGACTTTTAAAAATGTAGTTGGTAAATCGGCTAATGTATGACTTGTGTTATGTGTTGAACTAGGAATTATGTTCAAAGTAATGCAGTTTTAAAAAATAAAAACATAAAAAAAAATATTTTTAACACACTGGGAACCCCTATATATTGGAAAGTAGTTTATTCTGTCAACCGTTTAGTATTGAGTGCACTCATGGGAGCTGATACAAGTATACTTGAGTACAGAGAGTGAGGCCTAAACAATGTGTAGATAAATAAAATCAAATAAATCATTTTTCTTTTTTTTAAGTAAGCCGGCGCTTAACATAATCGGTAGCTGCGATTTAAAACTCAAGAAATGTTTTGTTTTATGCATATGCGGGTAAACCATTCGGTTTAACAACAGTAAAAAAAGTAGCAGCGTTTCGGGACACCAAATTTGTAAATCGTCATTATGTTAGTTTCAAATAAGAAACAATATTTTTTCACTGCATAACAGAGAGAGAAAGAGACATAGAGAGAAATAGTGTTAGCAGACATTGTTATGTCTTATATTTTTGGGGCTAAGTTTACCTCTGGTTGAAGGTTTACCATTCCGGACAGATCTTACTGAAATGGTGAAGAATTCATAATTAGAACGAGTACACTCTTCTTTATTGATAGGTCGAAGTTAGACGAGGGCACTGGTGCGGAAGTATTCAGTAAGTTTCTTAGACTGGAGCTTTATTGTAGGATGGATGCTGACTGCAGAGTTTTGCAGGTAGAGATCTTTGCTATATGGAAGGCACTTGAGTCCGTTGCTCGTCTCGTTCCTTCTAATGCAAATTCAGTGTGATTTTCATTGGCAGACAGTTTTTTAGGGGGTGGAATGGGGAAAAATGGTTTAGTCGAGGAGCACTGAAAGCACTGGCTCCCGATTAATTGATTACAAAAATGCTCGAAAAGTGAAAAGACTATCTTAAGCAGCTCGGCACAAATTTTTGCTGTGTCTGGGACGCCGGCTAATACGCTGGTGAGCACAGGGTTCACTGCCAGCTTTCTTGGTTTGGGCTCTTTTGTAGAATTAACTGTTCTAAAGATAAGTTGAGGATGAATACATACATACACACATAATTGGCCATTACAACCCTGTGTCAGAGTTAAGGCCTAGCTCTCGCTGCACTCATGTTGTGTTTATTAATTTTTATCCATGAGTACCGGGACCTACAGTTTAAAGTCGACTCCGAACGATAGATTTGAGAAACTTTTTCATGGCAATCAATTGCTCTCAGGGCTTTTGCGAGAAGACTGCTGAGAGGTAGTCGTTTTCGTAAGCCAACACATTAATCACTAGACCACGGCGACTACTAATAGGTTGGAATACATACATACATAACTGGCCTTTACAACCCTGTGTCAGGATTACGGCCTAGCTTCTCGCAGCACTCATGTTGTGTGTGTAAATTTCTATCCATGAGTACCGGGACCTACAGTTTAATGTCGACTCCGAACGACAGACTTGAGAAGCTCTTTCATGGCAATTAATTACTCTCAGAGCTTTTGCCAGAAGACTGCTGAGAGGTAGTCGCCGAAAGAAATATTTTTTTATATTTCTTTTTTTTGAAGATGTCGGTGCTGAGATTTGAACCCGGCACTATCGTCTTAGTAAGCCAACACACTAACCACTAGACCATAGGTTGGAATACTCTTAAAAAAAATGAGAGTCTAAACTGATAACCTTTATGCTTTTTATCATGATACTACTTTCTTAAATACTTTGTTAGTAGATTATATTTCCTGGATGAAGAGCTCTGTTCAGTGTATGATGGGATTGCAGTGCTCTGGCTAGAACAGATTTTCTTTTGATTTCAATTGAATCAGAAAGTTATCAGATCTGTCGAAAACTGACACAATTTCATTTTTAGGAAGGACAAGTTCATGTGTGAATAGAGTTTTCGGCTTATCGGCTTATAAATTACTCAATAGCTAGATCATCGTACACCATCGTCAATCAAAATGCATATAAAAATTACTTATTACATGTCAAGAACAGCATAAAACATGACCCTAAATCATTTTTCAAATTCGTTAATTCTAAGAGACGTGCAGCTAAATATCCATCCATAATGAAGTATGGGGATTATGTGTCACCTGATGAATTGAATATTAGCAACATGTTTGCTGATTTTTTTAATTCTACTTATTCATCGCAGTTATTTAATTCTAATCAGTACCCTTATGCAATTCATGAATCACCAGGTATTAACATACCATTTATTGACGGACAAGTTGTGCTTAACTTTTTAAATGGGCTTAATTGGTCTTATGCTGCTGGTCCTGATGGTGTTCCCAGTTGTATTCTAAAACAGTGCTCACACTTGCTTTATATTCCTTTGACATTTATTTTTAACAAATCGCTTCAATTGGGTTATTTTCCATCTTTCTGGAAGGAATCATTTATTATTCCGCTATTTAAATCTGGTTCTAGATTGAATGTTACCAACTATAGAGGAATAGCGAAATTAAGTACCATACCGAAATTATTTGAGAAAATTATTTATGATCATCTATCACATCAAGCATCATGTATTTTATCTTCTAATCAACATGGCTTCCGAAATTCCTGCTCAACTGTCACTAATCTATTAGAACTTACTACATATGTTAATGAGGGCTTTGTAAATAAAAAACAAACTGATGTAATTTATACTGATTTTAGCAAAGCGTTTGACCAGGTTAATCACAAACTTTTGTTGTATAAATTAAATGAAATTGGCTTCAGTTTTTCCTTCCTTAAATGGATTGGATCATATCTACACAATAGAAGGCAGTGTGTTAAATTCAAAAATTCGTTTTCCAAATATATTGATGTTATATCTGGTGTACCACAAGGCAGTCTTCTTGGACCTCTCTTATTCACTTTATTTATAAATGATCTTCCTTCCGTAATTGTGCACTCTCGTATTTTAATGTATGCGGACGATGTGAAAATCTTTCTTTCGCTTAATAATCCCAACGATCAAACACTTTTACAAAATGATATTAATCGATTTACTTCCTGGTGCAAAATAAACTTAATGAATCTTAATATAAAAAAATGCAAATATATGATATTTTCCAGACTACTTCCTATTAATGGTCACTATGTCATGAATGATATAACATTAGAGTTAGTATATTCATTTAATGACCTTGGCATTCATTTGGACAGAAAGTTGGATTTTAGATCACATATCCATTTAACAATTAATAAAGCTACTGGTGTGCTGGGATTCATCAAACGGTGGAGTAAAGAGTTTTCGGATCCATATACAACCAAACAATTATTTATATCACTGGTTAGACCGATTCTTGAATATGGCTCTGTAGTTTGGGACCCGCAATATCTGGTTCATTCAGATTCTATTGAATCCGTTCAAAAACAATTTTTGTTATTTTGTCTTCGTGGATTGGGCTGGAGTTCAGATGTTAATCTTCCTTCTTATCAACGTCGCCTTGCACTTATTAAGTTACCTACATTAAAGAGCCGAAGGCAAATGCTAAATGTGTCGTTTCTATTTAAATTATTGAGTGGAAGTTTATATTCTCCATATCTTCTTAGTAAAGTACATTTTAATATACCAATTCGTCGTTCAAGAAACTTTGAAATTCTGAGCATTAAATATTATACATCTAACTTTGCAAACTTTGATCCATTTCGTAGAATATGCAATGAGTTTAATTTATTATCTGAATATATTGATTTTAATAAAAGTTTGAGAATTTTAAAGAGAGATATTATTTTATATTTAAATACAAGAAATTAATCATTTTTATAATTGTTGTAAATATTTTTTGTATTTTGTTATTGTCTGCAAGGATTTATTCCATAGACATAAAAAAAAAATAAATAAAATAAAATAAAATACCGAAGACACTAAAGTTCAGCAGTACCAGTGACCGAATGTAATTAGTCCTTATGTGGTCTGGAGACCACAGTTCGAATCCCAGAAGGAGAAATCATTCAGAATTAGTGCACTAAATTTCCATTATCACTACACTCGTTTTATTTAATGCACTAAAGTTCCATTACCACTAAATATTATAGGCTATAATGCACTATTTTTTCCACTACCACTAAATTTAGTGGAAAATTAAATCTAACCCAATTCTCATATTCATGACTAAACATAAACTGTTCATGCCAAAAAATTTTCAAATTTCAGCCCACTACTGGGAATAAATATAAGCCATGAGTTAAGAATAGCTTTGATTAACCTTTAATAACCACTATGCTACAAGTGGAATAACTGCAACCAAAACCCACATTACTTTATCTTTACTGTGTATATGAAAAAAGATGTGCGTATTTTTACTTTATTAACAGGAGTAATAAATTTGATACACCAAAGACAAACAAATAAAATGGAGAAAGCTGGTTAAAAATAACTTATTGCTGGATTATCGTTGTTTTATTTGTTTTATTAAAAAAATATGTACATATTTGCATTAAAATAAAAAACAAAATTTTCCAACGCAGCCGGTAGGATTCGAACCTACGCTCCCAGAGGGAATCTGATTTCGAGTCAGACGCCTTAACCACTCGGCCACGACTGCTAATGGCATTCAAGTGTCTAATGGCATATTTAAGCTTAAAGCTTGTATTATTATTAAGCAAATATTTTCAAAAGCTTTAAGTTGTCTTCTTCTTGTGATTTTTAGCAACAACAATAGTAATTCATATTGAATTCTATAAATAGAGAGAAAGGGAAAGAAGACAACAATCTAAAATCCATAATAAACAAATGACGTCATGCGAATGAAAGAACAACAACAAATACATATTGTAGCAATATGTGTATGCCATAAATAATTGTAGACCCCTTTTATAGTAATTGTGTTTTTAAAGTGTTTATTGCTGTTGTTATTGTTTATTGTTTTATGCAACAGTGCGTTTATTTTTTAAAACTTTTTTGTTTGTTTGATTTTTAGTTTGTTTCTCTTCCTTTTGTTATAGGCGGTAAAATTTTAAATTGTGTTGTTGGTAATATTTTCACGCCTCTTTTTAATGCAACCAATGAATGCAATGATACTCGTATAAAGCAAGATGAGTGCATTCAAATATTACACACACTGATGCATAGAAACATGCAGCATATGTACATGAATGTGTAAATGCATGCATAAGTACCTACATGTCGTCGTCCCGAAGTTATCTGGACGTATATCACAAAATCAAAAAAAATGAGTTACGACCATTTTTGAGGCTTAAATTATTAGATCTTTCGATGTGTTCAATCACCAGGACTTTATCTCTTAAATTTTCGGAGATATTTGAGGGCCATTTTGCCGTATATCCACGTTTGGTAAAAAAATTTTATGTTATAATGACGTACGCGCCACTTTCGTGGATATACGGCAAAAAATGTATGGAATTTTTCAAATAAAAATATTTTGCGTTATCTTGACGTACGTACATACATACATACATAACTGGCCTTTACAACCCTGTGTCAGGATTACGGCCTAGCTTCTCGCAGCACTCATGTTGTGTGTGTAAATTTCTATCCATGAGTACCGGGACCTACAGTTTAATGTCGACTCCGAACGACAGACTTGAGAAGCTTGTTCATGGCAATTAATTACTCTCAGAGCTTTTGCCAGAAGACTGCTGAGAGGTAGTCGCCGAAAGAAATATTTTTTTCATATTTCTTTTTTCAAGATGTCTGTGCTGAGATTTGAACCCGGCACTATCGTCTTAGTAAGCCAACACACTAACCACTAGACCACGGCGACTACAACGTACGTACATAAATGAATATATTTAAAAGATTTTTCATAAGAAAAAAAGATAAAACGTAATAAGAAATCATAAAGAATAGATTTCTTTAACTTCACTTTATTGCTGTTACATTAAAATTAAAGGACTAAATTAATAAAAAACTAATTTTCATTTTTTAGAGGTACATATGTATATAAAATAAATTTTAATTCAAAATTTATTTCATAAAACTTTTATGAATCAAAAGTATGTTTTTTTAAATACACCATAGATAATTCTAGAATCAGTATCTTAAAATATGTTATAACTTATATAAATAGTTTTGAATAAAACTGAACATCATTGTATAGAAGATATGGGAAAAGGCTTTTAATATCATTTTTTTATACATACATATTCAGAAATATTTATTTTTGGACATATACTGAGTTCCTTTTCAAACATTTCTTCTGATTTTGAAAAAACTCCTTTTCTCGCTTGTTTTTTTAAATTTGATGACTGAAATTCATCTTTACTTACAGATGCTTTATAGGATAAAGAAAATAAATTAAATTTATTATACATAATTGCTTTAATTTTAGTAAATGAAAATTTTGTTAATGCGCAATAACTGAATAAATTTTGAAATCTGTAGGTAACATTTCAATAATATTCAATTTAAACTTTTTGGAGTGGTAATTTTTAAATTTTATTATTAAATCTAAAGGACTGTGAATTTCTTTTAATTTTAGAAATCGATCTATTGCACTGTGGACAGAGTCAATTTCTTGAATTTGGGAATGTCCCGGCTCTGAAAATTTTTGAGTAATTGTTTTTAGATTATTATTTTTATATAAAATGCCAAAACTAGCAGACAAAAATATTTTATTTTTTGGCACAAAAGAGTCGCTCCAAAGAATGATATTCTCAATATGATTAAAATCCTTCAATATATTTTCCAAAATTTTTATTATAGAACTATCGATATCATTACCAGAGCGACCATTCTGTGCTTCGTTCCAAATGGCGCAGTAAGTAACATTTTTTCGTTAGGATTCTGAGTACATACTCGTACTGTTGCTGTTATAATAAACACTGAAAGCTTTCTTTTATAATAAAAGATGGATGAAATTCCTTTAGGAGGATTAAAAGTGCTTTGTTAATCGTAATTTATTTATTTAGTACTGTAGTAATAAATACTAAAAGTAAGAATTTTGCTTACTTAAGTATGTCTCATATACGTCAAGATAATATCAGACAAAAAACAATCCAAAATTTCTATCGGTGTTATTTTGACGTATGTGCCAAAAATAAAGAAAATGTTCCCAAAAAGTGGCTTATACGGCAAAATGTTATTCTTTGTTTGGAGTTAAAAATGTTTAAAACTTAAAAAATTTTCCCCATGACTTAAGAATTTTTTGTACTATTTGATAAAGAATTATTAGCACTACATCTGATAAAAATTTTGAGTCACCTTTTTCGACTAAATTTTTTTCTATAAACTGATAAAACTTTAAATTCAATTTCCCAAAAAAATATTTTTTGGAGTTACGTCAAGATAACTTCGGGACGACGATGTGTTGAGGCCTCAATATACTTACTTAGAAAGGGCAGAATTTTGCCATACCGGCATTTCTAAAGAAATTGCTTTTAAGTTTATCAAAAGGAAAGTTTATCAAACATATCGGCAAATAAAACAAAAATTGCAAATAATTTTTGATTATTTAGGTTCTTAATTGGCTTAGCCTACCTACTGTTAATGGCGTCTAAACTTAATGTGTAGTTTAATACCTTGTAGCTATTCCGAATAAAATTATGATTTCGATTTAACAAATTCGTATATACATACATATGTACGTATGTATTTATGTATGTACATATGTGTAGATCCTATAAGTCCTGATGTTGTGCGTGGTAATTTTTATCCATGAGTACTGGAAACTACAGTTTAAAGTCGATTCCGAACGAGAGATTTGAGAAGCTTTTTCATGCTTATCAATTACTTCCAGAGCTTTTGCCAGAAAACTGCTGAGAGGTAGTCGCCGAAAGAAATAATTTTTTCATATTTCTTTTTTTCGAAGATGTCAGAGCTGGGGTTTCAACCCTGGGCTCATTGCTTAGTAATCAGTAGACCAAGGCGACTACAACAACTACGCTTTGGAATACCAAAAATAATAAACTAGGAAAAAAGTACAAAAAAAGTACAGAAGGCAAAAAAGGGTACATTTGCGTACTTTTTCAGTTGTTAAGCAGAAACAGTACAATGAGAAAAAAAAGTAGGCGTATTGGTGAAAACAGTACGTCTGGCTACTCTAGCGATAAGTTAGCCCCAAATCACCTCTAACTTGTGCTTGTCTTTTGTGTACCCGTATCTTGAGATCGGTTAAAGGTTTCATTTCTGAATTTAGCCTGACAGATTCCATATTCAATGTAAATCATTACTTACAAATTGGGCAAATGGCCGTGGTATCTAAATAATAATAAACTAAATATTAATTTTGACGTATCTGGCGAAGGGTTAAATTTAAAGTTTCTGAATTTGGTTTAAATGACGTTACAAACAATAAAAGTGGGCAGGATTTGAAAAACGCGCGTGGTACCTCCTATACAAACTAAATATTGTTTATTGAATATCTTGAGAACGGTTAAAGTCCATTCCTTCCCTATATAGAAAATTTCTACTGCTTTTAGGTTCATAAATATTCAACAATGATTAATTGAGTTAGAGCTTTAATTATTCTGGGTAAGCTATGATGCATATTTTTATGGTGTAAAGTCTCCCTTCTACTTCAGTGTGGCTCGTTTAGCTTAATCATACAAATTTACATAGAAATTAGTCTGTACGCAGACGACATCCCTTTATTGACCTCAAATGATTACAAAGTCTCTGATGTTCCAAGGTGGCGATCCATCTCATGTACTGAACTATAGAAGGCGAAACCTAACAGACTTTCTTATAGATTATTATGGTGTGCGAGCACATTTGGTACCGCTCGTCTATGGAACAGGCTTCCAGGGAATGTTTTTCCTGCCAGTTACGACATTGGTAAGTTTAAATCAAATATTGACAAACACTTCTCCTTCTTTCCCCTCTTCCATAACATATTTTCCCAGACCAGCACAATGTACTGCATGAGTTAGGGTTGTCCCCTGAGTGCGGGCCTTAATGAAAAAGAAAAAGAATCTATGTATGTATTGCACATACAAACACACATTCCCATTTATATTTGTATTCTTAAACTTCATAATATTTCATCAAATATTTTACTTTAATTTAATTTTTGAAAATCTTACTCGTATTTAAGTAACTTTAATATAAAAAGTTCTCTTAATTTTTGCTTTAAACATTCTCAAGGACTTTTCTTTAAATAAAATATCTACTAAAATACGCATTAAATTTAGATATAAATATGTGCAAGTGTATGTGAAAATAGAAAATCATTTCAATATCCTTTCTGTCTGCAAGCACGTATACAAACATTTTAATAAACATGCAAAAGTATGAGAGGATTTTAGGAAAGAAAAGTGTTGTTTTTCTAGTCTATGTCGGTTTGTTAAATTTTATACAGAGTCGGCCTGTTCTGGCCTGTCTTGTCTGTCTCAACATGTCAATTGCCTTTTTATTTTTTATATATAAGAAAAATATTTATTATTTGTGTGTGTATGTATATGTGAATAAAATGTGCGTAAATGGTTTTTCCCTGCGTCTTCAACTTCACCGCCAGACATTACCATTGAATTTTCCACATAAATTTTAAGGATGTTGCCTTTTATTTTTGTGAGTATATGTTTGTGTGGGTATTTTTAATATTTTGTGGCACTGAAATCCATTATTTAGTTTAGGTTTATATACATTCGTTCATTTACCTTTTTTTCGGTCATGACTATATAGAAAAAAATTTCCGTTATTGCGTGTACACGTTATAAACAAGTGTTACAGTTCTAAGCAGTTAATTAGAAATATGTATGTATGTTTTGCAATAACAATTATTTAAATGTTTAAATATTTCAATCGACAAGTAAAGCTTCATTTATGTTTTTCGTCATCAAGAATAATATACCCAGTAGATATTTCTTTCGGCGACCACCTATTAGCAGTCTTCTGGTAAAAGCTCTGAGAGTAACTGATTGCGATGAACAAGTTTTTCAAGTCTTTTGTTTGGATTCGACGTTAAACTGTACGCCCCGGTACTCATGGATAAAGATTGACATACACAATATGGATGCTGTTACATAAGTTAAAATTATAATAAAACTGATCAATATATTTTTAATAGTAATAAAACGGGCACTCATGGGTAGAACAATTTAAAACATAATTGTTTAAGCCACATCGTCGTGCGGGAGTTTATGTGCTCTATCCGCCATTTCACATTTTTTATACATCTCGAGTAAATGATGGCAATTTGGTTTTCGACCCCAAGCAAATAAATAAGCATGTTCGATGTTTATTTCCTAATAACTAATTAGTTTACAACTGCTGTAAAGTTAAATAAATGTGCTATTTATTGGTATGCACACGTACTACATTCATATATTATTTATTTAAAAAGGCTGTATTAAAAAGGAAATCTTAAATTTTTATATAATACATTGCAGAAAGAAATCGTTATCGAGTTGTGTTTATTGATAACATAGAGAAAAAATATTGATTAACAATGCGTTTAGCTATAGAAAATTTTCATGAAAACAGATTTCTATAAAGAGTTTGCTGTAGAAAATTTTTATAAAATAAAAAGACTTTTTATCAGAATTAATTTTTAAATTTTAATTAAATGGAATTCAAAGACGAAACCTTCAGTCGTCATGTGAACAACTCTCAAGTAAAGAAGCCCATAATTTATCTTTCTTATCAGTCGAATTAAAACTAAAAATTATCGGGGTAATTTTTAATCATTTTTTCCTATTTTAATTTAAGATTTCCTTTTTAACCGAATTTTTACACTTGTTTCCTCATCTGATATTACCACTACTGTCTGAATATGCATTTGTAGAATTGTCACCTCTCACTGAACATATTTTAGGCAATGTTTCATTTGAATTTTAACTAAATTATTAGTGCAACTACACATTAATTGCTCAACTTATAAGTAGGCTTTCGGAAACTGATAATTTTGTACGCGATTACAGTAGTGGATTTACGCCTAGGTCCGGTAGGCCCTGATATACGGCGACATAATTTAACGGCTACTAAAATTTAAATGTAAAAGTATGTAAGAGCAAATCAAATTAAAAATTCATTTTAAATTAAGTTTTTCTTTTGATATTCACATCCATATAATCAAAATTATCACATAAAAAAAATCATGTCTCATGTTGAAACGTAATAAAAAACAAATAAAAAACATTTAATCTAAGTAAAATGAGTTAGCTAAGGTCGGGTTAGTTAAGGTTTTTATTTTGTTTACTTTATCAAGTATTGTACCATTTAACAATCCTGATTAAATGCACGAAACTTTAATGACACTTGCCAAGGCACATTTTTTTAAAGGAGGGCCTTTTAAAATCGACAAATTTTTAAATTTTAAATTCATAGTTTAACAAATACTTTAAATTCTTAAAAATTTGGGGCATTTGCATCACAATTTTTTACTGTAGTTCTAGAAATATTATTTAGGGTTACGGCTTCAAGGTTTAAATGAGCAAAAATAATAAAAATTAACTACAATAATAGAAAAATGTTTTTTTTTCTGACTTTTCTCCTGCTTTTTACAATCAATCCTGTCACTCCATTTCTACTTGAACGTTGAGTTCTGGGACACCCTGTATGTATAAGATTTCATAAAAAGGGAGCAATCCTAAATCTGCCACTGGACGATTAAATATAATATGTGAACGTTAGGAATCTAATAATTGGTGGCGGATTTATAAATAAGCCAACATAGGAACTTAATTATATGGATGTGAATATCACTAAAAAACCAAATTTTTTTAATAATTAAACTATTGTGTATACATACAAACCTACATAACTGGACACTACAACCCAAAGTTTCGGCTTAGATTTTCACAGCACCCACTTAGTGTGCGTCAATATTTGTTTTCATGAGTATGGAACATAGAGTTTAACATCGAAACCGCACAACAGACTGAAGGAGCTTATACATGACAATCAGTTACTCTCTGAGCTTTTTGTTATATAAAAATGTTATTGTGGCCTTTCATTTACTCGTAATTAAACTGACTAAACTTTTTTAGTTTTTCTTCGGCTTTTTTTTAAATTCAAAGTATTTTTTATTCCTCATATCCTGAAGAAATGAAACGATGTTTGAAACCATCTAAAAAATCTCAATCAATGCCTGAATTACTGTTCTTGTATGCTGTAATTTTGGTTACAGTCTGATAGCTTCAGATCATGAATTCGATTTCTCGTCTTTGCTTACTGTAATAAAGTTTAAAGCATAAGTTATTGCAAACCACTTTTCTTCTAAAACATAAAATACATTACGTTGAGTAGACCAGCGATTTTTAGAGATATTGTTGAGCACTAAATTTATCTGCTGCACCACGATTTTCCAACTTTATCTGTTCAGGGATTAATTGCTTCAATTAATTGATTTCTGTAAAATTGAATTAATGAACTCCCGTGATTAAGTCAAAGCATAGCACAGCCATTTTAATATCTTTAGATAAGTGAGCAGTATTTACTATAAGTCCCAAACATTTTTCATCGGTTTCAATATTTTTAAGTATTTAATAATTATAGCAAGTTCATCGACATATGCAATATCAGGTGTAAAATCTACAATTACACCATAATTCTAAGCTACTTAACAATTTAATAGTAATGTGTTGTACTACTAATTAAATACTATTTCCACAAGTAAATTACTTCAATAATTTACAGTGAAAGAAATTCCGCATTTGATTAAAGCAAATTATTTAAATGTTAGCGCCCATTTAATTATGCCGCCCTAAGCCTAGGCCTATCGGTTTTAAGCGGAAATCCACCACAGCTAATAATTATAAGTTCAATGAATGAAAATGGTATTTACGATTCAAGTAAAGTATTGGCTTTTTTAAAGAAAACTTCCTTTTTGTTAAAAAACAAAACAAGTAAATTTGAAAATGTTACGTAAGCAAAATTATTGAAAAATTTAATTTACTAAGAGACCAATAAGTTTATAAGTTATACTTATATTTCTGTTTTTGTATATGAATATTGTATACCTTGCTACTTTTTATATACAGACATACATTTTGTACAATATTTACAGTGCACATGTGTTGTAGAGTATGTTTTTGACTTTTTTGCTTTTGAGTTTTAATAACTGAAATTGAAAAACTGCGTAACTGATTGGCAGTGAACGTAAATTAATTTCCAATTTGAAAGGCTTATCAAATAGCTTTTCTCATTGAATAAGTTTATGGGACTATGTATCTAATGACTTTGATTTCATTCCAAAATTAATTAATAACTAAGTCTGCTGAAAACTTATTTCATTCAGTGTCACAATTTATAAGATTTTAAATTTATGAATGTAATACTTTGAAAAGTGTAATTATTATATGAAAAGATTTTTTTTTTTTAATTTAAAGTGAGCATTGAATTGTAGTTTTTAGGAAGCATTTAATTTTATAAATAAATGTTTCAGTACAACCTTTTTATGTTGTTTATAAACTTCAAAGTGTTGGTACGAGTATATAGAAAATTTAAAATCCAAATAATTTTTTTTTGTTATGATTTCCTGTTTTTATGCAGAATTTTTTAAACTAAGGTTTTCTTTTTTTATTTGTAAATTTAAAAAATCAAAATTCTAAATTTGCTTCAATAAACTTTTTAATGATATATATGTACTACATATATATGTACGAGTACTCGTAAGAATATGTACTATTTGTATATATGCTTGACATAACGTAAGTACAACATAATTTGTAACAAAGCCAAGAAACTATAGTTTAGACAAAATAACAAAATGGTTGAGAAAATATTCTCAGGCTTTATATTAAAAAAAAAAAAAAACACATACACATACAAACAAAAAACATTTGAGTAGTAAACTGCCGTAAAATACATCAACGTAAACATATCGTAAATGGCAATAATGTATGCAAATATATTACAAGCCATACGGCTAAGAAAAAAACAAAGACAAATACTGGCTAGAACGGTAGGAGTTCCACCACTATTTAAAACGACAGTATAAACAAAAACCATGTCCATCACTTCAACTTACAACACCACCATGAACAACAATATGACTTTACGAGTATAATGATATGTGAACTACCAAACGGGGTGTTTTTTTCTCTAAAGCACTCTATGCTAGGGAGAATAGTTTTAGAAATCTGATTACAAGAAAATAAGAAAATTTTTCCTGGTCCACTAAGGTAATCTAATTGAAAACTGAACTTGTAGAAATTGGAATAAAATGGGTAATATGTACTTGCTATTTTCAAAGGTTTGATGTAATTTTAGATATACAATTCATACCCAAAACTATAGGTATTTACGCAATTAAGGCTTTAATTGAGTTTAATTTATCATATAAGAGCTTAGTTAATAAATTGCACAATTAGTACTTAATTGCACCAGTAATTGAGTCAAATTATTAATGCAACCCTGTATGAAGTACGTTCAGTGAAAAGTAATATCTGTTAGCAATGTGTGTTCAGTGAGAATTGGCAATGCAGAAATGAAATGTCATTAAAAATATAAAAGTTTGCAATTATGACAGATGAATTTGTATTTTATGTTCAAAGAAGCATAATTTTTTTTTCCAATTCCGAAGGTTTGTCAATTTTTTCCCAACCTATAAACGCAAGTTTTCACTTACTTAGTAGACGCCGTGTCCTAGAGGTTAGCGTGCTGGTGTACTAAGACGATAGCGCCGGGTTCAAATCTCAGCTATGACATCTTGAAAAAAAGAAATATAAATAAATTATTTCTTACGGCGACTACCTCTCAGCAGTCTTCTGGCAAAAGCTTTGCGAATAATTGATTGCCATAAAAAATCTCAAATCTATCGTTCGGAGTCGACTTTAAACTGTAGTTCCCGGTACTCATGGATAAAAATTAACACACACAACATTAATGCTGCAAGATGCTAGGCTGTAACCTTGACGCAGGGTTGTAATGATCAATTATGTGTGTATGTATGTATATGAACAACAAATTTGATAACGCAATTAAATTTTAAATTAACTCAATCAAAATTTTTATGTGAAAGGGCATTACACCTCGTTTTTTAACAAATAATTGACTTATATTAGCACAGTTTTTGTCGTTAAAGTTACTCTTACACTGTTCTTGAAGTTTTACGATTTTCATTGGATTTTGCCGAAACCAGATCAGATAAGTCTTGTAACAGATAATTATTTTACTTTTAAGAAGTTAAAAGTTATGCCACAAAGGTACGATTTACCGAAAGTTTTTAAGCACATCCATTATTTACTGAAGCTGACACTGACTAAACTTCAATGGTTTTTGGAAAAAAATTTTTTTATTGAGACCAATATCCAACCTAGGCTATGCATTGTATTGGAATTTTTATGGAAAGGACAGTAGAATGACCAAATTTCTGTGAATTGATCATACAAAGCCCGTGTTAAACCTTCACCCTTGAATAATCAATAGCAATTGTCTCATCGTTGCATGTTGATTGTGTGGTGAGTGTCTTCGCTGAGTAGCTGTTTAGTTGTTACTTGCTATATACCAATATGTAGCGCATTTCTCTTGATCATTCGTTTTTGTTGTCAGTAGTTAAGGTGAAATAAAGTGAAATGTCAGGGAGCAATTTCTTTGTACATAGACTTCTTTTAGAGAGGGGGAACCTCTTATTTTTTAAAGTATAATTTTGAAAAAAACGCAAAGGAACTTTTTCATTTATCACCTCTGATGGACCGTTTGAGTTTTTATGTGAGCGCTCTAACCACTATACCACGCACCCCCTATGGTAGATGATTCCTGCGATTCAGAAATTATCAAAAAGTTATCATGCAAAGAATTACTTGTTAAACTGAAAGATGTTCTATTGCAGTTATTTCTTAGTCCTGGGTTTGAAGAACCTTTTCCGAAAATATATATTTTTTCCGACAAAATCTAGAGGTAGAAAAATCATTATTTTTGATCTCCTAAAGTTGGTATTCTCTTATACTGCTGTGAGCTTACATGCTTAAGTAACTTATGGCCCCTAGACTGAATTTTTTAGTTGCCTTTCCCTGTAGATTTGATTAAACAAAGACAGGTTATAAGTCCAAAGCTTCAGAACAAATTAAGTGACAAGAATCGATCTCACCATGTAAAAACACACCCAAACACATTAATCTTGCCTAAAAGCAAAGCTTACTATGCAATTGTTAATGTGCATTTGTAAGTACACGTGACTTCAGGGATATAAGCTATTTATGCACCTTCTAAAGCAGGTTGCAAAATCTTCAGCAAATCTGAAATTTGCTACGAATAGTAATATAGGGTATATCATGCAAATACAGGCTGTCGTAATATAAGAAGACATTAAACTAAAAAGAAAAGCAGGCAACATGATTATAAACAGACTTCAAGTTCATTACAATTAAAAGAAGAGCAACAAAAATAAAATAAAGAATAAAAAAAAAACAAAAAACAAATGCAGGACCTACTAAAGGCAGCAGCAGGTTAAACGATGACTTTAAAAAGAAGGAAACAAAAATGTAACCAAACACAGGAATGAATTTAAATAAAGCACTGAAAAAGAGAAACACCAACAATATGAACATCATACTCTCGTAGTTACAATAACAGCAGCAAAAACAACAAAAGTAAAACACAAACCAACAATAACAACTTCAGTGCAATTGTTAAACATTAAGCGGCTTAACCATAATAAAAGTCAGAATTAATTGGATTTTAATTGTCTGTTAAGCGCTGAAAATTAAGTTGAACGAACAAACAAACCGAAAAACGGACGAACGGACGTACTCCTATAATGTTTTATATTATTGGGTTGACTGGTTAGTTGCTTCAATGTTACAATTATTACGAGTATTATTACTATGGTTGTTGTATGTTATGCAATTTTTGCTGTTGTTGTAAGCGCATCATGATTACTTTATTCATGTTTTATAACATGTTAAGAAAGAGTAAAACACACAACCACATACATAACATTTTTAATCAAATACAATACAATCCTCACAGTATGTGTCCCCCCACTGTAGTTTTACCATAATTCGGTAACAAATTTTATTAGCCAACAGTCACTTGTTATGGCCAAAAGAGATCATTAAGTTTATAACTGAAAGAAGACATGCATTTCAGGTGACAGAGAGTATTCCTCAAATAAAATTAAAATTAAAAAATCGGCAGTGTACTCGTAATATTAAAATTCATTGGGTTAATGGATTAGTAGTTTCATGTTTAAAAACGAGTCGGTTCTTAAAGACTGATTTGTCAATCAGGTTCAACAAAGAATACTACTGCCTACCGAAGAGTAAGATTTTTAGATAAGAAATGAAACTCATTGGACCTACAGAATTCTTTAAATCTGCTTAAGAGAGGCAAACGAGTTCTGTTCTTCTCCAGCATACTGTATATCATAATTTGGTGAAAGAATTCTTGGCTTACAAACAATGACAAAAAAATTATGAAAACCTCTGAAGTTAAGAATGTTAAATCTTTTATATTCGACATGCATACATACATACATAATTGGCCATTACAACCCTGTGTTAGGGTGCTTAGCTTCTCAGCATTCATGTTGTATGAGAGAAGCTTTTTCATGGCAATCAATTACTCTGAGAGCTTTTGCCAGAAGACTGCGGAGAGGTAGTTAGACATGCACATTTATATAAATGGAGGCGAACATTGGCTTCTGCACATACATTTGTATGTCCCAGCATCACGCTTGTTTAAGCGTGGACCGTTTTCCACCAAACTTATGAAGGGATAGGTACAGGCACCTATAAATACATAAGTATATGGTCTATATTAATGTTTAGTTAAAATCGGAAAGCGCATCTAAGTTGCCCATGATCTTTGTACTATATCTTGGAAAGTGTTAGAGGTAAAGTGTCTGAATTTAGTTTAAATGCAAATTATCACTTATGAATTTGGCTAAGTTGGACAAGTGAATGTGATAAATATTGATTTATGGTTTTCTGGGAAATTATCTAAGGAAAAATGTCTGCATTTGGTCTAGGTGAGTTCACAATCAAAAGAAATCTTTGGTCAGATAATGGGTGGAATTCGACAAGTAGGCATGGTACGTCCCATACAAATTAAATATTGATTTATGTATGTGTTGAGATGCATTAAAGCTAAAGTTTTCTAATTTGTTTTGAACAACTTTACAGTCAATGAAAATCTTCATTCAGAAAGTGCGAGGAATTTGAAAAGTGAACGCGGTACTTCACATCCAAACTAAATATTCCTTTTTGTATATCTTGAGGTTTAAGCCCCATTCCTTATGTAGAAAATTTCTTATTTTATTGTGCCTGGCAAAGCAGCACAGGGTTCCTTAGTAGAGTATAATTTTTGCCTTGGCTAGCATCAATGTAACCGTTTTGGTTTTCCAGAACTAAGTTTAGATTCATTTTTAACGACTCAGCTTCGAAGTATTTTACTTAATTTTTAGCTAATTTTTTAGGCTTTTTTTAATTA
Source organism: Metopia argyrocephala (assembly GCA_963576795.1). NCBI lineage: Eukaryota > Metazoa > Arthropoda > Insecta > Diptera > Sarcophagidae > Metopia > Metopia argyrocephala. The sequence goes on from OY756208.1 coordinate 42,713,276, forward strand.
ATCTCACATTCCTAGCTTTTCCTGTAGTTACAATTAAAGTATATCGTTGGTCTCAGGTAGAAAGGCCCTAACTCGCATTTTTTCAAAACTTACTTTTTTTCAGTAAATCCAATGCATTTTAGAAATATTCCGCTCCTCACAAAGAATGTTTACAATATTATTAAAAATAACGTTATTATAAGCAATTGTACAGTATTTAATAAAAAGTTATATATTAATAATTACAGTATCTGTTGTATTTTTACCGCCTCCTGTAAATTTTAAATTATTTGAGTTAGGGCCTTTCTACCTGAGACCAACGATATTAAAACTTGACTCGTATGTGGTAATCATATACAAAGCAAACACATTAGGCCTAATTTCATAAGAACTATAAGGCATCATAAAAACAAAGTTTATACCCCGAACACGCATTGAAAGAATTTTATATGAAATTATGAGATTAATTGCAAGACAAGTCAAAGATTTAGGATATTCAACTCCCTTCTCACCCCATACTCTCACTATCATACGAAATTCGTTCTACGTGTGTGCATATTAAGAGAATTGTAGTTGAATGGTGTTTATTGTGTTGGTTTCTCTACAATGTGATCAAATTATGTAATGTGGTGGCAGAGAACAAAAGTAAGTAAAGAATTAAAAATAACACCTAGAAAATACAACCAAAAATACAAAGAAAATCGAAACACTTACGGGATAATTAAAAAATCAGCTGTTCATTTAGCTCGACCTCATTTTATTTTATCATGCACTACATTTAATTAAAAGTGCTTCTGTATTATATGCTTTGTTATAAAAATTAAATTGCTTATACTAAGATAACTATGTTTTTAAGAAATTCTTGGATCTCTCCCGCACGACATAGTCAATCAATCAAATGTCGCAAAAATCATTTGTAAGAATAAGCCTTTATATAATCGATAATTGCAGGGAAAAAATATCGTACATTCAGATTTCCACAATCATTGAGGATTCATACAATAAATTCATTCATATATGAGATACTTGAGTACTTCTATCTCCCCCAGTCTCGTCGCTTTGACAAACTTTAAAATATCAGCCGGTGCCAACTCCGAAAATTCCCTATCTGGTAACTGATAGTACCAAAGTATCTGCTGCGCAATTTCCCAGTATGTGTTCTGATGTCTCGATCGCCTTGTCACAGAATCTGCACATATCGCTCGAAGTGGTTCCTATCCTATTTAAGTGCCGATTGAGTCTTCAGTGCCTGGTCAGAATGTCCGCTAGTATTCTCAGATTATTCCTAGAGAACCCAATGCACGACTCAAATCTTTCCTTATGATAGTTACTACAGGAACCCATCATAGACGCAGCCGGTTCAGTTTCAGCAGACAGTCCCATACTAGTTTCTAGTCGATTTCATATGAGCCAAGTGCTCGAATGGCAGCCTTATAATCAGATAGTATGGCTATTTTCTGTCCTTTGTATCCTTTAACCAGGTTGAATTGAGCGCATCTTTCGATGCGGCACCCCACGTTGATGGTGGGGGGGGGGGGGTGTTGTGCGCAGTATAGTGGTTAGAGCGCTCGCACAAAAACTCAAACGGCCCAGGTTTAAATCCCAGCAAAGGTGAAAAATGTAAGAGTTAAATTGCGCTCCCCGACATTCCACTCTATTCAACCTTAACTAATGTCAAGAGAAAAAACGAATGATGAAAAGTGCCACCTATTGGGAAGTAGCAGATAACAGCTAAACCTACTTAGCCAAGACACTTACCACACAATCAACATGCAACGATGAACACTGGCCTTTGAATGATCAATTCACAGCAATTTTTCGCATTCGTAAGGCGCTTGATAATAATATAAAAAAATATATGTATATGTACTGTCCTTACCAAAAATTCCAATACAATGCACTGCATTTAGTAGGGGTTTGCCCCTGAGTATTGGTCTCAAATAAAAAAAAAATAAACCTTTGCCTGGTAGTAAAGCTGTGTTCTGTCTTTTGTACGTCCTGTCGTGTTCCAGCTGAGTTCTGATACTGAGATAACGTGATTATGCCGTTTTTCCAATTGATTCGGAATATTTCTGACCGAAACATAACGATTCTGTATAACTTTCAGTCTCTGATGCATTTATATACCTTAGCATGGTACATCTTTATACTTTTGTTACTTGTAATACTACTTTTATTGCTTAAAGCTGTCGCATACCAAATAAATTAATACATTAATTAACAGATCTTTAGCATTTCATTTCTAGTTTCATGATTGAGAAAAATTTTTGGATGGCAGTTTAAACACAAAACGTAACAACAAATCAATATCAAGACGCTCACAACTATTTTCACGAACTTCAAAAGGTTTTACTACATAAAAGGTTTTTCAATAAGGGTGCTACAAAAGTTTTTTTAAATAAAACAAAAACGGTTTGGATATGAATGAATTTTTTTATTCCTGTAAAAGTACGTTCGATGCCAAATTTGGTTTCCAATTGATTGTGACATTTGCTATGTGGCTTGTGACGCCGTCATGATGGAACCACATGTCCTCCAAGCCCATATCATCCAATTGGGGCCAAAAATATTCGGTTATCATTGAACAATAGCAATTCCCATTCACAGTAACGTGCCGGTCTTGATCATCACGGAAGATGACGCCGACGGCCTATAAACCGCACTAAACCGTAACTTTTTCGGGATGCAATGATGACTCATGGAGTACGCGTGGATTGCTGCCTGACTAATAACGCATAATTTGTTTAGCCATTCAGCCAGAAATGAGCCTCATCGCTGAAGATGATTTTTCGATGAAAATCCGAACCATTTTCAAGTTGTTGATCTGCCCAATTCACGAACATACGACACTTCTGGTGGTCAAGCGGCTTCAGTTCTTGCGTCAATTTGATCTTGTAAGGATGTAGGCCAAGATCTTTTTGCAAAATTTTCCACAAGAGAACGACGTCTGAGAGACACATTTGCACTTTCTTTAACTGAAGCCTCAGCGGCAGCAATATTCTCGACACTACGGGCACTTCTTTGTCTCACTGGCACAAGAACATTTTGTACGGTGCCTGTAGATTCAAATTTTTCCACTAGACGCTCAATTGTTGATCTGCTAGGACGATTATGACGACCATAAATTGGACGTAGCGCTCTTAACGTTGAGGCCACTGACTCCGAATTTCGGTAGTAAATTTAAATAATTTCGACTTGTTGTTGGCTCGTATATCTTTTCATTATGAAATGGCAAACCTTACTGAAGATAAATGTCAAAAGAGCGGCAAGAAAGATGGCGTCGTTTGCTGTCCCTGTCGCTCTACTTTTGTAGCGTGCCTTTTGAATAACCCTGTATTTTAGACGGTACATGACCTGGGATAGGTTTTTATGATATTAACATAACTAGCTTAACTAAATTGACACTTAATGACGACTATCTATTCATAATTTTATTTTATTTAGAAAACAATTTACATACTCGACTTCACTTAAAGGTGGCCCTTATGCTTCTATTTTGAAACATTTTTATTCGGTGCTTTATTGTTCAGAAATACAGTTTTTTTATTATGTGACATGGTGTCTATAAATATGTCGCTTGTCAGTTCCACTCGAATTGTAAACAAGAGTGTATAATCTAAGGTTGGCAATAATAGTCGTATTAAAACCAAATGCATAATAGCCTTGAAAAACATTTTAAGATCTCTTAAAGATGTGCCGCTGCTTTTTTTTTTTTTTTTTTGAAAACTACATTGCATTTTATTTTATTTAGTTTTTTCGTTTTTTTTTTTCTTTTCGCTATACTTCTTCAATATTCGTATCATTTACATTCTCATGCAATTTCGATTTAACGAGAAATGAATCATTTAGTGGTACACGACATTTAATGTCGCTACTGTATTGGCCACTAGGCCATCATCATCATCAGCATGATCATATACATACACACGATTGCTTACAACACTGCATTACAACACCATTAAGAGATACTCTCTCTCATACATAAACGATATTAATGTACATACGATTACAGGAAAATATTACGATGTTTTCGATCATGTTGCATATGCAACATGATGTAAATGTGTTGTGTGCTTGTACATTAAGTCATTTTAAGGTTTTAACATGATAAATGCTTCTTCCGATTGTTGATAATCGTTTTTTAATTGATTCTGCACAACTACTTGTACTCCTGCATTCGTTTTTCTGCAATTGAGTATGCGATGAAGCCTTTATGGGGCGCTCAAAAAAAAAATTGAGGGAAACAATTTTAAAATCAAGTTTATAACTGAATCTGCAGATTTTACTAACGAAGGTAATCAATTTGGATGTCGTTCTTTTGAAAGATATTTTAATTATTCTAATCATTTTTGATAATTCTCGTATGAACTGGTAGTTTAGACAAATTATTTGTTTATGCTGATTAACCGAATATTTTTTTTTTGTAATTATTAAGGCTAGCACTCAGTGGAGGGCAATATGTTATTGGAATGGGGAAAATATGTTATTGGAGGGGGGAAAGAGGGAATAGTATTTGGTATCGTAATTGCCAGCAATAAAATTCGCAATTGATAAGTTGACAGTTCTTTATTTAACTTTCCCAGCACCCATTTATTAAAAGTTAGCCGATGTGGTAAGTCGAGTGGCTTCAATTCTAGTATCAGTTTTTTTTTTAACCAATAATCAGATGTGAACACCTACTCATGCAGTGCATTGGATTGGAATTTGAAAATATATAGATAGATTTTTTTTATTTTATTCTTTTTTTCAGTAAGTTAGCTGTTATCTTCCCAGAAGGTGTCGCTGCACTCCTGATCATTCGTTTTGCGTGGAATAGACTGGAAATGTTAGGGAGCGGTTTCTTGAAGATGGACTTCTTGGAAGTGGAGGGAACCATACATACATACATAATTGGCCATTACCATCCTGTTGCAGAGTTTCGGGCAAGCTTCAAACAGCACTCATATTGTGTGTGTTAATTTTTATCCATAAGTACTGGGCCCTACAGTTTAAAGTCGACTCCGAACTACAGATTTGAGAAGCTTTTTCATGGCAATCAATTTCTCCCAAAACTTTCGCAAGAAGACTGCTGAGAGGTAGTCGCCGAAAGAAATAAGTTTTTGATATTTCTTTTTTTTTAAAGATGTGAGAGCTGAGATTTGAACCCAGCGCTATCGTCTTAGTAATCCAACACACTAACCACTAGACCACGGCAACTACGAGAGGTACGAGTAGTCGGTAGAAACATGTGATTATCCCGAATAAAGTCCTTTATTTCGTTAGAGCGTCTCCAGTGGTAGTACCGATAGAACAGTTAAGCGCAAGCCACATTGCTCTGATGCACGAACGAATCGATAAAGTTGGTTACCCTACAGTCGCTGATAATCACTTTCACCCTTTCCTATACGCGGTCGAGAAGACCCAAAACAGACTTTGGAGTTGTGCTGGCAAAGTATTGAGTAATGGGTACCTAGTATCGAGTATTTGTACTAATTTTGTGGTACTAAACACTTAAAAGTACCTACTCAATACTCTAAGAGTCTTATTTTTTCTTCGAAGTTGTATGGAAATTTTAAAATTTTAACGACCAAAACAAATTTCTGTCTAAAAACACAATACTTTATGCAATTGTTTTCTATTAAAAATCAAATCTGTTAAAAGTATTGAATAGTATTGGGTACCCAAATGAAAGTACTCAATACTATCGAGTAATGAAAAGTAGCCGAATTTGACAGCACTAATTTGAAGCATTGGCCCATATATGCGCGTTGTATTTTATTCTAGGTCGGATGAAGGTCTTGTAAATATTGAGAAGGTCAGATCGAGTAAAGTATTTCTCCCCGCACGGTTTTAAAAAACCGAGCTCTTGAATGCTTCTTTCGACATTCGATAAACGTGATCATTCCAACGAACATCAGAGTTATATCTCATGTCCAGATCATCAAGAGCGTTCATTTCTTCAATATTAAGAGACAAATAGAGATGATTAAAAAAAAGGAAACACAATAAGCACTGTAACAAACCAAACAATGGGGGGCACTGCCAATATTGTCATGCAACATTTGCTTAAATTGAAATCCTTTACATAACATCCACTCAAATTTATCATTTTTTCTATTTTTGTTGAAATTCTAAAATATTTAAATATTTCATGTATGAAACTTCTTAAAATAATCATTTTTAAGATATTTGTTTTCGACATTTTGACTTGTTTTTCACAAAGTTCAATGCTCCCAAAAAGAAAATGTACATGTAAAGAGATATTTGTGTATTGTACTATGAAATACGAATGTGTATCATGTCATGCGTGTGCTGTTATATGTTCTCTATATAATGCCTTATTCTATATGTACATAACAACTGTAAGCATACATATGTGTAGGTAGCACTGGCTTTCGTATTTTTATGAAGGATAACAGCTGATGCTTTTATAAGAAATGATAAACAGTTTTGTTTTCATGGCTGTTTTTATTTTTATGTTATTTCAAATGTCTCCTGTAGGTGTTGTCTGTGTGTGTGTGAATAATTGTTGTTTTTGTTTTTGTAAGTTCAACATTATTTTCCAGCCATAAAACTCTATTACTGTTTGTTTTCTATATCCCTGCACTTCAGGCGGCTCGCACATGCGTAGGGATTATACTTTTAAACTGTAAAAGGGATATAATCGTACATTTTTATCCATTTGAAAGAATAACGAAATATGTATGTGCATGCACATACATATGTTGTATGTATGCATGCATATGCCTGCATGGGCATGTCGACAAATGTATAACACTAACAGGCTCTTTTAGGATACTTAGCGGCTTTTGTTGCATGCGTACGAGTAAGTATGAGTCGGTGCTTTTCTTTTCCTTTTTCCCTTTTAAATATTATTTTGCTTTTTGATACTGCCGAAAAGGACTAACAACCTTTTTCTCTTCTACTTGTTTGTTTTTCGGCTGTATATTCTGTTCTGTTCGGTTCTCTTTGTTTGTTTTATTTTTTGTTTTATTAGAAGTAAATGCCATTGACTGGCTGTTTTCTTTCCGCTCTCTTGCTATTACCGTTGCTAAATGTCAACTGCTTTGGGGCAAAAATCATACAACAAAATGTTAATGCACTGACTGATGACTGATATCAAGATACGCACGTGCTTTTTTCACAGTTATTATCTTTTGTTGTTGTTATTATTATATTTGTTGTTGTACTTATAATGCATGTCTGTCGTTTAGTTTGCCAAATTGTCCTCGTTAACTTTCTTTTCGCAACTTGAATTATATTTTATTGGCAAGTAAACGCCTTTTGTAACGAAGTATCATTTAGAAAAGAAATGCAATTCAATTGAATTGAGTGTTTGTCTTGCCCGTGGGTAAATTTATAAGTCATTTGAAAAACAAAATTATCTTTTACTCGGATAAAGCCTGAACAGCCAAATTATGTATTTAATGCAAAAATTCTGTATTTGGTTTTGCTTTTCAAAAGAAATCTAAGCTAAAAATTCTTGCCAGCCATTCGCTGTGTAGGAGTTTATGTGCTCTATCCGCCATTTTATATTTTTTTTATCTATCTCGAGTTAATGATGCCACTTTAGGTTTTCGAACCCAAGTTTTTGAAGGTCTGCAATCCGTTTTCGGATATCTCGTCCAGTTTCGGAGATAAATAGCCGAAAACGGATGGCAGATTTTAAAAATTTTGATGTCAAAAACCTAAAGTGGCATCATTAACTCGAGATATATAAAATGGCGGATAAACTCCCACACGATGAATTGCGAATGAACTTAATTCATGCAAAATTTATAGAGATGGATTTGTAATCACTTAAGTGAATTATTTTTTCTAGAGACAGTCCTTTTCCTGTTTCCCTATTGATTTATCGTTTTAGATAAAAACAAATATTATTATTATTATTATCTGGTTTAGACCCAGCACAAATGCAAGACACTGCGATCCATAAGATCTATTGTTTCCCTTTGAGTCTACTGTTTGTTTAACAGACCAACTGCCTTCCTTACGAACACCAGCAGGTCCGAAACTTTAGTGGTGGATATATCCGTCAGTGAGACCATATGTCTCCCTAAATACATCCATCTGAATCTATCAAGAGCCACACATTCACACAATATGTGCTCTGCTGTCTCTGATGCTTGTGAGCATAGTCTACAAACATCTACATTTGTGATCGCCATTCTCATCAAATGCGCTCTCACACTACAGTGACCCGTAAGAAAATCCGTTAGGATTTTCAGGTCTGGCCTTCTATACTTTAGAACATCAGACTCACCCCCAAATCGCGGACGAATCACAGCCTTGGCGTGCCAAAGACCCGACTGGGCATTCCAATGTTCCAAACATTTGCCAGTTTCCCATTCACTAATTTGACTAAGAATAGTAGAAAGCGGTGCTGCACAGCAGGGCTCCGGACCAATATAAGGCGTCGCAGATCCCCTCCTAGCCAATGCATCCGCTTCCTCGTTCCCGCTTATACCACAGTGTCCAGGTACCCAGAACAGCTGCACCCTGTTTCTAAGCGATAATTTTTGCAACGTGTCGTAGCAATGTTTGACAAGTCTAGATGTCATACGATGAGAGTCAAGCGCCTTTAAGGCAGCCTGACTATCTGAAAATATATTAATTGTCTTGCCCTTGAGCCCGATATCCAGGTTAATCTGAGCACATGCGGTTATGGCCAGGATTTCAGCCTGAAAAACACTCAATGACTTCCCTAGTGGAATTGACAGGTTTCGATTGGGTCCATAGACGCCAGCCCCTACTCCACTGTCCATTTTGGAACCATCAGTATACCAGTTTAGATCAGACTCACTCCGAGCCAAACACCCAGTAGACCAACATTCCCGGTCCGGTACCTCCACCTTAAATCTCCTGCCAAAGCAAAGTTCCAAAGGCATGGTATCCAAGACCGAAATTGGATTCCTGACCACCTTGTGAAGAATGGCCAGGTTCCTTGATTCATTTCGAGGTGTTCTTACGAACACTTTTGCCGCCGAACACGCGGCCACCCTCATCACATAAATATGAAGTGGTGTTAGTCCAATCAGGGCCTCTAAAGCCACTGTTGGACATGTTCTCATTGTCCCGGTTACACCAAGGCAGGCAAGCCGTTGTATCTTGCCCAATTTTCTTATGGTGGTAGACTCCTCAGTCTTTCTCCACCAAACTATTGCCGCATAAGTGATTATGGGCCGAACAATGGCGGTATAAATCCACAGTGTCATTCTTGGCGATAGACCCCAAGTCTTACCGAAAGAAGAGCGACATGCCCAAAGTGCCCTTGTCGCCTTAGCCTGGACAGCAGAAATGTGCGAGTTCCAGGTAAGTCTTCTATCCAGAATGACACCTAGATACTTAACCTCCTTAGAAAACATAATAGTGGTACCCCTAAAAGAAATACAGTCGCACGTCAGCTTATATCTCTTCGTAAAAGGTACAACAACCGTCTTTGAAGGATTCACTGAGAGTCCTTCTTGAGAGCACCAATTCGACACATCCCTCAGAGCATCAGCCATAAGGTCACACAATGTACTCTCAAATTTCCCACGGGCCGTTATAACAAGGTCATCAGCATAACTAATTACGCTGATTCCTTTTTGAGCCAACATGGTAAGCAAGTCATCAACTACAAGCGTCCACAACAATGGGGATAGGACTCCACCCAACAAATAAAGATTTACTAAAAAAAAGCAGAAGGGCAATTAAAACCTATCCCGCAGATGAAATGGGAAGGCTGTTGAGTAACTCACAAGAAATTGAGGTTGGCATCCCAAATCAGACTGGAAATTTGTAGGATACAAGTGATTTCGAAAATCGATGTCAATGAGTGTCTATCCAACAATTTTTCAGGAAAAAACTTGAGCCAATGAAATATATGTATTATTACAAATAGCCTCCCCAACGACCGCCCCGTAATCCATATCAAACAGTGCATTTTTCGGGATAATTGACAGTTATTTACTCAACTTTCCTAGCACCCTTTCATTAAAAATTAGCCGATGTGGTAAGTCGAGTGTCTTCAATTTTAGTATCAGTATTTTTAAGACCAATAATCAGATGTAAACCCCTGCTCATGCAGTGCATTGGATTGGAATTTGAAAATATATAGATAGATTTATTTAATTTTTTTTTATGCGCCTTTTTGTTGATGAGACAAGATAATTTGACTACTCAAAGGCCAGTGTTATACCTTCGCCCTTGAATGATCAGCAGCAATTGCCCCATCTGTCGGTGGATGTAGAATGTGAGGGGTGAGCGTCTTCAGTAAGTTAGCTGTTATCTTCCCAAAAGATGGCGCTGCAATCCTGATCATTCGTTTTTGGTGGAATAGACTGGATATGTCAGGGAGCAGTTTCTTGAAGATGTTCTTCTTGGAAGGGGAGGGAACCATACATATATACATAATTGGCCTTTACATCCTGTTTCAGAGTTACGGCCTAGCTTCTCACAGCACCTATGTTGTGTGTGTTAATTTTTTTCCATGAGTACCGGGCCCTACAGTTTAAAGTTGACTCCGAACTACAGATTTGAGAAGCTTTTTCATGGCAATTAATTACTCCCAGAGGTTTTGCAAGAAGACTGCTGAGGGGTAGTCGCCGAAAGAAATAATTTTTTCATATTTCTTTATTCAAGATGTCAGAGCTGAGATTTGAACCCGGCACTATCGTCTTAGTAATCCAACACACTATCGAATAGACCACGGCGACTACAAGAGGAAGAAACCTCTTATTTTTTAAATTATAATTTTAGAAAAACCGCTAATTTTATTTTATAAGTTTTGTAATTCGCTGGGATTGAACCTCGGGCGTTTGAGTTTCTGTGCGAGCGCTCTAACCACTGGTTCTACACCCAAATCCCTGAGCAAAATTTTTCACGTAGTGGTCTAAATAGAGGCACAATTGCTGCAAACGACACCGAATTAATAATTCACGATGATTAACAACATTGTGATATATAGCCACCTCAGGCCATAAAATAAAAGAAGTACACGATGTGATTTCTTAATCGAGCTTGAATTTTTATAATTAATTCGTTTGTAAGTCGATTCATGCTTAAATTATAGATCAACCTGAACATGCTTGGTCCGATGTTAAGGAACTATGACTCCCTTACTATTGAGTTTTCCAAAAAATCTGTAAAAAGTTAAGTCGCCAATTTCAAAGAATTTGCAATTTTAGAAAATATTTGAAAAAGTGTTTTCATTTTTTATTCATGACTCCAAATCCGTAAAATCACTTTGCGTATGTTATAAAATAGATGCCACTCTACTCAATACATTCTGACGCATCCATTAAATATAATTTGATTTTTTAAAAGTAATTACTAAGCTACCCCTCGCATTATTAAAACATTGTTTTTCATCTTTGATAAGGCTTCTCTATAGAAAGTTAAGGCATACAAAAGAATTTCTTAAAATATCTCGAAACATTTTTATTTTTCGGGTGTCAATGTCCTTTCGCAAATTGTTTAAAATTTTGTTTTGTTTTTTCACCAAAATTTTTTTGCCTTTTGTTTTCTACAAATACGACATATGATTACAGAAATACCATGTAAAGGTAGGAGGGAGGAGCATTGTTAACAATTCATTAACCACCCGCCAGCGCTATATGTATATGAACGATAATGATTGAGCTCATAATGACAATGACGTATAATCTCCTACAAAATGTTAGTATGACGCACTCCGTTATCCTTTGTTGTCCAAATATATACAATATTTCGTGTTTTGTTGGGCCATTTGATTGTCTTGTGTTGTGTTGTGTTCAAATGCCAAATACTAAAGGACAATGAACGTCTGTCTGTCCGTCCGACCGTCTTTATATATAAATAAATGTATAGTGAGCTGCGTAGGATAATAAAGAAAAAAACGTTAAAGAAAGTCAGGCATATAAAAATTCACAATAAACATCATGACCAAATAAATTAGACGTGATGAATAAGCAGCGAAAAAAAGGAAACCAAAAATGAAACAGTTGTTATATTGTGTATCCTTTTTTTTTGTTATCCTTTTGTAGCAATTTAAGCATTTTTCTTTGAATTTGAAATTTCTTTCTTTTTTTAGTTTTTTGTTTCACCATTTAGTCTTTTATAGTTTTGATATATTGATACCATTTTGACTGTGTAGAGTTTATTGAACTTTTATACGAAAAAGGACTTTTTATTCAACATTTGGTTACTTGTTAGTTTTCTTTTTTCTTTTTTTTGTATTAAATGTGTGCGATAAATTATTTGAAGAAACGGTGCATTTAAACACTTGTTTTGTATGTTCGTTAGTAGCCTGTTATTAGATGAAGTGAATGTATGAATGGATGGGATGGATGACTTATGGCCACTTGCCATCATTTCACACCAATTTAATGCCTTCATTTAAAGGAAAAATAATGAAAGAGTTATGGTTCCTTAAACCAACGGCAGCTACACAACGTTTAAGTACACAATACTAATGTATAATTAAAAAAAATTTTAAGAGTTTTGTTTTTCTTATAAACGGTACTTAAAATGTGAAAATAATTTATTTACAATTAAACGGAAATAGTTTGTTTTTCTCACGTTTTTGTTTTTTGATCCGCAACAAGAAAGGGGGGCGAATATGAATCAATTATTTACATGAACTTTTGCAAGAGTTAAAATATTTAAATAATTTATAAAAACTTTCTAAGGCCCAGTCTTAATTACAACTTGACTATAAAGTGTCCGATAGTAAAAGTTAACTTTCGTTAACGGGAGGAATAAAGTTGCCTTTAAATGTTTTACGTTATTAATATTTTTTAAAATATGGCAATACCAGAACAAGAACCGATTACTTTTGGCATTAAATTTGTTTAAAAGACACCAAGTGGCAACATAGATACGAGATTTATAAAAAGAATTTTATAAATTGTGCACAAAAAAACTTTATAAGAGTAAACGTGATTTACTTTCCATTACAATTGAATTTATTTCTTTGTTGACAAAATAAAAACAAAATATTTCTTTCGACGACTACCTCTTAGCAGTCTTCTGGCAAAAGCTTTGAGAGTAACTAATTGCCATGAACAAGCTTCTCAAGTCTGTCATTCGGAGTCGACTTTAACCTGTAGGTCTCGGTACTCATAGCTAAAAAATTTACACACATAATATAGGTGCTGTGAGAAGATAGGCCGTAACCCTGACACAAGGTTGTAATGGCCAATTATGTATGTACATATGTATCTGCTATCAGTCAGATAAATCAAAGGTCCTTCTTCAAAAATGCAAATTATATAATGGCCAGTACTGTAAATATAAATAATAATTCAACAGCATTCCTCAAGAAGGCCGCACAATAAAGTTTAAATTCGGGGAGGAATAAAAATTGACAACGATATTAAAAATGATAATGTTGATCTAACCCCTGGGATAATTGTTAGTTACTGCTCTTCAACTGCCTTTCTAGCATGGGAGACTATATCAGAGAGCTATTCCTTTCCGCCAGCTTAGCCAGTTGAGTCCTTGCAGCGTAAGACTCGACACTACGTATTTTCCTTTTGTATTTTTTACAAGTTCGTCGGCATGTTTTTGAGCGTTTTTTATTTTCTTTAAAAAAAAAATTAAGAATCGTAGCGTTTCTTTCATTCATTCTTAAAATCAATAACAATATCTACCTAAATAAGGGTGATTTTTAGCTATTATCTTTTTGGCAACACTGGTTTAAACAGCTGACGCACGTTTCGTATTTTGTTTCATTGTCAAACATCTTCAGATTGGTCTATAATTTAACCATGAATCGTCTTACAAACGAACAACGCTTACAAATTATTGAATTTTATTATCAAAATACGTGCTCTGTTAAGAAAGTTCATCGCGCGTTTCTTCTATTTTATGGTCAGTTTAATTGACCCACTGAAGCGGCTATTCGGGCTATTGTGACTAAATTTCGGACCAAATTTACATTGTTGGACATTAAACCACCAACACGATTACGTAGAGTGCGAAATGACGAAAATATCGCAGCTGTATGGGCCAGTGTTAATGAGGACCATCAATTATCGATTCGTCGCCGTTCGCAGCAATTGGGCCTCTGTTACTCAACTTACTCTTGCATGACATGTGGTTCCAACAAGACGGTGCCACATGCCACACAGCACGCGTAACAATGGACTTATGGAGAGGCGAGTTCGGTGAACATTTTATTTGATGTTCGGGACCGGTCAATTGGCCGCCTACATCGTGCGATTTAACGCCTTTAGACTATTTTTTGTGGGCTAAGTTAAAGCTCATGTCTATACAGCCAAGCCTTCAATTGACGCATTCGAAGACATGAGATACCGGCCGAAATGTTAGAAAGAGTATTCCAAAATTGGAGTAAGCGGATGGACCATTTGAGACGCAGTCACGGTCATCATTTGCATGAAATAATCTTCAAACATTAAATTATATGGACCGTAATTTTTCTGAATTTTATATATTTTTTTTTTTTTAAAACTTTCCTATAGCTCTTAAAAAATCACAATTTATAACCGAAAAATTAAAAATCGTCTTCATTAAAAAAACGTACCCTACAGTTTCATCCTTTAAGCATGTATTCGTTTGACATAATTGCTTTAGTATCACCAAATATAAGAACCGCAACACCTGCAAACCTTTGGTTTTTAGATTTTCTATTTATGCCCAGACTATTTTACTAATTCATAAAGCCCATCCATTTAGCAGTTTTGATTTTCTTAATCGTTATGATTTTATAAAGCTCTTCTGAAAGATAGAAAAATGAAGAAATCAAATATCATTTCATGACTTGGCGTGACGACCCTTTTAAGCAACCTAAACGTTTGGCGATCATTGTGCTGGTACCTTCACAATGAAAATCAGTAAACCGTCTTCAAAAGTTCAATTTAATTGTGCGAAGTCAAGCCCTTTTTTATTTCATTTGAGACCAATACTCAGGGGTAAACCCCTGGAGGTATTACAATTTTTTGGAAAGGACAGTGTATATAAATTTTTTCTTATGTTATCATTAAATACCTTAAATACATTAAATACCTTAGGAATGAGACAAATTGCTGTGAATTGATCATTCAAAGGCCAGTGTTATACCTTCACCCTTGAATGATAAACAACAATTGCCTCATCGTTGCATGTTGATTGTGTGGTGAGTGCCTTCGCTAAGTAGGTTTAGTAGGTTTAGTTATTATCTTCTACTTCCCAATAGGTGGCGCTTAGACTTGGTGAAATTTATTTTTAAATTAATATTTTTTACAATTTTCAATCAAATAATTTGATCTATGTTCGTACATGTTAATGAGTGTTTTAAAAGGCTGTCGAAATTAAACGAAACACTCATCCAATATGGATTTGGTTGTTCCTTTAATTAATATCAGTTAACAGGGCAAATTTACTTTGCAGGTTTTGTCTAGTTCTGACTCTCAGCCTAATGCTGTATAATACCAAGGATTATACAAAACAATTAAATTTCACAGATAAGCTGTAGTATTGATTTTATACAAATAATCAATGTAACAAATTATTTTATACACACGTACACACACACGCAGAGATGTTTATAATTTTATTTTAAGTTTTATTACAATTTCAGCAGTTTTATATTCATTCTTTCTTGTACGGCTTACGACACTTAAAGATTCATATCGCATTGTCCTTATAATGCTAAGAGAACCTTTAAGAAATCTTCAATAGACGAACATGCAAGAGAGAAAAGAAAAAAAAAATTTTTCTGTTTTAAAGAAACACTCCGACAACATGTGGTTTTTCTTTTCAATATTGTATCTGGTATCTTAACACAGTTTTTGTATCGTTCCTTTTTTTTCTATTCTTTGGAAAAAAATTTTAATAGAAATTAGTAGCAGAACGTTATGCAAAAGTTCAATGAACGATTTCATATAAGTACAAAAAAAAAACAGAGAAATTAAAAAAGAAATAAAATAAACACAAAAACAACCGAAAAACAGAAAGAAAAAGTTTTGGTGAGAATTTCATAGAAAAGCCGAGTCAGCTATTTGTCATTAGCTGAGGTTCCACTTTTTCTTTTTTTTTTTTTTGGAGGGTTTGAAGTATTTTAAAGCATATGTGAGACTGTTAACAGTGGGTGTACCGCATAAGCACATTGTCAGCTGGTGGAATGGTCGTGCTGTTGTTGATACAACATTTTAATACACGTGCCGAAAGTTGATACAGTGGTTTCCATAAAACTGATTATTAAGCCACTGAGCCATTAATGTAAAACATCCGAAATAAAATCCAGAAGTAAATTTGGACTTGGGAACAAAGATTTTACTCGTAAGTCTTTTTTTAAAGGGCATTTTTCAAACCCAAGAGGACTGTAGATTTTAAAAACATTGTTTTTTTATTCTCACATGTTACGTTAACATTTGAATTATTTCAATCTAGAGTAGGAAAATAAAGAAAACTGAACGTCTGATCTCATTTTGTTATGTTCTTTACAATGAGTAAAACAAAAATAAAACAGAAACAGTGAGACAGATTGTCCCATTTAATTTTCAATATTGTTTTTGTTTTGAGTACTACAAATACACTAACTCAAATGTGCGTAGGTACAACAAAAAATGTACGAGAAGAAAAAGAAAAGAAGAAGATAAAAAGAAGAGAAGAAGAGAAAAAAGAGAAATTATACAAATGTAACGGAATAACAAAGCAAGCACAAGAGCGAAAATCTCATTGTTTCATTTGCGCTCTTTCTCATGCAGAAAGTATTTGGTTTGGTTTTGCTCATGTACAATACCATTAAAAAAATTTTGAAAAGTGTATGACTTAGTTGTAACGTTTGCAAAATGTTTTGTTTGTTTGCCCACTCTGTTTCAAACATATGGCTGCCATAGCTATGCAGAGCGCTTTCTAGGCATTCAATTTTGGTTCCCCTTTTTTCTAATCATGCCTTTATGACATTAAAAACACGAACGATGATGATCTTTTAGGAATCAATTGTGTTTAGTTTTTGAGCATATACCAGTAACTTCAGGTGATCACACACGAAAAAACAGATCCATTTCTCGAAATTAAATTATCGTCAGTATATTAATTGCAATAAGTCTGTGTTATGGTTTATCCGATCTCAAGTAAGGCCATCTTGTTGAAACAATATTCTGCTCTTTTATCAATTTTCTTAAAATTTTCAAATAAAAATCCCCTATTTTAGGTGTGAAAACCCCAACAAAAGGTTTATTGTTGGTTGTATTGCAGTCTGTTCGAAAATATTTTTTTTAAACCTGTTAAATTCAAAATGGGTCTCATTCATTCATTCATAGCCGATGTATTAATGTACTTCGACCCAAAGATCTATTGTAGAACCTTTAGCTTAGCTTAGGTTTCTGTAATATATTGCCCAGTTTCGTTGCTCTGAGGACTCTAAAAAAATCCTTATCCGATGTGCGATAATCACCAATATGTCTCCTCCTGCATTAAATGACTACTGCACAATTGTCCAGTATGTGCTCTTATGACTTGATTACCTCATCAGAGAATCTGTACAAACTAATTGAAACGACTCCTACTTTTTCAAACACTATTTGTGTCTGCAGTGCCCGAACACGAGTTCCGTTAATATTCGTATGTTTTTATATCAGTTCTGTACCGTGATTCAGTAACTTTTAACAATACGATATTCTCAAAAGAAGTCAACAGTTTTTATTGTTTGCAGTAACGATTATGTGATTCACTAAGTACATTTTATCGACAGTCGACAACTGTAGTTTTCTTCGATTTTCCAACTGAATAAAGACCATAACAATTTTTGGCGTTAGTTTACGACAACAGCCATCGTAAACAAAAGATAATATATAGCAATATCGACAATTCTGTTGTTTACTGTTGAAAACAATGCGATTATCGTAAAAATATGTTACTGAATCGCGCCACTGGATCTGCTTTAAGGCAAATCGACATAGAAGGGAACTTTAATTACTGCAAGTATTACAAATGTAAGCCAAAATAGTGGTCGCCGTAGCCTATTATGCAATGTGTTGGTTTGGTAAGGTACGAGCTCTGGGTTCATAACCCAGTTCTGCCCTCTTGAACCAAAGAAATATGATAAAATATTTCTTTCAGCCACCACTTTCTAGCAGTCTTCTGGCGAAAGCTCTCAGAGGAACTGATTGCCATGAACAAGCTTCTCAAGTGAATTTTTTTTATATACTCAGGCTTGTAAAAACCTATTCATGCTGTGCACTGTATTGGAATTTTTGATATTATCGACTTTTTTAGCGCCTCACGATTGAGACAAGATAAGTTGCTGTCAATTTAATCACACAAAGGCCAGTGTTATGCTTTCACCCTTGAATGATCAACAGCAATTGTCCCATGTGTTGCTGGATATTGACTATGGAGTGGTGAGCATCTTCACTAAGTAGATAGCTGTTATCTTCCCAGTAGGTGGCATTGTTCTTCTGATCATGGTTTTTGATGGCATGCCAATGGTGGAAGAGAGTAAAATGTCAGAGGGCTGTTTCTTATGGGTGGGCTTCAGGGAGGGGAGGGGAGGGGGGAGGTTTGCCTCTTTTTTTAAAATTAAAATCTCGAAGATCCACAAATTCAGGATTGCCATGAACAAGTTACTCAAGTCTATCATTCAATTTCGATGTTAAACTGTGGGTCTCACTACTTATGTATAAAAATTGACGCCCACTATATGGGTGCTGTGAGAAGCTAAGCCGTTGCTTTGAAAAAGCCGAGATCTTTGCGTAACATTTTCTAAGTAGTGGACGGACAAAGTTGTCAAGTCAATTCCTGTGACTGCAGACGAAACCATAAATTCTTCTTGCATATTTTTGTTTACAGCGGTAATATTCTCTTTAGTACGCCCATTTAATTTTCTCTGCTTTACTTCTGTTTTCATTTCTGTCTAATAAAATTCTCACGAGCTAATTCTGCCAGTCGTATACGAGCGAGTTCTAATTCGATTATACGAGTTTACATTTTAAAGTAAAAAATGTATGTTTACGAGGGCGGATTGATATTGAAGCTATCTAAGTAGGAAAAAAACATTTTTTTTTCCAAAAACATTCATTTCTCAGCATAGTCTTCTTCTTTTAGCTCAATACACTTAGTAAGACGATTTTCCAACTTTTTTATACCATCTGAATAATATGATTTGGGCACTCCTCAAAATACGCATTAGTTTCGGTAATCACTTCTTCGTTTAAGAGGAATCTTTTTCCTGCGAGTCATTTTTTCAAGTTTGGAAACAGGAAAAAGTCACTATAAGGTGGATGATCAACCAATTCGAAGTGGATTTCTCGTAGTTTTAGCATAGTATCTAATGCTGTGTGAACCGGTGCGTTGTCTTGAAGAAAGAGCACTTTTTTCTTGTTTAAATGTGGTCGTTTTTCCTTGATTGCATTAACCAATTGATCCAATAATGCACGATAATACTCTCCTGTGATTGTGGATCCCTTTTCAAGATAATCGATGAGCAATATTCCGTGTGCATCCCAAAATACAGTGGCCATAACCTTGCCAGCCGATTTCGCTGTCTTTGCCTTCTTCGGAGCACTTCCACCAGCTTTCACCCATTGCTTCGATTGATTTTTGGTTTCAGGTGTGTGTGTTTCGTAAGATAAGCGCACCAAGAAAGCAGAGGAAAGTAAAATCTTAAGTTTAGAGAACAAAATTTGTATTTCACTTTGTAAATCATATAAAATTGCTAGTCAATCAAGTTTATTACTCAAGCTCGGTTGTCTTTGCCGATATTAGAAAAATTACTTATTTATAATTGGCAGGGATCCACTGTAACATGTTTTGTTTGATAGAATTTGTTTAAATAGAAAAATTAATGATAATAAAAAGTGACTACATCATGTGTAAAATATACAGGTAGTATCACCCACTATACTATAACGCCAGGTAACTTAACTCGAAAAAAAAAAGAAATATAAATTAAATATGGAGAAGTATGAGAAACATGACATTACAACACTCACACAACCAAGCCAGCGAAAACACGCTCTAAAGGATAAGCCATTATCCTGTTGACGTTGTTTAAGTTGACAAAACGATAACAACGTTGAGCACTTTTACTATTTTGTCTTTTTATTTTTTGTTTTATTTAATTTTTTGTTTTTCAGAGAATATTTATTTTTATTTATTTTTTTTCTTTTAGAATAATAGACGTAGAAAATTTGGTATGCCTGAGTGGCATGGGTTAAAGTAGAGTTGAGTGGTAAAAGGTAAATTGTGTGCCAAGGGACTGCAGGAGAAAGTCTAGAAATTTTGTGCCCTTTTTTCGGTTTATTACCTTGAGTGTGTGTGTTCGAGGTTTTTAAAACAGTTTTCATGCCAAGAAATTTTTATCAAAAATAAATTTAAACTGAAAACGTACGAGTACAAGTATAGCAAACAAACAAACCGAAAAAATAAAATAAAAATAAAAGCAAACAAAAAAAGTAACAAATGTACAATAAAGAAAGCAGGGATTTTTAAAAAGACAACTCTTGCAAACGCGTCATATTTTATTATTAGTAATGTTTGATACTTTTCTTCTGGAGTATATAACTCAAACCCCCCTCTGTTAACCTGACGTTTGTCATCGTGCAATAGCCGTAAAATTCAAACCATAAACAGTCAACATTTTCGAGTACTAAAAAAAACAAGAACCAAGAGTCCTGTCTTGTCTTAATGTCGTCATTTTAGTTCAAAAAAAGAAATTGTAAAGCAGCAGAATACTTAAATCAGAAAGAAAGAAACTGTTTTTCATAATAAACTCAATGACTTTTGGCACCAAAACTTCGGCAGTCACGCATTGATATGCACGCCTAAACCGTTGTTTCTTTTATAGGCAAAAGAAAGGAAACACAAAAATTTAATTTCAAACTCAAAACTCTTGTTTCAAATCACCAGTAGTTTCTATATTATTTTTGTTGTTCTTTAGTCTGCGGCATAACTGCAGTAAATAGTCCTTCTTTTGTACTTGAATTGACAGCAAAATTGTGACTGATAGCTTAAGATTAGTACTTCTCTTGGATAGCACATTTGTGTAAGTGTTGCTAATGTTTCGTATTTAAAAATCATAATTAAAGGTGATTACATGTTCTTAAATAGCAAAGGTTTATTATGGGATATACGCAGTTATAATACTGGAGACCCCTGTGTTAGCAGTACCACCTAAAGCACATTAAGTTTCGCATGAAAAGAAACAAATTTTAAAAAATTTTCCTTCTTTTCAGTTTTTAAAGACGTTTTTGACGTTGCGGTAATCTATCAAATCTTAATGACATTTTATGCAAATGCTTCCTCACTCTAAGCAACTCAACGTAAAATTTCTGGAGAACTCTGAGGTGGTGATTTCGTTTGTCAGTTAGAATTATAGTCTTTGCCTAGTATACCAACATTTGCAGAACTTTCCACAACTTAGCTTTTCAACTAAACACAACTACTTAAATAGAAATTAAATTAAGAGTAAGATACCAGATTTAGTCGCTGTGGTCTAGTGGTTAGTGTGTTGGCTTACTAAACCGATAGCGCTGGGTTCAAATCTCAGATCTGACATCTTAAAAAAAAGAAATATGAAAAAATTATTTCTTTCGGTGACTACCCCTCAGCAGTCTTCTGGCAAAAACTCTGAGAGTAACTAATTGTCATGAAAAAGCTTCTCAAATCTGTCGTTCGGAGTTGAATTTAAACTGTAGGTCTCGTTACTCATGGATAAAAATTAACACACACAAAATGAGTGCTGCGAAAAGCTAGGGCGTAACCTTGACACAGGGTTGCAATGGCTAATTATGTATGTATGTATGTAAACACCAGATTTAATCAGAAAATAGCTAAAATGGCGTTATCTTTAGACAAAAACCAAAACCAGGGCGAATGGTTTGCTGTCGTTTTGACAGCTCCCACCTCTATTTAATGCTTTACATTTAGACAACTTTAACCAAGAGCAAAAAACCGCTCTCTGGCATTTCCAGTCTATTCCACCAAGAATAGAATGATCAGGAGTACAGCGCCCCCTTCTTGTAAGATAACAGCTAACCAACTTAGGGAAGATGCTCACCACTCACATTCAACATTCACCGGCAGACGGGGCAATTGCATCATGCAAAGGTGAAGGTATAACACTGGCCCTTGAGTGATCAAATTGACAGCAACTCGTCCCATTGACATAAGACGCTTAACCTCTTCACATATATCTATATATTCAACATTTCAACACAATGCACTGCATGAGTAGTGGTTGACCCCTGAGTATTGTGAATGGACATCGAATTGAATAACCACAACTTATAATCAGTTCGTCGTGAACAAAATCATCCTGTAAAACTGCAGCCTACTTCACTTTATAGTACACTGGCAAAATTGGATTTTCCTATTTCAAAGCGTTGAGGTCACACAAATTTGGTTCGCTTCAAACAATTTGGTCTTAGTTGTAAGGAAATAAGTTGCAATACAGATTTACTACACTACATAAGGCAATGGGCGCCAGAGAGTTAAGCAATTGAGTGGCAAGGTTTAGCGACTTGTGGCTTAATAGTAAGAATGAGTGACTTTACTCGACCGAGATGTGTTTTAAAAATAAAATTAGAGAATAACTCAAGCTGGGCTGAGGAAATTATTTTTATACGAAATAATTTGTTTTTATTGTAAGGCTAGACTAGACTCTAAGCGATTACGTGGCTAATTTGAGCGACTATAGTCCTTCATTTCTGAGGGAGTCAATTTTAAGAAACTATTGACAACAGATGTTTATTTGAAATTATAACACGAAAATCGCAATCATATTTCTAAAAACTAAAGTGCTTAAGGCCGAGGCCACGCAATGAGCGATGAGCGGCAAAAAATTAAAATATATGGAATGCTACTGAAGTGGCCACGCAATGAGCGGCATTTCTGAGCGGCTAAGCGGCGTCGCTCAGGAATACAACTTATTCTAATTTTTAGTTGATTTTTGAGCGGCGAAGTATAAACATGGTAAAGGAGAATTCGGAGCTTAAAACTTCATCTGTACAAAGCCGATCGCTATTATGGCAAGATAGATTACCAAATTTGAAAAATAAAAATATGACATTTAAATAAATAACTACACTAACCGCTCAGATGTGACGTTTAGTAATAAGCCCTATGCCGCTCAAGCTCAATGCTCTGCCGCTCATTTCTTGGCCTCGGGCTATGAAAAAAAAACTTAGTGTTCATATTTTCAGCCAAGTAAGGCTATATAAAGGCGAATTTAGCCATGAATATACAAGACTATGAAAGTTTAAGATAGACTTTATTGTAAGAGAATTAATTGTTACGCCTCGCTTGTAACATGAAGATCCTTTTTTACACAAAAAACATTACATCTGTTTTCGCCATGCTTTCTCATTCCAGAATAATCCATTAAAACCCTACCAGAGGCTTTATCTTCGGTCTGCTATACTGGGCAACATCAGAGTATCTTCCAAATTGTGGACTGATATCGCCTTAGCGTAATCGTAGCCAGGTCGATACAGAGTTATTCAAAATGACTTTAAAAGTGATTCCAAAACTTTTCCCTTAATTGGATTACAGACACCAGAAGAGTATTCTTACCCCTGCCCCCTGCGATGGTGTAGTGCATAAAAAATATGGCGCTTGTTTTTTTGTTTTTCATTATTATTAATTCAATGCAAAAAGTCTTCCATTTTTCTTGTCGTTGCTCTATGCCCAGAAGGCATATTCTTATGCAGCGACGCATAAAAACTGAAAAATAATTTGAAAAAAAAAAAAAAAAAAACAATTTTATTTACAACAGACTATAGACGTTAAAATACTGCAACAGCTTTTACTGCAAATGATGTTGAATGTTGAATGACTTTGAAACTGTATTACAAAAAGGAAACGCAAGAAATAGAAAAATAAATGAACAAAATAAAAAGAAAACAGAAGAAAAGGAAATAACCTCCTGAAGGACATATGAAGGAGATTTTCCTTGCAGATGTTCGTTCTACACAAACTTACTGAACAACACAACAATAAATTATGCAATATACCTACAACAACAGCAACAACAACAAAAGAAAGTAAATTGTGGCAGCAGCATTTGATTTTCTTTTTTGTTTTTTCATCTTTGTAAAAAACATTGAATAAAAGGCGCTATTATAGAAAGTGGAAGGGAGTACATATTACCACCACCACCAGTGTCATATAATTTTCTTCCCTCTTTAATGATTATAATTTCATGATGATTTTATGTATTTTGCGTTTAGAAGTTCTCAGGGAAACATTTCATTTTCGTATAATTCAGGTTTTTTTTTAATTATTCGTGGGTGGAAAGAAAATTTTATTAAAATTAAAATTCTTTAAACGTGTTAAGCTAATTAAAGTTTTATGTTTTTGAAGCAACTTTGGGCAGTGAGCAGAATAAAGATTTAAAATATTTACTTAATTTAGAAGTCTTGCAATTTAAAACACTAAAGTTTTGTATTTTCATTAATATTTTGTTCGATTCAATTAAATATTCAAGCGAATTAATAAGTAAAATACTTGGTTCAGTGAACTCCATACATGTATGAGCACTGCAAAGATTGCCAGCGGTAGCCCTGAATGTGCTAGTTCAATTGTATGGGTTACAGCAGCTGTTAATCCAGTATGCATATGACAGGCCATACAGTACTAACTCTATAATGATAATTTCAGATTGATTTGTATGATTCATCTGCTATCAAATAAATAGTAGAAATCAGGCAGTAAGCATACTGCAATTCATGGCATTCATTTCATTCATCTAAAATGGATGAAAAATCCGGTGCAGGCGTTTTCTGAGAAATTGAGCATAGCTAGATTAAGCCAGTGGTGACCGGCTGGAGATTTACGCTAGTATTTGATTTACATCATAGTATCTTTACTTAACCAGGCGGTTCTGCCCTAACATTAGATAAGTCATGTTCTACGTAGCAGATAGAAATGTATGCATTTGGAGCTGTGAGAGTCTAAGAGAGAGTAAAAGAGATTGTTTTTCGTTCCGCTGTATACTTTTGTTTGCAAACTGGATTATACCTTGAAAGCCCACAGCCAAGAATTTTAAGAGACATGCTTTACATGCCACAAATTACGTTAGCGGCAAATGTGGTCAAGTAGTCAGCTACTTACTTATTGAATTGCTTATGGAGATTTGCTTGTCTCTAACAGCAAATCGTCAGTATACTTTTTCCTAAAATTGTTTGTTCAAACAGAAACAGAGTCTAAAAATTTGGTCTAAATGGCTTCATAGCGATCTGCTCTTTTTAATTTCAAATCATATCTGCTCTTTCGCAGATGACAGCAGCATCATTCGATCGTAGGCCCAGATTTCTGGAGATTGGGGTAAGAATGCCGAGTATGAATGAGACACTCACAAATGACCTGCAAACAATCTCCGAGTGGGGTCTCTCAAACAGGGTCGAATTTAAAGCGTGCAAGACTCGATGTTGTTTTATCATTCACAAACGTGGTGGTGATGATGCGATCTTGTCATCTGAGGCTATAGAAAATGTAAATATTAAAGAAGCAGCCGCTCTTGATGTTCTGGACATTAATTGTGATGTCCGTTGGAATGATCACATATTTCGGATGTCAAAAGAAGCATTCAATTAGCTCGGTTTTTTAAATGGTGCAAGAAATACTTCACTCCATCTGCCCATCTTGACATTTACAAGACCTTTATTCGACACAAGAGAGAATACCACTCATGTATGGGACGGTGCTTCAAGTGTGTATTTTTTGTTCAAGAAAGGGTCAATTTGCATAATAATGACGTTAGAGTATTCAACACCATCGATTCATTGGAGCATCGGCTCAATGTGGCATGCTTTTCCTTGGAGAATTCGTTCTTTAGACCCACTGTTCGTTTATAGAACAATCTTCCCGCGAGAGTCTTTTCTCTCCATTCCCCTTCCCATAGCATATTTTCCTAGACCAGCACATTGTATTGTATGAGTAGGGGTCACCTTCTGTGTACTGAGCTCAATATCTAAAAAAAAAAAAATAATAATAATAAGCACGCGGAATCGAGTAAATAGGCATGACACCTCCCATACAAAGCCAACATTTTTTTTGTATATCTTAAAAAAAAGTAAAACGTACAGTTTTTGAATTTAGTATAAATAGCTTCATAGCCAATCCAAATCTTCACTGAAAGAGTGGGCCGAATTGGAGAAGTGGATATTGCACCACTCCACCATAAAAACTGCTGAGATTTGAACCCGGCACTATCGTCTTAGTAAGCCAACACACTAACCACTAGACCACGGCGACTACAAACACTTACTTTTAGTATCGATAAAAACAGAGGTTTTTAAATTTGGTCCATATAGTTTCATGGTCCTTAACATGGTACCTCCCCTACAAAGTATATATTAGGCTCCGATTATGGTTCACATAAGTTGTAAATTTGATGTTGTATTTTTAAAATTGCGATTATGTTTTACAACACCTACATATATGTTGTACCATATACTTTGACTATCGTTTACAACATTTATTTTAATATGTTTTGGCCAATACAACACAACATTTTGGTGTTGTAAACGATTATCGGGGCCTTAATTTTGGTATATTTTGAAAACGGTTGTAGTAAAAAAATTTGATCCAAACATAGTCATAGTCCAGATAAATCATTAGTCAAAGAGTAAATAGCATTGGATAAATAAATATTCACTTTTGTATATCGTGTGGTCGCCGTGGTCTAGTGATTAGTGTGTTGGCTTACTGAGATGATAGCGCTGGGTTCAAATCTCAATTCTGACATCCTGAAAAAAGAAAGATGAAAAAAATATTTCTTTCGGCGACTACCTCTCAGTAGTCTTCTGGCAAAAGCTCTGGGAGTATTTGAATGCCATGAAAAAGCTTCTCAAAGCTGTCGTTCGGAGTCGACTTTAAACTGTAGATCCTGGTACTCATGGATAAAAATTAAAACACACAACATGAGTGCTGCGAGAAGCTAGGCCGTAACCCTAACACAGGGTTGTAATGGTCAATTATGTATGTATGTATGTATATCTTGAAAATTGTAAAACAGAGGTTTATAATTTTTCGTCTATAAAGAAATCATTTTTATATAAGTATAGAGTGCTTAAACTAACAGTAAGAATTTAATGAAATAAAGAAGCAACTTTGCAAAAAAAAAATATGTTTAACTACAATTATTAAGAATAATTACTTTGTATTTAAGTAGAGATGAATAATATAACATACAGGTAAACTGTCAATAGGTACCCTATTTCAGATGTATTCGTATCACATCAATCAGATATTTAAGGTTGTTAAACTTTCGTGACCGATTTTAAACGGTTTAATTAGCCTTCATAGCAATAGCGTTTAAATTCAAATTGTGTTTAAGCCTTAAAAAATATTTATAATTTCTCATACTTTTTTAAGCATTTTGTTTTATGACGACAAAGGGTTAATAAACCCTTTAAAAACCAATCGCATGACATAATTAACAAGAAAAAATTTAACGATTTTTCTTTAAAAATAAAACTTTAAAAATAAATTCACAATGAATGTTAATTTAAGCATAAAAGAATTTTGCGATGAATACGCAAATTAAAACAAAATTTCAATCTTCTCAATTTCTATTCTATTGTTGGAAAATACGAGTACAATGATCACCGACCGAATCGGGCCTATCAACATTGCAAAATCTCAGTTTTTTACTGTTTATGTTTACTGTTTTTTATGATTTTTGCAAACACTTTTACCTACAAAATCTTAAATGTTGTACATGTTACTCTACAAGTAAATGACCGACCGCTAAGAAAACGTTTTTAATATTCTTTCGTTCCGTACGCTCTACTGCTGATTTAATTTCGTTTGACCCAATTTAAGCTGTCAAAACTAATAAAGTTTTGCAAAAAAATTTTTTTTATTTTATTTCATTTCTAAACGTGAAATTTTTGCTACAAAATTTTAGCATTTTTATTTTTTTTTTTTTATTTTTAAAGAAACGGCAAAGAGTAAAACCCCCAAGTGTGTTGATTAATTGAGTTTTGTGTTCATTTTTTGTCTTTTTTCGTATTTCCCTACCGCTGCCTTTTTTGAACTCAAACGCAACTGACTATACGCAGCGGTTTAGTATTCCATGACGAAATTGGTAAAGAAAGATAGAAAATAGAAAAAAGTTTAAAAATAAGAAAAAGAAAACGTTAATCTTAGGAAGAGATTTGAAACCGTCATAAAAGTAAATGCTCTACAAAATAAGTTTTTGGTTTTTTTTTTCTTTTTGCCTTAAAAACAGAACCAATTGTTAAGATATCTATAAGGTTTCTAGTAATTTTAACTGTGCTGTAAATGTGTTATTAAGCCATTTTTCAGCAAAGTTTTTATTTTTTTAAATAGACCACTAAATGCTTTTAATCTATTGGTTTAAATAAAATAATAATATGCTCCTGAAATATTATCGATATTATTTATTCCTTTCAAATGGAATACAAGTACAAATGTACAATATTTTTATGCCTAATTTGTCATGACTATCTCGATTAAATCAAACTAAAATTTACTGATAGCACGGTGCCTTTGAGGGCTGCTGAGAGATGTTGGCTTATTCGCGTATATCTACTAAATAAAGGAAAATCCCTCAAATCTTTTATGCAAAATGCTCATTGTGGCATTAAATATATCGTCGTGCGGGAGTTTAAGTGCTCTATACGCCATTTTTTAATTTCTAGTTAATGATGGTAATTTAGGTTTTTTACATCAAAATTTTTAAAATCTGCTATCCGTTTTCAGCTATTTATCTTCGAAACTTGTCGAGATATCCTAAAACGGATTACAGATTTGATAAATTTAGGATCGAAAACCTAAAGTGGCTTCATTAACTCGAGATATATAAAAAATATGAAATGGCGTATAGAGCACTTAAACTCCCGCACGACGATATGGTAGCGCCGTTTTATTGAAATCGCATTTCTTAAATTCTTACGAAAGGCGCTATAGAAGTGGTTACATACTGTGTCACTTTCAACAAATTCAAAATAAATTTGAGAGTACCGCAAGCCTCAGTTCTGTTTTTAACGAACTTTACTTTCCAACTTCTAATTATATCTGCTCTTTCGCAGATGACAGCAGCATTCGTCATTCATAATAGTTTGATTATATACCGAGTCTTTTGAAGTTTGGGTTCAAATAGCAGGGGACTGTAGGGACTGCTCTTTTGATAATCTCGAAATAGAATCATGTAAAAACGTTGAAATTTAATGTGCTCAAGACCCAATGTTGTTTTCTAATGCCCAGGCGTGTTGGTAATGAAGTTGGCTTATCATCTATGACTATCAGTAATATAATCATTGAAAAGGCAGATGATCTTGATATTCTGTATATGAGAATCAACTGCTTTTTTTATTATTAACGCCAGCAATCGGGAAATGACCCTACTCATGCAGTACATTGTGCTGGTCTAGGAAAATATGTTATGGGAAGTGGAAAAGAGGGAGTAGTGCTTGTGGACCTTTGATTTAAACTTTCTGATATTGATATTCTGTAATTGGAAGGAAAAGCATTCGCTGAAAGATTGTTCCCTAAACGAGCGGTTCGATTAAAGAACGAATTCTCTCTATGTATAATGCATTGTGCGATTCACTAGAAAATCAACTGCAAAAGAATATGCTCTAGGAGAGGTAAGAGTGCTGCGTAAAAATATGCGGTTATCCGGAAATAAGTTCCTTATTTCATTAGAGCACTTTCCATGGTAGTACCGATAGAAAAATGAATCGATAGAGTTGGACACCCTACCGTCGTTGATATATGCAGCTACGCCCTCCTGTACGCGGTCGGTAAGCCCCAAAATAGACTTTGAAGCACTGCCCCATACATGAGAGTTGTGTTCCATCCTAGGTCGCATAAAGGTCTTGTAAATATTGAGAAGATCTGATGGAGTGAAGTATTTCTTGCACCGTTTTAAAAAAACCGAGACACTTGAATGCTTCTTTCGACACTCCAAATACGTGATCATTCCAACGGACATCATAATTAATTCTCATGCCCAGAACATCAAGAGCGTCTGCCTCCATTTTAGAGATGTCTAGAGCAACAATTATGCTTTCACTACAGCGGTGAACAGAACCGTTCCACCTCTCAGAGAGAAGTGCCAACAAGTCACAAGTGTCTGCTGGAATGATAACATTTTTCAAGTGTCAAAAGAGTAAAAACCCTATAAACTCATTTGCACTAAGCAACTAAATCCGAAATAATTCAGGAGAGGAAAAAGCTTCAAGTCATCTACTGACATTAGTAATCCGGAATACATTCTATAAGTCATTAAAATTCAAAAGGAACAATAATGAACCCAGAAGACACATAAATATTCGTTACAACTCATGGTTACTAAATACAAAACACTGAGATCTGTTGGACAGATATGTAGATATCCAATTGCGAAAAGTTTTGAACTTTATCCAACACTTTGTTGAAGTCTTTGTATACAATTTTATATAAAGCATCAGGTTTCATGTCTTTTGTAAAAGAATTTATAACCACTGTTGAAAACTGCAATAGATTTGTTTGATTTAAACATCCTTTTTAAAACCTTAGACTAGCTGCCGTAGTCTAGTGATTAGTGTGTTGGCTTACTAGACAAGAGCTCCGGGTTCAAACCCTAGCTCTGATATCTCAAAAAAAAACTATGAAAGAATATTTCTTTCGGCGACTACCTCTTAGCAGTCCTCTGCCAAAAGCTCTGAGAGTAACTGATTGCCATGAACAAGATTTTCAAGCCTGTCGTTTGAAATCCATGTTAAGTCTGTAGACCTCGGCATTCATGAATAAAAATAGACACACAGAATAATCCTGAAACACGTTTGTAATGTTCAATTATATATGTACTTATTTTAAAACCCATGCATGTTGAGATTTAATAAAAATGACGACATTTAATGTAAAAGTGCATGGGATATTATTTGCTCAAAAAGTTTGAGAATAATATTTTATTTCGCCGTGCCCCTATGATTTAAAATATTCGATCTGCTATGCAATTTGTACAAGTAAAAAACAATAAAAAATGTTTTTCATAGAAAAATAGATTTTCAAAAAATACGAATTATTTTTAAACAATTTTTTGTTTTATCAAATACGAGTATAATGTTTAACAACAATTTATTTTAAAATACATAAATAATCCTTGAGATTTTTAGAAATTTTTACAAAATTTTATATCTGCTTTTGGCAACATTTTGTTTTTTAATACTCGTTTATCATCATAATACGTAATGCACTATTCGTAATACTCGTATGTAGTCTAATAAGCACTACTTTGCTGCTTTATTGAGCATAACCAAATTCGGTATTTATTTTTTCTTTTATATGAATGTGTACATACACTGCTTATTATGGTTATTTAAGCAGTTACTAATAAGCAAATAAAACAGTTTGATAACAATTCGAATATTTGCCAAATTTCCTCATTGACAGTATATTAAGAGAATTAAAACATTGAGAGAGAAAAGTGTAAAAAAGTCAAAATCTAAAAGAAAAGTAATATCCTGTCAAGCCGTACTTCATGGCATATCAAATCAATCAATCGAAAGGGCCTATTTTGATTAAAAAAATGTATTGTGACGTTAATATTTAAATATGTGGTTGTCACGGCTGAGGCATACAAGACATAAACACCAATTTTAACAAAATTATTGCAGGATATGCAGCCATGGTTAGTTGGTTTGGTTGTTTTTCGTGGTGATCCAGTATCCATTCGCGCTGTTTTGATAGCACATTCTCGCTATCAATTTGGTAAGGGAGACTTTTATGCACCACTATATCGAACCCTACGGTTCATATACTCTAAAAATCTTTCAATGTTCGCACCTGACACCCTCTCCCTCCATAGGGCAGGGTATTCAGAGAGGATATGAAATACTGTCTCTGTCTTCTTAGAACCAGAATTAAATTTGAAACTAAAATCTTACTTGTAGTGGAGATTAATGAGTGTTAGTCTACAGATCAAGCGAAGAATCACACTGGCTAACAGGTGCTACTACGGTCTCAGTAGGCAGTTTATTAACAGAGACCTCTCTCGTTCGACGAAATTACCACTCTACAAATCGCTTATTCTTCTGGTGCTGGGAATGTTCGAGAGAAAAGTTCTCCGTAACATATTTGGCCATCAGCTATAAGAGCTCCTCGACGATGTAGGCGTTGTTCAGCGTATTAACAGCTAGCGGTTACACTGGCTCGGTCATATTGTTCGGATGGAATAATCTGCTCCAGCGAGGAAACTTTTCGATGCGAAGGATGACCCTGTTTACGTTGGAGGGACCAGGTTGATGAAGCCCTGTCATCAATTGGTGTGACCAACTAGAGAGGGCGCGCACTAAGCAGAATAGCCTGGAGACTAGTGCTGAAGCAGGCCGAAACCCGTTAACAAGTTATTATGGCCAGCTAAGTAAGTAAGTTTCTTTGATAGAAAAGGAAAAAATATATCTACAAAATAATTTTAAATTCTTTGAAATCACTGCATTCAACATCAACTCAAATAACTTGGCAGAGAAGATGGTGTTTAAGTAGCAAAGAAAATAGATGATTGCATGTTTGAATGTATTTTTGTCGCGACTTTTTACTAATAAAACAAAATTAAGGAGAGGTTTAATTAGTTTAACAAAAAATAAGCCAAATATTAAGTAGATATATGGAATAAGAAAAGAAAAAAATCAATATGGCATGTGTTATAATTTTACCAGAATATTGTAAAAGAAAAAAAAAAAAAAAAAAAGAAAACATTATAATAGACAATGGCCATTAAGAATTAAAAGTTAAATTCTAGCTAATGTTGTGTGTTGAAAAGGTCTTTCCAAGTATCTAGCCATTTGTTGAATTGCTTTGTTAAATAGAATGACACTTTGTTTCTTCTTCTTATAGTAAAAAAATTTAAACTAAAGTTTGGAAAAAGTTTGCAATAAAAGTTTTACAAAATGAATGGGAAAACAAATTTATAGAAACAAGTTTTATAAAATACTTATTTGAACGGATACTTTGATACTTTGCAAGAAATGGTTATACTTTTAACGCTTGATCTTAATGATCCATATGCTTTAAAACAATTCTTCAAATATTGATTTACCAGCATATGAACCACGTCTTGCACTTATAAAAATACTACCAAGACTTAAGACCAGAAGAACTTTAATGAACATTTCTTTCATAAATAATCTGTTATATGGTTCTATTCTGAAACTCTCTTTAGTAAGCTAGAACTTACAGACCCAAATCGCATGACACGATACTACATTCTCTTTTAGTTGGAATATTTTCGTTATAATAACGTTACTTGGGAGTGTTTAGAAGAATGTGTGCAGATTTTAATAGCAATTTATACCTCATTGTCCATTCATTGGATTATGCGACAATAAGAAGACGCTTAATCGAATTGTTGATACGAGTATATTACAACCGGTCCCACGATATCGAAAGTTTTCGGTTTTTAGTCTAACGAAAGTGTAACGAAAATAAATTCGAACAATAAGGCAAAAACTTCAGGGTCATAATTTACCCATTTCGATTCTTTCTTTTTAATTTTCAGTTAACTTGTTAAACTGTTTTTTTAATATCTTAGGTCTCAAACATAAAGCCAAAATAACTATACATTGATACATAGTGGGACGCCTTTTAGAACAAAAATTAGTGACTTTTGTGAAGACTTGTTTTCGTTCGAATAGTTTTACGCTCGACAAAGTGAGACAGGATGTAAATGTTGAATATTTACTTATTATTACAATTTAAATTTTGTAAAATAATCTATTCCATATTATTTCATAGGGTGAATAATAAATAAATTAATAAAATTTCATAGATATCTGCTAGAATTTGAGCCAACTCCTAACAAATTATCACACCTTTTGTTTGAACTATAAAAATGTCAAACGACTGTGGGGCTTTTGTGTCCCAATAGAAGAAAATGAGGCCTTATTTATTATTTATATTATGAGCTGCAGAAGCTAATACAACTTCAGTTCCTAGTATGTAAATTTATGATTTTTTTTTTTTGGGTGTAATTTAAGTGTAAGTCACTGACAACAATACCATATTGAGTTTAAAAAGATCTTCGTTTTAGAAGTTTCCTGAAATTCCACAGAGAACGTAATGCTTGTGGTATATTTTATTATTAAACCTTTTAATAAAATATTTTGTGGTTTTTCTAAATCGGAAAAGACTAGGAGTATGAAACTTCTCAGAATAACTAGACGACTCCTTAAATTTTTAAAGGAAATTTTTCGATTTGTAATTTTTTCCCGAATAAATTATTGATATGAGTTAGGATTGGATTTGTAACAGAGGTGTAGAATTTTTCAAAAATGATAATATGGTATAATGGTTAAAGCGCTTGCACAGAAACTCAGACGACCGAGGTTTAATCCCAGCGAAGGACAAAATTTATAAAATAAAACTTGTATGAGGTTTTTCTAAATTATAATTTAAAAAATAAGAGGTCACCATCCCTCCAAGTCCATCTTCAGGAAATCGCTCTCTGACATTTCCAACCTATTCCATCAGAAACGAATGATCAGGAGTACAGCGCCAACTTCTGGGAAGACAACAGCTAACCTACTGAAGACGTTCGCAACTCACATTTAAAATCCACTGACAGATGGGGCAATTTCTGTTGATCATTCAAGGGTGAAGGTACAACACTGACTGCTTAAGTAGAGGTTCACCCCTGAGTAATGGTCTTAAAACAAAAGTAGAGTCGTTTGATCAGTACCATTTTTCATTTAAGGAAGGCACAATGTTGTTTTATGACACACAGAACTGATGGCGGTTATGTTTCCTTATCTCTTGTGACAATAATATACACTTTAAAAAGGCTTAATGCTTCATGGCTTCTCGATAATGTTCAGAAGGGACGAAGATACTTATTAATAATTCTACTGATTAAACATTTTCGCAAAGTGACATGTTTTGTATTGTTAATTTCATATTTCAGTAGAAGGCATTCTGAGAGAAAAATGGATATATGTTTCTTATAATCGATTTCTTTCTATGTTATACTGGTACTTCATGTAGGGCATATTCGTTTTCATAGAAGACAAACACACAAGGGACGGAACTTTGTTGGTCATTTTACTTTTAATGAGCTGTCATGTGAATCATGTAGAGATTTGATTAGGAAAGTATGATTCGCAAACCCAAGTCTTAGAATGACTCAAGAGTATAGGGTGCACGGAGTGCTAACTAGTGAGAAGAATGCCATAACTTTGTGCATTAACTTAGAAACTTTAAAAACCTTATTAATTACGGGGTGGCTCTTATAGATTTTACGACGCACAATAAGAAACTGAAATTTGTGCGTGAGGCGCATTCTATTTGATCTACATTTTGTTTTCATATAACTCAGTAAGATTTTGATATTGAGAAGTCTTGATTGGTTTGAAACAAATTTTCAAATAAACTGTAAACGTTTTGTCATTGTAAAAATTAAAAATCACAAGTCGTTTTTTAAATAAATTTTTCTAGAATCCCAGCTAAAGCATCAGGTGTTGAGTTGACTGATACCCAACATTGACGCTGAAGTGACATAAATAATTAATAAACAGCGTTAAAAATTTGTATCATGGTCAGCAATGTCAACGTAACTTCTCAAAACAACATACGAGAACTATTCAGCAATGGCATAATGAGTAAATCGCCAGATTTGATCTGAAAATAGCTTGAATGGCTTTAGTTTTAAGCAATAACTACTACTACACTACCACCGGGCTCTTACAATTGGATTTTAAAACTGCAAAGTGTTGACACCGCGCTATTTTGGTCTGTTTAGTACTATTTAAGGAGGCATGGGAATTTTTGACAGACAGACAACGCTTAACTCAGTACTATAAATTAATTTAAACATGATTTAACAGCTTTCCATCGCCTTCTCTTTTACTTTCTGCCCATTTTCTGAGCACTACTAAAAAGAAAAAAAAATGAATATAAAAACAATAGTTAAAACAACAATAAAAGGTCCTTAGACATCTTATCCTTTTTCTTATTCTCTTCCTCTCTCTCTCTCAGCTGTTTTGTGCTATTTTTCTTTTATTGTTTTCTTTATAATAATACATGACTTTGAATGTGTTTTAAAGCAGCCTCTAATTTAACGCAAGACTTAATTTTCTTATACCATTTTCATAGAAATTACAAATAAAAATAAAAAGTAATGGAGGAAAAAAAAAAAGAAAACCAGTAAAATACAAACAAATCAGCAGTTACAGTACGATTTTGGTAAAGATCCATTTTTGTTTGAGCACAAGGTTTTGGCATATTTATGCTCCGAAAATTATCCTTTCCAACAACCATTTAAATGATGTAGTCAACCATCACACAGCGCTACTACAATCACTCACAGACAGAAAGACAATCGTCGTTGATGTCCAACTTATATATTAAAATAAAGGAAATAGAAGGCATAAACAGAGCGATAGACGAACGAACAGGCAATAAAAGGAGAGACATACACACATACATACATACATACATACGTAAATAAATATTCTTGTATATTTAATATTCTGATTTTATTTTAAAATATTAAACGATATTTGGCATTTAACTTTCTAAGCCGTTGGTTGGATGCTTATTTTTGTCTGTTGGCTGTAGTTGTTCGTCTTCTCTTCTCAAATCTATTGTTGTTGGTCTTAAAGCAATAATTCTGTAGTAAAGAAAGTAAAAAAAAAAATATCAGAGATGTTCACGCATTTTGTCATAAAAGTTGTAAAACTTACAAAAGAAAGAAATACAGTTATACTAAACGTTCAATCCAATATAATATCGTCGTGCGGGAGTTTATGTGCTCTATCTGATATTTCATATTTTTATATATCTCGAGTTAATGATGCCACTTTAGGTTTTCGAACCCAAATTCTTCCAGTCTGCAATCCGCTTTTGGATATCTCGTCCAGTTTTGGAGATAAATAGCCGAAAACGGATTTCAGATTTTAAAAATTTGGGTTCGAAAACCTAAAGTGGTTAATGATGCCACTCGAGATATATAAAAAATATGAAATGGCAGATACAACACATAAACTCCTGCACCACGATATGTTAAAAGTTCTTTAATAACTTCCTCTATATCTTAATCTCATAACTTTGGTTGCATATAAAAATTTTGATTAAGAAATCAGAAAATAAAAAAATCTAGAACTAGAAGCCAAAGATGTAACCCATACTGAGTTATCTTCTCAGAAAGCCAAAGTTTTTT
The DNA here is from genome assembly GCA_963576795.1 of Metopia argyrocephala. Classification (NCBI taxonomy): domain Eukaryota; kingdom Metazoa; phylum Arthropoda; class Insecta; order Diptera; family Sarcophagidae; genus Metopia; species Metopia argyrocephala. The sequence goes on from OY756208.1 coordinate 42,750,303, forward strand.
AAAAGTTGATTATGAAAATAATTTTTCGGCAAGCAATGTGTTCATCCATGAGGCCTTCCAAAAGTAAGTTTCGCAGTTAGACCATTGATTTAAACCCTATGGCTAAAACTCCGTCTGTCTAAATGAGTGTCCATTATTTCATCCGTTTGACCAAATCATCTAGAATGAATATAACGTTTAACACAACAGTTGGATCCTAATGTTCTTGAAAAAATTCTAGATGAATAAGTATGTCAACATACAAAATTGCTGTTATAAGAACGATATCAAACCACAGGAGACTAAGTGTCCAATACAATATTCCAGAAGTTAATTCGGGATAGCAGCGTCATCTACAGGACTACCTGCAATGCAACATTTGATGTCCATAGTCATTTCAGTTTCTGGAGGTTTGTTTGGTCGTAGACTAAGTGTCCAATACAATAACCGAGAAGTCAATTCGAGATAGCAGCGTCATCTACAGCCATTAACGTAAACGTTGAAAGCTTTGGATTCTTAATTATCAAATTCTTTTGGACTGGAAGTCATGCAGTTTGATCAGAAAAGGACTACCTGCAATGCAACATTTGATCTCCATAGCCATCTCAGTTTCTGGAAGTTTGCTTAGTCGTAGAGCTATACAATTAAGCCACAAACCACAGCGTTCAACAAGTTCAAAGTCTTAGCGAACCGGACATTTTCAAGAGGACTTCGATATAGATTTAAAAAAAAGATAAGAAAAAGACTTTCTTTATATTTAAAAAAGCCTTCGATGGAATTCACAGGTCATAATAAGCACTTGTAAAGAGTAGGCATATTCAACACTGGCTATTTCAGGTTCTTTTTTTTTGTGTGATGAAAAGGAGTCAAAAATCTAAAACCATTGTATCAGAAAGCGCTTTTAAAAATTACTTTGGAAAAAGAAATATAAAAAATAAGGAACTTTATTAATAATAAAACTATTAAAATATTAATTATTTGGCCGCCTGTCAATTGGCCGCCTCGTTCTAAGTACTTTAAGACGCTGGATAATTTTCTCTGGAGCGATTGGAAGAACCGGGTTTACGTTAACAAACCACAAGCAACTGATGCTCTGAAAGGTGAAATATGACGCTGCATTGACGAGAAGTTTTGTTTCAAAATGAGGTTCAAAATTTTGTGAAAAGAGAGAACGTCTGCTCACGTGCATTGAGCATTGGCCAGACATTAATATTTTATTATTAATTCCCCTATATCTACTTTACAGTGATATCAATAAAACTGTATTTGTCAAATAAAAGTGTGTTTTAACCTCAAATTTGCACACCCTTTATATTGATAGGTGCCCACATTGGGATACTCCTGCAATTCACTTAAACACTTATTATTTCGCCCTTAAATTCGTGAATAAAATTCAAAAATTTTTGCTTTTGTATAGACAGCTTAAGAATATTAGAGGATTTTATGGCACAAATTTTATATGAAGGCATCTTTCTTGGCGATTAAGACGGATAAGTGATTATTTTAAGGAATTTTAAAATAATAAATTTTCTTAAAACACTTACCAAAATTCTGCAAAGCACACCAATTGAAAATATGGTTGAAAACTAAAAAAAAACAAAACAAAGAAATTCATTGTAATTATATAATGGCTGAAAATTTTCAAAAGAAATTTAAGAAAAATTTTAATGAATTCGGGCAAAAACAATACTTTGTGAGAAAAATAAAAAGATAATTGGGATTACTTTTCGATTACTGTTGATTCGTTTTTTTATTATTTTGTAGTAATTGACATTAAATGTGTTTATATTTTCATTATTTGTAAACGTAAACAATTAGTAAACAGAATATTATATTTTTAGAATTACTAATAATTACGATTCTTTTTTAAAAGTAATGTAATTGATTACTAATCGTAATCGCAATTTAACAGCTACGATATAAACACACAATGTTACACAATAGAATTAATTTTATGTAGACCTTGCTGAGTGAATAGGTATACCCTCAAAATCTGAAGTTGTGGTAAATAAAAAAGTATTATTCATAGAGAAAACTATTTTTAACTGAAGTAGTTCTTTACCGATTTCAAATTTATAAACTTTGTTTCGGAATGATGTATGTATGTATATACTTACATACATACATACCTACATATGTTTATACTTTTTAACAAAACTTTGTGAAAATTTTATCGTATATACAGTGACAGTTCTTCTAACGGACAGCTCTCTCAGTCGGTCGTCTCCCATACGCGGATGAATTTTTAAAACTCATACTTTTCAAAGCACTTTTCATACAAATAAAACTGCGTTAAAAGGACGCTCTCCTGACTGGACGCGGATACAGTTTTTTCTCCTGCAGATGGACAAAAATCGTAGCGAAAGAAAAAGAACGAAGCGAAATATAAATGCATATGATATAAAAGAGAGCAGCACTATTTATTAGCTGATTTCTCTTTTTACATTACTGGCAGCGAATATATTCGTTTAAGTATTGTGGTATAAGTGTAACCAGTATTCTTGTATGATTTTTAAATTTGTTGAATTAATTTCGCTTTTTCTTTAAAAAAAATTTTAAAACTTCCTGGTCATTTAAGTAAAATTACACATTTATGTCTAAAACAGTATATCGGTATATTAAATGCAAACGGACGTAATTACACTTTTTGTTTTTTTACAGTAGAAGCAAAAAATCTTCAAATCAAAAATTTTGTAAATCTTGAAAATCATATAATTTTCAGATCGAGATATAAGGATTGGCATCCTATATATAATACATTAAATGAGTTTGAATGTAAATAAGGTTTTCATATGAAATAGTTATGTAGTTATGTTTTCTTACATTTAGAAATACACGCACTTGTAGTTACGTCCGTTTGAAGTTCGTTAATAAAATCGCCATTTTTGATCGTAGGAATCTAAAAATTTGCACGAACATGTATTTTGATAAAACAAACCATAATTAGTAAAAAACTCAATATCGAAATTTTTAGTAATTTACGTCCATTTGCATTTAATATGACGACATATAACGACTCGAAACACACATCAAAGCGAGGTTGGTTTGAAAACAATGCCAGCAAGATTTTAAGCTGGTCTACACAGTTTTTAAACTTAATCCTATTGAAAATTTATAACAATTGTTCGAGGATGAAATCCTACCATAAAGGAACAGTTGTGGGTATTTTTTAAAGATTCCTGAAAGAACATTCCAACCGAAACGTTTTGAAGAATTATGGACACAATGCTAAAACACTGCTTGGGGTAATTCCACTAAGTACTGAGGTAAATAAACAATATTTGAAAGAAACAATTTGGTTTAATTATTAAAAAAGTCGTTTTTTAGGCCATTAAATTTGGTGAATCTATTTTTTGGAACAGACAAAATTGGCTGATTTTAACAATATTTATTTTTTAAGTTTTGATCTTAGGAAGTTTTTGTTTTTCATATTACTTGCTCTATAATTAAACAAAAATAAAAACAAGTAAAAGAGTTAATTACGTTTTTCTAGTGTTTTTTCTGTAACAAAGATGTTAAATCAAGGTGAATCTATTTTATTGAACACCACTGTACATACATATGTATGTGTGTATAAGTATATACCTACATATCGTAAAATTACTATTATTATTTGAAGACCAAAATAAATAATTTATTTTTTTTTTAAATAAACATAATTTTTTGTACATCTCAGTTTAGTGTTATTCTCTGTTTCTGACTCTATCACTCTCTCTCTCTCTCTCTTTCTCTTTCTTTGGTCAATAAAATATAAACTGTTGCATTATAGGTTTGAGTCACTGTAAAATATTGTTAATTGCTTGAAATAGTTAATACCTTTTTTGTTTTTTTTTAATTAAAATTCTAATCTTAAAACTATTAGTTGTATCGTTTAAAAACACACGTTCTCACACACTTTTTATTTTCTTTTATATTTGTTTTTCGTTTATTTGAATAGCTTGACATGAGTATTTAATTTGATCACTGAAACTGATTTTTGGTTTTCTCTGAACGTAAAATATACAAGCAATCGCATTGTCAAGATTGCCAAGTATTTTGTGTTCCAAAAGCACGCAAATACAACAATGAAAGTACCTATTTAGATAAAAAAAATTATTATTCACAAAAAAAATTTTTTTTATATACCTATTTAAGGCTAATTTGACAAATTTCTCTTTGAAATTTGAATTATTTGTTATACTATTTATTACACATTTAATCTGGGGGCAAAACTACGGCATTCAATATAGAGCGATATTTCATTTCGAATGCCTTAATTTGCCCCCGGATGTTGTTTTTTTAAAATTTTCGAATTCGGCAACACTGTTCCACAATCATATTTATATTAATTGTTTGCCATTGCCTTTGTAATTGTTGTTTTTTTATTCGAAAGCATTTTCTATTTTTTTTTTTGTTGTTTATTCTTACAGTCTCTCTCTTTCTATTTTTTATTCTCACTGCGAACAAAATCATTTTTAAGCAACGAAAAAATAACAGCTGCGGTGTCCGAGTGGTTAAGGAGATGGACTTGAAATCCATTGGGTTCTACCCGCACAGGTTCGAATCCTGTCCGCAGCGAAATTTTTTTTATAATTTTTTTTTTTATTTTTGTAGTATTTTATATAAATTTTTATATTAAATTTATTTAAAAGCCTGGGTTTTTCTATCTTTTCTTTATTACTTTCTAAGTCTTCTTTAGTTTCCCTGTTGTCCAAGACAAGTAAGTGAGATTGAAAGAAAAACAAGTTAAAAAAAAACAGAATTCGTGCATTGTTTTAAATCCTCTGCAAAACAAAAACCCCTGCGTTTAACGAACGAAAAAAAGTCAGGCAAAAATCATCCCCTGAATCCACGGTTCCACTACTTAATTTTTCTCATCTTTTTTTAGTGGCATTTCATTTATTAACAATTATTGGAACACAAATTCATGGCAATTTCTTCTAATATAAGTGCTTAGTGGCGTCGGGGGGTAATATTTGGGTGTGATTTTTGATTACTTTCAAAGACATGGCTGATCACTTACTGCTTTCTTTCCAATTTAAACAAAACATCTCTAGGGTCGTGTTACGCATAACCTTTTGATAACGATACTTATAATTTTAAATAAATGTTGCCTAACGAATGTCTTATTCATTTAAAATTTACTTCTATAAGCCACCATCTACAACAGATTGCGATCACTTACATACATAGCTTTAGTTAAATAAGAAAGAAAACTAAAGAATTTGTTAAACGTGTATACAAATGTCAGATTTAATTTTCACTTAACAAAAGCGTCTATTCGACTGACACATGTTTACTAATTAAACAAACGGTATTAGTGACAATTTACAATCACAACAGCAAAAACTCTATACAAATTCCGGTTGCACAGGCGCGTGCCATGTTACAAATACACCCAAATTAACATCTATGGACTTGAACGAAAAGAAAAAAAAGTAAGAATGAAAATGAATTACAAACTAACAAGAAGAAATCTTAGACCCACGCGTATTACCAATAGACATGCTTTCTAAATAAATGAAAAATTGGCTAAAACGACAAGCTGATTTTGCCACGAAAAATAGGTGAAATAACGCAAGGAAGGGGAGAGCAAAAAATTGGGAAATAAAAACCAGTAGTACGACACAAATCACAATCAATGCTAAATTACACACAATAATGCAAACAAATTAAAAAAAATAAAAATAAAATCTTAACTATTACCAGCACAAGACAAGAAGCGAAAGGAGTCAACAACGGCTGGTAAATGAATTAACAATTTAGTGTTTTTTTTTTCATTTTTATTAAATGCACAATTTTGTTGTATGTGGTTCGTATTTAAACTGACTAGAGACAGTTATGCTTATAAAAATAGATTTAAAAGTTTTGTTTTATTATTTGTCACAAATAAGTACTAAGTATTTGTTGAAGAGACTTGAGATTAGTAAGATGACACACCGTAAAGCCCTGTTTACACTACTCGTATTCTACAAGTCTTTTATAAAAAACATCTCAATTGGTTTCTAGTCTGATTGTCAAAAAATCAAAAACAAAATTTTATCATTAAGCTATATTTACACCACCTAAGTTCTCATCTGATTATAACAGATTATAACAGTTACAACTCAGACGCCAATAATTTTTAAAATAGAAAATGTTCTATTTTCAACTGAGCTCAGTCAAAAACAATAAATGTTAAATTCGATTTATAATTATACTATCTGAGTCCATCTGAGTACGCTTCTGATATAAAACTAGGATGAGAACTTAGGTGGTGTAAATATAGCTTTACATTTCGTAAGTACTAAATTTCTTTCTTGTATGTATGTATGTATATATAAACAGCTGTTTTTTGCCACCTGTAGAGATAGGAAAGTTAAAAAAAACTTATTTTTTGTACTATTTTCGTACTCGATATTGTTTTTTTTATTATTTTTTACAGTATACAATAAGAGTAGAAAGAAATACTTTGAACTTTATTTATATTATTTAGTTAGTATTGATTTAATAAAAGAAACGATAAAAGCACAAAATTTTGATTTTCTATTACTGATTTTCTCCTTGTGCTTTTGTAAAAATACAACTCTGATATAATAAAAAATCGAACTACTGAGATTTAGGTATTGACTGTCAATACTTATTTTTTTTGACATTTCATAACATATTGCTTTTACTCTGTAATGTCTTCCAGTTTATTTCGGTTTTTACACAAATCGTAATACACAGAACTATGTATAGTGCTAACGGGCTTTAAGTAGATTTACTTAGAGACCATTATATTTCCTAACTATAAGATCGACATCATTTCAAGAGAAGGAGAGAAAGACAGATTGCGCTATATATTGATATGTGAACTGAGTAGGTGCCTAGCCCCTATTGCTTATCGCCTTTTCACAGCCCTATATGCGAATTGAGTAGCCCCTATTACTTATTGCCTTTTTCACATTTCTATATAATGTCTGACATTATTCTTCAAGCATTTATTTAGTAGACATGCCCAATAAGTATGTGAAAAAACAGAAACCAATTTGCAATTCGGATGATAAAGAACTTGTTTTTTAATAATGGCATGTAATATAGTCAGAGATCAAGTTGTGTAAGAATTCTGCATTAATGTTTGACAATTTAAAACAAGTCTTAACTCCTAAAGACTGCTATTTCTGTGCTCATAAGTGCGGATTTATAATAACTGTAAATTTCTTATAAAAAAAAGCAAAAAAATCTAATTTAAAGCCTCATAGCTTTACAACACGCACAATGCAAATGACAAATGAAATTTTATTAAAATTGGTTTTGGGCAATAAGCTCTTTCGTAAAATATAGGGTGTTTTTTTAGAGGTATAGAACTTCGAATTAAAATAAAACACAAGAAAATCGTTTTAATATCCATCAGTTTGGCTTTATTGGAAGGATAATTTTATGCCATTAATGTTTAAATATGATTTCGGGCATGTGGCCGCCGCGGCTAGCTCGAATAAAGCCAATTCTACAGGTCCAATTTTCAACCACTTTTTCGAGCATATCGGCCCCATATGTTGGCAATAACGCCACGAATGTTGGCTTCTAAGTCCCCTAACGTTTCTGGTTTGTTGGCGTAGACGAGCGCCTTCACATATCCCCAAAGAAAATAATCCAATGGTGTCAAATCACACGATCTTGGTGGCCAATTGACAGGTCCATTCCGCGAAATTATGCGCTCATCGAATGTTTCCTTCAATTAATCGATTGTGACGTGCGCTGTGTGGCATGCATCGCCGTCTTGTTGGAACCACAACTCATCCACATTCATGCCATCCAATTCGGGAACAAAATAGTCGGTTATCATGGCTCTATACCGGTCTCCATTAACGGTAACTGACTCTCCAGCATTATTTCGGAAGAAGTATGGCCCAATGACTCCACCAGCCCATAGAGCACACCAAACAGTCAGTTTTTGTGGATGTAATGGCGTCTCAAGGATCTCATGTGGATTCTCTTCACTCCAAATGCGGCAATTTTGCTTGTTGACGTAGCAATTCATCCACAAATGAGCCTCATCACTGAACAAAATTTTGCGATGAAAATCAGCATTGAGATCAATCTCATTTTCGGCCCATACACCAAAATCACGACGCATTGCATGGTCTCGCGGCTTTAATTCTTGCACAAGCTGGATCTTGTAAGGTCGCAAGCCAAGATCTTTGCGCAAAATCTTCCATAAAGTTGATGGACAAAGCTCCAATTGCTGTGCACGGTGGCGAATCGATTCATTCGGGTTCTCTTCAACACATTGCTCTACAACGGCAATTGTTTCTTCGGTGCGCACTGTTCGACGTCTCTGTGGATGCGTATTATCACATAGAATAAACGTAGTGCAAAAACGATCCATGGTTAACCGAATTAATTGCTCTGATGGACGATTATGTCGACCATAAAATGGACGGAGCTTGCGGTAAACTTCGCGAACTGAACCATTATTTTCGAAATAAATTTGCACGATTTGCAAGCGTTGTTCTTTTGTCAACCTGTTCATGATGAAATGGCAAACCAAACTAAATATTAATCACTTGACAGCTGACAAAATGGCCGCCAGTTAAAAAAGTGATGCCAATTTAAAGTTCTATACCTCAATAAAAAACACCCTTTACATATTTAGCACTTAGGACCAGCGTTACCACTATTGGTTGAATTCTACCAAAACTGGTAGAAAATTTTTCGTTTGGTAGGATGGTAGGCTAAATATGATTTTGGTAGATTTTAGCAGAAGCTAAAAAAAATTTTCACAAGGAATTTCAGTTGGAAATTACAAGATTGGCGTATTTATATTCAAGCATAAAATTTAACTTTTTGCATATTAAGCAACTTTATCAAAACATATTTAATACTCAATACTGAAACTGATTTTAAAAATACTAACAGCCAGTCCCACGATATCGAATCGTGTAGTTTTAAGCGACAAACAGTTGATTTGCGGCACACTAATTTTTGTGTCGCCAAAAATAAATGCGATTAGTAACACAAAATATTTTTACACACATATACATAAATAAACAAAATCGGAATAAGTTTGTTCACTACATTTCTGTCAAGTTAAACTAGCACACGGTTCATTTTTTACTGTACAATTTAAGCATTTCAGCGCTTTTTTCGTAAGTATTCGCCATTATTTTTTGATATGTTGATATGGCAGCTTTGTTGTTTATTTGCATTACGTTGGTAACGTAAAGCAAAGCGAACGATAAAGTGTCAATTAGTGGGCCGCAGTTTAGATTCACAGTGAGTGACTGCGTTTCTTTCGCTTAAGTTTTCTTTTGATATCGTGGGCCTGGCTGTAGTTGATTGATGTTTCAAAAATTGTTATCGGTACAAAAGCCGAAATGTATTCTACCAAAAATCTTAACTGGAAGAAGTTTTTGATGTTAAATATGAGATTTTGCAATTTTACATTGAATTGCTAAACCAAAGCAATTCTAGATTTGATTTTAATCGAGAAGATATTAAATTGTTTTAAATAATTGCTCCTGAGAAAGTATTGTCAAAAGAAGACTTGCTTATACTGTCCCTTCTTTTAAAATTTTCTAATCTTATAGACTGTGATCCTGATATTATTATGTTGCGATTAAGAGAAACAAATCTTTCAACGGAATTAAACAATGAATTATTTTGGGCTAAAGTTAGTTCAATTAGAAACGGTTTAAATGAGAAAAGTTTTGGTGGATTAAAAAACTTTGTTTTTAATTTACTTTCTCTTCCACATAGTTCTTCAGCAGCTGAACGAAAATTGTCAACACTTTCCTTAATCAAAACTAAATTGAAAATAAATACAATTAATAATATAATGCTCTGTAAAGAGCTTGTAAAAGCAAATTATGGTCACTATGTGTCAGCAAAAATTTAAATTTTTATACCTACATATAAATTTAGATTATTTTTGAAATATCTAATTGATTTCATTAATTTTCTTGTATTTATTAATGTATTTTCGATTTTATTGTTTAGAAATTAAATTGTTTTTGTTACATGTGTAGTTTTTGTTATATGTATTTTCGATGAACTGAATTCTTTTCGTTATATTTTTTATTTTTGGTTATTTATATGTACATGTAAAGGTGTTAATAAAAACTGTTTTCCATATCAACAATGTATTCTTAAATAGTTGTTAAATAAAAGTGGTTTTTGGTAGATTTTGATCAATTTTTGTAGATTTGGAAAGCAATTTTGGTAGAATTAAAATTTTTTCAGTGGCAACACTGCTTAGGACTATACTATTCCATGATGTTAAGGCTACGAGGTTCGATGAATGGTAGGTAGTCACAGAACTTCACTCTGTTATAAAAGCAAGCTAAGCTAAGCTTTCCTGTAAGCCAAACTGAAGACAAGATACAGCTATTAGTAATGAATATGGAGGACTTTATGTGAAGAAAAAAAGAGAATTTATAGGAAATTAATCTGTTTAAGCGCTTGACTTGCTATAGTAAGTTTACGGACCAAAAAAAAAAAAAAAAAAATTCCACGGCCTTCGCATACAGAAAAAGTTCTATCGTAGGCAAAATTTAAGTATAAGACCTGCTTATTATTTCTTTATAAAGATGACTATTTTAATTACCATAGAATTTAAATATTCTCGTAAATTTAAGGTGAAGTTCTTATTTTTCTCTATAATTTGGTCACTTTTGCTGGTTCTCTAAACTTTGATTATTTCATTCATTTTACAGAGCATGGAGGAGCTTTAGACAGAAAAGCGTCTTGGAAAATTGTATTGTATTGTATTCAAACAGCCTCAGCTCTGCATCACCAGCTAACACAAATACATTCAGGAACAGAAGTCTTAAAACCATTTTGGGATATTCGACAAGTGATAACGTCATTTCATCCGCCCATTCATCTTTGTGTACGACGCCGCCTTAGGGGCCACCTTCAGCAATCCGCATATGCCTGCATAACTCGAAACAAATATTATATAGAAATTTAGTGGTCCAAGTTGGTCCTGAGATTGAACGTATGTGCTTATAATTCAAATAACACTGCGTTATCACTTCGTAATTAAGAATTTTTATCTTTGCATTTCTGACCATGCAGCTAATATATCGTCTGAAATTAAATACAATACGCAGTCCGGTCGGCACAATTAATCTCCTGATTGAAAATAGTGTAGTCATTAGTGCTGGCAAAGTATTGAGTAATGGGTACCGAGTATCGAGTATTTGTAGTAATTTTTAGGTACTCAATACTTAAAAGTAACTACTCCATACTTTAAGAGTTGTATTTTGTCTTTGAAGTTGTATAGAAAATTTAAATTTTAACGGCCAAAACAAATTTCTGTCTAAAAACACAATACTTTATGAAATTGTTTTCTCTTAAAAATAAAATCCGTTAAAAGTATTGAGTAGTATTGGGTACCCAAACGAAAGTACTCAATATTAACGAGTAATGAAAAGTAGCAGAATTTGACAACACTAGTAGTCATGGGTCAATCTAAGAGAAGGCGTAATCGTAAACGTTTCCGTCTTTTATTAATAGAATAGATCACTATCGCAACGCGTGTTATAATCAGAGTGGGCAAACAAACAACCACAACAAACAAATCTTACCACAAAGTCATAAACTTTTCAATTTTTTTTAATAGTATTGTAGATGAGCAAAACCAAAACAAATACTTTCTAAATGAGAAAGAGCGCAAACGAAAGAATTAGCTTTTCGCTCTTGTGCTTGCTTTGTTATTCCGTTACATTCGTATAATTTACTCTCTTTTCTCTTCTTCTTTTCTTTTTCTTCTCATTCATTTTTTGTTCTACCTAGGCACATTTGAGTTAGTGTATTTGTAGAGCTCAAAACAAAAACAATATACAAAACTAAATGGGACAGTCGTTCTCACTGTTTTTGGTTTACTCATTGTAAAGAACAAAACAAAATGAGATCAAACGTTTCGTTTTGTTTATTTTCCTACTCTGATTATAATTCTAGAGGTTTTATAGAAGTTCCGAGTAGTTACCGTGAACCCATTCGTAGTTCAAGATGTTGCCTCAGTTCAACTGACTTTTTTCTATATTATAAAGGTACTTATACTCATATTGTCCTCAGAGCGGTATGCTACATACTCTATACGAAGAATATTAGAGACGCCCTCTTGTTTAACACCGCATAAGAGCGAAATCTGCTCTTCACGAGTGCATTATTAATATTAAAACTACGACTGTATGTTCAAGACGAGAATTGATAAATAATTTACACAAATTTTTTATATATTATCTGTTTGTTTTTTCTTGTATAACGGGATTACTTTTACTTAATAGAAGGCCTTATAACCTATAAAAACTTTTTCTCCTACCTAATATATAACAAATTAAACAATTTCATGAAAATACAATTGTATTTATGGATAAATAGTCGATTTGAATTAAACACACTTGTTTAAGCTGTCATGTTGTGCATTGGGGTGGGTAAAATTCTAGAAAGGCATATAACTCAACCTGGGAATTTTTAAATGATCAATGACTTGGCTACGTTTTGGGTAGCAATTTGACCAGAGGACAATCATGAATGGCAGCAGTAAAATACTTTAAAGATCGATAGCCAAAAAAAAAACCCCATTTAAATGTATTATTGTGGCATTTACTTATGTGGCAAGTAGCAAGTGCTTTTCACAGAAAAAGAGCAAAAAAATAATAAAAACTTTTAAAAACAAATTTACATGTGATAGGAACACAAGAACTAGAAGAGTTAATCGCGGGAGCGTAGACTTACAAGCGTTTTAAACAATTACAATTGAAATAACATTTGCTTTGGTCTACCTAAAGTTGTTGCATGCAACATGTTAGCCAAGAAAGGCTGACGTTAATTAGTAAATGAATAACATGGTAAAAACCATATAAACGCAGTATGATGCTGCCATTCTTTTACTCTCTTCTCCTTGAACAGGCAAGGAGGGTATGGCTATTGCTGCAGCAGTTATAGCAATTGCAACCTCGTTTACCCGCTTCTCCTTTAGTTACCGCATTAAATGGCATGTGAACAATATGTCATGGCGTCTACTAAAGCCACTGTTTAACTTGTTTTTAATGACTTAAACATTGTTCTTTGATTGGAGCCGCATATAGCATTTAATACAGCCTCGCCTAAGCTTGACTGCCAAATTACCAAACATTTGGGAGGGAGTCTATTTATTGCAGTTTGGACATCCTTACGTTATTGCAAGTAGCATAGGACAAATTAAAAAAAAAACTCGTAGTTTTAGTTTACGAACATACGCGCAATTAATTTGTTTTGGTGTTCAATTAATTGTAACTCTGCCAGCCGCAATTCTCAATATATTCTTTTGATCAATTCTTTATTTAACAGCCGATGTACTTCAATTGATTTTAGATTACAATTATTCCATTTTATTTTGTAGTTTTTCTCTGCTTTTTATTTTTTTGTACGATATGCTTGTTACTGATTGTTATCTCATACAAATATTGTTGATCAACTTCAAGACAACAGAACAAAAATAGTCAAAATAGTTTTAAAATGCTAATGGGTGGTCTGATTTGAAACCACAGATACGAGTAATAAGAGTGTTCAGCTACAATTTTTTCTTGTTTTTTCTTCTTCATATCATGATAAATACTTGTCCTAATGAATTGCATTTAATAATTTGCATTCTTTACCATAAAGAAGTGAAGGAATGCTTAAAGGTTTCAATAAATTAAAAATAAATTATTACTGAGATTTATTAAGAGTTTAATAAAAAGGAGATGTTCACATATAAGAGTCTCTTGTAAGGCAAAATGAAAGGAACGATCAAATTCGACAATGTCGTAACCAAGACTGCCATCAGATCTGGGCGACAACAATGCTTGGCAAAGAAACAGTGATCAGTCACAGTAAAACTGTAAGAGTTGTCGGAGCTGCTTATCACAAGTGTAAGTGTCAAAGTAAGTATGCTTGAACGCAACTGCTGTAGATCAAGTATAACTCTATTTATCACACAAGCGTTCCAAAGCATTAGAGCGAAATTTTCTTTGTTCTTTCGGTGGTAATAAGAAATGTGACTGCAGTCGATCCCTTTCACACATTTGGAAACAAATAATCACTCGATGAGACATTCTGAGAATAAAACCAGAGTAGGAAAATAAACAAAACTGAACGTTTGATCTCATTTTGTTATGTTCTTTACAATGAGTAAAACAAGAATAAAACAGAAACAGTGAGAACGATCGTCCCATTTAATTTTGTATATTGGTTTTCTTTTGAGTACTACAAATACACTAACTCAAATGTGCGGAGGTATAACAAAAAATTAATGAGAAGAAAAAGGAAAGAAGAAGAGAAAAAGAAAAGAAGAAGAGAAAAAAGAGCAAATTATACGAATGTAACGGAATAACAAAGCAAGCACAAGAGCGAAAAGATAATTGTTTCATTTGCGCTCTTTCTCATTTAGAAAGTATTTGTTTTGGTTTTACTCATGTACAATACCATTAAAAAATTTTGAAAAGTGTATGACTTTGTTGTAACGTTTAAGAAATGTTTTGTTTGTTTGCCCACTCTGAATAAAACATATGTAAGTGCAATTTGTAGACTTTGAATTAAATTGTTTTGGTGCAAAATAAATTTTTCTTCGGCCGAAGGTGATCGTGTATGTTTTCAAATTCTCGTTATATCGATCCAATAATTCGGCATAATGTTTGGTTTTAATTGTTTTCCTCCTTCGAAGGTAAACAATGCAGTGTATCCTACAATATATTCACCATGATATTATGAGCTGGTAAATCTACTTCAGCTTCTTTTGAACATAATTCACTACTGTTTTAACTCCTGTTTTATCCGCAAAAAGGCGTTGTCATAACATGCTTTTGAAGTTTTCACACGAAGAAGAATTTGTGGTCGATTATGAGCAAACACGGGTGCCATCTTTTTTTTTTATTTGAGACCAATACTCAGAGGTAATATTAAGCGCCTTAGAAATGAGACAAATTGCTGTGAACTGATCGTTCAAGGCCAGTCTTATACCTTCACCCTTGAATGTGTTGTGAGTGCTTTCGCTGTTATCTGCTACTTCCCAATAGATGGCGCTTTTCTCCTGATAACTCGTTTTTTTTATATTGGTTAAGGTGGAATAGAACAGTATTTTTGCAGATGGTCTTTTTGGAGGGGGGGGGGGGAGGGGTGAACCCCTTAATTTTAAATAATAATTTTGAAAAATCTGCAAACTAACTTTTTAATTTTTCGTCTTTGCTGGGATTTGAATCTGGGCCGATTGAGTTTTTGTGCGAGCGCTCTAAACACTATATCACGCACAGGTTTGTACTATTGAAATATGATACTAATGGCCTCAAAAACTTAAAAAATTTTTCTTAGCTTATTCGTTAAGAGGGCAGATTTTGCTGTTAAACTTAATTAGATAAGCCTCAGGACTCTCACAGGTTACTACACCTGTAATAAATATCTGCTGTGAAGAACAGGAGTAAAGAAAACATTTGATTATTAACTGTGTAGCATTGGAGCATAGAAGATTATGACCATTATGAGCCTATTGGGTGAACAAGAGTTGTTTATACCAAAGGATAAATATCTGGGAATAATACTGGCTGGTGAACTAACATGGAGTGCTCATATAAAGAGCGTAACGGAAAATGCCAGACATGCAAAAGGCTTGCAAGAAAAATTTGGGGCTGTAACTCGAAGATACAGTACTGGATGCATACCATGGTGATTAGACCAATTTTGACATAAAGGAGTATTATCTCGGCAGAAAAGTTGAATCTGGGCATAGACCAGACTAGGCTAAATAAAGTACAGTGACTATTAGAGTTAAGGACTGCAAAGCCATAGAGGTCCTGATTAAGATTATGTGGGATATGTTAGACACTAGACTTTTGAGAAGGTATAATGACCTACCCAGCCAATTGGTTAGCAACCCGTTCCTTGACTATCCATTGGATAGAATCGAAAAACTCTATGATTTTGAAAGGCTCTTCTTCATACTCCATTAAGGAGTAAAAAATACACTTTTTTTATTTTCTCATTAAATAACGAGATAGTTTTTTTATAAATGGCTGTCCCAACAAACTGAATGATGCACCTTTTTCCTATTATGATACTCTTGACTCTAACTCACAGGAGCAGTATTGTTCTTTTTATTAAAAGGCAAGACTCAAAGACTTATTGACCAGCTCTCGTATGATCTTATCGCAACCGAATTCTTTAAAGCGGCGAAAGACCAACTCAACACGTTAATGCCTTTGAAGGAAAATGTATGTTCTAATACAACTTTTGTTTGATGGCTGCTTGTTTAGTCTAAATAGGCACAGGTTTGCAAAAATACTTTTTGGTAAACGATGAACAGGTTCAAGTTCTTTTTCTAAATTTCATAGCTAAAGGTCTTAAAACCAGTGTTGTCAGATTAGGGGATTTATCCCCAAAATGGGGATTTTTTTTCTGAAATGGGGATGGAAAAATTCATTTGGGGATGGGGATTTAATTGGGGATGATCGACCAGTTTTCGGCGATTTTTAAAATTTGTTTGCTTGCTTAATTATATATTATAAAATTCTTACATTCGAAACACACGATGAAAGAATTTCAGTAGAAGTTCAATTTTCAAGATTTGCTTATAAACTTATTTAAAACTCATACTTTCATATAAAATTTTTGCAACGTGTGCTCTTGGTTTTAGTTTGATTTATTTTCTCATATAAATAATAGCATCCCCATATCATGTGTTTTAGGCACCTTTTTTAATGGTTTTTATTGAGGAGGAATTCAGTATTAGAGGGTATTTTTACAGCTGAATTACTTCTTTCGTAGATGAACAAACTAATTTTAGTTTCGTCCGACCACAAATACTTCTCCACTCACACTTTATAGTATGGGAATGTTTTTCATAATATGGCACAGGAAATCTATTCAGAATTGAGGTAAAATAGATTCCCTATATTTCCAACGACATCATGATGTCTTATGCTGAATATGAAGTGGCACAGCGATCAGTATTTCAACAAAATAACGACCTGAAGCGAGCAAGAGGTTGGTTTAAAAAGAATGTCGTCAAAATAATAAATGATTTTCAGTTGATCTGCACAGTCTCCAAATTTAAAATTTACATATTAAATAAAAAATATGTACATACATCCAAAACTATTGATGCAGTTTATGTGGGGATTTTTGGGGATGAACTATTGAAGGTTTTGGGAATTTTTGGGGATATGAATTTCAAAATTGGGGATAAAAATTGAAAACTATCTGACAACCCTGCTTAAAACTCAGGTAAAAATTAAGATATTTGCGGTTCTTCAAGGTTTTAATTAAAAAAAATAGTAGATTCCTTCCAAAAAGATCCGCTCTTTGACATTCCACTCTCTTCCACCATTGGTATGACATAAAAAACGAATGATCATTAGAAAATTGCCACCTACTAGGAAGATCAGCTACCTGCTTAGCGAAGATACTCACCACTTCATTTTCAACATCCGGCGAGATGGGGCAATTGTTGTTGATCATTTGAGTGATCACATTGATAGCCTAGGCGCTTAATAAAAAAACAAAAAACAACAACAATAAAAAATCTCTATCCTATCAGTAGGGGGTTTACTGGTCTCAGTCAAAAAAAAAAATTATAATAAATAAAGTATATCACAAGTTCTATTTGCCACACTAATGTGGTGTAGGGTATAAAAAGGCAAAAACAAAAAACAAATCTATTAAAATCTATAACACTAGACTACTTAAAAGTTTTGTGTTCTTTTACTTTTGCTCTCACTGGTGGTTTTTTTTTCTAACTTTTAAACAAACTTTCTTCAGCTTATGAAAGAAGAGCACAGCAGCCACAGCCACCAGAAGAAGTTAACAAAGTCGTCTGGTTTGGTTAAAGAATTGAAGCTGCAGTAACAACTTCCATTTAAACATGCATACTCGTATACTCGTACAAGAATTTCACTGCGTATTTACCCACAAACTGTCTCAAGTACAAAACTATTATTAAAACTATTATACTCGTATACAAATAGAGGAATAGACACATACATACATATATACATACCACTTGTATACCATACATATATTCATAAAAAGATGGAAATAAAAGTGTTATAAAAACACACACATCCATATACATACACAAATTCATTTTGACAAGGATACTACAACTAAAGTTAAAGGATTCACAGGGTAGCAGTTAAGTTAGAGAAGAGCACATAAAAAAGAAAGTAAAAAGTGAATAAAACTGCAATAAAATTATGCAGAATTAAATTTAAAAACTATTTACAAGGTCACAGAATGTTAAATGCATAACTTTAAGGAGAAAATATTTAAAATTAAACAAAAAAAAAAAAGAAAAATATAAAAATGAAAAGTGATATAGAAAAGAATAGCGAAATTAAGTATATATGTATATACGTATATAGGTTAGTGTAAAAGTAATATAATATATATTTTTAAAAACGTGCAATTTGAAATTAAATTAGTTTTACAATTTTTGCATCCTTAAAACACAGTAACGTGCAAATAATATGCTCGCATTTCAGACACAACGAGTTTTTCAGTGTGTTCTTTCTATCTTAAAATACAATTTAATTAAAAAGTTTATGCGCAATGTCATCGATATTATTATTAATCACCACCTAGCTGGGTATGGTGCAACTAAAATTCCAAATTCATCAAGACTCTAATGCATAAATCATTCTACAATAAATTTGACTGCTGGCATGTGTTATGCAAGCATCTAGAGCAGTTGTGGTTCGTAGCTTATTCATATTCTTCTGTTAGTTAAAAAGAACGCACAATAGAAAGTGGAAATGTTGAGAATCCTGGTTGGTGTGAAATACTCAAAGTATCATTAACTGTGTGCCGTTCTGAAGAAACCATATATTGTTACATTCCATGTCGAATAGGTCAAGTTCTCTATTGTCGGTAATAGCATGGCTTTCAATACCTATGGGTATGAGTGGAAACGACAAGCTTGAAAAAATACAAACAGAGCAGAATAGAGAGATTGGCATACATACATATATAATTGGCCATTACAACCCTGTGACAGGGTTACGGCCTAGCTTCTCGCAGCACTCATGTTGTGTGTGTTAATTTTTATGCATGAGTACCGGGACCTACAGTTTAAAGTCGACTCCGAACGACAGATTTGAGAAGCTTTTTCATGGCAATCAATTTCTCCCAGAACTTTTTCCAGAAGACTGCTGAGTGGTAGTCGCTGAAAGAAATAATTTTTTTCATATTTCTTTTTTTTTCCAAGATGTCAGAGCTGAGATTTGAACTCAGTGCTATCGTCTTAGTAAGCCAACAAACTAAACACTAGACCACGGCGACTACGAGAGAATAGCATGCATAGGCTTAATTGAGTATATGAGATATTGTCCCTCAGTGAGAAAGACAGTAATAGAAATAATGGTAAGGATTGTGTGAAATAAATCTAATGGGGGTCGCAGCAAGCAGGATAATCGACTGGTTGCCAGCTCAAACTGGTGAGTCTCTAGCAAAAAAAAAAGTGATTAGCTTTTTACTAAATTTTGACTGATTTGACAATTGCAAAGTTATGATTTATTTCTATATTAATTCTAATTAATCAATACTATTAGAAAGCTTTCTATTTTATTTTTCAAAAGGCATTTAGTACGCTGTACGTCAGCTTTATTGTACCGGAAGTAACTATGAAATCGAATTAAAGGGGTACAGGGGGATGTTTAGCCAGAGGATGAGATATTCGGAATCAACGAGAACGTTAACATCAGCTCAGAGTTCAAATAGATATTAAAGAAGAGTCCGAACACTCAGTTCCTACGAAATTGACTCCTGGCTAGTGTTGGTAGGACTGTATAAATTAATTAAATCAGCTGGGCAGGGAAACTAAAATTAGTTTATGCTGGTGCTGAAGGCTCGTGTTCGAGCCCCAGGATCTGCTGGGTTTTCGGTTATAGCGGAATTGAGGCAAAAAAAGCCTTCATTCCACTGATGGGACCAGAACTCTTCTGCGGTTCAGCAGGAGAAGCCTGGTGGATCATTATTAGCGCACCAGAGATGAGATTCTCCACTTTTGTCAGGTAACTATAACACAAAGACATTTACGTCTTGTATAAGATTAACTGGAAACTATCTAAACTTATTGATGGGGGATCTGACTGGATGGGGGATTATAGCCTTAATGAACATTTAGGGATGGTTTCAAGTTTGGTGGGCTTAGGAAAAAGATGGATCTAATGTATTTTAGGAAGAGGTATCTTGATGTTTATCGGATTTTAAAGTTCGTCAGAGAAATGAAATTCGAAGAGGTATAAGAGTAAATCTTATATCAACGGAGAGTACCTTTTCAGCAATAACAACAATTAAACCGCCATCGCAAGATCTGTGCAAATTTTAGGAATTGGAGTGATTTGCCTAAAAATGGACTTCATTTCTATTTTTTTTATGAAAGTCATGATCAGTTTTTAACTGATGGTCTACGAGTATGATTGTTTGCAGCACAGTTTATAGGGGCGAAAATCGAGCAAAAGTAACAAGAAGAACACGACAATTTTATTACCATTTAAAATGAAAGCGATAGCATGTATTAGCAAAATAAATATAATTGTCGTTGTTTTAGGTGGCAGTAAAATTAGTAACAGCTGATTTTCACTTTTGGACCTGTCATTTGTTTTGTCGCTGTATAACTGTGGTTAAAAAGTCAGCTCTTGATTAAGATTAAAACGAAAGTGGTCAACGAATGTAAACAATAAAGAAGTTTTATTCGTTTTCCTTAATTCATTTGTTCTTTTCCATTACGTTCAAGTGAATGCCCAAGTTACTATGAAAAATTCTTCATATTGTGATCTTTAGAAGGATAATTTCCTGTAAGCAATGCAAAGTTTACTGCTCCACAATATAAACGGAATAATTATCTGTTATTTCTAGAGAACAGTAATTCTCTATTACTTTCGATGTGACCAATTAAGCTTCAAGAGCCTTTAGTTCGTCTAACTAGTTCTGTGTAATATGATGCGAAAATTGTTAAACGTCTTTTGTTCTATGCATGTCACAGTGTAAGCCTTGTATCTATAGAGCCCTAATGTTTTTTTTACTAAACATACTACCCGTAATCTAATACTAATAATGTAGCCCAGGGAGAAATATATATTCTTTAACTTTGATTAGATGTACTTAATGTCACATACATAACTCATAATAAATTACCAAAATTAGCAAAAAACAAAAAAAAAACTAACGAACATCATGAGCACTTGACAAAACAAACTTCTTGCTCGTATTGTTGGAAATGAAAGTGAAAATTGCAAATAAAAATCATTTTACCAGAAGTTGCCAAGAAAAAGTGTTGTTTTATAATTTCATTTTCATAAGTGGTGCAGTATGTCATGCAGAATGTCTCTACATTTCGTATGGATGCATGTGCATCTTAAAGAAATAGGGAAATAGACGAGATGGCAAATACACAAACTATAGATATACAAAAAATAAAAACAAGAAGAAAAAAGAGAAATTAAAACTTTAAACGGCGGAATCAAATTATTTAAAGTTCTACTTTGTTTGCAGAATACAGAACTTTATCATATTAAGATCAAGGCCAAGACCATTTGAAGAAGACTAAGTTATAGAGTTTTATTAAGTTCTTATAGAGAGGACTTTTATAGTGTTTTATTCCTTGTAAATGAAAAACTACAACTATCAGCACCTATACGACAAATACTGAAAAAGACTCATGATAAACCAATCGATTTATATCATTTATTCGTTGAAGCATCGGCTCAATGTGGCGTGCGTTTCTTTCTGCTCTAAATAAATAAAGGATTTGTCTCCGGATGGTCGCATATTCTTGCGGACTACATGTATCTCTCTCAGAGCACATCCATTTGTAGCTGATCGTCCAGTGAATCACACAATGCATTATAGAGAGAATTCGTTCTTTAACCGCACAGCTCGTTTGTGGAACAATCCAATCAATCCAGCGAATGTTTTTCCTGCCAATTACGATATCAGTAAGTTTAAAACATATGTTCACAAGCACTACTACTTCTTTTCACCTTCCCATAACATATTTTCCCAGACCAGCACAATATAGTGCATGAGTAGGGGCCATCCCCTGAGTGCTGGTGTTAAAGATAAAAAACAAGCTTTGATAGTTTGGTTTGCGCGATCTGTGCACCACTAGATAAGTTTAGGCACTAAATTATCAGATAGAATAGGAAGCAACCTTACAAAATCAATCAATACCATACGGGGTTTCGCGTACTCTTTTGGATATCTTCTTTGAAATGATCCTATGCAGCAGCACAGTTTTATCATATGGATGCATATTGGCTTCATCAAGCTGCTTTGCGATTGGTTTCCCTCCTGAATTTGGCTATATTTCTTAGCAGCTATGAAAATATTTAGTCTATTGTAATAGATTATAGAGCTAACAAAATAATAGGTGCCACTACAGTCGTCACATTGAAAACAACGCCGTAGTTACAGAATAGTATTTGTTGCTCTAGATCTTTATAGAGATAGACTCAAAGTAATGAGATTACTGGGACTAGAGTCTATAGCGACCAGCTGGAAGTAAGACGTTAATATAAGTTGCACGACAGATATAGTGTTTTCATAGCTGACGAGTTTGTGGGATTGATTAAAAATATGATAAAGGACACTTTTAATAATAGCAGAAATACTGAGATGATATTAGTTCAGGGTCGAAGGTCATGTTAAACTGCATAATGGACTTATAAATATTGTATGAAATGATGCAAGATAGGTGGTTTTTAAGTATCTTGGACGTCACTCAGAACGAGGTAGCTGCAAAATAACCCCAATATTCTCAGTCGTCGAAATTACTGATCGCGTTGCCCACATTATTGGCCTCAAAGATATGGTCTTCCAGTTATTTTTTAAAAGGGAGACTATTTATTATTAAGTCAGAGCTAACACTGGCTACGTGTATTATTAGTCTTGGCTTACTAAGACAATAGTGCTGGGTTCAAATCTCAGCTCTGGCATCTTGAAAAAAAGAAATATGAAAAAATTATTTCTTTTGGCGACTATCTCTCAGCAGTCTTCTGGCAAAAGCTCTGGGAGTAATTGATTGCCATGAAAAGGCTTCTCAAATCTGTCGTTTGGAGTCGACTTTAAACTGTATTTGGTCAAGGTACTTATGGATAAAAATTAACACACACTACATTAGTGCTGCGAGAAGCTAGACCGTAACCCTGTAAATGTCAGGATGAGGATGAAACGGAGGCGTTCTAGTAACATTTTTAAATTTGGAAAGGCTCTTAAGCCGGATTCGGAACTGAAACGACTTCGGACATTCGTTATTTCTTCTTTGTTATCTTATTTTCTTATTCTTTTTTTCTATTCGGACGATTCCGTTAATCTTCGATGATCGCATGTCTTTTAACTTAACGGAAACCCAGATATTGCTTTCAATGAATGAGAAGTTCAAGAGATTGGATTGCCATGCGAAGTTTCCAGACATTGAAAGACTATCTGTCTGCTATTTGAGTATAAGCAAGTTTAAGAAGAAAATTACACTAAAATAACTAATAGCGTTATACTCGTAAGCACAGAAGCAAGTTTTTTCAATATTTTCGAGAGAAAAAAAGTTGGGTAACTTTCATCTGCAGACTTTGACAATCTTCTGGAAAATTCGCAGCAAAATTGTCGTTTGTATCTGATTTAAATGTTGAAAAGATGTTACGAGTACGAAGACGAAAAAGAACGATAAATTATGAGTTTTAGCTTTAAAAATTAAAAGAAATTTAGAATTTTCTCAATTATCAATATTTAATCACTTACGGCCGTATGTACATATAATGAAAAGTTAGCATCTCGATAGTATATTGGACTAAAAACTGGCAAGTATATCACCCGCTGTAGACTAGTATTATTAAAATTTCCATACCCTTTCTCTGGTAACTAGTCAGAGAAGCCAAAAAATTAAATACCTTATACGTTTAAGTAAGAATTTCCACCTATAGGAATGACAGACTTACCCACTGTGTATAACGATCTGCTAATTTTTTATTATATATAAGGCTGTTAAACTTTAAAATAAGTTTGCGAATTATAATTTTATTTTTACTTTTGAAGTTTAACTAAAAAGCTAAACGTCATAACTGTGGAAAGTTAAAAAAATAATTTTTGAAAAAACAGTTTTCGACTTCTGAGTTAAACAAACAAATGTATTTTATTGATAAATGTAACTCTAAGGTATTCGAATACCAATGCCTGTACCTTTAGCTTTAGTTTTTCTTAATATTTTATTTTGTAAAATTACATTTGAAAACTTTAATTTCATTATTTATTTTCATTTCAACAACATGTGGATGCAGAATGTTTGCTGTCCTGCGGTTATGGACGAAAACACGGAAGGATTTAAAGCATGAATATATGAGGCAAACGAGTGTTTAAATGGCAATGTGGGTTCTTATAATATTTGGAAATTCTTTTATATACTCTATATACTATACATTTATGTTATAGTGGTGTCATGAATTTTTATTTTTATTTATCCTTTACGTAAACTCTCATGTACATATTTAGTATTTATTTATTTATTTATTTTTGTTTTTTTTTTGGAAATGTGAATACAAGTTTTAGGTTTAGGATACTTCGTTTGGTTTCTGTTGACCAGTTTGGGATTTCTTTCTTTTTTTTTCTTTGTGGTTATTTGCTGGTTTAGCAAATAAACTGAATTATTTATGAATAGAGTTTCTTTTAAAAATATACATTTGAGAGATGGAAATGTAAGCAACCAGAGGAGTCATATAGTTTAGGAACCATATATATAATTGATGCACTTTCAAATCCTATATTAAAATTAAATATCTCTTCTTTGAGAAAAGAAATATTTTTTTTGGTTGCAATAAGATGTTGCATCAGCAATGTCGGTTGCCCTCTACCTGACAACGCACTAACCGGATGTTCATATTTTCGAATAAAAAAAGTATGCGTTTCTTTGTAGCACAACTACGAAATATTACAAAATTTATAAAGAAATATTTGATTCTAAGCTTTAAACAAAAAATATAAATCGGTACGTTATAGTTTTGTAAATAATTTTAGATCCTTAGGAAAGTAATCCTAAATTGGGAAATGTTCTTTGAAGAAACGCATAATTTTTAAGGGTGCAATTGTACACAAGATTCAAGAGCGTTTACAGCATTCCGAAACCACGATTAACCGAGGATTTTCAATTATATCGATACGTACTTACCCAGCAGAAAATAGTGCTTACCAGTAAGTTATTCTGTAAGGGAGACATTGTAAACAATCACTTACTCGTGCGCATCAATAATGCATGATTTTTATATGAAATGAGCCGTTAAAATGCAATATAAATGCAAATTTATTGCAATCAGTAAGCAAATATTATACGAAATCAAAAATAATACCTTGACCTATAGCATCTTTGGAAGCTTTAAGGTATAAAAAACAACATAATGCTTCCATTTTTGCTTACAATTTTATTTATTGCTTCCAAATTTTCTGCTGGGTATGTTTTTGGCAATATATTTATACATGCTATTTCCATTAATAGCCAGCATTTTTAAGTCGATTATTACCAAATTTATTTGGCTCAAGTTAGATAATATGGACACTAGCATATTGTCGATGGAGTTAAAGAACGCTGTAACTCACAAGACCTTAAATGTTCACCAGAGCCAAAATACCTGTATGAAAGTAGAACAAAGACACTGGTATTTTTAAGTGAATTTATTTTCATCTTAGAAATCTGAGACCGAGATCAATCGACGCTTATTTTTTTTTTTTTTTTTTTTGATAAAAATAATGCAAAATACGTATTTTCGATTTTTTGTCAGTTACAGTGTTCTTTAATTCTTGCGACGATATTTTATATAAAAGTCAGCTTTCGACATCAGCTTTCTGCACAAACGATTTGTGATCATGCTTCCTTAGTAGAGAACTGATGTGTACTGACTACGGACTTGACCCGTTAGGCTTTTTCTACTTTTGTTTTTGTTTTTTTTTTGGTTAAGAGATGTTGGTTGTGTCATAAATGGTTTCAGGACTAAAACGGCCCTTCCCTTTGTGACCACAGTTGATCTCTTGGGCTTGCCTCTGCAACCTTCTGGGAAGATAATAGCTAACCTACTGAAGATGCTCGCCACTCACATTCAACATCCACCGACAGATGTGGAAATTACTGTTGATCGGTCAAGGGTGAAGATATAACACTGGCCTTTGACTTGTCAAATTGACAGAAACTTCTCTCATCAACAAAAAAGGCGCATGGTTAAAAAAAAATGTAAAATAAAACCTATCCAAGTATCTTCAAATTTCAATACAATGCACTGCATAAATAGGGGTTTACCCTTTACATTCATAATTGGCCATTACAACCCTATGTCAGGATTACGGCCTAGCTTCTCGCAGCTCTCATATTGTCTGTGTAAATTTTTATCCATGAGTTCCGGGACCCCACACTTTAAAGTCGACTCCGAACGATAGATCTGAGAAGCTCTTTCCTGACAATCAATTACTCCCAGAGCTTTTGCCAGAAGACTGCTGAGAGGAAGTCGCCGAAAGAAATATTTTTTTCATATTTATTTTTTCAAGATGTCAGAGCTGAGACACCTGAGTATTGGTCTTAAAAAAAAAATAAGAAAAAACTTATGGGTTCATTACGTCAAGAACTCCTTCCAGCTACATCAGCGGCAGTGTGTATAAGCAAGCCCTGTTCACGCATCGTATAGGCTTATAATAGTTTGTATCTCCTGTGTTCCTGTGCCAACAGTTGGTAATCAATTGATACATTGCATCGTCTTCTTCACAGCAGAATCAGCAGTTACAAATGCTGGATATAATTATTCTGTACATATGCTTAATGCAGGTGCGGTGATCCGTGAGAGCCTCAGTAACTGTTCCCTTTCTGTACAGTTTTTGGGCAATGTCCGAACCGTCAGCAACGAAGGTTTTTGGAATGTTGTTCTCATTTGTCTTTTAAGGAGGCTCCTGCTGCTGCCAAAGGGTAGAGGGGGTTCAATGAAAGCCCCATCAGTCCCTTTTTGCACTTACATTTTAGAAAATCCCATTTTTAATTATTCAAGTTGCTTAAAAAGAAAACTAAAAATGCATGAAATATTAATATTTGAAAAATAAAATGGCAAATATTATCATTAATTTAAAATGTATTTCTCTGTATGCAGTTTACTTGAAAGTGCTACAAAATGCCATACCTTTACGGTTTATATGCCTCCCAGCAAAAAAACCAAAATAAAAAGGAAAAACAATCGATTTTCAAAATGAATTGAACTTTTGTTAAGAGTAGGTGTGTTACACCAGAGGGACACATTAAAGTTTTATAGCAAAAGTAAAACAACAGCAGGCAATAATCCAACATATACTCGTATATGTAGAAGCCTGCAAAATTAAAAGGATGTCAATGCGTTGCTCATGTATTGATAAGTAATCCATCCATCCATACATTCATAGCAACATCAAAATATACGAAATTAGGAGTCAATGTGTGTATGTGTATGTGCTAATCCTCTCAATGTATGTGTTAATACACATACACATACAAAAATATATTATTTTTGGGATACTCATGCACCATGTGTTTAAGTGTGCGTATGCGTGTGTTACGTTATAGATATGGTGCATGGCATGTCCTTTTTTATTACCTTTGTTATGGTATTGTTGTTGTTGCTGTTGCATGTAGCACCCAACAACCAACAACAACCACAACAAGGACAATACAAAACTTTACAAAATTTCACTCATTGATTTTATACGAAATTCCTGTTGTTGTTGTTGTTGTTACTGATTGTTGTTGAATATTTTCAGTGTTGTTTGGTGTGTTGGTCGTTCGTGTGGTCGGTTGGTGTAGGGTTGCAATTTTTAGGCCACACCCTCACAAAAGCCATGCAATCGTTTGCTATTGGCCAAAAATGCAATACAAATATGCCCCTTTCTCCTACACACATCTAAAATACGTTTAAAAAATAATGAAGAAAAGGAAAAATGCCCAAAAAACTCAAACCGAAAACTTCGTTACATTTCAATTTGGAGGCACACAAACAAGAAGTTATCGTCGTTTTATCGTCATCATCATCACCAACGTCGTCAATGTAGTACAAACAACTACCACTTCTAAACCCAATACATACTTTCATTTCCAAAATCTATCTACTTCGTCACTTGACTTCACATTCGTCCAAAATGCAAAAACAAGAAAAAACAAAAAATACAAAAATTCTGTGCAAAATGTGAATGTGCAGTTTACAACTGTAAGAACAACAACAATATGTAGCAGGCAGGCAGGCAGGCAAACATTCGCAAAAAGCTGCAAAAAAAATTGCAACATTAGGGCGCTCATACTTGCCTGCCTAATCATCCTGCCATCAGCTTGTAACACACATTTCAACTCAAGTGTGTAGTGTGTTGCAAGTTTCCATTATTTAAGCTTTTTTTTATTACAAAGCAGTGTGTATGCGAGGGTGGTTTAAGTATGTTTTAGTGTGTGTGCCTTTTATATTGTGGCAGTTGTTTGCACTGTTCGTTTGTTCGTTTAAATATCTGCCAGCCAGGTTGACTGGCTCGTTGGTTTGACTTCTCATTTAGCCATGAGACTAAAAAAATATATAAAACAGGGAATACTAGTTACTTGCATTGGCAATGGTCACATGGTGATTTTGTAGCGTTTTTGTTTTGCACAAATTTTTCTCCATTACAGTTTTTGAAAAACAAAAATTTGTAAAAAAATATATTTTTGCTTCGCATTGTATGCATTGAAGCCGATAACTAATGCCATTTTTTTAACTTTTTTTTTTTGTTGTATTCCTTAACGATAGTTTAGTTTAGTTTTGAATTCTTTTTTCTGTATTTAGAAATGGTTAGCAATCAGGATTTTGTTTTGTTGTGTTATTTTGTTTCATTGCTTTCTATTTTGAAGTTGCCTGTGAGTCGTTATGTCTTATAAGTGTGTAAAATTAAAAGGACTATTGATGTTAACGGAGAGAGTTGCCATATTACACAAAAAAAAAAAAATAAATCTTTGAAACGACATTTGAGTTGTTTCCTAGTTTTGAAGGTTTTAAAAGAAAAAAACGTAATTTAGAAGTTAATTACATGCGAACACAATTTATAAATGAAATCTTTTAAACTAAATTCAATGCTTTCGAAAAACAAATAAAACGTTTTTATTAAAGAAATCAGTGTTACCAAAACTTGTAGAGAAAAAATGCTAAAATATAATGCTAAACATATTTCAAATCTAGAAATAAAGCTAAATAGCATATTCCTTATTAGCCCTGCAGTATTAATAATAAATAAAAAATATTAAATTATATAAGTGCTGAAGGCACGGGTTCGAGCCCCAGGAAAGGTGTGATCAATCAATCAATAGTACACTAGCCAAACTGAACAATTGTTTTCGACTCCAGCTAAGGTACTCTCATCAGAGTTCTTTGTGTCCTGTGCATATTCAAAGCCAAACATCAACTATTTAACTCATACTTTTTAAGAAATTACATACTGAAATTAATATTGTATGTACATACACTTGTATGAGTTAGTCGAAGTAAAGTCACACAACAGTTTCTATCATATTCTCCTTTTCTTAACTTTGATCTAATTAAAGCGTTTCTGACGAAAAAAAAATTAAATTAGTATATAATTGTGGTCACCGTAGTCTTGTATGTAGTACGTTGACTTAATAAAAGAGAGCTCCGGATGCGAACCTCAGAAACTCTTAGCAGTCTTCTGATGAAAGCTCTGAGAGTAACTGATTGCCATTGCTTATCAAGTCTGTCGTTCGGATTCGACCTTAAGTTGTAGGTATCTGTACTTATGGATAAAAATTGATGCACACAACATGGGTGTTGTGAGAAGCTAAGCCGTAACTTTGAAAAAGGGTTTTAATGGACAATTATGTGCGTATGTAATAATTATTAAAACACTTCGAATAATATTAATGATAATGATATTGCATATCCCGCCAATATAATTTTGTTTATAGAATTTTTTATTTTTTAAATTTCCCATATTTGTCAAAAAAAAAAAAACAGCCATTTTGCCATTCTTTGATGAACCCTGGCTAAATGCCACCACCGATTCCCGTTACCAATGGAAAGCTGAGATCCTAATTTTCTATTATAAACCATGCATTCGAATTTTCCTACACTACCAAAAAGTAAGACAGCATCGATGGTACCTATGGAAAGCTGACAAAAAACATATCTAGTTATGTACAAACAATGTTTGTCCCACTGTAGTATTAACAACAAAACTAAAATAAGTTTTTGTTTAAGCTATACTGACAATCTTATTCCTCATTAGCAATCTGTATTATTTTTTTAAATATTTTGGAAAGCTTAACTTAAAAACGATTAGTGTCAAACTGACATAAAAATTTTTTGATTTACATTACAATTTTTAAATACATATACATATAAGTATATAACCGTGTATACCAGGTTTCGAGTGAAATTAAAATGAAATATTTTTGTAACCAAAAATACAAATAAAATGAGCTAATTATTTTAAAGTTTTAATAATCCAAGTAATGCAAATGGTGATTAAACGAATAATAATAATATACAAAAAAAAAAAAACAAAATTATGTCAGTTTGTTTATAGGTATGTAAAACAGAGAGAATAATAGCGTTTAATCAGCAACATGAGCATCATTGCTATAAAGGCTTAGTTTTTTTTTTTTTGAGACCAAAAAATATTCGTATGAGAGGATGCAAGCAACTGCGAAGACGATCTCAAACGACAACACGTCAACTATTTTGATCATTATGATTATTATCAGTAATTACGTCATTCAGTGGCATATACTTACATATATACATATATGCTCGCCTTAAAAGATCTTTTATGTCGTACTATAGTTGCTAATGACAGAGGCTGCACAATGACATGTGCAGACAGGACGGAAGAATTTCTAGGTACTACTCACTCTGAAGTTTATGAAGAGTCGTAAGCTAAACGCAATTTCTTCGCTCTTGGAACAAAATCGCATAAAAATTCAATAGAAATAGATCTGAAGTAGTCTAATGCTATCGATCTTAGTTGAAACTGTTTTACCTGGTCCTAGAAATGGTACTATAGTTCAGGGGCGTAGCTAGGTAACCAAGGGCCCTGGGGCAAATTAAAAAATGGGGCCCCACTGCTATGTAAACTGATTAGATTTTATCAAATAAAAATATGAAATATACAAATACTTTAAAAATGTTAAGTTACTTAAGCTCTTTTTTGTGCACAAATATGACCATATTGGGTGACAAGCTCTACAAAAGACAGAAAATTTCCGTGGTATCCTTCCTGACTTAAGTCTTCTTGATGACCTCTCAAAGCAAAAGAACTCTTTGCTAGAGTAAGTATGATAACGAATAAACTTTGAAGAACCATTTTCCAAAATGATGCTTCTTTGCGAATTTCATTTTCAAGTTCCTTGTCGATAGTATCGTTCTTTTTTCAAAATTCATACACAGCATATGCGTCCGAATGGTCAGTCGAACAACTGTGTTGTTTAATTGTTTCTCATAAATGATTTCAATCTCGAATTCCCGAACACCAAACATTATTCCTTTGTGAAGATATAGGCAGCGTCTAGTATTTTGGAATAACATAACCAAAAATGATTAACTGGCCCATATTTATAACACGAAGCGTAGTACGATTTGGAAAAACACCTATTGTTCTTGTTGATGTCTATTGGAAAAGGTCCTGAAGGCTGTAAAGGCCCCATATCAAGAATTTGATGTTTTTCGTTATCACTTAACATTTTGTTCGTGAATTTTCCCAAGTCATAGGAAGATTTTTTGCAAAAACATTTTCGAAAAATGTAGAGGTTTGTGGTTCCTCCAAACCCTCCGCTCTTATGCGTGTCATGCAAACATCATCCACGTTCACATGATAGGCGGCGGCGGTATCCCCAACTGCAATAATTGTCGAATCTTGTTCAGCAGGCTTCTCAACCAACACTGCAGTTACTAAAAACTTGTCAATTTTGTGCAATTTTTGCTCACTATCTTCCCTTTCTTGGCGTTGTTTGCGTTTGAAAGCACCACTGAGTTTCTTCTTTTTATCCATAATTTTAGTTTTCTAATTTATTTAAACAATACAATATTAGATTGTACTCGAGTAGGTAGGTACCCATTGTTCAGTGACGACGTTAAAAGTAAAATAAAAGGAAAGAGAAACACAATAATTCGCTACTAGTGTCGTTGAGGAATCCCCGTTAAAAAAATTATCATCGTTAGCCTTACCACATTTAACGGTTAAGACCATGAACGATCTTCTGCCCGCGGGCCTGAATTAATGCAGGTGACTTGCATATTTTCAAGACATTTCGCGTTATACAATGAGCTGTAGCCGAAGTCTATAGATTTGACGCAATTTATTGACTTAACGGACATAAATATGAGTAGTAAAATTAAATTAAATTAAACCACTATATTGACCAGTACAAGAAAATTTATTGATATTAGCTTACTTAAATCCTGATACAGCATTAATTTTTTAACCGTTCTCGAAAAAAGATCTTAACTCGAATTCACAATAAAACGCACATCGATGAATAATAAAACGCACATATTACTATCCATCAAATTGACAACACTGCCAACATATAGAAAGAATTTAGGGGAATTCTCTAGGCATAACTTTTGAATTTTTCTCAGCTGAGTTGGCATGATTGCAACTTGCAACCTGTCATATTTATTTTTAAAATGGGAGAAATTTCCAAAATTTCAGTTCGATCGAGATTTCTGGTAGGGATTCGAGGGCCCCCTGAGCTTGAGGGCCCTGGGGCACTGCCCCGTCTAGCCCCTAGGTAGCTACGCCACTGCTATAGTTGCACAAAATGTTCTGTGTGGTTTCATCGTACTCCAAATAGATAAAATAAATCTTACTATTCAATTAATGATTGCTCTTATAAGTCTCAAATATTTGGCCTGGCGTGCTGGATTGAGCACACTTTAAGAAAACTATTGTGGAATAACACAAACAAACTAGTGTATGAAAATCAAATGTTTTCAAATACAGTAGTAAGTTAAATAACATTTTCACTGCACTATGGGATATGCAACAATTTCCATGAACAAGAGTACAGATGAAAGACGAATAATTGAATTACTGGAAAACTCTATAGTTCATTTTGATCATCCCGAAAGAGGTTCTTTTTAAAACAGTCCAGCCCTTGCAGATAATCTTACCGAAGTTAAAGCAAATTTAGCCGAATCTATCCAAAATCTGGAACACCGTGTTTATGTATTCCACTTACACAAGACTTCTTCTTTATAAATAAATATAAATATGGAATATAATGGAAACTGTGTGTTCATATTTGGCAACTCTGTTGTTATACTACCATTTAAGCAAAAAATGCCAAAAAATTTATTTAGTATAGAAAGAA
Source organism: Metopia argyrocephala (assembly GCA_963576795.1). Classification (NCBI taxonomy): domain Eukaryota; kingdom Metazoa; phylum Arthropoda; class Insecta; order Diptera; family Sarcophagidae; genus Metopia; species Metopia argyrocephala. The sequence goes on from OY756208.1 coordinate 42,783,565, forward strand.
GCCAAATCATGTTATTCCATGTACTCGCCGTACATACAATATTTTGTTATCTTTTGCGTTTTATTTCGATTTTATTTTTAGTTTCTATTTTTTTGCTCACTATTTACAAACTATACTGTTGTCTTCCATATTTCTGTTTCACATGGGCTGTTATTTTTTTTTCTTTGTTTTTTTATTATTATTATTTGGCACAACATTTACGAATACCATCAGCAGCCACCCGCTTATGGCTTTCCGTCCTCAATAGACATTCGAATGTTGGCAACAATTGACGCCAAAAAATATCAAAAAGTTCTAGAAAAATAATTGTTTTGTTTTGGACACTTTTAAAAAAAAAGAAAGGTAATAAAAATTAAATAGTTTTACTTACTAATTCAACGAAACTATAAAAAAATAATGCATTATAAAAATAATAATAATAATTTTGTGTTTTAAAAACTACTCGCAAATAGGCAATAAAAATATTTCATTTTCATGATTACTTATCAAACATTCATTCATTTTATTTGCTATTATTTAGGTTCGTTTTTATATCATTAGAAAAGATACGAATTCATTAACATTATTATACGAGGTTTGTTAAAAAAATACGTTGAAATTTTGTATGTCTAGAAGAAATCAAATTTAAAAAACTAAACGCAGTATTAGGTTGGCTAGTTGGTGAGCGTGGCTGCTCTACACGAGCGTTAACTCGTTTGGCAATACTATAACACTCGTCACTACGGTTAGAATGCCCTTCATATCCAGCATATCCAGTTCGTAATATTGAGATATTTAAGGATGTTTCTTGATATGCTGTATTAACCCCATACCAAGAGCATTATGAAAACGTTTAAAGAGACCCGAGAAATTGCAAAGAAAGTACTCTAGTGTCTTCTTCTCCTCCGCATTACAACAGCTGCGATAGTGATCGTTGTAACTGATTAGCATTCAACGAGCATGGTTTCCAATGTGCCAGTGTCTAATACTTACAGCCACCAATCATAAAACATCTCTTTTACGTCTTACATCGAAAACAGGTCATGTCAGTCTCGCAATCATGTAGGAGATAATTACCATTCTCATGGCATTTGCAAGCTTATAGAGAAAGCCGAAAATACCTCTTTTTAAAAACTGAAAGTGTTACCGGGTGAAAAATGGACATTCTTGATGCAGAACCTTCCAGAGCCAATTCATAAGCCCGCCCATTTTCTTTTATGTTTTTCAAGAGTAAAATCTATTCAAAATTTATCTTATATTTACAAATTTTAAGTGTAATCTCACAATGCCCCGGAATTCAAATTAGAGTCCTCTGAGTGAAAAGGCTCAGAGCGTTCAGAGCATCTCACAAAGCCTACGCTAGAGGTGAGATAGTAGTGTACGATCCAAGTGCAAGGAGTGCCGCCTGGCTATCCAGGCATATGTATATTCAACCTCGAACGCCCTTAGGGGACAACAAAGAGAAGGCTTTTCCAATAGTGAATATCTCTGCCTGACGAACGCTAGAGCTTTGGGGAAGACTGTAGTAGTGATATAAATTACCCCAGAGAGAGAAACCACCAGACCCAAAACCACAGTTGATGATATTAAAATACTTTAGGAGGATCGCTTCATTCTATTCCGTTCTGGTAGTTCAGTCGGAAGTTTCGTAAGAGCTGAGCATAACCACCCGCTCTAGTTCTCTATACTTCAGGAGATAATAGCCTCATCTCACAGCAAGCAAGGATAAACTTGTTGATCGGAAGTAAATGTAGCATCACAATAACAGCCTGAGAGCGACAGGTATGAGTTTTCCCTAGTGCCACCTATACAAGCAGATCTTTGGTTTCTGACAAACAGTTTAAAGGTCGTTACCTCCTCCGTTATCGGCCTCCAAATTACCGTACCATATAGGAGTATCAGTCTTATTACAACCGCCTACAAACAAATTACAATATCAGGTCGAAGACCCCAAAGTTTTAAGCAACTGTGCTTGACTCGATTCTCGGTTTTCAGTTTTCACGTCAGCTTCGACTCCAGAATCACGCCCAGATGCTTTACGTTATTTGAACGACGCAATCTCTGTCCACAAATATTTGGCAGTTAGAAATTTAAAATTCTGAGCTATCTACTAAACGGTATCAGTTCATTCTTGCCACAATCTGGGTCTAGGAATTATGGGAAATTAGGTCTCTGTTCATGATACCACCTAACACGAAAGGAAACATATTCCAAATATGCCATTAAGTGATGAATTTAAGTCTTAAATAGGAGCAGTTTTTCACATAAAGATGTTATTTTGAGAAATTATTTAACAATCATGTATTAAATATGGTGAACGATTGTTTATAAAAGTGAAGCTTGGTTTTATTCAGATCAATTATAAGTATGTATACAGCAGACACTTTGCTTACTTTTTGACAGCCTCAACCCTTATAAACATACATGCATACATTACAACCCTCTTTCAGAGTTAAAGCCTAGCTTTTCACAGCACCTATATTTTGGGAGCCAATTTTTGTCCATGAGTGCCGGGAAGTACAATTTAACGTTGAAATGGAACGACAGACTTGAGAAGCTTGTTCAAGATAAGCAGGTTACTCACAGAGCTTTATTGGATTTTACCACAAGACTGCTAAAGGGGTTTCACATTTCTTTCTTTCAAGTTGTCAGAACTGGGGATTGAACTCGGAGCTCTCGTCTACATACTAGACTACGGTGACCTCCATATACTGTAACATGTTTTAGCAGCTTCAGCCAGAAGCAAACGAATAGACAGCTGATTGACTAACCATACCTTTATAAACCATTCACTTCGAACCAACCCGAATTTGATGCTGACGGCATTTCACATTGCTTTGCGTCCATACAATGGACAACATAAATGGAGTAGAGTAGAGAAGGAATTTTAATAGAAACGGCACAACTAATGGACGTGTCCACTTTTCCAAACCTGTAGAATTATTAGCCGTTGAACATATCTAAATGTCATGTGTAGTGCATTTTAAAGACTGAAGATGTTCCGAACTGAGCTATTTCTTGAAACTTAAAAGTAAAATGTATCTTACTTACTCGTATTCGTTTAAATTGCTTCAATAGAATTGCTATCTGAGATCGGAGACCGGAAATAGCATAATGCTATATGGGAGTGAAATTTGAACCGAGACGTTAAAGGTAAAGGGAAGTGCCTATTTGCTGACATCTGTCCAGAAAGTCGCTGCTTTGCGAATTACCTCGGCTTATCGCACAGTGTCAGGACCTGCAGTTCTAGTCATATCCGGCACAATCCCTGGGGATCTTCTAGCCGAAGAGCAGACGATAATATATAAAGCCAGGGTACCATTTTCAAATGGCAACAACGCTGAACGGCTGAAGAACGAGGAAGATGGACAGCGAGACTCATACCGACTATAGGGTCATGGATGAATCGACAATTCGGAGAGGTGAACTATTACACCACACAGATGTTATCGGGTCACGGATATTTTAGAAAATATCTGCACCAAATGCGAAAGTGTGACTCCCCTTTCTGCATTTATGAGGACAAAGAAGATGTGATTGACGACGCGGAGCATACCATTTTCGAATGCAGGCGATGGCATTGCTATCGAGCGGAACTGGTTTCTGAAGTCGGAAGAATTACGGTTGAGAATATCGTTGATATTATGGCGTTAAACGTGGCGAACTAGACCGTCATGGCAGGATACTTTGAACGTATCCTAAGGCGAAAAAAGAAGGACCTTGAGGCATTTGAAAGTGCGGGTCCTGGACGCAGGACAACCTAGACAGAACTGGCCGTGCCAAAGAGGGGTCCACCTTGAAGTAATGCGAATGTGGTTCCGGGGTAGTATTCTTCCCCTGGTGAGGAGATAAGGGGTGTTTTTAGTCGGTATACCCTTTTGGGCGAGTCCGACGACCTCCGCGAAAGCATAAAGCTTTTTCCCACCTTCCCGCACTAAAAAAAATTAAATAATAAAATTGCTATCTGATGCAATACTTTTACTGACTTTTGTAATAATATTTTAAAATTTTTGAAAAACTTGAGGGTAACTAAGAACAAAAGTACAGTTGGGTGTAGTTTTATTTTTAGTAAATAGAATTTTACAAAACTACAAAATATATTGTAAAATGTATTTTGAGAGTAAAAACAAAAAATGTTAAAGAAAGCAAAAGGATTAAAAACAACTACTGTAGCTAACGGAACAGAAAATGACTGACATGTGCACAAATGTCCTGCCAATCAATGATTGAGGTCGAATGAAAAGGAACAAAAATTTTAAAGCAATATTACACTCGTACAAACAAAAGATTAATCGAAGTTTTAAAGGCAATCAACTTACTGATAAGGTGCAGGATTATAGTTCAACAGATTTAAATAAAAAGATTTTTGCGTTTAAGTTATAATTAACAAGAAATATTTATTTAAAAAAATCAAATTGGTAAAGACTACTAAAGACTTGATGATTGTAGTTTTAAAATAAAATTAATTAAATTGTGAGTGGAACACAAAGTTAAGTGCCTTTTATGAATAATGTATTGTCTAGATATCCTTTACTTTCTAAAGTCTTTTTAATTTTTTGTTTTTCTTCCTAAACACATTATACATGCATCTGCCTTTAAAAACTAACGAAAAGTAATCTCTGCTTAAAATCGAACTTATTGAAGGGAAACTAAAAATGTAACGAAACGAAAAGAAATAAAAAAATTCTGTAAAACTAAATTAAAATCATGTTATTTAATAGAAAATGCTTAAGGATATTCTTCTTCTTCTTCTTCTACATATTCTTTATGTTTTTACCATAACTCCATACCAAAGTTCGAAACATCGAATACAGGATAATAAACGAGTTGAGATTCCATTTAAACAATAAAGTATGGTAATCAGTTTTTCTTATTACATCTTCGACAACCATCTATGTCAGCCATACATGGAATATATAAATGTGGAGTAGAGTACGTTTTTTGCTTTTTTTTCAACTATAAGTCCTTTAAAGGAGTATATAAAATAGAATGCTTTAAAAACCTAAACTAGAGGAAGAAAGGGAATGTAGTAAATGGTACTTCTTTTGTCGATATATGAAAGTTTTTCATTTATTACAATTTACTCGCATTATAGTTTTCGGAACCTACAAAAAACTACTCTATTCAATATTTAAAACATAAATACATACTTATATGTACTCGTACTCGTACATATTTGAATGCTTTTATATGGTAAACATATGTGTACGTTTATGTTTCATTATAGAACAACTCCTTTCTTTTACATCCTTACGATGTGATGAAAAATTTTTCTTCTTCTCTTCTTTTTTTTATATTTTCTATAATATTTTGTTGCATTTTCTATATTTTCTGTTATTATGATGTTTTTTGTCCATGCTGGAGGTAAACACAACGTTCATTATTTTATCCATTTTCTGTACATATATTCCTATTGGACTTTTTTTTACAAACCCATCAATGTTTGCTGTTCGAAATATTTCAATTTTTAATTAGAAAATGTACACATGAGTTGTTCTTTTTAATGCATGAATTTGACATGCTAAAACTAATCAAGTCCAAATTTGTAATTTATTTTACGATTTTTATTCTTCTTTCTTCTACTTTTTTTTTTTTTTTTTTTCTAAAGGAAACTCAATATGCAATACAAGTACGAGTATTAATAAAATGACATTCATTTTCTATGTTTCTGAAGGGCATTAATGGAAATTTAACATTATTTGTAACCATTTGCATATACACACATACGTACGAGTACGTATATTTGAATTGGTCATTATTTATAATACTAAACCTTAAAAAAAATTGTGGACTTTCAAGAAGGGATTTCAGGATTAAGCAAAAAACAAAACATTTATTTGTTAAATTTATGATAATAAATCAGTAAAATTTTTTTTGACTTTCACATCTTCCACATGTACGGCAGTGGCAACTTAAAGCTTTACAATTATTTTTTTCTTTGAGACCAATACTTAGGGGTAATCCAGTGTTATACCTTCCACCCTTGAATGATCAACAGCAATTGCCTCATCGTTGCGTGTTGATTGTGTGGTGAGTGTCTTCGCTAAGTAGGTTTAGCTGTTATCTGCTACTTCCTAATAGGTGGCGTTTTTCTCCTGATCATTCGTTTTTGCGTTGACATTGGTTAAGGTGAAATAGAGTGGAATTTCGGCGAGCGGTTTCTTTGTAGATGGTCTTCTTGGAGGAGGGGGGGGGGGGGGGGGGCAACCTCTTATTTTTTAATTATAATTTTAAAAAAACCGCAAACTAACTTTTACATTTTTCACCTTTGCTAGGATTTTAACCTGAGCCGTTTGAGTTTTTGTGCGAGCGCTCTAACCACTATACCACGCACCCCTCCAAATTTAGGCCATTGACGGGTTTTTTTATTATCAGTTATTGTGCCCATAGATTTCAAAATCTGGTCACAAAGTAGGTTGTTTTTCAAGTTTTTTTAAAATGCTTCTGCCCGCTACCACCATCCCTCTTTCAAAAAAGTTGTTATAGAGTGAGGACGACGCAGCGCGCGTCGATAGTGTCTTTCAGGATTTAGATTTAAACAACAGCTACCGAAATTTTTTTTACCGAAGATCTGCAACAAATACAAGTCTTGGTGCCCACTGTATTAGAAATAAGATTCTTATCATAATTCGAAGATCATTGCCTTCTACGATTAACGGGCAGAACACTTAGAGCCAGAGTGATAGTTTACCAAAAGCCAATCTAAGCTATGTCGATAGCTATGAAAATTGGATACATTAAACACCCAACAGTGATAAATGTCATACCAGCAAAGGAAAAATTTAACGAATATTTGCTAACAAACCAGCTAAGGGTTGAATGAGTACTTGGTTATCAATTATATTCTGTAAAATGTTTGAATTATTTTGTTACTACGAAGGCTTAGGTAAACATAGACACTTCCATCAAGCTGTTCTCTACTCTACTACTAACGCTAGAAATATAGATTATGAAAATATGGAAAGGTAGAAAAGGATAGAAGCGTTTGGGGCATTTGTTTGAGACTATTCATAAAATAATTGGCTGAAAAGGAATTTTGAGGACTTTGTTTCATAAATATACCAGTATACACACATACATACATAATTAGCCATTACCACCCTGTTTCAGAGTTACGGCCTATCTCTTCGCAGCACTCATGTTGTGTGTGTCAATTCTTTTCTATGAGTATCGGGACCTACGGTTTAAAGTCGATTCCGAACGACAGATTTGAGAAGCTTTTTCATGGCAATTTATTACTCCCAGAGCTCTTGCCATAAGACTGCTGAAAAGTGGTTGCAGAAAAAAATTATTTTTTCATATTTTTATTTTTTGCAAGATATCAGAGCTGAAATTTGAGCCCGGAGCTATCGGCGTAGTAAACCAACACACTAACAACTAGATCACGGCGACTGCCAGTGGCTATCCTTACTATTTGGTATATGGTTTCTCCCTGACAAGGACGATGCCAATTGGAAAGTAATGTGCTGGCCATAAAATTTACACCTAAGTCGTCTAGAGAAAATGTTCTTGAAGTGATAATGCAGGAGATAATGCGTGGTATAGTGGTTTGAGTGCTCGTACAAAAACTCAAACGGCAAACGTTCTAATCCCAACAAAGGTGAAACATGAAAAGGTTAGTTTGCGGTTTTTTTAAAATTACAATCTAAAAATAAGAGGGGGGAGCCTCCAAGAAGACCATCTACAAAGAAACCGCTCCTCGACATTTCACTCTATTCCACCTTAACCAAAGTCAACAAAAAACGAATGGTCAGCGCCACCTATTGGGAAGTAGCAGCTAAACCTACTTAGCGAAGACACTCACCACACCATCAACATGCAACGATGAGACAATTGAGATATAACACTGGCCTTGAATGATCAATTCACAGCAATTTGTCTCATTTCTAAGACGCTTAATATTAGGGGTTTACCTCTGAGTATTGGTCTCAAATAAAAAAATTAAAAGCTTTTATCAAATAAAAGTTATGCTCAAATGGTCGTAGATTTTGAGAATAGGGGAATGGGAATGTAATCGCATTCACGTTCCACTAGCCTCTCTCAGTAATTGCTTTAATGGTCTTAGTTAGGAATATTGGTATTTTAAGTAATTCAAAAATGTTTCCAACCTACAACCAATGATTTTAGTGACTATAAATGTCAAGGCTGTGAATAAAATTATCTAATCTGTATATAGTTTGAGTCATTTTTTTAGTGGAGAAGCAAAAGTTGTTTGATGGTTTAACGCTGTCACAAAAAACAGTTTTTCAGGAATAGCTTTATATATCTTTTATATCTTCTGCATCATAATAATAAAATTATTCCCAAATTATATTCTTTGTAAAGTTGGTAAACCCCTATTTATTTAGATATTTTTATACAAAATTAAAGACTTCTTTCAAAATTTAGAAAAAAATAAATAAAAATACAAGAATTTTTATTTTCAATTATAACCGTTTATTAACCATTAAGCGTTTCACAAGCATGAAAACTCTTTTAAAAGCTTCTTGTACTTGGCATGCACTTGAGTATTTAGGCGTTGCCTAGAGATCTTGAAGAAACAGAAAGAAAAATTAAATAATTATCATTTACTATTTAAATGCAAAAAAAAAAAAAAAAACAAAAACAAAAGATTAAAACTAATAAGTAACGCTTATGCATTCGTTCTTTTGCAATACGGTATGCGCGGTGGTTATTACATTATTAATGTTCAAAATTAGTCACAGCAGGCTGTAAAAATCAAAAGAAATCAATGCCACACAAAATTATTTTCACACTTAATAGGTTAAAGTGCAACTAACTTAATTGTCTGTTACACAACATTATCGTTACTTTAGCAGCAGCATCTTCAGCAGCACTTTAAATATCAGCAGCGTTAATTCTTAAGAATTCTTACACCAGTAATATGAAAGATCCTAAAAGTTTGTATGGAAATTTATAGCAGACGGGATAACAAAGATGCCCTACTTTATACGATAAAGCTTGTAAAGTTTTAATATTTTTTAAATTGCAAAGCGCAAAAACATAATTTATCTAAAATTCGTAAAAACAATCTCCTTATAAAGCCCAAATTTAAGTGGTCAAACTATGGTCAAATTTTGGTCATCCTAAACTTTCCCTAGCTTCGCTATTGTATCAAAATTGATTCAAACGTAGTGAATGCTATGTTGCAAAAAATTGATAAAATTTAAAAAGTTTCTAAGAAAATGACCCACATACTTTAATGGTTATACCACCAATTGTAGGGTACAACTTTTTTTTACTGATTTTCTTGATCAAGGTTAACTTTTGTTTACTATTTATGACTTAAAGGCTAAATTGTTCACAAGATGCAGCAAGTCTACAATAACTACAACCTTGCCAACGTCCAGCTCTTAACATTGCAATACACAGAAAAAACTAGATTGTAAATACAACAAATTTTTTTGTATATACAATTAAAATATTATTCAATTTTGCGCTAACAATGGTTTTTGTAAATACAAATACGACAATTGTAGGTTTCCTTAAGAAAAGAAAAAAAAAATGCAACGGTACCATGTTTTTTCAATTATTGTGGTTAACAAACTATTTGTTGAAAAGATTACAAGACTTTCAGTAAATTTTTTTATTGCACTATTTTATCAATCATTTTTTTAAATTAAATCGTCTTCATTTTCTCCTTTGCTGGGATTTGAACCCGGGCTGTTGTGTGTTGTATGCAAGCGCTCTAACCATTTCACCACGTCACTCCTAATTTTTATAATGTTGTTTTTGTACTAAATATGCGCAACTTACCTAAACCAAAGAATTCAACAAAAAATTTATTTAATCGTTTTTATTGAAAATGTATGGTACCGTAATAATTTATTTTATTTTTTTGTCAAAGTTTACTTTGAGAAAAAGAAAAAAATGTAACGGTACCATCTTTTTTCAACAATTGTGGTTAACAACTCAATTGTTGGAATAATTTCAACACTTTCAATAAATATTTTTGTTAAACTTCCTTATAAATCTCATATGTTTTTGTTGTTTTTTTATAACTAAGTCTTCTTGTTTTTGAAAATATTGCTTAAATAATAACAACAATTTTAATTAGCATAATTTGTTGAAAATAAATCCAAATATTTGTAATATCAAAAAAATATTTGATTGTATTTATAAAACACATATTAAAAATAAAATTTTACATTAACAACCCACTTTGTTGATTGAATTTTGGTGATATTTTTTTCTGTGTAGATTTTGACAGTTACAACTACCAAGACTTGAATAGACGCTTGTTTACACCTTTTAGTTAAAAAAAAGCAACAACTCTGAAAACGTAAAACTTTAATGTTCAAATAATTTTATGGACAAATAATTAATTTTTGTATGAATACTTCATACTCGCTTGCCATATATTTTTTTATTTTATCCAGTAGTTATAAAATAAATGAAATACTATCTTCTGTATTAATAAAAAATATTATATTTGAGAAATTTCTATTCATTACTATCTATGTACAAGGTCAACTCAATATTACAAAAATACAACCATTACGATGGTGATATTGCTAAAAACAACCAGTTCTGGCATTTTTGAAATGAGGCAAAGACTCAATTAATTATACATTTTACATTAACTACAGCCTAAGAATTTGACTGACTTTATTAATAGGCCTTGAATTAATACACATACAATATATACTTTTCATTATAATTCCTATTTAATTTACATATTTTTATTGCTCATATAATAACGTTAGCTTAGCGCCGACGTGCTTCGCTACCTGTATTTAGCTTATATAAAAGGTGTATTATTAATTAGTATGGATCCTTGTAGAACCAATATTAAAAATCCAACATTGCCTATTCTTTTAATGGACCAAGTGCATATTAATATTGACAACGAAGTTGTTTGTACTCAATTTTAAAGATTTCAATATTACCGTTCTCAAGATATACAAAAACAAATGTTTAACTTTTATGGGAGATACACAGAAAAAATTATTGCAGGAATATTTTCAAACAAACGCTTGTTCAATTTTTATTTCGTTTTCAAATAAAGTTTTGTTTGATTCTATTAATAATATTGTTTGAATGTATTTTAAAAGTATCAATGTTGATAAAACATGATATAAAGAAAACAAAAAAAAAAAACAGAAATGTATTGCTTTGTAAATACTTTTGTTTGGTTTTTATATACTAAATGGGATATGATTCGCATTTAGTTTATAACTATTTTAACATAAGTATTTATAGTTTTGAATAACACCTTTGGGAAAAAGTCTCTTGACGAGTCTCTTAAACAGAGACGAAATGGCCATAGAGACATGTTTATTCCCAAAAGAATACATTTCATATTCTCTAAAAACAAATTTTTTTTTTCAAAAAATATATTAATTGGTTTGACAAAATTTTTGTTTGCTTAGAACCGTAATATTCAATAAAACTTTTATCTACTTCTATTAAACTTTATGTTTGATTCGTTTTTGTGACTCCAATAAAAATGTTTATTGAATATCGCAACATTTTTATTGAAAATATCGCAATTTTTTTTCAAACAAAAAATTACAAATTTGTTGTTCGAATTCACAAATTTCTTTGTAGGACCGAAATTAAACAAAAAATTTATTAACTCAGTGAATTTCGTGTCTGAATCAAAAAAATAATTTTTTCTGTGTACCACGCCACCGACAAGTCAAGTTCCGCCAAGTTTCCGACTACTGATTTGCTTTTAACAGAAGTTATTCAGAGCAAATTCAAAACTTTTAGATTTAACTGTTCTCAAAATATAAAAAATTCAGTATTTAGATTGCATGACAGGCACCACGCCCATTTTTCCGATAATGACCACTTTCTGACTGATGATTTGCCTTGACCATAATATCAGACAAATTTAAAAAATTTTAGTTTGTATGACAGGTACCACGGCCCGGTCAAATTAAAAAAAAAACACAATAATGCACTTAAGGTATGTATTTGAATCTTTATATCGTCGATGGAATTAAAGAACGCTGTAACTGAGAAAAACTTAAATGTTCACCAGAGCCAAAAAACCTGTATAAAAGTAGAACAAATACACTGATATTTTTCGAAACGCAGACGGCGTAAGTGAATTTATTTTCATCGTAGAAATCTGGGACCGGGACCAGTCGTCAGTCAGTCTTTAATTCCATTGACGATATGTTTAAGATCTCAACAAAATCGGTTTTGTTTCCTAAGCGTGTCTTACAAAAACGAGCAGTATAAAAATTATAATTGTATATATGGTTTCAGTCAGAAGACCACTTACTCAGGGGATTACTCCTACTTTTGAAATGCCCTACACTAGTGTTAAGAATACAGGTTATGGGAGGAAGAAAATAGATGATAGTATTTTTGAAATTTCATTTTAATCTGATCTTATCATATGTCCAAAGATTTGCGGAGATTTTGTTCTAAAAACAAAACTTTCTTCTATAGAACGAATTCTCTCTGCAATGCAAGAACAATAACGTTATGTGAGAGATAACTACATATGCTACGAAAGACTATGCGTTAAGAAAGAACTAAGCTTCTTATTTTATCAGTTCAGCTTGAACCGATAAAGTGGGATATCTCAAATTCATTATTAACACCTCGGAAAATCCCGAAATAGAGTTTGAAATATCGGCCTATATGTATATAAAAGTTATGTTCCAGCTTTAGTTAAATACTTTGTTGTTTATGTTGTAGAATCCCAGCAGAAATTAGTGCTTACCAGTAAGCTATTTTGTAAGGGAGAAATTGTAAATAATCACTTACTCATGCGCATCAATAATGCATGATTTTTATATGAAATGAGCCGCTAAAATGTAATAGAAATGCAAATTCATTGCAACCAGTAAGCGAATATTATACAAAATCAAAAATAATACCTTATCCTATAGCATTTTTGGAAGCTTTAATGTATGGATAAACAATAAATGCTTCCAATATTGCTTACAATTTTATTTATTGCTTCCAAATTTGAAAAATTTTCTGCTGGGATACAACTGTTATAATATACTATAATGATTGGTTTTGCATTTAGAAACTAATGTTTTTGCAACTGCCAATTATATGATTTTGCAATATTGTTAGAATTTGATCCTAGCCGATGGTCATATTGAGATTCTAGGAGGCATTCCGGATCATGCGGTTGTATGTTCGATCACGGACCATATGAATCCTGAATTAATTTTCGAACGAAGGCTCGACAATAGGTTTCCTGATCATAAAGACTGGGAACCAGGAGGGCCCTGTATTGATCCCAGGAGCCTGATGTGGTATACGGATGGATCAAGGACCGACACTGGTGTAGGAGCCGGAATCTTCGAACAGAACACTAAGATTACGGTTCCCATTAGCAAATGGCCAAGTTTCTTTCAGGCTGAGATTCAAGCCTTCATAAACTTTCAGAGGAGTATCAGGAGTGTGCATATTGCTATATTCTCTGATAGTCAGGCCGCGTTGAGGGCATTGACTTCTTATAACTTGGATTCGCGTTTGGTCAAAGAGTGCTTGGACAATCTGCAGCAATTCTTTACTCGATTCCGGGTCATTCCGGACTACCAGGTAATGAAATTGCTGATGAGCTGGCAAAAGAGGGATCAGCGACGGCCTTCATGGGTGGAGGTTAGATCGAGGATGGTGTAATGAATAATATGATTTTCCGATTACCCGTTGATGACTCTTTATTAACCTGTGGTTTTTGATTCATTAATTTTTATTATTAATTCCTAATTTAATATGCTTACTTATAATTTCTTACTTCTTACTCTTAATTTCTTATTTTGAAATGTATAAAACCTGAGGTGTAAATGAAATTATTAAGGAATGCCAAAATATGAAAATGAATATGGGGTATAGTAATTTAATAATGAAATTTCATTTTTGAAGTTGGAATGTTATAAAAAAGGAATTTATTTAATGGCGCTGTAATTCTATACATAGGCTTTTTGATAAATGGCCCCAATATTAGAATAAATGTCCGAATGAAGTATTGCCCAAACTTGTAATCTAAAATTTAACCGCAACACAAAGTACAAAATTGCTCCAAAAGCAGACAATTAGCTCCTTGAAAAATAATTCTACAAAATGGTCCCAAAAAACAAAAAAAAATATCCTTATACACGTACGTGCGTTACAGGAAATTCGTGTTCTATAAATAGGCTGTTAATTAAAAATATTGGGCACATCTATTCAGAAGTCTATATACAGTCTAGATAGAACCCAATAATTACAGTTATGATGCCATTTTAAAAGTTACATACATACAGCATTCAAATCAGTTTCAAATGAAAATTAGTGCTAAATTTCTACAACAAATCAATAAATAAATTTTCTATTTTTTTTTTGTTTTTTTTTTTTGTTTTCATAACAGTATTTGAACAACCAGTTTCAACATAAATGAACTGAAGTTAATAAGACGTAAAATATATAACGTCTTATTAACAATATTTCACCCTCTAACCCTATAAAAAATTGCTATAAAACCTTGGACAACTAAAAAAAATGTACAATGAGAAAAAATAAAATAAATAAAACTCAAAAGAAAATCTTGACGCAATATGCAGTATAAAATAAAATCAACAAAAAGTTCTAAACTTCTAAAAAAAGACAAATCCTGCACATAGAGAAGGATATTAAAGAGAAAAGAAGAAAAATTCTACAACAAGGATAAGTCATTTGAAAGTCGTACAAAGTCATTGACGACGATGTTACAATAAAAAGAAAATATATTAAAAAAAAAGAAACTTTTCAAAGGAACTAAAAATAAAATAAAAAAAGAATTACGCACTGATAGTCGTAATTGCAACGTACGAACACATAGGGGTGCGTATTTTTCTTTGAGGGAGAAATGGGTTTTGTTGTCTAAGAAATTGAAGAAAAACGTGAATAAATAAATTTCTTGATACGAACAGAAACGCACAAAAATTGTGCTAAAAGGAATTTTTTTTAAGAGAAATATAAGCAAATCAATTTCACGATATTGCAAAACGAGGGCATTATGGCATTTATTAAGAGTTAGCTTATATAGGTAGTAATATATCGATAAAAACAAATTACAGTTATGAAAAGAAAATTAGTAAAAAGATACCATATGTAAGAAATTATTCTCTAATACTCTGTTAACAATAGACTTATACTTCATAGTTCATTCAAGTGAGCGCTCTTTTTAGTTAAAAGAGCAAAGATGAACTAGTTCAAGCTCCTAGTTGAACGGTTCCTTCTTAAAAATGGTTTTAGAAACTTGAGCATATTGAGAGAAGCATTACGTCTTGCTCATTAGAACAAGTAAGACGTTTTTTCTCAAATCTTTATAAGCGTACTAATTAAGTTTTCAAGAGTAATTTCTTTGTTTTCCTATACTTGGGCGATTAAGGAATACTATAACATTCCTGATGATTATTTGAGTCACTTTGTGTAGTTTGGCTATATTATCAGCGGCTCCTGATAAAGTAGTATGCAGTTAACGGAACTTGCAGGGTATTAGAGCGGTTATAGAATTCTTTGTGGTCTTAAAATGCAACTTCTATCGCAGGAGTTGTTGTTCAGTTTAGCTGGAGAGACCACTTACACGGCACCTAATTTAGCGGTTTTAGCGCCGGAGTTCAAAATTGTACTTTGAGATTTCTAGTTTGAGCAAAATTTAGGTAGAACCTTTGATATCATTCAAAGTAATCATCTGTAATGGTCTCTTCAAGTGCCTGTAAACGTGCAAATTTCATGCTCAGGCCGATGCTAAACTAAAATCTACTTAAAACCATTGGAATAATGCTTTAAGGTTACCTTTCAATATTCAGCTCCTGTATAAAATACAGGTTTTCGATGCAAAGATCACTGGATGTCAGCGTAGAGAACGTCCATGTTTTCGTTGGAAAGATCAGGTAGATGAAGCCTTGTCATCAATTGGTGTGACCAACTGGAGAAAGCGAACGCTTAGCAGAGACGCTTGGAGTCTAGTGTTGAGGCAGGCCGAAACCCGTTATCGGGTTGTTATGGCCAGCTATGTAAGTAAGTATAAAACACAGGCTGACGTTCGACAGCAAATATCAGAACAGTCGATTGAATGGAGATTCCTGGACTGCACGTCCTCTTACAGGCTGAGCCTCTGTTAAACGATACTTTTAACCGTTTTTCCAATAGTTTTGGACGAAATCATGAATAGAGCAACCGGTTAGGAGAACAGAGTTTTTGGAGGTTTGGAAGATCTCGATAATGCAAATTATCATGCGGGAGCTTAAGTGCTCTATCCGCCATTTTACACATATCGAGTAAATGATGCCACTTTAGGTTTTCGACCCCAAATTTTTCAAACTTGCCATCAGTTTTCAGCTATCTTGTGCAGTTTTTGAGATAAACAGTGTCTATTTTGTTCTATATCCTTCAAATCAGAATTTTTTGTGCTATTTTTGACCAGTTTTCTCAAAATGCATTTTTGGCACATAGAGCACTTAAACTACCTCACGACGAAATGATCCGCTTACTCTTATAACTACAGTGACATGGTGGTAATGGTGGTAAATATTACAGCCGTTCAAAAAATAACAGATACTTCTGGAGTTAAAATTAACACATCAGAGGCTACAGTTATGAGTATAACGCCATCATTAATCAGAAGTATATATCTCCACCCATATCAAGAAGGGAAAAATTTGCATTTTCAATTTCTGCAGTAATTCCGTACTTCTCCATAAATGTGAGTCTTAGAGCACGTCCACTGGGGTTGTTAACTCTTCCCACATTTTTTATAAACCGATGTTTATAAAAGATATTGAGGAATTCTGTTCCAATGAAGAGCTGTGGGGCGAAGTAGGAAAAAGTCCAATAGAAAAACAATTCTTTGAATAAAATTATTTATTATTTTTTTAAGTTGGAACGCGAATAGGTCACTAGTTCTGGTTAGAAGTGAATGGAATAGATGGGATTTTATGTGTGTGATATATAAAATTTTAATATAGTTTTCATATACGTTCATAACTGCTAATGTTTTATACTTGTCTGTGTTTGTACGTGTTTTTGCATTAACACTCTACGTTAAGTAAACCACACTGTTATACGGACACACATGTTCAAATATAATGGCGCTCTGCTATAACCTTGTAAGCAGCCCTCATTTAAACACTTTAAAACATATTCTTTCTTCTACAATATATTAGGGTAGCATTGTCTCCTTACCACCTCCTCTCTTATCCTCAATGTCAGAGAAGAAAATGTTTTTTGTTCACAAACGAACAAAGAAATCCTTGACGAAGCATAGAAAAGAAGTAGACAACAATGACTGGGGCAAAAGAAATTCCCTGTGGATCACGTTGTTTATAATTTGGTGTTATTGGTGGCAGGGTGTGTACGTAAGTATGTGGCATATGTAGGTGGCATAATAATAATGTTGTTGGTGGTGGTATTACTGATGGGTTATACAACTTGTTTTTTTGTTTTGCGGGGGAGGTTTTGGTTTTGTTTGGAACAAAGAAAACCTACCCTCGGTTAAACTGAAATTTGTTATCTTAGGTTATGGTGTTTGTTATTCTTGTTCTTATTTTATTATATTTATTCTAAACTTTTGTTGTTGTTGTTGTTGTTGTTATTATGTTTATCCTGTGTGTGTTTGTTGGTGAGTATGTCAAAACAAAAATGGTTTTTTGTATGGTTTCATTTATTTAAAGAGTTTTATTATGTTCCCTTTATTTTAAAAACATTCTTTTTTTCTATCGTCTTTCAAAGACGACAATAAGCAGTGTAAGCAGTAAGAAGAGAAGAAAAAAGTTAGAAAAACAACGCACATTAAAATGAAGGCATAACACACAGTGAGTGCCATAAGAAGCATTTGTAACATGCTATTGTCAGCCATTATGGCAACAAGCTAAAACGCATTAGGGTAGGTCGTCGTCGTCATCATTATTATAAATGGAGGGCGCAAATAAACAGTTAAAGCAACAAAAAAATAAAAAAAAGAAAAAAAATTTAACAAAATAGAATGTACTCGTATATTTTAATAATGGCAACATTAAAACGCAAAATATATCCTGTTATCATTACAAAATGTACGTCTATTTATCGCATACTAAAGTAAAAGGAAATAAGTTACAGCAGTTTAATACTAATTAGAAATAAAATATTGGCTTTTAAATAGAAACCAAATTATGCTTTCTTTCGGTTTGATTATTTCTGTTCCTTTTAATCTTGTCAATTGTTTAATTTATTTAATTGGAACAGGAATTGAACTATTTAAGTGCTTAAGTGGTTAATGAAATCGTTAATTCGCCACTACTCACTTCAAGGAGCTCGTGATTTTCTAAAATAATTGGAGGAAAGGTGTACTGGATTCCAGGTCATCAGCATATGATCCTGCATAGTGGATACACTGATAGAAAAGTGGTAGAAACCCTGATGTATTTTGACATCAATACAATGACAAATTACATCGATTTTGACCCCATGATACTTTACATCACCGTGATGTCAGCCTTTACATCATTTGATCAAATTATCATCAGGGTCAAACAATGACATTTTGTCATCAATGAGATGACACATCAGCATCACATAAGTGACTAATTTGAGTCAGTTTAATAAAAAATTGTCATCAGTGCAATGACTCACCAACAATATTTAATGACAATGTGTCATTAATGCAATGTAAAATTGACATCAAAGAAATTAACAACTATCTTCAATTTAATGACAAAATGTCATCAATGCAATGACAAATTCACATCAAAGAAATAAAAAACCATCTTCAATTTAATGACAAAATGTCATCAATGCAATGACACAATAACCCACATTTAATTAAAAACTGTCATCTATTCAATAACAAATCTGTATTACTTTATGATATGCTGTGATGAAGTTTTTATAACAATTTAATGGCAAAATATCATTAAAGACATACAGAAAGGGAAAAAGTAAAATTTAAAAACTAAAACTAAAAACCTATAGGTACATGTCTAGCATTAGGGGAATAGTGGGCGAGGACAAGCGACCGTAGTTAGTTGACTTAATTAAGACAGAGAATGAAGCAAACTTTCTATATTCCTTTGGCTTTTATTAATAAAGGATTGGGTTATAGCATTTAGTGATTCAAAAAGACATGGTTATATTGGGTTAAACTTGAGATGCTTAGAATATTAAGTGGTGAACTAAAACCTCATTTTTAAAAACTATATTATTACCCGAACTATAGATTTTATAGCAGTTCCATCAATGTGTGCTATCTAAGAAGATAATGCCGTTAAATACTCGATATCCGTAAGAGGTCACTTTTATCTTCTAAAATGATACATTAACTATTTACGAGGATATGAAATTTCCATAAAAGTTATTCAACAGCACAACTAAGACAGCGATCACTATACTTACTTCAGTCCAATCCATCGGGCATGATTTGTACCCCGCTTGTGCATAAGAAGTCGCCATGGTCTAGTGGTTAGTGTGTTTGATTACTAAGACGAAAGCGCTGGGTTCAAATCTCTGCTCTGACAGACTTCTGGCAAAAGCTCTGAGAGTAATTGATTGCAATGAAAAAGCTTCTCAAATATGTCGTTCGGAGTCGACTTTAAACTGTAGGTCCCGGTACTCATAGATAAAAATTAACACACACAACGTGAGTACTGCGAGGAGCTAGGCCGTAACCCTGACACAGGGTTTAAGTTCCTTAAATGGCACAAAAAATACAGAAAGGTAAAATTGCTGTCCAGCAACGGCCATTGAAAAAAAAGGAAAATTTGTAAAATTTCTTCGCCCATTAAATTTAACAATGCTGGCAGTAATCTGCATTTTTCTTTTTAAATGAAAACTATTTGAACTACGTTTTTACTTGTATATCCTTAAAATAAAATATAGCAAACTGAAATATATATTATAAGGAAAAATAACTCAAATATTTATATGTTTTTTAGTTCGCTAACTAAAATCAAGGGAGGAAATCGATGGGAAAAATTAAAATATTTGGAGGGAAAAAAATATTTACGATTAGGGGAATTCTGTTTGAATGTGAAATTTTTTCATGGATATCATTCCACGTTGAATTATCAAGTAACCAAATGTAAGGGAAAAGTTATTTAAGATTGCAATTAAGGGAAAATATTTCGAGGGAAAAAATGTTTATGATAGGGGTGAATGATTTCTCTTTAGTTGAACATACTATTTGGCAGCATTGTTGTCGTCAGACGACATTTTTGAAATAGAATAAAGAAAAATTGCTTCCCTTGCCTTTAATCTATAACAAAAATTTTGTTAGAGGACGACGTCGCCAACTGGAATAAGGCCTATTGTTTGCACGGTACATATCAGCAACGAGCACAATATTGTGACTACGATTTTTCGCAGTACTCGTAGCAATAAATTTAATGTAGAAAATCACTGAATACGGAAGACCTACCAAGATTTTTCTGGTTTTATTAATTTTTTCAAAAATTTTTAATTATTTTTTGAATTTCTAAATATTTACTTATAACCTTAACATAAAAGGGACCAGTTGACTTGCATTTCTGTGAATTTATAGACTTTTAAACTCCCAAAAGCTTAAAGGTGATTAATTTCTAATTAACTAACATCAGCTGTTAGTATATTTCCCATGTATTTATTACTCCTTAAAAAAGATATCCATCGTAGTGCCTGTATAATTCATACTGAAGCAAAAAGGAAGATAGTATGGCACTTATCGTTTGTATTTATTGCGTAGGGAGTTTTTGAATCGTTTGAAGTCTTTTTGACGCCATTTTGTCCAGTTTTAGATTTTAATTCTTTAAAATGGATGTGTTTTCTTATCACATACATAGTACATGCATTATTTTTTAAATATTTCCTATTGAAAAAAACGAGCCCCGCCCAGGTTGTGTTATTTTGTTTTTCGGTTTTAAAATTGATGACGGAAATTGCATTTTTACATTCAATACAAATGAAAGCAAAAAGTATTTTTGAAGAAAAACAAGACATCAAATCAATTTGAAGTCTTTTTCTTGTAACAAAAACACAAACTTTTTCTCATACATACATACATATGTATGTGCAAGTACTTTTATTTGTATATGGACACTTATTTTTTAAAAAAATTCTTTTATTGTTTTGCTACAAAAGTATTGCACTAGAATAGGAAAATGTATAAAAAAAATAGTGAAAAACTGCCGTTGATGGCCTTCATTGCTTTCAAAGTTTCAGTATCAGATCATTTATTTCAAAAGTTTATTTGGCTGTTTTAAAAATGGGAAGTATAGCCAATAATAGAAAAGAAATTCATATTCTACTTTAGTTGCTAGAATTTAAATTGCAATAGCAAGTTTTCTATAAAACATTTCAGTAGAGTATGAGAAATGAAAATAAAATGATATTTAGAATCTTTATTACCATGGGCTTAAACTGAGATCATTAGACAAAATATACCCCTTGGTATCCCAAATGAAAGTCTTTGGAGATAGTAACGGTTAGGTCAGGTGACAGGGGAAATGGTCCTATTTGCTTCTATTAACTCCAAGATAAATCGGTTTGCATATGAAATCATCTCGACTTTAAAAAATATCTTGATCTAATTTCAGAGTGTTCAGTCAAAGACGAAAGTAAATTAAAAGTAAAGAATCTCGGTTGATTCATGGCAATTCATGCCACTCACGATTTGATCAGGAAAGCAATACGGGACGAATAAAACACTTAGCCTTGGATGGCCCAATTTTTCCGAGAATCCTGCGACATTTATAGATAATAAAGACCTTAAGGTGACAATCATAAGTGAATTGATTGCATTCTGGCTGTACAAGTGAATTCCCCCCCGGGCTGCTGACGAAGTGTCCCGTCAGTAGCCTGTTTTCCCCGGGGAATATTGGGTTCGACCTAGCCCTGAGTGGTCTGGCGCTCAATATAGGCAGAGAATGCCATTAATGGTGGTTATGTGGTGCATGGCTGTAATGTCACGCGTTCTTGGGGTGCTTGTCCCTTTAAGTACGCGCGGCAGGCATTTCTGGTTTTCTCACGGACTGACCAGAGATGCCTTAATCTGGTACTACGGGCATCAGGAGCCCCCGGTTAGCCCGGGACTCCTTGTCATTCAAGAAGGTGGGCTAATCGGCCTGATGGTTGGTGTGGTCCTCCTCCGGGAGGTACACGTAGTGGTTGTGGTAGTTCTAGGTAGAAACCCCTCAGCAAGGGGGATATCACTACCCAGACAGTGGTGGTGCTAAATTGCCAACTCGGTGCTATGGGCTCTCTTTTTGGGGGCCATGCCCTTGTGCATGAACGGATTAAGAGGGTACCGGCATCGAGTGGCGGTGGTTGGGCGCATTGAACTCAACTACAGCTCCGGTAACGGGCGACGTGTGATATGTCTACGGACGGTGCGCACGTAAAACCCACATACAGTTGTACAAGTAAATTCGTCCCGGGAGTTTTTTAAGCTTCTGGCGACTTTTCCCGCCAGGGGCCTGTGCTCTCGGGGTATATGGATTTCACCTAACTCTTGTTGGCCTGGCACTCCATATAGGAAGAGAGTAGTTGGTTATATAACTGGCGCTCTCAGCGGCTTACCAGAGACACCTATCTAATCTGGTACTACGAGCATCAGGAGCCCCAGGTTTGCTTGTGCTCCCCTGTCATTCGGCGTGTGAGGTAGACCTGCCTGATGGTTTGGGTGTATCCCTTCGGAGTACACGTAGTGCTTGTAGTAAGTGCTGGATAGCACCAATCCTCAGCAAGGAGGGGCGCTACTACTCAGGTAATGGTGGTATCATGATTGCTAATCCTTTGTCATAGGTCTCTCGATTGAGCGGTTTGTCTTCGGTATGTCCGAGGGGGTATCGGCATTGGATGGCGCTGGTCTGTAGCGTTGTATCCCACCTCTACCCATACAATTGGATAACGTGTGGTTTGTGTCTCCAGACGGGTACACACGTTTAATTACTCTATTGTTGTACAAGTGAATCAAATTATACCTGGGAAATATTACCACTCAACAAGTAAATGACAGCTCTCAGTATGGCCATAATCTTCGCCTAAAATAAATTTCAAAGGTTAGACAACCTGTTCCAAAATCTAATGGCAGAGCGAACAGGTAGGAATTTAGTCTAGATCAAGAACTCTTGACTGTGTTCGTAAAAATCGTGTGATCAAAAGTACGTGTCTCACCTACTCCTCGTTGCCATTTCCTACACAGTTCCAACTTAATTTGGATATTTAAATGAAGTACAGTGCTCAGTATAAATTACTATACTCTTCCTGAAGTGACTGGATAGGTTTTCGATTTGCGGCCATGCTTGGCTACTGATAGAACAAGTTGTCAAATACTTCCATCAACTATCGGCCACCCGTGTGTGTCTAATTTCACACTACGTTACTAGGACTTCTGAATGTCGTAGATGAGAAAATTCGTCGGCCTTACAGTGTCTCAAGAACCAAATTAATACATTTTGACCGCCTGACTCTAGACGCAACAACTTCTTGCAACGCGTATTTATGTTTTGACATGATTTAACTGATGTCACGGCAAGCAGCATTCCCTGACCAATATGTGATCACCTGCTGCCTTTTAAACAGCTTCACCTAGAGCATCCTCCGTACAGTCTCCCACAAAAGACTTCCCATTCATTTTAGAGCCATTCAGTTATCTTAGCGCCCGATTTCCGTCTTCTCGACTATCTTCTCCATAGAAAAAGAGGCCATCAGACCAATCTAAAGGCCGAAGTTGTCATCCTATTCTACAACATGGAATTCACATGCTTGGATACTTTCCCACCTTTAAAACAGAAGTAAACATTTATTGTGTTGTTTTTCTCGGTAAAATGTTCGAACTTTTTTTTTTGCTCTCTAGTTTTCTAAGTTTTGTAATGCTTTTTTCTACCGTTGTTTTCAATTTCATCGTCATCGTCGAAGTCTTCTAGGGATTTCTATTTTTCTGTTTTTGTTTCTATATTTTCTTTTTTGCGAACAATTTTGCGTTATTTTTATTGTTTGCAATAACATGCCGCATGCGGCATGCAACGTGCCCAATACGACTATAAAAAACGGTATAAATTTACTTGTTTTTCAAAATGGTCGCACTTCGATAATACTTTCGTATGCATGTGTCAGAGTTACTCCGTGCATGAGGGTGTATATGTATGTATGTTTGTGTGGCTGTATGTGTGGGTTCTACGTACATTATGCATGTCAATGAATTTTTATAAATATGTAGGTGTGTGAGTATGTGTATTCTTGTGTAGGGGGGTTTGTTTGTGTAAATTTTCAATTTGATGGCAAATAATGGTGATGAAGCCGACGCCTACAAGTCGGAAAACATTTGCACTGTCACAATGCAGCCAACACACGTACACACACTTACAAGTTTTGCAAAAATGTTGCATATTAAGCCTGCCTGCGTGCCTGCCTGTCTTTTTATAGACGTTTCGACACCAAAAAAAATTATAAACACTTTCAACAACAACAGGGAGTATAAAATATATTGCAAAAAAAATTATTTACGTGAGTAGGGGGGGTTGTGTGTCCACAGACTTACTATGGGTTTATAAAAGTCTGTGTGCAACATTTACCACAGGACTATTACCAATGGCCAACAATTACGGCCAGGAATTATATGAAGGGCTTATGAGAATTGTTTAAATTTACTTCTCCAACACATGCACTTAAACAAAAGCTCATCATAGACCTATATTTTTTTTTGACAGTTTAGCAACCCTCGTATATTTGTTTATGTAACAGTCACTACCAATAGTTGTTGATATCCTTTTCGCTTCTTCTTCTTCTATTTTGTTTTTGCGACAAATCATGTTATGCTGATGCAGCAGCAAATACCATTTTAGCTATTCTACTCTACATACATCGATATGTTTTTGTTGTTCTATTTTATTGGTGACGTTATTGTTGTTGTTTTATTTAGTACAGACAATATAATATTTGACGTAAATTGACTTGTTTTGGCATTGAAATACTACACTTTTATTTTGCCTTTAAAAATGGGCTTTTATAAGCATTTTTTTTTATTTTATTTTATTAGTTTAGTGTCATACGAGTATTTATGCCTTCCTAAAGTTACGACATTTCACTTGATGATGATTGCAATATTGTTGATGACAAGTGTTTTTGAAAATACATTTTCACGTAAGTATGTACATATACGAGTCAGTATATATTTTTATGGACGAGAGGTATAGCAAATGAGACCCAGTAGAAGAGAAAATTATTACAATTTTACCAATAATGTATGTAGAAGTGTTAAAAACAGATATACTTATAATACATATTCGTATATACATATGGAATACAGTATTCCACGGATAATTGCCTTACGCTTAGTTGTCTTTCAGGCTTATTTACCTCAAATAATTATTTTCAAAAAACTGCAGCTTAACTCAACTATGTTTATATAGACATAAAATTTCCTTTAAATTTACTTTCAAACTATTTTTTTGATATAACCTTCCAATTAAAGTCTACCAAATTTATGTATAAGTATAAAGTTCCTTGCTTTTCGCATGTATTGACGGCAGAGTATACAGGCAATTAAGCGTATTCGTTTAATTACCTCGTCTAAATGCCTTTCACGCATAATTACCAAAAAATCTTGATATTTTTGTCGAGACAATTATCCGTGGAATATTGTAGTAATTAAAATACAATTACCCAATTCACAAAATGTTATATTGTTGTAGATAATAGTTAAATGGCATTTAATTTTGTGAACACCTTGTCGTAAATATTGTTGTAGATGTTATACAGTGTTATCAAATTTCTTGAATAAAAAATATAAAAAGAAAAAGAGAAGAAAAAAATTTCAAACAATTTTTAAAATACATTTGAAAAATAAAAAAAAAAATAAATAAAAAAAAGTTTTCCAACTCTGGTGTATTGATACGACATTTCGGAAACATAGAAAAAATTGTCGTACATGTTGTAGCAGTTTTTAACATGGAAATTACCAACAACATTATGTACAATAGTTGTAGTCTATCATAAGTTCTACCGATCTACGACAACTATAACAATTTATGAATTGGGTAAATATATGGACAAAAATTTAAAAGCGAAATCAAATTTTGAGGGTCTTAAAATTTATTCGGCTCTCAATTCTCATGGTTATATAAGAACACATTGTATGAAGAGTACCGACCTAACTCGAATGCAAGACCTTTCTGTTGAAAAAGGTCAGCACATTATTTTGACAGCACATTAGAAATAAAATGAAGTTGGTTGCAACACAGAAAAATAGATGTTATTGGGGTTGCGTGGTATAGTGGTTAGAGCGCTAACACAAAAACCCAAACGGCACAGGTTCGAATCCTAGCAAAGGTGAAAAATGAAAAGTTAGTTTGCGGTTTTTTCAAAATTATGATTTAAAAAAATAAGAGGTCACCACCCCCCCCCCCTCCTACGCACTAACAGACGTCCATCTATAAAGTACCGGCTTCCTGACATTCTACTCTATTCCACCTTCACCTTTGACAATGAAAAACAAATGCTTGGGAATAGCAGATAACAGCTAACAACCTACTTAGCGAAGGCACTCACCGAAATCAACATGCAACGATTAGGCAATCGCTGTTGATCATTCAAGTGTGAAGGTATAACACTGGCCTTTAAATAATCAATTCACAGCAATTTATCTCATTCCTAAGGCGCTTAATAATATAGGGAAAAACAAAGTATATGTTCTGTCATAATGTACTGTCCTTTCCACAAAAATTCCAATACAATGCACAGCATTTAGTAGGGGTTTACTCCTAAGTATTGGTCTCAATAAAAAAAAATATGCACTCTTAAACTATTTAATAAAAATTAATTTGTCAAAAAAGTCTATATATCTCTCATATCGACGTTGCAGTCGTCATAACTCAATAAATGCGACTTTTGAGGAGGTAGCGATACAGATTTATTTGTTATATCATGTTTTATACTGTTTAATAAAATCATACTCGTACAAGTATAATGTAATATCTTGTATGTTCGGCACTTGAAAAGAAAATATGACGTTGATGTGCTACTTGTAACAACATATTACGTCGGCATTTGTGTGGTAACATCGTTATGTTCTTTAGAAAACGTTTTTTTTTTAATATTGTTAAAAGGCAAGAACTTTTTCTAACTCAATTTGAAATCTAAATGTGTCTCCAAAAAAATTACAATTTTTGAGTTACAACGACGTTGCAGCAAATGAGCGATACATGTACATATCATTGCTAGAATTAAAGAACGCTGTAACTGACAAAACATTTAATGTTCAACAGAGCCAAAAAATCTGTATGAAAATAGAAAGAAGACACTGGTATTTTTCAAAACGCAGACGGCGTAAGTGAATTCTTTTACATCATAGAAATCTGAGACCAGGACCAATCGACGCGTATTTTTTTTCTGATAAAAATGATGCAAAAAAACGTATTGTCGATTTTTTGTCAGTTACAGAGTTCTTTGATTCGACGACGATATATCATTGTAGGTGTGTTTATTTATCGGTCAATGACACCTAAACGATAAGCCAATTTGGTTTTAGTTTGGAACATGGATAGATTGGATAGATTTCTCTACCGAATGTGCAATAGGGTATGATTTTTTCAAAATTAGTCGTGGGGATGGTACCTCCCCTCATACTTACTATATAGCGATTTTTGTATATCTTTATTATAGCTAAATTTATATTCAAGGCAAATTAGGAGTCAAAAAATTAGCAGAATTGGACAAGTGGGAGTAGTGTGTATCATACAAACGAAATATATACAAACATAAATAATTGGTTATTACAACCCCGTTTCAAAGTTATGGACTAGCTTCTCGCTGGGCTCATGTCGTGTGTGTCAATTTTTATCCATGAGTACCAGGGACTACAGCCTAAAGTCGACTCCGAACCACAGACTTAAGAAGCTTGTTCATAGCAATCAGTTCCTCTCAGAGCTTTTGCTAGAAGACTGCATAGAAAACAATATTTTTACATATTTATTTTTTTTAAGATGTCGGAGCTGGGGTTTGAGTCGGGAGCACTTGTCTTAGTAAGCCAACACACTAACCACTAGACTACGGCGACTACAAACTATAAGTACATACTGATTCTGATATATAAGTATACTTTCAAAACTGTTAAAGTTTCTGAATTTGGTCTGAACGACCTCATGCTTAAGAGAAATCATCAGTCAGAAAAGAGGCGCAGTTGTATATCATGAGAACGGTTAAAGCGAAGGTTGTAAAATTTTGTACAAAAAACTACATTGTTATTATATGTCATGAAATAAAAAGTGGGCGATATTTGATTTTTAGATCTGGCTTTTTTCATACTTATTTATATTACATGTTTTATTGAATTCAAATACTTAGAAGTAGCGAAGCACACCGGAGTTAAGCTAGTATTTTCAGATATAAAAGAATAATAATTCGCTGATTTATAAATTGAAACACGCTTTGTACCAAACGCGCTAACAATTATTGCAAACGTAGCAGAACAGGTCAATCAACAATAAAATGTAGGCAGATATGCTAGAATTCTTACGTTTTCAAGACTTGAAGAGCGTTTGCTACGAAGAGTGATTGCCGCTAATATTAAAAATGATTAATTTACTTCTTTTAATAAAACATTAAACAGGTAAGTACTCTGTCGGACTTTTATAAATTAACTCATTAATAACTGGCATAAAACTAATTGGAAACTGGTGCAGATATCTGAGCTATTAATGAAAAATATTTTAAGCAAAAGACAAAAAAGAAAAATAAAAATATCAAAACAATCAATTTATTAATTTATGATTTCAGCAAAAAGTTGTCATCTATTTATAATTATTATATCGGTCTTAAGATCCTACAACTGAGAGTTAACATCCGTTAAGGGATAGCGGAACTGAACTAGTTTTCGACCTCGGCTACGAAGCTCTCATCAAAGTTCGTTGTCATATATGACAGTTTATACCTCCCTTAAAAGGAGCAGTGATTGAAAATTAGTACAGTAGTACTTTTCTCGAGTCTACTTTACTTGATTCCAAAAAAATACCGTGGTATTCCTCGTTCCTGGGATAACTCATAGCAACTGCTGCTCAACTGCCTTTTTGTAGTTGAGTCGATGCAGTGTAAGCCTCTGTCCCACAACAAGGTAATTATCCCATATTTTCCTAAATATTTTGCAAAGAAACGAACATTTTATTAATTTTTTACACAAATGGAAATATCTCCTACACTGACTGACTGCATATTTTCATCAATTTCATGCCACAAAGCACCAAAATGCAAAATATTATCTAATTTTTTTTTTGCACAACATCCTCCAAAGCAAAACAGATAAATGAAAAGAGTATGAAAACAAAACTATTTATCAAAATGTTGGAAAATTTTAGCAATTTAAAGTAAACAAAATATGAGCAAAGAAAAAAGTAAGGAATACATACTTATATGACATTTTAGCCATGGACTCCTTCATTCTGAAAGAGAAGGAGGACAAAAGCTCAGGGAAAGGCAGAGAATACCATGCAACCATAACGAATATAACTATTACGACTGCAGGAAAATTATGATTTGCCATCGAATAATAAGAGAAATATATGTACGCATACTGACTGCAAAAGGGTCCAAAGTGTGTACTTGGAAGAAAACGCATTACAGTTTGATGTCAAATGAAGCGGCAAAATTCAAAACGAAATGAAATATTGCCGAAATTTTACAAACACACACACACACACTCTATAACAAAGTGAAGTAATGTGTGTGAAGCTTGAAATTAAAGAAAAAGGACTAAAAAGGATAACGGCGTCAGTTAAGCTAAGCTAAATGACGCCCAGGCGACGTTTTAAAATGAATGAAAAAAAAAAACAAGAAAAGAAAAAACAAGATCCTGTCATTTAGTAAACAGCAGCTTGAAAACTGTTTTTCTTACATTCTCATATCCCTACTTTAGGAAACTGCATAAGATTGAATGTGAAAATATGGTGAATAAATGTCATAGTAAATACATATTTATATACATACATACATACATACGTAGAGTATATGTATGTGTGTATGTGTATGTAATTTATAGCGCCATAATGGCAACGCATACAAAATGTTGTTACTTTTTCTTCGCTCGTGCGAAGCAAAAATTACACAAAAACTTCTCTCTAGAATATTTCTTGAAAAGGAAAAATAACCCCAGCCATAGGGCTGAAAAGCAAAAAATTTAAAAGAAAAACAGTGGAAAATAAAGAAAATATTTCATCTTTTTCTTTTTATATATATATTTCAACTTTAACTTTCCTAGAGGACAAACAGGTCATACAGCGTACTTGTGCAGCATAGCTTAACAACTATCCTGGCTGCAGTAATCGGTTCTGTATTTCGTTTTTTTTTTTTCTTTTCTTGAATTTTTATTTTTGTGCGAAAAATGCTTAATCAAGTTGGGGGAATACAAAATTTTACAAAATGGGAACTGTTTACTGCATAACGAAGGACGTTTTTGAATTCTAAAGGCAGTTGAACAACCAGAAATGACTTTTACTTCTTTTATTTTTTTTTATCGTTTTATTTTATTTTAATTTTTTTTTCTCTTATAATAACACCTACCCATCCTTATTGGGAAATAGATATAGAGTTAGAAGAAAAAGTATAGACATAACACACTAGAAAATAGTTTCAATAGTCTTAACGACTAAGAAAAACGTCTACAAATGAAAATTTCTATACCGCTTTACTTACTAATTTGGCCAAAAATCGGTAAAAGTAACAACAAATGGTTTCTAGGGGCTTGGAGGGGGGCGGGCTTGTAGTCTCCGTGTTTTAGTGGTTAGTGTGTTGGATTGCTAAGACGATAGCGCTGGGTTCATATCTCAGCTCTGACATCTTGACAAAAAAAAACGAAATATGAAAAATTATTTCTTTCAGGCGACTACCTCTCAGCAGTCTTCTTGCAAAAGCTCTGGGAGTAATAGATTGCCATGAAAAAGTAGGTCCCGGTACGCATGGATAAAAATTAACACACACAACAAGAGTGCTACGAGAAGCTAGGTGGTAAAACTGGCACAGGGTTGTAATGGCCAATTATGTATGTATGTAGTGGCTTGGGGAGACAAAACAAGCCTTAAGGTGTTTAATCGCACAAAACTAAACCGCTACAAACGTGAATTAATTTATCTCGAAAATAACCCAAAACTTTTTTATTTCATTAAACTAAGTTCACATGTGGATGTTTTTAAACAAATTATTTATATATCTACTTACTTGTTTTATATACAAAAATCAACTTAATCATTACCCTTCACAATGGCTTTCATTACAAAAAAATATCAACTTGCTTACCATGTAGGCAGCAGGTAATCAGTCTTTGCGACGTTGGTTGTATCTCATAAGCGTTTAGCGACATAATCTTGTTTGAAACAAGTAGGTTTGCCATACAAATTTTGAGAGCAAACTATCGTTCTTCATTTTAATCTTGTTGCGGACCTCGAAGAATTGCAATCTTTTAATTTGGTAACAATTTAAATTAAACTCTCGTGTGAACATTGGGATTCCCAATCGTGGTTCATACTATCGTGTGAACCATTAGATATTGGGATAAAAAACATATCAGTAATGGATATAAAGAAAAGAAACCTATATTTTTGTATACAACATACGTTCCATAAAAGATTATTTCATAATTCTGTATATTTCATTTATCAACACTGCCGATAAATATGTTTATTATGTTTAACTATCATATACCCTGCAAGAAGCACATGACTGAAATTAACAGAGACAAAATATTTTTAACCACACATTTAAACCTATAGAATTAGAAAGCATATATGCAAGAGTGAAACAATTAATAATTGTCCTATAGTTGCATTTTCTGGCTTAATAAACAAATTTTGTGCTAATTTTTAATAAAAAAAAGAGTTTCATTTAAAATACAGAAAGAAATCATGACATCTATTTAAAACAAATTTGTTTAATTGCTTAAGAAAGTTTAAAGTAAGTATTATGTGTTCAGCTTTACTAATAAACATATATTTTTTGTTTTATTTCGTATGTAATGGACATCTGACTGGAATGAGGCTGCTAGTAGTGACATAAAGATAACTTCCCGCTGTATTTAATTTCAAAAGTTTGTTAAATCCAACTTTTTATTTTAATAATAAAATGTTTTATATCATATTCAAGTATGGAAAATAATAAATGTTGTTTTAAAATTAAAGGAATACCCGTCAGACTTGACGGGTTTATACATCATTTAGGATAGCTATATTCATTAGGTTAGTTAGGTTAGTGAGGTGTGACTGATATATTTAACATGAGTGATTAATAACTTCTGACTTATATTTACATCTTTCTTGAAATAAAAAAAGTAGCAGTGTAAAGAGTACAGATATAGGTTCAATAGCTCACATATTTAGTAAGTTAGAGTAGGATGCAAAATTACTTGTACACTAATATTTCCATCAATTTTTTCATATTGTCCTTAAGGAAATGATAGAAACTTCTGAGTGGTATTTCAATCAGCAATGCCAGACTGTCACTGTTCTTGTAGGGTAGCGACCAGTAACGACCGTAAAAATAAGCATCGCATAAAATAAATCGCATAACAAAAGAAATCGCACAAAAATAGTCCGCATAAAAACAGGTTCTAGTGTATTGTTGACGATTCCTTCTCAATTTGACACCTTCCATTAACAATTTTGGAAAGCTTTTTCCTCTCTGTGTTCTATCTCGAAAATGTCAGACTAGCGAATCTGATTAAATTTTTTTAAATTAGTACATGGTTGCCATTAAAGTACACTTTTGACTAGAATAGGCACAAATTGATCGGTTATATATCCAAGATACAATATTGGTCATAGAACCTCTCTAATGACAGAGACATAGCCTACATAACTTGCATTTATTTTACTTAAAAATTACTTGAAAATATTTTAATGCAGTTTCAGTTTGATAATACCATAGGTAGGGTATACAAATCAAACAAAACAAACAAAAATAATAGAAAAGAAACTAAAAAATTTCTCCAAATAGGAGAGTTTAATCTTGATGCAACGCACAAATGTTTAACAAAATACTCCCCTAGTTTTTTAAAAGGCACAAGGACTACTACAATAACAACAAAAACCAAAAAATGGTTTTATTATTTATAATACCACTGGCATTCGTAGTACAGTTGCTGTTGTTGTTGTATGTGGCATAATCAGAGTACTGCTGGTACATATTAAATGTTCAGAAAGAGTCTTTTTTGCCCGCAAATAGGGAGACGTTAAAGAGTCTTTTTTGTTTCTTTGGATTTGCTGTTTGGTTTTAACTTTGTGCACAGGATATTTGTTAAAGAAAACTTTATTAGTATTCCACAAAAATCCATTTATGGTGTCTTTTCAGCCAAAAATATGAAAAAGTCGAAACCCCAACCAACTGCCATAAGCAGCAGTTATTTTTCAGATGCCATTCAACAAAAGTCGTATGACGTATGCCTAATAGCTGGCTGAGAATGTAAAATACACCGAGAAGTTAATTTAGGAGTGCGTAAGCAGAGTAAGAGTTTAGTCCTAAGGATGCCTTTTAAAGTTTCTAAATTTCTAGATACAAGTATAATATGTACAGCACAGCAGCGTCCTTGGAATGTCCTTCATACAAGAACCAAATAATAATGAAAGAAAATGCAATTTTTCTTAAAATCCCCTTCTATTTTGCTTGCTGGCATTAGTTTAAGAAAATTTCCTATTGCCTGTAACAGCAAAGATTCACCTCAGCTCCTCAGTATCCTGTTCTCGTTTGGTGATGCCAACCAAATCATTCTTTGCTTTGTAACCTTAACATATTTAAACTTGCTACAGCAGGATGGTTTCATATCATAGTCATTATGTTAAATTGCTTTTAGATTTTTGTTTTTCTTTCTGATGAGTATTTTACGTTTTACTCAAAATAATGCATTCTGCGTTTTAGAATGAATCGGTGAAAAAAAGCACGAAACTTTTCACATTTATTGCCACAGTATTTCTAACCACAATTTTTTACTATGGTGCCTTTCATATGTGCATAATTTGCTGTACTCGTTTTCCATTCATCTCTCTTTTCTTTAAAATTTGGCTGAAGAGCTTTTGCGATGTTGTACAAACGTTCGTATCCGCGGGATTGTGTAGTCCCTTCGCTAAAAAAAAAATTCCTTCATTTGTCAATGACGTGTTATTTGTGCGTCAGCTCTATTCCTTTTGTTTGTGTTTTTGTTTTTGGGTTGCAATTTATTTTGGGTGATTTGCTAAGACCATCGGAAGACTAATGTTTAAGGATTACAGAGAGTTAAGAAAATAAATGCGTGTTACTCGTAAGAAAATGAATGTTGAAGTTAAAGACTTTTTATATATTTTGTTCGAATCATCTTTAACTTGCTTTGAAATTCATGAACTTAAAGAAAACTTGATATAAAAGATGATTGCGTTCATTGATAAGAGTACCTACAAAATCTTCTCAGAAAAAAGGAATGTTATTTCAGTGACCTTTCCAGCTCGCATTACTGATGAACAGCCTTATTGGTAATAAAAAGTTAGCAGGTCGTTGTACACAGAGGCTATACGCTGAAATTCTTCTTTAATTTTTTGGATTCTCTGACTAGTTATCAAATTGAAGGTAATGAAAATTTTAATAATATCAGTCTATAGCATTGATGCTAGAGTTTTTTTTCCCGGGGTTTTGTGTTTCCCGGGAAAGCGGGAAATTTTTTTTTGATTTCCCGGGATTTCGGGATCCCGGCCTATGAAATAAATACAACAATTTATTTGCTTTTAGTAATAAATTGTTTACTTAGAAACGTAAAAATTTTGTTTTACACGAAGTACACTCTAAATTTTTTCCCAAAATTTAGGTTCATATTATGTCTAAATTGGTGTTGAAAATTTGTTGTTGTCTAAAATTATATAAATTTCCGTCTTAATTTTAAAAAAAATAAAAAATTTACACAAAAATATAAATTTGCTATTAAAATTGTTTATGTTTAAACAAGTTATGCTTAAATTTACTAAATAATGTTTAATATTAAGCACATTTGCTTGAAATCAGTAAAAAATTTGTAAAATTAAACACTTTTGCCTAAAAATACTTATAAATGTGTAATATTGAGAACATTTAAGTAAAAAAAGTTGGAAAGCTACGAAAAAAAAGAAGCATTTATTTGAAATAAAAAGTTTAAAAGGGTCGCGTCGTATTCTGAAAATTTTTTAAATATTAAATTTGCAGTGGCTGCATCATTTATATATATATGTATTTAAAAAAAAGTGTTTTGTATTTAGCTGGTGATGTTTATTTTAATTTATAACTAGTTTATCAAATATATTAAAATGTATATTAATTATTTTAAAAAAAGTGTTTGTTGCAAAATTTACAGAAAAAAAAAATGACAAAGTTTTAAAGTTTATCATCTATATTTCGTCGTAAGAATTAAAGATCGCTGTAACTGACAAAACATATGTATATACATATTTGTATTTTATATCTATTTATAAGTATATATAGATAGTTTGTAAGATATATAATTTATAATAAATTGAATAATTTTATTGAAAATATGTATTTTAGGCATTTTTATTTAAGGAGTGTTGAAAATAAATATATCAAAGGGGGAAAAATTAGACACAAATTGCCTAAAATATTTAAACATTTTTTGTTTAATTTTAGACATATTTTGCTTAAAAACTAACCAAATGTCTAAAAAAACTAGATGCCTAATTTTAGGTCGAAAACAGTCTGTAAAGTGTTGCCTACTATTATCGACCTAATTTTCAGCAAAAGTGGTTTAGAGTGTAAATACTTACATAACTAAGTAAAAAAAATAAACATACGTTATTAAGAATAAAAATAGGAACTTGGAGTAATGTGAGATCAAAAACAAAATATAACACTTCAACTATTTAAAACAATTAATAGTTTCATAATAAAATACTTCTATATAAAATCGAAAATCAAAACATAAAAATTAAATTTTTATAAATAAATATATTATTTGTTTTTTGTTTCTATTTCTTATTTTATTAACAAATTGTCCTGCTATCGAAAAAACTCTCTCACTTCTACTGAAGTTGGACGTATGGTTAAAAGTGCTTTAAACAAATGTTCAATATTTTGAGTTCTTTAGCCACTTCCTCCAAAAAATTTCAATTTCAAGAGACCTTGAAATTATTTTTGGAGGTAGATTGAGTACAACAATTTACGTCACTAATGTTTGCATTTAAGACTTCTTCAAATGTTTTTTCTTTTGCAGCGGAAAATTCTTCAACGTCATCAAAAGTTTCAACTTCTCCGAAATTACTTATGTTCACTAAAGAGTCGATTATAAAGATTTTCAGCATATCCAACTACCAAGTGCTTAGAAGCATAAGAAAACAAACTATGTTTATGATCACTGTTAAAAAAATTTGGATCTTTTAAATATTTTACTAAAGTGTACAGTTTATTGTCTATTCTTTCATCTATCCGTTGATGCAGAGCCTGAAACATTTTTTCGCCAAGAGAGGAAGAAATCGACTGAATTTCTTTACATAAGGTGTTAAGTATGGCATCACCTGTTAATATGTTTGTATCACTGCTACTTAACTTTTCCACTGCCAATTTTATAGGTTTTAAAACTTTAACCATGTTGTTTAATGCAACTATATTTTCCTCAACCCATAGTTCATCCATTTCTAAATCAATAAGGCTCTTTTTATTGAATTTTTTATGAGCAGAAACTTTTCAATCATTGGTACTAACGAATTCCAACGAGTTACAATATCTAATTCAAGACATACTTCCTTCTTGTGTTCTGCGACAACATATTTTTGAAGTATAGCATTTTTTGTTGGACTTTTTTTTGAAAATTTTGATAATACGACGTGTCTGAGCCAACACGTCTTTGTAGTTACTATTTATTGACATATAATTTTTTTTCCCGGGATCCCGGAAAAAAAATCCCGGGAAAGCGGGAAATTTTAACAATTGAAATTCCCGGGAATTCCCGGGACGGGATTTCTCGGGAAAAAACTCTAATTGATGCCCAAGGTAGTAGTATTGGTGAGATAAAAAAAAATAAGACACAGAAGTTCTGCAAGTGTAGTTTGTCTCTCCCACTCAACATGCTGATTTCCTATTGGTTGATTGACGATCAAACTAAAGAGCGAAAGTATACGTGAGAGTTTAATTTG
The DNA here is from genome assembly GCA_963576795.1 of Metopia argyrocephala. Lineage (NCBI taxonomy): Eukaryota > Metazoa > Arthropoda > Insecta > Diptera > Sarcophagidae > Metopia > Metopia argyrocephala. Next base: position 42,820,551 of record OY756208.1, read on the forward strand.
CTGATATCAGCCACTACTGGGCATCTTTGGTCTATAGCGAGTGGTAAATTTTCCAGTTTTTTGTCCCATATGCTAACGAGTTGCTAACTTTTCATTACACAGGTTTACAAATTTTTAATTTGGAAAATACCAGCATATCGACGGAAAAGGCATTCAATCACCTTTCCATCGATATGCCACTTATCTTGATCGGGGACCATACATTGAAAAACACAAAAGTACCGTTATCTAAAGAACGGTACTTAGAAAAAAAATAACAGCGTTTTTCGTGTTCAGGAGGTCCCAATTATCTTATCTAGGCATGTGGCGTTCTTGGTATTTTTTGGCTGTAAACCAGTGTTATACACACTGCCGTTAGAGCATTACAGACTGTCCTTTTAGGGGTTTCTTGTAATTCGAGAACAGCATTAATTTAAAGCGGGCCTTAGTTGTTGATTGTCACAGCTGGCTGAAAAAAGAATTTGGGGCAGGCACATGTCGCATTGCCATAAATTAAAGAAAGTTTAGAATTTCTTTTTTACGTCTTGAATGTTGTGTGTTTGGTTACTAGACGAGAGCTCCGAATTCAAAGCCCAGCTCTGACATCGTGAAAGAAAGAAATATAAAAAAATATTTCTTTCTTTCCTCTTAGCAGTCTTCTGGCAAAATCTTTATACTTATGCAGTACATTGTGCTGATCTAAAAATATATGTTATGGGTTATGTTAGAGATTTGATTTAAACTTACTGATATACGATATATTGTTAGGAAAAATGTTTACGGAAAGATTGTTTTACAAAGGAACGGTGCAGCCAAAGAACGAATTCTCTCTTTAATGCATTGTGCCATTCATCCATCCGGAATAAAATCCTTTATTTGATCAGAGCACTTCCCTTGCTAGTATTGATATTACAATACAACGGCTTTTCGGACTTTAGGTTTCAATGATGTCAAACTTTAGTTGCTCTACAACACCATAGTGGTTAGAACGCTCGCCCAAAAACTCAAACGGCCCAGGTTCAAATCCCAGCAAAAGTGAAAAATGAAAAAGTTAATTTGCGGTTTTTTCAAAACTATAATTAAAAAAATAAGAGGTTCTCTCCCTTCCATGAAGACCGCTTCCCGACATTCCACTCTATTCCACCTTAACAAATGTCAACAAAAAACAAATGATCAGGAGAAAAGCGCAACCAATTGGGAAGTAGCGAAAACACTCACCACAAAACCAACATGCAACGGTGAGGCAATTGCTGTTGATCATTCAAGGATGAAGGTATAACACTGTCATTTGAATGATCTATTCACAGCAATTTGTTTCACTTCCAAGATGCTTAATAATAATGTTAGAAAAATATATATGAACTGTCCTTTCCAAAAAATGCCCATACAATGCACTGCATTTAATAGGGGTTTACCCCTGAGTATAAATTAAAATAATAAAAAAAAAAAAAAAATCAATTGATCTCTCCCTTACTCACCTCATCACAATCGAATTAAGTTTCTGTGAGATTTATTCTAGCGCAGAATCCTCCAAGTGGTAGAAACTATGCAAGGAAGATATATTTAAATTGATTAAATCAATGCCATATCGACTTACTGAAGTCTTTAATTGGCAAATTATTAGCTTTGGCTAAAATTTTTTGTAAATGTAAATTCTTTACATAAATATTTCAATGGACGAAAATTTTTCCTGGGGATTTTTTCGACTTTACTAGAGGAAACTAGTAAATGATAAACAAAAGTATACTACTCGTGTCTTAAATTTTTTTAGTATGTAAACTACTTATTTAGCTTAAAGTGTGCGCATACTTCTTTTAATAAGTGTACTACTACAACATCTATTTTAAAGATTGCCAACCTCGAGCCATTGTGGTCTAGTGGTTAGTGTGTTGGCTTACTAAGACGAGAGCTCCGGCTCTGACATCTTAAAGCAAAGAAATATTAAAAAAACAATATATTTCTTTCGGCGATTGCCTCTTTTGGCAAACGCTTTGAGAATAACTAATTGCTTCTCAAGTCTGTCGTTCGGAGTCGACTTTAAACTGTAGGTCTCGGTACTCATGGATAAAAATTGACACACACAACATGAGTGCTGCGAGGAGCTAGGCCGTAGTCCTGACACAGGGTTGTAAAGTCCAGTTATGTATGTATGTAAACTCGAGAAACGACAGAAGAGTATTCATTGACGTTGTCCTTAGGGTTAAAAACTGCCACTAACGTTCATCTAAAATAACTTTTAAGGGTCGTTCTTAATGAAATCGCGCATTTATTAATAGTACGAGTAGTTTTGTTTTCTGTAGATCACATCTACACAAATTGTGTTTGATCTGTTAGTGTCTCACAATCATAATTTGTTACTGCCTCTGGGGTACAAATTTTTTACCGAAAATATAAAAAAATGTTTTAAACGAATCCCTTGTCAACTTTATAACATTACCGCCGTAACTATAGTACGCACCATATAAATCAACAGTTTGTCTTAAAGTTGGTGGCTGTAAAACAAAAATTAATTCTTTTTCCTTTAAATATCTTCGCGTTTACAGCCAACAAATATTTTTCCAATTAAATTATTGCATTAGATCATGCAGCTCTCCATATGCTTACGTTTATTATTTGTTTGTCTGTTACTTTTGAACTCCTTCTGTAGCAGATGTGTCAGTCAGTCAGCCTTTAAGGAACAACAATGAAATTCAATTAAACCACGCAATTCCAACAACAACTGGTTGAAAGCTATTCGTGCTGGCTTATGAAATGCTGTTTCTTGCCTCTTTGATGTCTATGGGTTTTAGTGATAAATGTCACAGATAGCCATAGGTTGGTTTCAAGCAAGAAAAAAACAGGCCATTATACGAATACTCACTCTGATGCAACGCACCAAAAAATTTTTTGGGAAAAAAAAATGAAAACAAAGAAAGAATAATAAAAATGCACAATTGAAACGCATACTGAGACTAAAAAACGTACCGACAATTGACATCTTTCAATTAAAACAAAGTCGTACGAGTGGGTAAGTATGGAAATGCGTTTCTTAAATTTTATGGCTTAAAAATTTGGTTTTTGTTTTTTCGCCGGCATAAAAGTACAAACATACACGCTATTCGTGTGTCAAACGTAAACGGTAGTTTAAAATATTAAATTACTATCGTATTTAACAGGGTTTTCAGATACTTTTCAATTTTTATCCCCAATTTCGAAATTGATATCCCCAAAAATCCCCAAAACCTTGATTAGTTCATCCCCAAAAATCCCCACATAAACTGCATAATAATTTTGCATATATGTACGAATGTTGTATTTGATATGTAAATTTTAAATTTGGAGACTCTGCAGATCAACTTAAAATCTTGACGACATTCTTTTTAAACCAACCTCTTGCTCGCTTCGATGTGTTTTCGGGTCGTTTTTTTGTTGAAATACTGATCCCTGTGCCATTTCATATTCAGCATAAGACATCATGATGGTCGTTTGAAATATTTGTATAGTATACGGCATCTATTGCACCTCAATGGAAAACACACCCATACCATAAAGTATAAGTATAGAAGTAACTGTGGTCGGACGAAACTAAAATTCGTTTGTTTATCTACGAAAGAAGTAATTTAGCTGTAAGAAGACCCTCTAATACTGAATTCCTCCTCAATTTAAACCATTAGAAAATTTGCCGAAAGATAATGATATGGGGATGTTATTATTTATATGAGAAAACATCTCAAACTAAAACCAAGAGGACACGTTGCAAAAATTTTATTGAAAGTATGAGTTTTAAACAAGTTTATAAGCAAGTCTTGAAAATTGAAATTCTTTCATCGTGTGTTTCGAATGTAAGAAGTTTATAATATATAATTAAGCAAGCAAACAAATTTTAAAAATTTGCCGAAAACTTGTCGATCATCCCCAATAAATTCCCCATCCCCAAATGAATATTTTTATCCCCATTTCAGAAAAAACATCCCCATTTTGGGGATAAATCCCCTAAACTGACAACACTGGCATTTAAAAATATTTTGTGAAGAGTAAGACGTTAACGCACCTAACAAAGAACACACAACCAATTTGGCCTCTAGCATCCAAGACTTTACTTCATAGGACAAAAAGGTGGACGATTTGTTATGCATTAAGTCGGTGTTTTCTAGAGTGCTGTTGAAGAACAGAGACAGTTCATTGTTGTAGTCTGTCACTACGGTAGCTATATGTGCATAGCTGACCAGTACAAACCCTAAACAGATACTTCAACTTTAATTGCTTTTTTTGACATACCTAAGGAATCAGAAGTGCTGTCTAGACACTTACTTCTTCTGACTAACTTAGTATGTGTCTAGATATTTGTGACAATTATTTTGTCGTAAAACGCTTTTCTATCAGGAATTGTAATATAGAAGGATTCTTTTTAAATAAAAAAAATTGTTTCTTTTCTTTTTATCAACATGGAAATGCGTCGTTACATATTTTACCACCAAGCATTGTTTTTTTAAATTGGATATATCAAATAGGCAGCGAAAGCTAAATCTGACAAAAAATTTTCGTGATGAAACATTCCGAATTTTAATAATTTAGGGCATCGATAAAGTAGATGGAGCATTCTCTAGATGAGTCAACATTAGAATTTTTGCAAAAAGCAGTCTTCTTTTTTTTGTAATTTCATCTTTAGAAAGTTATCTTAATAGTCGCGGTAGATTCTGTTTTTTCTTTTTTAAAGCGCATCTCAAAAAGCAGACACCATTACCAAGCCGGCAGATGCAACTGTTTTCACCTTCTTTGAGCACAATTTTCCCATTTCTTTTTACAGTTTTTTTTTTTGAGACCAATACTCAGGGGTAAATCCCTACTAAATGCATTGTATTGGAATTTTTGGAAAGGACATATATTTTTCCTTTATTAATATTATGCGCCTAAGGAATGAGACAAATTACTGTGAATTGATCATTCAAAGGCCAGTGTTACCTTCAGTTATACCTTCACCCTTAAATGATCAACAAAAGTTGCCTCATCGTAGCATGTTGATTGTGTGGTGAGTGTTTTCGCTAAGTAGGTTGCGCTTTTCTCCTGATCATTCGTTTTTTGTTGACATTTGTTAAGGTGGTATATAGTGGAATGTCGGGGAGCGGTTTCTTTGTAGATAGTCTTCTTAAAGGGGGAAGGGGGGTTGAACCTGTTATTTTTTTTTTTAATTATTATTTTGAAAAACCGCAAACAAACTTTTTAATTTTTCACTTTTGCTGGGTTTTGAACCTGGGCCGTTTTGAGTTTTTGTACGGGCGCTCCAACCACTATACCACGCACCCCCCTCCACGCTTTGATTATTCCTATGTTTCGGGTGTGCACAAACTCGCCTTTATTATGATGAAACATCGCCAAAACACTCCAGTAACAAATTTTTACGATTTTGTTTTGTTTTAGCAAATGTGGCATCCAGCTTGCAAACAACTTTTCCTCAACATTCGTGTATATGTCATGTCAACTGACTCCCTCCTTTATAATCCTAATAATATACATACATACATATGTACATAACTGGCCTTCACAACCCTGTGTCAGGATAACGGCCTAGCTTCTCGCAGCACTCATATTGTGTTTGTCAATTATAATAATGTCGACTCCGAACGACAGACTTGAGAAGCTTGTTCAAGGCAATTAGTTACTCTCAGAGCTTTTGCCAGAAGACTGCTGAGAGGTAGTCGCCGAAAGAAATATTTTTATCATATTTCTCATTATATAATTGGCTAATATTAGCTTTCAGCCCACAATCATAATCTTACGATTTCCGGAATTTTCTTATCTGTTTCTGATTTGCTTGACAGCTCAACGGCCTAACTATGTAATGTTTTATAATAGTAAACAAGGAAGCAGACTCCTCCAGAGTAGAATCTGAAATGGATTTAATATTGATAGAACTAAGACCTTTCTGATTTAAGTATAACACAGCGATAGTCAATATTTCCTAAATTAACAAATTCACACCGACTACCAGGCCTTCCCAGGTAAACTCAAATTCATGATTTATAGGTTGATAATTATCAACTTCCTTTGGTTTATCAGAACAGCGCTACGTGACACGCTCTGGTTAGGGCATGGTTAGGTGATTACAACTGTCTATCCAGTTTGTTCAGGCCTATTACTGTTTTCACTGTCGGTATTTCTTTAACTTGAACATTTCGGTCGTGCGCCACACACCATAGTCGTGATACTATACAACGTCATCGAGAGGTTTTTCACGCAAAAAGATTTGGATCATACCCAAAACACATTTTGTTTTATTAAAATCTATTAAGATTTTAACAATCGTGTTTTTATGGGTTTTCTCATAAGTGCTATTGGGCTCTATTGATCCAGCATCTAAAGCGTTTTGAGGACTGTTCTCATACTTTTTCTTTTTTTAAACATATTTTGTATTTTAAGGGCTTTTCCAACTGTTATATGGGAAAAAAGCTTAAGAAGAAGAAATCTACGAATACCAAATGCAGAAGGTGTATTCATACTATAGAGTGTCAAGAAATATTTAAATATTCTGACAAATCAAGGCCTGTAATGATCGATTTATAGTTGCATATGCATGTTCGTCTGTTTATTTTGATTTGATTCTTTTTTTCTTTTTTTTCTTTTCATATTACACTGCGTTAATGCAACAGTGCAAGTACACAAGTTTGTATGTGTGCAGCTGTATGTTCTGTCAAATGTCAAATTGTTATAATTGACGAGGATTTTGACAATTAAAACTGCTACTGCTTTAGGAATGGCATGAATTTTTTTCCAACATCACTCACTCACTCACTCGTATGTGTGTTGTTCATTCACTCGTACATTGTATTCGCTTAAACGAAAACACTTGATTGTTCGTTTAAAACCGCTTTATGCTAAAGTTTTTTGTATATTTTTTTGTTAATTTTAAATTTTGAATAATGCGTTGTAATTTTGTGGTTTTTTTTTCTTCAGTTTTTGGATTTTCTTGTTCATGTTTTAAGCATATTTGGTATCAAATACGAGACAATATTTTGTTATATTTTGTTATTCGTTTTAGTTTTTCGACTTTTTTATTTAATTTAATTTTTTTTGTTATTGTTATTTTGCATGTCTTAACCACATTTGCATTTCAAAGTATTTTGTCATTAGTTGTAATTTTATATTTATTTGACAGTTTGTCACAGTAACTGTGACAGTTTATTTTTATTTTTTGTCTACTTTTCATGAGTTTGAGCAAATTTTTATTTTATAAGTATTTTACCAAAAAAAAATTATTTTTGCACACACACATAGTTCATATGTATGTATGTATGTTCGTATGTGTGTATATTTTTTATGGTGCATATGTTTTTATATTGGGGCATATTCGTTTATTAGGTAACGTAAAAAACTTTGTTAAAAAAAACGAAGCGAAACAAAACAAAATATGAAATCAATAACTAAAAATATCAGTTCCCCCTTAAGTGGCATGACCGCATACATACCCACGTACATACGTTTGTACTCTTATGTACAAATGTGTTGGTAATATTTCTTTTCGCTTAGCACAGCGGCACATCAAATTCATATCATTAAACTGTTCCGTACATATTACTTGTAATTTTATTAAATAAGTGTTTTTATAAAACTGGCTTTAAGTTTTTGTTTCAAAGTTAGTGAAAATCAAAAATAATTCCGATTTCACATACGTTATATTTGGTTGCGTTGATGTGCATGCATACTTATGTGAATCAGCTTTAATTTGATTTTCATCAAACTCAAATCAAATAAATTTGATCAAATCGATAGTTTGACCCCTTGTTCACAGAAATGCAAGTCATTCACCCCATCGTAAGAGACACCCCCCAAACAATAACTGCAGCTGAATGATGAACCTTTTCGACACGTAGAATAAGTTGTGATGCCTCTTTAGATGACCGGGCATAAACCCTATCATTTTGTTTGTTAAACTTTTTCTGTATGTATAAACAAGATTTTTCTATCCTATTTTTTTTTAAAGCTGCAGGCAACAAATGTCCATTACACCGTTTGAAAGCTCCAAGACCAAAGTCTGTTTCAATAATATGACTCATGGGCTTTTGTGTGATTTTCATTTCACGGGCAATGATTTTCCGTTTACGGAGAAGATTTCGTTGAATTTTTGCTTTGACGGCTTAGTTTACTTACTGTGTCCGAACAGTACGTGAGGGGCGCGATCGGCGGCGGTCTTTTATATCTCCGGTCTCCTCCAACAATTGCATGCACCCATACACGATCATACTTAACAAGTGTTATAACTGCGATACGGTCTTGTTTATCTCACCACTTCATGGTTAAAGTTAACACAATATCAAATTACAGTAACTGACTAACGCTATTGAGATTACTTTCAAAAACATGTGGTAATAAAAGGGTATGTTCAATTTTACTATTCTAATAAGTATGTTCAAAGTATATATATATATCCTTACTAAGTATATATGTATATTAAGAACAATAGTTGTTCATAGTTTATCAGCATGATTTTATATTTCTTGACTTGACAATTATTATTTCAAAAAGGAAGTGGTGTTCGGAGAAGATTTTCATATAGCTCGTGACATTTCTTAGGGTAGCATTTTGACAGCTTTGAAAGTCTCTCCACTGAATACCACTAAGCGAAGTGATCTATCATTTTATTTGCTTTCTAATGCGCTGGCTTTGTTTATCTTCAGTATCAAAATCAGCATTTCTATACAACTAGATCGAGTTTATCGTGCGTACCCGTCATAAGACACACCATACGCCACCCAGTTGCATGGGTGGTGGTCAAATATACCGCGTCTGACCAGCGCCATCCAAAGCGATGACTTCTAATCTCAGTCATGCCAAAGACACGTCACTCAGAAGAAAGCCCTATGGACATTAGATTAGCAATTCGGCACACCACTACCTGGGTAGTAGTACTCGCCTTGTTAAGGAGTTCTATCTAGCACTACCACAACCACTACGTGTACTCCCCCAAGGGCCGCACCCAAACCGTCGGGCCGACTTACCTCACTCTCCGAATGACAGAGGAGGCCAGACAAACCGGGGGCTCCTGATGCCCATAGTACCAGATTATATAGGTGTCTCTAGTCAGTGGCTAAGAGCGTCAGTTATAAATTACCAACCACTCTCTGCCTATAGCGCGTGCCAGGCCACCCAGAGCTAGGTGAACTTTATATTCCCCGGTGAGTACAGGCCCTTTGTGTGACGTATCACCAGAAGCCATTTACTGTACCCCCAGGGGGGAACATTTTTATACAGCAACAACACCTTGAATTCGAAGTGCTTTAGCTGACTTTCCGCAAAATTCTGCTTTTCTGACACAAACTTCGACAAATGAAGAACAGCCTATTTAAAGAAGACGATTGGTTTAAGACGTTCATCTTTTTATATGAAAAACACTACCAAATTTCGTCTTCTATAAACAGGCTGGAAGTCATATTAAGAAACAAAGGCCACCTGTAACATATTTAAGTTATAAAGAGTGGGAAAATTTTAGGTTAGGAAGTAAATTGGCTATTATATTATGAAATGTCAAGATTTAAGCTGTCATCTTTTGACATTTATTTAGTAAAAAGTTGGGAAATTTTAAGCATAAAACTATTGTTGCTTCGAACGTTTATTTGAAAACTGAACGAAAACAACTCATTTCTCAATAAAATCGATTTTAGTGATAAAACCATGATAACCACAATTGACTAATGTTGACATCACAGAACTTTGGTTTCAGCAGGACGGCGCCACAAGCCACATAGCCCACCAAACAATTTAGTTATTGCATGAGAAATTTCCCCTCGCTATTTGACAATGTTAATTGGCCGACTCTTTTTTGTTATTTAACGCCGCTGAATTATTTTCCCTGGAGCAATTTAAAAAACCAGGTTTACGTAAACAAACCACAAACAACTGGCGCACTGAAAGCTGAAATTCGTCCCTGCATTAACGAAATAAGCGAAGTTTTGTTTCAAAATGTGTTTTAAACTTTTGTAAAAAGATTGGACGTCTGCCGACATCTTCGAGGTGGACATTTGTCATCAGATTTCATTATTAATTCCTATATTTCGATTGTACATTGGTGTCAATACAAATGAATTTGTCAAAGAAAAATAGATTGTGTTTTACTTTCTAACATAAAATTTTCCCACCCTATACTTTATACACATACATACACACATAATTGGCCACTACAACCCTGTGTCAGGGTTACGGCCTAGCTTCTCACAGCACTCATGTTTTGTGTGTCCATTTTGCCAGTAGACTGCTGTGAGGTAGTCGCGGAAAGAAATAATTTTTTCATATTTATTTTTTTTTTCAAGATGTCAGAGTTGAGATTTGAGCCCGGCGCTATCGTCGTACATAGTAAGACAACCCTATGCTTTGCATATATTGTAAGGACATTGGAAACCAATAATATTCAAAAATAAATTCTTAGTAGTCCGTTAACTTGTTAATCTGATAAACAATAAAGCACTTTTTTAAATAAAGTGTTTTTAAATCTTTTATTTTTTTATTAAAAAGAGACAAAAAATATTGTTCCTTATACCATTTAAATTTGTTTTTTTTAATACTAAATAGACTTTCATATGATATTTCCTCTTACAGAAAAATTTCTTTAATACTTTGTTGTACAAAGCCAAGGCAATAATTTGATGAATTTAAAACATGATAAAGACTTGTGTATTTGCTATTTTTTTTTGTTTTATATGAAACCAAAAAAATGTTTTTTAACAAAAATTAATAAAAAATAACTGAAATTTTATTCCAACTTGAATATGCAACATGTGTTTGTTTGTGATGATCACGACTAAATAGATGAAAACTGAACTGAAAAAAGATGAATTGTTTGCTGGCACAAAATGAGAAACAAACACGAACATCATTTCAGAAAAGTAATGGTTGCAAAATTTAGGAGACCCTGACAATAGGTTTTTTCATATTCCGTCATGTACTCGTATAATCGTAAATGTAAGAAACTGTAGACCGAACATTTTTAATTTATGACAACAACGTCAACTATAGTGAGTGAATTTTAAAGGCTTTTCAACACGTTGTTGCAAAACATTGTGGCAAACATAATTTATGCGTCTCATTTTAAGTGTTGCTAAAACCAACAAAAAAATGAATGAAAAAGTTTACACACCGTATAAGAGTATTTCGAACAAACTCATTAACCAATCATAATGACGGCGCTGGCAATGGTGATGACGCTGACAATAACGCAGACCAGATGAAGAGACCGAAAAATGTGACATCAAAATGGCGTGCAGTTAATAAAGGTTGCATTTTCTGCTCATATTGCAATTCAAATTGTAAATGCCTGCCAAATTGTGTGCTTCTCTGAAGGCAACAAGTTTAAGTGCATGTTCTGTTTTTTTTCTTTGCATAACAAATAAAAAAAGAAATTCATTCTCATTCAAGAAGAAAATTAAAAAAATATAAAACACTATGAAATGAAATGAAATGTGCATTCAACTCATACAAAATGCACTTTGAAAAAAGGGCGTGGAATATTAATTAAAAACTAATTTTAAATATATCATCTCTAACAGACATGCCCATATTTTTTTTTTTTTAATAAACCAAAAAAAAAAATGTACGCGTCTTTTGTTGTAAACAAAACATAAAATATTACTTTACTTACACTTAATTTGAACGCCCCACTATATGTACAATACTTAGTATGTATCGGAATTATATAGAATACATATGTAAGAGTGTATGTATAATTTTTTTAATTTAAACTACCGCCAGAACACATTTACTTGGATATCCTCTCTTTGTTGCTTTTTCTCTCTTACTCTCCAGTTAACAAGTAGACAATAATAACATGAGAAAACAAAAAAATGTTTACCAAAATGTCACATGTCAGCCCATATTTCTTATATGCCAAATACTTTTTGACATAATAGTCCAATTACCTTATCGCACGATCATCGATCGTTTTTGGTCACAGAAGCAAAGTTACAAACAAACTAACACAACAAAACATATTCTTGTTGTACAGTGTTGACAGTACTTTAAATTGTTGCGTTCTTTTTGGGCAAGGGGTCTAGAAAATTAAATGATAGTTGTGTGGAAACCATTTTATTTCTGTTGTTGAAAGAATTGTTCAAAAACTAAGATTTTTAAAAGTTGAGTTTGAAAATTATGAAATTTTGTAGACCCTTACGGCCGTATGTATAATGAAAAGTTATCAGCTCGTTAGCATATGGGACAAAAAACTGGCAAGTTTATCATTCGCTACAGACTAATATTATTAAAACTTCCTATAACTTCTATTTGATAAGTAGTCAGAAAATCCAAAAAATTAAAGAACTCGTAAGTTTGAGTAAGAATTTCGCCGTATTGGAATGACAAATTTAGCAACTGTGTACAACGACCTGCTTAATTTTATATATACATAAGGCTGTTAGTGTTTGCTTAACTGCTTTTGTAAGGGTTAATCAAACGGGTACTTCAAAGCCTGAGCATAACCGATGCTCCCTAAAGTCTCTTTTAGAGGCTGTTTTTCTAAGCTCGATAGTACTTTGCATAGTAAAACTAACACACAAAATTAAATTTCAATCCAAAACAATATTCTTATTTGAAGAATGAAAAAGAACAAACCCAGATTTTGCTGCATCGGATTCGAAATACATGCGTTACCAACTCTGAAGACACAAATTTATTCTGTTTGTGTTTGAATCCATGTGTCCCCTGACATTGATGGATTTTTAGTAGATTTTATACTGTAAATTGCAAGCTTAAATGCAATTCTAACAGACTCTGCTTTGCGCTGTGGATGATCGGACACATCCCTTGCCCTTTTGCTTAACTAGAAACCTAATATAGGACACATTAAAATGTAATCTATACAGTATATTTTGAATGTTAAGTCCAAGTAGATTTTTCTTTATTCATACTAATACTCAGCGGTAAACCCCTAATAGATGCTGTGGATTGTATTGGAATTTCTCCGTCAAATTCGTTTGCTAAACTCGAAACTGTAATTTATTTGAAATTTTTCATCAAAAAGTCTTGGGAGATCAGTACAAACAAAGAAACCCTCGTTGATACTCAGGCGATAACCGCTTACCGGAGCAGCACAGGCAAAACAGTAACCTCAGCACACAATCAAGGGAGACAGCACACTTTTGCGGCCAAAGCGCTACCTGAACGATGCTAAGAATCATTCCTAAAAAGTTAATATATTTTAGAAAGGCAAGTGCTACAACAAAAATGACACCGAGACCCCAAAATTTCATGACGTCCGGTAAATCGGGGAGACATGGGTCTTCTTTTTTATCTTTTATTACGTAGAGTTGTCTGTATATGGTTTTTTCTTTCGTGTTGCACTGTGTAATATACATACATATATGCTAGTTCGGGAAGGCTGAGAATAGCTTAATTCAATGGTCAATGTTACTGATGCTAGCTTGGTATGAGTTGTAGAACATGACACTAATTAAAGATTACGATTGAATGAGTTACATATACTGCTTTTCTTTCTTTCTTTGGAAACATATAGAATCCGATCTCTTAAGATTGGTTCAATCTAAAAGTGGTTTGACAAGAACTATATGGTTTTCCTTTGAGTGTTTTAGGACTGCACTTAGTTTGATTGCCTCTAGGGCAATGGTGTGCTATTTATTGGTAACTGTTAGCAATAATTGTCGGTATGGAATCTGTGCCGAAATAATGGATTTAAGATTTTAAAGACTTTTACCGTGTCTATAGTAATGTGGTGAGAGAAGATACGATCCCTCATATTTTATGTCACTATTGACAATAGATAATCGATTATGAAACTAAATCTTGTTTTTATCTTTTCGGTCATCTAATTTCTAGTTTCTTTAATATCTTCAGTATTTCTCTTTTGGATGATAAAATTACGCCAGTCGATATCATACGAAATTTCATAAAATTTAAAACAATTTACATAGAAATTTCGTTCGATATCAAATGCCGTAATTTGCCCCCAGATTCCAATAAAAGGGAATTGTCCTGGACTTTTTAACATTTGACTAAAAATAAAATGGACGATTTCAATCTCTAGAGTAATCACAAAAAGGCGAATGTAACTCAGAATGTTGTGTGTTTTTCACGTAGAAAGGTAAATAAAAGTCAAAAGTTTCCAATTAAAAGTATTTATTTGTAATAATGCATTCTTTAACATCCTGCTCAACTAAACCAAGCAATGCACATGCACATAATAACAACCAACCCCCCTTTCCAATAAATACGAGTATGAAAAAAAAGTTTGGTGATCATGATCACTTTGAAAAAAACTCATTGAATAATGGATAACGAAAACAAAAACGAATTAAAACTTATTTGCTGTTATAAACTGATACAGTCTTGCAAGTACGGTGGCAAAGTGCCAAGAGATCGATTATTTATTGCTTTAAAATCTACTTATAGTTGCTTCTGCTGCCACCGTTGTTGTAACTGCTACTTCAAATGCTAAAGAAAAGGATTTTTTTTATTCTTAAGTTTTTTATTTTTGTTGCTTTGCTACTCTTAACGGCGGCCGCTTCAACGCATTTTAATAGGAACGGTAAAATGAGAGGAACAAAAAATCACCAACAGAAATCAAATAATGAAATGAAAAGTACAAAAAACAAAATTCCATTTAAATTGCGTACACCATTGAATAACAAAAAAATATATATAAAAGTTGACGTCCGACAATGTTGTACGGATTACAACATGTTGGCCAAGTTAAACGCGTGTTTCGACTGTGTCTGCAATTGCCAGCACCAGATACAAGCACAACGCACACCTTCTTAAAACAATTTTAATATCCATCGACAACAACGTTGTCGTTGTCGTCGTCTTCTCTCATTTTAAACATCTGGTTAAAGATCCAAACAGTTCACTTTTATTTATTTTTTTTTTTGTTTTTTTTTTAGTTTTGCATTCAATGCATAAAAAGTTCAAGAGGGGGAAAAAATCAAAGCGCTGAACCCTGCTTATAGACGCCGGTTTAAACTAAAGTGTCGATTTACAGCTTAAAGTTACATTTTTTATTATTATTATTATTGTTATTATTGTTGTTGTTTTAGTTTTTGACTTTTGTTTTAAATAAATCGTATTCATATGGGATTTTTCAATAATACTCCAGAGTAATGCTAAGGCCAAACATTTTCATGACGGGGGCCAATATTAAAAGAAAATATGTAATCCATGAATGGATTTCACAATTTCCAAGAAAGTAATTTATTACAGATAACTTCTGTATGCTTTGAAGTTGTTGATGGATTGAAGATATACAGGTGGAATTGAGGTTTTTCCCAAATTATCATGCTGCTATCAAGGCACTGACATCGTAAAGTACTAACTCGGACTTTGGTCTTCATAGCAGAGACATAGAAAGAATTAATAGAGGTTAGAGAATTAATGCGATAAAAGGGCGTCTGCGGGTACTTTTCATTACTTTTCAACCCGAAATCTAAAATCTTATGACGATAATTATATAATTATAATCACAGGCAGAAATCTTTAGGACAGAGGACAGATGGAGTTTCATCACTTTTTGTTGTACTTCTAAGACTTTTGATCCCATGTCACTCTTCATTTATGAACGCACGCTAATAAGATAAATCTGATATTTGACCCTCAGTGCAGAAGCTGAAGGCTTGCTTCTGAAAATAAAATTATTGATCAAGTCCTCTGTTATTGTCCTTGTCTGGCAGTCAGACTTTTGAAGTTTTTTGGGAAGAGGAATTTTATTATAATGATCGGATAAGTGTTTTGTAAATATTAAAATGAAATCAAAATAGGTGTAGTACGAGTATTTACTACACTGTTTTGGAAAATCGAAGTACTTGAAAGCTTTCTTAGTATTTTTTTCTAAATGTGATCGTTCCAACAGAGACTACAGTATTCATCGATATCGTGACACCATTTATTATAATTTTATTCTTAATTTATCGGATGAAATTTTATTACCTATCCTAGATAAATATTTGTATAAATCGAGAGGTATGACTACCGATCTCTGAAGCAATAAATTATGATATGATTTATCCCATCAATTCTCTGTAGTTCTAATAGGTCAAAAGTTGCCTGAAGAGCTATATATATTAAGGAGGAGCTTATAGGTGGTAAAGTAGTTTTTCAAGCGGGAGACTACTAATATCATCATCACAATATATTACACAGGATAAGATGACATAACACATTTTGTGCAGCTGTGCTTCCTTCATTGCGTAGAAGCAGATTGCAAGTTTCCAACCGGGATCAATTGGATCCAGTACATACTAGGGATGTACTAGATTTCATCTGGAGAGCGCATAACAGGCTGGTTGAGCGTGTACTTCGGTCTGCTTATTCATATAAGCAAAACACTTGAGCTGGATGATGCCTATGGACGATGTAAGTTAACCGAGAATCTTCGATCTTGCGATCGGCTTAGGATTAATGGGTGAGTAGGTGTTATCATATGGCTTATCATTCGTGGTTGAAGTAGGTCACAATAAATCGTTGTCGTTTGGATCGCTAAAGCTATATTTAGAGGAACTACTGAATAGGGACGATAATTGTAATAATAAGAGCTCAAAAACTCAGATCTCATATTACCAATTAAAACTTTTATTACTGAGATGGGCGCTAAGCACAACACAGTTACTTTTCAATGAAAGTAAACACGTAAAACCCAAACAAAAACTCCAATTTAGACCAGAAATACAAAATAATAAAAATTGTTTCTGCACTGACATAATTATACGAACGCGTATATATATATTATACAGAGAATTTCAATTTACAAAACCGAATTCGAGAATGGGTCTTACCAAAGAACAAAATAAATATTTAATAATATACGAGTCGAAGAATTTCCATTCCCAACGTTTAATAAAGCCATGAACACTAGTCTCCCTATTTACTGTGAGAGTAAAAATGTAACTTCCTACCAAGAAAAGTGCCAGGGTTAGTAATAGAATTCACTTTCTACAAAACTAAATCATTCACAACTGGACTGGGAAAATATCATATGTTTTCAGTTACTAATACTGAGATCCATCTCGCTTAGCTTACGCAATAAATGAATCCTTTCTGATATTAACTTTTCCTTTTTTATTATTCAGGCCGGCACCCAGGCGAAGATCTAAGAAAATATGTTATGGAAAGGGGGAAAGAGCGAGTAGTGCTTATGGGCACTTGATTTAAACTTATTGATATCGTAAGTGGTAGAAAAAACATTCACTGAGATATTTTACCATAAACGAGCGGTGCAGCTAAACAACTAATTCTCTCTATAATGCATTGTGCCAATTATTATACAATCAACTAGAAAAGGATGTGCTCTGAGAGGGGTACGAGTGTCCGTAAAAATATGCGATTATCCGGAATCAAGTCCTTTATTTCATTAGATCAACGATGCTTCAACGAACCGATAGAGTTGAATAACCTACATCTCTGATAAGCTCCAAAAGAGAACTTGAAGCACAGGCCCATACATGAGAATTGTATTCCATTTTAGGTCAAATAAATGTCTCGTAGATATTGAGAAGGTCAAAAAAGAATTTAAATTTTCCTAAAAAAAAGCCTCTTTGTTCAAAAAACTAAACGTAAATTTTTTAACCGAGACATAATAATCGGGTTTTACAATAATTCGGATATTTATAGTCCCCAAAACTGAACGATTTTTAAAATTCATAAACTGTTATTTAAGGTTTTGAAGACAAATAATTTAAAAAGTTGAGTTGAACAACTTATCTTACCTTTCTGCTGATGTATGACACTTTACGTAGCCGGGTAACACTTTACTTTCCATGAGACACTAAACACTGGACAGTTTCTATAGTAATTTCCCAAAAATAGAACTTTTGCAGAGTTGCAATTGGCAGCTGGCTGAAAAAATATAAAAATTCAATTTAGAAATACATCTCTGTTGTTCTCAGACAGAGTGAGAGATTTGAATGTATAGAGATAATATCCAGTTTATATTAATGTGACTAACTGACTCCTGCTGAACCTATACTTTTTAAATTATATTTCTTAATATTTTATTTAAAAATCCTATTAGACTTGCTTTAATTAAATGTGAACGTAATCATCATATTGGCAAATTACCGCAAAGCAGCTGATTTAAACATACATTAACAATTTGTAGCACGTGTTTAAAACTCGGCAGTACCTATCTGGTGGACGTGCATGAACCAAAACTAAAAAAAGCAAAAAAAATAATAACAATCAGATATAAATAGGAAGTGTTTTCTCGTGTGTTCAATACCAAAATATCAGGCGGTTACTCACTCACACGCCATTAACTGCAAACGATCATGAGACCGCACAAATTAGTCTTAGGGGAATTGAACCGAGAGGGAGAGACAAAGAGAAGAAAATCTTCATGGCAGTATAAGAAGCACAATAGTACTGACTCATGCATTTGAATTGGAGAAACAAATCTTCATCATCCATATCTTATTACTACTCTGGAGTAAGTAGTTGACAGTGATATAATACCAGTAACGTGCATTACCGCATTGTGCGTTGCACTTGCCATTGCAATTGTGTAAGCATGTTGCATGCTGCCTCACTGTAGGCATGTCTGTTGTGTGTGTTTTGAGTAAGTGTAGCATGCAGTCATTGTCATTTTATAGTTTTTAATCTTTGGCAATGAGCAAAACAGTATAAATCGTAAGAAACAAAGAAAACAACATAAGAATGTAACATGATACTGATCTGATTTCATTTAAAGATTTTATTACTCCTTTTCCTTCATCTAACTGCTTCCCTCTAGTGTCTTCTTCGGCAATAAAATATATATTTTGATGTTTATCACCATTTCAGCTACTAGTTTTGGTTTTTTTTTCTTAAATCGTCATGCAGTCAATGGTGGCTTTAACTTTAGAAGAAGCGGTAGTCTTGTTTTTTTCTGTTCTGTTCTTTTCGTTTCAGTTTTGATTTTTGTTTTTTTTATCCAGTGACCAATTTTATTTTCTGTCTCTTCTATAAGTATTTGCGCGTAATTTAATGGTATCGAATTATTTTTAGATTTATTTATTACTTCTCATATTATGATTTTATTGTAATCATTCTTCAAAGGCTTGTACAGTTTTAAACCACCTCAATTCGTATGCCTATTGCCTATTCCATCCATTTGTATTTCGTTTTCTTTTCTGTTTTTTGTTTTTTTGTTTTTGCTTTTGCTGTGTTTATGACATTTAAGGTGTTCAATTTAAAATCGATTACACCCATTGAATTGGCGGCAAGTAAATGTATCACTGACCAACCGATCATCCAATTTATATTTTCAAATGTTGCATTTGCAAGCAGCAACATATCTTTTCTTTTAAGGAGCCGATAGTGATTGTTGTTGGCTACCACTTCTCAGGCAGTTCTATTATAAGAGGCAAAGGATTCTGGTTTTAAATGTCATTTAGTTTTACATAGAAAACGCAAAAAGAAATGGTGATTATTGTCAATATATCATTTTCAAATACTCGTAACAATATGGAAAAATTATTTGAAGTCCAAAGAAATAATTATAGTGGTTTACAGCAATACAAGATGATCATTTAAGGGTTGAGTTAGGGTTAAATTGCTTTAAAACGTCATACATTCCCTGGTTCATTATAAGAGATCGGATTTTATATCAGATCCGGCAAAGGAGAGTAATTCTACGTTTCTACTTTAACCAAAACAAGGTATTTGAGCAAAATACTTCACTATATACCTATATTTCACGTGTTCGAACTTTCTTAATTATATGGACGGTTATGTTTAATTGCAATGCACCAATTCCAATTTTAAATGCAAATATTCGCCAATATTTTGCCTGTTTACACATATACATACCTAACTAGCCATTGCAATCCAGTTTCAGGCGTACGACTTAGCTTCTGACAGCACCCATATTGTGTACATCAATTTTTATCCATGAGTACAGGGTCCTAAAATTTAAAGTCGGCTCCGAATGACAGACTTGAGAAGCTTGTTCATGGCAATTAGTTACTTTTAGAGCTTTTGCCAGAAGACTGCTAAGAGGTAGTCGCTGAAGGAAATAGTTTTTTATATTTCTGATTTTTTTCAAGACGCCATAGCTCTGGCTTGAATCCGAAGCTCTTGTATAGTAAGCCAATACTAAGCACTAGATTGCGGCGACCACAACCTTTTTGTCCCGTTGATTTCCAGCCCTGGTGCGGCAATCGCATGTATGATCGATATTCGCTTGATATACAATTTTGCGTTAATAAAAATGAAAAAACTGCATCACTATTTATTGCAGTTTTTTCTATTGTTACACACGAACTTAATGTATCGTCGTGCGGGAGTTTAAGTGCTCTATACGCCATTTCATATTTCTCAAGTTAATAATGCCACTTTGTTACACACGAAAACCTAAAGTCGCATCATTAACTCGAGATATATAAAAATTATAGAATGACGTATAGAGCACTTAAACTCCCGCACGACGATATGTTGGTGCATTTTTTACATTTTTATTAACGCATGGTTTTAAATAACGAGAATAAATGTTCGTAATGCGTTATACATATACGCTAAAAAAAATTCCATCTTATTATGGTATATGTCCACAGAAAAATGTCCAAATTCTTTAAATTTTTCGTACACATATTTATAATTTTCTCAAGCTTTCTTAAGGTAGAAATACATAATATGCGTTTTACAAATTGTGTGTTTCATACATCTGTAAAAAAAAAATTAAAATAAGAATTTTTATAAATCAAGTTATTGGCAAAATTGGAAACGCATCTATCGTATAGAATTTTAAAAAATGTTAACTTTTAGATGCGTTAACAGCTGAATAATTGTCTTACATTGTATATTGTAACCGCTGTTAGCAACGTAACGCATGCGATGTACTTCTACCTTCACAATTTTGTATAAGCACCAATATTAGCTTATAGAATATCATCTTTAAACATCTCAAATATATTCTGAACGGCTACGTTTAGTCATTAAAACATTATTGCTAAAGGTAGAAGTATGCGACATTCGTTGCGCTAATTGTGCGTTTCGCACGTCTGTCAAAAACAGGTTAAAATAAGGAATTTTTATAAAAAAAAAGTTATTGACAAAATTGGGTACGCATTTAACGTATATAAGTTGAAAATATTTTAATTTTTAGATGCGTTAATAGTTTAAAAGTTGACTTACATTGTACATTGTAACCGATGTTAAGGACGTAACGTATGTTATGTATGTACTTCTACACTAAATGCGTTGAAAAGAACACAAGTGTGAAAATAGTATTAACGACGGTATAAGGTATAAAATTTTACCCATTATTTGAATTGGTTGAACTTTTTTAGTAGCAAGGCAGACCTGTGGATATATGATATATAAATGTTTTATTTTTTGTTGTGTTACCATACATTTGTTATATTTTCAATTTATTTATATTATATTTTATTTCACACGTATAAACAGGAAGTGTAGTATTTTGTAAATATATTTATTTGCAAATAAAAATTGCATGTAAAGGTAGTAATAGAGTGTAAATAAAGTTTTAGAACGAAAATATTCATGTTTGTAATTTACAATCAACGAATTATAAAAAGGGATATTCATAATAATATTTTCCCAAATTACATGTAGTATATTATATATTCCTTTTGGATCTATTTTTATTGTAAACTGTATTATTAACTTTATCCTTTATCATAAAGGAGAATTGTAAAAAACGCAATATTTTTGCAAGGTCAGTGAGCAAAACTACAAAAGGCAGCATATTTTGGTAGAAAAGAAACATTTTCATGGAGGAAAAAAACCGTCGAATTCTATAACTACAGAATATTTACCCCATAATAAAACATAAAAAGAAAAAAACTCATTCAAATAAAGAGGTCATCATATATGTATCTATAGAAGCAAACAGTTATTATTAGAGGGGCTTGAAAAACCTTATTTTCGAAGGGGAAAAAATTAAAAAAAATGTGGAATATGAAGCACTGCTCTTCGTGTCCTCCATACAAAATAAATTTTATTTATTTGATCCTATAAAAAATAAGTTACTGAAAAAACATAATAAAATATTAACAACAAACATTGTTTGTCCATTAATTGATTAACAGGTGACCAAGCTTAAGAAAACATCCCTAATATTCTCTGAAGTATTCGTACAGTAACTGTACTCTATCTCTATCTTATTCATATGGAATTTGGTACTCTAATACAGCAAACTTTTTTCATACAAATTAAGGCAAATTTTTCTCTAAACCAAAGAAAGTTCATATGCAAGTCATAAATGCATATGTTACATGCATTGAATTATTTTCAATTTCTTTAAGAAAAAAAATATAAAATTTTTAGTTTTAACATTTGCGGTTAAGTTGCCTGCTACCGTTTGTTCGTTATTATTTTATGTACTGACATATTCACTTACGTTTTACGGGAATGTCATTTGAAAATGTCAAAATTTTGACACATGCAAACAACATGCAATGAATTTACGTTAAATGTATTACGAACATATCGTCGTCCCGAAGTTATCTTGACGTAACTCCAAAAAATATTTTTTTGGGAAATTGAATTTAAAGTTTTATCAGTTTATAGAAAAAAATTTAGTCGAAAAAGGTGACTCAAAATTTTTATCAGATGTAGTGCTAATAATTCTTTATCGAATAGTACAAAAAATTCTTAAGTCATGGAGAAAATTTTTTAGGTTTTAAACATTTTTAACTCCAAACAAAGAATAACATTTTGCCGTATAAGCCACTTTTTGGGAACATTTTCTTTATTTTTGGCACTTACGTCCAAATAAACCCGATAGAAATTTTGGATTGTTTTTTGTCTGATATTATCTTGACATATATGAGACATACTTAAGTAAGCAAAATTCTTACATTTAGTATTTATTACTACAGTACTAAATAAATAAATTACGATTAACAAAGCACTTTTAATCTGCCTAAAGGAATTTCATCCATCTTTTATTATAAAAGAAAGCTTTCAGTGTTTAATATAACAGCAACAGTACGAGTATGTACTCAGAATCCAAACGAAAAAGATGTTATTTACTGCGCCATTTGAAACGAAGCACAGAATGGTCGCTCTGGTAATGATATCGATAGTTCTGTAATAAAAATTTTGGAAAATATATTGAAGGATTTTAATCATATTGAGAATATCATTCTTTGGAGCGACTCTTGTGTGCCAAAAAATAAAAATAAAATATTTTTGTTCGCTAGTTTTG
The DNA here is from genome assembly GCA_963576795.1 of Metopia argyrocephala. NCBI lineage: Eukaryota > Metazoa > Arthropoda > Insecta > Diptera > Sarcophagidae > Metopia > Metopia argyrocephala. Next base: position 42,843,640 of record OY756208.1, read on the forward strand.
GCATTTTATATAAAAATAATAATCTAAAAACAATTACTCAAAAATTTTCAGAGCCGGAACATTCCCAAATTCAAGAAATTGACTCTGTCCATAATGCAATAGTTCGATTTCTAAAGTTAAAAGAAATTCACAGTCCTTTAGATTTAATAATAAAATTAAAAAATTACCACTCCAAAAAGTTTAAATTGAATATTATTGAAATGTTACCTACAGATTTCAAAATTTATTCAGTTATTTCGCATTAACTAAATTTTCAGAACGTTCCATTTACTAAAATTAAAGCAATTAAGTATAATAAATTTTATTTATTTTCTTTATCCCATAAAGCATCTGTAAGTAAAGATGCATTTCAGTCATCAAATTTAAAAAACAAGCGAGAAAAGGAGTTTTTTCAAAATCAGAAGAAATGTTTGAAAAGGAACTCAGTATATGTCCAAAAATAAATATTTCTGAATATAAAAGAAATGATATTAAAAGCCTTTTCCCATATCTTCTATACAATGATGTTCAGTTTTATTCAAAACTATTTACATAAGTTATAACATATTAAGATATTATTAAGATACTGATTCTAGAATTATCTATAATGTACTTAAAAAACATACTTTTGATTCATAAAAGTTTTATGAAATAAATTTTGATTTAAAATTTATTTTATATAAATATGTACCTCTAAAAAATGAAAACTAGTTTTTTATTAATTTATTCCTTTAATTTTAATGTAACAGTAATAAAGTAAAGTTAAAGAAATCTATTCTTTATGATTTCTTATTACGTTTTATCTTTTTTTCTTATGAAAAATCTTAAATATATTCATTTATGTACGTACGTCAAGATAACGCAAAATTTTTTTATTTGAAAAATTCCATACATTTTTTGCCGTATATCCACGAAAGTGGCGCGTACGTCATTATAACATAAAATTTTTTTACCAAACGTGGATATACGGCAAAATGGCTCTTAAATATCTCAGAAAATTTAAGAGATAAAGTCCTGGTGATTGAACACATCGAAAGATCTAATAATTTAAGATTCAAAAATGGTCGTAACTCATTTTTTTTGATTTTGTGATATACGTCCAGATAACTTCGGGACGACGATATATGTTCATATGTATGTTTATACGTATGTGCATATCAGGCCATAAATTTATAAAATTATAAATAAATTATATGGAATATTGACTGTATCACTAGCAGCCGTCAGCAAAATATTATAACAAAGAATTAAATAGAAGATTTATGTGAGAATACTCTTTTCTCTGGAGAGGTCTTGAATACTTTTAAGATGTCGTTGTTATATAAGTATATACCCTAATGGACACAAATTAGAAAGATTTGGGACTAAAAGTATCCTAGACCAGCTGGTGTTTTAAATGCGAATATACAAAAATTTGAAAGCTTAAAATGTAATATAAAATGTACAAATGCAAGAAAATTTTTGGCAAAAGAAAGGAGGCAAATTTTAAAGAAAATACTTGTGCATAGAAAAATTTTTAAATTTGTTTCTGAAGAAAGAGGTTATATAAATTTGTAATAAACTTGACTGAAGTTGTACAGGGTAACACAACAAATCTGCTACAATAACAAATTTAAGCTACGGAACTTTGTGCAAATTATGATAAATGATTTATATTCTTTGGGGCAACCTAATATTATATAATGAAATTCGAAATTGAAGGTTTTGATTAACCTGCTGGCTATTTTAAAGAATGTATTCTAGTTTCGAGGACAAACAAACAACACATTTCGCAAACATTACCACAAAGTCATAAACTTTTAAAATTTCTTTTAATCGTATTGCACATGAGCAAAACCAAAACAAATGCTTTCTAAATGAGAAAGAGCGCAAACGAAAAAAATTCGCTTTTTGCTCTTGTGCTCATAGTTGCCAGGTACTTTGGACATAAAATCGTCAATTTTTTAAAAAGATATCGTCAAAATCGTCATCATGTTTTAAAAAATCGTCAAAAAATTAAAAAAATTCGTCAAAACAAAAAAAGTTTTTCTTTTTAGGTTTTATTAGCAAAAAACAAACAGATATACACATGTACTTCAGAATATAGTTTAAAAAAAAAACCAACGAAAAACGGTTAAAATAATTTTTAATTGTACTTTGAAAAATAATAACTAATAAAAGTAAAAATATACAGGCCTGTCACAAATTCCGATCGGAATGGTTTTCATTTCGTATTTTCAATTCCGATCGGTTTTGTTTTACCTTCTTCAGATTCCGATCGATTTAGCAAATTCCGATTTTTTTTATTTTTCTCTTAAAATATGGCAACATAATGTATACCAAAACAAAAATAGTGTGTTTTAAGCGAATAAGAGCAAAACAAATTGAAAAATTGTAACAAACTGCATAAATAAGTTATACAGATTAAAATAATTAATAATAAAAGAAAAATGCCGGGAATAGAAATATTTCTTTTTATCTTGGTTTTGAAGTTCCTATTGCCAGATTATAAACTTTTTGAAAATTAAAAAAAAAAAATTGTGGTTTAAGAGATAGCTTCTTTCAGAAACAATTACAAAAATGTGTATATTTTTAAGAAAATAAATGTTAAAAAAATTATTTTTCAATAAAACAACCAAAAACAATATTTGTTTCCCATTAAAAGTTCTTTTAATTAATTTTTTTAAATTTAGGTCACTGAAAATATCAATTCCACTTAGGAAACTAAAAGTGGTTTAATTCCGCAAAAAATTTTCGTTTTACGTTTTCTGGAGAAGTAAAATACGGAATTTATTCCACTTTCGATCGGAATTGATTTCTGTGACAGGCCTGATAATTTTGAGAACATATTAGGTCCTTGAAATTTTTTTAAATTATATTTGAGAATATACGTAAGTTTATTTATAAATATATTTCACAAATTTCATTAGTATACATTTTTAATAAATCTGGTTTAATTGGAGTATCAAAACAATTTGATTTCTTTTATTTCAAACAATCTTTAGTATATAAAATACCCTCAAGTGTATCTTTTTCCAATCGATTTCTCAATTTTGTTGTGTTAATGTTTACTTTGCTAACTATTCTTTCCACATTAGCAGAAGTATGTGGTAAAATTAAAATATTTTGAATAAATTTTTTACAGCTGGAAATATGTAACTAGAGTCATTTCGTTTCAATTCGCAAACTTGTTTCCAAAAATTTTATAAGATTATTTTATTTTTATTACATAGGTTTTCCACATCTAATAATTGGAGTTCTCTGAATTCCGAATCCAACATATGTTCTTCTTCCTTATTTACAAAATTTGGAAACGCTTTGACAATTTCAAAAATTTATATTTATCAATTATAAGATTTGGAGTTATTATACTTAAATATTTAAATTTATTCAATAATTTGAAATGTATGCTTTTGGGGATAAGCATGTCTCTATGGCCATTTTGTCTCTGCTTAAGAGACTCGTCAGGAGACTTTTTCCCAAAGGTGTTATTCAAAACTATAAATACTTATGTTAAAATAGTTATAGACTAAATGCGAATCATATCCCATTTGACGAGTCTCTTAAGCAGAGACGAAATGGCCATAGAGACATGCTTATCCCCAAAAGCATACATTTCAAATTATTGAATGTATTTTGCCAATAAGGCGAAAAATATTTTTTGTTTTTTTGTTTTTTTTTTTGTTATTTAAATTTATATTCAAAAATTTTATTACACAATTCAATATAAAAATTTCTACAATGTTTAACTATATAATTTTGATCGTCATCAAATCGTCATTTAGTTGCTTTTGGCACTTAAAATCGTCAAAATGACGATAAATCGTCACATCTGGCATCAGTGCTTGTGCTTGCTTTGTTATTCTGTTAAATTCGTATATTTTGCTCTTTTTTCTCTTCTTCTTTTCTTTTTCTTCTGATTCATTTTTTGTTGTGCCTACTCACATTTGAGTTAGTGTATTTGTAGTGCTCAAAACAAAAACAATACACAAAACTAAATGGGACAATCGCTCTCACTGTTTTTGTTTTTGTTTTACTCATTGTAAAGAACAAAACAAAATGAGATCAAACGTTTCGTTTTGTTTATTTTCCCACTCTGATTTAAATGCAATTCACGGCCTTAGTATGAGCCGTTATATGATTTACTGCACTTCTGAAAATAGTTTAATTTAGGTCAAGCAAAGTTGCCGAACTCTGCGACCTATATTTTATACATTTCTCTGTTAAACACATCTATTTTTTCACTCCTAACGACAGTCATATGTCATCTTCACACTTCCATCTAAAATTATTAAGATGTTCTAAAGCTCTCTGATGGCTTTAAATATATTCTACAAGTATGTGGAGGATAATGATACACATTCCTATGTTTTGCAGCTTTCAAGGGTGGCGTTAAGCATCTAATCAGTTAAATGTGCAGAATTCTTTAGATTACCAGACACGCGTAGTATTTTGCATACTGAGAGAACAGGGATCTGTGGGGTTTTTTCCGCTATGCAGGCTGCTTTCAGTACCCTGGCCTGCCTAGTGGGAACTCTGCCTTGGTTATTCGGTGTAAAGGAGAGCTGAAGCTTCTTAGTAAAGCTTGTAGCATTTTCTTAGTCTAGAGTAGGTAAGTTTGTAGGAGAGCGATTTTTATTATAGGTGAGATCTCAAAGATCTCTCCTCAGAAATGTATAAAACACTTCTTGGCTTGTTTCTAGAATATTTTTGCAGTGGCAAAATGCTGAACTTTGTGGAGATCCCTCTGGGTATAATCGACAAACACGCTTCAAGGTTTGATCTACTTTTTAACACTCACTACAATAGTTGTGGCAATACTTCTAAGAGGAAGACTATTGGTCCTTTTTTGTGATTGGCCAGATCTGGCAGTGACATGCTAAAAGTTTTTTAGAGTAACCTTTTTTAGCACTCATCTCCGGCTTTCTATACTTGAAAACAGCAGAGCAGAGCCTGAGTGTACCTTCTCGAGTTTTCTAGTATTCTAAATAGCTGCCACTTTCTACGCATTTGGTAGAACTAAAGAAGGCATCTCAAAACCCTTTCAGTGTTCAAGTATCCCACAACAACTAGATTTTATTTCTAAACGGCAGTGTTTGTAAGGTGTTGCAGCAACATTTGAGAAGTCATGCAACAAGCGCTGTTTTAAAGTTATTTGGCTGTCTAAGAAAACATTAGTGGGTTTACTTTTGATCTAAACTCTGAATTTCCTACTAATTCACAATTTTAAAATCATGATATCTATGACAAAACTTCACTTTGAGTTCCGCTGTACTTTACCGCTGAAGAGAGCCACCCTCATAAAAGTGAAGTAGTATTCAACCAGTCAAGGCCTTCAATGCCTCATTTAATGTTTACATTGACCCAGAAATTACACTGAGGCAGGTAAATTTGTATATCTTATTTAACTTCCTTAATGTGATGAACTGAATAATATCAGTATTTATGTACAATACCATTTTTTTCATTGTAATCTATATTTTATAAAATGAATTTTAAGTAATACATATGTACTTATATAATTGATCTGCGGGACTGTTGGTGTGTTTAAATACACGAATTATATAGACTTATAGAAAAAAAAAAATTTTAGAAAATTATGATTTATTGCTTCATAAGTGTTCAACATAAAAATTATCTAAATTAATTACTTAAATACTTATGTACGTTTTAAATTAAAAGAGATGTTTGAAAATGTTTAAAAATATTTTGTTGTATGTTAATAATATTCGTATGTTGCATGCAGCATTTTTGCTTTTAACATATCCCCCATATACGAGTAACTTTTTTGCTGGTTTGTTTTTTTGTCAAGAGACAAAATTCAATTCAGACAATTTTATTCATTACTTTGTGTAGTTATTCTGACAACAGCAGAATGCAACAGAATAAATAAATGAATGAAGCGAACATATGAATATATTTTATTTTTTTTTTTTTTTGTAAAATTTTTATACAACAAATGGTATTTAGTAATGATCCATTTTAAACATATGGAATTTTTTTTTCTGCTTTGTAGAATAGATAGAGTTGTTGTTGTTCATTTTTAATACAAGTAAATTACACTTTTAATCACTACTAATCTTCTGCTCAATGAATAAACCAACCGGTAACTAAAAGCTCTGGCTTTGCGTGTTTTCTAAGGCAGAAAAATAATGGAAAACACATCTATTATTTCTGAAGTGGTTTTTTAAGATTTTCAAAAACAACAACAATAACAACAAAACAAGATATATATGTAATTATACAATGTAGGCGAAACATACACTTCATAAGTAAGGGAAAAAAACATTTGAAATTATTTTCTAGAAATTATTTGTCCAAATCCGAAAATAATTTTTTAATGAAACAGTAGCACAACTTTACAAGCACTCATGCTATACTACTCATAATAACCCCCATATCTATGAAACAGAAAAGAAAATTTGCAGACCAATAGGAAAAAAAAACTATTTTTTGTATTGCAATCTGGCCCAGGTTGAAATATGCAACGCCACGATTCAAACCTAAAACTATATACGAGGGGAATCATTATGTCAGTGAATTTTCGAACTTCCCTCATTGCTATATGAATTGCAACACTGCTTCCATGAAGTACTTACTTAACTGGCCATAACAACCTGTTTAGGGACATCGGCCTGCTTCAGCACCAGTTTCCAGGCGCTTCTGCTTAGAGGGCGCCTTTTCCAGCTTGTCTCACCAATCGATCATATGGTTTCATCAACCTGGTCTTTCCATTGTAAACAGGGTCGTCCTCTAGCCGATGTTCAGTGATCTTCGCGTCGAAAACTTTCCCCGCTGGAGCAGATTCTTCGATCCGAACAATATGGCCAAGTCAGTGTAGCCTCTGTAATTTAATACGCTGACCAAAGCCTATATCGCCGAGGAGCTCATAGTTGGTTCTAATTCGAAACTTATCGCCATGCCGTAGAGTACGAAAGATCTTACGAAGAACTTTTCTCTCAAACACTCCTAGGACCGCTGCATCTGCAAAGGACAGCGTCCATTCTTCCACACCATAGAGAAGCACCGAAAGAATAAGCCACTTGTGTGTTAATTCCGTCGCACGAAAGAGGTCTCTGTTACTGAACTGCCTAACGAGACCGTAGAAGCACCTGTTGGGCAGTATGATTATTCGCTTGATCTCTAGACTGACATCCGTCTTGCTGGAAATGGCGGTTCCAAGGTAGATGAACCCACTCAAATTTAGAGCAAGTTCCGTCATATACTTTATGTTTAACAGCTCTTCAAAGCATACAGCCTCGTGTATTTTTTTGAAAATAGAAAAAAGCGAATTTTGAGTGCTCATTAAAAATTTTTTGTTTTTTGCGAAAGAAAAGCCGTCAATCAAACACTATGGGGCTCTGCATCATCTATTTGAATAGCCCAAAAATGGTTTACTAACTGTGGTCCCACAGATACAAATTACGCTGAACATTCTGAACTGCCAATTGAGTTCAGTACACTCGAAAATGTTGAAAAAATTCACGAAGTGATGTTGTTGATGCCATAGGGATATCACATGGCAGTGTTGTTTCGATTTGAAATGATCAGCTGGGTTTAAGAAAGCTGTCTGCAAAATAAGTGCCGCGTTTGCCCTCAATTGAGCATGAACATAATTAGTGTGACAACTTCAAAAGATTGTTTAAAGTTATTAAACCGCAATTAGATTGAGTTTATGCGGCGTTTTGTAACTGTGGATGAAACATGGATTTTTTACAACACACCGGGAAGCAACAGTCTAAACAATGGATTTCTCCGGGTGAACCGGCTCCGAAGGAGGCCGAGCGATAAGGTTATGGCAACAGTTTTTTGGAATGCACGCGGGATAATACACATCGATTACCTTCAAGATTGAAAAAGAATAAACGACGAATATTATGCCAACTTATTGGACCAATTTAAAGAGAATTTGAAAAAAAAACAACTTCATATGGCTAAGAAAAAATTTCTTTTTGGTCAGGATAACGCACGGGTGAACACGTCTGCAGTGTCAATTGCAAAATTACAAGAATTGAGCTACGAATTGGTACCAAATCCGCCATATTCTCCGGATTTAGCCCCCAGTGACTATTTCTTATTTTCAAGCCTAAAGAAATGGCTCAGTGCAAAGAGATTTAGCTCCAACGATGAAATTATTGTTCAAAGAAATCCTATTTTATGAACCTCGAAATCCTCAAGAGCTCCGGTTCAAGCACCGGCTCTGACATCTTAAAGCAAAGAAATATTTAAAAAAAGATATATTTCTTTCGGCGACTACCTCTTAGTGGACTTCTTGCAAAAGCTCTGAGAGTAACTGGTTGCCATGAACAAGCTTCTCAAGCCTGTCGTTCGGAGTTGACATTAAACTGCAGGTTCCGGTAATCATGGATAAAAATTGACACACACAACATCAGTGATGTGAGAAGCTAGGCACAGGGTTGTAAAGGCCAGTTATGAATGTTAAAAGCAAATGTTATTTGCCAAAAAAACTGGGTTTCATCGTATGTACATCCCCTATCCACATTTTAAAATGCGAATAATTAGATGGAAATGAACAGAATGTTATTAAATAGTTTTCGTATATGTTTTATCTAAAGAGTGTTTTATTATACTAATTCTTGGTTTTCCTCTCCTCTTTTCCTTTTCTCCTTTTCAGCCTTGTTAGGACAATTGAATTCAATTTGAATTTTGACTTGGTTCGTTAACATGCTGTAAAATATTGAGAACGAGATAATTTCAAAGGAAATATTGTTCTATTACATTTCTTGAATTATTTTAATTCATTTAGTTCTAAGAATTGGGTTCACACCACACCACGGAATGACATCCCAAGTTATAATATACCCACCACGGTTTAATAAAACACCTAAAGTCTTAATGATTTTTCTGAGGGACGTCTTACATAAGATTTTTAGGCAAAGTGGAACAAGATAAGCTTGTATTCGGTGCTCCAGTGAACTCTCTTTCAGAAAACATGCATCTTTGTTGAGCATTTTCTTTACAAAGCCTAAGTGCTTCAATAAACTCTTGGTGTTTGTGAAGGCTCTACCCTTGGAGCCCATCATTGTTTCTACCAAAACTGTGGAATTGAAAAGGAATATTCCAATACTTAGGAGTAATAAGTTTTAAGACTTTAAAAACATTAATTTTCTTTTGTTATTGCAGACTTTAAATAAAATCCCTAAAAGTTTTTGTTTTTTTCTTAAATCCAATTACCCATTATTGCTTCTTATTTTCATTTAGACCACAAATAACCATTAAAACACAATATACTGCATAGTAGTTGACTGGTCTTTTTTAAGATCCTCTTCTATCTTTTTACGCAGTGGTAGGTAAACTTTATCTTTAACATCTATTCTATAAAAAATAAAATTATAAAAGAAAAACAAAAAAAAAAGAAATATCAGCAGACCAAAAGCCTAAATAATCAGCCTCCAAAAAACCAAAGTTAAATAAAAAAATAAAATAGTATTTGATGTTATCGCTTAAAGATAAATAGAAGATGAAGCATAAAATCTATAACCAACTTCTTCTATAAAAAGTCATTGTCGTCATCATCGTTAACGATTGTATTGAGTGCTCAAAAGCCATTCAATTGTCAACTTTGTTTTCTTGAAAAACTTTTTTTTTCAATTTTTTTCTCTTTTTTTTGTAATCATTGAGAAGCCCAATATTACCGACCACAGTTACTGCATGTGTGTGTTTTTGTGTGTAATTCTGTAATACAATGTGACAATTGCTGGCTGGGGTGATAACTAGTTAAAGAGTGCAGCAGCAACAACAACAACAACAACAATAGCTGCTATTGCAACAGTAGTCACAGTCCAAGTAAGCAACGAAATAAACTTTAAATCTCGCATAAAATGAATGTGTGTGTCGGTGTCAATTAACGGCGGCATAACATGACTTCAGGCAAGATTTATGAGAAAAAAAATTTTTTTTCAACAAAAACAAAAACAAAAAAATACTACAACAAAATTACTTTATTTTTTTTTTTCTTAAAGAAATCATTATAAAACGACAGCAAATAAAGAAGAAAATAAGTTCCAAGGCACATACTACATAAAAACTCCAAAATAATTGAAGAAAAATAAAAGAAATGAAACTTTTTTCATCTTAAAACTACTCACGTTCATTTTTGACTTTGTTTAATACCCCATAGAATATAGAATTCGGTTGCAGCATGCATATGTACATACTTGTGTGGCAATTTTCCACCCTTAAATGTTCAATTTCTTTTTGAAATAGTCCAACACACAACTTAAGGGATGGTTTTAAAAATGCAAAAAATATTTCGTTGCCCTTTCTTTTATAACAAAAGTTAAGCAAACTTGTGACACAGGCAGTCGTGGCCGAGTGGTTAAGGCGTCTGACTCGAAATCAGATTCCCTCTGGGAGCGTAGGTTCGAATCCTACCGGCTGCGGATTAACGATTAATTTTATTTTTTTCTGTTTTACTTTTTTTGATTTACTTTATTTTTTTGATAATTTTTATGGAAATATATTCGTGGACGCTAATATTTGGATGGGCCTAAATTTAGAAAATCAATTAAACAGTTTACCCAACAACTTTTCAAGTAGCAATTCGTGCCTGCGTAAATAAATCACTTCTTAGGAAGTAAACGATAGACACCCATTTCTACAACCAAGCAGCTTTAAACAATTTTGGAATGACTAGCTCCACATTAGGCAATTCACTTGCGCAAGTAACTTGCACAATTCTTATGTTTATAGTTGGCGTTTGTAAGTTCAGGTGAAGAGGAATAGAATTGCTAATTTTTGAGTGCAGACTTGATTATTCACGGCAAGTTGTTTTGTTCTTCATTTTAATATTTGGCATGTTCTTTGTTTTTATATTTTTTTACTGTTGCCGCTTTTTAAAACAAATGCAAACAAAGAGGAAATGTCAAAAATGAAGAAAATTAAACCAAAAGACAGTGAGAGTGAAAATAAAACAAGTTCAAAAGAAAAAATAAAAAAATTATTTATAAATTTGCGCAAATTATTTGCTTAGTGTTCAACCGTTCAATGCGAATGGCTAGGAGGTTTTCAGCACATTAGGAAACTTTGGTACGTTTACGTGAGACTGAGATTGCAGGCATTTAAGTTAAAAGAGTAATAAAATCGCGGACTTTCATTGCTGCAACTTTATCCTTTGACTGCAATAGGAGCCTCCTTAAAAGTGTGACGAAAAGAAAGCTAGCATAAGTCGTAAGAGGACATTATAGTGATAGTAAAGATCTTCAACATTGCAAAAAGATTCTGAACTTTGACGCTGAGAGGCCAAACTTTGTCATTAAACTGAATTTGTAGCTCCTGAGGTCACTTATGCATATTGGGAGAGCAACTTTAAAAACACCACATTACGAATTAAATTACCTATAGGCTGGATTTCTTACGCTCTCTTGGGCCTGACCCCACCTTTATTACTTAACTCAAAAAGCAATCATTCTTTGGAGTCACATTAAAAACGACGCCTAGTATGTCTTGACTAATTATTATAGGATTAAGAGGCTTCATAATGAATGTATCAAAACTAAATATTTAAGATACAGCTAAACATTACCAAATACAGTTATTTTAAGCTAAACTTTTTAGAATTGGTATTCACAATAAGACAGAATTTAAATAAACAATCGGAATCCAGTTATCAAAAATATTACCAACAATTTTTAGCAAACAGGCCGATGGATTAGATCTGCCACTCTGAAATTAAAATTAATGTTTCCCTTATTTAGTCACCTCATAGTTTTACAAACTCAATTATTTGGCATTATCAAGCAGAATACATTCATATTTTATTTATGTATTTTATTTATGGTTTTTGTGGTTTAGCTTAACTAACTGTTCTTTCAACAAAGAGTTCCATAATTTTAGCTCAATCAAATAGATGTTCAATAAATAATTTATAAATATTAAAAAAAAATATATCCTTATTTAAATTAATAATAAATAAAAAAAGAAATGTGCGTAGGCCGGGAATCGAACCCGGATCAACTGCTTGGAAGGCAACTATGCTGACCATTACACCACCAACGCCCTGTTACTTCTTTACGCTTAAAGCCTTTATAAGCTTAATGCAACAACAAATTAAAAAAAATTAAGCTCTAAAAAGCTTTTTGTTTAAATTATTTTTGTTACTGGTGAGGTAGTAGAAGAAGATGCATATGTATGTACGCATTGCTAGTAATTTATATTGTGATTGTACAGTTAGTTTGCTACTGATAAGATGCTAATATTTACGCATAAATTACTTTTAAAATTTATAAAAAAATTTTTATACACATACATACATACATATTTATCTTAATATATAAAAACGATTGTGCCGGGTACGTGTTACAAAAACTCAAGAACCGCTGTACCGATTGACACCAAACTTGGACAATATACATATAAGTTTAGTCAGGAGCTAGGTTTCTCTTAAGATTAACAACGATAGGTCGCGCTATTGTCGTAATATTTCAATTTTTTTTTACTTATGGTACGATTTGGCTCAAATTCACAAAATACCTATAATAATTAAACAAAAATAAGTAGGTATCCTTTTCTTTTATGGGCATTCAAAAATAAAAAATTGTCAATATATTAAAAATTTTCTTAAAACAATTTGTAAAAGAATTTAAGTTTCAATAAAAAATAATAATAATTCAAAATTACGATATTTAAAATATAACAGAAAGAGTTTCACTTCATCTTGATTATGTTGCACTGCTACTTATCGTACTTAAGATTAATTTATAAAAAAAGAAATACTTAGAGACAAAATCAAAATATTTCAGGGCAAAACAACGTTTGCCGGGTCAGCTATTATTCTATAATGAGTAATATTAAGTACAAAAACATTTAATAATTATTCCAATTTTATAATCAAGGTTTGCGACACCATTCAAGGAAACAATGATACACGAGTATCATCACAGTGTACTATGCAATGATGGAACCAATGACAGCTCCTAAGGTAAAGTTGTTATTTATTTTATTACCGCTTAAGGCGGGTTTAAACGGTAATACTTTACGTACGTAAAAGCAAAGAGAAAATATTATCAAATTCCATCCGTATTTTAAAAATGGAAGTAAAAGTCTTTCAACAGATTTTTTACGTTTATACGGTTGGTGAAATACCAAAACAAAGTAAAATGAAAACATAAAAATAAAACAAAATACATACAATAAAAATGCATCCCTGATCTAATGAAGTGTGATGGTTTTTTAAAAAAATTTCAAAATACAAAGAGAACCGTACGACTGTCAAATTTTCGTCGGATCAAGTTTACACGATACTATTCACTTTCTTCTACACAAAAATTTGACAAGTCCAACGACTTGTATTACAGACTAAACCCGCCTTTAAAACCAACAAATATGTCTAAGTAGTTTGGCTAATGCTTGTTATCTATTTCAGTTAAAATGGTAGCAAAATTGTTGTTTTGTTCTTGCTATTTTTGTTAGAGTTTCGTCACTGTATACACTGTGACGAGTATCAACATGCGTCATGTGTACTTTAATTTATTTGTTTCTTATTTATTTTTCTTAAGTGGTTAAAAAGATGTTCATATTTCTATCTTGTAATCACCATATAGCCTGTACACTATATACAATTCCGTGTAAAGAACATTACATTACAAACATATATACATCAATAAGTATACCCAACAACAAATGCTTAATGCAAACTGTAATGAATAATAAAAAAGTACATACTTATGCACATAAGTATTAAAAAAAATTCAGTAAATCATTTACAAATAAATTTTTAATTGTAGGTATGTTCTATAATAATTTTATGAAATGTTGATACAATAAATAAATATATAAGTACACCTTTTGTCACATTATTAAACATAGCGTTGGTGGTGTAATGGTTAGCATAGTTGCCTTCCAAGCAGTTGATCCGGGTTCGATTCCCGGCCTACGCACACTTTTTATTTATTTTTTTTTAACATTCTTTTCTTTAACAAACAAAAGCTATTAATTTTTTTTTGGTAGTAATTGAATAGGTAATAAGTAAATTGTAGGTAAAGTATAAGTAGTATATAAAAAAAAATTTAGTTAGCCTTTAAAGAGAAAAATTAAAATTTAAACTATAAGTATTTAGAAAATTCACAATATGCTTCTTAATCAGTGGCGGATTTAGGATTTCTCCCTTCTAGGCACTCTTCGCTATGCCTTCCGTTTTGATTATATGAATTTAATATACAAAACAAAACAAAACAAAAAGACGTAATTTTTAATAAATTCTTAATAATTAATTTTATGAATGCAAAACTTTTGTTTTATTTGTTTTGTTTTGTTTTTTATCCCTCTACGTGGGATAATCAACTTGTCGTGGTGTAGAGGCTTACACTGCAAGGACTTAATTGGATAAGCTGGCGGAGAGCAATAGCTCTCTAGCAGGGTCTCACATACCAGAAAGACAGTCGAGGGCAATAACAACATAATCTTCATTGTCATCTTTGATTCCTCCTCTAATTTAAGCTTTACTGTGTGGGCTTCTTCTCGTTGATTGCTGTTGGATTATTTATTGCTGCTGGCCATTGAATAATCAATCAACGGCAACCGATTTCCTTGCCGTTCGTATTTTTTAAGTATGTAGAACCTTTTTTACTTCTGACTGATGTCAGATGTAATATTAGTAAATTTAAATCAGAGGTTCACACAATTTTTTCCCTTTCCCCTCATAACTTCCAAGACCAGCTCATAAAAAAGAATCACATTTTGTTGTAACATTTGTTGAAATAAATTAAAATGAAATACACCCACATATGAATGTATTGGCTTTTAATAAGAAGACTATATCTGAAAATAAAAAATTTTGTTTTTTTCTAATCAGCGCTTATGTATTAAATTTTGACTTTCGGGGTTGTGTTTAAGCAAAAACAATAATTAAATATGTCCATACTTGCTCGTAGATAGTTTTTTACTCTTTCTAGGGTGAAAGAATTTATTTTTGCTTGCTAGGAGTTGGCTAACATGGCGCCTCACCTCTTTGGGCATCGGTGTAAACTAAGACTGCGTTATCTTGAGTAGTAGCTTAAGAACGATTCTACCCCTTCTAGCACAATGGCGCTTACTCCTTATGTCCAACATTTACCTCAGCCTTGTTTAAAATATAGATTTCTTTAAGGCGATTTTATCATGATTGCCCTTTAGCCAGAGTCAAAATTACTGAAAATTTTAACACGCTCGCCACTCAGCGTTATACATATCTTGCAAAAACACAGATATGGGTAGCATAATTAATAAAATGTATTAAGCTTTTATTTCATGATAGTCGTAGGAAGTGATTTTCTTGTATGCTTGAGTCTCTGGCAAGGTATCATATATATATAAAAGCTGCGGCTTGCGGATGCGCTAATTTCATTTTTAAAGCAACTGCCAGTTCGACCGCTGTTGGTAATTTTTCAGACGTTTTAGATGCCGGCAATGTAGCAAAAATAAAAAAAGAACTGCATAGACGAACAGGGCTACATAATTGGATTATATGCATATCCATGATTCAAAATTTGGCACAATCAGTAAAGTGTACTTATAAATAAAAACAAAATAAAAAGATTTTTATACATAAAAATAATATTTAAGAAATTTCTATTTCATTTATAGAAATCTGAACATTTCGTGGCTCACATTTGTGACTCAGAGTCTTCACAAAACTCAGGTCACTTATGTATATGTGACATATTTTTTTCTTCGTGAGTTTTTATTGAAAGTACGAAGTATAAGTCAGTGACGAACGTGTTAAGGACTCTTTTCAAAATCTCTATAATGACTAGAAGTTGTATGTATATTCAAAATCTTGCAAGTAAAAAAAAGCTGTACACTGATCCTTGTATGTATAAGTTTTACAGTTTTGTAATTTACACTCTCCTACAAATTCTGTTTCAAATGGTGCTACAATTTTAATGAACACTATTATATATAGTACGTCATAATAGCAGACATATAGCACATTGTGATACATACAATAAATATACATATATGTACATATATACAATATATACTTGGATTAAAAGTTTTATATACAAAATAAGTTAACTTAGTTTGGTTATTTGGTTGATGATGCTGCACTACATTTTAATATTAAAAATTTGTTGCAACATCAACTGAAATACTTCTCTGTCTTTTGTTTGTCCGTCTGTTTGCGTTTATGTCTGCTTATTGTCTAGTGCATTTGTTTGCAAAACTTTATACTACTCAGATAAGTGTGTATGTATGCAGGTTTGTGCATATGTATGTATGTATATACGAAACAACAACAACAACATCATCTATAACTAACTACAACTATATGAAAGTTTGTAAAATATAAAAACCTTGTTTTTCTGCATATCCTTGTGGCTGAATATGGCTTATAGTGGTGCTTTTAGTGGTGGTATAACTTGGTTGGCATTCTTGTGTCTCTTCTGCTTCAAAGATGTGCATTCAACCGCTTTGACTTTAAAAGTTGCTGCTGTTGCTGCTGCTGCTGCTAATGTCGGTCTTGAAAAACTTTTTTGTTTTTTTTTTTTCTTTTTTTTTGTTCCCGGTTTTTAATAAAACTATAAAATAAGAAGAGAAGAATTCAAAACTAAAACTGTGAAACATATGAAAAGTTTTATATAAAATAAATATTTTTTCTTATATACATAGTGTATTATATACATATTTATATTATGTAGTACATGTGCCACCGTTATGGACTTTCTTTATTATATAAAAAAAGTATTATAATACTTAAACTACTTTCACTTTTCTATTTTAAATTTAAAAGAATTTTGCTTTTTTTATAATATTTAAGGTTTAATGGTAAAATTTTAAATTCAACAAATGAGAGTTCCAGCAAAGTCATTGAATTTTTTTATCAGTTTATTAAAAGAGACAACTATGTAGGGGTTTAACGTGCGTACCGTCCATAGACACACCACACGCCGCCCGTTGCCGGGGCGGTAGTTGAATACAATCCGTCCAACCACCGCCAACCGATGCCGATGCCCTCTAATCTCGATCATGCTCGAGGGCACTGCGCTCAGAAGAGAGTCCATAGCACCGAGTTAACAATTTAGCATCAACCACTGCCTAGTTGTTGAGGGGTTTCTATCTAGCACTACCACAACCACTACGCACCCAAACCATCAGGCCGGTTTGCCTCACTCCCCGAATGACAGGGGAGCAGGGAGATAAACGGGGGCTTCTTGATGCCCGTAGTCCAGATTAGATTAGGTGTCTCTGGTCAGTTCCTGAGATGGTCAGTAATTAAAAATTACCAATTTCTCTGCCTATAGCGAGTGCCAGATCACCCAGAGCTAGGTGAACTCCATATTCCCCCTGGTGTGAGTAATCACCAGGAACCTTTACTGTATCCCCGGGGGAATTAAAAGAGACACAACAACAATTTGTTTTTTAAAGTTACTATCAACCAGTAGATAGGTTTCTCAGAGGCATACAGGTTGGCCTGAAAATTATTTTGTGCCCAACTACAGTTACTAATACTGATCCCTATACAATTACCAGTGCTGCTGAGACCGCATTCCTACAACATGCTTATCAATTATATTCGTTCAGTAGTCTTATCTATTTATTATTTGCTGCAAGGGGACCAAGAGGACCAGAACTTTAATGCAGTAAATTAAATTGATTCCGGGTAAAAGTATAGAACATTTCAGTTGGACAAATAAAGCTGGATTTCCGTTTCATCTGAGATAATAGATCGCTCAGGTAGTATAAACACCTACTATCCCAATAATATCTTTTCTTCTTGATTTGTATTAAATGAAAATAAAAAAAATATCTCCAAAAAATACTGCCTTTTTGCGAATTAAAAAAAGTAATGGTTGTTTTTTATTGAGATCCACATTTTTGAGTTGGCATCACGGCCTTATTGGACCACCCACTTAACAGGTGATAGTTGCTTTTTGATAAGTTTGCTTTAAAATTAAAATACGAATCAACTTATATCAGACACACACGTGCGAATTGTTGAAATTTTTAATCAAAATAAATTGTTCTATTCTATCGATGTCGATTTTCAATTTCTATTCAAAATTTTATTTTCCAATGAAGCCCATTTCTGGTTGAATGAATACATAAATATCGAGAACTTTCGCATTTGGAGTTAAATTACATTATATCCACAGAAAATTTTTGTTTGGTGCGCCTTATGGGCCGGCGGAGCTATTGCTCCGAAAAGTTGTTGAAAATTGGTGTTCCAGATTGCGCTTTCTACGCGCCAGCCGTGGAGGCCACATGGTAGAAATTATATTTAAACAATAATTTCATAAAATTTTCTTTTTAATATAACCCGTTATATTGATATTAAAAATTTATTTCCTTGCTTTATTATGATATAAGCTTGTGTCACTCTATAAAAAACACCCTTTATTGCTTTTGTATGGAAATTCCGTAGAATGATCAGCCCTTTTTCTGCCACAAATGACAGCACTGATTTGAAAAAATTACTTTCTTTAAAATAGACGCCACTTCACAAAGCGTATGTTTCAAATTTCAAAAAGGCCACGTTCTAGACGAATTGTTTCTAAGATGTGTTTATTCAATCAGCTGTCTATTTAGTGTTGCTTGTTGATCGTCGTAATAAGATTGTAGAAGAAATCTTAAAAATCAGCGCTATATACTTATTAGGGCACACAAAATGATATTCGGTTCCTTCACGAAAATTATCTGAGGCGCTCATCCAAAATTTTTAAGAATAGTTGCTTACAATGTTAAAAAAGTAATTTCTTCCTTGCCCCAGAACCTCGACAAAGTATTAGTGTGATATTAGAAAAGAAAAAAACATTGTAAAACATTATAACATACATACATCAGGTACTGTATGTTTTTTCTATGAAAAATCGTTAAAAAAAAAGTTATTAAGACCAGGGAGTTTATGCGTTTGGAAATTCTTTAAAAGCTTTGTATGCAGAGTAGTTTCAAAGTATGTTTTCCCTAAGTAATTGCTTCAACATATATTTCCGACTGCTGTAACAGGAAAGAGGTTCTACACTTAGGCAATAAAATTAAACTGCAAATTCCTAGAGGTCTTTTGGAATAGAGATTCTCCTCCAGTGGATTAAAAGGGGAATAGTGTTTCAACCTGTTTTTGCCTTGTGGGACGCTGGACTTAAAACGAGTTTTCGAAAGAAAAAACAAACAGGTAATTGATTATAATACTGGTTGCCTGTCGTGAAGGTATACTACTTTGTTCTGCCGCCATTCTGGTAAACATTAGCCTTAACAGTTCATATTTGGCAGTTGGAATTATTATGGAAAAAGATTTGGTAAACCAACGTGTTTTAATGGCTAAAACATTTTATCAAAATCAATCATCGATTACTGTGACGACGAGAAAGTTACGTGAAATTTTTGAGAGAAACAACGTGACAACGTACATGTTCGAAGAAAGAGAGACTGTAACTGAAAGGCCCAAGCATGGACCACAACGTACTGCAAGATCTGCTGAACACATCACTGCGTTTCAAGAAAGTTTTCAAAACAATCTATCAACTTCAATTTGACGCCTTGATCAGGAGATTGGTATTCACAGAACAACTTTGGCCGCAATTTTGCACAAAGATTTGCATTTTTTTCCATTTAAGAGTCAGTTGACACAAGAGCCTCTTCTAGAAGACCATTTACGCCGCTGTACATAAGCCAATTGGATGCTACAGCTCGCCTATGACAACCCCAATTTTCATGAAAAAATCATAGGAGTGACGGGGCACATTTTTATTTGAATGGATATGTGAATAAACAAATTATTCATCAGTCACCTTTGCATCCCTTAAAAGTGATGGTGCAATTTGGTCAGGAGGAATCATTGGAACTTACTTTTTTGAATGTGAAAACAACGTAACGGTAACTGTCAAAGGGAAGCGATATCGTGATATGATTGAAAACTTTTTAACGCCACAACTGAATGCTTTGGGCTTGACTAACATGTGGTTTCAACAAGACGGTGCCACATCGCATACAGCTAGGAATACAATGGAATTACTGTGAGACCTCTTTCCACAACAGGTTATTACTGGGACTGCTGATGTTGATTGGCCTCCACGGTCGCCTCATTTGACTGCTGCGTACTTCTTCTTGTGGGGATATCTGAAAAGCAAGGTTTATGCAAACAAACGAGATACGCTGGAGCAATTTAAACAAAATGTTCGTGATGAAATTAATGAAATATCCCATGAAATGTGTGAGAATGTAATGAAAAATGTGCTCAAAAGAGCTCGCATTTGTGAGGCTAACATTAAATAAGACATTTGTCCATATTAGATCCATTGCTTTTCATTTAATCAAAAATTATAAACAAATAAAGTAGTATACCTTCTCAGCGGACATACATACATACATAACTGGCCTTTACAACCCTGTGTCATGATTACGGCCTAGCTTCTCGCAGTACTCATGTTGTGTGTGTCAATTTTTATCCATGAGTACCGGGACCTACAGTTTAATGTCGACTCCGAACAACAGACTTGAGAAGCTTGTTCATGGCAATTAGTTACTCTCAGAGCTTTTGCCAGAAGACTGCTGAGAGGTAGTCGCCGAAAGAAATATTTGTTCATATTTTTTTTTTTAAGATGTCGGAGCTGGGTGTCGAACAGAGGGCTCATGTCTGCTCATGTATGCCAACACACTAACCACTAGACCAGGGCGACTACACTCTATAGATATAAGGAGAATAGGATATCGGTTATTATGAGCAACTTAAGTAAAGGATGATATGCATACACATTAAAAAAATGGGTTTTAGGGCCATTATCACAATTTACCGATAGTAAAGTTAGAATTTTATATTTGACAGACCAATTTATTTTTTATTATTAAATTTAAAATTAAATAAAATATTTCTTTTTTCTCTGCTGCTTAGGAGGGGCATTGATTACAAAAAAATAAAATCAAAATTAAAAAGTTCAATTCACATTTATTTATCAGCTGCAAAATTTTGAAAAAGTTAAGGCCCCTAGATTAATTCCCTTGAAGCGAATAAAGCAAGAAATAAAAAATAAAGTTTCATTTCAATTTGTTTAAATGGCAACATTTTTATTACCCAAAGCAGTTAAGTAGTTATTTATGAAGAATTTATTTTTTTCTTTATCTCGTGCTCGATTGCATTTTGTTTTTAATGGACATCTCCTCCTCATTTTGCTATTTTTTGTTTCAACACAACTGTACATACATATATGTTACATACATATGTACATAGCGCTGTATATTTGCTACACTTGTAAAGGGCAGATATGTTGGTTTTTATTGTTAAAAATGCCCATGAGAGAGAAACAACGTGACACAGTGCAATTGTTTGTTTAATTGAAGGCAAAATAGCACTCACTATGCCTTCGATCACAGAGTATATTACAAAGTATGTTCCTGTTCCTGTTTCCTTCATGAAGGAACAAAATTAAAGTAATATTTTTTAATATATTTTTATGCCTTTGTAGAGTTCGTAAGATAAAAAATTTATTTTGTTTTTAATTTTTGAGATTTTTATTTTCTAAAGCCAATCCTGGCTTCTCATACCATCTTATGTCTTAACCAGTCAAGTTGAGCCACACTGGTCTGTCCGTTTTTGTGCCGTCCATCACTGATGAGAAATAAAAATGTCAGTCCCATTGTAATTCATTACATGACGAATGTGTTGTTTGGGGCGTAAAGAAAAATGTCAGCGAATTTAATATCTTTTTTTTTCCTTTATTTACTAAAAAGTTTTTATTTTTATTAAAACTATAGGACATTTCGTTTTCCATAGAAAGAAAAAAACAAAAACAAAAACAAATTTTTTTTATTTATTTTCCTCATACAAATTAAAAGAAAAAATGCCATGACAACGCGCCCAACATGTCAAGTGAGGATTTTAAAATGAATGAATGGCTGTGAAAAACACACATGAAACTTCATATATTATATTAACATTAGGGTGGTTCGTATGGGATTACAGGTTATGGTCCTTCGAGAGAGAGAGTGATCAAGTTTCATTGTTATATTATAGTCATTGCATTTCCTTAGGTTGTGGTCTACTATATATCGAATAATAGAGATTATTGAAAAATATTTTAAAATATGAAAAGAAAGAGGAGCAGAATATGGGATAGTATATTATTGTTTCAGCATGTTAAAGCAGTTTCCTTCTATCTTTGTAATAATTGTTTCGCAATGACGGTGAATTTAAGCCCACAACGGCATAATGCCTCACGACTTCTGTTCTTTTGTGGTTTCCCTTGTTTATAATGAGCTTAGTATGTCCAGTAATAGAACTGAGCCTTAAATGGTATTGTCAAAAACTCCTGTTTCTTGATTTTCAAACCGATTATTTTTATATTCTAAGTACGTCAACATACGGGAAACTAGTTGAACTTTGATTTCTTTAAAAATTATTTAAAAAAAAATTCAAAGTCGTTCACTTAAACAATACCACACATATTACTGCAGCCCATTGCACCTTTTTCCCGAATACTCGCTTTTTGATTCAAATAACAAAACCCTATCACACTTCTGAAACCCTTGGTCTTTTATTTACTACTACATAGTACATATGCATTTCATTACACGTTCGTCTCATTCCTTTACTAAAATGCAATAAAACTTTAGTTTCTCTGATTATTTTTAAGTACAGGCAAGAATTATAAAAGCATGCAAGTAGTTACAGATCGTGGATGTGGTTCACTTCTGCTAGTCTAGTCTGGAATTTGAATCAACGATATATTGATTGCAATTCCTGACTTTAAGACGTTTTGCAATTTAAAGCATTAACTGGTGGTTTCATTTCCCGAAGTTTATTACCATGTACTACGCATACGTTTGAAATGGAATTTCAAATCGAATCAATTGCCTTTCAATGTAAATCAGGATTTAACCGTAAGCAACCAGTTCCCTCCTCAAAGGATCGCACTTTACTCACTGCTTGCAAATCAAACAACCGCGGGTCATATCAGCAGTGCCCCTAATACCCAGTGGATACAGATTCAATAATCCATACAGCTTAATCAACTATTCAATATTACCTTCACAACTAAAAGAATACCACAAAACATTATCTTAAATTACACCAAATTCAAGGCATTTAAGACAGAAACGTGATATAGAGTTTGGCTGTAAATAATAAGTTTTCAAGTTTTAATGTGAACCTCGAAAGGAATCACGTTTGGGTTGGGCTTTAAAATAATTTGCGGTCAAAATTCTACCTCTTTTGTCAAGCGGACTTTATAGAATTATTTTCATCCTTTTCAATTACATACATACATACATAATTGGCCATTACAACTCCGTTTCAGGATTACGGCCTAGCTTCTCGCAGCACCCATGTTGTGTGTGTCAATTTTTATCCATGAGTAGCGGGAACTACAGTTTAAAGTTGACTACGAACGACAAACTTGAGAAGTTACTCTTAGAACTTTGCCAGAATACTGCTAAGAGGCAGTCGCCGAAAGAAAGATATCAGAGCTTGACTTTGAACTCGGAGATCTTGTCTAGTAAGCCAATAAATCGAATAAATCTTTCGCCTTTTCACTTACAGCCACCCTAATAACTCCATTTTGTGAATGTGTTTAGGATAAAACAACAACTAGAATTCTATACAAGGATATCAAATAATGCAAAAAAAGAAAGAAAAACAACAGGATGCAATAGGTTTCACTATAAGTTGCATTATATATGTATGTAGTTGTAACTGGGGTTTTTGTGTTAGACTCCTTCATGCATTGTGGTTATATTAGAAAAAAAAAACAAGGCGACAAAGAAATATTGCGTTGTACGAGTACACACATACATACATATGAACAATTTTGGGTCCATGTGTAAGTCTAAACGTAGAGTAAAAAAAGGAACTACAAAAGCAACAATAATAAGATATGTGTATTGCATCAAAATTTATAATGTCACTTGTGGTATATATGGCTTGTCACACAGCATGATGAAAAATAGATGGTGGTCACGACCACACACATCTACACATAAATCCATACATTCATAGGACGAATAACACCATCAATGTTTGTTTGTTTGCTTTTTTAGGGATAAATTTATAACTGCCACAAACAAAATAATGAAAAATCTTAGACAGAGAAATGAAACGAAAAGAGGAAAAAAAAATTAAAAAAAAACATCCCGGATTATTCTTCTATGAAGACACTCGATGTCAAATATAAACGGGAAAAAGAAGAATCATCATTTCCCTTAACGGTCCAACAGTACTGGTTTCTTATATTTCTTTGTTAAGTCGTGGTTTTCTCTCAAATTTGTGTATTTTGTTGTTGTTTTTTTTTTTTGTTTTGTTTAATTTTGATAAAGATTTATGATGCCAATAAAAATCACCATCTAAAAGACAAAGAAGCCATTTTGTAAAATTAAAAAAACTAACACTGTAGTTTGTTCTATCATCTGGGTAATAAAGGAATATTAGAGTTTTATTATTAATGTTCAGATAACCTTAAAACAGTGGAAATGAAGCGTTATACACGTTTTTTGTGAAAATTTGTTGTAACCAATGAATACAATGAACTTCATAATGATGTTCGTAGGCTTAAAGCTAAATATTAAATAATTAACTAATTACTTTCAGCATTGGGCACGATGTTCGTCACACAGAATAATAAACTCACTGATTCGGCACCGTAAAAGCTAGTGGCCTCTGCCATTCCATTAGGGCTAAATTATTCGAGTGGAGGTAATACGCCCTTTTTGCCTAGGTGCATTATTTCTTCCAGTCACCTAAGGGGTGCATATTTCAAGTAAGTTAAATTAAGAGGGACTAGGGATACCAGTGCTCGTTTTACAGAAAGTCATTTTTGTTTGTTTTTTTTATTGTTAAAGCAAGTACTCAGGGGACAACCTCTACTCATGCAGTACATTGTGCTTGTCTAGGAAAAAATTTTATGAGAAGGGAGAAAGAGAAAGTAGTCCTTGTGGACATTTGATTTAAACTTATTGGCAGGAAAAAAATTCTCTGGAATATAGTTCTATAAGCGAGCGGTGCGGCTAAAAAACGAATTCCTTCTATAATGCATTGTGCGATTCACTGGAAAATCAACTACAAAAGGATTTGCTCTGAGAGAGGTACGAGTAGTCCGAAAAACATGCGATTATCCGGAATCAGGTTCCCTGATTTAATCAGATCACCTCCCATGGTAGTACCGATAGAACAATGAAACGCACGGCACATTACGCCGATGCTTCAACTAATCGCTAGAGTTGGATACCCTACCGTCCTTGATAACCACCTTCACCGTCTCCACACATGAGAATTATATTCCAACCTAGGTCGGATAAATGTCATGTAAATATTGAGAAGTTCAGATGAAGTGAAGTATTTCTTGCACCGTTTTAAAAAACCAAAGCACTTCAATGTTTTTTTTTTTTTTTTGACACTCGAAAAATGTTATTATTCCTAAGAACATCACAATTAATTCTCCTGCCTAGAATATCAAGAGCATCTACCTCCTCGTTATTTACATTAACTAGAGTCACAGAAAACAGAACTGCATCATAACCACCACGCCTATTCCTGATAAGAGTCTCGACCCTTTTTGAGCGACCCCACTCAGAAATTATCTGTGGGTCATTAGTAAGTGTGTCATTCACATTCTGCCTTCTCACCTGAAAAGGTTCGGCCATTGATTAAATAAATATGAATGGCAAATGTTGCTGTCATGTGCGAAGGAATAGATACGATTGGAAGTTGAAAGATCGTTTAGGAAGATTAGGAATAGTGCAGGAGACAGAACAGAGCCTTGCGGTACTGCCGAATTTACCCTGAACTCGTTGGAAGTGACATCGTTTATAACCACTCTTACAGTGCGGTCCCTGAGAAAGTTTGTTATGAAACGACAGAAATAATTATCGATACCAAGAGCACCAAGTTTGGACATAAGAGCCTAGTGCAGTGCCAGACTCTATCAAACGGCTTAGAGATATCTAGAGCAACAACTTTGCTTTCACCAAAGTGATGAAGATACCCGCTCCACCTCTGAGAGAGAAGTGCCAACAAGTCACCAGTGGAGCGGTCACTACAAAAGCCATACTGGCGATCACTTAGAAAACTATTGGACTCTAAATACCTCATAAGGTGCTGGTTTATAATACTCTCCATAACTATGGAGAGTATTGAGCATACTGCAATTGAGTGGTATTTTTTGGGTTTACTAGCCTCAACCTTTTTAGGAATTGACGTTACATTAGCAACCTTCCAGTTAGATGGAAATACTCCGGCACGATGAACTGCACGGAAAAGGTTAACTAATGGGCGTGTAAACGTAGAAAAGCATCGCTTCAGAGCCAGTACTGGTATACCATGTGGCCTAGACGACTTGTGTACGGCAGCATGAGCTGGAAAGAATATACTAGGCATAGTCACTGATACAAACATAAATTGCTTGCAAATAATTCAGCTCGAAAGTTCGCTTTGTCAACCGGGTTCCTGAATGCTTTGTAATTTCGTATAACAGTTGGAACTGAACTAGAATCATTCCTTATCCTCTTAACGATCTCTTAGTCAGATCTCCAAAAATCGTTTCTTAGAATGCTTAGGAGAGGGTAACCACAATCTAGTTTTTGATGTCTCAAACCCACAATTTAAATATTTCTTTAAATTCCAATTCAGTCCACAATGTGGGTACAGTTTTGGTTTTATCAAGTATAAAGGCTAGTTTTAAAACTGCCGTCAGTTACTATCGAACTTATAATTCCATGCGCCGATGTCTCTTCCAATTTCTACAATCCGGAATGAAAATTCTCAGATCCGTCGTAAACATAGCCTCAGAAATTATATAGTACGGAGGTTCGTTCCAACAAATTTCTATCAAAAGAGAATACATCATCAAAAAAGAGAATACATTAAATGTTCTGAAGTGACCTCTTAACGCTACCTCCAATAGCCTGACGCCGTTATACGTATAATTCGTCCCACACAACGCTTCACATACAAATCCAGTGAAGTCATATGGAGCACACTATCTAGGGCATCCTGAAGGAAACTCCCTGTAGTCCCTGTAATACTCAGACAGGCAATTCGCTCAATCATATTTAAAATCCAGCCATGACTACTCCTGTCCATGGCATTCCACCAAACCTATCACCAATAAATAATGATTGCCCTGAAAATCGTCGTATAGATCTGGACAGCTCTTACATACATACATGCATAATTGGCCATTACAACCCTGTGTCAGGGTTACTGCCTAGCTTCTCGCAGCACTCATATTGTGTGTGTTAATTTTTATCCGTGAGTACCGGGACCTACAGTTTAAATTCAACTCCGAATGACAGATTTGAGAAGTTTTTTCATGGCAATCAACTACTCCCATAAGACTGCTGAGAGGTAGTCGCCGAAAAAAATAATTTTTGCATATTTCTTTTTTCCAAGCTGTCATAGCTGAGATTTGAACCAGGCGCTATCTAACCACTGTACATTACAACCTTGGTAATAGTTTATTCCTTTGCAGAGTCCAATGATAATTTTGAAAATACCAAACTTTAATGGCTTTGTATGAATCGCAGTACCGACGAATAGGCAAAGAGAGTCAATTTGCTTCTAGGTAGTGTTTTCTAGAACATATTTAATTTCATTCGCCAATAATGCAAACAATTCATTATATTTTCAACAAAATTTGAGCAAAAAATTTAAAAATGTTAGTCTTCTTTTTTCGTAACATTCATACAGGTCACGTAATATAAAATGCACTTTTGCTGTGTTGTCAAATTTCAATAGACTTCCAAAAAAAGGCAAAAAGCTTAAGCTCTAATAGAAATATATAAAACACACACATACTTACATACTTCTATTCTCTTTATCTATTTAGTACTCAATCACGCACATATAGGAGTATACGCACACACATACACTGATAAAAAACTGTAATCAAGTAAGAAATTGCCGATGTAACGACGAATGATGAGAAAGAAATTCTTACAGTGTTGGTCCTTCGCTTTACTATTAGTATTACTGTTGTTATTGTTATGATTATTTTTTGTATAATAAAAAAAATATATATACACTGAGCGACGTAAGCAAATCGCCGGAATACTATATCTTTAAAACAATAGAAATTTATATTAAAAATTCCCAATTTGATTTCGAAAAATCACAAAACACAAAAAAAAAAATTAACAAAAATGTGCTTTCTGGATAAATACGCACAGGTTTTTCAAGTTAACTTAACCCACTAGACCACGGCGACTACAGCCAGTCTTGGGTGAATTAAAATCGGTATAGTTCACACGACTTTGTTCAGATATTGGGTCATTTTTGACCCAAAGAAAAAGTAGATTCATCCATTCATTTTTGTCGCTCAGTGTTACAGTTATTGTTGCAGTTAATGCAGGCATTTACTACACACACAGGCTGAACCCGAATCCAAAGTATTTATTTTGCTGTTGCGTGTATTCTCAAATAGTTTTATTTTTACTATAGTATTTTAGCCTTATAAAAACACACACAAAGATATGCTGTTGTAACTCAAAATAAAAATATAAATCCTCTAGAGAATGTACAAGTAAATATGTTTCATAAAATACAGAGAAAAGAGAAAGGTAGACATTAAAAAAACAAGAGAATTTACTCAAGGTTTTTAAACGCAATAAACTTTTATTTTTAAGCCGTTTTTCTATATTAATTTGATTTTTTGTTTGTTTGTTTATTTTGTTTTTCTCCAAGAAAGAGGAGAAAGCGGATTTTCCCTGAATGCAGTTGTATGTGTGTGTGTAAATGTAGATGCATCAAAATGAAGTGAGAGAAAAAGCGAATAGATACTGTATAAAATTTTAAAATAAGTAAGTCTTAAAAAATATTTTCCATTAATTTTTGTCATACTTGAAGTCCTGAGATATTTAACAGACACACATACACACTCAACACTAAAACCACCCATAATATCCCAGTGAAATATTGTTTGGCAATGTGAAATGCTTGGAGTTGCTTAAGCTTTGTTTATACGATTGGGTTGTCAAATCAGTATTAAAACTAAATCTTGTTTAAAATATCACACAACCGTTTGAACTGAAAGTCTATGCTAGACAATGTTGCCAGAAAGGGCACTGTCACATTATCACAATATTGCCAGACATTTGACAGCCTTCGCTTACTGTTTTACTGATCTGAAAATCTATCTTTAGGATAAAATTATTGTTAGGCAAGCGTTTAACAATAAAATATAAGCTTTTCTGGCAATAGTGTGAAATGACAATCTATTCAGCGAAGACAACTTATCTTTTCTAATTCATTTGTAGTATATATCTATCGGGTGAGCCATCAATAAGTTTAAATTTGAGCCACCGTTTATTATGTCACTCTATTCTGTCAAAATATTCAGTACATTGTCTTCAATAAATGAAATTAATCGGTTTAGACTTCAACAACGTTGGTCGGAAATTGTACAAAATTTCGTAACTGAGAAGGACCAACAGTGTCCGGTATATGCAACTTTATTGCTTCGTTAAACTGGTTTCATTGTTGATGCACCAAGACGTCAGCTTGCTCGCACAGTTCGTACACCCGAACATATCGAAACTATGGCTGAGAGTGTGCATGAGAATCCGTCAACATTAACTTTCCATCGTTCTCAAAATTTGAACATTTTATGCACCAGTTTACGTCGAATTTTGTGAAAAGATCTCTATTGACGCCTTAAAACATTTAATTGATTCAAGAGTTGAGGTCGCATAACCTTCCCCAGAAGAAAAAATCAGATTTTCGGATGAAGCTCGTTTTCTAGTTGAAATTGGCATATTTGAGAAACATGTGGTCTTACAGAAGACAATGTACCCACTAAGAGCGACTGTTTAGTGCGGCTTGGGGAGCGGCCTAGAAAAATTTTTTTATTAAGAGATTTTAATACATGATCCGTGGTGCCCTTGCTAGAGATATTAACGATTCGCTCTTAGCCTAAGCCTACATACACTTTAGCTATTCTCCCCCAAGGAACTGTCATTAGGTTATACTTTGTGAAGACTGGTCAGCATTTACATTGACGAAGCTCCAGGTCGACTACCTGCTTTGGCGCCTCTTGAGTGAATTTCTTTTATCAGCTCCTTCAACATCATGTCTTCTTTGCTTGTCAGACAGCAACGAAATCTCTATATTACATTATAAATGTACCGGAACTGCCGATTTCTTGTTTTCTGTTATTGTATTGAAAGCACTGCAATACTTAAGACAATGAAAATCAGTTATTTTCGTATAAGATCTCGTGCTCATTTCATTAATATCCAGAATAATAAGACCTGTTTTTGAGACACTTTTTGACTCAGATGTTTTCTGCGCCTTAACTCGCATGAATCCCGTAATTTCTTCCATTTTCACTATGCGGGTTTTGCTATATGTTTCCACCAGTATGGTGGTACATGTTTTTAGAATGCATCAACGTTTGCACTATCGGGAATTTTTGAATAGGAGTTATTTCGAACCCTATAATTAAAGGAATGACTGGGTCTACTTAACGGTTGATCACTTAGTTTTACATAAACTGTCAAGACCTTGAAGAAGACGACTCTCGTGCTTATATTTTATGCTTTAGCTTAGTACGGGACAAGGGTATATACGTATGAAGGTACTCTGTAACGGCTTGTGGAACGGTGTAAAATAAGGTTCGCCAATGCAAGAAACAGGTGAATAATGTATTAGTTTTAGTGAGTGAACTCACTCAAAAATGTTTATTAAAAAATGTGCTTTTCAACTGAAGAAAAACTCTAGAAATCTTAAATAAAATTCCCTGAAATTTTACTGGGTTAAGTGAATTACAAAATGTTTGTAAATTTATCAGATGTGTCGGGCTGTGTTTTTATAGCCAGTATTTCTTTTACTTTTTTTTTTTTTGTTTAGGGATATATAGGATCTACCATGAGTGATGATGATGATGAAGATATTGTTATTGTTGTAGCTGTTGCATCTTTTTTGGCAAGAACAGAATAGCATCTTCTTAATACTGTGGCTGAGTAAGCAATTTGCTTTTATTTTTTATTCCCCAATATTTTACGCCTTACAAGAAAAAATTTTTGTTTTTCCGTTTTTTTTTTTTTTTGGAAAGGCATCAACTAAAAATTCCTTCTCGTTATTTTAACAACCAGAGCAATAGTATTACGAGTGCATGCAATATTGCTATAAAACCAACAAAAAACATGAAAAAAAGGATATAAAACGGGCCAAAGTGTTCCTAGTCATCATCATTGTCGATAAAACCCGGAGAGATGATGATGATGGTAATGAGATGCATTGTGTGAAATTAAAAAAGAAAAGAAAGGAAAGTGGATGTTGTTACTTCACGCTATTATGCCGTGTTTTGGGAAAGAAAAGAAACAAAAACAAAAATAAAAATAACCATTAAAGAAAAACTATGGGGGTCATTTAACTTTTAAAGCAAACGATTTTGACAAAATAATTGTGCAGTTTAGATAGTGGGATGACGTTTAGGGCAAAACGTACAATGCTATACGGTGTGCGATTCCCAATACACTGATTGAAACACGTTCAGTTATAACTTCGCTAGAGAAAGGAAACTTTTGTCATATAGCAATTAAGCTTTTATGAATGGCAACTGATACTCTGTGGTCAGTTAACTCTCTAAAAAGTTTTAAAGTTATTCGGCCATAGATTAATTGGAGGTTAATTAAAGATTAAGAATTTTTGCATTGTTTCTTTGAAAAGAGACTTTTATACAACACGTCGGTAATTGCATTGCTGCACGGAGCTTACAATTTTGAAATTGAAACCGTGGTTTAGTGTGGGCTTACTAAGACGAGAGCTCCGGTTCAAGACCCGGCTCTGACATCTGAAGTAAAGAAATATAAAAAAAAACTTCTTTCGGCGACTACCTCTTAGCAGACTTCTGGCAAAAGCTCTAAGAGTAACTGATTGCCATAATAAGCTTCTCAAGTTTGTCGTTCGGAGTCGACAATAAACTGTAGGTCCCGGTACTCATGGATAAAAATTGACACACACAACAAGAGTGCTGCGAGAAGCTAGGCGGACTCCTGACACAGGGTTGTAAAGGCCAGTTATGTATGTTATGTATACTTCTGTATATGCTTCGGTTAAACTAGGTATCGTCCAGTCGGCATATTTCGTTGTCCGCCCGAAATAATGTGCAGTATTGTTAGGCTCTGCTTTTCTGTCATGGATAAAAAGGGAACTAAGTTTTGTCTTTCCCTGAATAGCATGGACATTTATCACACTATTGCGGTTCTTACGACCCCTGTTTATGAAAATGTATGCTATTATACTCGTATGACTCCTGGAAGACCTGTAAGTTCAGAGTATCTTTCACCTCATGTGTCAGTGTTCAGCCTATGCGCATTCGCGTGTCTCTCAAAAATATGTTTATATTTATGTATTAAGAAAATTGGCATACAGAGAACATTCTGTCTTTAAGAGCATATATAATAGATTTGTGAAATCCAAGAAATATTTAAGATTTTAATTTTTTTTTATTAATTAATCCTTACAGAATGCTGTGCATTGTATTGGAAATTTTGTGAAAAGGACAGTACATTATGACAACGGAACATATATTTTGTTTTCTTATATTATTAAGCGCCTTAGAAATGAGACAAATTGCTGTGAATTGATCATTCAAAGGCCAGTGTTATACCTTCACACTTGAATGATCAACGGTGAGTGCCTTCGCTAAGTAGATTTTTAGCTGTTATCTTCTACTTCCCAATGGGTGGCGCTTTTCAACTGATCATTCGTTTTTTTCTTGTTGTCAATGGTTAAGGTGGAATAGAGTGGAATATCAGGGAGCGGATACTTTGTAGATGGACATCTTGGAGGGGGGACCTTTTATTTTTAAATTATAATTTTGAAAAAAAACCGCAAACTAACTTTTTCACTTTTAACCTTTGCTGGAATTCGAACCTGGGCCGTTGAGTTTTTGTGCGAGCGCTCTAACCACTTTGCCACGCACTTCACATATAAATAAGCAAAATAAATAAATGCGCAAATAAAAAAATATTAATAAAACGATATTAATAAAACGATACGTAGAACAAGTAAAACAATATATATTTGTTAGATTGATTCCAAGTGCACGCCATACACACACTCGGTTATTTTTATAACTAAGGGAGATCCAAAAGGCAGAAGCAAGTCAGTGAAGATTAAAGAGTAACCCGAGAGATTTAGTTAAGTTTTAATTATACAATTTATCTGATATGTGATGGAAATCGATTTCGATCGAAATTGAAATTGAATGAATTTTCAAGTTGTTATAACATCCAAATCCTATCATATTTGGAATTCTTTTCTTACTCATAACCTTACTGACAATTGCCACTATATCGTTGATTATTAAAATTTTAAAACAATTACAATAGGTAAGTTACATATATATGACTTTGAAAATACAAACGATTTCAATTTCGATCGCAATCGTTTTTCATCACATACCGGTATGTGGAAATAGTTTATAGTTTCGGTATAAAATTACTCATATGTTAGCGTGTGGATATCGTTTATAATAAATGATACTTTTCAGCCATTTTTCTCTTTCGCATTGCTGTGTATGTTTGTAAGAATATTATCGTTTAGTTTTCAAATATTTCGGCATTATTTTTACTTATTTTTTTTATCAAATATGCAGCGTAACGCATTACGTTTATTATAGCAACTTTATTATTTGAAAGCAGTATAATCTTTTATTAAAGGATATACAAAATCGATTATAATTAATGGAAAATGTGGAAAAAACTTTGCTTTATTTTAAAGGAGTCTTAGCAAAAGGATGTTTAAAATTTATATTTTAAGCTGTTCTTAAGTTACGGCAGAAGGACTAAAGTGGTTTAAAGTAGCCTAATAATTTTTAGCTTTCAGATCAAAATTTCTGGAGAGCCACTCATCTACTTAGGCACTCAAATTCAAATAATTTAGACACCTCCTGCCATGTAGATTCGTATTAGGTCTTGGATTTAATTTTTGGATTTTATTTGGCTGACTTCTACTACTGGTCTTAAATCTTTCATTTAACAGTAAAGACCATAAAAAAATACAATTCAGACGCTCAAAAAATTTGATAGAAATTGAATTAAATTAATAGACCGATTAACTTTTACGAAACTTTCACTTTTCCAGGGTTCTACTTTATGTGGTTTTCTTTAATTAATGATTTGTTAGATAGGACATCTTAATAAGCTCGAATAAGGCTTAAGTTGAAATTAGTGTTGATAAATAAAAGTATGAGTATATTTTTTAAATAATATCGAAAATAATTTGGTCATTAGGTTACCATTTAGCCAAGATATTTTCCCTTGTTTTCTGTTTCTTTACTGTCTCCAATATCCTTAAAATACTGCAGCATAAGTGGCTGATCAAGACTAATTTTAAGTGCATTTTAATGTTAAACTATTGTCAACATTTATTCGCATTTTTATTGAAATACCAATTCGTAATACATATCCTAGAAGACATCATGTCACACCAAAACACTCACATTTATAGGAAAATAAAGGGTGTTTTTTCACAATGGATAATAGAAACATATTAAGGGGGCTCTTAGC
This sequence comes from Metopia argyrocephala, assembly GCA_963576795.1. Lineage (NCBI taxonomy): Eukaryota > Metazoa > Arthropoda > Insecta > Diptera > Sarcophagidae > Metopia > Metopia argyrocephala. Next base: position 42,878,029 of record OY756208.1, read on the forward strand.
CAGTCACTACAGACTCAAAGGACATTTTAATAGGAGAGGAATCGCTTTGAGTGGTTGTGCAAATTCTGTTACAGGGCACTCGATTCATCAGATCACATACTGGTCACTTGAGTAGCTTAATGCGTAATAAGAAAACGTACCCTAGTAATTATTACGTCGAAGTAATATTTCTGGTCTAATAATGAAGATGCGAAAATGTATCATCAAAAATGGTTTTATTGTTTTTCAATGTATTCTCCGGACTGATTTATACACTTTCGCATGCGCTCAAACCAATTGTCGAAGCACTTTTTCCACTCCGACGACGAAAATCGTTGACCACGCATTTTTTTCTTGATGTGCGGGAATAAAAAGAATTCATTGGGTGCCAAGTCAGGGGGCAAATTACGGCATTCGATATCGAACAATATTTCTGTGTAAATTGTTTTAAAATTGTATCGAATTTCATTCGATATCGAATACCGTAATTTGCCCCAGGACTGTACGGCAATTGACGTTTTGCCAGGTCAAAAAGGGTCTGGTTTGAGCCGATGTATGAGAGCTCGCATTGTCATGGTGAACAATAATTCGTCTTCTCTTCTTCATTTTTCGAATTTCTTCGAAGACTTCAGGCAAACAAATTGTGATGTACCACTTAGAATTGACAGAATAGTTGCCACATGACCAGTTTTGCCAAAGAATCAGGCCAGTGCTTCGAAGTGCTTCTTCCAGCAACAACTTTCGTTGGCTTAAGCTCGTCCTCGAAGACGCACACGGTTGATTGTTGTTTTGTTTCGAGCTCACACGCATAGATCCATGATTCGTCACCTGTGATGATCCTATAAACGTCGTTTAAAGCACCGCGATCGTATTTTGCATCAATTCACACGAGCCTTTTTAGAGCAATTGTCAATTTTTGCGGGATCCAACGAAAACAAATCTTTTTTACGGACAGGTGTTCATGTTATATCAAAGTATCCAAGGATGCCTCTATCCCACGGTATATCACATGACGATCTTGTATTATCAGTTCACGCACGGCATTAATGTACTCTGGCACAACGGCCGTTTTTGAACGTATTAATGAATGAATGAAGAAGCTGTTTCAACGAACAGATATAGTTATGCGGGAGTTTTTGTGCTCTATCCGCCATTTTATATATCTCGAGTTAATGATGCTACTTTGGGTTTTTGACACCAAAATTTTAAAATTTCCAAACCGTTTTCGGCTATTTATTTCCGAAACTAGACAAGATATCCGAAAACGGATTGCAGACTTGAAAAATTTTGGGTCGAAAACCTAAAGTGGCATCATTAACTAGAGATATATAGAAATTATGAAATGGCGGATAGAGCACATAAACTCCCGCACGACGTTACGTAAATATATTTTAATTTTAATAATCATTCCTACAGAAAACGTTAATAAAAACAAAGCAGAAATGATCAAAAATCTGACAAAATCAATATTTTAACACGGCTGGGCTGACAATACAACTATATTATGCAGAATTACCTTAAAAATTAGACTTTAATACGCAGGAATTATAGATGATAACGAAAAGTTTTGTGGCACACATTATTGTCTATTTTCTTTTTTTTATTATTAAGGCAAGCACCTAAGGGAGGACCACTACTCATGCCGGTCGAATATGTTATGGGAAGGAGGAAAGAAGGAAGGACTTTTTGATATAGTAATTGGTAGGAAAATCATTCAATGGAAAATTGTTCCATAAACGAACGATGCGGCTATAATGCATCGTGCGGTTTACTGGACAATCATCTACGAAATGGATGTGCTCTATGTAGTCCGTAAGAATATGCGACCACACGGTAATTCCGATAGAACAATTAAGCACACACCACATTGCGTTGACGCTCCAACGATCGATAAAGTTAAACACCCCTCCGTCGCTAATAAGCACCTTCGCCCTTTTCTGAACACGGTCGAGAAGCAGTCGATTTATTACTAAATAAAATTGGCGCATAGGGAGTGCTAATTCTCCTAAAATACCCTCTACAGATTATACAAACTCCAAAACATGAATTTCCATGTTTTGCTGCAGCTTACATTCAGGGTTTATTACTCACAATGAAAATTTTATATAGACTCGTATATTATTGAAAATCATATACTATTGACGTTTTTTTTTAATTAAAGTTAAATTTTTTTGCATTTTTTTTACTAAAAAACTTAAAACAACACCCTATATTTACATATAACTATAGAGAATTTTAAATCTAAAAAATACGTGTATCACAGGTAAATTTTAAGGTGCCTGTTTAATACCAAAAAAACAGAATACACAAAATATAAGGAGAGTGCTGAAGGGTGTCTAAAATGTGCTTTAATGTGCTGACAAACATAAACTGACATTTATTTTCATTTACTCTCTTTCCCCATATCAGACTCATCATCATCATCGGTATCCTTAAATGAAAATGAGCGTTTAAGTATATAAAGTATATATGCAGGATATTAAATATAATAATAAAAAAACAAAAATAAACATTAAAATAGAAAAAGAGTAAAACAAAAAAAAAAAAAATTTGTTACTTTTAAGCACGTGGGTGCATGTCGTTGTGCGTGCAGCAACTTAGAGTAACCGCTACATATTATATTCAAATTTTAAAAGTTAAACTACACCCAGAAATTTTAAAATTAATTTTTTTTCTTATCTTATTATTAAGCGCCTTAGGAATGAAACAAATTGCTGTGAATTGATGATTAAAAGCCCACCCTTGAATGATCAACAGCAATTGCCTCATCGTTGAATGTTGATTATGTGGTGAGTGCCTTCGCTAAATGGATTTAGTAGGCTTAGCTCATATCTGCTAATTTCCAATAGGTGGCGCTTTTCTCCTGATCATTAGTTTTTTGTTTTAAATTAAATTAATTTCTTAAAATAATTTTTAAAAGCCCAAGAATAAACTTCAGCCGTTGCTTATGCAGAATATCTCTTTTAGTCTTCAAGCTTGGAAAATTATTTTGTGTAATAACAACTACTTGTATGAAGACCTTCACCATTGGCATTTACTCTGTATAAATATATGACGTTTTTATTTATAGCCAAGTACTGAACATAATAAACATTGACAATCAAAACAGAAAAATTGATTTTCTCATAATGCCCTTTTTTGTTTTTAAAACATTCTAGAGCATTTGTCTCAGAAATAAGGTACAACTGTTCTTGGTACCTGGACACTGTGGTATACGCGGAAACGAGGAAGCGGATGCAATGGCTAAGAGTATTGGTCCGGAGCCCTATTGTGCAGCACGCTTTTTACTGTTCGGAATCTGATTAGAGAATGGAAAACTGGCAAATGTTTGGAACGTTGGAACGTTCAGTCGGGTGTCAGGCACTCCAAGGCTGTATTTTATCCGCGACTTGGGAGTAAGTCTGATGTTCTAAAGTATAGAAGGCTAGACCAAAAAATCTTAACGGATTTCCTTACGGGTCACTCTAGTGTGAGAGCGCATTTGACGAGAATGGCAATCACAAATGTAGATGTTTGTAGACTAGATATCGCTAACAGCAGAGCATATATTATGTGAATGCGCGGCTCTTGATAGATTTAGATGGATGTGTTTAGAGAGACATATGGTCTCTCTGGCGGACATATCCACCACTAAAGATTCGTACCTGCTGGTATTCATAAGGAAAGCATTTGGTCTACTGAAAAAACAATGGACTCAAATATTCACAATAGATCTTATAAGTCGCAGTGTCTTGCATTTGTGCTGGATCTCTACCAGATAATAAATAAGAAAAATTTTTTACTTTTGGAAATATCTGTGACCAGAGAGGAATTCGGTCAGAAAATAGTTCAATTCCACAAAGTCAATTTCTTTATGTTGGGGATGAGTTTCCTTGATCAGCTACCGCTAGTTTCTGTACTCTATCTAGTCTGCCACGGCTGCATTCTTTGGAATCCTTGTTCTGCAGCGCTAATGCTGAGGTTCTCTTTTCTTGCAGATCAATCAGTATCGCTCCGCTTCTTACCATGAGTGTTGCAGCTGAGATGGTGTGATAAGCCTAAGTTACTCTGAGTATCGCTTTACGCTGTTCAGCCTCAAACACTGCGTTTAGTATTGGCCTCTAATTATCCACCTCAAATTGTACTACCATACAGCAAAACGGAATTTGTTATGGCCATAACGAGCCAATAATATAAATAAATTTGGTTTGGCTTTAAGATTAATTGGTGAATTTTACTTTAACACTAAAGACACAAATATTGTCATTAAATTGCATTTCAAATATATTTTCGAGTAAAAAAAAATTTTATTCTAAATAACCTGCTTTCTAAATGTTCTTTCTTTGTTTCTTTCTTTGTTTTTCTTTCTTAGTTAATATTTGTGATTTAATAAAGTACAAAATATGAATAAAATAAAATAAAAATACAACTTTAACCCAAATAGTTTGCACTTAAATCATTTATTATAAACAAAAAAACAAAAACAGAAAACTAATGTATCCTGTTAAATATCCTGTTGCAAGAAAAAAGACTGGTGAAGTAAACCAACAAAAAAAAAAAAACAAAAAACTTACAAGGAGAGTATTGCAATAAAAACAATATCATTTAACATCCTGTATGACAAGCATTATTTTAGTTTTCTTAAAGAAAAACAATAAAATTTAAAGGAAAAATGAGCGAAAGAAACAAAAAAAAAACGATTTAAAAAGTCATAATACGAGAGTAACAGCGTTGACATTTAAACACAAGACGTAGAACTAAAGAAGCAATGTGTGGTATGCAACAAATACACGCACACACTAACATACAAACACATTTAAACAAACGACAGCATCCTTTGCTTTTAACTAATGTGAGGAATCTGGGTTAACTGTTGCAAAGAAATAAAAAGAAAAAAACAAAAAATATGAGAACTGTTTGTGCCACCGAAGTCTATTTTTTTTGCTGCTGTTCTTCATTTTTTGTTTTGCTTTTCACTAAAATATAAAACATTTAAAATGTAAAGTATATACATGCCACTATGTATTTAATATACATATGTATGCATAAGTACGAGTATATATAAATAAAGCAGTTATTTGTTATATAATAAATAAATATATAAAAATGAAAAATAAAAAAAATAGCAACGATAACACTGGCGATAAGGACAACATGAATAACAACATTGAAGACGACGTTTTTACCAGTAACTTTAAATAAAAATGGAATCAACACTCACATACACATAAATACATTCACACAAATATGCACAAATACATTTGCAAAAGTAGAAAATTTCAATGGCAAACTTCCGGTTAACTTTTCTTAAAAAAAAACAAAAAACAGGGAAAAACACTTGGAAAACTTAAAATGAACACAAGCAACAACAAAAAAAATGAAATGCATGTGTTTTCAACCAAAGGAATAACAAACATGTTAAACGAATACAATACTTGTAATATTGCAACGTATTGTTGCAAAGGATTCTATCGCCCATGCTCTGTTATGCAACTTAATTTTAAAGAGTTCAAGCATTTTCTAATTTATACGAGTATATGGGCAATTTCAAAAATTTTCAACATTTGATGAAACTGAGTTCAGATGCTTATTATTTCTCCAGTTTTTCGAATTGACCAAAACGGTCAAAAGGGAATGGTAGGCCACACTAGAAAACCGGGAAATTCAAAATTTCAGACCATCAGTTCTTTATTTTTAAAAGTTATGGGCACTCAAATATTGAAAAACTCAAAAACAGGCTTGAAATTTACAAGAGTTTTTTCATATTTCATCACTTTTCTACTTTTAGTTTTAAACTTCCGATGCTCACTGATATAAAATAAAGTCACTAGACTTTGTAGATATTTACACTATAAAAGTTATGCCCATACTACTATTTGGGAAAAAGTTGTACAGCGGTTCATTTTTGAAACCAAAATTTTCCGATTTTTTAATTTTCGCAGTTTTTTCTCTAGCGTTTTTGCGCCGTTCAAGAAAATTGCATTTCGTCAACAGTATTTAAAAGATGGTATAATTTGCTAAAATTTGCGCCATATCACGTCGATGTCAGGCTGCTAGTTGCTGAGAACGATGACCTCAAACTTTTATAGAATTGGCGTAAATTTGTCAAAAATGACAGTTTTTCGCGTCTGACATTTGCAATCTTTTTTAAAACTGGTTTATGTATTGCGTGATCTAAACTTCTTAGTAAATGGCACCTCAACGTCAAGAAGGCGTTAAAATATTTTAAAACGCAAAAATTTTATAAAGAAAATAAAAATTTTGCGAAATTTCATGATTTTGTTTCGCGTTTTTTTTTAATTAATCCGTGGTTTAAAATCAATGTAAAGTATTGGAAATGAAGTGCGGCGGTGAACTAAAGAACATATATAAATACGGTTGAATTCGGTCCATATTTTGAGGGTAGAGTGGCATTTTTCTTCAAACACATTTTGCTTTGTGACATCTGCAGTTATGTATAGATTCCGCCGCGATTAACAGCAAATGAAAGGTTTTTTTAAGCTTGATAATAAAACCGAATAGGCATTAAAAAATTTTCATGATTTTAAATTTTACAGATAAAAAAAAAATTCTAACCTCAAAAATAATTCTTATATAATTTTTTTATTTTTTAAATTTGCAAGTCAAAACATTGTTTTTCTGTAAATTAGTTATGCGTTATATAAACACATATAATAACAATCGGTGAAACATTCATATTTTTGCAAAAACTCGCGTTTTTTAATGTTAAGGAATTTTAATTATAATTGATATTTTTTTGTGTATTTTATCAGTGCATTGATAAATTTTGACTGCACTGATGAATTTGGAATGAGTTTCATGCATCCATACAACATTTATTAAAATAAACCAATAAATTTAACTTTAAATTTTTTTTAAAGAGATTTTAACTTAAAACCTCCATAACTTTCGCGCCGTTTGCAACAAATGATTAACGCGAACTGTTTTGGTATGCTAAAATATCACCCTTCACGTGACCAAAGCGTCATTCGTGTCATCAAAAAAAAAAATTTCGAAAAAAAAATATCAAAATGTCGAAAATTTTTGAAATTGCCCATATACATATGTATGTATATAGCCATTATTTACCACACCATATGCATGTGCTTACATACATACATACAAACCATAAGAATATTTTTACAATATACGAGGGAGTTTTATTTAATTTTGGAAATAAGGAATAACACTTTAATATAGAAGCAAAAATAGCTTTTTAAAGGATTAATTACTTGCCGATATATGTCCATAAATGTTAGAAAGAGTCATTGAAAATTGGGTTCAAGATTAGACATCATTCGCGGTAGCCGTGGCGGTCATATGCGAAGTCATATTTAAATTATAAAGCCAGATTATCTTTCGAATAAAGTAAATATAATTCCAATTTAAAACAGGTGGCAAATTACGGCATTCGATATCGAACAAAGTTTCTTACGATTTTAAAACAATTTATAGAGAAATTTGGTTCGATGTCGAATACCGTAATTTGCCCCCAGATCATCTCTGTTTTATACCATTTCAAAATTTTATAGCTCTAAAAATAGACATTATGTGGTAGAAAAAAATTTTTTTCCTTCACTCGAACAAGAAGAACATTTTAAATAAAACCAATTTCTCCTTAAATACGAACACTTAAATTTTTTTAACTTTTATAATACATCTGCCTTTCAACATAATTTCCTACTCTACCTCGTTTATTACAGAATCATTGAAAGTGATATTTAAAATAAATAAAGGAATTTTAAAGAATAAAAAGGAGAACAAGGAAATAAAAATAAATCTATTTTGAAGCAAATAAGTCTTTTGTTCTATATAATGTGTTAGAGGAATCAGGTGTCCATGCTTGTGTAAAAGAGCGCCAAAACTATTCACTCATTCGCTATACTCGTATTTACCTACTAGCGAGAAAGTTTAACATATAAAATAGGTGGCAAGTATGTCATAAGTATATACTTAGGTAAGTACATAGAGTTATAACATATAACATATAACAGAATTCTAATACTGACTTCCAAATACGTTTAAAATTTCTTTCTATGCAAGAATTTATGGATTCTACTGCAATATTTAAAAAAAAAAAAAACATAATCACTGTGTTTTTAAGCTTGAGTTCGAAATTGGCTTGGTTAAGCTCTTACATACATACATACATAATTGGCCATTAGAACCCTGTGCCAGGGTTACGGCCTAGCTTCTCTCAGCACTCATGTTGTGGGTGTTAATTTTCATCCATGAGTACTGGGACCTACAGTTTAAAGTCGACTTCGAACGACAGATTTGAGAAGCTTTTTCATGGCAATTTATTACTCCGAAAGAAATAATTTGTTTCAAGATGTCAGAGCTGAGATTTAAACCCAGCGCTATCGTCTTAGTAAGCCAACATATTCACCACTAGACCACGTCGACCAGCTCTTAAATTGTTTTAATTATGAAGAATAGAGACAATTCGTGAGGGCTTGATGCCGAAGACTTATCAATTTAAAAAATGTGTTTTTTAAATACATCGTACAGAAAATATACACATTAGCAGTAATCACTCTTCATTGCGAACGACCTTGCAAGTCTTGCAAACGTAGCACAGATTAAACATCTGTCGACATTTGTTTACTGTTTGACTTTGTTTGCTATGTATGCAAGATTTGCAAGAGCATTTGCAACAAAGATTGATTACAGAGATTACAGAGTACGTCTGGAAAAAGTAGGCCTATTTTCTCGTTAGAAAGTTTTAATTGCATAACAGCTTATATTAATAGAACCCGTTGGTTTTTTTTCTATTTCTATTCTATGTACCTTCAACTTTACGCATTTTACCATTTATGCTGGGCTCAATGCAACTTAAAGAAGTACTTGTGATGTACTCTGAACTTTGAAGATAAGACGGAAAAACATACTTGTGAACAGATGGTATTTTGGTTTACACAAGAAGTTTGAGAGCAATACTCTCTAGCCAGATAAAAATTACACTATACAAAACACTTATACTATTATTATACTGTAATTGCGCGAAACCTTGGGAACTTGCAGAGGCAGATGAAGCTGTTCTTGGTGTTTTAAAGAGAAAATTACTTCGAAGAACTTATGGCCCTCTCTCCGTTGGTGGTGTGAACAGGTGTCGAATGAGTCACAAGCTGTATGAACTTTACGCCTACGTTAGCACAAGACCGAAGCGCTTGGAACTCTATTCTGATTTAGGATAAGAACAAACAAAGATTCAGCTGTTCTTAGTATTTAAAGAGAAAGTTACACCGAAGAACTTATGCATCCGTCTTCGTTAGGGGTGTGAACAGGCATCGAATGAATCGGGAACTGTATGAGCTTTACGCCGCCATTTGCACAAGACGAAAGCACTAGGAACTCTATTCTTATTTAGGAAAAAGGCCGTAGGGCTGGAATATAGATATATATATAAGTAAATAAATAACTTTGAACTTTCAGCATCAGTTCCATGAAATCGTAGTCATAGTATCCCATAAATTACAGCGAATATCATTTGTATGGTTAAGATACATACATTGATTCACTAAGGTTTGACTGATTTACATGACTGCTTATATTAATTAACATCATACGACACCGTTTAGAAAAAAACCCAAAAACTATTAACCATGATCAGAACGGCCTTCATATACAGTTCAACAGATTGACAACATTTTCTGGATCAATATCCGATATTTGTATAATATCCTGTATAAATCCCCAACCGAGAGCATTATGACGATGAAAGAAAATCGATTATAGTCATAGTAATGCTAGTGATTGTTTCTATATTGAAATGATACATACATATATACATAATTGGCTATTACAATCCTGTGTTAGGGTTACAGCCTAGCTTCTCGCAGCACTCATGTTGTGTGTGTTAATTTTTATCCATGAGTACCGGGACCTACAGTTTAAAGTCGATTCCGAACGACAAATTTGAAAAGCTTTTTTATGGCAATCAATTACTCTCAGAGCTTTTGCCAGAAGACTGCGGCGCTATCGTCTTATTATTGAAATTATGCAATTAAAAAATTAAAGCTATGAAATTATATACCAGAGGCCTTATTCTGTAACTCTCCCGAACTAAAACTCTATCTCTAAAAATTTATAAACTTGATTTAGGACTTTTTGGCTACGAATACAAATCTTGAACGCTTATTATATAATTATATATAATATTTCTGCCTTGTATTATCCTTTTAGGTTGTCAAGCTATTAATAAACACCCTAAAAATGTGACTGCGTATAGCCACTTATACATATTCCGATTCCTACAAAATTGTTTCGCTTAAGGACTACTTCATTATTATTATTCTGTTAAATTAATGCAGTTATCTTTTCCATTTTATTAGCCAATCAAATAGTTTGTTACACACAAATAATTTGAAACACATCATGCCAAATAATTTTAAATATAAGCGCTGCTATTTCGTTTAAGAAAAAATTGCTTTTCCATCAAAAGAAGAATATAAACATGCCATCGTAATATCAATTATTTTCCACTTATACGACTAGTTAAGCATTAATATTTCATGTATAAATTGATTTCATATCATGGATATCTCCAATTACATTCAATCCTTTGTTTTATTTTTTTTCTTTTATTTCAAAAATTCTGAAGAGCCTTGTATGTGATACAGTACGTTTATAGTAAATAATTTGGCATTAAAAATAAATAGAAACGAATCAAATATTTATGAGACGAGGTAATAAGCAGGACCTTGTTAATGTATATTGGAGCCCAGTTGCAAACTAGAGTTTGGGGGCCCCGGCTGATAAACAACAATTACATGTTATATGTCATTTGTATGACCTTTATATTCAGTAAGGAATTTAGGATCTTATTTATATTCAAAAACGTAGTCAAAAGTTCCTCCTATTTTGTTGAAGTCGACAGAAAAGTTCAGCATATATCGTCGCAGGAATTAAAGAACGCTGTAACCGAAAAAAATCTAAAATACGTTTTCTGTATCATTTTTATCAGAAAAAAAAAATACGCATCGATTGGTCACGGTCCATATCTCTATGTTGAAAAGAAATTCACTTACGCCACCTGCGTTTTGAAAAATACCAGTGTCTTCCTTTTACTTTCACATAGTTTTTTTTTTGGCTCTGGTGAACATTTAATGTTTTTTCAGTTAAAACGTTCTTTAATTTTTGCGACAATATGTACATTTGTATTGGACCCTTGGAAAGAGAGTTTCTAAACTATAACCTGGAGTTTCAAAACCTACATACTACAAATGTATACTACATTACATACAAATGCCCATAAGCAACAGTGTTGTCAGATTAGGGGATTTATCCCCAAAATGGGGATTTTTTTTCTGAAATGGGGATAAGAAATTCATTTGGGGATGGCAATTTTATTGGGGATAATCGACAAGTTTTTGGTAATTTTTAAAATTCGTTTGCTTATTTAAATAATAAATAAATAAATTAATTATTAAAGGTTTCTTACTTTCGAAACACACGATGAAAGAATTCCAATAGAATTTCAATTCTCAAGACTTGCTTATAAACTTACTTAAAACTCAGAATTTCATATAAAATTTTTGCTATATAGGTGTGCTCTTGGTTTTAGTTTTATTTATTTTCTCATACAAATAAAAACATCTCCATATCAGTATGTTTCCGCCACCGTTTTTAATTGTTTTTATTGCGGAGGAATAATAGAGAATGAGGGTCTTTTTACACTTAAACTACTGCACAGAACATCTATTTAGAATATGGATACTACATAAATATTTTAAACGATATCATGATGTCTTTTAACGACCCGAAACACACATCGAAGCGAGCAAGATGTTGGTTTCAAAATAGTGGCCTGAAGGTTTTAAGTTAAGTTAAGTCTCCAGATTTATATCCAATTGAAAATTTATGGGAAATTGCCAAAGTGCACTTCGAGGAAAAACCCTTCTAATAAAGAACGCTGCTTGGATCTTACAAAAATTAAGGGTAATTCCACTAAGTACAGAAGTAAATAAACGGTAATTGAAATGAATAATTTGGTTTAATTAATAAAAAAAATTGTCTATTAGGCCATAAAGTTTGGGGAATTAATTTTTTTAACAGGCAAAATAAGTTCATTTTCAATATTTTTGAATAGATGATTTTTATTTAAATTTTGATCTTGATTTACTTTATAGTTGAAATTTAGTAAAAGCAATCAAAAATATTAATCACTTTTTTTTAAGTTTTTTTCGGCCTCAAAGAAGTTAGGTTAGGGTGAATCTATTTTATTGAACGCCAATACATAGTACATATGAAATAAAATATATATTTACATATCAAATAAAACATGCAAAATTATTGATGTAGTTTATGTGGGGATTTTTGGGAATATGAATTTCAAAATTGGGGATAAAAATTAAAAACTATTTGACAACCCTGATAGGCAAAAAAAAATTACAGTAGATTTTAACTCAAAATTTTTATGTCAAATTAAGACTTCAAGCCTGCTTCATTTTTCTTTTTTTTTTGCATGCGGCTGGAAGAATGTATGTTCCGTCCGTACGGGGCACTTTAAAGCACTTCATCATATGTTTTGAATACTATGACTAACCCTTACTACGCTTTCCAATAGGCAGTCTGTTTCAATATGAAAGATTTGATGTAAAATTTACACAGAACCCTGCTTTTCTAACACTGTTTTACTTCATAAATCAATGAATTTTTAATTTATTGGGAGCTCTTTAAGATAAGAACTACTTTTAAATTGCTCTGTTCGTCTTTCAATATCTAATTTTCAAATTTTCTTGTCAAACAAACAAATGCAATAGTTTCACAACGGAACCTTGTGCTAATTGTAGTTGGTCACGATTTCGATTAACTGGATATTTGTCCTACCTACCTATCTACCTACTTTCTAAAACAATATTCAGCACACACTCTCACTACTTAAACTATCTTTTTAATATTGTACTTAAACTAAAGCCTGGAGATCATGCGTGGTTAGGGGGCCCTGAGCACAGGCAGCGCGTTTCCTTATGATAAAAACGGAACAGTTAATAATCCTAATAATAGGAACATAATACTCCGCCCCTTTTAAATAACAATTGAATGTATTTTTGTAAATTAAAATAAAAAACAAAACCAAAACTAGAAATAAAAATGTAATTCTTAACATACTCGTATCAGCTCAACCAGTAACAGTACAAATAAATGTCTGCCAAAAATAATTGCCATTCGCAATTATACAAAATTACATACGAATTCTTTTAAATTGACAACAATAATAACAAATATCACTGCCTCCCTGCAATGACACCCCCCAGTCATTATCATATTAGTTTAAAAATGTTTATTGGAAGACACCAAGCCATCCTCTTTTAAGTGAGCGAGTTTTTTGTTTTGCAAAGCATGCCAATTTTCTTGAAATAGAAAAAAAATAGAAAAATAGAAAAACTTAATAATTCAAAACCATTGTAAATAATATTATTAAACCAACAAATATTTGGGATATAAACAGTATGCATTAGAAAAGTAATAGAAAAAGACTTTTAATTTGATATGGTAATTCGAGTCGATATTTTAAAACGACTTTACTAAGAATCATAAGAATCTTTTGGGTGCAACCCAAAATACTCGTAATTGTGTTCATTTTTCTTTTTTTCAAATATTACATAAAATGCAGGAAGTCAACTCTGTTGGTGTATTAGGTTTGTTACATTGCGTTTGGTTTTAATTAAAATAAATAAAAATCTTTTTAAACTTTTATGATTTAAAAACTGATACTGAGTTTAGCCATCTTGTTATGTAGTCTAAAGAAGTCAGACCCGAGATTGCTCTTGTCCTTTACATGTTCAATAGGCCACGAATCTGGTGCATTTCCCTTAGTGTAGACAGTCCTGGATGAACAACTATAGATGGATTTTACTTGCGCATCGTCCGTAGACATATCACATGCCACTCGTTGTAAGAGTGGGGGTCAAATACAAGCGCCCTCCAAACCCGGTACTCTCTAATTTCGGCCATGTCCAAGACAAGCCGGTCAGAAGAAATGGATTTACAATTTTGATACCACCACTGCCTGGGTAGCAGCACTCCCCCCCCCCCCTTATTGAGGTGGTGGCTATCCAGCATCACAACAACCACAACGTGTACTCCCTGAAGGGTAGCACCCAAACCATCAGGCTGATTTACCTCACTCCCCTAATGACAGGGGAGCACAGGCAAACCACCGCCACTCGATGCCAGTACCCTCTAATCTCATCATGCCCGAGGGCATAGCGCTGAGAAGAGAGCTCATAACACCGAGTTGGCAATTTAGCACCACCACTGTCTGGGTAATGATACCCCCCTTACTGAGGGGTATCTATCTAGGTACTTCTACAACCACTACGCGTACCTCCCGAAGGTGGACCTCACCAATCATCAGGCCGGACCACACTTCCCGAATGACTGAGAGTCTAAGGTACCGGGGGCTCCTGATGCCCGTAGTACCAGATTAAGGCATCTCTGGTCAGTCCGTGAGAACACCAGAAATGCCTGCCACCCGCACAAAGTACGCGTGGCATTACGACCATGCACCAACATAATCGCCATAAATGGCGTTCTCTGCCTATATTGAGCGCCAGACCACTCAGGGCTAGGTCGAACCCAATATACCCCGGGGAAAACAGACTACTGACAGGGACACTCGTCAGCAGCCTTTAAATGTATCTCCGGGGGAAATCCTGGATGTACAACTGTTTGTGGGTTTAACGTGCGCACCGTTGCCGGAGCGGTAGTTGAGTTCAATGCGCCCAACCACCGCCACTCGAAGCCGGTACCCTCCAATTCGGATATTACAAAGTAACACCGGTCAAAGGAGAGCCCATAGCAACGAATTGGCAATTTGATATCACCACTGTCTGGGTGATGATACCCCCCTTGCTGAGGGGTATCTATCTAGGTACTACTACAACCACTTCGTGTACCTCCGAGGAGGACCTCACCAATCATCAGGCCGGACCTTTATCCCGAATGACTGGGGGTTGTCAGTCCGGGGGCTCCTGATGCCCGTAGTACCAGATTAAGGCATCTCTGGTCAGTCCTTGAGAACGCCAGATAATGCCGCCACGCGCACTAAGTACGAGTGGCAAAAGCACGGCCATGCACCACATTAACGGCATTTCTCTCCTATATTGAGCTCCAGACCACTCAGGGCTAGGTCGAACCCAATATTCCCCGGGGAAAACAGACTACTGACGGGGACACTCGTCAGCAGTACCTGATCGAGAAGCTTAAAAATGGACTGTGAAGCTCATGAGAGTTGTATTCCATCTTTAATCAGATTAAGCTCTTGTTAATATTAAGAAAGACAGATGGCAGAAAACATAACCATTCCAGCGAACATCGTAGTTGCTTCTCATGTTCAAGAGAATCTGCCTCCCCAATATTTACTTTACTCTTAGTCACACATACTCGTAGTAGAACTCCATCAGTACCTGCACTTAAAAAACAACAACAATAAGACTTGCGCATATTAAGTTCGACTCTGTTTGCGCGATTTATATATAAGGGCGTATAAACCGCGTCATATACACAATGAAATTTAAATCAAAATATGTTGCATAAGACCACAATGTTCAATAAATAAACCAATATTTAGGATAATAAATAGGGGCACTTATCATAACCGTGCACCACATACATACATACATACATACATAACTGGCCTTTACAACCCTGTGTCAGGATTACGGCCTAGCTTCTAGCAGCACTCATGTTGTGTGTGTCAATTTTTATCCATGAGTACCGGGACCTACAGTTTTAATGTCGACTCCGAACGACAGACTTGAGAAGCTTGTTCATGGCAATTAGTTACTCTCAGAACTTTTGCCAGAAGACTGCTGAGAGGTAGTCGCCGAAAGAAATATTTTTTTTCATATTTCTTTTTTTTTTTTTGAAGATGTCAGAGCCTGGAGTCGAACCCAGGGCCCATGTCATAGTAAGCCAACACACTAACCACTAGACCACGGCGACTACAACCGTGCACCACACTCCTTTGTTATCGAAGTACTGAACTTTTCTATTTTTTGGATGATCTGAAATCCGAAACTTAGTTGATTGAGAGATGAATATGGCTCAAACTAACCCTAGATGTTAACTATCGGAATGACAAAACACCCAAAGTTGCTTGGCTATTTGACATCAGAAACATATATCTCAGAAACTATAGAGTAAGGGGTTAATATCCCCTTTTTTACTTGGATGAAGATGATAATCTAAAACTAAGTATCACACAACTGTTTACAAATAAGCCAGTAGGCTTGGCCTGTTTAGGTTTGAACCACTGTTAAAAAAGTACGCAGTCATTATCCCAGAGGAAACATAAGCTATTGGGGTTTCCAATGCCCATAGTATTGGAATTAGTTTTCACTCTAAGCGGTTATTCAAAATTCATCAGCACTATTATAATAGGTAACACAGGTTTTATCCAACTTACAGTGGGCTGTATAGTTAACTTGTCGGATCTCATTGCATTATAGCAATCGAAGTGAAAACAAGCAAGTGGTTCTCGTGAATTTTTTAAAATTAAAGTAGGTAGGTAGGTAGGTATATAGCTGTACTAATAGTAGCACTATACTGATGAATAGAATTTTGTAAACTAAAGTCGTTCGCAGTTACAATATTGCCATAAGAATTTAAACCCTTCCTGCTTTGAACAAACGTTATGAAAAAAAATATTAATATACATTTCATATATTATGTATATTAAATGTATTTGCCTATATGGCGAAAAATATTTTTTGTTTTTAAATAAAAAATATTTTAATAAACTTTTGGAGACTGCTTTCATAAATAACGATTTCAAAATTCGTGTTTGCCAACTTGTTTTCTTTTTTTATGCAATTGCAAAGAATACATATATGAAGCATACGTGTATTTATTGTAAGAAAATTAGTGCAATAAAAAGTAATAATAAAATAACTGTCAATTTAAAAAAATTATAAAATTATTTGATTATATACTTACATACACATATATAACAAATATTGCAAATTCTATGTTGTAATTGCCACATGCATCATCAATTCAATTATTTTGAAAGTAGCACTCAATTACAATTGCATATGAGCATATGAGCATATGAGCACATGAGCATATGAATTCTAATAAAATTGGTCTTTTAGATGAATTAAACTGGAGGGACGACATACAACTTATGCACAAAAAAAACTTTAAAAGATGAATTAAAAATATATAAAACTTCTATTAAATATAATTAAACACCTGTTGTTCCATTTTTGTTTTGTTTCATTTTTTTCACAAAATTGTTAAAAACAATTTTTTATGGGTTTTAATAGGATTTTAGCAAACCCTCTACGCACTTCGTAGTGCATATTTGAGACAGAATTAAATTTAAATTCATTTAAATCAGTGAGTAATG
This sequence comes from Metopia argyrocephala, assembly GCA_963576795.1. Lineage (NCBI taxonomy): Eukaryota > Metazoa > Arthropoda > Insecta > Diptera > Sarcophagidae > Metopia > Metopia argyrocephala. Next base: position 42,895,346 of record OY756208.1, read on the forward strand.
TTTAGCTTGAATATTATATTAAAATTACGTATTCACAAGTTTGAAAATCATAAAGAAAAGTTTTCCTTTGTATTCTGATTACAATAACCAAAGAACTCATAGATATTTTAAAAATTTTTGCTGGCATAGCTTTTCCGATACACTCAATGTAATTTTGTTTAGCATGTGCCACGCCTACTTTTTAGAACAGGCCGATATTTTTGGAAAATTTTATTATTTAAAAAATTAAGCACATTAAGTGTGAAGAAGGTTTATCATTCTGTTTTTATAATACAAACATTGACAAAATACTAGTGAACCATAAATGTATTTGACGTTCATAAATATAAAAATATAATATGTGTATAAAAATATAATTGTGTGTGTTAATTTTAATCCATAAGCACCGGAACCTAAAGTTGGAAATGCTTTTTAATATTTTAAATTAATTAGAGTCAGTCAGTGTTGATAAAATAATTCTATAGTTTGCAAGTGTTATTGAACTCTATATCTGTTTTTGATGGTTAAGCATAACAATATTCATAAATAAGAGGTAACGTGTGTACTCAAATAGGACAGCTTTGAACTCCTAAGATCGGTAATACGGGTTGCGCGTCTCTAAATCTCTAAAGTTAGTCTTTTAAACACTTGTCTGAGCCATTACTACACGCATCATATAAAATGTAATATGTGTTCACGATCGATTTCTTTGAAGCTTCAAACGTCTCCTTCATTTTAATTTTCCTGTGGATCAATAAAATTCTGTGGATTTAATTGATTTGTTTTGCTTTGTTTTAGGTGATTCTGTCTGTAAATTTTGAACCCACAAAAAGTTTTCGTTTTACGTTCTCATGTGGAACAATGGAAAATATAAGCTAAATGTTTTTATTTCAGATATTTTTCTGATTTCGATCATATTAAGTAATATATATCTTGCCAATGCTTTACTGTTATAAAACATAAATTTGATGTGTAATGTTTTGAATTTAGGATTTCCAATGATCAAATACCAGCCATATGTTATTGGAGATCGGAATCTGCCAGTAATTTACTATTAAAGAAAACGCAACAAAATTAAAAAGAAAATAAATTCCGAAGGAGCTAAAAAAGGCGAATAAGGTGCGTGTTGAACAACTACGAATATTAAGTTATTGATTTTGGCGATCGAAATGAAGGATATGTGCACTAGTGCATTATTTTAAGGCAGCAACACTTTCGTTTTTGCCAAATGCAGCCTTTTTTTCTTAATTTCAGCACTTAAATGCTGCAATAAGTTAACGTGTTTATCATTTTTGCCCTGACCTTGTCTTTGTCTTCTTTGGACATGATTATCATTACATTTTGATTGTTTCTTTGCGTAGATTGTGAAGTAAGTAGTTAATATTAGTTTTAAGTCGACGTAAAAATTCAGAATCAAAACAGTGAAACATGGCCGAATATTCCACTAAACATTTTCAAGACGATGTTTATGCACTGTTGTAAGCAAATTTCTAATAATCGGATTTTGTCTTAACACGTGATGAAAAGCACTTTTTGCAATGCCTGCCATATCAGCATAGGGGGGTTGTAGCATAGTGGTTAGAGCGTTCACACAGAAACTCAAACAAATGAGGTTCAGTCCTAGCGTGGTCCCCCCCCCCCCCCCCAAGATGTCTATCTGCAAGAAAAACTGCTCCCTAACATATCCAGTCTATTTTACCGGAAACGAATGATCAGGAGTAAATTGGCACCTTCTGGGAAAATAACAGTGAAGACGGTCACCGCTCACTATCAACATCCACCGACATATGGGGCAATTGCTGTTGATCATTCAAGGATGAAGGTATAACACTGGCCTTTGAGTGATCAACTAATAGCAACTTGTCTCATTGATATATGGCTATAAATAAAATTAAAAAAATCTATCTATCTATCTATTTTCTATCTTCAGTACTCCAATTCAATGCACTGCATGAGTAGGGGTTTACTGAGTATAGGTCTTAAAAAAGAGAGAGAGAGAGAGCATGAAAATCTGCACCTGAGAAACTTTTAAAACGTTTGCAATATAAATGTTTATTTGAGGTCATATCTCGGGAATGCAACTCAATTTTATTCTTTATTGATTTTGTTATTTTCGATTTAGGAAAATTTCAGATTTTATACAACAATTTTACAAATTCTGATCATACATATTTCTTTTTAACTATTTCCCTAAAAAAAAATTCGCCTTAATATCGAGGATCTATATGTAAGTAAGGTGATTAAATTTTGACAAATGTCTCCAAATCTTTATCTAAATAATACTAATATTTCATTTAACATGCAATGAGAATTATTTGCGATTGATTTTTGAATATTTAATTTAGGATTTAAGGACATGAAGTAAGGGAAATGCAGTTTAAGTTGATATGTTTGAGCTTCTAAGTTCACATGTAACTTCTTTAATTAGAGTAGGTATGAGATTAGAATAATTTTTGTTTTACGTTTTGATGTTTTATATTTTCGTCAAACAAGTTACTAGACCTCATTAATTTTATACGCTCGCTACAAATATTTGTATAATTTTATCTAATGCGAATATCTAAAATAAAAGAATATTTCGCAAATACGAATTCTAGTGTGAACATTCGCAACATCCCTAGTCTGACTATACTATTGAGACGTTCTTACAGCCTGTTCATAGAAGACGAATGGTTTATGACGTTCGTCTTTTTATATGGAAAACACTAACAAATTTTGGTGTTTTTGTTTTTGATTCACACATAAAAAGACGAAAGTCTTAAATTATTCTAAGCTTGTTAGTCTCTGGAATTCATAAATTTATTTAAAAAAAAATGCTTTTTTTTACAATAATTTTTTAAGGCAATTTTTTTCTTATTTTTATATAATTTTTCTTAAAAAATTATTATTTTTTATATTTAGTCAGTCACATTGTTTTTCTAAGAATTTTTTTCAATATTAAAATTTTCCATGTCCAAGCTTATAAAATTGTTTACCGCCGGCACATCAATTCTTAAGCCAGGGCTCTTCAATGCATTTTTAATTTCCGTCGGTAAAAGATAATTTTAAAGAAAATCTAAAACAAAAACAGGAAAAAATAACAACAAAAAAGCAATAAAAAAAGTTTAAAGTGGAAAAAAGGTAAGAGGGAAAAACACCGGCTAAAACCTAATACTCGTAAAACTAAAACAGAGAATATTGAAAGAATGCAAAAACCAAAAATGCTCATTTAATGCGTGAGAAAAGAGTAAATTAGTGAGAAGTGAATGCAAAACAAAGAAAAATGCAGACGGCTGTAAACCACAATGTACTTGAGCTGCACTTAAAGAGTATTTTGTAAAGAGATTTTAAATAAATTTCAAACTGTTGTGCAGATATTTCAAACAGAAAAACAGACATCTTTTCTAACGTTTTTAAGAGATTTGTTTGCAGAGATACAAAAAGCTTGTTTTGTAATTGCATACAGAATAAAGGCAACTCAGAAGCTTAAATATTTAAGAGCACAAAAGATGCAAGTCTGCAGAAAAATTCATTTCGCGTGCTAAAGAGCTTTATAACGCTGTTTAGTGCAATCTCCCTACTCTCCAAAAGACAGAGCTTTATAGTTTCGGAAACTTTTGAGGCAAAAAACTACTCATACAAGAGGGTATTTCTACTAGTGGGGTACTACAAGAACATACGCATTAGTTCCTTAAGCTATTGTAATAAAGGCCACGCCTACACTTGTGCAGAACACCCACGCAGCTTTTGTTTAAACTTCATATCCGATTGGCTATTTTGAGTTAAAATTGTTCAATACTTGGACGATTCCATTCACACCATAACTAGGGAGACAGTAGGGGTTGTTGGAAAATATTGGCATGATGGTGATGTTCAAATAATTTGAGTAATTTTTTTGAAATGTGCATTGGTGTCATATACTGGTTTTCGTATATATTGACAACAAAAGAAAAGGCCGAAAATGGTAAATGTCGGCAGGGGCTAAAGGAGGGCTAAAAGGGAAACTTATCCATGGTGGACTGCAACGCAGTAAAAAATTCGTTGTTTTTTTTTTTTTTTGTTTCCGATTTCATAATGCTTCTTTATGTTGTTATTTTTGGCCAAATAAAGAAACAAACACACACAAATCTACACAAATGGAACGCAGTCGACCTTTGTAAACTGTGTGAAAAGTTTTTTTTTCCATTTTTTTTTTCTTTGGTTTCTGTTTTTTTTTTCAGTTTCCAGTTGCAATGGCCAAAGAACATGAAGACAAACTAGAGCAGAGAGTAACAGAAGTAGTGAAAAAAATAAATTCGGGATTATTGATGGCAGCACAAATACATTTATATCCGTCTTTTAGGAACAAGACAACAATAAAACCAAAAAACAAAAAAACAAAAAGGATCAAATTGCACACACCTATACACACACATACACACGAATTTCTCAAAGACTACCCAGCACAAGAGTACAAGTGGAAGGCCATACAATATTTACTGCCTTAGCCAGGCAATAGTGTAGACGAGTTTATAGACCAGGCTTAGTCAATAGCTAGGGAGGTAACAGAGTGATACACATTTTTAGAGGCAACATAAGGCGGCAATATAATATTTTAAAATGAAAAATAAATTGTGAAAAAGCAAAAAAGGCCGAGAGAAAAACTATGGCTATGCTACTACACAAACATACTAAGAAGTATAAGGCAATGGGGAAATTGTACCCCCGCTCCCACAATTATTCTTCTATACAATGTTTTTAGACACATGTCCGTGTGCGAAGTATATTTGTAAAGATTGCGTGTGGACAACAAAAACATAACAGAAAAAAACTATATTGATGAAGGATATTTAAAGGATTTTTAAAAGTTGAAGCATCAGGCAGCAGCAGCATTTGAAATTAAAACAGAGCAAAGAAATCCAATGGTACAGTTTCGGCAGCATGTGTGCATTAGGGTAGCAATTGTTACATGGTTAGCTGGCCCTGTGGGCTCTGAATGACTGGTGGTGACGTATGTATGTTATCGTGGGTTCGAGTTTCCTATAAAGACATTGGTTTTACTCATCCCTGAAAGCTCTGAAGTCTGATCAGAGCCCTTAATTTGGTACCATGGGTGAAAGGGACGGTAGAGTTTGGAGCGAAGTCGTAGGAAGACTGTCCTCAATTCCTAAGAATTCGTTAGTCATATGTCCTATGGTTTTTGTATATAGCAGCCTTTAACAGGTTATAAGGTACAGTGCTTCCACGACCAGATACAAACTAATATATCGTCAATGGAATTAAAGAACGCTGTAACTGACAAAAAATTGAAAATACGTTTTTTGCATCATTTTTATCAGAAAAAATACGAGTCGATTGGTCCCGGTCCCAGATTTCTACGATGGAAATTAATTCACTTACGCCGTCTGCGTTTTGAAAAATACCAGTGTCTTTGTTCTACTTTCATACAAGTTTTTTGGCTCTGGTGAACATTGGAGGTTTTGTCAGTTGCAGCGTTCTTTAATTCCATCGACGATATCTACCACATTAATCATCAATGCCAGACACAATTATGATACCAATACAGCTTCATATTGAGTCAATCTTCTCGTCAGATCAAGATTTAATTTTGCTGATGTAAGATTTAACCATTGAAGAGGAGGAAAAAGTTCACCTTCAGTATCTCTGTTTAGGCGTCCCCGCTTCTTTTATTTATATTCAGACCTCATATTAATGCAACAAAGCCGAAAACTTAAGTAATAGGTTCATACGTCCTTAATATATGATAGAAAATAGAAACCGTAAGCTGCTACAGATGCAGGATGCATACTAAGTCTTTAAAGCGAAATAGTTTTCTCAGATTCGACAAAGCCGAGCAGAGATCCATCAGTCTGTTTAAAGTGATCAAAAGTATTTACTTTTGAATATTTTGAAAACAGGACTTAAGAATTAAAATCTGAAATCAGGGGCTGAATATTCCCCCTCTTGATAAAATAAGCAGAGATGCATCGGTCGCGTTAAAGTTGCCAAACGTGCTTACTTACAAATATTTTCGCACCATCGTGATCGATCGTATGCTTTCGTATGGAATAATAATAATTTCACAATTTCCTAATTTCGATTAATGTGGTTCGATGCAACGATTTGGCCCTAGACTTTATGGAAAAACTATTAAGACTTTAATTCTACAATTACAACTTTTTAACAATTCGTTTAATCATGGTCAAATGATCTGGAAGTGTGAGTTCGAATCCCAGGCGGATTAGGTTTTCAGTTTTTATTAATTTTGTTTAATCATAAAATGCCTTAATAATAAAAAATCAAATTATATTAAATGAATTAGTCATCTCAGAAGGATCTTATCAGCCAAAGAAGTATATACAGGAAATGTACACTAGCCGAACTGAACAAGTTTTCGACTCTATCACAGCTTTTTTGTTCTGTACATATTTATGACTTTTACCAACTATTTAACTCATACATAGTTTTCTATAGAAAATAAATCATAATCTGTAATGAGTTTTTTTTATTTTTTATTGTATTTCCTTGAAATTTAAAGTGATTTTATGAACCACCCTAATACTAAATAGTTGGGGGAAAAAAGGCACAAAAATTTTTTTACGAAAATAAAAATCATACAACGAAAACAAGAATATAAAAAATGTATCATCATGCAAGAACGAGGCAATTTTTCTTTTCGATCTTTACATTTTCAATTTCTCCACAATACATTTCTGGTCCTTTGTTGGTGGCCTGCATAGACTAAAAGACCCTCCAACTGACTATATGTACACATGAAAGTGAGTAGAACGTAGTGGTGAATCAAGTAATTGTAAGAGAAGTAGGAAGTGAGTGTAAATGCGTGCGTGTTTGTTCTTCTAATGTGTTTTTGTTTTCGACGTTGCATGAGAATTTGTTGCCATTTTTTATTTTTTTGGAAATTTTCTAGAATTTTTTTCTACAATTATTGATGTTGTTGTTGTTGTTGATGATAAGTAAGCTTGCGTAAAGGATTATAAATGTGTATTTGTGTATCGGTTGGTAGAAAGAGCCTCTATATGTCCTGCTTGTCCTTGTACTAGACATCTCTGTAAGAGAGTGTGTGTGTGTGTGTAAGTATATGAGCTTTTATAAGCCCACTTGTAATTTTTGTATTTTTTTTTTTATTTGGAATAGTTTTTGCTACAAATGCGGAGACGGGTATTATGTTTTATTTTAATTTTTATAACTTTTTTTACTTTTTTGATTCTCTCTTCTTTTTTTTTTTGTATTTTCAAATATTCATTTATAATCTTTTTCTGTTTCTGTTTTGTTTTTAGTATTTGAAAGTGTAGGTGGCGTCTATTTTTTGTGTATTTTGGTCATAACGATATAAATGAGGCTTTAAGCTTGTTAACGTTTTTACTGTTTTGTTGTATAGTTTTCCTCTAAACTAGAAAAATAAAATACTATATATGGAATAGAGTTTCAAGTAACGAATATTTATGATTTTCTAAAATTTTGTATTTTAATCATGGCCGGTATTTCTTTAGTTTTCGATGTTAAAAAAAATTTTTTAAATATTTAATAAATTTTAAACTTAAGTTGAAATGAATGGAATTTTTAATGTTTTAACGTATTTAAATTTTAAAACATTAGCATATCTCCAGAATTAAGTTTTTCACCATTGTGATCATTATATGGTGATTAAATGAGCCAATTCTTTCAAAGATGGGAAGCCTCTATCTGTAATTTGGGAGACCTTATATATTGAAATTAAATATAAATTGTTTACGTTGCATTGTTATTTTATGGCTCTCATAGTAAAAAATTAATGTGCTGAATTTCCTCAGAGACCACATGGGTTACTTTGCATTTCGATTGAAATCGAGAATGCTTTCGAAAGATACAAATTCAAAAGAAATACAAAAATTTTTTCGAAAATTCGTAAATTTTTACGAATTCGTAAAATTTTCGATTCGAATCGAAATATAAAGTAACCCCCCTATTCTAATAATATGAATAGCGAAAAAGAACTTAAGGTTAAGATCGATGAGGGTATACATACTCAATATGTATTATTATGTAATATGTACTCGGACTCTAAAGGGAGGCCAAATACATTATTCCTTCAAAAGTCTTGAGATAAGATTCTTAAGCTGCAGCGTTTTTAGTAAAGCAACCTCCACTTTCAAGCATGCACCTAAAATAGACTTAAATTTCTCTTGTGTCAAATTAACCACAGGCCTGTTATTTTTTTCAAGCCGATTAGCAACCAAGTATAATGCAATTGAGAATCTTGCTTTCGCCAATAAATAAAAGTCAAAATAATATATCAGCCCTATTCTGTACAAAGCACTTTTCAGTACATTTGAAAATTTATATTGAAAACAAAAACAAATTTCGTTTACACAATCCTAGATATAAATAAAGTAATTTGGATATTTAATGAACTAACTCTTGTAAAATAATTGAAAAGAATACGCAGCCAATTTCGGAGAATTCTTATTTTGGAAAATATGTACTTTAATTTTTTTTTTCATTGAGGTAACGACCGCTACTCAAGCTGGTCTACAAAAATATCTTATGAGATGGGCAGAGAGAATAGTGTTTGTGTACACTTGATTTAAACTTACTAAGATCGTAATTGAAAGGAAAAATTTTGGCGGGATGGTCATCTCATAATCAAACCGTGTGGCTTAAAATCGAATTCTCTCTATAATTCATATTGTGCTTCACTCAACAGTCAATCAGAGAAGGTTATGCTTAATGAGAGGTAAGAGTAGTACGTAAGATTATGCAATTATCCGGTATCAATCTCATGGTAGTACCGATAGAGCAGTGAAATGCACACCACATTGTATCGATGCTTCAATGAATCGATAGTGTTTGATAGCCTACCGACTTCGCGGTTCGCGTTCGTGAAATAGATTTTTTAATTATGAGAGAAGCGAGAAGCTAGGCCGTAATCCTGACACAGGGTTGTAAAGGCCAGTTTTGTATGTATGTAATTATGAGAAATTTTAGAGCCAATCAAAGAACATGATTCGAATATTTGCTTCTTAGTCGAAATGGGTCTTGCTTTAACAACATGGTTAGAAAAATGAGTATAAAGAAATGAGCAGTAGGGTATTGCCCCTTTATAAATGACATCAATTTGAAATAGTAGTACTGGTGTTTAGTCCTCGCATCTCGATTAAGACTGTAACAGTTAAAATTCATTGTTGCTCTCCAACTTTTCTTTGTTTAGCAAAAGTCTCTAAGCGGTTTTATAGAATTAGGGTCGATTTATTTTACTTGCGTTGACGGCTTTGTGCTTAATGCAGAAGAATTTTTGAAATTTTCTACTTTTCATATAAAGGACAAAGCTTGTGGAAATCTTGTAAACCAAATCTTGCCATTCATATTTTTAAACTAAAACATTATTGATTATAATGAGGTAATGGTCACCATTGGTTTAATTATAAAACCAACATAAGTATAACACGCACGTAATGAAATCTGGACATTGAACATTCTTTTTAATTAATAAATCTGTAAAACCATTAGTAAGCCTTAGCCCTAATCACAAGTTGGATAAGTCTGCAACAACTCTGCAAGAACTAGAGACCAATCGGTAAAATGAAACGCATATGATGGTCTCGGTGTTTTAATTTCTAAACCTGGTAGATCGTAAACGGGCATAAAAACTTTGTGCGAAACTAATAGATGGACAAAGCCCCTATTTTGTTGTCGACAATGAATTGATAAATTTAGAGTTTCGTTCACACCTTCTTATACAGTCGCGATATTGTTCTCAGTACAGCACATTTAAGCAGTATGTGTTTTGAAATCCAACCAAATAGCGATAGATGGTAGATTACTTTTGCCTTAAAAATCAAGAAGTCGGTCAGAAATTGGGTGTATTGATAACAATTCGTAATATCCAAAGCATATCTGAATAATGAAATGTCAGAGAGTATTCTGATCAAAAATATCAAAAAAGTACCATCAGTATGATAGACCGGTAGACAGTTAAACTTCCTGTAACTCGTCTTAAAAAAGCCTCTTAATACAGCTCCATAAAGTTTACATTCTTATCTATACAGAAAACTAGTCAAAATTGTATCGCCACTTAAACTCAAAAACTTTTGCTAAATGTAAGAATGAGCAGTATGTAAAAAAATGCTTTGGCTTGCCTTGGGTAGCTTGTATATAATGAATCAATTAATTGACCATATGATAAGTCATAAAAGGATTTGAAAGACATCTTTTAAAAGGCTAAACTAAATAAAATTTGTCTCCAGGACAAACCACTCAAAACCAATAACTGTTCTAGAAATTAAATAATTCAAAAAAAAAATTTTTACAATATTTTAAAATTTAAATGAGGAAGACAATCTTGTTGAATAAATAAATTTGTATACTCTTTATAGCTTTACCTTTTTTTAAAGAAAAAAAAAAAAAAAACAAAAACTTCCCTAATACTATCATGCCTAAAACATAACTGTTGTGGAAACTACTCGTAGTATGTAGAAATTGTAATAAAAAAAATATTTACGTACATACATGTGTATGTGTTCATAGGAAAAATATTGGTCTATAATCAATAACTTCCTATGACTCTCACCTGGTAAACTACTCGTACTAAAATAAGGTATTGCAACCAAATACTTACGAGTACATATGCAAAATATTGTTGTTTGTGCGCAGCACAACAAAATTTGATTTTGAAATATGAATGCTTCATCCAACAAATATCCCATATTTTTTTTTTACTTTTTTTTCTCAGTTTCTAAACTAGACTGGACGCACTAAAGCCAACAACAAACAGCAGCACCTATAACAGTAAACGACAACAGCAACTGCTGCAAGCAGCACTACTTCCATACAACTAAAGGTGAAATTCATTAAGGAAGAGCGAAATGAATGAAACAAACCAATATGATGAGATGATATTGACATTAGAAAGAGAAGGATACACACAGAAAACAAATCATACACATATGCTATCCTGCTGCCTGCAAGAAAAGTAGATCCTGCGATGTTGTTTTGCTTTTTTTTTTTTTGAGTAGGCTTTTTACTATATCCTCATACACACACTGGCCACCAGCCAGTCGTGCACATAAATACTACAATACACCACTTAAGTATTCCGGATGAATCTTTAGTTTTTTTTTTCTTAGTCTTTGTTTTTAAACAGAACTGACCCTACCATAGTTTTTGATGTGTGATAACTCCCACAAAAAATAAAAATAGAGAGCGAAAGAAGAAAACCAGAACCCAACTACCAAGCAGGATACATATCAGCAGTATTGATGCTGTTTTCCCTCCAATACTACTGGTACTAAAAGTTTTGCTCACACATTCGGCCACCTAAATAGACGTTTACGGTATAGTTTTTTATATGAACAGTTTCACTTTTAAATGAAAGAATTTTTTTTAAGAAAATACGCTTAAACTTCATATATCAGACCAGCATCTATATGGGATAATCACCTGCAAGGACTAAACTGTCTAAACTGGCGGAGAGCAATAGCTCTCTGAGAACCAGTAACTAAGAATTATCGCATAATAACTAAGAATTATTGTCATTATCTTCATTTATTCCTCCCCTAATTTAAACTTTATTATTTAGTGGGGAAGTTATAACACTGGACTTTAAATATTCAATCAACAGCTACCGATTTCCTTGGGGTTCTCATTTTTAAAGTAAGACTTTTCTTATGTTTCTGACTGATATCAAATACGATATTAGTGGGTTTAAATCAGCACAATGCACTGCATGAGACTCCATTACATCATTGTCATAATGAAGCCGTCAGACAGGAGATGACCGCTAGTCATGCAGTGCATTATGCTGGTTTAGGAAAATAGGCTTTAGGAGAGAGAGAGAGAGAAAACAGAAATAATGTGTGGAGACTAGAGTGGGCAAAAAAAAAAAAATATTTCGCAAACGTTACCACAAAGTCATAAACTTAAAATTTTTTTTAATCGGATTGTACATGAGCAAAACCAAAACAAATTCTTTCTAAATGAGAAAGAGTGCAAACGAAAAAAAATCGCTTTTTGCTCTTGTGCTTGCTTTGTTTCGTATAATTTGCTCTTTTTCTTTTCTTTTTCTTCTCATTCATTTTTTGTTGTGCCTACTCACATTTGAGTTAGTGTATTTGTAGTGCTCAAAACATAAACAATATACAAAACTAAATGGGACATTCGCTCTCACTGTTTTTGTTTTGTTTTACTCAATGTAAAGAACAAAACAAAATGATATCAAACGTTTCGTTTTGTTTATTTTCTGGTGGAGACATTTGATTTGAGTGTCTTAATGTAATGGAGAGGAAAGACTTTCGCAGAAATGTTATTCCACACACGTACAGTGAGGCCAAAAAATGAATTCTCTTTGTAGTGCATTATGTGATTTGTCGGACGAATCAACTTAAAAGGTTGTGCTCTACGTAAGAATAAGAGATCATTTAAAATGAATGAATTGAAAAGCTTCAGAACTGAATTTGAAGCACCAGGCCAACATAAGGTTTATACTCTGCCAGAGTCGGATAAATGTCTTGTAAATATCAGGAAGATCAGATGGAACGTACGTACAAATGTTTCCATGTAAAAAGGCTCATACGTTAAAAATACAAATTTAAAAAAATAAAAATAAAAACCATATCAAACAAGGACTATAGTCCTTTACAATTTTTTGTTTATTTCTGTATACCTACAAAGAAATGAAAGAGATAGCAGGAGAGCAAGAGATAAATAGTTTCGAACTAAAGTCTATTGCAACTTCATATATTTGGAGTCTGGTAGCCATAGACACTCATCCACATGCTTAGGAAATAATCGGGTGTATGTGTTAATTAATATTAAAAAACTACACAAAAAGTAGCTCCTCCATGCAGGTGGTTAAATTGGATACTCATAACAATAGATGGATAGATGAGGTTACTGTATGAGTTTTTCCAAATGCGTGTCCATGGTAATAAAACAAATGTTTCGGGTGTAGTCTCATAGAGCTGTGAGGAGAATATTTGTTTTTATAAACGAGTATATGTATACCCGTATGTCCTGTCATTATTTACTACTTGTATTGTGTAAAATCGATGAAAACTTAAAACCAATTGAAAAAAACTTGTAGGAAAAAAAGTATTATTAAAAGGATTTCAATTGTCATTAGCATTTGTTCACATATGAATGAATGACTGGCAAAGATTCAGTTTTTCTGAAAGTGTTTTTGTCTTCCTTTCTTTTTTTTTACAAAAATTGTGTAATAAATGGAATTAATTAAACAAAAGCACAGGTAAAAACTTTATTTCATATTTTTTATTTCTACTTCTGAAAGCAAACGATGCAAAATAATCGAACAAGAGGACGCCTAATAAGAATCTTCTAGAATCACAACATATACGGTGTATGTACGATTATGTATGTACAGACGCTTCAGTACAAAAAAATCATGTTTTTTATATTCATAAGCAAACTTCAGGCTCTTCATGCGATTTACACACATTGTTCACAAATGGTTTTTTGCGGGCAACTTTTCCATGGAAGTTGTTTCTGCGAGGCATATTCCATATTGTTGTGGTGTCGACGCTAGTATGCAAACTTTCAGACACCAGTTTAATTAATTTTGGGGCACTAAGTTGCAGATTCTTATTAGTTTGATATAAAATCCATCGTTAATGTGAAGGTGAAATTTTTTTGCTTGTCCTGACTTTTTCTTATTTTCTACACAGTTGCGAATTTTAAATCGTTTAAAAACGTCGTGGACTGTGGAATGACTTCTTTGAACTATTGCGACGGTAGGGTATCCAATTCTATCGATTAGCTGGAGCATCGGTGCAATGTGGCGTGCGTTTCATTGCTCCATCCTATATTATTTATATTTTATATTATTATATTTTTATCGGGCTACACGTACCTCTCTCAGAGCACATCCTTTTGTGGTTGATTTTCCAGTGAATCGCACAATGCATTATAAAGAGAATTAGTTTTTTATAAAGAGAATTAGTTTTTTTTTTTTATGGAACAATATTCCAGCGAATGTTTTTCCTGCCAGTTACGATATCATTAAGTTTAAATCAAATATCTATAAATATCTTTCCACCTTCCCACAACATATTTTAATGGACCAGCACAAAGCACTGCATGTGTAGTGCCGGCCTAAATAAAAAAACAGCACAATAAACTTTCTAACTTCTTTAGATATTCGGGCATGTTTCTTACTCATTTCACAATTTTTGCAATAAATTACTCTTTAAAAAGAAAATTTACAACCCTTTTACTTTTAACTTTTCTAGGAAGCTAAAAACGGGAATTTCCCTTTTAAAGTACCTCTAAAATATTGTAGTCACCATTCCGATTAGTAATTTGTGGTTTAATATTGCCTTACTTGAAATTTTTACTTATAACTTTTTTCTGCAAATAATTTTGATACCGTACAAGGCGAATAATGTATAAAAGAGCTACAATTAAAAATAATCTGGTTTTAGTTTTTGGGGCAAAAGGCAGTTTTTTATACTATAAAAGCTTTATTAAAATAATAATGTCTGTCAGGTTATTAAATTGAGCCACTATACTTGTATAAATAATGCCAATATATTGGTTTGCATTTCCATATCGTCAGTTGTTGGAATTCAAATTAAAAATTCATTACAGAATTTATTATGGAATTGAAACCGAAGCTTAGGCTAAATTAGCTGATTACGACAAACAATACTACCATGCATTGATTCTAAATCAAGCGGCCCTGTATTACTGATACTTCAGATATAAATTTCAGCATTATAAATATTGTTATTCAGCCACATTTCCGTGACTACATAATTGCAGTGGGTAAAATGCAAGATACATACATACATACTTGCGTAAAGAAAATATATCGTAGTAAGGCAGTAATTTTTGGTTGGAGCGTTTAATTTTTTATTGGAAAAAATATTTCTGAGTATAACAATAAAAAAATAATTTTATTATTACTGGTATTACTAAAGTCGATACAAATACGACAAATTTTAGTATAAAAAAAATTATTACAAAACCTCCATTTTTACCATAAAAGTTCAACCTTGTAAGTAAGTAAGTACGAGTAGCAAATTTATAAAAAAAAATAAAATTTAAGAAAAAAATTATCGCTGCGGACAGGATTCGAACCTGTGCGGGTAGAACCCAATGGATTTCAAGTCCATCTCCTTAACCACTCGGACACCGCAGCTGGTACCATTCTTGTGCATAAGTTTTCTTTTACCCTCTGCGTCATGCCATCTTCTCTTTCTCTCTCTCTCTAACTATAACTTTTTTTCTTTTCAAAAACAAGAACAATACTCCGTTATAACAACAAACAAAGCCAAAACAAATATAGATGTGGATCAGATAATAATTCTATTTTAATTTAAAATAATAACGTAGTGTGTTGGATACCATGTGTAGTCGTTTATGAACATTCATACACACGTACTCTATATACATAAGTAGGTATATTTGTATATACAAAAGCAATTATAAAAATATTTCACTTTAAAAGTTATTTGGTAATCTTTTTGTTTACATAACTAGCGAGTTTAGTGTTAATTAAAGTATTTTTTCAATATTGTTCGGTGATTCATCATACATACATAAGTATATACATATATACATATATAATATATTATTAATATATGTACATATTATATATAATATATTATTATATTACATATACATACATATATGTATATATGTACCCAATATACCAAATGGCTTGAGAATAATATTATAATAAGCTTACCAACACAAGCCTTAAGTTTGAAAAACATTTTAGAATTTGTTGAAAAAGATTATCGTAACAATTATAGAAAAATCAAAACGGAACCCTTATGGTAATGTTATATGTTCAACCTTACTAAAAGCTTAACTTTTAAATGTAGAATAAGCTTACAAAAATAATATTATATTAATTATTCTATAAAAAAGCTTATTCGTCTACATAACATTTTTAGCATAATAGTATAATAAAGATTAAAATATATTGTTTTATTACAATTAAAGAAAAATTCTTTTATATTATTTATTACACAAAAAATACAATAAATATTTATTACCTTTTAATATATTTTTTTACGCACTTCACTCACAAATTTCAAACTAAGTATGTAAATGAAAATACAAAACGTTTTGACATTTAATGCATAGCACATTCAATTTATTTGTGGAAATCCCCTAAATTAAATTGTGGATGGTTAAAAAACGTTTGTAAATTCAAATTTTATATATAATATTATAAATTAAAATGCTTGCATTTTACTGTTTTTGTAAGCTTATTCTCAAGTTGCATTGTAGAAAGATTGCTTTATGGTATGTTGGGTAGGTATCATAAGTATGTATGTATTTATTTGTGTATTATGAATGTCATTAACATACAGTGGTGTTCAATAAAATAGATTCACCATGATCTTAACATCTTTGAGACCGAAAAAAAAACGTTTATTAATATTAATATTTTTATTTATTTTTTTTTTGTTATATTGAGACCAATACTCAGTTTTATAAAACACAAGAAAAAACCTTAATAATTACCAGCTCCGAATTTAATTTTTAAAAAAGGGACTTCACATACTAACGCCTACATTTTTTACTAAAATTTTTTCTGCGGTGGAAATGCCACACATATTTTTAAAATAATTCGAAAAATCGTAAGTTGCCACATGGTTACTAATTTATAAAAGTAAGTCAAAATATTATTTACTGTGCTTGAATATTGCAATTTATTTTGTACAAAAACTTCTTCCGACCAGCGTATTTGCTTTTGTACATACATACTTAAACATACATATGTATGGACATATGTTTTAGTATGAATTTATTTATTTTCCTTTATTTGGGGACAAATGTTCTCTTTATTGAGTTAAAATCCACATTTCTTTTTAATATAATGTATCCCCAACGTGCATTAATTCATACTTACGTACGTATATAGATGCATACATACATCCATATATAAATTTTTTCTTTTAAATTAACCAATCAGTTCTTGTTTAACACTTTCAATCCACAGTGTTCAGTTCGAATAAATGTACTGCAATAAGTTAAATTCTCTTCAGTTCCTATTCATTAGTTGTGCGCGCTTGATAAGAAAAAGTGCAATATATTTTTTTTATTAAAAGACGCTATTAAAAATTAAAAAAACAACAACAAATATTTAAGAAGTATGTATGAATGTAGATATGAATTTATATTTATTTGTAAATAAATTTCATTTGAAAAAGGGGATTCAGAAAAATAATACACATTTTGGTTTAAGCAAAACACTGAGCTGTTTCCTCTGCATGATTTACGCACATATTTATTTAATACATACATATTTTGTATTTATGGATTTAGAAATTTCGAAATCACGTTGACGGTCGGTTATGTTTAAAATTATTTTCTTTTTAAATATCAATGAAGATTTTTGTTTAATAAACATTTTTCCTTTATAATACATAATAAATTATAAATTTTTTTAAGTTTAGAATGAAAAAAGTGTGCGTCGGCCGGGAATCGAACCCGGATCAACTGCTTGGAAGGCAACTATGCTGACCATTACACCACCGACGCCCCTATTTTCAACAGAAAATCTTAGCAATCATAACATACTTATGTGATTGTCTTAAGTTCACATCAAAAGCTAAGATCAAGTGTCATGTTATCAAGCAATTGTTGTAAGCGGCGATTAATAATAAAGTTAGTATGCGTCACTGAGGATTTTATAGCTCATTCACGTTTTTTCAGTCTTTTGGCGATTATCTCAAAAACATTTGATACAGAATTTATATAAACTATATACATACTTAGATATATGGCTCATTAGCCACATTTGTATAATATAATTAATTTATTAAAAAAAACCTAAATTTAAGAATTCCTATTATTGCATTCATAATTCCCAATTTCAAAAAAGCATTTTCAACGCTAACTTAACTAACGTTAATGATAATTCTAACATGCAAGCGCACATATAAGTATACTCGCATGTGCATACATACATTATTTGATTTGATGTACTTATAAATGGATAAATATAAACAACCCTTAAATTATAACAATTAATATAAGGTTTGACGTTTTCAAGATACAAAAAAAAATTAAATAAAAAACAAGTGGAGCCTGTAAAAGCCAAATTCAGATTTGTATAGAAATTTATTTCATAAAAAAGTGCAGTGAAACTATTCACTTTCAAAGAAACTTTCATTATTCGTAATAATTTTACACCGAATTTTTTTTTTCTTTAATCTTTTAAAAATGTAGAAAACCCCTCGTACAAAAACTCAACACGATTATTACGGCCAATATTTTCTTTTTTTGCAAGAATGTTTGTAAAAAATTTTAAATTTAAGAAAGTAAAATTTTATAAAGTTTTGCTTTTACAAGTTCTTTAATAAAATGTTAATGTTTTCAAAAATATAGATTAATCATTTCAAAACAATTAATAATTGGAGACAATTGTGTGTATCTAAAAATTTAGTGAAATTCAAATTATTTTTATTTCTTTCCGACTCAATAAGTATTATTAAATTAGAAATTACGGTATTTTGAAAATACACCTTATATTGGGGAGTGTCCAAAAAAGTAGGCGGACTACGCCCATTTTTTTTGTCCAATGCTATATCGATCTCATTATTATTATTGCTAAATTTCATTACCATATCTACTTTTATTTGACTGTAACGACTTTTGGCATTCCAAAAGTGACAAAAGTCACACTGTGCGTCGGCCGGGAATCGAACCCGGATCAACTGCTTGGAAGGCAACTATGCTGACCATTACACCACCGACGCCCTTGCGGAAAACGTAGCAGAATATTTTATTTTTGCAATTACATATATATGTATATCAATGCATGTATATGTGTAAGTCAGAATTTTAATTACTATAGTATTCCCCGGATAATTGCCTCTAAAAATTTCATAATTTTTGGGCAATTAAGGGTAGAAATCATTTAAACGAATACGCTTACTTGTTTCTTGAAGGCAAATAGACAAATATGTTAAAAATCCTTGTAGGGTTTTATTATTATTTTTAATTACAGTAATCCCTCGAACTGCGCGGTAGATACGTTATGAAAAAACAGCGCGCAATCCGAAATCGCGCACTGTGAACCCTATTTTATATGAAATTAGGGGGATACGTTCCAAATCCTAAAATCATCATGAAAATTTTTAATTTAAACCAAGTAGATAACTAAAAAAAAAGACTTTATTTAATATTATCATAAAGTTTAACATTAACATAAACAAAATAAAATAAAAATTATAAATTAATTCATAAAAATTAAACACAAAAATCTTTAAATAAGTTAATTTTCATCTTCTAATGAATTTGTTCTATTTTCCTCCAATGGTTTTGTAAAAAAACTTGTTAATAGTGATTGCTTAATAGTATCTCTTGAAGTAGAAGACAAAATTTTGGTTGCTGCGACGTCGCAGTGTACAACAGGGGTGTGTATGTAAGTTAAACTTGGTTTTTTCTGCTACACACGTAATCACATCATTGATATTTTTATGTACATAGTTTGCACGAAATATGTAACATATGCGCAAAAAAAAACGCGCTGCTGCGAAACTTTTGCCGTGCAATGCGAAATTTTGGTGGTAAAAATAAAAACGCGCAATTCCAAAACCGCGCAGTGCGAGGGATTACTGTATCGGAATATATAGAATTATGCATAGTACTCTGACATGTTGAAAAAAAGAAATATGAATAAAATATTTCTTTCGGCGACTACCTCTTAGCAGTCTTCTGTCAAAAGCTCTGAGAGTAACTGATTTCCATGAGCAAGCTTCTTAAGTCTGTCGTTCGGAATCAACTTTAAACTGTAGGTCCCGGTACTCATGAATAAATATTAACGCACACACAACACAGGTGCTGCGAGAAGTTAGATGGTAACCCTGACACAAGGTTGTAATGGTCAATCATGTATGTATGCATAGTATGTAGCAACGAAGTTAATGCAAAAAAAATTTTTTTTACAAGCCTATTTAATTATATTAAGTATGTTATTAAATAATAATTCATATTACATAAAAAGTAAGGGACCAACAAAACATAACTTAAACAAAAAACTAAATAGAAGTAATAAAAAATACATAAATATTGCTTAAATATTTAAGCTTATAGGAGGGTAATTAAGCAAATAATACAATAACCTTGGAAATAAATTTATTAGAAAATGGTGGGAAAAATATGGGGATTTAGAAATTGAAGTAATTAAGCGTGAAAGGCAATTAAGCGTGGGATAATTATCCGGGGAATACTGTACTTGACTATTAATATTAGAGCCGTATTTTAGATTAGACCCAAGTATTATAAGATTCATATTGGGATAAGTTAGTGAAAACGTTAACTATTCTCATTTTCTATTTTTGTTTTAAAATCATCCATCATCTACAATACTTTCAGATGTTTCTCGACGAGGAGACAAGTGACCGATTAAAGAATATGAAAAATGGTATCGTTTACATAATTATAACAACAAAAGACCGGCATGGAAACGAAGATGATATTCGAGAAATTCAGGAAGTTTTCGAAAATTACTATAATTCAAAAGTCTATGTTTGGCAAGATTTAAAATTATCCGAGTTAAGGCAGAAATTCGTAAAAGGTAAGGTGTTAAAAAAAAATTTTTATATGTATGTATATGCACAATACATACTTTGCAACTAAAGTTACAACTAATAACGTTTGGAGACAGTCATGCTACTAGTTGTGAAAAGGCTGTCGCAAATTTGACAGATAGGAACTACCCCAAAAGGTAGAAAAATAAAAAGAGAATGAAAAATCATAAATGGTGTGATCTGTTACAGTTTAAAAACCATTCATTTGAAATAATTTCGGCAATATTTAATTAGACACTGAAACTGGTATACAACTTACAATAATGCAACTGGTCCAAAACGGTAAATTACGAAACTAGTACGAAGCTATCTTAAAAATACTAGTTAAAAGACTAATAGTATAGTAATGCTCTAGTTAATAATTATTAGTATAGTACCAGTAGGCAACTATGCACAAATGAACTAGTTGGGCCTCTAATGTTAAAATCGGTAGTTCGATATATGAAAAAAGGACAGATAGGCGACCAGTCTGCAATAAAACGCAACTAGTATACTTCTAACCAGATACTAGTAGTTATTTTGTCTGCAGGGTCTGTATATATTTCACATACAGTAGAAGCTGTTTTAATGCCGTAGACTGGGACCGCATAAAATTAATCGCATTAGAAAAAATTACACAAAACTTCACAAAACGATATTAAAAATAGTTTTCGCAGCATAATTAAAAATAATTTTTTTATGTGGCCAATAGGGATCGCATAAAAAAGTTTTATCTCGAAAATAACCCAAAAATTTTTTATGTCATTAAACTAAGTGCACATGTGGATATTTTTAAACATTTTATTTAAACGGTGATTTTTTAGGTATTACTATTTCGCAACACTGGTTTAAACAGCTGACGCACGTTTCGTGTTTTGTTTCACTGTCAAACATCTTCAGTTTGGTCCATAATTTAACCATGAATCGCCTTACAAACGAACAACGCTTGCAAATTATTGAATTTTATTATCAAAATGCGTGCTGTGTTAAGAAAATTCATCGCGCGCTTCTTCCATTTTATGGACTAAATTTAGCACCAAATTTACATTGTTGGACATTAAACCACCAACACGCTTACCTAGAGTGCGAATTGAAGAAAATATGGCAGCTGTATCGGCAAGTGTTAATGATGACCATCAATTACCGATTCGTCGCCGTTCGCAGCAATTGGGCCTCTGTTACTCAACTTTTTTTTGCCCAAAATGCAAGAGCTTGACTTGCATGACATGTAGTTCCAAGAAGACGGTGCCACATGCCACACAGCACGCGTAACAATGGACTTATTGAGAGGCGATTTCGGTGAACATTTTATTTCACGTTTGGGGCCGGTCAATTGACTGCCCAAATAGTGCGATTGAACTCCCTTAGACTATTTTTTGTGGGGCTATGTTAAAGCTCATGTCTATACAGCCAACATTGAAGCATTTATTCGTGAGATACCGGCCGAAATGTTGGAAAGAGTATGCCAAAATTTTACTAAGCGGATGGACCATTTGAGGCGCAGTCACGATCAACATTTGCATGAAATAATCTTCAAACATTAAATTATATGGACCATACTATCGATTCAAATAAAGATTTCATTAATTTTTCTGAATTTTATGTGTTTTTCTTTTTAAACTTTCCTATAGCTCTTAAAAAATCACACTATATATATCTACTTGTTTTATATACAAAATTCAACTTAATCATTACCCTTCACAATCTCTTTCATTACTAAAAAATACCAACTTGCTTATCATGTACCACAAAAATAGTCCGCATAAAAACAGGTTCTACTGTATTGAAAAAATTCTTATTGTTATTCCATTTCATTCTTATTACTATCATCTGTTTCATTTTAGTAAAAAAATCCGAATCATGGAATGAAACCTATAAAAATGCTGAATTTCTTATTTGCTTTGCTCTAACGGCTACCGCTGGCGATGGTCGTTTTGGTCTTTGCAATGGTCATGTTATAGATGCGGTTCAAGGTATTCTAAAACAATTTGTAAAAGCCCCCGAGCTAAGACTTAAACCCAGATGGCTTATTTTACAATCACGCCGTGGCTTAAATCAACACTATCACTTAAATGTTATTATCGAAGGACACAACAGGAAAGTGTATCCCACACTAAAAGATCAAAATAATGAAGAAGTTCGAAAACGGGAACAAAGAGAAGTCATGAGATACACTGACTATCATTATGTTACAGAGGAAAATGAAGTAAAAGTTCATCACATGAAAAAATTTTGTGAAGAAATAAAAAAATTAAAACTTTAATAAAAATAAAATTACGCTTAAATGGTGTTATTGCTCGCAATATCGTTTTTCGCATAGGTCGGAACTTGAATATTTATTTATTAAAAAAATAGTTTAGGTTAAGAAGCAAATCATAAAGTTTTTGACTGATGGTTAAAATATATAATGCAATGTCGTAATAGCTCTATCAAACCAACTGCGCAATCCGGCAGCATTTTTAATATCTTTACGGAAGTCAAAATGTAATCTTCTTTGAGCTCCCTGTGTTTAATGTTTTGACTGACGGGGTTTTTCTTGCACTTAACGAAAGTGCTTTAATAAAAATGTAAAACGTATTCACTTTCAAAGGTAAAGGCATTAAGATATTAAATTATTTTGCACGCATTTACCACTCGTACGCTCTCTTAATTAATCAATCATAATAGTACTTACATACACACATACATATATAGTAGAGAAAGAAGAAACCAACTAACAAGTTACGCTTCATATTTAAAAAGTCATTACAAAAATTACTGCCTGTAACTACATATATGATCTGTGTGCTTTTAATGAAACTTGAACTTGAGTGATGGCGAACAATATTCAGACTCAGTTATAATTGCAGTTCCTGATATAAAAATGAAAAAGTAAGAAAAAAAAAACGACTTTGAATTAAATTATTTTTATTTTCTTTTTTTTTTATACGGCAAAAAACTACATATGAACGCAAATGATGATTAGAAACAGAGGAGTATGGAAATATAGCAGAACCATACCAATACCAAGTCTCTCTTGTTAACCTCTAATCATCTAGATTGGCATTACTTACTCTTTGTTCTGAAATGTTATTTTTTTTTTTATTTTTAAGGCAAGCACTCAGGGGACGGCCCCTACTCATGCAGTACATCGTGCTGGTCTAGGAAAATATGTTGTGGGAAGGGGGAAAGAGGGAGTAGTGTTTGTGGACATTTGATTTAAACCCACTGATATCGTAATTGGAAAGAAAAACATTCGCCGGAAGATTTTTCCACAAACGAGCGGTGCGGCTAAAGAACGAATACTCTCTTTAATGCATTGGGCGATTCGCTGAACAATCAACCACAAGCGGGTGCGCTCTGAGAGAGGTACGTGTAGTCCGCAAGAATATGCGACCACCCGGAATCCAAATCCCTTATCTCATCAGAGCACCTCCCATGGTAGTATCGATAGAACAATGAAACGCACGCCACATTGCGCCGATGCTCCAACGAATCGATAGAGTTGGATACCCTACCGTCGCTGATAAGCACCTTCGCCCTCTCCAGTACGTGGTCGAGAAGCCCCAAAATTGATTTTGAAACACCGGCCCATACATGGGAGTTGTATTCCATCCTAGGTCTGATGAAGGTTTTGTAAATGTTGAGAAGGTCAGATAGAGTGAAGTATTTCCTGCACCGTTTTAGAAAACCGAGGCACTTGACACTCGAAATATGTGATCAATCCAACGGATATCACAATTAATTCTCATGCCCAGAACATCAAGAGCGTCAGCCTCCTCACTCGTTAAAAAATTAGGTCTCGACTTGGTTTCTTGAACTAATAAGCCGATATATTAAAATTTGTTTTGTTAGAGGCCTTTAAAAGAGGTACTTGGATTATTGGGTCATATACTATTCCACGATATGCAAATATGATCACCTTCATTGACTATACGTTCCAGAAATAGCTTTAAAATGGTATCCGAAGGACCATTAAGACAGGACTACTATTTTCGGGAAAGGTTTTATGATTCGGAGTAATATTGAGCATTTAAATTTTTATTTTTCCATTGGTATACTACGATGGATGAAACTTGACATTCTAGATTCGAATCAGCTGAATGGATATGATTTAATTGGCCGCTGACAAGGTTGTGGTGCACCAGTATCAGGTCTGTGCATGGTATATGTATATTCATCGATAAGCTCAAAACGGTCACGTGGCTCTCTTAGAGCACATCTTGTCGTAGTTGATTGTCGAGTGAATCGCACAATGCACTATAGAGAGAACTCGTTTATATATGTAGAGTGACCTTCCCGCAACAGTGTTTTCTGACAATTACGAAGTTAATAAGTATAAATCAAATGTCAACAAGCAGTACTCCCTCTTTCCCGTCTCCCATTGAGTAACCTTTTCGCTAAAGTTTTTCCTAGCAATTAAATCAAATGTCCACAAGAAATACTTTTTCTTTCCTCCTTCCCATAAAAAATGTTCCTAGAGCAGTACAATGTACGGCATAAGCAGGGGGAATCCCCTGAATGCTGGCCTCAATACAAAAAAAAAAAAAACATCAACAATGATTATTATATAGCGTTGATGAAGGATCAAATCATGAAGAAACGGTTATATTTTATTTACTACATGGATGTTGTAATAATTAAAAAAAATTTTGGCTATACTACTTGAATTTGTCTAGGTCTAACTCTCAATGACTTTTTTCTGTCTGCAGACATGAATAGAATAATCGTTGGAAAGATTAGGGTCAAGAGGTATGAGAGAAGCTTTACTCACAGCAGAAATTACTATTTTAAATCCATTTTAAACCAAATTCTAATTGCATGCCCAAATACAAAAATCTAATTTGTTGATTATACTGGCAAGTTAGAAGCTTTGGAGATACATATATAAATACTTTCATTTTCAAATTTAGGTGTCTGATTAACTTGTTTATGTAGTGCTAAATTTTGAACTCTCATCTGTACCACATTTTTTTCCTATACAAGAATAGAAGATATGAACTTACGTATAGAGAAAAGATGGATATAACAATTAGCCTCTAAATTTCAAATGTTTGGACAGCAAGATTTTTTTCACATTTCATCATTAAATTGCAATTTTTCACAATTTTCAAATTGTTTAAATAGCAAACATTCTGATTTTAATGTTTTTCTCTTTTTTTTCCTTCTTTGATATGCTTTTTTTCTAGAATATTTCTTCTATTACGCCTTTTGTTTGTTGCATGCACATGATTTTTTTTTTTCTTTTTGTAGCAAACGGTTGCAGAAAAACTCGTATTTTTAAATTCGAAAAGTGCATGAGTGAGTGAATGTGATATGAACGAAATATATATGTTATGTTTGAATATGATGTACGAGATTTGTGTAGAACTTACATATAAAAAAAATATAAATTAATAATCAGCATCAAAGAAGGAAGTTTAAAATAAAGACAACCAGACACATACTCATAACAAAGAGAATATGTAGGAAGGTAGTCACAAAAGTAAATACTTGTCTACAGTAATGGTCAACTTCCTAAATCATCAGAGCCTAGAAGGAACTAGTCAAATGGACATACAAGAGTATGCTCTATATTTCTCCGTAAGTTGTGTAAGTTAGAAAAACATAAAATCTTCACAGATGGTGATGGTATGGCAACGATATTCATTTTTCCTTAGAGTTCAAATTATAGATTAAAATACTTAAAAAAGACACTGCTCAAATCGCTCATAGTGCCTACCACTGACCCAATCTTACTTACATTTGCAGACAATAATTTATTCATAATCAGTTAGTTATGGTATGATAATGATGTTTCCTATTCTAACTAGCTCATTTGCCAATCTTATCTTACCACTGAATCAAAAGAATTTTGATTTTATGATTTTAAAATACCCATTTTTATTCATGTATATCCATTCTATAAGTTAATATTTATATGTAGCTTCCAAAAAGAACAGCTTAGGATGTGTATTTATATCTTGAAGCTTAAAGCCCTTCCCCATGATATTGTACAGGCATATTCCCAAACTAGAAAGTAATTTACATGACTCGTAACATACTGGAACTAAAGCTTAAATACGAGCACTTTACTGTTGATGACAACTAATATTTCACTAAGGGTTTCCTCCACCCCAGGAGCTTACGGTAAGAATAGAGTTACCATGTAAATGTTACAAATCCCGATAAAGGAATGAAAACAAAATTTTTTTTAACTCTGATCAAATAAGTTATATGGGTTACAAAATTTGAAAACCCTAGAAATGTAAATTTCTGTCCAATGTTTAGTTCTTCAAATAGTACTTTGGGTTTATAAGCGTCAGAAAAGGCTATAACCTTAACAAGTTTTGACGCTTACCATCAAGTTCCTCAACCCTCATTTCTATGTGCTGTGTCTTATAGCACATATTAGAGACCAATTTATGTTGTTGGCGCACTGACTTTGAAATCATTGGTGTCTAGTATGTAGAATGTGGACTTACTGAGAAGAGATCTCTGGTTTCAAACACCAGCTCTAACATCCTGAAAAAATTATTATCTACGTGGGATCATCAGCTTGCCGTGGTGTAACTGGCGGAGAGCAAAAGCTCTTTGGCAGGGTCTCCCATGTCAGAAAGGTAATTGACGAGTAGGAACTAAGAATTATTCGAGGATAATACCAACAATATCATATTCAATTTCATTTTACAGCAGCAAAAATAGCTGTTAGCTTTACAGAAGACGTATTCGTTTAAACGAAAACGTGGGACAGTTGGTAGTGCTGCAGTTAGGACTCGATCTACAATGTAACCGCTCCCTGACATTCTACTCTATTCCACCTTAACCTTTGACAACGAAAAACGAATGATCAGGAGAAAATCGCCACCTATTGGGAAGTAGCAGATAACAGCTAAAAAAACCTGCTTAGCGAAGGCACTTTCCGCAATCAGCATGCAACGATGGGGTAATTGCTGTTGATCATTAAAGGGTGAAGGTATAACACTGACAGCAATTTTCCTCATTCCCAAGACGCTTAATAATATAAGAAAACAAAATATATGTTCTGTTGTCATAATGTACTGTCGTTTCCATAAAAATTCCAATACAATGCACAGCATTTAGTAGGGGTGTACCTCTGAGTTTTGGTCTCAATAAAAAAAAAACTTAACTGTACAGAATACAGGATCAATGCGGTTCGCATTTTATAAGTAACACCTTTGTTTTTTATCTGACTGATATCAGACACGATATTAGTAAGTTTTCCGCTTCCCCTCATATTTTCCTAGATCAGCACAATGTACTGCATGAGTAGAGGTCATCTTCTGAGGACTGGCCTCAATATTATTAAAAAAACAAAATACATGAAAAAAAAATTCCTTTCGGTGACCTCTTAACAGTATTCTGGCTATTACTCTGAGAGAAACTGATGGCTATGAAAAACCTTCTCGAGTCTGTTTTTCGGATTCGCAGTTAAAGTACGTAACTCTGAAATAGGGTTGTAATGGCAAATTATGTATGTGTGATTGAAATTTGAACGATAATTTTCATTTTCTTTTCCTGTTAAAACTACCCTCGTATTTTTCAAATATTTATTTAAGCTATTATATTTTCTACGCATACTATGCCCTTTAGGTTTTTGTAAATTTGGCATAAACGTAAACTGTAAAACTCTGTTCAAAGTTAATCAAATATTTATCTCTTACCAGAACTTTGCTCCACGCTATAGACAAGAAATAACTATAGCTGAGGAAAAATTCGGTTTTGATAATTTTCTTTTTTTTTAGACACATGGACAATGTGTGCTTGTGTCAAAATAATAACTCAATTCAAGCCCAGTCTATAAGGCATTTCAATTAAAAAAGTTAACAGGGACTGGCTATCAAATAACACTAGAAAGTATGACGTTTTTCTCTTCTATCTGTTTCTAGGAAAAATGGGCATGTCAAAAGGCGTATTGGTGTTGTGAGAGTAAAAAAGAAAT
This sequence comes from Metopia argyrocephala, assembly GCA_963576795.1. Lineage (NCBI taxonomy): Eukaryota > Metazoa > Arthropoda > Insecta > Diptera > Sarcophagidae > Metopia > Metopia argyrocephala. The sequence continues at coordinate 42,923,747 of OY756208.1, forward strand.
TAAATTAAAAATTAATTAAATTTAAATTTATCTACGAATTTAACATATGAAAGTGCAAATAATTCCCATTGAGTTAGTAATTGAAATACATTTGAATCATATTTTATTTCCGATCATAGTTAAGGGAAGTTCTTAGTGGTAGAAACGTTTGGTAAACGATCATTTAGTTGCATCTTATTGAGTAAATCAAAGCCATGGCTGATGACATTTAATAATTTGAAACCGATGCTGTTTGATCTGTAATATACAAGTACATATACTTCCTCCAACTGAAATAGATTGCAGAAATGTTGTATTACTTAACGTTCCTGTTTGCGGGCTTCTAGAGAATTCTATTATTATTGATTTCATATTCTCAGCGCATTTAGAAAATATTTCTTATTTATTTATTTTAAATTCGAATTCAATATTAATACTAAATTTCATTATTTTGAGAGGAGTGACTAAGATCTTTGCTCGGTGTGGTGTCACAGACCATGGTCTCAATTGGGAATCGAACCCACAACTCTCACACTAGCAGTCTAGCTTATCACCAACTAGACCTCCCCATTTGAAAAAATAATTTCTTAAATTATCACATAACTTTAATGCTAATTTGTTATCTATTGTCGTCAAGATCCCATTTTTCTCTTTCATTATTATTTCTATTTTATAAATCAATTGATGTGCACTGACTGTATAAAAAAATTTCCTTAAACGAAATACACCAGAATTGTTGTCACCTGGTAAAAAAAAAACCACGACCTTAATCGTAAAAAATTCATGATCACCACAACTGCAACTTCTTTTTAAATGAAGCCAACGAGTAGCAAGTCATGACAACAGCAGCAGTTGCCATGACATTAATTGTTAAATGTGTGACATTATTTTACACGTTGAAAATTCAGCGTAATCTTAAATTTTTAACGATTAATCGTAAACGAATTCACAATTTAACGCAGAAAAAACGTGCCAACAACAGAAATGAAATCGAGAAATGGCAGCAGTATAAGCGAAAAACTGTTATCAAATAAAAAATTAATAAAAAAAACTCAATACAACGAAAAAACAACACACGCGTTTAAATTGCAAAAAAAAAGCGTTAATGAACACGATAGACCGAACAAAAAATTTAAAGGCAATCTAAGCAAGAATACTCTTACCTGTCATACTCCAATAAAGCCACAGACGTAAACATTAACAGACAGACAGACAGACAGAGAGACACAGGCAAATACATACGTACTGGCGTATTGGTAACAACAAGGTGGTCATACAGGTGAATGTGCCAATGAATTGATATGGAAAACCGTTGGTTAAAAGGACACTTGTTTGTCTGTTGTATACTCAGTCTGAGAAATGTCTCTCTTGCAACACACACAGCTCAATGATATTAAAAATAAATATATTTTGTATGGCATGGCATAAGAAAGTATGTTACAAAAACATAGTCATACATACGCACACGTTTACGTTCTTATTTCAGAGATCATCTCAATAAGAAACTAAAAAAAATTTGTCAGATTTCAGATATTTAAAAGTGTGTTTTCTTTTTAAGAGTGTAGACGTCTGCAACAAGAATCTTTGTAGAAATATTTGAAATTTGAATTAATTTTGTCAGAAAGAAACTTAATGCATGAGCCTATAGATAAGTTAAGTGGGGACAATATTTGCCCTGGTCCCTAATTGGGGTTAATGCTGAAAATAAACGAGAATAAAAAAAAGAAAATCTATTGAGTCCTTTCCAGACAGATGAAATGTAAGACCCAACCCTATTAATACTTTCCTCCCACCAAAACATTCGACCTTATTTCAGTTGGCGACGTCGTTGTCGCCGGACGACATTTTTGTAGCCGAATCAAGAAAAAATGTTTCTCTTGCCTTTAATCTATTACAAAAATGTCATTACACGACGACGACGTCGCCAATTGGAATACAGCCTATTATTCGAGAACAAGCCTGCCTAGTTGAGAACAAGTTTTCTTATCTCCTCTCCTCTAGAGATATCTATTCCAAAATGTATTTATTTATTTTCCTATTAAACTATATTATTAAATAATAGTTTAAATACGTAAGGAGTGAAGATATTCATATGCTTCGCGTAATATAACAACCAGAGTCTCTGGTGGTAATCGAGCCCCTTATCTAGTCATTAGTAGTCAAACACAGCACCCACTATCATACTGAGATATAAAAAGTTTAGTATCAGTAAGTATGGAGTATAGCCCACTGTCTAACTGAATTTAATGTACTAAATTTCGAATCCGTAATTATTATCGTTCCCAAGATATACAAAAATTACCATTTACTTTGTGTGGGAGACACCATGTTTACTTTTCCGATTCCTCCCATTTTTTGATTAATGCCTGGTTGTGGTTGTTTTTTCTAAACCTACTCATGCAGGGCATTGTATTGGAATATTGAAGATAGAAGTGAGATACATAGATTTTGGTTTTATTTTTTGTAGTTTTATTGATCGCCATATATCAATGAGACAAGTTGCTATCAGTTGATCACTCAAAGGCCAGTATTATACCTTCACACTTGAATGATCAACAGCAATTGCTTCATTTGTCGGTGGATAATGATAGTGAGTGGTGACCGTCTTCACTAATAAGGTTAGCTGTTAATTTCACAGAAGGTGGCGCTGTACTCCTGATCATGCGTTTCTGGTGGATTAGACTGGATGTGTCAGGGAACGGTTTTTTTGCAGATGGACATCTTGGAGGGACATCTTATCTATATGGACTTAGACTATTAGGCTTAGAATCTGCTACTGTTACTAACTTACTTACTGAGATGGCAATAACAACCCGTTAACGGGTTTCGGCCTGCCTTAACACTAGTCTCGAGGCGTCTCTGCTAAGTGCTCGCCTTCTCCAGTTGGTCACACCAATTGACTTTCATCAACTTAATCCTTCCAATGTAAACATGGTCGTCCTCTATGTCGACGTCCAGTGAACTTCGCATCGAAAACTTTTCTCGCTGGAGCAGATTCTTCCATCCGAACAATATGACCGAGCAAGTACAGCCGCTTGATATTAATGCGCTGCACAACGCCCACATCGCCGAGAAGCTCATACAGCTCATGGTTGGTTCTAATGCGAAACTCATCGTCATGCCTTAGAGAACCAAAGATCTTACGAAAAACTTTTCTATCAAATACTCACAAGACAGCTGCATCGGCACAAGACAGTGTCCGTGCTTCCGCACCATAGAGAAGCACCGGACGAATAAATGATTTATAGAGTATTGTTAATTTCGTCTCACGAGAGAGGTCTCTGTTACTAAACTGCCTATTATTACTGTTATAATTTTTTTTATGGACTCCAATAAAAAGGAGAATAACCGCTACTCATGCTGTGCATTGTATAGAAATTTTTGGAAAGGATAAGATACATAGTTTTTTTATTAAGGGTCTTACGACTAAGACAAGTTGCTGTCAATTTTGATGATCACTCAAAAGCCAGTGTTATACTTTCACCGTTGAATGATCAACAGTAATTGTCCCTGTCTACTACACTCCAGTAGGTGGCGCTTTTTTCCTGATTATTCGTTTTTTGATTTCAAAAACAATGATGGAAATAGAAGATAGATATTTACTTTGCATGGGCGTAGCGTCGACCAGTTTGAGTTTTTATAATTTACGTCCTTTTTTCACAAAATTTTACAAGAATCGGCCAAGCCATTTCTGCAAAACAATAGTTTTATATATTGAGTTTATTTTAATTGTATTATCGACTTTTTGTAGCCGATCGTAATAGATAAAGATTTAAAAAAAATTATCAAAAGTCACGGTAACTTGCTATGGATAAGGGATAAGTTTTGATTCGCAATTAATTAAAATAAAGAGTTTCAATTTAATTGCAGGCACTATTTACCGCCACACAAAAAAGTACTATTTTGCGCTGAAAAGATAAAACTCCGCTTTTGTTCAGGAAATTTATCTTTCTAACCGTAAGAAAAAGTGTAAAAGGTGTTGAAGCAGAACTATGTAATAGGAATTGCAAAACTAGATGTGTAATCAACTAGGTCTTTAATTAAATACTATTGTTTTGATATTCTTTGTAATTATTGATCCCAAACTTTGACCTTCTGTACATGTTATGATATAACATTTTACTATTTTGAGCTACTGAGAAACCTTCATTCAAAATTAATTTCTGTAGCTGAAATTTAATGGTCCTTTAATTCCATTTTTACTTCTTTAATTTTATTTTGTTATAGCGTCCAATTATTTTAATAGGTATTTTAAAGAGAATATATTCCTTTAAGATCATGCATATCGTTTTACTTAAAGATCATGATGAACAACATTAAGCATGTGCAAGCTGGTAGCAGGCAAACAGACGGTTAATGCACATACAAATATTGTGCATTGATGCCCAGAAAGAGAAGATCCATCTCCTTCATTCATATTGATGAACTTACAAAACATGGTACAGGGAAAAAATTGAAAACAAAAATTGTTCGAATAATGTTTGATTAGTGATTTCACAGAAACCGAAACACGAAATACATAAACAGAAGGCCAGAAATCATACCATAAGGCACCTCTTCTTACTGGTTTAAATATTTCCTGTTCTGTTCTGTTCTGTTTTTTTTTTCTGCTTTTTTTGCATTTTAAACTAAAAGAGTGTTTAAATAAATTAAGCGAATAATGAATGTGTTGTGTGTGCCAAAAGTGGTAGCCAGTCAACTTAGCCCCTGCTAGCAGAAGGTCTGTGGTAGAATTGTTCATATTTTCTGTTTTTTTTTTTTCATTTCTATTTTAATTGAGTGTTTGTGTGAATATTAAGCCGACAACATGCATTAAATAAACTGAAGTTATGAATTGTAATAAAAAAGAGAAAAAAAAAATTAAAAACTTGTTGCTGTTGCTGTTGCATACAACTTGTATGCATCATGACTGCCTGCCAACGCAATACAATACGAGTATGTTGTATCGCTACCAGACTCTTATGCAACTGGACTGATTGTAATTTTTATTGAATTTATGAACAACTTAATTACATTCAACCAATTAAACTTGAGAAAAGCAATTAATCAAAAACACACGGAAATACACACAAAACACAGATTTTGTGTAAATCACGAAATATGAACAAAAAAAAAGTGAAAAATCGCTACTAACAAACGCAAGAAATGGAAACGCAAGTTCTTTTTGGCTAGTTAAGTAGTATTTTAATAGAAAATTTATTCATACTCGTATTTTCTTTGATTTTGTTTTTAAATTTGCAAATTGAAAATCGTATTGTAAGTAGATGTTAAAAGAGCTGCAATACGTAGTTTTACTAAATGGGAGAAGGAGAATGATGGAAGGAAGCATTTCAAGGTAAAGAAGGAAAAAAAGCCTCAAATGCATAATAATACAATTTTACTTATTGTTGTAAATTGTCTCTCTTTATTCATACCAAAATATTTGATTTATAACAAAATCGCATGCTATTTTATAACAATTATCGTAGACATTTCGACATCGAATGGCGTAAGTTGCCCTTGCGTAGCCTGCTTCGTTAACCCTATTTGAATTTAATAAAAAATTGAAAATAAATAAGTGTAGAAAGAGAAGTTTCCAAAAATCCAAAATTGTTCACTTGATGACTGATCTATTAAGGTTTATCTGACACAGGACAGGACATGGATATTTTCGGAAATATCTACTTCGAGCTGCAAAGATGGAGGATCCAATTTGAATGTATGATGATGAAGCAATCGACAACTCAGAACATAATTTTTTTTTATTTTTTATTTGAGACCAATACTCAGGAGTAAACCCCTACTAAATGCAGCGCATTGTATTGGAATTTTGGAAAGGACAGTACATTTATGACAGAACATACATTTTGATTTTCTTATATTACTATTAAGCGCCTTAGGAATGAGAAATTGCTACCATTCGCGATAGTATGGCTGAAGAGCCGTCCAACTCAACTCGTCATCGTGCCCAACAATTGCACCTCTCACGCTTGTCGTTGATGAACATTATGATGTGGACGGTATGTGGTTTCAACAGATAACGAAACACTGGCTCTTTTGCGATGGTGGAGGCGATGTAAATTGGCCGGCATGATCGTGTAATTTGACACTGTTGGACTTCTTAACATTTTGTGGTTAACACGTTTATAAAATTCTGCATTGAGCATAGTCAGGGTGGACAACTACCCACCGAACATATTAGGGCTTTCAAACAAACGATTGAAGCTATTTTTCTGGAGATCATGCGGGATTACATTTTGAAGCTGGGGATAGTGAATTGTCCACATCCAATAGATATTTTTAGGTGTGATGGCCATAGTCTAAACCGCAATGTGTTGGCTTACAAGACGAGAGCTGCGGGTTTAAATCTCAGCTCTGATATGGTGAAAGAATGAACTATGAAGAAGTATTTCGGCGACTAGCTCTTAGACATCTTCTGGCAAAACTTCTGAGGGTAACTGCTTACCATGACTAAGCTACTCAAGTCTATCGTTCAGGTTAGACGTTAAAGTGTAGGTCCCGGTACTAATGGATAATAATTAACGACCACACTATAAGTGCTGTGAATAGTTAGACCGTAACTTTGAAAAAGGGTTTCAAGAGCCAACTATGTCTGTATGTAGATATTTTTAGGTGGCAGTGCCTTAGCTTCTATTGCGCCATTTAATAGAAATTATAATAAGTAGTGCTATAAAGTAAGTATAATAATAATAACGAAGTACATATAATTAGTAAAGTTCAAGCTTTATTCCAACAAACATGTACTCTGAAGGCTTAAACCTGATGTGCCGGCTTGAGACTTTGTTTTTAGTAAAGAAAAAAAAATGCACTTATCATGCTGCTCTTCCTCTTCTTTACCGATTGCCATTGTAAAGCTGTCATAACATAAATTTGTTTCCACAAAGGTTTTTCTTTCATTCAATTTTTCATTTGACTGCTCTTATGCCATTGGACAAAACTCGATAATTCCTTTTTGTTTAAAAAATTTTTTTACACCATAACCCCTTTTATTTATAGGCGATTTAAACTTCCCTTAACTGAAATTTGCCTTTAATTTGTTTTTTATTTTCTTTTCAGTATGTGCTGCGTTGGAAAAGCGCAGGCTTTTTAGTTGCACCCACTACTTTGGTGTGCTGCTCTTCAACAAAAAGTGCAAAACTAATTCGATTAATCACCAGCCTTCCCGTTTATTTCGTTTTTTTTTTTGTTTTTGTAAAAATAAGAAAAAAGAAAACTGATAAAAATGACAGCCTGTTTTCATAGTCTGATAAAAAAAAGTACATATTTTTTAACTGCATCGTGCATACATACTACTCGTATATGGGGACTTAGTGCTGCCTTTTCTAATCCTTTTAGACAAAATGAAAGAACGTTAGAACGAAAATAAAAAAAAAAAACAAAAAATACATCCTGACAGCATCTAAACATCTACATACGTATGCATGTACCAATACACAGCCTCTGTTGTTGTTTCATCGTTTTGGTCATTTATAATCATTTTTTGTTTATCTCCTTTTTAAAGTTTTCATGTCAAAGTTTTATGCGTTTTTACATACCAGGCAGGTTCTATTTCTGTGTACTAGTACTACTCCACAGGGGAAAAAAGTGAAGAATATTTTTTCTATTTTTGGTAAAAGAAGAAAAAGAGCATTTTTCTTTTTTGGATGCACACAAGGGTGGCGGCTGCTGTTGTTGGTCGTATGTTTGGAACTGCTTTATGCTGCTGTGCTGTGTTTATTGTGTGTGTTCACAGTGTAAATTGGTTTGAATTTTATTGCTGTTTTGTTTTTTTTTTCCACTCTCTGGTTACTTGTTTGCATTCGTACGCATTTGTTTGTTATTTTGTTTTATATTTTTCTTGTATTTTTCCATTTCATATGCTGTTTGTTTGTTCGTTCGTTCGTTTTTTTCGTGTATTCATCTATCCTTGCATTGCAATCGACACAATTTATTTGACTATTTTTCCAGTCCTTTTGAGAGGAGTAGATGTCATGATAAAACGGCAAGAAAATAAAAAAAAAAGAAAAAAAAAACCCAAACAAAATCTAAAATTATCATACATTCAGTTTGACCAATGCCCAGGAGACAGAAAATTGCAGTTATAAAACTATAATGAAATACGAGTACAGAAAGAGGGATATTTGTAAAATTTTTTTTTGGCTTTTTTTAACGACATGTCTGCTTGTAAAAAGAAAAAATTCAAAGAACGTTTCAGATTAATATTAAAATAAAAACTGATATAGAATTTTTCTTATATTAGAATTGGCATTTACAAGCCGTGTTTTGTTTTCTTATTTCTAATCCAATCCTGACTAAAATATCTCACTTCATCTGAAAATTGCTTTCTTACTTTCTGTTGAAATTGTAATACGTTGCCTGGCAAATCCATACAAACGAATAACCCCTAAAGTAATTATAAAGCAATGAGGCTAAACCCTCCACCTACCATTATCAATTGGCCACATTTTTCAACTGATGATTTTCAGTGACTACGAAATAATTCAGACCGAATCCAGAAACATTAGCTGTAAAAGATCTCAAGAAATATACATAGAAGTCAAAAGTTAGTTTATGTGGGATGTACCACGCCTACTTGTCCGCCCTTTTTTCTACTGATAAGTTTTATTGAATACAAATCAATCGCTCCGATTTTAAGGCCTATCTCTAACATCTTAAAAAAAAAGAAATTTGAAAAAAATATTTATTTCGCCGACTACCTCTTAGCAGTCTTCTGGCAAAATCTCTGAGAGTAACTGATTGCCATGATACTTAAGTCTGTCTTTGGGAAACGACTTTAAATTGTAGGTCACGGTACTCATGTAAAAAAATTGACACACACAACATGAGTGCTGCGAAAAGCTAGGGTGTTGCCCTGAAACAGGGTTGTAATTGCCAATTATGTACGAGATCCATCGCACAAAATTCAGTAACTTTAGCTTCAACACTTTTCAAGTTATAAAGAAGTCAATATTTAACTTGCATGCGAGGTACCACACCTACATTCCCAATTCCGCACACTTTCTGACAGATGATTTTAATTGACCATGAAGTCATTCAGACCAAATTTAAAAACTTTAGCTTAAACGTTTTCAAGATAACAAAAATCAGTATTTAACTTGTATGGGAGGTGCTATGCCCCCTGTCCAATTACGTCAATTTTCTGATTCATGATTTGCCTTGGCTTAAGGTCTTTCAGACCAAATTCAGTAACTTTAATTTCAACACTTTTGTAGAAATAAAGAAATCAATATAGAGCTTGTGTAGTAGCCGTGATCTAGTGGTTAGTGCGTTGGGTTACTAAGACATGAGCCCTGGGTTCGACACCCATCTCTGACATCCTAAAAAAAAAAGAAATATGAAAAAAATATTTCTTTCGGCGACTACCTCTCAGCAGTCTTCTGGCAAAAGCTCTGAGAGTAATTAATTGCCATGAACAAGCTTCTCAAGTCTGTCGTTCGGAGTCGACATCAAACTGTAGGTCCCGGTACTCATAGATAAAAATTTACACACACAACATGAGTTCTGCGAGAAGCTAGGCCGTAATCCTGACACAGGGTTGTAAAGGCCAGTTATGTATGTATGTATGTAATATATAGCTTGTATGGGAGGTACCACTTCAAGGCCATATTTTAAAAAGAGTGTACCCTATTGAACTTTCGGTAGTTGAGTTTATCTACGTTCCAAATTTTAACTAAATCGGTTTAGTCGTATAGGCGTGACAAACAGATGTACAAACAGATTTATAATACATATGTATGTATACTTATATACTTACATATGTATGTACTATATATATAAATACAAGATTTTTTTTTAATGAGGTAAGGGGGTAAACCCCTACTAAATGCTGTGCATTGTATTTGAGATTTTGTGGAAAGGACAGTACATTATGACAACAGAACGTATGTATTGTTTTCTTATATTATTAAGCGCCTTAGGAATGAGACAAATTGCTGTGAATTTATCATTTAAAGGCCAGTGTTATACCTTCACCCTTGAATGATCAACACTTATTTCCCCAACGTTGCATGTTGATTGCGGTTAGTGCCTTCGCTAAGTAGATTTTTATATGTTATCTGCTATTTCTCAATAGTTGGCGGTTTTCTACTGATTATTCGGTTTTCGTTGTCAAAGGTTAAAGTGGAATAGAGTGGAATATCAGGGAGCGGTTCCTTTGTAGATGGACTTCTTGGAGGGGGCGACCTTTTAACAGGAATTACTGATTGAATCTTTATTATGTAAATCGGTCCTAAGAACTAAAAATTTATATTGTTTATGAGAATTAAAATTCGTTAAGCAATAGGAATAACACATGCGGAAATATTATTAGTTTTCGACCCCCGTTATGAAGGTCTCATCAGAATTTTCTATGTGTTGTACATATTAATTTTTTCAGTATTATATTACATTTTATTTATTGCAGTCTTCTCCCACCTCCAAGTCCAACTTTTATCGTCATCTCCTATACAGTTATTAAAGAAATGACCTTATGTGACAGAGCGGGCTGGCTAAAGAGTGAATGAATAAATTAAGGCCCACGACATAGCTCCTTGACGTTGACAAGGCCAACATACAAAATTCCGTAAGAGCTTCGGAATATCTTTTGCCATTTGCTGACAGTATACCTGCGTGTTTTTTTTAGGATATCAGGATTTTAGAAAGACTGAAGCAATTGTAAAAGTTGTCCCTAAAAATGGCGACCTACGTTGGTTTCTAACGTCATTATATGATAAACAATGAATCCAACTTAAGCCTTTTTTTTCAACTGCTCACTGGTATTTTTCAATATTCAAAATATGCAAATTGCTTAAAGTAAGCACGTACAAAGCAAGCCACTCTTCAAGTTAGGAGGGGGTCTGAAAACTTTTTATAAAATGTTCCTATAATGGCTTGATTTTTTTAGTTTCCCTAGGATATTTCTTTTAGGGGATAAATCTAAACAAAGGTAGTAGCAGAGCAAATTATTGATCAGTCATTGTGTACCCAGTAAAGCAGTTCTGCATGTATTTACTTGTAAATGCAAAACATGGAATAAGTTAAGCTCAAAAAATTTTATCAAAGGTAATTTAAATTTTGTTTATAAATCTTTTAGCAAGTAAATAACAAAAATGGTTTTAAAAGATTTGTTCTTTGTACAGTTTTAAAAATTTCTAAAAATATTTTCACAATAGTTTTTAGGCAAAAACTATCCATTTTCATTAAGATTTCAAAGAGTACATTAATAAACAAAGACAAAAAGACGGGGAAAAAAAGTAAAGCCCGTATTTTTTTCACCTTCTTGTTTGTCGTCCTCTAATAATCACAGAAACCTTTTAATGTAAACGTACATCTACTCATCAAGGATTAGTAAGAAAATGCCAAAAGAAATTCATCGCAATATGCACATTTTTATGCCACCATCTCTTTTGTTACACTCGTACTCGTAAGTACCTGTTCTGCTATGTTTAATAAAAATATTTTTTCTTTAAAGGTATGACCAAAAAAAGAAACGAACAAATATAGAGAAAAGAAAAAAAGAAAACATTGCTAAACTAAGACATTTTCTTAAAGTCTTTTGCCATTTTTTCCATTATTATTTCATCTAATGAAGATTCATGTTTTTCTATAAGTAAATAACAAATCTATGGAAGACTCATAGACCAGGCAAGGAATAGAGTGCAAAGAGAAAAAACCTTTTCATCAATTAAGAACAAATTAGAAACAATGCAACGAACACACAGTCAGCCAGATGGATATACTTTCTTCAGAGCAATAGAGCGCTCCTCTTACTGTTGGTATAGCCAAAAAAAAAAAAAAACAGATACAGAAACACATCCATTCTAAGCTTCATTCCATTTAGCAAACGTCCATTGATATTAAAATCTTTCATATTAATGGATGCTAGAAGAAGCTGACACTTTTTCGTCATTATATAGTGAATGAAAGACGAAACCATAATTTTTGGAAATGAAAAACAAACAAAAAAATTAAGGAAAAACATGAATTTTAGTAACCGAAAAGCGAAAAAAAGTATTAAACGAATAAAAAAAAATATTTTTTTTTGCAGGGAACAAACAAAAAAAAAAAAGGAAAAACGTCAAATCTTGCATGAGTTTGAATTTTATCTGCAGTAGGATTCCATCCATGCCTGTTAGTGCATAATGATATGAAATGGTATATTAAGTTCGTTACAAATTATGTAACGTTGGTATCCATCTCCAGGCAAAGCAGACTTAAGTTCTACGAGTACATGGTCTTGCTGTACTCCTTTCACATGTCTACGACCGTTGGCAATTCTCCAACCAACCTGATAATCTCACGAAAGTGTGAATCTTTTTGCTTTGTTCCCCAAGTGCCATGTATCTGTGAAGGAAATTGATAGACATTCAAGAGTTATTCAAATGTGATTTTCTGGACACAACTTACTGGAGAAAATAACATAGTTGACGCACTTGATAAAACTGGTTCTACTGCTAACATCAGCGGTTTCAAACGCGACATTGGCATTCCTCTGCTGAGATGGAAACAGCTAATCTCGTACAGGCTTTGCAGACTTTGCTGAACCACAGAGGAAAGATGGAAGAATGGACCTACGTTTTTAATGTCCAGACAACTCTGACCCAACATGGGTAGATGTGGAACGAAGTTTCGGTTAAATCTACTCAGATCCATTTTAGAAACTTTACAGCAGTAAAAATTTAAATTTCCCCATAACTGCTTTAGTGTACCGACAGGAAAAATTAAAGAAAGAGATGCAATGTAATCTAATGAGTCAGGCTTAATCTAATCTTAATGATTATATTCTGTATAACCCCTTACTAACTACAGACTTAGTAAAACAAAGAACCTGGCAAAAGTCCTTCAATGGAAGTGTCAACCAGCCAAGTTCTCATAACGTATATTCAAGCACTATGCCCCAGTTGGTACTCGTATGTACATATGTGAGTATTAGTCTTATTACAACCAGAGCACGATACCCTAACGTCAACCAAACATTCTGCTCCAAAGTCTGATAAGCTATTCCTGCCTTTTTGATAATATTTTCAGCATCAAACTTTTACATCAGTTTTGAATTCAGTTTGCTCGGCAGTTTAAGCAACTCTAGCTCAGTTCCATACTTAACCATAGGATAGGAGGAAGTGGCAGCCTCGTAATGACAAGGCACACTTGAGCACACATGTCTTGATACTCATAGAATAAGGGCTGTATGTATAATCAAAAGTTATCAACTCGTTAGCACATGGGACAAAAACTGGCAAGTTTATCACCCGTTATAGACTGATATTATTACAACTTTCCACACCTTCTATTTGATAACTAATCAGATAATCCAAAAAATTAAATACCTTGTACGTTTGAGCAAAAATTTCCACGTATATGATTGACAAACTTAGCCACTGTGTACAAGGACCTGCAAATTCTTTATTATAAATAAGGCTGTTAGCTAATAAGAAGTGAAATAATAAGCAACCATGTTATAGGAATATAAATACTTTTGAGGAAAATTTAAAGAGCGCATCTCCTTTTTGTAAAAAAATCCCGATTCAATTTATTTGTCTATAGCACTCTACGTGGGATAATCGCCTTGTCGTAGTGTAGAGGCTTACACTGCAAGAACTCAACTGGATAAATTGGTGAAGACCAATAACTCTCTGGCAGAGTCTCCCATGCCACAAGAGCGGTGAGGAGCAGTTGGATTATTTATTGGTGATGGTGTAACACTTGCCATTTTCGATTTCTTTGCGGTTCGGGATTTTTAAAGTAGGGCCTTTGTTTTCATATATGATATTAGTAAGTTTAAATCAAAACATTCGTTCCCCCTTCACCCAATATTTTCCTCGACCAGCACAATGTACTGCATTAGTAGAGGTAATCACCTGAATGCTGGTCTCAATAAAAAAGAGTAATTAAAGGATACTTTAAATCCCAAAAAATTTATTTTATTATATGGAACTCTTAGGTAGAGAAGTGACTTTAATTCGTTATTTACTTTCTCTACAAACTAACTGTCGTCAGGCTTAAAAGTGTAAGTTTGTGTATTCGTTATCCTCTACAGTTTTTTTTTTGGTGGGTTTATGTGAATGAATATGAAAAAGTAAAATAATAATAAAAAAAAAAAAAGACGAGATGATGATGGTGCCAGCAGCATCTTCAGCAATATAAACCATTTTAGTTGATTCTCTAACCGAGTCAAGAAAAACAACAAATAAAAACCCTTTCGTAGACTTTTTTCTCTATACAAATGCATTTTAAACATTTGCTATGTGTGTGTGTGTGTGTGTGTTTATATGTATTTTTAGGTTTTTACTTTTTTTTAACACTTCCATTTCGTTTAAGTTTTTGGCAAAGATTGATGAATTTTGTTGATGGTGATGACGATGTTGATGCTTTTTCTTTGTTTTTTTTTAACAAACCCTTCTTAAAATAATGTTGCTGCACTCATTCACCAACTTTGAAGGCAACTGAAGAAACAAACAAAAAATAAATAAAAATACTCGTATTTAGTAAAAGAAAAACCATTTTCCAGTTTCTTTTCCCCTTTAAATTTATGTTTTACTATCTTTCTGCGTTTTTATTTCTTAATATGCATTAGTGAGTTTAGAGTTGTGAGTGTGTGAGTTTGTGTGTAAAGATCCTTAGTATGCATCCTTGAAATAACCTTAATCCGTGCTGCGGCGTAAAATGAATGATGTTTGTAAGAAATTTCACTCATTTTGTTGGCATTTGTGGAACAAGTAACAGCAGTAACCAACAAAAAACTGCATTCAATTGAGGGACAAACACCCAGGATAACACAAAAAACCAAAAAAGAAAAAAAAATATAAAAAATTAAATATTAAATGAATGGGCATATTGGACTCTTAATGGGCCACTATATTTTTTAAGCCATCTGAGAAAATCACGCTAACACATAGAGGATTAGTAGAATGCTTAAAGTATGTAAAACTATTAATTAAAATTGAAACTTTCAATTTTTTCTTAACTCCTTCATTACCTTCATTACCAATACTCTCAGAACCCTAATCCTCTTTAAGCCTTAAGCTACCTTAGCGATCCATTTCTTATCGTTGTAATCGTTTACCCTCGAACTTTATTCAAAAAGTCGCAAAAGACGGATTCCTTCCATTAATTTATATATTTTTTAAGCACGTTTTCAGATGCTTAATTATAATTCAAAAACATAAAAATGATTCTAATGAAGACTAATTTTAGAATCCTCTTCTCTCTTCAATGATTTGAGTCATTTTTGAAAATTACACTGTAATTTCACTATTGCAAATATATGCCCCAGTCTCGGCATCACTTCTAATAATACACCCTCTCTCAGCATATCGTCGATGGAATTAAATAACGCTGTAACTGATAAAACCTTAAATGTTCACCAGAGCCAAAAAACCAGTATGAAAGTAGAACAAAGACACTGGCAGTTTTAATTTCGCAGACGGCTTAAGTGAATTTATTTTCATCGTAGAAATCTGGGACCGGGACCAATCGACGCGTATTTTTTTCTGATAAAAATGATGCAAAAAAAGTGTTTTCGATTTTTTGTCAGTTACAGCGTTCTTTAATTCCATTGACGATATCATTATTACACGGTAATGTGTTATAAAACGAAACATTTTAAAATAACAGCAATTTGAAATTCTCTTCGATTTCAATTTCAATCGTTTTCGTGTTACAGCAGATACCCCATAATCAGAAGAAATACAGCGACAAACATAAATGAACGAGAATATTACAAAACTTAGAGGTCTTCAACCTGAAAACAATCTTCTTATAATTTATGTGAAAATACTAAAACCGCAACAGAGTAGTGAAGCTTTTATTTGCCGAGTGCCGAACATTTGCAAAACATAGGTTAAGAATTTTTATTATACGTTTTAGAAAACCGATAGACATTGGTTTCAGAAAGGCACATTTTGTTAAAATCAAACCTGAAGGTACACATCAAGAATGCTGTTAAAAGGCTTTTGTCTGCTCTACTTAGCAAACGAAGACTATTCGTGATCACCGTTACAGGGATAAAGATTTTTACAGTATGGCATTTTCGAGGTGATCGTGTTTGATTATGCAGCATATAGAGCTTTTGTCACTGTAAAGTTTAATTTTTATTTTTATTATATTATATTATATAACTAGCTTAAACTCGGCGTGCTTCGCTACACCTATCAGTATTATTTGTTCACATTTTTCGATTGGTAATTTTTAGTGACTACGGAGTAGTTCAGACCAAATTCAAACATTTAACTGTTAATTTCAAGATATTTCAAGATATACTGAACTCAATAGTTAGTTGGTCTGGAAGCTAACACGTCTGCTTGTCCGCCCCTTTTTCTACTGATCATATTTAATAACTACGAAAGCAATCACACCAAATTCAGTAACTTTAACTTCAACACTTCTAAAGATACGTATGTAGAAAGAAATTAATTTTTAACTTGTATGGAAGGTGTCACTTGTCCAATTTCGTCCACTTTCTGACTGATGATTTATTTTCCTTCCCCATGAAGTTATTCAGACCTATTTCCGAAACTTTAGCTTTAACCGTACTGAAGATGTACAAAAATCAGTATTTAGAGATAAATAGAAAAAAGTGGGCGTAAAAGTAGGCGTGGCAATTTTTTTCTCTCGATGAAAACTTAAAACTGATTAATACAAACATTTGAAAGAAAAATTAGTTAAATCGATGGAGCCTTTTTCTGATTTTATATACAAAATTAAAAAAAGTGGTCTTAAAAGTAGGCGGGGCAAAATTTTCTTTAAGTAAAAAAATGAGTTGGATCACGAGAATCATTGGAAAGAAAAAATCGTCCAAATCGGTCTAGCCGTTCTCAACTGATGCGAAACCAACGAACAATATTGATTTTTATTTATATAGATTGTAATTGCAAGACTTTGCGTCATATAAGATTTATTGTGTACCTTCGACTTAACTGTTTGTTCAGAAAACTTACTGCCTAACATATAAACACCGGCAGTTCTGCAACCTTGCCTGCAAAGCCATATGTCTCCTAAGATGTTCCACCAGAGCCCATGTAAGACCCCGTATTCACGTAATTCGTTTTCATCTGTTTTTACATAAATCTGCATCTGCGACCTATAAGGAAATAAGGTCTAACCTTCCTTACTTGGTAACATCACAACTAAGATAAAATTGTGGATTGATATCTGTTTTAGCGACCTATGACCTACTTGACCGTACAAATAATCTAAGCATCTATCAATTTCTATCTGCCATTCTTAAATTAGTTTGAGAATAGTGGAAATCGGTGCTGTAAAAAACACCTTTGGACCAATATAAGGTGTCACGGTGAGTGATATTTATATTTTGCTTACTTTGTAAAAAGTATTTTTTGTTATTAATCCTCAAATTTGAATGTCTTACGAAAGCAGGCAGTTAGTTTTTAAGCAAACAAATATAACTGACACAAGTGAACAATAAAGTCTATTAAAACATTTAGAAAAAATATAAAAGAGAGCTAACTTTCGATGTCATATTTTTCTAAATTTATATACTTTTGTTTAAGTTTAAGCGTTTTTTCGATTAAAAATCAAGAACTTCTACGAGCGGCGATAGCCTTAAAAAATTTTAGAAAGTTCATATATTTTATGTGCAGGTCATTTATCTAAAACATGGAAAAAAGCTCTTGACTGGAGTTGCTTTTTCAACCAATTCTAACTTTCAACATACAGAGGAGCGTCAGACACTCCTCAATCTTTATGTACTTAGAGTAGGTGGTATTTATAGTAGATATCATAGAAACCATGGACATAACACCTCTATTTTTGATCGTTGCAAATAAGCACATTAAAAACGTAAGACATTGAAGCTTTCTTGTGAAATCTAAAAATTTAATTTATTTTTCCCTTTATTTATGGTGTTCAAAACGCACTAAAACTTCAAATAAAACTGTATATCAACTAAACAAAGTATCACACTAATGCTACTCATGTAGCGTACCACAAAAGTCACACAATAGCATTTGATAATATTTATCCATTCATTCATTTATTACTCTCATCCTGCAATTCCATTTGGTTTTTTTTGGTGTTTTAGTTCTTTTATCCTCATTTAGTTATCCTTGAATAATACCTATGTGTTTGCTTTCCCCATGTTTTTTCCTTTCCTTTTTTTTTTCTTACACTAAACTGGGGTTCCTTTTTCATTGAAAACACTTCATTTCATTTTTCTTATAAATGAATGCGTATAAAACTCTATAAACATATTCCCAGCAAAGTAGCAACCTCTATGGAAAGACATTCATTTTCTTTTAGCGTAAATCGGCTTTCCTTCCCAATTCTGTCATATTTGTAGAAAAGAAAATATTACTCATCCTTGTCTAGACTTCACTGTACTCTAGTATGAATGCAAGTTAAAGTGTGTATATGTTTTAAGAGTTTATACGAGAGTATTACTTTAGTTTTTCCCCATTTTATATTTTATGCATAGAAATGCGTTTCTTTTCCTTTTTTTCTCTCTACTTAGCAAGACTATTTTCTTTCTTATTTGAGGGTCCCTATTTTTGTGTTATAAATACTTTGAAATTTCATGCATTTTTATGTACATTTTTCACCCTAAGAAATGGGGAACATTTTCTTTTAACCCATTGTAAGAGAGGAAATTTCATTTCCTTAAGGCTATATTCTTTATTTAGCAGGAAATCTGTTTAAGAGATCCCTTTCAAAAGGATTCATTGTCTACATTTGTATGAATGTATTTGCTTGTTTTTACAATTTATTTGATAGTTATTAAATAAATTTTTTTTCTTTTGCCAACAAAGAGACGACGATGTTGATTTGATTACTTTTTCTTGTCTCTTGACTAGAGGGAATGCTAATTTTGGGTGACGAATCCAACTAAAGCAAGACGCTGAGAGTATTTCGGAATTTGGTATTATTTTTTGATTTAAACTTAGCACAATTGCAGGATCTATAAGATCTATTGTGTTCATTTGAATCTAGTCTTTGTTTAGCAGACCAACTGCCTTCCTTGTGAACACCAGCAGGTCCTGAACTTTAGTGGTGGATATGTCCACAATTGAGATCATATCCCTCCCTAAAATCTAAATCTATCAAAAGGCATACATTCACATTCATTTTTGAGGCTCGTGAGCACAGTCTACAAACATCTACATCTGTGATGGCCATTCTCTTCAAATGCTCTCCCACACTACAATGACTCGTAAAAAACTACGTTTAGATTTTGAGCTCTGTCTTTCTATACTTCAGAACATCAGATTTATGCCCAAATTGCGTATGGATCACCGCCTTAGATCACCGGAACAATAAGAAATGTCGCACATCATTTCCTAGCCTGTCCATCCGCTTTTTCGTTTCCGCTTAATCCATAGTGCCCATGTATCAAACATATTAACTTTCTAAGTAAATATGCACGTGATTTCTTAAGATCGTAGTGTGGAAAAGCTGTCGGGACGTTACCTTGATGTAAATAAATAAGCATCAGACCAATAGGGGGCGACTGTGTACAAGTCATAACTCTTTGCAAATTTAATAGGGTTG
This sequence comes from Metopia argyrocephala, assembly GCA_963576795.1. Taxonomy (NCBI): domain Eukaryota; kingdom Metazoa; phylum Arthropoda; class Insecta; order Diptera; family Sarcophagidae; genus Metopia; species Metopia argyrocephala. Next base: position 42,943,205 of record OY756208.1, read on the forward strand.
TAATGGCCAATTATGTATGTACGAGTATGTATGTATGTATGGAAATTACTTTAACTTGAACTAGGCCTGATCCGCAGTAGGAAAGTTTTGGACGCGCTGAATAGCGTAATTTTTAATAACTGGACAAAATTTAAAGTTTTTCAACTTTATAAGTCTGAAGATGCAGTAATAAAGAGCAAACGATTTTCTTTACGAATGAACTGGTTCTTCTGTAGTAATTAGATGGGCAGACGGAAGCAATAAAAAAAGTTCTTAACATTTGAAATTTAACAGAATAGGGTTCGTCAACCTCGTTGCAATGATTGAAAGCACTAGCAATGCTAGCAATGTTCTCTAAAAAATAAGAAAACATGCGGTTTTTTTTATTTCCGAAACTAAAACCTTAAATTCTCGCACTGACGTTTTTTTTTATTATTGTCGTTAAATAGTCATTTCTTAAGTACTCTTCAAAGATACACGCAATAGCAATGACTGATTGAAGAAAATGTGTTCTGGATGACAACATTACACTTCATTCAATCGTATTTTGGAATGGTAGCGATCTTTGGTATTGTTGGCGAAAAAATGTTTAAATCAGCTTGAATAAGTCAGAGCAGATGTTTCTGAAAAATCTGATGGTTTTACGCTACAAAACTCCAGTATTTATGAGCTAAATTACATGTAAGAACGAAATGGGTTAACATTTCTTATTTTGGTATGTACGTAGTATGTGCATGTGATTACTGCTTAAGTGCAGGTTTTTTATTTCATATAAAAATACATAACAAAACAAAACAAAATAAAAAAGGCATGCCAAATAATGTTTAGTTATTTATGTAAATTATTTTGTCCTCCAAGGACATGTATTAATTGCATAATTCTCCCAAAAATAAATATATATCTATATTTGTAACTTAAATAGAGGTGGGCTGTCTCTGCAAAAGGAATCATTTCTTCAACAACAATCTTATCCACCAAAGAAAAAGAATGCTTTTGAAAAATTTACATTGAATCCTGATAGGAAATGAGATTAAATTCCTTAAAACAGTTTTCAATAAAGCCTTACTTCAACTTCCCGCTTGGAAACCAACATTGGGTTCAGCTTCCAGACAGAAACTACCCAACCTTTGCAGTTTCCGAGAATATTACTGTTCTGAAGTATCCAAATGATGTAAATATTGTACTTCTTAGTTACTAGGTTTATGGCGGTCTTTAACCTATCTCGAGATCCTTTAGCAAGATAGCAAAGCTTTAATTCCGCCTGGTCATCTGAAAGAACTATCAAGGCAACGAGTAAGACATTTACTTGCGTCTAAACGACGCTTCGCCATATTTAGATATATTGAAAAGATGTGCTACACTTTTTGCTCTAAGCTACCACAGCTTTATTTTGTCAACAACTTGCAAAATACTGTTCTTTTTCGTACAAAGCCCAGGTAGTTCTTTCACAAATTAGTTTCGCTATCCAGCTTAGCACTCAGACTTGTTGTATATTCACTTTGATTAATACCAAATTCACCCTCCATGCTCAAAAAGGTAGCCAACCGTTGTTCCAAGGATCTCAATCGGATTTTACGGACCTTCCTTTCTTGTATGCAAACTGTCCCTTGAATTAGGTATTAGTTGTATACTTTCTTTAGTTTAAAGACTATGCTCACTCTTAACCACTTGGATGGAATATTATTTTAACACTGTGACTAAGTAAAAATATCAATGTTAGACAATTCAAAAAGCTCGCCAATTTTCCATTCAATCGTCTTTAGCGACACAGTTCTAAGATGATTCTAACATTGACTAATTCTCCTCGCTAAATGGTCTATTATCCATTTAACCTCGGCAAAATATCCGCAATTCCCAGTTTGGCATCTTGAAAAAAAGAAATATGAAAAAAATATTTCTTTCGGCGACTAAGTACCTCTTAGCAGTCTTCTGGCAAAAGCTTTGAGAGTAACTGATTGCAATGAACAAGCTTTTCAAGTTTGTCGTTCGGAGTCGACTTTAAACTGTAGGTCCCAGTACTCATGGATAAAAAAAATTAACACACACAACATGGGTGGTGCGAGAAGCTAGGCCGTAACCCTGACACAGAGTTGTAATGGCCAATTATGTATGTATGTCTCCGCAAAATAGCTGACACATTTCATAGTGTAGTCGTCTTTAGCCGTACCCGAATTCTTTTTGCTGTCGTAGTTATGTATGTGTTTCACTTAAGCCTATTAAAGGGAAGAGATTCTGGGTTCTTTTTACATTACCGATGCTAAGAGCTCCAGAATTTTTCTTCCGCCGTAGTTTATTTATCTTACTTTAGGTTGCCGAGTATATAACCTCCCAAATCCTTCTTGTCTACAACATATTAATTTTATTTTATATTCGCCTAATGTAAGAACTTTCGATTTTCTCCCCTATTCTTATTATACTCGTATTTGTATTTTATCTATTATTTGGACGGCAATTAACTCTGCACAGACATCGTTTCCGAAGCCACTGCAAGCCCAGAACCTGATATAAGACCAGAATCCGAAGTAAACGAAGAGTCGGAAAATTGCTGCAGTACTCCAATCCTAGTTTCCTGAGAGGTCTGGTGCTTAGAAACTAAAAACTAAAACTCATACACACTAAATAGTTGCAAATGAAAATCTTCGAGATGTAGACTTCGTAGCTATTAAGTTGATGTTTGATTGAAATAAAATCCTGACAAGTCAAAAAGTTGATGATGTTAAGAGCTGCGTCCTACAAATTGCCAAAAGAGAAGAGAACAATATTTATACGCACCTTTTTCCAAAACGAAAAAGATTAGAAAAAAAACCAATAACGAACCATAACCCTAAATACTATAACATGTGAATAATTGCTAAAAATCGCTGAAACATTAGACGTAAACTTCGACTTACGTCCGATTTTTAGTTGGCTTGCGTCATTCATTTATTTCAAATATTTAAGACATATCAGCAATACCGTTATATTATTTATTAGTGGTATAGATTGGCAAAGAACAAATTAGATTTCGATTAGTTATTCAATAAAACTTTGTGTAACCACACAACACAAATACCTTCTTTTTCACCTTTAAATACCCCTTTCAAAAAGCGTAACACATTTTCTAAACATTTTGCAGGCGTTTTGTATTAAATAAATAAACAACCAACTAAGCAATTGACGTTAAACTGTTGCGGTATCATTATTAACTTAAGTTCCTCTTAAAATATTTCAGATGATAAAATAATTTAAATTCTTTAAAAGGCTAATTTACCTGAACATATTCCACTAGTATAGACCACCACAGTCCGAGTACACAACAAAAAAAAAAAAAAAAAATACTGCGCCACCATATACAATGTTAAGAAGGGGAAGTAGAGGTATTCTCCGGCTAAAAAAAAACAAAAAAAAAAAACATCAACAGAAAAAACGCATTTTATTTGCAACTTAAAATTTCTTTTTATTTTTCATTTATTTTTTGTATAAAATTTTTCAAGTTTAAGGCTAATCGTTCAATTGAAATCAAAAAACAATTCATTTACACAACAACCTTAAGAGTTGAATTAATCTTTAAAACGTTTTTTTATTTTTTTTTTTTTGTTTGTTTGTTCCTGCAGTTTCATTAACATTTGGTTGAATAGCCCCATGACCGTATAGTGCTAGAAATTGCTTGGAATCAAAAACAACACAAAATTTTACAGGCGCTACTACTGCTCATTTCCACTGGTGTATTGGTGGTATTCGCTGTTTGTACTCGGAATACTCATACACAGTGTACAACAGCTTAACAAGATTATCTAAATATACGTTGTGGGAGACTAATGAGTGCAAAAATTTTCCAAAAAGAAAACAAAGAAAAAAAAATAAAAACAGAATGTTTTTGCAGATTCAGTACAACAGCCTAGAAAAGACACAAGAAACAAATTAAGAACGAACGGAAAACAATAAAAACAACAAACTGTTTAAAAAAACACAAATGATTAAAACTGAGACATATTATGGTCGGCATTGACTGTCCCACACTGGGTTGGTGTCAATTTCATAGGAGCTAAGTTCTTGGACTAAATATTCTCACTCCTGTTTCATTCACTGAATTCATTTGGCTCCTATGAAACTGAATACGAAGAGCAGAGACAATAGGATCAGCTTATGCAAAGTCTGGTTATGTGGGTATTTCAGGTAACGAAATGGCACACAAACTTGCCAGAAAGAAAGTGTACATGTCACTAGTGAGCCCAGAGGTTTTTGTGGAATGGGAAGGGCAGCTTGGAAGGGCACACTGATAAAAAAAGAGAACAAGTAGACGCTGTTAAAACTCTTGGGCCAGGTACGTTTTAGACTTTCCAAACTTTTTTTCGGTAACTCTAACAGAAAGGGATTTGAGTCTCGCATTAGATTCTTCATTATAAGAATATTACCAATACCCTTAACCGTTGGTTGCGTAGGCAATGCATATTTAAATAGGATAGCATTCCCTTCGTGTAGTTTGTACAAATTCTTTCATAGGGCAATTGAGGCGTTAGAGCACTAATTGGGCACTTTTCACTATTAATTCTAAGTAGGGCAAGATTCCGTGGTGGTTATCAAATATCGGAGAGGGAATTATCAAACGAAATTAGGGGAAACTATAAAGATAGGAACCCCAGATAGATCTACAGTTCGTAATACTTTAATACCTCATGTATGAATGTATGAAAGTTTTTGATAAGGCTTCAGTTAATAAAAACGATGATTTGATGATAAATTTTTCATGTGAATTAGGTGTTGTTTATATACCAAGAGCCAGCGTGTTAAATTTATTCGGTCGTATTCTACAGAAATTTCCCCAACTCTGGTATTCCTCAGAGTAATCTTCTTGAGCCGAGTATGTTCTCATTATTTGTGAATATTTTCAGGACTCGAATATTTTAATTTGCTTTGGTAATGTGATATAAGACTTGTTGCCATACCATATGGGCATTTGTTACTCCAGGAGGATCTCTATAGGTTTTATTTGTGGTCTAAGCTATACACATGACATTTTACAAGGTATTTAGGAATAATTCTAACTATCATTGTAATCAGTGTAATCAGTTTTGTAATGAGGTGTAATCAGTTTTGTAGTAGTAGTGGTCTAGTGGTTAGTGTGTTGGCTTACTAAGACATGGGCCCTGGGTTCGACTCCAGGCTCTGACATCTTCAAAAAAAGAAATATGAAAAAAATATTTCTTTCGGCGACAACCTCTCAGCAGTCTTCTGGCAAAAGCTCTGGAAGTAGTTGATTGCCATGAAAAAGCTTTTTAAATCTGTCGTTCGGAGTCGACTTTAAACTACAGGTTCCAGTACTCAACATGAGTGCTGCGAGAAGCTAGGCCGTAACCCTGACACAGGGTTGTAAAGGCCAGTTATGTATGTATGTATGTAATCAGTTTTGTAAAGGCTGAATTCTAAAACTGGTCTTGGAAATCTGTCGCATAGGAAATTAAATTTTAACTCGCACAGTATTACCACAATGAATAGGGCGAACAGTGTTCTTGGTTTTATAAATCCATATACATACATATTACTAAAGTTAATTTTGTTCTTCGGTAAGTCTCATTCTAACATACGGTTCCGTAGTCTGGTATCCTCAGTTTGGTATATACGTTGGCATAATTGAGTAAGTGCTTTTATAATTTTATGCACGTTGACTTTCTTCGCTCTTAAAGGATTATTTGTTAATTTTAATTTATTGTATAATGTAATTGATATCTCGGATTCATATATCAGGATCTGATATGTCTAAACTGTTCTGTGAGATCCTAATTTTTGAATTTTTTTTAAATATCGCATATATTTTTTATGGAATCTGTAGTTTGCTAATTGGCCGCATAGGTACGCGAAGTAAACAGCCTTGGTAGAGACCATTAGTTGTATCTACGTAATGGCAATGGGAGCCTTTTTCGCTTAGATGGGTGGGGGGGGGAGGGGTGCATAAATTTGTGGCGGCTATCGTAAAAACAAATTCCTCATGTAGTAAAACCTCTTTGCACTTTAAATGTACAATTGCATTTCTTAATTCTATTATTAGTTGACATTTACGTATAAACAAAACAGCTGATAGCGTATTAAAGACATGGTTTTACGTGTTTTTTGTTTTTTAATTTTCGTATATCCTTAACTGCGAAAATATAGCAATTGCTAGGATTCAAAAGTATAGAAAAAGTCATGAAAAATTTAGAAAAGTAGGACAAAGTAGAAAACTTTCAGGAAAAAAGTGAGAGTTCACGGAAGGTGTCCTGGAAAAAAGGGCAAATGTTAACCTTAGTTGGAGTGAAGTCACTACTTCAACCATTTCAAAATCCTGAAATTAATGTTCGATGTAACAAACTTTCAAATCTCAGCTCTGACATCTTGAAAAAAAGAAATATGAGAAAATTATTTCTTTCGGCGACTACCTCTCAGCAGTCGTCTGGCAAAAGTTCTGAGAGTTATTGATTGCCATGGTCCCGGCACTCATTGATAAAAATTAACAGAAACAACATGGGTGCTGTGAGAAGCTAGGCCGTAACCCTGACACAGGGTTTTAATGGCCAATTATGTATGTATGTATGTAACAAACTTTACTCATAAGTACTCCTATAGATGATGCTTTATAAACCCCATGTTAGTGAGTTTATGCTTGTAAAGCCATGTGTAGGGTACTAAAAAGTTAAGACTAAATAAATGTATTTGTTAAAATGTGGGCGCAAGTGTTTAGCAAATATAAATATTTGTTACGTTTTCTTAACTTGAACTTTTATTTTTTTTTTCCTTTTTCTCTCTCGAAATGAAATCATGATGATCCATTCATTTATGGCACTCATACGTATTACGAAAAAAAAATAAAAAAATAGCTCTTCACAAAATGTTAACAAATTCATTGGACTCTGGTCTCAGCAAGGCAAAATTCTGTACTTTTAGTTCTTATTTTATATTTTTTGGATTCAATATTGCATTTGCTTTTTACGTATGGACGGACGTACTAGAAGCGTATGCGTGCGTTTACTTCATGTGTTCTTGTCAGATTACTCACTTTAACGAGACAACTTGTACAATTTTATGCACATCCATGCCCCGGATTGGTTTCTCTTATTTAAACTTTTATTGTACTGCTTGGTTGGTTGGTTGTCCCGTTTAACATTTTCACTTGAAATTTTTCAGCTCAATTTTTTAATTGAATTAGTTAAGGCTTTTAGAGAAAACCAGACAGACACACTGGCTATTTGTCCATTAACTTTTAAAATATTCACGAAAATTCAAAAAAAAAAAAAAATTACGTTTTTATACCAAAACTAATGCCAAAACAAAAAATAAAATAAGAAGGAAAGAAAACTTATCATAGAGTGCGTTTAAAGCCATCATTAATTGTTGCTGCCACATACACACATGCATACAAGATGTGCATACAAGTATGAGGCATGTTGGCTGGTTGCCTTTTTAGAATGTTTATATATGGGTGTTTGTGTGTGTATGTTGTTATCTGTTTACGCTTCTTTGGTGCGTTTTTTTCACATTTTTTTTTTATATTTTGTGTCGTTTTTAATTAGGCATAAATTTCATCAACTCATATTATAATATACGATTCAAAAGCACACCATCACACAACAACACTCCCTCGTAAAGCTTTGACATTTTGGCGGTTGTAAGTTGCAACAGCAATAGTTGGAACACATCTATTGCAAGAGAGCAGGCCATTTATTCTATTTATTCTATGTGAACTTATACTATAAAAATTTGTTAAATAGTCTCATAATAGTTTCGCTCATTAATTAAGTTTTCTTTTTTTATAATTTAAAGTCACTTAAATTAATTTCTTTAAATCATAAATAAAAACTCGTTCCAGAAGATTTACTAAAACTTATGAGGAAGAAAAGTGAGGCATAACTTAGGCGCTTAGATCTAAACGTCTGGAGATCAGTGACCATGTAGTTTGAAAGCGACCAAAAAGCGGTGAAACAAAATAGTGGCCTCTGGCTTAGGTGTAATGAATTTAAAAATATGTGACTTAAAGAACAACAAGTAAATGGATGGATTATAAAACTAAAACAAAGAAAAAATATAATTCTGCCTTCATTTAAAAAAAAAAAAAATTACTATTTTCAACTAACCGTTTCGGCTATGTAGGAAGCTTACGATCAGTCGCGAAATTTTCTAAATACTAACATTAGTGAAAATTAAAATGTATTCGGCAGTATTCAGGGGACGGCACCTACTTATGCTGTACATTGGGGTGGTCTAGGAATATATGTTATGGAAAGGAAAGAGGGAGTAGTGCTTGTGGACATTTAATATAAACTTACTGATATCGTAATTGGAGGCAAAAACGTTCGCTGGAAGATTTTTTAATAAAAAACGAATTCTCTCTATAATGCATTGTGCGATTGTCTGGACAATCAACTACAAATGGGTGTGCTCTGATGGAGTTACAAGTAGTCCGCAAATATATGTGATTATGCGGAATCAAGTCCCTTATTTATCAGACCACTTCATGGTAGACCCATAGGACAAAAAAACACACTCCACATTGCGCCGGATTTTTTTTTTTATTTTTTTAAAACAGATATAACTTGCGAAGTGGTAAGGTAAGATTGCAAAAGTCCTCCGCGATGTTCGCAAATTCAATAGGAGACACTACGGCCCATTGTGCTACTTCTAAGGAAAGAAAGGAAAGGACTTATAAAACAGCAAAAAAGTGAGAGAAATATTTTTTTTAAGACTCATGCAGTGCATTGTACTGGAATGTGAAGAGATGGTTGATAGAATAATCAAATCCACCTACATATGAGGAATTAGAAGTTTGACCCACGTCAAGCTCTCATTCGGCGGTAGCCACATGCACTGTATTTTACTTCTGCCTCTGGGCAGCATGCACACGTTCTGCTTGGAACTCACAGCACTGATGGCGACAGGTTTGACTTCTCGAAGAACAGCGGATGTACTCGATTATAACTGGTCTGTCGTCTCAACCCAGAAGATGTTGGACGAATCATATAACTTAGAGGTCTGACTTAAGTTCTAATTTGGTCTCTCGGATGGTAGGAGTTCGCCGTTCTTTAGTTCCTCCTTTCTTTTGGGTGCGTCTATTAGAAGGCTGTGATCTGCGATAGGCTTTGTTTAAAGTTACATTGCCACAAGGCTATTAAGGTTAAGTAGTGGTGCTTAGAGCGTAGAACCAAAAAATTGCTACAAGAAAAATCGGTGAAGTGTCTTATATTATATACCACCCTTTATTTTACCATTTATCACATATCACCCTGGCTCTCGAAATATTAAAACTACAAAATAATCTTACGAATATTACAACTTATTTGGAAAATTGTTAAGGAAAATTTTGCTCTACAACGAAAATTGCTAATTTGTTAGAATATTCTTTTTTCCCTTGAGAATGTTCTGCAAGCAAAGAAAATTCTTCAGTTTCAATCTAGTTTCTACAAATAACTTGTAAAAGCTTTGATTTAATAAAATATTTTAAACTCTTAGAACTAAATTTATTGGATACAGCAAATGAATAAAAAATTCATATTAATTCAGACTCATTATTTCAGCTATTTAAAATTTAAAAACGGTCATTTTAATATTAAAAAAGAAGAAAACATATAAATTTACTTACCCAAAGCATTAAATTCATTAGATTCAAAAGGAATATAAAATTTCCTTGACATTGTTTGCTTCAGAGCAGAGTAATAGTAAGTGTGTGGTAGTGGGAAAGCATGTCAAATCATCATAACAACTTATTTGTCACAAAACAATAATGACACAATAGCTGCAAGACATAAAGGCGTCTTTAGTAAAAACAAACAAAATATATATAAATAAATACATATATACATATTATATACGACAAGTACGAGTACATATAAGGCAGAACATGCATACACACATACAACATTTGACAATATAAATACAGAAATACATTGAATATTTGCAATAACTTATTGCAAAACTAATAACCTCCTCAGAAACTGATAGATAGTAAAAAAAAAACAAAATTATAAATTGAGCTCATAAATTAGAGAAAAATATAGTAAAAGAAATGAACAACTTTCATTAAAGGGTTTCATTTGATTCCACTATTTTTCTTTTTATTTAGTTTTTGGACAAAGTTTTAAGTACAGGCTCTTATACATTGTTAACGCCGAAATGATATAAAAATTAACCTGTTTAATAAACTAAAGTTAAAAGCCTGATATAGTTTTGGGTTGCGTGGCGATGACAAAAAACAAACACTTGTGTCTCTCTTTCATTTCGCTGACGTATTTTTTTTCCTTTCTTTTATTTCCCCACTTTACACCCTTTCCCATAGCACTGAGAGAATGGACTCTTAGATCAGGAGAGTACCTACTATAGCCCCCTAGACCCATTTAAGTAACTCCCTCCATTTTCTAAAATTAAAGATTATTTAAATATTCACAAAAGCTCTTATTGTAATAGCAGTTCAAATAAAGAACACTAATGGCCGTATGTATAATGAAAAGTTAGCCACTCGTTAGCATATGGGACAAAAAACTGGCAAGCTTATCACCCGCTATTGACTGATATTATTAAAATTTTTCCATACCATACCATTTTTCCATAACTAGTCGGAGAATCCAAAAAAATAAATACCTTTTAGGTATATAGGAATGACAAACTTAGCCGCTGTGTACAAGGGCCTGCTAATATTTTATTATAAATAAAGCTGTAAGTTTACTTTGAGAAAATCGCCTCAACAAGTTGGTGCAAATGCCGTCAATAAAAAGAAGAAAAAAAGAAACTGAATACAAAGACAAAAAGTGATAGGGATAAGGGAGAAAAGAAAGAAAGATTTAAAGAAAAGGAAGAAAGATTTAAAAAAGAAAACTGAAGTACTGCTCAACCGAGATTCTCTTCTCCAGCCAATTAATTCCAAATAAAAACTTTCTCTGGTTAAAAATCCTGGCAAGCGTAACCTCACTAAGGCCACGAAGAAAAACTAGGGCCAGACCTGCGTCTCTAAATTCCACAATAAAGACAAGGAATATCGCCACACCCTGAAAGAGCCAGTAGCGCCTTTAACACATGATCTTGTTCTTTCCCTTTCAAAAAAAATCCAAGAGGTTTGCGAACAATGTGAAGGGTTCACTCCGTCCTAAAGAACCATCACAATTCTACAATTATATATATTCCCCCATAACGAAGAATACTCAGACCAACGAAAAAACCCAAAAGATGTTTCACAAGCTCGGTCGCCAAAGTACATTCTTGATCTCACCCTCTTTCGGCAGCTGATTGGCATTTTTATTTTTCGAAATACCTCAGTGCTCCAGAATTCCAAACAACATAAATAGCTGTAAATGTCTAAAACGTAAAACTAATATGATAAAAACTAATATATGAAAGCAGGCTTCTGGTGTGAGTAATCACCAGAAGTCTTTACTGTATCCCAGGGGAGAAGTATTTGGTGTACATTCGGATATCAGCTGATATATAATACAATTGGCGCAAACAACCTCAAATGCTTTGACAAAGCGAATAATTTATTCAGAGTACCCCGGAACACATTTCGAGGTACTTTTTTTCAATGGTGCGTACTTCATACTATATTCTTCTAATGACGGGGGTAAAAAAATAGGTCAAGTGAAACTATAATTGAATGAAAAATAATTTTAAGAACTTTATTGGTACTTTGCCTGTTCAGATCAGAAATATTTATTACAAATTTCCTTATGGTAAGGTGCTCTCCGAAAGGATACATAGTCGTGAAGCTTAGGTATTTTTTATTTTGAAACCAATACTCAGGGGTAAACCCCTACTAAATGCTGTGCATTGTATTTGAATTTTTTGGAAAGGCCAGTAAATAAGTATATATTTTTCTTATATTATTATTAAGCGCCTTAGGAATAAAACAAATTACTGTGAATTGATCATTCAAAGGCCAGTGCTATGCCTTCGCCCTTGAATGCATGTTGATTGTGGGGTGAGTGCCAACGATAAGTAGGAATATCGGGTAGTGTTTTCTTTGTAGATGATCTTCTTGTATGTCAATGATTCTAACTTGGTTATAGCAGCATTTATTTTTGCCACATTTTTTTCTTGTTGAAGTCTTTTATTTTTAGTCTTGAAGAATGTTTCTCATAAATCGATTAAACTCGTCATTTATAATATTTAAGGGAAACAGTGTTTTTTTAACAAAGAAACAGATTAAAGCCAAATACTGAAAGATATTTAAAAATAAAAAAGACAAAACTAAGGGCAGAGAAGTAGTGGTGTTTTAGTTTAACTTGAAAGTGACATGATGTTTGTTTAGTTTGGTAACCTTTATTAGCTGATTTTCCATATGCCAAAGCAATAAACGTTTAAATTTATAACCAAAATATTATCAGAAAAAACAACAAAAACAACTCAGATGACAACACAACTTTTTTTTCCGAGTTTACCTTTGGGGTTTTCCTTTTTGGCAATTTTATTAAAAATTTGAAGAATAAAAAAATTTTTGTTGTGTTAGACAGGACTTTTCTACACAATCATACTTGTCTGTCCTGCCCTTCCTTTTTCCACTGTAATAGAGTGTCTGAATGGGAAATACTTGAAAATTTTGATTATTAGGTTTGAGTTCAACACAAAGACTTTGCAAAATACGAGTATATCAGTGTATATTTGTTAATCCTTTTTTAGCATTTCAGTAAATGTCGTGTCTCTTTTTCAAGAGTTTCATTTTTATAATCCTTTGTTAGCGAGGGAATAGCGAATTATTGTTTTTCTATTTTCACTGCTATTATTGCCAACCTCCATGCCGCCCTACTGTAACTGCTGTAGTAAAAACATCGTTTTGTGTTTTTGGTATCATTGTTGGTGGCAATTGAAAATGTTCTTTTGTGAACTTTTATAAATTTTCTTGTATCCGGATTAATTTTCGGCAAACGATATTTAAAAGTTGGCTTCACTATTCATACATATTTATTCCTTTTAATTTAACAGGAAAAAATACTTTAGACCACATTAAAAAAAGCAAAAAAACAAAAAACAAATCCAAAGTCAAAAAACAAAGCAATACAGTCAAACAAATTAAAACTAAAGAAGAGGTCTACGAATTATTTTTTGTCTCTTCTTTAATAGGGATAATCTGTTCTTTAAGAAACAAAAATCCTTTTGAAAAAAAAAAACGCCAAAAAGCAAAAACATTTTATAAATGAAAGAAAACTGACTGAAAAAGAATTTGTGAAATAGGGTCTACAAAAATTCTTTTACGGTTTATATTTATTTTCCATTGTTGTTTTCTTTAACCAAAGGAAAAATCAACGTTGCATTTCCTTTTGTTACAAAAAAAGACATTCAATTGATAAAAAAAAGAAAGGAAAAAGCTAAAAAGTTTTAAGGCGTAAAAATGGATAACAAAAGATAACAGAGGGCCTTTTAAAATATATTAAAAAGGGAAATTTTGAAAAAGAAATCTTTTTTTTATTTTCATTACCAATAGTCTCGCTTGTTCTCTTAAAATAACTGAAAAGGCGAACAAAAAATACCGCAAAATTTTATATGAAAAATTATCAGTTGTATGGTTGGTTTGAGTGAGATACAGTGGTGCAATGAATGCTAAACATGCCTAATTTTAATATTATCGTGTTATTGAAGATCCTAGATTTGTTCGAGAATTTAGAGAACTTGAACTCATTTGAAGTAAATAAAACGGACCAACGTATAATGCATGGCATGATTCATATACATTTTTTTATGTGTTGACCAAGGCAATTTTAATTAATTTTTATTAAATCACAATTCAGCTGCTTTAAAATTTTGTTTTTTATGTTAATTTTCATGACTTCAAAAAAAAAAATTTTTTTTAAGACCAATAGTCAGGGGTAAACCTCTACTCATGAAGTGCTTTATATTGGAATTTTGAAGATAGATAGATTTTTTTTGCTCAATTTTGGTAACTGTGACTGATCAACAGCAATTGTCCCATGAGTGGTAAGTGTCTTCAACTAACTAAGTTAGCTGTTATCTTCCCAGAAGGTGGCTCTGTACTCCTGATCATTCGTTTCTGGTGTAATGTCAGTGGGCGGTTTCTTGAAGATGAACTTCTTGGAGAGACAGGGGACCTCTTATTTTTAAGTTATAATTTTGGAAAAACCGAAAATTTTATTTTTTTAAGTGTTCTCTTTCGCTGGGATGAACCTGGGCTGTTTCTTTGTGAGCGCTCTAACCACTATACCACAAAATTCCATTCATGTAACGATTTAGAAATTGACGTATATCACTTTCATTTTAATTTGCCACGCAACTCTTTCTTACAAAAGCCTTTGAGGAATACTAAGGCGTTAACTACTCAGCGGGTGAAAATAGATAGTCGGCCTACCATCATGGCACTGACTGGAAATTATCAAAGCTGTTTGTATCTTATAGAAAATTCGTGCGCTAACTCGACTGTGTTAGGTTCGAGGGCACTGTACCATTTCGGCTAATGACATGAGATGGAAGCGCAACTCAAAACGTATAGATTTGGCGGACAGGTCTGAGAGACCTCATTGGTCTGATTGACCTTTCGAGCCTTTATAAGAAGGTTGGATTATGAAGCAGTTAAGAGTGATTGTAGGATATCGAGTGTGTGTATGGTCTGGACTGAAATACTCATGAGTACTTCAGTCCAAACCTTCTTTAATCAGTTAAAACTTCTATCCTTTAGATTCTTGACATCCACGGTGGCAAGAAGACGTAAATTTTGGTTCGAGTTCAAGAATGTCAATAGCTAAATGGCTTTCAGACCGAATTTCAGACACCGAATTTCAGACAATATTCCCGCGAGAGTTTTTCCTGTCAATTACGACGTCAATGTCAATGAGTTTAAATCAAATGGTCACAAACACTACTCCCTCTTTCTCCCTTCCAATAACGAATTTCCTATATCAGCACAATGTATTGCATGAATAGCGGTTCTTTCCTGAATGCTGGCCTCAATGTAAAAATTAAAATCGTGCACACGTAACTACATATATTCTCGGGTAATCAAACTGCACTAAAGGCACAAGTGTCTGATTTATTAAAATTAAAAATATTCCGGAAATCTTGGGTTATCTCCGACAACTGAACGCAAAAAAATTTTGGGCTTTACCGGGTTCTACGGCATACCAGTGTCATCGGCAACGAAATTGCTAGAGCAGGTTCCGAAATGTCTACATTGTTCCAGAGTCCTTTTGCTAAATGTAATAAAAGCAGATTAAATTGAGGCTGAATATTAGGGAACACTCTCATAAAACTAACCATTGGGAAGAAACCTAAGGAGTTTAAAAGGCCACTTACATTAACTTTAAAAAGCCCTAGATTAAGAAGACATTAGATTTTGTATCAGCGCAATACTACCTGAAATATTATCGTAATACGTGACAGCTTCTGAATGAAACAATAGTGCTCTGGCTAGAACCAGATTATTCATTTTCAAACATCTTCAATCCAAAGAATATCACAACTGGTCCTATTTTCCTATTAAGAAATTACACATACATACATTCATACATACAAAATTCGCCTTTACAACCCTGTGTCAGGGTTACGGCCTAGCTTCTCGCAACACTCATATTGTCTGTGTTAATTTTTATCCATGAGTACCGGGACCTACAGTTTAAAGACGATTCCGAACGACAGATTTGAGAGCTTTTGCCAGAAGACTGCTGAGAGGTAGTCGCCGAAAGAAATATGTAGTTTTTTTATATTTCTTTTCTTTCAAGATTGAGAAATTACTTGATTTTATTTGAAATTGGAGAAAAGAGGGAAAAAGACACGGTGGCCTAGTAATCTTGCTTTCGAGTTTGTGGCTCTGGTAAGACACAAAATATTTTTTTTATGTTTAAACCTATAAGGTTTCCGGTTTTTCTAGTTTCAGAACCCGAAGACTATTTGTCTCCATTTAGGTTCCAGATTACCTATAATATTCGTACTTCTTCAAAAATAAAGAAAAAAAACTTTTAAAAGGCCTTGGCAACCTCTTGACTTCCACCTCTAAATCTATTAAAAGCTTTTTCTTTAATTTCTTTGTAATACAACTTTTGAATTGTTCTTCTTGTGTTTCTTTATATTTTTGTTTATATTTTGACTAAATGTCTGGGAATTTTTTATAACTCATGGTCTTTATTTTCATTTCATTTTTTGCATTGAACCACATAACGGAAATTTTAATTCTAATTTATTTGTTTTAACATTCACAACTGAACATCAAACTAATTTACGCTAATGTCAACGAATTTTCTTGCTTTATAATCCTGCCCTTTCTAAAAGTTGTCTTAAGTTTTGATTTTAAGTTTTTGTTTTTAATTTTTTTAAAATATTATCGAGGAAATCTTAAGACACCCTCGAATTGTAGGAATGTTTGAATTTTAAGGATATCAGAAAAGGAAAATTCTAAAATGCCAACAAATTATGACATATCATTTTTCTTTGGCGCCATCTTGGAAAATTGTTTAAAATTCTATTTATTTTCTGGCTTTTTTTTCTCAAAGGAAAAAAACAAAGTGCCACCACCACAACAAAATACTGTCATAAGAACAGAAGATAAATGAATGAAATATTTTTGTTCTATTTTCTAAAAAGCCAAAAACTAAAATGTACTATTTCGTATTGAAAATATTTTCAAGACCACAAAAAACTAAAGTTCTTTACTTATTGTAAAAAAATAAGTACACATGTATGTACTTCTATACATATGTATGTACATAAGCTGTGATCTGGTTTAGAATGCAGTCAAATGACAATGTATTAAAGCAAAAAAGCTAAACCTACTTAGCGAAGGCACTCACCACACAATCAACATGCAACGATGAGGCAATTGCTGTTCATCATTCAAGGGTGAAGGTATAACACTAGCCTTTGAATGATTATTTCACAACAATTTGTCTCATTCCTAAGGCGCTTAATAAGATATGAAAACAAATTTATAATGTACTGCCCTTTCCACAAAAATTCCAATACAATGCACTACATTTAGTAGGGGTTTACTCATGAGTATTGGTCTCAAATAAAAAAAAAGATACATTTTTTTAACAATAAGTTTCAAATTTCCACTCAAGTTTTAAAAGATCTCATTTGAATATTAAAGACGAATATAAATTATTGCCCTAAACCACTATTCCAGAATGTACAACTAAATGGGATAAAAATGCTCTGATGCTCAAGGTTGTAGACTTGCCAGATTTAGCATACTTGTTATGACAGTTCTTGGGAGAATTATTTTTAAGGAGAGAGAATACACAAGGCCTTTCTAATGTCTTGTTGCCATAGCAATGAGCGTTTGCATTTCATAAAGAGGTTATCCGTTATTAAAAATGATAGGAAAGTCTAAACAAGTTAAGAAGCATATATTTTTTGCATTCTATTCGAAATGATTAAACAGAATACGACCGCAACTTTAAGCAAAAACGACTCTCAGAGAAAACATGTCCATAATTAAAATGACGGTTGCAGCTTCACGAACTGTCATTTAATGTTCTTACATTTCTTGTATATAAAGCTATTAAAAATATTAAGTTTATGAGAGTTTTTGCTAAGAATTGAATTTAAATTTTATAATTTAATTATGTTTACGCTCTTCTTCGATTATTTTTTCTATAATATCACTTATTTGATTTAACAAATCACAAAATTATTAATTATTTAAACATTTCAAATGGTGTACCAGGTCTAAACAACAAATGGATTTGTTTACAAAATGTGTAAAAAATAAGAAAAGTTTGGTAACATGGTTGAGAGAATTTGTGTCTCTAAATGAGAGCGTAAGAAAAATCGCTGTCAAAATAAAATAGATTTTATTTAACGACTGCATTCTCCAGCGCTTTTATGTGTCAATTTGTATGGAAAAAACGTCATGTGCCAGTTCGGTATCAATGGTTAAACAGAATACGACCGCAACTTCAAGCAAAAACGGTTCTTAGAGAAAATGACGGCTGCAACTTCACAAACTGTCATTTAATGTTTTTACATTTCTTAAATGTAAAATTATTAAAAATTAAGTTTATGAGAGTTTTGGCTAAAAAGTAAATTTATATTTGATAATTTAATCATGCTTACGCTCTTCTTTGATTATTTTTTCTATAATATCACTCATTTGATTTAACAAATCACAAAATTATTTTACTTTGTACCAGATCTAAACAACAAATAGGTTTGTTTACAAAATCTATGAAATTTAATAAAAGTGTGGTAACATGGTTGAGAGAATTTGTTTCTCAAAATGAGAGCATAAGAAAAATCGCTGCCAAAATAAAATAGATTCTATATGCCAGCTCGAATTTGCACAGAACACAAAAACTCTGATGAGACAACCGTAGCTGGAGTCGAAAACATATGTTCAGTTTGACTAGTGCACTATTCCTTCACGGACGTCATTTTCTCCTTTAATTATCAAATAAAAAAAAACAAAATCATTGCAAAAGTCTAAATTTCTTAGTCTGTGTTCACACGTAGAGATTCTTACTTTTAAGATTGCATGTTTATAGGCGAAGGTGGTGTGGGGTAAAGAAACGAGTACACTCTATCTTGTACTGGCAATACGCTTTACTCTCTCATTCGTAATTGCACACATGTATACACACAATTGTAAATAACATACATGACGTAAAAAATAAGAATTGTATTGTCTGAACGCCGAAAATAGCTCAAAGAAGAATAAACCAAAATCTTAAAAATAAGAATCTTTACGTGTGAACAAAGACTTATAGAATTTAACCCTGATCTAATTAAAGCGTTTCTGGCGGAATAAAATAGATTCTATTTCACGACTACATTCTCCAGCGTTTTTATTCTATCAATTTGTATGGAAAAAAACGTCATGCCCCAGTTCTGTTTAATCATTCATTATTAAAAAACAAACAAAAAATCATTATATTTGTATAAACAAATGCCTTTAAATTTTAACTTAATTTGTAGGCTCTAAATTTTCTATGACAATCATAACACTTAAAGTTTTATGACCCCCTACTATATTTTATTCGTGTAGTTTATCTCCCTTGAAGAATTCTCATGAATAATAACCACCAGCCAACTGCACAGCAAAATAACTTCTTTGTTATATAACAACTGTGTTACATCACTCACGTTTATGAATTTTATTGCAGTTGTAAAAATAATGATTCAAACAATTTAAAAATAATTTTTGTTTTTTCTGTCATTTTATGTTCGTTATTAACAAATTAAACGTCAGATATGAGCGAATTTATTGGTTGTTTATAATCAAATATGCACCTGATATGGGCAGTTTTTTCTTGAAATGCACACACTATCGCAAAAACAGATACTCGTAAGCCAAACGCAATGAAAGAGAAGAATAAAAATTTAAAGAAACATTTTTAAAACAATCGTAATACTGTTCGTTCCACAAGTTGTGTTTGCGAATGGAGTGCGAAAAATTAAATATTGCTTTCTTTGGCATAAATTGAGAACAAAAAAAAAAAAAAAATATGACAAATGAAATGATAATACACCCTCTAGAAGAAATGAAAATATTATTTATTGGCCATAAACTTAAAGGTTTACAAACATGCATATCTTTATATGTATTTTTTTTTAATGTATTTATATGCACAACAAGAAAAATATTAGCTTGTTACACGATAACGAAAGAAGACGTCCACTCATACGTAGTAATAGGTGGTCATTACAACCTTTATTTAGAGTTACGGCCTAGCAGTTTAACGTCTACAGACTTGAGAAAGTTTGTTCATGTTCACGATTGCTAAGAAGTGATCGCCGAAAGAAATATTTTTTCATATTTTTTCCTTTCAAGATGTCAGAACCGGGGTTTGAACCTGGAGCTCTCTTCTAGTAAGTCAACACACTAAAGACTAGACTATGGTGACCATAAGGCGTCCATTCGACTTAATAAATTTTTGCAGCGTTTTTTAACGATCGAATTATAATTGTGATGGCATAAGAACTATAGTTTCTGCACATTTTATAAATTTAGCCAGCTTTTTTATATTTATTTTAAACGCCTTACAAATGATACGTAGACAATTTGCTGTCAATTTGATCACTCAAAGGACAGTGTTATACCTTTACCCTTGAAGGATCAACAGCACTTGCTCCATCTGTCGCTCCATCTTGACTCTGAACTGGTGAGTATATTCGCTAGGTCGCTGTTATTTTTCCAGTAGGTGGCGCTTTTTCTCCTGATCAGTCATTTTTAGATGGCAGGTGGAAGAGAGTGAAATACGTCAGGGGGGGGAACCCTCTTATATTTTTAATTAAAATCTAGAAACCCGAAAATTTTTATTCTTCAATTTTTCACCTTTGAATCTGTTCTGTTTTGAGTTGTATGCGATTGATCTGATCAGTATGCCACTAACCCCTCAGCAGAAATTAGTGCTTACCAATAAGCTATTTTGTCAGGGAGAAATTGTAAACAATCACTTTCTCGTGTGCATCAATAATGCATAATTTTTATATGAAATGAGCCGCTAAAATGAAATAAAAACGCAAATTTATTGCAACCAGTAAGCAAATATTATACAAAATCAAAAATAATACCTTGTCCTATAGAATCTTCCATTATTGCTTACAATTTTATTTATTGCTTTCAAATTTGAACAATATTCTGCTGGGCCCCTCTAAATCTGTCAAATTTGAGCGTAGAATTTATATATCAAAATATTCAGAAAAATGTGCTATTCTTTTATGTACATTTTCTTGCTTTTAGAGGGTGTACATTTGACAATCTCAACAAGTGTTCCAGCAACCGTCTATTATTTCTTTCTACGAGTATTTGACAGACGAGTCATCCTTACCACTAATAGCATTGAGTGTTCCTACATATTACTTATGTAGTGGCACATTCAAGAAAGCCCTGCTTGAAGCTGGTAAGCATAGTAAAAACGAAATGTAAGCAACTATTTGTAATTAATAGCAGCCTTCAGAAGGGAAAGTTGATTCCCTTTAGGGACCTTTTGAGGCCAGGTAAGATGTTGAAGCAAAATTTATAAAATGATGTATTATTGTTGTCTAATTTAAAGTAAAGTTATATTAGTAACTACTAATAACTAACACTTCTGACCAAAGTCTGTGATGTAGTGCTGGCAAAGTATTGAGTAATGGGTACTGAGTATCGAGTATTTGTACTAATTTTTGGGTGCTTAATACTCAATACTTTCAGAGGCGTATTTTTTCTTCGAAGTTGTATGGAAAATTTAAATTTTAACACCCAAAACAAAATTCTGTCTAAAAACACAATTCTTTATGAATATGAATACCAAAAAAAAAAAAACCAAAATAAGACCCTATCACCACGCTGCACAGTGAGACAGCCCTATAGTAACCGCGGCAAAAAATGGTTTTTGGCGTGTCTTCCAATTTGGATGAAATTTTCATAGTATATTAAGAGATATGAAAAAAATATTTCTTTCGGCGACTACCTCTCAGCAGTCTCCTGGCAAAAGCTCTGAGAGTAATTAATTACCATTAGGTAATTTCGGAACAAAACCGTTTCGCGTCGAAGCCGATTTCTGAAAGCCCTTTAAGATTTTATTTTTTTATTTTTTAAAATTTTTTTATTTTTTAAAAATTTTTTATTTTATAATTATTTAACTACTTACATTTCTTAATGTAAATATATATGATTATAATCAAAATCACAATCGAAAAACTATCTTTGTTAAGTGAAATTAACTTAAGATTGTAATTTATTTATCATTTAATGAATTTATAAAGAAAATATTTTCATTTTTTAGAACTTATTGATCCCAAATTTAGTTGCATTTGACGCGGAACCTTTTTTAACAATATCGGAAATCTAAAGATGCAGTTCTTATTGTTTTTTTTTTATGCACTACATGATATGGATAGTGACGTTTTGATATTTCCAAAAATTGTAAAAAAATATGTAAAAAATGCTTTCTTTTAAAAATGAAGTCCGTTAAAAGTACTGAGTAGTATTAAGTACATAAATAAAAATAAATAAAAGTACTAAATACTATCGAGTAAAAAAAAGTAGCAGAATTGACAGCACTACTCTGATAGGAATAGACGATTTTCCCACTACTGATGACTTTGTGTAAATATAGGGAAGTGAATTATAAGTAATGCACTGCTACCCTTTCTTTGAATTCCGTACGCCTATTTAGGAAAATGCTAGAAAAACTTATGATACATTTTTCTTATGGAAATTTTCTTTATGAGAAGAAAGAAAGGTTTTTTTAGCATAATATATTTTGATAAAATTAGTTAGGGCAGTGGGTCGAATTTAATGGAAAAATTTTTTGCATTGCAAGCAAGGGAAAACAATAGATAGGTATCGAAAATTATTGCGGTGGAAAACCACAGTTTCAAACATATGTTTGAGTGATCATTGTATTGATTGTATGTGGTCATATAATTACCAATTGTGTTTATTATTATTATAATTGTCAGTAATATGTCACGCCCACTTCCAGGACTATCATTATAAGTACTCTAGAAAGCTTTTCCATAAAAAACGCACAATATGTACATTGCTGTAGCTCGTGTAGTTTTTTAGGTCGTTCAGATAGCGTGGCGGATCTAATTATTCACCCAGTTAAATTGAGTACTTGATCCGTCCCTTTTTTTACTCCCATTTTATATACATATTCATATATAGAAACTATTGTATTGTGCGGCCAAGCGGTTTTGGTGTCTATTAACTGCAATGGTAGCAATGATTGCTTTAGAATATTTTAAATTCTGGAGTTTTAAAGATTGATTAGTAATCTCCTCATTTACTCGTATAACTTCACACCTCAAGAAATGGTTTTTCAAATAGTTCAATTTATGAGTAATATGGATGACTGTCATGTTCTCGTATACTAAGTTTTAGTAAGATTTAGTAGAATTTAATGCTTAGTAAAGCAAAAAACTGACGAATAATCTTATAGGCCCTATCTATCATAGCACGTAATTACTCTACTAAAATATCAGAATGTGTTGTTGGTCAGTCGTTCAATTAATTCATAATATTACTACAAATCATCTTTAAGTTAAATTCTTTACAGTTTTCAAATTCAATATCTTCTAATATTATTTAAAACATTTTATATTGAATGAAAATTTTAAACTTCTCTTTACGAGTAATAATCATTTTGTATTGCATTTCCCAATTAAACGTGTTTGACACGTCATTGTAACTGAAAATCAAATACATAGAACCGCAAATGGGTTCTGTCTCCGCTAAACTAAATCCTACAGTAGGTAATTAATTAATTTGACAGCAATTTGTTAATTAATTTTTACAACATTTTGAATTAAAACCTGTTGTTACGTTACGCCTAAACTTAATAAAGTAATACGAGATGTATTCAGTTTTGGCACAAACCAAAATTCAATTGCTTGTGTTTTTTTTTTATTTCTGGTTGGCTTTAAAGTGTTTGCGCCGGCGCATTAATTGTGTGTGTTTGTGTGTGTGTGCTTGTGTGTCTTTTATTCGTAGTCATCGTATCATTACAACTCATGTCCATCATTATGTCAACGCATTGAATAAGCGTGTCAATCAAGATGCAAGTGCCACTGATATGTGTTGTGTACGACGTTACTTCAAAGTTTTCTTGCTACTTAACTTACTCTGCTGCTGCAGCCACTCGTATTGTTGCCAACAGAATACATCACGTTTTCGGCTGGTGCACTGTATCGTATCGCTGATTGCAATTTGATTTTGATTTCTGTGGCTACACACATACAATCAGTTACACGTAATGATATTCGAGTTAAGAGAAGTAAGACAAGTTGATGAAAATGATGAAATGATTTATAGGTTTTAAATTCAATTTTAATGAGATGCGACACAGCTATTCGAAATGTATGCCTGTTTTTGTTGTCATTTGTGATTCTTTTTTTTTTTATTTTAATTTTAAACCTTCTGTGTGAATTGTGATCATAACATGATTATTTCTTTTATATTTTTTGCTTTTTTTTCTTGACAGTTCAAACGTTTTGAGAGGAATGTATCCATTTATAGTTTAATTAGCACGAAATTATTTGATTTTCTTAAAAGCAAGACAGCAATACAATGCAAAAATGACTTTGTTTAAAAGCTTATAAAGCAATTTCTTTATTCTGTTGTAGCTAAAAAACCATACTTTTTTTTCGAATTATATATTTCCATGGTTTTGTTCAAGGCATTTTTATTTGTGCAAAACCGAGAAGTACTGTAAGAAAGGGGGAATTAACCCATACAAGTTATTGTGACCTAGAAGGTCTATTGTACCCAATTACAAGGTATACATGATAACCAAGTAATTTATTATTTTAATCTTTTTCCTCTACGTGGGATAATAACCTTGTCGTGGTGTAGGGGCTTACACTACAACGACTGGCTAAGCACTAGCAATAGCTCTCCGGCAGGGTCTCCCAAGTCAGAAAGGCAGTTGAGAAGCAGTAACTAAGAATTATCCCAGGGGCTTTATCGAGGACAACAACAACAACATAACCTGCAGTATCAGTGTCATCATCTTCAACAATAACAGCCGTTGGCTTTACAAATGTCGTATTTGGGGCTTTTGTTACATTTCTGTATTTTTTATTCCTTTCTTAATTTAAAATTTACTGTGCATCGTCACTATTTTTTCCTCATTTCCTATTTCCTAATATTCTTTATACGTACTCTAGTACATCCTTTAAGGTAGAAGTACATGTCAAGCGTTACGTCATTAACAGCGGCTACAATGTACAATGTAAGTCAAATGCCAAAAACTTGCTTTATAAAAATTTACTATTTTAACGTTTATATTTGGACAGGCGTATGAAACACACAATTGGCGCAATGCATGTTATGTACTTCTGCCTTTAAATTTTTTTTATAAAACCGATATTTAACTTTACACAAGTCATCAATCATCAAATTGGTTGACTTATTTTTTGAGTCCTCTTTCTAAAAGTTCTAAAAAATTTGGAAAATTCTAATTTAACTAGACCAGCACTAAAAACTTCTTCAATTTTATCACAGGAATTTTAACAACTCAAAAGGTCATAAAGAAATCATCATAAAATTTGCCGACTACTTAAACGCTTTTTTATGAATCTAATGGCATATAAATACTTAACTAAAAAACAACAATTTATTTAAATTTATATCAAATTGTAAAAAAGAAAAAATATTTGTTTTCCACTAATCGCCGACTACTGAGTGAAATGAATTTTTTTTTCATTACTAAAAGTAGGGCAACCAAAAATATGCATTAGCATCTTTTTTTCTGAATGTTACTGACAAAACAACCAAAATATTAATTCATTTTAGAAGAAACTACGACGTTTATTTGTAAAGGAATATTTTTGCATATTTCGTCATAAATGCATACTTTTGCATTTTTCAAATTTTTTCATATTATATGGCATATTTTACAAATTTCTACATATGTTAGAAGAATTTACGTGTATTACCAAATTTTATTTTTTAAAATAATGATCAAATACTGACACACTTAAGTATAATCTATTAAATAATAGGGTACTCATAAAAATGAAAAAAATTTGCGAAGCTCCTTTTTAAACTATTGTGCAATAGTTAATGCAAATTTAATAAAAATGTCAAAGCAAAAAACAAATTAAATACAAAGCACACAAAATTTACATACATTTATGGGAGTTAGCCTTTAAAAAAATTGCTTAATAATAAATTCTAAACTAAAAATTACGTATTTTTCAACGTTGTACCTATTGGAGAAAAATTTTAATAATTGCATGACGTTAAAAGTTAAATTAAAAGTTGATTTTTAAATTAATTAAATTTTCGTAAGAATATGCAGACAATGAAGCAATCCGTGTCAAACAGACTAAATAATATATGAGCGAATACCGAGATTTTTAAACTTTTTTATTGTAAAGTTTGCAATAAGCCAGTGTCAGTGTCAGCAAAGAAAATATTTATCATAAAACAATACCTCGGAAGTAAAAAACATATTAAGCTTAACGCAAGAAATTATGCTAAAAAAGATTTGCTTTCAAATTTGCATCAATTACTTTCGTTGATGTCGAAAGAAGTTTCTCGATATACAAGAGCGTTTTGCGACAAAGCTTTATGTTTCAAAATTTGAGCGATATGATTGTTATTTATTGCAACAATAATTTAAATTAATTTTTTTTAACGCTTAAAACTGTTTTTTTAATGCATATTTTAGGCGCTTAAAACTAATTTTATAGAGCATATTTTTGGTTGCCCTACTAATAAGTTTGGTAAATTATTTAAAGATTTTTTAAGCTAAATAAATATTTTTCGATTAAAAATTGTTTAATTTAACGTAATTATTTACTGTATAGAGCAAAGTTTGTCACCAATTTTTTCTACTAAAAACATACTTTTCCAAAGCAGAATACAGCCATAAATACTTTTCAAAGATCAATATATTCTTTCTAAACAAATGTGTGATAGGTGGAAAAGATTATAAGAAAAAATTATTTACTTCTATTTTAAAACAAAATTGACGATTTGTTAGTCATTTTAGTTTAAATAAAGAAAATGCCGACTACTGCTACATGTTTGTTTAGAGGTATGTATGTATGTAAAGACTTAATCACTTTTTTGTGAAAACAATTATTTTTTAAGTTTTTATTTCTATAAGTTTCATTAAATAAATATTTTTATGAAACTTTTGCATAAAATATTAAAAAAAAACTAGTGGTTACGTTTTTTTCGTCATATATTTGCTTAATGTTACCGTTGCTTAATGTAAGTATGTATGCATTTATAAGTGTTTAAATGTGTTACATTCATATAAATATAACAAAAAACATTAAACGGCACTTTCACATATTGTTGTTGGAGAGTGTATTTAAACAAAACTCATTAAACACAAATCGTATTGTGAATTTCTAGGCATTGATAATTTAAAAGTTTAACAGAAACAAAAACTTGTATTTTCATTTTTGTATAAATAAAACGATAGTAAGAATTGGTATGCCCGTTCGTTTGATGAATTTGCCACTCCCATTGCCAAGCCTTCGATAGCCGTGATCGTCTAGTGGTTAGGACCCTACGTTGTGGCCGTAGTAACCCAGGTTCGAATCCTGGTCACGGCAATGTGTAAAAGCATTGTCACGGACAAAGGCATTTTTTTTTATACTTTAATTTAATTTTTTTTTTTGCCTTGTTTTGTGTTTTACAAAATTTTTGTTTTTAATCAAGACATTCTTCTAAAAACTTTAATATACTGATGAGTTTAGATTTATGTGATATACCTACTAATTTGAATTACTAATGGCTATCTCTGTCTCTCTTTATTATTTTGATTTTTATTATTACTTTTATACATACAAATATAGTAGTGTGAAGCACAGCACAGAGCTTATTACAAAAACATCATAACAATAATTAACTGTTGGACATAAACCTCTAAAAAAGCAAAAATGTGTTGTTTGTTAGAAGTTATTTGCAATATTGTAGCATAATAAAGAACTTCACAGCTGTACATACATATGTATATACATACTTACATACATATACATATATTCTATGTTGGTCGAGTTGTGGCCACTCGATTATTATTTACAATATACAAAAAAGCATATATACATATATACTTCCATACATTTAAAAAGAAAAACATATAAAATCCATTATAATAACTACTTCAAATAAAATGCATGATATTATTGAAAGTAATAGAGAAAAGACGACATCATGAGAAGTAAACGAACTCTAATGCATACATTGTAAGTTATTAATCATTGCTCCCATCACATATGCACCTATGTACATACTTATGTATTTATATCTGCATATGTTTAAAATTTTGTACTACCTATTAGTTAACTGCTTTTAAGTTTACTGTATCCTATTTAAAATTAGTTGAATAAATACCTTTATACTCACTTTGATTGTTTGCTTACTGTTTAAAATTCATCTTCTTAGTATTTTTTATTATTCACTTCTTATGACATTAACAAACACTTTTCACTTTTAAATTTGGAGAACGACTAAAATTGCATAACTAATGCAGGTCTGATTTTATCTATACTCGTATGTACTAATTTTAGTTCTTAATCACTAGACGCCTTCTCTTTCTTTCTAATACAGTTTCCAACTATGATCTATTTAGGATTTAAATGCAATCATTAAAAAACTATTAATGTCGAATACAAGAACCACAACAAAAAATAACTGTTCACCACATTTTTCTCCAGAAAATACAAAAACGGATCAAATTCAAGATAAAAATCTATGTATTTTACCACAATTCAAAAGCAATCAATTGTGGTAGTATGTGGTAAGCAAACAATAACTGCTGATTTCTACTTATGGAGATGTCATCCGTTTCCTCACTGTGTAACGACTGTTATTTTGTCTCTATACAAAATTACTAATACAATTACTAATCGCTATCTCCATCTCTCTCTTTTATACTAAGATCTTAGCACTACTTTAAGCGTGAAGCTGTAGTAGATAAAAGTACCTAAAATGATAACAACAACAATTATTATTTTTTATTTGATTTAAAGAGTCACATTATATGTGAGTAATTATGTTACATATTCGAATTGTGGTGACTTGAATAAAGAGAAGTGTTACCGTTTTGTTAATTTATATCCAAAATAAATTTTTTTGCAGTATAAATGTGGATTTTTTTTAGTTATGCCTTCTCTCAAAGAAAACTTTTATTTTAAACTAATGGTCGTAATTCATGTAAATGCTTTTAATTACAAAAATAACTTATTTAAATGTTAACTATTTTTAATGATTTTTTGTGGTTTTATCACTGAAATAGTTATATATAAATATTCGGCAAATCAATGGTAAATACAAATTAAAATTTACTATTTTTGCAATAATAATATTGTGAAGTGTGTACACATCACAATGTAAGTGGCTTTTGTTCGTAAAATCTCTGCTGATATCGGAATATTTCTTCCCCTTTGTTTTAAAAACTACTTGTAAAGCATTTTTTCCATTCTTGGGTACTCAGCTTTCTTTAAGGTGCAACGTTTGCCAGGTCCACTTTCTGTTGTGCGTACGAACTTTTTTAATGCATCGTCTTGCTTTATAATGCGATAAAGCGCAGACTTATGCAACTTGTACTTCACGCAAATTGAATTTATGGAATCTCCACTTTCAATTTTTTTTTAAATCTCAATTTTTTGAGAAATTGTTGGTTTTAAAATACGTTGAACTTTTCCCATAGTAAAAGATATGTTTGCACAACAAATGACCCGAATAAACTGACAAAATTGAAGACAAAAATCATCTTAAAATGTTAACATACCAGAAGACGGGGATTTCCTTTTTTGGGATATAGACATTGTAATCAAATTTAAAGAAAACTAATACAAGTCGCGATAAAAGAACCTTCTTTTTTGTAAACTGTCGCGATTAAGGAACCTGGGGGTCAATTCTGGTTCTGTGAAACAGTGAAACGTAAAGTTTTTTATCATTATCGTTTTCATGAGCACTTTACGCATTATCATATCACAATTACACAATTTGCGATTCTGGTGCATGTTATGAAAAAATTGTTTCATTCCAACCGTAGTCGTGAAACT
Source organism: Metopia argyrocephala (assembly GCA_963576795.1). NCBI lineage: Eukaryota > Metazoa > Arthropoda > Insecta > Diptera > Sarcophagidae > Metopia > Metopia argyrocephala. The sequence continues at coordinate 42,972,575 of OY756208.1, forward strand.
TTTGCTTGTATATTACTAAAATTTTATGTCAAAATGTCAAAACAAGAGTACGAAGCCAACCGGCTGAAGGAAGCGGCTTAGCCGCCATATACTTTTTTGAACTGCTTCGACTTTTACTGATACTGTTTTTAGATATTAATAAAATTATGGTGTTATAACATACAAATATGTATTTCGTTGATACCACCTTCAGTTTTACACGTTCACAAATACATTTATGTATATAACTTTCAAATCTAAAAATAAATTAAATCAACACCGGCTTGTAATATAGAATTTTTTTGTATTCACTAGTTTGTTAGCGTACAAGAAATGATGATAAGTAAATGGTTGGTTTTAATGCATGTACCTAAAAGTATGATCTCACAGTAAGAGCATATTCATAAAAATGGTTTTTATAATTGTTGCTATTCGCTCATGGTACTCAAAGTATTTAAAAATTACCTAAATGTATAAATATACGTACATACAAGAAAAATTTAAATGACTTTGTGTTGCATAAACATACATACAGGGCGTCCGCTGGGAAGGTATACGACTTTGTTTTGCCGCCATTTTGGTAAACATTAGTCTTAACACTTCATATTTGGCAATCGTGAAGTAGAGACGTGGCAAATTTATTATGGAGAAATATGAACTGGCGGACACCCTCTACATATGTATGTACATACTTAATTTCGTTTTGAAACCAATTTTTTTTAAGTTTTTAGTGAAATGTGTATGTAAGTACATATACATATGTATATTTTAACAACCGCAATTGCATACATTTCAACTAATGGAAAATTTCTAATTGTTATCATAAATATAAATTGATAAGATATGTTTTGTACTGTTTTTTCTCTTAAAAAAAATTAATCAGATTTTTGCTGGATACAAAATTAATAATAAAAATAATTGCAACTATCGCCGATTGATTTTTTGTGATGCCGGTTTCGCCGCTACCGCCGTCAACTATATTTATTTGGCTCTGTATTCTAGTACAAACAAAACACCAATGTGACGCCATATTTGTTTTGGTTTTTGAAATAAATACACGAGTATTAACTATTATATTAAAATAAAAATATGACGGTTGCAATTATTTTATTCGACTTTATTAAATATTCTTTTTTATTTTTGCTAGCACGCTTTCCTTTTGTTGGTTTTTTCATGGTTTTAAGCCTCTATGTAATTTTTTCACATAAACATTTTCTGTGCAAACTTGTTACACATATGAAACAATTTTGACAGTTAATTTCATAGTTACACAAAACACGAATCAGCACTCTTGTGAAACTGTGAAAATATTTTGTTTCATTCCACTTGTTGTTACATGAAAAAATGATGTGTATCTTTTAAGTTTTGCACAAAACAAGAATCAAAAACGCTGTGTAACAGTGAAAAAACTTTACATTTCACCGTTTCACAGAACAAGAATTGACCCCCTGCAATGTTAAAAATTAAGCTGTCGTGATAACCAGACCGTCGCAATAATGGGTAGTCGCGAATACCGAACTTGCACTGTACTTTAAATCAAAAGTACTTTTTTTAGTTTGTAGAAAAAACTAAAAAAAAGGGATAATCTTATCTTTTACTTATACTTTTATACATCGAAGAACAAAATAACCAATTTGGCAGAAGACGCCAGAAACGGCAACTCTGAAATATGTACCAATAGGCTTTAATCAAAGAATATAAATGACTTATATTCTTTGCTTTAATTCGCTCTTTGATTGCAAATGGCGATACACTTTCTTCACCACTAAAACAAAAAAGTGGGATCAAGTTTGAGTAATTATATAGTGTTGCCCATTTATACTTTTGCACTACCACTTTAAGTGGTTTTTGATTTTTTCAAGTACTGCTGCCACTTAAGCTATTTTCTTGTCAAATAGAAATTTTAATCTCGTTGTGTGGGACAAAATGCAGTATAATAGTGTCCTTAATTTTTAAAGCTTTAAGAAAGCTATAATGATAACGACAATTATATTTATGCAACAAAAATTCTTTTGATTGTACTTTTTCAGTTTTTGCAAGTTTTATACAAATTTTGTTTAAAAATATTGTAAAAATGTTGTGTAATAGAAAAGAAATCAAATACAATAAACATTTCAACGTTGTTTAGTCATAAAAAATAAAGTCGTCTGTGGTTCAGTATGAAAAAAAAATATATTTTTTTTATTTATTTATTGACAATGAATTTTAACAATATTTGAAAATAAATAGCTAAAAATAAATAAGTAAAAAAGATAAGAAAAAACTCATACACTATATCACAAACATGAATGGATTATTTGACCCATGACAGTCACTGACAAATTCTATAATAAACTAGAATGGTCAGCCACTACCTGTCAACCTCCTATTATTATTTGGTTTAGACCCAGCACAAATGCAAGACACTCGCGACCTATAAAATCTATTGTGTTCCAGAATTTTTTAATAATAGTCTCAACTGTATTCAACCCCGATATCTTGTTTAATTTCCTGGTTGAATATCTTCTGAGAAGGTTGTATATTATTTTTAAATTCTAATTTAAAATGATTTGCAATTTCTTCCTATGAACTTTCGAAAATTGTATCTATATTGGGTATGCATACGTAATACACATTTATTCATAAAAAAAGTCGTGGGTGGTTTAAGATGAAAAAAATTATATAAAAGACACTTAAGTTTAGGAAAACTGTACGAAGCCATTCCACAAAAACAACAAAACACAATTCAACTACTACTTGCTGACATTCTTTGTCATACCAACATTCATACATGCGTCATGCTTAATTATGAGGATTGCATTTTTGTTAATTATACATATTGGCAAAAGTTTGCATATACATAAATCATAATTTATATACATAGAACTTACCGAACAACTAGTGATTATTAGAGGTAATTAAAATTTATTATTTTTATATCTTTTAATTTAGCTTTTCTGTTTATTTTTAACTTGAATTTAGTAATTGTTATATTTATTTAAATACAGTAAAATTTAAATTTCATTAAAATAAAGTCTCTGATTATAAAAAAAATAATACTTCTCCCATCGTGACAATGTTTGCTTGCAACATTGCCGTGACCAGGATTCGAACCTGGGTTACTACGGCCACAACGTAGGGTCCTAACCACTAGACGATCACGGCTACTGGGAGTACGCTATTAGCTGTTGAAATTTTGTAAATTGGTAATGCATACAAAAAAATGAATTTATAGATTCATAAAGAAATTTCATAACGTAACATACAAAGGTTGCCCTAACATTATTTAAATAAGCGAATCAAATTTCTTGTTTTTATTCTTTTCATTAATATTGGTTTGCTCAAGAAATTGGTACGATTCGCCAACATTAAAAAAAAGAAAATAATTTAACCACTAAAGAGAAACTTCACTACTATACCGTTAATTTTTTTGCTTGTTAAGACTAGGCCTGTTAAATTACGATTACCATTAGTACTGTTACGTAATTCTTGTTAAAAACAATTGTAATAAAAAATAATTCCATTGAGCAAAATGTATGTTAATAAATAATCATTCTAAGGTATGTAATAAGATAATAATAATTGTTGCAGGGTGTGGAGACTCGAGTTCGAATCCCAGAAAGAATAATTATGCTTTTTTATTTTTGAATTATTTCCTAATAATTATTATTATTTCATACTGTTCATTAGAGTTTATGAGTGAGATTAGAGGGTACCGGCATCGAGTGGCGGTGGTTGGACGCATTGAACTCAACTACCGCTCCGGCAACGGGCGGCGTGTGATTAAGTCTACGGAAAGGTGAGCACGTAAAATCGCTCTACAGTTGTTCATTAGAGTTAATTTGAGATAAAATATAGTCAATAAAGTAATCGAATTACTTTTTTTAATTCTTTTTGGTTTGGTTTGGTCCAATTTTTTTTTTTTAGTAATCCTGTAAAATTAAAAATAATCATAGGTTATTAATTAGCTTTCGTTTATAAAATAATATATTCACTAGGTTTAGTTGACACATTAAAATCTGTTAGTACATATAAAATACTATATTTTTTTAAATTTAAATTGTTTTTCATCGCAAAATATTTTGCACTTCAGACGGCAATATTTTTACAAATGAAAACGCATAAGAATACATACACATATGGCCAAAATAATAGGTGTAAACAATTTTTTTCCTTTTAACTTATTTAAAAGTGCGAAAAATTACAACCATGCAAAAATTACCAAATAAATAGTCTGTTATTATTGTCACAGAAAGAAAAAAGGGGAATCCCACTAAAAATAAGCTTGAGTTAGATAACTAGTGTGGCATTTTTCTTTTAAGTGAGAATTTTACTTGGACAAAATAATAGGTGTGCGATTTTTAGTCTAGTTAAAGTCTGATTTATTGTGGAAAAATTAAAAAAAAAATTAAGGAAGGAAGTGAAATAATATTAATTAAAAATAAATTAAACATTAAATCAGACATAACTAATTTTTAAGAGGGGTCGTGGGCGCCATTGCAGTAATGAAGAAAGACTCCTGGTTCTTAAACTTCGTGAGCAAGGTAAAACCTACAAACTTATTGCAGATGCTTTGAATCGGTCTGAGAATTTTGTAACAAATGCTTTAAAACAAAAAAATGGCGTTGAAACACGAGGTAGACATAACAAAACTTCATTAACTACAGACGATCGCATAGTTACTCTATCCAAGCGGGAACCTTTTAAGTCATCTAAGGCGATTGCAAGAGAAATTGAAAAATACAGTGTCATCACGAACTGTGCGAAGAAGATTACAGAAGGCAGGTCTACAAGGTAGGATAGCTCGCAAAGTCCCTCTGCTTAGGACAAACAATTTAAAGAAGAGGAAAAACTTTGCCTTGGCTCACAAAGATTGGTGTGGAGTAGAGGGAGAAAAAAAGTGGCGAAATATCCTTTGGAGCGACGAAACCAAAATCAATTTATGTGGAAACGACGCAGAAAGAAATGTTCGTCGGCCAAAAGGTAAAGAATTCGATAGTAGGTACACAAAAAAGACCATTAAGCACGGAGTATCATGATATGGGGTTGCTTTTCCTGGTATGGAGTAGGTCCAATTCATCGAATAGAGCAAACAATGGACAGATTTGTGTACAAAAATTTGTTAGAGAATGTCATGCTACCTTTTGCTGAGGAAAATATGCCTCTTATATGGAAGTTTCAACAGGATAACGATCCAAAACACTCATCAAAGTTAGTGAGTGCATGGTTTCGTCAAGTAAAGATAGACGTTATTAAATGGCCAAGTCAATCCCCTGACTTGAACCCAATTGAAAACCTTTGGGGAGAATTAAAAAGAAGAGTTTCCAAGCTTCCTTGTTCTAATAAAGACCAATTATGGGAAAACATTCAACATGTTTGGTACAATATTGGGGTAGAGACTTGCCGTAATTTAATTTCGTCTATGCCTCGAAGAATGGAAGCTGTCCTCAAAAATAATGGCAATTATACGGGGTATTAATAATATTATTTAGTTTTTATTTGTGAAAAACAATTTTTCAGTTCAAATATTGTATTAAATTTTAAGTTGTTGTGTATACACCTATTTTTTTTGTCCACAACAAAAGCTGTCCTTTTTTTGAATTCACTTTATTTTAAATATATTTTACTGATATTTTCCCTTCATTTTAACTTTTAAGAACGCAAAATAAATTAATTTATTTAAAATAATTGAAAAAAGAACATGAAGTATTAATTAAATCGAAAATATATACGGATATTGTTTGCTATGTAGTTCACACCTATTTTTTTGGCCATATGTGTATGTATTTCAACAATGAAAACACAATTTACCTAAATAACGTTAAAAACAGGCGCCTAAAGCATTAAGTTGTCAACACCAAAATTTCGTGATGAAGCAAGAGGAAATGCTATGTGTTATGTGGTGAATTTTTAATTACTGTTGTTGTTTTAACTATAATTGACTTTGAAATTGTGTGCAATAAATTCTCTTGATGCGTATGTACGTACGTGTGTGTGTTAAATTCTAGAAAGATCCAATTAGAGAGAGTATTAGTAAGAAAAATAGGCATAAATAGCCACTTTTACTTTTCTTATGCTAATGAACTTTTAGTTCTTGTGCAGATTTCAAAGTGAAGTGTTTGTAAAGTTATTTATGTAGTTGTGTTGTTTGGAAAATAAAACGATTGATAATAATAACTTGATACCTATTAAGCGAAATAAAAAAGGTAAATTAGCATGCAATAAGTATTTTAATAAAAATTATAATGAAATTTTTAAAAATGTTTAATTTCCACACGTATCTACACCCTATATGTGTGTACATTTAAATATCTATGTAAATATCTATGTACCTATAAAACTTACATTTGCATACACTTAATACATACATTACCATATATGAAAATGTGTCTGCGTGCATACATACCTATACTATAGTACATATTTTTATACCTATGTACTTGCATATGTTTTTAAACGGTTACATGTACATATTCTGTTTTGCTGTTATCAACTGTTCAATGATTTTAAATTTATAGGAGGACTTATACTTAATACATACATATGTACATATGCACCTACTAATTAATTTTTTTTTATTTTATAATAAATTTAGTACATACATACATACATGTATATACATATGAAAGTAGATACAATTTTATATGTACCTACGTTTTAATAGGTTGCCGTTTATTCTTTTACTCAAAATTAAAAAAAAAAGTTTAGGGGTGTATGCAGTCCACAGTATGAACGCCTATACATCTGTCAGTATTTTTCAAATTATTGAAAATATCTGCATCTGTGAATGTGTGTGTTTTTTTATTTTTTAAAATTTTAATGTAAAAAAAAATAGTAATCTTACCAACGTACTACGTATCCATGCATGGACATGTATAATGTCGTACGATTTGATTTCAAATGTTTTTACATGTGAGTACACACGCATGCACACACATTTCACTTGAATATAAAAAACCGGTTATTAGCAAGTAAAAACAAAAACAACTTTTAGTAGTGCATTTGCTTTTCTATTACCGCTTAGTTACAAAAAGCTTTTAAAAAAAGCTTAATTATAACTAAAAGCTTTTGTTTTTGTTTTTTTGTAAGGTTGGTGTTTCTTCTATTGATATCTTTTATACGAGTTTTATTTGTTTTGCCTCTCTTATATTTATATGCTTTTTCTACACAATGTCGACATGCCTTCGATAGCCGTGATCGTCTAGTGGTTAGGACCCTACGTTGTGGCCGTAGTAACCCAGGTTCGAATCCTGGTCACGGCAATGTGTAAAAACATTGTCACGGGTGAAGGTTAATTTTTTTTAATATTTTGTTTTATATTATATTGTTTTTTTTACATGTACGTAAGTTTTTTTTACATACCGTTAGTCAATAATGAGCTTGCACATGAAAAATAACCAGCATTTATTTACAATTATTGTATTTGTCATTCAACGATATTTTATTATTATTTTTATAAATGTATACAGGGATCATGTAGAAAAAATTTATTGAAAGCAGTTTAAAACTAGGAAGAAATAAAACAAAAACTAATTTTTACTTCATTAAACAGTGCCAAGAAACTCCTTGCACAAAAATGAGTTTTTTTCTTTTGAGATTAATAAGGACTTAACAACTTGTAGTTCTTACAACTAAACGGTGATTTACCGTTATAATTTAAGCTCCTTTTTTATGGTACATAATCACTTTTTAAATTAACTTGCACTGTATTATTGTATCACACACCTCTTAAATCTACAATACTTATGTATTCGAAAGAAGAAGACGAAGAAGAGGATGAAATCTTGTCAATAAGGAACAGTTGTGCAATTTTTTTTTAAATACTTGGAAGAACATTCTAATCGGAACGTTGTAAAGACGTATGCTTTTTTTATTGCCATCGTTTCGGAAAAAAATTTCCAATAAATCCCAACATTGCTCAAGCGTAAATTCATTCATTTCATTTAGAATATAGGTACCACATTTTGAGACAGAATAGAATGACATCAGTATTTCTAGTTTCGAAATAACCAGTGCTTTAAATTTAAACCAATAGATAGCTCATCTGATATACATAAATAGCTCGTTTAAATTTTCATTCGTTACTAAAACGCATTCTAATCAAATGTTCAAATAAAAACTTTTACTTTCTTTATATATTAATTCGTTAATTACGCTGTAATTACCTTTTTAAATATTTTTAAAAACGCCTAAAAGTATAAAAAAGTATAAAAGTTTATGTATTCTATCCGCAATTTTATATATTTCGCCACTTTAGGCGTTTCACACCAACATTTTTAAAATCTGCAATTCGTTTTCGGCTATTTATCTCCAAAACTGGACGAGATATCCGAAAACGGATTGCAGACTTGAAAAGTTTGGGGTCGAAAACCTAAAGTGGCACCATTAACTCGAGATATATAAAAAATATAGTGGCGGATAGAGCAAGACGATATGTGCATACATACACATACATATAATATATATGGGCAATTTCAAAAATTTTCGACATTTTGATATTTTTTTTCCAAATTTTATTTTTTGGATGACACGAATGACGCTTTGGTCACGTGAAGGGTGATATTTTAGCATACCAAAACAGTTCGCGTTAATCATTTATTGCAAACGGCGCGAAAGTTATGGAGGTTTTAAGTTAAAATCTCTTAAAAAAAATTTTAAAGTTAAATTTATTGGTTTATTTTAATAAATGTTGTATGGATGCATGAAACTTATTTCAAATTCATTAGTGCAGTCCAAATTTATCAATGCACTGATAAAATACATAAAAAATATCAATTATAATTAAAATTCCTTAACATTAAAAAACGCGAATTTTTGCAAAAATATGAATGTTTCACCGATTGTTATAATATGTCTTTAAATAACGCATAACTAATTTACAGAAAAACAATGTTTTGACTTGCAAATTTAAAAAATAAAAAAAAATTATATAAGAATTATTTTTGAGGTTAGAATTTTTTTTTGATCTGTAAAATTTAAAATCACGAAAATTTTTTAATGCCTATTCGGTTTTATTATCAAGATTAAAAAAATTTTTATTTGCTGTTAATCGCGGCGGAATCTATACATAACTGCAGATGTCACAAAGCAAAATGTGTTTGAAGAAAAATGCCACTGTACCCTCTAAATATGGACCGAATTCAACCGTATTTATATATGATCTTTAGTTCACCGCCGCACTTCATTTCCAATACTTTACATTGATTTTAAACCACGGATTAATTAAAAAAAACGCGAAACAAAATCATGAAATTTCGCAAAATTTTTATTTTCTTTATAAAATTTTTGCGTTTCAAAATATTTTAACGCCTTCTTGACGTTGAGGTGCCATTTACTAAGAAGTTTAGATCACGCAATACATAAACCAGTTTTAAATAAGATTGCAAATGTCAGGCGCGAAAAACTGTCATTTTTGAAAAATTTACGCCAATTCTATAAAAGTTTGAGGTCATCGTTCTCAGCAACTAGCAGCCTGACATCGACGTGATATGGCGCAAATTTTAGCAAATTATACCATCTTTTAAATACTCTTGACGAAATGCAATTTTCTTGAACGGCGCAAAAACGCTATAGAAAAAACTGCGAAAATTGAAAAATCGGAAAATTTTGGTTTCAAAAATGAACCGCTGTACAACTTTTTCCCAAATAGTAGTATGGGCATAACTTTTATAGTATAAATATCTACTAAGTCTAGTGACTTTATTTTATATCAGTGGGCATCGGAAGTTTAAAACTAAAAGTAGAAAAGTGATGAAATATGAAAAAACTCTTATAAATTTCAAGCCTTTTTTTGAGTTTTTCGATATTCGAGTGCCCATAACTTTTAAAAATAAAGAACTATTGCTCTGAAATTTTGAATTTCCCTGTTTTCTAGTGTGGCCTACCATTCCCTTTTGACCGTTTTGGTCAATTCGAAAAACTGGAGAAATAATAAGCATCTGAACTCAGTTTCAACAAATGTTGAAAATTTTTGAAATTGCCCATATACCAAAAACAAAATAAATAAATAAATCTCTAAAATTAAAAAGATTGCTAATTTAATTAGAAAAAGTAAAACTTTATAAATTGTTTTCTTCACAAGGTATAAACAAAGACTACATATTAGCAAATGTATATAAAAAATAATCAGAGAAAATTTTAATAATTTAATTTTGACCAAATATTAATTAAACTATTACGAACAGGAGTTCCAATCAGAAATAAATATAAAAAAACGTATTTAAGTATATGTAAATAATTTTTTTTATTGAGACTAAACTCAGAGGTAAATCCCTGTTCATGCTATGCATTGTATAGGAATTTGAAGATAGATAGATTTTTTTATAGATATCAGTCGATTTTCAATTAATTGGGACACATGGAGACTTGGGAATTTTGTCCCAATTAAGAGAATTTCACATTTTTTTTAATTTATTGATTTGGCTTTGGCAACTAAGGGCTATAACCAGTAATATCACATAAAATTGAACAATGCATATTTATTTTAAATAATTTTATTTTATAAACTATTGCCAACTGTAAATTACGTATACATACATAGGTAATATAAATTATTGTATAACTTACAAATATGTAATACATATAAATTTTTGTGCGAAGAAAAATAATTCCTAATTAAAATAATAAATGGGTAGGTAGGTTATAAGTAGATAGAATTTAATTCAATGCAAAAATAAGTCAAGTGTAGTCTGTCTTTTGTTTTTGTAACATTTCACTTGTACAAAATCACCACAGATATTTAGTGCGTATGTAGGGAGCTCTTCTTTCTTTCATAAAATAACGCTGTAACACGGCCATACATTTTTTTGCCTCCTGGTTGGTCATCGCCATCTTCGTCTAATTATTCATGTTTTGATTTAAAACCTTCTACAATTGAATCCTCACAGTCTTCATTATCATCGTAACATTGTTATCTATTGTCGAGGTATATTGCTGACTGAATAATAACACAATATGTGAGACAATTGTCATGTACCAGCTGTATTGGTAACTGAATAATATGTGCTGTGATCTTAAATTTACTGTCCCAATTAAGCGGAATGTTGTCCCAATTAAACATATAAATTTACTATTGGTTTCTTGATTTGGTTTTGGTTTTTTGAGATTTGTCCTAAATAAGCGGCTGTCCCAATTAAGCTGAATCGACTGTATATTAAAACGCTTTTTTTGTCGATGACACAATTTGCTGTCAATTTGATCACTCACGTTCAAGTGTTATACTTTTGCCCTTAAATGATCAACAGCAATTGCCCCATCTGTTGGTGGATGCTGATTGTGAGTGGTGAGTGTCTTCACTAAGTAGGTTAGGTGTTATCATTCGAAAAGGAGGCGCTGTACTCCTGATCATTCGTTTCTGATGCTAATGTCAAAGGTGGAATAGACTGAAGATGGACTTCTTTTTCTTAATATCAGTGCTAACTCTTTTTTTATAACAATTTGGAGTGTCCTTAAATTCCTCTAAATTTTGCCTGCTAAGATATTTTCCAATACTCTTAATGTGGTGCTTTTTACCTCAAATTAGCTCAATACCATGTCATACTAACCTCTTTTATTCAACTAACCTCCTAAATATTTTAGGAAATATGAAGAATATTATATAGTAACCGGTCTAAAACAGCTCATTTTTTTAAAACTTTTCGTTAAGTTTTTAAATTAATTAAATTATGTTCAAACCTTTAATGAATCGCATATAAAAATGCATTTATTACAGCATTTAATGAGAGATAACGTACGAGTATACTCGAATAACACAAAGGGTACATATTTTTTTCTTGTATATCTTTTTCTAATTCTGATAACTTTGTGCAATTTATGATTGAGCTCTTTGATAATTTTTCTTTTATTTAAATTAACGAATAACGTTGAGTTGTGCTTATATAAGAGAGAATATTATTTTCTATAGAAACTATGCATGGACTGTGAAAACCTACGATTGAGATGGAAAACAGTTTGTTTCATGTATGATTTGTTTTTTTCTTTTCTTTTTTTTTTTTCTTTCATCACTAGCAATAGATGAATATGATGTCCTGTTTAATTAGAATTTCCTTTTTAAAAGCCATAAAATATTTCCTTTTACTTAGTTTTTGTACATTTTTTTCTTTTTCTTTTTAGATGCTCATACGGTTATAGTTTAATATGTTTTTTTTCTGCTCTTCAATATCACAGAATATATTCCAATTCAATTATTTTGCCGTTAATAAAAGACGAAAAAATTATTTCTTTTTTTTTTTGCGAAAAATATTGTGCTCAACGTGCAAAGTATAAATTAATGGAAAAAAAAGTTGTCCTGAAAACAAATCAAGCGCGATATTTCCTGAAATAAAAAAAAGAGAGAATAAAAAAAATTATTAAACTCCCTTACCATTCCTAGAATAAAACTTTGCCAACAGTAGTTAAAATTTCATTTAATGAATAACGAAACACTTTCAATGCATTAAGGGCGTATAGGGCCTTTTAGTTTATATTGCTAGGTATGAACAAAAGTGTTTTATTATTATTATATGGTTTAGACATAGCACAAATGCAAGACACTACAACCTATAAGATCTATTTTATCCCTTTGACTCTGCTGTTTGTATAACAGACCAACTGCCTTTCTTTTCTTGAACACAAGCAGGTCCGAAATTTTAGTGGTGGATATGTCTGCCAGCGAGACCATATGTCTCCCTAAATACATTCATCTAAATCTATCAAGAACCGCAAATTCATATAATATGTGCTCTGCTGTCTCTGATGCTTGTGAGCATAGTGTACAAACATCTACATCTGTGATCGCTATTCTCATCAAATGGGCTCTCACACTACAGTGACCGGTAAAAAAATCCATTTGGATTTTCAGGGCTGGCGTTCTATATTTTAGAACATCAGACTTACTCCCAAATCGCGGATGACTCACAAGCTTGAAGTGCCTGAGACCCGACTGAGCGTTCCAATATTCCAAACATTTGTCAGTTTCCTATTTTCTAATCAGATTGAGAATAGTAGAAAGCGGTGCTGTACAGCAGGGCTCCGAACCAATGGAAGAAAAGATTTTTATGTTTTTCAAAAAATAAAAACCTTAATGAAATTTTCGTCATCTCATGCTAAATTCTTATAAATTTTTTATCATGTTATTTTTCTTACTTATCTTATACTTTTAAGGCCACAAACGGTAAATGAAATCTCTTCATTATCTACAGAGAAGAAAGACCAAAGACGTTCCAGATGTTGTCTTTTAAATGAAATAAATAATTTCGTCTATTCCCCTTGTGCGTTAGGAAATAAAGCTCTACAAATGTTGCTCTATACGACATTGTAACAAGTGTCATATCATGCAATTGCCATGTTATGCCGTTCAAACATGTTCGCCGGAGATATATTAAGACGATTCAAAATAAATTGTAATCAAACTTATGTATTGCTTTTATAGACATTTTTTAATTTTTTTTTTAATGTCGACTTCGAACAACAGACTTGTGAAGCTTGTTGATGGCAATCAGTTACTCTCAGAGGTTTTTGCCAGAAGGCTGCTAAGAGGTGGTCACCGAAAGGTATATTTTTTTAAGAAATCAGAGCTGGTGTTTGAACCCGGACCCAACATTCATGGACATGGTATTCAACACAACGAGCTACAACAGTTTAACAGATTTAAAATAAAATGCTAAGGCACTATGTTGACTTAACATGACATGGCATGACACTTTGTTTAAGACGACAAGACATAGCATACCATGGTTTTTTAAAAACGTAATTTTTAAGTTGCATTTTGCAGTACTGTTTTAGGGATTAAATAAATAATTGGAAAGTCCAGTTAGAGACTACCATAGTAACATTCGAGGTTAGACTATCTGAAAGTAGTATCTCTTCTTTGTTTAGATTTGAAGATTTTTTTTAGACATTAAGTTAAAATTAAGTTGCCTTCCGTACTCCATCTCTTTTTTTAGAACACCGTCCACTTTTTCATGACATCCGAGATCATACCTTATTTGTTACAAATTGCCGGGGTTGTCCTTCTTTGTGTTTTTTAATAACTTTATTTTTTGATAGAGTGTGGCACGAGGAGGCTCTAATTTTGAAACCTGCTGGTTTCAATGTCAATGGTTATAAATGGCGCCTCTTGCAACGAGTTCAGCTTAAATATGAGAGTATCTTAAGGTTTTACTCTGTCTCCTGCTCTACTTTAAATGTGTCTTTTCTTTCTTAACTTGTTGGGGTCCAGTGAGCATTATCTCAACATTGTTTGCACGCGCATAAGCGTGGTGGTAATGATGCAATCTTGTCATATGTGACAATGTGTAATTTAGACATTGAGGAGGCGGACGCTTTTGATGTTTTGTACATGATAATTAATTGTGATATCCGTTGGAATGATCACATATTTGGAGTGTCGAAAGAAGCATTGACGTGGTTCGGTTTTGTAAAACGGTCGAAGGAATACTAATATCCATATGAACTACTTATTACACACAAGACCTTTATCTGACTCAAAATAGGATACAATTCCTATATATAGGCCGATGCCTCAAAACCCATTTTGTGGCTTTACAACCGCAAACTGTAAAAGTGCTGTCAATGTCGGTAGAGTATCCTGCTCCAATAATTTGCAATTTTTAAAAGGCCCCTAATCGGAACATTAGCCTATAATATGCTACGGCTACATATGCACCCATCACTTCACAGAGCATACGTGTATAGTTTTATTTATAGTTTGGTAATAAAAAAAGTATCGATACACATAATACTGAGGAGTGGGCATGGGTAATAAATGGAAAAAATTGTATTAAAAACTGTATATAAAATACAAGCACATAAGATTATATACAACGAATAGATCCTATGTTGGACCACATTAATACGAGTACAAGGTAAAGCAAATTGAGAAAAATATCTTTTACATACACATGTGTAGTGGACACAGTCAGGATAACAATTTCATGTTCATGTTCATGTCCATGTTTTTTTTTTGCTTTCGTTATCAATATTATTAGTTGAAAAGCCTTCTCTCCTTCTCCTTACATCCTTAAGTCCTTTTGATATAGAGATTTTAACATTGATGAGAGATGAACATGTGAACTAAAAAAAAAAGAAAAGAATCAACGCGAGAAAAAAACGAAAAATTGTTTGGAAAAAATGTGCACAAAAACAAAATATTGAATAAAAATTTTTTTTTTTACTGGAAAACTACGAGTGTGTATGTGAATCCTTGTTTTCATTTATTAAAAAGTTTTGCATTCAATAGCAATCGAACTTTTGTTTCTTCTTTTTTTATTTTTCGTATCGTATAGTAACACGACTTTGCAATACTTTCTAGGATGTCCTCATGTGATGTACACATTTAACTGGTTGGGTTTTGTATGTGGTTGGTTTGAGTGGGTTGCAGTAATTAATGATTGAGCCACCACATATGTACTCCTCTATGTCTCTTGATTTTTCAGAGCATTTTTATTTTGTGTTTCTAATTTGTTTTGTATTTCTTTTTTGATATTGTAACTATGGGCGTTAGCTCACAAAAAAAAAAAAAAAAAAAAGAATCCATAACTGATTGAGTCTTCGTATTCATAGTATTTTGTATTTCATGCTGCATCGATGCTTGTTGCTGTTGCCGAGTTTTATTCATTTGTGCACATTCACTTTTTTTACCAATTTGAGTACATCTCTGTATAATTGTCTGTGCCTGGTCACACACAAAGCTATCCTTTGCCATTGGTTAGTGCGGCATTTTATCGATGTTCAATTTAATTTTTTACTCTTTGTTGCTGCTGCAAACGCTACTCTACTGGTCCCCACGCTAAATTTTTTTCTATTTATTTTTGGAGTGCGACAAGTATTGTTTTATATTTTGCATATTCACTTCAGGGATAAATAAAGCGCAATGGGTGCACCATACAACAAATCCTTGTATTTTTTTGTATGTGTTTGTGTGTGTGTGTGTACATGTGTTTGGCTTTTGGTCAGTTGTTACCCCTTTTTTCCATCAATGCTGTGAATATATGCACTGCGTTAGGAATATCGATGCGCTTTAAATATTTTTAAATTTGGTGGCAGTGTGTAGTAGGGTGGAGATTTATTCTCTCCTCTTTCATTTTGTTTAACAACTTACTGTTTTTGTTGTTAATTTGTTTGTATTTTAGCCTGTAATAACAATTAGTGCAACACATACTCCTGTCTGTGTGTGCATGCGTTTCGAGTACAATTTGTTGTGTTTTTCTATTTGTGGGAGTTTTTATGGAGGCTTTTAAAGCAACTAAAGACGACAGATAAGCGATTTGTTAAAAAAATTCGATTCAATAGAATAGAAGTACAGGACTATATACTGAGATGTTTTGCCGAGCTTATTAACAATTTGGAACTTATTAGGCAAATAGAAAACTTAACAGAGGGCAAAGAGCTAATTAACTGTAGTAAGTAATTCAGTTTCCTTGTAAAGAATAAAGTTAGGGAATTTAGTTATTGACGCATCGAGCACTTTGAGAATTTGGTGGCTACTGGAAACCACTTATATTTTATTGTGATAAGTGTACACTACACAGCTCAAATGAGATCAAAATAGCAATACTCCAACCGGAGAATTACGAGGCGAGACATTGTTAAATTAAATTTTTGCCATCATTTACTTGAAGGAGCACATGATCGACGATTGAAATCCTATTGTCCTATGTCCAATACATAAGAAAGGAGCCAAAGCAAGCCGTGTGTGTCAATTATAGAGTTATAAGTGTTCTTTCGTAGTCCCCGTGGTCTAGTGGTTAGAGTGTTGGCTTACTAAGACGATATCGGCGGGTTCAATTCTCTGCTCTGACATCTTGAAAAAAGAAATATGAAAAAATTATTTCTTTCGGGGACTACCTCTCAGCAGTCTTCTGGCAAAAGCTCTGGGAGTAATTGATTGCCATGAAAAAGCTTCTCAAATCTGTCGTTCGGAATCGACATTAAACTGTAGGTCCCAGTACTCATCATAACAATTAACACACACAACATGAGTGCTGCGAGAAGCTAGGCCGTAACCCTGACACAGGGTCGTAATGGCCAATTATGTATATATCGTCGATGGAATTAAAGAACGCTGTAACTGACAAAACCTTAAATGTTCACCAGAGCCAAAAAACGTTCATAAAAGTAGAACAAATACACTGGTATTTTTCATTTCGCAGACGGCGTAAGTAAAATTATTTTTATCGTAGAAATCTTAGACCTGGACCAATCGACTCGTATTTTTTTTCTGATAAAAATGATGCAAAAAACGTATTTTCGATTTTTTGTCAGTTACAGCCAGCGTTTAAAAACTTCAAAAACTTACCATTGTTTTGACTGCTGCTTCGACTTTGACTTTTAAAAAATTAAACAGTCGCAGTTAAAGTAGAAGTTAAAAACGAATATTAATAAACAATGAAAAACTTCAAACGCCGACAAGTTCGCAAGTTTTTTGTTCGATTGACTTTAACTGACCGTAATGCCGAAGTTAAAAGCAAAGACAAAATACCAAAACTAAAACTGTAACAAAACGCATAACTTCAAACGCCGACAAGCTTGAAAGTTTTTCGTTTGCGAACTTGTCGGCGAACTTGTCTTGCAAACTTGTCGGCGTTTGAAGTTTTTCATTGTTTATTAATATTCGTTTTCAACTTCTACTTTAACTGCGACTGTTTAATTTTTAAGAAGCGTAAGCTTAAATAACTTCAAAAACTGTAAGTTTAAACACTAAAAACTCGCAGTAATTGAAAAACTTCACGACTTTTGCTACTATGACTGCAGCTTTTCAAACACTGGTTACAGCGTTCTTTAATTCCATTGACGACATGTAAGTGTCCTTTCTATCGCATAAACAATCCTAACAAATGTGTTGTTTGAGAGACTTAAAATTAAAGCCAAATATGTAACTCAGGCATATGTGGCGATAGGCCTGAGACTTAAGTTCCACACAAAAAATCATGAAAGCTATAGTAGGACATGTCATGTTACAGGTCTATACACGCGAAGGTATTGTCTAGACTATATCTGATGATCTATCAGTTAAAAAAGAAGAAAACCTTCTCAAAAAAATTGCAGCCAAATAGCAGTTGACAATTTAGCGTTACTGCCTAGTTATAGTCCATAAGTTTTACTCAATAAATTTTGTTTTGTCCGTTTCGCTTCACTTTATTGCCAAGCTTTCTAAGTTCGGCTGTAAGTGCAGAGAGACCCAGAGGTCAACACGATGTTCAATAATTAAAATGAAATGGCAGACTGATGTTTCTATTATGAACAACTGATTGTTTTGCACCCTCGTACATCACTCTTCTTATTCGGATAATGTTTTGTTGTACTCCTTTCTACTCGAATGATTTCCACAGTCTATCTAATGGTATCGTAGGCTTTTCTGAAGTCGACTAGTGGTAGATATAGGCGGAACGTCGTTTTTGTTTTTTTTGCACCTTTTTTTGGATATTTAAAATGATGCTTCGATTATTATATTTTTTAAAGACATTAACCGGTTGACAAATTTTATTTTTATCGGTTACTCATTCGCCTTCAGTAAAGCACTAATAATGCACATGTGTGTGTGTGTGTGTGAAAGGTGAAGAAAATACGTAACCAACCACACATATGCACCCTTTTGTTGACTTACGAAACTGTGGCTCAATGTGCAAGGTGCGGTTTAACTGCAAATCAAAAGGAAAAAAGGCCAAACCAAACATGATGATAACGGCATATAACAAAAAATATGCAAAAAGAAACACAATAAAAGGAAACAAATCGTATAATATAGACACCCACTATGTAGCAAAAAAAGGAAACCCCCGTCAAAGTACAGGAAGAAGAAAAAACTTTAAATTGCAGGCGGCTCACATTGGTAAACCGACAACATAAAAAGGCATTACTGGACTGGCAATTAAAAAACAAACAAAAAAATGCAAAATAGAAATAAACAGTGAAGAAAACTTAAAAAAATAACATCCAATGAATGCAAGTGAAAAATAGGGAAAATATTTTCAATACGAGTAGATAACAAAACAAAACAAAACAAAACAGAAAAAAGTGTAAAAAATTCTGGAAAATCTTCAAAAAGACAAACGCCATTTATACTCAACTTTGTAGAAATGTATTTCGTTATTAATTTGTTAAAAAAAAACATCCTAATTTTGAGTTCTAAATAGAAGGGGGTTCAGGCTTTTTGTTTTAGAAAACTGTACTGGGATTTATTACGAAATTTAAGCATTAAACTGTAAATTTAAAATTTAAAATATCGATTTAATATTTTTGGCTTTTCCTAACCTTTTGTTACGAATTTTATTACACCGTTGTCTAGCTTTTATTTATTTTATGGGCTTTTTGATTTTATTTTTCCTGTATAATGGAATAAAATACGTGAACAATTGCACTCGTATAGATGTTTAGATAGACAGTAATGGTATACTGTTTAATAAAAAATCCTCACCATGTTTTTAGTTCTGAAAAAAAAAGATGATGATGGTCAGTTAACCATCTAGCCATTGTTGGTTTCATATAAAAAATTATATTTTCGGAATATAGTGTTTTTTTTGACATCCATGTATCCATATTTAAATCTTTATTGCCTTGATGGGAAATACTTGTTAAAAAATTCAAAGATTTACTTCCGTTTTTTTTTTTGAGTGATTTTTTTCAAGTTTTTGAAGAATAGATTGTGTTTTAAACTATTGGTTGTAATAAAAAGCCATTTCGAAATTTTACTATGTGTCCTGTATTAAAATTAACAAAAAGGGAATATTTGAGAGATCATCGAAATTCTTTAAATAGAATACAACTTATGTTGTGACTTAATGGAAATGATAATCTGTTTAGATCGCTTTCATATTATCATGCCTTGTATACTTTTAGTTTCGCAGCTGATGAACGTGTAGTCATAATACATATGTATGAGAACAGACAGGTTGCCATAGGGCACTGACTGGGACGAGACTGTTTGCATCGTGCAAAAAATTTCTTGAGCTACCTCTTGACGATTTCAGCAATTAACTGTGTTAGGTTCTGAATCATTGTGCTAATTAGATTGCAAAGGCAAAGATTTGGTGTGCTGTCCGCTTTAAGACCTCTTTTAGGATTTGTTCGTTGGTCTGATTGACCTCGGCATTCGTCATAGAGTGGATGGGTATAGAGGAGTAAAAGAGATTGTCGGATATCGAAGATTATATGTCTCAGGCTGAAGTGCTCTAAAACGGAATTGATCTATAACCTTGAAAGAGAGCAGTTTACGACTTTAATAGGTTTTATGACAAATCATTGTATTCTGAGCGTAATGACTAGGTTCGAAGGCCTAGAGGCTTTTTGGACTTGGGACGATGAAGCATATTCTGAATCTAATCCCCAGATTTTAAAGTTGCAGGCCTTAATAAGGCTAGGCGTCAAATTTCTGACCTGAAGGGATATTTTTTGGGGATTTGGTGGCTTGTAATGTAACTCCTGACCGCAGGGATATCTCTTCCATTGTATCTATCCTCACGGGTCACTGCGTGATGGGCAGGCATGCAGAAAGACTTCGCTTGCCCGCGAATGACTTCTGTCGTGGCTGTGGGTCGGCTGAGGAAGAGGAGACTGTGGTTCACTATATTTGCCAGTGTCCATCTCTGGCTCGACAGTTTCTTACATTAAGATCTCCTTTTCTCGATGGCTTGACTGACCTACCGATAATGGACATTGGATCAATTGCCAAATTTATTAGGCTCTCTGGCTGGTTTCCAGTATAATTTTCTGAGGAAGTAGTGCTTCTTGTGTGGAGCCCCTGACTATCAGGGCTCCCCACATCATGTGGTATCACAACGAGCCGCCATGCGTTCTCAAGTGTGCCTTGTCATTACGAGGCTGCCACTTCCTCCTATCCTAATGTAACTCCTGATTAAGGCTCTTTATATTTCTTCCCTTTCATATATTTTGCCACCATTCTTTTTATTAAAGATATCCAGTATGCCTAATCTAAGAAGCAGTAAATCTCTGGGCCACAAGGTAAAAGTATACAACAAAGTAAACCAAAAACTAATTAAGCGGTTTTTTGTATTTTTACATCAGATTAGTTTGTCAGTATTTGGTTTTCTATTTTATAATAGAAAATCTTTGTAATAAAGCAGCTGCAGTTCAGGTCAATTGTGCTATACAAACTAAATCTCTTATTATACTATTGCAGTCGCCGTGGTCTAGTGGTTAATGTGTTGGCTTACTAAGATGAGAGCTCCGGTTCAAACCCTGGCTCTGACATGTTTAAGATATATGAAAAAATATTTCTTTTGGCGACTACCTCTTAGCAGACTTCTGGCAGTTACTCTGAGAATAACTGATTGCCACGAACAAGCTTCTCAAGTCTGTCGTTCGGAGTCGACATTAAACTGTAGGTCCCGGTGCTCATGGATAAAAATTCATACACACAACTTGGATGCTGCCAGAAGCTAGGCTGTAATCCTAAAACAGGGTCGTAAAGGCCAATTATTCATGCATGTACGAGTATTATACTCCTCATAATGGCTGGTTCACAAGTCTTATTGTCATAAATTTGTTGTATGCTCTGTTTATAAAAAAAAATTTAAAACTTTACGATATTAAGGCATTATAGCACACGTTGTGAATATCCTATATGTACTAACAGAGCTTGGTGGATGAGTTTTGGTAATGGTTACTTATATAAATATTTGTAATTGTATTTGCCATTGCTGGCTACGCTGGTTCGGCCACATTGTTCGGATGGAAGAATCTGCTCCAGAGAAGAAAGTATTCGATGCGAAGGTCACTGGACATCGGTGTAGAGGACGACCCTGTTTACGTTGGAAGGACCAGGTTGTTGAAGCCCTGTCATCGATTGGTGTGACCAACTGGAGAAGGCGCGCGCTGAGCAGAAGCGCCTGGAGACTAGTGCTGAAGCAGGCCGAAACCCGGTAACGGGTTGTTATAGCCAGCTAAGTAAGTAAGTAAGTAAGTATTTGTCATTGCTTTAGACAAAAATGTATAAATTTTAGGCAAAAAGCAACGAAATTACTATCGTTCTAAACACAATTTTATTGATATTCTAATGGCCGTTATAGGATTTTTTTTTTCATATCATTTTCATAGCCTCTATCCCACTTCTCGTATATTGTAATAATATTTTATATTTAAAAAAATGTATTCCGAACACACACAAAAGAAGGCCAGACATTGAAAAAAATAAATCGAAATTTTATATTTACAAACGTGTACGCGTATGTTTGTGTGTCTATTTATCGAGAGTAGCGGAATTTAATTTTGATAAAGGTAAAAAATATAGGTTTTTTTGTTCTTTTTTTGGCCAACGAAAATATTGACGTTACATCAGGGAATTTGATATAGAGAAGGCCATATACCCGTACAATGACAGTAACGAGGAACATTTTTTTGAGACACTTTGAGAAAAAATATTTCAAAGTTGTTGTGGCTGGGCAAGTAAATAAAGTAAAGAATGGAAAATATTTTTGAAAAAATAAAACAAAAATAAAAGGTATTTGGAAAATTTATTTATGCATGACTAGCAAAATATTTTCCATAAATGTTGACTAGAAGAGAGTGAGTGAGTAAGAAGGAGCAGAGAAGCTAGTAAAAATATGCACATACATACATATATGCCATAAATATTGATTTTAAGATTAAAACTTAAAACCAATTCTAGAAATTTAAAGTTTGTTTAGTATTAGACTACATGCGTATTTGTATTTATACCCTCAATATTCTTTAAAAGGGCTGATATAAGGAAAACAAATTTTACGGCTTAAATTAAAAGGAAAAAAATTAAATCAATGCATTCAATATTTAAATAAAAATTTTAAAATTTCAATACCTTTTAGGCTTATTATTACAACTTGCCGTTAAACAAAAGTAGGATTTTATCATACCGATAAATTGGTTTTTGTTATTACAAATAAATTTTAACCTAACTTGGCCGATAAAGTTATTGGGAATATTGCCTTACCTTTAAGTAAAAGTTAAATTGTAATAACACAAAGCAATTTATCAGTCTGATAAAATCCTACCTTTAACTAACCGCAAGTTGTAATAATGGCCCTTAGACTACTTTTGTAAAATAATTTCACAAATTTATGATTTGGTTTAAAAATTTCTCCAACTAAACTTTCTTTTCCTAATAATTTATCACTTTAACGTAGAGTTGGCTACAGAAGGAAAGAAAGAGTGGAATTTTTGCATCCGTTTCTGTACTATTAAATGAAAAGTCGACTGAACAATGTGGTAAAGCCTTACACCCACAAAAAGAACGTGATAAAATCAACATTTTACTCTCGAAATCATTACCTTTCAGTTTCAATTGCCTGTTAAATAAGAAAGTTCTCAATTCAAGAATAAAGTCTTAATTTTTTTAAGATCGCATTAAATTTTGTAGTCTATAATAAATTCTCATTTTAAGTGCGAATTTAAGATTTAAGAATATATTCTTAATTGTATGAATTTTAATAGCCTAAGATCCTAATACTGGTATTCTTATGAGAATTAACATCCGTTAAGGAATATGTACAAGCACTAGCAGAACTGAACTACTTTTCGACCCACCTACGAAAGGTCTCATCAGTGTTCTTTGTGTTATATAATATTCATATTTTTTATATTTCTATTTAAAGCACAATCTATTGGAAATAGATTATGTAGATTATATTTGAATGATATTCTAATTTTAATTTTAATAAAACTTGCTGTGGTACAGAGGCTTACACTGCAAGGACTTAACTGGCTAAGGTGGCGGAGAATAATAGCTCTCTGCAGGGTTTCCCATGTGAGAAAGGCATTTAAGGAGCAGTGACCAAGAATTATCCCAAGGGCTGGATCGAGGACATTTATATTCCTCCCCCAATTTATACTTTACTGTGCAGGCTTCTTGGGTTAGATTGCTGTCGGATTATTTATGGGTGAAGCTATAACACTTGCTCTTGAATAATCAATCAACAGCAACCGATTTCCTTGCGGTGCGCATTTTTAAAGTACGGCTTTTGTTTTATTTTTTAGACTGACATCGTATGCGATATTAGAAAGGTCTTTCCCCTTCCCCTCATAATTTTCTAGACCAGCACAATGTACTGTATGTTTTGGGATCATCCAATAAATGCTGGCCTTAATAAAAAAATAAAACAAATAATAATGATAATGAATAATACTTATCGATAATATTATACATTTTCTTTCTGTAGTTATTTATTGTCTGAATTTTAAGGACTAAACCTTCCTGTGCCTCTACTATTGTGACCTTTTTTCTTTGTTTTCCGGATTTGTTCTTAAATCTAGCTTACGAAAATAAAACTGACTTTAAAAGTATGATACAAATGTAGTCCTGTAGTTTTATTTCTCTTAAAATTTAAAGCCGATTTTGTTGTTAACAATAACGGTAGTACGATTCAGAAACTCTTCGTTAAAGCTTGTAGTTAAAAATATAAATAAATTGGAATCTCTATAAGAACGAAATAAAAAGACTTAACAGAAAAACAGTGTGCAAAGACAGTTTTCTTACAAACTTTTAAATTAATTACAACATGTTATGATTTCTGTTAACTTTGTTCTATTAAATACATATAATTTTCTTATATAATTTTTACTATATATTCTTTAACAAATTTTATAATTATGTATTCTTTTAGGAAAAATTATTTTTTTAAATATGTGTGAATACGCATCTTGCACATTGTATTTTAACATTAAAGTTAATATTTTTCTAAAAATGTTTGTATATATTTTTTTTGGAAAATTCTTAATGAAGTGTGTATACCAATTAAACAATTTATTAATATATTTACTGATTAAATTCCAGATATTTTAGTAATATTATATTATAGAATATAAAATGTTTATTTTTATTTTGTGTCTATATAATATATGAAATGTATTGCTTTGTATTGCTTTTATGTATTGCAAATAGAACTGTGGTTTATAAAACCAAAATCGTTTATTTTGCTGTTAAACATTTTTAACAAAAGAATTGTTAAAATTTCGCTCTACTGGGCATCTATAAGCAAGAAATAAGCAGTCATTAAAAATAGGGAGATGCATATAGAGAGAGAGCATCTATGAAGTTAGATTTGATTGGGAAAGTAGAGCGACCTGGGGCCCTATTCTGTAATTCTCTTAAGCTAAAATGCTAAAATTATGGGCGTTAGAATACATAAAATAAAAAAATATTTTTTGGATAATAGTCATGAAGCTTTTAAGTTACTATATGCGTTCAAGAATTGTATTCATACCCAAAGAGTCCTAAATCAAGTTTATAAATTTTTAGTGATAGAGTTTTAGCTATGGAGAGTTACAGAATAAGGCCTCTGATCTAGGTAGTATGTGTTGTTAAGTTTATTAGTTTACAATTAACAGAATTTTAAATACACTTTTAAAGTCAGATGTTATTGCCAAAGAAAACGGTTTTGAGCTTAGTTAGTTTTATGTCGATTTTGAATTGTTAATTGTTTTGAAACACGAATAGTTAAGCTTGCAAAATACGAATATAAATGCAAAAATTCTGAAAATTAAACAGGGATTCACACAACAAGACCTACAGCACATCAAAACATTTCTTTTATGAAACTGAAATTGTAAATTTAACAATTGCTAGAGTTTGCTTCCACACACTACTTTTGCATTTAAAAAAAAAAAAAACCAAGCATTTATCGAGTCATAGATCTTACATACTTATATACATACATAGTTGCTCCTTTAATCTCTATATAGAAAATTCATTTCCTTACAAAACAAAAGAATTCAAATATTTTTATTTAATTTTTATCTAAAATCCTGTTTTCTTTTTTGTAAACTCTTTGCTTGTCCAGCAGCGACATTACGCTTGAGTAGTTGTCTGTCTACTCTTGTACCAACTGAAATTCTTTTGTTTTCGGTTTTAATTCATCCATCACATGTGGAATAAATTTCCATCAGTTTTTTCTTTCTTGTCGTTAACGTTTTTTGGTTAACGAAATCGACCGTTAGGCTCCTTTTTTATATATACACATACATACACACACATTGTATATAATTTTGTATTTTATTTTTTTTTTTTGTCTTTTTAATTTCAATTTGAATGACTGCTTAAAATCCTTGAATGGGTGCATATGTGTGTGCTATGGAATATTTATTGCGTTTGAATTATTTTGAAACAATATCGTTTAACTAAACAAGAACAGATACAACAAATCCATAAAAGACAACAACTTAATATGGAAAAAACAATAAAAAAAAAATATTCATGACGGTAACTACAAAGCTACTACCACCCACTAACTAAATAATCGTTGAGCCACAACTATAGGGTGATCAAGAAATAACATTATTTTTGAATACTTTTCAAAAGTATTTTTAAGGTTTTAGTCGAAACTGAATTTTCTAATCAAGTTAAAATACTTTACTTTACACACCCTTTGCTAATTTTCAAATACTGCCAAAATTTTAATACTTATACGTAATACTCACTACGCTATGTTTTGAGGGTATATTTGTTTATATAACAGTTTGCAACACTTAAGTAGAAAGTTATGAACTCAACTTTTATTGTACCATACTTCTAAAATTATAAGTACCTTTTATAAAATTTTCATAACTTGTTTGGCCATAGTATACTCTTTTAAACATGATTTGACAGAAAAAGAAAACTATTTAAATGAAAACACAGGTTAGGCTAACTGTGGTGGTATGAGTCTTTGGTGCTCCTGTGGCCCATTGTGCTACACTAAAATTGAATAGTCTTCAAAATAAAAGGCAAAAAGTGAGAAAGTCCTCTCGTAGGCCATGGCTGGGACGAGTTGGATCAAATTTCACCCTTATATTTCTCAACGACAATTCAAATCATGAAAGTGATGTGCGCCGAGGTACCGTCTTTTGAGCTCATTTAGTATAGAAAAAAGTCTTAAAAAACATGATGTACCGATATCTTCCCCCGGGGATACAGTAAAGGTTGCTGGTGATTACTCACACCAGGGGCCTCCGGGGAATATGGAGTTCACCTAGCTCTAGGTGGCCTGGCACACGCTATAGGCAGAGAGGTTGGTAATTTTTAATTACTGGCCGTCTCAGGGACTGACCAAAGAAACCTACTCTAATCTGGTACTACGGGCATCAGGAAGCCCCCGGTTCTATCTGTGCTTCCCTGTCATTCGGGGAGTGAAGTAAACCGGCCTGATGGTTTGGGTGCGGCCCTTCGGAGAGTACTCGTAGTGGTTGTGGTAGTGATAGATAGAAACCCCTCAACAGGGGGGGTATCACTTCCCAGGCAGTGGTTGGTGCCAAATTGCCAATTCGTTGTTCATGGACATTCTTCTAAGCGGGGTGTCTTCGACATTACCGGGATTAGAGGGTACCGGCATTGTGTGGCGGTGGTCGGACTCATTGTAGTCAACTCCCGCCCTGACAACGGGGGGCGTGTGGCATGTCTATGGACGATACGCACGTATATACAGTTGTACCGATATCTCCTTATACGCCTGACAGCTTCTACGAAAGCCATAACTACTGAACCCAATACATTCCGTTATGCGCCCTATCATACCGTGCAAAATTATTACCCTTGCTAGAAGCCCTACAGATTCCTTTTAATAATTAGAACTTGTTAAAGTCTTAGTAAGAGCCGGGTCTTGAACTAGTTGGACCACCTCTGGGTATAATTTCTTCTCTTCTCAATCTGTTTTAAATCCTCATGTCCATAACACATGACAACTATGCTTTTACCATATAGATGTCCTTTTTGAGAGCCCGATAACCAGCCAGTACATTGCTGAAAGTTTATCAAGCTTTCTAATGCATTGTCCACAACACTCTGCACTATTGCAGTTGCATAAACTATGACTCTGTATCTGCTGATTGCTGCACTGAAAAAATCATTTGCATACAGGGTATTCCAGAGTCGGATTTGATGGTTAATTTTTTCTTGATTTTCATTTCATTATTTTCGTTATACATTTTGAATATGTTTCGTGTTCTTTTTTGTATTTTTTTTTTAATTCTTTTTGGCAACAATATACCTTTTCTAAGCCCTTATAACGTTCACGTCAGTCTTCTTCATTGTTCGACCAGACAGGTGTTACTCTAACGCTCAACTTAATGCTGCTTTTGTGCCTCAAACTTTGTTTATTGTTGTTTTTCTGTTTCAGTTTTTAGCTGGGCCTTCAAAAGCAAAAGGGAGTTCCATGCCTTTTTTTTTGGATAAATTTTTTTTTGTTTTTTTTCAAATGTTTGACTAAATATCGGTATATGTCTGCTATTTATTTTTCTTAATGTTGTTGTTGTTGTTATTACTGTTTATTGAATTGTTAATCCAACTGGTTTAAAATTGTTCGTGCTGTTGTTGTTGCTTTTTTATTGTTTTTGTTTGTTGGACATGTCGAGAGTTCAATTAACTTTTAAAAAACTTTGTTCATATTCGTGCTTTTTAACGTTTTTTTAAAGCAGTCAGTTTCAGTTTAAAAATGTGTTTCAATTTAAAAATAGCATTTAAGGCTTTCTTAATCGTATTGTAGAAGTGATTATCGCTACAGTTTTCTAAAACAAAAAATTTTCAAGGTAAATAAATTATTAAAGGAATAATAATAAATAATCGAAATAAATAAATAAAATAGAAAACCAAAAATGGAAAAAGTAAGAAATTCTTTATAAAATCACAATTGCTTAAGAGACGAAAATAAATCCCTTCTTTTTCTACCCCTTTCACCGTGGTCTAGTGTTTCGTGTGTTGGCTTACTAAGACGAGAGCTTATGTTAAAAAAAATATTTCTTTCGGCGACTACCTCTTAGCAGACTTCTGACAAAAGCTCTAAGAGTAACTGATTGCAATGAACAAGCTTCCCAGATGAGTGCTGTGAGAAGCTAAGCCGTAACCCTGACACATGGTTGTAATAGCCAATTTGTATCGAGTCGTTACATTTTAAGGGCCGATGTTGAATGTGAACGCACCTAAACGTCAAGTTTTTTGTCTGAATTTATCAATTTCAGACAAACTCAATTTGAACCATAGAAAGATACAAAATCGAGTAACGCGTTAAAGTTATTCAGGATTGTTATCAAAATGGGCGTTCAAATCTAAATGCATATCGGGCACTTTGTGATTTTTTTGATCAATTTAATGCATTCAATTGGAAAAATCGTGCAAAAATTTGATCAAATCAGGTCTGTAAGAGATGTGCTCGTATAGAGAAAATATTGCTGCTATTCAGGATAGCGTGGCTGAGGGCCGGTCAGGCACTTACTGGTGTTCGCTATCGTGAGATGATAACGAACCTTTTATGGCCCGAATTGGAAGATACGGATGTGGACGATATATGTTTTCAACAGGACGCTGCCACTTGCCACACAGATAACGAATCAGTGGCTCTTTTGCTCGACAAATTCAATGGCCGTGTTATCTCACGTGATGACGATGTCAATTAGCCGCCAAGATCATGTGATTTGACACCGTTGAGCTTCTATCTTTGGGGTTATTTGGAAAAAAAGGTGTACATCGATAAGACAGCAACAATTGAAGAGCTAAAGGATGAGATAATTCGGCACATTAAGGGCATAGAACTTCAATTATGCCTCAGGGTCATCGAAAACTTGGACCATCATCACCAAAGAGCGGAAAACCTAAGCAATAGTTAAGCATAAGAAAAATTTATGCCCGTATTCATAAAAAATAAAATTGGTTTATAGAGTGCTTATTTGAAATATTTCTATGGAGTAATTGTCAAAAAAGCAATTAATAAAACTGTTTTATTTTTTATGAATATAGGCATTAATCTTTAACACCTCTGCTGATTTCACACAAAGAAATCTATATCGAAAGTTGTTCAACACTAAAAAACTCTGATAACGACAACTGTAAAACTGAAAACTGGAATTTGAACACTTCAAAGTAGGGTATAGAAAAGTTGAATGTGACAATTTTCTACTGCATTAGTGTAGTGAATTACACGAGAGCACACCCATAAATTATGTATTCATAGTGTATTTTTTCCACTTGTCGCACACATTTCCCCATACCTTGTCAATAGACTGTCAATGCACATTTGGTCCATTTCTTTAGTGATATTAAATAAATATATTTTTCCATTTGAGATTTCTTAAAAAAAAAATCCTCATAAAAACACAACTTATAACCCATTTTTGGAAAATAAATATTGCCAAACCATATAATTCAAGTTGAGTACATGACAGGTTGAATACACAAACCTGACACTTTGTGCGACACAATGTTATTAATCAATCCATCAATTCTTATCTTCAAATACGAGTACAAATCAACAGCAAACATTTGTTACCAATTTTTATTTTACCTCTATTGTTGTTGGTTAAGCAAGACTTGAAATTACCTCTTTGTTTCTTTTCATTGGCACAACAAGTCTCATGAACCAGTTAGTAATGCTTTTATTCCAAAATATAAAGAAATAAATTTAGACACACTCTACCAAAAGAAAACGGAGAGAAAAAAATAGGAAAAAGCATTAAAAATACATTATTTTTATTGGTAAGCGGTGTTAAAGGGCAGGTTGGTACTTTTAGTCATTTTGGTTGTCACTATTATTATTGGGAAGCATGCAGAAACTAGTCAATAGTATTCCCGCAGTAGGAGACCCAGTCGACATATACTTGGGGAAACGGCCAGAGGGTACCATTTCATCACTGTACTCTTCGCGATAGTTCTTATAACGCGCTCTCAATCAATTACAATCGCACATTAAAACAGAAATCATGTTCTTATCTGGATTGTATTGAGGAAGGTTTTCATCTAAAAATGCGAGGGTTTTGGTAAGGAGAGGAGAGGAATTTTTAATTCAATAGATGTAGTTTCAAGAAACTTATACCTGAACTGTAAGAGGTGGAGTGGGACTGTCTGAAACTAAACCGGCTGGGCAGGGAGAGTAAACATGCCTATGCTGGGTCCCGGGACATGCGGGTATTCAGAAGAATGAAATGGCAAATTAAGTTGCCAGAAAGGAAGCATCCATGCCACTTATGGGGCTAGAACCCTTTTGTGGTATGGAAGGAGGAGTTTGGAAGGGCATGCTGATGGAAAAAGAGGACAGGGAGAGACCTTTATTCTTCTTGGGCCAAACAGGCCTTAGACTATCCAAGCTTTTACTCGGTAACTATGTTAGGAAGAGATTTGAGTCATGCATTAAATTCTCTAGGGATATTCTTGGCGGGACTTTTAACTGGCTACTGCAAACTCAATGGATATTTAAATAAGATAGGAATCGCTTTAAGCGATATGTGCAGATTCTGTTACGACATGTTTGAGTCATCAGAGCACATACTGGGCAATTGTGCAGCAGTGATGCGCAAGAGGAAGGGTTAGTTAGTTCGGGAATTTTCGGGGTTGGCACTAACCGACATTTTAAAGTTCGTCAGAACCACAGGAATCGGGGGGGGGGGGTATTGTAGAATTCCCGGTCATGTTGAGGGTTGTACAATAGATCTATTAGTTGAAGTACTTTAGAACCTCGTTTATGAATGAATGAATGAATGAAAGGGATAATCACTCTTTATTTCAAACACTGTTGCAAACGTAGTAGTGTTCGCCTAAAAGATCATGATCAAAAAGGCGGCTGACTCTGGTGCCCTAAGATCCAATATTATTTCTAAATTCAAAAGTAGAGACATCAGAGAATTTTAAAAATTAATACAGAGGCGGGGTAAATGGGATCAAATTTTGTAAATAGATTTCAATGCGAAAACTCGTGCCATAAAAACATGTAAAAGGAGTTATATCCATATTTTTTCAGATACTCAAGCGGCCTTAAGAAATGTCCCAAATTCTTGATCTGTGGTACAGGGATATATAATTAAAATGAAATGTAAGGGTCGATGAACTTGCTAGGACAGTTTTGTGAGTGAGGAATACTTTGCATTAATCTGCTGATCTATGACGGTATAATGAGAGAAATCATGTGATTTTTCTATGGTCTCAATATAACAAATGGAAGACGATGAAACTTCTGTAAATTCTTGGATACTCTTTGTGAAGGCTCATAGCGCTGTAATCGGATTACTTGACTGTTCTCCAATCCTCAGTGCAAAAGAACCGGAATTTCTTCTGAGGTTGAAATTATTGACAATTTCCTCTGTCTCTGTCTGTCTGTTCTGAGCATCAGGCGTTTGTGGTTTTTAGGGTGATTTTTGTAAAATAGTTTGATGAAATGTCCTAGCCTGGAATCCTCAGTTTGCTATGTACACAGTTCAGGTTGTATGCAGTTCTTTTTCTGGTTTCGTCATTGTAGTACTGAACGTGAATTAAAATGGAATCTCGGTGTTATTTAAGGGTAAAAACCCTAGTCAGGACTGTGCAGCTTGTGTTTTTCGAACTGTCAACCGTTCTTTCAAAAAGTTGGGCAATTCTTGCATTTTTCATGCTTTATTTTAAATTTTCATAAGAATTTTGTTTAAAATTTTTGTTACTTTTGGTATCGATGAGTAACTTTTCTAAAGGTTCGTTGAATGCTTGTAAACTTATCTTCATACATAAAAGAAATGCTTAAATTGCTAGATCTGTACCTTTAAAATTAAAACAAAAGACAGATCCGAACTAAAACTTAGGAATCTATTTTAATGATTTCAGCTTTGTTTGTGTAGGATATAATTGATATATTTAAATCCTGACCCCTAAGATAGCTTGATCCAACTTCAACTTTTAATTCATTTTCATTTAGCAGTTTAAGAACAAATCATTTTTATGTTTTTCCTTTAATGCACAAATTTTTCTATAGTGCAATTACAGTTCGTTACCCCAAATATTTAAAATCATTTTTGAAGAAACAAATAACACACTTAAATAGCACTGCCACAAATTTGTTGCAAAACAATAAATCTACTTAAAGAAACTAAATTTATGAAGAAAAAAACGTACAAACTTTGGTCATACAATTTGTAAAATAACAAAAATTAAAAGAAAAAAAAAAAAAAAATAAAGACTCACATTTAAACTCTAATGTTTATGCAACAACATTGAAATAGCAAATGAGAACAACGCAACAACAATACCAAAAAAAAAATAAAAAAAAAGAATTACAAAGTCCTTGTCCCAAAACAAAATGTATGTCTGAATGTGTAAACATTTAACAGTTTTAACTCATTTACTCACTGGGGTGCCTTTTAAAACAGCAAAATAACAAAAACAAAAAGAAAAACATGAAGAAGAGGTGGTATATTTTAAAATGCACCACACAAACAACAAACAATTCCTTTTGGCAACAACACAGAAATAAAACGAATTGCCATTTAAATAAAGTCAAGCAAGTTATGCGTTTCAAACGCCACTTTTAAATAAAAAATATTTTGCAAAACTTTTTTTTTTTTTTAGAAAATTGTTGTAAAGTTTTGACTCAGACTCTTGCTGAGATTCTAATGTTTTTGTTTAGAAATTGCAAAGATTCATATCGTATTTGCAACAACATGAGTGCGGTCAGCGAATTAAGCTGTTGACACATAACATCATGTCTTTAAGTCATTCGAGTTAAAATCAAATCGGGCAAAACAAACTGTAGGCTAAACAAAATGATTTAAAATTAAGCAATAGAGGAACGAATTTCTCAAATATAATGCTGCCATTGAATAGAAAACGTAAGTCTAACTGAACAACAACATGTACACACATACTCGTACAAACATCTTTAAAATGTTTTAATTGATGGAAACACCATGAAGTGAAACCAACAAAATGGCAACAACTAAATCGTGTTACCAAATGTTTAAGCAATTTGTAGCAAATAGTACAAGTCAGGCACACTAACAAATAATATATTCTCAGCACTTTAGTCTTGTTTATCCATAAATTACTGTTTAAAAGGCAGTTTTTAACTTGATCCTCTACTTTGTCTACTCTATGGAGAGAATCAGAAAACTCAGTAACCAGAAAAGCTCTTTGGAAATACAACGAAGTATTAAAGGTGAATAGAGTTGTTAGAGGAAATACCATTATATGGCACACGGATGCGTCAAAACTTTTAAAGCTACAGAAGCCGGAGTGGTTGGGCTTAGAACTGAATATACGGAATCCATTTGCAAATTTTCAAGCATCTGAGAGGTTAATACCATTAATAGATGTAGCTAAGTCACACTTAAACATCAAATATGAAACACAGGAATAGTATGGTTATGCTTTCTGATATTTTTCATTTGGGAACTTACTTAGCTACTATGAAATTGTTAAATAGGGGCAATTTATTAATCTATTTTTCAAGTAAGGCGGCTTTCAGGCCACTGATGAGACCAAAACTGTTCCGCGGAATAGGTAAAAGAATGCTAAAGGGCATGCTTAACAAAAGATGAATATTTTTGTCCAGAGTATCTGTAAATAACGAGCCTTTCTATCGAGAATATCTAAATAGTCTGGAAATCGTCTTCACTTTAATGAGAAGATTCTGTGAAGATCCGAATGCATTAACAGAACTCACAATTGACACTTGTTTGTCATCTGAGGAGAAAGCACTGGGGCGCTAATAAGATTGTATATGAGTAGTTATCATTATTAACTCCAACCAACATCACCACAGTAACGACATCACGGGTCGATATTATATGGAAAACCTTCACAGTTGATTAAAAATTAGTATTACTTGATTACCTCTTTGCTACAATTAAATCTGAAGTTTGCATCTATTGGCCTTACTTCTCCCCTAAAACAGAGGCTATAGTTTTTAATGTCACACTTTCTGTAAAAATTCTGTAAGTCACGCAAAAAGATTTACAGTTAATGCGAGTTTTCATTGCACCTGGATTCCACAGCGGTCTAGATTTCGGTCCTAAATTCCAAGCTAAACGTAATCAGCCTTCTATCGTTTAACGTTTCGGTTTAAATTGTCTTTATTGTAATAGTTTGCTGCCTTTCCACAAAAATTGTTTCCCATTCACAGGAAGAACGTAATTGTAATATTAGATTGTATTGCAAAAAGCAGTCATGGACATAGAAAGTGGCAGAAGTTTAGTGTGGAAAGCATGTGAGCTCTTATTGCTCTTCCGGGTTTGAAGCCGTTGACGGTAGTTACTCACTCATCTTACGGAACCTAAAGTGCATTTATACTCACTCAGTGAATTTTAATTTCCAGGCTAGATTTGTGTTTCCTTTGTTTTCTGCTAAATAGTAAGAAAAGTGCATTTGTGCTATGAGACATATGACACGAGGAATTTCTTTATTTCAATATAATTCAACGAAATATATTACGGCCAACAACACGAATCTATAATATAAACCAGAGAAATAGAGAAAATAAACAAAACTGAACGTTTGATCTCATTTTGTTTTATTCTTTACAATGAGTGAAACAAAAACAAAACAGAAACAGTGAGAACGATTGTCCCATTTAATTTTGTATATTGTTTTTGTTTTGAGTACTACAAATACACTAACTCAAATGTGCGTAGGTACAACAAAAAATGAATGAGAAGAAAAAGAAAAGAAGAAGAGAAAAAGAAAAGAAGAAGAGAAAAAACAACAAAAAACAAAGCAAGCACAAGAGCGAAAAGCTAATTGTATCATTTGCGCTCTTTCTCATTTAGAAAGTATTTGTTTTGGTATTGCTCATGTACAATACCATTAAAAAAATTTTGAAAAGTGTATGACTTTGTTGTAATTTTTGCGAAATGTTTTGTTTGTTTGGTGTTAGATATTCTCAATAATCTATCGTTTTTGAGATTTTTAAAAACGAAATCTACATGTAAACCTTAAGGGTGGTGCTACTATTTAGAACACTTGCTATGCTGAGCTTGAAGGCTATCTACCTGATGTAAAATTGCATTGTATCTCAATTTTTTAAACTAGAAATTACAGTAAAGGTATATCGTATTTATCTGATAGGCTATATATCCTACTCTGAGAGAAAAAAATATTAAATTCGGTGCTGTAGTAATAGTTTACGGAGTATGGTGGGAATATCTATACCAACTCAATGCAATTATTGTCCGCTTTTTTTAAATTATTCCCCAGTGTCAACACTTTAATCTCTAACATCATACTTTTCCAACTTGTTTGTGTCTACGTCATCAACTTGAATATTAGCTTTGATTCCTTTTTTCCAGTAATTGTGTTTTGACCGTTTTAAATTGCTAAACAAAAAGAGAAATAAAAAAAAAATTTAACATTCTGTGCTAGATTATCTTCTTTTAGTTTTCGCGTCTTAAAAACCGTTAAAAAGTCATTAAAAAGCATTTTTATCTCTTAATGATCACCATTTTTCATGACCATTTTCATGTACTAATTGCTGCCAATGAGAAACATTTCATTTGAAGAAAACAATTAATCTGTTGAAATTGTAATGGAATGGTACCACGAAAAATAATGAAATGGTTTGTTTGCCAATAGATCAATTATGATCAGTATCAATCGATAAAGCGCAATAAGATTTTAAGTGAATTTAAACTCACGATTTTTGATTACTTTTAAAATATGTCGCCTCAGATTAGAAAATAAAGAAGTGACAAAAATTTGAAAGTTAGTTAATGAAGCAAAATGTTTTTTCAATCGAATTCTAACATACATACACGCTGTACATATGTATTTAAGTATGTGTGAGGAAAGTAATAGATAACTGTTTGAAGTTAAAAATTGTGAGAATATGTAGTCGTACTTCATACTGCTTAGAAAGCTCTGAAGAATTCAGTAGGAAGCTTTAAGAAAATAATTGCCACCATTTTCTATAGCTTATGGTGTATAGTTATGAAAATTTAATTGGATTTACAAAACTATCAAATGCTGATTTTATTGCTTTTATAAATATTTCAAATTCAAACTGTGTTACCTCAGATAGAATACGAATATTCCTGAATATTCCAATTCACATGAAATCTAACGACGTATAAAGAAATATATTCTATATGGTTACGATTTTGGGTTGGTGGCATCCTCAGTCAATCTACCGCCATCGGAGAATGCTATTAGTCAATGACTACCATTACTTGCCCTTTTTATGGTAAATTTCCATCGCGTTTTTTTCTGTTTGATTTTCGTGATTTTCACAATAATTTTGATTAATTATGACAGTTTTAAAATAAATTTTCATATATTTTAAATTCTGAATATCATGATATCCGAGAAGACCATCTACAAAGAAACCGCTCCCTGACATTCCAATCTATTCCAGCTTAACCAATGTCAACAAAAAACGAATGATCAGGAGAAAAGCGCCACCTATTGGAAAGTAGCAGATAACAGCTAAACCTACTTACCGAAGGAACTCACCACACAATCAACATGTAATTTTGAGTTATTTGTTGTTTATCATTCAAGGGTGAAGGTATAACACTGGCCTTTGAATGATCAATTCACAGCAATATGTCTCATTTCGAAGGCCGAGGCCACGCAATAAGCGGCAGAGCGGCGTGTTTGAGCCGCAGTGGCTTATCACTGAGCGTCATTTCTGAGAGATTAGGGCGGTTAGTTGTTAAAATGCCATATTTTTATTTTCAAGTTAAATAATATCTGCCTTCAGAATGTATTACTTTTGGAATCGAGCAGGAAATTTCATGTGGCTCACAAGTAATTAAGGTATTCTGTGTATCCTCACACCTTCAGAGGGAGAAATTTACTGTTCTACATTTTATTAAAAAATTCGTTATTTCTCTTTGTTCCTTCAAATTATTAATAAATAATAACTTTATGCATTACAAATAATGAATTCTAATATTTATTACGGAGGGATATTAAAAAAATTTATTACTTTCGTAGGACATGATCTGTCTTGAGAGCAATGGTTTCCGGAATCAACAGATTATAAGTTCAATATATCACCTTCTCGATTCTCATTGATTACTATTTCCCGCTGGGTGGGTACTTACACCAGAAATATCGTTAAAGAAATGTATGGCCTAATTTTTGCTCTGAGGAGAATTTATTTTAATGTAATAATGCTGAGGGTCTTAGAATTATTTCGTGGTGTTATATTTGATATTCAAGTATAATTAAGACTAAATTGAGCCTTGAAACAGTTGGAAAAAAGTTGCTATTTTGACTGTAGTGTTTTAGTCACTGATTTTTTTGGTTTGGATTTTAAAAGCAGATAATAATTAATGCAATAGAATTTATAATTTGTTTATAGACATACATATGTAGATACTTTGGCAGATGCTTTATTATTTGAACTTCGCTGGGAGCAGAGCCGAGCCGTTATACAAAAGTTAAAAGATTTATTTAGGTGGCTTTGTAAATCAGGAATTAATACAATGCTTCTACTAGGTTTCAAAATAATTTACACTGTGTAGTATTTGACAACTTTTTTAGGTAATTCAGATATAAAACATAATTTCGACCACCTTACCCTGCCTCAAGGAAGAAATCTAAATTAGCGTTAAAAACTATTCTTTTTGTTAGGATTTCAGGGGTTGTTCTACTTTTACGTTTCTTCATAGCTCTTTTCTATTGTTTCTAAACTTTTGAATTACAGCTATTGTGCCAACATTTTGAGAGCACGCAAAAGTTAAGAAAACACGTATTTCTCCATACACAGGGTGTCCCCCGGGAAGGTTTACTACTTCGTTTTGCCACCATTTTTGTAAGCATTGATTTTTCAGTTCATATTTGGCAGTTCGTGAAGTAGAGGCGGGGCAAATTTATTATGGAGAAATATTCTGTAAACCAACGTGTTTTAAACGTTAAAACATTTTATCAAAATCAATCATCGGTTACTGTGACGATGAGAAAGTTCTGTGAAATTTTTGGGAAAAACAACGTGCCAACAAGACGCGCTATTCATCGTCTAGTGAATGATTTCTAAGAAGGAAGGACTGTAGCTGATAGGCCACAGCCTGGACCATAACGTACAGCAAGTTTGCCTGAAAACGTTACTGCTGTACAAGAACGTGTTGAAAACAATCCATCAAGCTCAATTCGACCCCGTGCTCAAGAGCTTGGTCTGCAATTTCTAGGAATCGCGATGTTAATTGGCCTCCACGGTCACCTGAATTAACTGCTTCGAACTTCCGTTTGTGGGGATATCTAAAAAGCAAGGTTTATGCAAACAAACGAGAAACGTTGGAGCAACTCAAATAAAATATTGCAATTAATGAAATACCGCGTGAAATGTGT
Organism: Metopia argyrocephala; assembly: GCA_963576795.1. Taxonomy (NCBI): domain Eukaryota; kingdom Metazoa; phylum Arthropoda; class Insecta; order Diptera; family Sarcophagidae; genus Metopia; species Metopia argyrocephala. The sequence continues at coordinate 43,011,486 of OY756208.1, forward strand.
GAAAATATAAATGTGCTCTAAAGGGCTCGCATTTGAGAGGCTAACAGAGATGGATATTTATCTGATATTGTATTCCATACATCATTGCCGACATTAAATAAAACATTTCATTTAATGATTATAATGATAATGATTTAATTCATGAGTGATTATCTCAGGAGTGTGAAAGATGTTACAGAGTATTATATTCATATTAAATTAGATGAAAATTTGTACAAGTTAGTTTAATTAAAAAAAGGAAATTAAAAAAGGTTGTATAATTATTCTTTCTGTGCTTACTGCTTAAACCACGAAACTTTTGACAGTTCCAGTTTTTCTTTCTTCTTTACTTATATATTCCAAATAATTTCTAATTTAGAACTTGTCTTGGTTTTATTCCAAGAAAATAAATCATCTTAGTTGCTATACAATTTGTTGTTATTTTTTATTCTTTTTTTTATTTCATTTTAAAATCGTTTTAATTGTTCCTCCTACTAAGCCCTTAAGAAAGTCAAAAAGATTTAACGAACGAACTCACTCACTCACTTAAATGAACTTGAACTCCATTAATCTTATCAATCACAATATTTTCCCACAACCCATAACAGAAAAATGTCTTTTTACTAGAAAAACTTACAAAAAAGAGACACTTGTGCTCCTCTCTAAACAAGAACTAAACAAATAAACACAGAGAAATCCAAAGACAAGACACGATTTGTTGGAAACATTGAAAAGAAACCTCAGAAGAAACAAAGGGCAACAAAACCAAAAAAAAAACCAAAAAATATTTGCCAAAGTTAAGGAAAAATCACAAAATTTTAAAGAAAAAAAAAGTGGTCTACGAAAGCGACGCAAGTACATGAAACGCATAGTTGGTCCACAATAAAACTCATAAATCAAAGAAGACAAAACACTCGGCGCAATATATATTTATTTATTTTTTCTTTTTGGGAAACAAAGTAACATGACTATTTCTCAACAGTCGAAAATGAAATAAAAGTATTGAAAAGAAACAGAACAGACAGACAGACGTACAGATACAAATAGTTTTCAGAAAAATGTTAAAATACAATTCTTCCGCATACGTATAAAGACAATAAGTAGGCTTAGGGAATATTTTTAACGCTTTTTAGACGGGTGGCTGAGTGGCTTTAACCGCAAAAACAAAAAGCAAAAAAAAAGTAAACAAAAAACTGTCCACAATCAGAGCAAATGCTTAAAATAGTCAATAAAACAACAAGAAGGGAGAACATGACCAACATCAAATAATGTTACTGCTACAGCAACAACAATGAAATCGGAGGCAAATGCATCATCAGAAGCAGCAGCAGCTGTAGCTGCTTTTTAAGATAATAAAATTCTATGTTATACGAGCCCTCAAATCAAGAACAAGAACGACTTGGTCAAATCTACTTGTACTTGAATAGCTCAAAATAAATCTAAAACTTACCTTAGAACTGAGTTTTCTTTATGAACAATGAAGAGATTTTCAAGGTAAGACAAAAGAAAACCAAAATATTCTCATAGTGTGTGTACATTTGTGGTTGTAATCGTTAAGCACTAGGGCCTGTGGCACGTTAATAATATGGAAAAAATATAAAATTTAATTATTTGAGACCACACCGAGACCTACAAGTGTCAATTACCCAGCGGGAAAAAATGTGATTACGTTACTTTGTAATCAATTAAATAATATCTGCCTTCCGAATTTATTATTTTTGGAATCGAGAAGGTAATTTTATGTACATATATTCCCACATCTACAGAAGAAGGAATTAATTGTTTTAGATTTTATTAAATTCGTTATTTGTTCAAATTATTAATAGATAATAAATTTATGCATTATAAATAATGAATGCTAATATTTATTACGGGGAGACATTAAAAACATTTATTACTTTCGTAGGACATGATCTGTGTTAAGGGTAATGGTTTCCGGAATCAAAATTATGCATACATACATACATAGTTGGCCATTACAACCCTGTGTCAGGATTACGGCTTAGCTTCTCGCAGCACTCATGTTGTTTAAAGTCGATTCCGAACGACAGACTGGAGAAGCTTTTTCATGGCAATCAGTTACTCTTACAGCTTTTGCCACAGAACTGCTAAGAGGTAGCCTCCGAAAGAAATAATTTCTTCATATTTCTTTTTTTTTCAAGATATCAGCGCTCGAGTTTCAACCCTGGGCCCATGTCTTAGTAAGCCAACACACCAACAACTAGACCACGGCGAATATAATCAACATTATACATTCCTTGTACTATGTGCTCGATTCTCATTGATTACCATTTCCTGCTCGGTACCTTTCCTAGATACTCGTACTATTTTGAGATATAATTTATATGACGGTATCGTCGCCAGAATTGAAGAACGCTGTAACTGACAAAACATTTAATGTTTACCAGGGCCAAAAAACCTGTATAAAAGTAGAATGGAAGACACTGGTATTTTTCAAAATGCAGACGGCGTAAGTGAATTTCTTTCCTTTTTAAAAATGAGGCAAAAAAAGGTATTTTCGATTTTTTGCCAGTTACAGCGTTTTTTAATTCTTACGCCGATATGCTGTTATGTACTGCTCATTTACAGTTCGTTAGATTGAGCTACTTATCTGAAAAGTACATCTGAACTGATATGTGATATCTAATACATGTCCTGTACAAATCTGTTAACCAAGAAAGCCTATAAGGGATAATTTTTTAGCTGCTTGAGTACTTTTGCCAGAAGACTGCTAAGAGGTAGTTGCCGAAAGAAATATGCTTTTCATATTTCCATTTTCAAGATGTCAGAGCTGGGGTTTGAACCCTGGGTTCATGTCATAGTAAGCCAACACACTAACCACTAGACCACGGCGACTACGCAATTTGCATTTACTATCTTAAAATCTTAGTTATCGAAATAAAAGTGACAGATCATAGCGCATACCCAATATATGCGGTTTTCTTGTGATACCTCTGTATTTCTGATAAAAAAAGAATGAAAACACGTGAATACACACGCTGGAAGGATCAAATTTTATAATTGAATTATTTGCTTCAGCCTCATAAAGTGTTACTAGCAGAAACCCGAATCAACAGGTCAACAAGGTTCTAAAAGGTTACATACATACATAACATACATAACTGACCTTTACAACCAGGATTACGGCCTAGCTTCTCGCAGCACTCATGTTGTGTGTGTCAATTTTTATCCATGAGTACCGGGACCTACAGTTTAATGTCGACTCCGAACGACAGACTTGAGAAGCTTGTTCATGGCAATTAGTTACTCTCAGAGCTTTTGCCAGAAGACTGCTGAGAGGTAGTCGCCGAAAGAAATATTTTTTTCATTTTTCTTTTTTTGAAGATGTCAGAGCCTGGAGTCGAACCCAGGGCCCATGTCTTAGTAAGCCAACACACTAACCACTAGACCATGGCGACACTTCTAAAAGGTTGCAATGTACAATTATTACGGCTTTGCCACAGCTTCCCACTGGAAGCACGTTGCTTTACTTATGACCTTTTTAATACGTTATTGTCTTTTGGATACACACATCGCCTCCAATTGTTCTCTTCAGAATTGATTCGATTTCGTTCAGTTTTGCCAGTGAATCGCCAGCTTTCTTCAAATGGTTGATAACCGCGCTACTAGTCTTTCTCAATTTTCTCCTTAACTTCATTGATATTTTTTTAGTGATTGTTCGGGCAAAGTGAGGTTTATTTTTAACGCCAAAATTATAAGATGAAACCGATTCAACGAGTTTGCTGTAAACTACTCATACCTACATTTTTTCAATAGCCTGCGACGCATTCCAACCTTTTTCGTAACGGGAAAGCTGAATATGATGATAATGTTCTGATTTTTCGCTCATTTTTAAATAAAAAATTTTTTTTTCATAGAGTAATACGACCTTAATAATCGGCGGAGTTGAAGCTGTCGACATGGTTGACGTCTGACAACATTTTTGTGTTAGAATTAAGAAAAAATTTTCCTTTTGCATTTAAAACAAAACTGTCGTAGAACCTTAAAGACATGACCAATCTTTCATAAAAGCTATAATATAGCCTGATACAATTAATACACGTATAATCAGAGAGAGCTATTTATTGATAATTTGTGATCAAATAAGAGTTTCCTAAATTATGTGTCAAAAAGACAACTAATGTTAACAACTCTTCGTTAATATTGCGCTTTTGAGGCCATTGTGCAACATAAGGGGCACTTGCCTGACCAAAAGATTTAATTTTTTTCGCTATTATTGTTAGTGATGATGATGATGACGACGACGTGCTATGACGCCCGCCGACGCCAACAATGCCAACTACAAATAATGAAAATAATGATGACGATGATGAAGATTTTTTTTTTTTTTTTGACAAAAGTAAAGATGTCTTAAAAGATTTGTTTTTGTGTGCCTGCCAAGGAAAAACTAGTCAAGAACCCCATGCAGCTGATGAGTTGGGCTGAGCCATGCCATTTAGTTACAGATATTATATGTTTATGCTATTGTTGTTGCTGTTGCAGTTGTTAAGCGACATACGAGTCGTAGTAATAATAACAATTGCTTCAGTTTGTCCATGATTTTCTTATTGTTGTCATAGTTCTCTATTACTGTTGTTGCCAAACTGCCCGTGCCTATGCAACTTGAGCCTATTTCTGGAAAAAAAACAAGAGATTTAATTCTGTTGTTGTTGTTAGTTTTGCAGTAATTTCAAAGATTTCTTTTCGTAGTTTATTGCGAAAATCACGAACTAAATCGTGCACGACTATTTTGCGTGAGCTCATGATCAATCCTGCTGCTGCTGCTGCTTTTGCAGCTGATGCTGTACTTCCCCTTATTGTGGCATTTGTTGTTCCTGGCCCAAAAACAGTTTAGAACAATTGTTACACCAAAAACAAAACAATATTTTGTTATTGTTTTTTCTTATTTTTTTTTCGTATGTAGTTGTTGTGGTTAAGAAATAATATAGAGTGCGCAAGCGTTCGCGCTTTCAAGTGCAAACTTAAAAAGTATTACTTTAAGCGCTTATATCGCCACTTGTACGTTGCACCACTTACTTTACCATGACTTTCTACAAAGGGTAGAGAGTATTCATTTGTAAAGTTCAATTGTACAAGTAGATTTTGCACATTATATGGACATTTTAGTAACTTTTGTTAACAATATGGCAGTGATTCTTTAAGTTGATGATGATATTTGCCGTTTTATTTTTTCTTGCTCTTGTTGTTGTGTTTTTAATAAAGCCAAGTGCTTTCTTCTTTTGTCTGTTATAGGGGAAGAGAAGTAATTTGGACATTGACCGTGTGGTTATTAGCTGATCTAAAGAAACCCATTTATATAAACCACGATGGAATACTTAAGCAGGATTTTACGTAATAGTTTGTATTTTTGCTAAAACGATATTTAAATTAAATATTTAGCTATTGAGTTATAGATTATTATCAATTTTAAATTTTAATTTTAATGTTTTCTTTAAAATAAAAAATTTGCCATATTCTTGCGAACATTTCTTTAATGTTGCACTAACCTCTCGTTATAGTGTGATCATATTTGTATGAAGACTAGTAGAACAGGAATACTAAAAAACGAGGTTTTATTTTCCTTTAGCAATTAAAAAGAATAAAAATAAAAATTATTGTAACAAAGTTAACTATTCTTGAGGGTATTTGACACCCTTTGACGTTATACAGGCGAAGCATATGCATGCGACTATTTTTTATTTACACAAACACGATACGTCGAAGGTAATTTTTTTAGAAAAGAAATTAAGAAAGCGTTTTTAAAACAAATGACAGAAAATTTCAACTTTTTTGTTACATATGGAAACACCATAACAGTTTATATAGGTTTATGCGGGTATTAGTTGGAATATTTAATTTCGTTTGACTGCATTATATGTGTGACTATAGGCTAATTTAACCAATCTCCGACCTATTTTTCTCTCTGTAACAAATTCTGGAAAAAATCCACGATAAACAAAACGATACATACCATTTCGTTATTGATTATCTGACATTGAACATTCCTCTAAGAGAAAAACTATTCGAAACGAAGACTACCAGCAAAACTTGTGGTTTTAGAATGCTACTCAGTGACACGACATCCTTAGTGAGAAGAGTAAGTGATCTCTTCGACAAAGAGATAGAATTCTCAGACAAGAGGGCAGCTTATTGTGGAATTTTTCTTCATCTTGACGGAGAAATTTTTGAACAATGCAAATATGGATAGAACGGGCACAGTAAAGGCCAATGTGCCGATACATATACATTCGAAACGTCAGAATGAATTGTAGCTGGAGCAATTTCGAAAATTGAAATGGAGTCATCTGAAATGTGTCTGAATGAATAAGAACAAGACGAAAAAGATGCTTGTAAACGTGAGAGAGACGCAGCGAATAAACAAAGCTGGGATAGTTCTGGCTGGCAGTTTTCACGCCGAGATAGTTATAGAAATTATATACCTGGGATCAGCCAAACACTAGAGAAGGAAGATGTCAGAACTGAAATTGAATAAAAAGATCGTGCAGCTAAATAGTTGTTTTTTGGGTTCGGTAGACAATTTCAGAATAGCATTCTAACTTTGTGAATGAAGAGTACAGGCGTACAGACCCTCATTGCGATATTATCAAAAGAGACAATATTTGATGTTGCAATGCAAGTTTCTTTCGGCGACTACCTCTCAGCAGTCTTCTAGCAAAAGCTCTGAGAGCAACTAATTGCCATGAACAAGCTTCTCAAGTCTGTCGTTCGGAGTCGACATTAAACTGTAGGTCCCGGTACTCATGGATAAAAATTGACACACACAACATGAGTGCTGCGAGAAGCTAGGCCGTAATCCTGACACAGGGTTGTAAAGGCCAGTTATGTATGTATGTATGTATGCAAGTTAAGAAGGAAATTGGCTATTTATATGCCTTTGAAGTTTCTGTCTCGTATTATATAAATATTTTCCCACATGCCCAAGTGCCTATGAGATTAATTTCTTGACTCGACTGCGTAGTCTGAATTTGTTAAACGTGCTCTTGAGCAAGTAATCTATTTCTTAGGAATAAAATACTACTTGTAAGTAACTTTTCTGGGCACTTACTGATTGAGAAGGTGACAGAATGCATTGGACTTTTAAGAATGAAAATATCTTTTTGAAATACAAAACCTGAAATTGTAGTAAAACTACAAATTACCTTATCCCTAAAATTTTAAAAGCTAAACTAAAAACTATGGTTAAGAGATTGTTTATTTTTTATTTGAGACCAATACTCAGGGGTAAACCCCTACTAAATGCTGTGCATTGTATTGAAATTTTTTGGAAAGGATTGTACATATATTTTTTCTCTTATATTATTATTCAGCGCCTTAGGAGTGAAACAAATTGCTGTGAATTGATCATTCAAAGGTCAGTGTCATTCCTTCGCTCTTAATTGATCAACAGCAATTGCCTCATTGTTGCATGTTGATTGTGTGGTGAGTGCCTTCGCTAAGTAGGTTTGGTAGGTTTAACTGTTATCTGCTACTTCCCAATAGGTGGCGCTTTTCTCCTGTTCATTAGTTTTTTGTTGAAATTTGTTAAGGTGGAATAGAGTGGAATGCCGGGGAGCGGTTTCTTTGTAGATGATCTTCTTGGAGGCTAGGGGAACCTCTTATTTTTTAAATTATAGTTTTGAAAAAACCGCAAATTAACTTTTTAATTGTTCATCTTTGCTGGGATTTGAACCTGGGCCGTTTGAGTTTTTGTGCCAGTGCTCTAGCAACTAATCCACGCACACACAAGTAAACCACTGCAGTCTTCCTTGGTAACCGGTTGTAACATAAAGCTTTCTGTTTATATTATTATCCTTTCATTGACCAGACCTGTTACTACACAAGGCCGATCCCAACAGTATTGTGAACTCAATTCGTATTTATCACAGATTGTATATTAAAATTTGATCTATTAATGTTCTTGATATAAGAACTTACAACTCTTCGACTTTGGTGCAGTCTAGAAAAGGGCATGTGATCTATAGGGCCTCCTCGATTTTAAACTGACTTAATGATTAATATTTCGATTAAAGGTAGGTACATTGAAAATGTTACAACCGTAATTATTTAAATTCATAAATGCTAGGATTTAATTTAGCAACCATGCATTGAACTGAGCAAAAGGCGAATTTTTAATATTAAATAAAAAAAGGAGAAAATAATTTCTTTAATTACTTTTACGAAATGCTCTTCTTTTGCACTTTTTACATATTGTGCCCTCATATTCATTTTTAATCACCATATGAACATGAAGTACTCGTATGTTCAATTATTTTCCAAATGAAAGCTGAGTGATAAAAAGAATTACTCAACGGACGTACGAGATATTCTAGTGAAAAAATTTTTAAATTTGATATAAAGTTAAGCAAGGAAAAGTTAAGCAAAGAAAAAAGGAACAAGCAATGATATATAAAGTAATAAACAAAGAAAAAAAAAGAGTGAAAAACTAAATAAGAAAAATGATTTAGTGGATAACATACAAGATGATAGCACAGCAGCAGCCTTTAAAAACATCACATGGTTTTTAGCACAAAGAAATATCCTATTATTGGTCGAATATGTAGTATTCGTACGGGGGAGAAATATTTTCCATTAATATTGTCTTCTCAAGTCATTGTCTTCTCACTGCAAGAAGCTGTAAAAAAGTATTGCATTATATTAAGCTGAGAGTCGTCAAAATGTATTTCATTATACACCTTATAATCAATTCGTCTTGTGTTTAGCATATCATAAGCAGCAGTTAGGCACCTTGTTAGTAGAAGTTTCACAAATGTTTTATAGTAAGACCAAATTTTTTAAAGAAAAAACAAATAGAAAAGCCCTCACTTTTTTCAATTAAACTAATTGGTTTTAACAGATTTGTAAGTTATATACCTTTGTAAGCTATAGACAGACCAGATCAAGGAATAATCTCATTTTCTATATACTGGCAACTGAGAATGTTTATTTTTAATTGTTACACTTTTTTTTAATGATTACACAGAACTTTAATTCCATCGACGATATTCTTGTTTGCTTATATTTTTTATTAAAGGCCTTAGGAATGAGATAAATTGCTATGAATTAATCATTGATATACAACTGCCTCATCGTTGCATGCTGATTGAGTGGTGAAGGCCTTTGCTAAGCAGGTTTAGCTATTATCTGCTACTTTTCAATAGGTAACGCTTTTCTCCTGGTCATTCTTTTTTTGTAGACATTGGTTAAATAGAGTGGAATGTCAGGAAGCGGTTTTTTGATTTTCTTAGGGTGAATATCTTAATTTTTTTTAAATTATAATTTTGAAAAAAATCGCAAACTACCTTTTTCCGTTTGAGTTTATTTGGTTCACCAAAACCAAGAATTAATTTTTAAAGATTTTGGCAATAAAATACACATTTTTAAATAAAATAATATTAAAAATATTTTTAATATATCATGAAAAGTAAATTTATTTCGAGAAACTAAAATTCGCAAGTAATCGCTATGGTCTAGTGGTTAGTGTGTTTGCTTACTAAAACGATTGCGCCGATTTCAAATCTCAGCTCTGACATCTCGAAAAGAAAGAAATATGAAAAAATTATTTCTTTGTAATTCTTATTTATATGTAATTTCTATATTTAATTTATGATAAACTGTTCTTATTCACAACTTATTAATTATTTTATTTCACTTGTAATGGAGAACACTTCTGAAGATCTTGAATCGTAAACATTTTCAGTAATAATAAAAAACCACGATTCGCCCTATGCTTGACAATAATTGAAGCATAACAGCAACATACGTCAGCTTACATGATGTTGCCAGACGACGTCGCCATGTTTCGCTGACCAAGACGAGCGGCAGATGTGTCACGTCAACAGCACTAAATCAAAATGTTCTTAACCGATATATCTCGGTTTAAAAACAAAAAATACCAGAATTAAAATAAAATATTTTTTTGAACAAATTCATGTTTAAAAAAATGCAAAAAAAAAAAAATCGCCATTAGGAAAACATTAGGACGTATAAAAAGTTTTGAAAGCTCTACGTTTGACGAGAAATCGCCAGATCTGATAACCCTGGTGGTAATTTGAAATTTGCAAAATCGATTGAACAGAAATCGTCGTGTGGGAGTTTATGTGCTCTATACGCCATTTATATTTTTTTATAAGTATATCTCGAGTTAATGATGGCACTTTAGGTTTTTTTTTAAGTCTGCAATCCATTTTCGGGTATCTTGTCCAGTATTGGAGATAAATAGCCGAAAACGGATTGCAGATTTTAAAAATTTTAGTGTCAAAAACCTCAAATGGCATCATTAACTCGAGATATATAAAAAATATAAATGGCGTATAGAGCACATGAACTCCCGCACGACGAAATGTTGTCTGTTGTCTGTTGTCTTTAGGTTTTAAGTATATATCAGATATGCAGTTTGATACAAGTATTGGAATGGAGAAAAGATCTAGTATGAGCTAGACAATTTAAAGCATAATACCTGGTGCTTTATGGCCTATGCCATAACCTTACACTTGACAAAACGATATTACAGAATAGTTAAATTGAATGTATGGGCCTTTTAGGTAATTTTTGAATTGTTTTGCGGTAGAGTAATCGAAATTATCAACGTTTATGGATATTTGAGAGGTTTTGTTTTTAAGTGCACTGCTGTCTAATTCTGACCCCTAATAAAGAACTTAAAAGCTGCTTTTTAATTAAAGTTTTTAATAACAAATACCCCTACCCAATAATAAAGTCTACTCGTATTAATGTGTATCAAAATTGCATTAAATGCCTTATAGTTAATACATATAGTGTACATACACATACATTTACGAATATGTGGGACGTTTGTGCATACATACATACACACATATGTGTAACTGTTCTCTTCTGTACATCCAGTTACGAGTATAAAGGACATATAAGACTATTTTAAAAGCCTTGTTTTATTTATTATTTCTTTTGTAACAATATCATGGACCTACGACTGGGTTACTTACTAGTGGCAATAATTCGATTACTTTGCTTTCTTTCTCCATGAAAAAATAGGATTTTTTTTCGCGGCATTGTTGTATTTATTATTCTCTATTTGTACTGTGAAAAAAGCCTGTTGGTAAATAAAAATATAAAAAAAAATCATATGAAGGATGTGCCTCCTGTAAATAGTTTTTCCTCTTTAATGGATATCTTTTTTTCTTTTGGCCGAGATTTTTTTTGGTATGATTAATGTGGCGTTTTTGTTTCATTGCATTTTTTCTAAAAGGTACCAGGATATGTGTTTTACGTTACAGGCTTTATAAAGGATTCTTTTTTTCGCCCAAGTAAGTTGAACTGAAAGGCTGTGTTGTGTTGTATGCAACAACAAATTAAACAAAAAAAAAAAAAAAAAACCCACACACACACACATTTTCATGCCACACACAAATAAAAACTCATAAAGAGGTAGAGATACAAGTCCACTAATATTTCTTTTCCCTAAAGAACAAACGAATGTGTTATGGCCATTGGTGTTTTTAGCCATTGATGATGATAAGGATAGCAGTGATGGTATGATGCTGCTGTAAATGGTCAACGAGAAAAATGGGTTGGCAGATGAGGCCATAAATGACGATGACGTTGCAGTCTTATATTTGGATGAGGTGGCTCTTTCCGTCATCATTCATCAAAGGCAACTCAAAAAAAGAACAATTCTGCTTGATTTACTGTTAGTTTTTTTCTCACACACACATACACGCACACACACACAAATGCATAAAATTCAAAAGAAAAATCCGTATCCTGGCATCCTTGCATGGATTTTTGAATTGGTTTCGTTATTGGTATTGCTATTGCTATTGCTGTTGCTATTGGTGTTGTTTGTGTTGCTGTTTAGATGCTTCGCTTTTCATTGTAACTGCAAATGATGCAAATTTTCATTTGTTTTTATGGTCCGGCATTTTTTAATTCTTCTCTTTAGTTATTTTACCCTTTACAAATCTTAGTTGTTGTTGTGTTCTATAATAAATTCGAAATTTTGGTTGGTCCCTTATGTACTCGTATATGTATTGTTGCACAAAAATTCTTGGCCTGTTATTATGCGCCATATGCGCACATGCCACACTGCTGCTGCATTTTTCTTTTTTGACTTGTTTGTTAATTTTTTTTTCATCTCATCAACAGTTTTTTTATTCGTTTTTGCATTGTTTTAAATACTCATTGGGCACCTTGTCCAAGATTTTTTATTAACCTTCCTCTCGTTCTTCGATTTTTTTTCACAGTATGCGTTGTTGCATCATGTTGTTTAGAGTGGTAGAAATTAAAAAAATAAAAAATAATTTGAAATAAAAAACAAGAATTTTTTCAAAGTTTGATGATGAATCGAATGAGGGCTGTTTTTGTGTTGATAATTCATACATTCCTCATACTGCCATATGCATTTTATTATTGTGGGTGTTGCAATTTTTCTTTAGTTGAATGTATTCGTTTTGGCTCGGTATTCGCATCATGCAAATGGTTGCCGAGAGAAAGTCAAATTAGCGGGGATTTATTATTATTCGAACGCCTAAAAGTATTAATCCTAGCCCAACCTCCAATCATAAGATTTGTTCAAAAAATAAATTGAATTCTTTAAGATCGATGACTTCGGCGTAGCTATGAGCTTTGCGAAACTTTCTTAAAGTTCATCTTCTACGGGGGCTTCTTAGGGATTAAGAGAAAATATTTGGGAGGGGTCAAATCTAATGTTTAATTCTAAAGGCTTATATAAGTAGACAGCGAAAGTCGATGCAATTGCATTCTCTGCCATCGTATATTGTTCGCCATCAGGATATTCGGGGAGTACTGCAATGCAAATGTGAGGTATGCTGTACTATACTGAAACTCGAAATATAAGGCAGTATACTAGAGGATCTTTGATAGAGAGTTCAGACAAAATGTAGAAGTTAGACAGGGTTGTGTTTTGTTGGCTTTAATATGAGCGTTCTGGAAGATCTACAGGTTCCTGCGAATGATATGCGGATATATAATATGTCGATAGGTTTACATTCCAAAACGCTTATTATGTGCCAGAGTAATACCGCAATGATCAATTCCAATAGTATAGTTCATGATATATGTTGACCTCATCTTCCATTTCACAAGTCTTCTGTTACATGACGGCTACTTTTTTTGGTCTAGATGTTCGTCATTTAATTTTTTCTCTGCCCTCGTGTCCTGGCGTAGAGAACAGGATAGTCTGCTGGTGAGTTTACAGTTTCTTGGGTGTGGTGTTACTTAAACGTAGTGTCCTGAACTTAAATACACAGTCGGCCAAGGCCTTGTAAACACATTGACTAGGGGTTAGGTATGTTCGGAAAAAAAGTTGGGGGGTAAAATATTAGTAAGGGTCGGTCTTACATTTTATCCCTCTAGGGGCTACTCCAGGGCAGTTGTGGAGTTTTTGGTGGACTTTTACGCCTTCAACCCAACCTTTGACCCCGATGAAGAGCCATTTGCCCCCATCCCACATCCCCCGTTTTTGTTTCATGTTTTTTTTTGTAGAAACTTACAAAATAAGCGGTTCCAGCTAATCGAAATCGAAAAATCGTCTACCATTCCAACACTCTTAGACTAGTTTTAATCTCATTCTTTTGCGATTTGATTCTTATTTCTTGACCTAAGAAGACCTCCACTCTGAAATTTTTCACAACTGTAGAGAACGAAACTATCTTTGGCATAATTTTTTTTTCAAATTTTTAAAAAGGTCGCTTTCGGAGATATAAGCTTCCGACTTATAGATAAAGAAAATTGACCTTTGACTTTTTTAAAGAAAAAATCATGTTACATATTAAATCAAAGGTAATTTAATACCCTTCCAAATTCGACTTTTACGAGATGCGTAGCTATAATACTTTTCAAGAAAATTATAATTAAGTAAGTGTAACTTTGTGCATTTTTGTACTGTTTTCCGATTTTCAAGACCTCATATTTCCGGATCCAGATGTATCAGTGCTTCCAAACTTTGTATTTAATTTAGTTCTATGATATACTATATTTCTACAAAAAATCATAAAATTCGGAGGGGGTAGGTTAAAACCATTGGTTGATTTGACTTGGAATATCCCATATAAAAAAATATTTCTTTCAGCGACTACCTCTAAGCAGTCTTCTGGCAAAAGCTCTGAGAGTAACTGATTGCTTCTCAAGCTTGTCGTTCGGAGTCGACTTTAAACTGTAGGTCCCGGTTCGTGCATGGGACCGGCATCGAGTGGCGGTGGTTGGGCGCATTGAACTCAACTACCGCTCCGGCAACGGGCGGCGTGTGATATGTCTACGGACCGTGCGCACGTTAAACCCTTAACAGTTGTAGGTCCTGGTTGCCCTCGGTTATACAGTAAATGGCTTCAGATGATACGTCAAACCAGGGGCCTGTACTCACCGGGGAATATGGAGTTCAACCTAGCTCCGAGTGGCCTAACGCGCTCTATAGGGAGAGAATGGTTAATGAAGCATGGTGTCGCTTGCGCTGTCGGGGCTCTTGGTGGCCGAGTAGGATGACTGTGTACCTTACCAGCCGAGGTCCTGCCTGGTGCCGGGATAACCGTCATGTGTGCGTGGTGGCATTTCTGGCGTTCTCAAAGACGGACCAGAGATGCATTAATCTGGTACTACTGAGATCAGGAGGCCCCCGGTTTGTCTGTGCTCCCCTGTTAATCGGCGAGTAAGGCAAATGAGCCTGATCGTTTGGGTGCGGCCCTTCGGAAAGTACACGTAGTGGCAGTGGTATATGCTGGGTAGTAGTTTTAACCTTGCGCTCTCTTCTGGACGGCGTTGCTTTGACATATCCGAAATTAGATGGTACCAGTTTTGTTTGGCGGTTGTCGGACGCATTTTATTCGGCTATCGCCCAGACAACGGGCGGGCTGTGATATGTGTAAGGACGTTGTGCATGTAAAATCACCGTTTTCGTTGTAGGTTCCGGTACTCATGGATAAAAATTGACACAACATGAGTGCTCATTTGTACTCATTCAACCAAAACTAGACTTTTTCGTAGAATACAATTTTGATGACAACTCAATATCAATTTCAGCTTCAGCCCATTTGCCAAATTGGCGGTGCATACGATAGTCATTTGACAATCAATTTTAAACAAGTTGGAACGTGGAAGCCTTTAGACCAAGACCCTTTTGAAAAATCTTCCACAAAGGGAAGGGCACAACTCTAGTTGCTGAAAACTGCCACCAATTGATTGATTAGGAAATTTTCACTGCTGGCGTGTACAGAAGTTACAGCTTCCTTAGTGCGAACTCTCCCACTTACCATGGGATACACTTTGTGCAGTAAAAATTATCTCAGCAAGGCATGTGGCTTCAAAAAAACGGAGTTACAATTGATTTACACAAAAAAAAACTTTTTGATGAAAGAATAATGTAAAGTAATGGTATAATTATTAATTTTGTCGAGGCACTTGTCTACGTCGATAAACCTAGAAATCAATATTCGAAAAGTTTTGGCTGTATATGCGGCTACAAAAACTTTTGAAAATTTGTGTTTCAGATGTATCTTGTAAGAAACAGCCGGCCACATGAGTGAATTCATAATTAATGTCAGAAAATTTTACACCCAATTAAGATTCTTTTACGGATATTAAAAATATAATTCTTTGTGGAAAATATGTGGAACAGCGTGTATATTTGTAAGTTCAGATAACAGCTAAAGGCTCGGGGATTCAAGATCATATGCTTAGCCGAATGGATGGGAAAACATAATCGGGGCTTGACAACCGGCCTCCTGGATAGTGATATTCTATGGTGTTTGAAAGTTGTTTTTTTTCTTTTTTTTTGGAATACCTAAAAAAAGAATTTATATAACAGAAAATTTATTTATTTAGGTTTTTTAGTCTATAGCTGGATTAGAACTTGATTTTGCTTTTTTTATTGAGGCCAATACTACTGACGCTATGCATTGTATTGGAAAGAATTCTATATTATTCTTTAATTATATTTCCTATATTATTATTAAGCCCGAATGACACAAACTGCTGTGAATTGATAATTTAATCACCCCTTGTCTCATCATTGCATATTGATTGTGTGGTGAGTGCCTTCGCTAAGTAGGTTTAGCTGTTATCTGCTACTTCCCAATATGTAGCTCTTTTCTTCCGATCATTCATTTTTGTTGTCAATGCTTAAGTTAAAATAGAGTGGAATGCCAGGAAGAGGTTTCTTTGTAGAAGGACTTCTTGAACTTCTTAATTTTTCACCTTTGCTGGGATTTGAACCTAATCCGTTTAAGCTTTTGTATGAGCGCTCTAACAAATGGCTCAGGTTCAAATCCCAGCAAAGTGTTCATTGTAATTATTCGTGTTGTTGTTAACTTATTGACCAACAGATCAACAGTCTTTTTCTATCGCTGAAAATTATCCGAAGAAACTTCTTGTTTTGATTGACACACATACATAGATACTTAATTGAGAATTACAATTTTGTTTTAGAGACCCGGTCTAACTGCTCGTGGCACCCATATTTTGTGTGTTATTTTTTATTCAAGTAACCTACTCCGAAGTACAGACTTGAGAAGCTTGTTCATGGCAATTAGTCACTCTCAAAGCTTTTGCCAGAAGACTGCTAGAAATAATTTTTTCAAATTTCCTTTTTTTTTAAGATATCAGAGCTGGACTTTGAACCTGGATCTGTTGTGTAGTAACCCAGCACACTGATAAATAGACTACGACGACTGCTACACACACTTCTATTTTGAAATGAGTTTGGAAGTAATTACAGTGCCCGTATAGCTTTCTTAAAATCGATGTACTGATTTAGTTGGGATTCATTTTGCCTTTTCTGTCGTACACAATATCATTAGCCGAATGGTGAATATAATTTACGCCACTCAGTGCACTTCTGAGTTATGCATTAAACGTTCAAGAAGATTGTAGTTCAAGTGCTGCAGACAATAGGGTTCCTTAAGTTTCGGCACTAAATTTTCTTAATTAGTAAGCAAAATTGCCAAAGTATGTACTTTTTTTCTATGTACGAATATTACGTTTTGAATTTCTTTCTTAATTGTTGCTTTATTTCGTTATTTATCGTTTGTTCTATATGTTATATATCTACGAATGTGTGTTTATATGCATATTCAAATGCACACGAGTATATCTCTGGCCCCTTCTCCCCTATTTTGATGTGATTCCAATATTTTTATGTGACCAATGAACATCGAGTTTTTTTTATTTTCCATTTTATGCTTCATTTTTAGTTCAATTTTTATTCTTTTTTTGATGATGTTACTCTTCAATATATTCCAGTATCCCATATATGTATGGTGGGTGTGGTCATTGTTTTTGTTTACTTCATATTCCCTATTTCATATCATTCATCTGCATATCTGCTGATGTTGTTTCTGGATTTTTCCATTTTTTCTGCTTCTTTTTCTTATTTTTCTTTCTTGTAACCATAGAGTAATTATAACCGTATTTAACCAGAAAAACTAAACAAATAAAACAAAAACAAAAAGAAAACTCTTATGGATTTGTTTGCATTCGTCATATTTGATCATGATTGATTGTAAAATATTCAGAATAATTGCATATTCCTCACTCGTTTACTAAAACAGTGAGTGTATGACAAAAGGAAAAATATTGTGAAAAAAGAGGAAAAAATTTATAATTTTTTTTCAACATTTTTGATTGACTTTTTTTTTGTTTTTGTTATTGTTGCATTAATTTAAATTCTTGTTTTTTTTATTGTGATTTTTGTTGTACTTTATTTGCATTATGGTGATTTATGCTGATGTACTACTATTCTTTACACACCACATGCCAACATAGTGGGGATACATGTTGTTCATTTATTCAGTTTTTTTACCCAATTTTTTTTGTCGTTGCCAACTTCTTTCTTTTGTTAACCGAAATTGCTTTGCCAAATGTAATCACAGATTTATTTGTTCCAACACAAGTTAACAAAAAATTAATACAAAAAACAATCACTCACTCTACGTAATTGCTTTTTGCATCATTTAAAATTTGCTATAAAGAATATAGAATGAATCTTAATTAATATTCTGTTGCCAATGGTAGTAATGTAGTGTATGATGTTTTACATAAAAAAAAAATGTAAAACTAAATAAAATGACAGTTAAAAAGTCCTTTTGATGAGCTTATATTTCTTATTAAGTGGACGTTGAAGGAAAAATTAAAAAAAAAAAATTTACATGATTTTTTTTCATATATTTCGATCAAGCAAGCACATTTGCTCAATCTATGTAAATATTTGTGTCCTTTTTAGTCTACCAGTTTGTTTAATAGATCTGCTGTTTTCCTAACAAATGTCGCAAAATTGAAGTCATCTCCATAAATCTTTTAAGAACTCCACATTTATTTGTGGACTTCAAGCGTTTGACTATTTCCTAATTCGTGATCAGTTTAAAAAAGATAGTAACCAGTGTTAAACAGTAGGACTACGTTTTCCTTAGTTTTTTCACAAAAACATAGGAATCGTTGTTTCGGGTAGCTTTTAAACGTTTCATTTCTCGCACTATATTTCAATGTAATTTGTAATTTTTTATTGGGTTTATTATAATCCATTTCGAGGTTCCCTACTTTTTTATATAAAAAAATACAGAAAATTCAAATTTAATGGGGAATGTTCTTTGGATTTTTTTTTTAAGATTATGTCTATCAAATGTTGTCCGTTGCTACGTCGCAGATGGTACATCCGTTTAATCCAATTTTAGATGACTCGTTCGAGCATTTCGACATGTAACTGGCGAATGACACGCGTGATGTTTTCCTTCAAGGCCTGAATCGAAGCGGGTTTGTCCGCATAAACTTTAGACTTTACATTTCCCTACATTGATCTTGATGGCTAATGGCCCAAAACATGAAATTATGGGTCCTTGAATAAAATTCAATAAATTCATTGATTGATGCGATGTGTGGGAAGTGGCGCCATCTTGCTGAAACCAAAAGTCGCCGAGATCACGAGCTTCAAAGTACTAAAGTGTGCCAGCGAACATGAAGTGTCTAGTTTACGAAGCTCAAATGATTTAGAATTACATTGCCTGGGTGTTGCATCATTTCTTTGTGCAGTCCTTAAAATATATTATAATACAATTACATTTCAGTAGTAACCAAATGACTATAAGAAATTACCGTGTAGGAGCTTTAAAAGAGCAGAGCTTGTAGGACCCTGATCTTAAAAGAAAAAACTATTTTTTTGAAGATTGAGAAGTAGTAAAATGGCGGTAGTTAATTATGTGCTATTTGTCATGTTTTCTCGGAAGCCTTAAAATAAACACGAAAAGTTATACAACGAATTTCCGAAAATATACTGATAATATTCAGCTCTACATATCGAATAACATTGGTTTGATAGAAGATACATGCTACAGACTTACATACATACATAAGTACATAATTGGCCATTACAACCCTGTATCAGGGTTACAGCCTGGCTTCTCGCAGCACTCATGTTGTGTGTGTTAATTTTTATCCATGAGTACCGGGACTTACAGTTTAAAGTCGACTCCGAACGACAGACTTGAGAAGCTTTTTCATGGCAATCAATTACTCCCAGAGCTTTTGCCAGAAGACTGCTGACAGGTAGTCGCCGAAGGAAATAATTTCTTCATATTGCTTTTTTCAAGAATTCAGAGCTGAGATTTCAACCCAGCGCTTAGTAAGGCCACACACTAACTACTAGACCACGGTGGCTACAGACCTAATGAGGATTTAACTGCTATTGGCAAATGGACAAATGATAATAACTTAACACTTAATCCTAAGAAATCCTACGTCTTACCAGTTAGCAGGATAAAACATGATCAAAACCACTTTCCAACAATATACCTGGACAGTACGCCTCTTTTTATATCAATTCGACTCTGGGATGTTCGGACCATACTAACATTTTAATACGTAATATATACTATATAGTTCTTCGGAATTCATTCTTTCCAATTTACACCAGTTGAAGTTAAAAGGAAGCTAGTTATTCAATTAGTAGTCGCCGTGGTCTAGTGGTTAGTCTGTTGGCTTACTAAGACATGGGCCCTGGGTTCGACTCCAGGCTCTGACATCTTCAAAAAAGAAATATGAAAAAAATATTTCTTTCGGCGACTACCTCTCAGCAGTCTTCTGGCAAAAGCTCTGAGAGTAACTAATTGCCATCAACAAGCTTCTCAAGTCTGTCGTTCGGAGTCGACATTAAACTGTAGGTCCGGTACTCATGGATAAAAATTTACACACACAACATAAGTGCTGCGAGAAGCTAGGCCGTAATCCTGACACAGGGTTGTAAAGGCCAGTTATGTATGTATGTATGTATGTATGTATGTATGTATGTATGTATGTATGTATGTATGTATGTATGTATGTATGTATGTATGTATGTATGTATGTAGTTATTCAATTAATTCTTCCTTTAATTAACTACTCAGCTGAGTTGTATAGCAGGCTGGACTCGTATTCAATGCATAAATTACAGGTGACTTTTAACAATGCCACTAGGTATGTGTACAATTTAAGTGGGTTCAGTAGTACATCATTATGGCAAAGCATGATTCTGAAGTGTGATTTGGTTGATTACCCTCGAATACGGAATATTATGTTTCTGCATAATTTGCTTTATCGAAAGAAACGAAAAACTAGTTTTTGGAAGGTCTATTAGATGCATCCTATCTAAACACTAGTAGATTGTTTTTCGTCAATGCTGTGGAACTCTGAACCAATTTACATATAACTTTTATCCAGGAAAAACAGTTTTAGGAAAGCTATTTTTGACTATATGGCTTAGAATTATTTTCATCTTTATTAGTTTTTCTTCTTATCACCAATAAAATATTTGACTGTTATATTATGTTATATGTTTATATCGTCGCAAGAATTAAAGAACGCTGTAACTGATAAAAAATCGAAAGTACGTTTTTTGCATCATTTTTATAAAAAAAAAAATACGCGTCAATTGGTCCGGGTCCCAGATTTCTATGATGAAAAGAAATTCACTTACGCCGTCTGCGTTTTGAAAAATACTGCATACAGGTTTTTTGGCTGTTGTAAAGATTAACAGCCGTATGTATAATGAAAAGTTAGCATCTCGTTAGCATATGGAATAAAAAACTGGGAAGTTGATCGCCCGCTATAAACTGATACACTATTAAAACTTTCCATACCTTATATTTGATAACAAGTCAGATAATCCAAAAAATTAAATACCTTATCCGTTTGCGTGAGATTTTATACGTATACGAATGACAAACTTAGCTGCTGTAGAAAAAACAATAATCTTATTAATAGTAATCAACTACTGACGATATCGACCACACAAGGGCCAACTTTTTGTGTAATGCTTAATTGACGAATAGAGGGAATGTATTGTTATATTTAGCTATTGTTCTCCGCCAGCTTAGCCAGTTGAGTCCTTGCAGTGGAAACATCTACACCACTACAAGGTGATTATCCCATGTAGATGTTGACAATGTTATAGATATGAATTCTTGGTTTGATTTGATTTGATTAAACTAAACTGTCTTAAAGTTTTAATGTTTTTTAAGAAACATGTTAATGCAAGCATAACTAATCTCATCATTTGAATTATTTTATAATTTTGTTTGTTGCTGTTGTTTTTTATTTCAAGTTTAATCACATATTAAATCATTGGCTTACACGATAATACTTTATAAGTGTTCGTTCAGTCATTTAATTACTCATTCAGTACAGTCCACTTATCATCACGTCACAACAAAGAAAACCTATTGGTATAATATTCTAATAATACTCGTACCTGCCTGCACTTTCAACGTATTTAATGCAAAAACAACATTTTTTGATGTAGAAAAACAAAACAAAAAAAAAAAAGTAATTCATTCAGTTTTTTTTTTGTTTTTAGCTCTCAATTCCACAAATTCATGTTGCAAGTGTTTATTAATTACAAAACAAGTACGAGTATTATCCAACACTCTAAAGATTTCAATAACTGTCGTTGTATGTTGCAACTTCTATAACCCTTTTTGTTGCTCTGCTCCTCAGCAGTTGCTAGTGTTTTACATTTTAATAAAGAAAACGAATATTTAGGCAGACATTTATGATCATAAACATTATAATCGTGTAGTCGTCGTAGTCATAGTCATTATAATATAATGTTCTTACATTTTATTAGATTGTTGCAGGCAGCAAATTATGGTCTGAACAATGGAAAAACAAATTATATGTACAAGTACATGTAATGCGCCGCTTCGTCTAAAATGGCAATAAATAAAATTTAAATGTCTTGTCTCGATAAGCAGTCAGTGAACTGTAGTTTAATTAAAATTTATACATAATTTCTTAATACACAAATTTCAGGTGTAATCAAAAATTTATACACCTGAATGGTGGTGTTGACATTTTGCGTTACTCTTCCTAATGATTTAGTTTAAATTAAAATGGAAATTATTTCGTTTTTAACCCATTAATGTTCAAATGAAAATCACGAACAATCTTTAAAATTCAATCTTTATTACTAGAATTAAACAACATTTTGTACAAAACTATGAAAGAAAAAAACCAAAAAAAAAAAAATATTCAGAGTTGTGTTTTTTAAGGTGTACTAAGCTTAGTACAACGGGCGCTTACGTATGGTATTTTGCAAAACATCCTCTTTCCAAACAAAATGTTTTCAGGCACTTACAACATGATGTTTTAACTCGATTTGAGCATATGACACATCAAAGTCACATTTTGGGGGTTGTTGCCATTATTTCTTCTTTCTTCTCCTTCAATTCTGGAAGATGTTTGCCCACATTTATTGTTCTTTTTGTCATTTAGATACGTTTGTGCTATATGTCTGCGAAGCCGTAATTAATCCACACGATTAAAAGGGTTTGCAATGCAATATAGTCTCCATGCATTTCAAATAATCAAGTCCACTAAATAAGTAAACAAGACCCACCACCACTTCTTTCCTTTCACAGTAATTCGGTACATTCCTATAGACTGGTACATCTGATCTACCCCTCCTATAGCTTTTTTGTAGCTTTGGAAAACGTGAGGCATGCTGACGTCAACTTTTTGCTTCTTCATAGAACACCATCTTCTAACTTTTCCGATAGGCTTCAAGGTATCAAATTTTTTTCTAATCGTACAAACATCGAATAAGTAACCACCTCTATATTACCGGAAACATCTCGAGGTAGTTTATTTTCATTAAAATCATCGTCTCCATCTTCCTCTTCGTCAGTGATAACATATAAATCGGGTATCACCATAACTACATCCTAAGTAGCGTCGTTTTCATTATCTTGGCTATTTATTCCAACCCAAAAGAGTTTTTGCTACGTAGGTTCGCCATTTTATATTTTTTGAACATTTTTTAATTCATAACAACACGCTATACAAAAAAAAGCAATCAAAAAACAGGGAAAAGCCGGAATAAAAACGTCTTCAGTGTACTACTTTATCTGACCTTGAACGCCCAATGTACTAAACTTAGTACAGCAGCACTATATATATATATCTATAGCTAAAAAAATTTTGTACGAACTAAATAGTTTTATATCGCTTTTATTAGAATGGGATGTTCTCGAGTAAACAAACTTCAAAGTTACCTGATATAAAATAAACTATAAAACCATTCCCAATCCCACAAAAAATAGATCGCTGGCCAAAGTGGGGATTCCCCTCATTGATATTTTTCAGCTATGATGTACAACAGCTACGTGGATGTTGCACGTACTCTTAATAACTGATAAAAAGCGTTTCCAGAGTAAAAAATTGCATTTTATAATTTTTACGTCGACTTTAAGTTGTGCACTATATATAGTACAGCGGGCGGAAAAGGGTTAAAGCAGAAATTCGTTTTTGTTATTTTTGTTTTTCTTCTCTTTGTTATTCTTTAAAGTATCACAAATGATGCATAAATGGTAGTTAAATTTTAAGGGCCGATGTTGATTTTGAAAAAAAACACAAATTGTTTAGGAAAATATTTTCATTTCTTTTTATTATGATAACTTGGTTTGGTTTAATTATGTATGGAACAAAATATCGGCCAAATGGCCGCCGTGCCCTCGCTAAGACATAATTGAGGTTCTATGGCGTTAATGTGCCGAATTGTCTTAATCTTTAGCTCTTGAATTGTTGCTGGCTAATCGATGTACACCTTTTCTTTCAAATATTCACATCGCCATCACGTGAGATAACACGGCCATTGAATTTGGCAAAAGGCACTGTCCTGTTGAAACCACATATCGTCCACATCCATATCTTCCAATTCGGGTGTGAGAGGTCCAATTGTTGGCCACACTATCGCGAACAGCAGCAATATTTTCTGTATATGAGTTGTATAATCATACACTAATGTTTTCACAGAAAAAAACTTGACGATTATGTGTGGTACACATTCAATAGCGGCCCTTAATTTTAACCACCCTTTAGTTATTGAAACATTATTCTTTTAAAATTTGTGTGTTTTCATTACGAGACCAGTATTCAGGGAATGACACTTACTCATGCAGGTCGTTTGATATGGAATTATTCACAATGTAACCGAATTTTCTCTGTTATGCATTGTAGGATTCATTACACAATCAATTACAAAAGAATGTGCTCTGTGGATAATACAGGTACTAATGAAGTATAGGCGTTAAATGGAAACTCATTTTTTTTATTTCTTCCGAGCATCTATCATTACATGTATGTATATGTATCTATACTCTATTTAGCGAAAAGCGTATATATTCCAATGTATCAATAGAGTTGGATATCCTACTGTAATTAATAAACATTTTCGCTCTCTTTTGACCGTTGTTGAGAAGCCACTGAATAGACAAATTAAGAAAATCGGTTGAAATATTTCTTGCACCTTATCCAGACTCTTAAATTTAAAGAATATGATGGCGTCTAGAAATTTAATGCTGATTCTTTCTCTTCAGTCACCAGAAACAATGAATGTCCTGTAAAGGCGCGAAATGAAACAACAAACGGTAAGTTTCTATGTATATTATAATGGAGACTGTAGGGTCTGTTGTTTGTCCAACAATTTGATGGGTGCCAAGATGTGTTTAGAATTTGATGTGTTGCTGTATGCTAAAATAAACAGATGTTACCCACACTTACATACATGCACATACATTTGATCGAATACTTTGATATGGAGTCAAGCGCCTAAGCTATGCTCATACGATGGCTTTTATGCAAAAAGAATTATGTTTTCCAAGCAGCATTAATGTTTAATCATGTTTCTTTCAAACATATTTTAAAAACCTCAGTGTAAAGTTAACAAAAAATTAATGCTTTAACATATCACGCATAGATTTTACAATAATTCTTAAACATTTTCTTCGCCTGCCTTACCTTCTCACGGTTCCCTACGTTTTCGTATAAAAATTAGTTGTAGAAACATGCCATTTAAATTGCTTTCTTCTACTCGTATGCTAATTTGTTTGATTTACTCTAGCGTGCTATTAATAACTCCAGATAATAATTTACATCTCATCATAATCTATGAAATGCTTAAACAAGAGAAAAAAAGGTATTATTTACTACAAAAAAAAAAAAGAAAAAATAAAAGAAAGTACTGAAGATTATAAAACTTCATGCCACTACTTCTGTTTGGAAAATACATGTAACCCCTCTCTTTCCCACATTTAATAGCTGTGATTAGCAATTACGAGTATTATCTCACTTGGTTGGTTGGTCTATTATTATTAAAAAAAAGTGGTTTTAATTTTCGTTTTTGATTTGCCGATTTTGAATATTAAAAAAATTGAATTTTCAAAACACGTTATACGATTTATTTTGCTATATGCAAAATGGAAATTGATGTAAAAACTAGATGAAATGTTTTTATTTTTTTATTTTTTATAAAGAAAAAACAATAATTTTTGTATTATGTACGTGAAGCCTTTAATAATATCTGCAACCGATAGTATTAAAAGTCAGTGCAACAATTCGTGGTTTACAACCAATAAAATTATCATGCTGCTAATCTTTTTGGCTTTTCCATACTTTATAAACCTGAAAATAAAAACTTTTTAACATGATCTTGTTAGCAGGTGTCATAAACACTGTTAATTTGATTTTAATAGGATGGAGTGCAATATAAAAAAAAAAATTGAATTTGAATACTATTTTTTGTATTCACAAGGTGGTGGAAAACTTGAAGCTTGATGCTAGTTTTTTAAATAAAAATAACAGTAACGGAGAGTATAATTGACCTTTTGAGGCTTTACATGCCTTTGCAATGCTGCCTTCCAAAAGATGCAGTACGTTTATTCACCGCTTTGTTGACAGCAAAGCTGTAGCTTTGCTTATTTCAAGGGCTTTAATAGTAAACATTTCTGTTGAACAAAAATTTTGGTTTTTGGCTAATCTTTATGTTCTATCTTATTTAACATTTTCCATTCCGTTTAATAAATTAGTAAGCCTTGTTTGACCTCTTAACGAATAACAATCTCTGATCAAGAGATAGAGATCAAGACTTAGTATTGTTTTCTGACAAATCGTGCTCATGGTGTTCTCTTATTCATGACAATGTGTAATATTAACGAGAGAGATATTTTTGATGTTCTGGGCTTGAAAGAGTACTTTGATGTCTGCTGGAATTGACCATACATTTCAAGTGTTAAAAGAAGCATTTAAGTGCTATTTTAATATAAGAAATAAATCACGGTTCAAGGAATTTGTATGGGCCAAGGCGTCCAAGCCGTTTTTAGTGGTTTTCAACTACGTAAAAAAAACAAGGAAAATACTCATTAATAAAATTTTATTGATTAGCTAGAAGATTTTTGCAATATAACAAGTTTTCAAGGTTCTATCGATACTACAGTAGAAGATAATTTAACGAAATAAGGGTACTGGATACCAAAAATTGGACAAATTCCTACCGTAACAAAAAAAAACTGATTTGTCATCTGCCTGAATTGCTCACTATTTACGGTTGCTAAGTTGGGATTGTCGTCTCGAAAAGCATAAGTGACGCATCATACAGTTGCTGTGACGGACTGTTTGTATGCCTGTAGCGTAAATTTTGTTTGTCATCATAACAACTTAACTTAAGTATTATCACTCCCTAAGATTTTTAAAACGAAATATATTTTTTCTTGCATCAAGTTTAGAGAATTTAAATATGGTTTCTACAAGCAAAAATAGGGGCCGCTACCGCTTTCAGTTCTTTATATTACACTGTGTCTAATCTAAATCTAAAGTCACGGAAATATAACCATATACAGTAATCTCTCGAACTGCGCGGTTTCGGACTTGCGCGTTTTTATTTTTACCACCAAAATTTCGCATTGCGCAGTTTCGCAACAGCGCGGTTTTTTTTTTTGCGTACATATATATTTCGTGCAAAATATGATATGATATGAAGATCTTTCTGTTGAAGAAATAATAACATATTTTGCAGATAATAATAATGATTAAAATGACGATAGTGAAGATGTAGAAATTGTTGAAAAAAACAAATTTAGTAGCAAAGCACTGGCAGAATTTTTGAAGCGTGGCAATCAACTTGGTGAAGAAGCTATTGACCTAGACCCTGATTTACTGCGTGCTTTAAAATTCCGTAGACGTTTAACGGAAGCTTTAATGCCGTATAAAGAACTTAACAGTTCAAGAGATACTATTAAGCAATCACTATTAACAAGTTTTTTTACGAAACCATTGGAGGAAAATAGAACAAATTCATCAGAAGATGAAAATTAACTTATTTAAAGATTTTTTTAATTACATATTTACATTTTAATTATGTACATACTACGTACAATGAACTAATTTCAAGATTTTATTTGTTTAATTTTTAAGAATTAATTTATAATTTTTATCTTTTTTGTTTATGTTAATTTTAAACTTTATGTTAATATTGAATAAAGTCTTTTTTAGTTGTCTACTTGGTTTAAATTTAAAATTTTCATGATAACTTTAGGATTTGGAACGTATAGGGTTCACAGTGCGCGATTTCGGATTGCGCGCTGTTTTTTCATAACGTATCTACCGCGCAGTTCGAGGGATTACTGTACGAAGATCATACATACATAATTGGCCATTACAACCCTCTCACGGTTACGGCTTAGCTTCTCGCAGCACTCATGTTGTGTGTGTTAAATTTTATCCATGAGTAGCGGGACCTAGAGTTTAAAGTCGACTCCGTACGACAGATTTGAGAAGCTTTTTCATGGCAATCAATTACTACCACAGCTTTTGTCAGAAGACTGCTAAGAGGTAGTCGTCAAAAGAAATATTTTTTTATATTTCTTTTTTCAAGATTTCAGAGCTGAGATTTGAACCCGGTGCTATCATCTTAGTAAGCCAACACACTAACCACTAGACCACGGCGACTGCGAAGACCACTTCGTGTTAAAAGACCAAAAAAAGAAAACCCCTAGTTTTGCCCAAAATCATGAATTTTTTTATGGGCCCCAAAAATTTGGGGCCTCGGTTTAATTTTTCCAAAAATAATCATATTCTCAGGCTCATATCTTGCAAACCGTTCGTAATTTTGATTTACTTTCTGAGGCAAAGTTGTAGCTGTTGTCATGGAGAACAAAAATTGTGAAGATAAAAAATCAAAGAAACTTCACCTTCAAAACTAAAATCGCAAAAAATTCGACTTTTTTAACTTTTTTTCTCCTGTCTTGGTCCATAGGTAAGCAAACCGTTCAAAATTTAAAGAAACAAAGAACTACAAGAATTTACCAAAGATCTCAATAAACAACTTATGCGATCACGCACAGATCGTAGCAGCACAGGCAAAACAGTAAGCTCATCACACACATCAAGGGACATAGAAAAGTTGAACATTTCATATCGGTTTTTCCTCTCGAAATATTTACTTGTGTTGTCATCAGCAGGCCTTCAGAATGCGTGCCTCATCTAACGCAATTTCCTATATCTGACTTTTCCCTTAATTGGCATTTGCCCCTTTTCGTCTTTTTTATAGTCGCTCGTAGCTTATAGTTTTCGGCCAAGTAAAGTGATTTTGTTGGATGATAAGCAAGTAGAAGTTCATCAACTCTTTGCCCTTTATAAGGAAGAATTTTCAAACCTCCTACTAAAGCTCAGTACAATGGATATCTTCTGATATTTAATGACGTTGTCGGCGATATCAGCTATGTCCTCGGCTAAACGAAGCTGCAAAAAACTCTCAAGCTGACGCATAATTCCTCGAACACGTGGAAAGCGACGACAAGGAAACTGATGATGTAATTAGCCCTGAGTTAAATAACTGACGCTGAACTAACAATATATCCACGTTCTTTGGGTTAGTATCCCCTCATATCTTATTGACAACTATTTGATCGCACATCAAAGTCAACAGACACTCACTGAAGCCAATTGTATATTTTAAGCATTTGCATGAAATTAAAAAAAAGAAAACAAAAATAATTAATTTTTTTAACAACCATAATAAATCCAATATTTTCATACATTTTGAAATATTTACAATTCAATTCATTTGCAATCAACGGCATATGCATATGTAAGTAAAAGAGCTCAGCCTATTACACTTGTTGTCTAAAAACAACATTCCAAAACATGCGGCACCTGTAACAAAATTGATAAATTATTAATCTTAAATCTTAAACCATTTTAAAATTCATAACTTTAATTAAATTGACCATTTGCTACAATTTAACACTTTCAAAAACCAACCAAACAACTTAGACCATAAGAAATTCATGCATCATGCAGTAGGATGGTTTCAAATATGCGGCATGCGATATGCGTCACATACTATGTGGTATTTATTATACGCAGTTAATTTATAAAGAAAAAAAAGAGAGGACGAAAAAAAAGTGGAAACAAAATGTTGCATAAATTTGGAAAAATTGTTTTTTGCACCTGATTCGGCAGAAGCCAACGTAAATTGGACAACAAATGAAATGTTCAACCTGTTTACTCTACTCTTACACTATCTTAGCTTATGCCATGTTTTTTTTATTTTTACTGATGTTTTATTTATATTCAGTAGTAGGCACTAAAAACTTTATTAAAATTTTGGTAAAGAAAAGCCAGATGTTTTAAAGAAAGTCTTCTGTAATGAGGGATTTTTTCATTCATAAAGATTTTTCACAGTTCCACGTTTCTCAACCTTTTTAGTATATTTGAAGAGTTTTAAATCGCTGTCCTTGAGATGTAAGAAAATTCTAAGGCCTTGCAAATATATTGATCATAAATTTTTGTATGATTGTGTTCACACATCGTTATTTTTAATGTATTCTGGTTTTTTTTCCGTTTAAGCAGTTTGTTATAAAAGTATACATACAGTATATTTTTTACTATTGCGCATTTAGCCAAGGGTGAGGTTTCCGCATGTTATACCCGTATATGCAAATTTCTCTCCTTTTATATAGCGTAGATGTTTTGTTACTGATCTGAAATTATATCGCACGCATGATGGCCATAACCGCAAAATTAAATTAAAAAAAAACTTCACTAAATATAAACTTCACACCATGCAATTGCAATGCCATGTTATGTTGTTCAAATCAGTTCGACAGTTCATTGTTTTTATACTCATTTTTTACACTTTAAAATTGAAAATTAACTTGTCAACACATGCAACATATGTATGTATGTATGCTCTTAATAATAACTTGTTATAAGTTGTTTGTATTAATATATCCATAAAAGTGAACTGCATATAAATTACAGATTTTTTACACTAGAGTTCTTAAACCAATAATGTTTTATATTTAATATTTTTTTTTCTAATTAAA
This sequence comes from Metopia argyrocephala, assembly GCA_963576795.1. Taxonomy (NCBI): domain Eukaryota; kingdom Metazoa; phylum Arthropoda; class Insecta; order Diptera; family Sarcophagidae; genus Metopia; species Metopia argyrocephala. The sequence continues at coordinate 43,042,076 of OY756208.1, forward strand.
TGCGTGTGATTATTGTTAAATATTGTATTGTAAATATAAAAAGAAATATTGTTGTAAGATATGAATAAAACAAAATGAAAGATTAAGCTAGCATACTAACAGAACATTTATATAAGTATTATAAAAAATATTACATTGTATAAAAAGTTTTACAAACTACAGTTACCTAAATCAATATACCCTGTATATATAACGCTGTTCTAGCGAATATTTATATAACAATATTGAAAACATTCATAGACCTGATATTTAACACAACGAGCTTCAATAGTGTAACCGATTTACAATAACATGCTAAGACACTATGATGACTCTACATGACATGGTATGACACTGTGTTTGAGACAACATGACAGCATAGCATGTTAATTTTTTAAATAAAATTTTACACAAAATGTTGCGTTTTGTAATACATACTATATTAAAGAAGCCAACCATTTAGTACTCAAATGATATCTTATTATCCATCACTGATGCCAAATTCGTTCTATTTTTTGTTCGCTTTTTAGATAAAATAATAAATAAATAAATACGGCTTTTTGGTTTATACAGTTGTGAAGATTGTAGTCATGGCGTTTTGAATTTTATTCATAAAATCGTTATTAACATATATCGTAATACATATATATATTTTTTAAGGAAAGATCTATTTTGATTTGAATTTCATTATAATCAATTAAAATGTCATTTCTATTTTTTTTTTCACTTACAGTCTTTCGAATATAAGGTGGTAATATGTTTGTTTTGCTAAAAAATTTAAAAAAATAATAAAACTAAAATAAAATAAAAAGAATATAAAAAATATGTATTTAAAGAGCAAATGTTTCATAGTACTCGTATTAACGACGACCTTGTGCTTTCTAAATATTTTAATATTAATAAAAAAATTTGAAATGAAAAAATTTAAATTAAGTTAAAAGACTGTTATGACAACACAAATAAATGTACAATCACACATTTATAATTTATTAAAAAAAAAAAAAACAAATTAAGAATAATAAAAAAAATTCTTGTCAGAAGTGGGATTCGAACCCACGCCCTCAGAGAGGACCAGAACGCTCATACGAAACTCTGTTGAACAGAGCAAGTTTGTAACACTTGAGTCTGGCGCCTTAGACCGCTCGGCCATCCTGACACGTTATTGTCGTGTAGTCAAAACACATTCTACAGAAAAACAATCTTCTTCAAACATATCCATACATATTTAAATTTACAGAAAATTTTAAAAAATACACATTAACGGTCTATAAATAATATTTGCTGTACGTACGCATAAATTATATTGTACATTTTTTGAAATATTGCCTGCCTGTAAACATTTTCAATATTTATTTTTAGTTTTTATTTATTTTTTTTTTTTTTTCATTTTAATCATTAAACTGTTTTGAGCAGCAACAATAGTGAGAATGTTGTGTTGTCGTTCATGAGATAAGACGACATACATACATAAATAAGCACACATACAAACATTTACTTTGCGTTTAAAAATCTAATAAGAAAACGTTTAAAAATAGAATGTGTGTAGGGCTGTACATATATTTTTAGAAGTGCCACCACAATTTTATGTGGAAAGCGGTTTAAAACTTAAATTATTATTTAGGTTTTTTTTCATGCATTATAGTTTTTTAAATTAGTTAATTCACAGTATTATCTATTAGCAGAACCTAAAATTAAATAGGTACCTACGATAAATTTGCAAATTCATAAAAAATTATAATAAAAAATAGAATAAGGCCCATTATTACAAAACGACGATTGTTAAAGTACGATGTTATCGGATAAAAAAATTCAGTATTTTATTGCAAGTAAACTTTAAGCTAAAATTGACGCATAATGTTATTGAGAAGATTGTCGTACCTAAAAACCTTTAAGGAAATGTTTATAGACTCACTTAAATTAAAGCGTAAAAGGCAACCTAATTTCGAGTTTATTATTAACACTGTAATAAGTAACTTAAATAAAAGCGAAAACATTGTGCCAAGAACTGTAATGTTTACTTACATGCTAGTTTTTATCTCAACATATAATTGTATATTCTTTCGTAAAACGCGTACCTCTCACAGAGCACATCCTGTTGCAGTTGATTGCTCAATGAATCACACAATTCACTATAGAGAGAATTCGTTCTTTGGCCGCACTGCTCGCGTATGGAACAATCTTTCAGTGAATATTTTTCCTTACAATTACGGTATGGACAGATTCAAGCTAAATGTCCACAAACACTATTGGCTTTTTCCACCTCCTTATAACAATATATTTTCCTAACGCTAATATAAAGCACTGCATGAGTAGGGGTCGAAGTCTTATTCACGAATACACGTCGTGGACTAAAAAATAGTATAATTCAATGTGTATTCCCAGAGAACAAAAAAAAAAAAAAAACAAAGTGAAACTTGAACTGCTTCCCGTTTTCATCTTAATGTCAATAAGGTAATCGCACGTATATTTTTTTTTCGCCCTACAACTGGTCCGCTCTGTTTTCATAATATGTTGCTGTGTCCAAAGTAAACGAGCCTCAGTATCGTACAAACCCATTGTCCATACCTAGATATGATATGCAGGGTTATTATGATCAATATTCTTTAAAACGGCCTGATGAGCTATACAATTGTAAGAAGGAAATGGATAGGACATAACCTACGCAGGCCAGAAGAGAGCATCACAAGAGAGAACCTAAAATAGAACTCTCAAGGCAGTGGTAAACGTGGAAAGCTAAAGAATAATTGACGACGCTCTATATTATTACCCATAACGTCTTGCGGGAGTTTATGTGCACAATCCGCCATTACATATTTTTTGTACATATCTTGAGTTAATGATGCCACTTTAGGTTTTCGACCCCACATTTTTCAAGTCTGCAATCCGTTTTCGGATATCTCGTTCAGTTTCGGACGTAAATAGCCGAAAATGGATTGCAGATTTTAAACAATTTGTTGTCAAAAATCTAAGTATCATCAGTAACTCAAGATATATAAAATTAGAGAGTAGAACTTAAGATAATATATTACAGTCGAGTAAGATGAAATAATATTCCACAAACCATATGTTCATTAGCAGAATAAGTAAACAAAATTAAAAATTAAATTTAAGAAAAAATAAGAGTTCACCCCCCCCCCCCCCCCCCCCTACTCTTCCAAGAAGACCATCTTCAAGAAACCGCTCCCTGACATTTCCAATCGATTCCATTAGAAACTAATGATCAGGAGTACAGCGCCGCCTTCTGGGAAGACAACAGCTAATATACTGACGGCGCTCACTATTCACATTCAACATCCACCGACAGATGAGGAAATTGCTGTTGATCATTCAAGGGAGAAGGTATAACACTGGCCCTTGAGTGGTCAAATTGATAGCCACTTATCCCATCAATAAAAAAGCGCATAATATACAAATATAAAAAAAAAATCTCTACCTATCAATCATCTTCACATTCCAATACAATGCACTGCATGAGTAGGGGTTTACCCCTGATTATTGGTCTTAAAAAAAAACGAGATCTTCGATACGAGTACCTACAAAGCGCACCCAAACCATAACTCCTATTTTTCTCAAAAGCATTTATTCTTGAGTTACGAAATTAACACACACTCGTTCAATTTATATACAGTACAAACTCGATTACTGCAACTAATAGAAAATCGGTCAGTTGCGATAATCGCGGTAGTTGCGTTAACCGAGTCATAAATTTTAACCTTGTGCAAACCAGATGCGTTGCATGAAAATTACCATGACTTTCATTAATTTTGTTATGTAGATGAATAGCCTTTGACTTTAAGATTTCAGACGAAATAGGCAAATTTAATTCTCTTTGTTTTAAAAACCATTTACACATTCCATTACTGGATACTCACAGACTCTAATTACTATACGCTTTCCTGGGCCGGATTCAGCATTTGTAACAAATTTAATTAATTTTGATTTATTTTGCTTAATTCTGGTTATTGTTGATTTATGCACATTGTATTCCTGGCATAATGCTCTGACCGATATATTTTTTTCAAGTTTATTCAAAATTTCACTCTTTTGTTGAATGGTTAATTTACTGCACTTTGTCACCTTCTCTATTTTTACGCGTTTTTAATAATATGACTGATCGCGAAAATCTTTTTACCAAACTGATAAAAAACATCAGACACGTGCTGCTTGTCTGAAATAACTGTAAAATAATGCAAAAACTATCCAGAGGACAAAAAAAATTGAGTTAAAACAAATAGTTGCGTTTATTCAGGTAAATTTTTTTAAAAAGTTGCGTTGACTGAGTCTACAATGCATTTGATTCAGGTGTTGCGTTAATCGAGTTGTTGCGCATAACGAGAGTTGCAGTAATCGAGTTCGCACTGTATACAAAACAGATAATCATTGGTCTTTTGCTTATGTGTATATTAACTTTTATTTTGCACTGTATTCGATAAATGTATTACAATTTAATCTCTTTCACATAAACAAGTGTTTGAATATGTTTGTTAATCGTTAATTCATTTTAACAGAATTATGACAAATAGTTCATAAATTTCCAGTAATTATAGGAATTGCTACCAAAAGTGCAATTTAGCTCTTCTTTTAATTTTTTTTTCTCTAAATCATCGTCATTATCTATACGATTTAGTTCGCTTGATCATTTACTTGTAATGTTATTACGAGTGTTCGACATTTATGTTATCACATGCGAACGGACACATTTATAGACTGATTTTATTTTTGTTTCGATTTATTTTGTTGTTGTTCATTTGAAATCATGGACAACGTAGGTATTGAGTATTAAATATAGAATTTTCTTGCGAAGGCGTTTTCCAATTTTTTTACCAATTCATTTGAAAATAAATTTAATAGAAGTGAATCTGGTTCTTAAACAGAGTTTAAGTTGAAGATTTTACAGAAGTTTTGTGTTGTTTCTTTTTTTTTTTAAGTTCATGATGAAAGATATTAAAAATTTACAAGTTGCTAATTGTATTAATTTCGCATGAAATCTTTAATAGTTTTATGTATTTCAAAACCAGTGTTGGGTAAACTTATGACAATGTGCGCTTGAGTATATCTTTAGGTATGTTACTCGTATAACATCAGCTGTGAAAACAAACGCCATGGGACATTTAAAAAGAAATTCATAGAAATAATGCATCACTTGGAAGCTATTTGGTTAAACTCGGTATAGAAAAACCAAGATTTTTAAAGTCAATTTCCACTCATGAAAAAATAAAAATGTTTTATATGTAGTTTAATTACATCCTGCTCTTAGTCGGTGTTCTTTTATTGCTGAAAGTAAATTTGTTTTAACCAGAGTAAGAAAGTAAACAAAACTAAACGCTTGATCTTATTTTGTTTTGTTCTTTACAATGAGTAAAACAAAAACAAAACAAAAACAGTGAGAGCGATTGTCCCATTTAGTTTTGCATATTGTGTTTGTTTTGAGCACTACAAATACATTAACTCAAAGTAATGAAGAAGAAAAAATAGAGCAATTTATACGAATTTAACAGAATAACAAAGCAATCACAAGAGCAAAATTGCGAATTTTTTTCGTTTGCGCTCTTTCTCATTTAGAAAGTATTTGTTTTGGTTTTGCTCATGTACAATACGATAAAAAAAAACTTTAAAAGTTTATGACTTTGTGGTAACGTTTGCGAAATGTTTTGTTTGTTTGCCCACTCTGGTTTTAACACTTTAATTTTTTTTTATTTTGGTGGCAAAAACAAACTCTCGGTTAACCGATTTTCCATCTGATCTCACTTTATCACTGAAATCAATAATGCTAACGCGGTCCAGTACCATACAATAAACAGTAATGATGAATCATCGCTTTTAAACTTTGTAAAATACTTACTTAGATGGCAATAACAACCCGTTAACGGGTTTCGGCCTGCCTTAACACTGGTCTACAGGCGTCTCAGCTAAGCGCACGCCTTCCCCAGTTGGTCACACCAATATGTGACAGGGTTTCATCAACTTGGTCCTTCGCATAGAAAACTTTTCTCTCTGGAGCAGATTCTTCCATCCGAACAATATGGCCGAGCCAGCGTAGCCGCTGGACTTAATGCGCTGAACAACGCCCACATCGCCGAGGAACTCATACAGCTCATGGTTGGTTCTAATGTGAAACTCATCGCCATGCCTTAGAGGACCGAAGATCTTACGAAGAACGTTTTACTCGAACACTCCCAAGACTGCTGCATCGGCACAGCGTCCATGCTTCCGCAACATAGAGAAACACCGGCGTGAGACCAAGAGGAAGTACATGTTATCGACGAGTAGGGATGTTGAATGTATCGGATCTCATGTTGCAGCCGGCAACTATAAATTCGATGTGGCACTGCCATTACCAGCAAGAATAGTGTCAGTCTGGAAGTCAAACCAAGAATCACACTGGCCAACAGGTGCTAGTACGGTCTCAGAAGGCAATTTAGTAATATAGAACTCCTCTCTCGTACGACGAAATTAACACTCTAATTTTGCAAAATATTTTCAATTAAATTACAAGTTTCAATTTCAAACTTTAGCAAGATTTCCCATACCAGTTTGAGAATCTTAACCATGAGTATTCATTAGTTCTCAGGAAAAAACGTGTTTAATTTGTGACACAACTTGTCTTTAAAACTACAAAAATCTTAAAAAAGGGAAAAACAAAAAATGAAGGAAAAAAAAACCTAAAAGGTAATGAAAGGAAGGAAATCATAGACGGAAAACCTATGTGTACTGTGTGATAGGTTTATAAGCAATTGCAAGAAAAAGTCAAAGTCTGCTGTAAATTTGAAAGACTTGTTGTCATTTATCATTAGTATTTAATCTGTAAATGAACGCATCACGTTTTCGAAAAAAAAATGAGGGGAACGATGCTAAAACAGAGAAGAAGAAATAAAATTGATAGAAATTTAATTATTTTGGACAAAATTTATTTATTTTTTTTTTTCACAAAAGAAAATGAAAAAAAAAAATTTCTTGGCGCTCAAAAAGATTTCTTTTTAATTGTAATTTAAAAGCTAAAAGAGAAATTCATAGAAAAGGGTAGAAAACAAATTGAATTAAAAACGAAGAGGAAGGAGGTGGTGAAGAATTTCGATTTAAAACCAATTTTTCAAAATCATTTACAATCCACAAATTAATAAGACAACGGGAGATGTCACGACACTCATTGTCAAACATCATCATGGGCTGGCTGAGCGAAAACTGTGCTGCGAATGTTGCAGACTTGTTGTTGTTGCTGTTCTTTTTGGAACGCAACGGCTATAGTAATAGCAGCAGTCGCAGTTTCAATTCAATTTGAAGGTCTCTACTATGAAAGAGAATTGTAACAGACAAAAGGATTGTTGAAAATGTTGTTATTTTTGCATCATTGTTGTTGTTTCTGTGGTTGCTTTTTTCTTCCTCTTCTCGTTGATATTGTAGAGCCGCTAGTAAAACTATTGAAATCAAATGGTTTTGTGGTATGCAGATATATTTGGACAACAATAAAAAGCATCAGCTGCAACAACTGGGTGCACATGCGCACACCAGAGACATACGAGTAGTACATAAATGCCATAGAATAGCATACAAAACGACGTGTTGTACGAGTACACATCAAGCATTTTACCAAAAGATGATGAGGACAACTTGTTTTAATTTTTTTGTATTTTTTTTTGCATATGTTGTTGTGTTTGTTGTATTCCCAAAAATTTGCACAATATTCGCGAGGTCTGTTCAAAAAATTAAAAAAATGTATAGTAATTGCTCAGCAAATATTGATAGATATCCACAATGAGTACGATTTTATAACAAATAGATGCCAATGCTCTTAACGAAAGATCTTCAAAGACGCAGAACTAAAAAAAGCCTGAACAAGTTCGTACAAGTCCTAAACTTAGGTGCACTACGGAGTCAAAACTACAAAACCATAGTCGAAAAATAATACCGTTACTTTTTTCATCATCCTTTGCAAGTGCCATTTTGGGATTAGTAGGCAGTTTGAAACAAAGTTGTCTTTCGAGAAACTAAAATTGCGCTCCATATTTTAATGCTATTATAAAGCACTCAGAGTGGGCAAACAAACAAAACATTTCGCAAAAGTTACAACAAAGTCATACACTTTTCAAAATTTTTTTAATGATATTGTACATGAGCAAAACCAAAACAAATACTTTCTAAATGAGAAAGAGCGCAAATGAAACAATTAGCTTTTCGCTCTTGTGCTTGCTTTGTTATTCCATTACATTTGCTCTTTTTTCTCTTCTTCTTTTCTTTTTCTTCTCATTAATTTTTTGTTGTACCTACGCACATTTGAGTTAGTGTATTTCAGGCCTGTGCAAAAGTAAAGATGTAGTTGTGTTGGTGAGAAAATGAGAATTACACTGCTGAACGTGTAAGTAGCAGTATCAGCAACTGTTTGAATTTTTTTTAATTAAAATTTATATGTAATATTTCATCTAAAAATTGAATTACTTTCAGAACAATTTATAAATATTACTCTGCTATACAGAAATAAAAAGTACTTTTCATTTTTTAACAAAAAAAATTTTTTAAGTTTTGTTTTTTTCATTCAATTTATTAACAATTTTATAAAAATAATGAAAATGTCGCTGAAAAACTTTTAAACTATATTCTTAATTGTTCTATGATAAATAAGGTATTGGATGTACAAATGCATTTATAAAAAAAAATATTTTTGTGCATTGCTATTAATTTTGTTCTCACTGCAAACAATAAATCATCATACATCCATCACGCATGTTAACTCGTCGCTGTTTCATTGACGACTGAAAGCAAGAGCGTAAGAATACATGTGAGTTTAGCTAAAGCACAATTGTGTATGAAATTTTTTTTGCACAGGCCTGGTGTATTTGTAGTACTCAAAACAAAAACAATATACAAAATTAAATGGGACAATCTTTCTCACTGTTTCTGTTTTAATTTTATTTTACTCATTGTAAAGAATACAACAAAATGAGATCAAACGTTCAGTTTTGTTTATTTTCCTAGTCTCTTGTATTTATTTATGTATATTTACTCTTAGTGTATTTTACAGAAAATTAATTCAAAAATAAACCAAAATATTTCTCGCCATATAGGCAAATACACAGAGATATGCTTATCCCCATAAGCAATACATTCCATACTTAATATTGAGAAATATTTCGTTCAATATGTATGACTGCCTCGCTACCGAATCTCGATCACGATCCATACTTGTTGTACCGAAATATTAGTATTAATCGCACCAAAAGTTTGCGTATAAACAAACATATACCAGCAAGGTGATTATTTGATACTGGAAACATTTAAACAGTAGAGCCTTCATTAAAATTTAATTCAAGCAACTTAGAAACGCTATACATTTGAGTTTACAGTGGACAGTGCTGTCGTTACAGTATTGTTACTGTATTTCATTCAAAGTTTTTTACTTATACAGTTACACTTTTGCAACTGGCCAAAAACGGAGGTTATCGTACAACTATAGTCCTCTGAATTTATGGTAACGGCCGAATAATATCTACATGTTTTAAACAAAAAGTAAATTTTTCCGAACTCAAGACATTGTTAAAGAATATTTAGTCCGGAAAATCAGTATTGAAAGTCTGTTGGTCTAGGAGCTAATCAGTATATCGAATGTGTCATGAATGTTAAAACGGCTTTAACTGTTCCGTGTTTTTGTTGGACTTTGGATTAAATTGAAAATCGATATGCAAAATATATCATTATGTCTTCATATGATAGATATTCACACTGCGCCAAATCCTGGAGAAGACCCATGAAAGTCAAGTCGACACACACCATCTTTTTGTCGACTATAAGGCAGCCTTCGATAGCCCAATAAGGGATCGCGTTTATGCCGCAATGTCTGAGCTCGGTATTCCTGCTAAGCTGATAAGGCTATGCAGAATGACGCTGAGCAACTCCTGCAGCTCCGTCAAGGTAGGAAGAGACCTCTCCGAGCCTTTTAATACCGTGCGAGATTTCAGACAAGGCGATCCCTTATCCTGCGACCTCTTCAACTTCGTCATGGAGAGCGTTTTGCGAAAGGCAAGTGTACATCGTAATGGCACTATTTTTAATAAAAGTGTCCAGCTCCTTGCGTATGCCGACGACATAGACATCATTGGGCATACCAAGCGAGATGTCACCGCAGCCTTTAATGCTATTGAACGAGAGTCTGCTAAAATGGGTCTGGCGGTAAATGAGAGCAAGACGAAGTACATGTTGTCGACGAGTAGGGATGTTGAACGTATCGGCTCTCAGGTTACAGCCGGCAACTATACATTCGATGTGGTCAAGGAATTTATTTACCTTGGCACCGCCATTACCAGCAAGAATGATGTCAGTCTGGAGATCAAGCGAAGAATTACACTGGCCAACAGGTGCTACTACGGTCTCGGTAGGCAGTTTAGTAACAGAGACCTCTCTCGTGCGACGAAGTTAACACTCTACAAGTCGCTTATTCTTCGGTGCTTCTCTATGGTGCGGAAGCATGGACGCTGTCTTGTGCCGATGCAGTGGTCCTGGGAGTGTTTGAGAGAAAAGTTCTTCGCAAGATCTTTGGTCCACTAAAGCAAGGCATGAGTTTCGCATTAGGACCAACTATGAGCTGTGTGAGCTCCTCGGCGTCGTAGACGTTGTCCAGCGGATGCGCTGGCTCGGCCATGTTGTTCGGATGGAAGAATCTGCTCCATCGAAAAAGGTTTTCGATGCGAAGGTCACTGGACGTCGGCGTAGAGGACGTCCATGTTTACGTTGGAAAGACCAGGTAGATGGAGCCCTGTCATCAATTGGTGTGAGCAACTGGAGAAGGCGTGCGCTTAGCAGAGACGCTTGGAGACTAGTGTTGAGGCAGGCCGAAACCCGTTAAGGGGTTGTTATGGCCAGCTAAGTAAGTAAGTAAGTATGATAGATAACTAACAGCTGATAGTCATGCCAGCCTTTTCGTTTCAAATCCACTAAATGAATAATCCAATATGAATATGTTATTTTATTTTTGAACAAACCTCGTTGTCCTAGTAGTAAAATAGAAAAATTTTAATATATCCCCTAAAACGTATTTATAAATGTTGTTGTACTCACAGTCATTGCCAACAACAGTTGGCAAAACCAAAAACTAAAAACTGGCGACCATGAAAAACGTGACATTTTTATGTTTCATGCTACGCTAAATCTTTCATATCGAATAAAATACAATATTCAAGCGGCCATAATCATCGCATTCGTTCGCAATTCGTACAGCATGTTTGTTTCTTCTTCTTATTGTGCTGGTGTTTCTTTTTTTATACAAAAAAAAAAAAATAAGTCAGAATTTCATTTATTGGCTGGTATGTCTCTTACTCTGGAGGAGATCTATACCAAACATTAATTCGTTGTCTATGGTTTATTTTCGTAAAAAGGTTGTTGCGTCTGCGCGTGTGCACTATTTCGTGTGTTGACATTTGTTGTGCACATGTTGGTTGTGGTAGTTATAGTTCGATACACATTCATGGAATTTTACTTTTTTCCCAATTTTGTTTTGGTACCCTACACTTTCATAAGTGTGCAATGGGTGATAAAATCAAGTCTCTAGGTTGTTTCGGGGTTGTCAAAGTCATACTCATTGCACTTGCAAATGACAGCAAGTCAATATGGATTATACCGCATGCAAACATAATACAAATGGTAGCCATTACTTTATTCTTGGCAAAAATTCACTTCGGCTTTCGTTGGCACCAGTTAATTTCGAGAAAGCTAGTGCTTTCATACCATTACATCCATTCTTGTTGAATGTTAGAGTGATTTTCACGCTGATGCAATCATCAGTCTTTATTTATTTTTAAATAAGCTTAGAACTGCCGCTGAATGAATTTTTGTTTTCAGAAATTAATCATCTAAACGTCAATGACATTTGGTTTGACTAAGACAATGCAGTTTGCCAAACAGTGTATTTAGAAATGGTCCTTTACTGGCTTTTGTATATGCGATTGAACACCACTTTTTTATATTTTAGATGGTTATGTAAAGTCATTAGAGTATATCGACTCTTGAAACATTAGCAGCATTTATTAAAAAAGTTGGCCTGAAAACGCCATGTAACTCGTAGGACATTATTATTAGAAACAAATTTTATACCGCCAATATTTCCAATTTGTATTATGATTGTAAGTTATCAAGCCTTTAAAAAGACAACCGTGTACACTGGTACTTCTTTTTATACAGTCAGCTATGAAGTATTTTAGGTCTCCAGCCATTTGCCTGATTATGTAGTTGTGCTCCAGAAAAGCAGTATCCCATCACCGCTGGAAAGTCAAGCAATACTTTGGGCTGCTAGTGGTACAAAGAATTAGCCATTCCTCGCAAAATTAACTACTAATTTCTTTGAGACTTACCTGTTTCGAAATAAGAGTGTTTTTACTTCATTCATTCATTCATGAGGTTCTACAATTACTTCGACCTGAAAATGTATTTTACAGCCCTCAACTAAACTAGGGTTTTTATAGTATCTCGCTCAGTTTCGTCGCTCTGACAAATCTTAAAATGTTCACCGGTGCCAACCTTGATAGTTCCCTATAGGATAGCTGATGATCACCAAGATGTCTCTTTCTACTTTGCATCAATGCTGCACAAGGGCCCAGTATGTGCTCTGACAACGCGGTTGCCTAATAACAGAATCTGCATAAATTACTCGAGACGATTCCTATTTTATTTAAATGTCCCTTAAAGAGCCGTTAAAATCCTCAGGTTGTCTCTAGAGAATCTAATGGAAGACTCAAATCGCCTTCAATCATACTTACCAAGTAGAAATGTGGAAAGTCTAAAACCTGTCTTGGCAAAGAAAAGTATTCGAATCTCCCTTTCCCCTCTTTCTTACAGTATGTGTGTTTCACTTAGAGCGTTATGCATCAATCGAACGTAATGATAGTCGAACAAGGCTAAATCTGAATCAAACACTATTTTTTAATAGTGAAATATTTGGGCTACATGTCTAGTTATAGGGATTTTGCGACCATTAATCACTTCACTACAAACGAGGCTCTTCTGTGAACGTCCGGGCGGATTGCTGCACCGTATAATAGACGAGCTCTTGTTGATCCCGCCTCATATGTGTATTCGGCACTCCATGGTCTACATTTATATTTGATTTTAGAGTTAGTTATAAAATGGATTTTTCGCCGCCAGTAATAAATCGGTTAAAAATTATTTTATTTAAGCCTGTCAAGCACAGTTTCGGACAAGCAAAATTAACTTTTTACAAAGTTAAAGGAACTCTTAGCCCTGCCCGTATAATGTATAAATCAAGTAAACTGACAATGGTTTAACGGTTGGGTTTGTAAAACTGCAGAACACGTTTTTGTCATTCTGAACAAGAAGATTCAAAATACTGTCGAAAAGTTTTCCAGAAATTGTTTAATCAAATAAACCGTATTACTAAAATTTGAAAACGTAGTGTGTCATTGCATCGTAGTCGCCGTGGTCTAGTGGTTAGAGTGTTGGCTTACGAAGACGATAGCGCCGGGTTCAAATATCAGCTCTGACATCTTGAGAAAAAAAATAAATATGAAAAAATTATTCCTTTCGGCGACTACCTCTCATGCCATGAAAAAGCTTCTCAAATCTTTCGTTTGGAGTCGACTTTAAACTTGAGGTCCCGGTACTCATGGATAAAAAATTGACACACACAACATGAGTGCTGCGAGAAGCTAGGCCGAAACTCTGACACAGGGTTGTAATGGCCAATTATGCATGTATGTTGTATGTGTCATTGTAGTCGTCAATGCTTCACATTTCAACTCTAAAATACTAAAATGTCCACATACACATCTCCAAAGGTTTTTAAATTATTTGTTCTTTTTTTTCTTGTTCTTTCAGCATAAGTTATGGCAAATTTAGTTAAAAATGTTTTTTTACGGCCATTAAATGGAAAAATGAAAGAAAGTTTAGAGGCAATTAGAAGTAAAGTTGATCTGCAGTGAAATAAAACATATTTTTTTTTTGCCTTTCCAAACTAAAATTCAATTAAATTCAAATGTGTAGCACACGATTTGTAAATCGAATGAAATACAGCTCAATAATTTTTAAATTTGAAATAAGTCGATGGATAAAATTATTGGTACTCGTATGTAGACAAAAGTTTTGCTAAAACCTAGTAATGGGGGGATAAGTAATAATTTAGATGAAAATTTTTGAACATGGAGATAAAAAGAAATAATTTCTGATTTTGGGAAACATTTATTTCTCTTATTTTTCTTTTATGGAGAACATCATTGCTAAGCCGTTTATATAGAAGATGAACTCTTTCTTACTCTTTCTTTTGCTTAATGTTTAGTCCTACAGTTTTGTACACTCGAATGATTTGACGCAATATTTTCAACTACTTTTTTTTGTACAAATTACAATTCTATGTCAGAGTTTTGTTGTATAAATTAGTTCGATAGGAATTTGTTATTTATTTGCTATTAATTTAGCAACAATCTTCTTACTGTGCATTAAAATCTTGAATTTAATATACTCGTATTGTGATAAAAATTTTTATACATCTTGCTACAATACAGAAAGTAGAACTTTTTACATTTGTCTGTAAATTGATGTATTTGTTCTGTAATACTAATTGCAGGAATACTTAGCGAAGACACTCACCACTATCAACATGCAACGTTAGGGTAATTGCTGTTGATCAATTAAGGGCGAAGGTATAACACTGGCAATTTCTCCCATTCGTAAGGCGCTTAGTAATAATATAAGAAAAAAATAAAAAATCTACTGTTCTTTCCACAGAAATTTCAATACAATGAATGCACAGCATTAGTAGGGGTTTACCCCTCGGTATTGGTCTCAATAAAAAAAAACTTTAATTAAGACTTTATAAAATTAATATCATTGATTTTGCTTCATTCAAAAAGTTCAGCTTTCCATTAAGCTCACTTTAAGATTTCATAATTATCTATGACCAGAAATTAATATCAGGGGCAACAACAGCCGTTGGCTTTACAAAAGTCCTATTTGTTTATACACCAACATGGAAAACTGGTAGCGCCGTATTTGGGATTCGTATGGCACTGGCACATTTTTTATTTCTATCTTAATTTAGATTTTACTGTGAGAGCTTCTTGAGGTTGATTGCTGATGGATTATTTAATTGTGAAGGTATAACACTGGCCATTGAATAATCAATCAGTATCAACCGGTCTTCTTGCGGTTCTCATTATTAAAGTAGGACTCTCTGATGTCAGATACGATATTAGTAAGTTTAAATCAAAGGATCGCAACCTCTTTCCCTCTTCCGCTCATATTTTCCTAGATCAACACCATGTAATACTGAGTAGGGGTCAACCCCTGAGTACTGGCCTCAATAACAAAAAAAAAAAAAAAAAAATATTAGAATTTATAAATTATGGGCACGCAGTCTAATGATACCTATTAACTTGTGGGAAACATCACAAATGTATATAATTTGGGGCTGACGAAGACACCACTTAATCATTTCTTGTTAATGATTGGTGAGCAATCAGCGCTATTATTATTTGTGATATGTTTACCAACCAAATGTGGTTTAAAAAAGACTCACCCTGATTATGCTGCATTAAACGAAAGAAGTACCAGGTAGTAATAAAATTACCACCAGCGGATACTTATAAGCCCACAAATTGTTTGTATTTCGATTTGTTCGCTTTTTGATTAAATAATTAGGTACTTATGTGAGTTTTTTATTTAAAATATGAGTTTAATAATATTTAAGTTTTTGCATAAAGTTGAATGAGAACATGATCTGGAGACTCGAGACAGGTTGTGCTGATCTATTTTTCATTAATTTTGTTTCGTCTCTAATACTATTTTAATTCGGTTTATCCAGAATGAATAGAAATTACAAAAAAAAAAAGCAATGATGGTGATAAAAAGACGGATGTGACAAAAATGTCATGTGTTTTGTAAGTCTTCGACTAATTCATTACAGGGTTTGTAGAAAAAATATCATTGTAATATATGATTTCTATAGAAAAGTGTGAGTTAAATAATGATTTGCATTAATTTGTAAAGAACACAAAGAACTCTGATAAGATTTCCGTAGCTGGGGTGGTCGAAAACATGTTCAGTTCGACTGGTGTCCAATTCCTTCACCGATGTCATTTTCTCCTTTAATGGATGGATAATAGAAAGGGCAATCTTAATTCTTAATAGAATTTAGTTCCGGATCTAGTTAAATGAAAACTTAATGGCACAAACTGTGCATTTTAATCTTGTTTGAGTTGTAGAAAGTGTTCCATAGAACCTACAAAGTGGTTGACATTCCCAGGAAAAATCATATAGCCTTAAAATTTCAAATTAATTTACAACATACTTTGAACATTCATTGAACAATGATTGTCGGAATGCTATCAAGTTTTGCAAATTTACTTTAAAAATCAGCTATTAATTTGTAAAATTGTATTCAGAGATGAAACTCTTTTTTATTTTAATGGGTTTAATACATACATACATAAGTATATACTTACATAATTGGCAATTGCAACCCTGTGTCAGGGTTACGGCCTAGCTTCTCACAGCACTCATGTTGTGTGTGTTAATTTTTATCCATGAGTACCGGGACATAGAGTTTAAAGACGACTCCGAACGACAGATTTAAGAAACTTTTTCATGGCAATCAATTACACCCAGAGCTTTTGCCAGAAGACTGCTGAGAGGTATTAGCCGAAAGAAATAATTTTTTCAAATTTCTTTTTTTCAAGATGTCAGAGCTGAGATTTGAACCCAGAGCTATCGTCTTAGTAAGCGTACTCACTAACCACTAGGCCGCGGCTACTACTTACTTAATACTTAATGCGTTTAATAATAAACACCATTGAGTGAAACAAATCTAGACAAAAGCACTCTTTGGTAAGGTTGACACTAGAGCTGCAAAACAATCGATAGTACTATCGATAGTATCGATAGTTTTATTTTTGGCCGACTATCGATGGTTTCACTATCGGTAGCGATTCTATCGGAAAATTTTAAAAGTAAACTTTTTCAACGCAGGTTTTTTGACGCCGGTAAATTTTCGTATGTATGTTCTAATTTTTCAATAAAAATAATATATTTGCATTTATTTAATGTAAAATAAAATAGAGTCAATATTTCAAAAAAGTGTTGTCCTATTAAACTCCTTAGGGTAATTAATTTCATTTAAACTTAATTATTTTTATTCAGCGGCATCGAAAAAAGAAAGAATAAAGAATACCTTAATAGCGACAACGACGAATTATTGACGGCAATGTAATTGGCTTCTTTTTCTATATATAGAAGACGCTGCAATTTATAGAAGTGCATAAACACAAAAATAATACAAAGAAGTTTTAAATTAGAAGTTTCTGGTATTATTAATAGTATTTCTGAAAGAATAAAGAATATGTATTAAAATAAAAAACAGTTTTAAAAAAAGGAGAGGTTCCTACAATTAGCAGAAAGTAAGTATTATTACAATACTATTTAAATGTCCATTGGACACATCCATAGAAGTGTGTATGTTTGTGTTTAATATAAAACGGCAACGAAAACATTGAGGTAGACAACGATGATGAAGAGGGTATTCAAAAAAAGATAAGTAGGACGTATTTAGATGTTTGGACTTATTTTGAAATAACCAAAAATAAAAATTGTGCTAAATGCCATTTATGTGGCAAATATTATAAAACTAGCTGCAATACTACAAATTTATTAGATCATCTTAAACGTTCGCACCCTAGTTTCAGAGAAGCGGAAAAGTCAATTAAGACCATCGACCAAAAACGGTCGATAAACTCTTGTTCATTAACAAAAATTATTGGGTAAACCTGGTATAACTTATAAATACCTAAATTTAATGCTTCTGTACCTAATTTTATTTATGAATTGTTTTTTATAATCCCTTTTAATTAGAATTTTGATATTTACTTATGTATGTTTTATGTTTTACGTTTTGAACGTCAAAGCCTTTTACGGTTAACGTTAATTTAAAAAAATTATCTCAAGTTAACAGCTTCAATTAATTTTTTTTTGTTTGGCAAATAATTTGCGTTTTTCTGTTATTATGTAATAATATTGAAATTTATATTACAATAGTATATATACGTATGTCTTTTATTTAAATTAATACATTTATTATGAAAGACAGTTAAAAGCGAATAATAACCCATATACATATATACATAGTACTTGCTATATTTTAATAGAGTTTTACTTACTGGACTTCCGATACAAATTGAATTCTACTTCTCCACTAGATTTTAGAAGAACCTGGTAAAAATATATCAAAAAATTCGTATTGCGATTCTAATTTTCTCAGAAAAATAGAAAACCGATAGTATCGATAGTTTTTTTTAAACTATCGATAGTTTTTTTTAAACTATCGAAACTATCGATGGGGCCGACTATCGATAGTTTTGCAGCTCTAGTTGACACGCCGTTATTACATTGAATCTTATTTTTTTAAAAAGTGAAGCTAAAGCTCATATTACAGTGAGTGAAGATCATTACCGAACCATAATCATGTGTTTTTTTCATTGAAAATATAAAAGACATTGTGATTTCAACAGAACGGCAAATGCAACCTTCGACTTATTGAAATCTTAAAGAAAATTTAGGAATAAAATTTCAATTAAAAATACAAAAATATTTTTTTTTTTACTGACATTTAAGTAACCATCCCATTTGTATTTAAAAGGCCTTTTTTGAGATATATTTGTGTGTCTTCATAAAAAACATTAAGGCTAGAAAATAAAGTTT
Source organism: Metopia argyrocephala (assembly GCA_963576795.1). Lineage (NCBI taxonomy): Eukaryota > Metazoa > Arthropoda > Insecta > Diptera > Sarcophagidae > Metopia > Metopia argyrocephala. The sequence goes on from OY756208.1 coordinate 43,060,739, forward strand.
GTAGCAGTCATATCTCAGGTCTTTTAAACTTAAAAACTAATTGTCAACCAGTTAACATTTTACACATTTTAATGATGGAAAAAAAGAAAACTCCTTGCATTGGACGCATTTGTTTTTAGCACCACATACGTACACCAATTGTAAATACGTATGCACATATATACAAGTATGTACAATGTACATATGTGTAGCATTCAACAACTAGTAGAGCAAAACAAACGAGTGTAACTAACAAATGTCAACAGATTTTTTACAAATAAAATTTTTAAACATAACCAACCACATATGTATGTATGTGGAATATATTTGTATGTACCAGTCACTATCGTACAAGAGCTGATTTGCGAGGCTCGTTAGCATTTGTAACCTTAAACCAACAAAAGACGCACCCATTGTCACCTCAAGTGACATAAGCTGCTGAATAAGTGTAAGCAGTTGTATATTCTTACGTTTAATGAAAATTAAATACAAATTCAGATTTTCTTTTTCATTACTGCTACTGTTTGGCTTGATTTCATTTGAAATTTATGAATTAGAGGCAATCGTTTATTCTGTTTTTTGTTTCTGTTTTTGTTTTTTGTTAATTGCTGAGAGTCACAGTTTTAAAATGAATTTTTAAAATATTTTAATTGTATTCGCAATTATACATAAATTTCTTTGAAATTTTTATTTTTTGTCTTGTACGAGTACATATGTATGGCAGCAGTTGTTTAAATACTCATAAATATTAATTACACTTATTATATTTTCATTTATATGGCATTTGTTTTTGTCTATTTGTTGGCAATTTTTAAGAGAGTTTTAATTTTTTTTAAGTATTCCCGCCGTTTTGATCACCACAGGCATTTGCGTGCCATTTATACACAATTCAATAGTTTTGAAAGACAATAAGCGGGCGGCTATAACTGAGCCAACATTTTTGAAACTATTAACTTTGGGCTACAATTGCTGTTTGCTTAAGCTTACTTCCTCTTTCTCCCTCTTTTTCTATCTTTACACTCCTTCCGCAACTAAAGAAACTGGCACCCCATTAGAGATCCTGTCAAAACAAACCACAAACTTTTTAAGTCCATAGATATGTATGTTGTGTTTGTTGTTGGTGTCTCTTGTAATGTTATGGCATCCAATAATAGAGTTGAAAGTTTCAATTTACCTCCCACTGTGTACTTTGGCAATAATCAGTAAATTTGCTTTTTTTTTATAAGTTTTTCTCACTGTCTTTGCCTGCAATTATAATTTAAATTTATTGAACCTCTTAATGAATTAAAATAAAAAATAAATTAAAGGCCTTTATACACACTCAATACCAAACTTTATTAGAAAATCGATAAAGGACTCTAATTCAGTGATCTATCTGGGCTATTTGTCTAATAATTCTTGCTTTTTTCTCTTACATAATCTGTAGTAATATTTCAACAGGCTGAACGATGTACAGAAATGGTAATTAATAATGGAATATGATGTCTGGTTATTTTGTCCAAAGCAAAAGAACTCTTTTTGCTATTCATATATTCAAAATTGTTTAAAATATCGGTCCCTGGCCCTTACACACACCTTAAGTCACATTGGCCAGTCATCAATAGCTGCACGCACCTTATCCATTTAAAAATTGGCTACAGGACGAACCAGAGATGTTTAAAGAGAATCAAACCATATCCTCTAAAACCGTTCACAATTCTCAATCGAAAAGATTCAAATCAAGGCTGCCAAATCGCCAATCTTCAAAGCATATAAAAGCTGGCAAATTGTTCCGAAGCCAGGTCTGCGTCATTTTAGCCTTATGAAAAGTCCAAGGCTGGTTTTGGAAAAGGGAATTGTTAAGTGGCTTCACAACAGTTTCCAAAACGGTTTCTGGGTAAACTTTAGTCAATTTTTTAACTCCTTGTTCACACAAATGCAAGCCAGTCACCCCATCGTAAAAGATATCCCACCAAACAATGACTGCAGCTGAATGATGACTCTTCTCGACCCGTGTAATGAGTTCTGATGCTTATTTAGATGACCGGGCATAAACCCTTTCATTTTGCTTGTTAAACTTTTTCTGTATGATAAAAATTTGTTCATCCATAAACAAGATTTTTCTATGCAAGTTATCAGCGTACTTGACCAAAAGACGTTTGGATTTTTTATCCTATTTTTTTAAAGGTCGTTTTCCGATCGTCTTTCTAACGAGGTCCATTGTATCCCATCCTCTCTCGAAAGTATTGGTGGACAGTGGGTTCACATCTCTTACTCTCTGCGCAGCGCTGCCGAACACGGTGGAGGTGTACAGAGAAAAGAGGAGGGAAGAGAGACGCCTATTCAGAAAGAAGAAAAGAGAGCAAGAAAGGCGTGATCGTGAGGAAATCGAGATGTGCAGGAGTAGAAATGATGCTCGAAATTATTATAAAAAGATAAGGCGTCTTACTACTGGTTTTAAGCCCGGAGCAACCTCCTGTAGAGACGAACATGGTAATCTGGTTACAGATGCACATGGTGCACTGAGATTATGGAGTCAGCATTTCTGTAATCTACTGCAAAGCGAAGATGATACAAATTCCGCAGCTAGAGATGCTGTGCCGGACCCAATCAATGATGACGTTGTGATCCCGTCCCCCAGCCATGAAGAGGTCAAAGTTGCCAATATGGCGACTGAAGAGCAACAAAGCAGCAGGACCTGACGGTCTGCCCGCTGAACTCTTGAAGTATGGAGGCGATGAGCTGGTTAGGTGCATGCACCAGCTCATTTATAGAAAATGAATGGAAGAAAGTATGCCCGATGATTGGAATCTCAGTGCCCTCTGTCCGATCCTGAAAAAGGGAGACCCCATAATATGCACCAACTACAGGAGTATAAGCCTTCTCCCTATCGCATATAAGGTTCTTATGAGCGTATTGTGTGAACGACTGACGCCATTCGCCATCTGACTGATTGGACCTTATCAGTGCGGCTTCAGACCTGGTAAGTCCACCATTGACCAGATATTCACACTGTGCCAAATCCTGGAGAAGACCCATGGAAGTCAAGTCGACACACACCATCTTTTTGTCGACTATAAGGCAGCGTTCGATAGCCCGATAAGAGATCGCGTATATGCCGCAATGTCTGAGCTCGGTATTCCTGCAAAGCTGATAAGACTGTGCAGAATGACGTTGAGCAACTCCTGCAGCTCCGTCAAGGTAGGAAAAGACCTCTCCGAACCTTTTAATACCGTGCGAGGTTTCAGACAGGGCGATCCCTTAGATGAACATGTGACTAATGACGAGCCAGCGGATCGTTTTAAAAATATCATTTCTTTTTCCACACTTAAAATGTGTTATAACTGCGATACCGTTTTCTTTATGTAACCACTCCATGCTAAAAGTTAACACAACAGCAAATTCCCCTAACTTACTTAACATGTGATAATAAAAGGGTATGTTCAAAGTAGTAACAACATTTATGTCCTTACTATGTTTATCGAGTAGGTCTGAGATTCCGTCCACATTTATTTTTCATACCCTTAAATATTAAGAGTGACGCAAGGGATAATAATAACTTATAAATAACGTACAACCTTTGACGATAAATGTGAGTACAGCAGAACACATATGGTTTAAATTTTCTTTTTAAGAAGTGCTAAGAGGAGACTGTACAGAAGCTTTTTCTCCATGTCCCCAACTATCAGAATGAAGTACCGATAACGACGGACAATCATTCATTAAAACTATCAGAAACGCAGTCATTGACGTTGATGATCGTTGGGTGGTATCATATTTACCTCTGCTTAGCAAAACATTCAATGCTCTTGTCAATATTGAGTTTTGCTGTTCGGTAAAGAGCATCAAATATATAAAAAAATATATGCTAGAAATAATTTGTATAACAAAACAACGTTTGCCGGGTCAACTAGCTAATAAAGGATTTAATAAATGTAAAAAACACTTATACAGTCAAAGTTCCCTAAAAACCCATATTAATTACCATTTGCTGTCATATTTTAAATACATATGTAGGTATATCCCACGCTTAACAAGATACTTTCACAACGCATAAATGCCGTTTAAAAAAATTTGCTTCAGCGAATGTGTGAGTGCATACATTCAAGTCTTTTATAACGCAAAACACATAACGCAGATTTTTGTCGAACATACCCCTTGAACATACAAGGACGCCTGTAGTATATTAAAACCAAATAAAATGAACCTCATCATTAATTATTTATTTATTTTTTATTTATTTATTTATTTAAGTCAATGGATGAAAATCCTTACTGACCATTACATATAAAATTAACATTAAATTAAAATAATTTCATTTACTAATATATATAACTTTGACAATACAAATGATACAATTACGTATTAAGAAAAACAATAACTTTTCGTTTTATAGAACGTGAATTTGAAGAAAAATCAACAAGATCTGACAAATAATTATATTGGCGACATAGTCTAGTAAAAGGATCAGCAAGAGCATAATTAGATCTACATAAATGAACATGAATAGGGTTATAATAACGTGAATTACGACAAGGAATTTTGAATCTAACAGAATTTAAAAGAAATTCACAGCATATATCCCCACTGATCAGATTAATCATAAATGATATATTTAACATAGTACGTCGACTCTGAAGGGTAGGAAGCTTTATTAATGCCAGTCTGTTCACATATGAAGGCAAATCCATGTAGTTCCATCCAAGTCCACGCAGACAAAACAACAGGAATTGTTTTTGCACAGATTCAATATGGTCACTATGAACGTTGTAATATGGATCCCAAACGATTGATCCATACTCCAAAATAGGTCTGACGAGTGAAATAAACAACTGTTTAGTAATGTACGGATCAGAAAACTCTTTTGCCCACCGCTTAATAAAGCCAAGAGCACATCTAGCCTTATTTACAGCCATAGTAATATGGTCAGTAAAGTTCAATTTTCTATCCAGTAATATACCAAGGTCAATAAATGAATCCACCAACTCCAATTGATGACCACCAATTGAATAATTAATATCAATAAAATTACCTCTAAAAAATCGCATGCATTTACACTTTTTAATATTCAGCTCCATCATGTTATACTTGCACCATAAAAAGAAGTTGTCGAGATCACTCTGAAGATAAGCATGCTCATTGGAATTTTTATAGGAAAGAAAAATTTTTACATCGTCAGCATACAATAATATATCAGAAAAATTAATAACGTTAGGAAGATCATTAATAAATAGCGAAAATAGAAGGGGGCCAAGATGGCTACCTTGAGGAACCCCAGATGGAACGTAAAAATATTTAGATATACAATTATTCACCCGCACAGACTGCATTCTACCACTCAAATACGAACTTAGCCAGCTTATACTTCTTTGGGTTACTCCCAGCAGGTCCAATTTTTTTAAAAGAAGTCTGTGATTCACTGTATCAAATGCTTTGCTAAAGTCAGTATAAATTACATCTGTTTGCTTTCCTTGAGTAAATGCAGCATTAACCATGGATGTTAATTGAAGAACATTAGTTACCGTTGAACAGCCCTTTCTAAAACCATGTTGATAAGGTGTTAATAACGATGAAGAATGATGAACAATAAAATCAGCTACTAATTTCTCAAATATTTTTGGGATAGCACTCAGTTTAGCAATACCTCTATAATTTGTAACGTCAGACTTATTACCAGATTTAAAAAGAGGTATAATGTAAGAATTTTTCCAATCCTTCGGAAAATATCCATGCTTAATCGAAGCATTAAACAAGATACCTAAAGGTACGACGAATGATTCCGCACAACGATTCAAAATACCACTTGGAATGCTATCAGGACCAGGACTAAAAGACATCTTAAGTTTCTTCAAGTACACCAAAATATCACCATCATTAAGAGTAGGAAAATGTATTAAATGACTGGAAGCAGGACAATAAGGATACATATTTTTATCATTGTAAACAGCATCAGAATAAGTGCTGGCAAAGAAATCTGCAAACATATCACATATAGCATTATCATTACAAGATTCTTGATTACGAAATTTCATAACTGATGGAAATCCAGTAGAGTTTCTTTTTGAATTAACGAAGTTGTAAAATGACCTTGGGTTTTTAAAGAAATTATTCTTCATTTTGACTAAATAATTTTTATATAACTCATGACTCAGTATGTTATATTCGGAACGGCTGACAGAATATCTTCCATAATCAATAATCGAACCAGATCGTTTATATTTTTTATAATATTTGTTCTTAAGATTTTTTAATCTTGACAATTGCTTTGAATTCCATGGTGGACCAACCAAAGGATAAGCAGACTTTCTCGGAACACAAATTTCGAAAAAGGAGTAGACAATCTTGTAAAAATTTGAAATTATAACATCAATGTCAGAATTATTGTTAATGGGAGTGGATAAAATTTCATTCCAACACGTATTTATCATCAATTCATTAAGTAAATTAAAATTGGTACGATTGAAACAAAAAACTTTACTAATATTGGAAGGTTTGAGTTCAGTTTCAGTTTGAAATGAAAACTCAATTTTTAACGTTGGATGATAGCGATCCTCAGGCAAAGTAGCAGGTTCAGAACGTACAATAGTGCAACTATTAACATCATTAACAAATACCAAGTCAAGTATTTTTCCAAAGTCATTACACAGACCATTGATTTGATACAGGGATAATCCAAACAAGTCATTCAAGAATTCATCATGGCTATTTTTATTCTTTATCGGGATTAAATAAGGTATATCGACCGTATGTGTCCATGAAATCGATGATAGATTAAAATCACCAACAACAATAACAGTATCATTTACCTCTGCAAGTGATGAAACCGACTTGATAGCGTTAACATGATTAGAATAAACAGAAGAGCCACTGTTTTGTCTCAGTTTAATTAATAAAAATTATCTTCAGCCATTTATAAGCGTACACTTTTTACATTTTGTCAAGTCGGTTAAAATTTAATTCAATTCGGTTGTCTTTTTTTCATATTTTTGTTGCTATTTTTGTATTTTTGAAAGAAATAATTCAAATAAATGAGGAAAAGAATTGCACATTCCACTACTTGTACATACATTTAGTATTGTGGTTGTGTCGCCAATAGGTCTTAGGCTAACGAAGCTATTTTTAGTTACAAAGAAATCAGCAAAAACAAAAAAAGAAGAAAAATTATAAAACCGTAACATAACGCCCCCAGTTTTCTTTTTGAAGTTCCAAAGAGAAATGAAACAAAATTTTTTCTTATTGCCAACAAGTCGAAAAAGTTTTTTTTTTGTATGCTACGCACGTTTCCTGAATAACTACAAAAAATAAAATGGTTTTTCAAGAGAAAAAAAAAATAAACAAAAAATGCAACGGCAACAAAGCAACTGCAATCTGATCTTGTATCTGGAGTATGAATGCGGTGTACAGTGCGAAAATACTGCGTGTGTAGGCGGTAAAAATATTTTTTCCAAGCGCAGCTGTGAAAATTTAACTTTTTTTCTCTTTCATTTGGTAGCCTTTTTATAAAACGGTTTCTTTCACTATATAAGTTCGTCTTCACCCAACAGGAAAATTGTAAAAAAACGCGTCTTAGGCTGACACAACACAAAACACACCATTCATTATAAAATAACAGTTACAGCAGCATAATGCCACATGCGGCATGCAGCAGCCAGAGTCAGTCAACAGACGCAGCAGCAATTGCTATTGCAATTGTAAAATATACTGCCAGTTAAATATTTCTTTGTCTGTCTACCGGTCTATCTGTGAGCAATTGTAGATGAATTTTCTTTTTTATTAACAAAAGAAAAAAAAATAAAAGAAAACAGAAAAGAAAATTCTACTACAATTGCTCCCCAGCATCTTGGCCAAAAATTAAACAAACTTATGAAGGAGGAAAAAGCAGAGTAGCAGAAGAGAGTAGAAGTAATAATAAAAGAAAGAAAAAAAAGCTTCAATGTTCACTTTATCAGTTGGTGGTAATGTTATTCTCAGCACGTGCAATTGCAATTTAAACCAAATCATACAGCAGGGTATTGTAACGCTTTTTATTCTCTCCCTTGTGCTTCTTTCCCCTCTAATGCAAATGTCTCAGCTTGCTTTTGGCTTCATTTAATTGCAACATTTGTTGTTATTAGATTTTTGGATTTGCTAAGAATTTCTAGATGAAAACGATGTTAACTTTGTTTATTTTCATTTACTGCTTCATAAGTTTATATTTTGATTTCATAGTTCATATTTTAAATCTTTAAATTGTTGTTGTTGTTTTTGTTTTTGTTGTTGCTGCCTTGTTTAAATCATCTCTCCATCTGAAAATGTTGTATTTTTTTTTTGCTTGAAATATTAGTGCCCCATATCTGTAAACTATTCAATATGATTGTTGATTGCTGTGCAATTCGCACAATGGGTCAACTACACAAATTTATCATCTTATGCTTTCTGCATAAAATTTATGCCAAACAAGTTTTTTAATTAAAATTTAAGTTTTAAAAATCATAAATAACTGAGTTGTGAGGAATGGTTCTGGTAGTAATCCTGGACGAATGGTGGGCACAACATTATCTGCTTCCAAAACTTCTACTGGTCCATAAATAATATTCTCTTACATTGTTAGCTTTAATAACTTTGGAAGTAATTTTCTTCTGTCTTCTACTTTAGACAGTGAAGTTTTATTTGTAGTTCAGATCACAGTGTTTGTAACTCCTCCGAAACGGTTTGACTAATTCTTTTAAAATGTTGTTGTTGGTCTGAGAATAGGATTATCCATTAATATACATAGGTCATATCCATTAAAACAGAAAGAGCAGAAAACTGAGTTGTAAAGAGACTTTCCTATTTCGTTTGCGACATTTAGAGATTATTATATTCAAATAGCCGCCGTGGTCTAGTGGTTAGTGTGTTGGCTTACTAAGACATGGGCCCTGGGTTCGACTCCAGGCTCCGACATCTTCAAAAAAAGAAATATGAAAAAAAAAATATTTCTTTCGGCGACTACCTCTCAGCAGTCTTCTGGCAAAAGCTCTGAGAGTAACTAATTGCCATGAACAAGCTTCTCAAGTCTGTCGTTCGGAGTCGACATTAAACTGTAGGTCCCGGTACTCATGGATAAAAATTGACACACACAACATGAGTACTGCGAGAAGCTAGGCCGTAATCCTGACACAGGGTTGTAAAGGCCAGTTATGTATGTATGTATGTATATTCAATAAACCGAAATGAGTGACATTCAAGGCTATTGCGTTTTCAAAAAAAAAAAAAAATTAGTGCGCCTCTTATTTTAAAATTTTGATAATCGAAGGCCTTATTGTTAATGGTCATTAAGAGAATGAATCGAACAAGTATCAAAACTTTGTCAAATTTTAAAATTAAAGACATATGAAATGTCACTCGATTTAAATTTCACTTGTTTTTGGTTTACAAAACATAGCCGTATATAAGTGTTAAGAATTCCAGGTAGGCGACCCCAATATTGATTTTTTTATTACCCAGTGACCATTACCTGCTGAGTAATCAAAAAGAGAAAAATAATTCTTGAATTTTTAACACTATTCAGAGTAAATAAAAGTTTGCACAGTTTGAACGGTATTATCGAAGTTTGCTAAGAATTTTTCGAATTGTGAGTTCTAATTTATTAAGAAAAAATTCAGAACCAATAGCACCACATAATACATTATTTATGAATGAAATATTTAAATTTTAAAAAATTCTTTCGACTTTAAGAGCTGGAAGGTAAACATGTGCTAAATTCAGCTTCCACCGAAGATTTCGATGATAGAACACGAGTAAGTGTTTATGGAATACAGATTACAAAACTTTGTTCTATAAACATGCATATGTGATCTCAACAAGTGTTTTAAAACATAGAAAATGAGAAAATCTGTATCATCCTATTGATCGTATTTGATAATTAAGAATTAGTTTTTTATATTACAAAGAAAAATTGGCACAACAATTGTTGTGAGGTTTCTTAAAGTTATATTTTTAAATAACCCCATATTAATACTACCAAACTTGTCGTTTTGTCCCCAAAGTTGGAGTTTTCTTTTCAGTCAAAAGGGCAAACCAAGAGGTTAGGAGTCTGGGAATTTTTAGACGATATTCTAAAATATTTTAAAGATTTTGTCAAGTGGTTAAAGCGATCGCACAGAAACTTAAACGACCGAGCTTCAATCCCATCGGAAATAAGTTAAACAATAAGATATTCATTTCACTCGAATTCTTTTTTCAGAACATATCCGATAATGTTTATGTAGACACTATAAAGAAAAAACATTGCCGATTGGTAACCTGTGGTTAATGTGTTGGCTTATTAAATCGAAAGTTACGGTTCAAGCCCCGGCTCTGACATCTTGAAGCAAAGAAATGTGGAAAAATAGTTCTTTCGGCGACTACCTCTTAGCAGACTTCTGGCAGAAGCTCTGAGAGTAACTGATTGCCTTGACAAAGCTTCTCAATCTCAAGTGAGTCGTTCGGAGTCGACATTAAACTGTAGGTCCCGGTACTCATGGATAAAAATTGGCACACACAACATGGGTGCTGCGAGAAGCTAGGCCGTAATCCTGGTACATGGTTGTAAAGGCCAAATATATATGTATTTAATGAAACTAAACACATAGCCCACAGTATCAGATCAACGTGAAGAACGTTATTATTAAAATAACTTTCTAAAGTTCTGGCAAGAATCTGGTATTTTGCCAGTTTGAGCTAAATAGGATTACAACTTACTGTGTATTACTCAAATATTAATAGTTTATTTATTAATTACTCAAAATTCTCATAAAAGTTTTCTTTGATTATTTTGTATTCTACGAAGTTTTTCTTATTGCCAGTTTATTATATTTCATAATATATCAACTTTACATTTCATAATAATGCATTTATCATTCAAAAATAGACCTATCAGATGAATTTTAAAAGAGTTGGGCCAGCTTATCTTGGTGGCAAAGAATAGATTATACATATATTGCCTTTGCCATTGATGGCTCGAAGATGAAAATGACCCTCTTTCAGATTGCCTAGTGAATGTATTGTTTTCTAAGCATAGATATAAGCGATCGACAGGATCGTGAGTTTTATACGGCTAGAATTATTAATATCTAGATGGACAGCTTTGTATCGTTTCACGCCATTGATACCCCCAAAGTTGAGTTTTAAAATTCTTCAGATATATAAATAATTCGTGTGCCATTGTGCAAAATTTGTGCTAGTAAAGTTTACATTTTTCTTTTTCTCATCCTCATATTTCTTACTCTTTTTCATATGTCTGCAGTTTTTTTCTCTGTTTGGTTTCTTATAAATTCTTGCACCATAATAATGTTGTCATTTTTCTTAAAGATCAGCTGCACTTTGATGTAATGCCATCGTTCATTTATCTCTCCCATAGTAAATATTTTAAATTTTACATTTTGTTTTACTACTTGAGACGATTGGTTTTTTTCTTTTGATTTCGTCAGAGTTTCTTAACAAATTCTGTTTAATTTGTTTTAATTTCTCAAGCCAGTGTGTGCTGTTTACACTTGTAGTTGTTTCTTGCTTATTTGACAGTTTTTTCTTCTGATTTTTAGTTGCATTTGTGTGATTTTGTTTATATTGAAAAAAATAATTCTGAAGAAAAAAAAAAAAAGAAAAATTGGAAATCAGTACCAGGAATTTTTTGTATATTTTGCTTATTTGTAATTGTATAAAAAAATAGTTCACACGGATTATAAAATATTAATTTTATTTCAATAATGTAAGCAGACAAAAAAAAATATAGAATATAAAATAACATTAAATTGATTCAGTAATTGTGTCATAAAATTAAGCTGATCGACTATACATGTTTTATAGTATTTTTAGGAGGATAAATTAATTTTGAAAGAATAAGATAAGGTTTCAAAACTTATAAATAAAGTGTTACTCCTATTTATTTTGTATGGGATGTGGTGTTATGCCCACTAGCTTATGCCAATAGGAAGTGCGAATATTCATTAATTAATTCATGAGGTACTAAAAGTTCTTCGACCTGTAGATCTTTTGTACAGCCCTCAATTTCAATAGGATTTCTACAGTATCTCCCCCAGTTTTCGATAAATCTCAAAATACTGGTCTGTGCCAACTTTGAGAATTCCTCATCTGATAGCCGATAGTCACCAAGGTACCTCTTCCTACTGTGTATCATTTCTGCACAATTGCCTAGTATGTGCTCTGATGACGCGACCGCCTTTTCGCAGAATCTGCACATATCAATCTAAGCCATTCCCATCCTATATAAATGTCTTTTAAGTTTGTAGTGCCAGGTCCGAAGAGACGATGAAATTCTCAGGTTGTCCCTAGATAATCTAATGCAAGACCCAAATCTCCTTCGATAATAGTTATCAAGTAAAAGTTTAGAAAGTTTCAGATCTGTCTGGTCCAGAGTATCCGTCTCTTCTTTTTCTCTCTCTCTTTAAAATTTCCTTCCAAATTCTCCTTCCTGTTCCACAAAACGGTTCTAGCCCAATAGGCAGCAAATATGCTTTAATTCTGTCAAGTTTGTGAGAGATTTCAGTTCCCTGAATACCAAAACGGCTGTGCATAAGCTGACCTTATTGCAGTAAATGGCTCCTGGTGATTTACCTCACACCAGGGGCCTGTACTTACCGGGGAATATGGAGTTCACCTAGCTCTTGGTGTCCTGGCGCTCGCTATAGGCAGAAAGGTTGGTAATTTATTACTGACCATCTCAGGGACTGACCAGAGAAACCTACTCTAATCTGGTACTACGAGCATCAGGTAGCCCCCGGTTATGCCTGTGCTCCCCTGTAATTCGGGAAGTGAGGCAAATCGGCCTGATGGTTTGGGTGCAGCCCTCCGGGGAGTACTCGTAGTGTTTGTGGTACCCAGGCAGTGGTATACTAAATTGCTAATCCGAGTTCCATGGGCTTTCTTCTGAGAAATCCTTTACAACGGGGTGGCGTGTGGTGAATCTCATGACAGGTACGCATGATAAACCCATCTAGTTGTTGTCCCTGCCCAGCCGGTTCAGTTTTACTGGACAATCCCATATTAATTTTGTGTTAATTTTATAGGAGTCAAGTGCTCAATTGCCAGCGTGACTGTCAGATAGTAAGGCTATCTCATAGGGTTAGGGATAGTGGTTGAGTGCTTGCACATAAACTCAAACGACCAAGGTTCAATCCCAGCGAAGGACAAAATTATAAAAATAAATATTTGTGGTTTTCTAAAATTACAATTTAAAAATTAAAAATTAAATTTAAATAAAATAAGAGGTTTCCCCCTCCCCCCCCCTCCAGCAATACCATCTGCAAGAAACCGCCCCCTGACATTTCTAATCTATTCCACCAGAAACCAATGATTAGGAGTACAGCGCCACCTTCTGGGAAGATAACAGCTAATCTACTGAAGACGCACCGACAGATGAGCCCATTGCTGTTTGATCATTTGAGGGTGAAGGTATAACACTAGCTCTTGAGTGGACAAATTGACAGCAACTTGTTTCACCAACAAATAAAGGGGCAAAAATATACAAACATCTATGAAAAAAAAAACAACCTTCTATCAACCATCTTCAAATTCCAATACAATGCACACTGCATGAGTAGGGGTTTACCCCTGAGTATTGGTCTTAAAAAAAAAAAAAAAAAAAAAGAATCTCTGGAGCAGAATCAATTAGGTTTTTTAGTGATTGGTGAAAAAGAAGGAAAATAGACTGAACGTCTCTTTAAGAACTTAAGCTAAGCCTCCAAGCCTTTTGCATTATAGGAATTATATCTGAAATAAATATGCCATGGGTGAATCCTGTAAAACTGTAGTGGATGTTACATTCCGCAGAGCAGGTCACGAATGATGTAGACTTTGTATTTAAAGACTAATGGAAAACCAGCTGTGCAATCTAATCTCACCAAATAACAAAATTTCAACCCTCATCTCACCTCTCCCCGAATCATTTCTAATATCAAGATGAACTGCCCCAGTTCCATTCTCATATAACTGTTAAACGTTAAGTAATGCCATGCAATTTTTCTCTCTTTTAATGAATTTTGTGTTTCCTCTTTTCTGCCTCTTAAAATTTTAATTTTCCATGAACCTTCTTGTATTTTGATTATTGTTGGTCCTTTTTATTTGGGCAAACGAAGCAAAGGTCGTTTAAAGGACTTTTTATTTCTCTTACTGCAGTTTCAAGTGTGTTTGCGTGTCTTTTAAGTGAACATTACTGCTGGCCAAGATAGATGTTATGCCAGTTGAAATTGATGGGGTACCATGTAGGTCGTTTACAAACAAACCAAACGAAATAAAAATAAAAGCTCGAAAAGGATGACAAAGCAAAAAAAAGAAAGAGTTCATTAGTTTTTCTCTATAGTGCAGGGATATTGTTATGCCGTTGTTTACATTTTCAAAATGGCGTTTATATCTTAACTCGTACTACACATAACATTACGTTTAGTTTCGCATGTGGGAGTTTGGGATCTAACATTTGCTAGTCCTTGTTTTATTAAAACTATATGCATGTATATAAAACCTACAAATATAACATAAAATGTGAAAAAGAGATACAAAGTGACTGCTATGAATAGGGAAAGAAGAAGAAGACACCAAAATAAAAAATAACACAGAATCGTATTGTTGCCAAGTGTCGCATGTTGCTTTTGGTATACACTTGACACTGCATTGCTGTACGAATACAGCCGTAGCAGCACGGCTGCCTGCATCTCTCATAACAAACAGCACTACCACATTCTTTAGAAGGCACTATCTATCTACAATACCTTCTCATGTGTAATAAATATTTATTTAATTTCGTAATTTCGTGTATATTTTTAATATTTAATTCCCCTAAAAATGGCACATTATCCACATTAAGTTTTATGAACGAAAATTAGTTCATGTTTTTGGAAAATTGTATCCCTAATCGCAATGGAGAAAATATCAACGTATAACTAGTACGGAAATGTCAAATGGTAGAGGGGGTTGGATAAGTTGCATTTAAAACTTTTTTTCTACATTTTTATTACTGGCGAGTATGGCTGAAATTGTTATTTTGTTGAGTGCATATAGAATATGTTTTTTTTTTTTAAATTCCTATTAAGAAGAAGTATAGAACCAGTGACATAATTGAATAGCATAATAATAGTCATAATAATATTACACTTGCTGCTGTTGTTGCTCATTTTCACTTAAAAAAATTTAGTAAATAAACAATCGTTTTATTATTTGACATTCAAATACTCCAATTGACTGTCAGTCAATTGATAGTCAGTTTTCGCCACCTTAAATATGCTTGGCGTTGTATAATGAAGATTGTAAATATTATTTTGATACATTTTATTGACTTTTCCTGGTTTTGCTTTTAATATCATATTTACTTTTAAATTTTATGCCGAGGATATATTATGGAAATACACTTTAAGAAAGGATGTAGAGTACAAACGGAAACTAAAGCTTTTCTTCACTGTTGTTGTTCAGATTATCGTATTTTTATATGGTCCTAATAAAGGGTGTTTTTGAACAGAGTTTACAACTATGAGTTGGCAATACTACCTTATATGACAACCGGTTTAACAGCTGACAGTTTTTTGTAATTCTCAGCACTTTCATTTCATGGAAGATTTGTCGATGGGATCTTCACTTAGATGCTATCAAAATACAATTTTGAAGGAACTAAAGCGCCAATTCAACAAATAATCTGAAGAAAGAAATTATTATTGCCATTGAATTTCCATTTACTTTTCGTTCTCGAATAAAGCCCATTTTTGACTGAATGGATACGTAGCTAAGGAAAATTTTCATATTTTAAAAAAATAAATATTTCCTGGAGAAGCTACGAAGTTAAGTAGCGAAATAATAATTATTTAATCGACCTAAAGCTTAATTAAAAGTTTATATATTAATCAATAATAAGGTCAACTAAACTTATTGATTCAAAAGTATTTCGTTTAAGAGTTATTAAGAAAATTTAATTGATACACCATTGCATCCACAGAAAATGACTGTTGGGTGCGTTTTATATGCTGGCGAAGTCATTAGTTCGTATGCCTTCAATTACAATGCTAGTCTGAAGTTAATTGTCAAAGGTGATAGGCACATGAATGGAAATTTTTCTTTGTACCTTACCGACAGGACAGATCTACAAGCGACAGATATTTACTCACAATAACTTTTGATGAAATAATAATTTTATTGGTTTTATTGCGCGGGTTCTTTTCCAGTTATGTAAAGACCCTTGTCTAGATCGATAAACCATGGAAAGTTAAACACCTAAAAATCAGCACTAGAAGAATTAACAATAAAAAACGACCCCAATGCTGCAAAAAGTATGTGATAATTGTTCTTCTGATTGCGCATTATACGCGCCATTTAAGTCATAAAATTTTCAAAAAAGAATATCCGTCACTCCTTTTCCTCTCTCTTCTTTAGAATGTCCTTCCAAACTCAACTTCTTGTTCCACAAAATAATTCTGGCCTCATCTGCAGCAAATATGCTCTATTTCTGTCAAGTATGTAAGAAATTTCAGTTCCCTGAGTACCAAAATGGCTCTGCATAAGCTGACCTTATTGTCCCTGCCAAGCCCAAATTATACTTCTTTGTTTTTCTATTACTCAAATTTGTGTAGCAATGAAAAAATACCTTTTAAAAGGATGTCAGTGATTTTATAAACAAATGGCGTGCAATTTAAGGTTTTGCTGAGAGAAACCTTCAAAGTCAAGCTGTACGCTAGAATTCAATTCATTGGACTCGGAATTAGTGGAGCAGTACTTAAGTAATCGTCGACAATGCAACATGGGCCTCCGGAATCACTGGAAACTGTCAAGAGCAGGGTGAGCAGAGCTCAGTCAAATACGGTGAACAATGGACATAAGCAGGACAGATAACTTCTGTCTGAGATATTATTTCAATAGTTCATACATATCGTGGAGGAATCCGTATGCAGGCTATATTTGAAGAATAATTTCATTATTCTTCAATTCTTCTCAACTCATTTTGTGTAATTGTAGTGATTTGACTAAAATCAGGATGCGTATTTTGAACCTGCCTAAACCAGATTTGAGGAACAACTGCATCTATCGGATATTTATCTAATTTTATCTGAAAAGTGGAGTAGTTGCTAATTCGGACAGAGTTGTAAACGAAAAATAAATTGCAATTCGTTTCCAATTCATTTGAATTGATTTTAGTTTTGAATTTATTCATATGAATTGATTCAAATTTCATTCAATTCGTTTTTTTGGGAAAAGAATTAATTCAAAATTTTTCGAATTCAGTGCATGAATGATTCACGAATTAATTCGAAAATGAATGATTCGTTTACAACTCTGCTTTCGGATTTTATTTGTCCTACAAAAGAAATACAATTCTTTGCTTTATTCAAAATACATAAAAGGGAAACGTTCTATTCCAGATTTTGGAACAAATGCTGTCATTGATTCTTTAGCAAATTCAAGTTTTCTTCGTTGTATTGGGTTAAACATTTTTTGTTAATTTAATTGTTACAATTAACTTCTAGCGTAATAATCCACAAATTTTGCTCAGTGTTTTTTTCGATTACGAAAAAAAATGAAATAAAAAAAAACCATTCAATTCTTATGGTTACCAGTAAACACCAAGTGCCACTTGCTTAAACTGTAAACGGAAACTGAAGTGTAAATGTTTGCATTTTTTATGCAATTGAATGCAAATAAAGCTAAAAAGGAGAAGAAAAAAAATATTTATATAATCGGTGACAACAGCCTCAGTGCTCGTCTTCTTTGTTGTCTGTTTCACTGCAAATAAATAAAATATTCAATCCGAGTACTTGACTTCCTGCCTGCTTAGTTACTTGGCCAGTTGTATTAGTAAAGATGTTATAAAACGGAAGCTGTTAAACAATCCTCGAAAGGAATTTCCCGAGTTTCTCGTTTTATATAAAATTCTTTAAATGAACGAATATTTGCATTTGTATTTGTTTATACAGGCATATATTGCAACTTGTTTGTGTTATATAGGCAGCCGTTCGCATTACAGTTGTTTAAGGAAGAACTGTCAGGCAATATAGATTTGTGACACCTTACAAATACTTAAGTTATGTGATTTATTTTTTAAATTATCACGTTATACACATAATTAATCAGGCAGTAATAAAAATAAAAAAATTATATCCTTCTGATATGACAGAAATTCACACTAAATGAACTTAAAATGATCTCTAATCTTTTTTCCCTCAGTCGAGTACTCGTATTCTTTAATAGCCGTGGGGGACAATAATATTCCTTCATTGAGATTTTCAGGGGTGGACGAGTAAAAATTCCTTTATTCCGCACTTATATTAAGCACTTATATTGACTTAAGACTACGTAACTTCATGGGTGAGAGACATCAAGAAAAAAGAGAGAGAGAGAGAGGGAGATATATTTTGTGCGATCGCCCGTTTTGTGCACAGAAAAAAAAAACGTAGTAATGGCAAATGATTTTAACCTTACCGCAAATAGAATTTACATTCGGATCGTTCCCAATAGCAGTTTGTATTTGTCGCAACTACAAAATTGCTTTTACATTAAATATAATTGAGCAAATGCAAAAATGGTTTTAACAAATGCGATTTTCTTTGTCACAAATACAATTCGACCAATGTCAAAATTTTTTTAAATTTTTAGATTTTATTTACAAACAAAAATGAAATTAAAGATTTTTCAGGAATATATAAGTACATACGTATGTACAATGAATTGGTAACTTATTTTTAATTATATCTAAAATATTAATATAATACATAGTAAGGCATTTGAGAGCACAATATAATAATACATTATATAACATATATACATAAATAATATAATATAAATACATTATAGTACATAATACATAAACTATATTTATATACAGTTTTTAAAGTCGACTCCGAACGACAGATTTGAGAAGCTTTTTCATGGCAATCAGTTACTCTCAGAGCTTTTGCCAGTAGATTTTTGAGTGGTAGTTGCCGAAAGAAATCATTTTTTCATATTTCTTTTTTTCAAGATGTAAGAGCTTAGATTTGAACCCGGCACTATCGTCTTAGTAAGCCAACACACTAAATACTAGACCACGGCGAAGATATACTCCTATAGAAAACTCACACATATTTGCCTTTTTTTTAACACGCACGTGTTTTTAATACCGCAAACAAAATTTAAACGAATGAGAGAAAATGCCAAACAATAAAACAAAACTAACTGCGGATTGCATTTGAAAATACAAGACTACTCCCAGCGGGAAATGGTAATCAATGAGAAACGAGAAGGTAATACAAGGAATGTATAATCTATTGATTACGGAAAGCATTACGCTTAACACAGATCATGTCCTACGAAAGTAATAAATTCTTTTACTGTCCCCCCGTAATAAGTATTAGAATTTATTATTGGTAATGCATAAAGTTATTATTTATTCATAATTTGAAGGTATAAATTCTATGATGCATTATTTTTAATGCATTATATTATAAACGTATTTATACTATATTAAATTATGCATTAAATTATTAATAAAAAATTAATTTCCCCCATTATAAATAAAATAATAGTAGCTATTCGGGAATATTTGTTTTACTATTTATCATGTTCATGTTAAAAACATTTTGCAAACATTTAAGTTTTAAAATAATCCCGAATAGCTACTAATATACATATTAATTAATATTAAATATTAATTTGGTGTCTGCACTTCTGCGCATTTAAACACAAACTACATTTTTTAATAAAATACATTTCTTTCTGCGTAAAAAATAACGGATTTTTTTTAACAATGAAAGAAAAAAAAAAAAGAAAAACAAAGCAATAACTTCTTTCCTCTAAATATGTGGGAATGTACATGGTAATCGATATGTAAAATATAAAAAAAAACAAATTACAGTTTTTTTTTCAACAAAATATACGAAAAAGACAAAAACCAACACACAATAACTTCTTTCTTCATAGATGTTGGAATACACATGGTAATCAATATTTACTTGTGTGCCACGTGAAATTACCTTCTCGATTCCAAAAGTAATATATTCTGAAGTAATATATTATATAATTGATTATAAAATAAGGTAATCAATCTTTTCCCGCTGGGCTGTTACCACAACAGCAATCCGTATTTGGCGTAAATAATTTTTCCATGTAATATCAAATAAGAAAACATTTGATTTTAATAAATTGCTGTTGACATGAATTTTTAAATGCAATTACATTTACCTTAAAGAAAATTCAATTTGGATCAAATAATGTTGCTCTTGATTTATGTCAACTGTAATTTTGTAGTTGCGACAAATACAGTGTATTCGACGAAATTCTTTGTGGCAAATAAAATATCATTTAAATCAAATACTTTTTATTTGCGACAAATACAATTTCCTCAACTGCAAAAAGTATTTGCCATAACAACACTTTTTTTTCTGTGTGGGTTAGGTTACAGTGTGGATTTCTTAATGCCGGCTAGTTTTAACGCGGTCAGAGAACACGGATGCTGGAAATATATAGATTGTATGTATGATTTGATGACTTGCGATACCATCTCAAGCATCTGATTAAAGCCCATGTAAAGTTTATTTAACCTGCCCGTCCCATGATGTCGAACGTAAAACTATGCTAACGAAAGCAACTCACACATCTTACTAGGTTTAAATATATCGTTTTTCTTTTTTGACTTTATGATTGAGACGTAAGATATTAAAACATTTTTAAATTTCAATGTTGGTGAATCAACAATTTAACAAGTTAATCGGAGATAAAAAAAGTTAAAATGGGTAAACTATGACCTTAAAATATTTAGGTTATCTTTTGAATTTAATTTCGTAAGGATTGTCGTACTGAAAATAGTTACCGGAACGCCAAACAGCTGTTTTTCGCTGAGAAGGCGAACAAACGAAAACCTTCGATATCGTAGGACAGGCTGTTAATTTGTAAAAAAATGTATATGGAATAACACATTTTTAAAATAACCGCAATTGCTTTGGCGGCTATGCTCTACTCATTTTGTCACAGGCCTTTATATACAACCTTAATTAGTTTAATAGCTAGAGCAAGAGACCTCCATTACATTTTAACGGCTCTTTTGTTCGATAATATCACGTATATTTCCTTTTAAATTTTGGCACGATTATTGATTGTCTGCGTCTTCTTCTACTCTATATAAACCAGTACAATGCTAGTGTAGAGTTCATATTCTGTCTACCGCAGGCTGTGACCGATTCAACTGCGTTTTACATTTTGAGGGAGTAGCCGTTATGGGCATTTTATTTGAAGGGCCCACAAACAAGCTCTAGCGGACTTTTTTTTCAAAACTAAGAAGGTAGCTTTGCTCCAGATGCCAGCTTCTACAGTCTACAGATCCAAAAAGAGGCAGAAATGATATAATGATTCGAATTACGGAAATGTGCAACAATGGCAAATTCATACTTGTTACGGTTTAAACGGAGTAAAACATCGAGTGAATTATTCTGGTGCCTATGAACATAGTAGTCGTCGTGGTCTAGTGGTTAGTGTGTTGGCTTACTAAGACGTTGGCGGCGAGTTCAAATCTCATCTCTGACATCTTGAAAAAAATAAATATGAAAAAATTATTTCTTTCGGCGACAACCTCTCAGCAGTCTTCTGGCAAAAGCTCTGGGAGTAATTGTTTGCCATGAAAAAGCTTCTCAAATCTGTCGTTCGGAGTCGACATTAAACTGTAGGTCCCGGTACTCATGGATAAAAATTAACACACACAACATGAGTGCTGTGAGAAGCTAGGCCGTAACCCTAAAACAGATTTGTAATGGCCAATTATGTCTGTATGTATAATGATTGTTACATACCTTTAAACGCAATCAATATATCATACTCATCGTCAGTAGCATATGGTTTAACAATAGAATAATTGAAAGGAACTGTTATATTGCATTGCAGACTAAAGAAAGGAAAGGTGATAAAAAATAGTTGAGTTGTTTAGATAATGCAATGAATGTAAAGGAACAAACAAGAGTCAGGACATAGAGATTTTTAAATATTGCATTACAGTTACGAGTACATGCAACCTTTGCAAAACCCCCCAACTCTATATGTCTATAATGGCTTAAGCGGATGCGAAATTTTGATGGGCAATAGAGAAAATAATATTTTTTGTTTGTTTTTTTTTTGCTATTTCAATATGATTTTTAAGCCGAAATTCATTTTCTCTACATACATACATACATGCATAGATACACATGTGTGGTATGTTACACAGTTAGATTTGATTGTGATTGTATTGAATGTTTGCCAAATGATTGTAATTTTTTTTCTTTTCTTACATTTCATTCTACATTTCACCTCTCATGCCCTCCTCATACACAATGGTACGGTATAGCAGTTAAATTTAATATTACGGTTTAGTTATGTACTCGTATGTTACACTAAAAGAAAAACTTATGCTTTACTTACATACACACTTTACCATTTCATATGAGAAATTCATTGTTTACTATTTACTCATACATTATTTACTTAAAAATGTTGAAAAAAAAATAAGAAAAAGAAGAAAAACATTTTAAAAGACTCTTCCGTCTAGTTAGTACTCGTTTGTTGCAATTGTAATCGTATGAGGCAAAAGTAAATTGTTTACCATAAAAATAAAAATTGTCTTACTATTTTATTTGCTGCCGCATGTTGCATGTTGTGTATGTTTACTTATGCATACACACTAGTACGTTGCATAAATACTTACATACATATGTACTAGAGTTTTTTATTTCCCGGGGTTTTGTGTTTCCCGGGAAAGCGGGAAATTTTTTTTGATTTCCCGGGATCCCGGGATCCCGGCCTATGAAATAAATACAACAATTTATTTGTTTTTAGTAATAAATTTTTTACTTAGAAACGTAAAAATTTTGTTTTACACGAAGTAAATACTTACATATGTAACTAAGTAAAAAAAAAATAAACATACGTTATTAAAAATAAAAATAGGAACTTGGAGTAATGTGAGATCAAAAACAAAATAAACACTTCAACTATTTAAAACAATTAATAGTTTCATAATAAAATAGTTCTATATAAAATCGAAAATCGAAACATAAAAATTAAATTTTTATAATTAAACATATTATTTGTTTTTGGGTTTAAAAAATAATTTTTTAATACACGAGTGCATTTATAGACCCATCCGAAAGCCTATTTCTTATTTTATTAACAAATTGTCCTGCTATCGAAAAAACTCTCTCACTTTCTACTGAAATTGGACGTATGGTTAAAAGTGCTTTAAACAAATGTTCAATATTTTGGGTTCTTTGGCCACTTCCTTAAAAAAATTTCAATTTTTTTTTTAAAGAGACCTTGAATTTATTTTTGGAGGTAGATTGAGTACAACAATTTACGTCACTAGTGGCTGCATTTAAGACTTCTTCAAATGTTTTTCTTTTGCAGCGGAAAATTCTTCAACGTCATCAAAAGTTTCAACTTCTCCGAAATTGTGTTCACTAAAGAGTCGATTATAAAGATTTTCAGCATATCCAACTACCAAATGCTTAGAAGCATAAGAAAACAAACTATGTTTATGATCACTGTTAAAAAATGTGGATCTTTTAAATATTTTACTAAAGTGTACAGTTTATTGTCTATTCTTTCATCTATCCGTTGATGCAGAGCCTGAAACATTTTTTCGGAAGGAATCGACTGAATTTCTTTACATAAGGTGTTAAGTATGGCATCACTTGTTAATATGTTTGTATCACGGCTACTTAACTTTTCCACTGATAATTTTCTAGGTTTTAGAACTTTAACCATGTTATTATATATATTTTTCTCAACCCATAGTTCATCCATTTCTAAATCAATAAGGCTCTTTTTATTGAATTTTTTATGAGCAGAAATTTTTCTATTATTGGTACTAACGAATTCCAACGAGTTACAATATTTAATTGGAGACGTTCTTCCTTCTTGTGTTCTGCGACAACATATTTTTGAAGTATAGCATTTTTTGTTGGACTTTTTTTGAAAATTTTGATAATACGACGTGTCTGAGCCAACACGTCTTTGTAGTTACTATTTATTGACATATAATTTTTGTTTCCCGGGATCCCGGAAAAAAAATCCCGGGAAAGCGGGAAATTTTAACAATTGAAATTCCCGGGAATTCCCGGGACGGGATTTCTCGGGAAAAAACTCTAATATGTACTCATACTTTTCATTTTTCTTTTCATTTAATTCTCTCCGAAGTAATGGTTATTTAGTCGTACTTAAACAACACTTTATAACTTCTGCTCCCTAATGTTTTTGCCAACAGTAGCCCAGTCAGCCCTTTTCTTTAGTTAAAGGTTGCATTGTAGTTTGTTCATTCTCTTATATGCATGTAGTATTTCTTCTTAACTCTTCGTGTGAATAATTAATCGTTCAATTGGTTTTTAACGCCACATAAACTTGACGTTTGTACTCAAATAAGAGACATGGGAATTTTTCCAAAAAAATAAAAAAAAAATACAAGAAATGAACTTAAAATGAAAATAAATTTCAAGACGACTACAAATGCATGAATGAATGAATTATGAATTTTTTTTATTGTTTCAATTAATTTTGTTTATTTAGGCTAATGGAGTTTTTATTTAAAGCCATACAACTGAAATCTTTTAAAGGCTTTGCATATGTACTGTCATTTCATAATAAAATTCTAATGTCGGAGACCTATTATGTACCTATTCTGTTAATATTATCTGAAACGGGCTTAAATATCATTTAATTTGGTTTATAACGTTGGTTAACTACTTATTACGTTGTTATAGAGTATCAGATTAGAGAAAATGTTGTTTTTGGAAGCAGATTAAGACTGTATTATATGGCGCTTCAATCAGTTACATCAGAGTTCTTCTCAGCAAGATATTACTTTACCAAAAAGGTTATAAAACGCTTAGTTTAATAAATGGTTTGAATGAAATATGAGTGATTTTAGCCGTAAATTTTAACGAATTGTTTGTCAGAATTAAAGTAAGATTTTAAGTTTTATTTGCTAAGAGCAATACTCAGGGGTTTACTCCCCTACTCATGTAGTGCATTGTATTTGGAAAGGACAGTATATATACAAATATTTTTTCTTATATTATTAATAAGCGCCTTAGGAATAAGACAAATTGCTGAATGATCAATTCAAAGGCCAGTGTTATACCTTCACCCTTAAATGATCAACAGCAATTGCCCATCGTTGCATGTTGATTGTGTCTTGAGTGTCTTCGCTAAGTAGGTTTAGCTGTTATCTGCTACTTTTCAATAGGTGGCGCTTTTCTCTTGATCATTCGTTTTTTTTTATGTTGACATTAGTTAGGGTGGAATAGAGTGAAAAGGACATTATAACAAATATTTTGTTTTCTTATATTATGAAGAGCATTAGGAATGAGACAAATTGCTGTAAATTGGTCACACAAAGGCCAGTGTTATACCTTCACCCTTGAATGATCAACAGCAATTGTCCCATCGTTGCATGTTGATTGTGTGGTGAGTGCCTTCGCTTAGTAGGTTGAGTGTTATCTGCTACTTTCGAATAGGTGGCGCTTTTCTCCTGATCATTTGTTTTTGTTGTCAATGTTTAAGGTGGAATAGAGTGGATTGTCAGTTGCTGTTAATGGATCACTCAAAGGCCAGTGCTATACCTTCACTATTGAATTTGATCAACTGCAATCGCCCCATATGTTGATGTTAATTTTTTGTTTGTTATGAAGTGGTGTGGAACTGAGTTGCTGGTAGGTTTCCCAGTAGATGACGCTTCCTGCTGATCGTTTGTTTGCTAAGTCAAAGCAATATATACATATAGTTCGTAAAGGGTCTTGACATTACCCTTTCATATAGAATGCCTGACCACTGCAGTGTGTTACAGGCGAAGGTAATGACTATACTGATGGAATACTGATTCGCTCAAACAGGTAGGCATGTGATTATCTTCTTTATGAACTTCAACTCTAGTCTACACATGTTCATGAATGTCGAAGGTTTCTTGGGAAAATTTCAGATCATTGGAAGGTAACTTGTATATGGATTCCAGAACATAAAGTTATTGTGTAAATGGGTATCAATTATTGAACTGTAACCGGTACCGCGATTCAGTAACTTTTAACAATACGACGTTAGCAAAAGAAGTCGACAATTTTTATTGTTTGCAGTAACGATTATGTGATTCACTAAGTACACTTTATCGACAGTCGACAACTCTAGTTTTCTTTATGTTTAAATTACAATAATGGGGCAGCACCGTATAAATTCAATCAGTTTTTGAGTAGTTGGCAATTAAAATGGGTAGAAAGTTAGCAAAGACACAAACCTCTAGTTTCTTTGGGTATAAAAACACACAAAAATGGTTCTCAAACAAACTAGTTAATAGCGTAGGCACTGCTCTCTACAAAATTTCAGTATAAAAAATTGACGATTTTCCAACTGAATAAAGAGCATAAAAATTTGTGTCTTTAGTTTATGACAGTAGCTATTGGGACTATCGTAAACAAAAGATAATGAATAGTAATATTGACAATTCTGTTGTTTCCTGTTGAAAACAATGCGATTATCGTAAAAATATGCTACTGAATTGCGCTACAGATATTCGATTTTCTCGTTTAAATTAGATATTTTCCAGTAAGCCTGCAGCGAAGCTCAGTTTCATTAAAAGCTGAGGTTCTGCTGTCTGATATAAATCACATACTGCTTTATCGCACTATTATTTTCCTGGGCTTATTCTGTCAGAGTGGAGTGGGGCACGCCGTTAAACTCTTCTTTTTTTCGTATAAATTATTGAGAAGCTGTGGATCTGGGTTGAAGAAGACTATTATATTATTTGGCCCCTGCCAAAAGATGACAGAGGTTCTTTTACGTTTAATGTCATATCATCTTTGCCTGAACTCTACGAAATGCAAATTACCACAATAACCAGATTAAGTCTTGAGTCGGAATGGTTTCCTATAACGACCGATTGATATTTGTATTGCCGTGGATGCCCTTAGTATGGGGCTAGCCTCTGACCTAAGGGGAATATTATACTTCAGGAAGGGTCTAAAATCTAATCTAATCTATTATTAAAATTTTGACAACATTCTTAAATTTGTGTGCTAATTCAAATATCGTTCTTATTTTCTTTTCAGGTATGTTAAACCGACAGAAGAAAACTAAAATAAAGTTTTTAAATATTTCAAAGTCATTTCGAACAGGTAAATCTGCTAATCCTCTCATTCTGTTTAATAAACAAGGATTAAAATCTGAATTGATGTCAATTAAAGCAGTTGTTTAATTGAACTTTTTTCTTTAATTAAAATAAGAAAATTCTTTAATTGCAAAATATTATGTTTTTCAACGCTACCCGAAGTATGAAGACTACAGTTTTTAAAGGCGGCTTTCATTTTAATGATTCGTTTTGTCTATATAAATAAATTGCCCCATAAAAATTAGAACATTTTGTGGTGTTAACATGAAAAATTAAATAAATTATAAATATTTTCTTATGCACAATTAAAATTTAATTAAAACTGAAGTTAATTACTAATAAACTCCTCATACTTTAAATAATAATTTAATCGACAAACGCACTCATTACTCAGCACAACAACGGTGAGGGAAAATATGAAATATGATACAAAACTATTTATTAGATATAGACAACAATAAACAAGTCTGTACTTATACGGGTGCAGAGGAAGATACGTGTAGTCAGATGTAATAACAGCAATATAATGTTGCCAACAATAATTTAATATGTTAACTAAGCATAAATTTGTGTTGTAGCTTGTAATAGTCAAAAGAACTCAAAAGAAAAGTATGTACCAATACATTAGCCATTGAGAAGACTTGAATAATGGAGGTTTGCATCCGTCTTTAAATATTATGGTTACGCTTAAACTGACTCCAGTTACGCATGCGATCAAGAGAGTTCGTTTATTATATTATTATGCACATTAATTGTCTAGCAACTTTTAACCCTTTAAGGGGTGATATTTATTGCTGTTTGCAATAATTTGAAGAATGTGGTCATCTCTAGTGCAAGTTAGATTTAAAACATAAACAAAAATGTCACTTACTTAAGTAATATTGGCTAATCAAGAAATCAGTAAGTTTCCCTATCGCAAGAACTATAACAAGACCAACACAGCAAGACAGCGACAACAACATTTTTAGTATACGCACAATATCACAGAGTATACCAAGATAGTCACAACAGCCACAGCATACATCTTCTTTGCTCTTCCCTCTCATATATATTATAATTATATTCTTTTTTGTTATTGTAACAGCTGATTTTAAACTTTTTGAGCTGTCATTTCTTTCATCTCTGCATACACTGTGTCCTGGGATTAAACGTCCACTACATCTTATTACCATTTGCAAAGCGATATTACATTAATTCAAAAGTTTCTTTTCTTTCCTGGGAAGATAGTAAAGTACATTGGACTTCTGGAGTAAATTCGCCATTCAGACTTGAAGGTTTAAATGTGCTGATATGATATCTTTAATACTTAATTTATTAAGAGGATGTCTACCATAAAAATTTGCAGAGTTGTGTTTTAAGACTGCAATATCTGGGTGCAGTAATAATTACATACATACATAATTGGCCATTACAACTCTGTGTCAGAGTTACGATCTAGCTTCTCGCAGCACTCATGTTGTGTGTGTTAATTTTTATCAATGAGTACCGGGACCTACAGTTTAAAGTCTACTAGGAACGACAGATTTGAAAAGCTTTTTCATGGCAACCAATTACTCCCAGAGCTTTTGCCAGATGACTGCTCAGAGGTAGTCGCCGAAAGAAATAATTTTTTTCATATGTATTTCTTTTTTTCAAAATGTCAGAGCTGAGACTTGAACCTGGCGCTATCGTCTTAGTAAGCCAACACACTAACCACTAGACCACGGCGACTATATGCAGTAATAATTCCTGGGTTTAATTCTGCCATTCTGCCGGGTTTTACCAAGTTTTTATAACGTTTTTATAAGTTTTAATGTTTTGATGTTATCATGGCTATGTAGCTGAGCATACCGACTATCTAGATTTAGGGAACCCAGGAAAAAGGACAAACCATAGTTGTAAATGCTTTCCCACATTTTAAAGGAAATGTTAAATCAATCAGTCGAAACTAGTTTAGAAATATATAAATCATGTTAGCAGAAAAAATCACCATATCAGGTTTATCCTTCACCAAAGGGTTTACAAACTACTTTACATATACAATGTAAGTGATGTATTAATTAAATTAACCCTTAATATTTTGTTTTGTGTGTTTTTTTTAATTTTTGTAATTTTCTTTGTTGATTACACATAATCATTTTTATTTACTGCTATTCCATTTTTCCATTCATAATATTCACTGCTATCTTCACAGAAGTTCCGTTCAACTCACTTCAATTCAATTGCCAACTGAACTGCAGGCAGGCCATTCTTTCTGCAACAGTTTAGCTGAAGATTGAAAACATTTATGTTTAATTAATACTCAGGTAAACATCAATTTTCATGTTGCCAAGAAATTATAAAAAAAAGTCAAAATGTATCTTAACAGTTCTTTTTTTCCCCCTATAACACAGCATTTTGCATTTACGCTTTTCGTATTGCACCGCAGTGATGATGATTGCACGCACTGTATAAAAACTGCATAAATATATGTTTATGATAAATTCACGATAATATAAAATAAATGGAAGGGGCAAGTAAGGCAATATATCAAAACGTATAAGAAGAGTGAAAAAATATGCGAAGGAAAACAATAAGTGTTTCTACATCTGCCTTTTGACTGGGTGCACAATATGTATGCACGAGCGCTACAGCAGCAGTAGCGCATGCGTAGCGCCAAAACCGTTTTTTGTTTTTAATTGACCAAATGATAAATAAGAGTTTCAATCTTGTGGACGAGTTTTGTTTGTTAAAGTTTATTTTATATTTTGGTTGTTGTATTCTTTTAGGCAAAAGTTTGTTTTATGTAAAGGGGTTTCAAGGCAAAAAAAAACCGTTTTTAATTCGCCTTTGGGGTTCCTTAATCCAACTTATTTGTTTCGCTTCTGGTTTTCTTTGTTTTCTGTTTAATTTTAATTCTGCTTGTTCTTTGTTTTTAGCATACATATGCAAATAAATTAATACATTATGTTTTAGATTTTACATGCATTTCTTTTTATCAGAAGAATGCGACAATGTGTTGTTATAGAAACATAAAATAATTGTAATATACGTACTCGTATATTTACGACTGATTAAATTCATACGAAAAGGCAATTTATTATGAACTTGATTGGATTTATGACTGATAACCCTTTAAAAATAAAACGATATGTCGTTGTGGATCAAGATTGTTTTTAAACATCCCCACTAAAAAATAAGAAGTTGACTTAGTTTTTTTTTTGCGTTATATGCACATTTTCACTATTGTGGATCTCTCTAGTTTTGTGAGAGGAGAAAGGTTTACATACTTACGTACTTACTGATGGCTATAACAATTCGTTAACGGATTTCCGCCTGCCTTAACACTAGTCTCCAGGCGTCTCTGTTAAGCGAGCGCCTTCTCCAGTTTCTCACACCAATGTATGACAGGGCTTTATCAACTGGGTCCTTCCAACATAAACATGGTCGTCCTCTACTTCGGCGTCCAGTGACCTTCACATTGAAAACTTTTCTCCCTGGTGCAGATTCTTCCACCCAAACAACATGACCGAACCAGCGTAGCCGCTGAATAATAATGCGCATACAACGCTCACATCGCCGAGAAGCTCATACAACTCATGGTTGTTGCGAAACTCATCGCCATGACTTAGAGGATGGGCAAAGCAAAGTCTCTGATTAGGGTCAGCTTGGGGGCCTCCATAACGATCCTTGTTTCCTCCTCCTCGTGGCCATCCTGGATAGCATGCTTGCATCCGTTAGCATGTAAACTAATGCATGCGGCATTTTCCAATCCTCTAGACTTTAAATTTGGATTGTGCGTAGAGCTTGAAACCCATCACGTAAACACATTATTCAATAAAAGAAAGGTCAACAAGTTATTTTGATATTTTTTTTTTTTACTTTATCATTAAGCTTCATATGTTGAACCAAAAAATTTATATTTTATTTCATCTGCTACAAAATAAGAAGAAATGTCTTTCCTGTGATCCAAACCACAGGCATCATTTTTACCCCTTGATGGGCATCTCCCAACCTGAGGTAAAAGAAACTCAAAATACCTTTCGCATCCCATACATTTTTTTAATAGTAACTCATAAACAGTAATAGTAGAGCGTATATTTTTCTATTTTGTCTCATTTTTGTCGCGAAAATTTGAAATAACTAATCCGTTTTTTAAGGTCTGTAAGGATTAAACTACAATTTAATTGCTAGTACAAAGTTCTTAATTGAAATCGATTTTCTATAATTTCTGTGTGTACATTAAAAAAGCCTAAAGTGGGCCTCTTATATTGGTGTCTGAGAAATTTCTAAAAAATCAAATCTGTAGTGAAGGAAAAACTACTACATAAGTCTAAGAAAAATACGAAAATTCATGACTCCCTGAATAGATTTCGGAATTTAGCAAACCTAGTGTTGAACATTTCTGAGGTTCTACCTACTCAGAACGTTTTGACATACGAGCGCTATTTGTGTTGTTTAGAATGGAAATAAATCGTAAACATGTTCGTGCGATTATTTTTTACAACTTTCGACGTGGATTAACTCAGCAACAGTGCATGGATGAACTTAATTCAATTTTTGGCGATGGAGCTCCATTAGGGACCAGTTTTTATCAATGGTGTGGTGAATTCAATCGTGATCGTGGTTCCTCCAAGTTGAATTTTGTGAAGGTATGGGTGTTTCAACATGAGCAAAATCCAACAAAAGTTGTTTGCTCACGAAACATTTCCAAGGAAATGGTCGACTATTTTGTCGGAAAAACTGGACATGTAGTAACCGTAGCACTAAAACAACGCAGAACTGTCAACTCTGGGTGGTACACAACCAACCACCGAAGACGGATCACATTTCACCACAACAATGCGAGGTCTTACACATCGGCTCAAAGCACCCAAAACACTGATTTGATAAGTCATTCCCCATATAGTCCTTTCGCACCGAATGACTTCCTGTTATTCCTGTAGGTAAAAAACAAACAGAGAGGTCAACGTTCTTCGACACCTGAAGAAGCGGTTGCTGCATTCAAAATGCATGTGGTGGAGATACCTCAATCAGAGTGACAAAGTTATTCGACAGTTGGTTCAAACCCATGCAAAGGTGTATAGATCTTCATGGGGAATATGTATTTTGAAAAACAATAACGTGATATTCGGCGATTAATATTTGTTTTTGTTCTCTAATCCCGAAATATAAAAGGCTACCCTCTTTGAAGTTATTTACAGCCATGAAAGAGAATATTTTTGGGGCTTCATTTAAAGTACTGAAAAGAATTATTAAAAAATCGACTAAATTTTTGCAACTCAAAGTTGAGCAACAGGCAATGAATTCCATCATATTGGATTAGAAGCCTAATGACAGTATTTTCACAAGGTTTTTATCAGTTTTTGCTATTATGAACCCAGTAAACTAATGAGTATTGCACAATTCTACCAGTAAGAAGCTCATGATCGTCAAGTTTGTAGCTTGAGTTCAACATAATAAATACAATGAAATCAAAATCTCAAGCTAAATTCTCCAAAAGATGGTTATATGCCACCATTGTATTTAATTAATAATATTGCAGTTAAACAAACGAAACGTGATGGAAGTATTTGTCTAAAAAAATTTATAATAATCCTCTACCGCATACTCATACTTGTTACAATTTAATATAAATAGGCATTAATTACTGATTTCCTAATGGTGATAAGCAAATAAAATTGCAGTAAAAAAAATATGAAATAAATTAATTAAAGAATTAAAGTCTTGTAAGATTATCTTGTTCAACACGCATAGATTCACACACAAATTATGAGTTTAAAATGGTAGAAACGCACTTTATACGACTCACCACAGTACTTGATTGCACTGAGATTCAATAGTAAAAAAGAATTATGAAAACCTAAGAAAACGAAGAAGAAAACGAAGAAAAAGAAAATCAAGATTATACTCGTAATACTTATGGTCATGAATTGGAAACAAATGTTGTGAATTAAGTGCGAAGTAATTTATTGTTTTAATCTAATTTGCAACGTAGTTAAACATGTATAGCACTAAAACGAGATAAGCTGGTGAATAATGTTTGGGAAGTGCAATAAGAAAGTAGGTAAACTTAAACCGAATATAAGATATCCTATATGGTATGGAATAAAACAATAAAATCGAATCCAAGAATACTTTTTAAATTGTAAAAAATTTTATACCAAATAGAAAATTGGTTTATAACTGAAAAACTGTAATATGTTTTATATAAACGAGTTCATTATCAGCTATTGACACAATATACGATGCAAAATACTATGCGTCTTCTAAAACTACTACAACCCGGCAAAATTGCAAGACACTATGACCTATAATATGTATTTTGTCCATTTGAGTTTACCGTTTGTTCTGCACATCTCCTATCTTTCTTATGAAACTCAAGTGGTGGATATAACCGCCAGTGAGATCATATGCTTTCCTAGACACATCCATTTAAATCTGTTAAAAACCCCACATTCCGATGCCTGTAAGTACAGTCTAAAAATATTTACATCTGTGATCGCCATTCTTTATTCATTCAAATGCGCTCTCATACCGTAATGAACTGTAAGACGCTTCCAACGTAAGATTCACTTGCATTACATTTCGAGGCTATATTGTTTGTGTGTGACACCACATCAATGCTCAGAAATTGGGGGCTATCTAAACTTCCACTAAAGTAGATATAAACCAGAATGTAAACCATTCCATGGCTCCTTCCTACGATATACGCCCAATCCATGTGTATTCTACTACGTGGATCTTATATTGATAAATGTTTTATTTAATGTCCGCAGTTGTGTATGGAATACGATATCAGATAAATGTCCTAATATGTTAGTCTCACAAATGCCAGTCCTTTTGAGCACATTTTTCGTTACATCCTCACACATTTCAAGCGGTATTTCATTAACTTCAGCACGAACATTTTCTTTGAGTTGCTCTAGCGTTTCTGGTTTGTTTTCATAAACCTTGCTTTTTAGATATCCTACAAAAAACAAAAAAAGTCTGGAACAGTCACATCAGGCGACCGTGGAGGCCAATCAGCATCACCATTCCTTTAAATAATTTGTTGTGGAAAGAGGTCTCGCAGTGATTCCAATATAATCCTGTTGTATGCGATGTAGCACCGTCTTCTTGAAACCACATATTAGTCAAGCCCAAGGCATGCAGTTATGATGCTAAAAAGTTTTCGTTCGTATCACGATACCGTTACACTGTTTTCAGTTTCAAAGAAGTAAGTGCCAACGATTCCTCCTAACCAGATTGCTGCACCCCAGACTGTCACTTTTAATGGATGCAAATGAATAATTTGAGGGTTTTTCATTGCACAGAACCGACTATACTGTTTATGCACAAATCCATTCAAATGAAAATTCGCCTCGTGATAAATCATCGGATAAATCGGGGTTGTCATGCGCGAGCTGTAGCATCCTATTGGCATATGTACGGCGGGGTAATTAGTCTTCTGGAAGAATTTATTGTGCCAACTGAATCTTAAATGGAAACAAATGCAAAATTGTGGCCAAAGTTGTTCTTTGAAAACCAAGCTCCTGAGCACGGCGTCGATTTGAGATTGATGGATTGTTTTGAACACTTTCTTGAACAGCAGTAATGCTTTCAGACGATCTTGCAGTAAGTTGGGGTCCATGCTTGGGCCTATCAGCTGCAGTCCCTCTCTCTTCGAAATCATTCACTACACGATAAATAGTGCGTCTTGTTGTCATATTGTTTCACTCAAAAATTTTACATAACTTTCTCATCTTCATAGAAATCGATGATTAATTTTGATAAAATGTTTTAACGATTAAAACACGTTGGTTTACTGAATATTTTCCCATAATAAATTTGCCACGTCTCTGCTTCACGACTGCCAAATATGAACTGCCATGCCTAATGTTTACCAAAACGTCGGCAATACCAAGAAGTACACCTTCCCGGCGGACACCCTGTACGAGGACAGCCAACAAAACAAAGAAGACACAACAAATTTAGTATCCGTTTGGCTCGAAACATTTTCTTTAAGAAATTTTCTTTAGTTTCGCTAGCAGCGATATTTATAGTAAAAACAGTCCAAATCCTTAAATTAGTCAAAAACTATAGACTCTACCATTTTTTGTTGGCAAATCTTTAAGCACCGACCGATTTTTTTTTTTTTTAATTTGGAAATAGAAAATAATTCGGGTGAATAAGGTGCGTAATAAACCAATTCAAAGTTTAATTTATTTATTTTGGCCATTGGAATATGCGAACTAAGGGTAAATCAATATTCGCTTGATAGCGAACGGCGTAATTTGGCCCCTGGCGTTTTGTCTGGAGGAAGCAACACTTTCACTGTTAATTGTTTTTCAACGAATATTATTTTACCCTCATCCAAAATCACCGACGCTATAATCGTGCCTTCATTTGAAACGGTAGTGTCTTCGCCTTCTTTGGATACGACTTTCCTCATCCAGTCCACTACTCGTACTTTGATTGTTCTTTGGTTCGTTTGCGAAGTTGTGGACCGACGAGAAAGATCATAATTTCGAACTGACGTAAAATCTCTGCTATATTACGGTAAACTAGCACCAAACACTCAACTGAAATGTCTCTAATCTGTTGATCATCTTTTAAACATTTTACTGACTACGAAAATCTTGAAAACTTCTCTAAAGTCGCTTTAGAATGTTTTGTAAAAAAGTTGTCTATAAAAATCATAATCATTTTCTCTCTTAATATACTTGCATGCATACGAGTACCATGTTTCGATAATAGACATTTACAAATTGCTTTAAAGAAAAAAAAAATACACTCTCGTATGTACCTTCAACGCTAATAACGAAATGTATCTATTAATCTACTCTATAAATGCATTACATATTATAATTTTTAAAAGAATATTTCTATATTAAATTATGAATAGAATATGAGATATAATTTTAAACAAGAAAAGCCCATGTTAACAATTTATTACCGTTTCGCATACACTGTCTGTACGCAACGACTTTAAATGTGCGGTTGCAAGTGGTAAAAAGGGGAAGTACAAACACGCATTTACTTCTTATTTGAACAGTTTGTTCCGGACAATTAATTCTGGCTTTAAAACTTAAAAGTAATTGGAAAAATACGTAAATTTTTGTTCGCATAACTTTTTCATACAGAGTGGAGATAAAAAATAATTATTATTTTGTAAAATATTGTGTTGTAAATCTAATTAAATTTGTTATTAAAGTTGGAAAAATAAAGTTGTTGCTTTTAAATTAATCAAAAAAGTTATAACCTATCGTACTTTGTATTTTATTAGTCATTTACACACATACTACATACATATGTGTGTACATACAAGTACATTACTATGAGGGTCTTGGCAATAATAAAATTAAAGATGATTTACATAATTGGATGTAAAAGAGCTTTATAAATAATTACACTTCTGACAAATACTTATTTAAAAAAAGCCATTAATTTACAAAATAAGTTCATTTGTTAAACAAGTTGTAGACTCAAAGGGATATATATTGTAGATCTCATGGATAGCAGTAACTTGGTACAAATTGGATAATCACAATTAAAACTTCGTTGTCCATTTTTTGATAATTCTTTTAGGAAATAAACCAAAATGCTGGAAATAACTAAAAAACTACAAGATTAAACTATCAAAATGTTCTTTAGATAA
Source organism: Metopia argyrocephala (assembly GCA_963576795.1). Taxonomy (NCBI): domain Eukaryota; kingdom Metazoa; phylum Arthropoda; class Insecta; order Diptera; family Sarcophagidae; genus Metopia; species Metopia argyrocephala. The sequence goes on from OY756208.1 coordinate 43,097,377, forward strand.
GTATGTCAATAGATCATGTGTCGTTTATAGTTTTACAAACTTTTAGAATTTTAAAAATTCAAAGAAAGATGTAACTACTGGTTTCCACTCGAAGTAAGTTTGTGGTCAACCCAAAAGATTGGCATTAATTATTATAAGTTCCTTGCAGGCGGTACTGTTCATGAGTAGGATATTAGGAACCAGTCGACTAGAATTTTTTAGAAAGGTGATATCCTCCTTCGTATCAAAATATGACTATACATTCCTATAAAAGGTATTAAATTACTTCTCCTGTTTTTTCTAGGGTTCTAATAGTATATCCCCCTGTTTTGTCGCGCTAACGAATTTTCAAATGTCAGCTGGTGCCAATCTTCGCAATTGCTTATTCGAGGTGCCTCTTCTTAGTTTGCATTAATACTAATACAAGTGCACAGTTTGTGCTATTATAACTCAATTCCTTTACAGAATCCGCACAAACTACTTGTGGGGGTAGAGAGGGTAAGACTTAAAAATAAAATATTTAGACTCGAGTGGAGTAGAAAAATAAATAAAATTCGGGTATTAGATTTTTCGATAAAATTCTTATTGCAAAACAATAAAAAACTTACCTTTCGGTTGGAGCTTTAACGAACTTATAAATCTTTACGTGTTTATTTATAATAATAATAATAATTCACAATAATTCACAGTGGTATAAAAACTGGTATACTTAAGAACTAAGGGTTGCCACGTAGACACTACTTATACGGTTTCTTTCCCATTTAAACATCCATTAAGGCTGCAGTCACCGGTTAGAAGTCTCATTAATATCTTTAGATTATGTTACTTAAATTTCTTCGCATAATACTTATAGTGACCAAGTAGAAGTATGAAAAGACTATTACTAGGTAACAATATGAAGTGGAGTAAAAAGTTTAAAGAAAAAGCCGTACAACGTTTAGATTTTCTATATGGAAGTTCATGCCATTTGAAAAAAGACGTGAGATATTTATCTTTAACAAAAAGTAAAAAAGCATAGCCATATTCTGTGATAATGGGGCCGCTATCTTAACACTTTGTGCCTATAAAATTAACTCTAAACGAGCACGATACAATCTCTGTAAATGGACTGGCTTGAAACAGATAATAATGACAGATTATGCGATATATATTGACAGGAAGAGAAAAAAGAGAGGAAATGTAGAGAGAAATATAGAGACTCCACAACAAAGGTAGCTATTTCATCAACCAACTAATAAGCATGATGGAAATTCTATTGTGTACAACTTCAATACGGCTTGCATATTTGAAGTTCAGAGCATAGACGCAGTATATGCTTCATCGCCACAGCTCTATTTCTTCGCAACATACTCTGCAGAAAACAGGGCCACCTTTGTTCCAAAACCTGCTTCTAGTTCAAGTTAAGGTCTCATTCCTTTCTAAAATTATCCGGCGTGGTCTATAGCATACTCGATATTATATACCAGTCCTATTCCATCAATGAATCCAAAGGACAGCCCGAGCATTAAAATAAAACCTAAGAAGTCCCACGGGCCTATCCGTCCATTATACACTCCTAGATGTCTAATCTGCAACTTTATTTCTTAAAATAACAGAACAACCAAATGTTGTATTAATCCACAAGCAGCGCACGCATAGACTTTTCTGCTGAATGTTACCATTCTAAAACTAACAAAAGGCCAAATTAGATCTATCGTATCTGCTTGACTGTGAATACACATGACACTCGTCGGGAAACTCATTGGACAACCCTAGTCCCACATACAGTAACAAATAAAGACCTAGACGCCCAAGGGGGAACCTCTTTTCTTTTTAATTATAATTTTTGAAAAAACGGCAAATGTATTTTTTTTTTCTCCTTCGCTAAGATAGAACCTCGGTCGTTTGAGTTTCTGTGCACGAGCTCTAACCATTATACCACGACCCCCCCTTAATATTAAAGTCATCAGATAAGAATTCGTAATTCATTCTATTATCATTATCTCTTGCAGGAAATATCAGCGAGCACATCCTTTCGATATCACAACCCTTGCTATATAGTACGTAAAGCCCAGACATATTCTTTCTATTCCCTCAGAATAGTTTCAAGTAAATACTCCCATATTTTGTCTCAGAAGGTCCATGGAAATTTTCAAGAAAAGATAATAAAAAAAACAACTTTTAAAGAAAATTATGGGATCAGATTGAACAACTTTAATGATTCTTCTATTCAATGCCAGAAATGTATTAAATTAGTGGAATTTGAATTTTCAATTAAATAAATTCATGTACATAAATATCTATTTTGGTATATTTTTTATATATAAAAAAGGATTTAAATGCTCACTTTGTTTACATTATTTTGTATTGTATGTACATTATATATTAAAATATAGTACATATATGCTAAATAATAAATACTTTCAGTCGAAATATGAGAGTATAACAGACATACAATCATATATTTATGTACGATTTTAACAAAATAGAGAAACAGCAAAAGAGAGGAGAATAAGTGAGAGATTTATTTAATTTTACTCGAAATGTTGATTAAAAATTCAATTTCCTTTATCAGGAAACCGACTTACTCTACATCACCTTGATGATGCCTGGCCTCAATGGTTAGCTGAATGGTAGGTACACTTTCTGTATAGTTAGCAAGAGGACTTTTTATTTAAAACTACAATTTTACTTTTTTTGAATTTCTATTTTAGTTTTTATGGCAACAAAATGTTTTGTTTTTCTGTTAAAACTGTAAAGTTTATTTATGATTTTCTATTGTTTTTTATTTCACACAGAAAGAGCAATCTTCTGTGTCAAAATTGTGTATTTCTGAAATTTATATGGATATACTTCTGCATACATATATAGAACGTCGTTGTTTGTAAATTGTCTTTCTTATGGCCGTAAACTCTGTATGATATTTGTTTGCATTACAATGAAGCTGGTTAAACAAACTGTTTGATTTTTTTTTTAATTGTGTAAAAAACAGTAAATAAAATGTGATGTAATATGTGCTGTTTGTAAACTTGTACTATATTGAAGAAATAATGTGAGACAGGCATTTAAGTAGTTAAAATACTCTACACATCTATAGTTTGCAGTGGAAACATAAACACAACCTACTTTTAAATTGAGTACATATGTATATGCTTTAATCAAAACAGATATTCCGAATACAGAATTACATAATTTTAGAAATGTTTTGTATTATACCAAATACGAAATTTTTGACACCAATGAGAGATATAAAAAAGCACCTGTTTAATGATGTTTGAAACATCAGAAAGCACTAAAAATATTGTCAAAAGCGCTAACTGGGCATTTTAATTACAAGTGTTTGAAAGATGCCCATTACTTCTTATTCCACATCTTTTATATAAAAATGTATGATAGCTAAACGAATGAACCGATTATTTTTTTAAATTTTTACACTATTCCATACAATATATGAGTCAAGAACTGTACACTGCATAAATTTCTAATTGGGCGGTGCCACTCCCATACAAATTAATTATTATTATATAATCCTCAAATTGGTAAAAATAAGAGTTTCCAAATTTCGTCCAAATGGCTTTACAGCCAATATAACTCATCGGTTATAAAGTTGGTGTAATCGGATAACTGGGCATACTATCTGTAACGAAATAGACGCTTGTGTAGAGCGGCCACGTAAACCATTTGCAATTATTAAAATATATTATAATTCAAAGTAAATATTGGTTGTTGTACATTTTGACAATAGTTTAAGCTATAGTTTCCAAATTCCGCTTTCATTGTAGGCACCCCCAATCGGAAGTACGGGTATGCCTTTGGTATTCTTCCAGCCAGGCTTTTGCTCTCGGGGTTTATAGAAATCATCTTCCTTTAGGTGACCTGTCACTCCAAGTAGAAAGAGGACAATGGTTGGCTGGGGAAAGATTCCAGCAATCGGCTGTCGAGGACTGATCAGAGACCTTTAGTCTTGTACTATGGGTAGCAGGTTAGCCCAAATATTCCTGCATGGCAAAGGGCAGTACACTTAGTGGTTGTGATAATAAACTGAATATTATGCTAAGCTCCTAAACAAGGAGGTGCTACTTTCCAGGCAAAAGTTATAACAGAATTGCTAAACTATTGTCAGAGTTTCTAGTGTGAGAGGTATAGCTTAGCTATGTACGTTGGCTGCATGTTTCTGCGGTGGTTGACGCTGGTCGAACGTATATTATTTCATCCGTGCCTCGGACATCGGGTGTTTGTGTTTACGGATGGGTACGCACATTAAATTTCATTTCATCATGTCATAATAGGCAGAATTCGACAAGGTGCGTGATATAGTGGTTAGAGCGCTCGCACAAAAACTCAAAGGACCCAGGTTCAAATCCCAGAAGAGGTGAAAAATGAAAAAGTTATTTTGCGGTTTTTTCAATATTATAATTTAAAAATAAGAGGCCCCCCCCTCCAGGAAGACCATCTACAAAGAAAACGCTCCCCGACATTCCACTCTATTCCACCTTAACCAGTGTCAACAAAAAACTAATGATCAGAAAAAAAGCGCCAACTATTGCGAAGTAGCAGATAACAGCTAAACCTACTAAACCTTCTTAGCGAAGGTGCACACTCACCACACAATCAACATGCAACGATGAGGCAATTGCTGTTGATTATTCAAGGGTGAAGGTATAACACTGGCCTTTGAATGATCAATTCTCAGCAATTTGTCTCATTCCTAAGGCGCTTAACAATAATATAATAATTAATAATTATATATGTACTGTCCTTTCCAAAATTCCTATACAATGCACAGCATACAGTAAAATAAAAAAAAAATAAATACAAATAAAAAAAAGGAGGTAGTGTACCTTCTATACAAACTAAATATTCACTTATGTATTCCTGACAACTATAGCAGTGAAGGGTTCTAAAATTTGTCTATATCTATATCTTAATGATCAATACAAATCTTCAGTTCACAAAGTGAATATTGATTTTCGTATATTTTGAGAATGATTACAGAGAAATTTTCTACATCAGATCGAAATGGCGTCATAGCTAATACAAGACATCAGTCAAAAAGTGGCTGCATGCGAAGTAAATATCGTCGATGAAATTAAAGAACGCTGTAACTGACAAAACCTTAAATGTTCACCAGAGCGTATTTTTTAAAACGCAGACGGCGTAAGTGAACTTATTTTCATCGTAGAAGTCTGGGACCGGGACCAATCGACGCGTATTTTTTTTTTTCTGATAAAAATTATGCAAAAAACGTATTTTCGATTTTTTGTCAGTTACAGCGTTCTTTAATTCTTGCGACGATATAGATATATTGGATATCTTGAGAACGGTAATAGTTCAAGTTTAGAAAGTTGAGACCAGCAACTTCTTTCTACATCGTCATTGTCTGACCGATGTTGGATTTTTGAAAGTTGCTCTTGCCACACTTATCTATATCAAACGTTTGATTTATTTAAGAAATAAGTAGCAAAACAATTATTATTATTAATTAATTCAATTAATTAATTAGTTAAAAGTCTATTTTGCATCATTAACTTTTTTAACTTTTTTTTCTCGCTAAAACTTCTTATCGACCTCAGCTTTAAAATTTCTAACAGCTTTTGTTTTATAAATCATATTCTCATATGCGAAACACTTCTGATTACATTTCTCCAAGTTAAGGAAATTCAATTACATTTTCCTTTTATTTTTCTTTTTTTTTTGTATTCAAGAAATTAAAACTGTTTTCTTTTTAGAAAGCAAATAAAAGTCTATTCAAAGCTTGCTTTTACATAAAACAGTTGTACCTCAACGTCTGCCTATTTTTTTAAAATGCGGACACATGAGTTTCTTTCCACTTCATGTAATTCCAAATTAAAAATTTTTAACAGTGGACAGTTGAACTGAACCAAAAGACAAAAGAAAAGAAGGACATGAGAGTTAGGAAACCGGGAGACAAGTGTTTGTTTTCATGATAAAAATTGTACCTTCTAAAATTACATGATGACACCATGTTTTTTCTTTATTTTTTGACAAATATCTTCTCTTGAATGAATTTTGCTCAAGCAATTTGGGAGGAGTACAAAAAGGGGAATGAATATACAAACAAAGAACAAATGAAAATTAAACAAAGTAAACAGATGAAGGCATAGTTCTTCTCTATACTCGTAAATTTTTTTTTCTTAATTTTTTGCTTTAAAAGATATCTACTGTAAATACGTTTTAGAATTATATTTCATTGAGTTGATTCAAGTGAATCCTATCTACCAATTTATGCACAAAAAAGAAAAGAGAGAGACGAATAAAAAGTTTAGAGGAAAACAAGAAAATCATGTAAAATGTTCCATCAAGTGTTGTTTGACACCAGACATTGTGTTCTTTTTCTATTCTGACATTCATTGACGATGTCATCTAGCAATTGCAAGTGGCAACAACAACAATTGGTAGCAATTAGATGAAATAAAAAACAATCCCTAAGGACGTACATATGACGTGTATATGTACTTAACAACCAATTGGTACATGAGCGCATAATGTGTAAACAGAATCTCTTTCTTTCTTACTTTTTCTTAACAAAACTAATGAGTGTTTTAAGAAAAACATGTTTTCCAAAACTATTTTGATCGATTGTTTGATGTTGAATCATCATAGTCTTTTTAAAATCGTTATTTTGTATATAAAACTTAGATTAACACAAAAAATATTTTCTTATAGTGGTGTTACAGTTCTCAATTAAATAAACTTTTTTTGAAAAGCAAGAATTTAGACTTTCCTAAGCCTAATGGTATATTGAAATATAATATGCCACCGTTTTGACCCTTTCTTAGTAAGGCCCTCTAGGGTTTGAAAAGTTTTTGTGAACGTTGTTTTTTTTTAGTTCCTGAAAAACTTCGGCTTAGAACTTTGTGTTGCCTTAAAATTCTTTAGTAATAGGCTGACTTTATTTTCCATTTGTTGGAAATCTTTATACTTTAGTGTATGTCTTCGGTTTGGAAATAGGGAAAAGGTGTTTCTTTTTTTCAGTGAAATTTCAGGCTCTTTTTTTTGATTTTTGCTGTAAAAACGCTTTATAATCTAAAAATCAGTAAGCAAAGAAGATGGTTGTATTGACATTGAATGAAATGTAACACTTTGCGCCAATATAATTAAAAGCTCTCCGACATAATTGAAGAATGTTACAACAACAAGTCAAACAAAATCATTGCGGCTTTAGTAATAAAATAAAAATTCATGTTGAAAATTATAAATGTTTTCAGCTGCATCATTTGCAGCATTGGTTGGTGAAGTTTACACTCTGATGGCAACATTCTTTAAAAAAGGGACCAGAGCTCGCGGTCTTGGGAAAACACATTTTGAACATACATATATGGGTTAAACCACCTCAACTCAACTTAAAATATGCCGTTTTTGAAATGACTGTTTCCGAATTGGCTGAGTTTTGGTACGAATAAAGAATATCACCAACACTAAGACAAATATAAAATAAAAGGGAGCTGCCACTTCTGGATCCGGAAATATGAGGGCTTGAAAATCGGAAAAAGTACATAAATGCACAAAGTTATACTTACTTAATTGTAATTTTTTTTTAAAGTATTATAGCTACGAATCTCGTAAAAGTCGCATTTGAAAGGGCATTAAAGTACCTTTGATTTAGTATGCAACATGATATTTTCTTTAAAAAAGTCAAAGGTCAATTTCTTTACCTATAAATCGGAAGCCTATATCTCCGAAAGCGACCTTTTAAAAAATTAAAAAAAAATTATGCCAAAGATAGTTTCGTTCTCTACAGTTGTAAAAAATTTCGGAGTGGAGGTCTTTTTGGATTAAGAAATAAAAATCAAATCACAAAAGAATGAAATTAAAACTAGTCTAATAGGGGTAGGATGGTACACGATTTTTCGATTAGCTAGAACCGCTTATTTTGTAAGTTTCTACTATAAATACATGTGTCAAAAATAAGGGATGTGGGATGGTAGCAAATGGCTCTTCATCTGGGGTCAAAGGTTGGATTGAAGGAGTAAAGGTCCACAAAGAGCTCCACAACTGCCCTGAAGTAGACCCTAGAGGGATAAAATGTAAGACCGACCCTCACTAATATTTTACCTCCAACTTTTATTTCGAACATACCTACCCCTTATCTCCTCCAGATGTGTCAGTGCTCCCAAAATTTGTATTTAATTTAGTTCTATGATATACTATATTTCTACAAAAAATCATAAAATTCGGAGAGGGTGGGTTACACCCATTGGTTGATTTGACTTGGAATATTCCATATACGACTTTTCTGACCACTGTTACCTATAAGTAACGAATGATAAAAACACTGTTGGCCTAGAGATGCTCCATGTTTATCGATATATTGCAAACATCGATGTTTTTAATTCGATGCAACGTTGAAATATCGATGCATCGGATGATACTATGCCGACAGTCCTGCTTTAACGCTGCTTATAGTTGTGTATTGTATCGATGATTTATTTTTAAGTGAATTCGATACATCGCAAAACATCGATGTATTTTTTTCGTGAGCATTCCTATGTTGGAATTAAAGCCTTGGCAATTTTCTTTTCATGATACCAGTATTCAAGGGACGACCCTATGGCCCCCTCATAAAAAATAGGTTATGGGACGAGGGAAAGTTTGTGGACATTTGATAGAAACTACCTAATATAAAGATTGACAGGAAAAACATTTACATAAAGATTCTTCCCATAAACGTATCATGCGCACATCTTATGATCTATCTCTATAACGCATTTTACCAATTAGAGATACGAATAATGGGTAAAAATATACGTCTATTAAGAACTGATAGTTTTATCTTATTAGATCACCGTCCATTGTAGTATCTACTAAACAACGAAATACACTTCACATTTATATCGATTCTCTAATGTATCGATCTAGTTCGATGTTCTATATTTTCGTTTTTTCCGGAACGCGATCTAGAAGCTCTTAAGAAACCAAGAGAGTTAAATGTTACCAAAACTATTTTCATTCCACCTAATGCAATAATTGTTTTTCATACTCAGCACATCAAGAGGGGCTCCCTTCCTCTAAACCCATATTACCCATACTCTTAAATTACAAGACACCATCGTTGCCTTAAGTCTGTTAGAGAAGAGAATCTGTTAGAGTGACCTTACATAGAGATTTTCAGCAGGTCGTTTGTAAGTGTATAAGACCGTTGAGAAACATCGAAACGTACGGAAACATATAGACGGAACAGAATTTTTCAGTTTTCCCCAATTCTACCTGAACTCGTTGTAAGGCACATTTTTATAACACTGTCTCTAAAAAAGTTAGATTTGAAATCACAAAAAAGACAATCGATTCCGAAAGCACTCTACCTCTCTGAGAGCAATACCAAAAATCGCTAATAGAGACTTTACTGTAAAAGCTGTACTGATGGTCACTTAAGGCCGTGATACACTATCCTATCGAGTAGTACGATTTGTCAAAAAAAAAAAATCGTGTGTGTTAAAAAAGTATAACAATGTGGCATAAAAATGCATCTGTATAACAGATTTTTTGACAAGTCTGTCCGACTTCATAATCTTTTGAAAAAATTCAATAACATTTTTTTCTCCATGCGATCAGGGTTGCATTTTATAAGATGTTAACAAAAAGCAACTCTGTATAGGCTGTGCATCTTATTTTGTGTAATGGTGCGACTTTTAAAAGTGTGACAGAAATCGATACGATTTTATTGTGAATGAATCGTACGACTGTGTATGATAGTCTATCATGGCCTTTAGCAAGTAAGGAATTATCACACTTGCACAATAAACGGATCACTTTCAACACATCTGTAACCAAAGATATTAGAAAACTTCTTGCAAATTCACCTCAAAGCAACCAAGTCCTTAGTAGATGTACTCGGGTTTACAAAGTTAGTTATAGAATGCATGATTTTATGTGATCCATTAGAATATTTAGTATATAAGTGGATTTACAAGCTCACAACCGATTCAGTATTTTTCAATTTTGTATGCGTCTCTGGCCTAGAGTGTAATCAAATTATAAAAATATTTTTAATTTAAACTTTTTTTTTTGTTCATACGCTTTTTAAGAAAAACCTTTTAATATTAAATAAAAAACGATATTCTTTACAAGAAAACAAATGACAAAAGGCGTAACCACTCAAAGCTATTGTACGAAGAAAAATCAAAACATTTACTTGCAAAGAAAAAAGAACAATTGTATGGTAAAGATGCATAAATAAAAATCGCTTTTATCGATACCTTTAACTAGAAAATTATTAATAAAAAAATAATAATAAGAGGAACAGCAATAAATGTTGAAGTAATTTTTGTTTTTGTTTTTTATTTTCAAAGCTCAGCTAAGCCAAGTTAAACCAGAACAATCAAAGTGTTTGAATCTTTCTTTAGCTGCGTAAATAAAAATTAAGCCATTACCTTACAATAAGAGCAACAACAACAACACCATTTATATGCTACGGCAGCTGTTTTAACCAGAAAATAATTTTTGCTACTTGACTTCCAATACAAGAGTTTCGCACTTTTTTCTCCACAACATTTTCATCGGTACAAAAGATGTGGAGGCCGTCTCAGTTTCTTTGCAAATATTTCATTACAATCGTTTGTTTCGTCGTAGAGCGTTTTACATCGATTGCGATTAATGAGTTGCAGTTAAAATAAATCGTGCCACTATTTAAGGAATTATAACAATAATGGCTGGCAAAAGGCTAAAAACGATTTGATTTTTTTTTTAGTTTTTCTTTTAATTTTTTAGTTTTCCATTTAATACCAATTTGCACCTTGCAGTCAATGTGTATAAGAAAGTGTATGTTCCTGTTTATTCAACGCGGATATATTGTACTGGTACACATAGAATAAAAGCAAAATATGAGTGAAAAGTTTTCAATAAAATAATGGACGGGAGGATTAGGGTTGTGAAAGGGCCTATTTTATATACTTTTCATGATTGCATTTAAAGCTTTTGACTTATGCTGACCTGAAGATTAAAGTAGTTTTTAATGGAGATTAGTTTTATTTTCAATTAAATCTAAAAATATTGCGTTTTGAACATTCAATTCAATAAGATTTCCTCAACACCATAATTTAAAAAAATTTACTTTTATTTTATTTTTTTGTGCTATAAAATTTTAGGTGCACACAGACTTACGCACAGTGCTTTAAAACCACATAACATAGAAGGAGTAGATGCAGAGATATGAAATTTGGTACACTTAGAGGAAATATTTTAGTTAAGAAAAGCTTGAGAATTTAAAAAAATGGGTACCAGTACACGTATCTGGGTGTGATACTGGATACCAAGCTCCATTGGAGGCTTCATGTAGAGGAGCGGGTGAAAAAGGCCTTTGTGGCCTTTTACTCTTTTAAATCTATGTTTAGTCGAAAATGGGGACTCAGACCTCATATGGTGCTCTGGATGTACAACCAGGTGGTCTTGCTAGCTTTAACCTATGGTTGCTTAGTGTGGTGGGTGGCCCTTCGCAAGGGCTATATTGTCACTAAGCTGGAAAGAGTGCAGAGGACTGCGTGTATAGGCATCACTGGGGCCTGCAGGACATGCCCCAATGCTGCTCTGAACGCAATTTGCACCTACTGCCTATGGATCTTCAGGCTATGTCGATTTGAACTCAACTCCCCATATACGGGATATACGTACTGACCTGGCCCTCCGGAAGTTGGATTTCAGGGGTGTGCCAGGGTTGTCTTCCCCAGTAGGGAAGAATGGGCATTAGGAAGGGTTGATATGGGTCCCGGATTCGGTCTTCACGGATGGCTCTAAGATGGATTCCGGCGTGGGGGCTGGTATTTTCTCCAAGTCTGCCAGTCTTTTAGATTGCCTGACACATGCAGGGTCTTTCAGGCCGAGGTGATACTGAGGGAACGATGCATAGGGGGTGAAGTTAGGGTTTTTTCCGATAGCCAGGCTGCTATCAGATCCCCATTCAATATCATTTATTTAATCAATTTTGGCTAAATGACACCCCTGATTAGAATGTCCATAGTACCAATGGAAAGCTGTCATTCTTAGCTAAACAGTGATATACAATTCCCTATTATAAACCATGAATTCCATTTTTCCTACAATTTCAAACATGCAAAATTGCCCATGTTACCACCCCCATTCAATATCATTTATTTATTTCCATTGTACCAGTGAAATAAAATAAATAAAACTCCATAAATATTCTAAAAACAAAAACTGGCTATAGCCAGTTTCTTTAACAAACGATTGTTAAAAAAAAAAATAGTTTTAATGAAACTACATATAATCATATATAGTCCTTCGTTGAAAGGAGGAGCTGAAGCGTCTTGGGGACGTTTGTGGCATCTCCTTGGTCTGGGTTACTGGTCATAGGGATATCCTGGGAAATGAGAAGGTAGAAAAGCTCGCTAGGGGAGCTTCTGCCGGAGTGGAGCATGTTACCTCCTCCCTGCATGCCCCTGCCCTATGACCGCCACTAAGGAAAGGATATACAAGTTTTTCCTTGGGAAAGCACAGAGCAGGTGGAATTCCATCACTACCTGTGCTGTTTCTAGGTCACTTTGGCCACGGTATAAACGGGGTAAGACTCTGGGAATCTTGGGGATTCCTCGACAGTCCTTGTCCAGACTCATAGCGGTGTATAGGGGTCACTGGCTGATCGGTAGACACGCAGAGAGGCTGGGCCTTCCCTTTAATCCGCACTGCAGAGTTGCGGGGATTCTTCTAAGAGGGAGACTGTGGAACATTTTCTTTGTGACTGCCCAGGTCTAGCGGTCAGACGTTTGAAGATTTTTTGGGTGCCCTTTTTCGACGGCTTGGCGCAATGTGCGGACCTGGACCCCCTTGCTTTTCCTCACTTTATAGACAGCACTGATTATCTGTAGTTATTTTCTCTTCTTTTTCTACTTTTAGGTAACTTCAGTTTGGTCTTGCAATAGTATCAAAACGGCACCTTGTGCTAATTGTAGTTGATCAGGGTTTCGGATTAACTGGCCATTTGACCTACCTACCTACCTACCTACACGTTTGCCTCTCATGTCTCCTGAAATTTAAAATATGATATATGGCACAGAATTGCACCTATAATCACAAATACAGGGAGTCCCCGAGAAAGTATACTGTTTTTTAAATGTCCACCTCTGTTAGCTTCACAAATGCGAGCACTTTTTAACACATTTTTCATTACATTCTCACACATTTCACGCGGTATTTCATTAATTTCATCACGAATATTCGGTTTGAGTTGCTCCAGTGTTTCTTCTTCGCTTAATGGTGAATATGTGCAATTTTTATTTTACGGTAACTCAACTCTTGTGCATAAACCGTTGGCAAAGGTTGTATTTACCTTGAGGATCGCTTTAGTTTGCGGCTTTATAGGTAAAAAAGTATTACATTTCATACTTTAACCCCAGTTTTTTAATTATTAATTTCGATTATTAATTGCTAACTCACGATAAAATGAAAATCAAGGGCCCCCAGTACATACATAAGGCCTTAATAATGCCATAATCCTGTCGCTATAACCTCACGTTAACAAATATTTTTCTATGAATTGGTGACATAAAAGAAATGAATGCGTTTTAATGTTGTCTTGTAGTCAGATTTATTTATTTTCATTCAATCCCCCCCCCCCCACTCCTTGCCTAAAAGCCAACACTGTTAAGGAGAAAATGAATTGTTTTGTTACTGAGCTTAGTGGTGCGTGGTTTAAATGACTGATTGCGTGTAGTAGTGGTACCATGCCATGAGTGGGTTCATGTTAAAGCCTTTTAGGCCATATTGTGATTCCAGTTAACAGCATGAATGTACAACATACAAGTGATATTAAGTATTGAATGCTGTTGTGATTAAGCACAAGTGATTTGTTTAATGGTGCATGAATCAGTTGCGGATTAATGCATGAATACAATCACAAGTGATTGTACTACAAGAGTGAGTAGTAGTATGAGCAGCAGTTTATGTACTGGTAAAACCAGCATAAACTTTTCAACGTGCTATTGCATTAAAATTAAAATCAAAGAGATTATATTAGGCAAGAGGTGGGGTAAGGCGCTCTATTTAAAGCCAGGATTAAAATCTACATGTTTTTTATTGGGGCTTTATATGGCATTTTTTAAATATTTGTTTAATTAAATTGGTAGTTGTGACATTTTTAACCAACGCATTTTATTGAGCTGTTAAATGCCGCACGAGCCAATATAAAATAAGAGTTTTGCCTTCTATGACTGCTCCATTTACTTTTTTGTTTGTGTTTTTGTTGCAATTACTTTAGTTTTAGCCTTAACTTACTGCTGGCGAACTATTGCTTCCGGCTAAGATTGTTGTGAATGTGAATGATTTGAATAAAAGTTACAATTATTTTGCATGTATTTTTATGACGATTAATGGCTATTGATTAAGATTTTATTTTTACTTGTTGTTCTTCTTTTTTGTCTCTTGATCTCTCTTAAAACCAGGTTTGTAAGCTTTAACTTAATTAACATGTTAAATTTCAAGTCTTAAGTCCTCTATACTGGTACTAACGTCATATCTTTGTAGTTGCTTAGCATCAGTTAAAAGTGCAGTTGAAAAGACCCATTTGGAAAAAGAAGAGGAAATATTATGCACCAAAAATTTTTTATTACACACATGACAGAAAGTACGAGAGCTATTTTATAATTCTGAAAGATTTTATTTGATCGGCATGATATCCGCATGATTCAATTTTCTCTAAAGTTGTTTTTCTCCACATTAAAACAAGCTAACTTAGCCGATGTAAGTCCAACAGTCTACTTAACTTTCCTTATCGATTCAGAGAAATCCAAACAAATGTTAGCAATTATAGATTCTTATAGGGTTGTTGTTCTGTTCGGAGATCATTAGCAAACGAATTAAAGGTAGCAGTGATTATTTGTTCTATTGTTCAATTCCTTAAAATAATTTGCCTGTTTCTACTCAGCATTCAATAAAATATGGTTTTTAAAGTACCGTGTAGAATTAAAGCTCCTATTATGGCTTACAACAGTTGTTAATGTTCCATATTTCAATTTTGGATTTATGGTTGTGGAAAAATAGTGCATTATTAGCCCTAATATTTAATGTTAATGGAATGAGACGATATTAGTGGTAATGGAAATTAAGTTCTAATGTTCTAGATGAAATTGGCACTATGGCGGAATGCAAATTTAGTTCCACTACTTCAGTTTTCATATACTTTTACACATATGTAGACGTGATACTGTTATATGCATATGTAGTTTAAGTCAATGTTCAAGCAAAAAGTGGTCAATGCGGCTGCTTTCCCAAACGTCTGTATACAACGTAAAAGCAGTGTTTAAGGCAAACAATTATACTTATACACTGAGTTGCATTTGTTTGCGTATCAACTAAGAAACAAGTGAGTTTAGGGATGCTATGCATTATTATTATTATTAAGAATGCATGACATATTCACGCAGCGAAACAACTTCCGTTTAGGAAAACTATATGCAAAGCAACCGGTCCCCTTCATTCCACTCTATTCCACCTTAACCAATGTCAACAAAAAACGAATGATAAGGACAAAAGCGCCACCTATTGGGAAGTAGCAGATAACAGCTAAAATCCTACTTAGCGAAGGCACTCACCACACAATCAACATGCAACAATGAGTCAAATTCTGTTGATCATTCAAGGGTGAAGGTATAACATTGCCGTTTGAATGATCAATTCACAGCAATTTGTCTCATTCCTAAGCTTAATAATATAAGGAAAAAATATATCGCAGACCCAGTTCAAAAGTGACTCAACTCAAAAAAAATGTTTTTTTTTGCTTTATTATTTTTACGAATAAATAAGTGCATTCTGCATAGTTTAAGCATATAAATAAAAAAAAAATTTTGAGTTGTGTCACTTTTGAACTAGGTGTGCGATATGTTCTGTTGTCATAATGTACTGTCCTTTCCACAAAAATTCCAATACAATGCATAGAATTTAGTAGGGGTTTACCCCTGACTATTGGTCTCAATAAAAAAAAAATTACAGGAATATAAGGGTGCATAATTATGCTAGGAAGGGATTTGCAGGTGTGAAATCTGTTACCTCGTAGTCTGAGATCTGTTGCCTTATGACGGTAATAAAAAGAGCTCTACAGGTGTCTTCGTGGAAAAATTATATATAGTTTTATCACTTTTTGTGTTGTGTTTTGCAACCTTTAGCCACTGTATGCCAAAAACGTCGCTGAAACTTTAGTCCAAACACATAGCAGTGTTCAACCATATTGTAAAATTTGGAAGATTACTTACTTTTGAGAAGAAGACTGTTCGTCACATTTTCTTCGTTTTTCTCGGTTTGGCGGTTAAGTTAAAATTTTAAATTTTAACCTAACCTTAAAATTAGGAAGTAGCAGATAACAGCTAAAAACCTACTTAGCGAAGGCACTTACCACAATCAACATGCAACGCTGTTGAAAGGGTGAAGTTATAACACTGGCCTTTGAATGATCAATTCACAGCAATTTGTTTAATTCCTAAGGTGCTTAATAGTAATATCAGAAAAAAAAACAAAAAAATGTATGTTTTGTCATAAACGTACTGTCCTTTCCAAAAAAATACAATACAATGCACTGAATTTAGTAGGGGTTTACCCCTGAGTATTGGTCTCAAATAAAAACAAAAGCAGCCTGTTATTTCCTTATTTTTCCGAGTCCATCTGTATAAAGTAAATAATCTTTGCTATTATTTTAATCAAAATTTTCAGTATTTTCAAATGTAATAAATTATTTAATTCACTATAGATCAGATTTTTATGGCGCTGACTGTTAATAATGCCTGCCACTTATCATTCACAATAAGTGGACTAAATTTCCATTATCACTAAATTCGCTTTATTTAGAGCACTAACTTTTCACTCCCACTAAAATTGTTTAAGTTAGTTGTTAATTATTTCCCTCTGCCACTAGTAATGGCTGCAATATTGCTGCATTAAAACAAAGTCGTTTAGTTGTAGTGGAAACGGTAATGCATTATAAATTCAATGCAATAAACCCAACTCTGATAATTATATTACACTGCCAGCAATAAAACTATGCTCATAGAGATACCAGATTTTTTTAGTACCAGTAAAACCTTTTTTGCTTTCTTGACAAAACCTCATGCCCTAAGAATAACAACTTGATATTTTGTTTCAGGTTAAAAAATATAATTTTTTGATCTTTATTTCCTATTGGGGGTTTTTCTTTACTACCATCTCACAGCATCTTGTTATTGATTTGTCTAAATAGAAAAACTATCTATAATCTCTTGGGGTTTTTTACTTTTTTCTCTTTTTATTTTATTCATATTGAAGAAAAACAATTTTTTTATTTTATACAATTTTAATATTTAATTTTTAAATGTCTCGAGACATACAGTAGTCGCCGTTGTTTCAATACAATTCAGTTCAGTTCAGTTCAGTTGAGTGTCTTTTTCTTTACAAGAACTACTGATCAATTTGTTTTTGACATATTTTCCTATTGACAGGGCCTTAATGGATTAACATTTGTTTATGTCATGTTTTTTAGTTAGTTTAGCCATGTTACTCGTAGTTATACTCGTTTTTGGACGGCATATCGTATCTTGGGTGTAGTTTTGTCCATAGCTTGACTTCACCACAATAGCATATGATGTGATATGTAATAGAATGTCTTAATATTTACTTCCTTTACATATTGTATTCACTTGTACGTATTATTGGTTATGGAAGCAAATCTATATGAGTGTGTGTACGTATGTTGTGTTTATACACTAATATTTAGTTTGTCCACAAAATGCGTTGAGTTGTTGAAAATGCTGTCTTGGCTCTTGTTTATGAAGGATAAATTGTTGAAGTCGCCGATTTGACAATGTTAATAAATTGCACTGCTATTTGCATTCATGTTTTTATTTTTGTTTTCATATTTATGGTTCATAATGGAAATATCAAAAAAATTATTTTTTGATATAGACAAAAAAAATTAAGAAATTAATTTTAAAAATTAACTACTTACTTGTGTATGAACTAAAGGCAGTTAAAAGCTTTTATAATATTTAAATATATTTTCACTTAAAGCCTTTCCTCAGGAACTCGGGGTTGTTTTAAATTTATTTAGCTTATAACGAGTAATTTTTTAAGGGCTCAAAAATTTTGTGTATAAATAGAAATTGTTTTAAAATATTAGACTTCACTAGTGATAAAAAACAAAACAAACCGACTGCTACACAGCGCTGGTGTATAATGTTGCTAAGACAGTTCAAACGTTACAGCTATTAACAGGATATTACCATATCAAGCTATTAAAAACTATTTACTGTTGTATTAACAATCCTAATAGTGAAAGAACTATTTAAAGCAATATTCTTAGAAATGAAAGGTGTAAAGCTCTATTTACTTGCTATGATGTATTCAGATTTTGCAAAGTATTTCAAAGACCATTCGCGCTAGCTCATCATCATGTTTAGTCAAAGCGATACTCAGGACTGTACTGCGTAAAGGGATGCTGCACATCATCAGCATATATAGGTGACCTTTACATATAAAGATGGTTTGGAAAATCATTTGTAAGGGTTATCCATTTTGCGGATTCAAAAATAAACGTAAGTAAAACACATATAAAATATTTTACATGATATTTCTTTTTTATTATAAAGTTTGTACGTTGACATTATGTGTTAAACACTACATCATTTAAATGACCTCCACGCGAAGTGTTGCAAGCATTGATTCTTTTGAGGTAATTCTCGACCACTTTTTGACATATATTGGGCGGTATCTCAGCCATAACATGACGAATGTTGGTTTTAAAGTACTCAAGAGAGGAATGTTTATCTGAATAAACACGGTCTTTCGCGTAGCCCCACAAAAAAAGTCTAATGGTGTCAAATCGCATGACCTTGGTGGGCAGTTGATAACGCCACGACGAGAAATTGCGCAACCAGGAAATGTCTCTTGCAATAAAGCCATATTAGCTGTTGTGTGGCATGTGGCTCCGTCTTGTTGAAATCACATATTCTCTAAGTCGTATTCTTCAATAGCAGGCAAAAAAGAGTCAGTTATCATATGACCATAACGCCCCGAATTGACGGTGACAGTCGTTCCATCGTCGTTTTCGAAGAAGTAAGTTCCAATCACACCTTTGGACTAAAAAGCGTACCAAACAGTGACTTTTTCTGGATGTAATGGCCTCTCTTCAAGAGGGGGAGAATTTTGAGGATTCTCAGAACACCAAATACAACAATTTTGTTTATTAACATACCCACCGACTGAGAAATGTGCTTAATCGCTGAAGTAAATTTTGTTCGATAAATTGCCGTCCACCGCCTGTTGTTTAAGCACGCATTAAATGTATCTACGACGTTGTGATGTATATGGATGTAGGTGTAGATCTAAATACAAAATACGCCATAATGTGCCGCAAGATAGTCCTAATTCCTGAGAACGACGTGGAATCCACACATTCTTGTCTTCGGCAACACTTTCACTTACAACAGCGATATTTTTAGCGGAACGAGCAAAACGATGATGCACGGGCCTTACAATATTTGTAACCCCCCATTGAAATATTGAAAAACGAAAACTGACGAAAATGTTCATGGAGTTCAGTAGCTTGCATATGTCAGATATTTTAATTGATAACTTTTCAATACCGTTTTTATTGAAATACAGTACTTCCTTTGTAATTCGAAAAAAAAAGTTATTTAGATTGCATATGTATGTAGTGTAGTAGGTATGGGCGAATTAAAATTGCCTTAAGAAAATTAGCATTTGCAGTCTTCTTTAAAGAAAAAAGGTTGCTCGGTGTTACTCCGTCGTCTTTCTAAGACCAAATGAACCCTGCGAATTGGAATTTACTTTAAAAAATTCACCGAGTTTTATCAATTGCTGAATAAACGTAAGAATTTTCTGAAAAAGATCGGAAAACTGCAGTACAAGTAATAAGTGAAAAGTAGCAGAATTTGACAGCAGTCACATGATGACGTCGATATTTTGTATCATAAGTAATTTTTTGCACTGGCTTACATTGGTTTTCCAAAGTTATACGAGTAAACGATTCTTAGATACTCGTATAAGAAACAAAAAAGTAAACCTTATAAAAAAAAACAAACAGAATATTTTTATTATGAACTTTGTGCCTTGACCTTAAGTTTTTAATTTTATTTTTTTATATTTTGTTGCACTGCTGTTTACGAGTTTTGTTTTGTTGTCACCTGTCACCTTACTATGTCACTTGATTTCGCATTAAGACATGGAGTAACAAAGATTTTTACAACTGCAAAATTACACAAACAGAAACTTAGAAATAGTTTAAGTTGTGCAGCATCTGCATTTGCCATCTAAATACAATAATATTAAATGCTGTGAGTATGGCAAGGGGCATAGTGGAGTGGGGTAGCGGAGAAGCAAAGACAACATTATGTCTAAACAATTTCGTGTAAAAAACATTTAAATTTAAATTACATTTTCGTGCTACCTTAAAAAGATGTTGCAATAAAATTGTACAAAACAAGTGAATTGCTTGTACGACTATTTTAAAACTGATACTCATACTTGCTCACTCTCACTCATTCACTTAATTCTTGAGTCGAGTCACTTGTTGTTCAGTCACCCGCTAAAAACTTCACTTTTGCATACAAACAGTATATGTATGTACACGATTAGAAGGACTGCCGTGTAACAACGTGATGATGATGAGGTTGGTAATGGTGACATTTACAGTGACTATGGAATGATGTGTATACGATGTGTCGTGTACAGCTGGGTTACGTTGTTTGTCTGCTGGTCGTCGGTTTGTCGTTGGTGTCGGTGACATTGTTGACCGTTTTCGATTGGCGCTTGTTGACTTAATATTTGTTTTTGTCTGCTTTTCTACATTCAATTTAGTGATATGGATGCTGTTGTTGTTATTGTTGTAGTGCTTATTGTATTTCAATGTTCTTTTTTGTTTTTTGTTTTTGGTATTAAGAAGATTTTTGGCCATAATTTTAATATTTGCCAAAAGACCAAAATCGAGAAACTGCCAAGAGACAGCTGAAAAATAAACCATGACACCTTTTAGCAGCAAAACAAGAAGAAATAGAAATAAATTCAAGTACGAGGGAATGTATTTTTGGACAGAGTAAAACCAACAACAGCTACAACAACATCAACAATCAACAGCAACAATTATTTGTTACAACGACAAAGTGTTTTAGTGTAATTTCTTGTTGACTTTTTGTTGGGGTGCATTTAAATGTGGCATGTGGCAACAAGTGCTTGTTGCATTTCTTAATGTTTCGCTTGTGTTCCTTGTTTGTTTAGTTTATTTATTTTATTTCTTTCCTTTTTATTGTTCTGTTACGAGTATATTGCAGGAGCATTTCGTTTTTCATGTTTTTTTTTTTTTTTTTTTGGCAGGGTTCGGTTGCTTCAACTTACACAAAAGCTTAAAACAATTTACGCACTAACACCGTGTTGTTTGCAACAATTACACATTTTTGGTAGGTTATTAACAGAATTTGCGCATATTTGTTGTATTTTATTTGCAGGCTTTCAGTGCTGCGGTCATTACCCTTTTATTTCCTTAAAATATTTTGCGGTAGTGGAGTTTGGCAGTGTGCATTCTTTCATAATATAGAACGAGTTTCCAATGATTATCGTAAAAAAGTTTGGTTGACAAAAGTACTTCTTTACTCTTCACCTAGTGAATGAAATTTTGTTTAAAAAGCAATATTTATCCCTTAATTAATCGCCTTCAATTTCGGTTATTGGTTATAAAAGCAGCAGATCTCATTCGGTAAATGTGCAGTGTTAGGCTTCATAAATAAAATATTTCTGTCAATGTCATATATAAAAATGTATCGTAAATTATAATCATGAAATGAATTTAATTATTTTATTGATCGTTCGACTAAAAGGTTTAAGACCTTGTCATTTCCTTGAATGATCGGCAAATCTGGGTTTACATCCCAGTTGTATTGCTGATAGTTTTTGCTAATTAACTTTATTCAGTTATAAAATGCCTTTATAGATTAGAAAAAAATTCTATTAAAATAATTTAGACTATTTTTACAATTTAAAGAGAAAATAACAGCCTTGAAAGAGTTACTCACTAGCCGAACATCACATGCTAGCGGCCTGTGATTTAACCAATAATAAAAACATATTTTCGATTTTTTGTCAGTTACAGCGTTCTTTAATTCCATCGACGATATGGACATTTATAATGAAATATGAAGTCTTGCAAATCTTCACCTCTAGCACTTCGACAGACGTCCGCTTTTTTCGCAAAATTTTGAACTGCATTTGGCAACAAAGCTTCGATTATCTCGTCAATGCAGCTTTAAATTTCATCTTTCAGAGCGTCAGATGTTTATGGTTTGTTCACGTAAACCTGGTCTTTTCAAAATGCAACAGGGAAAATAATACAGCAGCGTTAAATCACTAGAATGAGGCGACCAATTGACATTGACCGGGAAATCTATGATTTATCAAACAATACTAAATTGTTTGGTCGACTGTGTTGCACCGTTCTGCTGATATCAAAGGTCACTGATGTCAACATTAGCCAATTATGGCAATAAAATATAGGTTATCATGGCAGTTTTTCAAACAGCCAATTCTCAAACGTTCGACGTAAGCAATGGTAGACTTTGAAGCACCGTCCTATATATGAGAGTTGTGTTCCATCCTAGGTTGGATGAAGGTCTTGTAAATATTGAGAAGATAAAATGGAGTAAAGTATTTTTTGCACCGTTTTAAAAAACCGAAGCACTTGAATGCTTCTTTGGACACTCAAAATATGTAATCATTCCAAAGGATATCACCTCCTCTATATCTACATTACCCAGAGTCACAGATGACAAGATTTCATCACAACCACCACCACGCCTATGCATGATAAAACAACATTGAGTCTTACGCGCATTAAATTCGACCCTGTTTGCGCGACACCACTCAGAGATTACCTGTAGGTTGTTAGTTAGTGTGTCACTCATATTCTGCCTTTTCGCCTCAATCTCAAAAAGGCTCGGCCTACGATCAAATGAATATGAATGGCAAACGTTGCTGTCATCTGCGAAGGAATAGACAAGATTAGAAGTTGAAAGAAGAAGATTGCTTAGAAAAATAAGGAATAGTGTGGGAGACAGAACAGAGCCTTGCGGTACTCCCGAATTTAATCTGAACTCGTTGGTAGTGACACCGTCTATAACCACTCTTCTAGCGCGGTTCCTGAGAAATCTCGTTATGAAACGACAAATTGATTACCGACGTCAGCTCAATTCTCAATTTCTTTCTTTCATCATTTGGCAGACAATTGACTTGCCAACCTCATATTTGCACACCCTATACATTCAGATTTAATCAGATGAATAAAACGGATTTTATTAACGAATAAAAATTTCAGAAAAAAATAGAATACATACATAAGTATATAAAAAATGTGATTTTAACTGTTTCCAAAAAGTTATTTTTTTTTAAACTACCGCCGCCGTCTACACGTCGGGTCATTTAATTTTTGACTGGCCGTATGTGTTTGTTGAAGATTTAACTTTTTTTTTGAAAACTTGACATATGAATTATTTAAATTTTTTTGAATTATACCTTGTCTTTGATTCAGTTTTCAGTGTATTATTAATGTTCAGTTAACTAAACACTGAAAATATTTACAAAACAATTAATTTGTTTTTTGAATTTAATATTCTCATGCAAATCCAATCAATGCTAAAGCCAAACAGAATGAAAATCAATTTTGCCATTTCGTAAAAACAATTATAAAACGCTGACAAACAACAACAGCAGCAGCAGCAGTAATAGTAAGTGGCCACTTCTTTTCAATGTTTAAATGGCTTATGCGGTATGGATCACTGACTGGATGGATGGTTTGATTGGAATGGTTAAATTCGGTTGACTGCCTATATACTCGTATACGGATATACTTAAAGACTTCAAAAAGAATATTTCTCCATTATTTTATGCTAAATTATACAGAAACAATTTTGGCGTTAAATTTTTTTCGCTTCCAAAACCATTAAATAAAGGGAAAAAGGAAAATTCTTAAGATAGAGAGAGAGAACAAAACCTAAAACGAAAACAAAAATAATTTGAAACTTAAGGAGAGATTCAATTTGCAAGTCCCATCAAAATCTTAAAAAAAGTGTAAAATTGTGGTGTAATAAAAGTGTTTTGACTTTTTGTTTTGCTTGTGATGTTGTCTCTATACATATTCGTAAAATGAAATAAAATTGAAAATAAAAGCCCCAACAAGTTTTGCATAAATTTATTTAATTTGTTTTCTTCTTTAATCCTTTCCTTGGGAGGCAAAAGAAAACTTATTTGCCACTACAAAATGCCGCCGACATTAAACTTCAACAGCATTATGAAGCTTTTTACTGTATTTTACAATTAAGAAATACTTGTGTTGTTTGTTCCTTCATTTTTTTCGTTCATAAAAGTATCAATTAAAGGCTAGAAAATCGTAAAATAAAATTAAGAATTATTTTGCGTTTTCTTTTTTCTCAGTTTTAAATAAGAAATTCAAAAAACGACTTGGTTTGATAAAAGACATCCAGAATGTACTCTACATTTTTTTTAGTTTTTTTTTTTAATCTTGATAGAGAATACAAGGTAAACTTTCCGACAAGAACGGGATGACTTACAAAAGCGGTACAGAAATGTACTTAAAGTCCATCGCTTAGGCCTTGGCGCCTAGAGCTTGCAAACACAATTTTTAAGGCGTTACTGAGTGCTACAGTAATCCTATTCTAAAGGGTAAACAAAAATGTGAGAAGTGAAATACTCTTGGATTCTCAAAGCGCCGTTTATTTGCGTCTAGGCCATTACTAAAATGTCAGAACGCGGTTTACAACCTTGCTACTCAAAATCAGATTATCAGGGTCTACTTGCCAAAACATAAAAGGCATAGAGAAAATGATATGGCAAACATACATACATTCATACATACATACATAACTGGCCTTTACAACCCTGTGTCAGGATTACGGCCTAGTTTCTCGTAGCACTCATGTTGTGTGTGTCAATTTTTATCCATGAGTACCGGGACCTACAGTTTAATGTCGACTCCGAAAGACAGACTTGAGAAGCTTGTTCATTACTCTCAGAGCTTTTGCCAGAGGACTGCTGAGAGGTAGTCGCCGAAAGTAATATTTTTTTTCATATTTCAGTATTTTTTAAGACGTCGGAGCTGGGTGTCGAACCCCAGGGCTCATGTCTTAGTAAGCCAACACACTAACCACTGGGCCACGGCGACTACAAACATCAACGTCAAAAAGTAGCCTGAGGATATTTTCATTCGGTCTACTCGATTCCCT
Source organism: Metopia argyrocephala (assembly GCA_963576795.1). NCBI lineage: Eukaryota > Metazoa > Arthropoda > Insecta > Diptera > Sarcophagidae > Metopia > Metopia argyrocephala. The sequence goes on from OY756208.1 coordinate 43,122,570, forward strand.
AGCTACAACACGAGCTTTTTACAAGGAGAGGCGAAAAACGTGACAAAATTCACCAAGAAGGAACTTTAAAAAAAAGTCAATCAAATCAAATACAAATGAGATTGAATAGGAAGAGCTCCAGCTGAAGCACTTACAAGTCAGTACGCTGGAAATGTACATTTAAACCGTGACTTAGAGCACTCAGTGGAGTACTTAATCACTGGCACTAACACACAGAAAATATAGGCTACTAAACGCCTATACTCTGGATAACCTCACTCACTCCGCCCTGAGGAGCCTGGTTCGGTATTTGAGGTATTAACAGTAGATACACAATAGATCGACGGTGGCTGCACTTCAAAATGTCGTCTTGGGCTTGAGCCCACGTTTATTATTGCTTCCATGATTTTCACAATTACCGTAGAATTTGCTAAGTTACTCTTCAAAAAAACCATTGCTTGCGTTCTAAGGAGGCTTAAGTAAGCTCTTGGATTAAAAAGAGTCCAAGGAAAGTGCAATTTATTCGCTCAAGCATGTTCCTGAACAAATAAATCATCATATGGATCAATCAGTGTTGATCCGAAGAACAAGACTATCTGTATTATTATCATAGGTGCAACGGAAACTTTCTAAACTTTTTCAATTATTGCATTTTGATTACTATGAAGTATCCCATGACAAAATTAAACTTGTTTTAGTTTCCCTAGTTTAAATTGAGTTTTCCAACTTCAAAATGCAGACATCCCTAGCGGTTTGAAGATCCAACAATTGCAATTTGCCCTAGTGGCAACATGACGTCAACTAAAGTAGTTCGCTTCATAATCCTATGGATCACTATGAATTACCGTGAATACATACATACATAATTGGCCATTACAACGCTGTGTCAGGGTTACGGCCTAGCTTCTCACAGCACTCATGTTGTGTGTGTTAATTTTTATCTATAAGTACCGGGACCTACAGTTTAGAGTCCACTTCGAACGACAGATTTGATTTCATCTTAATCAATTACTCCCAGATCTTTTGCCAGAAGACTTCTGAGAGGTAGTCGCCGAAAGAAATAATTTTTTCACATTTCTTTTTTTTCAAGATGTCAGAGCTGAGATTTGAACCTGGCGCTATCGTCTAAATAAGCAAACACACTAACCACTAGACCACGGCGACTACAAGTATTAGTTCTAAAAACTCTCTCGCTCTCAGAAATATTATATTCACAGGTCTAGGCCAAAAAATAGTAAGGCAGGGAGACGTCTCAATAGAGTTTAACAAGGAAAATCATGCTATGAAAGAGTTATTTGTAAGGTAGCATCTCTTAACCTGCTTACTTTAATTTAGTCAAACAGTTGCAATTTACCATGATTAAGTGAAAAAAAGGGTATCCGAGTATCCAGAAGTTCTCGACATATAACGAGACTTGAAAACTCTGCTCTAGGTCTCTGCAAAAGAAGATTATGCGTATAATGAAATGTCGGACAAAGAAAGTAAATTTGCATCTTATTAGTTTGTCAGAGACCAACTCGTCGGGCGGAAGTTTATGTGCTCTATCCGCCATTTTATATATCTCGAGTTAATGATGCCACTTTAGATTTTCGACACCAAAATTTCTAAAATCTGCAATTCGTTTTTGGCTATTTATCTCCAAAACTGGACGAGATATCCGAAAACGGATTGCAGACATGAAAAATTTGGGGTAGAAAACCTAAAGTGGCATCAATAACTCGAGATACATAAAAAATATGAAATGGCGGATAGAGCACATAAACTCCCGCACGACGAACTATTGTCGATTGTCACACAAAGGCTGCACTACGTTGGCAAAATTATGGTATTTACTCATAAACTGAGATGCACTTAACCTCAAATTGTGCTATAGGAAGCATCGCACAATAGTTCTTTTTTAGTTGCGATGCTTCTGTTTTTGAATCGACTTGGAGATTGTACCCAATGGAAAGACCATTATATGTTCTTCGACAAAATGGACTAGCGCTTAAAAAACCATTGTGATTTTCTCAATATTATCTAGGTTTCTCAACTTATTTAAATAAATGTATTAGCTTAAGTTGTCACATGGCTTCAATGGGATTTGCTGTAGGGTACAAGACCTTTACATATTATAATGATGTAAACAATGAGAAATATACCAAAAAAATGGTGATGATGGAATCTTAAATGTTCCCTTAGTTAGCGGCCTATTGGTTACGTTTCTTTCACAGTTTCTTTTTATTAATATTTCTTTCCATCACCGGCCAGCTACTTCTGTAGCACCATAAAAGTGTTTCTTTTTTGTGTTGTTTTGTTGAAGTAAATGCTTGTTCCGCTTGAAAATAGTGTTGAATGCTTGTATGGATTAAATGCAATTTTACTGACAATTAAATGCTTTACAAATGAGCCACTCGTAATAACCAACAACAAACATAACATGCAAAATCAAATTTGGATAAGAAAAAAATCTATATAAGCATGTGGATACATACCATGTGGCATAGCATGACATGATGACTCTCAAAGAGTACAATTCAAGAAATTTGCGAAAAAAAAACACAAAATATGCCTGTAAAGGGGGAAAAACTCTCAACTGGTATTCCTTAAAATTTAGACGAAAAGAAAATGTTGTACAGAAACATACAAAAAGTAAAACAATAGAACGCAAAACAAAATTGTGATTTAAAAAATAGTTTCGTTAAGCTTCAGTGATTTTAAATGATGGCTGCGTGTAATAAAACATACTGATTTAAATAAAAATAAATTCTTCGCTTTTTGTTTTGTCTGTCTGCTTCAATGTTTTTGTGCATTAAAAGCTAAAAAACAAATATTATTTTTAAAAGAATAAAAACTGTTTCTTCTTCTGTTAACCTTGGAATTTTAATGAGAAATCAAATTATTTCTTACTTACTTACTTATTTATTTCACTTTGATTTATTCTGTAGAAGAAAAAGTACAATTTGGATTTTCCTTTTTTTAACGCTAATATAGTATCGCATATCATAAAATACATTATGACAAAATATTGTTTACGCCTATGGAACATATGACACTAAGCAGCAACTAAACTACGCTTCACCACGCGACAAGCTTTAACAATTGGTTGAAAAAGTTTTGTTGTGTAGTTTTGTTACTGCTTGAGTAAGGTTGTCAACAACTCTTTTCTTCCAGGACACCATTCTCTGTTTAGGTCGTCTTACTCTTTCAATTTTTCTTTGAGATTTTTATGAAATATTGGAAACGCTATATTTTCGCCTCTAAGTAGTTGTGGCGAAATTTTTGTACTATCGGCTATTGTACATATGCCTAAAGGTTTACTCTCCACAAAAAGAAATATACATAAACCATAAATTACATCGTTAAAAGAAAGCCGCTCTCCGCATTCCACTCTATTTCACCTTAACCAATGTCAACAAAAAAAAAAAAATGAATGATCAGGAGAAAAGCGCCACCTATTGGGAAGTGGCAGATAACAGCTAAACCTACTTAGCGAGGGCACTCACCTCACAATCAACATTCAACGATAAGGCAATTGCTGTTGACCAGTCAAGGGTGAAGTCTGTAACCATAGTGGCAGCAGTAGAGGACGTACACAGAAAAAAAAAAGTGTTGTTATGGCAAATACTTTTTGCAGTTGAGGAAATTGTATTTGTCCCAAATAAAAAGTATTTGATTTAAATGATATTTTATTTGTCACAAAGAATTTCGTCGAATACACTGTATTTGTCGCAACTACAAAATTGCAGTTGACATAAATCAAGAGCAAAATTATTTGATCCAAATTGAATTTTCTTTAAGTTAAATATAATTGTATTTAAAAATGCATGTCAACAGCAATTTATTAAAATCAAATGTTTTCTTATTTGAAATTACATGAGAAAATTTTTTACGCCAAATACGGATTGCTTTTGTGGTAACAGTAGTCTTGTATTTTCAAATGCAATCCGCAGTTAGTTTTGTTTTATTGTTTAGACATTTTCTCTCATTCGGTTGAATTTTGTTTGCGGTAATAAAAACACGTGTGTGTGAAAAAAAAAGCAAATATGTGTGAGTTTTTTACAGGAGCATATCTTCGCCGTGGTCTAGTAGCTAGCCGGGTTCAAATCTCAGTTCTGACATCTTACAAAAAAGGAATATGAAAAAATGATTTCTTTCGGCGACTACCACTCAAAAATCTGCTGGCAAAAGCTCTAGAGTAACTGATTGCCATGAAAACGCTTCTCAAATCTGTCGTTCGGAGTCGACTTTAAAAACTGTATATAAATATAGATTATGTATTATGTACTATAATGCATGTATATTACATTATTTATATATGTTATATAATATTGTATATGTTTGTATTATTATATTGTGCTCTCAATTGCCTTACTATGTATTATATTAATCTTTTAGATATAATTAAAACTAAGCTACCAATTCATTGTATGTATGTATTGTATATATATATATTCCTGAAAAATCTTTAATTTTATTATTGTTTGTAAATAAAATCTAAAAATTTTAAAAAATTTTGACATTTGTCGAATTGTATTTGGGGCAAAGACAATTGTATTTGGGGCAAAGACAATTGTATTTGGTAGGACAGTTTTTGCATTTGGGACAAAGACAATCGCATTTGTTAAAACCATTTTTGCATTTGCTCAATTGTATTTAATGTAACAGCAATTTCGTAGTTGCGACAAATAGAAACTGCTATTGGGAACGATCCGAATGTAAATTCTATTTGCGGTAAGGTTAAAATCATTTGCCATTACTACGTTTTTTTTTCTGTGTATTTATAAGGCCAGTATAATTTACGAAAGAGCTCACTTTCAAACGAACTCTCATGCTTGGCATTTATGACGAATGTAATCGTGCTCATCATCTTGAGTAGATTGACGTTTCTCCAAATTTGTGTTGTTACTTCGTTGAGCTGTGGGAAAGTTTCTAAATATAATGTGCCTACTGAAGAGAATATTGCCGGTGCACATATGAACGACAGTGTGAAAAATTATCCAAATTTATCTATTCGCTGTCGGTTACTTCAGTCGTTGAATTTAGTGCAGAGATCTTGACCTACAACCGCAGAAATTAAAACCAAAACACCATCGTATTGAATTCACTGTCAAAGTAAAATTTTGACTGTACGGACTTTATCCCATTTCAGTTAATCCAGTCAAATACACCGCTTAGTGCAATTAATAGTCTGATGTAGTGCTGGCAAAGTATTAAGTAATGGGTACCGAATATCGAGTATTTGTACTCCAGTCATTTTGCAAAAAAATTGAATTTTTCAAATTAAAAATTCTCAAATCACAAAATTATTTCAGGAATAACACTAATACAGCGTCATTAGGGACCCCTTGGACTGTCATCCACATATAGTGTGATACACATGCAATTTCTTATTTTTCCATAATGGCCACTGATCTTCTCCACTTATTTGGTTTTTTTTTTTTTTTGAAAGAATTTGTTTCACCTTTTTTTTAACCTAAAACTAAATAAATATGATTTTTTTATGAGATACAAAGTGAACAATATAGCTGCCATATGGGAATACCTTTTCCTCTTAAAATTGGAATGTGTGTCCATTAAGCGCCTAATAAGTCCTGAAATACCCGTACATAGTCGCTGTTAAACTATTAACAGAGCTCTGTTAACGCAAAAAATGTGTTAGCTAAAGAAAGATGGTTTCTGTCTTTGCTTTTCAAATTCGAATTTATCTTCACACACATTATTAAAAAATATCGTCAAAATGAATTTATTTTGCTTGTTCAAAAAATTAATTCACCAAACTTTATGGCCTAATAGAAAAATTTTTCATTAATAATTAAGCCAAATTATACCTTTCAATTGCCATTTATTTACCTCTGTACTTAGTGGAATTAACCTTATTTTTATAAGATCCAAGCAACGTTCTTTAGAGGTTTTTTCCTCGAAGTACTGCTTTGACAATTTGCCATACATTTTCAATAGGATTTCAATCTGGAGACTGTGCAGGTCAACCTAAAACCTTGAGGCCATTATTTTTAAATCAACCTCTTGCTCGCTTCGTTGTGTGTTTCGGGTCGTTATTTTGTCAAAATACCCATCACTGTGCCATTTCATATTCAGCATAAGACATCATAATATCGTTTAAAATATTTGTATAGTATACGGCATCTATTGTACATCAATTCTAAATAGATGTCCTTTGCCATAATATGAAAAACATTGCCATACTATAAAATATAAGTGGAGAAGTAATTTATGGTCGGACGAAACTAAAATTAGTTTGTTTATCTCCGAAATAAAAACCATTAAAAACGGTGTCGCAAAAATACTGATATGGGGATGTGTTTTTTATATAAGAAAATATATCAAATTAAAACCAAGAGCACACGTTGCAAAAATTTTATATGAAAGCGTAAGTTTTAACAAGTTTATAAGCAAGTTTTGAAAATTTTATTTCAAATCCCCATTTTGGGGATAAATCTTCTAATCTGACTACACTGTTACCGCATACGAAATATATTGAGTCGTAATCTTAATAAATGTAACAGATTTATGTTTAATATATACAATGATATATCTAGAAAAATATAAATAAATAGTATATTGAGTAGTATATTGAGGATTTATAGACTTTGGGTTTTAAAAGGGTGTTGAAATAAGCACTAAATCACATAACTTCTGAAACCATTTTAATCGCTGACTCATAACATTTTACAAACTGCAGTATCTCATATCCATATATGAGCAGTTGTAAGTCAATTTGAAATCAGCAGAATACAGCAAGTGATACTAAAAAATCATTCTGGTTTCATACTGAATACTTACTTGATGAATCCTGAAGACCACAATCTGAAATTTGACTATGGTTTGATTTAATTTTTTCACCTCTCTTTCTAAAAAGTAGTAAAAACAAAACACTAAAAATATATGTATTTGTTGTAATTGCAGGAATTAACTTTAAATCGCATTTGTAATGAATTACCAACCAATTATTTAATAACTTCTGTTTGTTGTTACACAAAAATTTGTATGCATTTGCACAAATAGCATGCAATACATTATTTTGTTTGTTTTCATTACAAAATTAATGGTTATTTTAATGTAGAAAATATTCATTTAATTCCTCATACATCATAATTCTTGTCGTCGAACACGTTCGAAGGAAGGAAGAGTATTATGATATCAAAGAGAAAAAAAAACTATATTCGTTTGCCATGCCATGAACATCAATTGCCTGCCTTTTTCGAATGAAAAAAAAAAAAAAAAGAAACATTCATTCACATTTCTAAACAGCAGTACTATTTACCTTTAAATTTACATTTAACATTCAAAAAATAATTACATTTTAAATGCTTAAATTAAAACATTTTTTTATACGAGTACGGTACGGTGTCTATTTAAATGGAAGGTAATATTGTTTAACAAAAAGTGTTTTCTTGTTAAAGTATTCTCAAACACTTGCATTTCTAGCAGGTTGTAAACTTAAAAAAAAATGACAGGAAAATGTTAAGTTTGTAATTCATTTTGATTTACATTTTATGCCATCATATCATCGTCATACGAGTATTGCAAAATTATACAAATGAAGCGTTTCTCAAACTCGAAAGTTAATAAAATTCACAAAACCATTTGCTAGAGTGTTAAGGGTAAAGTAGGGCTGTCTATTTTTTCTTTTTTCTTGCTTGTTACGGCAACACATTGTTATAATCAAATGTTTAATTAATGCTCTAAAATTCAATAAAACATTTTGAAATCATTTAAGAAATTAACATATGAATTCAATGAAAACTGAAACCATTTCAAAAATATTGTATTTTATCTGAAAATTTCATACATTTTACATACTTACCTTCCCTTCTTACATTCATCAAATGTTTATTTATTACGGCATATTGTATTTGGTTTTATTCGTATTCGCAACATTTAAATTGTTAAGTCTGTCTAATAGAGTCTGTCTGTCCGTCGTTTGTATTTACCTATATAAGTATGTATTAGTATTTGTTTTTTGTTTTATTTTCTACATGTGACATTTTGACTGACGTTTCAATAGTGCAATGAATTTTACATAAACATATACTGCAGTCAGCTCTACCTTTGATGGCTGAAATGGGCAATAATTTATAAGTTGAGGAATACTTGTTTTGTGTAAACTTAATTCATTCATATAAAATGTTCTAAAAAGCTTATACAGGCGCATGGTGAAAAAGAACAAATAATTTCTAATGAACTAGAGAGAGAGTTTTTGTAGGCCCTTTAGAACTTTAAATTTTAATTCAAAGTATTTTGTTATTCCAAGAGTCAATGCATTAACATTTGAAATTGATTTCTGTTCTATGACCACTACTAGAGTTTTCCTCAAGCTGATACCGAGAACATTTCCATATATGCTAAGATTAACTTGAAATGTGTGTTCAAGGGCAAAACAATTAATAATTCCTCACATAGACTAGTGGTCCAAGAAGAAGGGAGTACTTTCACGGCGGCGGCTGAGAATTAAAATGTTAAGTGGCGGATTAAAATCGGTTGGAACCAATTTTTATTACACGAAAATATGAAACGATTTAATATTTTAGGGTTTCTTCGTTATTAAACAAATAAATAAAAAAAATCTATACACATTAACGTACGAATTGCAACTGATTAGAAAAAAAAAACATAATTTCCAAATTTTTTTTATTGAAAGAAAAACTCCATAATCTTAGTGGTGGCAGTAGGGGACGTATCCAGTATATCTTACGAAAGAGCTTACTTTCAAATGAACTGTCATGCTTGGCATTTATGGCGAATGCAATCTTGCTAATCATTTTGAGTAGATTGACGTTAATCCAGATTTATGTTGTTAAAATAATCTGAGGCGGCTTAAAATCGCCGGATCCAATGTTTTAGAAAAAAAAACAATTTCCATTTTTTTTATTGAGGCCAGTATTGAGGGAACGATACCTACTCATGCAGTACATTGGACTAGTCTAGAAATATATGCTTTGGGAAGGGGGAAAGAGTGAGTAGTATTTGTGTACATTTGATTTAATCTTACTGATATCGTAATTGGCAGGATAAGCATTCGACCGAAGATTGTTCCATATACGAACGGTGCGGCTAAAGAACGAATTTTCTCTACATTGCATTGTGCGATTCACTGAACTATCAATTACAAAATCATGTGCCCTGAGATAGTAGAGAATAGTAGTCTTTAGAAATATCCAATTATCCGGAATCAAGTCTTTAATTTCATCAGAGCACTTCTCATGGTAGTAGCGATAGAATAATGAAACGCACACCACAATGCGCCGATACTCCAATGAATCGATTAAGTCTTTCATTCATTCATTCATATATGAGGTACCAGAATTCTTCAATTTATTGCACAGCCCACTACTTGACCGGGACTCATACAATATCTCCCCCAGTCTCGTCGCTCTGACGAACTTTAAAATATCGGCCGGTACCAATCCGGAGAATTCTCTATCTGATAACTGATAGTTACCTAGATACCTCTTTCTACTCCATCGTTACAGAATCTTCACATATCGCTCGAAGCGATTCCTATCTTATTTAAGTGTCCGTTGAGTCTGCAGTGGCCGGTCAGAAGGCCGCTAGTACTCTCACATTATATCTAGTGAACCGAATGCACGACTTAAATCGGCGCTTATTATAATTACTAAGCAAAAATTTGGAAAGTCTAAGGCCAGTCTGACCCAAGAAGAAAAAGTGTCTCTGCCTATCTTCTTTTGCCTTTAGTATGCCTTTCCAAAATCCCCTTTCTGTTCCACAAAAATGTTCTGGCCCCATTAATGACATAGCTGCTGCCTTCCTGTCAAATTCGTCTGCCAATGCATTTCCCTGAATACCCATATGACCAGGGACCCAGCACAGGCTAATCGATGAAGGATAGGATACTTAGTAAAGCTTGAACTATTTCCATATTAGGTGGATGAAAAGCTGTTTTATTTTAGAGTAGGATCAAGTCAGCAACTGTTTTCATTCAAATTGACTCCAGCAATCGAGAACGCTTGTTGAGAAGAGGCTAATGCAGCCTATATGCCATAATAACCACTGACTACCTTCCATACATTAGCAAGTAAAGTAGTTTTCCCGCGATACAAAAAATCATATTGCTTTAATAATTTGTTTTATTTTGTCAAAATTTATACACACGCAACGTGTACCGTGTATAAAAATTGTTTACCATATTTGACAATTTCTCAGAAACTTTTAATGGCTAAGCGGTATAAGTACGCGGCCGCTCGTCTTTAATAGAAGTATCGGTAGCGGTTGCAAGCCGGCTTTCAACCGATCGACTTAGACCTCTCAATTAGGCTAATTTAAGGGCGCTAATATCCTATCGCATGATGAGAAAGTAGTAGATCTGCTAAACTAATAATGGAATCTTAAGTCTACAATAGCTTTTACAGGTCTCAGTTTCTTTAGAACTGTGCTCGTTCGAAATTAAATAATAATATGGCAACCAGGGCTCTTCTAAGAAGTTCCAACGTCTTAATATATATCACTTTTTTGAGCATTCCTGCTCTTCTAGGCATCAAATACTATTTAACTGAATAACTTTGCATGGCTGAGAGAGATTATGTGTAAAAAATCAAGCGGTGAAAACTAGCATGACCTTGGAGACTAACTACAGACATGTTTGAAATTTTAATTTCAAAAAGTGAATGGTTGCGAGGTTGTAGTCGCCGTGGTCTAGTGGTTAGGGTGTTTGTTTACTAAGACATGAGCCCTGGGTTCGAAACCCAGCTCAGACATCTTTTTTTTTTTATTTGAGACCATTACTCAGGGGTAAACCCCTACTAAATGCTGTGCATTGTATTGGAATTTTGGAAAGGACAGTACATACATATATATTATGTACTGTCCTGTATATTATTATATTATTATTAAGCGCCTTAGGAATGAGACAAATTGCTGTGAATTGATCATTCAAAGGCCAGTGTTATACCTTCACCCTTGAATGATCAACAGATATTGCCTCATCGTTGCATGTTGATTGTGTGGTGAGTGTGCCTTCGCTAAGTAGGTTTAGCTGTTATCTGCTACTTCCAATAGGTGGTGCTTTTTTTTTCCTGATCATTTGTTTTTTGTTGACATTGATTAAGGTGGAATAGAATGAAATGTCGGGGAGCGGTATCTTTGTAGATGGTCTTCATCTTCAAAAAAAAAAGAAAAATGAAAAAAAATATTTCTTTCGGCGACTACCTCTCAGCAGTCTTCTGGCAAAAGCTCTGGGAGTAATTAACTGCCATGAACAAGCTTCTCAAGTCTGTCGTTCGGAGTCGACATTAAACTGTAAGTCCCGGTACTCATGGATAAATATTTATACACACTACATCAGTGCTGCGAGAAGCTAGGTTGTAATCCTGACACAGGGTTGTAAAGGTCAGTTATGTATGTATGTGCATTTAACACTGTAGTATCTACTTTTACATTTTTAAATTTTATTTTTATTCACTGAAACAAAAAATATATTTTTTTTTGCTGATTGGTTTGTTGCACATTTCAGGTGGCACAACAATGTAAAAAGTTGTCCCTCACTGTTTAATGTTAAAAGTAGATAAAAGCATTGATGAAAATAACATATATAAATATATACTTATACCTACATATGAATGTATGTCTATATAAAAAACATGCATATAATGAACTTATAAATAATTGCCATATTCGTACATAAAATAAATGTATTTTCCAAATGAATGAAAACAGAATAGAAAACAAACGCATTTTACTCGTATAAGAGTATGAATAACAAAAATTCCTGTCAAATATCACAACTGATGCTGCTGCCATGACATTTAAAAAGCCACAAATCATTCACAATTAATAAGTCAATTGTCACATGCGAGTATTATAATTTGCAACACATACGAGTAATGACAAAATGGAATTGCACAAGAAATGATAAGAAATAAATCGAAAAAAAACAAAGTAAAATTACCAAGAAAATAAAGTTTAGACTACTTTTTAAAGGATTAGTGGTAATTTAAAAGACTCATTTCTTATTTCCTAGTTATTGTGAGATCTTTTGCTACCAATCGTGAGTAGTTTAAAGAATTTCTAGTTAATTTTATGATCAAATCATAGACAGAAAAAAAAACCTAAAGTTTAGAAAAACATGTTCTGTAATACTTTAAATTGGAGGATATCATCTTTTTAGTGCTCGGGTATAACTTAACAAATTAGATTACTTAACGAAATGTTCTCAAGATTGCAAAACTAACAGAACTCTCTTCAAGTAAAGGAAAAAAAAACAGAAAGAAAAACAAAAACAACCAATTGCGTGTTGTGGCGTGAAAAACTACACTTTAATTTAAACGTTCACATGGCATTCATTCACTTATTAGTAAGTCACTACAGTGACCGACCCCAAGTATAAACAACAAAACCAACTACTACACCAACACTTCAGATGTTATGAAAAACAAGGCGAGGGGAAATAAATTGCAGAATATAAATCACGACTTTTCAGATGAAATAAACGCTTAAACTGTTACTTAAGAAATAAAAACACATTCAAAACTGTTGAACTAAAATTGGTGCAAAATAACCCAAAAATCAAGGCAATAGAATCTTCTATTCCATTTAAAAAATAACAAAAGAAGCAATCAAGAGCGGGCACTTATTTGCAGAAAAAAACAAAAAACGAATAGAATTGGAAAAAAAATTAAATTAGAAATTGTGTAGATTCAAAGATATAATGGAGTATCCAAAACAACAAGATATATATTAAAAAAAAAATCTTACACGATGACGTTAAATTTTTTGTTTTATTTCTTTTTTAAAAGCGTTTGTATATGTGAGACATAAAATATTTTCTAGTTTAGACAATAACGCATGGACCGCATGATCTTGCTGCCAAAATGAAAAAGAGCATTAAAAAATCCCCAAAAACCTTCATCATCATCGTTCTCAACATCAACTAACATTTTCAACATCATTCTTTATAATCATGTACAGGTTAATTTTCCAAACGAATGAAAAACGCAAAATTAAGAGAAATATAGAAAAAGTAATATTGAAAAATTTGACGTGGACTAAAAGAAATGATCATTGCCAAACCATTTTCAGAGTAAAGAGTTCATGTGACCAACTGTATTAATAAATTGTTGAATTCAATTAAATAATTGTAGGCGCCGTGGTCTAGTGGTTAGTGTGTTGGCTCACTAAGACATTAGCGCCGGGTTCGAATCCCAGCTCTGACATCTTGAAAAGAAAACGAAATATTAAAAAAAATATTTCTTTCGGCGACTACCTCTTAGTAGTCTTCTGGCAATAGCTCTAAGAGTAAAGTGTCTCAAGTTTCTCAAATCTGTCGTTCGGAGTAGACTTCAGACTGTAGATCCCGGTACTCTTGAATAAAAATTAACACACATAACATGGGTGCTGTGAGAAGCTATGCCGTAACCCCGAAACAGGGTTGCAATGACCAATTATTTGGCAACCAAGTAAATGCGGATTTTACTCATTGATGGTATTAGTTGAATTTTTAGGTTAGATGACGTAATAGAAATATCAAATACATTTTGTTATTTGATAGTCGGTACTTCAGCTGTCAATCAGTAAAAAAAAATTTATGATCGGTTGCGTGGTTTTTGTTTGGCGTCTGTTGAAAAATGGAAAATCGAAAGGAACATTTTCGTCATATTTTGCTTTTTTATTTCCGGAAAGGAAAAAACGCTTCGCAAGCTCATAAAAAGTTATGTGCTGTTTATGGTGACGAAGCCTTAAAAGAACAGCAGTGTCAAAATTGGTTTGCCAAATTTCGTTCTGGTGATTTTTCACTGAAAGATGAAAAACGCTCCGGTCGTCCAGTTGAAGTGGACGACGACCAAATCAAAGCAATAATTGATTCGGATCGTCACAGTACAACACCTGAGATTGCAAGGAAGCTTCATGTATCATATACGTACATGCATTGAAAATCGCGTAAAGCAAAATTGACTTTTATTTTCTAAAAAAATCCTCAATTACTTAGTTGCCAACCCAATATATATGAATGTATATAATTGTGAGCAACCAGTGACTATGAACTGTAATACATTGAAGTGATAATCGGCACAATTGCGTAAAACAAGAAGCAGGCCAAAAACGGCAGAATTCCTCATAGCGCCGTAATACTGTATTGACAGATGCACATGTCTTTTGGCACAGTCATACATTGTAATAATATTGTTCCAGGACTAAGGACTATTCACTGAATTTTGGGAATACAATTAAAATTCAAATCTCAAACACCAGGTGTTTCCCTCATCCAACGGTTAGTAATTGAGGTTCTGGTAATGGTAGTAACAGAATATAATCTTTCCTTATTGCACTATTTCTTGGTCTGAAGTTAATTTTACTTTTTTTCAAATTCTTTGTTCAGGCTATGATAATTTTATTTGGCCCATTCTATTAAAGGAAAGCAAGTGTCTTGGATAACTTTTCATTATAAAAATCGGTTGTCCTAAAAATATTAAATAATTTCTAAAATGTAGGTACACTGGCTATAGCTTTCATTGTGCTCGTCCTAGAAAAACAAGAGAGTAAGGATAAAAGTTAGAAGAGGAGGAGAAAAACAAAGGGGTTAGCTCCTGAAAGAGAGTGCACCTAGCTAAAGAATTCCTATCTAAGGTATATCATCTCCTCCTACAAAGAGCCAGGCTCCTGCATAGGATATATTCTATCATCACAATCTTTTCTTCGTCCCCATACATCCTACAAAAGACGGGCAGAGTTCTGCCCCAGCTCCGCCTTCTTGCCCTAACATTACAATACGCCGTAAGACTGTCAATTTTCATTCTTATGTTGGGCTTAAAGGAAGAGAAGCGAACTAATCCTGGTATCATTAAAAGAAGGCAAGAAGTTGTTAGCTGTACGGCAGTCTGACCTATGCTAACAAAGTTTCTGGAGATATTTTTCAATTAGTCGATAGGACAGCATATCGGAAGACTAGGAATACCAACAGCAAATTTAAGATAAGAAAACGACGTCAACTCTTTTGTTCCTTGAAATCAAACTCAATAAAAGCAAATTCGGTTCGGTTCAGAGTCCCTAGCTTTACACTCACTAACAAACCTCGACCTACACTAGCTGCCTAACCTCAGCGAGACCAGCATCGTTCTTAAGTACATTGCCTATAGCAAAGACTATAACGCGCTCTTCCAAGTTGGATCCTAATTGGAAATTACCCACCATCTCCGACGGGTCTATCCCGTATGAGAATCCTCAAGTTAGGATGAACCTGTGCTGTTTCTAGAACACCTTGGCCTCGGTTTAACCGGGTTAAGACTCTGGGAGTCTTGGGGCTTCCTCGTCAGTCCTTGTTCGAACTTATAGCGGTGTATACGGGTGACTGGCTGATCGGTATACACGCACTGCAGAAGTTGAAGGAATTCTTCTGAGAGGAAGACTGTGGTACATTTTCTTTGTGATTACCCAGGTCTGGCAGTCAGACGTTTGAAATTTTTTGGGGTGCCCTGTTTCGATGGCTTGGCGCAATGTGCGAACCTGGACCCCCTTGCTTTACTCCACTATATAGGCAGCTCTGGTTGGCTGTAGCTCTTTTTCTTATTTTTAGGTAACTTCAGTGTGGTCTTGCAATGGTTTGAAAACGGCACCTTGTGCTAATTGTAGTTGATCACGTTTTTGATTAACTGGCCATTTGACCTACCTATCTACCTACCTAGGATGTATGCAAATCTACCGCCATGTAAATCCACAAACATATCTACAGTTTCCACTACAGAATCCACTATCTGTTTAACTTTTTCGTTTCCAAAAACGTAAAATACTGGCGGGAAAATAACATTTAAGAATGTAGGCTTATAGGATGTAATCATACCGAAGATCTTTAAAAACAGAAAAATAGAAAATCGAATAAAATTTTTCCTACAAAAACCTATTCTGTGTTCTAAACAGACTTTTTGGATCACACCTTGGAAAGTGTGCTTCTGTACTTCAGTGAAATGCATTTTAAAGATTTTTAATTTCTAAAATTTTTCACGTCTAAATTCCTGTTTTCAGTAGAGGAGACCAAAATAAGTCCACAGGGAACAGACTTACAGTCCAGACTTTGTTCACTGCTCAATAATAAAGAATAAACCCAAACACGAATGAAAGAAACATTCGAACAAATGACAGAAAATATATTGTATTTTAGTTGGTCACATAAATACGTTCGGAAAATCATAGAGTGCACCAAATTGGCGATATTTTCATGAGTAAGTGATAAAGTTGTTAAACCAAAAATAAAAAAATAAATAAATGGAAACAAAAAAGTTCCTGAAATGTTTAGAGCACGAATTTTCCAATAGGCAGCCACGATTATGTGTACTCGTACAGCACAATTCCTTTTGGTCTTTAACGTTGAAGGAATTTTTATAGGTTTTCTATTTCCACAGATTGTGAAAGATAGCGCCAATAGGGAAAGGTGTTTCTTTAATGCGTAAGAAACGTGGGTGTAGCAAATATATATGTACAACCACACATTCACACACACACACTTGTTGCATTATCTAAGCAAATAATTTTTGAAAATTTTTACAATTATTTTTAAGTTCAACCAGCCAATGCTATAGAAAACATACCCAACATTGACTGACGGACTGACTGCTAGCCTGCCTGCCAACTTGTCTAACTTAAAGAGGACACTATTGCGCACCTTAATCGTAACAACTGCTGAAATGCCAGCAATAGCAGAAAAACTGTTTTTGTTGTCTTATGTGCGAACAAGATCACTTCATGACGACACCCAATGAGCAAGTAAAGAAAAAAAATTAAAAAAAAAGAAAAGAAAGAAAAAATCGTGCCCATGATCATCACAGAAAAATAACAGCAACCAAAAGTGCAACAACACCACCACCACCACTAGCAACAGCAACAATAACAATAATAACAACTGTAATAGCATTTCACAATCAAGTGAAAATTGGCCAATGAACCCTTAAGTTCACGCGTGCAATATTAGAACGTTTGTATTGCAACCAGCAACACAACAACCCATGGCAATAACAATGCATTGCAATGCAATGCTTGTCAAAAGCCTCCTTCCTTATGCCATGTGAAAATTGGTCCCTATATTATTATCCATAACTTTTGATTCTCGTTTACTATTGACTCCGCTCTTTACCAGTCTGACCACCGCCTGCTTGCTGCTCTATTATCTTAACTTTAGAAAATTATAGAAATTATTGGATGTTGTATTGAATTTCATAGATACGCTCTGTGTACGAGTATGTGTTGTGCAACGCTCATTGGAAACGTTTAATGTGGCCGCCTAATTTAGTGTGAAATTTGAAACTTTTTCCTATATTTCTCCAACTCTCCTACTTTACGAAAACAAAAACAAAAAATTACAATTTATGCAGAGCACTAGTCATAGAATATCAAATGATAATGAAAAAGTAAAAGAACGTATGAAAGTACTTAAATTACGTGAGGTAAATGCATGAATGTCTTGTGTACATACATACGAGCGTACTTTCTTTAAAACAAAAATTTCGTTGTCCAAAAAGCTTCCTGATTTGATACCGATGGTTGTATGTTATCCAAATACATATAATATTTCACATGTGATGAACAACTTAAAAAGTATAATAGAAATTAAACAATTTGATAGATAAAGAAGGAAAAATTATACCGTTTGCAAAGGCACACAAAAAATTCCTCTACCAAAGCGGTAAAAAATTTGTAAAAATGGAAATTGCAAACAAAAAATATTCCAAATTTTTCTAGTTATTCTTGCACATCAAATTTCTTAAATATACTTAGTTATGGCAGTAAATCGAAGATTTAGTTCTCTCAACTTCCTATCAATTCATAAAAGTTTTGTGTAATGTCAGCAGTGCAGGTGAATTAGGTTAGAATAGCTTGACCGGAAACAGAGAAATACACACAATTTGTGCCCAGTAAGTCTAGGGTTTCTTTGCCATACCTGAGAAATAATAGAAATATGGAGGAGTATTTCATTCTAGGGTGACTGTTGTGCATATTACTTCTCATTATAGGTTGCTACGAGTTTCGTAGAAGCAAAACAGAAGTAATTGCTATTTGTAATAATTTTTGGGGAAGCCACCACCAAAGTAGGGGAAAAAAAAAGAAAATTCAGATGGTCAAAATAACTATGCAAAATTTAGTGGAGGAAAAAATTTAGAAAATTTGCGCAAGTTGTTGGTATGATTAGACACACTTCTCAAGAGCATTGAGCTTAGTAAGCTTCTAAACAGAATACCAAATAAAGGTAAATTAGAACAAAGACCCATAGGCCGGCTGCTCACGTAAAGTTTTAACTGACAGTTAAAACTGTACGTATGTGGGTAATAACTGACAGTTCAAGTCGACTGTACAGTTTAACTTCTATTCTGGTACTGCGGGCATCAGGAAACCCCCGGTTATGTCTGTGCTCCCCTGCCATTCGGGGAGTGAGGCAAACCGGCCTGATGTTTTGGGTGCGGCACTTCGGGGAGTACTTGTAATGGTTGTGGTAGTGCTAGATAGAAACCCCTCAACAAGCGGGGTATCACTACCCAGGCAGTGGTTGGTGCCAAATTGCTAATTTTGTGCTATTGAGCTCTCTTCTGAGCAACGTATCCTCATGCATGATTGAGATTAAAGGGCACCGGCATCGGTTGGCGGTGGTTGAACGCATTGTATTCAACTACCGCCCTGGCAACGGGCGGCATGTGGTGAGTCTGCCAACAGGTACGCACGTTAAACCCCTACATACTTAGTTGTACAGTTTAACTGATAAATTTTAAATTTTTATACTGACAATTTCAACTGAAGTGTGTGGGGGTTCAACTGTACCGTTCTCAGTTCAATTTGTGCTGAGCGATAACCACTTCTTGCACCACTGTTTACGCTTCTTATTATTATTTTTTTTTTTTGTAAAATTACAAAAAGTATACCGAGAGCGGCCAGACCGTCCTGCTCGTTCGAATCCATGTTAAAAACTGAAGTATTAAACTGCACGTATGTATGTGTACATCTCAGTTCACAGTTAAGTCTGTCAGTTGTAACTGAACAGTTAAAACTGTACGTGAGTGGCCGGCTATATGCATTATGATGCGCCAACTTAGTACTCGTAGTACTAGTGGTAGAACAGTAATTCGAATTAATGTAAAAATGGCCGGCATAATTTTTAATAAAGAAGCCTTTTGTAGCATATGACCGAGTTATACACAACCCTAGATATTTTAGGTGATGCTCCTCTACAAACGTGGGGAAAAAAATATTGTTTGACGTTCTTACAACACCTCAATTACGATAAAAGGCGAACGCCCAGTCTTTCGTTACAGTCGCCGTGGTCTAGTGTTTAGTGTGTTGGCTTACTAAGATGGGAGCTTCGGTTCAAGTCCCGGCTCTGACATCTTGAAACAAAGAAATATTAAAAAAAAATATTTCTTTCGGCGACTACCTCTTAGCAGACTTCTGGCAAAAGCTCTAAGAACAAGCTTCTAAAGCACGTCGTTCAGAGTCGACATTAAACTGTAGGTCCCGGTACTCATGGATAAAAATTAACACACACAACATGAGTGCTGCGAGATTCTAGGCCGTAATCCTGACACAGGCTTGTAAAGTCCAGGTATGTATGTATATAGTATTTAGTTACGGACGCCGAACCTACAGTGTGTGTCCAGTGAAAGTTATCGCCAAATCGTTTACTTTTGCCCTAAATAATGCTTAAACAAGAGCAGTCTAATTGATGCAACATGATTTCCACTGAACCTCTTATAATCTCACTAACCCCTTGTTTAATTAGGACCCTACCCAAAACACCGTTATCAATAGATTTTCAGCAAAGGGAGTGATAAAGATACCATAACTCGTCAATAAGAGGGTCATAATTACAACTGAATTTCATTATTTTCCAAATCAACGATAAGAATATTTACGCCACATGTAAAATCAGAGACATTTGCCATATTATCGAGCGATGCTAGGCATTTATCAGCCTAGAGCCGATGTGGTTAAAGTACCCGAAAGTAGTCTTATATATTTGCATATGTTTAATTAATTCATTCCTATAAGAAACAGAAGGACTAAAAGATCGTGTTCCATTAATGCTGATCTGCCGCTTCTAGTCTCAGCTATCTCTAGTTCTTGCCTGCATGTGTAAATGTGTCCTTATTTGGCTATTCTATGAATTAATACCGCCATTAATAATTATTATATGCCAGTATATTATTAGAACCTTATATCCATTTGAGGGCCTGAAGGACATCATGATCCCATATTTTATAGTATTTTCATTACCAACTCTATATGTCATCATTTAAAAAATGCTTGACATGAAATCAAATTGATATAAAAAAAGGTCAATTTAGAAATTCGCAGATTATACAAGAGGACAATTTAATAATTTTTCAACTGGCCTTTGAATTGAAAACTAAAATTAAAACAACAGCACAAGAAACAGCCCATGTAAACTTTAAATATTTTTCATTCATAATGAAATTTAATTTTGCATTTCATTTAATGTTGGTGTCATCTCTACGCTTGGCTGATTTTCTGACAAGTTAAGTGCCTCAAATATTTTATCCAGATTTAAACCACGTTTTAAATCACTTCTAGACAAAACAAATAGACAAACTATCGTTATGAAAATGTACTCAAAATTGAAGAAAAAGTAAAATGCAAATTAATTTTAAAACCAATTTGAAAGACCACCGGGCCATACAAGTTAGTTGCCAAAGCATTTACCAATGCGTTAAAAACTTGCACTTTATCTGGCGGAAATATAAACGTAAAGCAGCATATTAAAACAAAAGCAATTTTCTTATTTTCCACTTGAACACCAAACAATTCCATAACGAGATCTCTTCAGTTAAGGAATTAAATCAAAGAAATAAATTAACCCCTTGAAAATGTTGACATTTATTGTCGTCGACACTTTGTGTAACAAGAAACGTTTTGTATTATTAGGCGCTGTTTTTCTTTTAATTTTTCTATTTTGCTCTGACAAACTGATGACAAGGTTATTGTGATCTCAAATATACGAGGGTTATTCAATAAGTTTTAGGTGGCTTTTTATCATGTCTTTAATAGAAATTTTCATTTTCTAATTTGTTGCAAATCAATTCGTCTGTTTCATCAGTTAAGGAAACATAAAAAGAAACACCAAATATTTAACTGTTAAACTCCCAAGGCATCAATCACATTCATTCATAATTTTTGAATCATAAAGCTTTTGACAGTGACGTCAAGATATAGTGACAGGGTTTAATAACACTTTAATAATACTTACTCTCTTCGCTCTTAATGCTTTGAGTTTTTGTAGTTTTTTAAGAAAATTTGTCATTGAAGTTATGGGTATTTATCGTACGTTGTAGGGACATAAATACTGTTACTATAAAACAAAAACTAATAAATGGTATTAAAACTATTTTTTTCATGTATTAATTGATGTGTATTGTATACAAAACTCTTAGTTTTATTTAAAATTTCCGCCCTTGGCATTCACACACGGTATAAATTGCATTGGCTAGTTATCAATAGCTGAACACAACTTACCCTTCGGAAAATTTTCTACAGTTCGAACCACAGCTCTCTTAAAAGAATCAATGCTATGGTATGTTTTGTGGAAGACCATATCGTCTAACACCGTCCAAAATTTGTAACCCAAAGGATTTACATCAGGGCGGCCAGATGACCAATCTTCAGAGCATATAAAAGCTGGCAAATTGTTTCGAAGACAGGTCTGTGTGGTTTTACCCTTTATAGCTGGTGCAAAATCTTGTTGGGAAGCCCAAGGCTGGTTTTAGAATAGGGAATTGTTAAGCAGAGACCTTATTATGTAACTCTTCAAAGCTAAAACTCTATCGCAAAAATTTATAAACTTGATTAAGACTTTTTGTCTACGAAAACAATTCTTGAACGCGTATTGTAATTTAAAACCCTCATGTCTATTATCTCTAAAATGTTTAATTTTGTATATCCTAATGCTCAGCCTATTTTAAAAACCAAAAATTTTAGCATTTTAGCAAAAGACAATTACAGAATAGGGCCGCTGCTTTATAACTGTTTCCAAAACGGTTACTTGGTAAACGTTGGCCGATGTTTTGTTCACAGAAATGCAAGTCAGCACCCCATCGTAGGTGACACCCCACCATACCATAACTGCAGCTGGGTGATGATCCTTTTCGACCTGTGAAATGAGTACTGATGCTTCTTTAGATGACCGGGAATAAACTCTATCATTTTGCTTGTTAAACTTTTCCTGTACGGTAACAATTTGTTCATCCGTAAACAAAATTTTTCTATGCAAATTATCTGCGTACTTCACTAAAAGACGCATGGATCCAATTTGTTTAAAGCTGCAATCAAAACTTCAAGACCCGGGTCTTTAAATCATACGACTCATGGACTTTTGTGTTATTTTAATCTCACGGGCCATGCTTTTTTGTTTCCGGAGAGCATTTTGTTGAACTATTGCTTTTAAGGCTTTGATTACTGTGTCCGAACCGTACATGGGCAGACTTTTATATCTCCTGTCTATTTTAACAATTGCATGAACCTGTAAACGACTAATGCCGAGCGGGAGTGTATGTTTTCAAAATATATTTTTTTTCTTTCCACACTTAAAGTGATATAACTGCGATACGGTTTTCTTTTCAAATTCCCGTAACTGACTAACGCTATTGAGGTTAAATTTTACTATTCTTATGGGTAGTAACAATATTTATGTTTCTAGTAAGTATTTTAAGTGTAAAGATATTCCTATTTTATCAAAATATATTAAATGAGAACTTAAGTCTCCTTAATTTCATATCGGGTCTTTAGGAAGAGCTTTACAAACGTTTACAGTTGCTATTGATCGTTCTGTCGATATGTCAATGCATTTAAAATCGAGCTTCGTTTTCAAATATTATATTTTGTTTTATTATTGATCTGTAGATGAGAGGTAAATGTTAAGCTATACGTGGAGTATTTCCAAATCTTAAAAATCCCGCACATTCCCCGAAATTATAATTTTTAATAAAAATTAAGCTCATTTGTTTGTTAAATAATGCAATAATTTTTCATTTTCCAAACTATTCTAAAACTAGACTCCCATTACATCATAGTGACTTGTGACCTATTATAGGGGTTATAGTATTTATAGAAGCAACTGGTCTGTAAATATATTTTGCTTTTTGGCTTAATCGGGCAACTTTTAAGAAATAAATAAATAAAATAATTTTCTTTTCTTCCTTGCCCTTATAAATAATAAAGTTATGATTCTTATCCAAAATAAACATATCCTAATGATAAAATATAAACTCATTTAATAATATGTAAGCTGATTAATAATAATAATAATACGACCCTCGTTAAAAGTTGTATGATCACTTTCACATCACTTGACCACTTCGATTTTGTGTGTGTGTGTGTTTATTTTCTTGCATGCTTCATATCAAGTGACGCTTTTTAGTTCTTTTACAACACGGCCCAGTTGTTAACAACCAAGTGTCACTTTATTTTACACTTCATTTAAGGCAATGACAATACTCATTGTACGGTGGAAAATTAAAGTACGACAAGCCAAAAGAGTTTTTATAACCAAATAAGAAACAATAAATTTATTGCGAAATAATTAATGTGCGTTGTCTACTATTGCGATGGGCCGCTTTAATGCGTGATGTTCTCAAACCACCAATGAAATCTGGAAAACTATACGAACTAAAAGCGTTTTAGGAAAAAGAAAGAGAAAAACAAAAATCACGCCGCAAAACGCAAAATGTTGTGTCAACAGCATGACAACTAAAATGACAGCGAACGTGAGTTGCACCAGATTTTTACAAACATTGACACTTTCATTCGAACTGTAACTGTTTGTGAAACGTAAACGTGTGCCACAAACATTTCAGCAAGCAAAACAAAATGCCAGTAAAGCGAGTCTAACTGGCTGGAATGGTTTTTAGAATGCAATACAAGATACTACACATACATGCATACGTATGTACATATGTACATACTATATAAATAATGATTGCCTGTTTTGTACTCTGTTGGCAGCGCTTTAAGAAATGCGTCAGTTGGCGTAAATTGTAATTTGACAGTTTAAGCGTGTTTGGCATTTTTAATGAACCTTTTGGTGCGTACATATTGCTTTGTTTGTGTCGGCTTTAATGCTGCATGCAACTTTTGCTGGCATTGTAACACTTCTTGTTATTGTTGTTTGTATTTACAGTGTTGGTGTTATGTTTTTGTATTGTTATTGTGTATGAGGTGCCAATGGCGCTTTAAAAGTTGTCATTTAATTGTCAATTAAAATGCAACATATTCACTTTGACATTGTGATCATCAGTAGATCACTTCGCCCATGAAATATGTGGACAATGAATGTCAATGTTTGTGTAGATATTAAAGACGGTGCCTTATTTAGTCGTAGTTTTTAAATAATTAGAAAGTCTCAGTAAATTATATGGAGAATAAAATGGTTTGCAGTTAAATTTGACAAAAGTCTCTATCAAATTGACGCCATATAAGACCAGTTTAAAATTTCTTACTGAATTCTTTTCATGTCATTTAAGAGCTATTACAAATAGTTTAATCAACTTATTGCCAAAAAATAAATGATTCAGTATTAATTTTGTAATTTTTTTTTTATGATTCAAATAATGCCGTAGCATTGAGAGCCCAAGAAAAACCAGAAATTCGAAAGTAGTCAATTTAATAATATTTATCCATATCTATTTATCTTTAACAATTTTCTAAGAGGTCTTTAGAAAAACATGTTTTAGAACTCCAAATAGCAAAAATTTGAGAACAATAACCTGATTAAACCTAAAGCTGATTCGGGGTTTTTAAGGAGAAAAATAATACGGCTTTTTAACCAAAACTTCGAATATTGAGATTATAAGATAATGATCCGTTATTGACACACTACTAGTCTGCAGAAGAATTCCAAAATCCTCCATATAAAGCTCACAATATCTTCAAATTGTAGCCGAGAAACTGTTTAGACTCAATAAAGGGCTACAAAAGGGGTTTGTGTAGAAACCAAACACGGGCACTGTACCCCAAACAACGGACGTAGCTTGGGTTTATACTCATCGATTTTATACTTGGCCATAGACAGCAGTATTTTTTTTTTTTTGAGACCAATACTCAGGGGTAAGCCCCTACTAAAGGCCGTGCATTTTATTGGAATTTTTATTTTTGTATTTTGTTTTCTTATATTATGAAGTGCCATAGGAATGAGAAAAATTGCTGTCAATTGATCATTCTAAGGCCAGTGTTATACCTTCACCCTTGAATGATCAACAGCAATTGCCTCATTGTTACATGTTGTTTGTGGTGAGTGCCTTTGCTAAGTACGTGTTAGCTGTTATCTGCTACTTCCCAATAGGTGGTGCTTTTTCTTTTGATCATTCGTTTTGTTTTTTCTTGTTGTCAATGGTTAAGGTGGAATAGAGTGGAATGTCAGCTAGCGGTTTCTTTTATAGATGGACTTCTAGGAGGGGGGATCTCTTATTTTTTAAATTATAATTTTGAAAAAACCGCAAACTAACTTCTGAATTTTTCACCTTTGCTGGGATTTGAACCTGGGCCGTTTGAGTTTTTGTACGAGCGCTCTAACCACTATACCACGCACCCTTTGTATTGCTCTTGTCCAACAAATACGGTGGCAGCGCTTCGCTTGGCAGTTATTCCATTTCCTATAGCATCTATGTGTTATCCTGTTCTTAGTGCCAGGCTGTGATCATTGGTTATAGCAATCACATAACCGTTTAAATTCTATAAAACTGTCTGAAGCGCCATTTGACTATCAGATAAAAGCAAAGCAAAATATGATGGTAATGTTCTTAATTTCCACTCACGCTTTTTATAGAATAAAAAAATTTGGCTATTTCTTTCAACGAAATAAAGTTTGAAATTTCATCTTTCAAACAAACTACACTGTTGGCTTTCGTCAAAGGTAATTTTTATTAAAGATTTAGATTTCTTTATTTTTTCTTTTTTTTTCAATGACTTTCCTGTAATCGCCGTTGTCTAATGGTTACGGTGCTGGCTTACTAAGACTAGAGCTGCGGGTTCAAACCCCAGCTTTGACATATGAAAAAAAACACACACAAAAATATTTCTTTCGGCGACTACCCCCTAGCAATCTTCTGGCAAAAGCTGTGGGAGTAATTGATTGCCGGTACTCATGAATAAAAATTAACACACACAACATGGGTGCTGCTAAAAACTAGCCCGTAACCCTGAATCAGGGTTGTAATGGCCAATTATGTATGTGTGTATGTATGTATGTGCATTGGGTATACCAAGCCAGATGTCACCGCAGTCTTTAATGCTACTGAACGAGATTCTGCTAAAATGGGTTTGGCGGTAAATGAGAGTAAAACGTAGTACATGTTGTGGAGATAAGGGGTAGGTATGTACGGAAAAAAGTTGGTGGTAAAATATTAGTGAGGGTCGGTCTTACATTTTATCCGTCTAGGGGCTACTCCAGGGCAGTTGTGGAGCTTTTTGTGGACTTTATACTATCTCACCCCTATCAGAATAGTTTTAATCTCCTTGCAAAATACCTTCTTTTCAGATTTGATTTTTATTTCTTGATCCAAAAAGACCTCCATTCTGAAATTTGTCATAACTGCAGAGAAGAAAACTATCTTTGGCATAATTTTTTTTTTCAAATGTTTAAAAAGGTCGCTTTTGGGAAAATAAGCTTCCGACTTATATGTAAAGAAAATTTACCTTTGACTTTTTCAAAAAAAAAAAAAAAATCATGTTGCATATCAAATCAAAGATAATTTAATACGTTAAGGGTTGCATTTTCGTACAGTTGACAGATGCATTGTTGTCAAATATTCCATTTTCAAACATAATACGCATGATATGCAAGTCAGTGCGCATTGACGAAAGACATTTTGTTGACCAAACTACTAAAGCTGAAAATACGTATCATGCGTCATCATATCAACGCGTAAAGTCGTGTCAGCTTAAGATGTTTCTCGAAGTAAAAAGCTAAGGTCTAATGCTTTATGACTTACAACGTATAACTGCAATTATTTAACTTTTTTGACAGACACATAGGACCGCTTGACGTGTAAAAGCAAAGTACGCCCAGCTTTAGTTCTAACAAAATATTTTCTTCTTTTAGATTTATTTGTTTTTGTTCAATTACCTTTTAACTTTAAAAAATATTCGAAGAAACTTTGCGTGTTTTCTTCTGCAGATTATTTTTATTAGAAATATCACACTTTTATCTATGATCACTACAAATATCGATAATTTGCTTATAAATCGAAATGAAAAAGAGCAAAAATATAATCAATAATTTGTACAATTTAATAGCGTGACTATTTTTTAGTGGTAACAAGTAGCATTACCTTTTTCCTAATATGTACTATAATTTTTTCTCCAGGGCCATAATGCTTTGGTGAATAGTGATAATGTGGCAATGAATAGGTTTACATAGTCTCAGTTAAAACGGAATACTGAAGTGTTGCAACACTTTGATTTGCAACAAATATTAAAGAAAAGGAAAATATATTTAATGAACTACAGATTACTCGTTGAAAGTGCTTTTAAGTTTTTATAAAATTCAAATAAAAATATGCTGCGACTGACAAACGCGATGATATGCTGATTAGTTTAAATTCTTTTAAATGAAAATCCATCATCTTAACAACACACTAAAGGTACTCTGAGCATGAAGACAAGAGAAGCTTAGAAAATGTAAAATGCGATCTTTGATAATTTGAAAGCAATTATACCAACTATTTTGAATAGTTCAAAGGCCAAATTACTGAAACGAATTTGGTAAATGGAAAGTAAAAAAAAAGGAAAAAAAAACAAGCGAAGTAAACACAAAAGAACACACCACATGACTCTATACTGAAGCCTTTAACTATAACAACAATTTATTGTCAGATTTACACTTCACTGCGGCAAAATTGTAGCGTAACAGCAACGATAACAGACCTCGAATTGCTTACAAAGCACTGTAGAGAGAGAGATGGAAAGCAATAAAAAGATCTTATTGATCATATGTATGTATGAGTTTATTTTACTTTTTTTTTGTATTTTTGTTTTTTGGG
Source organism: Metopia argyrocephala (assembly GCA_963576795.1). Classification (NCBI taxonomy): domain Eukaryota; kingdom Metazoa; phylum Arthropoda; class Insecta; order Diptera; family Sarcophagidae; genus Metopia; species Metopia argyrocephala. The sequence continues at coordinate 43,150,526 of OY756208.1, forward strand.
CTAATCTCTGACAATCGGTAGCTTAAATTCTAGCCACAGGCCTAAATGGGGGAAAAAAAGGTTAAAATTTAAGCAAAAACAGCATTGCAATGTAAAAAACCGTACACATGCTTTATGCCCAGAGTCTTCCTTATATTGTTACTTGTAAATACGTATTTAGCAAAAGTTCAATAGTTTTTACATTTGGTTTGTGATCATCTCATGATCATCGCGCTTTAAGCCGTCATCGTCAGCAAGTGATCGCTTAGTTAAGGCTCTTCTTTAAAGTACTCGTAGTTTTACCAAAAAATATCAAGATGTAAAATGTTTTTTCTTTTCTTTTTTCTTTCATTCCTTTATTCTTATATTTTTAAGGAATCTCCTCAAGTGCTGGTTTTGCCACACCAAAATGAAACGTGATGTACAAAAGCGATAGATAGTTAAAAGCGTTTTCTATTGAAGCTACTCAAGTAGGTACTGAGAGAGTGACTTGGCTCAGTTGCAATCATGTATTTTGTATCAAGTATTTTATATTGCAGCGACAGATTCGTTGCGCTTTATTTGCTATTTTCTAATTCTTGCTTTCTTAATCAGTAGCGCTCCCACTACTTATAGGCACTACAATAATAACATCAACAACTTTTACTAACAACTTGCTAACATTTCACGTGCAACACGTTTAATAATAAGTAATTTTGATTCCAGAGCAGATTATGTTTTTTTGATTCTTTTTAATAACGAACACAATATTGAAGCGTAGTTACTAGTTAGTAACTGATACATACATACATACATACATATATTGTTTGACAATAATAAGTAGAAAACAAAAAAAAAACGTTATTAAATTGTTTTCTAAAGTTAAGACGAATTCTATGCCTCTTTTTGGCTGATGATTCGTTGTCTATACCAGCTACCAACCCTAGCATGTCTTTTACACAGAATTGCTGTTTCGAAAGCTCTAGGAACAGTTTCATCTGCTTCCGCAGGTACCTGTAACAACTCGGCGAGTATTAGTAGTTTGTACAGTATAATATTCGTTTATCGAGAGAGTGAGAAAGCTTTGTTCTTAAACTGTTTGCTAAGACTGAAATATTTTCTATTGGAAAGTATCTCTTATTCTTCATTCCATATTCCGGCTGATGTTATTCGTTCTATATCAGTGATGTCCAAAAATCTCTTTCCCTATAACGCTTGATAGGAAAACAAGTTCTGCTTACGTCGAAGTCAAACACTTACATAATAAAAAGAAATATTGTTACTCTTGCTCTTTTTAGATTTCAGCTTCTCTCGAACATAGTGCAGGAATGGATAGTGCATATTTTTTGTATCATTTTTATTTAACTGAAATAATTATTCATTATTTCTCCTCCAAATCTATGTGACCTCGGTACTCCTTTATTCTTAGTAGATCGGTCACATGTCTATCGGAAAATCGATTACGTACTTTACTCAGAATTATGAAGAAATAATTATGAAGTTATAAACAGAAAGTAATTCGAACATTTCCATTGTTGTAGAAGTAAGCAGAGTATTTTCTCTGCTTCATACACAAGCGCAATGTGGACATCACTGTTCTATATCAATACAAGCAGCATACACAAATAGTATAAGACCTCTGGTGGGGATGGTGTTAATTATCTCAACTACGCCATCCTTCAAAATACTTTTTACTAAAATGTCATTCTACAAAGTCTTATAAATTCAGGCATGACACTGAATACATTTATGGAATGGATCTATCAATAGCGTTCTTCTAATCACCGAATATGTGGATTTGTTTGTCCTGAAAATTTGGTCGATGTTAGACTTGCCAGATCTAAACCTACACTGCTATGAACCTATTGTATCACTTGTTCTACGAAGAACACTTATGCCCGTATAATTGGCGAACACTGCTTTGTTTCCTATCTGTGATTCCAGTCCAGTTTCCAACTAGATAGTTCTAACGATTTGGTGAATGTCCCCTACCATCTTGTTACGTAATGCCTTAAAGAGTTCACCTGTCAATCCGTTAGCATTGCAACCGAGTAGGTTTGTGAACATACAAGATTGCCATACTTAATTAAATCGGATTAATTTATCGTAGTCGCCGTAGTCTAGTGCTTAGTATGCTAGCTTACTAGACAAAAGCTCCGGGTTCAAACCCCAGATCCGATATCTTGAAAGACAGAAATATAAAAAAAATATTTCATTCGCGACGTTCTCTTAGCAGTCTTCTGGCAAAAGCTCTGAGAGTAAATGACTGCAGTGAACAATCTTCTAAAGTCTGTCATTCGTAGTCAACGTTGAATTGTAGGTTCCGGTATTCATGGGTGCTGCGAGAATCTAGGCCGTGATGATTATGTATGTGTGTGGTAAAATAACTGCAGCCAAACGGAGTACAAAAGGGATTTTAGAATCAAGCAATTGTCAGAGAATTTTAAACATCTGGATACCAAATTTAGACACTCATGAAGAAAATGACCAACAGGTTCCTTTTTAGAAGTTTTTGAGCAACTTAACGAATTAACGGAAACACCCAACTTTTCAGCATGCCAACCGAGCACTCAGTAAACCACATACACCATTATAAGCTTGAACAAAGTGTGACGGGGGATCCAAAAAAATCACCGTCCTATCCCTCTCAAATCATGGTCCAAAGATTATTAAAATATTACAGATGCAACTCCTTATTTTTTGTGATGCCGCTTTAAAAAACTTGGGGATTCCCCTTATTGACTACTGATATCAGAGATGATGAATACAGACTCCTTTCGAACGAAGAGTACTAATGAGTTCCCGATCATTCCCACTATGAGCCTCGAACTCAAAACAATAAATTTTACAAGCATCACAAAGAAGCTTTAGGTCTAATTAATAATTTAAAACCAAAGATGAGTTGACTCTTAACGGCATCATGGTATTAGATTCTCGACTGTCAGCATCTCCAATTGCATAATTGCGACCTAGAAACATTCCAGGTGTATGGCAACAGTTACAGTAAAAACACTCTGGATTCTCTCAACAGTTAAGACTGTAATACCAAAACCAGACTTCTCTATTAGGTTGGGCGTTATATCAACAAAGTCCAAAAGTACTTTAACTGACAGTCATAGTAATGTAAACTATCTATCATATTATTTAAATGCCTTTAGAAAAACTCAGTAGCAATAACTCTTAGTGTACGAATGATTTTCTAAAACAATATTTTATTTTCATTTAAAAGGCATTCATTGCCAACATTACCTACTCTTTGCTTCCTTTCAGGCTTTTTTTTTCTAACTGATCAATATCGTAACACTCATTTAGCTCATGATTAAACATGCCATTCTCTCAAACATATGAAACTGCTGCTGCCACTATAAGAGCGCAACACTGTTCTCAATGTGTAATCCTATTCCTCAGTGTTGCCCTTTTGAATTCATTGGAAGCTGTTCTTGTTTAAGCGCACTTGACTTTTCAGCATGACCTTTTTAGAGATTTTTAACTTGTTTTCGTTGTATTTTTTTGTTTTCTGTTTTTTATTTTTTTGGAAATAATTCAACGTTTTACTAAATGTTTAAAAATCTTAAACGGATAAATGAAAGTTTAAAGAAAATTCATAATGTTTAAAATATCTCTATAGGAGCATAATAAATCAGTTTTTATATTTAAGCTTCGATTTCTCCATTTTTTTATTATTTTTTTTTATTTGTAATTCTGTTTCGGCCAACAGCAGTAGTAATCGATCTTTTCCAATACGAATTTTATTTCTTACTACTGTTTGATTTTTTTCTTACGGTTGTTGCTGCCTTGGAATTCTTTAAAGTTTGATTTTGTTTTACATGGAATTTGTACTGATTGCTTCTAGTCATGCCCGATTTGTTGCGGTTCTTGTTGCCACATTTAAGAATGCTTTTTAGTATTTTTTTATTTCTTTACTGTCGTTTGTTTCCTGATCTTCCATTTTCGATTAGAGAATAAATTTTTCATAGAAATCTTAAAGGAATGGATAAGAAAATTGCTCAAGAATTTACTTTTAATTGTTATTTTTCTACGTTTTTTTTTCGGAAGAGATTTAAAGGGATATGATATTGGGAATTATTTCAAATATAAAACACTGATGTAAAGCTTTTTGTTTGTAAAATCCAAAGTTCCATTTGCTTTGTCAAACTGCCACATATGATCGTTAATTCATCGTTGTCGAATGTTTATTTAACGGTAAGGAAATATTTGAAAGTAAACATTTTAGTTTCCAAAATACATTTGAACATTATGGTCAAAATAGGAACATAAATCAGCAAACAAATGGTGCTTTGGTTGTGCAACCAGTTGGTTCTAGCAGTTCTAAAGTATGACTGCTTCATGTGGTGGGATGCTTTTTGTAAGTTATTTACCATCCTTAATTGCAAGTTCTATTATAAGTACAGCTCTCATGCTGATAACCTGGTCCTGCTGGTTTCAGGACCATTCCCTTCAGTTATGAGTGAGATCTTAAAAGGTGCTTTAGGTAAGCTGGGTGATTGGGCCGCCAGGTGTGGTCTTCGGGTTAATCCTTCTAAAACTCAGCTTATGCTATTCACTAGAAGCTACAAACCTCCGCTGTTTAGACTGCCCAGAATGGGTAGTCAAACTCTTGAGCTCTCATCCAGGGTCAAGTATCTAGGTGTAATACTGGACCCAAGCTCCATTGGAGGCTTCATGTAGAGGAGTGGGTGAAAAAGGCCTGTGTGGCTTTTTACTCTTGTAAATTTATGTTTGGTCGAAGATGGGGACTGAGAACTCATATGGTGCTCTGGATGTTCAACCAGGTGGTCTTGCCAATTCTAATCTTAGTGTGGTGGGTGGCTATATTGTCACTAAGCTGGAAAGAGTTCAGAGTACTGCGTGTATAGGCATCACTGGGGCCTACAGGACTTGCCCCAATGCCGCTCTGAAAGTCATTCTGCACCTACTGCCTGTGGATCTTCAGGCTATGTCGATTTTAATTCAGAGTGCGATCAGATTAAGGAAGCTGGGCCTCTGGGTGTGCCAGGGTTTTCTTTCCCAGTAGGGAAGAATGGGCATTGGGAAGGGTTGAAATGGGTCCCGGTTTTTCAGTCTTCACGGATGGCTCTAAGATGGATTCCTGTGTTGGGGGCTGGTATTTTCTCCGAGTCTACCAAACTGGCAGAGTCTTTTGGATAGCCGGACACATGCAGTGTTTTTCAGGACAAGGTGTTTTCGATCATGCAGCACTGAGGATACTGAGGGAACGATGCATAGGGTGTAAAATTAGGGTTTTTTCTGATAGCCGGATTGCTATCAGAGCCCTGGCTTCGCCCATGGGAAACTCTTCCCTCGTTCTTCGCTGTAAGGAGGAGCTGAAGCGTCTTGGGGACGTTTGTGGCATCTCCTTGCTCTGGGATATCCTCGGAAATGGGAAGGCAAACGAGCTCGCTAGGGATGCTTCTGCCGGAGGGAAGTATGTTGCTTCCCACCTGGATGTCCACGGCCCTATGACTACCATTAAGAAAAGGACACCTAAGTTTTTCCTTGGGAAAGCACAGATCAGGTGGAATTCCATTACTACCTGTGCTGTTTCTAGGACACTTTGTCCTCGGTATAAAAGGGGTATTGGGAATTCCTCATCAGTCCTTGTCCAAACTTATAGCGGTGTATACGGGTCACTGGCTGATAGGTAGACACGCAGAGAGACTGGGCCTTCCCTTTAATCTGCACTGCAAAAGTTGCTGGAATTCTATTGAGAGGGAGACTGTCGAAAATTTTCTTCATTTAAGCACCTTATGTCAATGGCACAAGTTGCTGTCAGTTGAACACTCACAGGCCAGTATTATACCTTCACCCTTAAAATAATCAACAGCAATTGCCCCATCTGTTGCATGTTGATTCTTTTTCTGTTTCGAACTGGTGAGGATCTTTGCTAAGTTGAATAGTAGATTTAATCCTTGCTCAGTTCTGTCTATTACTTCGCAGTAGGTGGTCGTCCTCGGTCTAATAGCAGAGGCCATTACATTTGACGGTGGGCGTAATACGTCAATAATACGGGTGATATTGATACCAACGTAATGCTGTTGCAACAGGTTGGCACTCGGTGCTATATCCCATACAGCTCATCTTCCATTGAGTATTTTAAGCTGTTGGACGGGTCACATTCAATCTGCTTTACACGCCAAACAATTGTTTTTCAAAACAATAGAAAATGTTATAAAAAGATATACTGATTTTCAACTAATGTCTACCACTTTTGACTATTGGGCATAATAATGATGAATTAAGCTGGCATTGTGCAGAACACAATGATCTCTCTGACCAAAAACACATCAATTTGTTAAACATTTTTTTAATTTTTTTTTTCTTTTAAATAAAATAGCTCACTATTGTGGGCGTTTCATAATCATATTATAGACTTTCCATCATACTCGTAATAACAACCATTTAAAAAGCCTACAAAAATGACACCAGTTCTTTTAAACAATTTCATTAACTTTGAAAAGTGCAATTCTTTTTTCTTTTAATATCTCTGTCATGTTACTGACCTAACGTAAGCCATTTTAAATTGAGACCAAATAAAAATAAAGTGAAATGAACCCCTTTTGTTTTGTGAAGAACTGGTCTAAAACGCGTTACCACAATCAATCAGCTTGACTTATTTCTTCATACATAAATACATATTTGTTTTTGCTGAAAGAAAGAAAGAAAAAAAATTAAACATTTCATGCTTCATGCTTCTAAACTTGAAATGTGTGGCCTTTACGCCACAGTATGCTACTACTGCAACACTTATTACCACTTTACAAGAAAAAAAAAAACAAAAAGCAGAAAAACAGAAAACAATAGGAAATTCGAAAAGTAAAGTATCACGAAATGTTAGGGGAAGTAAATATTTTCACTCTAAAATTATTGGATATAATTTTCTTGATTGTTTTGTTGTATTTTTCTGCTTTTTAAAGTGTTATTTTGTTGCTTTTTAATTGCAATAATAGTCTTGAAGACAATGATGATGGGTATGATGGTAGAAGGCTTTTAATTTAGCCAATAATATAGAGTCTTATATGCAAAAGAACATTAAAAAGGAGGGCATAGAAAACCTTAAGAAATAACAGGGTATTGTTTTAAAAGGTGTTGAAGCAATTCCATTAAAGTAATTTATTTTATCAGAGAAAGATACGAGCAACAAGCACAGTTTTTTGCAGCACACTTTAAACAAAATTAATTAAAAATATTTACAAATGTAAAGTAATATACTTACGTATCTCTTGTTTTCCTGTTATTAATTAATTTTCAATTATAGGCAGTTCCATATTTTGTTAAACTAAATATTTAATTAAACATTTTCGTGTGTTGATTTAAGAGTTCACCGATTATTATTATTTGTAATCGAATACCTACTAATTATAAGACCAATTTGTGTTCTCCATAATGTTACGTAAGTTAAGTTGGGTATATTAAGTTATCGCTAGTGTTTGTAACACTATAATAATGGTAGTCATACATTTCAAAACAACGACGTCTTCTACAGCATAATACAGTTAAACAAGATGTCTGCAGGTGACCCTGAAAAGAAAAAATTTTTCTGAGAATAAACGGCACCAGACGCTATAAAGAAATTATCAGGTACTGTTGTGCATTCGTTGCACTCCATATGCCGTAAATTCATTAATTTTTATCAGAAATGAGTTTCTAAGCTGATCACATATAGGGATTTTAAGATTTTTATATCTTGATAATTTGCTTAATCCTTAATCTTCTACTTAAATGGCCCCCATTTTTTGCATTAAAGTTGTTGGTAAAGAATCCCAACCTCGTCTTATAAGAAATAATTCAATTCCACTTTAAATCGGTAGCCCTTATCTGTTATTTAAATCTTAAACACAATCGTTGTATGCCTTTTACGATTAATTAGATCCAAAAACCAGTTTCTAGATTTTAATGTGAAACTTTATTTATCAGTTAAAAAGAGGGCAGAATTGGACAGGGAGAGTGATATCTTTAAACGAACTAAATACTTAATTTTATATTTCTTAAGAATACTGCCAGTATACGCCATTCACCAGTCAAAAAATGAGGCAATGTTGGACTTTTAAAAGTGACTTTGCAAATACTTATTTATATTAAACTTTTTGTTTAATTCAAATAGGGATAGGGAAATAGGTTGAGGCTTAGCTAGTGACTTATAATAGCAAATGTATATTTCACACCTGTAGGTAGTGGGTTTTAGTACATAGACATTAATGATGGGTTTTTTAGTTCTTTTGAGTGAGCGCTCTCTTTAGTTCAACTCACTTCAATGAACTAGGTCGCTCATTTAGTTCAATAGTTCATTTAGTTTAATATTTTCATTTGAATCATATTAAACTTTTTTTTCCACTGGTACTGCTCATATTGTGGGCATCAATTGTATACGTAGCAATAATTAGTTGCAAGTTTGGTTATTATCTAGTTATTTAAAATATTTTATTAAAAATGCTATTTTTATTCAAATTCGACAGTAAAAAATAAATATAATTCCCTTTTATATTGCTTCTACAATTATCATAAAAATCGTTAAATTTCCAAAAATGTAACGTCCTATAAAGTTTCTGGCAGCTACGTATATTATTTGCAGCTAGCATTACCAATTAGTAACATGAAATGTCAAAGAATAAAAAAGATTCAAGAAAGAAAGAGAATGAACTAATAAGAAAGATGAGCGAAAAGAAACGCGGATTCACAAGAAAGAAAGAAAGAAACATGAACTACTAAGCTAAAAGAGCATATTGTCAAAAACAGCTCTTTTAGCTCACTTGAGTGAATAGTTCAGTTGAACTAGTTCGTTCATGGGCTACGCAACTCTAATAGACATGAGCCTTAAAGATAAATAAGTCTGCCCTTATGCACCGAATTTTTTTATTTTTTTAGCAGCTCATACCCAAATAATACAAATTTGTTGGGAACCTAGGAAAACAGCCCTAATAATGCTTGTTAACAAAGTGTAGCCGAAAACGCGTAACAGACTACTACTGCTAGACACATCAAATTAGCATTTGGATGTTTGAAAATAGTAGTCTCCCTTTGCTTAGTAGATCTGTTGCATAATTAATGCTATAAAAAAGACAATTAAAGCTAAAGATACAAAATAGGTTTGAGGTTCCCCCCCACTCCCACCCCTTCTAAAAAGTCCATCTTCAAGAAACCCCTCCCAGATATTTTCAGTCTATTCCAACAAAAACGAATGATCAGGAGTACAGTGCCACCTTCTGGGAAGATAATAGCTAACCTACTGAAGACGCTCGCCAACCACATTTAACATCCATCTACAGATGGGGCAATTGCTGTTAATCATTCAAGGTTGAAGGCCGTTGAGTGGTCAAATTGATAGCAACTTTTCTCATTAACAAAAATATTTGTATATGTCTAGGAGAAAAAGTTCTACCCATCTTCAGAATTCCAAAACAATGCTTTGCATGAGCTAACCCCTGAGTATTGGTCTTAAAAAAAAATAATTTTTTAAAGAAAAAAATAATTGTGCTAGTAAAGTATCATAAAGTCGAACTTGATTAACAATAAATTTTACTACTTATGTATGTTATAAATATTTCTTTCCTTTTTTTTTCTTTGATTTTCTTGTGCTTCTTTTTTAACCGAATTTTTAAATACAGTTGCGCTTGTTTTCGTTCATAAAATCTGTTATCTGATATAAATATCAACCGTTTGAATATTTGTAATCATGCAGTCTGTATAATAATGTTGCTGTTCTTCTAAAAGTCTGAGTGTATATTTAACTGGATCCATAGTTTAGTATAGTTAACCTCTTGTATAGGTGAACATGTGCGGGTGTTATTTAATCACTTATAACTACCATAACTGCTACATAAATCGCTCACGATCAATGCCGTTTTAATACATGGACTTACAAATGTAAAAGAAAAAAAAATTGGCAGGGAAAAGAAGTGAATAAAACAGCCGTGTGTATGTAAGACTAAGAGTTTTAACAGACAGAGAGGTGGTTGTAAAGAGGGTAATAAGTATTTGGTTAACAAAAACAAAAAAATAATCATTTTATTTCCTGAACTCCTAATTGGAATCAATTATATAAGTTAATTTATTTCTAAACTATCCTCTAGATATTTTCTCCAACTTAAACAATTGTTTTTTATCTTTTTCGTCGATATTATTTATATTTTATTTTATTATATTTTATATTAATATGAATTTAAAAAATTAAATAGAATGCCATCTTGAGTCTAGTCAATATAACAATGAATATATTTTTTTAAAATTTTGAAATATCATTATACAAATTTTCAATGAAACAATAATTATAAAAAAGTTTTTAAACAAAGTAAATTACAGTAAACAATAAAAGTATTCTGTGTTCTATGAAACATTAAATCTATATAATTTTCCTACTTACTATGTAGGCTTGAAGTTCACATTATTATCCCGTTAACTACTCCTATTATCCCGTTAACTTATATTCTAAAACTGGTATTCTATATGAGAGTTAATATCCGGTTAAGGAATATGTAAAAATACTAGCGGAAATGAACTAGTTTTCGACCGCCGCTACGAATGTCTCATCAGAGTTCTTTGTACTGTAAATATTCATTTTCACAATGTTATCTATTTAATTCACCATCAATTGAAATTAAATTGTGTGAATTACACTGTGGTGCAAAAATTAAGCAATATTTCATTTTTCGATTTTAACCATTAATTTTTGTATGTGTATATGCAATCAAAAACTATTGTTATAATTTGATGTCACTAGAAGATTCATGTCAAATTTACATGAAAGTTTGGTATTGGGCCAAGCCGTCTAAAACTGCAAATCCATTAAACCTACACCAAATCATTATGGAGATAGTCCGCTTTTGGTTTAAAGGTGTATATCCCCACATGGTGTTGGTTCTTTAATACAGATCGAAGGAATAATGTACAAACAAGATTATCTGTTCATACTTAGGGATAATTTACCTAAAGCCCTTTACCAAATGCCACATAATCCTCCACAGGTTAGTTTCCAGCACGACAATGACTCAATATGTTTAGCGAAAATAGTGAAAGAATGTCTGAGTTCCCAAAGTTTAGCATTTTGGAATAGCCGCCACAGAGCCCATATGTCAATCCGGTTGAGAATATGTGGGCTTCCTTGAAATCTAGGTTTTCAGATTATGAAGAACAGCCTAATAGCATTAGTCAACTATGGGGCGGGGTTTAATAGGAGTGGTGGAAGATATTAACGCTTTTTTGTGGCTAAATTATATGAGTGGCCTCAACTAGCCAAGTTACCACAAAAAACTCCCAGTCAGAGGAACACTCAAGAGAAAGTCCATACAATTCCTTATAGAGTCGGTAAAAATGGACGAGTAACTGTCTTTTTAGTCTGGACATGTAACCCGCGGAGCGGTTAGTATTCGAGAGTTGTTGTTTTCTTATTTCAGGTAGTAAACTATCAAAATAATAGGACATCAGCTGTTGCCAAAGTTTTGTGTACTTCTTCTTTTGTGTATTGTCATGCTCTAGTATACTGATTTGAAAGTTCACATTATAAGATTATAGCGATAACATATACACTGATTGCTAAAAGCTATTTTTTGGCGAAAGAATTTCTCTTGTATCAGCTACTTTATGCAGATCCATATAATGAAAAAATTAAAAATTTTTTTATTTCGAAAACTGAAGAGAGCCATGACACTACGGAAGTTGTAAATGCTTACAAACATGTATAAGACTGCTGCCCTTCCTCTGGCTACGTCTCTGCTTCACGAGAAAATATGTGAATAATTTTCTTGTTTTTATTTTACTTACGTAACTGAATTGAGTACTCATGATTCACAATCATGAGTTTTATAAAATGCAATTCAAACCGTAAAAACAAAACCAAAACAACAAAAAATTAAACTCTGGCCAATATGTATAAAGAAAAAGGAGTTGTTCGTAATTTAGCAAGCCAGCAAAACATAACATATGAGAAGATTTGTAGCCTCTTAAACCTATAATCTTATCTAAGTGCGTTCAGTTTTTTTCTTTTTTTTCATTATTTTTGTTACAAACTACTCGTATCTTTGGCATTTTAATGTCTACACTAACAGGGTTCTATATTGTGCTCTAAGTTTTAAAAATTATCGCCAATATAATAGAAGAAAATTAGCTTTAAAAGCGACATGATACGAATATATATTTTGGAGTAGCAATTGCTAAGTTAACAAAATTGGTAAATTACTACTTAATATTTCATTAACATTTTATAGCAAAGTATAGCAGCAAGCTGAATTTAATTGCCCTTTCTTCTTTGTTCATATTCTTTATTCAGCGTATAAATAACTCTAACCGACTAATTTTTTAAAGTAAGCAAGTGCCATGGATGTGCATATTTGCATTATATATAGTCAATTAAATTTCTACAAAAATATAAAAATAGCTAGTCATAAAGCCTGTCCCTGCCAGGCGTAAACATATTTTACATAAACCCACCGACCAAAGTCGGAAAATCAAAAATCTTGTCGTTTAAGAATAAGAAGATAGTAAAGAGAATACGTAGAAGAAAAATAAAATAGAAAAAAAATTGCTGTTTGGGGGGGGGGGGGGTGCATTATATATTGGTTAGAGTTCTTGCACAAAAACTCAAACGGCCTAGGTTTAAATCGAAGCTAAGGTGAAAAAAATTAAAAAAGTTAGTTTGCGTTTTTTTTTAACTTACAATTTAAAAATAAGAGGTCCCTTTCCCCCCTCCAAGAACTCCATATACAAAGAAACCGCTTTTTGACATTCCACTCTATTCCACCTTAACGACTAACAACAAATAACGAATGATCAGGAGAAAAGCGCCGCCTTTTGTGAAGTAGCAGAGATAAGAGCTAAACTTACTTACCGACCCACGTCTGCAAGCTGCAGTAGTAGCGGCAGGCGACCTCTCCGAAAGACAGTACGGCTTTCGAAGGGGCAGGTCGACTGTGGCGGCTATCCAGGAGGTAGTTAATGCAGGTAGGAGCACGGAACGTGGAAACCACTTTTCACGTCCCGTATGTTTGCTGGTCACACTGGATGTGAAAAACGCGTTTAACTCTGTCCGCTGGCAGGACGCGTTATACGCGATGGAGAGAGATTTCAGGCTCCCGGGGTACCTACTGCGTATCATTGGAGATTACCTGAAAGATCGATCCATACTCTATGACACGGAGGATGGCCGAGTGACGAAAGTCTTATCGGCAGGGGCGGCCCAGGGATCCATACTGGGACCCGACATATGGAACTATACCTATGACGGGATTCTACGTATGAAGATGCCCGAAGGGTATCCTGGTTGGTTACGCAGATGACATCGCTGCAGTAATTATTTCCAAAGATGTCGATGCGGTTACTCTCTGGCTGAGTGACCACGGGTTGGAGTTGGCACTGACTAAGACCGAGATAGTGCTTCTTACTAAGAAGCGCATCCCGCTCATTAGAAGCATGCAGGTAGGAGAGGTTACAGTCCAGACGAAGAACGCCGTTCGCTACCTGGGGGTTAGTTTGGATAACAGACTAACCTTCCGGAGCGAAATATCCAGCAGAGCGGACAAAGCGGCCTCAGTAGTGACGTTGTTGAACAGGGTAATGGCCAACATTAGGGGCCCTCTTCCCTGTAAAAGACGTTTGCTGCTGAGCACCGCCGAGTCTGTGATGTTGTATGGAGCTGAAGTCTGGGCTGATGCGCTCGGGGTCGAAAAGTACCGAAAGCGCATGGCGGCAGTGCAACGGAGAGCAGCGCTCCGCATAGCGTGCTCCTACCGCACGGTATCGGAGCCGGCTGTCTTGGTGGTCGCCGGGGTCACACCCATCGACCTCCTCGCCAGGGAGCGACAATTCGTCCACCAACACAAGGACGAAATTGGAAGAGAAGGCGCACAATCTGTGGCAAGGTCTCAGTCCCTCCGTGACTGGCAGTTACGGTGGGATACTGAGACACGCGGAAGGTGGACTTACGCCCTTGTCCCTCAAGTGGACGCTTGGCTAAATCGTCAGCACGGTGAGGTAGATTACTACCTCACGCAGTTGCTGACGGGCCATGGGCACTTTCGGTCTTTCCTGTTTAAAATAGGAAAGGCCGTAAGTCCCACATGCGTCTACTGTGGAGCACAATCCGACTCCGCTTTCCACACTCTTTGAGTGTGAGAAGTGGATGTTGGAGAGGCGTGCACTGGAGAGGGATCTTGGCATCTTGACTCCCAATACCATCACGGGAGTCATGTTAGGAAACCTTGGTGCATGGAGTATGATCGCCTTTTTTGCGAGGGGGATTCTTCGTCGGAAGGAGAGAGACCTGGCAAGGTCGACAGAATCGTAGGGTCCAACTGGACCGGCATATAAGGCTCCATCCTGAAGTAATGTCATAAATTGACGGTCCCAGGATGGAGCCTGGTGATATAGAGAGGGGCTTTAGCCGGTAGGCACGCAATAACTGCGTGGAGTCCGGCACGACGGGTGGCAACAACCACCTAAGTGCGTAAATGCATTTCCCCTCTCACCAAAAAAAAAAAAAAAAAAAAAAAAAAAAAAACTTACTCACCGAAGACACTCACCACACACAATCAACATGAAACGATGAGGCAATTGCTGTTGATCATTCAAGGGTGAAGGTATAATACTGACCTCTGAATGATCAAATCACATGAATTTGTTTCATTCCCAAAGCGCTTAATATTAATGAAAAAAAAAAATATACTGTCCTTTCAAAAATTCCAATATAATGCACAGCATCACCCCTGAGTATTGGTCTCAAAAAAAAAAAAAAGGAGGGAAAATTAAGGGAGCTCGTCGAAGACACCCCTGATGAGGGTATTTCACCACTTTTTACAAAAGCTGGCCAAAATTTTTTTTGTCATACAACCTGCAAAAGTTGGGCTGAGATGTTTACCAAATCCTCGACCAGGGCCTAACATTTTCAATTCTAGGTCAGAATGCCAATCATTATTCAGCTTAAAGGCCGATAAGCGAACTAATTCTGACATCATCAATCAAGACCCAAAAGTTGTTACCAATACATTAGTCGGACCTATTCTGGCTCTACTTCTTCTGTATTTGTCCAGGGTTCTATTATGTGTCCTACTCCTTTTTTATATTTCTTAACGCAGATTTCTTTCTAACTTCTAATCTTGTCCAACCTTTCGCAAATGAAAAGAAAGGATATAAATATTACACTGACAATGATCCGTTGACATTCACTTGGTGGAGTTGTATGAACAAATTCAAATTTCAATACATTAGTCGGGCCTATTCTGTTCGGACCTATCCTGCCTCTACTCTATCTATTTTTGTGCAGGTCTCTATTATATGTCCTACTGATTTTTTTATATTTCTTAACGCAGATTTTATTCTAAATCTAATTTCTAAGGATATAAATAATACACTGACAACTAATTCGTTGACAATCACGCTCTTATTCTTCTCGGTATGAGAATCATTTGTAATGTCTGCTAGAATTATTTTATTTTTACAGTGTTTACAGAACCATTTAGGTGACTTTCTCTCTGACCTTTTTTCTTGTATGGGCTTCTGCTTCAAAGTCCTATTTTGAAGCATCTAACTTACTTACTTTTATTTTGTTGATTCCACTTTTGGAAAACGACAAACTATTTTTAAGCAATTTACACACTGCCTACTTGCTTTGTTATAAAGTCAATATTAAAGTTTCCTTATAATTTGTATACTGTGAGAAAATGTATATACACGTACGTATATATACATTTCTTGTTTACCGATTTGCTATTAAAAATGAAAAAGAAAAAATATCTTTTTTTTTTCTAAAATGGAGCTAAATTTATCGTTATAATTGTTTAAAAAGAGCTGATGTGTTAACAGCTTTATGATTTTCTATTTCTTGGAAGTTCAATTACAAGAAATTTAAAACCGTTTTGCTTTCTTATAACAAACACTTGCCGAAAAATAATAATTGAATATAGCCGGCTGGTAAAAAACGAATAAGAAGAATACCCTATCGAAAACACAACCGTAAGGTTTCAAAATGTTTATCCTCTCGAACACTTTATCAGAACAAGACATTAGACATTCAGACATTTTTAGGGTTTTGTAATTTGTTAGAATTATGACAACGAAAGTGATTATTTTCAATTCATTCCAATTTGATCTTTTGGAGTATGAGCAGAAAATTCTAAACCAAAAAAATAATGCAAAAAAAAATCGAACTTAGAACGACTGAAAGCTGACGGGGAGTATAAGCAAACCGGCCTGATGGTTTGGGTGCGGCCCCTAGGCGAGTACTCGTAGTGGCTGTGGTAGTGCTGGGTAGAAACCCCTTAACAAGGGGGGTATCATTACCCAGGCAGTGGTGATGCTAAATTGATAATTCGATGTCCATGGGACTTCTTCTGACCGGGGAGGTTTCTGATGCCCGTAGTACCAGATTAGAGTAGGTTTCTCTGGTCAGTCCCTGAGATGGTCAGTAATAAATTACCACCCTCTCTGCCTATAGCGAGCGCCAAACCACCCAGAGCTAGGTGAACTCCATATTCCCCGGAGAAAACAGGCCACTGATGGGACGTAATCATCAGCAGCCTTAACTGTATCCCCGGGGGGATCTTTTAAGTACAAGTTAATCAAGAAGGCTTTAATGAGTGAACTGATATAGATGTAGACAAAACCATCCATACAAAATTAATAATAATTCCAAACCTCGCTACTATGCGTTTTGAATAGTTTTAAGGGGACGAAATCTGTTTCCTCATAAGATAAAAAATTTCTTTGCCAGATTACACATTTTTATCCGGAATCAATGGCTCCTATCGCAAATGTACTCGATTACAATCAAAGAGCGTAAGAGCTGGCTACCGCCTTCCAAATATGAAGCACTTACTTAGCGTAGGATTAGTAAATGAAACATGATTGTTTGGCAACGCTGTCATAGATATGTTATTGTTTGTGTAGAAATAATCAAGTCGGGGTATATGCCGATAACTAACTTACTGGTTTTTTAAGCTTGTCTTCGTCTTCTTCTCCTTTAACCCAGCAGAAATTAGTGCTTACAAATAAGCTATTTTGTAAGGGAGAAATTGTAAACAATCACTTACTTGTGCGCATCAATAATGCATGATTTTTATATGAAATGAACCGCTAAAATGCAATAGAAACTCAAATTTATTGCAACCAGTAAGCAAATATTATAAAAAATCAAAAATAATACCTTATCTCATAGCATCTTTGTAAGCTTTAAGTTATGAATAAACAATATTGCTTACATTATTATTGCTTACAATTTTATTTATTTGGGAATATGCTCGAACCTTATCTCCTCCTAGATATGTTATGAAACAATATCATAAGAAACAACTTTAAAAATGTCCAAATACTTTAATAAACCAATAATACCATTTAAGCTTTGTTTCAATTGCCAAGAAAGGATTTATTGTAAAGCAAATAGACTTTTTTTCTATTTCTATTCCTTAACACTACACTTTACTTTCGCAACAGCTATTACTGCTGTGCTGTGCTGTATTAGAAAATTATTATGTTTCACTTATTTCGGGCCATAAAGAAGGTGGCATAAATTTTTGGTGGCAGCCTGTGGTTAGGCATTGGTTATTTTCTTGGCTAAGAGTTTCTTAAGGGGGGTTTAGACGGTAATACAAGTCGTACGACATGTCAAATTTTTGTGTAGAAGAGAATGAATAGTATCGTGTAAACTTGATATGTAATGAGAGCGTACGACATTGAGAGAAAATACGGATGAAAATTTGACAGTCGTACGGCTCTCTTTGTTTTTTGAAATTTTTTAAAAAACCATCACATTTCATTAGATCAGGGATGCATTTTTATATTTTTGTTTGTTTATGTTAAATGTATTCACAATGCATGTAAATTTTTTGTGCATGTGTATGTGCATTTTATCTTTTCATTTTACTTTGTTTTGGTATTTTACCAACCGTGTAAACGCAAAAAATATCTGTCGTAAGATTTTTATTCTCATTTTTAAAATACGGATGGAATTTCGTAATATTTTCTCTTTGATTTTACGTACGACTTGTATTACCGTCTAAACCCCGCTTTAACGGCAATTTTCCGAAGTTTAGTTGTATGATTGTCACAACTCGAGTAGTCGTTAAAATTGTTTATGGTAATCCAAGAAGGTGTTAAAATATACTGCAACTCTTGTTATTTTCTATTTCTTTTTTTTTTTTGTGGCAAGTCAATTTTAGTTTATGAAGTTTATGAGACATTATGATTTCTAGTTGAAATCGTGTTGCACGAATTATCATTTATTATTAAGTTGAGGGTGTTGAATTTAATTTGTATTTCAATTTGTTTTTTCCTTTTTTACCACAACCTTTTAATTCAATTTCACTATTTTCTTGTATATAATTTGTTGGTCGTTTGATTTGCTTTAAAATTGTAGTCTGGTGACCCGTAATCTATCCATCCACACCACTAATAAAAAAGAATTATAATAAAATTGCAATGTAAACGTTTACTTTATGTGGATACTTTTTGCATGTGTAATATAGTTTTTGAATTTTTTACTGTTATTTAAGGCAAATTTATAGCCTTGTTTAAAAATTTAATTGAAAAAAATTTGTAATTAATGAATAACATGTGGCAATGTGGTGGAATGTATGAAAGGGTGTAGGTGGTATTACAGTAATTTTGCACTTTATACCCCTACTTTTAAAACCCATTTTTACATACACATACCAAATAACTTAATACCAATGGCCTTAAACGCTATAATTAGGTTAAAAAACATAACCATCACTTGAACTTCTAGGAGAGGGCTCCGTGCTTTGGTCTACTGAAACCAAATATGTGAAAGATTAGTGGCGGAAGACCACATTGGTAGTTAGTTATATAGGTTAAGTCACTAATTAATAAGAAATGCGATAATATAAAAGTAGAACCGAAGAGCCATTTCCGTACCATTGCTACAATTGGAACACAATGAATCATCCAAGCAGTCAAGCTGAGCTGTCTGTGTAGCGAAGTAGAACAAAAGATACGGGCTAGTGCACTGGGTCAATAAGTCACCACCCAAAAACTCTAAATTTCTATCTGCAAGACCCAAGCAATCACAGTAAAAATTATAATAGTTATCTACTCAGTCGACAACATTCTTTAATAAAATTGCCATAACGTGGAAATCTATATAAATAAAAATCAATGTTATTCGTTAGCCATCGCACCAGTTGAGAACGGCTGAACGGATTTTGATTTTGTTTCTTTCTAATGATCGTCGTGATCCGCCCACTTTTACGCCCACTTTTTTACCTAAAATCAGAAAACAGCTCCGACAATTTGACTATTTTTTCTTTCAAATATTTGTATTAATCCATTTTAAGTTTTATCGAGAGAAACATTTGTCAGGCCTCTTTTACGCCCACTATTTTCTATTTATCTCTAAATACTGCATTTTGTATATCTTCAGAACGGTTAAAGCTAAAGTTTCGGAATTGGTTCTGAATGACTTCATGGGCAAGGAAAACTATCAGTCAGAAAGTGGAAGAAATTGGACAAGTAGGCGTGACACTTGCCATACAAGTTAAAAATAGATTTCTTTATATATACGTATCTTTAGCTAAAGTTTCTGAATTTGATGTGATTGATTTCGTAGTCACTAAGAATTATCAGTAAAAAAAAGGGGGGCCAGTACACGTGGCAGCTTTCAGACAAACTAACTATTGAGTTCAGTGTATCTTGAAATCAGTAACAGTTAAAGTTTTTAAGTTTCGTCTGAATTACTCCGTAGTCACTAAAAATCATCAGTCGAAAAATGTGGACAAATGATAGTGGTAGGTGTAGCGAAGTATGTAGGGGTTAAGCTAGTCGATAATAATAATCAATAATAATTTGTGAATAATGTTTAAAGCAAACCTCCACGCTACAGTGATACCTATGTAGTTATTGCTTCTAGTCAATATGCCAATTGTGTAGGGTTTTACTAATGAGGTTTGTGCTTTCTCTGACGAAGTGGTACTCACAGCTTTAATCAATCATAGATCAAAATTGCCAGGATCACCAGGTTTTACTGAAAACCCTATTTGAACTTCGATAACATATATAGATGCATAATTGGCTTCTATAACAATAGAAATAAAAAGCTTTTTTTTTTAAACTAGGATTAAAAAGCACAATATTCTTCACACGGGGCAATGAATGCAAAGTATTTGTCAGCGGCTTAGTAAGAGTGACTCGCCCTACAATTTGACGCTACATTGTCTGTGTGCTTAAGGGTTGAAGATTATTTAAACCTAATAAACATCAAAAGCCAGTTTTTTGTTATTAAGACCAATACTTAGGGGTAAACCCCCACATAGAACGTCCACTGAACAATAATTAGCGGACGTTCACACTATGCACGTAAACAGTATTGTATTGGAATGTGAAGATGATTGATAGATTTTTTTTAATACAACCTTTTCGGCAAATTGGTGGTCGTTTGGCTTTAATTCCTTAAAAGTAAAATCTTCAAACCAAGGTTTCTTTCTTAAAATCTTTCCAATTGCAGAGAACGGTCATGAATTTGATTGATTTCCCGAACAGCGGTTACAACTTCTTCACTACACCTTAATAAAAGTAAAAGTAAACGTTACCATGTTACCAACACTATGCATTATTCCATATCTATAAAAGGGACAAAGTGCATAATATGTTTGACAAACAGTTGCAAGTGTTGATAAAGTAGCAAGTGTCGTCAAAGTAATTTAAAAAAAGTAACTATAAGCTGTCAAAGCAGCTGTCAAATTAACCAGTATTACCAACTTAAAGTTGTGAGTATCCAATATAAATATTAAACTTAGTAAGACTAAAACTAGGATTGTATGATACTTATAATTAAAAGCATTTCCTTATATCTGCTTGATACGCTTGCTATTTGCCAAATTTGGCAGCTGAACTCTTTAAAGCAAACCACAAAACTCAGTTGTCTTAGACAATAGAATGAACTCCAAAAATATGCAAAAAATTTTATAAATGTTTTTGTTCATACTTGTAATATAATATTTTATTAACATAAATAACTTATAGTTGTGCTGTCCTATCTCTAGTGTAACAATAACAATAAATAAAATGCAACAACACTAAAAACAAATGAAGCCACCATTAAAGAGATTTAAGAGACAGTTTTTTTTTTTTTTTTGGTTGCCAAACTGATGAATATCCTTAAAAACAACTGAATACGAAATTGTAAACTCAAGAAACATGATCAGCAGCAACAAAAATAGCAATAAAAATAAAGGAACATAATGATGAAATGCTTGATTTAACATTCAACAACAACATGCAAATTACCACACCAACCAACCCTCCAACCAGTCAAATAACCAACAATTGCAAGCCAGCTACTTTCCATTGAGCTGGTTGACTATCAGAATGAATAAAAACAAAAATGCGTGCTAACATAACAATTGTTTACAAATTTTCTTTTATTTAAAAATATATTGAAAAAAAAAAATAAAATAAAATAAAACTAAAAAAAAAAATTAAGCAGGAAAACAAAAGGTATGCAAAATTTATAAGAAATCTTAAAGAAAAAATTGTGGTCAACCGAGATCGACTTTAAAAGACCCCACATTAGAAAATATATGAAATACCCGTATTAGTTAAAGTGAAACTTAAACAAAAAGTAAAATTTTTGCTGATATTTTTGCCATACCGTGTAAACCAAACCAAAGGAAACCAAATGTCAGCAGGAAAATAGACAAAAATCACAAAGCAATTGGACTCAAATTTAATACATCTGAGACAACAATACAAAATCTTAATCGAACATCGTATGGAATTACTTACTTACTTAGCTCTCCATTACAACCCGTTAACGGATTTCAGCCTGCTTCAGCACTAGTCTCCAGGCGCTTCTGCTTAGCGCGCACCCTCTCCAGTTGGTCACACCAATCGATGACAGGGCTTCATCAACCTGGTCCTTCCAATGTAAACAGAGTCGTCCTCTACGCCAACGTCCAGTGTCCTACGCATCGAAAACTTTCTTCGCTGGAGCAGATTCTTCTATCCGAACAATATGGCCGAGCCAGCGTAGCCGCTGGATGTTAATACGCTGGACAACGCCAACATCGCCGAGTAGCTCATACAGCTCATGGTTGGTTCTAATGCGAAACTCATCGCCATTCCTTATAGGACCAAAGATCTTACGAAGAACTTTTCTCTCGAACACCCCCAGGACCGCTGCATCGGCACAAGACAGCGTCCATGCTTCCGCGCCATAGAGAAGCACCGGGACAATAAGCAATTCCCGCAGCTCCATCAAGGTAGGAAGAGACCTCTCCGAGCCTTTTAATACCGTGCGAAGTTTCAGACAGGGCGATCCCTTATCCTGCGACCTCTTCAATTTCGTCATGGAGAGTGTTTTTCGAAACGTGGGTGTGCATCGTAATGGCACTATTTTCAACAAAAGTGTCCAGCTCCTTGCGTATTCAGACGATATAGACATCATTGGGCATACCAAGCGAGATGTCACCGCAGCCTTTAATGCTATTGAACGGGAGTCTGCTAAAATGGGTCTGGCGGTAAATGAAAGCAAGACGAAGTACATGTTGTCGACGAGTAGGGACGTTGATCTTATCGGCTCCCAGGCTACAGCCGGCAACTATACATTCGATGTGGTCAAGGAGTTCATCTACCTTGGCACCGCCATTACCAGCAAGAATGATGTCAGTCTGGAGATCAAGCGAAGAATTACACTGGCCAACAGGTGCTACTACGGTCTTGGTAGGCAGTTTAGTAACAGAGACCTCTCTCATGCGACGAAATCGTATGGAATTACATTAGAGAATATCTGAGTCATTCTAGATCAAGAGATATAAAAATGGTCGGATATTTAATACCCTAAAGGAAAAGAAGAGCTCTAATTGACTTTATGGCAATTCGAGTGAATGATATTATTCATGAAGAACGCTATGGTTTCTGGCTTATTCACATACATACTGTTAAAGCTAGAAAGTCCCTATTGAAGTACCCTTTAGGTGTGATTTGAAAAGAAAATACATTTTTAACACATCTCCTATGTCTGAATCTATCGGCGGCACTATACTTCGATATTTATATAGAATGCACATGTATTTCTTCATGGTACCAACTTAACGAGAAACTTAATTTTTAGTTGTTCAATAGCATAGTTGACCACTATAAGTAGGAAGTATGAAAGTCATAAACTAAAGAGGGGTTTTGTTTACAAATTAAATTCAACCAGAAAAAGACATCTTCATCTCATTCATTCGTTCATTTTGGAGTTTATTGTGGGATTGGATTTATTCATAAAGTGTTTAAAACAACAACAAAAACAAAAAAAAAAAAAAGAAAATAAAAAAGCAATTGTGCTGCACATGTTATTGTTCCTAAACTGTTGTTTTATAGATGGTGATGTATGTCTTACATGAGCATTTTATAGGAATACGAGGGCCTACATCGATATGCAAAATAGTGGTTGTTGTTACAACAAATACGAATAATGTTAAACTGGAAAAAAAAAATACTATAAATATAGAAAGCCCTATTGTTAAATAGTGGATATATATGATATGAGGTGGCATTAAGATACAAGTAGAAAAAAAGATTACAAACTTGGTTACTCGGTATTTTTGATGGAATTGAATAGCTCTAGATGAAGAGTGAATGACATTTACGTTGCATTATTAGTGTTACAAAAACTAATTTTAACAATCGACACAGCCGAATTCAGAATAATCTACTGCTAGTAAAAGATATTGCTACAGCATTACCCAGTTAGTATTATCTTAGTTTAGGGAAACATACTCTGTATATAGCTTACAAACTTAGGAATGCTTGGCTATGATAAATGCTGGCCTCCGACATTTTCAATCAATAGCGATAATCACTTTTCATTGTAAATGCCCTTGCAAGTCTTGCAAACATTGCGAATCTATCATAATTTCCTACATTTCGTTGTTGTTTGGGGTGTCTTTCTTTGTTTGAAATGCAGAGTGATTACGGTTTAAAAAATTACAAATACAATTTCCCCAGGGGCTTACGATTAATGTAGCTAATCAACAATAAAAGCGAATAGCCAATACTCGGTATTAAGCTAGTCTTTTATGCTTTTAAAACTGGTTCAACATTGCTGGAGGGCTGGACAAAAGCTATCAGCAAGCTTACAGTTTGTGGAATTCCATGCCAATGGAAACCTGTGTTATAATTTTTCAGCCGAACACTCTTGTGATAAAGAGAAGTGCTCAAGAATGTGTTTGCAGGAAAATAGTTGATACATACACGTAAAAATTTTTCAAAACTCAAGCGAACTTAAAAGTTCTTGAAACCTAACTGGCCACTTGGAAGTTGATATAGGATTTCAGTTCTCTTCAAACTGAACTTACACAAGGCAAATCTGTGAAAATTTACTAGATTTCAGGTCATGGAGCTCATAAGCTCAATTAATCATCTACCTTAAGTGCAGCCGACGATAGAATTGGACTCCTTCTCTTTGCTATCAAAGAGCTACGAGGGAGAAATACTAAATAAACTTAAAAACACCTTAAATGGTTATTATATTCATATACCCCTGCTAGGGGCCTGTGCTCTCAGGGCATATGTAATTCACCTAGCTCTAGGTGGCCTGGCACTCTCTATAGGCAGAGAGTTATTTGTAAATTACTGACGCTCTTAGGGACTGACCAGAGACACATATCTAATCTGGTACTACAGGCATCAGGAGTCCCAGGTCTGCCTGTGCTTCCATGTCATTCGTGATAGTAGTATCACCTCCTCAGCAAGGAGGCGTCCTACTACCCAGGCAATGGTAGTATCAAGATTGCTAATCCTTTGTCAGAGGGCTTCTGATTGAGAGGCTTGGCTTCGTCATGTCCGAAATATAGGAGTACCGGCAATGGATGGCGCTGGTCTGACGCGTGGTATCCCACCTATTCCCATTAAATTGGGTAGCGAGTGGTGTGTCTACGGAGAGGTACGAACGTTAAATTAATCTAGTTTTTGTACTATATGAAGCTAATCATTTGATTCCCTGACGTTCCATTCTATTCCACCTTAACCTTTGACAACGAAAAACGAACGATCAGGAGAAAAGCGCGACCTATTGAAAAGTAGCATATAACAATTAAAAACATACTTAGCGAAGGCACTCACCGCAATCAACATGCAACGATGGGGCAATTGCTGTTGATTATTTAAAGGTGAAGGTATAACACTGGCCACAATCCAATTCGTCTTATTTCTAAGGCTCATAATAATAATAAGCGCTTAATAAGAAAAACAAAATATAAGTATCTCCTATTGTCATAATGTACTTTCCACAAAAAATTCCAATACACTGCACAGCATTTAGTAGGGATTTACCCCTGAGTATTGATCTCAATAAAAAAAAAACATTTAACTTGACTTCTGTATGAGATAGAGGCTGTGGGCCTCTTATTTCCTGTCATCTCTGAGTGTACCCTCCGAAATGCAAATTATCGCATAACCGAGATTTATTCTGAAGTCGGGTTAGTGATAAAAACGATGGGTCTAAACTTTACCGTAAGTAAAAAATTAATCAGCAAGTACGATCCACCCCCCAATTTAACTTCAAAAAGATTTTAAACTTTGCCAAAATGTCTAATATTTTCTGAGGTATGGTATTCAAATGGTAATGAAGGCTGGTATTTTTGATCACAACCCTTAACCAGCCACAAGTAAATCTTTTGTTTTAAATAAATTCATTGAAAAGTTATGCCAGTTGTTGCTACATTTGCTTTTTTCTTATTTGAAAACTATGTTTGCCCACACTTTAAGCATAAATGTTGCACCTATTCTACAATAACCAGAGCTATAGCTGCTGCTACAGCTACGGGTAGTGTTTTTGCATATTGCAATTGGTTTGGTATGCAGATTAGAATGCTGCTGAACGCAAAAGTAACAAAATCTCTTTTGTTGTTTTTGATTTTACCATAAGATATGTATGGTCAAGTCCACTACCGTTTTCATAGTTTTTCTTCGTAACGTAACATATGATTTTATGTAGATATTTTCACTCTATGAGCATATTTCCATATGCAGCTTTTTTAAAAAATTCAGTATCATTTCAAAGAGAAGGACTTTAAAGAGTCATTGCTGAAAAGCTATTCTACTTACAATGATGAGATTTTCTTTTCTTTTTCTATTATGTTATACTATCGCACGTTATCTTACACTACTTATACAATGTTTGTACGTATCTTTCTATGGTTAGTTTTTTTTATTTTTTTTCTACTTATTTTCGTCTTATTTTACATATGTTTTACATGAATTTTAAATGATATGTTAATACAACATTTTAAAGACAATAAACAACTTCAAGACAACAACAATAACAACAGTAATATAAATATGTATATAGAAAACAACATCAGTATTAAATATTAAGAAAAATAACATGCCACACAATACATAAAACTGCCACAAGGCATAACTCTATTCTGCTCTGCTCTGGTCAAGTTGCTGCATAATAAAATAGGCCGTACAACGCTCCTTTCTTTATACACTGGTACATTAGCAATCTCTGAATTACGTGTTAGACTATCTATGTAAAGGTATTAAAAAAAAACAGATCTTTAAGACAAAATCGGTCAAAATATTTAAAGGCGTTTAAGAGCAAAAAACTATTTTTTTTCTACTCGACTTTTAATAAAATTATTCAGAAAAAATGTATAAAAAAAGAAAAACTTCACGACAATAGAGTACGCAACCAAAAATAGCATACAAAGTAGTGGGTATTATAAGTTCATCAGGCCAGAAGGTAAGTATATGCTGTTATATGCTGTTACATAGGCATCTTACATTCATATGACATTGCGTCTTTGTGAGTTTGTTTGAATTCTATAGACACATATTCGGCTGAACCGATTTTCTGTAAATTTTTGCAATGTGTCTCTTTGCATATCTGAAAGGAGTTAAGCACTATATAAAATAAAAAAATTAAAAATGGACGTTGCCACGCCCACACAAGAAAAATATTTATTTGTCTGTTTCTTCAAAATGTTAACAGTAAATATATATAAATAATAGCACCTTCACAACATGGATTTAGGAAGGGCTGCTCTACGACAACTAATATTATTCATATTACTTCCTTAGCCAATTCTGCGTTTATTCGAGGGAGACAAACCGATGTCATATATACTGATTTCAGTAAGGTTAATCATAAGCTCATATTGATTAAACTGGATTTGTTAAGTGTATCGCGAATTAGTTTGAATTGGCTGGAGTCATACCTAACAGGAAGGAAACAGACAGTACGAGTTAACGACTGTGTATCTAAACACATATCTGTTGCTTCTGGTGTTGCCCAGGGCAGTCATCTAAGACCACTTTTATTTTCCTTGTTAATCAACGATCTTCCAAATGTTTTTAAATCAGCTGATATATTGATGTATGCTGATGACGTTAAAATTTTCCTTTCTTTTCCTAATCTTGATGATTATGCCTATCTCCAAAACGACCTGAATGACTTCTTCATATGGTGCGAACACAACATTCTGGAGTTAAATGTAAATGTATTCAATTTGGTAGAAACAACATAAACATAGTTAATTACTCTCTAGGTGGCAATTATTTGGAAGTGGTTAATTCAATCATTGATCTTGGAATCCTACTTGATGCTAAGCTGTATTTTAATGCTCATATTACTATGGCTGTTTACAAAGCAAGAAGCGTTCTTGGTTATACAAAGCGGTGGTATAGGGAGTTATTCGATCCTTATATTACTAAACAGCTCTATATATCTCTCGTGAGACCCATTTTGGAATATGGATCAATTATATGGGATCCTTACTACAATATTAATAACTTCATTGAATCAGTGCAGAAGCAATTTTTGTTGTTGTGAATTTCTATTGAACTGTGTTAAATTTAATGTTCCTGGTTGTTATACTCGTCATCATACACCTTTGTACATTCCATTATGTAGATCTAATTATATGCTTTCTGACCCTTTTATAAGAATATGTCGCCAATATAATAATTTGTCAGAATTTGTTGATTTTTCTTTGAGTTTAAGTACTATTAGGAATAAGATAATTATATTTCTTAATTCGTAACATTGTCATTTACATTTACTTTTATTTTTCCTCTTGTATACCTATGTTTCCAATTTATATTTAAGCATTATATGTATTGTTATTAGTCTGTACGGATTATCATCCATAGACTTTAATAATAAATAAATAAAAAAAGTCTCTAAATTTCTCGCAAATAACTTCGTGTTTAATACGAATCATCAGTCAAAATGTAAATCTAAGTATGCTACTTTTCTCATTTACGAAATTATTGTCTTAATCATGATTAGAGGAAAAATTTCTCAATTTGATACAAAAAACTTTATGATCAACACAAATCATCAATTAAAGAGCACACAGAAATGGAATAAATTATTGGATCTTTATACCGGGATATCCATTTCGTGGTTTCAAAAGTATGGGACGACTGGAATTCGACATCGGTCAAACTAAGTTGTTAAACCAATTTTTATCTATTCAGTTGAAAGTCTGACATTGACGAAAATTGATCGCTTAACTATCACACAACGCATAAAAATTATCAAAACTTACTACAAAAATGGTAATTCTGCCACAGCCACATATCGTGCTTTATAAGGTTATTATGGTTTACTCACTACGCAAGCAATTGACAAAATTTTGAAGAAATTTGCAGAGACTGGAGCGGTTACAAATATTGTAAGACCCGAGCATCATCGTTTCGCTCATTCTGCTGAAAATATCGCTGCTGTAAGAGAAAGTGTTCCCTAAGAAGACCCGAATGTGTCGATTTAGGAATTAGTACCGTCTTACGGCACATTATGGCGTATTTTGCATTTAGATCTACACCTACATCCATATAAAGTCCAGCTCACGCAACAACTGAAGCCAGCTGACCATTCACAACATCGTAGATACGTGGAATGGCTGCTTGAACAACAGGCCGTTGACGGCAATTTTTCGAACAAAATTTTCTTCAGCGATGAAGCATATTTCTCACTCGGTGGGTATGTTAATAAACAAAATTGTCGTATTTGGGGTTCTGAGAATCCTCAAGTAATTGAAGAGAGGCCATTACATGCAGAAAAAGTCACTGTTTGGTGCGCTCTTTGGTCCGAAGGTGTGATTTTTTTTATTTGAGACCAATACTCAGGGGTAAACCCCTACTAAATGCCGTGCATTGTATTGGAATTTTTGGAAAAGACAGTACATATATTATTATTAATTATTATATTATTTTTAAGCGCCTTAGGAATGAGACAAATTGCTGTGAATTTATTATTCAAACGAAAGTGTTATACCTTCATCCTTGAATAATCAACAGTAATTGCCTCATCGTTGCAGGTTGATTGTGTGGTGAGTGTGCCTTCGCTAAGAAGGTTTAGTAGGCTTAGCTGTTATCTGCTACTTCCCAATAGGTGGCGTTTTTTTTTTTTCTGAACATTCGTTTTTGTTGACATTGGTTAAGGTGGAATATAATGGAATGTCAGGGAGCGGTATCTTTGTAGATGGTCTTCCTGGAGGGGGGGGGGGGGTTAACCTCTTATTTTTAAATTATAATTTTGAAAAAACCGCAAACAAACTTTTTCATTTTTCACCTCTTCTGCAATTTGAACCTGGGTCCTTTGAGTTTTTGTGCGAGCGCTCTAACCACTATATCACGCACACCCCAAATTGGACCTTACTTCTTCGAAAACGGCGATGAAACGACGTCACCGTCACCGTGAAGAATACGACTTGAAGAATATGTGATTTCAACAATACGGTGCCACATGCCACACAGCTCGAGCAAAAATGGCTTTCTTGCAAGAAACATTACCTGGCCGCGTAATTTCTCGTAGTGGCGATATCAACTGGCCACGAAGATCAAGCGATTTGACACCATTAGACTTTTTTTGGTGGGGCTACGCGAAAGACCGTGTTTATGCAGATAAACCTTCAACTCTTGAGCACTTATAAACCAACATTCGTCAAGTTATGGCTGAGATACCACCCAATATGTGTCAAAAAGTGGTCGAAAATTACCTCAAAAGAATCAATGCTTGCAACACTTTCCGTAGAGGTCATTTAATCACTTTTTTGCAAAAATTACATCGAGGCCGCAAATATTTGGTGGCTCATAAAAAATAAACTTATGACTTTGGGCAAAACATGTCTTTTATCACGAAGTGGTGTCCATAAATGGCTATTTTTTTCGTGTTGCACTGTTATATTGAAATGAAGTAATTATCCAAAAATGTGAAGGATCGAATTCTACAATATAGATATCTCTTGAGCTCATTGGTTAGGCTTCTTTACAATGACTAGATCATGGCTGGCAATGCTGGCGCTCAAGCGCCAAAGTTTAATCGGCTTTATATATACTTAATAGTGTATAGCTGAATAAAAAACAGTATATTTTCCCCCTTATTCGTTTAGGTATTAGTAATTAAAGCATCATTTCTTGAATTAGAGATAACCTTTCATATGCTCCTTAATAAGCATTCTTATAAACCCTAAAGTCGTCATCTACCGTTCTCAGCACAAGTACTCGTTAAAAAGCAAAAAAAAAAAACAAGTACATACTCGTATTTACTGATTTCCACTCTTTTTTAAATTTATGCGAATGTTAAATATTTACGCCATGCACATGAGCATGCGCTAAGCGCACAATTCAAATGTTATTTGTTGCTCCTTTACCTCATGTTGTTGTTTTTATAAGTTGTTGATGTTGTTGTTTTTGTTGTTATAGCCTTTTAAGCCTTGTCTTATTGAAGTTTTATATAGAAAATATACATAAAAATCACGACCCTTTAAGCTAAGACACAAAAAAGTAACATCGTTGTTGACTTTTAATAGAAGGCGATTACTTTTCCAATGGATCTGATGATGTTGTTGTTGCTGTAAGTCAAATAGAGGGGACAACAAAACAAATCGGCGCTGCATTTATAATGAGGCATGTTTATTGATATTGTTGTTCTTATTCTTGTTGCTGTTGCTATTGCTGTTGTATTTGTTATTGTTATTCTATTACTGTTTATCCGTTGCTGATGCAAATGTTGCTGTTGCTATAGTTGAGCACACATGTTTGTATGTGTATAGTTACCACTAGTTACTAGTCAATATGTTGTTAACAAAATATTGTTGTTGTTGTTGTTTTATTTCTTGCATATGAATAAATTGTTTATTGTTTCTAGGTTTTATGTTTTTGGGTTTTGGGTGTACGAGTGGGTTCAAACTGGAATATATTTCTTTACAGCGAAACAAAAAATGGTATTTTATTGAGATGTTTAGCTTTTGATAGGGGGACACAAGAAAAGCTAAAAGTTAAATGAAATTAGCATGCAAGAAGTTATTTTTATTGAATTTTAATTTTTGAAGAAAATCGATTTATTAGCATGAAATGTTTACCTGCAATTAACTTGCAACCTTGTTTTCATTTTTAGAGTAATTTGTTGACCTTTTAAGGTGATAATGATTTTTACAAAAATTAAAAAGTGGTATTTGCCGGTAAGTTCCAAAGCTTTAAATTTAATAACATCACAACCTTTAAAGGACAAAAACTTAAAAATTTTTCATACACACTAGAGTGGTTATATGAGTTTATCTTCCTATTTGTAACCATCATTCATCTGTTAGTGTAGAAAATAAAAAAGAGCTTCGCTTAGTGAATTTAGTGATAATTTTATCGACTGCGACTTATGAGATTTATTTTTTGTGCAGCATTTCAACTACCTTCCCAGCGGTGGATATGACTTTCAATGAGATTATTTGTCCACCTAACAACAGCCATCCTGAAATCGACATTCGCATAATAAGTGTTTCGTTATCTCTGAAGCGTGTAATAATAACCAGCAACAATTTTTTAGTCCTACCTTTTAGAACTATACCTAAATTGTGAGCTGATCACTGCCATTGTGTGTCTAAGACCCATTTGAGCATTGGTGTTCAATACAATAATCCACAGACATCCTCATCTGTGATGCCTATTCTCTTTTATTCAACTCTTAAACAACACTATATATTTGATTCTGCCATTTATCCATTTTGCGGTTTCAAAAGTAAACGTAAATAAAACACATATAAAATATTTTTTTCATGGCATTTCTTTTTTATTATAAAGTTTGAACGTTGACATTATGTGTGAAACACTACATCATTTCAATGACACTCACGCGAAGTGTTGCAAGCATTGATTCTTTTGAGGTAATTTTCGACCACTTTTTGACACATATTGGGTGATATCTCAGCCATAACTTGACGAATGTTGGTTTATAAGTGCTCAAGAGTTGAAGGTTTATCTGCATAAACACGGTCTTTCGCGTAGCCCCACAAAAAAGAGTCTAATGGTGTCAAATTGCATGATCTTGGTAGCCAGTTGATATCGCCACGACGAGAAATTACGCTGCCAGGAAATTTCTCTTGCAATAAAGCCTTATTCGCTCGAGTTGTGTGGCATGTGGCACCGTCTTGTTAAAACCACATATTCTCCAAGTCATATTATTCAATAGCACGCAAACAAAAAAGTCGGTTATCATATGACCATAATGCTCCGAATTGACGGTGACAGTCTTTCTATCATCGTTTTCGAAGAAGTAAGTTCCAATCACACCTTCGGACCAAAGAGCGCACCAAACAGTGACTTTTCTGGATGTAATATCCTGTCTTGTTCTTCTTTGGGATTCTCAGAACCCCAAATACGACAATTTTGTTTATTAACATACCCACCGAGTGAGAAATATGCTTCATCGCTGAAGAAAATTTTGTTCGAAAAATTTCCGTCCACCACCTGTTGTTCAAGCACCCATTCCACGTATCTACGACGTTGTGAATGGTCAGCTGGCTTCAGTTGTTCCGTGAGCTGGGCTTTATATGGATGTAGGTGTAGATCTAAATGCAAAATACGCCATAATGAGCCGTAAGACAGTCCTAATTCCTGAGAACGACGAGGAATCGACACATTCGGGTCTTCGCCAACACTTTCACTTACAACAGCAATATTTTCAGGGGAACAAGCGAAACGATGATGCACAGGCCTTACAATTTTGGAACCGCTCCAGTCTCTTCAAATTTCTTCACAATTTTGTCAATTTCTTGTGTAGTTGAACGATTATGTAAATTATGGTTTACATAACCTCTTAAAGCACGATACCTGGCTGTGGCAGAATCGCCATTTTTGTAGTAAGTTTTGATAATTTTTATGCGTTGTGTGATAGTTAAGCGATCCATTTTCGTCAATGTCAGACTTACAACTGAAAAGAAAAAATTGGTATAACAACTTAGTTTGACAAATGTCGAATTCCAGTCCCATAATTTTGACGCAACGAAATGGATACCCCTCTATTTGCGAATGTTAGAACTGTGCCTAAATTGTAGTCTGATCGCTGCCTGTCTGAGTCTCACTTGAGAGTTCTATTTATATTGAGAATTTTGGTTTGAAGTGCTGCAGAGTAGGGCTTTGAACCAATATAAGATGTCATGGATTCCTTTCTATTCCTATCCTATCTAATGAATCCGCAGCATAGTTCAAACTTCTAATCCCTTATATATGCAACCAACATGTAGTAAATCTTTAAACGGTATAGAATGAGAGATAAAATTAATCTATTATCAGGATTGCCGTTTTGGTTATTTCTAACAAAAATTTATTACTTTTCAATATAATTTGAAATGTATGTATATAATGTATGAAAAGCATACCGTTGGTCTCAGGTAGAAAGGCCCTAACTCGATTTTTTTTCAAAACTGATTTTTTTTAGTATTTCAATAAATTTCAGAAATATGCACATCCTAACAAAAAATCTTTGCAATATTATTAAAACTAACGGTATTACAAGTAATTGTACAGCATTTAATAAAAAGTTGTATATTAATAATTACAGTATCTGTTGTATTTTTACCTCCTCCTGTAAATTTTAAATTATGTGAGTTAGGGCCTTTCTACCTGAGACCAACGATACATTTCAAATTATATTGAATTGTATTTTGCCAATAAGGCGAAAAATATTTTTTGTTTTTTATTTATTACTTTTCTTTTCTGTAGTGTGAGCATGTGG
Organism: Metopia argyrocephala; assembly: GCA_963576795.1. Classification (NCBI taxonomy): domain Eukaryota; kingdom Metazoa; phylum Arthropoda; class Insecta; order Diptera; family Sarcophagidae; genus Metopia; species Metopia argyrocephala. Next base: position 43,184,445 of record OY756208.1, read on the forward strand.
GCTTTTCTTAAGTCTTATTTACTGTTTCTTTTAAAATGAAAGCATAAGAAAACTACTCTTATTTGATTGATTTGAATTCAAAAGAATAACTTCATTATTTCTAATCATGATATCTTAAGGAAATATTTTGAGACCCTTCGATTTAATACAGGGCGAAAAACGTAATTTTCCTGGACCATATGAAGGCGCTTTTTCTACGTGGGATAACTTTATAGTGGTGTAGAGGTTTACACTGCAAGGATTCAGTGGGCTAAGCTGGTGAAGAGCTATAGAAAGGTACTTGAGGAGCAGTAACTAAGAATTATCCCAGGAGCTAGATCTAATGCAACAACAAAACATCATCGTGAATAACATTATTATTTATGGACAAGAATCAATACCTTCACGAAAGTAGTATTCGTTTAAACGTAAACCTGGGACAACTGACAGCGCTGCATTTGGGGTTCCTACGGCACACCCTTAATTTAAATCTTACCGGGCGTTAATTGCTATTGGATTATTTAGTGGTGAAGATATAACACTGGCCATTGAATAATCAATCAACAGCAACCGATTTCCTTGCGGTTCGCATTTTAAGGTAGGCCCTTTGTTTTTTTTTAACTGATATCAGATATTAGTAAGTTTAAATTAAAGGTCCACATAGTCTCTTCTCCTTCTCCTCATATTTTCCTATACCAGCACAACGTAATGAATGAGTAGGGGTCATTCCTTGAGTTCTGGCCTCAATATAGAAGAAGTAGAAGAAAAAAGCCGAAAGAAAGAAGCAAAGCTTTTTAACGGTAAAATTGTTTTTAGAAAACAACTTTAAAAAACATTTTTAACGCAAAGGGCAAACAAAAATGCATATTTTCCGTTAAAAATGAAAACCCCATTATTTGAATGCAAAAAAATTTTTCATTTCTGTCCATCAAGCCCCTATGACACCTACTTTTTTTGTATTGAATTGTTATAGAATTGAAAGAAAGAAACAACAAATGCTAGAAAGAGTGGAATATAAAAAATGTAAACAAAATATTTATTTTTGTTCTTGTATTTATATTTATTTCAATGTTGATACTTTTTATTTTGTAAAAAAAACGCTACCTTGAAGGCAAAAATACCATAAAATCGCTTAATTGTAGAAAAACACCATAAAGTTAGCAACACTAAAATATTTTAAATTCTAAATGTCAATTTTAATGTAAAATATTTTAACTTGTTTTTGACACACTCTTTATCAATTTTTTATTATTTATAACATTTGTAAATTTTTTGGCAATTCTGTATTTATATGAATATAGTTGAACTCTTTACACCCTTTATACTTTCTTATTATAGTATATTTGCACTGTTCTCCAAATCATTTTTAATACAAAAAAAGTAGGTGTCATACGGGCTTCAGAAGAATTTGGTAATTTTATCTTATTTTTACTACTTTATTTGCTGAAATTTGGTTAGTAAAAATTAAAGACATGGGCAACACACATTTTATAAAAGTATACCCTAAAGTAGGCTATATTGTTTGCTAATTTCTTTCATATTGTTTGGTTTAAACCAAAAGTATCATATTTAAAGCATAGTTTCTAGCGTATAATTATCTAAATATAAATGAAATATTTTTTTTCACAGCGTTTCGGGTATTGAACTAAAGTTGATGAATAACTTGGAGTAACTCTACAGTGTTGCCACTTCAAATTGTGCTACCAATTTTAAATAAAATCTACTAAGATGGTATTCTACCTGCCAATATAATTAATTAATTTATTTGATGATGAACCACATCAGTATGTTATAAAAGCAAATTAGGAGTTTAGCCTGTATTTATTAAAAATAAAATAATTTTAGAATGAGTTTTATTTATATAGTACATGCAATTTATTTCTAAAATTAAATTCAAATCTTTTTCATTTGCTGTGAAAAAATTTCCAGAATAATTAGAAAATGCAATATATGCTTATGCCCGTATTCATAAAAAATATTGCATAGAAATTTGTCCAATAAACCCCCTATGAATCTAAAATATTTTTTATGAATACGGGCATTAGTTTATGCCGTTCTACACGAAACGACTTGACTCATAACGATAACTTCATATGTTTTAAGTCGAAACAGTTTTAAAATGGTTTTAACCAACTGAATATTAATATTTTCTTGCAATTGTAGTAGTGTTAACACCAAATTCAATTTTTTTTTTATTCTATAATAATACACATAGAATAATAAAAACAACCAATGGAAGAAATTGGCAAACCCATCAAATTTGACAGAACATTCTTTACAACTGAAAAGTAGTGTCAGTAAAAACGTTTCGAAATTTCAAAACTGGGGCCTATTTCACTAAGTTACAAGTTTACAATTACAAATGTTTTTGCCTTTAAAATTGTAATTTGTAAATAATTGTGTTTCATAAAAATACAATTACAAGTTTGTAGCTACAATTGATTTTTACAATTCACAAGTCTACAAGTCATACTTCTACAAGTCGTTTTGTTTCATTAAAGAAAATTTTTACTTGTACACTTGTAGAATTGTAGAAAAAAAGCTTAGGGTCGACAGAAACTCTCAAAAAAATTTTACAAGTTACAAATGAATGATAAATTGAGTTCAAATTAGATTTTTAACTCTTTTTTAATAAAAATTAGTTCAAATAAACACAAAATCACCCAATTTTAATATTAATTACCATTAATTAATTTATTTTGTTTCTTTTTAATTATTTATCTCTTTATATAAGTGGTTATTTGTAATAATAAAAACATATATAACTATGTTTGCTTATTACAAATTATCCATATTAAATAATTGTAAAAGTATTTAAAATAACTTTTGGAATTTTTAGACTGTAATCAGCAGTTCTATATTATTCATGGATACTCTAATATACATACAGTGACTCAAACAACTTACCACGTGTTTGAATGTCCTGTGGTCAAATGGTTACAACTTCAGAACTTTTTCTTCAATCTTGTTCATGGAGCACTTATTTGTTTTGTTATTGTGTTTTCTTTTAAATAGATGCATGAGAAAAACAATCTAGGAAACCGTTATATTTTTTTGTTCAGATAATTAAAAAAAGTGCACATTGTTAATTCTTTGTGTTAAATTTTTCTACATCCCCAAATGCAGTTAGAAGTGAAATCAGAAGGAATAACTAAGAAAAACTTTAATTGCACTAAAATGTGGCTTTTCCACTGCCTATTTAGGTAAGTAAATGAAATAAAATCTTTAGCCAGTAGAAAGTGGAGACTGCAGTTCAAATTTATAAAAATTTTATCTTATTTGACAATTTTAATCTGTCTGTGTAGCGAGTTAGAAATTCATTGCATTCTGCTGGTCAGGGTGGTCGAGCAAAAGTAAACAAACCACTGACCACAAAACGCCATCGAAAGCTTCGCCTGGATTTTGATCGGACGCACTTAAATTAAATTAAATTAGATTATGGACGATTGGAAGATTGTCCTGTTTCCAGACTAAACCAAAATTAAATTAAATTAGTTTTTCAACAATACAATAATTTGAAATTCACCGCCAAAATAACTCAAAATTGGATAAATGATACCGAACTGAAAGTAATATAAAGTAATCTTCTGGCAGAGCTGAAAATGAGTGTAGTGGTAATCCCAAAAACTTTGAATGAATTATGACGGCATGTGGTTAAAACCTGGGGAGAGATACCTCTCACTATCTATGAAAACCTAATAATAATAATTGCGGACGGTTGCTATATAAAATATTAATTTACGTACTTTAAGAAATTTTATATGTTTAAATAAACACAAACAATTGACCACATGGACTTTTTTCCTTTATTTGAATATAAAAAGATAAGGGTATCCTAGATTGTTCTCCTAATGCACTCACTTAAAAAAAACACAACAATAACAAAAATAAGTGCTCTACGAGCGAAATCGAATAAGTGATTTTGGAGTTGTAAGCTTTTCAACATGGAACATTCAAACACGTTGTCAATTGTTTAAGTCTGTATAGTCACACATATGTTTAATTTATCAAAATAACTTTGTAAAAATATTTTATTTCATTTAAAAGAATTACGAAATATTAATAAAATGTGTTACATTGCGTTTTTATAGGATGTTTTAGCACTTTAAGTAATAATATATAAGAATTGTAAAATTAATATACTATATATTCAAAAGAACTTGTAATTGTAAAAATTGTAGTTTACAAGTACAAAATTCTACAATTGTTATGAAAATTTTAATGAAACACAATACATCAGCACTTGTAAGAATTAGACTTGTAATTGTAACTTGTAAACTTGTAGAATTGTAGTTTAGTGAAATAGGCCCCTGTTTTTATAGCCGTTTATAGCATGGGTTTGAGCGAATGAAAATGTTTTCAAAATGGGCATAAACATGACAATAATACGGTGGCGGAGAGAGAATCGTTTTTATGTTCGCTGCTCGGCGATACACTTTGTTCGCATACTTCTCTATGTTTTCACACAATGTGTATAAATATATAAGACAAAGGTCGAAAATAAAAATGAGTTTACACATCAAAGGAAACAACAAAAGAGAAATCTAGATGTTTTCCTTCCTAAGGCTTCCTCGTCTAAATACTGACATACGAGGTGTTGTGAATTTTCGGAAAATACATCGATAATTATAATATGGAAACTTGCAACTTAGCGAAACCCTACTAGAAGAAGTTTAATTCGGTGCCCACCTTTCATAACATAAAATTATTTCTACAGAACTTCCAATGTGACATAAATTGATTAATAAAATAAATTCAGTACCTGAAATTTGTACATTAATAAACGTCAAAAATCTGATAGACGAAAATACTCGCCCTTTTAATTAGTTGGCTTTATCCCGACTACACTGTGTTATGAAATTATTCAGTATTCGGTGATTTATCATGAAAACCGATAGCGAAATTATTTGTACTATACGGGTGCATGTGAATTGGTATCACTTAAAGCTATCCATTGCCATTATGGCATATGTGTGAATAGATCTTAAGTGTCATGAAATCGTTCAATGGCTTAATTAAAAGTCTCCATTAACAATCATATTGTGTTTTGTTGTAGAAAACTGGTAACTTATTTTTCTGCTAAAATGTTTTTAAATTTAAAGGGTGATTATTCAGCAGAAAGAGATTTTAATTTTGTCTTTCGATATATTTGATTGTTTTCCATATCCCCTGTCATATTATATCAAAATTTTAAAGTTGGGGTATAAAAAATAAAAATTTAGAAATTAAACTGCCACTTACATTTGAAAATAGCACTTCATGAGATTGTAATTAGAGCCACTACATTATGGTTTAAGACAAGTAAAACTGTATAAATGACAGTTTTAATCTGAAGTCCATTTTTTATTTTACTTTTTTATTTAGCTTTTAAGTTTTTAAAACTGTGCATTCCATATAAAGACAATTAAAAACTTAATCTCCCCCTATATGTTTTACAAAGGAAGAGAAAAAGAAAAGCAAAAATCTAAATTCAAAATGTTTTTTTTTTTTTTTTTCTCTATCAGTCATTAATCCTTGCTTTTGTAAATGCCTTTGAGCCAAAAAATGTACTTCAACTTGGGGCACCCTAGGAAGAAAGAATTCTTAAAAAGCAGAAATAACAGTAGAAAAGGAAAAGGCAACATATTAAAATCTTTCACATGAAGATGACAATTCATTCAACTTTATTTGGCTCACAATCATTTGAAAAAGAAAGTATTTAAAAAATTTGCTTAAAATTATAAAGCAGGAGAAGGTATTGAATCTAAAAAAAAAACAGGAACTAAAAACCTTTGGGGTATTCCAAAAAGCATATATTAAACTACGGAAATTAAAGATAATGACAAGGAGATGGGCTAAAAGCAAAATGATGAATTTTTGTCAAGTGTTTGTTTCACAGAGAAAATAAATAAAAAAAAATAATTTCAATTGACAGAAAACATAAAAAACTTGAATGGAAAATTTCAATTCGTTTTACCTATTTGTAGTTTTCTTTTTTTTTTGCCAAAAATTACAAATTTGACAGCAATTTAGTTGTTGCTTCAAGTACACTTATCTCATTGTTAAAATGATTCATTCCTCTACGTCACTTTTCGGGCAGATAACATTTTTATATTTTTTTATTTAATTGCTTTTGTTAATCGTTATTAAAATAAAGATCATAATACTCTGGCAGGTTTAAATACATCAATTGTCTTAGATCTCTCAGGTGGGGATGTAGCTCAGTGGTAGAGCGCTCGCTTTGCATGTGAGAGGCCCCGGGTTCAATCCCCGGCATCTCCAAAAATTTTTTGTCAATTGTTTTTCTTTTTTTTTTAAGTTTAGTGCTAAGAAGTTGAGCAAATTATTTTTTAACTGATAAGTTTTTGAAGGTACAATACGAGTACAAAGTACCGAACGTTTTAAGTTGAAATTCAGATTACTTTGCAGATTTTATTCAGGATAGTTTTATAAATGTCATACAAATCTTTCTTTAAATAATTCCATAAAAAACTTAAAAAAAGTTGAGTTAATTTCTGTACGAATTAGGAAGGTTGCTTGGGATAAACCTGTCGTAACATTTTTTATTCTGTTAATTACACTGAACAATGACTGGCAATTAATCTTTGTTGTCATAGAAATTTTTAAAAAAATCAATATAAATTTTTTCAATATATTTTTTATATTTCAATAAATTTAATTTAATTTTTCTTGAGTTTAATCGAAAGAAAAAAAAATTGTGAAATTGGACCTTAATTAAAATTTAAGAGTTGATATTGTCCATCTTGCCGAAACTACATCTCTTTTATCTGCTACTATTGATAGTAAGTAGCAGTAGATCCACTCATATCATAAAACATATACATCCTATTAAGAAACCCTTATCTTTAACCTTCATGTCTAGAAGGCCAGCCTAATGTAATTGTGCAGAAGCTTACGAACCTGATAAGAAGTTTAAGACACTCTCAGATTGTTTTTGAAGTAATTCTGATTGATTGAAATGCTTTTGGAGCTGATTGCCTTCCCTTCTTCATTTACAAAGACATTCTTCTACGTACTTATATTCTGATAACGTGAAATTGACCATATGCAACTTATAACTTATAAAGTGTGATTTTTAAGAGCTATTGGAAAGTTTTTCAAAAAAAAAACATAAAATTCAGAAAAATTAATGAAATCTTTATTTGAATCGATAGTACGGTCCATATAATTTAATGTTTGAAGATTATTTCATGCAAATGTTGACCGTGACTGCGCCTCAAATGGTCCAACCGCTTAGTCCAATTTTGATATACTCTTTCCAACATTTCGGCCGGTATCTCACGAATAAATGCTTCAATGTTGTCTTCCAACGCGTCAATTGAAGCGGGCTTGGCTGTATAGACATGAGCTTTAACATAGCCCACAAAAAATAGTCTAAAGGCGTTAAATCGCACGATCTAGACGGCCAATTGACCGGTTCCAAACGTGAAATAAAATGTTCATCGAACTCGCCTCTCAATAAGTCCATTGTTACGCGTGCTGTGTGGCATGTGGCACCGTCTACATGTCATGCAAGTCAAACTCTTGCATTTTGGGCAAAAAAAAAGTTAGATATCATCTCACGGTAGCGCTCACCATTCACAGTTACGTTACGATTGGCATCATATTTGAAGAAGTATGGTCCAATTGTATATGTACTGTCGTTTTCTAAAATTCCAATACAATGCATAGCATTTAGTAGGGGTTGACCCCTGAGCATTGGTATCAAATAAAAAAAAAAGTTTCAATATTTGGCAAATATAATCGGTTAATCGGTTATTTTACAAAAAATCATCCCTCTCCATTTTACCGGTAAGTTTACAAAAAGTTAACTGAAAGCAGTTTATGACAATTTGTTTATTTTCGAAGAAACAGAATACCGGTTTTTGCATAATGTTAAATAATCGATTACCCTAGTGTTATAATAGTACATAATAAATTATTACATAAAATGAATTCATGTTAAATACGTGAAAAACAAGCTATCAAACCATTTAAATTGTAATGATTCAATAAAAAACGAATTTTATTTATTATGTCAACAGATGATAGTGTGTATGTTCCTGAAGCATACAGTATATGCTCTTGGTTAATTCATTTATTTTAAATGAGTCCAGTTACTTAAAAATTTTCAAACTTGTACATGTTTTACCCACAATGATCATCACTTTAGATTATGATACAATAAAAATTTGGCATGTTAAATTATGCTGGGTTTAGACGTATCTTCTCCCCTCTAAATAAGTAATAATATACAACAAATACCTTATTAAACCTTGCAAATCCGCTGTAGGGTATCATACGGATATTGCTTCTAATCTGACGCATTTAGTCAGTTTAAAAAGACTAATGAAAGACAATCCATGTTTGTTAAATTGCTCGTAATAAATTAATTCAACATATTAATTTTAAAAGATTAAATTCCAAAGAATCCAGATATTCCCAAAAATAAAGCATAATCATAAAGAAATAAACAAAAAAATAAACAGATATTAAAACCAGTTTATATATAAATGAGAGTATTGAATCAAACAAATATGACATCAACATTAATTATATAAATAAACAAACCAGGTTGTTTCAAAACAATAATGGCAAAGGGTGGCGAAAAAGGGAAAATAATGCAAAATTTATAATAGAAGGTGAATAAACTTTGTAATGCAAGTTAGTACGAGTATTACAAATTTAATATATGGATTTAGAAATAATTTCAAATAATATCTGTGAGATAAAAATGTTGAACGAAAATAAAATGACAATATAATCAAAAACAAGCCTCTTTAGTAGTGTCTTCCCGAAATTTACTACTTAAAAGAGTTTGAACAATTTCTAGTAACATACCGCTGCAATTCGGGGCTTCTTGCTATCTGTACAAACAAAATAATGCTTTAATTAGAAAAACTAAGCAAAAAAAATCTTGCTAAATATCAAAACAGATATTGATAGAATTTTGTAAATCTAATCTACTATAAATAACACTATAATTTCAAACTTTATATATTTTTTTTTTTGTAGTCTAATGCAGTCATGGATAGGTGTGACTAAAGTTTTAATTCTGCACATAAATTAAAGAGTGTAAAACAAACAAAAAATTATGCCAAGAATTTCAAAGATCTACTGACGTTTATCTAAACAGTGTAGTAACAAGTGTCTCATCATGCAGTTGCCATGCCATGTTATGCCGTTTAAAAACGTTCGACATATTCGTTCGGCATATTAAGACAATTTTCTCGTCAATATGGAAAATTAACATTTCAACACATGCGACACATGTTTTTAATGAAGAATTTGTTTGAATTATACTATTATACCAATAAAATAAAATTGCCCATAAATTAGACATTTTTATATCGGAGTTCTTAAATGCAATAATGTTGTATATTTCAGATTTTTTCAAATGAAAATTCGGTGACTATTGTTAAATATTGTATTGTAAATACATAAAAGATAACGCTATCAGATTAACGGAACATTTATAATTGTTCTATTATTAAACAATCACTGCATGTATATAGTTTTACAAACTGCAGCTAAATAAATAAATACACCCTGTAACACCGAGTAACGTAGTGAATATTTATAGAACAGTATGAAAAACATTATGCACAAAAAACATTAATAGACATTGTATTCAACACATTGAGCTACAATAGCTCAAGGTGGCCACACACTAGTGATTTGTGACTATGATTTGTTGTGTTCGACGTCTTTTTACATGTTAATGGGCCTGTATGACAACAAATCACAATAATTTGAAATTTTTCAATTTATTGTGATATGTAACAAAGTGCATGGGGTTGTGCGCGAACATTTGAAAAAATATTTAAATTAGTTCACAATAAAACGCCAAAATATTCATTTCGGTAGAATTAAAATAAAAATACGAAAAGTGAAAATATTTTTTGTGGTTGCGGAGATGGCTAGCAACCAATTTTTGGTAGAATTCATTGAAATTTTACAAAATGGAAATGAATGCCATTTGGAAAAGTAAAAGTGATGTCTTGTTGTTGACGTTTAAACTTATTGTAATTTTTTATAGTGTGTGGAGAAATGACAACCGAACAAATCACAGTCACAAATTACAAATGTATGGGTAGCTTTAGACGATTTGTAATGACATGCTAAGACAGTATGATGACTTTGAATGACATGGCATAATACTGTGTTTGAGACAACATGACATGTTTTTTTATTTGAAATTTTTTCACAAAATGTTGTGTTTTGTAGTATTTTAATTATAATACAAAAATTTTGTTAATACTAAAGATTAATACATGTAAGTTTGTCATTTGAAAATAATTTCGAACATAAACGTATATAAGGCCAATTTTTTGTACACGAACAATATTTGCATCCGGGTTAAATTTTTATTGCTTTATTGACATCAACCACTGACTTTACATAGTCCGACGAAATTTAAACGTGAGATGTTAAATTGTACAACATTGGAAATCAATTGGAAATTTCTCACAATTTGAACTCTAATAATCCGCCCGTCAGAAGGTACAGCTGTGGTAGAAATAATAGCAGCACAAACACAAAAATAGTATGTAGAAAAGAAAAATACGTCCCAACTATAACACTAGATCCTCTGTGTTTAACTGTTTTAACAGTATATCTTAGGTCGTATTCTTTATTAGGAGGTCTCCTCTTATATGCTCCTCCGCCATCAAAACAATTGTTGTTTCGTCAGACCACAATATATTGCTTCACTTTTCAACTGGGCATGAAACATGCATGATATATAAAACATTCATTTCTTTCGGCGACTACCTCTCAGCAGTCTTCTGGCAAAAGCTCTCGAAGTAATTGATTGCCATGAAAAGGCTTCTCAAATCTGTCGTTCGGAGTCGTCTTTAAACTGCGAGAAGCTAGGCCGTAACCCTGACACAGGCTTGTAATGGCCAATTATCTATGTATGTATGAAACATGCAGTTTTGCAAACTCTAATCGTTTTTTATATGCATTTTTCTTTAACAAAGGAACAGCCCTTGGACTACTGGCATATACATTTTGTTACCATAATATCTTTCGTACAATTCAAGACTTAAATGTTGACACATATTGTCTTTCATCTGGCTTTCAGACGCTAAAAGGTTTTTGGGGCTACACAATTTAATGTGTTCCTCAATAATGGAGGTAACCACCGCCTCTCAACCACGTGTTTCAGACTTGTGCTCAAACAATACGGCGTTCCGTATCATTTTTGCTGAACACCGAAGAAGGATTTGTATTTGTCGGTAGTTTTTCCCTTCGAATTTAGCTTTAAAAAAAATAATAATTATTTTTATTAAGACCAACACTCGGGGGTGAAACCCCTACTTATGCAGCGCTTTGTATTAAAATTTTGAAAGTATAGATAGATATGTAGATGAAAAGCGCCTTTAAAAACACAACAACTTTTATATTTTCGTACTTTTTCTTTTAAAGTTTATTTATAAATCTTTCTTTTTTTTAATTATTTTTAAAGTTATTTGCAAAACTGCTATTATTTGTACTGCTGAAAAATGAAAACTGATGTCAAATACTAAGAATTTCTTCTAGAACAACAAATTTCTAAAAAGTTAACTGTTACATTTTTGTTAGTGGTATTAAGAAAAGGTCCACATAAAATTCTCAATACAGATAGTATCGCGCTGCTATTATTAATACCGCAGCTCTATATGTGCTTGTATTTTGTAATAATATGTTACTTTCTTATTAATATTTTAAAGGTCTTTTAAGCAAAAAAGTAAACAAAAACATTCCCAGCCAGCATTTTGCGAAAATATTTATCAAAAACTAGTCATATTTGATTCTTCTAGATGATTAAAACAATCAAATATGCACTGATTTTTTAATCAAAAATTACTCTGTGTTGGGAGAAAATAGTACCCTGCATATGGCTATTCCTAAACAGTCATTTATGATGTCTTCTTTTATGAATTATGTCTTCTTTTATGAATATTTAATATCACTTGTTATCACTTTTTATTTAAGTCGCTTTTTACCTTAATTTGGAATAATTTTAAGATCATATTTTAAGTTATTTTTGATTTATTTCTTAGTCCCATTTCATTTTAATTTAAAACATTTTATGAACATATTTTTTATAATATTCGAGCCATTTTTGAGTCAATCCTTACTATAATTTAAACTTCAATTGAAATCTATTTAATTTTAGTATATTTTTATTATTTTTAAATTATAAGAAGAACCGCAAATTTTATTTTTTTTAAATTTTTTCTCCTTCGCTGGGATTTGAAACTCGGTCGTTTGAGTCTCTGTGCGAGCGCTCTAATAGCTATACCACCCACTTAAATTGATATGAATATCAAATTGCATTTTAACTTAAGAAATCTCCCGTTATAACACTAAACGCTCAAAACACAAAATCAGTATTGAATCATATTGAAGATCAAAACCTTCTTGATTCAGCATTAAGAAACAAATTTCGAATATATAGTGATTCAAAAATGACTTCTCTCTATTTTTTTTACAAAAACAGCAATGCAAAAAATAATAAAATCATATATTGGTCTCCAAGAGTAGTGAAAGAGAACTCAGAAATATGATTAAAAAATGAGATTATTATTACATTAATCATAGGGAATATACATATTTTTCTATTCCTTTTGACAAATTATATGAAAACTCAATTTTCAATCCCCTAAAGTAGTCAAAATTATGTAAGAAAGATGATCATCGAAAAATCAGTCATCCAAATGCTGGCTGGGATTATAGCATATAAGACTATGCAGTTTTCTTAAACTTTACTTTTAATTACGTATGCAAACACATACATATATTCATATGTATGTATGTTTATGTACATACATATCGCTCATTTGCAAGAAGAGTGGCATAACTAAAAAAAAGCAATTTTGAGATAAATGGGTTTAAACATTTTAATAAAGAGACATTTTTGGTCGCCACTCAATGAAAAAAGAGATAAAAATATAATTTTTATATATGTTTTTAAATAACAATTCGTCTCATATTTCTGCATTATTAACTCAAAAAAGTGTTTTTTAAGTTATGCCACTCTTCTCGCAAGTGAGCGATATATTATGCAAGACAATATTCCTGTTTTTTTTTTAATTCAACTTAATGTTTGACATTGAAATTTTAAAGAAATAAAAAAAGCATTAAAATTTGTTAGAAATGTGTGTCAAAATGACATAAAATATTAGTTTTTTCTTTGGCATATATAAAATGCAAATATTATTCACTTGTTTGCAAACATTTTACCGATTTTTGCAAAACTCGATGAATTTAATAAAGACGGCTGTATTAATATCATTTAACTGTGAGGTTTTTTTTTGCATATATTAAACAAAGTTTAAATTGTATTTATAAATATTCATGCATTTTGTATCTTCACAATTTAACGCATTTCAAAGACAGATGACTTAAAATTTATGACGATATAAAATAACAAAAATGTTTAGGAAGTCTCTCTCTGTCCAGCAATTCGTCCCAACTAAAATAAAAAATAAAAAAAGTTATGCAAACGATTATTCCGATTTTAACAATGTTTTTCTTTTTAATAAATGTCTCCAAGTCTCCGTAAGTCGAAGTTTTTTTTGGGATAATCGCAATTCGAGTTATGGAAGTTCGATTGTATTTAATAGGATTAAAGAAAATATACTTAGTACGACTAAAGTAAATATGCTGATTAATATTTCTACAATGTTATTGAAGTTAAATTTCAATCTAAGTCACTCAAAAATGCATTTACATTAAACACTAGCTTAAACCCGGCGTGCTTCGCTACACCTACCACTATCATTTGTCCACATTTTTCAACTGATGATTTTTGATGACTACGGAGTAATTCAGACCAAATTCAAAAACTTTAACTGTTACTGATTTCAAGAAATACTGAACTATACTAACTAGTTTGTCTGGAAGCTACCACGTCTACTTGACCGTCCTTTTTCTACTGATAATTTTTGATGACAACGAAATCAATCACACCAAATTCAGAAACTTTAGCTTCAACACTTCTAACGAGACGTATTTATTTATATAGAAATCAATTTTTAACTTGTATGGGAAGTGTCACGCCCACTGGTCCAATTTCGCCCACTTTCTGACATATGATTTGCCTTACCCTTGAAATCGTTCAGACCCAATTCCGAACTTTAGCTTTAAACGTTTTGAATATATACAAAAATCAGTATTTAGAGATAAGTAAAAAAAGTGGGCATGGTAAATTTTTCTCTCGATGAAAACTTATACTGGAATAATACAAACATTTAAAAAAAGAATTAGTCAAATCGATAGAGCCGTTTTCTGATTTTAGGTAAATAAAAAAAGTGGGTGTAAAAGTGGGCGGTGGAAAATTTTCTTTATGTAAAAACCTAAGTTGGATCACGACGATCATTAGAAAGAAAACATCATCAAAATCGGTCCAGCCGTACTCAACTGATGCTTTGACCAACGAACAACATTGATTTTTATTTATATAGATTTATCAATTTCAGACTAACTTAATTTAAACCATGGAAAAATACACAATCGAACAACGCATTTAAGTTGTTCAAACTTATTATGAAAATGGACGTTCAAATCAAAATGCATATCGTGAACTTCGTGATTTTTGCGGTCAATTTAATCGTCCAAATCTACTCGTACAGATCGTACTACCGAAAATATTGCTGCTGTTCGAGAGAGTGTGGCTAAAGAGCCGTCCACCTCAACTCGTCGTCGTGCCCAGCAATTGTAACTCTCACGCTTGTCGTTGATGAACATTATGCATAAAGACTTGCATTTACACGCTTACAAGGTGCAATTGACTCAAGAACTAAAGCCTCTTGACCATTCTAAATGTATTCAATGGTCAGAATGAGGGCAAGAAATGGCAACAGTAGATGATCAATTTTCGAAGAAAATCATCTTCAATATTTACATCTTAGTGGATTCTTCAATAAGCATTCTGCCGCATTTAGGCGAAGGATAATTTAAGAGTGATTGTCGAAAAACTAATGCACTCACTAAGAATGACTGTTTGGTGCCGTTTATGGGCTGGCGGCATATTTTCCAAAATGGGGCCAGTCAGGCAGTTACTGTGAATGGTGTTCGCTACCGTGAGACTATAACGAACTTTTTATGGCCCGAGTTGGAAGATATGGATGTGGACGATATTTGGTTTCAACAATGCGTTGCCACTTTCCACCACAGTCAACGAAACAATGGCTCTTTTGCGCTCCAAATTTAATGGCCGTTTTATCTTACGTGGTGGCGGTGTCAATTGGCCGCCAAGATCATATGATTTAACACCGTTGGACTTCTTTCTCTAACGTTATTTAAGAGAAAAGGTGTACGACGATAAGCAACAATTCAAGAGTTAAAAAATGAGATAATTCGGCAAATTAACTGCATATAACCTCAATTATGCCTCAGCGTCATCGAAAATTTGGACCATCAGATCTAGGTACCCCGCCGAGGTCGCGGCGGCCATTTGGCCGATATTTTGTTCTATATATAATTAAACCATACCAAGTTATCGTAGTAAAAAGAAAGGACAATAATTTCCTAAATAATTTGTGTCTTTTTTAAAATCAATATCGGTCCATAAAATTTAACCACCCTTTATATCTAGGGAACGAAAATTTCAAATTTGCAAAATCTTACACTAAGAAATAATACATAAAAACCCATTTACATTTTTCATAACATTTTTCTTTCAATTTCGATTTTTCGACACTATTTCTAATAACGTTTAAGCCCCTAGAAATTTCTTAAGAATGTTTTCATTGAAAAAAAAAATTATTTTAAAATATTCAATATTCCACAATTATTAGCTATTTATAAATTTTATTTTAATTTTTGTTTTGCCTGCAGACATACACATTTAGTTGTTAAAAAACTTATCAATACTTTTTTCTTTTTCTTTTTTTTTTTTTTTGTTGTCAAATTTTGCACAATATTTGCATATTTAAAAATTAATTTTTGTCAACAACCATTTAGTCAATAATAAGTGCTGTTTTAACTAATAATGGACAAGATAAATAAAAATAAAAATTATATTACGGAAGTCAAATCTATGCAATTTTGGTTTAAGGCAAACCCACTTGACAATTAAAATGTGAATAAAATTGTATGCACGTGGTTGTGGTTTAAAGAAATAATAAAAAAAGATTTATATTTAAACAGTAAATGTAGTTTTAATGAAGATTTGGGCATTCTGTTTTTATAATTTAAAATTTTTACGGCAATTTATAGCAAAAATATGAAACGATGCATTGCTAACACGTGTAATTATCCAAGGAATCCAAAGACCCCATAGACATAAAAAATGTATTTTATTTAAAACATAATAAATCTTAAAGTACACTAATGGGTCGGTCATATGTTTATATCTGATCGTAATTAATCCCTGAAAATTTGATTTATTTATTTTCTTTTTTTAATTTACACGATGCTACAAAAAATAATTTAGAAATATCTGGGGGCAAATTACGGCATTCAGTATCGAACGAAATTTCATACAATTTTAAAACAATTTACATAGAAATTTCGTTCGATATCGACTGCCGTAATTTGCCACCTGGTATATTTCTGGTACATATTGTCGAGTATATCGGTAATGTGTTGTTAAGAACATGATATTGTTTGTGAAGGACATCACAATAAGCCATTAACGATCCATAAGTCTATATACGAGGTCTAATCAAAAATTAACCGTTATTTTCAAATTTCGTGAGTTACATACGTATGTTCGATTTTCGCATTTTTTTTCTGTTATGTTGGTACACATGTCTGTTATATATGTTGGTAATATCAACCATTTTGGATTGTCGGTTTGTTTTTGACAGATAAAAAGGTTAGTCGTGTTTTGGTGTGCTCTTCGATTTTTTACTATTCGAAAAAATGGATTAAAGAAACTTTATTAAGTTTTGTTTTAAAAATGAAAGTAAATGCGCAAGGACATTTGAAATGTTGACTGTGGCGTTTAGCGAGTCTACTATGAGCAGAAGACAAGTTCAATTGTGGTATAACCGGTTTAAGGAAGGCCGAGAAGATGTCAATGACGATGGATTTTGCACCATGAGAACGCACCAGCTCACACATCGATGCTTGTGTGTGACCAAAAACAAAACCGTTATCATGCATCAACCACCGTATTTATCGGACTTTTTCCTCTTCCCAAAACTGAAGACACCAATGAAAGCAAAGCGTTTTGCTACGATTGAGGAGATAAAAAAAATCGAAACAGGATTTGTTGGCGATGCAAAAAGCGCGTTTCAGAAGTGTTTCGTGGATTGGAAAAAACGCTGGCATAAGTTTATATAATAAAGAGAGATTACTTTGAAGGGGACAAGATAGTTATTGATGAATAAATAAATACTTTTTGGAGAAATTGAAAATAACGGTTATTTTTTATCATACCTCGTATATATATTTGTATTTTGATTCCTTTTTTAAGGTTTTTTCTTATTATTGTAATCAAACTTAACCGTTATTATTCAGTTTAAGAAGCTTGCTCCTATTAAACTTATCTTAATTCTTAAAAGTATTTTTTTTATAATTTACTAAACTAAATAACATAAAATATTGAAAAAAAAACTCACCATAATTATTTAAAATAGAATCACTACCACATTATTTCTTTCGCTCGTGTTCATAAGATCTTTGGTATAGCGCTAAAAACATAATATTTTTTTATTTTTATAACTTGTAAATAAATAATTTTTATTTGTTTTAAGACAACTTTGTTTTTGTGGTCTTTTTTAAGTTCGTTTTTTTTATAAATCAAATAAAAATAAAGTGTTTATTGGACTTTTAAAGTAAACATTTCAACCACAAATTGCAAACCAGCCAACAACCTTTTAACATGAATCTTAAGAAGACTTCAGGAGCTTAAAATTCAAATGATGATTTTGTTGATTTCGTTATAATGCGAATATGTATTTGCAAATATAAAAAAGCAAAAATTTATGTAAACTATTAATAAGACAGAGTTCAAGGTCATACCAAAGGATTAATTTACATACATTGAAATAATTTCGCGGTAGGGATCTAACAATTTGAATCTTAATAGACGGGGTACTCAATAATGATTTTAGCTAGGGCATAGTTATGTATAAATCATATTTATACAGTATGTCGATGAATTCATAGACTGACTGACATTCTAGAACGGAAACGAATGTTCAAGATTATTAGATTTCCAGATATTTATTAAAAAAATTACTTTTGGGGCGATTTATGATTTTATTTTTCTTCCAAATCAACAACAGGATAAATAAAGTATTTACAAAAATATCTCTATTGCACCCTTTTTATTTGAGTGGTCTAGTGGTTAGTGTGTTGGCTTACTAAGACATTAGCCCTAGGTTCGACACCCAGCTCCGACATCTTAAAAAAAAAAATATGAAAAAAATATTGCTTTCGGCAGTCTTCTGGGAGAAGCTCTGAGAGTAATTAATTGCCATGAACAAGCTTCTCAATTCTGTCGTTCGGAGTCGATATTAAACTGTAGGTCCCGGTACTCATGGATAAAAATTTACACACACAACATGAGTGCTGCGAAAAGCTAGGCCGTAATCCTGACACAGGGTTGTAAAGGCCAGTTATGTATGTATGTATGTAAACCCCTACCCATGCAGTGCATTGTATTGGAATATTGAAGATAGAAGAGAGATACATAGATTTTTTGTTGTTGTTGTAATTTTATTGATCGCCATATATCAATGACACAAGTTGCTATCAGTTGATCACTCAAAGGCCAGTGTTATACTACCTTCACCCTTGAATGATCATCAGCAATTGCCCCAATTGTTGGTAGATGTTGATAGTGAGTGGTGACCGTCTTGACTAATTAGGTTAGCTGTTATCTTCCCAGAAGATGGAAAAGACTGGATATATCAGGGAGCGGTTTTCATTTCAGATGGACATCTTGGGTTAGAAAAACCGAAAATTTTATTTTATAAATTTTGTTCTTCGCCTCGCCGTCCTCAAGAACGGACACAACACAATCTCTCCTGTTGATCGAACTAGATTTTCACACCTTTAACCCCTTAAAAAACTACACTAGTGAAGCCAATGTAACAGCTCTATATTTTTCGAATTAGGTAGACCATTGATATATTATGACTGATAGGATGATCACTTGGTGAACACGTTTTAGAAAATATACCACAAGGGCATTCTTTACCTGTATATGGCTCCTTTGAAAGATTTGAATTTAAATCCGATAATTACCTTCTAAACATACACTAAAGTAGTAGAAAGCAAATTAGACAAATCAAAGGTAAACTTATTAGGAAAATTCCATTGAACCATCTGTGTTAATATCACAGGTGCAATGGGAGCATGTCCGACTGAGCAATTGGTTTTGAGTATCCCATTCCCTCTCATCCTTATCTAAACGGAGACTTGGTGCAGTTATAAAGATTATTACCGAAGTAAAAAGTGAGGACGTCAAACTGTTTGCTCCACTATCAATGGCTATTAAGTTTAGGAACCCAATTTTATCAGATTCAAGTCGGTTTCTCAAAAGTTGTGGCTCCAATATGCAAAATGTTAAGACATTTACAGATATCAAGGGGCCTTAATTAGAAAATCGTTTTCAGTGGATATCTATCGATCATTTCTTTAGTTGGAAAGTTATAACCTTGACATATGTGTAAGGGGAGTTTTCCCTCAAAATGCATGACTTTTAGGTCGTTAATTGGTTTTAAAAGCCAATCACTCATGATACATGCATACATACATTACATACATACATACATAATTGGCCATTACCATCCTGTTTCAGAGTTACGGCCTAGCTTCTCCCAGCACTCATGTTGTCTGTGTTAAATTTTATCCATGATAACCTCAAAAATTGGGTGTAAGTGTCTTAATTCTCAACACTTTAAGAAACCGTTAAAGTGCCTAAATTCCTCTGTTTTTTGGTCTCTTCTTAGCTTTCTTTATATTTGAATGAATGTGTGGACTACTAGTCCACATAGGTATGAAATAAACTAAAAGACAGTTCTAAAGTTCTAAGTATGTGCCAGAAAGATTAAGTTTAAAATTCGAATTAGTGGTGATAAGGACTCCTATGTCTTGCTCTTTACACGATTTGGTATTCGCATTGCACAATTTTTTTTCTAGTTTAGATACGAGTAAATAATATACATTTTATGTTCTTAAGCATGAGTTGTAAACTTAATAATCTTTACAATTGCTACCTAAATTTATATTGCACTACTTAGAACTGCTTTACACTTGCATGCCAAAGATAAAGATTTTGCCAGACTTAACATTCTACTGCTATTACAAAACTATTTTTTCACAAACCCCTCAAGACCATTAGTCTGAATTTTTCTTTTTAAAATATTCTTTTTAAAGGCAAGTGTCACAGCTCAAGGTTTTTGATTACTGTTTGTGAGGAAAATCAAACCCATGATTTTCGAAATATCAGAATTGCATGCCACATATTACTCTACTAAGTAAGAGGTAACAATAATTCAAATTATGTATGTTTGAAGTGTTGTATGTAAAATCAATTACTGATGTAATGTGTATGGCATGTAATCTCTTTATTTACCATGTACCTACTTATAAAAAACAAAAAATATTCGCAGCTACTTAAGAGATATTTGTGCCGATTTCTTTTAAAATTCAATTTAAATTTATTTTGTCTGATAAAAACAATAAAAAATGTCGGTCGTTTAAATCTGTCATCAACAGATTAATAAAATGCTAATTGTATACTTTTTTTAATATTTAATTGTTTTTTTTTACAAAATTAAAATTCTTAACTTGTTTTAGTTACGATATGAGATTATGGCCACATATAGTGTTGTAATCTTGTGCTAGAAAACTAATAAAATTAATTTTTACATCATTTTCAAATGTCAATTTATTTCGGTTATTAAAAAACATTAATAGCCGATTAAGAAACATCAAGTTTTAGTGTTTTCCTTTTTTTAATTAAAATTTAAAGTTTGCAATTAAAGGTAATACTCGTACTACTGTACTGTGCTGTAAATTATTAATGGAAGTCATACTTAAAAATCTGTATTTATCTAAGAATAACCGGATACAATTTTTTTTTGTTCTTAAATTAAAATTAAAAAAAAAAATTAAAGTTTGTTATTAAGCCTACATCGCTATGTACACTTATACAGGGTTCTTCAAAAGGAACGCTACAAAAGTAGAGTGACAGGGACAGCAAACGACGCCATATTTCTTGCCGCACTTTTGACATTTCTCTTCAGTAAGGTTTGCCATTTCATGATGGAAAGATATACGAGCCAACAAGGAGTCGAAATTATTAAAATTTACTACAGAAATTCGGAGTCAGTGGCCTCAACTTAAGAGCGCTACGTCCAGTTTATGGTCCTTTTAATCGTCCTAGCAGATCAACAATTGACAGTCGATTTCCATACATAATGGCATCGAACGTACTTTTTCAGGAATAAATAATTTCATTGATATCCAAAATCGTTTTTATTTTATTAAAAAAAAACTTTGCAATTTTGTATACAGTGATTAGGAAAGTCTTAACAGTCTTCTGGCAAGAGCTCTGAGAGTAACTAATTACCATGCCATGTCGTTTGGAGTCGACTTTAAACTGTAGGTCCCGGTACACAAAATGAGTGCTGCGAGAAACTAGGCCATACCTCTGAAACAGGGTGGTAATGGCCAATTATGTATGTAAGTATGTATGATTAGGGATAGAATTATCGTTATTCGATTGACTATTTAAAAATATACCGATTTCTTTCAACATTATTGAGATCAAATGTTTTAAACAATTTTTTCCTTGTTTTCTGAGATAAATTTTGTATCACTTTGTATACCGTATTTCTTCAAAACTTAACGGGCTAATTTTTTTGACAGTCAAGAGGAATCAATTTTACCAAGTTCGAGTTAATATCATAAATAACCAATTTCGCTAGTGAAAATTATACCCATAATCCTTTCACTAGCAATCTAGCACACTACCAAATCGACTACTGCTACCACCTAGTGTAAATAATATTTGTATAGCCACTAGGGTAAGTTATAGCTGATCGAATGTTAGCAGTCGAAACCCACCTTAAATCTAAAATTCCTTTTAAATTTCTTATTCTTCAATTCTCTCTTTTCTTTTTTTATTGTGAGTTATTTTTAGAATCTAATAAAAGTTCAAAAAACAACATTATCGATATTTGCATTTACGTTTTTTTAAATCAAATAAATTTTATAGAATTATATAACTAATAGACATGTTAATTCGTCGCCGGTATTCTAATTATATTATATAATTTATGTCGAAATAAAATAATAAAAAACCGAAATATTTATAAATATATTTAAATAGAATAAAATGTTTTTCAAATTTGCCACTTCAAAAGAAGAGTGGTAACTTTAAAAATGAATAATTTGATTTTTAGTTACAAAAACTTACTAATTGACCACTAAATAAATAAATAAATTTTATAAATAAATAATAAAAAAACTGAAACTTATAGAAGATCAGTAATGATAGAATACCCTACACCAAAAATGGACAATTAATACTGATAAATTGGAAACAAGTCAAAGAGGGGTTGTTTAAACATGAACTATTGAGTAATGAAGTTCTTCTATAGTCAAGAATAATGAAAACAAAAAAACTTAAAATTTTTCACATGGTGAACTACCGGCATTAGAGACATTTCATTTAAACAGTCATTAGGCACTAAATGTACTTCGACCTGTAGATATATTGCACAGCCCCCAACTTAACTAGGGTTTCTATAGGATCAATGTTGCACAATTGCCTAGGATATGCTATGATGACTCGATCGCCTCGTGACAGAATCTACACATATCCCTTGACGCGATTCCTATTCTATTTGACTGTCCATTGAGTCTTCAGTGCCCAGTCAGTGTCTTACGTTTCCCCTAGAGATTCTAATGCAAGACTCAAATCTCTCTCTATCAAAATTGACAAGTAAAAGTCTTAGACCTCTCTGGCCCTTCTTCTCCTTTTCATCAGGGGGATTACCTTATATTACAGTTCAAAAAATGTTTGTATTTATTATAATTGATTTCTCGAATAGTAAATTTCTTTCGAAAGCATTCTCGATTAGAATCGAAATGCAAAGTAACCCCCCAAAATAAAGTTCTGACTCACCGGTGGCATGGATGCACCTTTTCTTGCAAATTTGTCTGCCTTTTCATTTCCTTGAATACTAAGATGGATTGTTTCAGTATAGGCTGATCTTATTATCCCTGCCCAGCCGGCTCTGTTTCAGGGGCTATCCCCTGCTCTTTTTACCCTTTTACCAGGTTGAATTAAGTACATCTTTCAATAGCATAAACCTCCGCCTGTAAAATGCTAACGAGTTTCTCCATGGGCTCAGAATATTTCGCCTTAGGTCCAAATATACCCGCTTCTGTGACGCATTAAGAATTTCTTTCCTTAAAAGGGTATGCTGCCTCTAAACTGCTCCATTCAAACTTACTCAATCCAATATTTAATCGCTTATTTAGAGGTATTGCTTCATCTCTAATTCCTTTGTGATTTTTGCTAGAATATACAATTCGTTTGGGTCGATAATCTGTTGCCACATTCGGGTAAAAGTTATTACTCAATTATTCAAACTTATGAATTCTATGATATTAGAGTTTACAGCATTAGAAACTTCTGCAGAAACCGAAATAAATAAAAATTTAAAGGTACAAGGTCCAGAGTATATATTTTGTTAACACGTCAAGACTTCTTCGGGGCATTGAATTTTTTACTGTTGAGCTTGTCTATGTAAATAGATTTCCTAAATATATATTAACCGTTTAGTGATTAATGCTTAGTTCTGTTTCGAACAACATTTATATAACTCATGTGCAGGCCTTTCTTGTTTATTTTCCATGGTTTCAATGACATATGCTCTTAGACACTTCGATCGGAATAAATAATTAGAATATGATTTAATATGGTATTATAATATACTTAGTAAGTAAAAAATAAAGCTCCAAATGTCGGTTTACAAAGCTTGTTAGTGTTATCTGATATTCAATTTAGGAGACCTATGTATATTTGAAGACTTGGATCAACTTGAATCTAAAACATATCTCACGGGTATAGTGTATACGAAATATTTATTTTTACAAATTCCCTGTTTCGACTAATGCTATGGCATAGTAGGGTATGGTTTAATATATGATGGTTTAATTAGTGTGAAAAAAGGACTGGTATTTTGAAACAATTTTGCAATTTTTTTTTGTTTTTCATACAAATTCTTATATTCTATGTGAGATTAAGTTTCAACATTTGGTTTTTATATAACAGGTTTTACAGTTTATTTTATATTATTTTTAATTAATTTTATTTTATTAGTTATTGGCTTTAGGCTTTTAAAATAAAATATTAAATCATCATTGAAAAGTTCAAAAAGTTGTACGCGTAAGAATAGAAAAAAAAAAACAGAAGAATCAAAAGTAGACAAATATTGATTCTCTTAAAGAACTTCTTGTCCGGTATACACGGTGATGCTGTTTATGTGAATATTAAAATTTTTGTTTGTTTTTTAAATTTAGTTTTTTTTTGTTTATTTTTTCTTTTACAAAACTTCCACATTAAGAAGAATATGGAAGATGAGCACTTTATTTGACTTTTCTCATCGCGTATCGTATAAATAGTTTGATCAAAAGCCTTTCAGAATATCAGTTCGGGATTTGTAGTCTTTGGTTTAAGTCGCTTTTGAAAGAAAGAAAAAATTTTTTTATAAAATGGTAAGTGGTTATAAATTTAAAGCGTGAAGTGTTATAAATGTTTAAAATAAAAAAATAAAAAATTTATTAATTTGTAAGCGGATACAAAAAAATTCTATATAAAGTCGTGTTAATTATGTTTGTTTTTGTTTATTTAAAATTTTTTAAATTACAAACGTAATGTTTGTAAACCAAGTAATGCAGTCAGTATAACACAGCAGTTATAGAAGACAAATTTATGATACCAAAGTCAATTGATAGGTTAGCCATAGTGTTCTGTTGGTATACCAATAATAATATCTAAATATTATGTAGGGCTCAAAAAAACTGTTCTTTTTGCAATAAAAAATTCGCCAAGTTTGTCTCCTCCTCCTCATCACCACAGCTACAAAAGTTATCGTTATACCGAATACCTATCCGGGTAGCATGGTTTCCATTAGGCCAGTGCTCTAATCTGGAAACATCTTTTATAATATGACACAACAACGATCTAATACGTAAGAGTCAATTACTATCCATTCAGCGCTTGCCTTCCTTTAGAAGAAGCCGATGATGCCTCTCATCGCCAAGATGATGCCAAGTCGCCAATTAGAAAATAATAACGCCAAGCAAGTTTTAAAATTGGAGCGTTTGTCAGATCTGACAGAATATTTTACTTGTTGTCTGGAACAACATGAGTGCTGCAAGAAGCTAGGCCGTAATCCTGACACCGGGTTGTAAAGACCAGTTATGTATGTATGTCTGGAACAACTAAGAAGTCTTTTCTGCATGTGACTCTCGCACATGTTATATAATTTTAATGCTTGTAGAATATGCAGAATTCTGTAGCCTTTCCTATCTAAAGAGGGAATTACACCTCTCAAATTTTGGAGGGGTATCATTGGAGTAGCGATTAATAAGCGTAGGAATTGTCGTGATAAGTAAGAGCACGAATTATTACAAAACCATCTTGGCTACTTCCGCGATCTAGACAATTTAAGTGATGTTTTATTACCAAAGCTGTTCTAATTTGTCGGGGATACCGGTTGGTTTAAACGAGGAATGCACAGATAATATATAGTTCGGTTTAGGTAGAATTAGGCTCTCTTACATCTGATATTTTACTTTGTTCTTTTCCATGTGATTTTCCCTTGTATGAGTAGCACAATAAACCATGGAACGTACAAGTAAAATCGCGCCCACCGCACACGACCTCTATAACCTAATCTCACTTAAACTTGCATTAGTTTTCGGTTAAAATATTCCACGAATAATTTTAATAATGCATTGGTATTAAATTAAGGTTGAATAAAACTTGAGTAAATCTTCTCTTGTATTCAAATAAAGTTGTTGAATATTTTAAAGAAATCTGGTTTACGGACTATTCCTTTAAAATTAAATAAACTTCTAAGGCTTTAGGTATTAACCAGTTTGTGTTTTTGAATTCGTTATAGTATTTACAGGGCAACTTAATCCGAAAACTTAATATCTTAACATTCCTTGCACTCTATTTCCAATAACTTACTTTATTATGTTTTAGAAATTCACTATCTTAGCTTTGGCTCTATTGGGCGTTGTGGCTGCCGATGTCTCTCACCTGAACAACATGTATTTGCCACCTGTACTTGGCCATTTGTCAACAAACAAACAACACATTTCTTATTCCCACGAAGTTGAAGAAATTCCTCAAGTTTCTGTACAAGAAGTAGCTGACAATTCTGTGGCTGAAGATGAACAATCTCACCTCGCCGGAGGAAAACTGATTGTTGCCAGTGCTCAATTTGGACCTGTTGTTTCGCATCATGTACATACAGCCAACACTGTTGCTCATCAAGTACAAGCTCATGCTCAACAACAACATGCCGCTGTTGCTGAGGCTCCTGCTGCTCCAGGTTCCGAAGTTTATCAATCCACTTACCAACAAACTGTCTATCACACTAGTCAAGCTAACCAGGAACAACAACAACCCGAACAACAGTACTATACTGGTTTAGTTTATCATGAAGGACAAGAAGAGGCTGAAGCAGTTGTAGAAGAACAACAACAGCAACAGCAAGAAGAAATCGCTGCTCCTCACGAAGATGTATCTCAACAGGTTGTTGAAGAACACCATCATGTTGAAACCTACCAACCCCAACAACAACACTCTGCTGCTCACATTGAACATCAAGTAGCTGTTGTTTCTGCTCCTGCAGCACAAGCCGATTACCATAGCCAACAATCAGTTGTTGTATCTGCTCCTGTAGTCCAAGCCGATTACTCTAGCCACCAACAATCTGTTGATGTTTCTGCTGGTTTATCTGCCTCCTCCTCTTCTTCCTCTTCCTCTGGTATTGATACTCAATATGCTGCCAATGGTGGTTACGTGTACTAAGTTTAGCTTTAAGCATTTTTTTAAACATAGAATTTAAGCGACAAGAAATCCAAAATTGAATTAAAAATAAAATCGAAACAAAAATTTTAAAATTTATCAACTCTCATCTTTTATTTTAAAATGTGTTGCAAATTGATTTTGCTACATAGCCTTGACTTCATTTTTTGGCCACAGGAAATTCCTTTCATTTTCATTGTTCACTAAACCAAATAACAAAAAAGTAAAGAAATAAGAAAAAAAAAGCATAAGTCATTCTCTTCTGCTGTTGCCAAGCATTTTCATTCCCCATTATGCATTCGCTTCAATTGTGCGGTCAAACCAATTGAAACCAGCCCTTCACACGCCTTTATTAAATTGCAATTTTTGTTGAAATCGAAATTCGTTTTTTTTTGTCTGCATGTAATTTTGACCAGGTTTTAATTGAAAGTGATCAACAATACAGTGGAATGCAATAGATTAAAAGCATTTTAGTTGCACTTTTTATAAGTATATAAGGTTTGTTTGAGTGGTTCAAAACCTGCTGTGTCAGTGTTTGTCCTTTTGTTTGTTTTCTTATTGAGGTAGGGATTAAATTGAGTGTCTGCATGACTGTGTGTTAAGGATAATGGTTTCCGTAATCAATAGATTATACATTCCTTATATTACCTTTTTGATTCTTATTGATTACTATTTCCTGCTGGGTAGTTTCTTATAAGTATTTTCAGGAGCATCAGAGTTTTGTATTATTGTTCGGTGTTAATAACATGGAGCTTTATATCCACTAATCATTTCAGCCAAATATTTTGTTTGGCTGAACCGATTGTATTGAAATTTTACCAGTATCCCTCTGTGTCTCAGAAAGAAGCTATAGGCTATTTAAATTTCAAAAATTCTACCTGAGCTCTGCCAAGACCAACAAAGTCAATTTCCTCAAGATGGCTACAGTTAAAGTTTCTAAATTTGGTCATAGAGTTAATACAAATCATCAGTCAATAAGTTGCGAATATCGCACCGATTATTAGATGTAGTCGGTTATTGATGACTCAGATAACAAAGGCTCAACTGCAACTCAATTTAGTGATTCATCAAACGCAAATATGAAAAGTGGAAATTGTGTAATACTCGTAGTATTATAAAATCTAGATTTTAGTGTAAATTAGCAGTACGGAAACTAAATTTGTTTTAATCCATATTCCTATATATTATAAACAACTAAATCGATTTAATCGGAAGTGCAATAAAGTATGATTTTCTTTTTTTAATTAGACCTGTGCATGGTATCGCGACTCATAAAAGCTAATAAAAGTTCTATAGTTTCCGGTCAAGCAAATCATAATTCAGAAAGTAGGAGATTGGACATGTGGGCGTGGTACCTTCTATACGGATTTTTTTTATATCTTGAAAACGGTTAAAGCTAAAGTCGTTGAATTTGGCCAGAATGACTTGGTAATCAATAAAAATCACCAATCTGAATGTAGGTGGAATTGGAAAAGTAGGCATGATACCTCCCATATAAACTAACTATCTATTGAATTGTGTGTAGCTTGAAAACGATTAAAGCTTAAGTTTCTGAATTTGGTCTGAATTACTAAGTAGTCATTAAAAATCACCAGTTGAAAGGTATGGACAAATGAGCGTAGTATGTATAGCAAAGCACGCCCGATTTTAGCTAGTAACAAATAAATAAATTAATATTTCCAAATAAAAATACATATTTACTACACAACAGTCAGGAAACTATGAAATCTTATAAAAATTCGATTTTTATTAACACATTAATTCTCTTATTCTGCCTGCATTTTCTTATATACTCGTATTATATGAGAGTTAATCTCAAATGTAGACGCTGCATTAGATTTCCTATAACCAAAGTCTTAGAACAATTATTATAACCCTGCGAGACATTTTATTTTTTTCTTATTTGAGACCAAAACATAGGGGTAAACCCCTACTAAATGCGGTACATTGTATTGGAATTTTTGAAAAGGACAGTTCATACATATATACTTTATTTTATATTATTATTAAGCGCCTTAGGAATGAATTAAATTGCTGTGAATTGATCATTCAAAGGCTAGTGTTATACCTTCACCCTTGAATGATCAACAGCAATTGCCTCATCGTTGCATGTTTATTGTGTGGTGAGTGCCTTTGCTAAGTAGGTTTTGTAGGTTTAGCTGTTATCTGCTACTTCCCAATAGGTGGCGCTTTTCTCCTGATCATTCGTTTTTTATTAGCATTGGTTAAGGTGGAATTGAGTGGAATGTCGGGGAGCGGTTTCTTTGTAGATGGTCTTGTTGGAGGGGGGACCTCTTATTTTTTACTTACGATTTTGAAAAAACCGCTAACTTAATCTTTAATTTTTCACCTTTGCTGGGATTTGAACCTGGGGCATTTGAGTTTTGGTGAGCTGCTCTAACCACTATATGATTTTGACGTTTGCTAACAGAAAAACATTGTATATTATGTTTTGTGAAATGTACGGAGTGCAGCATATTTATATGTTTGTAGTCTTTTTTGTAACTCTGTTTTATACATATATGATCGAATAACCGTATCGGTAAGGTACTCTTTACACCAAGAAAATATTTTTTTTTTTCAGAGTAGTGTGATCATCTGTTAGGGCGTTGTCATTGGTTCTTTTCTCAGCAAAACCTCTCACTTCACCCAGCCCAATGAGCTTCGGAATTAATTGGAATTTAATTTGGCATCCAATCGTAATAAATAAGATTAGCGGTAATCACTCTTCATTGCCAACGCCTTTACAAGTTTTACAAACATAGCAAATAAAGTCAAAGAATAACAAAAGGTAGACAATATGCTTGGTTTGCTGCGTTGGTAAAGTTTCGATCGCACTAGGCAATTTTTGATGAGCGTAACCACTATTTTATGAAAATATTTATGTGAATTGCTTTAAATTTGATTAATTAAATATCCAAATATCATTTCATATTAGATAAAATTTAAAGAAATGTTAATATAAAAGCATATTTTTAAATAAAATATTCAAAATAAGCTGCGGTCACATTTACCAAATGTGACCGCAGCTTAAGACTTGCTTTAGATATCATTAATTTTCATCGGATACTACCGAATTTAAAAAAGTAAAAGAAATTTATGCCTTATGCCTTAGAATTAAAACTGAAAATTTCTTTGGGCAATAAATTTAGGCAGTTTGACCTAAATGTGTAAGTCTTCATAAAAAGTGGTCATGTGTTATAAAAATTTGCGTAGTTGTTCACAAGTAAAAAAATCTATTAAAGTTTTATATTGTTTGCAATATTTACTGCAATTAATTAAATATGATGCACTATATTATAATACTGACAAGTCTTTATGCCTGCAAAATAAACGGTTACAAGTTCATGATCATCTGCACGTGAGAGCAGAAAAATGAAAAATGAAATATTTAAACTACCAGTACAACTTTCGTATTTCTTTTTTTTCGTTTTTTTAGAGCATTTAAATAAATCGTGTTTTATATTGAAATCAACTTCTTTGACATAAAAATAAAAAGTTATTTAAAAACAAAGCTCTGCACGCACAAATTGGCCTTATGATGTAATAATTAAGCCGAATTAAACTGAAGAATTAAAAAAAAAGAAGAAGAATGTTACAAGTGATACTGGTTGTGGTACTCATAGCAACAAGAAAAAAAAATAAATTGCATTTCTGGTTTTTAGATCAGTTTCAATGGTGACACATGTTCCTTTGGAGATTTATTAGCAAGCGGCTAAATATTTTTTTAATACTTAAATTGAAGCCATAAATTTACTTGTTTTCTTAAAGTGTATAATTTTTTATAAAATTGAATTTTTTTATTTTCGAATTAAAATACTGACTGGCTTGCATTTAAAACTATAATTTAGAATAATTTACGATACTAGTTCTCTTATATATTTTTCTTTGTTCTCTTTTTTATTGTATTTTCATAGATATGGTGTTAAATGATGGCAATATGACTCAGGAACATAAATTTCTCAATACCAGAAAATATTCAGCAAAAACGGTCAATAACTCGGAAGCGGCAAATTATAAATCTACTGCAACCACGAGATATATTTGAATTTTAGGGTGTGTTTTTACAAATATATTATGCAAACAAGCCGATATAATTAAGATGAACAAGATCACAGCAGTTCATTAACTATAAACCTGTTAACGCTAATTGGATTTCATTGTCAAAACATCTTTCTGTGCATTTATAATCTCAATTAAACAATGAATATAATCCGTTTAAATTATGAATTCTAATGAATGCGTTTTAGTAAATTAAAAGCAAAACAAACAACAAAACTGTTATTAAAGATTTCATTGACATTTTGCATAAATTGCAATAATATTTAGTGATTAATTGGAATTTTCAGTCATCGATATACTTATACTTCTCATTAAGTTCCAACAAACAAGAAAATTTATGATGAAAATATCTTTTAATCTGGGTGAGTACACATCTAATATTTTGTCATGTTCCACTACATAAATGTCATGAACTTATTTGAAAATTTTTTGAAGCACTACACTATTTATATTTATATATGCACTACACTATACTCTATTTATATATGTACTCTAGATCGTACTTCACAAAAAAGCTTCCCTTCGCTGCCTCTTATAATATTGTTTTTAAATTTTTTTTTTTTTGCCGAACGTTTTGGTTGCTTTTGGTTTTTTTTTTTTTTTTGTTATATCTTAGGCATTTACAGTCCCATCTTAAAGTGTGATATATCAATGTTTTTGTTTCGAGAAGACAAATATTTTCCCCTTAGAGGTCATTGACCTCTAGTATTTCGTTCTAGTAATTATCGACCAGATCTCTGTTAGTACCACCTTAATGTCAGAAAATTAAAGCTTGCAAGAAACTATTAAACTTTTGCTGTGGAAGCAATTCGATAACTCCAACTGAAATTAAAGCTGGCTAAAAATCATGACAGTTTTGTCACGGTAAAATTACTATAATTCCTGCAGGATAGTCAGCATTTACAGTCGGATCTTTAAATATTTATAACGAAATCGTGTGTGTGTATTTTTTTTTTATTTGAGACCAATACTCAAGGGTAAACCCCTACTGAATGCTGTGCATTGTATTGACATTTTTTTGGAAAGGAGAGTACATATCGTCGCAAGAATTAAAGAATGCTGTAACTGACAAAAAATCGAAAATACGTTTTTTACATTATTCTATCAGAAAAAATACACGTCGATTGGTCCCGGTCCCAGATTTCTATAATGAAAAGAAATTCACTTACGCCGTCTGCATTTCTTAAAATACCAGTGTCTTTGTTCTACTTTCACACAGGTTTTTTGGCTCTGGTGAACAATTAATGTTTTGTCAGTTACAGGGTTCTTTAATTCTTGCGACGATATATACTTTTTCTTATATTATTTTTAAACGCTTTAGGAATGAGACAAATTACTGTGAATTGATCACTCAAAGGTCAGTGTTATACCTTCACCATTGACTGATCAACAGCAATTCCCTTATAGTTGATTTTGATTTAGTGGTAAGTGCCTTCGCTGAGTGGGTTTAGTAGGCTTAGCTGTTATCTGCTACTTCCCAATAGGTGGCGCTTTTCTGCTGATCATTCGTTTTTTGTTCACATTGGATGAGGTGGGATAAAGTGGTATATCGGGAAGAGGTTCTTCGTAGATGGTCTTTTTTTTTGGGTTGGGGAGGGGGTTCCCTTATTTTTAGATTATAATTTTGAAAAAAAAACAAACTAAATTTTTAATTTCTCACCTTTGCTGGGATTTGAACCTGGGACGTTTTATTTTTGTGCGAGCACTCTAATCACTATACCACGCACCCCCCTTTGTCTACTTCTTGCTTCGCTAAACCTTTCGCTTCTAAACAATAGCAAATATAATGCTTTTAATAGAGTTATGCCAAACACTTGCCCAATGCTAGAAACAGTTTTAACTTGCACTTTTTGGTCTCTCTCAGAGAAGATAACCATTAAATATTATTCCACACACATCCCAAAAAACAAACGGAAAGACCTTGCCAGGAGCTGAAACTAACGTCGCCTTCTTTGTAGACGATTCTTTCACTGCAGTACACTGCTTTGTTACGGATATTAATCTTAATGTATTCATTAATTATAATTATCAAAAGAAGCTGAATAAACCGATGTAGTGTAAAAAACAGTGTTTCTGCTCTGAGTTTTTCTTCCATATTATGATTGTCGTAATTATTCTACTTAGCAATGTTTTCGTCTTTGGTTCAGCTGGCAAATTTTGCTTGGTAAAATGATCAGGCACTCATACGAAATGTAACTGAATTAACGAAACTGAAAGTAAACAAGCATCGACAACAACATGTGCTTGCTGAGTAAGCTCTGAAACCGTTGTAAAATTTAAAAAATGTGACAGTTAACATCTTCATTATTTCTATTCGAAATAAAATAAGCACCCATTATTCCATACATATTGGCAATAATAAGACCTATCTATAAATGAGCAAATAATTTCTTTGATTAAGTTTCTAGGTGGAATACCCTCTGTTTTATTTGACGCTTAATGAAAGACATTTTATTTGATTATCAATTAAATAATTCCTTCATATTAAAAAAAACAACAATAAATAGCGGCTTATGGTAAAGCATAGTATTCATAAAATAAAAACCGGTAAAGAAGATCACAAATAATTCCGAATTCCTATTATTTTTTCTTTTTAATAATCTCCTCTCTTCCCTTTTTCATAATTTTACACGAATGTGCCAACAACTTAAAAGTCATCTTCTTTAAATTTTTTTCTTTAATTTTTATTTAATTTTTTTCTCACATTCAAACACCATTAATTCGGTCAAGTTTGTAGCTTTTCAGTTACGAATTTATTTCGTATCTCAATCAAATGTACTCACACTTTGTAAATGTGCAGCGGGCAATACTCGTATGACCTTGCAGGTACGTACGTACATTCCCTTTTTTAGCTCTTTTACTCAGTTGATGGCACATACGTATGTATGCACCGTGTTCATGATCAACAATCAAAACAAATTGAATTTCAAACATTATTTGAATTTTAACAAAAAAGACAAAATGTGTTGAATTATTATTGTATTTGCTTTAATTGGATTAAATCGTTAAATGTATCGTGTTTTTGATTTATGTTTTATTGGGCTGAGATTAGTATGAATTTTTAAAACAAAATTTAACATTTTAATACTACGAATTATTGCCAAATAATTTATTTAACATTTTTTTAACTAATAAAACATAAAGAGAATTATCAAGTTAATTTTTATTACTCATAAGATAGTAAATAATGCTTCATTTGTGCCCGTTGTAGTGAACAACCCATGATATATATTAATATAGTTTTCATTAAAATTGAGTACGATGATCAACCAACTATATATTCTTTAGGACTTGACCAACACAAGATCCAGATTTAATTAAACCTAAATAGAGTTCTTGATGAAATTTAGAATTTAGCCTACACCAGCAGTATCATACAAAATTGCTATAAATAAATTGGAAAACAATTGCGGACTCTCATTTATCGATGTTTTCGATGCATTGTATTGCATTTGGAATTAAAAAATTAAAATCATTACAATATGCTGGAGACGCAGACCCAGGAAGAGTAATCAATTTTTAGATTAATTTTGTTTCGTCAGAAACGCCTTAATTAGATCAAACATTAATTCTATAAAGAGTTTAGATTTTTTGCAAGGAATTTTTTGATAACCAAAGGAAAAAATTATGTCCGTAAAGGAATAGTATACTAGCTAAACTAAACATGTTTACGACTTCAGCTACGATAGTTTCATCAGAGTTTATTAGTTTTATAGACGTTTTTAGTGAAGTAAATTCATTTATGCATATGTCCCAATACGTTTTATTTAAACGTTTTATTTACGCCGTCTGAGTTTTGAAAAATACCAGTGTCTCCTTTCTACTTTCATAAAGGTTTTTTGGCTTAGGTGAAAATTTTTTTTTTCAGTTATAACGTTCTTTAATTGTTGCGACGATATGTTTTCTAATTTCGGTGAAGTAGTTTGTGGTTATCTTTGAATCATCGGACTAAATACTTTGCTGCATCGTTTGGTTTCGTAATATTCGACACATCGACATTTATATAATACATCGTATTTAAAACATCGAACATCCCGAGTGAAAACCTTATATAACATACATATGTTTTAAATTTAAGAAGCCACGTTGCTTTGTGAATTTTTTAACCTGAAAAATATGATCTTCCCTTAAACTGAGTTAGACTATACTCTGTGAAAGTCTGTTTAATCTTTACGACTGTAAAATATTGGATAACAGAATTTAAATGAGATCATACCAGCTAACAAGACAAACACCTTAGGAGGCAAGCAATCTATATAAGCACATCCAAATCAGTTATGAAAATATAAAATATGCTTCTGGATATCGTCAGATGAAAGTTATTCAGCTAGCTTAAATGACAGGCATTTTAAAATCTGCTACACACCGCCTATTGACTGGAAATTTAATGGAGATAAAGCTGTACTTGAGATAGATGCTGCGTTTGCTCTAAATTCAACAAAAACAGTGTTGTGGAGATGTTTCAATGGAGTGTTTAGCGATGTTTTACTGCAATGAAGACAAGTTTCTGTCTGATTCTATTACTTCACTCTATAGAGACAAGACAAAACAATGAAATTAGTGGACTAGAAATAGCTTCATAGAATGCTAATTGAGACTTGTGTTAGTCAACCAACCAATTGGAATGGGAAAACTATAAGGTCTTGTCGTTCTATTTTTGGGATGTTGTAATATATGTATTAAAATATTCTGCAATTCTCATTGCAAATAATATATCACGAAGATGGTGTTCCGGATATTTAACGAGACTAGATTCAGAAAGACTGCGGGAGCCATTTATCACTAGCTTCAGCCTACGATATATTATAATGATTATCTTGAAAAAACAAAAAAAATCAACGGAGAACAAAATTTCAACTTATTGAAAATAGGGTGCATTTGACAAAAAAGAAATTCCAGTATTCTTCTCTCAATTTCTGAATGCCCAATTAACTTTCGCTTAACTGCGTTATTCGTTTAATTACCTCAAATATATTTTCCCCAAAGAGAAATTTAACTTAAAATTCTCTCGTTTAATTACCCAAAATAATTATTTTCTAAAAACTGCAGCTTAACTCAACTATGTTCATATAGATATAAAATGTCGGTTAAATCTACTTTCAGATTACTTGTTTGACACAACCTTGCAATTAAAATCTACCAAGTTTATGTATAAGTATAGAGTTACTTGCTTTTCATATGTATTGAAGGTAGTGTATACAGGCAATTAAGCATATTCATTTAAATACCTCAAAGAGGCAATAAACCGTATTCGTTTAAACGATTTCCACACATAATTGCTAAAAAATGTTGACATTTTTGTCGAGGCAATTATCCGTGGAATACTGTATTGTTTCATTAAACCAAAGCATCAGTTCAAATATATACTATTGTGGTTGCCAAAATCAATGAATTAAAGTTCGAAGTGCTTCATTACGAACTCATTCGCCAGTATATTCTCTTTCGGAGAAATTTATATTTTCAAACTTTGTATATTCTCAACTACTTACTTGGTGGTAAAATATTAGCCAAATATAAAGAAGTGGAATCTGCGACTGGTGGCTGTTTTAAGGAGCTAGAAAATTTTTACTTTAAACTTGGTATCGAGAAACTGTTGAGTATCATACGATAAAGTGAATCGCTTTGTTTTCTTTGTCAGGAAGCGCTATAATTGTGATTTATGACCGTTAAACAGAGTAGAACAGTTTTGATAACCTTTAATGCTCTACCTGTATTGTTTATTTTGTTTATTAAACTCTGCCATGAAGACTTGGTTTATTTAAGTACTTTCATTAAAGGAATGGGTTAATAATGTGCAATTTTTCCAATCTCATGGACTTACGGGATTAAGTACTCATGAAAAAATTGGGTTAAAAATTAATTTTGCATTTTCAATTTTTTTTATTAAAAAAAAAAATATCAACCGGCATTACAATTTATACTCGTAAAATGCTGGTACTATTGTTGTGCAGCTGTTGCTTGATCTCTTTTAATTAAATATCTCCCACGAATACAATCACTTTTTAGATTATTTCTGATTTAAAAACAATGACGTATTTTGAAAGGGTTTGCATGTACTCAAGAGGTCTTTGAATTCAGATTGATTTTAATTATAACACAATATTTGTAAATTTAAATTATAAGAAAAAAAAACACCATTAAAAATAA
This sequence comes from Metopia argyrocephala, assembly GCA_963576795.1. Classification (NCBI taxonomy): domain Eukaryota; kingdom Metazoa; phylum Arthropoda; class Insecta; order Diptera; family Sarcophagidae; genus Metopia; species Metopia argyrocephala. Next base: position 43,221,622 of record OY756208.1, read on the forward strand.
TAATCAAAGATCAAAAAGAAAAGAAAAACAAAATATCATACAAAAATTATGCAATTTTTAACATTATATTACAATAAATTTATAATTTTAATAAAAAAAAAAAATAAACGAAACGGATATTTATACTGACAGAGTCAAAAAGTTTATTAATTTAAATTCAATATTTTATAAAAACCCAACCAAAAGCAAAGATTAAGGTTTAAATTGATTGTTTTTCTAATTCTAAAACAGCATTTATTTTAATGTCTATAATTTCGGGAATGATATTTTAATAAGAAAATTGTGGTCGTATTGTTTTTTTAAGTATTTTTTTAAGGAAAGAAACGTGTTGTAAAAAACAAAATGTATGTTAATATTGAAAACCACAAAATTATATGTTCTGATGTTTTTTTTTTAATGCTTTCTGCTTAATCATTTGAAATAGACAAAACGGCAGACTCTGACCTTCATTATTTAAAACGTGACTGCGTTAAAAATAATAGAGTCATCAAACAAATTGTTATTTAACTTCTTCTAGGCATTAATCATTTTCAAGACACTTACCGTTAATGAAGTTGATTCATATTTTAAAGGTTCGCATGTCTTTTCTTAAACAACTCTTTACAGTCTTACAGTGTATAAAATAAGAATTGTGTTCTCTTTCATGTATTGATTCAACTTGCTTTTTTTGCAAATATTTTAATAATTTCATTATCTCAACCTTGAGGGGTATGGTATTTAAAATTCTATATATTTTTCTTTCATTAAAAACTTTATAATTTTTCAAATAAAGCGAAAAACACGAGGAATCGAAAGATGCAGATCCAAAACTCACATCTGCTGAAATTGGATTATATATACCTAATGTCTTTCAATAAAATTTAGTAGTTCAATTTCAAACTTATCTGCCTTACTAAAAAACATGTCAATATCCTTAAAGTATGCACCGATGGTGCTATAATATTAGATAGATTGGGATATATTTTATATATAAATGGCCCGGATGGTAATAATTCGATTTTTGTATAGACTGCTTAACCCCTGCGGTATATTTTAGTCAAATGTCATGACCATACCTAATCCTAAACAGTGTTTGTTAGTAGTATGTATATCCTCTGGGAATATATTGATTCACTCATACAACAAGGCCACAATCAAATCCCATATGCTCCTCACCTTATACTGGTGCACGAATGCCGTACGCTCTTGGCAAAATTTCGAGTCATTCAAAAGTAACTCCATTTATGAACTTTTGTGTCTCTGCAAGTTGTCAGACTGGTCTTTTATTACCTGCGATTCAATGGTATTCCAATTTATTTTCCGCCTAACAGCGGTCATTTATGTGAACACCGATTTCGCAAGAGTTTTAGTCATGACAGATCTATGTCAATTTGTTACCCTTAATATTTTTGTGTCCCGGTGCTTATATTGAAGTGAAATTGTGGTTTTCTCTCAAGGTTTCAAGGTACTTTCTGCTCTGCTTAACCAGTTTAGAGGTCGTCATTGCTGAGTTCAGTTCCAGCAGCGTAGCTTTGTTATGTGTAGCAGTAGCTTACAGGCTATTTTCTTGACGGTATTTCCATCTGTAAGGCACTGAAAGTATTGGGCAGATTCATTCATTCATTCATTGATATATGAGGTCCTAGAGTACTTCGACCTATAGATCTATTGTACAGCCCTCAACTTGACCGGGATTATTGTAGGAATCTTCATCGGACAGATGCACACACGTCTAACGTTTAAGTGTCTGAGAGTAGATATCTATTCCAATACCGAAGTGAATCTTAGAATCATCAGTGTAGACTTAAGTATCGAAGCTTTCCAGAGGAAGAACCCGACTTCAATCCTCTCTTAAAAAAAGTGTATAAGAACATGTTGAAAATCGCCGTCGGTATAATATCAACATTAACTCTAAAGTATTGAGTACACTCTAGCGTAGCCATAGGTTGTATTCTGCCAACATTCTGTCCCGTTTAACTTTACAGCACTCATCACTGTTTGCATAATGTACAGATCAATTGCAAATATTCGCACCTACCATCATCGCATATGTAGTTCTCTGGGTCCTATGTGTCTATCCAATACAATTCAGCAAACCACCGACACATATATACATACATAAATGGCCATTACAATCCTGTCTCAGGGTTATGGCCTAGCTTCTCGCAGCATTCATGTTGTGTGTGTTACTTTTCCATGAGTATCGGGACCTTCGACAGATTTGAGAAGCTTTTTCATGGTAATCAATTATTACCAGAGCTTTTGCCAGAAGACTGCTGAGATGTGGTCGCCGAAAGAAATAATTTTTTCATATTTCTGTTTTTTTTTCAAGATGTCAGAGCTGAGATATGAACCCGGCGCTATCGTCTTAGTAAGCCAACACATTAACCACTAAACCACGGCGACTACAAACCATCGACACATTCAAGAAAATTGGATATTCAGCCGTCTATCAGACTTCTTTTTACGTCATCTATCAGGATTTGACCCTGCCTATGAGAGTTCGATGGTTTCTAGCCTTTAATTCTGTTTTTGTTGAACTCTCCGAAATGACAATACTGGATTGGCCGGGACGCTATCAAACTAGACTTAACCTTTGGCCTAAGTGTGATCTACTAGCAGGATTCGTCACCTAGTCGAAATGACACTTATACGACAGTTCGCAACTGCTCTTCGCTAAGGTTAATATAGAAAATAACACCACTGTTGATGCACAATGTTTATATATTGTTTTTAATTTAATTTTACTTGAATCAAACTATGGCATAATTGCCACATCTGATCCAGTTTTAATAGTTTTTAATGAACTATCTTTGAAAAAAGTTTAGCTCTAATTGCCATGTTGGCGTAAATCAATTTTCAACTAAAATCATTTGTCTTATTTGTAGTTTTTAAATTAAACATCGTTATAAACAGTTTTTTTTTTTTGAAAACTAACAATTAAAAAATAAAATTAATTTCATATTAAATTAACAAATTAGCTAAAGATCCATCAAACACACATCATGATCGTTTTCATCATATGGAATAGCAAAGACCAGCCAGCCGGTGCATTATTATGCAAATCATCTACTACTTTATCTTAATCAATGGTGGGAACTTTTAACATTGATTTTAATGACGAATTTGAAGTGCGAATTTGTGTTCGTTTTTTTATTTCATTTCATCAAGCCGGTAAATATGTACGATATTGTTTCAATCATTTTTTGATGCTCGTTTTTGGTATCATTTTGGCATTTTGCATTACTTTTTTTTATATTTGTTTTATACCATCAACTACTAGCGTTAGCGTTTTTTTTTTTCTTTTTTTTATAAAAAAAAAAACATTGTAAATCTTTTTAAAACTTGTTTAGCAGCCCTGTTTACAGCAGCATTTTGGCAGACTTTTGACTATTCAGGTAGAAAACAATAAATTTTGTGACTGCGTTTAAAAAAAAGGTTTTTTTGTTAATTTTTTATTTCATTTTTTTGTTATTGTATGTGTTTTAAAGTAGATTTCTGGCATGGACCCCTTTAATAGTTAAGCTTTTTTAGTATAAATTCATCTGTAAATTTGACAAAGAGTATCAGTACCAACCTTCACTTTGTTAAGATCACAACTTAAGCAATAATAAAGAAATTCTACAAAATGGTATGAAAATAAAAATGGATTTTTTAGTGAATTAAAGAAAATATTAAAAAAAAAAATTATCGTTTTTATTCCAGAAACTTTTCGTAGCTGCTGCTTTCGCTCTTTTGGCTTTGGCTTCCGCTGATGTCAGCCATTTGTCTAAAACTTACTTGCCACCTGTAAGCTCTGGTTACTCAGGTGGTGCCAGTTACTCAACTGGTTCCAGCTACTCAGGTGGTGCCAGCTACTCTAGTGGTTCCAGCTATTCAGGAGATTCTTATTCCTCATCTGGTGCCAGCTACTCGGCTCCATCCAATGAATATTTGCCTCCTGTACATGCCGCTCTTTCAGCTCCTGCTCCCTCCTATTCAGCACATATTCAACAGTCCTACTCTGCTCCAGTTGCTCAATCATACTCTTCATCAGCCTCCTACTCTGCTCCAGCTGTTCATCAATCCTACTCTGTACCCACCTCAGACTACTTGGCACCCGTACAGCACGCCTATTCTGCTCCTTCTGTCAGCTACTCAGCTCCTGCTGTCCAAACTTATTCCGCTCCTTCTGTTAGCTATTCGGCTCCCGCTGTACAATCTTACTCCGCCCCTTCAGTCAGCTACTCTAATGCGGCTATTCAACACTCTTACTCTGCTCCCTCTGTCAGCTACTCTGGTCCCGCTGTTCAATCTTACTCTGCCCCTTCTGTCAGCTATTCCTCTTCTGATGCTGATGTTGGTACTCAATATGCTGCCAATGGTGGTTACGTTTACAGAAAAAAATAAATTCTTAAACGTGGTTGGAAAACTGTGATGCCACCAACAATTCATTCATTTTGTAGTTTTGATGCTTAAATTGTTAGTAAATCATTGTCATTGTTAATAAATCATAAAAAAATATTCTTTTGTAAATAAAAATTTTTATATATAAAACAATTGTAAAAAAGAAATATGTTTCAATTAAAACGAAATTTTAAAAATTGTTTGCTAAAACTCTACAAAATGTTTCTGCAGACATAGAGGGAATAAATATTTAAAACAAATTCCAAATTTTATAATTCCTATCAAGTTAAATACTTCGTTTATGTGTGACTGAAATTTTTTAATCAATTTAATATTTAAACTCTTACTGTTAAACGTTAACAAATTTTCTACTCGATAATAACTTGTTCCAAAAAATATCAAACTATTGTAACTCGTGATATGAATCAATATTATTCCATTAGGATCCAACTATTTCAAACATATCATACAGGGACTGTAACGGTTATAAGTTATACCGAAAAATTTATTTTTTTATTGTTGTTTTGAGAGTTTTTCCAAAAAAGGTCAGCAGAAAAAGTTATTTTTCAACGGAAAAATAAAAGTTAAAAAAAAACTCTCATAAATAGAATTTTATTTTTTCGTCATAAAATAAAACTCATTTTGTGAGTTTTATTATTCCGTCATAAAATAAAACTCATTTTGTGAGTTTTATTTTTCAGTCAGAAAATAACAGTTATTTTTTGAGTTTTATTTTTCCATCATAAAATAAAACTCTATTTAGGAGTTTTATTTTTTCGGTCATATAATAAAACTCGTTTTTATGAAAAATTTTTTTTACACCTAATCCTGATTTGACACATTATCGTCTGCAAACTATTGCAAATGTCATTTCTATCATATTTTGTTCCGTGCAGAACGTCGTAATAGACGCAGTCATCGAACCCGCTTTCATCCTCCTAGTCAAATATTTGTAACATTTTTAGCAAGTTCCGGCTATTATCGGTTTTAGTTGTGTAAATTTGCTCTTTTATTAATATTAAAGCACCCTAAAAATCGTTTAGCTTGAGATTTTAGGTATTCAGCTATAAAAAACAATAAAATAAAGATACCACAAGGAACGGGATTAGATTAAAAATAAAACACCTAAATAGAGTTTTATTTTTCAGTTAAAAAATAAGTTTTATTTTATTACGAAAAAATATAACTCACAAAATGAGTTTTATCTTATGACGGAAAAATAAAACTCTCTTTTTAAAGGTTTCATCTAAACTTTAATTTTTGCGTCAAAAAGTAACAGTTAAAATCTGATTAATGATCACTATATGAGAGCTTTCCAAGGCGATTAATTTGGTATATAACATCATATATGTCTGTCGACTCTAATACGATGATTTTTTTAGTTTAATTTTTAAGCAATAACTGTTATTTGCGGTCCCTGATACCATATTGAAATATGGACAATTGAAGCAAAACACAAATAATAATAAACAGCTGGTGCACAGTGTTTCTACTTCTGATAGATGGTCAACAAAAACCTGTATTCAAGGTTTGTCGCAAGTTGTGTTGGTTAAAAACATACAAGTCATTAAGCGAAGTTCAGCCATTTCATTCAATAGAAACTTCCAAATATGAATTTGGATAATTGCTATCTGTCACAGAGTTCTGAATGTATGTGTTAAATTATTAAATTTGATTTACTGAATCTCTGTAAACGGATGTCGCACTCAGCAATGCACTCATACCCAGCAGAAAATAGTGCTTACCAGTATGTTATTTTGTAAGGGAGAAATTATAAACAATCACTTATTCATGCGCATCAATAATGCATGATTTTTATATGAAATGAGCCGCTAAGATGAAATAGGATTGCAAATTTATTGCAACAAGCAAGCAAATAGTACAAGAAATCAAAAATAATACCTTATCCTGTAGTATATTTGGAAGCATTAATGTATAAAAAACAATGTAATGCTTCCATTATTGCTTACCATTTTATTTATTGCTTCAAAATCTTTTTCTTATTCCGCTCCTCTTTTTATGAAATTTCTCTCTACTGTGCAAAGACGCATAAAGGAAACAACACTTATTCTGTAACTATCCTGAGCTAAAACTCTATCGCTAAGGGTCCTAACCCTTTGGCTACGATTAGAATTCTTAAACGCTTACTGAAATTTACCTATTACCTCTACACTTTTTAATTGTATATATTCTAACGCCCAGCCTATTTCAAAAACCCAAAATTTTAGCATTTTAGCTTAAGAGAATTACAGAATAAGGCCCCAGCCCTGCATATTAAAGTAGAATTTCGAAAAAGTTACTCGCATAAAAGTTAAACACTCAGATAAGTTACTTACTTACTTACATAGAAGCTGAGAAGCACTTGAGCTCATTAGAAAGTCTTTCAGAAAACGACCTAGCTGTCTCTCGGTTAAGTTAACAGCATTTTACCATCAACATGCCAAAGTGTATGCTTCGTTTAAGTCATAAAAACCCCGTACAAAACCAAGAGGTAGTTGTTATGATTAGAGTTCCTTTCTCCTATGATTTTATGAGAACAATGAAATTTTGGGGGTTTATTTTGTAAATCACTTAAGTGATGTGTTGTGCCATTTCTGTAGAATTTGTTTCTGCATGAAAAAAAAAAAACGCAACACATCACCTAAGTGAGTTTCAAAATATCTCTCTTGATTTATCTTTTTTAAAATTAAATAATTCTGAACAACTTTTGTTCGGTGGAAGGGACTTTGATAATCCCTGTGAATTTTTTTTAATCTAATTGTTATATGTATAAGTAGTATACACCTCGTAGAGTGGCGGAATCATGGAGGAATAAAGGTGACGATTATACGATATTATATCCAGGCTAGACTGCTCTAGAACGGAAGTTATACTTAACAATTCTTGATAGGCTTTTTGACGTGTAATTGTCCACTGAGGGGCTAAGACCAGATAGGACTCAGGCTTGTTTAATTATTTTTTTAGAAAATACTAGCTGATCCCGATGTTCTTCGCTACCCCCTCATTATAAAATAAAATTAAAAGTATTTATATATTTACAAATTATTTAATTATTGCAATGCTTTAGGATATACAGTGTTTTTATTTTGCACATTAGCAGCATACACATATAATTCGGGGGTTTTCCTACACGTGAGCATGCAACATAAAGCTGTCCATGGGAGAAACCTGAATTTGCTAAATTTAAACCGCAAACTTGAGATTTGTTAACAGTCATCGCAAAGCTAACCGAACGGGAAACTGCAATGGTAAATCTGTTGGTATCATTGGAATACGTGGCAAAAGTACATCGGTCCCTTTATATTCTCCAGTTATAATGGTCGTTTGTATTAAATTTTTTCTCAATTTTTTTACATTGTAAATCCGTGGTAGATGGATATTACGCAGTGAAATAACGTACACTCCAATTTTAAGTTGTAGCACATATAGTGGAAAACCTGTCACATCAAGTGAATTTAAGAACTCAACATGACAATTAATCTTTTTCTCTCGTTACAGTATCGATGGATTTAAACGTTGCTGCTGTTTCATCTACTTTGTTCAAAATAGGAGTGTATACGGAATTAACATCAATGTTTTTGGCAACAAGTAAAGCTCATTCACACAGCCATTTCTTGTTTTTAAAACTGCGTTCAATATTGAGAAATACACAATTGACGAGTTCTTCAATGGACACTGTCATTTTACAAAAGTCGGGTGGAAATATAGTGCAGTTTGTTGTTGGATCCGATGGCATTCTTTCGTTTCCCAAATCTAGCAACTGCTTTGAAAATTGGAATGCTGATGCTGATTAATTTTAGTGTGCGAATGTGGTGCCAAAGAATGGATGTTTTCAGACATGCGTTAAGCTCATCAGCTGGGGTTGCACCTGGAATAACCGGTAGTGTTTGACGAAAATCACCGGCTAACAAAATCAGTGCTCCCATAAATAAAAGTATTCGTGAGTCAAAGCTGCTCGCTATGAACATTTAATATCTGTTAACAGTTCCAGCCTCCAATATACCACAAAAAGAGGGGAGTGCTCTGCCCACTTTTCTTTTGGCACGTATTTCTATTCATTCCAATACCATATATAGTAAATACTGAGACCGTTTGTCAAAAAATGCCGAAGATATGACGATTTTAAATTTTGGGTTATATGGGCGGTGCTACCCCCCTTAGTCTAATCAAAACTTCATATATAGTATTATTCCTTTAAGAGTTACAGTAACATGCTGTGAAAATTCCAGGAAGGTCGGTCGAAGGGTTTGGCTTCCTATAAAGCACAAACAAACAGTCAGACAGACATTCATTTTTATATATATAGATAACGATGTCGAGGAGCAGGTGACTGCAGAGGATATTCTGTACTTTTCCGTTGGTCTTGAGAGACTCCGATTCATAATTCTTGACTGGACTTTTTGAGTTTCCGTATTTTGAACTTTCTCACCAGAAGGGAAAATTTTCCGAATTAATTGGTTGTTAAAGTTAGTTTCGGTGCCGGGAAGCCTTACTGCATTTCTTGTATTTTCTATTTCTTGCTGCTGGTTTTGGTAAAGGTAAAAGGTATCTGGGTATGATGTACTTGTACACCACATTTCGCTTAATGAAAAAGTTGTAACAAATAATTATCTTATAGGAATATCAGTAAATAATTTTTCGGAATATATGTACACACATATCTCTAAAACTTCATTTTGTTAATTTATTATTTTCTATTATTATTGTAATTTACAAGTAATACGAGTTATTTACACTTTTTAACCGACTTAATAAAGTGTCTACTTACTTAACCTTATGATTCATATAAAATTAAAGATATTTGTGGCTTTAATTGCCGTTTTTTAATATCTCTTCAGTTATGATAATTGGCATTTTAACAATTAATTACATTAAACTTTTTTTAATAATTACCGTGGGCTTGGTTGATTGATGTTACTTTAGATTTGTTACTTTATAACAAATCGTACCTGCAAACGATCATCATCAATTCAACAAAATCATACAGACGAATGTATCTGTCAATTTATTTGATTAACAAAATTCAACGAGTTTATTACCGTCCCTCAAGTATTATGAGGAATAAAGTTTTGCTAATTACTCTTTACCTGTAGTCTGGTTAATTTCAATGTTAATTTGAATGGTTTTATTTTAAAAATTTCAAACAAATTTTTAATTATGTTTTAATTTGTTAACCTCAAGTGCTCAAGAGCTATTTGGTACAGCGAAGTAGTGAGTGGAAAAAGAGTTGTTCGTGTCCAAAAACATTTTGTGTTTTTTTTATTATAAAATAAAAACCGCCAGTGCAATCTTTAGAATTATTATTTCTAAGCTTTATAATATAATAAGATAATAAAAATTCTTTGGAAAATTCTTTGTAGTACAGTTATGATGTAAGATTTCGTCTGAAACGATATTGCAGTTGATGACTTTTATTATTCAGTAATTTATCCAACGGCAAATATATCAACCTAAACGGTCTTCTGCGTCTCATTATGATCATCATCATCCCTTAATAATACTAGTACGGCCGGGAACGCTTTCCTTGAAGCTGCCTATTAACTTTTGTTTTGTTCCACAGGTGTTACTCAACCCAAGTCATCAAGTGTTCAAAAAATTCTCAGCTCTTCTATTCAAGTTTAGCAAATCTCCAATAGAAACAGATAGTGCAACCACTTTGCCCCGATTGAAAATTTGTAGTCTGTTATTTGCCAGAATATTAAAATTCTGCAATATGTTTTCCGCAGTTTCACCATAATTCAAACAGAGCCAGCACTTTGTTTTATTCGAGAGATGTAACCTACTAGGAAATTATCTTAGTTGGCCTGATAAAAAATTCACTATCCTTCTTATGTCCGACCTTCGTATATTATTCATGTTCTCGTAGCAAAAGATCAGCAATCAAAATGCGGTTCGAAGGACCATCAAACAGATTGTTGCGGTAGAGTTGTATTTGTTGAATGTTCTTAATTTAAGGTTATACATACATACATACATACATAACTGGCCTTTACAACCCTGTGTCAGGATTACGGCCTAGCTTCTCGCAGCACTCATGTTGTGTGTGTCAATTTTTATCCATGAGTACCGGGACCTACAGTTTAATGTCGACTCCGAACGACAGACTTGAGAAGCTTGTTCATGGCAATTAATTACTCTCAGAGCTTTTGCCAGAAGACTGCTGAGAGGTAGTCGCCGAAAGAAATATTTTTTTCATATTTCTTTTTTTGAAGATGTCAGAGCCTGGAGTCGAACCCAGGGCCCATGTCTTAGTAAGCCAACACACTAACCACTAGACCACGGCGACTACCTACGACTATTTAAGGTTATACTGGAACCAAAATTGGAAGCCAGCGAAGCTTACTGTCTATTTAGTTTTAAATGGGGTTTGAAGGACTATCGAATAGATTGTTGTGATGGAGTTGCATTTGTTTCTTGTTTACTTTAGCATTATCCCAGCAGGGTTTGTCTATGAAAGTTTTCTAGCTTCGATTGTTATCAAAGAGATGTATATATGTATATGGAAGTCTTTATCTTAAGATCCATAGTTTCCACGTGTATCGTCAAGTGTAAGAATCGAAAAAACACTGAAAGTTTTATGAATTTTTTTGCTTTGACAAAGGAAATTATCAGCAAAAATTTTGTACATTCGAAAATTACTACCTTATAATAAGATATCGTTTGTGATAGTTAACCTGCAAAGTATGGAGTAAAAAAATCTGTCAAGCATTTTACATCAACATAATTCAGCTGCTGACCGACGGGTATTAATAGAATAATTGTGAAAAATTGTTTTATTTTTCCTCAATTTGTACAATCTAAACCAAACTTAACTACCTGGATCTCATATTACGCTCAAATGGATCCCTAGGCAATTATGGTTGCACCCATTTAGTTTTATATGAAAACATCCCCAAATTAACTTTTCGAAAGCATTACAGCAATGGACATTTCCAAAGACGACATTGAAATAACGCAGTGTAAAATCTTACTCGTATTGCGTTTATAATCGTCTCCAAAGGGCGAACTGGTCGAGCAACAGTTCTACGGCAAAAACTATAGGTTGATGATATCCAACTACATAAGCCTGTATTGGATGCTATGAATACCAAAAATATGTCATTTTAAGAAATCGATTATACGTGCCAAATTGCATATTCTGCTTAAGAGATTTGAGATCATGGTCATCGCAAGTGGAAATAAGGTAAGCTAATCACTCGGATTGTACGATTTTGACCTCCATTACTATATAGAGCTGTCCAAAGCCACATATCTTTGAGAATAATCCGCAAATCAAAGTTCTAGCAAAACTGTGGTGAACTGCTGTAATAATGTCTGGTACAAGACCGTTAATCTATTGTGTTTACCTTTTTCACTTACTGGTACCATATGTCGAGAAACCGTATCAGATCCTTATTGGTAATGTAAACAAGTCCGGCCGATTCAACGCGTAGAGAAAACAGAGTTAGTGATCAAGTGATCCATTGACTTTTTTTTTTATTTAAGACCTATACCCGAGGGTAAAGCCCTACTAAATGCAGTGCATTGTATTTTAATGTTGAATATATAGATATACATAGATAGATAGATGTGATGTCAAGCGCCTTATGTTAATGGGACAAATTTCTCTAATTTGACCACTCAAAAGTCAGTGTTATACCTTCACCATTGAAAGATCAACAGCAAATGCCCCACCTGGATGTTGAATATGGGTGGTGATCATCTTTTATGTAGGTTAGCTGTTATCTTCCCAAAAGGTGGCGCTATAATCCTGCTCATTCCATTCTTGGTGGAATAGACTGGAAATGTCAGGGAAGTATATAAGTACATAAATATTATACTCCTTTCACTGTATAACCTGTATTTTGTAAGTGGTACTCAATTGGTTTCCAATTCAAGGCAAAGTCTGCCCTAAGCGTTTATGATCAGAAATTATTTGGAATCTTTGAAGCCACTAGTATTGTTCCAAAGTTCTTTTACGACGAATGTTTTCTATATCCTCCCTTTAACTGGCAAAATCCTGACATATGATTAATGAAAGCCCTGTCAGCCCCCTTTTTAGAGTAGAGTTCATCATTAAACTTTCTGTATGCGTCTTAAGTATGTCCCGGCCAGAGTATTTTGATACGGCATTATAGCATCATAAAGTCTTCCAAAGAAAGTGGTGACATTAACAAAACCCTTTTAAGAAAACACTACACGAAAAATTATAAGACTCTACGCTTTGTTTTAACTATTATACATAGTTCTAAATGCCAGGGGCTCTCTCTTGCACACTCCTACCTAAACATACATAAGTAGTTAAAGAATATTATTGTGATTTTTTTTAACTTATTTCCGCCTTGTATGTATTTATGTACGACAAAAATATTAAAATATTCGCACTAAAGTTAGTAGTTTAGTTTGTCTGTGAATTAATTAAAATGATCAACTTATTACGTGGGCCCAAAACATCTTTCTTACAAACTGTCAATAGTTTTTATTTAAGCAAATGCTGTGATATGATAAATACAGTGTTTGTTGTAATATTTGTAAATTGTAAATAAAAAAATTATTTCTTTTTAAACAATAGCAGACAAAAAGGCACCTTGTTAAGTGCATTAATCTCTGTTGAGAAGTTCAATTGATTCTTGTTTTGAAAGGGGCACAAATCATTGTTAGTGATGGTGATTAGCACATGCGTTTTATATATACTCGTACATACGTAACATGTATGTATATGTAAGTAGATATACTATATATATTTATATTTTTTTTGGTAGTCTTCTAGCCGGTTTATGTAAAGTTGTTGTTTCTTCTGATGTATTCATTATAGTTATGAATAAATGTATTTCATGTATGAATGTTGTCTTCACCTACTAAAAATACGCAAATATTAGCATCGATGAAGTCAAGTTGAATAAATATTTATTTGAAATAAATATTTAAATTGAATTGATTTTTTTTCCAAAAATTATGCAGTTTATTTTACGCCTTTAAGATGGCATAATAATATTTTATTTATTCAATAATTTAATAGAATACTCCGAATCGGAAGGCGTGTGGTATTAGCAATTTATGTATTGATTAACATTTTTTTTTGGCAAACATAGATTTTATTTAAGCAACTCTACATAGAAAATTTAGATATTTTCATATCTTCCGAATGTTTATGCATTAAATTCAAAAACCACTTCTTATATTTAAATACCAGAAACGAATTTGGTAAATTTTGCAACTTAATTTATGGGTAGTATTCTAAATTATAAACGAAAAATTTATAGATAAGAACACCTTGAGTTTAACAATATTGAGTTATGAAAATATGAACTCTTTTAAATAGATCAATTATATCTAATATAGGGTTTTTGTGATATTAGATGACACTCTTCTGCGCCCTACAAATACAAAACTTAAAACTGTTGCTATTGTCACTCGTCTATGACGTTAAGTTGTTCCAGCACACAGTTCGATGGTGATGCAAACTTGTGATTCTATTGCTTCAGTTTTGAATAATGCCAAATTCATATTAATTATTAAAGGGTATATACTTATTTAGAGGTATAAAACTTTTATATAGAATAAAACAAAGAAGAACTTTTTAAATTGACATTAAATTAACTATATTCGCAAAAGAATCTGGCAAATAACTGCCACCGATTGCCTCGAAGTTAGTCTAAGCTGAAGGTCTAATTTTTGGCTACTTTAACATTCGATTTGTTACTGTATATCGGCAATAACACAGCGAATATTGTCTTCGACTTCACATATACCCACAAAATATAGTCCAGCGGCATTAAATTGCATGATCTAAGTAGATGGCCAATTTACTGATCGATCCGGAACGTGAAGCCAAGCGGTTATCGAACGTTTATTTCAAATCGAATAAATTGTGACACAAGCTGTGTGACATGTTGCGTCGACTTGTTGAAACTACAGCTCCGTCACATCATCGTTGTTTTTTTTTTTTTCAATTAATAGACAAAAAAGTCACTATTGACTGTAACGTTCAGACCAGCAATGTTTGTAAAGAAGTAAGGGCCAATGATTCTACCAGCCCATAAAACACACCAAATAGTCAGAATTTCTAGATGTAACTTGGCTATACGACATAACACCTTCCTAACACAGCTGAAGATATTGAAAACTTCTGTCTGGACAATCGCGGGTATTTGTGCATTTTGGAATTTAGGACAAACCATACCGGCTTTGGATGCTGCGCCATTTTACTTTGATTCATCAATCAACCAAACTTAGTCAAGAACTTATTGCCACAAAGACACTTTACCAAATCGGAGGTTTTTCACATCGAGCAAGAGATACGTCTAGTGGCATACATGAGGCTTCTACAGTAAAAGACACTTGAGTTGCTATTAAAGGCTGCACTGTCTTGAAGTAATAGCCACTACTGATTTATCAGCTGACGAGTAGCTAAATCTCTGCTGCTTTGTTCGCAGCATGTTCTGAATTTAACTTAACAATCTAATAAAATAGCCCTTTTTGCCATTTAGAACCATGTATACTCCCCGAAGACCCTGATTTATTCAAGCATTTTATTAGAGTAGATCTGCATAATTTGTATTTATTTTTTCTTTTTCTTCAAAGCAGGGCACTCAAAATTAGTTTCAAATTATTTTCTATTTTATTGTAATCAAAGATAGAATGTTTTCTTAACAATAGGGTCATAATTATAATAATAATGCATTGCATTGCTTATTGTTACTAAAAGTTAAATGATAATAAAGACGTCTGTGATTTTATTTTGTTAATTTTATACATATATGTTTCACACCTTACGGTCTTTGTAAGGGTTTTCATGGATTAAGAATTACATTTTTAAGTAATCAATCAATCTTTACAGAAAAAGATGGACGTTATCATATAAACCTTGTACCCAAATTAGAGTCTTCATTTATTTATGACTCACAAAACTTACATGATGAATAAAAAAATAGAAATAAAAAGTAATTTAATTAACAAAGTGTACATATTTCATAACAAATAAACAAACAAAAAATTTCTTAAAACCAGCTGCAGATCTTAAATTTCCAAAATCAATTTACAAATAGCTTGTTGGAGGAGTTGCATTTTTTTTTAATAATTGCTCAAAGCAGATTAAAAGCTTTAAGTAGTTTTTTTTTAATTTTTCTACAGTAAAACTGTTTCAACAGTCTTTAAACATCTACTCAAAATATTTTAAAGCAAGCTTTAAGATTTGGTTCTATATAATATGAATTGATATTATACTTAAAAGAAACACAATTTCGTTCAAGAGCCACATCATTGTGCTGTTGTCAAAATGTCTATTAAATTACAATTCCTGTAATTATATCACAGGTCTCAAGAGGCTAATTAAAGATTAAACCCCCATACATACATTACCACAAGATATTGCTTTAAAAGTCATATTTTTAAAGGTAATTCTTTAATAAAACTTTTTAACTTTCTTAGAGCCAAAGAGTGTTCACATAAATTACAGTCTTGGACTGTGCAATATTTCTATATTCCAGTGTAGTAGCATACGAAGTGCTCTTCCTAACATGGAACATAGAAAATATCTTTCACTTGATTTCTTACTTACTTACTTTCTGCAACTTCCTAACTGAGGCAAGATGTGTTTTTCTCAACCTGTAAGCTGACGCCCCCCTCCATTTTTTTTTTTTTTACTAATTGAAATAAAGCTACAGTTCAACGCCGGCTTCAAATTTTAAATAGATTATATAGAAAAATTGTTTAATAATATTTACTTACTTATAAGATAATCCAACTTTGGCTGACCAGAAATTTTTCTCAGACCTCGCAGCGTGTACCTCACCACAGCAACATCAAGTTTCATTAATTACATAAGAATTATGGTACCAAATAAGTAAAACTTTCTGTATCATAAAAAAGCAATATTACCGTGGTTAGTTTCGATTTAAAAGTACACTAAAACAATACAATGTGAAGCCTAATTAAGACTTGGAAAATTAGCTCCTTTAATCGAAATTTACCAGTCACGTGGTTCTCTTAATAGCCTGGCGAATTTAACAGTGCCATAGAATTTATGAGCAGTTCAGATCATAAAGGAGACATGGATCAAGATGCCATAGTTTGAAAATATTTAGAGTAAGATAATTACAAGGAAGATAGTGGACCGATTTCTCTTCTCTGTTCCTTATTCTGAGAGCCTTTAGAGCAGTGGTTCTTAACCGGTGGTGCACGCACCCCTTAGGGGTGCGAGCTTGAATATTTTGGGGTGCGAAATTGTAATTTTACAAATTCACGTGTAGCTAGCAAAATAAAAAACTAATCTTAAAAATTCATTTTGGTTAGTAAATTTTTTATTCCCTAAACATTTTTTAAATATGTTTGTAAATTATAAACCATCGAGACAAATTAATTTTTGTATTTTTTCTACAATTACAAAAATTCAAATGCGTTTCTAGTTTCTATACTAATTTTTATATTTCCTCGAAATTTCAGTTGATTGTTGCGATTATTCTTAGAAATATAAATACTGTTGATGCGCACATTACATTGAATAAAAATTTAAAAATAATTGAATTTTAGTGTCGACTATTACAAGTTTGAATTTTCGTGTTGAATATTAAAAGTTAAATATTAATAATAAAATAATTAATACAAGTTAATTTTACAAGTTTAGTTGAATATTTATATTCTAATTATTAGAATATAATTTGGTACATTAAAGTCAAATTCAAAAGGTAAGCTAAAATATAGCAATAATAGATAGAAGTTTAATATTTTTTTAGTGTTTTATTAAAAAATTTAATTTAGTTTACGCCATGTCAAAGAAACGATGTTGGAATGACGATTATGTTCGTTATGGTTTTACATTTACAACGGAGAAGGATGGAACGCAGCGACCACAATGTATTCTGTGCTGCAATAAATTTTCAAACGCCAATCTCAAGCCGTCGAAACTAAATGAGCATTTTACCAAACAGCATGGTGGTGTAGATGCTGGCTATGATTTTGAAAGTTTGAAATCTAAACGAGTTCGATTTGATAAAAGTGGAACTATCACAACTTTTGGATTTATATCACACGAAAAGCCGCTGTTGCAAGCGTCTTATCAAGTTGCATATATCTGTGCCAAGAAGAAGAAACCACATACAATAGCTGAAGAACTTGTAAAGCCTTGTGCATTAGAAATGGCAAAAATAGTGTTGGGTACTGAAGCACAACAAAAGCTTCAACAAATTCCTTTGTCAAATGACGTAATCCGTACTAGAATTTCTGATATAAGTAAAGACATCTTACAACAAGTAATTGAAGATATTAAAGCTAGTAATGTCCCAGTGGGTATTCAATTGGATGAATCTACAGATGTTGAAAATTGTTCTCAGCTGATGGTGTTTGTACGATATGTAAAAGAAAAAGAAATTGTTGAAGAATTTTTGTTTTGTGAACCATTAGAATTGACTACAAAAGGAATTGATATATTTAATAAAGTCAAAGACTTTTTATTACAATATGAGATACCGATGAACAAAATAGGATCAATTTGTACTGATGGAGCTCCTTCCATGTTAGGCAAAAATTCTGGATTTGTAGCGTATGTAAAAAAGGAAGTGCCTCACGTTACAATTACCCATTGTATTTTACATAGACATGCGCTAGCTACAAAGACATTGCCTGAAAAATTAAAGAAAACATTAATCACTTCAGTCAAAGTTGTAAATTTTATCAGAGGTCGAGCTTTAAATCATCGTCTCTTCCGTGCTTTATGCGAAGAACTTGGTGCCGAGCATACTGTCCTTTTATTTCACACAGAAGTAAGATGGCTATCGCGTGGACGTATGCTAAATCGTGTGTACGAATTGCGAAGTGAAATAATGCAGTTTCTTAATAATCAAGGCAGTAGTTTAGCTGATGAATTCAGCAATAGAGATGCTATAATTCAGCTAGCGTATTTGGCAGACATATTCACGCACCTTAATGAATTAAATATTTCAATCCAAGGATTTGGAGTGAACACTATAACAGCGAAAGAGAAGTTGACTGCGTTTAGTCGAAAACTTTCAATTTGGATTAACCGTGTTGACAAGATAAATTATGCTAACTTTCCTTTGCTTGAAGAAGTTCTTGTTTCAGATGATGAAAGAAACAATATTACCACCGAAATTAAAGATCATTTGCAAAAGTTGAGCGAATCTTTTGAGGGATATTTTGCTACTGGAGATATAGATATATCAGAAAAATGGATATTAGATCCATTTATTTATAATCTGGACTCAATGGATGACAGTAATTTATTGAAAGATGACCTTGTTGAACTACGGACAAATGGACATAATCAAATGGAATTTGAAGCAGAGAATTTGGAAAATTTCTGGTGTGCTCAAGTAATGTCATATCCACGATTAGCTAAAATAGCGCTTCAGCATCTTGTTCCATTTGCCACAACATATTTGTGTGAGATGGGATTTTCGTCACTTGTGCATATAAAAACAAAAGCTAGAAATAGACTTAATGTTAGTAATGATATGCGTGTAGCTATTTCAAAAAAGATCCCCCGGTTTTCAAAAATAATTGAGGAAAAGCAACAACAAAAAAGCCATTAATAAAAACTTTGATAATTTATAATTGATTATTTCAGCTAACAATTAAAATTTATAAAAAATTTGTTACGCACATAAAATTAATAAAAAATATGTTTTGCATAATGTTTGTTTTTTAATTTATATAACTCAATAATTTCTAGTAAGGGGTGCGAGAATATTGTTTGAAAATTTTAGGGGTGCCGGTAGCTAAAAAGGTTAAGAACCACTGCTTTAGAGCATACGTAATGACAGCCAGTTTTAAAATTTTCAGTAGTTATGAATGTAAAACTACGGTCACATTGGGTAAATATTTGACGAAAAAAACGTAACCACTATTTTATGAAAATATTTAATTTTTGATTTCTTAAAGTTTAGTGAATTATATATCAAAATATTTTTTTATTAATATCGTTTTTAAACGATTTTTGAAGAAATATTTGTATAATAAATTAAAAAAAAAAATATTGGTTACGTTTTTTTCGTCAAATATTTACCCAATGTGACCGTAGCTTTAGAAACATAATCAGTTTATTCTTAAGGGCATTTAATTTTTTTTTTTTTCAATAAATGATTCTCTTAATCATCAGACCGAGCAAAGCTCGTAACCTTGACTTAGGGATGCGTATATACGTACAATCCGAACGGCTACGTTAAAGAGAAAATAATTAATGGCAGTGAAAACATTAATCAGCTTCAGAACTTGATCACTAGCTGAACACAGAAAACAATAAAATACTTAAAACTTTAAAACATTTCAAAAATTTTATGAAGAAAAAATGTATAAACTTACATATTATGACGCATCAGCGTTTCGTAGTGCGGAAGTTTAAGTGCTCCATACGCCATTTTATATTTCTCTTTAGGTTTTTGACACAAAAATTCTTAAATTCTTGGAAAATTTGGGGTCAAAAACCTAAAGTGGCATCATTAACTCGAGACATATAAAAAATATAAAATGGCGTATAGAGCATTTAAACTCCCGCACGACGATTTAATAGTGAAAACGCAATAATTCAATATACGGAAATTATGAAATTTAATCTTAATTTTTCTATAAATATCTTATACTTACTTACTTACTTACTTACTTACTTACTTAGATGGCCATAACAACACGTTAACGGGTTTCGGCCTGCCTTAACACTTGTCTCCAGGCATCTCTGCTAAGCTCGCGCCTTCTCCAGTTGGTCACATCTTATATAAGGGAACTAAATAAAGAAAAATCTAATTTGGACTGGTCTTGATCCCTTTACTAAGAGGATAGTTCAGAATATTTCGTAAGTGGGCTTATTATTTCCTATGAGGTGTATCCTCTCTAATGTTCTTAGGGCTGTCTATGTCCCCTTGCGCAAGCGTAATATTATTATCTCGATAGCTCTACGACTCGACAGCCATCCCCCATATTGTGGACGTCATCCACTACACGAATAGTGTAGAAAAGGCATTTTTACATAAATACGATAAAGAAACTGTTCACAAATCGTCGTGCGGGAGTTTAAGTGCTCTATACGCCATTTTTTAAATCTCGAGTTAATGATGCCACTTTAGGGTTTTGACGCCAAAATTTTTAAAATCAGCATTCCGTTTTCGGATATTTATCTCGCAAACTGTTCGAGATATCCTAAAACGGATTACAGATTTGAAAAATTTTGGGTCGAAAACCTAAAGTGGCATCATTAACTCGAGATATATACAAAATATGAAATGGCGGATAGAGCACTTAAACTCCCGCACGACGAAATATGTATGTTTTTAATCCAAATTTAAATATCAAATACCGGAAAACAGTTCAGTCATCAAGTAATCTAAAAGATATCACGAGTAGATATTTTCGTCTTCGATTAGTGGTGTTCGATATTATTGTTTTGATATCAGTCAATGCATCTTTGTATTAAATACTATGTATTGAAAAGCTGCAATTTAAAGTTTCAAGCAACCGGCGTTCGTTCTCTACCGAAATTTAAAAAAAAAAAATTTGATATAAAAAACCCTTTTATCGGTTTAATGAAAGCCCTTTGGCAGTATAGGCCCATTATAAATTGCTGATTCCCAGAATGAGCGATGAAATTTTAACGACGACTGCTAAAAGACTTTATTAAAAAGCTTCTTATGTTTTAGCGCAGCAGATAGTAATTTAGTTCCCAATTTTATTTCCAAATGGTTTTGAGAACTGCCCTTACTTACTAATAGGGTCGTTTTACTATAATATAGATTTAAAAATGTACAATTAAAAAAACTGGTATTTTCTTATAACCCCCAAACTATAAATAAAAACTATCAATAGTAACTGAATAAATTAAAATTTTATATGAATTTACTAAAATGTTAAATAAATACATATTTTTATTAAAACAAATTTGCAAATTAGATGATATTCAAAATATCCAAAAGGGAATAATTTATTTTTAATATTGCTAAAACACAAACCAGACTCAGCTTTAATTGGTACTAAAAACATAAACTTGTTTTGGGCCCTATGTTTACGAGTATAAGTTGCGATTTTTTTTTTACATTTTTCATCTGAATATGACAAAAACAAATAAATAAAAAATAATAATAAAAAAACAAAACAGCAGAATAGACGAGCGTATGAAACGTCATACATATTAAAATCAATGTTTTTTAAGACATAAAACAGAAGAAAACCAATTTTGAAATATTGTTGTTAAACTGTTCAACTAAAATAGCAGCAACAACAGTAGCATCAGCAGCAGAGTTAACAACAATTACTTAAAATTATGTTGAATCAACATAAAGATGTTTTAGTATAAATTGATGGACAACAGACATCAGCAACATCAGTACCAACGATTTCTTCAGACCGTTAACTTGATACCCTCACAGCAGTAATTAAAAATGGTTAGTTTGTGCTAAAAAAAATTAAATTGAAAAAAATATCAAAATTGAAAACAAAAAATAAAAAGCTAATGCTCAAAATTAATTGATAATTAACGAATTCAGAAAAAATTATATATTTGAAAATTGTTTAATCACGATTGTTAAACTATTTAAAACACTGTGTTTAAATCATTGAAAAATAAAAAGAAATACTTATTGCTATTATTAAATAAAGCCTTAAGATAGGCTTTAATTTTTGTGTTGTGTGTGTTTTAATTTTCTGATTTTTTTTTTTTTTGGTAACCGTGGTGAAAATAATTTTATAATAAACATTCTGTTATTTGTGTTTTACAGAAACTCATCATCGCTTTTGCTCTCTTGGCTGTTGCCACCGCTGATGTCAGCCATTTGTCCAAAACATACTTGCCACCTGCACAAAGCCACTCTGCTGTAAGCTACTCTGCACCTGCTGTTCAGACCACTTACTCAGCACCTGCCGTACAACAAACTTACTCTGCTCCTGCTGTTGAAACCATCCAACATGTATCTCATGCTGTTGAATCTGTCCAACAAGCTGCTCCCGTTAACGAATATTTGCCTCCTGTACAAGAAACTTACTCTGCTCCTGTTGTTCAACAAACTTACTCCGCCCCAGCTGTTCAACAAACTTACTCTGCTCCATCTGTCAGCTACTCTGCTCCCTCTGTAAGCTACTCTACCTCCGTTGAACAAACCTACTCTGCTCCAGCTGTTCAATCCTACTCTGCTCCAGCTGTTCAATCATACTCTGCTCCCTCTGTAAGCTACTCTGCCCCCGTTGAACAAACCTACTCTGCTCCAGCTGTTCAATCTTACTCCGCTCCTTCAGTCAGTTATTCAGCTCCTGCTGTTCAACAATCCTACTCTGCCCCAGCTGTACAATCCTACTCTGCTCCAGCTGTTCAATCTTACTCCGCTCCTTCAGTCAGTTATTCAGCTCCTGCTGTTCAACAAACCTACTCTGCTCCTTCCGTCAGCTACTCTGCTCCTGCTGTTCAACAAACCTACTCTGCTCCCTCTGTCAGCTACTCAGCTCCCGCAGTTCAATCTTATACTGCTCCTTCAGTGAGCTTCTCCTCATCTGCTGCTGAAGTTGGCACTCAATATGCTGCCAACGGTGGTTACGTTTACAAGAAGAAGTAAATTGTTGTTAGTTTTTAAGTTCATTTTACTGTTATTTACGCTTTATAGTATGTAAAGTGTTGTTAAAAAAAGTCAAATTGTTTTTTAATTTTATTCAAAAATAAAAAATAGTAAAAAATTTTAAAAATGAAAAACAAAAAATTATTTTTTTAATATTTTTATTAATCATTGATTTTTATCAAATGCTTTGTAATATTATTACAAAATTTGATAGACCAGCTAGCTATACAGAGGACAATCACAATTAATTAATCAAATTATTTTGTCCAATAAGGAAATTAATATTAGTTTTAGTTTCTTATGATTTCTAATTGATTACGATTTTAAAAAGTACAAAAACAATCAGCTTTACTTTAGATTATAAAAAAACAAAAATTAAATCGAAATGGTAATGGGATATATTTTGATTCCCAATATCAATATTAGCCCTAAATTATTCCATACCGTAATTCTACAAAGGCCTTTGTAAATCGAGCCAGTTGGTTTTCGTTTAAGAAAACATAACTAATTAGCAAAACATTGTTATTGGTCTTCGCATTAATATTTGAGTAGTTTTTAGAATCTCAACTAATCCTAATAAAATTTGAGGTGTGGACAAGAAGTGTACACTGTACACACTGCAGTATTTTTTATTTAAGGAAATCTGTTTCTTTGCTTACCCAATTAAAAATTTAGTAAATTAGTAGCTAACCATTTTGCTTCGGGAAGGCATAAATTTTATACGACGAGCATCTACTTTAAAGCAGAGCGCTTAATGCAGGCATGTCAACAATAGCATTATTAACTGTAGAAATTTGAAGGATCATTTTAAACACTGAACTTGTTGTTGCAATTGCAGAATGCCGTAGGGCTTAAAATTGTAACACGATGTTTCGGAAACATTGTGCTTTCAAAATGACTTAGTCTAGGTTGTAGGAAGTGAATCACTTTTCATTTTCAAAATTTTGAATGCATCTTTAAAATCTCAAATTTAATGAATGATATTTCATTTTAAAGCTTATTTCTAACACTACTGACGAAAAATAATTAGAAATTGAAAAATTAAAATTTTCATTGATAAAAATTATATTTTATATAGAACTGCATGATAATACTGTTGTCATTATGGTTATATGTTTTTGTTCAAGTGTGGTAATACAGGGTCGCTTAATAGTAATGCAGTTCTACATAATATAGTATGTATATGTATATTAAAATCCATTCTGGCAATACCGGTATTTACTATAAAAAGCTGTTTTGGCAATACTTTGCAGTAGTTGTTAGATAAACAGGGTCGATTAATTGTAATGCTATTTCACATAATATACATATAAAGTTGTAAAAGCCATTTTAGTAATTCCGTTATTGTCATGGCATTGTTTGTTTTATGAAGTGTAGTAAAGGTAGGATTGTATTTACCAGAACCGTTCTTTTCACATGGGCAGTTATACGTGGCTTTTTCTCGAGTGCGGACTTTTAAAGATATTTTTGTTTGTATTAAGGATTCGTACGGGCAAAAAGTTAACGATGATCATGGCATTAGCTCTAACATTGTGTTCAAAGAAGTATTATAAAAGCATTTAAACATATGTATGTATGTACTAGGGTGGGTCAATTATTTTGCCTACTAAGCGTATAGAAAAATCGTAATCTACGGGAAATTCTAAGAACTTTTCCTAAAGAAACCATCGTTCTAAAATCAAAATCGAGCTTCCGGTTTTTTAAGAGAAAATTTGGTGCTCAGGACATCCGAAAATTTTTGGAAGTATTCATTGCAATTGGTGAATAGTTGACCTGTAACGCTGGAAGAGGGCTTATTTTAAGGGAAATTAATTGTTTTGTTTTTTGAAAGTAATTGTTTTAGAGGTTTATGTCAAAATAATAATAGTTTTAGGTTTTTAACAGTTTGCCTATTATTATTTTGACATAAACCTCTAAAACAATTATTTGGGTAAATAATTTTCTATAAATGAGGACAGATATAGAAAGCTGAGAAAATTTCCCTTAAAATAAGCCGAAATATTCGCACGGGTCATCTAGTATTTTTAATTTAATTATTCCTGAGCTGATTTAAATCGTTTTGATTAAGCTTTCTAAATATGTACTGTATATTTATACTTTCAACGAGTCAACGAGTTACAACTTAACTGCCATAGGGCTTATTGGAAAAGTATTGCATGAAAATGATGTCTTTTGATCGGTATGTATAGCCTCTCCAAGTTTGATATGCTAGACCTTCCTGCAATATGATTTTTGATAATTCAGCTAAAACGGAGCAAGATAGGGATAGAGAAAGAGGCATCGCTCACACAGAATCAATACATTTTAGAAATGCTACAACTACTGTCTTGCAATATAGTCATGCGGGAGTTTAAATGGTCTATCTGCCATTTTATAAAACTCTAGTTAATAATGCCACTTTAGGTTTTCGTCCCCAAATTTTTCAAATCTGTTTTGTTCTATATCCTTCAAACTAGAAATTTTTTTGCTATTTTTGATCTATTTTCTCAAAATGCATTTTTGGCACATAGAACACTTAAACCTACCGCACGACGATTTGATATACAGCCAAAACGAGTCAGAGTCAGAAGAAGAGTCATACCCGTTTAGTTTAAATAAATTTTTTCGTTTAGTTAAAGAAATCTTACAACTATGACTTTTTTACTTATATCGAAAGGTCCATCTGTTGCTGCATTGTAGGGCTTGTAGTATAACACTGTGTGTAATATTTTGAGTCATGAAAATATAACCATATACAGACACCCAAAGTCATAAAATTTTTTTACGGGTTCTCAAGCATCTCATTTTTGCAGAAAACTTATCATTTTCTCAGTCTCATATCTTGCAAACCGTTCGGAATTTTGATTTACTTTCTGTGGCAAAGTTGTAGCTTTTGATCAAGACGAAAATCGCAAAAATCTTTAAAAAATTCGATCGTTTTACCTCTCTTCCCCGTGTTTAGTTCCATAGATAGCAAACCATTCAAAAGTTAAGAAAACAATGCACTACAAAAATGTACTTTACATACATTGTACATATTTGGCCATTACAACCATGTGTCAGGGTCAATCTACTGGAGAGATACTTTAAAATCTATTTTGAAATACAAAGCATACATACATACATAATTGGCCATTACAACCCTGTTTCAGAGTTACGGCCAAGCTTCTCGCTGCACTCATGTTGTTTGTATAAATTTCTATCCATGAGTACCGGGACCTACAGTTTAATGTCGACTCCGAACGACAGACTTGA
Source organism: Metopia argyrocephala (assembly GCA_963576795.1). Taxonomy (NCBI): domain Eukaryota; kingdom Metazoa; phylum Arthropoda; class Insecta; order Diptera; family Sarcophagidae; genus Metopia; species Metopia argyrocephala. Next base: position 43,247,748 of record OY756208.1, read on the forward strand.
GAAGATTGTTCATGGCAATCAATTACTCCCAGGGATTTTGCTAGAAGACTGCTGAGAGATAGTCGCCGAAAGAAATAATTTTTTTCATATTTCTTTTTTCAAGATGTCAGAGCTGAGAATTGAACTCGGTGCTATCGTCTTAGTAAGCCAGCACACTAACCACTAGACCACGGCGACTACTCAAAAATTTCCTTTAGATCTCAATAAACAACTTCCTAAAACATATCGTCAATGGAATTAAAGAACGCTGTAACTGACAAAAAATCGAAAATACGTTTTTTTGCATCATTTTTATCAGAAAACAAATACGCGTCGATTGGTCCAGGTCCCAAATTTCTACGATGAAAATAAATTCACTTACGCCGTCTGCGAAATGAAAAATACCAGTGTATTTGTTCTACTTTTATGAAAGTTTTTTGGCTCTTGTGAACATTTAAGGTTTTGTCAGTTACAGCGTTCTTTAATTCCATCGATGATATGAAATTAGTAGGAATGATTCTTAACACCGTTCAGGTAGTGCTGAAGTAGCCTACCTAAGGTAGGTAGGTAATAGTAGTTGCAACATTTCTTTAAATAAACCACAAATCACATTTTCCCTGTACTGTGATCATTAAAATATGACCATAAAAGTGTTTATCATCAACTCCGTCCTTCAAAGGCTAAAAGGCGTCAGCTGAATATATTTAATTTTTGTTAATTATTTACCTCATATGAAATGTATCGCTATGCGTATTAAGTAGGTTTCTATGGCCATTTCGTTTCTGCCTAAGGGACTCGTCAGTAGACTTTTTTTCAAAGGTGATATCAAAAAGTTATAAACTAAATGAGAATCATATCTCATCTTCAAAATATATAAAATATAATGTGTGTTTGTTTCTGTTTCCTGAAAATTTCACAGCATTTAACTGGGACTCTGGCATGATTAAAAGGGTACTTTTTTTAGGCCACGCCCACTTTTTTAAAATTATGCAATTGCTCCCAAATATTTTTTAAAGATTTACTTCAAATTGTGTACACATTATACTCCAGGCGAGGTAGAAATAAACATTTTTTTACGCCACGCCCCCTTTCACACTCCTTTTCACACCAAATTTTATTTGAAAGTTTTAAACTTTTTGTTCTCTGTACAAATTTGTTCCTTCCAATGGATTTTTTTTATTTGGTAGTATATTGCTCTTAATACTGTTAACGTCGCCATATAACTATGAACCACGCCCACCTCACCGCCTTCTTTTTGTTTAATTCAGATACTTACTTATACCACTAACAATGCTTGCTTTACAAAATACTTTTTTTTTAATATGTATTTACCTAAAGTTTAATACACTTTTTATCTACAGCTAAGGTAGCCATACATTTTTTATTACAAAATCCCCCTTTTTCGCCTCATTTTACCTTAAATTATAATTAATCTGCTTTCATTTTATATACATATCTAAAAATGATTGTCTGTCAGTCTGTTTGTTTATTTGTGCTTTATAGGAGGTCAAACTCTTGGACCGATCTTACTGAAATTTTCACAGAATGTTATTGTAACTCTGGAAGGAATAATAGGCTATATGACGTTTTGATTGGACACAGTGCCGTGGCACCGCCCATACATACATACATAACTGGCCTATACAACCCTGTATCAGGATTACGGCCTAGCTTCTCGCAGCACTCATGGTGTGTGTGTCAATGTCGACTCCGAACGACAGACTTCAGAAGCTTGTTCATGGTAATTAGTTACTCTCAGAGCTTTTTCCAGAAGACTGCTGAGAGTTAGTCGCCGAAAGAAATATTTTTTTCTTCATATTTCCTTTTTTTTAAGATGTCGGAGCTGGGTGTCGAACCCAGGGCTCATGTCTTAGTAAGCCAACACACTAACCACTAGACCACGGCGACTACTGGCACCGCTTATATAACTCAAAATTTTAAAACGTCATATCATATCAACTGTCTGCAAAATATATAAATACTTTTAATTTTATTATAAGACGAAGCACACCGGGTTCAGCTAGTTTAGTATATAAGAAACAAACAAAAGAATTCAAAAAGCAATACACTTCTGTTTTTAAAAATTCAAATTCTATTTTTCGGTTCTACTGCAGTCATACATCCATTCTTTATTACAAATGTTAGACACATTGAAGAGAAAACCAACAAATATTTTTCGCCATATAGGCAAATACATTCAACTAAATAGCATCTTTGGAAAAATTCAGTGACATACTTAATCCTCATATGTAAAACATTTCATATTTAATTAAATGAATTCACCTATTGGCGAATAATATAGTTTGTTTTTCAATTATCTACTTTGTAACGCTAAGATCACTCTTAACATGAAAAATTTGGGATATTGCAATAGCCATGACAATGTGTGTTTTTAATTTAAAGTAGCGAAATCTAAATTTATATTTTTATTTTGCTTTATTTTTCAACACTTTAAGCCCATTTGCATTTATTAACAATTTCCAGCAACACGTAAAGTCGTTAAAAACAAAGTGATATTTTTTTAACATTTAAATTGAACATAAATTGGGTCCATAAATTTGCATGGTGATTAAAAAAAAATATAAGAGATCAGTGAAAACTCATAATTAATAAAAAAAATCATCAACAACCGCAAAATGTTTACACTAAATGTGTTACATGTGTTTTTTATTTATTTCTTTGAACTAATTTTTGGCAAAACTTGTCATTACAATCGCATTTCAAAAAAGGTAGGCTTTTGTGATGAATTTTTCATTTAAAATGCTATACTGGGTTTTTTGTACAAATAGCCGCCATTGTCGGCATCATATTGTGTATCACTAGAAACTATGCGCAGGCGCAATTTTTTATCATCATTTTCATCAGCAGCTTCTTCCTTTTTCAACGCCTCATTAGACTGGTAAACAGGATAGTTGGGATAGAATGGACCAGGAAAACCAGGGTTTACAAAACCTGGGGATGGCAAGGGATATCTATTGCCGGGATATACTTGACCGGGGTAAACTTGACCAGGATATACTTGTCCAGGGTATATTTGACCGGGGTATACTTGGCCAGGGAAGCCAGGATTTACAAAACCTGGTGAGGGTGGAAATAGTTGAGGTGGTGGTGGTATGCCCTGTGGGGGAAAGCCTTGACCAGGAAATACCTGACCAGGCAGAAACTGCGGGGGAAAGCCGGGATTTACATTAGGAAAACCACCTGGAAAGCCGCCTGGAAAACCATACGCTGGATCTTGTTGTCTGGCATCTTTAGTTAAAGCCACCAAATTGTCCAATTTCAAATTGTTGTCCACTTCATCCTGTTGTGGTAGTATTTCCACATCTCTTACAATACCGGCTGCAACATCTGATTTTTTCTGTACCCCTTTTAAAGCAGGTGGTAAATACTCGCGCGAAAAATGCTTCACATCTGCTACAGCCAAGCACATAACAGTGCTCAATGCTAAGAATTTTAAAAACTGAAAAAAAAAAAGAAATTAAAAATTTTATTAAAATCCATAACGAAAAACTAATCGTCGTACTCACCATTTTAACTGCCCTTCTTTCTACTCGTGATATTCTAAACCGATTAAAAGTTTAATTTCTTAAAATCTTCTTTTTATAACTTTTTCCCGTACCATAATAACACTTAAACAAATGGATTCTTAACTTTCTCTTAATTTTGATTGATGAATTAATAATGATGGCACATTTTTGCACCATTTCTTTTGACCATAATAAAAACCGTGATTAAAAAATAAAAACAAGAAAAGAATAAGCAGTTGAATCAAAAAATATTATACCCTACAAAGAAAGTCTATAGCTTTAATTCTGAATATTTTATAGATCTGTTGTATTGATTTGTGAGCCTATATTTTACTGTAATCTGAGGTTTGTGTTTTTTTTAATAAAAAGCTTAGCCTGGCTCTCAACATTTATCTATTACATATTTACTTTTTTTTGTTAATTTTTTTATTTTTACAACCGATAAGACTTACCTCATAGTATCTTATTTAATTATGTAGTTCATAATTAATAAAACAAAAATACACAATTTTTATTAAAACAAAATTTTTAGCATCTTATGTCTATTATGACATGAACGTTTTAGGAAATCGTAAACTATGAGTGGCTATTAAATTGATTTTATGTTGTAAATTAACAAAAAAAATCACAAATAAACTGGTTCTTATTTGCACAGTGTTCTGCTTCTTGTCAAATTTTGTTAATAAATATTTATATCAAAACATAATGATACGATGATATTGAACTTTCAATAATCTTTGGTTAGTAACAGTGGCTTCCAAATTTTGGCAGTTTATAAGGGTTATCTTTTTGTAGATGTATCTGAACGGATATAGCATTCAAGAGCACGTGCAACTTACACCATTGTTTTAATTATTTTTATTTTATTTATTATTATTAATAAAGTCGCTATTCTGTTTGTGAAATATCATTTTCAGCGATGAGTCCCATTTCTGCATGAATGAGAACGTGCAAAAACAAAATTGTCAAATATGGAAGGATACAAATTCACATGAGATCCAACAGCATCAAATGTATCGCTGTATCGTCACATTAATCAATGATCAACCAATGATTATCACTTTATTTTAGCCTGAATTGGATAATCTGGAAAACAACGAAATATGGTTTTAACAGGACGGACATAGCCTATGGCATATTTAATTTGAGGGCACGATGTGTCAGAAATAATTTTTACTCACTGTAGTTCCAAGAATATCTTATAAGCATCATAAGGTAGTCCCGCTTTACCAAAACAATAACAGCTGTTTACTTATGATTGTCAAAATCTTATTTCTTCTTTCTTATTTATTTTGACGTTAAACAAATTTGATTTTGAAATATTTTATTTAACAATAAATAAGTTGAAACAAGAAAGAATTAATTGGCTTTAAAGAAAATTTCATGCCATATCATTGAAATTGTTCTCTAAAATACACCCTTGTTATGTTGTTTATTTTGGGGCGTAGTTTTTCATTCATATTAAAGCTTTACGTATTTTGCACCAGAAACAACATTAATATTATAAACACAACAAAGGCTATCGAACACCGAACACACGACTACAAAAATCGCTGGCTACAAAAGTAGCCAGCTACTTAATTATAATAACGACTACATAACATACATACATACATAACTGGCCTTTACAACCCTGTGTCAGGATTACGGCCTAGCTTCCCGCAGCACTCATGTTGCGTGTGTCAATTTTTATCCATGAGTACCGGGACCTACAGTTTAATGTCGATTCCGAACGACAGACTTGAGAAGATTGTTCATGGCAATTAGTTACTCTCAGAGCTTTTGCCAGAAGACTGCTGAGAGGTAGTCGCCGAAAGAAATATTTTTTTCATATTTCTTTTTTCTTTGAAGATGTCGGAGCCTGGAGTCGAACCCAGGGCCCATGTCCTAGTAAGCCAACACACTAACCACTAGACCACGGCGACTACAACGACAATAACGACTACAGCTACAAAATAAACATCTATTTTGGCACGTTGAACATAACCTAAACAAAATATAACAAACTTATTTTTTGTAAGTGAAATTGTGAGGAAACAAAAAACAACAAATGTCTGAAGAAAACTTATAAATATTTAAGAAAACTAAAAAGGTAATTAAATAATAAATTACAAATAAAAAATAAAAACTGATGTAAATAAATGAAATAAATAAATGAAAACTAAAAAAAAAATGTAAACAAATGATTTTTTTTTTCAGTACTGCAACTTGAACTTTTTCGCATTTTTTATGTACATATTTCGTATATTGCGTTTTTTAAACACCTTCTTCATGCATCTTATTGTATTGGCAGCACTAAACTGTTTATTGTCGCCAAGAAAAATAGAAATTAGCCTAAGGTAATTTGTAATGTAGCTACGGGCTACAAAAGTAGTCGTGTGGTCGGTAGTCGTGTTGCCGTTAAAATAATTATTCTCATATGCACACATGTATTCTATTTTTGACAGCTTGTAGTCGATGGTCGGTAGCCTTTGTTGTGTTTATAGCATTATTATCAATCTATGTACGTATGTATGTAAATATGTAGTATGTATTGTTAAATATAAAAGTTCTATTCGACGACTAAATATAAAACCGTATGTCTGCACTCAAGCTATTCGAATAATTAAGATGTACTTATACATATACAAATTAATCTGCATATACTTGAAAATATAATACATACGTAGTTATCTATATGTGTGGAAAATAATGCAAAGTGTTATAAACGAAGTATTTTTAAGATTGAGATGAGGGTTAATGATATGCTAAGGGAGATAGAACCTATTGCAGATGTTGCGGGGAACCGTGTTAGCTTTCTAACTCCGCTAACACAGTATTCTAATGTTGCTTGGCATTTCTTCATATATTGGAATTTAACTTATTATCGCCGCTGGCCTGTATTCAACCAGAAAAGTTATTATTGGGCCGATTTGGATGGCAACTAAACTTCATTTGTGTTGTTAGTTGGCATCTAAAAAATTATAATTACCAAAAAAAAAAAAATACATGTACATGTAAAATTGTATAACATTTCGATGCCAGTTTTTGTCTGTAATAGTGCTGTCAAATTCTGCTACTTTTTATTACTCGATAGTATTGAGTACTTTCATTTGGGTACCCAATACTACTTAATACTTTTAATGGATTTTACTTTTAAGAGGTATTGTGTTTTTAGACAGAAATTTGTTTGGCAGTTAAAATTTAAATTTTCTATACAACTTCCAAGAAAAAATACAACTCTTAAAGTATTGAGTAATTACTTTTTAGTATTAAGTACCCAAGAATTAGTACAAATACTTGATACTCGGTACTCATTACTCAATACTTTTCCAGCACTAGTCTGTAACATAACACCTGTTCTAGCAACTGGCAACTATACCGAGGTTCGGTTGCCATGCATAATCGATCCATATGTGTGATTACTGGATGACAAAAATTTATAGCAAAAACTATCCACCTAAATTGATAATTTGCAAATGCTCTTTAAAATTCTTTCGTAAAGGCCATGATACAATTCTTACACAAGAACATCTTATCGATATCTGTCACACTTTTAAAATCACATAAAAATGTCAACATTACCCTGCAAAAAAAAATTGGACTACGTAACCCAGATGAGTAGTTAACAGAATAGTCCTATGTAATTAAATTGTGTACTTTTTTGTATATTTGAAGTAAAATTTACAATTGGGTAACACTGGCGACACATTTAAGTTAAAAAATTACTGAATGGTAACGCTGGCAGCGTCCATGTTCAGTTTTTTTAAAGTCTGTGTATACATAAAAGTGTAGTAATAAAATATATTAGGGCTTAAAAAGTGTTAAAAAATATAATTGAAACTTGATTTATAATTTTAAAGGTTTGTAGGAAATAGTCTTCTGTTAGTAGTTCATGAATTAATGACATAAAGTAGTTATCAAAATAACTACAAAAGTTGATCCATAGAATATATACGTGAAGTAGTTATGAAACTAATCTCAATTGTATAATTCACGGAGTAGTTACATGGGAGTAGTTTTGAGGTTACTCTTATGTTATATTTGGTTGGACCTGGTCCTCTCCTAGGACATCGCAATGTAAAATGGGTCACTTTTTTACATGCATAATGGGTAAAGGATGTTACTAGTCATGGTCCATCATGGAGTACATTTTACACACGTGCATGGAGTAGTCGCACTTTTTGCAGGGTATTGCCACACCATCACAAAAAAAAAAAATAGCAAAGTATATGCAGAGTTGCTTTTTGTTAACATCTTATAAAATCCAACCCTGATCGTGTGGAGAAAAAAAAGTTTATGAATTTTTTCAAAAGATTATGCATTTTTATGCCACACTGTTATACTTTTTTAATACATACGATTTTTTGACTAATTGTACGACTCGAAAGGATAGTGTATCACGGCCTTAAGAGAACAAAATATTTTTTTGTTTTTAGAAACAATTTATCGTGTAAGCCAGATATTAGGGAATTACAAAACTCGTTTTTTGTTATGGAACTTATATTCGTGTAAGTCCTTCGATTTGAAAAATTTTTCTTGGAAATTTGAGCCTTAAATCACATCTTTTAGCGATAGTCTGCTAAATTATGCCAATCCTAACGAAATTAATCGTAATATTATCCGTCTTAAGAGTGGATAAAGTAATAACTGCATTTAGTTATTTTGGAATTATTTCAGATTTCTTATTTAGGAAATATCGCAAAAGTCTACGCAAAGCGTTGTCTTTCCACTTGATAGCCCTTCAACGAAGCAGTTTTTTGTAAGTAATTTGTATTTGTTTTTTAATTCCAAACTTTCTTGTAATATTCCTTAATAGAAAAATTCAGCAAAATACCAAAATATTATGAGTTTCTTAAATGATTTTGTTGACTCATATTGCATTGAAATTTATCGAATAAGCCTTTAATACAAACACACACACAATATTTTGTTTTGAATACTTCAGTAAATGTATAAACAGAAACCTTAAACGTTGAGAGCTTATAAGCTACTGAATGCATTTTGGTTTAAAATTTAAAATATATAGTCGTACGTTTAAGATTGCGTAGTAAAACTAAAATAAAATTAATTAAACTTAAAAGCAACCAGCAAAACCCGTCTGACGTTGCCCTGCTTGTATATATTTATTTTTATATTTATTACTATAATTACGTTTTTCTTTTTACAGCGATACTAATGCTAATGATAACATTAAAATATGTGGAAATGATCTGATCACAAATATTATTTTTTTTCTGGCATTAATGGTAAGGCCCGTATTCAATTTCTTTCTTTTCAATTTTGGCCATAATAACAAGACTCAGGAGGCCAAATTTGGTAGATATAGCATGATCTTTTTGGTGAAAAAGCAAATGATAAGTGAATTCTTTTTCCACAACCCCTGAGAATTTGTTCGTTTTGCTTACATCTTCCCATAAAAATTTACTTCACTTTCTCCATATTTTCATCAGTTTTTGGTGTGACGACGAGAGTTTCCGTTCACGAGCTTATTTGAAAAATTTGTATCACTTCTAAAAATTTTTCTGACCCGGAGTATAATCACCATATATTACTCTCAATATTTTTAGAACTTTGGGGGTCTTTATTTAATTTTTTTTTTTCAAAATTGTATGCAAATTTTCTGATTAATTCACACTTTCTATTGTACAGTTCTCGACGAAAACTTCTCGTACTTAATTATTTGATATGTAGTATACATACTTGTATAAGTAAAAACATTCGAATAAAAATATATAGTAAGTGAGGTACCTAAACCCAAATCAACATATTTAATTTTGAAAATGCCCGTCTTTCCCCCTTCGCATAATCTGTTTTCCTAGAAGGCGTCATCCTCTGAATTCTGGCTTACATATATTCTTTTATGATTCATATTTACCGAATCATATAGTTGTTTTAATGTGCCACACCCCTTTACACAACTCCCATTTTCATTATAACCTTAAACCTTCACCAAGTATGTATTTAAACAAGTATAAGCATACATGACAAAATTCCGAGTGATCATCACAGATCTTTCAGAGTATTTTTTGTTTTAAACAAACAAACAAACAAAAAAACAAACGTTAATTTAAAATTGTGAAATTATGAATGTATACAGATTAGTATTTATATAAAGTTGAGAAATAGGCGATTGTACGATTTTGTAAACAACATTCTTGAAGAAAATTTACATAGTCCATTAGTGTTGCCAAAGCTTTTATTTCTTGAAACCATCCCACAATTCAAATATTATGGTAATAATAATTTTTACTTACTAATTTCAAAAATAAAGCACTAAATTATATACGAGTAGATCGATTGAACAAAAATAACTGCAATAATCTATATTAGGTAGATTTGGAAAAGTGACAGTGCCACATCGCATAAAGCCAGGATTACAATTGAATTACTGCGAGATCTCTTTACACAGCAAGTTATTTCAAGGAATGGTGATGTTGATTGGCCTTCATATGCAAACAAACCAGAAACCCTGGAGCAACTCAAACAAAATATTCGTGTTAAATTAATGAAATACAACGTGAAATGTGTGAGCATATAATGAAAAATGTTCTCTTAAGGGCTTCATTTGTGAGACTAACAGAGGCGGACATTTACCTGATATTGTGTTCCATACATAATTGCCTAAATTAAATAAAACATTTATCAATATAAGATCCATTCCCTTTCATTTAATTAAAAATTATAAACACCCTGTATTTTTAAAATGCGGAATACGATATTTGATGAAAATCGACTTAATTTTAAATTGAAATCGTCTATATATTGTTTTTAGATTTAGACGCTATAGGAATTTGAAGTAAGACACAAAACATCCACCTACTGTTAAGGTCATGGCGCTTGTTTTGAGATGCTCGTGGAATAATTTTTATTTATTCTCTTTTCAAAGGCAATATACTCAACACTCAGCAGCATAGAGTATTTTTCTTAGTTAGTGCTGCGTTTAAATTTTCATTAGGGAAATGCATCAGCAATTTAGGTGTCCACTATTTCAAGACCTCAATCAATGAACACGAAGTCTTAGTGTTGTTTCATTAAGCAACTTATTCGCCAGATTTTACACTCTCGGGTTATTTTCAATTTCCTAGCCTATAAAACGGTTTAGTGGAAAAGATGGACCAACAATGCTTGTGCTTAACTTTATGCATGAACAAACATTTATTCCATATTTTAAAAATAGTTAACAAACAACGTCCTTTAATAGGTTGTTTTTACCTCCAAGAAATTATCAACATTTTATTTCGGCAATTTCCTTTAATTTTTATTAAACTCATAGTCTAATTCCATGCAATCAAAAATATATTTCTAAAGAATACAATGAACGAATCATAAGAAAAACTAAACAATTTTGTTTAGAAACAACCAAAACGGCAACACTGCCGCCTTTATGAAAGCATTCGTTTTATTTTGGTGCATCCCATAATGTATTATAATATATGTCTATACTTTCTAAACTATTTATAAATTTTATTAAATTTCCCAAACACTGACCTTTCACACTGTTAATTTGCATATATATAGCGTTATATATTTAATATTTCAGTTAATTGGGTTAAACACATACCTTAACCTGCTCCGGTTGTATGCTAATCACTGAAGATATTTGGTTAATGACTATTTCCGTTCGAGCGATAAAATTGAAAATAAAAATGTTAATAAATAGGAACAGTTTAATGATAAACCAGCGTTAATTTATTAATTCAAATAAAATTCCAAAAATAAAAGCCCTTTCGCCGAATACTACAAATGGAATGGGAATTGTTAAATAAAAATGTTATCAAATTAATATTTATAATGATGTTTGTTATACTGGTACAACAGTAAAAGCAATAAAAGAAAGAATGTGAATATAAGTGAATGTATAAAGAAAATCTTTAATAAATTTTAGAATTTGAAATCTTTAAGAAGAAAAGGTTGTCTTTGAGAAATAAGAAATGAAATGTAAATTAACGACAGTAACGTAATCAGAACAGTCAAATCTGTTATTGTGCTTCTTTTTATAGAAGCGGCCATAAGGTTCTTTTTATATTCTAAGTCTCTGTACGTTGTGGCGATTTGGTTTTTCTATAAATCTTTAAAAGCTTAAAAATTCTTAGAGGATTTTTAAAATCGTGTTTATAACCAACGAGCCATACAGTATCTACCATTAATGTTCGGCTTTTTATTAAAAAACTCAATTCAAAAAATTATAATTACAAAAGAAGAACTAAAAATGTTTATGGTTATTGATTTGACAAGATAAAAAGGTTTAAATGCACAGCAAAGAGCCTTTAAAATTGTTTTAAAAAGCAATAAATCAAATTTATTTTGGCTTAAGGCCAGGACTCTGCTGATGACCCCTACTCATGCAGCACATTGTGCTAGTCTAGGTAAATATATTATGGGGAAAGAGGGTATAGTGCCTGTGGACATTTGATTTAAATCGTCATTATCGAGAGAGAATGTTCCATAAACGAGCGGTACGGCTTTAGAACGAACTCTCTATAATACATTTGCGGCTCACTGGACAATCAACTACAAAAGAATGTACTCTAAGAGGGTTACGTGTAGTATACCGGAATCAAGTTCGTTATTTCATAAGAGCACTTTGAAGCACCGCTCCATACATGAGAGTTGTGGGAAACGTTTTCCTTTCCCAGTTTATTTTGCTGTAGATATGGTTTTGTAGATAAGGACTACATTTCTTTCTATAATGAAGCCAACACTCAATAGGGATGACCCCTACTCATGCAGTACATTGTGCTGGTCTAGGAAAATATGACGGGAAGAAGAAAAAAGGGTGTGGATCTTTGATTTAAACTTATTAATATCATATCTGTTTTCAGTCAGAAAAAACAAAAGTATTACTTTAAACATGCAAACCGCAAGGAAATCAGTTGCTGTTGATTGATTATTCAATGGTCAGTGTTATACCTTCAGCACTAAATAATCCAACAATAATCACCCCAAAAACCCACATAGACGGATAATCACTTTAGCAATAAATTACAGTCTTGTATAAACGAGCAATAAAAGGTTTTATCTGCTCACCTTACTGCATGTTCGAGGAAGCACAGATAATAGATGACGCAGAACGCACACTCTTCTACTGCACTCGATGGGCTTGGAAACACAACGAGCTGGTATTAGTACTGGGAGAAATAACAGTGGAAAATCTTATAGACCAGATGATACCTGGAAAGCTGTAGAGCGATTTAGTGAGCGAGTCCTTAAGACGAAGAAACGCGATCTAGATGAGGCTGAAACAGAAAACTCTCCCATTGGCGGTGATGACAATGACGATGGTAGCCTGGACGCAGACATAATGTTGAGAGGAGGCTAAGAACCTACAGGAAACCTACCTTGAAGTAATGCTGAATAGATGTCCCGAGGTAGAAATACTCTCCAGATGAGTCAGTATGCTATTGCGGTGAGTCCGATATACCACGGAGGGCAACGACCTAACGATGGATGCATAAATGCATTTACTCCCTCTACCCAAGAAAAAAAATTATTCCTTTAGAATAATGTAATCATAATTATTCCTTTCGAAATATGAATGATTTAATTATTTTACTTATTTGGTTAAGTTAACCTGTTACAGAATGGTATAATAATATAACAAAACATACTGAATAAATTACAACAAGTTTGACAGATGCAACTTCAATAAGATGGCTGGCTATTATTAACTGTCACAAAGTTCGGCAGCCCTGTAGGAAAATACTATTAAACCCAAGCGGTTTTAAGCTAAATTTATTGTACTACCTACCTACTTATATAACAATGAGATTAATAATTGAGAATAAAATAAACTTGAAATACGAGCGCACATACATAAATACTTAAAAAAATATTGAATAAAAAACTCACTCATATTGAATGAAAATTATTTTAAATTTGTTTTTATAATTTTATTTATTTACCGTCAAAACTAGACATTTTTATTAAAATCGTCAATAGGCTTATATACTATGTCTATAATTGCCTATTAAATATTTTAATTAACTTTTCATTGTATTCTTTAAACAACATATTTAAAAAACATTAGAAATATAAATCAAATAAATTAAATATGAATTGAAAATGAATTGTTAACCCGGTTATTATCATTAAGCAGCGGCTGCATATTTTTTCTTATGCATTTCAGAAATAAAAAAATTTCGGTGATTCTTTTTTTTTCATTTTCTTCTTTATTAATTAATTATGTATGTAAATGCATACTATATGATTATTATTTACATATAAACATTCATTTTCTCTGCCCAATATTTTCAAGGACACGTCAATACCACAATACTACAATAATAAGTCTGTTGATATTTTATTTTATAGATTTTAATATATTAATAATTACTATGTTATATACATACATACATATGTACGCCCATATATGCATATATTTTTTATTGTTTTATTTACAAATAAAAGATTTTAAATTATTAGATTAATACCTTTTTTTTATTATTCTCTTATTGCATTTAATAAATGAATGAAATATTTAATATAAACTTGCAAGCTTCGATGGAAAATATATTCAAACAAAATAAAACAGTAATTTTTATTTGAATTAAAAGTTATGGCTTATATTGCATTGAAAATACAATAATTTTTCACTTTGAAAAGATTATTATTAGGATTATTCACTTACAAACTATTCTTTTATATACCAATCCTAACATCGTAAATACCCTTCAAATCCGTGCTGGCCAAAGGAAGAATATGAAAAAGATTTGTTAGTTTTAATTCAACGTCATATCAGTGTTGTTATAGTCTTTTTAATGCCAAAAGCGGCAAGTTTGTTTAAGGGGGATTTAGACGGTATCACAAGTCGTATGTAAAATCAAAGAGAAAATATTATGAATTTCCATCCGTATTTCAAAAATGAGAGTAAAAATCTTACGACAGATATTTTTTGCGTTTACACGGTTGGTAAAATGCCAAAACAAACTAAAATGAAAACATAAAATACACATACACATGCACACAAAATTTACATGCATTGTGAATACATTTAACATAAACAAAGAAAAACATAAAAATGCATCCGTGATCTAATGAAATGTGATGGTTTTTTAAAAAATTTCAAAAAACAAAGAGAGCCGTACGACTGTCAAATTTTCATCCGTATTTTCTCTCAATGTCGTACGCTCTCATTACATATCAAGTTTACACGGTACTATTCATTCTCTTCTACACAAAAATTTGACATGTCGTACGACTTGTATTACAGCCTAAACCCCCCTAAGTCACAAGTAAATGAAGTCATTTAGTAGCCCATGAATAATGCGATCATTCTAAAACTAATAACATAGAAATTATAGAGCGGCATTCTATGAGGTCCTACTATTGACCGCTTATACATATTTCGGAAGTTTGCGTAGTATAGGAGGTCTTTTGCGGGCCTAGCTTGAAAAATCTGATTTTACAGTCTGTTTTTTTGCAAGTTATCAAAATTGTCTAGTATTCCAGTCGTAGTATTCCATGTCAATCTTCTCTTTCACAACTTCCGTTGGTGCTAAAACCTCTTCGGCAAAAAATGTGTTCATGGCAGTTCCATGCCTCACCAGCTCATCTCCCATTTCGTTACCATCAACATCTCTGTGTCCCGGTATATGTGTTAAGATAACATTGTGCTTCACTCTCAAGATATTAGGGCTGCTTCTGCTCTGCTCCATCAGTTTAGAGATATAAATATTGGATTAAAAAGCTATGACCAATATTTCCCGCATTGAAAGAATTCACTGCATTTATTCAGTTTTCAAGTCTCTCAAAAAAAAAATTTTAAACAGATGCGACTTCTTGAAACTTAAAAAATATGTTTTATATGGTGACCACTATTCATTAAAGTCAGTTTTCAAACTACTGGCGATCACAGTTATACGTAGATGTCGTAGATGAAATTTGCAACTCAATCATTTCAGAAACAAATTTTTTTTTCTATGCTCGGTAACACCTGCAATATTTTTTTTTCCTTTTTTTGTTTCTCTTTGTTATATACATACATATATAACTAATTAAGCTACTGTTTATGAAATCTAGAATTCGTTAAAGAGCGATTTTTATTTATTATTTATTTCTAAATTATTATTAACGGCTATAAAAATATATATAAAATGCAAAATATAAATAAAATTAATTAATATGTTACTCTGATTCATTCTATATACGAAAAACATACATACTCGTAGTATGTATGGATGTATAAATAAAAACGCAACTGTTGTATATATTTTATTTAGTTTTTTTTTATTTATTTTTAAATTTGTATCTTCTTTAAAAATTTGTAAACAATTTCATAAACGAATGCATTTAAAAACCTATAAAAATGCATATTTTGTTTTTTATCTTTTGTTTATAAATTTGATCACTACAGTGGTTAGCAGCAATCTTATGAATATTTAAGAAAAACAAAACTCTCAAACCCCACTTTTTTGTACTAATTAATAAAATTTTATGTAAACGGGTCATTACGATTACCAATAGAAGTAAAACTGCAGCTTAAATATGTATTTTAATGATTTGCAAATTAAGATTTCTAATGAAGGTATTTAAAGTGGAAAATATTTGGAATGTTTTATTAAAAAGAATACCAGTATACCGAAAATTTGTTCATACATACACGGACAAGGTAAAATCAGTATGATGGTAAAATAATGTTTTAATTAAAATAAATTAAATTCATCTAATAAATTTTTAATATCTGGGTATTTAGATTGATATTAAAAATATCTTTCAGCTATTAAATATTTCGCAATTGGTTGCTGCATTAATATTTTTAGATTATTGAGAAAACTAAGGTCGTAAAAGGGATACTGGTTTTTAAAAGAACATGTGTATATAGCCGTACGCTAATGCAAGCATGTTAGATATGTGATGTTGTTTGTATCGTAACAAAATTTGAAAAATAGTTATTTCTGATACCCACCTAGAACTCTATCTGCCAACAAGAACCCTCTGCGACTGATGTTGCAGTATTGTAGGCACAAACAAACAAAAAATAGTATTTTTACCGGTATTTTCCAAACATCTACTCTCGTGTTCTCTGTACCTTCTTATCACTTTCATTTGATACTCAAACGCATGTTACTGTGTTTGGATCGATTGATGTAAGCACAAGCACAAGTGCCAGAGTAAGCGAGAAAGTATCTGCATCAGTATTTTTGTTATCTTTTCATAGTCTCTGCTAGACAACATGTCAGTAAAAATATTATATTTTCTTAGTGTCTGCCGTATGAATGGCACACTCTCGAATGACCTGCAAAAAGTCTCCGAGTGGGGTCTCGCGAACAGACTCAATGTTGTTTTATCACACATAGACGTTACGATGATTTAATCCTGCCATCTCTGACTATGGGTAATTGGAATTGATTGTGATGTCCACTGGAATGATCACATATTTCGGGTGTCGAAAGAAGTACTCAAGTGCCTCGGTTTTTTAAAACGGTGCAAGAAATACTTCACTCTATCTGAACTTCTCAATATTTAAAAGATCTACATCCGACCTAGGATGGAATAAAACTCTCATAAATGGGCCGGTGCTTCAAAGTCTGTTTTGGGGCTTCTCGACCAGGTACAAGAAAGCAACCGTAGGGTATCTAAATATATCCAATTGTTTGAGAATCGGCGCAATATGGCATCGGTTTCATTATTCTATCGATACTAACATGGGAGATGCTCTGATGAGATAAAAGATTTGATTCCATGTGGTCGCGTATTCTTGAGAACAACAAGTCACTCTCTCAGAGGACATCCGTTTGTAGTTGATTGTCCATTGAATCGCACAATGCATTACACACAGATTTCATTCTCTGGCAGCACCGTTCGCTTATGAAACAATCTTCCCGTAAACGTTTTCCCTATCAATTACGATGTTAGCAAATTAAAATCAAATGTCCACAAGCATTACTTCCTTTTTCCTCCTCCCATACCATATTTTCCTAGACCAGCACAACGTACTGCATAAGTAGGGGTCATCCTCCGAGTGCTGGCCTCAATGAAAAAAACAACACTTCAGCAAAATTGTTATTTTTAGTTTTGTTATTATGGAACATTCAAACATATCACAAGTTCCACACTGTTCTAAGAGAACGTCATCTGGAAGTTTTAAAATGCGCGCCTTCTCACCATTGTCAAGAAATATATACTGAAACCAAAAAACCTGTTATGATAGTACATTACACCATGAAAAAGAAGGAGTTGACGAAGTTAATAAAAAGTGTGCGAAATATTCATGCAGCCGAAGAACTCGTCTATGGCCTATGGCAGTATATCAAAAACTACTAGACAGAGAAACTTATATTCTCAGACTCGTCAGAGAATTGGTGTCTAGCATATGAAAATCCGCAGGGTTCTTGACAAAGATCTACCCCCAATTTGTCGCCCAAAGATGAAAATGGTAACAAGATATTGTTGTTGTGTTTGCTTGAAGTCAATTTGCCTCCAGTGCTCCAAACCTCTTTGCAAAACCTGTCAAGAAAAGTCGTAGTTTTTATATATGTATAGATATATGATCTGAAGACTTAAGACTGGTTAACTTAAGGGCAAATTAAGGAAAATCTAAAATTTTTGCATCATAAATTAAATATTTTTTGTTGGTTACGGCTTTGATGTGCCAATTGAAAAGTTTATTTATTTACTTTAACCACTTAATTTAATTTTTTGTTACAAACTGCTAAATTTAAGTCTAAATAATAACAACCAAAAAACACTTTTACAAAAAAATTTTTGGATTTTTTTCTTGCTGTTCTATTTTGAATTAGAAAAATATCTATATAAATAATAACTTATACTCATAAACAATACAAAAAATGGATTTATTAGTTTACAAACTGGAACTTTGGAAAATATGAGCCATGGAAATGGTGACAGAACTAAATCACGTCAGTAGCAGAGGGTTAATTATAATAACCCTCAACAATTTCAAACTTTTTGCAAAATTACGAGGTTCTGACAATTGGTCCTTGTAGAGAAGACTAAAAAAAATATACGTGTATCCGCGTTTTGATAGATCACATCGGAATTTTATTTTAGAGGCGGTTAAAATGTTTAATCTCTGGCCAACTCTTGCAGCATATCGGTGTATAAAACTATATTTTCCTTACATCTGAGGTGTAGAGTATGTTGAGCAACTTTATAGAAAATATCACGACAAATATTTTCGTAGAATATATTAACCCTCTAACTCCCCAGCAAAACGCAGTTGTTCTTACAAATCGTGAACAGCACCCCGAAAAAGGGAAGCGACGGGGGTGAATAGTTCTACGACGTTGTCAGAACACACCACAACCCAAAACTTAACGCAAACACCTAAAAACAATCAAATTTAAGATGGCCCATTTAGGGTTAATTTAGTTATTGTTCAAAAATGCAGATCACCTCATCCCTGACGGGAAGTTTTGACTTTAAAGTACTAAGTACTTTTGAATATACGTCCCCATGACTTGAAATTTGTGTTAGCATTCTTGGCCATTTTAATTTTATCATCGTTTTCCAACTCAAAATTGAAATAAGGAATGCAGTTTTGACATATGAAGTATCCATGCTTTTTATGCAAATGGGATAGTAGATAATGTGGCAACCAGTATAGCAAAAAGAGTTAAAAAGTTTTTTTGTATTTATGCTGTCATTTAGGTTCTTAAAAACCATGTTTTCTAAAGTTAGTTGCATAGTTCGTAGGCTAACATAGTAAAAAATAATTTGTCGCCTTCGCAAATACTGCTGTTGTACAATTTGTCGATGCTATTTTCACGATTTTTCTTTAGCATTTAAATATGCGTTTATGCTAAATTTCTTTCTGATTAGCACAATTTTGAATTCGTCGTCGTCTTACGCTCTCACCAACAAACTCAAGACTTTGCAACAAAAAAAATTTACCAAGAACATATAATACCTTAGAATAAGACATTTTATTTTATAAAACAAGGCGAAGTAATTCTGTAAATTAATGGAAACAAAAAATTGAAGTCAGTTGAGAACAATCTTTTAATGCCTTACAAAAATCTATACTTTTTGGGATGAGATTTTGTAAACGAAGGCAGAATAAAAAGTATAGGTTTTTGTAAAACATTGAAATGTCGATCTAGCTTGACTCCGATGTTTTTGTTTTCATTAATTTGGAGAATTTAAATTACTGACGTATTTGTCTGTGTTTTTTACATTTTTAAGCCTAAAACATTTTTAAACCAATTTCTGTTTTTATGATAAATTATGCATTTTTAATGGGAAATTTTAAATATAATGGACAAACAGCAGTCAAATGTAAACGTGTAGCTGAGCGCCTAATAATTTTACTGCAAAGCAACAACAGCATTAGCACGTGTGAACAAAATTTGTGATAGTTGTTGGACGTTGATATGATTCAATTAATTTTACAATAGATTTGAGATGTGAGTGAGTTTTTCTTTTTGCACTAATTTATGGGCCTCCTACTTTTAGGCTTGTGACGTAGGCCACTCTCTAATTATGATGAGCTATTTTTAACAAAATGTTATGCAGATAGACCAGACCGGCACCACACAGTTAAAAGAATTGCGTACGTAGTTGCTTTTGAAAATATGTATTTTAAATGAAACATATGTATGACTTTCCAGCAACATAAATGCAATGGTTTATCTGTAGAAGAAGAAAAAAAAAATCAAACAAAAAAAATTTGATGAGGGCTTATAAATTGTCATGATCGGCCAAAAGAGATCATCAGTTCAATTTTAACGCTTGTAAGCTCTACAACCAAAAAAACAAAACAAAACAATACAACCGTCGCATAACAACAACAAACAAAATGGTTAGTGAGGAATGAATTTCAAAACAAACAAAAAAGAAATATTAAAATAATTAAAAAAAACTATTAAAAACATTATTTAACTGCTTGTGAAAATTAAAAAATAATAATAAAGGAGTTGTAATGATGCCTTATTAAAAATTTATTAAAAATTAGAAATTTATTAACTTATTCCACTTTAATTTCAGAAACTTTTCATTGTTATTGCTATGGCTGCCTTGGCTGCATTTGCTTATGGTGATGTAAGCCACTTGAGTAATTATAACTACCAGTCTTCAGCTTATCAACCCAACCAGTCAGCATCTGAAGGACAACCTCAATCCTATAACTATGTTCAATCTCAAGCTCCAGCTGAAATAGAATCTATACAGCCATCCTTACCCGTTGCCAGCTTCTCCGTACAACACTATAATAATCAGGAACAAGCCTATCATTACAACGCTCCCTACTCATCCTCCGCTCAAGCACCAGCACAACAGCAAGCATATTCTGCTCCGGCTCCTGCTCCTTCACCAGCCCCACTTTTATTACAGCAACAGCAAATCTATTCTGCTCCTGCACCAGCCCCTGCACAAGCACAATCTAGCTATTTGCCCCCCGTCCAGCAACAGCAATCTTACTCCGCACCAGCTCCTGCCCCTGCTTCCGCTCCAGCTCAACAAGCCTTTTCAGTTCCTGCACCAGCCCCTGTACAAGTGCAATCTAGTTATTTGCCACCCGTACAACAGCATTCATACGCTGCTCCTGCCTCCGGACCAATTTATCAGCAGTACTACTCTAATCCAAGTCAACCCTTAGTTCAAAGCAGTTACTTACCACCTGTACAACAACAAGCCTACTCTGCTCCTGCTCCAGCACCTGCCCCTGCACCCGCTCCTGCTCCTGCACCAGCTTCTTCTCCAGCACCAGCTCCTGCTCCTGCACCAGCTCCTGCCCCTGCACCAGCTCCTGCACCTGCATCAGCTCCTGCACCTGCACCCGCTCCTACACCTGCTCCCGCTCCTGCTCCTGCGTCTCCATCTCCAGCTCAACAATCTTCTCCTGCACCAGCCCCTGTTCAACAAGCTCTTGTACACCGTAGTTATCTTCCGCCTGCTCAACTTGCTGCACAACAACAACAACCACAGGCCTTTTCTTCTGGGCAAGAACAACCCGCACAAGAACAGGCTGCTGATGAAGCTGAGCCACAACAGCAATCTCAGGGTAATGCTGAGTCTGCTGCCCCTGCACAACAGCAACAAGCTCCAGCCCAAGCTTCCCCCGCACAATTGAACTCTGCTCCTCTTCAAAATCAACAACAAAGCCTTTCTGCTTCCGGAGAATCTCAACAGCCTGCTGCTCCTGCAGAACAACAATACTCTTCTGCCCCCTCTCCTGCAGCTCCACTACATTCACAAGAAAATGCCAGCTCAGCTAACGCTGCTTTTGAAAATGGTTCCTTCAGCTATCAAGGCAATGCCCACTCTCCCGCTCCTGCTCAATTACAATACTCTGCTCCCGCCCCTGCCCCTGCCCAAGCTCCTGCTCCTGCTCCAGCACAGCACTCTGCTCCTGCCTCAGCTCCAGCTCAACTACAGCAACCTGCTCCTGCTCCTGCTCCAGCTCCACTACAATACTCCGCTCCTGCACCAGCTCCATTACAATACTCTGCTCCCGCACCAGCACAACTTCAATATTCTGCCCCTGCTCCTGCGCCTTTACAGCAAAATGTAGAATCTCTTTCTTCTCCCGCTCCTGCACCACAAAATTTAGAATACTCTCCACCTGCTCCACAAAATATTGCTGTACCTCTTGGTACCGTCTATAGCTCTAATGGTGGTTATGTCTACTTTAATTATTAATTTTAAAATTTTTAGTGAAATTCTTTCTTAATTTTTTGAAGAAAGTTGTGATTTTAGTTAAAATAGCTGACATATTGCAATTTTATTAATTGTTGTTGTTACATGTTGTTTTTGTTTTTTTTATTTTTTAATTTAGGGTTAATTTGATATACCGATCGTATACGATCAAATAATTTTATATACAAATAAAAACAAAATATTTTCTTTTGTTAAACAAAAATTCTTGTGTTTCTATTTCACGTCTATTGACATTTAAGAAGTAACATACTTAGCATTCTGTTGAAATTCGTTGCACAATGTTCTTAACGGCATACATTCTGGCAAAGGGATTTAAAATTTTATTACCAGAGAACTGGAGGCTCAAATAACACATCGATGTTTTACCCATAAAATGCATCATATGTATTGTAAGTTAAGTAAGAGTCCATTACTCCATTTAATATAAATTCTATTTATTATTTTCTATATTGAACAAAATCAATTATACTTGAAATGTTTTTTAGTCACATCTAACAAAAGAAGATGTTTTCCTGATAATCAAATCAACTGAAATCAAATTTATTTCTTACTAGCTTAAACCCGGCGTGCTTCGCTACATCTACCATTATCATTTGTCCACATTTTTCGACTGATGATTTTTAGTGACTAAGGAGTAATTCAGACCAAATTCAAAAACTTTAACTGTTACTGATTTCATGATATACTATAATATTGCTATACTCAATAATTAGTTTGTCTGAAAGCTACCACGTCTACATGTCCGCCCTTCCTGATAATTCTTAATGACTTAGGTTAGGTTCAATACGCTAAAGACACATATGTATAAAGAAATCAATATCGAACTTGTATGGGAAGTGTCACGGCCACTTGTCCAATTTCGCTTACTTTCTGACTAATGATTTGCCTTGCCTATGAAGTCATTCAGACCCAATTCAGAAACTTTAGCTCTAACCATTCTGAAGATATACAAAAATCAGTATTTAGAGATAAATAGAAAAAATTCTGCATAAAAGTAGGCGTGGCAAGTTTTTCTCTAAATGAAAACATAGAATGGATTAATACAAACATTTGAAAGTAAAATTATTCAAATTATTATGGAGCCGTAAAAACCTAAGTTGGATTACAACGATCATTAGAAAGAAAAAATCGTCAATATCGGTCCAGACGTTCTCAACTGATGCGATGACCAACGAACAACATTGATTTTTATTTATATAGATAGATTTATGGCGTTATACCAGTTATTTTGTAAATCCTGATAAATTAAGTTCATTACACGGTCTTACA
Organism: Metopia argyrocephala; assembly: GCA_963576795.1. Lineage (NCBI taxonomy): Eukaryota > Metazoa > Arthropoda > Insecta > Diptera > Sarcophagidae > Metopia > Metopia argyrocephala. The sequence goes on from OY756208.1 coordinate 43,271,120, forward strand.
AAATTTCTCAAATAAATAGAGAGTTCACCTGAAAATCTTTCTTCAACCTGATTTTATATATAATTAAAGATGAGTGTATTGAAAACTTGAAAAAAATTTTTCACAAACTTTTGATGCTTTTTTTTAATAAAATCATTTTATTTTCAAAAAAAAAGTTGATAATTGTAAAATATTAACACAGATTGGTTAATTTTTTAAAACATAAATGTTTGATTTTAATACAAATGGAAGCAATAGATTCAATGCGGCTTTAAAAACGAAACAAGAAAGTTTAAAGTTTGTAAATTAGAACAATGAAAATCCCTTATAAAGGCTAATAGTACATTAACACCAAACTCAAATCAACTAATTACCAGATTTTAATTAAAATCTAGTCGTTCTTTACTAGATTTCCCATATAAAACAAAATCTACTTCTTTACTAGTTTTCGACAAAATGTTGTTGAAATCTGGTATACTTTCCGATGCAACTTTGTATTTTTTTTAAGTTGTTCTAAAAAATACAAAACTACAGTAATTGTACATAAAGTAGTAACTCGATTCTTGCACATATTTAATACTTGCACATCTCGATTCTTGCAACATAAAAATATTTTTTATTACGCACTCAGTACTTGCGACATCCGAAAATTTTGAATTCTATACTTGCAACATTTTTGTATTACTCTTGCCTGCTGCGTTGGTTACATTTTCTTAGACTGAATACATTTCGGGAAATTCCCGTCGTTTTATGCTGCTGATGAAATGTTGTATGTAGTGTCATAATGCCAAAGCAAAAACTGTATATTGCTGACAATTAAAGACAAAGCTGAGATTTAAAAAAAATTAAGTGCAGGATTTTCCTCCAATTCCTTCGCCCAAAGTTTCCATGTGCATACTTAGATCGACAATAAGTTGTGTTAAGAGAAATGTAAACATCTTAAAGAACATTGTGGCGTATTCTGAATCCGGCCCTAGACGATATTATGATGCCCCAGAGACTAAGAAGCAATGTAGTATTGAACAAGCGACTTTGTACAAAACAAAAGAAAAATTTTAAATTTCTTAAATTCCACATAAAATATGTATCTACGTTGAACTTAAGTGTTTTGAATTGCACTATTAAGCTTAGATTTTAAACAGATGTATGTGCCTTTTATTTAGGGAAATTAATACTCGGTACTTGCACGGAACCCGGATTTTATTACATGCAATAATGGAGTTTCCATTGTATATGCAGAAAATTCTATAACCACTATTGATTGTTTAACCATAAGATTACATTATTCAAAAACTTAAGACAAATATTATTAGTCAGTTTAAACTTAAATTTTAAACGTAACAGTGGCCGTTGTTTTTTAAAAAACAGCTCAAGTTATTGTAGTTTTGAATGTATTACAATATTAAGTCAGCCTTAAGATATGCTTCATTTATAAAAACAAACCTTTATTTTTTATGTTTTAAATATATAAAATTGGTTTAAGCTTGATTGTATATTATACGCTATTCCAAGGGTTGTCAAATATCTATCAAAACTAAGGTAGAATGGTAGGCAAATTTAGGTGGATTGTAATATTTATATACATGTATGTATGTATGTATATTCATTAAGAAATAAATTTTAAAGTGATGATAAAAATTAAAAAAATTAAAAAATATATTTACATTATATTATAAAACATCACGTTTTAAGGTGTTACAATAATAAAACAAAACAAAAAAAAAAATGTCGAAATACTTAGTATTTCTTAGTGAAAAGCTTGGAAGCTTCAGAACTTTTCAAAATAAGTCTAATAATGTCCTTAATTATGTAAAAAATTTAAAATTATTAGATTATTATTATGTATTTATATTTTATGTACTCATAATATATGTATTTTATATTATAGGCTCCTCTCATAGGAACTAGGAACTTTGGCACTTCATTTCGTCATTCATTCTAAATTACTTCAACCTGTAGATCAACCTGTATTCTCAACTTAACTAGGGCTTCTAAAACCACAAAAGATGGCAGTTGATAAAAGTCATCTTGTTGAAGCTATATTTGTCTGTATTGTCAAATCACCATGAAAGCATATTGCATTCAACTACACATACAAATAATAAAATTGTTCCATCAATATGAGTGTTCTGTTCGGGCAAAGAACCGCATAAACAAACAAAATTGTCAAATTTGAAACGATGTAATACACTGGATCCAAGAGCGTCCAATGTAGTGCTGCCAATTTCTGCTACTTTTCATTACTCGATAGTACTGAGTCTTTTCATTTGGGTACTCAATACCTTTAACGGATTTTATTTTTAAGAGACAACAGTTTCATAAAGTGTTGTGTTTTTAGACAGAATTTTGTTTTGACCATTAAAATTTAAATTTTCCAAACAACTTCTAAGAGAAAATATAACTCTTAAAGTATTGAGTAGTTACTATTAAGTATTGATTACCCGAAAATTTGTACAAATACTCGAAACTCGGTACCCACAACTCAATACTTTGCCAGCACTATTATTATTATTATTATCTGGTTTAGACCCAGCATAAATGCAAGACACTGCGACCCATAAGATCTATTGTGTCCCTTTGAGTCTACTGTTTGTTTAACAGACCAACTGCCTTCCTTACGAACACCAGCAGGTCCGAAACTTTAGTGGTGGATGTATCCGTCAGTGAGACCATATGTCTCCCTAAATACATCCATCTGAATCTATCAAGAGCCACACATTCACACAATATGTGCTCTGCTGTCTCTGATGCTTGTGAGCATAGTCTACAAACATCTACATTTGTGATCGCCATTCTCATCAAATGTGCTCTCACACTACAGTGACCCATAAGAAAATCCGTTAGGATTTTCAGGTCTGGCCTTCTATACTTTAGAACATCAGACTCACCCCCAAATCGCGGACGAATCCCAGCCCTGGCGTGCCCAAGACCCGACTGGGCATTCCAATGTTCCAAACATTTGCCAGTTTCCCATTCACTAATTTGACTGAGAATAGTAGAAAGCGGTGCTGCACAGCAGGGCTCCGGACCAATATAAGGCGTCGCAGATCCCCTCCTAGCCAATGCATCCGCTTCCTCGTTCCCGCTTACACCACAGTGTCCAGGTACCCAGAACAGCTGCACCCTGTTTCTAAGCGATAATTTTTGCAACGTGTCGTAGCAATGTTTGACAAGTCTAGATGTCATACGATGAGAGTCAAGCGCCTTTACGGCAGCCTGACTATCTGAAAATATATTAATTGTCTTGCCCTTGAGCCCGATATCCAGATTAATCTCAGCACATGCGGTTATGGCCAGGATTTCAGCCTGAAAAACACTCAATGACTTCCCTAGTGGAATTGACAGGTTTCGATGGGGTCCATAGACGCCAGCCCCTACTCCACTGTCCATTTTGGAACCATCAGTATACCAGTTTAGATCAGACTCACTCCGAGCCAAACACCCAGTAGACCAACATTCCCGGTCCGGTACCTCCACCTTAAATCTCTTGCCAAAGCAAAATTCCAAAGGCATGGTATCCAAGACCGAAATTGGATTCCTGACCACCTTGTGAAGAATGGCCAGGTTCCTTGACTCATTTCGAGGTGTTCTTACGAACACTTTTGCCGCCGAACATGCGGCCACCCTTATCACATAAATATGAAGTGGTGTTAGTCCAATCAGGGCCTCTAAAGCCACTGTTGGACATGTTCTCATTGCCCCGGTTACACCAAGGCAGGCAAGCCGTTGTATCTTGCCCAATTTTCTTATGGTGGTAGACTCCTCAGTCTTTCTCCACCAAACTATTGCCGCATAAGTGATTATGGGCCGAACAATGGCGGTATAAATCCACAGGGTCATTCTTGGCGATAGACCCCAAGTCTTACCGAAAGAAGAGCGACATGCCCAAAGTGCCCTTGCCAGCACTAGTCCAAAGCATTCCAAACAAAGTCACTGATTGGTAAAGATTTTATTCAAGCGATGGCATCGGTCTATATTTCTTTCAGAACAACACTAGCCAGTACTTTACTATCGATGGCATGATTTATGCTTTATAGTTATTGAAGATTGTACAATTCGGATACGCTTCTCCCAGAGATTCTGTGGCATATAATGCCATTAATAACTCTCTCAAATAACTAAAAAATTTGGATAATATCTTTTATTCCATTAATTTTGTTTCGTCAAAATCACTTTAATTAGGTCAAAGTTAAATTCTGCTTCTGTCCGATATACTGCTGAAATAAGCGATAATCTGAACAACTCCTGCGCCGATTTTTATTAGTTAAAAATTTTTTAAAGAAAATGTGTAGAATGCATACTGTCCGATCTTAAAATAGCTGACACAAAGCGTTTCATTGCTTTGTCAAACACATTCTCAAATGGTAGAACATTGTTCGAATTTTTTACTAACAATACTCTATTTTTGAATTCCTTTAAGCCAAACAACTGAAATTTTGTGCTTTTATAGTAACTCCTTAAATTGTAGTACACATTTCAGAACTTTACAGCCAAAAGGCGATAAATCAAAGTGACAAATTTTTAGAAAAGACAATTTAGAGAATTACAAAATAAGATTCTTGACTGTATATCACAATTCACAACTAGTGTTTAACGAAATCAATAAAATCTTCAATTTAATGCTCTGGAATTAATTTATTATTTTAAACCAATGACTTATGGTAATGGCTCAATATTTAAAAAGAGTACGTTTAGTAAACATAGCCACCATTGGCAGCATATTTAGTATCAACACCGGAAGAGTACTTGTTATAGTTGTTAGAAGCTGAGTTTTCAGGAGCAGAGTAACTGGTCTTGGAAGAAAAGCTGTCAGATTCTGGTGCAGAGTAGCTAGTGCTTGAGGTGGAAGCTGCGCTTTCAGGAGCAGAGTAGCTAGAAGTTGATTTCAAAGAGTCAGAACTGTAATCAGTTTTGAATGCACTGGTAATAGGAGCTTGGTTTGAAGCAGCTTCAGCTGGTGCAGATATTGAAGAATCATTACCGGATTCTTCTGGAGCAGTATAAGAGCTTGAACTGGAAGAAGCTGCAGTTTCAGGGGCAGAAAGACTAGAATCTGCTTTAAACGAACCGCTGTTAGAGGCTTTGTTGCTCTCAAATGAACTGTCAATAACTGGAGCAGAAAAGCTTACAGTTTCCGAAGGAGCTGATTCAAAATGCTCATGATTATTACTGGCTGCAGCATGATGATGGTGATCATTTTTTGGTGGCAAATAGTTTCTATTTAAATGGCTGACATCGGCGGCAGCCAGGGCTACAGTGGCGAACATAACAAAGGCGAAAAATTTCTAAAATAGGCAAAAAAAATTTTTTTTCTCTAATTTAATCCTTAAAAATAAATTTGATTTTCTTTATCTCTTCCTTACCATTTTTTTTAGTGAAAGTATAATTTGATTTGATAAGAAATTGTATACTGACTTAACCTGCAGTCTATTGATCTTATTTATACTTAATTGTTCTTCTAAATTTAAATCTTATTTTGGAAAATTGCTAAATATTAACTAAAATCAGAAACTGGCTCTATCGAAAAGTAAAAGTATATAATTTTAATAAATTACTTTAATAAATCATATGCATACATGTACCTTCACTACTGAATTTTGTTTTCAAATTAAGAATGAATAAATTAATTTAAATTAGTTTGTCCAATTTAAAAGTAATTAATAGTTTTCAAACTGATTCACATTCTAATATCGATCGAAAGATGTTTTAAATGTTAAACGTGAATTAAACACCTAATTAATCAAAGTTTTGGTGGTCAGTATCATCAATGCTTGTAAGCCATTTATGCCATGGATATGTAAGCAATAATATAATACTTTTCACTAAATTCGTCAAGACATTAGGGTCAATACTTTCCCAAGCTTCAACAGCACGCTCCCAGAGTTCGTCTACGGTCTTTGGAGGGTCTTTTTGAGCAAAAATTTTTCTCTTTAATATGGACCACAGGTGTTCTAATGGGTTTAGATCTAGCGACTGAGGAGGCCAATCCAAAAGCTTGATCCCATTTTCTTCAATCCAACGTTTTGTTATCTTCGCGGTATGCTTAGGATCGTTGTCCTGCATAAAGATGCTATTCTGTCCCGGATCTAAACCAAATATGTCGGGACTTGGAATGTATGAGTCTTCTAAAATGTCTATATAATCTTTATCACACATTTTGCCTCTAATTCGGCGAAGTACTTCAAGTTGATTCCCGCGAAAACAGCCCCAAGCCATTAATGAGCCACCTCCAAATTTAATTTAAGACGCCTAGAGTTCGCGAAAAAATATGAAAAATTCACTTTTGAAGTCTGGATGAGTGTAACATGGTCCGATGAAACAAAAATTAATAGAATCGGGTCAGACGGACGACAATGGACATGGGTGGATAAAAGTGTTGGTGTAAAAGAAAGAAATATTTGCCAAACACTTAAATTTGTAGGTGGCTCATTAATGGCTTGGGGCTGTTTTCGCGAAATCAACTTGAAGTACTTCGCCGAATTGGAGGCAAAATGTGTGCTAAAGATTATATAGACATTTTAGATACATTTTAGCACATACATATAAATTTAAAAACAAGCACTAAAAAGCGTAATTTCTAACTAAAAAAAGGCGTAAAAGAGCACAAGGTTTATTTTATTTGATCATTGTGAACAACAACTGCACAAAAGCAACATTTTAAGCAATTTTCTATTATAGAAATAGTATCGTAACATATTTAAATGTTTAACGAAATTGCCAAATTTTTGGCAGTCTTGCTCTAATTTGCAGTAAGATTTTTTGTAAAGCGTACACAATTGTTTTTTTCTCCTTCTTTGCATTTTCCGTTATCAGCATGTCCTTAAATTCATTTTTAAAATTATGTCCCAAATAACAAAATTCATCTAATGCACTGTCTAAATCATCCTCAAATTAATTGAAATATTCTATAATTTTATTAGTTAAGGTTACAAGTAAAGCATAAAATTTAACGTGCTTTCTTGTTATCTATAGTTACGGTGACCATCCGTTCTGTATTATACAGAACAATTCTGTATTTGAAACCCCTGTTCTGTATAAATTATTCATTAGGGAAAAACATAAAAATGTTCTGTATTTTATTTATTGTTCTGTATTTGTTCTGTATTTTCATGCCTCAAAGTAGTACTTGTAGTTTTGATTAACACCTTTGGAAAAAAGTCTCCTGATGAGAGTCAGCAATACATTTCATATACATATCTGTGGAATTTTGAAAAAACGTCTTCTCTCGAAATAAGACAATTTTCCAAGATTTTTATAGTAAATATAGAATTTCCTAGTCCTTCTCTTGCTCTAATCCCCGTATTTCTACGACCTTTGGAAGGCAAGATATGCAGTTGACTAATCGACCTCTTTCAGACTTTCCCCCAATTTCAATTTGACAAAACGACTTCTTTCAGAGAATTAAGAATAATTTAAAAAATTTAATGTCTATAAAAAATTGTATTTCATTTTTATTATTATTTTTTAATTATCTGCATATTGAAGGGAAAAATAGAACCCAAATATATTTTCCAGATCAACTTCTTTCAACCTTTTTTTCATATTCCATTTTAACAAAACAACTTGTCTTGACTTAAGCGATTAAAATAATTTTCAAATTTAATCAAAAAAATTTTGACAAAACGACTTGTATGGTGGAAGCTAATTTTTTTCTTTAAAATTTAAACAAAAAAAATTTAACAAAAAGTCTTAAATTAATTTTTTGTCGTTTTAAAGAAAACTATTGCTTCTAGAGGGAAAAAAAGGTCGCATAATGTTCGTTAAGTATTTGTGTATAATATCCAAGTTCAAAATTTCTTTAATTTTCTAAGCAATAACTTGTATTAGCCTTTTTAACTGTTTTTTTGCTCTACTGAAAAGTTGTTGATTTTGAAAGAAGACGTTTTGTCAAATGTCCACAGATATGTTTGTGCATTTTTGAGAAAGAAACATATATTTTAAATATATTTTGACAGTTATCGGGTTCAATTTGTGTTTATCTGGTTCAAATACTTCAAAAGAAACAAAAATTCAATCACAAAAATACCAAAATTAGTTGTAATTTGTATTACAGTTTCAATGCACCTTTCTGTGGATCTACTTTGAATGTTGACTTAATATATATGTAAAAAATATAATTTTTTTTATAGTTAACTTTAACTTTTAGTTTGAAACTAATAGTTTTTTAATTTCTATTTTTTATTTTATGGTATTTAAAAATTATGTATATGCGTATGTACATATGTATGTTATGTATATAAAGGGTGTCCCAACTAGAACGCAATTTTTAAATTTTAAATAAAACATAGATATATAAAAAAAATCGTGAAACTTTATTATATCGTAAAGTAGACAGAATGAGGAACAAGATATCGTGCAGATGGCCGCCGCGGCTTTGCTTGCACACACGCGATCTTTTAATGAAATTTTCAATGACCTTTTTGCATAAATGCTGCGGTATTTCATTAATGCAGCGTCCAATTTCCTCTTTTAAGACTTGAGTCGTCGTCGGCTTATTCGCGTAAACCATCGACTTCAAAAAACCCCAAAGAAAAAAATCTAAAATCGCACGATCTAGGCGGCCAATTCTGGTCTCCAAAACGCGAAATAACACGACCGGGAAATGACTGATGTAGCAATTGAATTGTTGCCTCGTCACTGAAGCTGATTTTATCGGCAAAATCAGCATTTTCATGTTGTCTCTTCAATACCAAATTAACGAACTCCTTTCGCTGTCCATGGTCAGCTGGCTTCAGTTCCTGAGTCAATTGGACTTTGTATGCATGAAGATGCAAATCTTTCGTCAAAATTCGCTGCATAGTGGATTTGGAGACACCAATTTGCTGAGCTCGGTGTCGAATTGAGGTGGATGGAGTTTGAGCGACATCATCGCGTACAGCTTCGACATTTTCGGTCGATCGACCTGGTCTAAGGCGCGTTGTTGTCTTTACATCACTAACAGACCCAATTTCGACAAATTTATAAATTAATCTCTTTACATTTGACTCTTTTGGAGCATTATTGTGACCCCAAATTGTGCGCAATTTGCGAACTGTAGCCGCAAAACTTTCACCATTTTGGTAAAACAATTTCACAATAAGAATGCGTTGTTTATTCGTGTAGCGCTTCATTTTTACTAACCTCATACCTTCTACTAGCAAACGATAACAATTGTTCAAATGTCAAACAATTACACTTCGAATCGCGCCAAATTTAAAAATTGCGTTCTAGTTGGGACACCCTTTAGTACAGTGATCTCACGAAGTTTTAGTTATTTTTTAATTTTTTGTTAATTTAATTTACTTTGTTTTTCTAATGTTGTTAATTTTGCATTTAAATAATTCATATAATAAATACATGCCTATGTACGTATGAAAAGCTGTTTGTTTGCATTTTATAGTTGTCATTGGTCAAATATTTCCTTGTTCTGTATTTTGGTTTACGAAATATGGTCACCGTATCTATAGTGGGCCGCAGCAATTTTTTAAGGAGTGAATTACGTTCCAAGAGTTTTCTATATTTTTGAGTGTTTGTGTCTATATACATACATACATACAAAATAATGTTTTAAAATAATATATTAAAAAATATATATACGTACTCGTAAGATTCTTTTGAAATAATATTTTTTTTTTTTTTGCAAAATATATTTTTTCTGGCTTGCTTCTTTTAATGACTTTTTCGTTATAATGGGATTTCCCTTTTCAGACGATTAATCAAAACCAACTTATGTAGATGAACGCATAAATTACAATTTGTTATCACTCTACAATGCGTAACTTAAAAAGGATTTACCAATACAAAAAAAAGATAAATTTTACAGAGATAAAGTACAACAGCTGAAAAAAATCTTTATTAGAAAATGTAAAAATATTAAAATTTTTAGGAGCACCATTGGAAAATTTTAAAAGCACCAAGCTAGTGCTTTTTTTTTTTTTGGCACCAGAGCTTAACATTTGGCGTTTTGGAATATCAAAAAGCACTAAATTGGCATCGCTGATTGCATTCCGTTGACCATTCGTTGCTTTTTTTGAGTGTTATATAACTTAAGGAGAAAACAAGCTATGCAATTCATGAGATTCGTTACATTCACTCATTCACTCAACAACTGATCAATGATGACCACATACTACTGTAAATTTTAATTTGGTTTGGTTTACTTTCTGACAACGCGTCTATAATAGTTAGCGGACTATGTTTATCGTGGTTATGTTATCAAAACAAACAAAAAACAAAAAAGAATCCCTTTTTTACATTAATTGTTTAAATCATCCACTCTATTAACCCAACTGAACTGTTTTATTGTTAATATGCATTTAAACGATGTAGAAATATTTGTATGTTTTTTGAAAGCGCCAAAACACAGACTAATTTAAAAGTTTTTAATGCCGGATGACAAAACACTTTAGTAATGTCTTGGATTACATATGTCGCCTCGATTTACGTCATTACAGAGTACGTCCGCAAAATATTTGTTTCATTAAATTTCAATTTGCGTCATTATTTTGATTTACGCCTTGTGTTTTTAAAACTTTATATAACTTTTTTATTATATTTTCGTAATTTCTTTTGACAAAAATGCAATGTTTAATCATGTAACTGTTTCAAGAGGATAAACTAATTAACATTTTTATTTTGCTAAATATGTCCTTTTATATTATCAGAAATTATAATTTACCTTTTAAATACCCTTTCTGAGGACCTTTCTTAGTAAAATACTCTTTTTCTGAACTTTTGAAATTTCGATACTTTACTCGTGTTAAGTAATGTCAACTCGGAATTTTTTAACTAAAATAAGCCATTTTTTAACTTCTTGCCCACTGTTTTAATATCAAGCTGATTCTCAATTAAATTGATTTATTGATTATTACATTGAAATGAAAATAAGTTTGTCCTTGAGCTTGAAAGAGTGGAAAGTAATAAATATCTTATTAGCAATATGTAGGTAGGTAGGTCAAATGACTAAAACGATATCAACTTCAATTAGGACAAGGTGCCGTTTTGATCCATTGGAGGAACAAACTGATATAACCCAAATAGAAACTGAACTAAAGCCAACCAGAGCTATCTAAAGCAAGGCGGTCTAGGTTCGCATAGGCACCTCAAAAAACGTCAAACATCTGACTGCCAGACCTGTACGGCGATTCAGCAACTTTTAACAAATACGATATTCGCAAGAGAAGTCGACAGTTTTTATTGTTTGCAGTAACGATTATGTGATTCACTAAGTACATTTTATCGACAGTCTACAACTGTTGTTTTCTTTATGTTTAAATTGCAATAATTTGGCAGCACCGTATAAAATCAGTCAGTTTTTGGGTAGAAAGTTGGCAAGCTATAAACCTCTAGTTTCTTTGGGTATACAAACATACAAAAATGGTTCTCAAACAAACTAGTTAATAGCGTAGGCACATCTCTCTACAAAATTTCAATATAAAAAATTTACGATTTTCCAACTGAATAAACAGCATAAAAATTTTTGGCGTTAGTTTACGACAACAGCCATCGTAGACAAAAAGTAATGAATAGCAATATCGGCAATTCTGTTGTTTATTGTTGAAAACAATGCGATTATCGTAAAAATGTTACTGAATCGCACCACTGGGTAATCACAAGGAAAATGATCTATAATCTCCCTTTCAGAAGTATTCCCGCAACTTCTGCAGTGCGGATTAATGGGCAGGGCCAACCTCTCTGTGTGTTTACCGATCAGCCAGTGGCCCGTATACACCGCAATAAGTCTGTACAAGGACTGACGAGGAATCCCAAAGATTCCTAGAGGCTTGCCTAGGTTATATCGAGGACAAAATGTCCTAGAAACAGCACAGGAAGTGATGGAATTCCATCTGCTCTGTGCTTTCCCAAGGAAAAACTTGGATAAACCTTCTTTAATGACAGTCAGAGGGCAGTGAACATCTGAGTAGGAAGCAACAGACTCCCTTCTAGCAGAGGTGCTCCTAGCAAGCTCATCCGCCTTCTCATTTCCCATTGACCTGATACCCAGCCGCAAGCATTCCCAAGGAGTTTAACAATATAATAACAATAAAAATTTAATGCTGATCGAATTATATATATAAAAAAATTAAGAACACATACTGAAAATTTGTGAATCCTGAAATAGAGATTGTCTGCTCTATTTATTATTTAAATAAATATGCGATTTCACATAATTCTTACGAGTATCATACAAAAACTTTAGTTTTAACAAAATATTTAATCTGATGCATAACTACTGCAAAATTTTTTTATTAAATGATTAATTCTAAACAGAAAAAAAACTACATATTAAGTAATAATAAAATTATAATAAATTAAAAATTGTACAAATTAATGCACATTAAATGATAAATGAAAAAATAAAAAAAATAAATGTTTAGGCAACATCCCAATGAACCATATTATCCTACAAAATAAAATCTGTTATTGAATTAAATATTTTACGAACTTGTTGCCAAAACTTGGCTAGAAAACATGCTAAATTGTGCTGACGAACATGTAAAATGATCTTATTTTATCATACTTTTTGGGATAAAATTGATTATCAAGTTCTATATACTCGTACAAATCGACATACATACATGCCTGTATATTTGTCGGTCTGTGCTCGATAGATTCAAAAGCCAAGTATCCAACCGCGGTGAAAATTTGGTAAATTATTAGTTATATCCATGGAAAAATTTTTGTCAGAAAGTAAGAGGTATTGGGTTAAATGATCGTGGTACCTCCCATATAAAATAAAAAGAAACTGATACCTGGGAGTGCTATAAATTTTATTTTTGAGAAATGTATGTACAAAACAATTGTGATCGCCGTGGTTAGTGTGTTGGCTTACTAAGACGAGAGCTCCGGTCCAAGCCCAGGCTCTGACATCTTAAAGCAAAGAAATAATTAAAACAAAAAAAAATATTTCTTTCGGCGACCACCTCTTAGCGGACAACATTCTGGCAAACGCTCTGAGAGTAACTGATTGCCATGAACAAGCTTGTCAAGTCGAGGTTGACATTAAACTGCAAGTCCCGGTACTCATGGATAAAAATTGATACACACAATATGAGTACTGCGAGAAGCTAGGCCGTAATCCTGGCACAGGGTTGTAAATTCCAGTTATGAATGTATGTACTATCGAATAGCACTATTTGACAATTTTTATTCTTTTTTTTTTTTTTTTTGCAATTTTCAAAATTCAGAGATGTTTTCTTTTTATAAGATGTTTTTTATGCATTTTTTTATTTAAAAGTATTTATTATATATGTGTTAACTCAGTTAATTATCCATTAAAACAAAATTTAAAAATATGTATATTAAAATTCGTAGTTATTTCAAATGGACTACACAGGTTATATACATTCTCAGCTTTACTTAATTTTGTATTAAACTTTTATAAACAGCAGACTGTCGCTTTTTAATTTGTATATTTCAGAAAAAATCGGGACTTATAACACCAGAATCTGTCATCACTTCCCGGGTATTTATTTTGTTTTCTTTATATGTCACACTTACAACGATGTTTTGCGATGTATCGAATAAAAACATTGATGTTTTCGATGCATCGTATCAAATATACAAATTTCAATAAAAATAAACATTTTGTTTTACCAAAATGTAGCATAATTTAACAAGTCCCTATATTTTTTGTCTAGAGTTTATAGAACTAATATTTTATGAATCCTCTTAACCAATATTCTACTTTGCTATACCTAAACTAATGAAGCTTTTGAAAAAAGCAATGTAATGGAACTGTCAACTATTGTTAAGTTTTGGTACTCTACGTTGTACAAATTTAGGAATTGTACATTTTAATCGTCCCATACTTCTAAATGATTTTCATTAAATCGACTTACAGGAATATGTAAATACACAGAGAGCTCGTCGGACAGGTTTTCTTCATTTCTATTTGTTTCCCAAATTTTGTGAATTAATTTGTGATGATCGCTACAAAGACTAAAGTCGTCTGTTATCTTATCTAGAGTATCAGAGCCCGACTCGTCTTTTAAATCCTTTGCTTTTATCTCTTGCCCAACAGAAAATAGTCCAGTAAGCTATATTGCAAGGGAGAAGTTGTAAGCAATTACTTACTCGTGCACATCAATAATTCATGACTTTTTTATGAAATGAGCCGCTAAAATGCATAGAAATGCAAAACTATTGCAAGCAGTAAGCAAATAGTAAAAAAAATCAAAAATAATACCTTATCCTGTAGCATATTTGAAAGCTTTAATGTATAAAAACAATATAATGCTTCCATTATTGCTTACAATTTTATTTATTGCTTCCAAATCTTAAAAATTTTCTGCTCGGTGAATGTTTTCAATGGCTACGACCAATTACATTTATAAATAAATCATGGAAATAATACACAATTATAAGCAGGGTTCAAGAAGGCCTGCCGAATGAAAGCACCTCAAGACTATAAGTATTGTTTGCGATGCATTGAATAAAAACATCGATGTTGTAGATGCATCGATAAACATCGAGCATATCCCCACTCGATGTCATTGAGCTACATAAAACTAAACTGTACACAGTTCACTGGGTTATTTGCAAATAAAATCATAAACTACTAACAAAGTAAACAAAAATGTTTTTATGCATTTTTTAACAATTTATTTTGAATTTCTTTTTTTTTTTTTGTTAATGTTTATTGATTTTGAAATTAAGGAATACCAGTTTTTGATTAAATCAATTGCAATTAATTGTTTGAAATCCCAATATTTTTTTTGTTTTATTTTTTTATAAATATTGTTTGAGCCAAATTCAGTTAATGATTTGTTTTTAAAGTAAAAGAAAAAGTTGTTCTATTTTGAATGATAGTGAAATACCTCATATTTTAAAGAAATTAGTGGAACAAGTTTTTTGTTTTGGTCTTTTTGGCATATCCCGAATTAAAGTAACGGTTAGAAGACCCATTGATATCATAAACAAATACAAATTTCTGAAATTAAAATGCACGAATTTAGAATTTTGTGTATTTGTACATAATTTGTATAAATAACAATAGAAGAGCAATTGATGGAATCAGTATCCGTTGTACTACTGCAACCAGCTTTAGCATCATCATTAAAAACACAAAATGGTTAGTGAATTATAAATTGAAGAATTTTAAAAGATATTACAGAAAATTAATTTTTTAAGGATAATTTAGTGATCAGTTGGCATATATCTTTAGTTTCCTTTTCCAAAAAGAAAGTGATTTCAAAAAAACATAATTTAAGAATAACGTCGAAAAATAAAAAGTGTCTTATTAAGAATCAAAAGTGTTTTAAGATGTTAAAAGAAATTGCATGCTTTAAGAAAATCATTTGCAAATAACAACAAATTGTTTTTTATTCCTTTATTTTTAGAAATTCTTCATTGCTTTCTTGTTTGCTATCATCACTTTGGCAACTGCTGATGTCAGTCATTTAAATAATAATTATTTGCCACCTCATCATGATCATCATCATGACCACCATGATGATCATCATCATCACGAACATCATGGATCAGCGAGTAACACATATGAACATTATGAATCGGCTCCTTCTGACTCTTTCTCCAACTCTGACTTCCAAACTTCACCATCTGCTCCAGGCTTACAATATTTAGCTCCTGAAGAATCTATCAGCAACAGTGTATTCTCCTCAGACTCTTCATTTTCCGCACCTGAAAGTGCTGCTTCTTTCACTTCCAGCAAAACTACCGAATACACTGCTCCTGCCATTAACTCTTTCGAATCAGACTCTACCTACTCTGATTCTACAGATTTCTCTTCTGATAACAGTATTGAGTCTGCTGCTTCCGCTCCCTCTTACTCTACCTCTTTTACCGACGCTAGTTATTCTGCTTCGGAACCTGCTGCCTCTACCAATGTTGAGAGTAAAGTCGATACCCACTATTCCGCTGATGGTGGCTATGTTTACTAAAGCGAAATCCCTTTCCCCCTGCAAACACCCTCTTTAAATCATAATAAAATATTTAAAATTAAATAATTAACAATACTTTGTCTTGCCTTTTTATTTTTCATTATTTTGTTTAGGTTTTGCTAGATATAAAATATTATTTTTCTTCAATATACGACTATGTGCGTTTTCAATATTTTTTACTTTTATGGGTTTTGAGGCCACTACTTCCCAAGGTTTTATATAATGATTGGTGGGCACATATGGATATGGATAATCGGTTATAAAATGAAACAGCAGAGGTTTACCGCTCTTCTCTTTTACTATCAGATCTGAAGTCTGTACATAAACCTTCTCAATGGGCTTATTATCGATTTCATTTGATTGAACTTTAATAACGGCCCCTGTGGTTACTGTCAGTACTGTGACCAGCCAGAGTAGTAAAAATTTCATAAAAACTTTATAAAACGTTTCAGCATCCATACTGTGAATATTTATATTTATAAAAATTTCATGTTAAAATATCATAAAAATGAATTTTATTTTATTTAAAAGTTTTTAATTTTTTTTTTTTTTTAATTTTACCTTGTAAGGAATTTGACTTTTCTGTACTTCGTATATTGCGAAATTTGGATGTGCACTAAATACACTTATTGTGAGTCCACTTTCTTTTATACCAGTTCAATAAAAACATTACACACCATTTATACAGACTATTGACTTTTATGTAGCATTTACCCTACAGGGAAAAAATTAGCAGTTTCAGACACAGTTTTCAGCATCTCAAGTAATTTTTTTATTATTATAATCAAAACACGGCAGACGTTGTACTGCCAAACAGCCTATTTATATTCATATATGATCAAGCAATCGTAGAATATCGTTATATTAAATGCAAACGGACGTACATAACTACACAAAATTTCGAAATTTAGTGTTTTATTGATTCTTGTTCGTTTTATCAAAATACATGTTTGTGCAAAGTTTTAGATTCCTATCGATCAAAATGACGATTTTGTTAAAGAAATTCAAATGGACGTAACTACAAGTGCATGTATTTCTAAATGCAAGACGACATAATACATACAAATTTATATGAAGACCTTACATTCAAATTCATTTGTTGTATATAGGGAGGCTAATACTTATATCTCGATCCTGAAAATTATGATTTTAAGGATTTACAAAATTTTTGATTTTTTTTTTTTGCTTCTCCTGTAAAAAAAAAACAAAAAGTGTAGTTACGTCCGTTTGTATTTAATATGACGATATATACTTATATATATCGTCGTGCGGGAGTTTGTGTGCTCTATACGCCATTTTATATATCTCAAGTTAATGATGCCACTTTAGGTTTTTGACACCAAAATTTTTAAAATCTGCAAACTGTTTTCGACTATTTATCTCATAAACTGGACGAGATATCCGAAAACCGATTGCAGACTTGATGAATTTGGGGTGGATAGCCTAAAGTGGCATCAATAACTCGAGATATATAAAAAATATGAAATGGCAAATAGAGCACATAAACTCCCGCACGACGATATGTATATGCCTATATTTTATTATTCTTTAACGCAGTTTGTTACATTTACAAGACTTGCAAGGGCGTTTGCAAGGAAGAGTGATTACCGCTATTAATAGCTTAATGTTAAAAAAGAAAGAAAGTACAAGAATCGTAAGGGTAGACTATAGAAACTATAAATTTATATAATTTTTATTTATCTGGCTTCTTTATCAATTCTGATTTTAGCATTTAAATGTTGGTAGAGAGCCACTGTAGTTTCTAGCTTATTCGCATAGACTTGGAAGAAAGAATAACGCCCCAAAAACGTCCTACTTACTTACCATCCTAACTTGGGCAAGTGGGACTGTAACCATTTCTATTTGTATACTGCTTAAAAGGGAATAATTTCATGTCACGTTGGAAAATTGACTGTTTGAGATGACCATGTTCGTAATTCGGTTATGTAGAAAGTCCTATGTAACATGTGGCACGCACCGTCATTCAATTAAACTTGCATAACGTATGTGTCCATCTCATCGAAATCAGTCTAAAATATATTTTTGTTGCTGGTAATGACCTAGTCAAATATTCACAAAAATTAAGTTTTGTAATTGCTGTATTCTTGGTTTCCTTGCTTGACGTTAAAGCATAATCTTACGTTTTTATTAATGGTTTGTCAGAATTTAAATTTATCGGTAATCTTTGATTTCACTTTAATTTCTACCTTGTATATCATATGGTTCAACGATTTTTACTTGCATGGCGGTCTTTTAAAGTGTTCTGTAGAGGTTAATTTTTATTTCGCACAAGAGTGCTTTGTATTTAAACTGTTTATTTAGACCATAATATAAATATCACCAATATCGAGGAGGCAGACGCTCTTGGAATGAATGAATTTCGAGTTACGAAAGAAGCATTCAAGTTCCTCAGTTTTTTTAAAACGGTGCAAAAAATACTTCACTCCATCCTACTACCTTCTCAATATTTGCAAGACCTTCATCCGACCTAGGATGGAATACAACTCTCATGTATGGGCTTCAAAGTCTATTTTGGGGCTTCTCGACCCTGTACAGGATAGATGGAAAATACTTATTAGCGACGGCAATTTGTTCTATCGCTACTACAATGGAGGTGCTCTGATGAAATGACGGACTTAATTCCACATAATCGTATATTTTTGCGTATTGCACGTACCTCTCTCAGAGCACGTCCTTTTGTAGTTGATTGTCCAGTGAATCACACAATGCATTATATAGAGAATTCGTTCTTTTGTCATTCCGCTCATTTATAGAAGGGGCGTTCAGCGAATGTTTTTTCTACCAATTACGATATCAGTAGGATATATTTACCTCTTCCCATAACATGCTTTTCTAGACCAGTACAATGTACTGCATGAGTAGGAGTCGACCCCTGAGTGCAGGCCACTACATACTGGTAGAGTGTGGGTACTGTTGAAAATCGTACCCATTGTGTTTACTGATTCATCTCTTAAGATATTTTATAATAACATATTTAAACTATTGTATATTGAATAATTCAGAAAACTCTTTGCATATTTTAACTAATAATTCCGTGTCAATTAGAGGCATTCTGGTCAGTCTTATATCCTTTGCTTGCAATATATCATTGAAATCTTATATTGAGAAAATATTTCATTTAAAAAATTATCCAAAAATAGAGACATTTTTCATTCAAGCAAAATTACTTGCAATAACTTTTTTTGGAGCTATTTTTTATTGTATTATGAAAAATGATCATAAATAAAAAACGAAAAATTACTAAATACCTATAAAAACTAAAAAAATGGCCCCAGATTAATGTTTCAAACGCATTAGCAAGCAATCCATCGACATACTCAGCTTTATTACAGTACTCTTAATCGGAAATATAATCTCATTTATTTTTGTTTCGTTAAATCCGTAGAGATTTCTCTCTAATAACATTACTCAGAAGTGTGTTAAGAAGTCGTATCATATCGCTCGTACAAAACAAAGACAAAAGTTGACTTGTTTCGTGCTTTAAAGAAAGAAAGTGACAAAATATTTAAGATAAAATTTATGGATGCACTTTCATTGGGTATCAGTAACGTAAAACGCATGTTTGTTTACGACACTTAAAACTAAATACCCGTAATACAGTGGTTCGATTGAATGAGTACTACATTTGAGTTTAAAACAACAAATTTTTATATTATAAAATAAAGTCAAATATTTTATATTTTAAAATTAAAGTCATATTTTTTATTCACTGGTACGAGTGTTTTATAAAAATTCTTTCAAACGTAACCAGTTTTTTGTTGATTATGTAATTTGTTTTAATAGCTGACGTAATACGAGTATGTTTTTTTTATGATTAACCATTAGAAAATTATTTTACCAGAAAATCTTAACGATTATTTTATTGAAGCTTAAATAACGCACTGCATTTACTTACATACATATAAAATTTTAAAAACATTTAAGAGTCACCTCTCATACATATTTACAATATACATAATTCATGTTCAGAACTTGCAAAGAAACCCCAGGATTTACTCATATTAAATACTCTTTTAAAGTCAATAAAAGCATTTCATCATACATACATACATAATTAACCATTACAACCCTGTGTCAGGGTTAGGGCCTAGCTTCTTGCAGCACTCATGTTGTGTGTTTTAATTTTTATTCATGAGTACCGGCACCTACAGTTTAATGTCGACTCCGAACGACAGATTTGAGAAGCTTCTTCATGGCAATCAATTACTCCAGAAGACTGCTGAGAGGTAGCCGCCAAAAGAAATAATTTTTTAATATATCTTTTTTTCAAGATGTCAGAGCTGAGATTTGAACCCGGCGCTATCGTCTTAGTAAGCCAACACACTAACCACTTTCATTTCATTTCAAAGAGAACAAAATTTTGTATCATTTTTTTTAAAGCATAAAGTGTTTAGTTAATCACAAGCAAAAATACTGATGCTTAATGAGGCAACTATACTTAGAATCTCATCCCAGTATCATTTATTTTTAAGGCATTATATTTACAAATGATAAATTTAAATCGCTTTCTGCTATTATTATGTTCAATTGGATCTTAGACACTCTGAGACAGTTAACCAATTAACTATTTGGGTGCAGTTTTAATCTGTTATGGTCAAAAAGGTCGAATCTAAACCTTCTCACAGATTTTCTTACAGTTTATTGTGGCGCCAGAGCGCAGAATATGATTATCAGAGATGTAGCTAACTTTTGAAAGGAGGAGCATATAGTTTGTGAATATTTGGTTCTTGAAGGATATATGAAGAACTTATTCCAAACTTAGTCTCGTTTATTAGAAATGCAGTAGGTCTACTGAACAAGCAAGAGATGCTTGATCTAGATAGAAATTCACTTGTTTAGAAATCAAATTTGGTTTTCGTTTACAACGTTTTTCCGCCTAGACACCACACTATAAAAACCATTCATTCATACACGATCTGTAGATATATTGTAGAGCCTTCAACTTATTTGCTAGACTATCTTCCCCCAGTGTCGTCGCTCCAACGAGTTTCAAAATTTCGACCAGTGTCTACCTTGACAATTCTCTATCCGTTATATGAGAGTTATAAAGATATCTTTTCTTATTCTGCATCAATGCTACACAAGTGTCCAGTATGTGTTCTAATAACTTCATTGTCCCGTCACAGAATCTGGGCAAACTACCAAAAGCGATTTCAATTTTATTTAAGTGTCCAATGAGTATACAGTGACCGGTTAGCCTTTCAGTTAATATCCCTATATGGTACCTAGAAAATCTGTAAGATAAAAAAGAATAAAGTTGTTACAATTTTTAATTTTAAGAGTTTAAAAAATCCCAATCAAGCAGTTAATATCTAATAATTTATTGCAAAAATAGATTGTAAGCCAAAATACAGGGTGTTTTTTTTTTTCTTCACAGGAGAACTATCGATATCGATAATTATGATTTTAGTAGCAGAGTTGGGTTTATTGCATTAGATTTAATTTTCCACTAAATTTAGTGGTAGTGGAAAAAATAGTGCATTATCGCCTATAATATTTAGTGGAAGTGGAAATTTAGTGCATTAAATAAAACCATTTTAGTGGTAGTGGTAATTTAATGCATTAAAAAAAACTAATTTAGTGGTAGTGGAAATTTATTGCATTAAATAAAAAAAATTTAGTGGTAGTGGAAATTTATTGCATTAAATAAAAAAAATTTAGTGGTAGTGGAAATTTAATGCATTAAAAAAAACAAATTTAGTGGTAGTGGAAATTTATTGCATTAAATAAAAAAAATTTAGTGGTAGTGGAAATTTAATGCATTAAAAAAAACAAATTTAGTGGTAGTGGAAATTTATTGCATTAAATAAAAAAAATTTAGTGGTAGTGGAAATTTATTGCATTAAAAAAAACAAATTTAGTGGTAGTGGAAATTTATTGCATTAAAAAAAACAAATTTAGTGGTAATGGAAATTTAGTGCATTAAATAAAATAAATTTAGTGGTAGTGGAAATTTAGTGCATTAAATAAAATAAATTAAGTGGTAGTGGAAATTTAGTGCATTGAATAAAACAAATTTAGTGGTAGTGCAAATTTAGTGCACTAAATGAATCGATTCTAGTGGTAATGGAAATTTAGTGCACTACTTCTGAATGAATAGTGGCTGGCAATATTAGCAGTCCGCGCCATTAAAATCTTACCTATGGTGAACTGAATAATATATTACATTTGAAAGTACTAAAATTCTTATTAAAACAATAACAACAATTTTTTACTTTATACAGGCGGACTCAGTAAATTAAGAAAATAACATTCACAACAATTTATTTTGACATTGACTTAAGCTATGTATGCATATAATAATATTATATCCATATATGAAGGTATATTAAAACGATAGTGGAACTGAGGTAGTGGAACTAAATTTCCATTCCACTATAGTGCCAATGGAGTTATATTCCATTACCACTAATTATTCAAAATTAGTGCACTAAATTTCCACTACCACTAAAATCGATATATTTAATGCAATAAATTTCCATTGCCACTAAAATTTTTATATTTAATGCAATAAATTTCCACTACCACTAAATTTATTTTATTTAATGCACTAAATTTCCACTACCACTAAATTTGTTTTTTTTAATGCAATAAATTTCCACTACCACTAATTTTTTTTATTTAATGCAATAAATTTCCACTACCACTAAATTTGTTTTTTTTTAATGCATTAAATTTCCACTACCACTAAAATGGTTTTATTTAGTGGTTAACTATTTCTATCTGCATTTAGTGGTGGCTGCAATATTGCTGCATTAATACTAAGTGGTTTAGTGGTAGTGGAAACGATAATGCATTATAAATTCAATGCAATAAACCCAACTCTGTTTAGTAGATAAGAATCTCGAACTATATTGACATTTTTGTTCAAAATGTTTTGTCAGGAAGACGCCAAAATATCTATTCTTGGGAATGCAAGTGCTAGTGAGCCATGTTGACTGAAATTTTGGTTGCAAAATTAAAAACATCATCGACATTTCGTCGTGCGGGAGTTTATGTGCTCTATCCGCTATTTTATATATCTCGAGTTAATGACGCCACTGTAGGTTTTTGACACCAAAATTTTTAAAAACTGCAATCCTTTTTTGGCTATTTTTCTCCGAAACTGAACGAGATATCCGAAAACGAATTGCAGATTTGAAATATTTGAGGTCGAAAACCTAAAGTGGTATCATTAACTAGAGATATATAAAAAATATAAAATTTCGTATAGAGCACATAAACTCCCGCACGACGATTTGGTTTCAAAAATTTTACACAATTTGTTATACAGCGCGCTTAAAATCCATTTATAGCAAAATCAATTTGGTGACAACTTTTTTTCAGCATCTTATTTGGTGTTGCCTTGTGTAGTCGCCGTGGTCTAGTGGTTAGTGTGTTGTAAGACGATAGTGCCGGGTTCAAATCTCAGCACCGACATCTTGAAAAAAGAAATATGAAGAAAATATTTCTTTCCGCGACTACCTCTCAGCAGTCTGCTGGCAAAAGCTCTGAGAGTAATTAATTGCCATGAAAGAGCTTCTCAAGTCTGTCGTTCGGACTCGACATTAAACTGTAGGTCCCGGTACTCATTGATAGAAATTTACACACACAACATGAGTGCTGCGAGAAGCTAGGCTGTAATCCTGACACAGGGTTGTAAAGGCCAGTTATGTATGTATGTATGTATTTGGTGTTGCCTAGTGTTAGTAGGCAAGTAAGTACTTTACTTTTACGAAAACGTTTTGGAAGTTACAGAAATTTCACGTAGAGTAGCTTAACGGACAGTCTACTAAAACTTTGTCAAAGTAATTAAAAACTGAATAATTTTAATTGACATAACTGCAGGTTTTTATTATTGTAGTCGCTCCATTAAATAATACCGTTTGTACACCCACATTTATTGAAACATTTAAATTTAAATCGTATTGTTTGAATACTGACAGCTTCTTGAATTTACATCCATCTAAGAATTGCCCATGCTACCCACTGTATTTACCCGATGTAAATTAATTTTTTTATGTTTTTTTTTTATTTATTGTTAAATATTCATATCTGCTGTTTATTGACTTTATCTGGTGAAAAAAAAAAACAAACAAGTAAGAAAGTATCTGTCGGTTGAGCATGACTATAAAATAGCCTACGCTTCGTGATTGTTTTATTCGTTACTTGGATAAAAATTTCATATATATTTCATAACTTAATAAAATTGCTATTATTTGCCTAGCAAAAGATACCATACACCGTGGATCTTAGAATTTTGTATATATAGTTGATGAAGTCTTTATTTTCTACAATACTCAAGAGCAGCAGATCTGTATAATCAAATCAACCAGGGCGCGATCAATTGCTTCTGTTTTTCTTAAATTGGTGTCATATTCAATTGCTTGCTTAGAGTAAAAAGTAAGTGAATTTATTCTTGATCGCGAGCTGAAGAAGACGTGATTTGAAGGATAACTTTAACTAAAGTTGCATCAACTAAATATTCCGAGTTGGGATGAAATCTATTGTTTTTATTTTTGCCTCTATTATCAGGCTCATGCACGCACAAGTGATAGTGATAGTATTATCTTCATAATTCGCAATGATGACGGTGGCTAAACCTACCTGAGAATATATCTGAAGTAATACACTCGCGGTCCCGTATAGAGAAATTCTTAGCAGAAGGTAAGTTTTTAGTGGAGTCACCATATTCCAAATGCAATAGCGTTTGATAATTTGAAAGGACTCTGACCTAGAAAAATTAAAAAACATTTCTTTCGGCGAATATCTCTTAACAGTTTTCTGACAAAAGCTCTGAGAGTAACTGATTGCCATGAACAAACTTCTCAAGTCCGTCGTTCGGAGTCGATGTTAAACTGTAGGTCCGGATACATATGGATTAAAGTTGACATACACAACATGGGTGCTGCGAGAAGCTAAACCCTAACTCTGAAACAGAATTATAACTGAATATGTATGTACATAATATTTAAAAATATCGAAGTCCTACTCGTAATAGTACTATTGACAGCTTCCGACCAATCGTTACAATGAAATATTCGGCAGCTGTTGGTGTAATTAAAGCTGTTTCTGTAAAAAGTTACGTACGACAGCCTTAACTTAATATATTAGCATTGCTTGTAGGGGTATATGATAAAAATAAAACACGAAATGACAACAAAGATAAGCTTTAATCGAAGAAAAGCAAAAAAATCAAAAGCAAAATTAAAAAATAAAAATCAAATAATTTTTTTCAATACGAATTAAGTGGCATATTACTGTGGCCTCATTTTAAATGTTTGTTTTTTATTTTTTTGTTTTTTGTTTTTTTTTTTCTTTTTTTTTTTGCAATTCATTCAAAAACGAAGATACTCTTTCTATGCGCATTTGAATGTCTACAATCAAAATAAAAAAAAACAAGATAAAAAAATGCTAAATTAGATGTAATTTCAAGAAACTAAAACTTATAACTGCTGAATTTATTTGCTGCTAATTTTTGTAGCACAAACATAACAAAACAATAATTGCTAAAAAATCAAATTTTAAGGTGCGCCAAATGTGTGGTATCAACTTACAAGATACTTCTCGTGCATTCGTGGCAAATACAGAGTTGTTTGAATTCAATAACAAAATAATAATGCTATGGCTGCTGATGTTAAAGTTGATGATGATGACAAATGAATTCACATTATGGGGTCATTATAGTGCGTGTTATTGGAGATGCACATATTGGGAGAGTCTTTTTCATGAATGACTCTATTTTTTTTAGCTTTGATGAAAAAATTTAACTGATAAAATATGGATTTTAAATAAAGTACCACAGAGACATATTTAAAGTTTGTGATTTATATAAAAGTGTATAGTCTGCTTCTGCTTATGAGTGATTGCAAACTGTTTTAAATATTAAATACATATAAAATGCTGTGTTAGAAACATATTTGAATTTCTTTTCTAAAGTACTAAGACGGAATGTGTATTTGCAGCTTACTGACATACTAATTATGACGGACAGCATCAGGTCACATTGTTTATAATCTCCTGACAAAAACGACTCAGATGAGCTAAAAATTAGCTTTATACTCGCCGTTGATTGGTTTTCTTTTTCGAATATATTCAAATTGGTAACAATTATCTCACAGGTTTCGAATAAACAGACGTCCAACTCACTGTTATTTTACAGTTTAGCTTGTTTAGGTAATGCAGAAGTAAGAAGGTCCCCATATAAACCACACTAAATCAACTTTAATGTTTAGATATCGTACTATTTTATATTACAGATAGAACTATCTTTGCCTGCCTTGGACAAGGTTCTCCTAAATATTTCATTTCATTTTGATTATTTTTTTATGCAGGGTGCCAAGTAGTGGTCAAACTCTCCACGGAAACTTATTTATGACGCTTCTTGTATTCTATTTTATAATAACACGGCACACAATTTTCGCATCGTTAAAATGTCTATTAATATACGATATGTAGTAATTTTTGAAATTTCTATCATTTCAAGCAGAGTAGGAAAATAAACAAAACTGAACGTTTGATCTCATTTTGTTGTATTCTTTACAATGAGTAAAACAAAAATATAACAGAAACAGTGAGAAAGATTGTCCCATTTAATTTTGTATATTGTTTTTGTTTTGAGTACTACAAATACACTAACTCAAATGTGCGTAGGTACAACAAAAAATGAATGAGAAGAAAAAGAAAAGAAGAAGAGATAAAAGAGCAAATTATACGAATGTAACGGAATAACAAAGCAAGCACAAAAGCGAAAAGCTAAGTGTTTCATTTTCGCTCTTTCTCATTTAGAAAGTTTTTGTTTTTTAGTTTTGGTTTTGCTCATGTACAATACTATTAAAAAAATTTTGAAAAGTGTATGACTTTGTTGTAACTTTTGCAAAATGTTTTGTTTGTTTGCCCACTCTGATTTCAAGTGACAGGCGTTCACAGAATTTTGTGATTTTTCTAAACCGTTCTGTTGTGAATATCTAAATTAGTCGTCCACTACGGTGTTTGTTTTGGCAGCTCGTGCGAGCTCGTTTAAATTTTCTTACGCAATATTCTATAGCCGTAAACGAAGTAGCAGACTCCTACAGAGTATAATCTATCTAAATTTTATTACTGTTTTGACTATGACTTTTGAGAGGAAAGTATTGAATTACTTGAATGAATGAAAAATTTTTCCACGTTAAGGAATGTTATCGTTTGTTGTATAAAACTCTAAAATATATATTAAAAAACATGGCAACTTAAAACTTACAACATACTTATCATCGTGGGGGAGTTTATGTGCGAGTTAATGATTCCACTTTAGGTTTTGACTCCAAATTTTTCAAGTCTGGAATCCGTTTTCGGAAATCTCGTCCAGTTTCGGAGATAAATAGACAAAAACTCAACTTTTAAAAGTTTTGGTGTCAAAAACCAAAAATAAAAAAAAATATGAAATGGCGGATAGAGCACATAAACTCCGCCACGACGATATGTTTAATAAAGTTGTGCCACTATTCACTAAAGTGACATTTTTTACCTACTGCCAGCATCACCCTCGTAGTGTTAGAAAATAAACTAAAAACTTGTTGGCTGACTAGGTTTCTGCATTTAACCATAAAATACAATTGTAACCATGCATACATACATATATTTTATTTTCAAAATCAGTTAAAAAAATATTCGTAATATTGTTTCGTAATTGGTGTAATTTCATGTTTAAATGGTTTTAATTATAATTTAACTGTCTTAAGAGTCCCAATTATTTGCCTGCAAGTTTACGTCAGTGACAGCTTAATTTGTTTCAATGCGTTTTTATGATGGAACAGGTTTCATTAATTATTTGTTTTTTAAAGAAATAAATTTTTGTTTTATTAATTATGCAAAATACGATAAAAAATTACTTATGACATCAGATGCAATTTTTTTATAATCATTTCCATTCTTTTCCTAGAGACAATAATAATAAGAAGTAACAAATCATTTTTTATAGTTTATAAATCTATTTTTGTCACCATAGTTTAAAAATACTGTTTAACTTATAAATGTATTTAATTTTATTTAATATTAGTGTATAAACAAAAATTAAGAAAATTTAAACAATTTGATTTTGATTCTCTAAAACTAGTTAAGAAGCAAACGAGCGTTGGGAAAAAAGGAAAATTGTTTTTAAAAATTTGATCATACAAGACCTTGATTCTAAGGTGGAAAATTATTATTATTATATTTTATCTCTTACGTTAATTGTTTACATAAAAATAAAAGTTTTTTTTGTAAGATTGTTTGTTTGAGGTCTATATACATACATTGTCTTTTTGTGTATGTATGGAAGGAATTATACAAATTTGAAAAATTTCAGCAGGGCTGTGCCACGCCCAAATAAAGTAAATATTATTGTATCTATATATTCAATGTAGTAAAAGTAAGAGGCTCTAAGTTTAGTTCAAAAGGCTTTATTGTCAATACAAATCATCAGTCAAAGAGTGTTCTGAATTAGACAAGTGGACATGGACATATACTAAATATTGACTTTTGTGCTTCTTAAGAACCGTTAAAGTGAAAGTTTTTCTATTCGGTTTAAATGACTTCATAGTCGATTTAAATGATCATTCAAAAGGTGTACGTAATTGAAAAAATGGCTATAGTACAACCCATACGAATTAAATGTTGATTTTTAATACATCTTGAGGACGGTAAAAATGAAAGTTTTAAAACTTGGGACAAGCAACTTCGTTGCCAGTGTATGTAATTAATCAAAGAGGAAGCAATGTTGCATTTTTGGAAGCTGGTCTCTCAAAAAAAGTAACAAATTACGTCGAAGTTTACCCAGTATCTAATAAAAACGGTTCACAACTGGTTATTGCCAACGTATACATTTCTAGGAACGATTGAGTGAATTTGAGCACTTATTAATTCTCTTGTGCAAACCTATTGGAAAAGTCCTCAAACTATCGAATAGCCGAATTTTTAAATCTCTTTTAATTGACGTTTGTTGAAAACTTTCTAGACAATTTTTCTTTCGCGTATATTTTTTTCTATTAATTTGGCAAATTTATATATTATTTTTTCTTTTTGCCATTTCAATGTTTTGCAAATAAAAACGGCTTATCGTTTATTTTACAGGAAATAAGCTATAACTCTTTAACCGGGTTTTTTACGAAAAGTAAACTGAAATCGGTTTATTAGAAATTGGTAACCGAAGACCGGTTACTTCGAAGTATTCAATAATCTATCACCCTATTACAAAGTGCAGCATTAAAATCTTGAAACAATTGAGACGCCTAAAATCTGAAAGCTTTTGATTGTAGAAGAAAAACCCTAGCTGGGTTTTGAATTATTAGATAAGGTTTTTCTTAAATTCATTTAGAAGTTTTCTACTGGGAGTTAGATTTTAGTGCAATTTTCAAAAACATGTACTGATTCTTAAGTCTGTATCTCGTGAACTATTTGAAATATTGCTTTTCTCTCTTCAGCAAATTTTTAGCTCTTATATAATTATATCTAAAAATTTTTCCTTGCGATAAAGTAAAAAAAAAAAAAACAAAAAATCAACTCACATCTTGCAGAGAAATCTGCTCTATGTAAACACTGTCCGCTTGAATGATTGTTTGTTGAAATATAAACAACTTTACTTCCTTTAGTGATCTATGTACGTATGTTCATTGAAGTATGTACTAGATGAAAGGTTTGAAATAGCGTGATAGACTAATTCGAAATGTTCTAACTTAGCTTACTGGTTATTAAAATTTTTCTCGGTTTTTACCAATTTTTGGAAAAACAAAATTACAACTAATAATGGTGCACATTTTAAATGAATTATTTTTATATATCTGGAGATGCACAATTATTCTGTTTTGATTATTATTTTTTCATTTGTTTTTAATTCTGGTTTTTCGACCTTTATTTTATTTATATTAATAATTAAATAAAAGCTTTTATTTAAAAATAGACCTTGAGCTTGAGAATTTCTTTACATTTTTCATTTGTTAATTTCAACTTAGCATTTTTCATGCTAGATCTAGCATTTTTAATATTCACCCGATCCCCTATCTGGAAACAAATGTGTAAAACAAGAAAATTTAAAAAATGTTCAGAAGATAGTGACTTCATTTAGTTAAAAGTTTAATCACTACCACTGTAACCTACAAACCGTTTTCAAGAGCGAATCTGAATACTGGTCAATTAAGCTGAATATGAAAAAATGTAGCAGCATTAAATAGAACTTTGTTGAGCTGTCGGTTTAATAAAGATCTTTGTAAAGATACTAATAGTGGTGTGTACAGTATTTTAATACTAAGTTCTTAGAAATAAATAAAATTTGAAAAAGATGTAAAATATTTTGCTTTTACTGCTTTTACTCCTACAAACTTATCTAAAATTGATTGTGTAGATCGGAAGTTATTTTGATAAAAGCAACAATCAAGTTTATGGTGAATATGAATATGACTGAGAAATTTTAATTTTTTTTTATGGTATTGCTGTTTATAATAATTTTTTTTATAATAAGAATTTATATGTAGAAATATACTTTATATCGTCATATTAACTGCAAACGGACGTAACTACACAAAATTTCGAATTTTTTTATTAATTATGATTCGATTTATCAAAACTTATGTTCGTGTAAAATTTTAGATTCGTACGATAAATAATGGCGATTTTATTAACGACCACGATTTTTGCAACATATGTTTGAAACTGACGCTTATGAATTTTTCTGGCTGTCGTGTATGTGTCATGCAGGATAGTCTATTGTCGTGCGCCCATCGTTTTAAGTTTAATTTTAACGTTTTTACACCACGAGTATTCTTAACAAAATCTAGTATTTTGTCAAGTTTTGGATTACCCCCTACATGTTTTGTGGCGTAAAACTAGTTTTGGTAACTTTTCTACCAAACATTTTTCATCTTCGAAAACTTCAATCTAAAACTAGTTTTGTTCCAAAACATGTCAATAATTTTCAGTGCAACAGTGTTGCTTTTACATATTACCTGCAACTATAACAAATGCAGTTGCATAGTTCCTCCATTCAATAAAATTAAGAAATTCTAATAAGTGGCCCTCAGTTATTTAAAAAAATATTATTAAATACTTGAACTACTCGTATATGTGTAACATTATAAAAGTGGCTTAAGTCAAAATTCCGTGTTTAGAAATATTAACGATTTTGTCGAAAAAAAATAATGTTTGGTTGTGTTTAAGTTAAAATATAAGTAGATATATTTTTATGATATTTTCTTTCTGAGATTTAGCTGACTGATAAAACTTGACGAACAGAATAAGGATATTTAATAAAATGAAAAAGCACTTATGCCAACATAAGTCATTATTATTTATTCCCACAGAAATAATTGTTGTAAGCAATATAAATTGAAAAATAATTCTTTTGTATTTTTTTTTTTTTTTTTTGTATACGATATTTTTATTTTGCTTTTTTATCTGTTTGTAACATATATGTCAAATTAATTTCGAAAATTCGAAAGGGAAAACCATTACAGCATAAAGGAAAAGCATTTTGCATAAAACATGTAGGTTTGGTTTAAGTGGAAACGTACTACATATTATGCTCTTTTATAGTCAAATTAGTATGATTGCATTTCTGTATAAACTCTTAATTTATTTTAAATCCTCTAACTGCTATAGAGGGCTATTAGAAATTTTCTTTTAATTTTTGTTTAGCATAACAAGAAGGAAATTATTATTTTTATGCTGGGAGTAGGGTCTAGCAATTCTTGTATCACAAATTGAGAATCACATCTTATTACTGCGAATTATTTTTAAATGTTTTCCTCTTTTGCTTCTTTCAAATTCATTTTACGCTGATTAACCATATCTTTAGTTCCCGTTTCAAGTTTTTAATTGATTTTAAGTAAAAAAAAAATGCAAAGAACTTTTAAACAATAGATTGATTTTTTTTTTTTATTTCAGGGGTCTTGTATGGTCACTTTCGTACAAAATTATTTATAATAATAAATTACTATTAAAAAAAAATAAATATAAATAATAAACAAAAACAAATAAAAAAAATTCTTCATTTGTTAGAAAAAAAATTCAAATATTAGGGAATGAAAATAATAAAAGAAGAAAAAGCAAAACAATAATTTCAAAATATTTTTCTATTTTCTATGCTATTCATGTTTCTTTTATTTATTGAATTTTTGTATAAAAGTTGTCTGAAATTCAAGTTCAAGCATCAGTTTCAGGAATTACATTTGAAACAACACACACAATAAGATGGTAAGTTGGAAAGCAAATTATCAACTCTGCAAAGAGTTTGAGGACTTGGCAAAGCACTATGAGATAGAAGTAATTACGACTTGCTGTTTTTTTTTTATAGAAAATTTTCGTTTTAACTTTGGCTGTTTTAGCAACATCCACTTCAGCTGGATCTTTAAGCAACAAATATTTGCCTCCTAATCAGTCTGCTGGTTTTAGCACGTCTTTTGGTGGTCCTTCGGCTGGTAGTATTGGTTCAGCTAGCATTGGTCATGCAACTTTAGCTCAACCATCACGTCAATACTTGACTCCAGCTGCTTCATCATCTCATGGTGTTGGCGTTGGTCATTCAAGTGGTTTCTCCTCTGGTGGTTCATCGTTCGGTGGTTCATCGTTCGGTGGTTCATCGTTCAGTGGTTTGGGAGCTGGTAGTGTTGGTCATGCTACTGTAGCTCAGCCATCTAATCAATATTTGGCTCCTGCAGCTTCTAGCTCACATGGCGTTTCTGCTGGTTTTTCATCTGGTGGTTCATCCTTCGGTGGTTTAGGAGCTGGTAGTGTTGGCCATGCTGCTGTAGCTCAACCCTCACGTCAGTATTTGGCTCCTGCAGCTTCTAGCTCTCATGGTGTTTCTGCTGGTTTTTCATCTGGTGGTTCATCATTCGGTGGTTTGGGAGCTGGTAGTGTTGGCCATGCTGCTGTAGCTCAACCCTCTCGTCAGTATTTGGCTCCTGCAGCTTCTAGCTCTCATGGCGTTTCTGCTGGTTTTTCATCTGGTGGTTCATCATTCGGTGGCTTGGGAGCTGGTAGTGTTGGCCATGGTGTTGTAGCTCAATCATCTCGCCATGGAGTTTCTGGTGGTTTTTCTGGTACCAAATACTCTTCCAATGGTGGCTATGATTACCGTAATCGTCGTGTTTAAGTAGTGTTGTCTGTAGACTAAATATAAAAGTATTTCGATCAAACATAATAACGAAAGAAGAAAAACAAATTGGTGATAGATTAGTTAGTAAAATAAATAAAAAATTAAATCCATTTAAGAATTGCTTGATTAGTAGATAAAGGAGGAATACATCATTTCAAAAAGCTAGGCCTGATTAAATCTTGTTTTATCCCAGTATGGAGGGATTATTTTTGGTGAATATTGAGTGTTTGATTTTGCTTTACAAGGATCTTTTGTGCTTGTCTAAAATTAAGAAAAAATATGTGGAGTTGAAAAAGGAATTTTTTTAAAAGAACAAAGGCACCCTCAAAAATTCGTTAATGAAACGGTTGTAATCTTTAGTAATAAACAAACTACAGTTGCTAAAGTATATTATAACTGTTAAGACTGCCAAATTAGTTTAAAAGAATGATTCCTATACAGCTGTGTACACACTAACTTTAGTAAACAGTATGAATGACAGTTTTCGTAGAAGCAAATCTTCTCTAACCTTCTCTTTTTGTTGATTTAAACGCTTTTTAACATAATTTGAATGAATAATTTTTTTTTAATTCAGCAATTTGTTAGTTTTTCTAGGACTTTCTCAAGAACTTGGAGTTTTGGATGATTTTACTGATAACTGATAAAAATTTCAGATAATATATTCGCCATTTCATATATCTCGAGTTAATGATGCCACTTTAGGTTTTTGACACCAAAATTTTTAAAATCTGCAATCCGTTTTCGCCTATTTATCTCGCAAACTGGACGAGATATCCGAAAACGGATTGCATACTTGAAAATGTTGGGCTTGAAAACCTAAAGTGCCATCATTATCTCGAGATATATAAAAAAATATAAAATGGCGGATAGAGCACATAAACTCCCGCACGACGATATGTCAAATAAAAATAAAGTTTTTTGAGAAAGAAAATGCATAAAATTCTTAAAGTGATAATCAATTTAATAAAAACTCATAAACAATTTTGTTTTTGAAAGCAAGATTTTTAATCAAAATCAAGTATTTTACAAATTTGAGTCTGGTAACTTTAGTAAATTGTATAAAAAGTAATTATTTTTTTCTTTACTAAAGTATTAAAAAATTAATTTGCAAAAATAACTTCCGCTTAAAGAGATGTTGCCTCATTAAACATTTTTTAAATTTTGTATTTTAAATCAATCATTAAAACCTATAATTATAAAATGAAAAAACTATGTATAGCAGGGACCGCAAATAACAGTTATTGCTTAAAAATTAAACTAAAAAAATCATCGCATTAGAGTCGACAGACATATATAATGTTATATACCAAATTAATCGTGATCTCGCATAAGTGATCATTAATCAAATTTTAACTGTTACTTTTTGACGGAAAAATAAAAGTTTAGATTAAACCTTTAAAAAGAGAGTTTTATTTTTCCGTCATAAAATAAAACTCATTTTGTGAGTTTTATTTTTTCGTCATAAAATAAAACTTATTTTTGAGTTTTAATTTGCAGTCGGAAAATAACCGTTATTTTTCGAGTTTTATTTTTCAGTTAAAAAATAAAACTCTATTTAGGAGTTTAATATTTTCCGTCATAAAATAAATCTCGTTTTTATGAAAGATTTTATTTTTAATCTAATCCCGTTGCTTGTGGTATCTTTATTTTATTGTTTTTTATAGCTGAATACCTAAAATCTCAAGTTAAACGATTTTTAGGGTGCTTTAATATTAATAAAAGAGCAAATTTACACAATTAAAACCGATAATGGCCGGAACTTGCTAAAAATGTTACAAATATTTGACTAGGAGGATGAAAGCGGGTTCGATGACTGCGTCTATTACGACGTTCTGCACGGAACAAAATATGATAGAAATGACATTTGTAATAGTTTGCAGACGATAATGTGTCAAATCAGGATTAGGTGTAAAAGAAAATTTTCATAAAAACGAGTTTTATTTTATGATTAAAAAAATAAAACTCCTAAATAGAGTTTTATTTTATGATGGAAAAATAAAACTCAAAAAATAACTGTTATTTTCTGACTGAAAAATAAAACTCACAAAATAAATTTTACTTTATGACGAAAAAAATGAGTTTTATTTTATGACGGAAAAATAAAACTCTATTTATGAGAGTTTTTTTTTAACTTTTACTTTTCCGTTGAAAAATAACTTTTTCTGCTGACCTTTTTTGGAAAAACTCTCAAAATAACCATAAAAAAATAAGTTTTTCGATATAACTTATAACCGTTACAGTCCCTGATGTATAGTAAAAAAGAGATTACACAAAAAAAACTTATACTTGATTAACTCTGACTATTTATCACCCTTCCTTACATTTAAACGCGACGTACTCTTTCGTTCTGAAAAACTCCAAAAAAATTTTTGTATTTTAATTACATTTTAATTGCAGAAATGCTAAGACGATACACATACGAGTATGTATATAATTTAGAATTAGTTCAAACTTTTTTTGTGGCTCTTCTTAGAATGTTTTAATTTTTCCTCTTTTATTACTTCCTTTGGGCCAGTTTTTAAGAAATCATTGCTTATAAGGCAACTTTCCACTTTGTTTATGGTTTCAACAAACACAATTGCATTACCAAAGGAAATTAAATGCTGCATCAACGAAATTCTGCCACATATATCGTCGTGCGGGAGTTTATGTGCTCTTTCCGCCATTTTATATATCCCGAGTGAATGATGCCACTTTAGGGTTTTGACACCACAATTTTTAAACTCTGCAATCCGTTTTCTGCTATTTATCTCCGAAACTGGAAGAGATATCCGAAAACGGATTGCTTGAAAAATTTTGGGTCGAAAACCTAAAGTGGCATTATTAACTCGAGATGTATAAAAAATATGAAATGGCGGATAGAGCACATAAACTTCCGCACGATGATATACAGAAGGGTTTTGAAAAATGTTGACGAAAGGATAAGTATGTACGTATATGCACACAAAGACATGGAGGCCATTTGCCTGATGTACTTTACGATTAAATCTATATAAATAAAAATAAATGTAGTTCGTTGGTCATCGCATCAGTTGAGTACGGCTGGACCGATTTTAATAATTTTTAATTTCTTTCTAATGATCGTCGGGATTCAATTTAGGTTTTTCTGTAAAAAAAAATTTTCCCCGCCCACTTTTACACCTACTTTTTTTTATTTATCTAAAATCAGAAAACTGCCCCATCGATTTGACAAGTTTTTCTTTTAAATGTTTGTATTAATCCATTTTAAGTCTTCATCGAGAGAAAAATTTGCTACGCCTACTTTTACGCCCACCTTTTTCTAATTAAATTTAAATACTGATTTTTCATATCTTCAGAACGGTCAAGGCAAATCACCAGTCAAAAAGTGGGCGTGACACCTCCCATACAATTTAAAAATTAATTTGATTATACATAGTACGCATCTTTAGAAGTATTGAAGTATTGAATTTGATTGATTTCATAGTCATTAAAAATTATCAGTAGAAAAAAGGGCGAACAAGTAGACATGGTAGCTTCCAGACAAACTAACTATTGAGTTCAGTATATCTTGAAATCCGTTACAGTTAAAGTTTTTGAATTTGGTCTGAATTACTCCGTCTTCACTAAAAATCATCCGTCGAAAAATTTTGACAAATGATAGTGGTAGCTGTAGCGAAGCACGCCGGGTTTAAGCTAGTTAAAAATAAAAATCTAAAGACTCTTTTATATTTAATTAAAATCGTGCGTTAATTTGGGAACACACTTTATACTTCTTAGTAAGAAACATATTTCATAGACAATAGCATGAAACATGGTGTGTAGTCAGGATCTCGAAGGTGGTCTTCTCAAGTGTTTATTAATACTCCCGACTTGGTAAAAATAAATGCCTGGGTTCTATACAACTCAACAACTACACAGAAAAAGATAATTGAAAAGAAAAATTGTTTTAATTAAATAATTTAATTAATTTAATTAACTTTTAAATCTTTTATACAACTTTACTTCAAATACCTATAATTAATATTACAATCAGCTTAACTGATAGCATTAATTTATTTACTGGTGAAAAAATAAATAATTTTTTAATTGATATCACAAATCTTTTAATTGAAATACATTTCTATTTTTTTCTGTGTAGTGAAACTACACCGAGGAAATTTTTTTTTGTCTCTATTAGGAGAAGAACTTAGCACAAAGAATAAAGATCTATGTGAAATTGAAATGTTTAAGAGGCCTAAGAGTCCTAATATACGAAAAACTTGTCAAATTGGTTTTTGCAGTGAAAATAAAACTATCAATATACTTGTACATATTTGTGGTAAATATTTTTGGATGTCCAAAATACATTTTCCTGATTCAAAAATTGTGGAGATCCAAATCATAACTACTCCCCAGTAGAAAGAAATAATACTTAGAACTATAATTTATGTAAATTGGTGTATTATTTATCGTATATTTGCAAAATTAGAATAAATAAATATGTACTTATATATTTTGCCAACTAAACATGAAACCGGTAAAAATAATAACTATTGCTAGTTCCAGCTCTGATGTCTTGAAAGACAGATATATGAAAAAATATTTCCTTCGATGATCACCATGATGATCTGGGAGTAACTGATTGCCATGAACTTAAGTGTGTCAGTCAGATTAGAGGTTAAACTATAGATCCTGGTTATCATGAATATAAATTGACGCACACAATATGGGTGATGTGAGATGCTAGGCCGTAACGCTTAAATAAGTTTGCTATGGCCAATTATGTATGTAATTCCATTCCACCTTACCCAATGTCAACAAAATACAATCGATCAGGAGAAAAGCGCCATGTATTGAGAAGTAGTAGATAACAGCTAAACCTACTTAGCGAAGGAACCTCTTCGCAAGACCTCGTCAAAGCTTCACGACAATAAAGGGAAAATTAAGACTTGGTTTTGCTAGATAGTCAAGCGTTTCACTTTATGTCTAGTAAGCCATTTGAACGGTGTATGAATAACTTTAAAAGCAAAGTTAATAACTAAGAGAGAATATAATAATGGCTCAATAGTACACTGTCAATAGAAGTCAAAAAAGAAAATTTAGAGAACATCTTGCAGAACAACTGCCAGTGTTGTCAAAAAAGCGGTGCATACAAGCAAGAGTACGCAAATTTCCTGACGAATTTTTGGCGACACTGCAGATCACCAAGAGGATCTATGAACAAATTCAATATTTAAATAAAATTTTAAAAATTAAACAACATTTTTATAACATCGAAACAAATAATTTTTATTTACAGATAATGGATAACTGTATGCCAACAAAATAAAAAAATTATATTGAAAAAAAGAGAAATCGTTTAATAATAATTTCGTTTTTCGTTTTCTAAACCAATAAAAATAAAAAATAAATGTAAAATGACTAAATGATGTGTTGCATGAACATCAATATGTGAAGTATCGAAATGAGTATTTAGTAAATGTAACCACCATTGGGAGCATATTTTGTGTCAATGCCAGAGGAAGAAATAACAGATGAATGCGATGGTCCAGAGAAGGTTTCAACAGCTTGTGACTTATAAGCAGCAGAAGATTGTTGAACCACAGCTGGAGAGGAGTATGTTTTCTGTACTACAGGAGCTGTATACGACTGATAACTGGTATAAGATTTTCCGGGTGCTGTATAAGATTGTTGGATAGCAGGAGCAGATACTGACTGATAACTGTTGTAGGATTTACCAGGAGCAGTGTAGGCTTGTTGAACTACAGGAGCAGTGTAAGTAGTTTTTTGTACAACAGGTGCAGATACTGACTGGTAACTGGTATATGATTTACCAGGTGCTGTGTATGATTGTTGAGTCGCTGGGGAAGTATATACAGTCTTTTGGACAGCAGGAGCAGATACTGACTGATAACTGTTATAAGATTTACCAGGAGCCGTGAAGGTAGTTTTTTGTACAACAGGTGCAGATACTGACTGGTAACTGGTATATGATTTACCAGGTGCTGTGTATGATTGTTGAGTAACTGGGGAAGTATATACAGTCTTTTGTACAGCAGGAGCTGAAACTGATTGATAACTGTTATAGGATTTACCAGGAGCTGTGTAGGCTTCATGAACAACAGGAGCAGTGTAAGTGGTTTTTTGTACAGCAGGAGCAGATACAGACTGATAACTGGTGTAGGATTTACCAGGAGCTGTGTAAGCTTGTTGAACAGCAGGGGCAGTGTAAGTGGTCTTTTGTACAACAGGTGCAGATACTGATTCATAACTGGTATAAGTCTTACCAGGAGCAGTATATGATTGTTGGACAGCAGGAGAACTATAGGTGGTCTTTTGTACAACAGGAGCGGATACCGACTCATAACTGGTATATGTCTTACCAGGAGCAGTATATGATTGTTGGACAGTAGGAGCTGTATAAGTGGTTTTTTGCACGATAGGAGCAGATACCGATTCATAACTACTATATGATTTACCAGGAGCAGTGAAGGTTGTCTTTTGAACAACAGGCGCAGAATATGATTGCTGTTGCACAGTTGGTGCCAGATAACCTCTATCTACACTTGGAGCAGTATACGACTGCTTAACAGTTTTCGAAGTGTAAGTTTGCTGAACAGCAGGAGCAGTGTAGGTTGTTTTCTGAACAACTGGAGCTGTATAAGACTGATAACTGTTATAAGATTTGCCAGGAGCTATGAAAGTTTGCTGAACAGCAGGTGAAGTGTAAGCTTGTTGTTGAACGATTGGAGCTGAGACGACGGTTTTCTCAACTGATTTATAACTGTTGTAGTTCTTACCGGGAGCTGCAAATGTTTGTTGTACTACAGGGGCGGTATATGACGCCTTTACAATAGCTGGTTCTTTATAGGATTCATAACTTGTGTATGATTTGCCAGGGGCACTATAAGTTTTTTCTACAGTTTGTTGTTGTACCACTGGAGCTGAGAATGTTCTTTCTATAGTTTGTTGTTGCACAAGAGGAGCTGAATACGATTTTTGTATAACTTGCTTAGAACCAGTAGAATAACCACTACCGCTATTGTAAAACGATTGTCCTACGCCATTAGAACCAAAAGATTGAGATGATCCGCCAGCCACTTGCAGCTTACCACTATAACCAGATGAAGAAAAGGCACCACTGCTACCAGTTGAATAACCAGATGATGGTGTAAATGTTACTGTACGTGATTGGGAATAAGCAGATTTGGGAGGCAAATAAGTGTTGGTAACGTGCGATACGTCACCGGTAACAAAGACAACCAATGCGACTAGAGTTATGAAGAGTTTCTGAAATTTAAATTTTATTAATACGATGATTATCAAGTGGAAAAAGTATAAAAAAATTTATGTGACATTTAGAATCTTGAAAATTATTTTTTTACAATTTGTAATTTTTTTGAAATTATAGTTTACATAATATTTAGTTAAAATCCGAAAACGCATGCGTGCGATAAGTTAGTCCCAAATAGAGTGGGCAAACAAACAAAACGTTTCGCAAACATTATCACAAAGTCATAAACTTTTCAAATTTTTTTTAATCGTATTGTACATGAGCAAAACCAAAACAAATACTTTCTAAATGAGAAAGAGTGCAAACGAAACAATTAGCTTTCCGCTCTTGTGCTTGCTTTGTTATTCCGTTGCATTCGTATAATTTGCTCTTTTTCGTCTTCTTTTCTTTTTCTTCTCATTCATTTTTTGTTCTACCTACGCACATTTGAGTTAGTGTATTTGTAGTGCTCAAAACAAAATCAATATACAAAACTAAATAGGACAATCGCTCTCACTGTTTTTGTTTTGTTTTTGTTTTACTCATTGTAAAGAAATGAGATCAAATGTTTCGTTTTGTTTATTTTCCTACTCTGGTCCCAAATCGCCTATAGAGTGTTCTTGATTTTAATACACGTTAAGAATGGTTACACAGCTACAGTTTCTGAATTGATCTGAAAGTCAATGCAAATCATGGCTTAAAAGTTAGTCGAATTTGAACAAGTCGGCGTTGTATTTCCCATACATACATACATACATACATAACTGGCCTTTACAACCCTGTGTCAGGATTACGGCCTAGCTTCTCGCAGCACTCATGTTATGTGTGTCAATTTTTATCCATGAGTACCGGGACCTACAGTTTAATGTCGACTCCGAACGACAGACTTGAGAAGCTTGGTCATGTCAATTAGTTACTCTCAGAGCTTTTGCCAGAAGACTGCTGAGAGGTAGTCGCCGAAAGAAATATTTTTTTCATATTTCTTTTTTCTTTGAAGATGTCGGAGCTTGGAGTCGAACCCAGGGCCCATGTCCTAGTAAGCCAACACACTAACCACTAGACTACGGCGACTACATACATACCATACATACTAATTATTAATTTTTGCTTATCTGAAAAACTGTTAAAAGCGAAGTTTCTGAATTTAGTTTGGATGACTTTATAATCAATGAAAATCTTCAGCCAGAAAGTGGGCGGAATATTGATTTTTTTATATCTTGAAAGTGGTTAAAGCTAGAGATTTTGTATTTGGTCTGAATAATTTCATGAGCAAAGTAAATCATCAGTTAAAAAGTAAGAGGACTTGGACAAGTAGGCGTGGTACCTCCCACCATATAAACTATATATTTATGTTTTTATTTCTTTAGAACGACCAAAGGTTCTTTCTTCTTATTTTATATTGCTTGGCAAATCAGGCACAAGATCCGCTAATATATATATAAACAACTCGTCAAAAAAAGACGAAAATGTATAATGATACGTCAGAAAACAAAATTTTCGAATTTAGGATGCTAAGATCAAAACAAAGTTATTTCTTTGAGAATGACGTTGGACAACCTGTCACCAACAAAGGCAAACGCTTTTGACAATTTCTTTCTGCCTTAATAGAATTATTGGACACCAATAACAGGTGGTTTGGATAGAACTGTGCTAAGCAATCCG
Organism: Metopia argyrocephala; assembly: GCA_963576795.1. NCBI lineage: Eukaryota > Metazoa > Arthropoda > Insecta > Diptera > Sarcophagidae > Metopia > Metopia argyrocephala. The sequence goes on from OY756208.1 coordinate 43,312,962, forward strand.
CAATTGATTACCAATCATCATGGAAATGATGTAAACTAACCCCCGATGTTCTCCATTTTTATTTTTTTTTAAGACGACCTCTTTACAAGTTCCCTTTAGCTAAAATTAGGATGTTATCGTACGGATAATATGTTGTTCTTTTTTACAAGTATACTTTAAGTTAAAAGTAAGCGCTATGCTAAAAAGAAGATCATCCTCTCCTTAACTTTTAGAGGTGGGTTCATAAAGAAGTTTAAATGTACAGTTTACTCGGGATAACTTTAACTAATCTGCGGGTGTTGACGTTTATGAATGGAAAAATTTTAAAATAAAAAACACATGGACAGTGCATTTAAATTGATCATAAACTAAAATCAAATAAACAACGACAAGGAAAAGATAGGCTTCCAGCCTAAATAAAATCAATAAAAATATTTTAAATGACATCATATACATATATACAGCCTGTATGTTATGAGTCTAAAAAGAAATCTGTCTTATACATACATAACATAAATACATAATTGGCCTTTATAAATCTGTGGCAGGATTACGGCTTAGCTTCTCGCAGCACTCATGTTGTGTCTGTAAATTTTTATCCATAAGTACCGGGACCTACAGTTTAATGTCGACTCCGAACGACAGACTTTATAAGCTTGTTCATGTCGAACCCAGGGCTCATGTCTTAGTAAGCCAACGCACTAATCTCTAGACCACGGCGACTACGAAATCTGTCATATATTACTGGATTTTTTTCTCTTAATAGGGGAAATTTATTATTGGGGATATATTTTTAATATATTTAAATCATATTTCCCAACATTCCCACATTGAGCTTGATCTAAAGTCCACTAAGGGTTTAGTTTATTAAGCAAATTAACTCGCGCTGCGTTTGTTGTTGAAGTTCCCTAAATTCGCTTGTATGTCCATACGAACATATGTATGTATGGATGTATGTGTTTAAACTGTTACTAAACCTATTATTTTACTTCAGTTTCTTCAGTAAACTCGTTAATTGGATCAGCACTTACTTTTATCAAAAGAGTATATGACATCCGTAAAGGATGCCGAACTGAATATGAACTAGAATTTAGTTCTGACAATATGTAATTTAAAAATAATAATTATTTTAAAGATGCACATTCAATTTAATTGTTATAGAAGAATTGTTTATGAAGAAACAGAAATTTATTAATACAAAATGATCAAAAATCTTACTGAGATTCGAGCTCTCATATTCAGATCGTTATTGAAAAAGTTATCTGTGGCAGCCTTAATAGTATGAACCCTTTTTAAGCGACACCTTCTAATAACAAATGGAGATGAATAGAAAAAGAGGGCAATAAAAAAATGCTGTTGTAATGTTGATTTTAAAATTCGTTCGGATTTAAGTATTACAGAAAGAAAGAAAAGAGGTAAAATTCAATTTTACTTCGGTAACCTATTCCTTGCTGTTTAATCTTGATTCTAACAATTATAATGGGATATATGGGTGTTATTAAAGGGCAGGTTTGACCATTATAAAATGTTTTTGCAACAAATTTGCCTTCCTTTCTTTCTAATTATAACAACTGCTGACTTCTCGAAAGATTTTCACTTAGTTTGCTCCTTTCTTAACTTCATTTAACTTTCAAATAAATCACTAAAATTTAATTATTTTCTTTCTTCTGTTTTAGTGTCTTCCAATTTCTGAAAGGTTTTTCCCAAATTTTTGTTTTGTTTGTTACTCTGTAAACTGAATCACATATTTTATTCATTAATGTCCTCAAATTTTTCTTTAATTGTATCATTTGTTTCATTTACTAACAATAAACATTTGTTTGGCACACCTTGACAAGATAATAATTGCCTTAATTTAACATTTCTATGATTCAAATAATTATTTTAAAGATGCACATTCAATTTAATTGTTATAGTTAATAGTTAAACATAAATAATTAGATATTTAAAAAAATTTTTCAAATATCTGCAAAACATTTTCAAGGTTAGCCTGTGTCACATAATCTTTTTTTTGTCACAATTAAATATAATTTTTTATTTTTTAATATTTTTCAATATTTTTATTTCAATTATGTAAATATTGTGTTGTTTTTGAATTGCACCAACCATTTTAACAAACAAACTATTCCACTTGTTTATTGCAAATAACTTCTTAGATGATCACAGCAGTAGAAGTGAATTTTACAAATTATTTGTTTTATGATCGTTGTATTTTGTTTTTAAATTTTATGTTAATATTTCTGTTTCTGTATAAATGTTTTAAGAAATCTTACGATTGCCGGTACTATTAGAACTGTTGGTTATTTAAACAAAACGGCACGCATTTATAGTTCGCAAAATAAAAGCCCAAAAATAAAAAAAACACACACACAAAGTTTTACTCAGAATGAGCACAAATATACAAACAGTGAGTGAACATCCAACATTTGCACCGCCGACACTGGCTCTGGCACCAACAATAAATCCACGACACACACAACAGCACACTTGAAAATTTTTTTATTTTGTATAACATACTGGTAATAGAGTAAAAATGGCTTAAAAGAGATACAAGTTTATTTGTCCCACAAACATTCGGTTAATGTCAAATATGTCTATCATTATTAATAGCCGTTAAATATTATACACCCGCTTGTGCCCTCACTATAAAAGTGTAAAATATCAACACATTGTCACTTACATTTCAAAATAAATCTCCAACTAGAACTTAATTTTTAATAAGTGGTCGAGTGAGTGGCATCAGCATACAGTTATCCAAAGTTATTAGTTCTTATAAGCCAGCAAACCCTAGCAGTTATGAAAAATTTAAATATAAACCAGCCCACAGTTATTTGAAGATGTCTTCGTTATTTCTTACATTTTGAAGTTTAATGAGTTACAAAAGATGTTATTAATATGCATATGTATGTACATACATACACAACATACATATCTAGATAATGAAGTTATTTTTATACTTCATATATACTAATAAATATATTGCCATAATTTTTATTAATATTTTTTTTTTAATTACTCAACTTCAGAAACATCATAAACATATGTGATCAAAATTATAAATACACAAGTTTGTTTGAATGACAACAATAAAAAATTATTTTTATGTTAAAATACTTACTAAACACCGTGATATACTATTGCACACAATTGTACGATTCGTTCACAAGAAAATCTTATCGATTTTTGTCCCACTTTTAAAAATCGAGGCTACATTCTTCTAATTGAATAGTTAGAATATTTTTGCAATGATTTCTCAATTAAAGAAGAAAAATAACATCCGTGAAGCAAATATACACCAGCCGAACTGAACATGTTTTCGACTCCAGCTATAAAAGTTTCATCAAAATTCTTTGTTTTTTGTACATTATTACAACTACTTACCTCACTCACATTTTTCTACAGAAATCATATATTGCAAAAATCAATCATTGAATCCATCATTGCATTTTGTGTAATTGTTCTGTTCCAGATAATCAGAATTACAACAATTTTGTCACTGCCCTGTTTTTCCATTTAGTTTTAAATAAAGAAACATAAAACAATTAATAAAAAATAATCCACAAATTTACTAGGATTCGAACTCGAACCCCACGGCAGCTCTTCGTATCATTAATGAAAAAATACTTATGAGTCGATTATGAATGTCAACCAAGCTTTCCATTGGGTTGCCATTTTGACATATAGTACATACATACATAATTGGCCATTACAACCCTGTATCAGGATTACAGCCTAGCTTCTCGCAGCATAGCATAGAAATGTCTTCTTTGTTTAAGGTATGGATGATTAATAATATACTTAAGTATCTGTATTTCAATTTTATAGCTTTGAGGCATATTTCCATCTTCTTGAAGATGCTGTCAGCTACAGAGTAAAAATTTTATACAAAGACGGCAGACAAATTTGGTCTACTGCTATACTGCCAGATTTAAAGGTTTGTGTGGCTCTAAGGTTTTTGCAGAAAATAATTTTCAGAAACCCTACGGCAACGATTTTAGTTTGGGAATAGCTCAATCCACAGTGCTGTGTTAAAATTTCATAAATGAAATAAAAAATTATACTTACTTTTTAATTTTTGACGTCTTATGACTGAAAATTCCTACACAAACAACCACAAATATGCAGTTGCCAAAATTTTTACTAAGTTACTAGTTTTCAGTTGGCAATTACCATCTGTAATACCACTTTGGCAACTGGCAAGGCAACTCAAGTTCGGTTGCCACCCAAAATCGACCCATTAATTTAATTTTCTCTATGCTTTTAAGTATAAAACACAATCTAACTGAAATCAAATGTTAAAAACCAGCCCTTTACTATAGTATAAGTATGTGATGAAAATCGAGCGATTTCAATTTCAATTTATTTTTTCATATAAAGCCGTTTCATGTCAAATTAAAATTTTTTATCATAAAGTAATAAAATATACATATGTAAATATACATATATATACATACATACATATATATTTAATAGTATTAATTATTAAGAGAAGAACAGCATCAATTGACTCTTCCATACGGAAATATGAAAAGAAATATTCTATATCCTTTTATATATCAGCAAAACATTCTCTGGATGACACAAATTCTTCATCTTCACAATTTTTGTTCTGAAGCAAAGTAACCTATCTGACTATACTGTCGACTAGCTTAGCTTCTTGTAATCGTCGTCAAACAGTTCGATCAAATATGACATCAATTAGTTATTTTTGTTATTTTACTCCAAAAATACGTAGGCGGGTGTGTGTTTTTTAATCTTCCACGTTTTTCAAAGTTTTTTTTTTTTGTGGCTTTTAGACATATTGAACACATTGGCTTTTTTTAAATGTATGACAAATGACGGCAAATTATCCTTTTGATTTTTTCTCTTTTGGCATGTAATCGATTTTATTTATTTCAACAACGTACAAAATAAAAGAACAAATCTTTTCCAAAAAAAAACTAATAATAAATTCCATTATTAGAACTTATATATAAAAAATTTACTTAGATTTTTACAAGAAAAAAAATTAATTTTACGACAAAAAGAATAAGGAAACAAAAAATAAAAAATTTGGCAAAAAATATTTTATTTAAATCAGTACTATCTAGAACAGGTTGCACATTCGAAAAGTTTTCTTTGAAAAATTTGAGTTTGTCGGTGAGAGGAGAAAGGCGCAAAGTTGATTTGTTCTTCGTTTGTAGCAGTCAGAAGCAACAAAAAAAAAACAATATGTAAAATAGAGAAAGATAAAACAAAATTTGTAAAAGTAAACTTTTCTTATGTCGATAGCGAACAAAGTTTAAGAGAGAAATCGCAAGAATTTGTCGAAGAAAAATTTACCAATGTGCGATTGGTCTTCCATAACAGATTTCACAGGTTGTATTGAAAGTGTCGTATTAAACTTGTAAAAAATAGCCCAAAAATAATGAGGAACACATGTTGAAAGAATTTTGGTTGACATTATGAGATTATGGCACTCTCATATGCCTTCTCGCCAATAACCATTTACTTTTATATTAAAATTTTTCAATTTGTGTTCTCGGTATTCCTTAAAAATATATGTATGTGTACTTAAAATTTTAATCATCTGTGTATTTAAGTTTTAAACTATTTTTTTTTTTTTTGTGGTTTTAAAGCGTTTTTTAATTAAACAAAAAATAATTCTTTAAACAAATGTTTGTCTTGCAAATGGCTATACGAATAATGCAGTGCAATTACAAAGTTAAGCTATAAAAAATCTCCACTAAGCTGTTCATATTGTATATATGTATACATATGTACATACAATATTTTATATGAAGATATTTAAAACTAAAGAATCCTATTACCGTACTCATTAAAAATGTTGTAGATTTATTAAAGAACTTATTTGACAAATTTCTTTGCAATACTTGTCAATTAAACCCTTCATAAACCTGTTTTATTTTGTTTTTATGTATTTAGCAGTTAAATTATAGAATTTAAGCGGGTTAAAGGCATTCTCTTGACTTGAATATTCAATACTTGCACTATAAATTACAATGTACAAATATTTGAAGGAACGTCTTAGTAACAGTAAATATTAAATACGGCATATCTCTATGGTCATTTCGTCTCTGCTGAAGGGACTCGTTAGGAGACCTTTTTCCAAAGATGGTAATAAAACTATGAGCTCTTACAGACATATGTATGTATGTCCAAAAAATTATTCACTAAATGAGAATTATCAGGCCTGTCACAGAAATCCATTTCGATCGAAACTGCAATGAATTCCGTATTTCGCTTCTTCAAAAAACGTAAAACGAAAATTTCTTGCGGAATTAAACCACTTTCAGTTTTTTAAGTGGAATTGATATTTTCAGTAACTTAAACCACTTTTAAAAGAAAATAAACATTTTAATTTATTTTATTTAAAAAAATATTTATTTTGTTAAAAATAAACACATTTTTTGTTATTATTTCTGAAAGAAACCATTTACAAAAATTTTACATTCTGGCAACGCGAACTTCAAAACTGAAATGAAAAGAAAAAAATTTCTATTCCAGGCATTTTTCTTTTATTTCTAAGTAATTATTTTAATTTTTTTTTTCAATATTTTTATAAAGAAAACACACGCCTAAAACACATTAAGAAAATTTATCACTTTTCCTTGGGCTCGAACTCGAGTCTTCAGCATATAACATTATTTTTGTTTTGGTATACATTAAGTTGCTATATTTTAAAAGAAAAATAGAAAAATCGGAATTTGCTAAATCGATCGGAATCTGAAGAAGCTAAAACAAAACCGATCGGAATTGAAAATACGAAATGAAAACCATTCCCATCGGAATCTGTGACAGGCCTGTATATCCCATTTAGTATATAACAAACATACAAAAGAATTTAAAAGCAATAAATTTCTATTTTTCAAATTTAAATTCTCTTTTTCTATTTAGTAATAGGAATACTCATTGAGTTGTTTTAGCCAAGATTTAAATTTTTATGAAAAAATTTTTAACCAAAATTTGGAATACATTTGAACCAAATTGTTTATTAATTAATTCATAGAGACTCATAGTTTCTATAATTTAAGTACTTATTATTTTCTTCAAAAAGCAAAGCCCCACAAAAACACAATAGCGCAATTTTAGACCTTATATTTAATATAAAACACTAATAATATAAAAAAAGAATAATTCACGGAATCGGATTGAATGGACATTTTCATTCCTAACTAAAGAATACCACGGTTTTTTAAAGCCGTTAACATTTAAAAATTATAATATGAGGATCTTCATTAAACTTTAAATAATTTGGCAGAATTAGTGGGTGGGAGAACAAATGCTCATAAATTTATTTTAATTATTTTTATGGTGCGAATTAATTTTCTGAATTTGATAATGTTTCTTATTGCTATTCAAATATGTATATAAATTATAATAATAATTTCTATTATTACAAGTGTAAGCTTGGTTAGTACTGCCTTTGACTGCTCTATTGTGCTCCTAGTTATCAAAGTAAAGGTAATATATATGATTTATATCTTTTGGTAATACTAAAATGGAGTGCAACTTTTTAAGAAAAATTAAGAACAATATTTTTTTAAACACCTGGAATTTAAGAATTCATTAATAATATAATTTATAATAATATTTGTACTGTCCTTGTATTCGCTGTGGTTTAGTGGTAAGTGTGTTGGCTTACTAAGACATGAGCCCTGGGTTCGACACCCATCTCCGACATCCTGAAAAAAAAAGAAATATGAAAAAAATATTTCTTTCGGCGACTACCTCTCAGCTGTGTTCTGGCAAAAGCTCTGAGAGTAATTAATTGCCATGAAAAACTTCTCAAGTCTGTCGTTCGGAGTCGACATTAAACTATAGGTCCCGGTACTAATGGATAAAAATTTACACACACACAACATGAGTGCTGCGAGAAGCTAGGCCGTAATACTGACACAGGGTTGTAAAGGCCAGTTATGTATGTATGTATGTACTGTCCTTTCCAAAAATTCTAATACAATGCGCAGCACTTAGTTTTGATCTCAAATAATAAAAAAACACCCAAAAGCCAAATATCGCTATAGGGAAATGAATTGAAGACAAACTATAAGTAGTCAAATGACTGTTTCCTTCCTATGTAATAGACACTGGTTCGACTCCTAACATTTTATATGAAAAACACCTGTTGCTTTTGCATGGCGATGTAATAAAAAGAGTTTAATTGACACCATTTTGAAGCCTCTCATAGGTTTCAATTCTAACCTAAACTAGCCAGTTTACTGTCATTTACTTTTTCTTAAAACATATCATGGAGCTATTCGTGAAGACCTTTTCACTCTTCTTTCTGTCCTTCGTCTCTTCTATGCGTTATCCTGTGTACGTATAAAAATGCTTTGATAAATTGATTACTTTTTGCTTTTTATCGGTCATGATTACGAACTTTTGGTACTTCTTACGTTTTCACAAGTCTTAGAACAACTACATTTAGCTTAAGTGTTTCAGAATTTCTAGTACGGATATTATATTTTGTAGCACTCCTCTAAAGGAAATGAAACAAGACCCCAATATACATATTTTATATGCATACCTTTATTCGTTTTAGTTTTTTTCTTATCCATGTATATTGTACAATATTAACAATGAAAATTTTATAATTTTAAAATAGCAAGTGAAACTGAACTGGTTGGGTAGGGGCAATAAGTCAGCCTATGCTGGGTCCCTGGCCATGCAGACATTCAGAGGAATGAAATGGCGGATGAACTTGCCAGGAAGGGGGCAGCTATTCCATTGATGGAGCTAAAACCCTTTTGTGGAATAGGTATGGGAGTTTGGAAAAGCATACTAAAGGAAAAAGAACGAGTCTTGAGTCAGTCTGGCCTTAGATTTTCCAAACTTTTTCTTAGTTACTATAATAGGAGAAGATTTTAGTCGTCCATTAAATTCTCTAGGAATAATCTGAGAATACTTGCGGGACTTTTTACCGGGCACTGCAGATTCAATGGACACTTAAATAAGATAGGAATAGCTACGAGCGATATGTACAGATTCTTTGACGAGGCGGTCGAGTCATCAGAGCACAGCACAGTAGAAAGAGATACCTCTGTGATTATCGATATTACAAAGTTCGTCAAGGCTACGAAACTTGGGGAAATACTATAAAATTTGAGGGCTGTACAATAGACCTACAGGTCGAAATACTCTAGTACCTCCTTTAAAAATTAATGAATGAATGAAAATAATATTCAATTTTTCTCTTACAATATTTTTATTACCGTATTTATAAAAAATATTATAGGTTTATTAAAGGCTTATTTGACAAATATCTATGTGATACTTGTCCATTAAACCCTTAATAAATTAAAAATATTTTTATGAGCACACAAGTTTGTTTATATAATAAGTGTCAAAAAATTACATTAAACGTGATATAACACTACATAAGTATGTAATTATTGTAAAATGCAAATTTTAAATTTACGCTCGTGCTTGCATTACATTTTAGTTTTTTAATTGTTTTTTTATGTTTCTTTTCTGTTTTAAAGTCGGTAATAAAAAAGTTATTTTGATTTGACCTTTTAGGTCTGTTTTTTATTGTTAAACTGTAAATATCTGTAAAATATGTCATACATATGTGTTAAATGACAGATTAACAACTTGTTATTCAAATGTTTGGCTTCATCTTATGTTTGTATACAAAAAAAAAAAAGATAAAATTAATCAATAAAATATAATTTAAAAAATATTAATTCTGCTTAATTCCCTTGTATTAAGGCACAGTACATGCCAAAAAAAGTTCTCTCATTTGAAAACCCATTCATATATGCATGTACTCGTTAATATATTTATTAAAAAGCTTCTTAAATGAAACTCGTTTGCATAGGATTTTATTGGATTCTGAGAAGCAGAAACTAAATTTTACTTTCTTAAAAAAAATAAAAATAAAATAAAAAACTGGCGTATGAAAAGAATATTTGAAGCTGAGTTGTGTCAATATGTAGATACTGAAATGATGGCCAATTCACAATAAATTCGTTGTTATATGTCTAAGAAAAATTGTTTTGAAATACATAGAGACTGCATTCTGATGTAGTTTCATAATTACTGACACAGTGCAAATCGCCCCCACTGTAAAAATCCACTGAACATACTCACTTTAAGTTGACAGGTTTTTGACGACTACATTTGTACTACATATTTGTTTAAAAAGGTTTTAGCGATCGTTGGTTATTATTATGGAATGGGGAGATATAGAAAACCGTATTGTCGTAATTGACCTAAAAAATATGGAATGAAATCTAGTGACATATATCGAACGTTGCAGTCGCTCGGAGTAAGTCGTAGTTTTATTTATCGTGCTGTGAAACTATTTCAGAATACTGGTGGAGTAGAATACTCCATCCATGATCTGGCCGTCCGCGCTGTGTGCTAAACTGTAAAGAATTGAATTTATTGAAATCCACAAAAGCTGCAAATATTGTCCGGTGAGATGAATATAACTAAGATCATTAAATATGACTTACGACTTCGGGCTTACGGCGGCTTTGAAGAAGGAACGCAGGTAAAAATTAAAACATTGATTTTCCAGTACGCCAATAATGGTCACAGAAAAATTCTCTTTGCTGATGAGAAAATTTTTCCTGTAGAGGAATCGTTCAACGAACAAAATGCTCAGTCATCTCTACAAGCAAATGAATTGGTTCTGAGAGTTCAGAGAGGTCCTGCTTTTGTCATGGTATGGTGGGGAGTCGCCTATAATGGCATCACTAATCTCCATTTCTGCGAAAAAGGTGTTAAACCCTCAGCAAAGATGTACCAATCTGACATTTTCAAAAAAGTTGTGAAGCCGTTAAATAGCCCACTGTTGAAAAACGAGCCTTGGATCTTTCAACAGGACTCGCCCACAGCCCATAAAGCCAAAACCACTCAAGACTAGCTAAAAAAGAATTTACCAAATTTTAAATCCACAGAAGACTGGCCATTCTGAACATAAACATACATACATACATTAAAGCTCGAAAAAAGACTTAAAATTCTTTGTTAAGAAAAATTCATCAAAAACGTAGACCAATGCCGCCATTACATTGATTTGTCGAAAAATAAATTTTGTGTGATTAAAATTAAATTTTTGTGTTGCTATTTGAACAGAAACAGATTAATTAAAAAATCAATATTTATAATCAAGTTTACTCAAAAGAATAATCATCGAAACAGTTCTGATATCTATGCATTTATGTAATTTTTATCGAATTGTAGTATTTTTATTCAGCAGATAAAGAAATTATACATTTCAGTTGTTTGAGATTTGTATTGATGTCTTTAAAAACTTATATATTAAATAACCTATACTTGTTTTACTGTAAGTTACTGTAGTTCAAGAAAAAACTTTTATAACTTATTCATATTTTTTTTATCAACACATATAGTAGTGGGTGTTTAAATACCTATAAAGTAGCCATTGTTAAGAGAAAAAAAAACTTAACACTTTAGATAATGATCATTATATAAATTGAATATTACAAAATGTTATCAATTGATGTTAAATTAAAAAGAAATAAAACCATTTGAAACAAACAAACCGGTTATTTAGGTTATATTAACAAGTTAATTAGACTAAACGGTGGTTCTAAAGATTAGGAAGTTAAAAATTGTTCACCATAAGTGTTTTAATTAATGAAGGTTCTAAAGGCGGATTTTTTTTTTCTTTAATAGAAATAAAATATATCGATATTTAATTAAAGAAGACATATTGAAAAAGTACTTTTTTAAAATGTGAAATAGGAACATAAAAAAATTAACTTTTAAATTTTTCATACCATAAGCTTTATGGCCATAGATTGTAAAATTCTTCAAAATATATCCAATAATCTGATTAGAATAGAAATTTGGAATATGTACGTACTTTTTCATATAGGAAAAATGGCCATAGTCGAAAAGGATTTTGCACATAAACTAATCAAAAGTAAAAAACTCGGTAAATAACAATCATAAAGGAATATAATTTGATAGGTGTACTTATATACTTGGGATCATTGACGACAGTTCTCCAAAAAATAGGCAGGCTGCCATGCCCATACCAACTGATACATATACCTGATTAGCTACCTTATTGAAGTGATGAGGCGCATTTCTTTATGGATGACTACATTAACAAACAAAATTGTTAAATTGGGGTCGACTTTAATCCACATGAGATCCAAGAAATTCCATTGCATCTCGAAAACGTCAGTGTTTTATGTAGATTTTGTTCCGGCAGCATTATGACTTCATTTTGTTTTACATTGCCCAGGCCATCACTGTTAATGGCAAGCAAAGATTATCAACTTCTTTTCGCCTAAATTGGATTATATGGTCACCAATGATATGTGGGTTTAACGTGCCACACAGCTTATGCTACATTTGATATTCTGCATGACCGGTTTGAAGTCATGATAATCTTATGTAAAAGTAATATGAACTGTCCACCAATACCGTACATGAGGTGCACAAGTTGTGTGTTTCGCACATCTATCAAAAAAAGTTAAAATAGTAACTTTCATAAAGCAAGCTACTGGCAAAATTGGCAACGCATTTAACGTATAGAAGTTGAACAACTTTTAACTTTTAGATGCGATAAAAGTTGAATAGTTGACTTACTTTGTAGGTTTTAACCTCTGTTAACGACTTAACGCATGCTATGTACCTCTACTTTTAGTCGTTTTCTTGTAGGGGTTTCTTAACTAGCAGGTGTATGTGAATAAGTTGTAAAATCACAGAGCTATCCTCTGCCATCGGTCAGATTCGGATGTGCTCTACTCATATAAGCCGTGGTCGATAATGTTATATTCTACGTATAATAGCATCGATAGATCTTTGAAACGAGTAAAAAATTTATTAATACCTCATACACACGTTGTTATATTAAAATTTCAAGATAGGACGCACTTAATTAAGGACTCTATATATGGATTAAATAAATAATCAAAGGCTGGACAACGTCTATTGGCTTTTGCTAGCCTTATATGTATATAAAACTAGTCATAAATCCGACCACAGTCGGAAAATAAAAATCTGGTTCCGTCTTGAACATGTGGAGCAAATGAGCTTTAAGTGTGCAATTTCAGTTTACTGCGACGTCAGATGGCTTCAAAAAGTTGCGAAAAGAGAATTGGATATACATCCACACAAACAACGAAGTTATATATACAGATTTCCAGGCCACAGTGTTTGCTATAAAAGAAAAGTGTTGAAAACTGCCTTTCTCAACTATCTACTACTTTTCTTGAGTAAAGTTTGGCAGGCATAAGTGCCGGCTAAGACAGAAATCACTGATAGAGTGCCTTTCCACCACATTAGATCATATATCAGCAGAATTTCTGCTTTTACCGATTTTTGTCAAATATATATTATACTAATAATAATTGAAAAGTGCTAAAAATGCACTATTTTTCGGGGCGTATATCTCGATCCACAACCACTTTTGGGACCTTTGGTAAAATTTCTCTAAATCTCTGATAGAGTGTCTTTTTTATTTTTAATTAAAGACTTATTTTCTTAATTGGAATTTTTAGCATAGTAATAAAGGAATAAAATCTGCTAAAAATCCTACAAAATTCTTAATGATTTCAAAAATACAAACTGTTTTTAACAAACCCATAAATTATTAAAGAAGAATTTTATTTTAATAGCCATACAATTAAATCCAATTTATTTTTAAAATTTGTACAGAATTATGGTGTTTAATATTCCAAATGTTTGCCCAAATTTTTTTTTTTTTGTTAAATTTATAAAATAGCAACGAACAAATAATAATTTAAAGAATAAGAATGAAAAAAAAACAAAATATTTAAAAAATTTTTTTGTATTCTTTATATTTCATCAATCGAAATATTTAAGAGACACTAACAAATTTAAATATTGGGGAAACACCATGAGGTATTGATATTTGGCAATTAATTAATTATTTAGACAAGTCCAAGAAACAATATCTTCTTTAGAGACATTAATACAATGGGTTCTAAACATTCACACACATACATACACACTTATATATATATATACTCGTACATAAAATAACATCACCATCCATAGAAATATTCAATAAAACATAAAAATATGTTGGTTTGTAAGTTTAAATGTAGTTGGCGTCATATGCATGTTTTTTTTATTTTTTTACCAAAATAACATTTTTGTCAGTCAAGCCCACCTATTCGATACACTATTCACAAATAAAAATATGAAATTCTTCAATAGAATTAAAGCAGGAAATAATACGAATAATGAACTAATGTAATCAAATTTCATTGTGAGTCTAATCTTTTTTTAATCCGACCTATCCCTTTCAATACGGCGAAGACTCAGGTAGGGTAGGAATAATTGACGAACGTGATTAATGGACATTATCTAAAAAAAACGTGGTCATGATATTTATATTGACTTATCTGTTTTAATTATAGTAGAAGACGAAGGAATGCTAATCATTGCGGAATGTAGTACAGTCCTCAAAAGTCCTGACATTAGAGTTTCAATTAGACCGCCGACCACTGGAGTATATTTTATGCAAAAATCATGGCCATACAGCCTTTACAATGCTTTTTAAGCAGTAGGATATTCCCTGAGAATATTATAATTCACACGGACAACATGGCTGCAATCGACGTCCAAATTTGTTTTAATTGTCGAAGATTTTTTGGAGAATTCTTGGATCACTTTCATGTGATTTCTGGAATATAGTTGCGTTGCTGAATAACATGCAAGAACTGTTACAGAGCTCGCAATTTTTTAAATGAAACGAGACAAAGGTGTTCTGATTGCCTCGATTAGACTGTAGTATTGTGTGAATAATAAAAGAACTAATTGTCTTCTAGATATGTATGTGTAGGATACAATAAATGTACAGGTCCAAATACTTTAATAAGTTATTAATAATAAATCTTTAATTACTCTTGTCTTTTTCCTTGCATCAGCATTTATGCCACTTTACCTGTCCTTATAAACCACTGTAACAGTAACAGTAACAGACATGTCGTTATAATCCCTTCCCATTCCCTTCAATAACTTCTGTAGGAGCTCTGAATCTAAGTAGAAGACTAGCTTTAACATCGTTTGTCTAAGACGACAGAGGTTCTTGGTCTCATATTTCCTGCCATCTTTAATAGAATTCTCCGTAATAAGAATTACTGCAGATTTATTTTTGAGTGTTGATGAAGATGCCTGGTGATTTAAATAAAAATAATAATTTTTTTTTACTAAGTTTTTACGAAACTAATCACAAGCATTTTACACCCACTCATACATATATGCCGTAGTAGGGTAAAGAAAATGTTTTTTTTTTTTAATTGTTATTCATTTAATTTCAAGTTTTCGTTTTCTTTAATTAATTTTCCTACTTCGATAACAACTAACTCTCATTAGCACTGTGTTAATATTTAATGTTATTTATTACATTTTTTAATTTGAGATAAAAAATAAATAAATTACATCAGTTTTTAAAGCCTAAACCTTAAGTAGCTGCTGTGTGCTGTTAACTGTGTTATCAAGCTATAGGCCTGAATAATTTTAATTATAACATATTTTTCTATGTAAATTTTTTTACAAAACCCAAAAAAAAGTAGAATGATTTTTTTGTATACGTATTTCCGGAAAGTTAATTTTTCATATAGTAGGGATATTCGCTTGATTCTACATTTAAGCACAACTTATTGACATCAGTTAACGGAGTAATTGAGATACATAAGTCAGTTTGAAAGGGGGCTAAAATACAAGCGGTAAGAAGCTACATAAAGTTTTATGGATCGAAAACAATAATTCAATATGAGATGTATTAAAAGCGAACTTAAAGAAACTCACAAAAGTTTTAAAGCAGTATGTTAAGTATGAAATAAATAAATAACTGGATTCACCAATAAAATGATTGTCCGAACATTTATATAACCAATTTGCTTATTTTCTTAAAGTCGACAGCTGGCAAATGAATCCATATACTTACGTATAAATACATTATAAATGTCTTTATAAGCCTCTTTATTTGTTTGTCAGTCAATCACGCTAAAGTTAAAATTTCTAAACTTGGTCTGAACGAATTCACGGTCAAGGAAAATTATCAGTCAGAAAGTGGGCGGAATTAGACATTCCATAAGTGCAATGCTTTAACTTGGATGTTACAACGGTTTGTTTTTGAACGGCCGATGTGTTTATCGTCTCCAACTGATCCAGTCTCCCCAACTTCTTCAATTATTCATTTTACAGTTGAGGAAGTTACAGACATATAAATGCATAATTTGGTTACTACAATCCTTTTTCAGAGTTAAGGATTAGCTTCTCACAGCATCCATATTGTGTTTTTTTCTATCTCTCAATATGTCAGAGCTCGAAGCTCTCGTATAGTAAGCCAAAACACTACATACTAGTTTACGGCGTCATAATTGCGCTCTCCGATAAATAATTGTGATTTTATGTAAATAACAAATACTATAGTACATATTAACAGGAAAAATGTGTTTTGAATACTCCTAATGAACTGATTTCTATCATTAAAAATGAATGTTTATTTTATACTTTTGTTCATTTGAAAGCTAACACATTACAAGAAGTCACCTGTGGCCTATATTAACATAAAAATTAAATTCATTTTAAAGCATCTTTACCTTTTTTTGTGCTTGCTTTTCTATCTATTGTCTTATATTTCACTCAAAATCATTTCAATTTAACATGGTCTTTAATAAGATTACTGACTGAAATAAAAAAAAAAGTTTAATTGGTCAACGTCTTAAAAACGTGAATTCAAATTGTATACTCGTACAACATAATTGGTACAATAAATAATTAAATACTTCAACAACAATGAATTACCAAAAACAAAAGAAGTTTAATGTATAGGCCTCTCAGGGTGTATCAATTTAATGTCTGTAATTAAACATGAATTGTTTGATTTAGGAAAGGAATTAAAAGATGTATTTTTTTTTTTTGTGTGAAAAAGATAAGTGTTTGGCTTTGGGTAAACCATATAAAATATATTATAGAAAAAAGATTAATACGTTTTTTAAACAATTGTTTTACTTTTTTATTTTAAGCTCTCTAAGTGTTTATTTAAAATTGTTAGCTACAATTAAAGCTTGACATTGAACTGGATTACATACTGTTATTTAATATACTTACCAAAAAGACTTTTTTTGAGGGTTACATAATATTTATTATGCCCCTAGCAAAGCTCTTCAAATTTTGTATATATAATATTGAAGTGGGAATTTAGAAAAGAAATTAAATTTAATGTAAATTAGGCAGTACTGTTTCAACAATGTAAAAAAAAAATTTAAAAATTTTTGGATACATAGTATATGATTTTTTTTGTAAGTTTTTAAACTTAAATTGTTTGTATTAAAAAGTAATGGTTAGCAAACTAAAATGGCAAATACGATATATAAGGTGTTTTATAATGGAAATATAAATCCTTAGTCAAGTAATTTTGATCAACGCTTAAACAAATACTTAATACATAAATCTTTCTTTTTTTCCCTTCCTTTCTTATATATTTTTTTATCTCTGCTTGTAAGCTCTGTGGATTTCGATCCCTACTGATCCCTTCTCAAACTATTTGCCTGCCTACTGCTTATAATGGATTATAGTAGAAACTTGATAGAGTTAACTCGCATTAAAGTTTAAAAATCTGATAAGTACTTAAGCTATATACAGATGGTTGTAAGATCTGACAATATTGTTAGAAAAATTTACAGAAAATTTCTTACAATCCTGTGAACATATAATTTTTCTGTTTCAACATTGCCAAATAAAACTTTGTCAGAGCATTGTCAGATTAATAAAACTAAAAATATTTTCAGACATCTGGCAACCGTGTAAACGCATTTCTTTGTTAAGGCGGATTCACCCATAAGTTTCTGAAACATTTTTTGTTGAAACAAATATTTTGTTCACTGAGAGTTTTCTGCACCACGATTTATCTATTTCAGAAATTTTGTTCGTAAAATCGATGCTGCCATATTCAATTAAAAATTACATAAATACATATGTGCATAACGAAATAGAAAATTAATTATATTTGTGTCAAATTAAACTAATAAAAGCTAATAATATTACAATTTATAATTCAAGTAAATAAAGAATTAATAGTATTTGTGCCGAATTATTTAGCAAGAATAAAAAGATTTTGTTTTGTGATGAATGAAATGGATAAAAAGCATTTTTACCAATTATACAATAAATTTATTTAATACTACTACCTTATATTATATTTTTCAATTTTAAATTTTTTTATTTTTGCCAACAATATTTCTTATTTTCTAATAAGTTTACTTCTCATTTGCTTTTTTTACATTATTTACATTTTTATTACATTATTTTTAAATTATTCACTTTACCATACTAATTTTGTATGATGTGGCAACGTTTTTTAATGTGGTTCGGACCAAATTAAAAATTAATTTAAATCAAGCCGAGAGCACTTCGCACAAAATCATTTCTCTCGCTCTCTGAGAGAAACGTCAAACTTCATATAAAAAAATTTGGCCCGAACCAAAAATGTGTCAGAAACCCATGGGTGAATCTGCCTATATTGCCATATCATTATCAGACATTGCCAGATGCGCGAATATTTAATGTCTGACAACGACATCATTGTCAGAAAAAAAAACATCCATAATTTATATGTATATTTTAATTTAATTAATAAAATATGTACTTACTTATATCACAATTTTCAACTTCTCTCACACATATTTAGCAATAAGTTTATTCTGTTAATTGAGCTGACAATTTTTACTACATAGCAAATCTGACTATCGTGTAAACTGACAATATTTTTCCTGCAAACGTTGTCAGACAAAGTTATTTTCAGACAATTTTTTTAGAATGGATTGTCAGACTTTCTGGGAAATATCTTTCAACCATATGAACTGACAATATACATTGTGGTGGAAATTTTTCATTGTCTGGTAATTGACAGCAAATTTCCAGGTCATGGGACAACCGTCTCTACATAGCTTTACGCATTGATATAAGTACATACTATTCTTTAAAGTTAACTGAAGGGTTATCTTCAGGGCGTATGGTTTTGTGTTTTTTTTTTTTACTCAATAGTTTCTTCGGTTATTATAAATGTTTATTTTATTATGTTGACATCAGCAGCATTGATTATGATAATGATGGGTGAATTATCAAAAAAGATATTCCGCAATCTTATCCAAAGCAATTGAAAGCATAAAAACACTAACGATGCAAATCCGGTAGCAAATCTTATCAATATCCGCACGAAAATTGAATGCAAATACAATCTTTAAAAGAATGAAAGACTCAACTGCTTCTTTGAAGAATTCCGCATAAATTAATTTTGTTTCTTTTTTAAATACATAATAAGTCAACAAAAGATATTAAAATGGTCTACTATATAATATATTTATTTATTTATTTTTGTTTTTAGTTTGAAAGAAATCTTAGAAAAGTTAATATAATCAGTTATTCCCTTGGAACACAACGGTTAAATTTTTTTTTTTAATCTTCCCAAATACAACTTAAGCTTTTATCAGAAAACGCTTTAATTAGATCAAAGTTAACTGCAATGAATATTTTTTGGTAATTAAAGAAGAAATGATGTCCGTGAAGGAATAGTACACTAGCCAAACTGAACAATTGTTTTCGACTCCAGCTACGGTAGTCTCATCAGAGTTCTTTGTGTCCTGTGTATATTCGAGACCAAACATCAACTATTTAAATCATACTTTTTTGGAAATCGCATACTGAAATTATTACCGTATGTACATACACTTGTATGAGTTAGTCGAAGTAAAGTCACACAACAGTTTCTATCATATTCTCCTTTTCTTACCATCATTGCTGTTCTTGTAATTGTCATCTTATTTGGATGAAACATAATTACAATTTATTTTGTTTTTGCTCTTTATTACACCCTATCCACATTAGTCGACATGAATGATATGTACGACGGTGGCCGTGGTGGTTAGAGCGCAGCGCCATAGCCGGGCGCAATTTATGTTAAGTGCTGAAGACTCGGGTTCGAGCAGCAGGAAAGGTGTGATCAATTTAATTTTGTTTTTATAAAGTTTAAGGAAAAAAACTAGAAAACAACAAACAACAAATCACAGTTCCTTCATAAAAAAGCTTAAGTGCTGAAGACTCGGGTTCGAGCCCCAGGAAAGGTGTGATCAATTTAATTTTGTTTTTATCAGAAAACGCTTTAATTAGATCAAAGTTAACTGCAATGAATATTAAACATCATTTCTTTTTTAATTACCAAAAAATATTCATTGCAGTTAACTTTGATCTAATTAAAGCGTTTTCTGATAAAAACAAAATTAAATTGATCACACCTTTCCTGGGGCTCGAACCCGAGTCTTCAGCACTTAAGCTTTTTTATGAAGGAACTGTGATTTGTTGTTTGTTGTTTTCTAGTTTTTTTCCTTAAACTTGGGAACCGTTTTACAAACTATAATTTCAAAAACTCCAACGTTAGCGGATTATTCGTATCTACATGGTCTATGACGTATCTCTTCCAAAAAAAAAACAGTCTAACAGTATCAAATTGCATGACCTTGCTGGACTATTGACGTGGCCATATAAAAAAAATAAGCCACCGGAAAATTTGTCATGCATTCATGCCTAAATCCATCGTGTAGTGTGGCTTGTATCACTTTTTTGTTGGAACCACACAATTATGCAGTTCGTAGATTATCTTTAATTTTTGGCCAAATAAAGTCGGTTGTTATACAGCCGTATTCATATAGAACTTTCAGTCTGTTTTTCCGAATGCAATGGATTTCTCACAATCACTTTTGTGTTGTTCAAATTTTATATGTGACAGTTTTACGTGTTGACCTGAACAACGAATGAGAAACGAAGAAAATTATGTTCGAGAAAAACAGCATTAAAAGCACCCAATCAACATATCTATTGTGTTGTAAATGGACATCAGTAGCGCGATTCAGTAACAGAATTGTCGATATAGCTATTCATTATCTTTTGCTTACGATAGTCCCAATAGCTACTGTCGTAAACTAACGACAAAAATTATTATGCTGTTTATTCAGTTGGAGAATCGTAAATTTTTTTATTTTTTTAGCGAATTCGCTATTAACTAGTTTGTTTTATACGCAAAGAAACTAGAGATTTGTAACTTTGCTTACTTTTTATCCACTTTAATTACCAATTACACAAAAACTGATTGATTTTATACGGTGTTGCCCCATTATTGTAATTTAACCATAAAGAAAATTAGAGTTGTCGGCTGTCGCTAAAGTATACATAGCGAATCATATAATTGTTACTGCAAACCAAAGTGGGCAAACAAACAAAACATTTCGCAAACGTTACCACAAAGTTATAAACTTTTCAATTTTTTTTATGGTATTGTACATGAGCATAACCAAAACAAATACTTTCTAAATGAGAAAGAGTGCAAATGAAACAATTAGCTTTTCGCTCTTGTGCTTGCTTTGTTATTCCGTTACATTCGTATAACTTGCTCTTTTTTCTTTTCTTCTTTTCTTTTTCTTCTCATACATTTTTTGTTGTACCTACGTACATTTGAGTTAGTGTATTTGTAGTGCTCAAAACAAAATCAATATATTTACAAAATTAAATGGGACAATCGTTGTCACTGTTTCTGTTTTGTTTTTGTTTTACTCATTGTAAACAAAATGAGATCAAACGTTCAGTTTTGTTTATTTTCCTACTCTGCTGTAAGCAATAAAAATTGTCAACTTCTTTTGCTAATATCGTATTGTTATAAGTTACTAAATCGCGGTACAGACTTTAATTGTTGAGCGTTACTATTACTGAACTTTTTAAAACACAAACACAAAATTCCCCATAGTGACCCGTAAAATAAGCCCATTCATTGAAATCGCATGTACATTACTATGATTCATAGAAGTGAACACATCCGCAAGACTTCTAGTCGTTTCAAATTTCTTTATACCACATTGGAATCACCAATTTTGAAATTAGGTTTTATTATTTTTACTCATTCTTTGAAGGTTAAACGATCATATTTGTAAATGGCAAATCTTTAACTCAAATAATCAGACTCCAGACAATTAAAATTTAACAGCTGACAATCTTTCCAGACCGACGGTTTGGGAATTACTAAATGGATAGCCCATTATTTATAGTCTAGAAAAACGTATTCAATTTTTACAATTCCAGTTTATTTTAGAAATAAGTTTCAATACAAAAATTTGGTTTTTTTAACTGAAAATAAAACGATCAAGTACATATTTTGAAGAAAGTTAAATAACTACCAATTCAATAATCCATGAGTCGGTAATTCCATATTCAAAAAAAAAATCTGAATTATGCTCTTTTATCTATAGGAATTATTTTGTTTAATGTCTACCCTGACCTATAAAAAAGAAGTTCACCCACGTATAGAAAAGTTCAAAAGAGTTTCTTTCTCCTCAAACGCTTCTGATTTAAAATTTTTAAAACAAATATACTGATTTGTTTTATTCTTTTCCCACTAATCTGAGTCAATGATGATTAAGAAACGTTTACAATTACGTTGAACTTTTAGCAATACAAGTAAAAAATAAAAATCTTTTATTAACATTTTGTTTCTTTTCGGTTGGGCTTAACAAATCATTCAACCAAATGGTTATCCCATCAAAAAATCATAAATAAATGTTACTGTGTGATTAATTAGATTTTAATCCAAAACCAAATTTATGAATTTGTTAACATTGTGTATATATTCGTATTTCTTATTAAAATTATTAATACGAAAAGCTAGTCAAGTGCGACTGTATAACAACCTAAAACGCAATATTAAAGTTTAAATATTTCAGGTGGATGCCAAATTTTATACTTTAACAAAGATTCTTAAGGTTAAAAAAAATTAAAACTTTGTTTGAGATTATAAATTGTAGAACGGCGACCATCAGTATGGTTTCCGCAGTGGCCGCTCAACTGATTAGCTTTTGGCATTCCTAGCTTTGGTGAAAGCAAAGTTGTCGCTTTAAATATATCCAAAGCGTTTGATAGAGTCTGGTACATGGCTCTTATTTCCGAACTTGCTGTTTCGGTGTCGGTAATTATTTCTGTCGTTTCATAACCAGCTTTCTTAGGGACCGCGCTATAAAAGTGCTTATAGACGGTGTCTCTTTCAAGGATATTAGTCAGGAGTACCACCAGGCTCTGTTCCGCCTGCTACTTTCTTTTTGATTTTTCTTAACAAATTTCTCTTATTGACTTCAAATCCTCCTACTCTTACGCAGATGACAGCAACATTTCGTCATGTGGAAGTTTATGTGCTCTATCCGCCATTTTATATATCTCGGGTTAATGATACCACTTTAGGTTTTTGACACCACAATTTTTAAAATCTGCAATCCGTTTAAGTTTTATCTCCGAAACTGGTCTAGATATCCAAAAACGGATTGCAGACTTGAAAAATTTGAGGTCGAAAACCTAATGTAGCATCTTTAACTCGAAATATATAAAAAATATGAAATGGCGGATAGAGCACATAAACTCCCGCAAGATTATTTGATCGGAGGTCGAGTGTTTTGGAGATTGGGTTAAAGAAGTCAAAGAAAAATAAGCAAATGGCAATAATTTGGACTTCACCACTCAATTTGAAACAGTTGGCGTATTGATCACAAACAAATCTGTTGATACAGTGAAGAATGAAGAAAACGTTACACTGGATAATTTATTAATGCTCCTGATTTAAAAAAAATTCAGAGGAGAAGCTGTTCTAATACCACGCATTCCAATGAATGCCATTTGAATTTCCACGATTACAGTTTCCCGTATGTTTAGCTTCTGCAATGACTATTAATAGTGGTTGAGTGGTCGCACAGAAACTCACACGACCGAGGTTCAATCCCAGCGAAAATTTATAAAAATAAAAATTTGCGGTTTTTTTTTATATTAAAAATTAAATTTAAAAAAAAAATAAGAGGTCCCCACCCCTCGAAAAAGTTCTTCTTGAAGAAACCGCTCTCTCACATTTCCAATCTATTCCACCAGAAACAAATGATCAGGAGTACAGCGCCACCTTCTGAGAAGATAACAGCTAATCTACTGAAGACGCTCACTATTCACATGCAACATCCACCGACAGATGACCATCATTGTGTGGAATATTAACCACAATGAGTGGAATTGTTCGAAGTGGATCAAATATGATTGATATCTCGGGTCCAGCATTTGATTGAGAAATCCCTATAATGCGATCTAGATTAGACTATTTAAAAAATGTTTTTTTGAGGAAGATGGTGACAGAAAAATAGAAATACTCAAAAAGGTGAAGGCCTTTGAGTGATCAAATTGACAGCAAATTGTCCTATTGACATAAGGCGCTTCACATCTATCTATCTATCTATATATTCAACTTTGCGGTTTTTTCAAAATTATAATTTAAAGATAAGAGGTCCACCCCCTCCAAAAAGCCCATCTACAAAGGAACCGCTCCCCGACATTCCACTCAATTCCACCTTAACCAATGTCATCAAAAAACGAATGATCAGGAGAAAAGCGCCACCTATTGGGAAGTAACAGATAACAGCTAAACCTACTTAGCGAAGACACTCACCACACAATCAACATGCAACGATGAGGCAATTGCTTTTTGATCATTCAAGGGTGAAGGTATAACAGTGGCCCTTGAATGGTCAAACTGACAGCAAGTTGCCTCATCGACAAAAAGGCGCATGATATACAAATATCTATAAAAAAATCTCTATCTATCAACCATCTTCACATTCCAATACAATACAATGCATGAGTAGGGGATTACCCCTGAGTAGTGGTCTTAAAAAAATATATATAGTTAAAGGTCAGGCATTGCAAGTTCCTGTATTTCCACACGGTCAACTGTACGTAGCGTGTTTTTTTTTAAATACCAAAACTAAAAACAAAAACTTCAATAATTTTTTGTTTCTTCTTTGGTGTTCACCTTTTAAAAATTGTTTTTTTTTTCACTTTTTCTTTCAAAAATGTGTAAATTCTATACAGAAGATTCAACTTGCGGCTTTTTTTCTACCAAAAAATGTTGCCCTTTTAATTTTTTTCTCTCTCATATATACAACAAACATGTGTACATAGTTGGCCATTACAACCCTGTTTCAGGATTACAGCCGAGCTTCTCTCTCAGCTAAACCAAATATTGCCTATTTTTAATATCATACTTTATAGTATTTTTTAATAGAAAAGATCGAAGGAAAATTAAACCAAAAAATGTTATATTTATTATTATTATTATTATTTTTATTTACTGTCATTATTGCAAGTTAAAAATATAAAAATTTTAATATATATACATAGTTTGAGATTTTACTAGTAAGTATTGCAACTAATAAAAGCTTATTCTAGGTTGAACTTAAAATACATATAAAGATATTTATCGCACATTAAAGAAAAAAGATAGCAAAAAACCTTATTGAAATTTGAAGAAGTTTTTATATCTATCCTTCAGATGAACTTGAGGAAGCTGGTGATACTACAAATTTCTTACTAAAGAATAACTTGAAAACCTGTTGCGATTTTCAAAGCTTTGTGTCATATTATTGATAACAGCCGTAAACATGTTCTGCTTGAATTTGCTATGTAGTCTGTTTGTTGAGTAACGCCTTGTTAAGTTAAAGATGATCTTTATATTCTTATTTTGTATAATCTGAAGTTTCTTAATATGTGTCTTGGCACATCTTTTTGACCACACTTGACAACCGTAGGTCATTATTGGTCGTATGCACATAGCAAAAAATGTTATATAACATATTATTAATATGTAAAAAAAATAATAAAATGTTTCACCTTTTGTAGAAAAGAAAACGCTATTAAACTTTTATTATAATAATAAAAATGACCAGCCAGCGAACAGGGGTACTTTAGTATTTTATAAGAATGCTAACAACTACCATCATCAATAGCTGTGTAGGGTATACAAAATAATTAATTAATCTTGTGAAACGATATATCTTATTATTATTTTTAATTTTTTTTATCGCCGCTGAAATATGAGAAAATATCTGGTTTATACGTGAAGTAATTTTTATTTTTTTTTCAATGGAGACTTCTCAAGAAATCCCAGAAAAAAATTGTATTTAAATTTGTTAAGACTTCAATAACCGTAAAACAATTTACATTTAAAGATTTGATAAATGTGAGAAGTTTTGATAGATTTGTTAAGCAAACGAGAAAAAAATAATGAAACCAAATATCATTTAGATTTCAAGTATGAGGGTGTTTTGTTTTCTTTACAAAGTGTTTGAAAGTAAACGTATAATAATTTCATTTAGTGGGTAGCAAATCTGAGCATCAATTGATTCTTCAAACTTCTAAAATAAAAATAAAACATTTTTTTTTGTTTTTATTAAAAAAAACTACATTTAAGAAATTAAATAATCAAAACTGAAATGTAATTATTGCAATTTAATTCTTTGCATATTGAAATAAAATTAATAATATTTCTTGCATAAAATGTCATTAAGATTTATTTTATAATTATTAAATATCCATTTTATTTTTAAACATATTATATACCTATAATTATTTTCAAAATCTTGTGACCTTTTCATTTAAAAAGATTTGATTTATTTTATAAAAAAAAAAAACAAATTTATATTTCGCATAAAGTGACATTGATGCGAGTGTATAAAAATGTGTGTATATATGTCTACTTCTTATATCTATTTTGTTATTTTAAAATTATTATTAATAATACCCTACAACGAATTTAGTGTTATATTATGATTCGGTATTTAACAATAACATTCAATATCCGTTAGGGCACATTAATTGGCAAAGTCTAATAATCAAGTCACTCTTTCTGGGGCTCGAACTCAGGTCTTCAGTATATTATTTAATAATGAAAATTAATGAGGGCGACCTCAAAACTAACGTAAAGGTCGTATAGATATGGTGGCAGTAGTTTGGAAAATAAATTGCCTTAGTGAATAGTGGCACCACGTTGTTTAGCACTTTTTTTAATTTTAAAAATAAACAATGACGGTCAATTTGTTAACTTGGAAAAAATTGATCAACAATATTTTCATATAAAGGTTTCAGTCACCTTATAACTCCACACTAGTAAAGGTTAAAAAAATTCTCAAAATGGTATTGGATAATCGTCAGCATTTCAAAAAGTGCTGTAAATTGGATATTGACGGAAAATTGTATAGAATAAAAGCTGTGCGCAAGGTAAATGACGCGCTATTTCACAATATATTAAAACCAGTATTCTGAAGTACACTCAATGCCGTGTTTGGCTATGTTTTATAGCAAAAAACCAATGCTTTGGGTTGCTTTTAAATTAGAGATAAAGTAGAACAATACAGGAATTTTTTTATAATTTAAGACCAATACTCAGGAGTAAACCCTAACTTAATGCAGTGCATTATATTAGAATGTTGAATATATAGATAGATAGATGAAAAGCGCCTTATGTCAATGGGACAAATTGCTGTCAATTTGATCACTCAAAGGCCAGTGTTATACCTTCACCTTTGAATGATCAACAATTGCCCCATCTGGAAGTGAGTGGTGAGCATACTTTATGTAGGTTAGCTGTTATCTTCCCAGAAGGTAACGCTGTACTCCTGATCATTCGTTTCTTAATGGAATAGACTAGAAAAGTCTGGGAGCGGTTTCGTGAAGACAGTCTTCTAGGAGGGGGGAGGGGGAGGGGGGGAACCTTTTATGTTTAAATATTAATATTTGAAAAACCGCAAATTTATTTTTTTATGCCGGGATATGGGTAGAGAAAGGATAATATAATTTTTATGGGCTGATGACAATCGGAAATGGTCAGCGTGGATGGCGAACATGGAATATGTTTAGCCACGGTCATCTGGAGTTACATGGCAACCATTAGCATATAATCAACCCATTGTTTTTTATATGGATGTATTATTTTTAATTTTTTTATATGTAAAGCTACCTGAAGAATAATTTTCTATATCGGTTCTGAAATAACTCTTCCTAATTATTATTAGAATTTCTAAATTACTGAATTGGAACAATAGTACTCCCTATCCGAGAGCACAGCCAGAATTAATAGGTAGCCCAGTTCCAATTAGAAACATTGAACTTGTCTTGTGTTTTTCGGCATGCGCTTTAGATAATTATTTTATTAATTGCTCGTATATTCTAAGAGAAAGAGAGAGAGAAAGAGTATTGTTTAAACACAACAATGTAGCAGTTTCCTGATCCACTATGTCGACATTCAAAATCTATAAATTAAAGATCAAATTACCAAATATGAAGGCTATTAATCGCCGAGTAGAA
Organism: Metopia argyrocephala; assembly: GCA_963576795.1. Classification (NCBI taxonomy): domain Eukaryota; kingdom Metazoa; phylum Arthropoda; class Insecta; order Diptera; family Sarcophagidae; genus Metopia; species Metopia argyrocephala. The sequence goes on from OY756208.1 coordinate 43,341,114, forward strand.
ATAACTAGCTACGAGTAATTTTCACATTGTCTTCTTCTTATACTCCGTCATAGTCATGAAATATTTTACGGGTATTTTTGTTCTTTTGTCACACTATTGGATTAATTAATTAATTAATCCCTCTATGTGGGATAATCACCTTGTCGTGGTGTAGAGGCTTACACTGCAACGGCTCTACTTGCTAAGCTGGCGGAGAGCAATAGTTCTCTGGCAGGGTCTTCCATGCCAGAAAGGCAGTTGAGGAGTAGTTACTAAGTATTATCCCAGGGGCTGGATGAAGAAGAATAACAACAACATCATCTCCAATATCATTAAAATTTTTTATTCCTCCTCTAATTTAAGCTTGACAGTGTGGATTTCTTGGGTTTGGTAGCTGTTAAATTATTCAATGGTAAAGGCATAACATTGGCCATTGTATAATCAATCAACAGTAATCGATTAGCTTGCTGTTCGCCTTTATAAAGTAATACTTTTGTTTATTTCTTACTGATATCAGATATGATCTTAATAAGTTTAAATCAAAGGTCAACACCCTTTTTGACCCTTCCTCCCATATTTTCCTACACCAGCACAATGTACTGCATGTGTAGGGGTTATCCTCTAAAAAAAGGTGTTATACAAAATTTTGTAAGAAACGTAAATTTACTCATGTTGCCGTGAGACAATTGTTTTCAGGAAAAAAACAAACAATAGTCCTATGAAAACGGGCCATTAATTTTTAAAATATTTAGTCGTCGAGCTTAGCAGACTTCTGGCAAAAGCTCTGATAGAAACTGATTGCCATGAAAAAGTTTCTCAAGTCTATCGTTCGGAATCGATATTAAACTGTAGGTCCCGGTACTCATGGATAAAAATTAACACACACAATATGAGTGCTGCGAGACTAGGCCGCAATCCTGACACAGGGTTGTAAAGGCCAGTTAAGTATGTATGTATGTATGTATTCCTTCCCAATCTATTGTATTTTCAAAAATGTTTCAGATATAAGATTAAAAAAATAAACATGACTACCCTCTTTTCGTTTGATTTATATTCTCAGTCGGAACATTTTCCATAACATCATTTTCTGATAACAACGCTGAATCAAATATGAAATTGATAATTTTGAAGTCTATGACGAAAAACATGAGTTTAATTCTTATTCTGACTGCAATAAAACTCCTGATTATTTTAAAATTGCCTTTAATTTTAGATAAATGTAGCATTCAATAAGGTCTGTGCCATTAGGTTTTCCTTCATTTAATTACACTTGTTTTCAGTATAATTTGATAAGATGTTGATGGGTTTTATTTTTAGAATCTTTAGTTTGATGCCATAGTTTTTTTTTTATTTGACCCATAGTTTTTTGGTTGTTTCTAAATTTTGTTTAATTTGATAAAAAAAAAGATTTTTTTCTCATAGTCTTACTTGTTTCTGTAGTCTATGAGAGGGGAAAACAATAAACAACTTTAATATAATTTTTATAATAGATTTAATTAAAATAAATATGTACATATTTTTTTTTTTTTTTTTTTTTTTGCTCTAGCTAATGGTTTCAAGTTGTACGAATAGACAGCTATTAATCATTATACAAACAATGATAACAAAAACAAAAAATAATAAAATTAATTTAAATTGTATTGTTTAGCTTTAATTAAGTTGTAAAAAAAACAAAAAAAATTGTAAGACTGATAATAATTAATTTATATATACAAGAAAAGATGAAGACTGAAGGTGAAAAATGTATAATTAAAATAAATTTAAAAGATATAACTTGACTGTAACTGTTATTTAAAATTTTGTGTTAATCTTTTAAATCAGATAAAAATTAAATAAAAAAAAAAATATTTTTTGCACGTATATTTTGTAAAAAATAATATTTTTAAGGGGGCTTAATAGATATAAAAAAAATTAATACAACATGTAATTTTTTATGGTTTTTGCATTGATCTTTCAAATAGTTGTGTGTTCATATGTTCATAAATTTGTAAATTCCATAAACCTGGTGGCAATTTTTTATTTTTCTGCCATCTAGGTCGGGTTGTATATGTATATTACAATACTTAAGAATTACCAACATTTTATATTAGCTGAATTGCCTTTAATTGTGTACACTTCTCACCACAGAAAGAAACAATTATCTACATGCTAAAGTGGCGGTGATCAGACCACAATTTAAACGTTACAAGAATTACAAATATAAGAATATATTAAATTTTAATAATTTCTCTTCGTGGCATAGTGGTTAAATTATAATTTAAAGTCCCCCCTCCTAGATGTCCATCTGCAAGAAAAACCGCTTCCTGACATATCCAGTCTATTCCACCAGAAATGAATGTACAGCGCCATCTTCTGGGAAGATAACAGCTAACCTAATTAGTGAAGACGGTCACCACTCACTATCAACATCCACCGACAAATGGGGCAATTGCTGTTGACCATTCCAGGGTGAATGCATAACACTGGCCTTTGAGTGATCAACTGATAGCAACTTGTCTCATTGATATATGGCGATCAATAAAATTACTGATAAATAATAATAAAATATAATAAAAATAATTATAAAATTATATATATAAGCCCTAAGGGGCTCCAGAACAAAGTTAAATTTTTATATAAAATTTGCTCTTACCACTTTAGGGAGTGGAGATAGGGGTTAGGTATGTTCGGAAAAAAAGTTGAATGTAAAGTATTAGTGAATGTCGGTCTTATATTTTACCCCTCTAGGGGCTACTTCAAGGCAGTTGTGGAGCTTTTTGTGGATTTTTATTCTTCAAGCCAACTTTTGACCCCGATGAAGGGCCATTTAGCCCCCATCCCACATCTCTTCTTTTTGACTCGTGTATTTTTTTTTTTTTTTTTTTTTTCTTGAACCTCACAAAATAAGAGGTTCTAGCTAATCGAATTCGAAAAATCGTATACTATCAAACTTCTATCAGAACAGTTTTACTCTCATTCTTTTTCGATTTGATTTTTATTTCTTGATCCAAAAAGACCTCCACTCTGAAATTTTTCACAAATGTAGAGCAGGAAACTATCTTCGGCATAATTTTTTTTTTTCAAATTTTTAAAAAAGGTCGCTTTCGGAGATATAGGCTTTCGACTATAAAGAAAATTGACTTTTGACTTTTACAAAAAAAAAAAATCATGTTGCGTATTAAATCAAAGGTAATTTAATACCCTTTCAAATGCGACTCTTACGAGATGCGTACCTATAATAGTTTTTAAGAAAAATACAATTAGGTAAGTATTACGAATTATTTTTGTATTTTTTTTTTTTTTCTCATTTTCAAGATATCATATTTCCGGATTCAGAAGTGTCAGTGCCCTTTAATTTATATTTGTCTTAGTCTTATGATATACTTTATTCATACCAAAAATCAGCAAATTCGGAAACGGCCATTATTTAAAAAACGGCATATTTTAAGTTGAGTTGAGGTGGTTCAGCCCATACAAAAATCAGTATTTAGTCTGTATGGGAGGTTCCACGCACAGTGGTATTTTTTTTTTTTTTTTAGCAAAAAAAATCAATTTTGTTGGCTATTGCTATAGAAAAGGGAAAAATATGCGTTAAAATAAATTAAATTTTTATTTTTGATTTGGTATCTATCAAAGTACTCATTGTAATTACCACATACGTTAATACATTGCTGTCAGTTGAAAAAGCCAAAGTACAATGTATGACGGATTCTATATGACATGGCCTTTAGTCTACATTCTTTATTTTTTTTTTGTCTCCATCATAGCATTTTTGGTAATTGCCATCGGTTCCAGATAGTTATAACTAAATACATATGTATGTGCAACAGTTTTTTCATTGCTCACTTTTCCGTTTATCCCTTTTAAGGTTGAAATACTTAACATGCGTTGTGCCAATTGTGTGTTTCTCATGTCTGGCAAAAAAAAATGTAAATAAGAAATTTTCATAAAATAATTTATTGGCAAAATTGACAGTGCATTTAACATATAGAAGTTGAAAAAATTTAACTTTTAGATGCGTTAACAATTGAACATATGACTTACATCGTATATTGTAACCGCTGTTAACGTCGTAACGCATGCTATGTACTTCTACCTTTAGTCTAAATCAGCGTCCGGCAAAAGCCAGCTCCGATCTAACCCAGCGCGAAATGGTAATCAATGAGAATCGAGAAGGTAATACAAGGAATGTATAATCTATTGATTACGGAAACCATTACCTTTAACACAGATCATGTCCTACGAAAGTAATAAATTATTTTACTGTCCCCCCGTAATAAGTATTAAAATGCATTATTTGTAATGCATAAAGTAATTATTTATTAATAATTTAAAGAAATAAATTTTATGATTCATTATTTTTAATTCATTATATTATTAATGTATTTATAATGTATTAAATTATGCATTAAATTATTAATAAAGTTTCCCCCAATAAAAATAAAATAATAGTAGCTATTCGGAAATATTTGTTTCACTATCTACCATTTTAAAGCACCTGTAATTACGCTTTTATTAAAAAACTTCTAATTTTATCACGTTCATATTAAAAACATTTTGCAAACATTTAAAAAAGCTATAGTTGACAAAAATGGTGAACTGTCAAACAAGTATTCCCGAAAAGCTACTAATATACATACGTACTAATTAATCTTAAATATAAATGTTGTGTCTGCACTTCTGCGCATTTAAACACAAACTGCATTTTTTAATAAAATACATTTCTTTTTGCGTAAAAAATAACGGATTTTTTAACTATGGAAAAAAAATAAAAAACAAAAAAATTCACAAACATATATACGCAGAAACAATAACTTCTTTCTTCTATATATGTGGGAATGCAGATGGTAATCGATATGTAAAATAGAAAAAAACCAAAATAACGTTTTTTTTTTAACAAAATATACGAAAAAGACAAAAACCAACAAACAATAACTTCTTTCTTCTATAGATGTGGGAATGCATATGGTAATCAATATTTACTTGTGTGCCACATGAAATTACCTTCTCGATTCCAAAAGTAATATATCCTGAAGTAATATGTTATATAATTGATTATAAAATAAGGTAATCGATCTTTACCCGCTGGGAAATTTCTCTTTTGCTCACATGTACGTACTCACACGTATAGGCAGAAAATAAACAGTTTTTTTATTTTATATATATTACAGTGAGAGAAAATGTTTAATAGAATGTATGAATATCAATTTCTATTTTCAGGAAAATTTTTTTTGGTAAAGCTGAATGCTTGGTGTGTCAACGTTTGTTGTTACAACCAAAACAATTTAATAAGGAAAGGCATTTTCAATTATGTCACAAGGAATATGAAAATATTATTTTTATGAAATTAACATTGATGATGTCCTATTTAATATTTATGCTTAATTTACATTGATTTTTTTAATTCTCGTTTATAGTAGTTATTTTATAGTTTATAGTCCGTTATTTTCTTTATAAAATCTTTTTTTACTAGTGAATTTTGTTATTTTTGTTATTGTTTTTATCGTCGATATTTGTTACTGTTTTAGTTGTTGGTTATTGCTATTATTTTTTGTTGATAATTGTTTTTTTTTTTATTTCCTATTTTTAATTTAATTTTTTCCGTTGTTGCAATTTGTTATTAGCTTTTTCTTTATTTTAAAAAATAATTTTAAAATATGCATACATAATATATATACATAAAAAAACATACATAAAAAACATAAAACATTCTTTCCAGTGTACGTAGTGATTTATGTAAAAAAAGTGTTACTTTTTCTTGCAGTGTCGTATAAAAAATAAGGCTCTCAAATTACTCATGCAACTGCAAATGCGTTAGTATAAATGTGCCGATCGCTGGTCTAAATCAGTGATGTCCACTACTACATAAACACACTTGGGCTTGTGTATGAAGCAGAGAAAAGACTCTGCTTACTTCTACCAGAAATGGGAATGTTCGGATTACTTTCTGTTTATAACTTCATAATTATTTCTTCATAATTCTGAGTAAAGTACGTACTCGATTGTCCGATAGACATGTGACCGACCTATTAAGAATAAAGGAATACCGAGGGTCACATAGATTTGGAGGAAATAATGAATAATTATTTCAGTTAAATAAAAATGATACAAAAAATATGCACTATCCATCCCTGCACTATGTTGGAGAGAAGCTAAAATCTTAAAAGAGCAAGAGTAACAATATTTCTTTTTATTATGTACGTGTTTGACTTCGACGCAAGCAGAATTTGTTTTCCTATCACGCGTTATAGGAAAAGAGATTTTTGGACATCACTGGTCTAAATTGACGACACGTACGACTACAGCCGTATTTGTATAAACTTAAACATTTCTTAAAATAAATTCATGACCTTCGAAAAATACCCACCAAAATCTGCAATAATTTTATATAAAAATAGTAAAAAAAAAATTCACCGTTAAATCAAAACTTTCAATGTTGAACTGTTTAAAAATCGTCAAATCTGACAACACTCTCTTATAATGTTTGAATGTTTAAACAGTATCTTGTAAAAAAATCATTATTTGTAGCATACTTTAATGTGTACTTAACAAAAAATTTTAATTTAAGCAGAAGCTCTTAAATTGGGGACAACCTGCTAAAAATATTTTTGGAATAATTGTATGGTATAACCAGTAGCGTTTAGCACTGTTTCTCTAGTGCTTTTTATTTTAAATTTTAGTGCCTATTTTTTATTAAAACTAAAATATTGTTATATTTAGAGTTAATGTTTTAGAACTTTTTGGTTTGCCTGACGTTTTAGAACCGACAATGTTAAAAAAATGGGGATTAATATATTAGTTAGTTGACAAGATCAAACGTGGGCATTATCCCGAGTAATTTTGACTTGAAATTACATTAAAATGTGGAAATAAGGGAATTTAATAAAGTCTTTTTAGCATTCTATCTTTCTAATACTAAATTAAAACGTGAATACTTATACAAGAGTTTTTTTTTGTGTGTACGCGCAAAAGAAATTTAAAAAGTATCATTTTTATTAAATATTCTTAAGCGTACCTTGAAACAATTGCTTGTGAGAATCGCTGATTTAAAGTAACAATAACAAAAGGTAACTGTAAAACATCAAACATAATTATAATACAACAAATATAATTTTCAATTATAGGCTTTAAAATAAAATCTTGAATATCAGTGCAAATCAGGCTCTCAGTGCAAGTAAATGCACGTTTTAAATTCGCATTAAAATAAATATATATTTTTTATTGTTGTTTTAGTGTAAAATTTTAGTGTTTAATTGTTTATTAAATTATTATTATTATTTATTTTTTATATTTATTTAATTGAATAAATTATTTTAAAGCTGTTAATGTAAGTATTAAAACTTAATATGTTTTACCAGAAAAAAAATGTTTTTTAATCACAACATTAAATCCAAAGGGCTTTCTTAGTGCCAGTACCGTTATTTAATGTTCGTAAAAAATATTTGTTTAATGGATCGTTTAGCGGTATTACAATTTTACAAATTTTGGTGGCATTCGTTTTATTGCAAAGTCATCTAATCGAGGCAGCAGGTTGCAGTCGAGATCAGTTCATGTGCAAAAATGGCAAATGTATCAAGGAAAGTAAATTCTGTGATGGACGTTTAGATTGTGGCGACAATTCAGATGAAATCGATTGTGGTAATTAGCGTAGATTTGTATACTTATATAAACATAACCTCACTTTTTTCTTTTTATTATTAAGATTTAAAAATGTGCCGCAAGCCTGATTGGTATCAATGCTCTTTACCATTTGGTACCTGCCTTTCATCTGATCTTATATGTAATGGCATTGAAAATTGTCCAGGCGGTGAAGATGAATTGAATTGTGTTGGTCGTAGAAGTGGTTTTTCTAGAGATTTTGGTATTGGTGGTTGGCATCCTGCAAAACGTAATTGCAGTAAACATGAATTCACTTGCAAATCGGATGGTTTTTGTATTGCCAAAAATTTCATGTGTGACGGCAACAAAGACTGTCATGATGGTTCCGATGAAACTAGTGGTTGTATAAAAGCAGAAGCTGAGTGTACAGGTTTCTTTTGCCAAAATAAGCGTTGTTTGGAGAGCAAGAAATGGTTGTGTGATGGTACTGATGACTGTGGGGATGGCAGTGATGAAAAAGATTGTGGTAAGTTTTTTCTTAACTTTTATGAAATGGTTATGAAACTTAATTAGGAAGCTTGCCTTAGGAGCTAATAAACATACTGCATTATTCATAAAATATATTTGAAATTAATGAAATAATGGGTTATTAAAAAAATCTTTCAAAATAAGGATAACAACTGATTACAGTTTTCACGCTTCTTCACTACTCTTTATATGCTTTGGTTTCTTTGTCATTAGCCCACAAATGTACACCGGAAATGGGTAAATTTTTATGTCGTAACAATATAACTTGTCTACCTCTCGAAAAAGTCTGTGACGGTGTAGCCGATTGTAGCGATGGCACAGATGAATCAGTTGTCTGTAGTGTCCCCAACAATTGTACAAACAAAATATGTCCTCCAGCTTCAAAATGTCAAATGACGCCAGAGTCGGTACCAAAATGCATATGTCCAAAAGGCTTTATGCATTCCCTAGACGAAAATCTATGTGTAGACATTAATGAGTGCTTGACACAATATGGTGCTTGTAGTCAAATCTGTACGAATGCTCCTGGAACCTATAGATGTTCTTGTGTTGAAGGCTATACACTTAAGGAGGATAATCGCACTTGTGAGGCTAACGGTGAGGAGGCTTTACTATTGTATACCACTGAAGTAACTGTAATGGCTGTAAATTTAAGATCGAAAAGAGTGTATACAGTAGCAAAGAATCTGACAAAGGTAATTGGTGTAGCCTATAATGGGGAGCATATCTACTGGACAAATATACAAAATGAGGGAGAAAGTATTGTTAAAGCAAATGTCGATGGTACACAGCAAGAGATTTTATTGACGTCTGGTTTGGATGCTCCTGAAGATTTGGCAGTAGACTGGCTAACTGGTAAGTAGTTATAAAGCCTTTTTTTTTTGTTGCATATCGCATATTCTGCTAATTTTATACTTTCTTGTGTTAGGCAACATTTACTTTTCCGATAATGCTATGCATCATATAGCCGTCTGCTCTAATGATGGCCGGTATTGTACTGTATTAGTTACCGAAGACGTTTACCAGCCTCGAAGTGTAGCTTTGTGGCCTCAGCGTTCTCAAATATTTTGGTCTGATTGGGGTTTTCGTCCCATGATTGCTCGGGCCTCTATGGATGGCACTAATTTAATGCGTTTGGTTAGCGAAAAAATTTATTGGCCCAATGGTATAGCCTTAGACATGTACAATGATCGTGTATACTGGGTTGATGCCAAAAAAGCCACCATTGAAAGTGTACGTACTGATGGAACAGATCGTCGCATGGTTTTAGAGGAAATACTCAAGCATCCTTATGGTTTGGCTATATTTGAAGATAATATTTATTGGTCTGATTGGGGTACTAAAAGTATACATACTTGTAACAAGTTCACTGGCAAAAATCATAAGATTATTATAAAAGATCGCATCACTTACGCTGTTCACATATACCATTCATCGAAACAGAAGAAAACACCGCATGCTTGTGAAAAAGCCCGCTGTTCTCATATGTGTTTGCTGGCTGAAAACAATAGTTTTTCATGTGCTTGTCCTGATGGTATGCAATTGGCTCCTGATCAATGGCGTTGTATAAAGACCCATAAAAAGCAACGCTTATTTATGGGTGTACAAGGAAACCTTCTAGAAATGGAACATACAACTTTTGGACGTCATAGAATAGCGAGTACTTATAAATTGCACATGTTTATACAAGAAATGGCCTATAACAATGTAAACGATACTATATTTTTGGCGGATAGTAACCAACGCATTATTTCAGAAATGGATTTTAAAACCAATTTGTTAAAAACTTTAGTAAAGGGAAATTTGGGAAATATTACGGCTTTGGCTTTTGGTAAGTGAAATGTAATTTTGTTACTTTTAAAGAAAATGGAATTTAATTTAAATTATTATGTATGCTTAGATCACTTATCGCTTAACTTGTATTGGACCGATGCAGAGAGACATACAGTAGAGGTTTTATCTTTGCAAACAAAACATCGAGCCATTGTAAGCTTTTTTTCAGGTTTAGAAACTCCAATTGGTTTAGCTATTGTACCAGAAGATGGGTAATTTATATTATAAAGTATAGTTTATAGTCTATTTTTACTTATGCAGTTCTTAACTATTACAGTATCATGTTTGTGGCCTTGAAATCTCGCGGTCATGTTCATATCGATCAACAGTTGTTAAGTGGCCGTGGTAAGCAATCACATGTTTTTGAAGATGAATTGGGTGGTGATGATATAAAATTTGTTAGTGATTACAATACCGATACAATTTTTTGGACTGATAGCGATTTGGGACGTATATCGTTTTCTAATTACCGCCAGTTACAAGCTAATATATTTCGATTGCGTTTAAGAAGACCATATTCAATTGCCATCGTTGGTGAGGATCTTTTCTGGTCAGAACTCTACTCAAATACAATACATTGGACACATAAAACCAATTTGGGTCCTTTAAAACGTTTTGACATTGAAGTAAATCATGAACTTTATACCTTACCCACATATATTTCCTTAGCGGCTAGTTCGCCCGTTCTAAATTCTGATCATCCTTGTCAACATTTGAATGGTGGCTGTTCTCATATATGTGTTACCTTAGGTAAACTTAATTACGGCTGCCTTTGTCCGGCTGGTATGGTTTTTAAAGATGCAGCTAATCACACCTGCATGGAAGCTTTAGACTGCGAGTTTCGTTGTCGTACAGGAGAATGTTTGACATATGCACGCAAATGCAATGGCCGCAAAGATTGTCCTGATAATTCAGATGAGGATGGCTGTCTTGAGGCAGATAAACAAAATTCTAAAGCTATATGTCCGTTTGGTAAATTTATGTGTCATAATCACGAACAATGTATCGAAGCTGATGAACGATGTGATGGCACGAAACACTGTCATGATGGTTCTGATGAAGATCACTGTGAAAAATTTGGTAAATATATAGATAGGCTTAAAATATAGATCTACATAACTAATATTTTCATATGATACATAGACAAATCGAAGAATTGTCACATTCATCAACATATCTGTGATAATGGTAAGTGTGTAGACTTCAGTGTTATATGTGATGGCATAAACGATTGCGGTGATAATTCGGATGAGATTAATTGCCAATGGATGAGTGACAAAAATGAAACTTTACACTTTGTTTGCCGCAAAGATATGTTCCAGTGTACTACTGGCACCTGTATAGCCAAATCTTGGGAGTGTGATGGTATAATTGATTGTTCCGATGGTTCAGATGAACATGAGAAATGTGGTATGTTAAGTTTGTGTTATTTCCCTAAACCATGAATAAATATTCTATATTACACATATGATTTTAGGCATTAGGGAATGTCCTGCTAATATGCATAGATGCCTTTTGGGACAATGTATCGATAAACGTTTTGTATGTGATGGTCATAATGATTGCGGCGATTTAACCGATGAACTAAATTGTGATAGGGACACAGATAAAGAAAACAAAACGTCTTGTGGCGGTGATCTTCAACAAATGTACGAATGTGAAAGCGATCCTAATATATGTTTAGAACTTACGGCTAAATGTAATGGGACGGCCGAATGTCCTCGTGGTGAAGATGAGGCTGATTGTGGCGATATGTGTAGTATTTATGAATTCAAATGTAAAGCTACCAAAGAATGTATACGTGCAGAGTTTCGCTGTGATAAGGAAAAAGACTGTGCAGACGGATCAGATGAAGAAAATTGCCAGCGACAGGGTGCATGGAATGCTTCTATGGGTACACAGACACATGAAAAAGTATGTGGTCCTAAAATGTGGGATTGTCGTGATGGTGAGTGTATTGAAGAGTCAAGAGTATGTGATGGTTTCGAAGATTGTAGTACGGGAAATGATGAGGGGCCACTATGTAAAACAGCCTGTCAACCACAGAGTGGTAGGCCACCTTGTGAACAGAAATGTAAAGCCACACCTGCTGGAGCAGTATGCTCTTGTTTCATTGGCTACAAATTAGATGCTGATAATCGTTCTTGTATGGATATCAACGAATGTGAAGAACTGGATGCCTGTGCTCAAATATGTGAAAATACCCATGGTTCTTTTAAATGTTCTTGTTATCCCGAATTCATGTTGCGTCAAGACAGAATCAGTTGTAAATCAATTGAAAGTGAAAAACGCGTGCTATTTTCCACCTACGATGAAGTACGCAGCATGACCGAGCAGCCTATAATGTTAAAAGTTGCTTGGAAAGCTAATGACACAAAAATTAATGGCTTTGATGTGAATGTGCGAAAACGTGATGCTTACTTTACCACTGACAACGAGAATATTCTTTACAAAATCGATGTGGAAACAGCTAAAGTAAAATCTGCCTTGGAAGTGCCAATGCCCAGTAAAGTGGCTGTAGATTGGGTAACAGGTATAATTTGTTTTAGATACAAAAACTATTGTATAATGAACTTTCTTAAACAAAATACATTATGTCCCTTCCAGATAATGTCTATGTCATCAGTCGTTCGCAAGTGTACGAAATTCAAGTCTGTTCCTTTTCGGCTAAAATGTGCGGGACAATTTTAAAAGTGAAACCACATGAAATTATTAAAACATTAGCAGTCGATGCCTACAATAAACGTCTCTTCTTGGTTATATTGCAAAGTCAACCATTTGGAGCACACGATTCCATCATTGTGACTTCCAATTTAGATGGTAGTAAACGTGGTTACTTAATAACGAAAGAAGGAAGTTTTATTACGACCTTGGCCTGTGATCCATACAAAAAAATGCTTTATTACACTGATTTACATCAAAAGACTTTGCAAGCTATTAGCTATTATGCAGGACACAAAAGCAAAGCAATTACATTAATACAAAAAGGCAATGTTGTAATGCAACCATCTGGCTTAAGCTGGTATGAAAATCAAGTTTTTATTGTTAATATTGGCGCCAGAGAAGCTATACGTTGTGATGTGTATAGCTCACGAATATGCAATGCTTTTAATCTGAATATACTTAATGCGGAAGATATACTAATTGATGGAGTTTCAAGACAGCCCATGAATGCTAATCCTTGCCTTATGGCTAAATGCCGTGGTATGTGCATACAAACCGAGTTCAACTATGAATGCATTTGTGGAAATGCTATTGTTAGTGAAACGAAACCTTGTAACATCAATAATGAGATAACTTCTACATCATTGTTGACTCAAAAGTCGTCGCATTTAAATAACACCAGTATAGTGGTCTGGCTAGTGATCACTTTTTTGACTCTTGTATTTTGTGGCTTGGGTTATTTTTATTATCGTCATAAACAGCAGAGTCAACGTGAATTTATTCGTAGCCTGCGTTTCCAGAATCCTTTGGCATCGTTAATATTGCCAGAGAACAGCACAACAGATACCCTTGACAGTGGACTCACTTCAAGATCAGGAAGTTCAGGCACCACGGCTGCCTCGTTTGAAATGGAAAGGGAAAAATTACATATTGGTTCAACGATTCAAAGATTCTTGCATGGTCCTACGTCAACGCATGACTCGCAAATTTTGCTCGAAACAGCTAAAGTGAAAAGATACGTTTCATATATTGTATTCAGTTTATCAATTTTTGTTTTTTTTTTTGTTTTTATAAACAGCCTACTGAAGCACATCAAATGGACAAGGAATACCAAGGACACCAGAAGTCAGAATCATCACTCACACCACATTTCTTGTTAGAACATACCGAACACGATTTCACCCAAACAAACCCGAATTAGGATGATAATGCAAAGGCCCAACTTGTACCCTAGATAAAATTTTGTTAAATTTTTTTTTATTAATACATTGTTTTTATTGTAAATTTATATATCATTACCTAAATTATTGTTATTATGAGTTATTTTTGGTAATTGCTAATTGTTAATAATGTAAAAAGTTATTATTATTCAGGTACTTATGTATGAATGTATATGTAGTAGTATGTAAACATATAATAAAAACTTATTATCAATTAACTGCATAACAGGGTTGTAATGGGCAATTATGTATGTATGTATGTATGTATGTTTGGCACTCTCGAAGCTTTTATGACGTTATTTCTTTACATCTCAATTGCATTCCTTGAATACCTTGATCAATCTGTTTTAAAATCTCCACTTTCTGATGTGCAATGATTTTTTTTTTTTTTGCTTTGACATAACCTCAACGCTAACGAGTAAACTAATATGGTTTGTTGAAGAGGGTCATAGGTTCTCTGCAGCTCAATATAATAATAATCTTCAAGGAATACCATAATTCAATAAACAATGAGAATACATATGTGCCCATAATTATGAAAGTGGTCTAGGTCATATATTTCTTTTTTCTAGATATTTAATGAATTGCATTTGAATAAATTTAAAAATATTTTTACATTATGCGACATTTTAATTTATAATTTTATTGGTCTTAATTGATGGAAATTTATTATGAATATGAAATTTCGTGTGAATTTCATACGACATTGACTTAGACCACTTTCGAAATTAACTGAATGTGCTATAAATGACTTAAATAAAGAACTGAGTTTTATTTAAAACAATAATTTGATTGAAATAATTCCTGAACATTTATTAATTACATATTTTTAAGCAGTAATCCATTTTATTATTATTTCGAGTATTTAAGATTCTTAAAATGTTCCTGAAAAACTGAAGGGATGTACGATAGCAAACTCATAATATCTTTATGTTTTTCTTCCGATACTGGTCTAATGGTGTTGTATAATCAAAGTAATTTAGTATTTGCGTATATTTTGGGTCTTCCTCTTTAAGGTGAAAGATCCAAAACGTGAATCATCTAAAGAATTTTTGACTTAGACCACTTTCATAATCAACATTAAATGAATTCCATATAATGTTGAAATTACAACCACTATCTAATGGTTCATTTTTGACAATTTCGTAAAAATTACATTGCACAAATTTAGTTTAAAATAATGTGTTATGATATAACTGATAAACTAATTTTTTTTTAAATTTTGACTTAGACCAGTTTCATAATTATGGGCACATATATTAAAAGTATGAAAATTGCCGCAAGTAGGACCGAAAAAATTTTTTTTGCAAAAATTAAAAATTATTTTTTAGAATGGAACGTTGATACTTAAATACTGTTAAATTATCCAAGCGTTTAATTTATACGCGAGTTAACTTTTTCAAGATTCTACTGTACTTACTAAAAATATAAAAAAATATGAAAAAGTTATCTCGGAATATTTGTTATCATTTCTTAAATAAGTTTGCCATTTTGCTTTTGGTAAGGTTACGCGTTAAAGCCCAAGTACAGAAAAGCTTTTATCTAAAAAATAAGTATATTCCTTTACCCCAAAAACTTGAAGAGCTTTAAAAACTTACGCTAAAAATTTCTTTTTATAAAAGTAGATGGCACCATAAGCTGTTGTGCCAATAATATAAAACACCAAACAATTTAATTCAGGGGTTCTAAGAAGATATTGTTTTGCTTTGCTCAATAGATGAAATGCCAGAAAGGCAGTTGAGAAGCAGTAACCAAGAATTATGCCAGGGGTTGGATCAAGGAGAACAACAACAACATCATCTCCAATACCATTATAATCTTTTATTCCTCCCCTAATATAAACTTTATTGTGCGTGCTTCGTGGGGTTGATTGCTGTTGGATTATTCAACCAACAGCAGCCGATTTCCTTGCGGTTCGAATTCTTAAAGCAGGACCTTTTTGAACTAATATCAGATATGATATTTGTAAGTTTAAATCAAAGGTCTCAATTTTTTTCCTCCCTTCCCCGCCTATTTTCCTAGGCCAGCAAAATTCTGCATTAAAGGATGGAGATAAGAACTGCGTATATTTTTTGAAGCATAAATACAAATTAAAATGTTCATGGAAAATGTTCATAGAAAAAGTGTTTTAAATTGAAGTTTATTAATCGTGTGTAGTGTTTCAATGAAAAACTGTTCCTTTTTTAACTGTAAATAACAAAAAATGTTAATATTCGCCAGCCCCAATATAAATTGTTTTAATCAAGCTTGCCATTTTAGCAATTTGTTGTCCATGTAGACGATATCTATCTATCGAAATTAATTCTAAAAAAAATTAGATTTACATTATTTTGCAAACGGAAAACGAATATTTAGACAAATAAATCTAAAAAAACAAAAGTAGTCTTTGGAGGCCATTACTTTTACAAAAAACCAATCAAATATAAGGAATTGAGAATAATTAAATTAAAATTGTAATTAATTTAAAATCAGGGACCGTAAATAATGATTATTGTTCGTTTTTTTAAATAAAAAAATCAATCACTTGGAACAGACATAAATAAAAATTTTTTGCACCATTATTATTACTTTTTAACAATCTTTGCATATCCGTCATGATTTTTAAATTTTTGATTTTTAAAGTTTTCTTCAATGGTAATGATTATTTTTGAGTAATATTAATAAAAATCAGCCATAATCATTATTTTTGAGCAAAAGAAATAAAACTCAAAAATAATCATTATTTATGATTTTTATTTTTTTCGCTTAAAATAAAACTCACTTTTAATTTACTTTATATATTATATATGAAAAAAAATAATTTTTGTGCAAAAAAATGATATTTTATATAACAAAATGAACAAGCATGTCTTAATATTTTTTCTTTTATTAGTTCTGATCAAATTTTTATATGTAAAAAACCTCAAAAAAAAGTCATAAATTGAAAGTGAGTTTTATTTTGAGCGAAAAAAATAAAAATCATAAATAATGATTATTTTTGAGTTTTATTTCTTTTGCTCAAAAATAATGATTATGGCTGATTTTTATTAATATTGCTCAAAAATAATCATTACCATTGAAGAAAATCTTTAAAACTCACAATATAATCATTACTGTGTAATTTTTATTATAAAACTCATAATGATTACGGTCCCTGTTTAAAATTGTACCTAAACTGACTAAAATGTGTAATAGTAATGCATGTGTATAATAAATATAATATATTTTTTATGTTTTTTATTAATTTAGACAAAATTAAAAACAAACAAAAATTATTAAAACAAAAGTTTTTTTTAAAAGGTGATATTTTCTTATTTATATTTTGTTGACGATTTTAAGCCATCAATTTGACGATTTTCTTGTCGATGTTTGACGATTTCATGGTCAATTTACCATGAGCTATGATTATAAGAAATAAAGAAACATATTTCGACAAACTGAATCAGTTTTACAGGTGAGATCTACTTGCTGAAGCGGTTTGAAAGTTCTTTCAATAATCTTTTTACCTTTACATTTGTCCTAAAGAAAATAAATTTTATTATTATTTTTTGTTATTATTGCTTAAAAAGTTTACCTATTTATTTAAATTAAACTAATAATTATTCGCCTAACATTACATAGCAATTGCAAAAAGAATCATTACAGATCCAAAATTTTGATACAATAAAAATAATTTGATTTCAATTACTTATAATAAAATAATAATAGATTTTTTTTAAATATTAAAAAAAGAATAAATACTGAACTTTACTATTAAACGTTAATATCTTTTTAAAATATTTTGTACAGAATATATGAATGTGGAATTTGGTTCAATAGAAACACAAGTTCTTCTTTTCATTGTGATATACATATATAAACGTTAATTTATTTAATAAAGTTTCTTAGAAGTAATTTTAATGAACTAACTTCTGCGCCCACAACTTTTCCGTCGAGCTTCTTAACTACTTCTTCTTTGGACCTCTAAACGACCACTGTTCCCTTCTGGCGTCTTAACTATTACTATTCTAACTTGCTATACACTCTGTCAAAAATCTTGTCTATCATTTTGATCAACATCACACCACAATGTCTCTACAGAATGTCCGTTATTGTCAATGTAGTCGGTTAGTGAGTATTAGGTAGACACCCTACATAAAATTAAAAAATTTTTAGTTTTTATTTTGGTTACTTTATTTTTTATTTTCTTAAACTCCTAAACCGTAAAATATTGCTATATTTTTTTAAAAAATTATTATACTTTTTATGCAAAATTAATTTACTAAACATTCTAAATAAAAAAAATGTAAACTTGGTGCGTTTGTTTTTTAATGGCGCAATATTTTCTCCATTTTGTTGCGGTTTGAAATTTTAAAGTTGACAACGCTGCCAACCATGATATTTTTTAACAAATTTTCATACTGTTTGTAAAACAAAAAAAAAAAAAACAAACGAAATATCTGTTTATACACATTAATCCCATTTTTATATAATGAGTGAACATTATTGAATAGCCTTCGTTTGTTTTTAAACTAAAATTTTACATTTCAATCCTAAACACCTAAATCGAATGATTTAAAAAATTCGTTATGACTACAATTGCTTCCTCATTAAAATTGAAAATAAAAAAAAAACTTCATCAGACTAAAACTAAAAGACAGGTTTACTTCAATTAATGTAATTTATTTTGCTTTTTTTCTTAATATGTGCAAGAAACATTATACATATATTTTATATTATCCTTATAACAATATAACAACTTACACTTGTGATTAATGAGAATAGAACTAGTATATTTAAAATTATCCATCTATATTAAATTTATTCGTCCGAAATAATTACGTTTCATCAGTTCCATCTTATATGATTTTTGGCGAATTGAATTAAATTAAATTAAATTTAACTTGTTAACATTAAATTTTAATAGGTTTTCACTGTTAAAATAGCGCGAGAAACTATTGATTTACTTGCATTTACTCCTGCTAAATGCTTAATTTAAATTGTCAATTGGGCTGAGTTTGAGGACAATTCGAAAATTGTTTCACTTGTCCTGTAGTGTTAGCGGTGTGCAAATATCTACTTTGTAACTTTTATTATATGTTTCACTATGTTTTCTGTAATTTATTCTCACATTATGACTTGGTTCAATGTTTCTGCAGATTTCGCAATAAGAATATTTTTCGAGAAACATTAATTGACGCAATTTCCGACAAATTTAAAGCATTTTTTCACCTTTTTTTCTTTTTCTTCAGTTGTGATTTTATTTGGCTTTATTAAACGCCTACTAACTTAACTTAAAACTGCTTGGGTTTCTATTCTATTGAACCAATAAATTAAGAAAGAATTTTATACTTGACTACAGACAGAGATAGAATGCATTTTTATACATTTTTTTGTGTTACAATTTAGAATTTTTTTTTTAATTTTAAGCATGCCGATTCTATTCTGATGAATCACAGTGAATGAACTAAATGCTTTTTCAAATTTTTATTTAAAATTAAAAATAAAACTTATAAGTATTTCATTTAATTGGAAATAATTTTTCATACACATTACTCGACATAATTCTAGATACTAGAACTGAATAAGACAAAAGAAATATATGGAATTGTTCAAAATAAAATTTAAATATTAGGCACACAAAAATTTGAAAGTCTTACAATATAAGCTTAACTTTAAAATATTTACTAAAATTATATTAAACTTATATAAATTGCAAGCAAGCCTAAGATGATTTAATTAAACGTTCATGAAGTTCAAACTTGGGCAGCTTATTTTCCTTGGCATCAACATTATTTCTATAACTAGCCATTGTTGAGGGAGTATTTATGGCAGGTAAACTATCACCATCTGATTCTTTAGCCAACAACGTTAAACATTCACGGAAGCCCATTAGGAATTCATCAGCATTTTCTTTATTGAAAACCATAGGAGGCTTTAGTTTTATAACATTATCGTTGGGTCCATCAGAGGATACTAAAATTTTGTGTATTTTTTTCATACGATACACCACCCAATGGGCCGCTTTTGTATGAGGCTCACGAGTTTCACGATTTTTTACCAGTTCAATGCCAACAAATAATCCTATGCCACGTACATCGCCCACAATATCGAAATCATATTTTAAATTATTGCATTTCGCCAATAAATAATCACCCGTTTTACGGGCATTTTCCTGTAGATTTTCCTCTTCAATAACACGCATGACAGCATTAGCTATGGCACACGATACTGGATTACCGCCATAAGTATTGAAGTAAGCCACACCGGTATTGTAGAAAGCTTCAGCGATTTCAGGTGTTGTCACCACCGCACCTACAGGATGGCCATTGCCCATGGGTTTGGCTACGGTAACAATATCAGGCACTACACCTTGAGTTTCAAAAGCCCAATAATGGGTGCCCACACGTCCAAAACCGACTTGAACTTCATCGGCTATACACACACCACCAGCATCACGTACAGCTTTAAAGGCCGCATTAAAATAACCCTCTGGCGGTATAATTTGACCACCACAGCTTTGCAAAGACTCAGCAATGAAACCAGCAACACCTTTGCCTTGTGATTTAAGGTTTTCACAAATATCTTTGATGGGTTTAGTATAAATATCAGCCATATTATCTTTACGATATTCCTTATCCTTGTAAAGACCACCATACACATCGGGGCAGGGTGCAACGTGAACATAATCAGGTTTAGGATCACCACCGGGTTGATTAAATTTATAAGGAGAAATTTCCATAACCGAAGTTAAGTGACCGTGATAGGCACTAAAATTAGAAGAAGTAAACATATCTGCATTAATAATTTATTCCTTTAGGAAAAAAAACAAACAAAGAACAACAAATAATTTTTAAAATACTTACTGGTCTAATGTTATAATATCATGGCGTTTGGTATAATTGCGCGCTAATCTCAACGCCAAATCATTAGCCTCTGAACCCGAATTCACAAAGAAACATACCGATAATGGTTCTGGCATTTTGCTGGTCAAAGTTTTAGCACACTGTACCAATTCATCGTGTAGAAAGCGATTATTGGTAGAAATTGTTGCCATTTGCAAGCAACCAGCACTAACAACTTTTGGATGACAATGGCCAACTGAAATGAAAACAAAACACGTTATCAATTAATTAATTAAAGAAAAAACTTAAGGTCAAAATTAAATAATGATTTTTATTATACTTTTACGAAAGGAATTTTTTTTTTTCACTTATTTTATTATCAAAACTTGTACCGACACTTTAGACATTAAATGTTTTGATTTCTCTGGAGGTTATCTGTGCAAAAACTAAGCCTAAGAAATAATTAAAACTATTTAATAGGCCAATTTTTATCAACTCAATATTCAGGCATACATACAATGTTTTTTGTGAATATTCACTTACAGTTACAAAAACTAATTTAAAGAATAGTTTCAAAATTATATAAATTGTGCTTCGTCATAACATTAAATTAAATTCTATTAAATGAGTTTAGATGGTGTTTTGTTTTTACAATGATTGCTAAATCAAAGAAGAATGTGACGTCTGCGAAAGCAATTATATGCCAGCCGTATTGAACATAAAAAAAATTGTAAAAATAAACTTATCTAAGAGGTATAGACTAAATATTGAGTTTGTTTTAATTGATCATTGTGATTAAGAAAATATTTTGTTTTCCTATTTAATGTAAATCAAATCTGTGCTAATCGCGTGCTGTACTTTAAAAAAAAGAAGGCACAACAAGTACCTAAAGCCATATCTTATCGATGCTGTTTCTGTAGCCAACAATTGCTTTAAAAAGCATGTGAACGACTCATGTCTCGTGTGGAAATATACTTGAAAAACGATAACAGCTACCTATGCATTTATGATAAGTTTGCTCTATAAACATATTTATTTATTTATTTTATATAAAATGCAACAATGTAAGTACACACATGTACATACAAGTATATGTATATACCTATATGAAATACAGATTATTATACATTGTTTGGTTCTAACAAATATTTATTTATCGATAAATTTTAAATAGATACTAAGCGTGCTTCGTTACCTTCGTGGTGAAATAAATATATATACAAGATGACATTCTAGCATTAGCTATTTATTTTCTGTTATTCATTACCGCCAAAAACAAATTTAAAAACTTAAAATAAGAATTTAAATAACAAATTTAGAATACCAAATAAATAAATCTAAATGTGTACAAGTATAAACGAGTAAATGTAATACATAGAACAAAATTTAAAATAAAAACCCAGCTAAATGTGACTCAATCATGGGTTTAGGTGATTATAAACTGATTTAATTTAGGTGTTTTTAATACATGATTTTAATATTAGATTACTAATGAACAACGACGAAATTTCATTATAAATGTTCTTGATATATAAAATTCAAAAATTACTTAGTCTGGGAGATACCATGCCCAATTGTTAAATTCAATCTACTCTTTGATCAAATCAGAGTTAAAAACAGTAATAAAAAAATCAATATTTTTCAGGAATGTAATGTACCACGCCCACTTTTTCAATTTCGCTCTTTTTTTTATTGATGATTGTATTGACTATAAGTTCTTATAGACCACAGTTAGAATTACAATTATTCTGTATAGAATAATTATATATGTACATATAGTCGATAGTTTCTGCCAATCATACAGAAAGAAAAAAATTTAAAACAAAATCATTTTATATATGGGATATTCCAAGTCAAATTAACCAACGGGTGTAACCCACCTCGCATTTTATGATTTTTTGTAGAAATATAGTATATCATAGAACTAAATTAAATACAAAGTTTGGGAGCACTGACAAATCTGTATCCGGAAATATGAGGTCTTAAAAATCGGAAAAATCTACAAAAATGCACAAAGTTATACTTACTTAATTGTAATTTTCTTGAAAATATTATAGCTACGCTTCTCGTAAAAGCCGCATTTAAAAGTGTATTAAATTACCTTTGATTTAATATATATAAGTCGGAAGCCTATATTTCCGAAAGCGACCTTTTTAAAAATTTGAAAAAAAATATGCCACTGATAGTTTCCTTCTCTACAGTTGTGAAAAGAATAAGAATAAGAAGATGGCATTTTTCATATGTATTTTTTCTCTAACACTGTTTCAGGATTCCTGTTAAATTTTATTTTGTTCTAATTATTGTTATACAAATGACGTCGCTTTATTTTTTTAGTATAAAATGTGATATGCAATTTTTACTCTGTACATAATTTAAACCTCAATAGAAACACACTGTATGGTAGCCTAAAATTTCTCCTTAAACTAAGAGACATTCATGGACTGGTCAACTTTGCTATAGTGATTACATTTTGAAAATAAGTTAAGAAAGCCACTTCTATCTGTTAAGCATTCTCACCGAGTTTGCTTGGCAAAGAACTTGTTAATTTATAGAGGTAATAACTCTTCATTGCAAACGTCCTTGCAAGTCTTTGAACGGTAGCAAAGAAACAAAATGTAGGCAGATATTTAAGATTCGCTACTTTAGCAAGACTTACAAGGGCGTTTGCAACAAAAAGTGATTACCACTAATATGTTTTTTAGCTACTAATGTTAATGAACACTTTGTAATAATAGGGGTAATCAACCTAGGCTGAAACGCCTTTGCAAGTCTTGCTAAGGTAGCATATCTGTATATCTGGTGTGCTACGTTTACAAGACTTCCAAAGTCGTTTCAACTGCTACTTGCACTTTTACGAGATAACATTCAAATGGACTATTAAGCAAATAAGTGCGTATATTTTCTTAAGTGTTACAAGAGGAACATAAAATACTAGTATTCTACTACAAGTTTTCATTTAGTTTATTTAAAAAATACTACTATGCAGTTGAAACACACGTGATCAGTATGCGTTTATGGTTTTTTTTCGCTAAACAAAGAATGCAAATGCGTTTTTATATTGTGTTTACATTTGCAGTTATCATATGTGTGTCATAAATATTATTAAGAACAACAACAATACTACTACAACAACAAATAATCACTTGCAAGTAATAGAAATAATAATGCATGATTTATAGAAAATCGTGACTTGATAATGTAATAAGTGTTTGACCCATTAATTCATTATCTAATAAACGAAAATGGAGCAAAAGTTAGTGGAAAAATTTTTAAATTTATGTATATGTAGATAACATTAATCAAAATTAAATGAGGCTGTTTTTTAAACAAAGTCTAGTCTATACAAAATGGCAATTGAGAATTTCAGTAACAGACTTTAAGATTAAATTCTTTGGATTTATTCTTTGGAATAAAAGAATAAACTTTTTCGAAAAAAGAATATTCAAGCCTAACTTAACTACGTTCTTTTCTAATAGGTGTTGATTTATTTATTTATATCATCTTCGTTTCAAAGGTTTAGATACACACACTTCTATATTTTAAATACATTGCTTGTATATTTATGATACAAATTGCGATAGTTCTTACCAAAAAACATTTTAGACTTTAAATTTAAAGAACAACGTCCACTGATGTCACCAGTGTGTAAACTGCACCTAGCGTTGCTATTTTCTGTATGCAAAAAGTCTGTAAAATCTGTTGTTCACTGGTATAAGCCAGAAATGGATTAATGATTATGTGAATCGTAAAAAACACAGAGTCATCTATAAATTGATCGAATTGATTGACTGATTTTGAAAGTAAATCTGCTGTAACTTCTAAATCTGAAAATGTTTGAATTCCTTCTTAACACATCACCTTAATTACTATTGTCACCACTTACTAGGTTACTAAAAATTTAAAATAATTCAAAAAGATATATTTTATTTCACTTTGAACATGCAGATGATTTCAGTTTCGAACGAAATCTTTTTCATCATATACCAGATTGATATAATTTTCTTTTATAAGACATAGTCAGTCCACTATTTCTCATTAGGTTACTTAATTTTAAAGTTTAAAATCATATAAAGTTTCTTACTCCCCAACTTTTAAGCAAAGTGCATTTAATCATAATACATATAAACAGAATTTCACACAAGTAATATTATAAAAGTAAAATATTTATTTAAGTTTCATCATTACAAAATATAATTGCAAACATTGAAAAATAGCACTCGCTTACATCTTGAGAATAACTTCATTCTATCCCACACACAATTCACCTATTTTGGCTAAATTTAAGGCCTCGGTAAGCAAACGACCAAAATCAGCATGAACCATAGAAAAATTCCTAACAGCACGTTCTTGAATAAATACACTGGCACAGCATAAATGCATGGCTATGTTATTAATTAAACGCTTACGGGCACAATCATCTAAAACCAGGACCCAAAAGTCAGTAACTTGACTAAAATTATCTTCTATATCACCACTGCTAAAGCGATAAATATCTCCAGCTACTGGACAGCAAGTTTGTAAAGCTTTAGTGCGTGAACATACTTCCGGACCAGAAAATGAATTGGGATAATAATTTGGAGCACCACCCTGATTATCGGTAACAGCCATAGGACCATCACGATGATAATTCTTCACAATCACTCGATAGGGACAATTGACGGGAATTTGATTATAATTCACACCCAAACGATGACTCTGTGATTGTGAGTAGGCAAACAAACGAGCCTGCAATAACTTATCCGGTGAAGCTTCTATGCCAGGCACCATATTAGCAGGTTTAAAGGCTAATTGTTCAATTTCGACAAAATAATTGGTGGGATTACGGTCAAGTACTATTTTACCCACAGGCACTAAAGGAAAATCTGTATAGGGCCATATTTTTGTAGCATCAAAGGCATTATATTTAAACTTTTTGGCCTGATCAAAAGTCATTAGTTGTATGTACAAAGACCAGCTGGGATAATTGCCATTCTTTATAGAATTGAATAAATCTCGGGCAGCATAATCCGATTCGGTGGCTTGCAAAAGTTGAGCTTTTTTTGTATCCAAATTTTGTATACCCTGATCCGTACGAAAATGAAATTTAGCGTATATTGGTTCACCTTTAGAATTAATCAGCTTATAAGCATGCACACCATAGCCATGCATATGTCTGTAACCATCAGGTATGCCACGATCCCCATACATAAAGCATAAATGATGGGTGGTCTCTGGTCTTAGGGTAGCAAAATCCCAAAACATGTCGGCGTCTTTTATATTTGTTTGAGGATTACGTTTTTGGGAATGCACTAAACTGGGAAATAGCATGGGATCGCGTATAAAAAACACTGGAGAGTTTTGACCCACCAAATCCCAAATACCATCTTCGGTATAGAATTTAACCGCAAAACCTCGAGAATCACGTATAGTATCGGCGGAACCCAATTCACCACTATAGTTGGCAAAACGGCATGCAATAGGCGTTCTTTTTTTGATTCTCTCAAACATTTTTACGGCACAATATTTCGTTATATCATGAGTGACTTCAAAATAACCAAAAGCCCCAGCACCTTTAGCGAAAACAACACGTTCCGGTATACGTTCTTTTGCGAAATGTTCCAATTCTTCCAGAAAAATATTGTCTTGTAAAAGTAAAGGACCTTTTGCACCCACCGACTGGCAGGCATCATGACAACCTATTGGATTGCCACTATCAGTGGTTATTGTACCCATACCAGTGGTAATATTATTTTTGAAATCAAGCAATTGATTCGCAGTACTATCGCGAGACATTTTAAAATGTATATAATAATTAGCAGCTACTATTCGTATGTATATTTCTTCAAAAAAATTTTAAAAATATGTATACAACGTACATATATTTTATGACAAATTTTTTCTTTTTTCAACCTTTGAAGTTTCCACAATCTTGCTATGACATAAAAAGTATTTTTCGAGAAGGTAAAAACAAGGGTATAAACAAACGTTTACTGTAGTGTAAAATAATCGATTTTTAATTACCTGTGTATGTAAAGTATTATAAAATCGACTTTAATTTTGTATTTATTACACTATTTAGCATCCAAAACATATACATACATGTGTATGTACTTACATACTACCCTTCAGGCAATTCAGTTAATTTAAAACTAACTATTTCTCAAGTAGTTGTGGTTGACACTTGGATTACTTTTATATGAAAACAACTAACTATTTTACCATTGCGATGTCCTAGGAAGTAGTCAATTGTCCAACTCTGCATTACTTTCAATTAACTTTAAAGTTAGTTACCTATCCTATTAACTTAAAGTTAACTTTTTGTAGCTAGCTATAAACACTTTGATTTTGGTAAGTTCTGGATTACAATGTAGTTAGCTTATAGTCAGCCCATAAAAGTGAATTATAAGTTAGCTTTATTTGTAGTCGACTACCAATTTGCTGACAGGGTATATTAGTACCAGAAATCAACTCTAATACTGCCAATTTACATGTAGAATTAAATACCACTACTAATTTAGAACAAAAAATAAAATACGTAAAATGATTTGCTTTAACGTAAAAACTTATTTCAAATATTTAAAATTGATAAGAGATTTGAATGTGATTTGAAAGATATTTTTAGAGTTTATTTATAGGCATGTGTTATGAATGTAAACAAAATATTAAACGTCAATAGCAAACTTATTGCGATAAGGTAATGATAATCCTTAAAGATCACGTGTAATTGACTAAAACAGTTGTTTAATGCGTATTATTTGAAATATATTTTATATTGGGAAAAGTTTCATTTATACAGCCTTTAACATATTAAATGATTACTCTTTTTTATAACAAAAATTATCACAAATTTATTGATCTTAAACCCTTCAAATGATAATAATTTACTTATCAATAATTTGCTAGTCCTTTGTGTAGAAAATTAATAAATAAATTATGCGATAATTAGTTTAAAACTAAAAAAGTTAATGACATTTAAATTTGAAAATTCTAACGTTTTTCTCAAACGATGTATGTTTTTAATGTACATACATATATATGTATGTGCTACATTCATTTTACATTTATGGTAAATGTTAACTCAATACTAATATATTGAATTACATTATTTATACAATATTTACAGGTTGTTTGCATAATGTAAATAAAGTAAAATTTAGAAAATCAATTTTACTATATTACAGTTATTATTATAAGATTGTTAGATAGTAAATAAAGAATACATAGGCTTAGCTAAAATATTACAAAAAATCGTATAAGATTATAAGATTGTTAGATAGTAACTAAAGAGTACATATGCTTAGCTAAAATATTACAAAAAATCGTAAGTAGCAAAAACATCAAAATCGAGTTTTTTATTAAATGTTCTGAACAGAGTAGGAAAATAAACAAAACTGAACGTTTGGTCTCGTTTTGTTGTATTCTTTACAACGAGTAAAACAAAAATAAAACAGAAACAGTGAGAAAGATTGTCCCATTTAATTTTGTATATTGTTTTTGTTTTGAGTACTACAAATACACTAACTCAAATGTGCGTAGGTACAACAAAAAATCAATGAGAAGAAAAAGGATAAAAGAAGAGAAAAAGAAAAGAAGAAGAGAAAAAAACAACAAAAAACAAAGCAAGCACAAGAGCGAAAAGCTAATTGTTTCTCTTTCTCATTTATATAGTATTTGTTTTGGTTTTGCTCATGTACCATTAAAAAAATTTTGAAAAGTGTATGACTTTGTTGTAACTTTTGCAAAATGTTTTGTTTGTTTGCCCTCTCTGGTTCTGAATGTCATTCAACTGCTTGTTTGATTTACAATTTTACACTTGTGCGATCAAAAACGAAAATTTTATATGGAAAAGTTGGATTGATTTTTTATGCAAAGGCACTGATTGTTGAAAAATTTATTGCTTCTTCTGTAAAATGATATAGTTGTTAGTTACGCCCGTTTTCATATTAGCTAACGATATGTAAGTACCCTGCAGACAAAATAACTAACCAACTGAAACACTCAAAAAATATGTTTCTCCTTTTGATTTGTACGCATTTATACGAATGAAACGGAATATAAAACCAAGCACAAGGGCGAAAAGCCAATTGTTTTGTTTGTGCTTTCTCATTTAAAAAGTATTTGTTTTGGTTTTGCGATTAAAAAAAATTTGAAAAGTTTATGACTTTGTGGAAACATATGCGAAATATTTTGTTTGTTTGCCCACTCTATTTTTACTATTTTTCATATATCGGACTATTGATTTTAACATTAGGTTGTCATAGGAGCCCAACTAGTTCATTTTGGCGTAGATACCAGAGCATGTACTATACACGTAAATATTAGTTAGTCTTTCAACTAGTATTTTTAAGACATCTTCGTACCAGTTACATAACATACTAAGGATTGCCATTCCGTTTTAAAGCAGTTGCATTGTTGTAGGTTGTATACCAGTTTCAGTGTCTAATTAAATAATGCCGAAAATAATTGAAATCAATGTTTTATAATATGTAACAGAGTGCACCATTCATGATTTTTCATTCTGTTTTTATGTTTGCCCCTTTTGAACTAGTTCATAATTGTCAATTTTGAGACAGTCTTTTTACAACTAACAACAAAACGTTACTAGTTGTAGCTTTAGCTGCAGGGTACATATGCTTGTTCTCCTACATTCAAATTTTATTTATAAATTAGAAATGAAATTCACTGCCAACTGCTTATACTCGTAGAATATCAATAACGGCCAATATTATGAGATAATACTTTGAAAAGGGCTTTCTTTAATAAAGTAAATGTTTTTAAAATCAATTAATCTTGAAGGCCATATACATATCAGCACAAAAATAAATTTAAAATAGTGAGATAAGAGGTATACCAAAAAAAAAATTATCAAAACAATATGCATGTAGTTTCCTAGCACTGATACAAGTATAGTGTATTTATAGCAAAATCACGTGTACTTCACGAGATTTAAATGGAAGAAAGAAATTTATTTTAATTTAAATAATTTGTTGATAAACAAGTTTTTTTAGCATACTGCGAGTATATATTAAATAATGTGACACTTAACTTTCTTTGTTTAATGCTTTAAAGCTATAAATTAAGATTAAAATAAATATCTCAAATGTAAAAATGAGCTTTTGTTTTTATTCTATTAAAAGTTACTTCATACACACCCCCTTTTGCAGTGGAACATTTTAATTTTTTTTAATTTGTCATTATTTTACGTAATACGAAGCTTTTAAAAACGTGCCGTATATTTGTACTTCTTCTTCTCATCTTCGAGTTGTCGTTCAGTAAAAATTGTAAATATATATTACAAAAAAAATATATATTTTTTTAAATTTGCTGCATATGCATATGCAAAATATGTAGCATGAGTATATGTAATAGGATTTTAAACTGTATACCCCTTTACGTGTAATAATTCCATTTTATATTGACGCCAGCACTCGTGCGATACATTGTGCTGGTCTAGGAAAATAAGTTATGGAAAGAGAGAGAGAGAGAGAGAGAGTAGTGTTTTTCGACATTTGAATTAAACTTATTCAACAAACATTGAAACCAGAGTAGGAAAATAAACCAAACTGAATGTTTGATCGCATTTTGTTGTATTCTTTACAATGAGTAAAACAAAAATAAAACAGAAACAGTGAGAAAGATTGTCCCATTTAATTTTGTATATTGTTTTTGTTTTGAGTACTACAGATACACTAACTCAAATGTGCGTAGGTACAACAAAAAATGTATGAGAAGAAAAAGAAAATAAGAAGAGAAAAAAGAGCAAATTATACGAATGTAACGGAATAACAAAGCAAGCACAAGAGCGAAAAGCTAATTGTTTCATTTGCGCTCTTTCTCATTTAGAAAGTATTTGTTTTAGTTTTGCTCATGTACAATACAATTAAAAAAATTGTTGAAAAGTGTATGACTTTGTTGTAACGTTTGCGAAATGTTTTGTTTGTTTGCCCACTCTGATTGAAACTGAAGAAGCAATTGTTTTTAATAAATTACTTTCCTTCATATATTTGTTAAAAAAACATATTAAATAATGATATTATTTAAGCAAAAAAAAAGGTCTTCGCTTTAAATATATACGAGTATGTTAAAAAGTAAATAAATCATAATAAATACGATTAAAAACATATTGTCTCAAAGTAGAAAAAATGCTCCCGAAAATGTTTTTACTTCCTACGATCACGGCGAATGAAATAAATGAATGCATTTATGATAAAGAAACAAAAAATAAAATTTATTGTTCCACACAGTTTCAATAAATTTTTCAACATAAAAATTTTCCATAAAAATATTTTATATAATTACTTCTACTGTATACCTATTATTTTATTTATTTGACTTTTTTCAGATTATAGAATAAAGTACGAGTAAATTATTTTAATCAAATATTTTACGTTTATTTTCTTGACAATGCTACGCAAGGAAGATAATGAAATAAAATTACAAATCAAAAATAATACTCGAATAGTATCAAAATCAGCGATGCCAACTTAGCTGTTTTTACGCGCTGTTTTTTCAGTTAGCCCTTTTATTAAAAAAGATCTGTAATGGCCCTTTTTGATTTAGTTTTTAGCACTTTTAGCCCCTTTTTGCCAAATATATACATAAAAACTGCTTTGTTGGTTAGAGTTTTGAGACAGCTTGTGCAGAACCGAAAGTATCTTACAAAGAATTTAATTAAGAAGGTCTTGATAAAATTCACTAAATTTAAAATTTTTTAAATAAGAGCAAAATTACCCACAAACTTGAAAACTTTGCAAAGCATTTTTTTATTTAGTATAAAAATATTTTTTCCTGCAATATGGAGGTTACTAAAGCTGTAATTAAAGAATTTGTAAACGAATTTGTAAAGAAATTATGGAACTTGAAAATTTTATAAAAAATTAAAATATGTATGTATAAGTGGAAAACTTTAGATAGAAGTTACGCATTTTGGATCGAAGTCCATAATTTTAAAAATTTAACCAACAAGAATCTATTTAATAAACTAACATCTTTTATTGTAAGATTTCTCACACTGCCTTATTCAAGTTCAGATGTAGAAAGCACATTCAGTGTTATGAATTTGTTTAAATGTTCCGTTCGAAACAGAATATCTTAATACATAGAATTACTTAATTTATGTGGTTAAATAGAAAAAATGCTGCTGTTCGGATTATGAAATACCAGAAAAAGTCGGTTTTAAAAACTAATTCAAACGAAACTAAAACAAATTTTTTTATTAAAATTACTGATTGACGACAATATAACGTTATGCATAAATAACGAATTGAGGGTTTACTTTTAAATATCACTTTTGTTATATACTTTTTTACATACTATTCTCATGAAATTAATTTTGCCGCGAAAATACAAGTAAAATTGATTTTAAAAAATTTTAAATCTAAATTTAGCTCTTTTTAGCCCTTTTTTAATGTGCTCTTGGCTCTTCTTGCTTCTAAAAAGTTGGCATCGCTGATCAAAGTTCAATAAAATTACAAAAAATCACGTAAATTCAAAATGTTTACTCGACATTTGTCATGTTTATCCCCGTTTTGAAAACGTTTTCATTCGCTCAAACACATGGCATAATCAGCTATAAAAACAGTTTTGAAATTTCGAAAACCGTTTTGAAACCTTTATGAAAATCATTCTTCCATTGGCTTTTTTTATTATTCTATGTGTATTATTATAGAAAATATGAAAAAATTAGAATTATTTAGAATCAGCTGTTAGTTAAAACAGTTTTAAAACTGTTTCGACTCAAAACATAGGCATAAACGCATATGAAGTTATCGTTATAAGTGAAATCGTTTTGGGTCGAACTGATTTCAAAACAGGCATAAACTAAGTAATTAATGCACTCTTAGCCCTCTAAATCAGCCCTATGACAGGTATCGTTTAGGTATAGCCCAATTATCCTCCGGTGGAGTTAGTGTGTCATAAATAGATTTAAACCTTTTAAGGCTTATTGTTCCTTATATATACAATCTTGTTACAAAGAAATCCATAAAAGATGTAAAAAGATTAATTTTTTAATGGTATTGTTAAATCTTTTTTATTGGATAAATAAAATTATTTTTCCAATGTTTTACTTTGAATGAGAGCCAGTTGAAAGGCATAACCATAAGCTATAATTAACACCAAGGCCATTAACAGTTTATAAATCTATATCAGTTGCGTCCCACACACATATTTTGATATTAAATTTAGGGTAAACAATTTTGAAATTTCTTATAATTTTACATTCATTCATCGCTGTTTCTTTGCAAAGTAATTAACAAGCATTGTTATCTCCGAAATCTGACCATATGAAAACAAGAAGCTCTTATAAAAATTGTTCATTTTGCATATGAATTGGAAAACCTTGTGATCAGCATTCCAAAAGGTTCTGTATAAAATTATGCTTATAATGATTAAAGGCCATGATACACTATCATACATGCAGATAGCTAACTTCTTATAAAATGCAACCCTGATCGCATGGAGAAAAATATGTTCATGAATTTTTGCAAAAGATTATGAAGGCGGACAGACTTGTCAAAAAATCTGTCATTTTTATGCCACACTGTTATACTTTCTTAACACACACAATTTGTTTGACAAATCGTACGAGTCGATAGGATCGTGTATCACGGGCTTAAGTTGAACAATATTTTCTTTTTTAATATCTTAAAGCATTAAGTTTTCACTAAACTGCAAGCCTCTTCTTAGCTGATAAATGTAACAAAGAAATTATAATACATACATTTACTAAATTTGTTGTTTTAGAATTACGTTCCAATTAAAGTAATTAAATGGCAAATAAATAATAACGATATGATATGAAATAGAAATGCATGAATACAAATATATTATTAGTTTTGTATAAAAATAAAAATGTCTTCATATTTATTTCTTGTTCAATGCAAAATTTTAAATGTTAGGCAAAGTAAATTCAAATCATTTATCAAAAGTTATCAAGCCAAAGTACTTTCACCTGCCTAGCGATATTAGAATTATAAAGGCAATTTTGAAAACAATTTAGTTATAAATGCAATATGTTTTGACTTATTTCTAAGGTCCATTGTTTAATTTGAAGTACATATGTATGTACGTATGTGTATGTGTTTATAAGATATTTTTTTTTTTACCTAAATTATAAACAAATAAATTTGATAATAAAGCAGCTATTAAAGTTTATTAACATTTCCCACAGACTTTATATGACAATAATACAATGTTATGACGGCTTTTCTTTCTAGACAAATAATTTGTATGCACTGCTTCGTTTGTAATCTTCTTTTAAATAATATTTGTTTTCAAAATTTAAACGCAATTTGTTTTTGTTTGGATTTTAATAAAAAAAAATAAAAATGTAAATATTTGCTTATTCGATGAGGATTAAATTGTTGTTTGCATTACATAAAATGTTTTCAGGCTACTGTTTTTCTGTCTTAATTTTCTACTGATAAAAGAACTTTATTGCACAGAGCTATTTTTTTTTTTTAGATTATTTCTTAAATCAACTTGAAAATTATTAAAATATTAGAATTACTTACCGTGAGCTACATTGTTAATACAATCCAA
The DNA here is from genome assembly GCA_963576795.1 of Metopia argyrocephala. Classification (NCBI taxonomy): domain Eukaryota; kingdom Metazoa; phylum Arthropoda; class Insecta; order Diptera; family Sarcophagidae; genus Metopia; species Metopia argyrocephala. The sequence continues at coordinate 43,375,240 of OY756208.1, forward strand.
ATAACGTGTGCCCTCTTCATCGTACATATATTGACCCTGGCCACGTACAATTTTTAAAGGATCCGAACGATAGAATAATTGACAGGCTTCCCTGAAAAAAAATATAAGTTAGAAGGGGATTATTTTTTAATGTACATATTAAGCTTAAAATTTGTATAATTCTAAACTAATTAAGATGTTTTATCACAAAACAAAATTATTTAACCCTGCTACTACGTTAAAAAAAACTTACGTATATTATGTTTTGGGTCATATTATGACCCTATATATTTTTATTATAAAAATATTAATTTTTACAAAAGAAAAAAGTTTTGAAGGCTCGTGATGATTGCAGTAGGCTTTATATAAACTTATGTTTTGTGTTTCGGTGCGATGGACAGACGTAATTATTACAAATAATGCATTCTGTAAAGGTCTTTTTCTCTTTACTCGCCAGAAAAATGCAATTTGGGTCATAAAATGACCCTAACGTAGTAGCAGGGTTAACCACCAATGTTTCTAGGATTCGTACTTTGATCTCAAAAATATTTAAGAAAAAAATAAATTAAACATATTTCTTAAAGTATAATATGAATCTTCTTTAATTTAATTTTTTGATACTGAATCGTGCAGTAGATTCCCTAGGGACAATCTGAGGATTTTACTGAGACTTCTGACCGGGTACTGCAGACTAAATAGGCATTCAAATAAAAAAGGAATCGTTTCAAGTACTTTGTGCAGATCAAATCATCAGAGCGCATACTACGGAAGCGTATGTAGGCAGGTATAGACTCAATTATCCTCCTGTTCGGTTAGTGTGTCGTAACTATAGTCTTTTTTATATATTCACGAAAGTACACATATCGTCATGCGGGAGTTTATCCGCCATTTTATATTTTTTATATATTTCGAGTTAATGATGCCACTTTAGGTTTTGGACCCCAAATTTTTCAAGTCTGTAATACGTTTTCGCATATCTCTTCCAGCTTCAGAGATAAATAGTCGAAAACGGGTGGCAGATTTTAAAAATGTTGGTGCCAAAAACCTAAAGTGGTACCATTACCTCGAGATATATAAAATGGTGGATAGAGCACATAAACTGCCGCACTACGATATCTGAAGCATTGATGCAAAGTAAAAAGAGGCATCTTGGTGATTATTAAATATCAAATAGGGCACTGTAAAGGTTTGCACTGCCGATATTCGTTATATCGAAGAAACTGGTGAAGGTACTTAAGGGCTGTATTATAGATTTACCTGCCGAAGTACTTCAATACCTCGTGTATGAATAAATGCATCAACTCTATGGTGTATAAACTTTTTAAATGACCTTTAAATGCTATACACTTTTGTTTTATAAATTTATAAAACTTAAATTTAAATATAAATAATATACAATCAAATTTCCTGTGGTACTTTTTCTCTTGCATTGGTACTTATTTTTCATAGAAACTATGGCCTAATTTTTTATATTCATATTTATCTTTTTTAATAAATGACAATGAATTTTATAATATAAAAAGTGAACTAGAACTTGACAACGAATGACCTTATGCTAAATTACAAAAGCAATAAAAAAATTGGCACCAACAACTTATAAATTTCCTCTTGACATTATTGCGCCAATTTGTTTCAATTTGAAATATTTATAAGATTTAAATCATCAGTGTATTTTCTAATTTATAAACAAACAGGTTGTTTTTATTCTTCATTGGCACTAAAAAAAACTAATTGGCATTAAATGAGAGAATAAAATACGAATTATTTTGTACGCAAGTACAAACAAAGTACATATCTCTTTAATTCTCAAACTGAATAAGCCAACGAACTCAAAAATAAAAAGAAAATACAAATAATATGCAAAAAAATACTATTTTTAATGTAAGTATACGAGTACAAATAATAATTGTTTAAAAACGAGTTAAAAGAGAAGAGCGAAAGCAAACATAAGTTGGCAACAAGACAGATGACCTTGACAAAGAAAGAAAACGTTTTTGTTTCATTGTAAAATGACCTTCAAGCGATTCATATCCTTTAGATATATTGATTAAGAAAGAGAAATAAAAAAAAATAGAAAGAGAAAATAATGTGAGTGTGCCATAGGCTATTTTCAGTTATAAAGGAAAGTAAAAAGTGTAAATGACAGGTCCATATAATTGATTTTAAAAGGGAAATTCAGTTAAAAGCCTCAAAAAAACTCCTGTTTTCACTAAAACAATATTACTTATATATTATATTACATACACTTAATGTGTGTGAGTGTACTTTATTATTACAATACTTTTTGAGACACTTTAAATCGTAATACATAACACACGCATTTTTAGCACATTTTCAAAGAAATTTAAGCACTTTTTTACAAGCACTTATATTTGAATCAATATTTTCTTAATTACACCGGTCAACGCAATTATTGAAACTGACTTTTTTTTGCAATTAATTTTTTTTTTTTTTTGGTTACAATAAGGGGAAGAAGTAAAAAAAATCCAATGCTGTTATAATTAATATAATATGAAATGTATGCTTTTGGGGATAAGCATGTCTCTATGGACATTTCGTCTCTGCTTAAGAGACTCGCCTGGAGACTTTTTCCCAAAGGTGGAAACTATAAATACTGATGTTAAAATAGTTATAAACTAAATGCGAATCATATCCCATTTAGTATATAAAAACCAACAAAAAGCAATACATTTCTGATTTAAAAAAAATTAAATTATATTTCTCTGTTCTAACAAAAAAAAAGCCTCCTAACGAGTCTCTTAAGCAGAGACGTAATGGCCATAGAGACACGCTTATCCCCAAAAGCATACATTTTATATTATATTAAATGTATTTGCCAATAAGGCAAAAAATATCTTTTGTATTTTAATTAATATTTAAATTTTTTTTGTGATATTTCTTACAATTTAAAATTATACCGGGCTTAAAAAAGACGTTCTAGTTTTTTTTATTACTCTGATTTTACCGGATATAATATTTAACGGATATAACACAGCCTTATGCATAACAAAATATTAGTAGCTCTTTAATTTTGATTCAGTTGGCATAATTTTTATGCATATATGTACATACATGGTTGTTAGTAATTTTTGAACTACTTAATATGTTTTAAATTTGTAAGTGAATTCCACAAAAACAAAAACTTAGAATTCTTTTATTATTATGACTTCTTCATCATAAAAAAATTTAATTCTTTTTAGGAGATTTCCTAAATGTGAATAAAAATGTCAAGTTATAATAATGAGCATCTAAAATAACCGCTTAATTTTGACGAAAACAAAACAATTAACTTTAACTTCAGTAAAAAAAATCATTCTCGAATGATAGAACATGCCTAGATTATAATTATTTCTATTACTGAAAATTAATATATTTTAATTATTTTCACACAAACACTTGACCTTTACCAGTGTTGCCAATTTAGCATTTTTAATGCTAGATTAAAAATTTTTTAAAGTCATTTGACACGAAAACACTAATCTACAATATTATGCGACATAATTTTTGGCATTTTTCTAAAAATACTTAGCATTTTTAGCATTATATTCATATTTTTCTCGGCAAATTTAGACAAGGTTGATCTTCACTGACATGCTAATATTAAAATCATGCAAGTTTCAGCTAAATTTAAACACTTCGCCTAAGATTTTATGACATTTTTTTTTTTTTTGTAAAATAAGCAAATATAAAAATTCTTTTAATCATAGAAATCTGGAGCCGGGACCAATCGACGCGTATTTTTTTTCTGATAAAAATGATTTTGGATTTATGGTCAGTTACAGTCGTTTTCTTTTCTACCAAAAAATTTTACTTTTTTATTTGTTTTTCTCTCACCTTGTCAAAATATTGCTTCATTTAAAAACAATTTTAAAACATATTGTACATTTATGCCCGTATTCAAAAAAAAATATTTTAGGTTTATTGAAGGTTTATTTGACAAGTATTGCATAAAAATTTGTCAAATATACCCAATTTTTGCACAAAGGAAAATAACATTAGAAGAAGAAGACCCTTTAGAAAATAGCTCTTGCTTGAGAAATTGTTAACAATCAATTGTTAACAATGATTTTTATATGAACTGATCCGCTGAGAAGCAATAGATTTTGATACCATTAAGCAAGTAATATAGAAACTCAAAAATAATACTTTACCGTGTAGAATTTTTGGAAGCCATTATTGCTTACAATTTAATTTATTGCTTCCAAATTTTAAAAATTTTCTGCTGGGAAAGTTTATTTTATAAAAAATTTTTTTTTGTTAATTATTAGTCAATAAATATCTTTCTATTAAATTCAGGAGTTTAGAAATGTTTAACCATTCATCTTCATAAAAATACTTTTAATTTGTTTTAAAGGCGTATTAAGAAAAATTAGAAATATTTTTATTTTATCCAGTAAAAAATATGATTTACAACCAGTCATTAACAACAACATTAATGAAGTCAATCACAAGCAGGGGGCAAATTACTGCATTCGAAATCGAACGAAATTTCATACAATTATAAACAATTTTTATAGAAATTTTATTAGATATCGAATGGTGTAATTTGTCCCCCAGTTCTATTTTTGGTAAACCTTTAACGAATTTGATATATGGACGGAAGTGATGCAAAGACCTGAATAGTATTTGTTATGTTAGGAAAGAGGAGTTTTAGAATATAAAATTCAGCAATACTTGGTATTCAAGGAAAATGTTATGATTTTTAAAAAACTTTCTGGAAAAGTACGAAAATATAAAAATAAACGACATATTTTTATAATTAAAAAAAAAAATAATATTTCTTAATATTGACTTAATTAATTTTTAAATTCAATTACACTCTGGACACTCTTACATTTTTTGTTACACCTTTTTTAAATTTTCCTGTTTTTTATTTTTAATAAATACCTATCACTTAGGCGAATAGCTTTTGTTTAAGTTATTGCACTTTTAAGTACATATGTCTGTTAAAAATAATTTAAAAACTTACCCAATATGTTTTTTTCGCAATTTAATAGTTTCCGATTTGCATAATTTTTCATTTATTACTGACTCAAGTTGTTCCCGGGCGAAAGGCATTTTGTTATTGTTAATTTAACTTTATTTTTTTTTCCGTTTTTACTTTTTTTAAATAAATAATTATTTCATTTGTAACAACTGTTACACGTTCTTCAAACACTTTTTAATAAAAAATATAAATTATTGTGATTTTAATTTTTTCAAAATATTGCAATTGATGTTGCTGGTCAGCGTTTAGAAAGGCAACTACTACACTAAAGCTTTACAGAATGTTTTCTAAAATAAAAACAATTTATACTGAACGTTTGAAACTTGTCAGACGAATGACAAATTTTACGAATGCGTTGTTGGTTTTTATAATGCACACACTCAACAAAAGCAGGCAACAACATCAACAGCAAAAATTTTCTAACCTATTATCTGTTAACTGTGTATGTATGTGTTCGACAACTAACCAAACATCCCTCTATTAAATCAAATCATACAATCCATCCAACCAAGAACCATTGAAATAATCTTCGAACATCTACTACATACTCGTATCGCAAAAATTAAACAATCATTCATACAAACATTATATTACCGACTCAGTTATTTTGCATTCGTTTATAGCGGTAATAGCGATAACAGCATAAACAACTTTGATTTGAATTGTTTCAATCAAATTAACCAGTATCTATCAGTTTGTTTTGGTTCCCAATTTAAGAATATGCCGCATTTACCAAACGCCTTGACTTTGCACCATTTAAAGACCATAAACAGTTATTATTATTTTTTTTTTTTGGGTTTTTTTTCCGAAAAGCGCTTTGTCCTTTGTTTACATTTTGAAGAGTAAAATTTTTTAATATTTCTTGCCTTCGTTTAGGAAAAGAAATTAAAGGCTTTTGTGTAGACTTTTTTCACGTGCGCATAGTAGGCAGAGATTCTTAATTAGTAAATGTTGAGCCCTATTTATGATTATTTTGTATTAGCCCTTTTACACTTGCTTATGTATATGTATCTAAGAGTACTGTAGAATAATTTCTTGATCTTTTAAATTCTGAAATTTGTAACTATCGTTTTTATTACAGAGTACAACTCTCAACTCTGCTAATATATATTTTTTTATCGTACCCTAAAAAGGGGTTATTTTTTTAATATTTTAAATTTGGTAGTCAATATTTTGGTAATCGCTTTATGGCCTAGTAACATGTGTAGCCATTTTTATTTAAATTTTTGGGCAGTGTAGAATAGAGTAAGTTGTGGCACATAACTTTTTTTAAGACCAATACTTAGGGGTAAACCCCTAATCATGCAGTGCATTGAATTGAAAGTTGAAGATAGGTACATACACAGAAAGATTTTTATTTACTTTTGTTATTATACGCATTTTTTGTTGATGGGAGAAGTTGTAGTCAATTTGACCATTCAAAGGCCAGTGTTATGCCTTCACCCATGAGTGATCACCAGCAATTGCCCCATCTGTCAGTGGATGTTGAATGTGGGTAGTGAAGATTGCGGCGCTGTACTCCTGATGATTCGTTTTTTGGTGGAATACATTGGAAATGTCAGGGAGCAGTTCTTGAAGATGGACTTTAGGAGGGGGGAGAACCTCTTATTTTTAAATTATAATTTTAGAAAAACCGCTAATTTTATTTTATAATTTCTTGAACAGGCAATCCTAGTCGATTTTAACACTATATATGTATGAATGAATGTATGTAGTCGCCGTGGTCTAGTGGTTAGTGTGTTGGCTTATTAAGACGATAGCGCCGAATTGAAATCTCAGCTCTAACATCTTGAAAAGAAGAAATATGAAAAAAATATTTCTTTCGGCGACTACCTCTCAGCAGTCTTCTGGCAAAAGCTCTGAGAGTAATTAATTGCCATGAAAAAGCTTCTCAAGTCTGTCGTTCGGAGTCGACATTAAACTGTAGGTCCCGGTACTCATGGATAAAAATTTACACACACAACATGAGTGCTGCGAGAAGCGAGGCCGTAATCCTGACACAGGGTTGTAAAGGCCAGTTATGTATGTATGTATGTTTTAAGGCCTCAAAGTTGCTAGATCATGGTGAATCTATTTAATTCAACACAGCAGTTTTGTTTTTTTTTCAATTCATAAAAAAGGTATGAGGGGACAAAAATATTTTATTTTTATCAATAATCAGAAAATACTACGAATATCGGTTGAATTTGATTTTATTCCCACAACCACAAAAAGTAAACTCTCTACTTGATATTTTTTGTCAAAACTCAAACATTATTAGTTTAATTTTTTTATACAAGTTTACAGTACGCTCACGCACTAATGTATATCAGGTACTTCTACTCAAAAAAGGAATGTCTAGCAAACTTATTTAAAAGATTAAAAATAAAAAATAAAAACTTTAAAAGAAGGATGCATAATAAAAAATCAAAGTAATAATTGCAATGAATAATTTCACTCCAGTCGATAGACAAAAATAAAATAAATTGAAATATATATCAGAAAACGTTTAAATTATTTCTTAATAATTAATATTTTTTAGAAATTTATGCCTTAATTTAAAACATACTATTATTGTACAAACACCATTGTTATGAATCCAACAAAATATCATAAACAAATATGTACGTACAGGTAGGTAGGTACACAGACTATATAAATTCGGAAACAATGTAAAAATTTCCATTACACACTTTAATGAATTTCCAAAAATAATGCTGGACATCATAAAATGTGTATGTATGTGTATATGTAATTTACCTCTATAAAAAGATAAAGTTGTATGTATTGCAGGCAAAAGATAAACATTATATTTAAGGGTTGATATACAAAGCCACTAAATTTTCACTGACGCTACGGTGTCTCCTTCGCGGAAAATGATTATGAATTTCTTCTTTTTTTAGACTTTCTTTAAATACAAAAACAAATGTAGAAAGTTATGATATTTTTATGTATATGTATGTACATAAGTATGTATATGATATTTTCAAAAAGAATGTTATTTAAGGATTAAATAAATTTAGAGTGCAATATAACTTGTCCTAATGACTTTATGTCTCTTAACCTTTAAGTAACACCGTTGTGATAATTTGCTATTTTTATTTCTGAAATACATATTGTTCTTATAAAGGATCATTCAATGATTTTAATTAGCTGACCATGCAGGTAAAAAAAAATGAGTCTGAAAGGGGACGTTCATTGCTTGTGCCTTTAAAATTTTTTAGACCGCTTTGTAACTCTGTTTTGCTTTTCAAAACACTATAAAAAATCTTAAAAATCTGTAATAAATAGATTGTTTTTATAAAAAGTCCAAAAAGTTCATCCCAAAGAAAGCCGCCCCATTTCATTTCACTCTAACCACCTTTACGCTATCAAATGAATGATCAGGACAGGCAAAACTAAAAAAAGGAAGGATCAAAACTGATCAACAATAACTTTGCCAAGATCCTCACCACTTCACAACAAACAAATAAATTTAACATCAAGAGATGGGGCAATTGATCAACTGACAGCAAATTGTCCCATATAAAACGCTTACAAAAAACTCACTTTCCAAATTCCGATACAATTCACAGCATGAGTATGGGCTTAAAAAAAGTCATTTTCATTAATGATAAAACTGTTTTTAAACATCTTCTATAACAAATAACTGAATTTGAACATATTCAGTACAAAAGACTGGTGAGAATAAAATACAAATATAATTCCCATAATTTAATTTCAGTAGTGTTTACTGGTCTAGTGGCTAGTGTGTTGGCTTACTAATACAATAGCGCCGGGCTCACATCTCAGCTCTGACATCTTGAAAAAAAGATATATGAAAAAATTATTTCTTTTGGCGACTACCAGTCTTCTGGCAAAAGCTCTGGGAGTATTTTATTGCATAAAAAAGCTTCTCAAATCTGTCGTTCGGAATCGACTTTAAACTGTAGGTTTTGGTACTCATGGATAAAAATTAACACACACAACATGAGTGCTGCTTGAAGCTAGGACGTAACCCTGACACAGGCTAGTAATGGCCAGTTAAATATGTATGTATATACCAATGATTTTTAGTTGACAGCGAACGATTTTAATCATATTTTTTTATTTTTTGGTAGGAATTAAATTTTTGAGAAAGCTTATTAACACTGTGGTTTAATTATATGCTTGTCTTACAGAAATAGGCATTTATTTGAAAATTCAGCACGTTCTCATTTCACTCTATACCCTGCAGATAATGCGAGTACTCCATACATGCTTGTAAAGAGTACTCTACAAAGGAGTAGGACTAGTCCAAAACTAAGCCAAATATATGCAAAACATTAACATTACGATGTCTTAGGACTGGACTATGTAACCCATTGGACTAACCCAAAAACTACTCCATGAACCACACTAGAGTTTAAAAACTACTCTATTAACTACTCCATGGAGCACACAAAAGGGCCAATTCAGAGGAGTAGTTTAAAAACTACTACATGGAGCACATCAGAGAAGATAGAGCACTCCACAGTTAAAACTACTCGATGTAAGTACTTGATGGAAAAAAAAAAACAGATTAGAAATAAAATTTACGATTTAAATTTTTATTTATAAAAAATTAATAAATAAAATTTTCATTTTTGAACTGAGCTAGCAAATTTAAAGATAGTTGATCCAAAGTTCCAAGCAATCTTGTTTTAAAAACTGGTTAACATCATAGGGTTTCTCCTTGCCGAGATTGTATATACTAACGGGCAGCACTTATATTTTTAATATTAACGACTTTGATTATAATCGGCCAAAGCTGTGTATTAGAACTTTTATAAATAGGCAAGCCAACGCAATAATATCGCAGAGCACTTCATCGTAAATTTTTGGGCAGTGTAAAATAGGCATATTCTATCGATATGTTTGGAGCTATACCAGTCTTTTCCAAAAGCGTCATTGGAGATAAAGGCACATCCACACTATGTATTCTTAGATTTATCAAAAGATATCAATGTACGAATAAGCTGTCGTTTGTCAATAACATGGTGCATGTCTGCATTACATTGAACCATACTCGTAAGTATTCCATTTCACAAAAATTGGACCATGTAACCAAATATTATTTGCAGGGTATACCTCCACACATATGTACGTACATACGTGCAAATGTAGGAGTATTTTAAAAGAAAAACACACAATATTTTTTTGAAGTTGTTTTTATTTTAGATTTTTGTTTTTTAAAGTTTATGTTTTTTTTTATTTTTTATTTAAGTTTTGTTGTTGTATTTATTCTCTTGAAATATATACTTATTTAAATAGTTTTTTATGTTTTTATTTTTTAATAATTATTCAATACTTTTTTATAGATTTTATTTGTATATTAATTTTTACTTTTATGTATAATAATTGTTTAAGTTTTTTTTTCTGTAATTTATATGTATTTATTTTTATGTATGTTTATTTCTTTTAAAAACTATTTTCTTTCTTATTTGTAATTTTTATTTTATATTTTTATTCGTTTTTAAAATCTTTAAAGAAAACCATAATTTTTATTACGTGTGTGTGTGTATGTGTGTTTATGTAAATATACATATACATACATATGTAGTATGCTATGTAATAAATATTTTTGCATTAAATTAAAACTTATTTTCTTGGCATTTTTAAAACAATTAATTTTAGAAAACTTCTACTTTCAAATGTAGTGTGTAATTCTAAAATATCAGATTCATTTAAAATTTGATGAAATAGCCTATATTGTATCAAATTTAACTACAAAAGGTTAATTTTTTTTATCTGTAATCAAGTACAAAAAACTCTTTTAACGAAACCCGCACAAATTAAATTTAAATCAATTCAAAAAAGTGAATTCTAACCGATGGCATACCCAGTTGGTTGTGTTTCTAAAAAACCGTTGAAGACGACGTCTGTTACGCAGACAAGCATGATGGAGTTTCGGAAAAGATTTCAATGCAAACTGTCTTTAACATCAGTTTGGTATAAACAGCTTAAGGACAGACAAACAAACAGACATTGTCGCTAACCACTATTGCTATATTATTAAATAGTTGGAGAAAATACCATCATTATTATAAATTTTACTCATCCGATAAGGTTAGACGTTGTTTGTGTTTCATTGCACATTTTCCTTGCAATTCCTGCATAATTCCCTTAAAGATATTCTTAATTGCTTAAGGCGTTCTCTGAGAGATAATATCCAGATATTATATGGATATAGTAATCTCTTATTCTGTTGTAAGTCTGGATAGTCAACCTACAGCTCTATTAAGTTTTCTTTACGCCATTTTCAGAGTCGTTCTTTGCTGTACCCTCTCGAGAGTCTACTGAACGACTCAGAATATTGCATTTAATTTTAATAGGAGAGCGTTTACGCGGTAGAGTAGCTTTTAACTATACGACATTCGCAAAAGAAGCCGAAAAAAAATTTTTTTTTTGATGGTCAGGACCAGAAGCATTACGGATAATCGATTTGTATGGTTAATCGAATAACAATTTTATTTTTTTTTTAATATTTTTATTATATAACAAGTGAGCAGTTACATTAAAAAAATTAACTTTATACAAAACATTATCTTATTACAAAAATTTTTTCGTTTTTTAAATTATTAAAAAAATACAGCATGAGTAGGGGTGTGTGTAGCCCCTGAGTATTGGTATTACCAAAAAAATATTATTAAAAATTAGCATTTAACTGCCGTATTCATAAAAAATATTATAAGAATTAACATGCATTAAAGAATATGTACAAACACTAGCGGAACTGAACTAGTTTTTGTGTACAACACAAAGAACTCTAATGAGATCTTCGTATCGGATCGAAATTTTATAAATTTCTATGCGATAATTGTCAAAAAAAAATCCATTAATTAACCTATAACATTTTTGGTGAATACAGCAGATTTGAAACAACAATAAAATGTAAATAAATAAAAGTTTTTATAGGAAAATAGTTGCCAAATGTGACCGTACCATCTTGACTTGATGTAAGTGTACTTGAAATCTGTGTTCATTTTACTAGCAAACATAATTTGTTTTCATTCATTTTGCCTTTTTATATTTGTATTTTATTGATGCAAACATTCGCGAAAGAATGCATGTCGGAATATTAGGTTTAAAAATCGTTAGAAATTAACCGAAATATTGAAGTTATTTAAGCAAAATTAAAAAAAAGGTAAATTTTTAGTCATCACTTGTCAGTTATTTCAACTTAGAGTTTAATAATTCACTTTAATTAATTTCACTTTTTCTAAATACGTATTAGTTTAATATCCTTTTTTGTGACACAATGTAGTTGTTTATTCCACTTGTTTAGTGTTTTAATTTAAAATTATAAATTAAAAACGTTTAAGATTACTTTGCAAAATATTCCAAAAAAAAAATTAAAGAATGTTATACACGACAATTTATAAGAAATTCTATAGATTGTGTGCATGTGTGTGTGTGTGTGTGTGTGTGTACTAAATTCAATGATGAATTATAATTTGCTTATAAATTAAATGATTATTTTATTTTATTATTATATATATAATATATATTTATGCCCGTATTCATAAAAACTATTTTAGGTTTATTGAGAACTTATTTGACAAATTTCTATGCAATACTTGTCAAATAAACCCTCAATAAACCTAAAATAGTTTTTATGAATACGGGCATAATTATATATATTTTTGTATATATATTAAATTTATATTCAAGTTTATATATACTTTATATATATTTAAATTTATAAATTAATATGTATGTATGTATATATAAATATTTATTTGTATATTGCTATTTTTATTATATTGTGTATATAATATTAATTAAATGTAAATATAAGCGAAATATTTTATAATTTTTATTTTATTTATTTTTTTTTTTTTTTTTTTACTTTTACTTTTATATTTTAGACGAATAAAAACCTCATTTTTTAAAAACAGCTTTAAACAGTATCATAATAAACTACTAATACATATTTTATTTAAATATTATTATGTAAGTGTGTATGTATGTGTATTATTACATTTATTTATACTTTTTCTTTTTTTCAATATTTATATTGTATTTTATTTAAGTTTATTGTTTTAAGTTTTTACTGTTTTCTTAATTATTTTTTAAAGTGCTTGAAATTTTACAAAGTCAGTTTAAAATTGTATTAATGGTTTCTTGAAAATGTAAAATATATGTATGTATGTAATTAACAACTACTATTTGCAATTTCTTTTTACAATATACATACATACATCTACTATATATATTTTTTATACTAGTAATATATTATTTATTATTATTAATTGTTTAAAATTAAAATTTGTTTAATGTGTTATATGCAGTTTTTAAAAGAACAGTTTTTTCTTTTGTTTAAAAACTTGCCTTAAAAATAGTTATTTTTTATTTATTTATTTATATACTAAAAAATTAAAATTTTTTTAATATAAGTATGTATGTATGCTTGTAACTTAATTTTAAAATTTATTATTTATATATTTATGAGGGTATATATGCAATTTAAATTTGTTATATTAAATTGAAATTTACAAATTATAGGTATTTGAGGGGTGGTTATTTAAAAATATCGGTACTTTGAAAAACAAAACATCATTTTATTAAGCATACTTTTAGGCCTGTTGAAATAATCAAACTTTCGTTATTTTCGTTATGGCTAATACCCAGCAAAAAAACATTGAATTTTCTTAATTATTACAAAAATTGAATTCAGCTTATCTAAATACGGAATAATTCGTCATTTTACAGTCATAAAGGTAAACATTCAATAGAAAATGCAGGAGCTTAGATGCAAAAGTTGATAAAATTGTACTTTTTAGCACTATTTATAAGTCAGTTAGTACAATAGCAACCCAATGAATAATTTAGCACTACAGTGCACTCGCGGTAACGTGAGCACCATCTAACGTGAACAAGCTTTTGTTTACATTGACTATACTCTGTAACGTGAACAAACTCTATAACGTGAATCATTTTTTATTGCATATGATTCTGATATCACAATTAAAGCATTGTTTTACTAACTTTTATGGCAGTCATTGTTTGTAATATAATTAACTCAAGATTTTCTATTGAACTATAAACAGTTGTTTTAGTTGTTAATTTTCATAACATGTCATGATGACAAACTAACTCAACAAACAATTCAAGAATTTCTTAAACTGCATCTCTTCAATTTCATATTTTTTTTTACTTGGTGGATTAATGCTGGCTACTGCTTTTAAGAAACTGAAAACACAAAATGTTTTAATGTTCAATGATACAATATGTACCAGTTATATATTAAGCTTTTATATAATTTAACAAACAAAAAGTCCCCCAGTTGTGTTAAAATTGTAGAAATTTGCTTCTATAAAATATCCTAATACTGTTTAATGTTATTTCCAACATTATCGTGTACAAAAATTGCTAGAAATTTTTGGCAAACAAAAACATGGTGGAAACTTCGAGAGAACAGTAGGCATTAAGAAAAAAATGTTCAATTTTAAAATTTCCGAACGGAAAAAGATTTTATTTTATGCACGATAAAGTAGATTTTAAAATTCTTAAAAAAATAAAATGGGTAAAAAAACCAAATCACTCCATAAAATTTTATTTAAAAACTTTAAAAGAATAAGTGATATGCGTATGAATTGCAATAACTACGTGTTTTCTTTCTAAGTATCTTGGTTTATTTTAATTAAATATACATATATGGGCATTTCCTGGGGTAACGAACGTACGTTCGTACGCTTTTAGTGTACAAAGAGTATAGAAAAAAAACTTTTCCTAGTATTTTGGTTTGCGATTTTATAGCATTTTAGTAGTTCTATATGTAGTCCAAAAGATGGATTTCATCGAGTTGAAGTTTTCATAATAATAGTTATAAACACGTGGTAACGAACGTACGCAAAATAGAAGTCAGCTTTAGCTGACAGTAGTGAAATGTAAAATTCTGCGAAATGCAACGGAATATTCAAAAGCGATTAAATAATTTTTAAAGTATACTAATGTAGGTCTCTATCCAGTATTTGCAGAATAAAATATCTCTATTGGTTTTCGTTTTATTGGCTTAAGTATCGGTCGCGAACGTACGGGTCGCGAACGTACGATATTTCCATATATTTTTTTTTATATTATTACCATGCTTAATCCCATAAGTATCGTCAAATTTCGTTAACCAAAAACTTAATCCACTATTTATAGTGTGTGGTAACTAGCACTGGCAAAGTATTGAGTAATGAGTACCAAGTATCGAGTATTTTTACTAATTTTTGGGTACTTGTACTTTTACATTAAAGTTGTGGGGAAAATTAAAATTTTAACCAGCAAAACAAAACTCCGTCTAAAAATACAACAAAACAGCGATATTCGGCGTTATTACAGTAAAGTTAATGGTCAACAAGCTAAATAAAAAATGTTTGCAAAAATTCACTTACTAAGATTATATTAAATGGTGACACATACATATGATATTTTTGTAATATTAAGTTAGCGCATGCTAACAGAAACTGATAAAAAAAATAAGAAAACCTCTCGAGAACGTAATCCTTCTGATAAATAGATTTCAGTAAAGCACTTACAGTTTTTTGCTTTTTAATATTTGTTTTATTAATAATATTATTCAATATGAAATAATAAAATTTTAACAATATTTATGATATTATTGTTTTTATTCAACAGGCCATTAAAATTGTGCTTATTTTAGGTCCTCATCACAGAAAATCCAATGCATCATTCTTATACTGGAACATTCGGTATATCATTTCACTTTTAAAGTTAAGTTGGAGACATTTTATCAATTATAAACTCATTGCTTATAGAAAAAATTTTCCTACGGTCGCGAACGTACGAAACTTTGCAAACAAAAAAAGTCTATTTAATGGTAACCCAGAAGTTTTTTTTAATTATATACAAATTATTGACACCGAAATTACTTAAAATGTGGTATGTCTTGGCACCTATTGACGTTTTATGCAAAGTAATAACAACAAAATGATGTTTTCGGTCGCGAACGTACGATTAAAACCTAGACAAGAAACAAAGCAAAAATTAACCGTTAATCGAACTTTCTTTTTTTCTTCCTACACATTTCCCTTCTTAATTGTTTGTAAAAGAAAGATTTTGAAGAAAGAGTGCAAACATAATACATTTTTTGCATGTAAAATAAATAAATATAAAAATGTCTTTAGAAGTAGTTTAAAAATGAAATTTTAAATATTTCAGTTTCTAGCCCAATTTTCTCAAGTAAAACACCTGAGATATGCTAAGAATCCAATTTATTATAAAAATATAGACTCTTTTTTATAATTATAAGCAAAAAAATACTATGATTATCAACTATTTTTTTTCGATCCTGGTTTACCATTTTGAGGAAATGCCCATATATGTTTATTGTTTTTTTTTATTTTTCTTTTCTTTTTATACTTTTTATTATTTCTACAAATTGTATATTGCTTACAAGACGCAATGAATTATTGAAGATTTTAGATATTTACTGTAGCATAGAAATTATATACATTTGTATACAATAAACAATAAATAAAAGACAATATGATATTGTACAGATTGAGGGCTAATTCTAACTCTCGATATCGAGCGCAATTTCATAAAATGTTAAAACAATTTATTTAAACAATTCATTTGATATTGCCAGAATTTGTCATCTTGATTTCTGTTCATATTTAACGAAATGACAAGAAGATAAACAATGTAATGGTACAGATAAGATTATGCTTTCATACAAAATTTTAATTTGATTTTAAAATAATATCAAATTGGTTAAAAAAAAAACATTAAAATTAAAACTATAAATATAGTTTATACACTGACATGCAGTTTTTCTTAATCCTTACATATTGTAATCCTTTCACACATATTTTGTAAATTTTTATGAAGTTTATTCATTCTAAGATGTTCATAAATGTAAGCGTTTAAATAAAATCAAAGTTCTAAATACTCGCATTGCACAGAATTAAAAATTATTTACTTAAGTAGAAAGAAAATTAACAGCCTGTCCCACGATTTCGAACGTAGAACTATTCTAATAAAAACAAGTCACTCTTTGTTTTTTTTTTTTTTTTTTTTTTTTGTAAGACCAATACTCAGGGGTAAACAACCCCTCCCTACTCATGCAGTGTGTATTGTATTGGAATGTGAAGATTGTTCATAGAAGTGTTTTTTTTTTCATAGATTTTTGTATATTTTGCGCCTTTATTTGTTGATGAAACAAGTTGCTGTCAATTTGTCCACTCAAGAGCCAGTGTTATACCTTCACCCTCAAATGATCAAACAGCAATGGCCTCATCTGTCGGTGGATGTTTGAATGTGAATGGTGAGCGTCTTCAGTAGATTAGCTGTTATCTTCCCAGAAGGTGGCGCTGTACTCCTGATCATTGGTTTTTGGTGGAATAGATTAGAAATGTCAGGGGGCGGTTTCTTGCAGATGGTCTTGCTGGTGGGGGGGGAACCTCTTATTTTATTTAAATTTAATTTTTAATTTAAATTGTAATTTTAGAAAACCGCAAATATTTATTTTTATAATTTGTCCTTCGCTGGGATTGAACCTCGGTCGTGTGAGTTTCTGTGCAAGCGCTCTACCAGTATGCCACGACCCCCCCTTGTTGTTTAAAAAAGCGTTCCATTATGTTTAAATTTATCGTTTTTTTTGGCTTTATGTTTAAGACGTTAGATACATATTTGAAAGTGTTCAAATTTAAATATTGGGGCATCAAGAAGTTAACCGAAAATAAAAATAAAAAAACAAAATACGCTAAAATAGGTAAATAATGACCCTGAAATATTTACGTGTTCTTTCGAATTTATTTTCGTTAGAGCTGTCTTTCGTTGAGAATGCGAACCATTCGATATTGTGGGACAAGCTGTAAATATCGAACGATATCGAATACAGTAGTTTGCCTTCACATTTCAATTTGCATCTAATAGTTAGATGTGTATAAATAAAACATTGAGTGCACGAGTGAAAGCAATGAATTATGCATGTATATGTGCGCCTTTA
Organism: Metopia argyrocephala; assembly: GCA_963576795.1. NCBI lineage: Eukaryota > Metazoa > Arthropoda > Insecta > Diptera > Sarcophagidae > Metopia > Metopia argyrocephala. The sequence goes on from OY756208.1 coordinate 43,393,146, forward strand.
AACTTTTGGAAAGCCAAACATACGTTCGTGTATAAATTTTGTCGTATGTAACCAAAAAAGAACAAGACTATTTATTAATCAAGAAATTGAAGTTGTCCATAAACACTTTTTCCTCTTTCCGTCTTCTTATAACACTTTAACACTTATGTAAAAATTTGCAATCATGTTTTAACACTTTTTCAAACGAGTTACTTAATTACGTATGACTAACTGAATTACAGAGCAGGGCTGCAGCATGATTTACTTTAGTCATAAAAGTTTGCCAAACATCTGCCAACGTGCTGCTAGATAGTATGTACATATGTATGTAGTAATAGTATGTACATACATATTTCTAAATAGAAATTTCTACTTCAGAGTTATTTTGAAGAATGTACAAAATTAGACCCTGCGAATTAACTGTTAACTCAATAAAAATTATACAATATTTTCTACTCCCAGCCAAAATTATGGTGCTACACTTTGATTCTTTTTTGTAAACATTAAACATTTTATGTGTTTTCCTCTGGTCCCAATATGTATCCAATTAAGTAGCATGTATAGCGTGTTTCCTTGTGATTCATTACACAACCTTCTAAGAATTTTGTTACCAAATTATCTGCATGACGTTTTTCTTTTTAATAACGATCCCAAAAAAAATATATATGTATGTGTGTGATTAGATGCGCAGATGGAATTATTATTTAATTAAGATAAGCAGTAAAAAAGTAAAAGATCTATTGCTTTTTTTATGAGACTTACAATTTTGCTAATGAAGCAAAATAAAATAAAAACCTAAAACTGGCAGTATTTTATCGTTTAAAGCAATAAGATTTCTTATATATTTTTTTGTAATATTCTTAATCATTCAATATTTCTTTTTAAAAAAATATTGCTATTGTGGGGTTATGTTTAATATTTTTTTTATATATACAGATTTGTATATAGGTATATATATTTATATTTTGTACAATTAATAAAGTTGTTATTGTATTTATACAATCTTCAATTTGAAGAGATATTTGCATAGATGCACTTGCATATGTAAAACCCTTTAAAATAAAAATTACCCAAATAAAAACATAACAACAATTGTAAATATTTTTAGTTTTTTTCGAGGTGAGTTTTGAAATAAATCCAAAAAACCATATTTATTCAAAACTGCAAGAGATAAAAGAAAATAAAATATGTATATGTGTGTATGTATATGTATATAGAAAATGAAAATTTACAATGAAATTAAATGTTATAAATTGTTATGTAATATGTTCTTAAACAAAAAAAAAAAAAAACAAAAACAAAAAAAAACTTACAAATTAAAATAAAATATATATTATGCTTAAATAAAAATATATGTATATTTGTATAATTATAAGTAAAAAAATAATTATCAAATAAAAAAATATAAATTTGTAAATAAAAAATCTTTTATGTATGTATATGATTCATAAACTAAAACTTGGTTTAAAATAGATTTAATGTAAAAAAAAAAACAAAAAAATATGAACACATTCTAAATGTAAAAAAAAGATGTGATAACTAAGAAAATAGATAGAAAATGTTTAACTATTATTTATATTCTTTCTTTTTTCATCTATAAAAATAACATTACATTTAATTGAAAAGTAAAATCATGAATTTAATTCAATAAAACAAACTCTATAACCGGGGTAGGGTATTCAGAAGGTGTGCTGTTATGTTATAATGTCATAAAGTTGTTTTTTTTTTATTAATAAAATATTTTTCTTACTGATAAAACAGTTGCAACAATAAAACATAATTGTACACCACCATGTGAATACCCGAAATATGTTATAAAAATATTAAATATTTACTGCAGTATTCATATTCATAAAGAATATTTTTTAAGGGCTTATTTGGAAATATAAATTTTTCAAATCAGCCGTTAATAAACGTACTTGATATTTTATGAAGTCTGCATATAATTAAATAATTAATGAAAATAAATAGAAAAATATAAAAAAAATTGTCAGTCTGTGTGTGTGTGTGTGTATGATTTGTTTGTTTGTTGTTGATAATTTTTTATATAAATATACATGTAGTATTCAAAGAGTTTAATTATATATTTTTGTTTTCAAATAATTGATCTAAATTATTTTATTATTTATAAAAAAATTTTATTAAAATTATATTTAAACGGTGGTGTTAATTATATTTCATCATAATATATGTATTTATAAAGGTGTTTATAAAAGTCATACTATTTTTTTTTTTTTTTGATAAATTGCCGAAACTTATGTTGTCAAATTAAATATTTTAATGAAAAATAATTCATTTATAATTGTAAGTTTTAAAATATTCAACTCAATAGAAATTCACATCAGAAAATTTTTTTGAGACAAGTTTGCAAACATTTTTGTGTACATATTGGAATTTGTTTTAGCACGATTTTGTATGCAAACTTTATAACTTCGGCATACAGATAAAGGGCCTGAGTTTTTCTTATTAAATATTTTTATATTTATCTAAATTAGTAGTCGTCAATGTTATAATTTAAACGGAATATTTAATTAAAAACTTTTATTATATTAATCTAATAGCTCAGCAATTTGACAGCTGTTGCCAAGACGCTTAGTGTTAATTTATCAGCTCAATTCTATATTTGCCTCAGAGAACTTTCACTTAAAAAATACTTGCTTTTTGATGACAAGCACAAATTTGGAGATTGAGAAGATGAGAGAATTTTGCTCTTCTTCAATTTGAGAAAGATTTCTGGCTTGTAAATACTTTTATTTTATAAATTAGAAACTAGTTTAAATTTTAACTGTTTAAGAATATTAAAGTTTTGAATAAGACTTTAAATTTAAAATGTGATTGTATTTCAATTTTTTTTTTATTTTTGTTTTTTTTTTTTTTTTTTGTTTTTGTTTTTTTTTAGTTTTTGTTTTTTTACACTCCTTGCATTTCATTAATAGTTTCCTTAACTGTAAGCGTCATAGATCAATCCAATCAGTTGTTGATATTATAAAAATTTATTTTAAATTTGCCTGAAAAATTTTTAGATAATTTTGAATAACAGTTTAACAGTTAACTTGTCAATTGTTAAACATAATGAATAGGCATTTTTTTAAAACAAAAAAAGATAATGGTAATGACAATTTTTTTTTTCATATTTGCTTAGTTTTAACCAAAGTTATGTTTACAAAGTATATAAATGACAACGATTAATGATATCAACCAGAGGAGAGAAACAAAAATGAATTTCGTGTAAATAAAATAGTTCTTACAATTCAAAGAGCAGGTAAAAAAAACGTTGTTAAAGTTGCTGATGATAATGGCTCAACTGAGACAAATGATGGTATTGATTATGTAGAGGATGTTGTTGCTGTTGGTGCTGGTGTGTTTGTAATTGCTGTTGATGTGTTTGATGATGCAAATGATGCAGTGATGGGGTATGATGGTGAATAACAGCTACTGCAGCCGCAGGAGGAGCTGTTATAAATGCTGCTTGCAAATTATTAGAAGCCGCCACGTTCGAAGCTAAGGATGATGATGATGCAGCTGATGATTGTAGAGATGATACTGACGAAGCTGTACCAGCAGCAGTGTTTGTATTGTTGCTTGACACTGTAGTATGAGTCGCTGATGACAATGGTGGATGCTGTTGATTGTGATGATGTAGATGGTGATGATGATGATGATAGGGATAAGTTGAAAAATCTATTGTTACGCTACCACCACCGTTATTATTATTAACGAAGTGGCTGTTACTATTGGTCGCATTAGCGGTAGTTGGTGCAGTACCAGCTGCATTTGGGACATTTGCTAGACACGTTGTAGATGTTGTTGCATTGGTAGCCACTAATACCACCTGCGATTGTTGTGGCTGGGACGGTGGAAGAGGTGGCGGCGGAGGCGCTGTTTGTTGTGTTCGAATTGCTGCAACAGCAGCAGTATTATTATACAAAGGCCGTTGTTGTAGTTGTTCATTCGTATACAGCAATGAGTTGTTTTGTGGCTGCTGCTGTTGTAAATACATTTGTTGCTGTTGCTGATCGTAGTAGTCTTGATATTGACTTATTTGATGCTGCTGTTGAGTTTGATGGTAATAATTTTGTATTTGATAATGTTGTTCAAATTGTTGCTGCAATTGCAATTGCATTTGTTGATGATGATATGCATCTGACAGTATTACCGGTGTCGTTGGTGCTCCCACATCGGTATGATTTTTACTCTTACTTCCAGTGTTGCTGCTAATTTGTTGTGTTGTTACGGCAGAAGATGAAGAAACAGAAGATGAAGCTGCTCCTGATGCAGATGTATCTATTAAATTCTGTGGTTGCTGTTGTTGTTGACCATAACCATAAGAAAATGAACCAATTGATGATATCAGAGAAGAAACAGCTGATGTGGTTGTCGGTGTAGCCGACATTGTCGATGAAACCGATGTTGTTGAAAGTGGAGAAGTTAAATTGCGATGATTTGTGTCCGTAGGTGTACTCAATGTATTTTTACTACAAGATGGACCATCAAAACTTGCATTAGTTACAATGTTATTATTGTTAGTGGCGGGATTTGTTAGTGAGTTTGAAGATGATAGAGGCGTTGGTCCAACTACAACATTCCCTGCACTTGTTCCTGCTCCAGTTGTTACTACTGCTGGTGTTGATGAATTTACTGCTGCAACGGCAGGCGATGTTGTTGCACAAGGTGCTGTTGATACTGAAGAAATTGCAGTTGTCATACTATGTGAATCAAGTCTTTGTCATTTAGCATTGCTTTGTAAAGCGGCATTTATTTGCGTCCATAACTCCTTTTTGCAGGATTTCGATCTTAAATTTATAAGAATAAATTTTGTGTTTAAATTACGCTATGATGTAATTTATTATATCAAATACCTTTTAATCGATTGCAGCCAATCCTTGAACTGAGCACTACCTTCTGGTGTAATTTGAAATGCTGCACGGGCCGCCACAATTATACTAGCGAAATCCTCATAATCGGCTGGCGTTAAATGATACAATTTCTGATGAATGCATTGTATATACCTGAATGAGAAATAGTGTTAAATTACTAAATAAAATTTTTCTACCGATTTTATACTTTCACTTACATTTGCTGGCATTTTTGTACCAATGGCGTTAGGGCAGATCTCAAGTGTTGCATAACCAATTGATGATTATTTCTTCCCAAATAATGAGCAGATTCTATTGCTACATCGTGCAACACAAAAGGACTCACAATAGAATTAACTGCACATACGCAAAACTGATGCAAATATTGGGAACCCAATTTTTTCGATATTCTTAAAAGCCATTTGACATCTTCACCATAGGGAGGACTACGTGCATATTTAGCTTGAGGTCGATCATCATGCACCCGACGAGCTAAAGTTTCCATGGCCAACATGCCAACATTGTAGGCAGCCATTAAGTATCGCAATTGAGCAGATCTATAAAAAATTTTATATCTTTTTTTATAATCGAAAAACTCTAATTTTAGATTTTGAGCAAAAAGTTAAAGATTCATTCGAATTTTTCTACTTGTTCAGTTGAACTATATTTTAAATTTTCGCATGAAAAACGTTTCTTTAAGGTATATTAAAAAATAAAAAATGAAAAGTGAGGTTAAAGACTTACGTAAACTGATGGGGATGTCTTTGACGATTTGCTTGCTGTTGCTGCTGTTGGGGAGGTGGCTGCATTTGCTGATGATGGCCCGCATGAGAAATATTGTGTGCCTGTTGTTGAGGATGCGGAGGTTGTGGTATTTGTACAAAAGGATATACCTGCTGTTGTTGCTGATTCACTCTCATCTGTTGATGAGCCATAGCTATTTGGGCGGCTGCTGCCGAATGTTGTGCAGACTGTGGGGGTGGTCCTTGTTGTCCATAATAAACTGCAGCAGCTGCTGCCTGCATGCTGGGTGGTTGTGGTTGCATTTGCGGGGGTCCATTTGGTGGGACGGGCGGACCCTGCGTAGGTGGTGATACAAATGCTGCTGGAGGTGGTCCACATTGCATAGTAGCTGCTTGATAAGCCGCCTGGGGTGGCATTTGGGAAAATGCTCCGTTTTGTTGGGCCTGGTGTACATAGGCTTGAGGAGGAGCATTTGCACCGTTAGGTGCTTGATTATTTGGTGCTCCAGGTGCTTGTTGCGGTAGTGGTGGATAGCCAGGATATGCTTGCGGTTGAGGTGGACCCGGTGGTGGTCCTTGTGGCAAAAACATTGGTATTTGATTGGTCGGATACTGTAGATTAGGATGATAAAGACCTTGACAAAATCCATATGGATTATAAGGTGAGAGACCGACGGGAGCTAAAGCGGGTACCTGCTGTTGAAACGCTGGCGGTGCAGTTGTAACCACTACTTGTCCCGGTTGTTGGGGTCCTCCCGGAGCACCTGGTGGCCCCTGTAGAGGTGTTCCCACCATAGCCTGTTGATTAGCGGCCGCCTGTTGTTGGGCTGCAGCCTGTTGCATTTGCATTTCATGATGTTGATGCGATTCTATTAGAGCCGATAAACTCACTGCCGCAGAATGATCCAAATGATCATCATGTTCATGATCACCGCTATTGGGGGTATTCCGTAAATACAGTTCAAACCAGTAGCGCCCCACTTGAAAAAGTACTTCCGGGTATACACCGCCTCCTTTTGCTGCATTTTCTACCGTATGACATGCTCTTTCTAGCATATAGTCACTTTGTTCTTTGCACTGTAAGATAGCTCTCTGGATTTCATTGGGATTTAAAGCGGCTGCATGAGGTAATACCGATAAAGCCAACTCGGCAGCGGGATAATTGCTATCCCAGCCACGAGAGGCTCTATCGGCCATATTTGCAGCTTCAGGAGGAGTTAAGTGGCCTTCCCAAGTATCGATCAAGAAGCTTATGGCTGGTGCTCCGATTTCCATAGCCTGGCCGATAATCCAAGACACATGAGAAGAATAAGTACGTGACAACCAATTAGGACTAACACAATTGTGTAGACCCAAAGCATATAGGCCTAACTGAAAGGCGCACATGTGCAGACCACGGTGGGGACCGTGATGGTTATGATTGGCAGTGGCTTGTGTGAATAGAGACGTCGAACTATTACCACCGGCTTTAACCAACACTGTTTTAGCCAATTCAAACATAAAATGAGCACTCGCCTCTGAGGGCTGATTGGGTATAGAAGGATAGGCCCGCTTGCCCTTATACCTTAAATCTTTTACTCGCGTACTGGTAGTTGTTTGGGAACTCAATGCTACATTTGCCGGAATACCTTGGTTATTTTGCGCTTGCGATACATGAGAAGGATTGGCTGGTGAAGAAATATTTAAGCCTGCCATGTTAACTTCCAGTTCTGCACTTGTCGAACTGGTTGGCCTACTATTACCTCCTACAGAAGCATAATCTGGTGGAAAGATTTCAACATTGCCAGCATTTTGAACGGAACCATGTAAAACGTTGCTGTGACGGTTATTGTAGTCCTCGCCTTGTCTATTTAAAGAATTTGCTGGTGTTCTTATAGGAGGATTATTCGAATAATATGTCGGCAATAGTGGTGTTTTAAGTAGAATGTGAATTTCGCGATCCAATAATTTTTCCATAATTTTGGCGATCTTATGAGGCTCGTCTTTATAAAAGTATAATAAAGTCAGCGCTAATTCACCGCGTTGTCTTCGCGTTCCTTCACATAGTAAAGGATGTTCCGCTTCGGATACATTGGTCTTTAAACCCAAAGCAGCTACAGCTGCTTCAAAACCAAGATTCTCATCTGTAACCGGTCTATATATGCTCATAGAACGTATTCGCTGATCTTTCATAGACACCGAAGGCATTACTAAAGCATCAAATATATACGAAGCTAAATTAATGGGCAATAAAGCTTCTCCTCTTGATTTAAAAGAACCATTACGTAACCTTTCTGCTCTATCTCTTATAACTTCTAGTTCGGGTTCATCTATAGGTATTTTCTTAAGCAAAGCCAATATGTCAGCCTCCTGGTTAGCCAGTTTTACCTCTAATGGTTTTGTTGAAGCAGGTGGTCTGGGCATTTCTAATGCAAATATACAAATACGAAAACCTATATGATAATGTTCTGAATTCTCTGATAGCACTGTGCAAAGAAAAGCACATTTTGTAAGTGTAGCTGAAGCCAAAACTGTAAGATGATGTGATATAGGATTGATATTCTTATTCTTTCCTTTTCTTTTAGGAGCTGGTGGCATTTCGATCATCAAATTTGGAGGATTTTCTAACATTTCTTCTGCTAAACGTACTGCCAATATACAAGCTTCTCTACCATGTCCATGAGCATGAAGGCCTTCAGCTCGAGCTAACAATATATCCCAAGCATCTTCAGAGGGACGCATATTAGAGAATATATGTTGTTTTTCTGTATTGGTTGAAGAGGATCGAGCGTTGCCATGAACAATAGTGGAGGATCCCGAGTATGATGCGGATGTTATCGATGCTACTAAAGGCGATGATTGCTGTTGTTTATTTCCATTGCTGGCAGCTGAATGAGTTTCATTTGACACGGTTGTATTATTGTTGTTGTTGTTACTGTTTTTGGCCTTCAGTAAAGCAGCTCTTGCTGCCGCTGAAGTACTTGGCACAGGTGTTAAGTCTTCATTAGATCTGTGATTACTTATATCTTGCGAAACAAATTCATCACTTGAAGAGGAAAATGATTCTTCTTTTGATAAACGTCTTCCATCATTAGCGTTTAAAGGTTTTTCTAAATCAAGTGCGGGTATTTCAGAACTTCCTGCTAACACCAAAGAAGAGGACGATGAGTTCGATGAAGATGATGAAGAGGAGGAAGTTGAATCTGATGAAGATTGAGAAGATAAGGTGGCTGCTATAGCGGCTTTGTTAGTAGGTGTTGTCGGCAAAGAGAAACCCATTTTAATTGTTGCAGATCCATCCAAGCCATCTGGGGAGGACACTTCAAATGATTGCTGAGAATCTGATTGAGATAAATTAGATTCTAAATCTTTGTGATTTTCAAAATTGGCTGGATTTATGCTATGGCCATCAGTATCTAAAGCACACAAGTTGTTGCTGCTACTATCTCCGCCAAAATCATCATTTTCACAAAATCCTTCACTGCTCGCACTAGAACGATTGCCGTCGTTATTGTTATCACCACGCCTACTACTATTAGACGCACTAACAATGGTTGTTAAGGGCACACGGGATAAGTCTTTCCCTTTTAATCCAGCTGATGATGTTGACTGAGCCTTGGCGGAAGTAGAAGGTCGATTTTCCATTGACAAAGTTGCACCAGTCCCGCTGTCGTTTGCAGTATTACCAGTTTTCTGTTCTAAATTACTATTCATATTTTGAGAGCCACTTGCTAACGAATTGGCATTACTAGAACTGGGCGCAACTGATGCCACTGCATCTAAGCCTTGATGTAAACGAGCATGAACACTATCACTTGACGAATTACTAGAATTATTGCTAGACGATATATAAAAACGTTCTCGAAAAGGTCTTTCTAACCGTTGTTTAAATCCTCCATGTTGGTTATGATCCGACGAACTGCTTATATAGTTATAATGCTTATTGTTTGCCATTAAGGCTTGTGTAGCATTCAGCTGACCTCCATTAGTGCTTTCGCATTTGCCATTCTCAGCATGCTTAAAGCACGTAAAAGGAGAATAATAAATCGGATTTGTTTCGTGAGTATGTGTTATGCCAGCAATAGGGTATTGTTCCCAATCCAAGTAACATGCTTCAATGGCTGGTTTAAAACCCACAAACATTTCAGCATCTGATCTCATATTCTGTTGATGTTTATTATTATACGAAGACGGTATAATGCGGCATTTCACAACGCGGTCCAAAATCTTCAAATGCCAGGCAGTAAACTGAGCATGTAACATGTCACGTTCATCGGGAGCTAAGCCAGGATTTAAAGCTGCTAAACGCCATAACACAACAATTTCGTCGAACAACGAAGAGCAAGCATGTTCAATGGCTTTTGAATTAGTATGAGTGCTAGAATGTTTACCACCACTGTGACCATGAGATCCCATCATTAATGATAGTTTTGTCTGATACCACCATAATAACAACTGATCACACGCCATACATTGCTCAGTAATAATTTCTAGCAAACGAACCGCATTGCGGTCACAACGTCTATACATTTCACGTACAATAGAAAGCAAATTCCACATACCCTCCGGCTCTCGACCTCTCAAGGGCCTCAAAAGAGAACTCCATTCTGTGGCCGCCGGTGGTGCAGAATTGGTTAAATAGTTAACATCGCTATAAACCATAGGGGCCGGCATAACAAACTTTATCAAGATACGCTTAATATTCTCATGCAATGTCTTCTCATCCAAATACCAATTAGTTTGGTCATTTATAGAGGCACCTGCCGTGGGATCTGGAGCACCACAAACTGTATTTATGGCAGTTGGCTGCTCACTTAACAACTCATCTAGCAAACGCTGAGCTGTTGGCAGTATTTGTTGTGGTAATTCACTTATTAAATATTGAGCGAATTTTTGCAATTGATCGCGTTGTAAACGCGTTAATGATTCGGAAACAGGAGCCCTTAAACACACCTCTAAAGGCTATAATAATTAAATGCGAGAGTTAATAAAAAAACATAAAATGCAAATTGCAATAAAAGACCCCACAAAAAAAACTTACACAATGTATTCGATGTAAACAAACGGCCACAACGTGTGAACACCAGTAGGCAGTTGAACCACATGTGCAATTGCATGATGATATGCGTCGACGATCAAATGTAACGGCAACATTAAAATTCTGGCTGGGTGTTTGACACACTACCGTAGCGGATAAATGAAAACCTGCAATGTATTTAATATTCAAGCAAATGTTTTTTAAATACGATATACATTCTTATACGTATGTATGTATGTGCAGACTTATTAATGTAAAAGAAAAATTTAAAAAAAAGTAGATATAGAATTATTTTACCTATTTGTAGGGGTTCCTTAACAGCTCTCGTTTTAAATAACTGATCACCTCGATTGAATTCATCCGATGAACTATTTGCCAAGCATGAATATAAACGTATATCTTCTTCATTATTTGGAAAACTCCAAAATGCAATACGTAGTTGTAATTGTTCCGGAACGGGTGGATAAACATTTTCTACCAATTCAAACGGTATGTAAGAGGCAACACATTTTGCTGCCAATTCTGTTAATGTAGAAACTTCTAAAAAAAAAAATAAATACTGTAAGTAAATACTGGAAATCTTGCAATCACATATGTATACATATAAGCAAAATCAAACTGTCTTTCTCAAAAAAATTCTTAGACGAAATATTTTCTTAACGATATTCTTACGTTTAAGAGGTTTGGCGAACGATAACAAAATAAACTTAGACAAGTAATTAACATTAGCTTTATGTTTAAAGTTTCAAATAAAAAAGCAGTTCAACTAATAGATATTACCAGCCCTACTTATCGTTTTACGCAGCGCTAACGAGCCGCCAACTAGAATATCAATTAACCAATTTTGTTTCAAATTATCTCTGATTTTAAACAGTTGTTTATCGCTTGCTTCTGGCGATGCCTCTCATAACGTCTGCTATGGGCGTACAGAAAGTGTGTTATTCTGATTCATACAAGATGACAAATAAATAGATAATGAAATACAACACAAAGAACTCTGATTAGACCTTCGTAACGTGAGTGAAAAACTATTTCAGTTGCGCTAGTGTTTGTACATACGTATTTGTTATCGGATATTAATTCTCATAAAGAATATCAGTTTTAGGATCTTAAGATTATTAAAATTCACACAATAGTTTTACATAGTAAAGATCCAATAACTGATTATAATTAGGAATTTAGGAAATAATTTGACTGTTAGAAAAAAATCAATGATGGAAAAATAGGAAAGGAAAATATGATAGAATATGTTTTGACAAGACTTCGACTAACTCATTACAAAGTATTTAGATAGAAAAACATATAATTGCAATACAGTGTACTCTCTCTTTACGGACACCTCTCTTAAGCGGACACCTCTAACAGACGGACACATTTTTTAAAATTCTGTTTTTTTATGTTTAATGTTGTAAATATTGTATGTGCAAAAATTTTAAGATTCTTATTACAAATTTGAATCACAATGTCTATAGCATTTTCAGTTTAAATTAAACCTTTTTCAAAATAAATGAAACCTTTTTCAAAATGAACGCAACCTTTTTCAAATTAAACGAGACCTTTTTCAAATAAAACGAAACTCTTTTCAAAATAAGTGAAACTCTTTTCAAAATAAATGAAACTTTATTCAAAATAAATGAAACTTTATTCAAATTCATTTAAACATTTTTCAAATTAAATTAAACCAGTTATAGAATTTAATAGAAAACAAAAGAAAAAAAAAATCTTTCACCTTGTTCATCACTTTCGGAGCCCAAGTTCGTGGGGAAAATATTCAAATGACTGAATAAGAAGTGCAAGGGGGCAACACGAAGTTTCTATGTTTTCTATGTCTATGGGACAGCCGTGACCTTCAGAATCACTACACCCGAAAAGTTTGACCCGAGCGAAGTGGACGTACGCACGGAGAGTACAATATCAAAAATGACCTCAGGAGAAGATAATACTTCTTCCATTACATATTAAGCTTGGGTTATTTACAAATATTGCGAAAAAGTTTGCAAAATACAGTCTTGCCATGAATAACATTAAACAAAAATTTCCGAGAGCCACAGCGAGAAAAATGAAGGTGGTATATTTATGGGCCTCAAAGTTGGAGTCTGTAGGGTGACCAAGCATTTAATGAGTGTTTAGGTCCAACTCATTTGGAGCCATGAGAAGCATTCCAGGACCTCGTTCACAACTTTTTGGGAAAGTACAGACGTCCTGATTACGTTGAGAAAATCGATACATTATTGCAAAATTCAATGCCATTGGTACGCGTTGGGTGAAAACATGTATAACAAAAGGGCCGTTATTATTTGAAAGTTTATGCTTTTTAACTTTTAGGTTCAAATATGACACCTATATTATACTTTTTATTCAGTCATTTGAATATTTTCCCCACGAACTTGGGCTCCGAAAGTGATGAACAAGGTGAAAGATTTCATATCTCGATCGGACTTTTCGGTTGGACTCCACAAGGGTTTGAGTGGGGCCATACACCGAAAAACACAAAAGTACCGTTATCTAAAAAATGGTACTTAGGAAAAAATAATAACAGCGTTTTACGTGCTCAGGAGGTCCCAATTAACTTATCTAGGAATGTGGCGTTCTTGGTATTTTTTGGCTGTAAACCAGTGTTATATACACTTACTATGTTGTGTTCTGTGGTAGTTTCACTTTAATAATGATCGGGCGTGGAATTTTATCTTAGAAAATGTTTTCTCTATCGGGTTCAACATAGGAGAATAAAGTGGTAAAAATTTAAGCGTACAGTTACTTACTATTATCCACCATATTTCGAATTTCCTGGGTTTTATGGATTTTGGCATTATCCATAATTGAAAATGAATGTTTTATTTTATTTTCTATTAAATTCTATAACTGGTTTGATTTAATTTGAAAAATGTTTAAATGAATTTGAATAAAGTTTCATTTATTTTGAATAAAGTTTCACTTATTTTGAAAAGAGTTTCGTTTTATTTGAAAAAGGTCTCGTTTAATTTGAAAAAGGTTGCGTTCATTTTGAAAAAGGTTTCATTTATTTTGAAAAAGGTTTAATTTAAACTGAAAATGCTATAAATAAATTAAAGAAAAAGTAAATGTTTTTATAGCATTTTCAGTTTAAATTAAACCTTTTTCAAAATAAATGAAACCTTTTTCAAAATGAACGCAACCTTTTACAAATTGAACGAAACCTTTTTCAAATTAAACGAAACTCTTTTCAAAATAAATGAAACTTTTTTCAAAATAAATGAAACTTTATTCAAATTCATTTAAACATTTTTCAAATTAAATTAAACCACTTATAGAATTTAATAGAAAACAAAAGAAAAAAAATAAAACATATTAAACATATTCATTTTTAATATAATACTTGTTAAAAATAATGAAAAATTTGTCCACTGACCGCTTTAGGAATTAACATGATCATATCCATAACATAATTCGCACAATCATTTTGATTAATTTGTGCGACACTTTCCTCAATTATATACACTTACTATGTTATGTTCTGTGGTAATGTCACTTTAATAATGATCGGGCGTGGAATTTTATCTTAGAAAATGTTTTCTCTATCGGGTTCAACATAGGAGAATAAAGTGGTAAAAATTTAAGCGTACAGTTACTATTATCCACCATATTTAGAATTTCCTGGGTTTTATGGATTTTGGCATTATCCATAATTAAAAATGAATGTTTTATTTTTTTTTCTTTTGTTTTCTAGAAAATTCTATAACTGGTTTAATTTAATTTGAAAAATGTTTAAATGAATTTGAATAAAGTTTCATTTATTTTGAAAAAAGTTTCACTTATTTTGAAAAGAGTTTCGTTTTATTTGAAAAAGGTCTCGTTTAATTTGAAAAAGGTTGCGTTCATTTTGAAAAAAGGTTTCATTTATTTTGAAAAAGGTTTAATTTAAACTGAAAATGCTATAAATTCATAAAAATTAAAACCGTAGTGTGCGCGTGGAGTTAGCAAAGAAATGTAAAATCAGTTAAACTTATACTGCTGACACTCATATCTTAGCATTGACAAATTGTTTTACGATTGGATTGTAAAGGCATTCCTCTAATGATGATATCGGTATAAGACCCAAGAAACTCTGGCCAACTCGTCTTAAGATGAGTTAGAAAGCGAGATTTTTATTAAACCACTAGAAAACTAAAAAGCTATTTCTTTAATTAACAGTGATCTAGGAAACCAAAGATATTGATATAAAATTTTTAACTTGATCAGATCCAGTTGATATCTAATGTTATAAAATATTTTCTTTCAAATTTTACAAGAATATTAATGAAAATTTAGTATTTGTCTTATTTTTATGTGCATATTTTTGTTTTGGAAATAAAATTGTTTAAATATTGCTATATTATAGATTATTAATTATTCTTTCTATGATTTTTTTCATAAGTGGACACCTCTCATAAGCAGAAAAATTCGTCAGTCCCTTAGGTGTCCGTTTGAGAGAGAGTACACTATAATTTTTACAGAAAGTTTGAGTTAAAGTGCTGATGATTAACATGAATATGTAGAGTACTTAAAGAACTCTATGAGAGTACCATAGCTGGGATCGTAAACATGTTCCGTTCGGCTGGTGTACAATTCGGCTGACTTCCAAAATGTATGAATACAAAGTTTGCATACAGTTCTACTGCGGTATATAAGCATTTTACATATGCAAAGTTCCGAAACAATGCAACTATGTGCTTTGTTTACATTTTCATTATGAAACAGAAATGTTGCAATGCAGCATTTTTATTACTGACAAACAAGAAAATGGAAATGGCGGTTGTAAAACTTTTATTTCATAATTTTTTTAAATTATCAGAAATCATTATCATGATATCATACCGAGAGAAAGGAAAGGTGTCATCCACCTCCTTAATTTCTCTCAAGACCTTTTCCCACATAATGGTGCGCTTTTTGCGTTTTGCGGAAAAAGCGGGTTCTTTTCGCTGAAATACATACATATGTTAAAAAAATAATCATTTGCTGTTTTTTTAATATATTTTTTATTAAAAACAAATTAATTTACTTTTGTAATTCAGTCATTATTTGTAATTTTTGTTTTTATAAAGCATCAGTTATAAAACCGATGCTTGATTGCTTTTTTACTGCGTTAAAAATACTTATTGGCGACATTTTGAAATCGTATAGGTACATTGTAAATATTATGTATAGCGACTTTATGAAACAATATACTTTGTTCGAATACAAAGCAATTAACATTTTGGAAGTCAGCCTTCCTTAAAGGATGTCATTTTTGAGAATTTAGTTCTGATCTAATTTAAGCGTATTTAAGAACCACTCAGACGTTTTGAAAAAAAAAATTGTACGTTTGTCTTATATGACAAATTTCTATGCAATACTTGTCAAAAAATCGTTTAATAAAGCTGAAATATTTTTTTATGAATACAACAGTATCTTTAGACCGCTAACAGATACTAAAGAATAATTTAAAACTCTCCTCTCTATATAGCCATTAAATGACTATCATATATACGAATATGTATGTACATATGCACATGTTTTCTTTTTTCACAAGGATACAATTTGTCATTCAGCAACGATTAGAAACTTTTGGGACTTATAGAATGTAATGTTTCATTGCCTTTAAAAAAGATATTTGTAAACACCACTTCTAATATTGAAAGATTGATTTAAAAAAAGGATAAAAATGCACAAACAAAATGCCAAACCGTTTAGGAATTAATTGTTATTGTTTCTTTTACATACTGGCTTTGTGGTAAAAGCAAATGCTAATGACCACATGAACAAAGAAAGAATGATGACATGAAATGAAAGTGGTATTAGTATGTTTATTTTTAAAAGGTTATTAAGAAATTCAGAAACAAAATACATTATACATAATGTGTATCTATGGATGTATGTATGGTTGTTTATACATTCTTATTTATATATTACATACTTATATACATATTTATTAAACAAACACATAAAAACGTAAACTTGCTGGGATTTAATTTGCTTTTTGGGTAGATTTTAAAAATGATGGCATAATAAAGGAGAAAAAATAATAACAAAAAATAATAAAAAACCAGACATACTGGCACCGTTATTTATCCTTTTACTCCACTTACTCATACTTTATAGAAACAAAAAAATCTCACACATTTACACTTGCGCATATATAATTTTTTAAACGTATAAAAGAGAAGCAAAACTACAACGCATTGTTAAGTAAATGAAATTATATTGCAGTTCGAATGATATACTAACTGGCTGACTGACTCACTAGCTAACAAATACTCTAATATACCAATGTGAAATAACATGTTTATCGTAAATGTCGTTAACTTTTTAACATAAATTACTTTTCCAATAATAAGCGTATCTACGTCATCATCGCGATTACGGACAAACACCTCGAATCTATAATAGAAGCAATTGCTATTTTATCAGCACCATCTTGTTTATCACCATTGTCACAAAAAAAATATCATTAATACCATAAAGTAATAGCATTTTGTTCTGCTACAAAATTATACTTTATATAAGTATAATGGAATATAATATGTATATATACATACATACAGTGCTTAAAAAAATTATTCAGCATTTCAAGTTATCTCCTTAAGGCCCATTATTACAAATTGTCGTTAGTTAAAGGTAGGATTTTATCAGACAGATAAATTGCTTTTTGTTAATAAAAGTAAATTTTAACCTAAAGTGACCGATAAAGTTATTGGGAAGATTTCCTTACCATTATGTTAAAGTTAACTTGTACTACATACATACATAACTGGCCTTTACAACCCTGTGTCAGGATTACGACCTAGATTCTCGCAGCTCTCATGTTGTGTGTGTCAATTTTTATCCATGAGTACCGGGACCTACAGTTTAATGTCGACTCCGAACGACAGACTTGAGAAGCTTGTTCATGGCAATTAGTTACTTTCAGAGCTTTTGCCAGAAGACTGCTAAGAGGTAGTCGCCGAAAGAAATATTTTTTTCATATTTCTTTTTTTGAAGATGTCAGAGCCTGGAGTCGAACCCAGGGCCCATGTCTTAGTAAGCCAACACACTAACCACTAACCACGGCGACTACAACTTGTAATAACAAAACCAATTTATATGTCTATTAAAATCCTACCTTGTTTATGCTTACAATAAAAATAACTCTACTTAGATCACTGCAATGTATGCAGAACAGGGCATAGAAAATTGTGTACAATCTGCCATTGTTGTATTCGACTATTTCTTTATATAAAGACGTGAGTAAACCTATATTACCAATTTATGGGTTGCATTAATACCAAGTTTTGATGTTTGTTTTTGAATGTTTTAATAATGTTGGGCACCATACTATACTATTCACTCAAAATCAGGTAAATTTTAATACGAGAAATAGAACAAATTTTAGAATCCCTAGATGTAGGTTAGAAACAACCAAACAGCGAATTGATTATATTGGTGGAACTAAATTTAATAATCTGCCTATAGCTTTAAAATCAATTGATCGAATATCCGTCTTTAAGTCTTCGTACAAGAAATATTTATTAAATTTAATTGAAACGCTTTTAAAGTAATTTTTAAAATATACATACTATATAGTACGTAAGTGGTAATTTATAATTTTTTTTTCTTTGATTAATATTTTATTTGTGTACTTAACGCTTAATTTATCCATTTTGCCAACTTGCCTCAATAATGCCTTCTTGGCGCTGAGGCTAAATAAAAAATTGTAAAATAAAAAAAAAAATACTACATAATATAGCTGCTGGTAAATTTTAGAATTTTTGCCAAGTTGTTTAATTATTATAAATTTAACAAACAGAGCGCATTTTTAAATAAAAAAACAATATACGAGTATGTAGTAAATTCAAAGAAAATAGTATTCGACATACTTTGCTATTTTCTTTTTTATCTCACTAAACTTTTACTACTTAATTTATTTTTAGTATAATAACTACTATGATGCTATGTAACTGCCCATTTTTTAAAAATTTGTACCACTCTTGTGCAAATATGGCAATCTTATGGAAATAGGTAAGCAGTAAATATTTTGAAAAGTCAAAAAAGTTTTGAATACATCTATTTACACTTACGTCGATTAGCTAATTCACGAACAATAAGAAATTGTTTAAAAAGACACGACTTTTCAGCAAGAACATACTGTATAAGAAATGGCATACTTCTAAGAAAAGTAAAGATAAGACTAAAATTCCTCAGAGAGTATGTTAATAAATACACCAAGTTCTGGATGAATGTAATTTTGCCGATGAATGAAAATATAATCTTTTAATCTGTGATAGAAAGATGTTAGAATATCGTCGTGCGGGAGTTTATGTGCTCTATCCGCCATTTCATATATGTATCTCTAGTTAATGATACCACTTTAGGTTTTTGACACTAAAATTTTTAAAATCTGCAATCCGTTTTCGGCTATTTATCTCTATAACTGGACGATAATTAAAGCAAATAAATACATATTATATACATACATAACATAACTGGCCTTTACAACCCTGTGTCAGGATTACGGCCTAGCTTCTCGCAGCACTCATGTTGTGTGTGTCAATTTTTATCCATGAGTACCGGGACATACAGTTTAATGTCGACTCCGAACGACAGACTTGAGAAGCTTGTTCATGACAATTAGTTACTCTCAGAGCTTTTTGCCAGAAGACTGCTGAGAGGTAGTCGCCGAAAGAAATATTTTTTTCATATTTCTTTTTTTTTTTTAAGATGTCAGAGCCTGGAGTCGAACCCAGGACCCTTGTCTTAGTAAGCCAACACACTAACCACTAGACCACGGCGACTACTACATATTATATATTTATTACAAAAAGGGGTATCAATGTGAAAGAACAGAAACAATGGCAAATATAACTCGTACTTGTTACACAGTTTTACCTCTTTATTTTTTTATATTGTGGTAGTTTTATTGAAAAAAAAATGATAGTTTTCGATGAAAAGGCGGAAGTTTATTATTCATTTATGGAGTGTTTTTTGCGGGCTAAATACAAAATACATATATCACCATAATTCTTTTATGTATACAGTAATCACTCGAACTGCGCGGTAGATACGTTCTGAAAAAACAGCGCGCGATCCGAAATCGCGCACTGTGAATCCTATTTTATATGAAATTAGAGGGATAGATTCCAAATCCTAAAATTATCATGAAAATTTTAAATTTAAACCAAGTAGATAACTAAAAAAAAGACTATTCAATATTAGCATAAAGTTAAACAATAACATAAACAAACAAACAAATAAAAAAATTAAAATTAAAATTATAAATTAATTCATAAAAATTAAACAAAAAAATCTTGAAATCAGTTCATTGTACATAGTATGTACATAATTAAAATGTAAATATGTAATTAAAAAAATCTTTAAATAAGTTAATTTTCATCTTCTAATGAATTTGTTCTATTTTCCTCCAATGGTTTCGTAAAAAAACTTGTTAATAGTGATTGCTTAATAGTATCTCTTGAAGTAGAAGACAAAAATTTGGTTGATGCGACGTTGTAGTGTACAACAGGGGTTAAGCTTGGTTTATTTCTGCTACACACACTATCACAATATGGGATAGTATGTTTGTGCACATAACTGATATATTTATGTACATATTTTGCACGAAATATATATGTACTCAAAAAAAAAAAAAAAAAAAAAAAAACCGCACTGCTGCGAAACCCTTGCCGTGCAATGCGAAATTTTGGTGGTAAAAATAAAAACGCACAAGTCCGAAACCGCGCAGTTCGAGGGATTACTGTAATTCAGTATTCATACTCGTATTTACAAATATTTATTCTGTATTTAAAATAGTAGTTTTTTTTTTGTAGCTCAAAAATTTTATATAAAAACTAAACACATGTTATTTTAGACAAAATCCTTAATATCTCAAAAACTCGAAATTTCGACTTAAGCCATTGTTATTCATTGCCAAAGATATATACATACATACATATGTATTCCATATATACATATGTATTACCCACCTCCATAAACAAAAATATATGGCATAAATCATTAATAAAGATGTTTAAAATTTTCAAATTAATAAGAAAAAGAAAGCTAAAAAAGCCTTGGAATCATGGAGGTTTTGGAAAAAAATTATATACCAAATCTTAACTTATTAGATATGTATGTTTATGACAATCAATTTGTTTAAAAGAAACACTGTTATGTCAGAACAAAAAAAAAATATCATAATAATAAAACATTTGCCGAATTCAAAAAACCCTTGTATTCATTGTATTCGTTGTATGATTGTACGGCGATACAATAGTTGTACGCTTGTTGTGGGTAATTTTCATATTAAAATTTGATACAACTCATATATACTTTTCAAAAGTTGTACATAAAAAATTATTAGATGCTGAAGACAGTTAAATTTGATCTAATTAAAGCGTTTCTGACGAAACAAAAAATAAAAAAATTATTGTCAGCAACAAATTAAATTAAATAAATTTTTTATTTTAGACGGTCAATACACGTATGTATACGAAATACAATGGGTGTTCACAAGCAAAAATTGTTTTCAATATATGAAACAACGATACAAAACCTTGTGAATTCGGTAATTAATTTCTTTTGTACTAGATCGTTTCAATATATGAAAAAACCATTGGTAATTCATTAAAAGTAAAACTTCGTAAAGCAATAGATTATTTTGCAACTCCACACTTATCCCTCTAAGTCACATCCTGAATATCGCTTAAGCAAAGTAAGATTAACATTCGTTGAAATCAAAAAAGAAAAAATCTGTCTTTTTGTTACCTTTATTTTTTTAGGTTTCCCCTCTCTATTCCCGAATATTCTCACAACGTAAACAATTTTGTATAGTTGGAAAAAAAATCTACCTTTTCTGTTCTCTTTTGCGTTTTGTCTTTCTTACTGTTTGTATTTTCCTCTGTTTTTCTTTTTCTCCCCCTTTTTCATTTTTGTTACATTACTTTACAATGTAAAGTTTACATTGTTTTTAGATTTGATAGTAATAGTAGGGTTGTAATGTATTGAGTATTGTTATGTTGTTGCAATAAATTGTAGTGTGTCTACTTCAACAACTTTGTTGTTGTATAGTTAGTGTCAAGGAACCTCTTCAAGGATCCATTTTGTTGATATCTTTTTAATAAAATTAACATCGGTTACAGCATAACCACAAACAAACGCAAGCACACACAATAAGGCAAGTTTCATTTTCTTTTTTATTGTATGTCTTTCTGTCTGTCTGTAACTCTCTATAAAATTACTACCAAGTCGATGACCATCAGCAACAATAGCAACACTTTAGTCGTTGTAAGAGTCCTATTTCATTTACTTTTATAGACTTTAAAATATTTGTAATTGTTTTTTAAGTTTCGTAATACATTTTGTAAATGTCAATTTATACTCCTATTCATTCAATTCAGTCTCTCTCTCTCTCTCTTTCTTATCGTACAAATTTGCAAAATCATTTCGTTAACATTCCCATTTTATTTTAAAGTAATTTGCTCGGAGTATAGTTTTAAACAACCCAGCAAAATATTACATGAAAAAATAGCAGTGTTATCATGGTTTCAAGCGATAATGAACTGGTTCAATTTTGGTAAGCTTGCAATATTTAAATATTAACGTGTCTTTGAAACCACTGTGGTTGTGCGAGAATTTACAGAAACGGAAGTCAATTGAAATGAATGAATGGAACCAATGTACTTATATAATGTGTTATTCAAAAACATATTTTCATGTGTTGAAGAAAAATTTTTTATTTCCTTTTTATTGAATTATTGCAAATTACTTACATGATTTTTTAGAGTTTGACTTTTAGCTTATTTTTATGGTATAAAAAAAAAACGTATTTGTTGGAATTTAGGAATGCATTTTAAATGAATTCAATTCACATAATGATTTATAACTTGTGGAAATGGCGTTCTGTGTGAACCACTTCCTTTTTATTTTGCTGGGAAACTAAAATATTTCTTTGTGAATACTTTTAATTTAAAATTAAAATCATTTGGAAAATTTTGTGAATATGTAAATTGATGCCTTAAGCGACAAGTTTTAAATTCTATTGTTTTAATTTTGTATCGTGAAAAAACGTTAGATCAAAGTTAAATTCTATTAAGACTTTAGAAGTTTTTGCAATGAATTTTTTAATGATCAAGAGACAAAATGATGTCCGTGAGGGAATAGTACACTAGCAAAACAGGACATGTTTTCGGCCCCAGCTACGGTAGTATCGTCAGAGTTCTCTTTCTTGTTTCGTACATTTTCATGTGCAAACATCAACTATTTAAGCCACAATTCACTGAAATATTTTTTCCCTTTTCTATATCGTCGATGGAATTAAAGAACGCTGTAACTGACAAAACCTTAAATGTTCACCAGAGCCAAAAAACTTTCATAAAAGTAGAACAAATACATTGGTATTTTTCATTTCGCAGACGGCGTAAGTGAATTTTGTTTCATCGTAGAAATTTGGGACCTTGACCATTCGAAGCGTATTTTTTTCTGATAAAAATGATGCAAAAAACGTATTTTCGATTTTTTGTCAGTTACAGCGTTTTTTAATTCCATCGACGATATGTACATACACTTGTATGAGTTAGTCGAAATAAAGTCAAAATAAAATCGATAACATTAATGCAAAATTGATTTCGTCATTTCAATTGTGATTGATTAAAATTAGAGGTTTGTAATTTAATGAGAACATATTATATTTATTTCGTTCGGAGTCGACTTTAAACTGTAGGTACCGGTACTCATGGATAAAAATTAACACACACAACATGAGTGCTGCGAGAAGCTAGGCCGTAACCCTGACACAGGGTTGCAATGGCCAATTATGAATATATGCATGAATTCATGGTTTTTAAGGTTTTAATCTTGGGAAGGTTTGTATTTTTTACAGATTCAAATGCACTAAAAGTTGTTTTGTTTTCCCCCTTTTATAAATAAAATAAAAACGTTAACTTCATGTTATTTATATATACGCCCGCATGAAAAAAAAATAACGTAGACTGTCGGATATGTTCTGAAAAACGAATTCGAGTAAAATTTTAATGTGTTATATTTTTAAAATGTTAAACTGTTTTGTTATTTTTTTCAATTTATTCCCTTAATAACCATTAATGTAACTTCCTTGAATACCAAAACTACAAAACAATTCATGCATTTAAGTTTTATTTGCCTTTGAACTAACTTTCGTTTTCAATTTTACTCAAATTCGTTTTTCAGAACATACCCGTATAATTCAAAATTTGTATTGAAAATAAAGAGTTCAAGTCTACTTCATCCCTTTTGCATACGGCCTATTGATTTCACAGGCTGCCAAACATAATGCAAGATTAAAAAAAAAGATAATTTATATTCAGAAAATAAAAGAAAGACAAAACAAAAGCGCAGTAATAGTTAATGTGTAAATTTTATAAAGCAGTTTAATTAAAAAAAAGAAAATTCTGCAAACGATAATATCAATCTGTGTTAATACTAATATTAAAGTCAATATAAAATCGATCAAAGGGACTTAAAACCATCCCCTTGGTTTTCAAAGCATTTATAAAACACTCCCTAGCAAAATATCAGGTGAATTTCGATCGGGTCAGAGATAAGAAAAAGATATTCAGATATTAGGTAGCGTCTTGAGATACACCGTTCTGTGAATTGACTTTTCACATCACTCGAAACGAAATGTGGTATGTGAGAAGGTAAACTGATCTCATTCGGTTTGTTGCAAGCATTAAGTAGCATCTTAAGATACACCGTTTTGAGAATTGGCCTTCCACATCTATCGAATCAAATTGTGGTATCTGAGAGGATCACCTGAATAGGAAGTATTAGCCTTTTACTAGCATTTATTTCCTAAAATTGCAGTTTCAAGTTATTAAGCGAATTTATGTACCAGACTAATCTAGCAATATAAAAGTTATTTTGCAACAACAATTTAGTTTTCCTTTTAATAAAATTTTTCCTTAAGTTCTTGCTCAAGTTAAATTCAGAAAAATGTGTTTTATGTTTCTTATATTAATTTCATATAGAAATTAATAAAATATATTCATGTACGTATAACTGTGGTTAAGTGTTCTAAATATAAATTTTATAGAAAAAAATATTTCGCACAAATTTTTCAATGTTTTCCTTTCAAGGGTAAATGAACTAACGCGTATACACTTATTACTTTCAAAATTGTTTTCAAAGAATCACACAATTCTGTTTTTAATTTATACTTTAAATTCCAAAACAAAGACAAAATGTAATTATAAAAATACCTTAAAAAATAGTTAAACACTTAAAAAAACATGACTAAATGTCGTCTTATATTTATTACAATACAATGACTGACTGAGCCTTCTGCAAAAACAATATCAAAAGAAAAAATATCCATCTATCTGGTTGTTGGTATTCTTTGTTTTAACATATTACACTTACAAGTACTAGAAGAAATCAAATATTTTTTAGCGATTCAGTTTAAATTTAGAAATCATGACTATATGTTCTGTTTTTGTTATGTTTATATGTGCATTTAACGTTTAAATCACGAATAAATAACAACTTAAGCGACTATAATTTTGAGGTAATTGACAGTAAAGCAAAGAGGAACAGCAGCATAAAAGTGGAAGAACCACCATCAATTGGTATATACTATATATAGGATTGAATTGCAATGAAATACTATTCGACAAAGAAGATAATGTTGCAAAGGGTACCAAACGGATGAACAAACTTACGTCGCGATGCTTTTGCAAAACAAAAAGATGTTCAATATACTTGAATGTTTTCAAGTTTGGCTTTATCTTTTCTGTCTTAATACCCTTAGTAGAATAAAGGTGTATGGCATTGCTCTGACTGGCCTGTTGTTATTGTCATTTTTTTATTTTTTCATGTATATTTGTTTGTACATACATATTTATGTTTCAGTTTTAAGTTTAACATAACAGTCATATTGATTAAATACGCTGTACTGATTTAAATTTTCCAAAACTTTATTCTTATTTTCTATATAACGTTTTTTAATATTGCTTTTGGCTTTGGTTATCCAAAAGTTGAATACGTATAAATTGACATTGATTTGAGGTTTAATGCATAATTTACGATGCAATCATATAGCAAACATAACCAATACATAACGTTGAATGTAAACCATTTATATTATTGCACATAGTACATATGTATGTAAGTTGAATTGTATCAGTTGAATCAAAAACTAAAATTCATATTCTTTAGAAATTTATGCATACCATATTAATGAATATGTTATCCCTTCCATGATTAAATTTAATTAAATCAATTAAAATTGAATTCATGTAAAGTATGCTTTTAATGCATTATTGTTTTAGGTATTGGCTTAATACTACTTAATACTTCAAAGGCTTTCTTGAATTTTAAGAAGACAATTTTATTCATAAGAGCACCATTGTTTAATAAAATTTTAATATTAATATATACTACATACCTACATACATATGTATGTATGTACGTTTTTATGTTTTACATTATCTGAATAAAACATCTTAAACCTCTAATTCAGTCAGTATTTGAATTTTAAAAAAGTTTTAGGGCATTATTTCTATACACACATTTTGCACAAATTCAGAAATATTAAAATTTATAATTTAAACCACTTTTTTATACAAATTGCTGTGCAGTTCTTGTCAAATACCTACGCTCTTACTGAACGTATTAAATGATTTGCTTATTATTGTAAAGACTGCAAATAAAAATATGTAAAACAATAGTTAAAAAATATTAGTATATTTTAATCGTTACCTATTGAAAAAAAAATTTTAATCGTTACCTATTGCCATATAAATTTGCTCTAGGAAACATTTTTTAGTTCAAATATATTTGATACTCTTCACTGAACTGCAAAAGTCAAAATTCATATGAGCAATCAATGTATGCGTTACTAATAATTTTAATAAATGATTATGTTCCGTTTTCGGAACTTCAGTTTGATAGTTGGGAATAGGGAGAAATATCCCCTTTTCGCCCATTCTGAGTACTTCTTAAAAAACGTAAACCATATGTGTTCTACGGTACGCAGATATACATACATATCTAGTCTAAAATTTCATCGTCATCGGTACGTTATTTAGGTGAGGCATAATTTTCCCCTTGGGGCAGGTACCTTAATATTTAGGGGTATGAAAAATAGATTGTAAAATTTACATTTGACAATCTAAAGTTGTTTTAAGAAATCAACAAAATTTAATCAAAATCAGTTTGTTAGTTGGGGATAGGGATAGTCCTTGTGTCGCCCCATCTAAGTACTTCTTAAAAAAATGGATACCATATATGCTCTACGGTACGCAGATCTGTCCAGTTTAAAATTTCATCGAAGTCGGTACGCTATTTAAGTGAGGAATAAATTTTCCCTTAGGGCGGGTCAACTTAACATTTAGGGGTATGAAAAATAGATGTTGACCGATTCTCAGACCTACCGGATATGCACATAAAATATCATGCAAATCGGTCGAGTCATTTCGGAGGAGTCTGGCAACAAACACCGCGACACGAGCATTTTTTATATTAGAATTTTCATAAACAAAATAGGTGGTTAAAAAAATATACACATAAACATAAACAAAATTGACATTTCAGCGATCCAAAGGAAAAAAAAAACCAGCTGCCTTTGCGATTCTATCTGTTATTTTTGTACCATGAATAGGTCCGTATAACTCAAAAAACAATTGGCTGACTGTGATGAAACAGGAAAAATAGAATTTGAATTTTTTGAAAAACAGAAATGTATTGCTTTGTAAAGGTGCTTTTACACTATTCTACAAGTCTTAAGACTTTCATTGGATTTTGTAGAAAGAAAATCTAATGGTTTTTGGTCTGACTGTCAAAAAATCAAAAGTAAAATGTTTTTATTGCATTTTGCTTTTACACTATCACATTTCAAATAAAATGGAAACAACAGCTGTTTGTGTTTTTTTCTTTCTCCAAGGTTGGACATGTTGATACGGCAATATATGTTTTATTAATATTTCATAATATAAGCCATATTTAATTATATTTTACAACAAATATTTGTAATTTATTTTATGTTAAAGAGAAAGAACTACAAATGTTAACTATATTTTGTATTTTTGTAGTTATTTAATAAAAAAAGGAATAAGAAAAATTTGGCTAAAAATTTTCAGGTTTCCAACCCTGATTTTTTCTTATATTTGCGTAAAAAAGCAACTCTGATAAAATGAAAAGTCGAATGGTTTAGAAAAATTTCTAAAAATGATGAGAGCCATACGACTGTCAAATTTCTATCCGTATTTTTTGACAATTCATTACAAATTGTTTTCACACTATTATACTTTTTCATTTTATTTGAGTTTTTGACGTGCCGTTATACTTAGTGGGATAGTGTAAAACAGGCCTGTTCAAAAATAAAAATTTCATACACAATTGTTCCTTAGCTAAACTCACATGTATTCTTACGCTCTTGCTTTTAGTCGTCACTGAGACAGCGACGAGTTAACATGCGTGGTGGGTGTACGCTGATTTATTGTTTGCAGTGGAAACAAAATTAATAGCAATGCACACAAATATTTTCTATTATAAATGAATTTGTAAATGCAATACCTTATATATCATAGAACACTTAAAAATATAGTTTAAAAGTTTTTCAGCGACATTTTCATTATTTTTATAAAATTTTTAATAAATTTAATGACAAAAACGAAACTTAAAAACTTTTTTTTGTTAAAAAATTAAAAGTACGTTTTATTTCTTTATAGCAGATTAGTATTAATAAATTGTTCTTAAAGTAATTAAATTTTTAGATAAATTTTTATATATAAATTTTACTTAAAAAAAATTCATACAACTGCAGATAATGCTACTTACACGTACAGCAGTGTAATTATCATTTTCTCACCAACACAACTACATTTTTACTTTTGAACAGGCCTGGTGTAAAACCACCTTAAATACTTATGTTTGATTTTTATACAGTAATCCCTCGAACAGCGCGGTTTCGCACTAACACGTTTTTATTTTTTACCACCAAAATTTCGCATTGCGCGGCAAATATTTCGCAGCAGAGCGGTTTTTTTTTTGCGTGCAAAATATGTACATAAATATATTAGTGAGGTGCACACACATCCTATTCCATATTGTGATTGTGTGTGTAGCAGAAAAAAACCAAGTTTAACTTACGCACCCTTGTTGCACACTACTATAAGAAAAAAACATATTTCAGAGCAAATTTTTAATCTAACTGATATTACAATTAAGGAGTTATATACCATATTCGAAAGGTAATTTAATGTAGATTCCGATTTTATAAATAGCGGATCAGGTTTTAGTGAAAACATTTGAAATTTTAGCTCCTGTATGATGTAATGCTGTTTTGGCTGCATGTAAAAACTTCGGTAAGGCTTTTAACTAGGAGCTCTGCACTCATATGTATAAAACTTTAAAGCTTAATATATTAATAAAATACTTTAAAAATATCAACTGCATATTCGTGCCTAAACAGAAGTTACAGTCAATAATGTTAAAAAACTAAATTGTATTTAGATAATTGAACAAATGATTTTTTCTAAAGTAGCTTTGCATTGTTATCTTCTTCTAAACTTGAAAAGAAAGGGTGAATCTTTCGATGAATTAGAGGCGTTAAGTGTATTTATTGCTCTTGACTTGACAAAAGCACAATAAATATACTGAAGGAATCTTATGATGGAAAAAAATATACTGTTCTTCCTCCATACTATAAAATTGAGGAAGCTAAAAAAAGTTGCTGCCTTCCACCAGATTTATTAGAAGTAACAAATGCTTATGCTAGAGTTAAGTCTTTACAATATCGCACTTCAACCAGGATTTTAGTGATTGATGCTGTGGATAATAAAAGCTTAATAAACCTAACTGTAAATGGGATTGTGATGGCTCGTGAGGTCAATCAGAATGTAAACAATCGTTTCCAGAGAAAACTTATCTAATTTCTGATGCAAACCTATTTATAACATTTTTAGTACCAATTAAACTTGTAAGCGAAGGAACAGGTGATATTATTTGGAAAAATCCAGTCTGCTCATTTGTTCGATATTGTCGCCCCATTTCAATTAATAAGCCAAGGTAAGGAAGTGGTAACAGCAATGATGGTAGTACCACTAGAAGATTTTTTTTTTTAATTTTTCGCGATCTGCTGATATAACCGGAGTAGATGAAGAATTAATAAAAAAGTCTCAAATCAATCTTCAAGTTTTATTGTCTGATTTAGTAATAGACTCTGAAAAATTTGGCGAATATGCAATGGAAATAGCAAGATTGTATATAAAAAAATACATCTGGTATCATATTGTCGTAAGAATTAAAGAACGCTGTAACTGACAAAACCTTAAATCTTCACCAGAGCCAAAAAACCTGTATGAAAGTAGAACAAAGACACTGGTATTTTTCAAAACGCAGACGGCGTAAGTGAATTTATTTAATCGTAGAAATCTGGGAGCGATACCAATCGACGCGTATTTTTTTTTTTTTTCTGATAAAAATGATTCAAAAAACGTATTTTCGATTTTTTGTCAGTTACAGCGTTCTTTAATTCTTACGACGATATGCCATCATGTCTCCACAAAATATTGATACATGCAGTGTTGCCTATTGGTCAGCTGTCCCAAGACGCACAAGAGTCGAACAATAAAGACTACAAAATATATCGTTTACATCACTGTCGAAAATGTTCGCGATCAGCCACTAATATTTTCAACATCTTAACAAGTGTAAGAAAACCATTCGCCAAACTTGCAAATGAATGAAGATACGCTTAAACTGATGAAGTAACCACAAATAGCGATTTTGTACCAAATACATGTACAATGTCATCTCTATATGCAAAAAATAAATTCCTTACCTTAATTCTGTAATAAGTTCTGGTTTAATTTGGTTCATATTTTACAGAATAATAGAAAATACACTTAAGATTATTCGTGCAAAATTTCAGAACTTTATCTCTAAGAACAAAAAAGTTACAGATTTTTGATCCGATAAGGACTAAAATTTTCCACTGTGCGACGTCGCAGCAACCAAAATTTTGTCTTCTACCTCAAGAGATACTATAAACCAACACTATTAACAAGTTTTTTTACGAAACCATTTGAGGAAAATAGAACAAATTCATTAGAAGATGAAAATTAACTTCTTTAAAGATTTTTTTTAATTACATATTTACATTTTAAAATTTATATTTCATTGTTAAAATTACTCCAAAGTATTTTTTCAACACGCAAAGATAATGTCAAATTTATTAAATCCATTGTGTTTATAAATTTACAACTTTATATGCAATTCATAAAGCGTGTGTTTAGAGGCAAGATTATAAACTGAGCAAGGAATGATCCAATATATGAATTCACACTTATTACTTATTACTTTTAAAAAAATATTACTCACCTGTAACGGCTTTCTTTCTGCCATCTGAGGCATTGTCTTGACCTGCAACGCCCGAAGATGAGGCCGCATTATTTCCTAAACCGAAATTTGAGGGTTTTTTCCAACCCCTCCAATTATTATACAAAGATTCAGGTTCAGAACTCCAGCTGCAGAGGGAATCTTCCTCAAAACGATCCGAGTCATCAAAACTAAAACGTTCTAAATCTTCTTGAACCCAATCAACAGCTGCACCGCCGTCTGGTTGATTTCCAGCATTGCGACGATTTTGTACATGATCACCACCGGCACCACCTGCACCTCCTCCGGCACCTGCCGCATGTTGATTATTATTGTTGTTGTTATTACGATTATTAACCATTATTCTAATTTAAATGTGTATCAGAGTGGTAATGGTTATTTGCTTTTTCCAAACTCTTTAAAACAATATTTACAAATTATTCAGCTTTTACTATATTAATGTATTTTAATGTTTTTATACTTCACATTAATAAAATGTTAAATTTATTTAAGTTTATATACATTAATAATGCGGTTTACATTTTAAAGTATATATATATATATATTTTTTTTTAATTTTATCACTCCCGTACAACGCGACTTGATAAGTTTTTAATTTTGGATTTGGATTTGCATTTTATTTTTTATTTTTTCTCTCTTTTTCTTAATTTTGAAATTTTTTGTATTGGTTCTGCTGTAAATTTGCCGTTTTTCCTATGTATGTATGTTGCAAATAAGTTTGTTGTTTTTAAACCGGATAAATGTAAAGTAATGAGCAGTAAGAGTGAAGTAAATGAGTGATGATTGCTGTTGTTGCTTTTTAGTTAAATGGAGGAATAACTGACTCTGCTACTTCGTTTGTGTTTTTCTTATTTTCAGTTTATTTTTCCACATTTTTATATTTCTTTTTCTCTTTACACTTGAGTTTTCTTTGTCGTTTTTTTTTTTTACCCCCCACAGCTGGTTTTTTTATTTTATTTTATTTTGTCAATAAAAAAAGATTTATGCATAAAAAAACAGACGGTGTAATATATATGTATACTTATGTATATGAAACAAAGTTGAAGGCGACGTTAGCAGCAGGCGTATTTTTTAAGGCGAAATTTGACAAAAAGAAAAGGATGATATAAAAAGTATAGATTAATATCCACAAAATTATAAAACAAAGCGGTGAATTTAAAAAGAATATAGGTATATGTTATAATTCAGATTTTGTTTTGACACTTCCCTAGTTGGCAACTTCTTAAAACATTATCAAATATCACAGTTATCATGAATAACTAAACGAGCAATATTATAAAAGAACTTTTTCCTAATGTATTAGGTATTTTCTGAAGATTATATAAAATGCAATATCCTTTATACTTTCTCTAATACCATATTAGAAGACAATTTCCACATTAGTTTTATTAATGTCAGTCTACATTATTCTACAAATCTCAAGTTTTTCATTGAATTTTCTAAGAAAATCCAATTGTTTTTTGCCTGATTGTCAAAGAATCAAATAGAATATTGTCCCATTACATTGTGTGTTTACACTATTATACATAGTTAAAAAGTAAAAATAGTTGTATTATATACATACATACATAGGTACCTATATGCATACATACATAAATGGGAAGGTACATATTTAAACTTAACTTTTGGAAAATATTGTACAATGCAATTTTCTTTCAATAAAATATAGTTGACTAGAATAGTTAAAAATTTGAAAAATAACTAAAAAACTTAAATTTGTTAACGACAATATCGTTAAGTACGATAGTGCCAATTGGGTTTATTAGTGGCCCCAGTATTATTTTTATTTATATTAAACTTTTAAGAAAATTATCACACATAACGGAATACTTACAGTGTTGAAGAAAAAGATCGACAAATTGGTAAAGATTTTTTTAAGGGACTAATTTAAGCAATTGTCGAAACACATTTAATCCAGCTCTTAAGCAAACCAATGTATATAAGTATTAATATATTATAAAAGCCCAGATATGTACATATGTATATAATGTCCACAAATGTTTAAAATTTGTTTTCGACACTGCAAACAAAAATTTTAAACAAAAAAAGAGGAATGAACGCAGCAAAAACAAAAGATTTTTCTACCTACATGCATACGTATACCTATATTTGTTATTGCTTTTTCTTGGCCATGAATGAAGTTAATAAATATTAAATAAATTTCAAAAAAAACAATAACTGAAAATGTTAACAAAATATAGTAAAAATAATGTATTTCAAAATTAGCAATAAAAAACTGAATTTGAAGTTTTTACTCTTTTTCAACTTAGATCTCGTTATTTATAAGTGTACGTGTATGTGTTGACATTAGCATTTATGCCGTTTTCTGGTGCAATGACTTTCTTTGTTTCCTTCAGTTGTTTTCAAAGTTTCAGATGATTCAAGTTAATGCTTTTGTAGTCTTGCTTTCGTTTTTCTCTTATTACATTTTGCGTGCGTAAATACAATTTCAAACTCATATACGCATGTAACAGAATTTTTTAGGCAAAGGGAAGGGTCTTTTAACACCAGCTCCACTATTCACCATTTACTAAGTTCTCTGCCAACGTATCAGACAAATCAGCATTTGTTTAATTTTCTTTTTTTGTTTCTTTAAGAACAGCTGCTTATTCTGCTTTTTTATACGCACACATAAATTCATAAACACACACAAAATGTTTTTTTCTTTAGTTCCTTTTATCCCCAAAGTTTTTATTTATACTTTTCTTTGTTATGTTTTACTCCCTAATTTCGTTGTTGTTATTATTTTCTCATCTGTTTTTAATACAAATTCGCTGTATAAACACTGTTCGCTTTGACAATTTGTATTCGCCTTGAAAAAAAATTTTTTTTCACTTGCCTTTTTTCCTGTATAGAAAATTTTTTTGTTTGTTACACACCAAAATAAAGAACTTTTATATAAAATTAAACTCGAGTTTTTCATAAATGTCTTAACATTAAATCATAAATAACGTCATTTCTTAATTATTTATACATTGCAATTCAAATAACTTTGGTCTCTTTTTTTTAAATATATTTTTGTATATGGTCGTCTTCGGGGTAAAAAAAAACCAACGACCTTAAAGACCAAATATTTTGTGTGTGTATTCTTGCTAAAATTTCACATTTTGTTTATAGAATTTCACACTTATCTGGTAAACACTATTGTCTTTTTTGTTTTTAATACAATTTTAATTAATAATTTCTGCAAATGTCTATAAAGTTTTTCAATTTTCCGTCGCGTCGTAGGGAGCATAAAAAATTTTATCTTTGTCGATTAATTCACTCACATCAGCGAAAAAATACTTTCTTATAGTACACGAAACAAGAAAATATTAGAACAGGGCGCCTCACAAAATATTTTAAATGACAGGGTTGTATTAAAATAATTAAACAAGAAACGCCATGAGCGCACATCAAATCAATTGAACAAATCCACAATTTTTTTTAATTAAAAAATAAGCACTTATAGTATGTTAAAATTCTTTGACGTAAGTGCGCGTAATTTCTTCTTGTTTAGATTATGCAGCGACAAAATATTTAATTTCATGTTACAAGGTGTTAAAAAACGGACGATCAAAAATGTATGCTCAAATTTATTAAAGATTATCGTTGCTTACATGGCGTATTATATCTAACTGCCATCCATAAATAAAAGCGGCAAGCGTTTTCTAGCTGTCAAAATTTCTCATGCCCATACAATTTGTATGGAGCATCCCAAAATAACGCGGCGGCAACGCGTTGCAATTGGAAAATCCAATTTTGACAGAGCGTTTAGTAGTAAAGTTGGCCGCAAAAGGCAACTAAAATGTAAACAAATAGGAAAAAAACAGGGTTGTGATATAAAGATATGTTATTTGCATAACCATGTTATATTCGCAAAGGCAAACAATAAACAAAATAGAAGATAATAAATATTAATATCAAATAAATAAATAAAATATAATAAGAATAAATAAAATAGTACTATAAAATTTAGTTTATGTTACAAATACCAATAGAGTAATGCAGTTTATTATTAAAATAGTCAGAATTGTTATATAAGCATATGTTGTTGTATTACCCTGTTTTTAATGTTTTGACAAAACGTTGTCGACTAACTCATACAAGTGTATGTACATACATACATGTGAAAGAATATAATTTCAGTATGCGATTTCCAGAAAAGTGTGAGTTAAATAGTTGATGTTTGGTCTTGAATATGCACAGGACACAAAGAACTCTGATGAGACTACCGTAGCTGGAGTCGAAAACAATTGTTCAGTTTGGCTAGTGTACTATTCCTTCACGGACATCATTTCTTCTTTAATTACCAAAAATATTCATTGCCGTTAACTTTGATCTAATTAAAGCGTTTCTGACGAAACAAAAAATTAAATTATAAAAATATTGATCAGACCTTTCCTGGGGCTCGAACCTAGAGCCTCAAACACATTAAGTTGCCGCTCTTATTTAGGGATGGCGGTTCAGCGTAAGCGCTGAGCGTTGTAAAACGTTCCGCTTGCCGCTTTTATTTAGGGATGGCTCTAAGTCTGGTGTCACATTATGAAATTATTCTCTCTGAAAGTCTGATTTTAATGTAGAGGAGTGAGAGAAGAACGGTATCGAGTACAGTGTTTCACGTACTCTGAAATTATCTTTTGTTCCTTCATTCGTAATTGTTTTGTTTTTGTAAAAACCTTTAAGTCGTGATTCACACTTGTCAATATCGAATCGTCAATTATTGACTTTTTGGGTGAAGGGAAAGAAGAGAATGTAAGAGAATGCTCGTCAATTTTGCTTTTTCTTTGTCAAAATGTGAAAAAGATAGAAAGTTGTAGGCAAATATAACTGAAAATTGACGAGTTAATCAATTTGTGTATGAAAGCGAATGCAACTTCAAAAGAAAATCCAACAAAAATTGACGAGTCGAAATTGACAAGTGTGAATCACGATTTATTTCTCTAAAAATAATTTCAATGTGTGATGACCAATGAAATTTTAAAAGAGAATAGGAAAAAGAAAGAAAAATATTTTAATGTGACAGTAGACTAAATAATATGTACAGTGGTGGCCACATCATATGCAACTAAAATTTAGTTTACAATGAAATCCCTAAAACTTTTTCCCGAATAAGAAGAAAACTTCAATCGATAAATAGTATTGAAGACAATTTATTAATAAGTAAAATTTAACATCAAAAATTAATAAAGACTTCATTTTAAAAACAACATAAAAACTTTTTTCAAAAAACTTAGTGTTACGTTTGGCCAAAACAAATGCAACTTATAACAAAAGTCACAAAAAAAAAACTGCAAATTAAAAAATATTAATATTTCGTTGCAAAGCCTGAATTCTTTATCACAGCTGCACAACGACGTGGCATAGATTCTATTAAATTATTAATTATCGTTGCTGGAATTGAGCTCCACGCCTCTTTTATTTTAATAAACAACTCGTTCGCATTTCGAACGTTATTACGGTCAATTCTCTGATCAACAATTTCCCAAAGGTTCTCTATGGGATTAAAATCGGGTGATTGAGGTGGCCATTCCATTAAAGTTATGTTTCTTCTGCTAACCATGACTTCACAATTCTTGATGTATGCTTTGGGTCATTGTCATGTTGGAAGACCCATTTACATCGTTTAAAATATTTTTATATTTATGCTGATCCATTATACCATCGATACGGTGTATGGGGCCCACTCTATTGGCAGAAAAACACGCCCAAACCATTACACTACCTCCTCCATGTTTCACTGTTTTGGTGCAGTATTGTGATTTCAGCCGCATATTTGATGGCGTCCTCACATAACGCAAGCCGTCACTCCCGATTATATTGAATTTTGATTAGTCACTAAACAAAACCGTTTTCCATTTGGAAATTGACCAGTTTAAATGGTCTCTGGCAAATTTTAACCGCTTCAGTTGGTTACGTTTTGAAATAAGCGGTTTTTTTGCAGGACGATGCGCTCGTAAAGAGGCATCTATTAAGCGTCTACGCACACTTCTAGCTGCTATTGGCAGTTGAAGGTCTTTTACTAGTTGCGAAGATGTAATAAATGGTTGTTTTTTGACAGTTTGCACGATCAAATTATCTGTACGTTGAGTTGTGTGTCGTGGACGTCCTCCTCGATGGATTACCGAAACTGTTTTTGTGGCTTTATACTTATTTATTATTCGTGATATTGAACTTTTGGAAATTTTATATTTCTCAGATATCTCTTTTTGAGACATTCCTATGTTATAATCGTCAACAATGCGTTTTCTTAATTCCAGACCGAATTTATCGCGTGCCATTTCTAATTGGTTGTTTGTGACCGTATAGAAAAAATTGTTTGTTTAATATTTATTAAAAACACTTTTTAACACTCAAAAAAAATAAAACTTTGCAAAAATAATAAAATGAGAATAGAACATGTGAGCTAAAATAACGGTATCTTTAAATTTCTTTAGAGTTGCATTTGTTTTGGCCAAGCGGCTATCGGTTAATCGGTTTTATCGATAAAGTTGATAGCAAAATACAAAAGATTTATAGAAAAAATGGCCACTATTGTTTCAATTGAACCTTAGACATAAAAAAATCGAAAGCTGACATACGTTTTATATTAAGACATAAATATATCATCATATTTCCACATAGCAAATTTTAGTTGCATATGATATGGCCACCACTGTATGTATATTCATAAAAAAAACTGCGTAGTACAACATATTGCTTACAAAGTACAATAAAACAATTTTACATTAAAAAATTTGTTTTTCTTAAATAAATAAATTGACAATAAAACAAAAATCCACAACAATTAAAAACAAATAAAAAAATCTATCTTCAAATTCCAATACAATGCACTGCATGAGTAGGGGTTTACCCATGAGTATTGGTCTTAAAAAAAAGTCATATGTTCATATCGTCGATGGAATTAAAGAACGCTGTAACTGACAAAACCTTAAATGTTCACCAGAGCCAAAAAACCTGTATGAAAGTAGAACAAAGACACTGGCATTTTTCAAAACGCAGACGGCGTAAGTGAATTTATTTTCATCATCGTAGAAATCTGGGACTGAGATCAATCGACGCGTATTTTTTTTTTTTTTTTTCTGATAAAAATGATGCAAAAAACGTATTTTCGATTATTTGTCAGTTACAGCGTTCTTTAATTCCATCGACGATATGTTTCAGAAGAAGATACAAAATATAATGTGGTGCTGTGCTAAGTCCTAAATATACTTATATATGACTTTATATAAAATATATCTGATGAATATACAAATTTCAGCAAGTAGTTTGATGTATGGAATCATGTGAATATATAAAATAAATTTAATTAGTACACAATAATATATTTCGGGAAGTAATTTCTTTCTTACTTAATTTATTATATACAAATAGTCTGCAAATTTGTTTATGATTGATCTAATCATTTGCTCGTGTAGAAGTACTGTACTGTTAATGTTTATCTTAAGAAAACATTGTGAAAGGGGTATTTTTTTTTTTGTAAAAATGGTTCATTTTACTTTTAAAGAAAATTAAAACAAAATATCGAATTATTTACACGCTTATTCTTAAAATTATAATAATAATTATAAACAATTTGTAACAAAACAATTTTTTTTTCAAACAGCCCATAGTCGATAATACAGAGTATTCTAACTCAACTCTGTGTTACAACAAGCTAAACATCAGTTTGTGTGTAGACTCGACCATTAATGCAGTTTATTCCAGCACTTTTGACGTTTTTGACAGCGAAAAACTGCTATACCTTCTTTTTCAATATCCGGTTAACGCGATAGGTTCGTATTTTTTTATTAAAGGTCTCGAAAATTTAATAATTTTTATGGAAAATTTGTGAATTTTGTTAAAAACGTTCTATGAAATACTCTTAAGAAATAAACAAAGAATATGAAAAAATAATATGTGTGGTGGTATTACATGTGAATTGTTAGATGTTTGAGAAATTTGAATGCCTAGTGCTGAGAATTTGTTAAAATAGAGTATAACAAGATGTATAAACAAATAGTGTGTGTGTTTTGGAAACGAAAACAAAGTTCACAAATTTTAAATTGTAAAAATAGAATCTCATTGAAACTAACTGTTCTTACTAAACTTACTTTTATTTAAATTACCAGTAGTAAATAACAATGGCTCCCAGAAAGGCTAAAGCTCAAAAAGAAGAAGTCCAAGTTTCCTTGGGTCCTCAAGTTCGTGATGGAGAATTTGTTTTTGGTGTTGCCCATATATACGCTAGTTTTAATGACACTTTCGTCCATGTTACGGATTTGTCAGGCCGAGAAACTATTGCCCGTGTCACTGGTGGCATGAAGGTGAAGGCTGATCGTGACGAAGCTTCACCCTACGCCGCTATGTTGGCTGCTCAAGTAAGATTTTTAGTGCTATTAATAATTTTTTATTTATACTAAATTTCCAATATTATTTTCTTTGTAGGACGTTGCTGAAAAGTGCAAAACTTTAGGCATTACGGCATTGCATATTAAATTGCGTGCTACAGGTGGTAACAAAACCAAAACACCTGGACCCGGTGCACAATCTGCCCTCCGTGCTTTGGCCCGTTCTTCAATGAAAATTGGCCGCATTGAAGATGTAACTCCAATTCCCTCAGACTCTACCCGCAGAAAGGGTGGTCGTCGTGGTCGCCGTTTGTAAAATGTCTTTCATTTATGGAAAAAGTTTTTTGTATATGGATCGGATGTGGTGGTGTTTTCTTAGTTTGTTCTTACACTTAAGAACAATGAATTAAACCCATGCATAAAGTTTTATTAATTTTTTTAATAAGTAAACGTAAATAAAAAAAATTAAATTCTAAAAAAAACATTGTTATACATACAAAACAAAAAGTGTAGGGAATTAGCAAAACTATTCTTAAAACGATTTTCGACTTTCGGTCTGACATTTTGATTTCGGTTTCCGAAATGGATCGCGTAAGAAAAGTTGGTTCAAGCTTCATGTAAATAACTACGTTTATAGTCTTAAGCAAAAATGTGATTAATATGAAAAAGGAATAAAACAGTTTTTAATATAAAATGCATTTATTGCATCAGCATACATATCGCACTTCATCAACAAAAGGATATTAACACAAAATTTTTGAAATTTCACTTTTCGCAAAACATCAACTAACAACATCGATAAATTTCTATTGTAAAAATTTGAACGTATTCTAAGACCATATCCGCGTAATATATTGACTACCTTTCTGTAAACAAAAAGGACTCGCATTCGTTGGTACAATCCATTCAAATAAAGCTTGCATTCCTAAGGAAATTAAAAACCAGTCTTCCCAAAGTGTTCTCTCGTCATTGTTTGGATTCCATAAAGACTTGATTTCAATTTATAGAACAAATGTGTCAATTTGCTTTCAAATGTCCATTATTCTACACACTGTGCACATGAGCGATGAAATCGGAAGAGATTTTGTTTTACAATGCAAACAAATGCGGAGTCGATTGTATGGATCAAATGGTTTCGCATTTTACAACAAAAAATGTATAAAAAGATGGGCTTTTGTTTTTTTTCAATATGTTGGACATTATGATTTAGAAAAGAACGATGCTAGACGAGATTTTCTATGTAAATTGTCAAAAAATTTAGTTTCGGCAAATCTTGAAAATATAATTAATAATATTGATGTAGTCAAACAATTTAGTACGCGCTCAGCTATGGAGTCTTTTTTAGGAAGACCAATACATGTATAAGCTACAACCGGTTTTAAATGCATAGTTTTCCAGCCATTTTATTTCAAAACACTAAATAAAATGCACTAATAAATAATGTGTTTCAGATTGATTTTAATCCATAAATTAAAGTTATATTAAAAAAAAATAAAAATAAATTCGCGAAAAAATTAAGAAAAATTTGAAGACCCTTTTTTTGAAAGATATGTTAATGCCTTTAAATTATTTATGAATTTTTTAGGAAAACAGTAGTTTATATTTATTTTTACTATATATTCGGAACAAACTGCCAATTAGGTTTCAAAATACATATCGTCAAATTAAATGTAAACAGACGTAACTACACTTTTTGTTTTTTTACAGGAGATTAGATTATTAGAATAAAAAATTTTGTAAATCCTGAAAATCATATAATTTTTAGGATCGAAATATAAGGATTGGCATCCCTCTATACAACAAATGAGTTTGTATGTAAGGTTTTCATACAAATATGTATGTAGTTATGTCTTTTTGCATTTAGAAATACACGCACTTGTACTCACGTCCGTTTGAATTTCGTTAATAAAATCGCCATTTTTGATTGTAGGAATCTAAAATTTTGAACGAACATGTAAAACGAACCATAATTAATAAAAAAGTTAATTTCGAAATTTTGTGTAGTTATGTAGGTCCGTTTGCATTTAATATGACGATATGCAAATTTAAAATCATAAAACCAGAAAAATTTTTACATTTTTTTGTGATTTTGAAAGTTTAAAATCACACAAAAACTTGTGATTTACAAAACAGCAAGAGATTTGATAATCACAAGAGATATGAAATCAAATCGCATGGTTTTATGCCCGTCTATCTTCTGAATGGTAACAGTAAAGTTCCCAAATTTGGTCCACATAGATCTATGATAAATGCAAACCGTAAGTCTAAAAATAGGCAAAACTTGACATGTGGACAGGGTACCTCCCATAAAAACTACTCATTTGCCCCTGTTTTGAATATCTCTTAGTTTTTGCATTTTCGAAACAAGAAAATTGGCGATTTCAAATCGCTAGTGTACCTTGAAACGATTTGATCTATTATATTAAATGCAAACTTTAAAAAAAAAGAAACTAATGCACAATACACTGCCGATCACTTGAATAGGTTTATTAATTTTTGCTCTTATATTTTAATTTTTCTTCATATAAACTTTAGGAGAACAATTTTTTTTCACTTAAATTAAGAGATATTATGAATGATCATATTTTAGGAAGAAAAGAATAACGGTACAATAAATAAAAATTTGTTATTTTTTTATTTTACTTCAAAATGCTGCGAAAACAGGTGCAGATTTTGGGTCACTTGAATAGGT
The DNA here is from genome assembly GCA_963576795.1 of Metopia argyrocephala. NCBI lineage: Eukaryota > Metazoa > Arthropoda > Insecta > Diptera > Sarcophagidae > Metopia > Metopia argyrocephala. The sequence goes on from OY756208.1 coordinate 43,435,085, forward strand.
TCACTAGGAATAAAATTAGTTTGTTTTTGACCATCGACAGTATAATTAAAATTTTAAATATTTGTGAGTTACTGCAATAATTTTTTATATTTTTTATGTAAAATGGGGCGCATCAAGCGATTAACTAAAGAAGGAAGAGGTAAAATTAAAGCATTCAATGAAACTGGCTTAAGCCATAGGAATATCGACAAAAAAATTGGTCGCAGCCAGAATGTTGTAAGTAATTTTCTAAGAAATCTGTTCGATTAGCATAAAAACATGAAAGGGCTGACGAAAAAAGCCACAACAGAAGCGGACAGAAGAGTTATTGTAAGAGGTACCTCAAATTCGAGCGATTCTGCTGCAAAAATTAGACAAAAATTGGGTATCACAGATATAACAAACACTGTAAGACATGTTATTCGAAGTTTTAAACATTTAAGGAGATTGAAAATTAAAAAAAGCATCTCTTATTGCTGCTCGTAAGGCGACACGGTGTCATTTTGCACGAGAACACATGAACGATAAAAATGAGTGGTATCGTGTTGCCTTCTCAGACGAAAAAAAAGTTTAATTTGGAAGGTCTGGATGGATACAACTACTATTTAAACGACCTACATAAGGAGGAACGCTACCTTAGTCGTCTCGTCTCTGTGAGGGAAGTGTAATAGTGTGGGGGGCGATTTTATATTGTGGTACATTGTGCTTCAATTCCTCACATCAAAAATGAACGCGAATAATTACAAAATAGTACTTTAAAAGGTGTTTCCATATTTTTCTACTATTTTTAGACCAATTCTCTGGATATTTAAACAAAATAATGCCCCGATACCTAATGCCAGGGTTGTAAAAGTATGAATTCAAAGCCAAAATGTCAATAATTTGGAGTGGCCACCATATTCCCCTAACTTAAATATTATAGAAAATGTATGGGGCTTGCTTTCTCGCAAAGTCTACGAGTCCGGCAGACAATACGAAACCAAATAGGCTTTCATTGGAGGAATTAAAAAAGCTTGGTCCAAAAATTTTATTATCATTAATTGAAAACCTTTATAGCTCCCTCCCAAATGGTATTTTTGAAGTTATATCGAATAAAGGAGGATATACTCCTTAAGAAATCATCAAACATTGTAAGAAATCTTAAAAATTTAAAAAAAGGTTTACAAAAAAATAATTTTTTTCTTTAATTTTTTAAATTAATGATAGTGAACCTATTCAAATGACCCAAAAAATTGTGCTGAAAATCATATTCGTTTTGGGAAAAAAATTACTAAAATTCAGTTATTAATTATTGAAACAATTTTTTTTATTATAAACACACATAATCCCATATTTTACCATTTTGAAAAATAATATAGCCAAAAACTTAATTACTTTTAGAAAAAAATTAATTTGAATGTAATGAAAATAGTAAACCTATTCAAGTGAGCGGCAGTGTATATGTAAATTTAAAATGTTGTCTTTTTATTTGAAGAAAGCCTATGTAGTACGCTTTTTTGAGATTCTTATTAAAAATTTAAAATTAAGAAATTTGCTTTTATTGAGCCTCCCTAAATGGAGAAATATTAAGTGAGAAAGTTTTGCGCAGTAAAGAAGTTAAATATCTGGGAATAATACTGAAAAGAAACAACAATCCATTTACGTGTAACAGTTGTAGTTTTTTGCTTCATGGACATGTCTGTCATGTAACAGTTCACAATCAAGTATTCCTGATTTAATATCCCAGATTTCAGAAAAAAGGTTATTTATTTATAAATATAAAAATTAACTACAAGAACAAATTTATTTTTGCCCACCATATTAAATACAAAATTTTCGTTGCTGTTCTACATACGAGTACTACATAAGTATTAATTGACTTAAAAAATTTTTTTTATTTATATAACTTGTTTTACATACTTTTATAATTTTTATAATCATACATACATATATGTATACTTATACATACATATTTACTTCACATCCCTGCAGATAAAATAACTAGTATGTGAGTAGAAGTATACTAGTTGCTTTTTACTTCAGACTGGTTGCCTATCTGTCCTTTTTTCATATATCGAACTATCGATTTTAACATTAGGTTGTCATAGGAGCCCAACTAGTTCATTTGTGCACAGTTGCTAACTAGTATTATACTAGTAATTATTAACTAGAACATGTATGTACATAAATATTAGTCTTTCAGCTAGTATTTTTAAGACAGCTACGTACTAGGTGCGAAATTTACTGATGATTACCACTCCGTTTTATACCAGTTTTCGACTAGTTGCATTGTTGAAGATTGTACACCAGTTTTAATGCCCAATTAAATATTGCCGAAATTAATTAAAATCAATGTTTTTAATAAGCATTTTTCTACATATATTTAATATAACATAATATAACATAAAAAACATACAATAATAAAATTTCATTAATCGAAAAAAATTAAAAAAAAACAATAAAAAATACAAGAATTCAAGTTGAATCAAAAACAAAAAAAACAAAAAATAGAAGTAAACTAAAAATTTTCTTTTTCTGTTTCTTCGGATTTTTTACATATGGCTTGTTGCCGAAACTGTTTTTTCTTGCATAACTTCATTGCCTGACGCAAAACAGTCTCGGGGTCTTTCTGCCCTGTGCTGGCTAAGCTCACAATGGAGTCTGAAATATATAAAAGTAAATTAAAATTTTACACTAAAATATGTACATATGCATGTATTTTTACTTACTAATTAGTGCTTTATAAAAATTATCGTAGTTTTTTAAGCGCAGCTTCCCGTGGGAGCCATCAATGTTATACCTCATAACAATTCGACGGTCCAAAATTAATTCTAAATTTTTTCCCACACTGTTCCTCCACAGTTTGCCCATTGTAGAGACCTAAATGTAAATATATAATTTATATACATAACATTAACAATAATAAAACGTTTTATTTATTTTAATTAAATACTACTTCCCTAACTTGTCACTGAATGATTCTGTAGGAATATTGCCTGCAATCTGACGTACTTCTAACAGTTCAGGACTTACATCCAAATGGTCCGTATATTTTACACTTTCAACGCAACTGGTCCTTAATCCACTAATATAGACTTCACGTTGTTTTTTATTAATCTTGCCATGTTTCTTTTCATCATTTTTGCACACTCACTAATGTTTATTTTGTTATTATCACTTTTATTTTTTTTTTTTAATTTACTACTTATTATTACGTTAAAAATTTAAATTTTTCCCAAAAGAAAAATAAAACAAAACTTTCAATTTGTTTTTATAACACGACGAAAACTAAATGACTTTAATGACAATAAAAACTTATTGCTTTGTACGTTACATTTTATATTAAAACATTAAAAAATAAAAACTTTGTCCCTTTTGAACTAGTTCAAATCTGTAAATTTTGGGACAGTCTTTTTACAACTAGTAACATGACTGTCTCAAAACGTTACTAGTTGTAACTTTAGCTGCAGGGATATTGTACATACATACATATGCACATATTTTTATATTTATTTGATTTACTATTGTACTTTGCCTTACAAATGACTAAATAATAATTAATAGTAATTTTTCATCTTTAAGTAATAAATTTTACATGTATAAGTATAACATTAAACCACAATGGATTTATTAATGTTGAAATAATGCTTCGCCTCGGTTTCTGAATTTATCATCTTTTACTATGCATCTTCTATCGTCCTTGTGTTTTATTCTTTGTAATTCACGTTCTTAAGTAATGAATGCAAACGACCAACCGCAAACTGAATATTTATTGTCTTACACTGGAAAATATCAGCTTCCATGCAATTTGTAATTTCATCTGTGTTTTGTTTGCTAATTAACATTTTTTTTTTTATGTTTTGTTTGAAATTTTTTATTACAATACATTATCGAAAATATATGTATATGGTATGTATGTATGTACATTGTACATATTTTTAAAATACATTCCAGAGTTGTTTGATATACATATTTGTTTCATTTTTAATATTTAAATGTCTCTGCGTAACATGTTTAAGTTGCTGGTGCCAAAATAATGTTTCATTTCTTTTTTTGAGATGTTTTTAGTATGTAGTTGTAGTTTTTTTGTTTTGTTTAAAATGTTGTAACAAAGATGAAAAGTGTTTAATTTACGCATCAATAGGTTTTCATTATCAATAAAACAAATTTACTAGCAATAGCCACACGTTTTACATGTTTTTATTTTTTTGCCTGTTTACACAAAGAGTTCGGCTAAATGTAACCGTTAATGCTTAATATGGTGTTTAAACAAGTTGTTTTTTTATTGAATTGAATTTATTTATATTCATTCATTCATAAACGAGGTACTATAGTACTTCGACCTGTAGATCTATTGTACAGTTCATTTATACATATGCAGGTAACTTCATTGTGCGGGACTTTGATATAAACTGCCTATCATGGCAGTCCAGAGGCCTTATTCCGTAACTCTCCTAAGCTAAAACTCTATCGCTAAATATATATAAACTAGATTTAGGACTTTTTGGCTACGAATAGAATTCTTGAACGCTTATTGTAATTTAAAAACTTCATGCCTATTACCTCTACACTTTTTAATTTTATATATGTATTCTAACGCCCAGCCTGTTTCAAAAACCCAACATTTTAGCATTTTAGCTTAAGAGAATTACAGAATAAGGCCCCAGATTTTTTTTTTTTTTTTTTTTTTTTTTTAAGACCAATACTCAGGGGTAAACCCCTACTCATGCAGTGCATTGTATTGGAATGTGAAGATAGTTGATAGGATATTTTTTTATTTATTTATTTTTTTTTTCATAGATGTTTGTATATTGTGCGCCTTTTTTTTTGTTTTGTTTATGAAACAAGTTTCTGACAATTTGTCCACTCAAGAGCCAGTGTTACACTTTAAACCTAGAATGATCAAACAGCAATTGCCTCATCTGTCGGTGGATGTTTGAATGTGAATGGTGAGAGCGTCTTTAGTAGATTAGCTGTTATCTTCCCAGAAGGTGGCGCTGTACTCCTGATCATTAGTTTCTGGTGGAATAGATTAGAAATGTCAGGGAGCGGTTTCTTGCAGATGGTCTTGCTGGAGGGGGGGAACTCTTATTTTTTTTTTTCAATTTAATTTTTAATTTAAATTGTAATTTTAGAAAACCGCAAATTTTTATTTTTATAATTTTGTCCTTCGCTGGGATTGAACCTTGGTCGTGTAAGTTTCTGTGCGAGCGCTCTACCACTGTGCCACGACCCTCCATTTTTTCTGTTCAAATAAAAAGTCGCAAGTCTTTTACTCGATATAAGAGAATCACAAGAGTAAAAAAAATCATGTGTTCGAATAAGAATTTGATCGTGTGCGAATGACAGAATTACATACATACATAATTGGCCATTACAACCCTGTTTCAGGATTATAGCCTATCTTCCCGCAGAACCCCTGTTGTATGCATCAAATTTTTCCATGAGTACTGGGAGTTATATTTTAAGGTCGACTCCGAATGACAGACTTGAGAAGCTTGTCCAGGGCAATCAGTTAATTTCAGACTACTAATAAGTAGTCGCCAAAAGAAAAATTTTTTCATATTTCATTTAATTTTTTCATTTTCATATTTTTTTTAAGATGCTGGGGTTTTAACCCGCAGCTCTAGTCTAGTAGGCCAACACACTAGCCACTAGACTACCGGCAGAATTAGCCCCCTTGATTAAGTTTCCTATACGAAATGAAAAATATAAATATTCGAAAATGGAACACCTATAGAAGTGCTAAATTTTTCTGATTCGAAATACAGAATATCACTGAATATTTGAAATTAAAAAAAGTATGAGATTTTCTAACTCGTTAAACTCGAAAACTTTCAATAATAAGTATACTCAGAAATAGTATGATTTCTGCCTAGACTGGCCATCAGAAAGCTTTGACAGATATGACTTTACAGATTTCGGCTTTTATAGAATTATGTGTTTTTAAGATGAAATCTATAAAACTTGCATAAAAAATAAGACCCGATTGTTTATAAGTTGCGGTTAGCCAATTAGCTGTCTATTCGTTTGGTATCGGTTGAAGCTTTCAAGACGTTCTCTTGGAAGCTGTCAAAAATTATGTTATTATTGTGTTTGTTGTAAAATTTCCCATAGCACAACACCAAGAACGCCGACGTCAGAATTAAAAGCAATTACAAACAACAACGACGTCAATTTTCCTTACGGAATACTAAAAATGTGTTAACAGTCACCGATAAACGGTAATATTGCCAACTAGAATACCGATGCCGCCAAATAGAATAATGGTGATTTTGTTCCGTTTATAAATTGGATAACAGTTATTTTTCAAAGTTAAATTTTTGCAGTAGAAAATTGTTTTATTAATTTAATCCCCAGTAGTCTAGTTGGTAGTGTGTTAAACTGCTAGTGTGATGGTTGTACGTTGGATTCCCACCAGAGACACTGGTTTGCGACACTACACACATTATATGGTTTTAGTCACTTTGCTCCTATAATAATTAAAGTATAACTTAATATTGTATTGTAATTTAAGTGGTGTTTTTTTCGAAACCTATAGCCGTTTAGATAAACTGCTTTGATAAAAACGCATAAGTGCTTAAGAAATTAAATTGGGCATTACTTACAATTTTTATAAAACAAATATGTAATTATTTTTTTAAAAACAATTCAAAAAATATAAAAATAATTACATTCCTCGACTCAGCCATATTTACAACATTTATTCTTTTATTAAATTATAAAAAGTCATAAAATTTTAAAAATATAACGTCAAGATAAATAAAAATCTAACTTGGCAGCATTTTTATATATGCTTAATTTTTAAGCAGTTTTAAAATTAACCGCTTATATAAGCGGATATAAACAAAAATTTGTATGGAATATTTATATTCGGTTCGAAAAAAACACCACTTTAGTAAATAAATCAATAAATATTGTAATTTAAAACTTCTTTTGGAGTACAAAAAAAAAAAATTAATTTGTTAGTGCGCATTTACAAAGTAGAAATTGAAAGACAGACAGCTGAAGTTTGTTGCAAAGTGAAGTTTGCAGTGCACAAATGCTTGTACCGGAAATTTTTCGTTTCTCTTTCTTTCTTTCCGTAAATTTTCCGAGTTTCTTTATATTTCTTTCTCATTTCAATATCGCTATGTGTAAATAGTTCTATCTGTCTTCTAATTTTCACATTGTAAAAGCTTTAGGCAAGAGCAAGAGCAAGAGCAAGAGCAAGTCTGCATTGTAAATGCAGACTAATTTCTAAAAATCGTCCAAATGAAGATAAATAATCAAATCTATTGTAGCTACTAAGTATACGAGGTTTATGAAATAAATATAAGAATTTTAACACTATCAGTCGATTTATTAGATTTATTAGAAAACTGGTGTTTTCCTAGAAAATACGTATTTATCTTGGTAGTTTCAAATGTCACTTTTTTTCATAACATCCTGTCTATATACATTTATGTATGTATGTATGTATGGTATACCATGAACAAAACGTCGCCAGCGCAAATATCAAAATTTTGTGCTAATTTGTGTATGTGGTGACTACGTATGGTTTACCAAATAATAATTTATAATTTTTCATCAAGTGCATTTCGTTTATTTCTGCGGTTGTGAATGTAAAAAGGTGGCGTCAAGGTAAAAATGATAGTTGATGGTAGCACATATGTATGTAGTTGTCCGAACAATTGTTTTACCAACGATGGTCGACAAAGAACATGACATAGATTTAGAGAGTCTACACGAGCCAAATCGATGATCGATCCAAAATTTGTTTATGATATACCAAATCTATGGCACGTATAGATGGGTTGTAAGGCAAGCAAAGCAAATACTGTTATTGGAATGTATGAATAATTTTAAATAAAAAAATTGTTTTAAAAATACTACTCATACGCACCCAAGGCTACAGTTTCTTTGATACGAGTATCATAACACAGAGCTGTAAAAGGTTGCGATCCTTTTACTTCTAATTGCATTTATATATTTATGTTTACGTAAATGATACTAATTTTTTGTCTGCATTCAAAATCGTAAATTGATTTTGTAGTCAACGTTTTGAAATCAATTTATATTACAATTTATTGCAATCAAATCCAGTAATTGCCAGTTTTTACCTAAAAATTCATTTTTCATATTTATTTGCTTAATATTAAAAGTGAAACTAAGCATGTAATAAAATTATTTGTGATCAGATTATCAGATATTTCAATATAATATCTAGGATTATGACAGAAATCATCAAAAGTTTATAGGATTCCACCAGAGTTTAGTGGTTTTAGTCTAGTCTAGACTTTCAATATAGTTGCGGTTTCCAGTGAATTGTTTGAAATCGCATGACTTCAATTAAAATTTGATAAAAAAATTAATTGCAAATAATTTAATTTTTATTGCAATTAAATATATTTATTTATTTAGACAAATGAATAATACGCTGACACATTTAGTTTACAGTTTAAAAAATATACATAAAAATTATGTCTAAATTTTTTTTTTTTTCAAAATCATAGCAATTACAAGATTTTGCAATTTTTGTGATTGAACTCATATAAAAACCAAAGAGTACACTCAGTTTGGTTGAAATCAGTTCAGCTTCAATCCTAATTGATTGCAGTTTCTGACAGCACTGTGTACCTGAAGCTATCAAAAGATATTCAAAGAAAGCTAAATCATATTCTGGCAAAATATTTGTTTTGCACAAAAAAGTAAAAAGAAAAAAAAAAAAACCCTTCAAAATATGGCAATTAAAAACTTCTATTAAAAAATAGATTTACTTTAGCCAACATATACTGCAATAAGAAGAAGAAGAGAAAATAAATCACACTCACGTATGCAGGATGTCAATTTATATTTAACCAACACGTAATCAAATGTTTAAGCATGAAATTTATGTTTGAGTTCAATGACCTTACAAGGCAAATGCTTTTTTTTTATCAAAAAAAAAAACCAAAAGCATGTACCAAAAAAGAAAAAAAAACGTTGAAAAGAAAGAAAAAACATGAAAAATGAAAAATCATGTATTAACTATTTTATATTCATTATCATCACCACTTACAACAGTATCAACAGACTGTATGTAGTGCATGACTGGTAAAAGATGGAATGAACGAGTAGATATAAAATCGACTGTTTTTACACACCAACATCAAATAAAATACTTCGTTAACACTTTGTAACCACTGATGCAAAAATATTTTTCTTTCTTTTATGTGGTAGCTTTGTTGACTCGTCTGTTTGTGTAAACATGAAATTGTTGGATAAAAAGTTTTGGTTGTCCGTTTAACTGGTATTGGTTTTGATTTTCCGAAAGCATGTCGAATTTAGCTTCTTAACGAATAGATTTGAGAACTTAAAATATGTAACCAACACTCAGCATTGTATTGGTCTAGGAAGTAGTGTTTGTAGGCATTTGTTTTTTTTTTTCTTCAGAGCAGCTCCCTACCTGTAGAACAATGAAGCGCACGCCATATTGCCCCGATGCTCCCAACGATTTGATAGAGTTGGATAAGCATTTTCGCCCTTTCCGTGCTCGGTTGAAAAGATCCGAATAGCCTATGAAGGACCGGCCCATGCATGAGAGTAGTATTCTTGTTTGGGCCCGATTAACCCTAGAATACTAACCTACGTAAATTTTACGTGCACTTTTTTTTTAATTTGTCAAAATTGTATGGAAAACGATAACTGAATAATGTAAATATAGTAAAAATTATTTTCTTTTTATACAATATAAATTAAAATAAATAAATTAATTTAATTAAAGTAAATAAATTGAAAATTTTCTAACTTGAAAAATTGCGTAAAAATTAGCGTTAGTGTTCTAGGGTTAAGGTCTTACAAATATTAAGAAGATCAGCTGGAGTGAAGAATGGCTGCCTTCCCATACGTCTATTTGCAACGTTAAAGCAGTGTTTAAATCAAGCAATTATATTAACTTTACTACCTAGCAAATCATGCATCAGAGCTGGGGTTTAAACCCTGGGCTCATGTCTTAGTAAGACAACACACTAACCACTAGACCACGGCGACTACAGGAATGCTATACGAGTACATTATCAAAATTTATAAGGTTGCATTTAAGAATACATGACATTGTCACGCTGCAAAGCCACTTGCATTTAGGAAAGCAGTCTATTCCTTGCACCGTTTTAAAAAATCGAAGGGACTTGAACGCTTCTTTCGACACTCGAAATATGTGATCTTTCCAACGTAAATATATATGATCATTCTAATAATTAAGCTCCTTGAACAATAAACCATTACAAAACAAAAGTCCTAAATTAGAGACAAAATTATATTCAAATTTTCATCATATTGTCTTGAAGTGCTTATGTATGTACATATCGTCATATTAAATGCAAACGGACGTAACTACACAATATTTCGAAATTAAGTTTTTTATTAATTATGGTTCGTTTTACATGTTCGTGCAAAATTTTAGATTCCTACAATCAAAAATGGCGATTTTATTAACGAAATTCAAACGGACGTGACTACAAGTGCGTGTATTTCTAAATGTCAAAAGACATAACTACATACATATTTGTATGAAAACCTTACATACAAACTCATTTGTTGTATATCTCTCGAGCCTGAAAATTATGATTTTCAGAATTTACAAAATTTTAGATTTTAAGTTTTTTTGCTCCTCCTGTAAAAAGAATAAAAAGTGTAGTTACGTCCGTTTGCATTTAATATGACGATATGTATGTAGGTAGCAAAAGTTGTAAAATTCAATTTGAAAATAATTTAATTGACTATTTCCTTTTTTATACAATATAAAATGTATGCTTTTGGGGATAAGCATGTCTCTATGGTCATTTCGTCTCTGCTTAAGAGACAAAGTCATACATTTCATATTATATTAAATGTATTTGCCAATAAGACGAAAAATATTTTTTGTTTTTTAATTTCCTTTTTTATTTAGACAGAATTTTAGAAAAGAAGCCTTTAATGAGAAAAATTCAAACTTTTAGGCCCATTATTACAACTTGCCGTTAGTTAAAGGTAGGATTTTATCAGACCGATAAATTGGTTTTTGTTATTAAAAGTTAACTTTTACCTAAAGCTAAGGCAATCTGCCCTATAACTTTATCGGTCACTTTAGGTTAAAATCTTTTTGTAATAACAAACACCAATTTATCGGCCTGATAAAATCCTACCTTTAACTAACGGCAAGTTGTAATAATGGGCCTTAGAGTTTTAAATAACATCTTCCAAGTTAAAATAAAAAACAAATATCAGCCCATATATATGCATATAAAGTGTGATTTTTTAAGAGCTATAGGAAAGCTTTAAAAAAAACACATAAAATTCAGAAAAATTAATGAAATCTTTATTTGAATCGATGGTACGGTCCATATAATTTAATCTTTGAAGATATTACATGCAAATGTTGGCCGTGACTTCGCCTCAAATGGTCCATCCGCTTAGTTCAATCTTGGCATACTCTTTCCAACATTTCGGCCGGTATCTCACGAATAAATGCTTCAATGTTGTCTTCCAATGGGTCAATTGAAGCGGGCTTGGCTGTATAGACATGAGCTTTAACATAGCCCCACAAAATATAGTCTAAAGCCGTTAAATCGCACGATCTAGGCGGCCAATTGACCGGTCCCGAACGTGAAATAAAATGTTCACCGAATTCGCCTCTCAATAAGTCCATTGTTACGTGTGCAGGTGGCACCGTCCGTCTTGTTGGAACCACATGTCATGCATGTTGGATATCATCTCACGATAGCGCTCACCATTCACAGTTACGTTACGATTCGCATCTTCTTGAAGAAGTACGGTCCAATGATCTCACAGGCCCATAAACCGCACCAAACTGTGACTTTTTCTGGATGCATTGGTAGCTCTTGCAATTCTTCTGGTTGGTCTTCACCCCAAAATCGACAATAACGTACCCATTGGGCCAAAAATGAGCTTCGTCGCTGAACACAATTTTTCGATAAAAAAGTGGATCTTCGGCCAACTTTCCAAGAGCCCATTCATCAAAAATTCTACGTTGCGGTAGGTCCGTTGGCTTCAATTCTTGCACCAGCTGTATTTTGAAAGGCTTCACACCTAAATCCTTCCGCAAAATTTTCCACGTCGTTGAGTAACAGAGGCACAATTGCTGCGAACGGCAACGAATCGATAATTGAAGGTCATCATTAACACTGGCCGATACAGCTGCGATATTTTCTTCATTTTGCACTCTACGTAAGCGTGTTGGTGGTTTAATGTTCAACAATGTAAATTTGGTGCGAAATTTAGTCACAATAGCCCGAATAGCCGCTTCAGGGGGTCGATTAAACTGACCATAAAATGGAAGAAGCGCGCGATGAACTTTCTTAACAGAGCACGCATTATGGTAATAAAATTCAATAATTTGCAAGCGTTGTGCATTTGTAAGACGATTCATGGTTAAATTATAGACCAAACTAAAGATGTTTGACAGTGAAACAAAACCAGTTTTGCCAAAAAGATAATAGCTAAAAAATCAACCTTTATATAAATTATTACGTTATTAAATTTTTGAAATTTTTACAGAATTTTTTCACGTTGGTTTTTGTTTTCTAAAAAATTCACCAAAATAAAGACAAACGATTATTTTATTTCTCCTGTCAAAATCAAAGCAATTGGTTATAATTTTCTCCATTTGTTCTTCTTATTTTCTAGGAAACAATTTCCCGAAAATATTTATAATTGGCCTACATTTTGGAAATTTAAAAATATTTAATTTGTATACTTATGTATATATGCACCTATGCTTATTAAATCCTGTTAAATAAATTTCTAAATTTTAAATCTTTGTTAATGTATTCGAAAAAATTTGTTTAGTTTACGACACATATACATACGTATGTATATAGGTATGTAAATACATATTTAAAATTTAATTTAGGGGATTCAAATGGTTGTTTTAAAGTCATAAATCATAAAACATTAACACGAAAAAATACAATTGCTGTGAGCAATCCGTTATAGTTTAGTGTGTTATTTTTCATTTTAGTCAGCTGATATAAAAAAAGTAATTCATATTTCCAACGGAGGCTAGTGGAAAAGTGTTCAGTTCGATTCTTTCACCAACTTTTAAAAAATGGGCACATTGTGAATAAAACTGGTCTTTAAATTATTAAATTAATATTTATTAATTATATTTATTATTATTAATTGATTTTACTAATATTATTTTTATTTTATTTCTTGTGTTTTGTTTGGGTAAAGCCAATCACAGCTGTTTCTGCAAAGAATTATGGAAAATTTGTTTACATTTGATGGAGTTACCGTATTTTTGTCACAATTAAATACAAACTTAAATTTATAACTGAAAAACTGAAACTGCATTTAAATACCATATAGGTTTAAATTAAAATTAACTAATTTCATATTTTAATATGAAGTTAAAAACTGGGCCTTAGTAATTAAACTCTGCGTTTTGCTGTCAATTTATGACAAAGTGATAAAGATTGCTTAAAAAGTCTTGGTGTTTTATGACGTTTTTATTCACAGCCCAACAAGAAATTGTTGAAACTATTTTAAAACTTTATGATATTATGACAATATGGCTTAATAGGACACAGTTTGATTCCCCCAAATAAATTTTAGAAAAAAGCCAAGTCAACAGCATCTTCATAGCCATTATTACCATTGCCAACATCATTATTGTATCGCAATAATAATTTTTATTTCTTTCTTCCGTTTTTTTTCGTCAATGTCACTTTTATTTTTCATATTTTTTACATGTAGAGGTTGCTGTCTTCTTGTTTTCTATGAATTTGTGTGTGTTTTTTTGTTTTACCACATACATACATACATGCATGTAGTAGCACATCCTTTTACAACATTTGTATGATGCGGTGTTATTGTATTTGTTTTACAAAACTTACATTGTATACTGTTTTTTAAGTTTCCTATTTTTTTTTTCGTGTTTTTGTTTTTTCTTATACAACAACACAGATGCTAATGTCGGAGAATTTCCGTTATGCAAATGTAAGTAAAAATATGAAAAAAAAAAAAATTAAAAAGTTAACAAAACTTATACACATTTAAATACTTTACAAATATTGTTGCATTTTTATTGCATTGAAAATTTTTATATTTTGTGGGAATGATTCCTGTTTAATATCTTTCTGAACATTAAATTTTGTGGTATTTCCGACATAATAGAACAAATGTAGGTGTTATGTTAGCCAGAATTATTAAATTTCTCATGATGTTTGCATCATGATGTTTATCTGTCTCTCTAAATGTATATTCTGAAAACTTTTTGAATTAACACGGTGATTTTTACAACAAGATGTCTATTCCTTGCAAGTTTGCTATTTTCACGTATAATCGGTAAATGTTTTTTACATGTTCATTCGCAAATTTTATTTGTTTTTTAATGAATTTATATTATACTTATGGTATGAATTTTAATAGCCTAAGATCCTAATATTGGTGTTCTTATAAGAATTAACATCCGTTAAGGAATATGTACAAACGCTAGCAGAACAGGGTGAAAATTACGACATTAGATATCGAGCAAAATCTCATACAATTTTAAAAGAATTTTCATACAAATTTCGATCGATATCGAATGCCGTAATTTGGCCCCTGAACTAGTTTTCGATCCAGCTACGAAAGGTCTCATCAGAGTTCTTTGTGTTATACATATTCATACTTTTATATTTCTATTTAAAGCACAATCTATTGGAAATAGATTATGTGAATTATATTTGAATGTTACTGTCACCAGTATTTTTCATTTTGAACTGAAAATTTTTCAAATTCAACTAAGTATTTGTTAAGATTTACATTTTAAACACCTGCCGTTTCTATTTCGTTCTACACTGCATTTGACGCATTAATAATTAAGTAATGAAAAACTATTAATGAAAATAACGTGTAATGATTCATCAAGTTTTTAAAAGAAAATATGAAATAAACTTTAAAATAAACTTGCCTCACATTACAAAAAATCATAGATCAGTAATTTTTTGCATGCAAAGCGATTATTTTTTAATAAAATAGTCAAAATAGTTAATTTACTTTTTGTAGACATCCACGTAAATAGTCGCAAAGGGCATATAGTACCGATATAGCAGTACATTGCCAACATTTGTATTGTTTAAAGGGATTTTATTATTCGTATTATTATTATATTGTAGTTTTTGTTATTTGTATATACATTTAAAAGTAATTTATTTTTATTTTATTCTTCTTTATTTGACAATTTTTGGCTGTGCAAATAATAAATTTTTATCAAGTTGACATGGTTATCATTTTATAAAATTTCATTTCATATTCTTTTTACGGTTACTTTACTCACATCTGCTGCAGTTATACTGTAAGTAGTTTGGGTATGGAATGTATTTTTTTAAACGATTCTACTATATATACATCTATGTATATATATATATAATCAAACGAGCCACTGTGCGAGGTATAGTGGTTAGAGACCTTGCACAAAAACTCCAACGACCCAGGTTCAAATCCCAGCAAAGGTGAAAAAATAAAAAAGTTAGTTTGCGGTTTTTTCAAAATTATAATTCAGAAATAAGAGGCCTTCCTCCAAGAAGACCATCTACAAAGAAACCGCTCTATTCCGACATTCCACTCTATTCCACCTTAACCAATGTCAACAAAAAACGAATGATCAAGAGAAAAGCACCACCTATTGGGAAGTAGCAGATAACAACTAAACCTATTTAGCGAAGACACAATTGTTGTTGATCATTCAAGGATGAAGGTATAACACTGGCCTTTGAATGATCAATTCACAGCAATTTGTCTCATTCCTAAACAAAACAAAATGTATGTTCTGTCATAAATATACTGTCCTTTCCAAAAATTCCAATACAATGCACTGCATTTAGTAGGGGTTTACGCCTGAGTATTGGTCTCAAATAAAAAAAAAATATTGCCCATCGTAAGTAGCAAAACCGGTATAGTTCCTCAATATATTCTATTATACTACTTATACGTATATATAAATGAGGAAATAGTTTACAATTTGTGTCTCAACTCAATTAGTACAACATAACGTTATAAGGACACATCGCACATTTGCGAGAAGAGTGACATGACTTAATAATGCAGAAATATGAGACGAATTGTAATTTAAAACATATCTAAAAAATGTATTTTTACCTTTTAGCAGTTTTCTGACAAAAGCTTTAAGAGTAACTTATTGTCATGAACAAACTTCTAAATTTTGTCGTTCGGACTCAACGTTAAACTATAGGTTCTGGTAATCATGTAATCAAAATTGACATGCACAATATGGGTGCTGTGAGAAGCTTGGCCATAACTCTAAAAAAGGGTTGTAATGGCTAATAATATATGTATGTTTGTAGAGAAAACACCAGACCCAACACAACAGTTCATCTTGCAACCATCCGTATGACCCTAGTGTCATAGAACTGTAGAAGACTGGAATTTAAAGCTCTTACTAAATATGGCTTTTATTTTAAATTTGTACCCTTTATCTCTGAGAAAAATTATTTGAAAATAAAATTCTTTCTCATTATATTTTCTTTTAATCTCAACATGTTTTTAATTAAATTTTAAATTAAGTCTCACATATACATACATATGTATGTATGTATGTATCCTGTGCTTTTTCGATATGCTCCCATAATATTATAATATCCTATAACATATTAAGCCCATTAGAGTGATAACTTTAGAACCAATGCGAATGGGAATGAACTTTTCCAATTATAAAACTAATAACAGCATGTAATCCAATGATGTACTTACAAACATATTCAATTTCTTCATCAACATCACCCACATCGTTATACACATACTTGAACATTAAGAAAAACTTCTTAGAAAATTACAATAAAAACGATAACAAATACATGACGAAGAAATTAAAACAGTTAAAAACATTATAAAATACTTGTATGTGCACTTTCACTTATATTTGATTTAGTTGTTGCTGTCGTTGTAGTTTTTGTAATATAAAACTTTTGTAATTGTACAATGTACATGCACTAACACCAGCAGCTTCCCTTCTCTCGTTCTCTCTTTCGCTTTCTTAATACAATGCACCAGAAAGGATCTCTTAAATAACCGTTCAATAAGACAAACAAGACTTACATGCTCACTCATTCATTCATTTATTTACATTTTTTCACACTCTTATAATTGGTCTCTCTCACTGTTTCGTTATAATACTTGTTTTACTCAGTAGGGTGCTTAAAAATAATCGAAAAAGGATTTCTTTTTATTATCGAAGAAAAATTGCAAAAAAAAAAAATTGCAAGTGTTCCGTCTTTCTTCTTGTTTTAATGCTTAAAAAACAAGAACAATTATTAAGAGAAATTGAATTGTTCTCAAAGCATTTGAAAAGTGCAAAAGAATGAAAAATCTCTGTTAAGAGGGATTTAAGTAGTAAAGAAAAACTATAAATTTATGGTTAAATATAGATATGCATATCGTCGTGCGGGAGTTTATTTGCTCTATCCGCCGTTTTATATATCTTGAGCTAATGATGCCATTTTAGGTTTTTAACACCAACATTTTTAAAATCTGCAATCCGTTTTCGGCAATTTATTTTCGAAACTGGACGAGATATCCGAAAACGGATTGCAGCCTTAAAAATTTGGCATTAAAGTGGCATTATTAACTCGAGATATACATATAAAAAATATGAAATGGCGGATAGTGCACATAAACTCCCGCACTCTGATACATGTATATGAATATCTATGCCAATAATGATCCTTTTCGCCGAATTTGTGTAAATTTTAATAAATTTTAACCTGCTTTAAAATACTTACGTAGTCGCCGTGGTCTAGTGGTTAGTGTGTTGGCTTACTAAGACATGGGCCCTGGGTTCGACTCCAGGCTCTGACATCTTCAAAAAAAGAAATATTAAAAAAAAAAATAATTCTTTTCGCGACTACCTCTCAGCAGTCTTCTGGCAAAAGCTCTGAGAGTAACTAATTGCCATGAACAAGCTTCTCAAGTCTGTCGTTCGGAGTCGACATTAAACTGTAGGTCCCGGTATTCATGGATTAAATTGACACACACAACATGAGTGCTGCGAGAAGCTAGGCCTGACCTGACACAGGGTTGTAAAGGCCAGTTATGTATGTAAAATACTTAAGAAGTAAGACGTGAATTCCTTTTAATTTTTAGCTGTTGGCGATTAATGAGGGATATAGTATAGGATAAGTAGCATTAGAAGACTGAACGTAGCATTAATATGTTAAATTATATAAAATATTATACTCGTACCCATTTAAAATATTATCGGTCCAATTCTAAATAAAAATTCTCCGGAAATTTTTGCCCTTTCCTATATTTACAATTCAATTTGTATGTATTTATTTGTATTTACAATGGAATTTGTCTGTATATGTACTTAATAAATATTTCACTCAGATTACATTGTTGCCAGAAAATTATGAGAAGAGAATGCTCATTCTGTAAAAAAAATTCTGCTAAAATGTTCCACAGAAGAAAAGTAAAATGCTAGATTTATATATTCAAAAACAATACTCAAAGTATTGGACTCTCTAGCAAAACTGGAGTGATTTAGTGCTAAGCCACGATATTTTCTATTCGAATTTTTAACAAAATACATTTATTGATATAAGATTTTGGCATGCAACCTCAAAAGTGATTAATTTTTACGCTACAAACTTATTCTTTTCGTTTAGCATTTATAATATTTGTATTAAATGAACAACTAAATTTTTACTACATGTCTACCTTGTGAATTTGAGTGAGATTTTCAAAAGCCACGTCTGTTTTCAACTGATTTTTCAAACATTTTAACTGTTAAAAACGACAATTTGGGGGGTGCATGGTATTGTGGTTAGAGCGCTCGCACAAAAACTCGAATGGCCCAGGTTCAAATCCCATCACAAGTGAATAATGAAAAGGTAAGTTTGCGGTTTCTTCAAAATTATAATTTAAAAATAAGAGGCCCCCCCTCCCCCCAAGAGGACCATCTACAAAGAAACCGCACCACGACATTCCAGTCTCTTCCACTTTAACCAATGTCAACAAAAAACGAATGATCAGGGAAAAGCACCACCTATTGGGAAGTAGCAGATAATAGCTAAAACTACTCAACCTACTTAGCGAAGGCAATCATCACACAAACAGCATGCAACGATGAGGCAATTGCTGTTGATCAGTCAATGGTGAGGGTATAAAACTTAATATTAATATAAGAAAAAATATACATATACTTATGTACTGTCCTTTCCAAAAAATTCCAATACAATGAATAGCATTTTGTAGGGTTTTACCCCTGAGTATTGGTCTCAAATAAAAAAAAAAAACGATAATTTAAAGAAAAATCATGACAAAAGTGATGGAATGAAGTTAATTGATTGAGTATGTTTTGTGTTGACGTTGCTTCCATTATTTACCACGTATTGAATATAATAAATATTGACAAAAAATCTGATTTTCTGGTCGTTTTGATTAAAACATTTCATTTTTTTCCAAATTTTTATTTTTGGTTATGTCTTCACAAGAAGTTGCTCTAAAAACAAGTTGTAATTCATTAAACCCTGTATTTGAAAATTATTTTTTTAAAGAAGCCGTGGAATTGTGTTTTATAGCCAAAAAAAATAATGATTTTTATCGTTTCCTATTTCTTTTAAGTGTAGAACATTTAATAAAAAAAACGAAGATAAACAGTTGTCTGCTACGAGGAAAACATATAATTGTAAAAAAATTTACGAATATAATACATATTACGAAAAAAAAATTGGTAACGAATTAATTTTTTTTTTCGAAAACAAATTCTGCTAAAAAAATTCTGCAAAAGCAAGTTAAGTGCTTTTCAATGAAAGAAACTGCTAAATCTAGTAACGAAAATGCTAAAGTAACACCAATGAGTCCACTTTTAATAAATGTAAATAATATTCAGGAATTTATTTAGGCTATACACTTGTTGTCTTCAAATTTATATATTTAAAAAAAAATATTGATAGCTATTCGGGAATACTCGTTTCACTATTCACTGTAATTTAAGTTACTTTAGTGTCTCTTGTGGTAATTAATTTAGGTTTTTATGATTGGATTTTCCAAGAAGTTTTCAATTTAAGTAAGTAAGAAAAAAATATATATTACAAAAATATCAGCCAATGGAAAATTATAAGAGTCAGAAATGTAGTGAATGGTGAAGTGAGTATTCCGGAATAGGTACCATTATATTACTAAATAACAAAAACTATTTTTCACCATATAGGCAAATATATTAAATATGCAGTTTGTATGTATATTGCATGTCTCTATGGCTATTTAGTCTCTGCTCAAGAGACTCGTCAAAAGAATTTTTTCACAGTTGCCATGTGTAAAGCGACTACGTTCTCTATTTGCCTTTTTCAATTATCTGGCTACCTTCGTTGTGTTATAACGTTGTGAAATTAACTGAGGACGCTCCTAACGTTTTATTGATGTTCAAGTTAGTATTCCTTTTAGTATTTACTACACAAAATTCCTATTAATTGTTGCTTCAGTTACATATACAAGTATATACTTACATATATATTATATATGTATGGTCTTATAAATTCTTGATAATTTTTTTTTGTTTGAAATTAAACTCAGGGTTATTTTAAAGGACATTTTAAAAGAATTGGTAAATTTTTATTTATATGCTCTTTATGAAATAAATGATTGGCCTTGTGCACTTTAATTTTAAGGTCAAATTTTGATTTCTTTTTTATCCTTGTTTTCTCATAAACAACTTTTTGCCACAAAACAAATGAAAACACTTAAATTGACGATCATTTGTTTATTTGTCCACAAAATCCGGGCACATAATCAGAATAAAATAAATGCATGCATGGTTGGGAAGAAAACCATTTAAAGAAAATAGAAAAAATTATCGAAAAAAAAACTTGATTTTGCATACAAAATTTAAATAGAATGAAAATATGGTAACAAACAACGGGGGGAGAAATGAAAAAAGTAAATCCATGAATAAATGAAATTTTTATAAATGATATCCTATTCAAGTCACTCAAGCGTGTATAAAACAATACTCTGTCTAACCCCTTTATGCACATTTTCTTTCGAAAATATTGAGTCCTTCTAGAAATTACAAGAGACCTAGCATGTGAGCACATGAACACATAATATGTAAAGTGTCTAAAGGTATTTAAATTATGCATGAGTGTTTGTGTTGTCTCACGTAGCCTGCATTCTTATAAGGACATACACACATGTAAACGTTCTTTACTACGGTTTAAATAATTTCTTTTTTCACTTTTTAAATAACAAGGAGCAACTCAAAGCCACTGAAACTGAACTGAATTTAACTAAAGCTGTTTGAATTTAAAATAAATGTTCGGTGATGATGATGATGATGGTATATTGTATGGAAGGAAATAGCAGCAGCTTAAAACTCATACTCATAACAAAAAGTTAGAAAAGTAATGTTTTATTGATATACTGTTGCTTCTTCTTGCATTTTTTTGCTACGAGTATATTGCAACAATCAAGTCAAGTCAAATTGTATTTTTTTTACTTATTTTTTTTATGTGGTGGTGTGTGCGTGTGTTCATATTTATTTAAAAATACACTCATAGAAAAATATTAAAACAAACCGCAACTTATATGCATTATAAGAAAATTAATTGATGTCAAGTAAGGATCGGTTCGTGCTCTAAAACTTGTCACATATGCCTGAAATCATATTTCAATAATAAATGCCATGAAATTATCTACCAAATTATATAAGTATATGTACCAGAGTTGTTCCGGCCAATTAAATTACAATTACAATTACAATTACATTTGATTGTAATTGATGCAATTACATTTTTTGAATTACAATTACATGTAATTATAATTGAAAATTTTCAATTACAAATTACAAGTAATTGTAATTGAAAAAATTCAATTACCATTACTAAGTAATTATAATTGTAATTTACATAAAATAATTACTTGTAATGGGAAAAAAAATATTTTTTTTTGATAAAAATAGTGAATGAAAAATGTAAATGTTTGTGATTCTTTTTATAAACATTATTTTTTTAATGAAATTTTTCAACATATTACGCCTCATTTTACTTTAAAAAATAAGATCAATGTAATTTTGTATCTCAAATGAATGATAAATTTTAGAAAATGGTATTAAAGAGATTGTTTGAATTGTTTTGCCATTTATAAAAAACTCATATTACGCATTATATTTATTATCATAAATAAGACTGATGTTATTGAGGTGGATGAGCAATTCAAATATAAGTAAAACAAATTATGTAACTAAAATGTATATTGACTTATTGTTATAAAAATGTAAATATAATTAAAAGTAATTGTAATTAAATAAATTTTTTTTTAATGATTACTTCAAAAACTAATGATTACTTTATTTTCCACCATTACTTCATGAAGCCAATTAAATTTTTTCAATTACTTGTAATTATAATTGGAATTTTTCCAATTACAATTACATGTAATTGTTAATTGCGTTTTTTCAATTACCATTACTTGTAATTTGTAATTGAGTTTTTTGAATTACAACTACTTACAAATGTAATTGACTTGCGTAATTACAATTACAATTACTTGAAAAGTAAATGTAATTGAAAAAAAAAGAATTACAATTACATGTAATTGTGTAATTTACATGTAATTAATTACACAAAATAATTGATTACGCACAACTCTGATATGTACATAAATATAAAAAATAGTTTAAAGTTTTCATGTCTTGTTTTATGATATTATGTTCTCAAGCTCTTAAAGAACAACTTTGAAATAAGTTTTAATAACACTGAATTGATTTGGTTGACTAATTATTTAAATCTTTTTATGCGTGTTGAAAAAACACACATTCCTTACTGACCCACCTAATTTTAAAAGGTAAATTCTATCAACTACATGGATATATGTACATATACAAGTATGTGTGCATATATTTAAAAATCCCTCCTTTAGCATTATAGCAGTAACCAATACTTCTGACTATCCACTGCGGGTAATAAACCCTTTTGGAACATTATAATATACATCCAGAAACTGCAATTTTTTTTAATTTAACATAATTAAATATATATTTGTCCAAGACTGGAAGACGTGTTAAAATTCATAATAAAAAACTAAAGTAGAATTAAATCACTGAAACCGTTTACTAAAAGGGCTAACAACTAATATACCTAGAATGAGTTTTTGAGCTTGCCTTAAAAAAAAATAATTTTTTATCTTTTTATTTATATTAACTTCTACAACAAAACATAGGTTTTAAAAAATATAGAATTACAATTATTGGCATTCATATGTAAAAAATTCATATATAAAAAAAATTACCAAAAATATAGTTTTAAAATTTTATAAAGAGGAACTAAACAAAATACAAAGAAAAAAAGAAAAAAAATATATAAAAAATTTTTCTTTCTTCTATTTCCATTCAAATCCTTACTCACAATCATTAAGTATCATTTACTAACTGTTACGTTAAGAATAATGCTCAAAAAGTCTTTTCTTAAAAAGTAATGCGTTGCCGGTTTGTCTAATAAAGGGAGTACATTCCAAAGACGAATTGCTGTAACAAAGAATTGCCAATTAGAAATTAATGTGTGATGTTTTATTTGTATAATGGATTTTGTTCTTCCAGAACGAGTAAATCTCAGATGGCTATATAGGTAATAGGGTTCTTGAGTTGTTATTAATTTGTGTAAGAAAATCAATGCTTTTATTTTCATCAAATTTTCAAAATCCACACCACCACACTTTTGGAGTAAGGGCTAATATGTATGTAACTTATGTGTCTTAAGTCCGAATACATATCCCGTTATGTTGTTAAAGGTCACATTTAATTTTGACTTACTGTTTGCATCACAATTTGAAAAAATTTCACTTGCATAAGTTAATATTGGAATAAGACATGTTTTTACAAGCAGTAGCCTAATTTTATACGGTGTACAATGTTGAGATGCCCATAAAGTGCGTAACATTGCAAATGTCTTTCCACAAATATTTGTGATATGGTCTGACCAAGTCAAGGTTTCGTTAAAAATTACACCTAAGTTTTTTGCTTTTTTCACAATTTCTATGGCTGGCTTTGGAGTACACTCAGATTTCCAAGGGTTTAAAAAAATCGTTTAATTTTGAAATTTGAGTTGTGATTCTTTATGATTTAGTGTGCGATATCTTTTCTCGAGTTCATTATATTCATACATATTAAATATGTGTACACATATGTATGTAGAATCACGTACCAAATATTTTAGCATCGGATAGATGCAAAATGCAAATGCGAAAAGTATAACAAAAAAAAAAAAATTAGAATTTTTAATACAAAAAGTTGCAAAAAAAAGGTATTCACATAATAAATACAACTACAAAAAAAAAAAATTAATCAAAATGAATTGCTTTTTGTAAAGTCAAGAAGAAAATGTTTTTATAGGGGCCAAAGAAATGAGTTTTGGCAAACGTTTGGCAACTCAGTTTGTTTGTATTTTTAAATGCTGAACGAAATATAAATACAGATGAAGTAACATTTTTAAAAAATGCAATTTTCTATACAAATACAACGATTATTATTATTACATATAGAGCTTAGAAATCCACAAATATATTCTGTTTGTTGGTTCATATTGAAAACAATTTTTTTCATTTTATATACACATATCGTCGATGGAATTAAATAACGCTGTAACTGACAAAAAATCGAAAATACGTTTTTTGCATAATTTTTATCAGAAAAAAATACGCGTCGATTGGTCCAGGTCCCAGATTTCTACAATGAAAATAAATTCACTTACGCCGTCTGCGAAATGAAAAATACCAGTGTATTTGTTCTACTTACATTTATGAAAGTTTTTTGGCTCTGGTGTTCTTTAATTCCATCGACGATATGTACATACATATGTATGTACATATTATACATACATATATGTATTTATACTATATGTATGTATATTCTGCATACGTGTAAAAAACCCTGCAGTTTTGTGAGCTGACTAAGGGAAGGAATCTAATAATCAGCTGCATGATCTAAATCAGTCCACTAGTTCTACAAGATTAACTACGGAGTAGTTAGATAGAAATAGTTTAGTAACTGGTTTCTGTTATAATTTAGTTCGATTGAGAAATTATAGCAAAAAACAAACTGAATTCTTAATAGAACTTAGCTTCTGATCTAATTAAGGCATTTTAATGAAAAACAAAATTTACTTATTTGTCATAAAAATTACTACTCTTCTCTGGTAATCCTTAAAATTTAGCGCAATATGTAAAAGAAATGAAAATACGTACACGAGCGGTTCAAAGATTAACCAATCTAACAAAGAAAACACACCATCTTTTTATGGGAGAGCTTAATCTGGTGAATAAAGTAAGTGATAAAGTAATTCGATTGATATTAAACGTCCTAGTGGATTTATGAACTGTCTGTCTCATTTACATTTTTCCAAATTAAAATATTCATACAATAATATTGCGATATCAAGATTTTTTAAACTACAGTATATTTTTAAAATCTCAAGAGAAAAAGAGTGGAAGCAAATTACAGCATTCGATATCGATAGATATCATTATTTTGAAATTCTATAAAATTTCGCTTGATAACGAACCCTGTAATTTATGCTGTTCTATCAGACTAAATATGTTTCTTATTGACTTGGAAGTGTGACACATTCTTCCCTTTAAAACTATATTATATGTATGTTGGTATTAGAAATTGCAAACGAATAAATATAAATGATTTCCTTAAAATGCAGATTTTTTTTCTTTCACATTCAAATTTCCTCAAGTTTTCCTTTTTTTATCTCTCAAGCACTCAATTCATATTGAAAGGAGGTCATTGTTTTTCAAGGATATTCATACATATGTAGATACGAAAGACGAATAAGAAATATTTGTTATAAGGCTTGTTCACAGCAGCTAGTGAGAATAACAATAATAGTAAAATAGAGCTGCAATAATATTATCAACTTTAAAAAGTTGATTTTACAAGAATATCTCTGGTGGAATGTGCTAATCTGCTAGTGTGAAGATCCACCGACAGATGGGGCAATTGCTGTTGATCATTCAAGGGTGAAGGTACGTATAACACTGGACTTGTCTCACCAAAAAAAAGGGTGCATATACATATAAAGAAGAAAAAAAAAATTGATGTACCTATATACATATCTTCAAAATTCCAGTGCAATGAGTAGGGGTTTACCCCGGAGTATTGGTCTGAGAAAAATAAATGGTTTCTCAATCAAAGAAGAAAATGATATTAGTGAAGGAATTGTATAACAGCTGAACAGAACATGTTTTCGACTCCAGCTACATATTCATGATAATCAAAAACTATTTAACTCACACTTTTTTATAAATATCATATATTGGAATTATATTTTCTCTACATACTTTGTAATGAGTTAACCGAAAACTTATTAAAACAAAATGTGTAGCACATTCTTTAAATCTCTTTAAATTATAGAAAAATGTTATTGATTTTAATCGTTCAATTGTTTTATTTTATTTTGCCCAATCATTTCAAATTCGAGTATTATTAACTACTTCCGTCAAGCTTGGTTGTAGGATAAATACTTTATTTTATGTGGTTTTCATGCGTACTAATAGAGCAGAAACGGACCTTATAACACGTATAAACTGTAAACGAAAGAAGGTACTTACTTATTTAGCTGGCCATAATAACCCGTTAACGGGTTTCGGCCTGCTTCACCACTACTATTCAGGCGCGTCTGTTTAGCGCGCATAGTCTGCAGTTGGTCACACTAATTGATGACAGGGCATCGTCAACATGGTCCTTCCAGAGTGAACAGGGTCGTCCTCTACGTCGACGTCTAGTGATCTTCGTATCGAATACTTTCCTTGCTGGTAAAGATTCTTCTATCCAAACAAAATGGCCGAGTGTAGCCACTGGATGTTAATGCGCTGAACAACGCCCACATCCCCGAGGACTTCATACAGCTCATGGTTGGTTCTAATGCGAAACTTATAGCCATTCTTTAGAGGACCAAAGGAATGACGGAACTACTATATGTTATTTTATAGTGCGTAATAGTTGGCTACGTCATTTTAGGGATTATTGGTACGTGAATTTGCTGAAGGAATTGCGTGATTCGTGCCTTCATTTATCTTTGGAGAGCATACAGCTATGAACACTCTATGAGATCGAATCATTTTACAACATTGGCTTTAATAAACACTATAGAGTTCGGCATTATAAACTTATATTGTAAAAACTAGTAGAAATATGTGCGGTTGAGTAAAATTTGAGTTTTATAATATAATTCTATAATAAAATGTGAATGAAATATTGTTATTCCTTCTGTGATTTTATTTGATTGCAATAAAAAGTGTTAGTAATCGTTGTGGTCTAGTGGTTAGTCTGTTAGCTTACTAAGACGAGGCTTACTAAGACGGTTCATGCTCCGGCTCTGACATCTTGAAGCAAAGAAGTATTAAAAGAAAATATTTCTTTCGGTGACTACCTCTTAGCAGGCTTCTGGCAAAAATTCTGAAAGTAAATGATAGCAATGAACAAGCTACTCAAGTCTGTCGTTCGGAGTCGAAATTAAACTGTAGATCCCGGTACTCATTGATAAAAATTTACACGTACAACAAGAGTCCTGTGAGAAAGTAGGCCGTAATCTCGACAAAGAATTTTAAGGGCCAGTTATGTATATATGTATGTAATGAAAAGTATTACGGTTTTCTTTTAACATTTATGTTTTATTTTATTTATGTGCCATCCGATGTTTATTTTTGTAATTTTTGTTTCCTTTTAATAATCTAACTTTTTAAGATCTTGGGCTATAAAGGGTTACTTTTACTGTAAAAAACAAAAACTGAAACTACCTTGTATACTTTTACCCTAAGCAATTATAACTTTTCTGGTATGCATTATTTTCTATCAAATTGTTTGTTCAATAGTACAAATGCAATAGAACGATGCAAATATTGCATAGAAAATAATATGAAAAAAAATATTTTGTTTAAAAACTTTGTTCTCTGTTTTATTTTGGTTTTCTTTTTTTCTCCTTTTTTTCTTCTTTTTTTTTATAAATAAATATAAAAAATCGTTTCACAATATTTGCGTTTTGAAATTGGCTATTGGCCAATCACTGACCCAAAGAGGAAACACAAAAGACACATAGCTTATAAACAGTGTTGTCAACTATTAAATTTTACAAACCAGTAAAGTTAATAGAAAATGCTTATTTAAAAAACCATTCAATTTGAAATTGTTTAATTTGTTTCTTGAGAAGCTTACAGTAAGCCAAGGCTCCAACTGATACAGTACATTATATTGATGCTAAGAAACCCGAGAATTTAATGTAAGGAAGCGGGAGTAGTAGTTTGATTTTTTTATATTGTAATGGATTGGAAAATCGGCTAAAGTGTGTAGCCAAAAAACGAACTCTCTCATCGATTCGTCCTCTAATTCGCTAGGCAATTAACCACAAAAGGAAGTGTTATTTCGCTAAAAAGCGTCCCATTGAAAAATTAATTACTAGAAATTAGAAAAGAAAACATAATAAAAGTAAACCATTAGAAATTTAAACGTGAATCTGTTTGCCTATGACCGACAGGTTTTTAAACACCGTCTTACACGTGAGGGTTGTATTCCAATTTAGGTCAAAGAAAGGTTTCGTAAATACTAAGATGGTGAGATTAAGTGCAGTATTGCATGCACCTGATGTCGAAGCATTTGAAGAATGAATCTTTTGATACTTGAAAAGTTCTTGTATAATAATTTTCTATATAAACTTGTTCCCTATTGAAAAATTTTACAAAACCATGTTAGCAAAAATTACTCATGTTTGAAAAATGCTGAGTCTATTGCGTGATGAAACAATTTAAACTTTAATTCATTGATTTTACCATTATCCTTTTTCCCTTGCCAAATGCGGTAGCAAAAACCATCAAATTTTTTGTCGGCATCTGTACGTCAGATCAGTTAATTATGGGACCGTACTCTTATCACAGTAGTAAATATTAAATTAAAACTTCGTGTCACCGAAAAAATTCGTGCCTTGAAATCTTTCACATCAAACATTTTCAAACGCACTAAAAAGAGTAATAAAAACGCCAAGTTGGCAATGCTGCTAATAAATGTTTAAAAAGAAAATTGTTGCATTCCATGTTTGGTCAATATTTCTTGATTTTATTATTTGAACTCCAATCAATTTGTAATTGTTTAGAAATTGTTAAAATAATAGTTTTTATTTAAGAATATAAAAAAAGAACGGAATTAAAATAAAAAAGAAATGAGACACAAAAATTAAAGAAATGATTTCACAAGTCAACATGACTCAAATGTAATATATTGACCATGAGTTTATAGATATTTTCTATAAATATTTAACTTTTAATCTTAAAAGAAAAAAGTTTTTTTGTTAAAGAAAAAAGGAACGAGAAATAAAGTTAAAAACTAAAGGAAACTTGGTAGGTAACTACACAAGTTTAGGCTTCATTTAAAGACAAGGATAATAGTTTGGTAAAACTTTAGTAATGTAACTTATAAGGTGTTATGAATCTCTTGCTTAGCTATTAAAATAAATAAATAGCTCAAAGGGTTGATTATATTGTTTCAGACAGCCAAACTGATCCATCTTTAACTTGGTGTTATAAACTTTTAAGGGACTTGTAAAGATAAGCGAGCTCTCTTTGTGATTTTTGTATGTATTTGATATTAAAAAGATCAAGTTGTCTTGTATTGTAATAATTTAGTAGTAATTATATCGTCGTAAGAATTAAAGAACGCTGTAACTGACAAAACAATAAATGTTCACAAGAGCCAAAAAACCTGCATGAAATTAGAACGAATACAATGGTATTTTTCATTTCGCAGACGGCGTAAGTGAATTTCTTTTCATAGTAGAAATCTGGGACCGGTATCAATCGATGCGTATTTTTTTTCTGATAAAATTGATGCAAAAAAAGTATTTTCGAATTTTTGTCAGTTAAGGCGTTCTTTAATTCTTGCGACGATATGTTTTATGTAATACATATGGGATTTTGACGTTCCTTGACTAATTGCTTTTGAACATCGCTTTCCTTTTATAAAAGGGAGTACTTATTCAAAGTTTTCTTCATGATATCCAAAGCATACGATCGTTCAGTTCTTTACTGTGTTTTCTTACGTTAAGGCAGTTAACGAAAACATTTTTTGAGCATGGTTAAATACAGCACCACCAAGCCAAATATCGAACTCACCTGCACATAAAAAAGTGCACGCCTATATTTGTCCAGGCTCTATCGATGCTATATGCGTTGTCAACCCCTCAGTAAAGTAAGAAAACGCTACCCAGTTGTGAAGGTAGGATACAATGCGTCTCACCTAGCGCCATCGGCATCGGACATGCCGTAGCCAAGCCGCTCAAGAGAGAGCCCTATGAGAAGGAATTTGCAATCATGATGCTGGGTAGTAGCACCCCTCCTTGCTGAAGAGGTGATACTATCCAGCATATACCACAACCACTACGTTTACTCCCCGAAGGGCCGCACCCAAACCATCAGGCCGATTTATCTCACTGCCAAAATGACAGGGGAGCACAAGTAAACTTACGGCTCCTGATGCCCGTAAAATAAGATTAGATAGATGTCACTGGTCAGTCCCTGAGAGCGTCAGTAATTTACCAGCAACTCTCTGCCTATAGAGAGCGCATGACCATATTCAATATTCCCCGAGAGCACGGGCTCCTAGGGGGACGTATACCCAGAAGCTATAATGTACCCCCGAGAGGGATCTATTTCAGCAGAAAATTATGCTCGATTTTTCTCATTTACATTATAATATTCAATAGTACGGCTCAAAGTATAGTACAGTACATATGGTTGACTGTAGTGAAACAGAAAAATAGATTTTAAATTTGAAAAAAAACAGGAATTTAGTTCTTTCAAATTCTTTTGTGTATTTCGTATCTTCTAAATGGGATATAATTCTCATTTAGTGTATAATTTTTTTAAGATAAGAATTTATAGTTTAAACAATATCTCTGGGAAAAAATCTCCTGAATCTCTGAAGCAAAGACGAAATGGCCATAGAGGAATACATTCCATATTTAATTTCCTACAGTTTTTTTATTGTTTTAAGTTTTAACAGTTATTATTATCAACTATTTAGCTCACTCTTGTTGACTACGCTGGTGTAGGGTTAATAAAATAGAAGTGCACAAAACTATGGCTTAAAAAAATAAATATCTTCTCTTCACCCACTTTAATTGTGGACTGAAATATAAACAAAAAGCAAACACTGGCAGGCGCCTTAAAATGCTGGTATAAATTATACCAAGTATTCAAACGAAATTTATTGGCTTTTTTAAATTGATTAGATTCGATAATAGTTGGCAATAAAAAACGTGATATTTTTAATTTGAAAAAAGTTAAGAATTCACAAAATGAAAAACAAACAGAAAAGTTGGGCTTTTTTTTTAATAATAAAAGCTATAAATAAAAACGTTTGGAAAGAAAAAATATATTTCATAAAAGAAAAAATAAACTGCAGTAAATAGTGCATATAATAAATATATTTATGTATTTATACAATACGTTTTTTCCTTTTATATAAATATTTTTATATACGAATAATTTTTAGTTTCTTTTCTTTCTTTTTTGTTTACTTTTTGAACTTTGTAATTAAAAATTACTCATACGCTCCAATTGCTCTCACATAATAATCATACTTATCTTGTCTTTTCCTTTTTGATTTCAACTAAATGAACAACAGCTTTTAAAAAACAGCTTTTGAAAACGGACTTGACTTTGTTTCAAAAGAATGGGTGGGAGGAAAAGAAGGAAAGATAGAAAACAATATGGCTAAAGTACTCAAAAAATGACCTTAACTTATTCATATGTGTAATTTTACCCTACCTAAAGTATAAATTATTTAAAATTTAACCATTAATATGAAATTGTACATGCACATACTGTTAAGTGTTATCAGCTTAATGTTTTGCTTGAATTTTGAAATTTTATCACGAATTCATAATGGCTGATGGATGATTCTGCATTTTTACTATCGCATACATTTTTTGACGAAAGTTGAAAATTATAAAACTGCTGTCGATATTAATCCATTTAATATATTATTTGACATATGTTCTCACTACATACTCAATCACAGAATTTCAACGATTTAATGCCTGAAAATTTCACAAATCTCAACTTCGTAACTGTTATAGGCTGACGATTAGATTTTTAATTACAATTTTGATTACAACATACTTTAAGAAATTAAAAGTCGTTCACATACATATATATCGCTCATTTGCAAGAAGAGTGGCATAACCCAAAAAACACATTTTTTGAATTAATAATGCAGAAATATGAGGCGAACTGCAATTTAAAACATACCTAAAAAATTGAATTTTTATCTCATTTTTCATTGAGTGGCGACTAGAGATGCCAATCCCGAAATCCCGATCCCGGAAAATCCCGGGATTTACGGGATTAGCCAAATCCCGAATCCCGGGATTTTTATTTCAGGATCCCGAAATTCCGAAAATAAATATATGCTACATTTTTAGTTCTATACTTTTTATAAAAGGTGAACTAACTAAGTTTATTTTGAAATTTCATTGCAAAGAACATTTACAAAATCTTTTTGAAAACTATAGATTCGATTCGCCCTTAGATAATGACACAATACTCATATCTATCCCTAAATAAAAAAATTGATTAAAGTGATAGAAAAGTGCAAAAGTGAAATGGAGACATATATTGATAACGAAATAAAAGTGTTTATTTTAGGTTAAGATAGAGAGAAGTATTTCGAAACAGATTGTTGACAATTCTTTCAACATCATTGACTTTGAATGTTGTTTTTCTTTTGTGGCATATATTGGCAATAAAATCCAAGCCTTTCAAATGACATACTGGATGCTTTAATTTTTCTCAAAAGTTTTTAAGAGAAGACAAAATGTAATAAATCGAAAACTGAAAAAATGATTAAATATAATATAGATATGTTCTTTAAAACTTTAAAAATGTAGTCGCCGTGGTCTAGTATTTAGTGTGTTGGCTTACTAAGACATGAGCCCTGGGTTCGACACCCAGCACCAGATCTTAAAAAAATAAAAAAAAAAAATATAAAAAAAATATTTCTTTCGGCGACTACCTCTCAGCAGTCTTCTGGGCAAAAGCTCTGAGAGTAATTAATTACCAAGGACAAGCTTCTCAAGTCTGTCGTTCGGAGTCGACATTAAACTGTAGGTCCCGGTACTCATGGATAAAAATTTACACACACAACATGACTGCTGCGGGAAGCTAGGGCGTAATCCTGACAGGGGTTGTAAAGGCCAGTTGGGTATGTATGTATGTAATTTTGAAATACCGAATACTTTAATAATTTATTTGCTACTCTGTTTTTTTGACAATTTGTTTTGTATTTTGGTTACTTTTTATATTAATGAAATTCAAAGCTTTTGTTTTGTACCTTTTTAAAAGGCCTTTCTTTAAAAAAAAATTTAATAAACTTATATAGAAATTAACAATAGTTTTAATTCCCGGGATTGGCAAAAACCAGTCCCGATTGGCATCCCTAGTGGCGACCAGACGTGTCTTCTACTTTTCATATAAGTTTGCCTGCCCCTCTTTCTGTTTATCCACATTAGTCATCCTTGATGATATGGAAGACAACAGCCGTGGTGGTTAGAGGACATTGCTTGAGGCTGCGACAAATAAATTGCGTTTTATTGATGTAAAAATTTGAATTCGAATTCCAGTAAGATTGTTTATCATTTTGCTATTAATTTATTTCTGTTTCGTCATTAAACGCTTTAATTAGATGAGAACTAAATTCTATAAAAAGAATTTAGATGAAACTCAAACGACCGAGGTTCAAATCCCAGCGAAGGAGAAAAAAAATATTTTTGCGGATTTTCAATAATTATAATTTAAAAATTAGAGGCTCACATTCAACATCCAGATGGGGCAATTGCTGTAGATCATTCAAAGGTGAAGGTATAACACTGGCCTTTGAGCGATCAAATTGACAGCAATTTGTCCCATTGACATAACTCAGCAGAACATTTTTAAGATTTGGAAGCAATAAATAAAATTTTAAGCAATAATGGAAGCATTATATTGTTTATTCATATCTTAAAGTTTATAAATATGCTATAGGTCAAGGTATTATTTTTGCTTTTGTATAATATTTGCTTACTGGTTGCAATAAATTTGCTTTTCTATTGCATTTTAGAGGCTCATTTCGTATAAAAATCATGCATTATTGATGAGCAGGAGTAAGTGATTCTTTTTAATTTCTCTCTTACAAAATAGCTTATTGGTAAGCACTAATTTCTGCTGGGAAGTCGCTTAACATCTTCACATCTATCTATCTATATATCCAACATTCCAATACAATGTATTGCATTTACTAAGGGCTTACCCCTGAGTATTGGTCTTAAATAAAAAAAAATATTCCCTACTATACATACTCGTACATATGGCCCAATTCATTTAAAAAATAATAAATTGAAACCAATATTGTCCATCACACTACATTATATGAAAATAATAAGAAACAGACTAGTGCTGTCAAATTCTGCTACTTTTCATTACTCGATAGTATTAAGAACTTTCATTTGGGTACACAATACTACTCAATACTTTTATCGGATTTTATTTTTAAGAGAAAACAATTTCATTAAGTATTGTGTTTTTAGACACACAGAAAAAAAAACGTAGTAATGGCAAATGATTTTAACCTTACCGCAAATAGAATTTACATTCGGATCGTTCCCAATAGCAATTTGTATTTGTCGCAACTACAAAATTGCTGTTACATTAAATACAATTGAGCAAATACAAAAATGGTTTTAACAAATGCGATTGTCTTTGTCCCAAATGCAAAAACTGTCCTACCAAATACAATTGTCTTTGCCCCAAATGCAAAAACTGTCCTACCAAATACAATTGTCTTTGCCCCAAATACAATTCGACATATGTCAAAATTTTTTTAAATTTTTAGATTTTATTTACAAACAAAAATAAAATTAAAGATTTTTCAGGAATATATACATGCGTATGTACAATGAATTGGTAAATTATTTTTAACTATATCTAAAATATTAATATAATACATAGAAAGGCATTTGAGAGCACAATATAATAATACATACATACATATATAATATTATAAAACATATATAAATAATATAATATACACACACTATAGCACATAATACATAAACTATATTTATATACAGACTTCGAACGACAGATTTGAGAAGCTTTTTCATGGCAATCAGTTACTCTCAGAGCTTTTGCCAGCAGATT
Organism: Metopia argyrocephala; assembly: GCA_963576795.1. Taxonomy (NCBI): domain Eukaryota; kingdom Metazoa; phylum Arthropoda; class Insecta; order Diptera; family Sarcophagidae; genus Metopia; species Metopia argyrocephala. Next base: position 43,470,224 of record OY756208.1, read on the forward strand.
TCTGAGTGGTAGTCGCCGAAAGAAATCATTTTTTCATACACATATCTTTTTTTCAAGATGTCAGAGCTGAGATTTGAACCCGCACTATCGTCTTAGTTAGCCAACACACTAAATACTAGACCACGGCGAAGATATACTCCTATAGAAAACTCACACATATTTGCTTTTTTCACACGCACGTTTTTTTTAATACCGCAATCAAAATACAAACGAATCAGAGAAAATGCCTAAACAATAAAACAAAACTAACTACGGATTGCATTTGAAATTACAAGACTACTGTTACCACAACAGCAATCCGTATTTGGCGTAAATAATTTTTCTCATGTAATCTCAAATAAGAAAACATTTGATTTTAATAAATTGCTGTTGACATGCATTTTTAAATGCAATTACATTTAACTTAAAGAAAATTCAATTTGGATCAAATAATTTTGCTCTTGATTTATGTCAACTGCAATTTTGTAGTTGCGACAAATACAGTGTATTTGCCGAAATTCTTTGTGGCAAATAAAATATCATTTAAATCAAATACTTTTTATTTGCGACAAATACAATTTCCTCAACTGCAAAAAGTATTTGCCATAACAACACTTTTTTTTTCTGTGCAGAAATTTGTTTGGCCGTTAAAATTTAAATTTACCATATAACTATATATAATAAAAAATACAACTCTTAACGTATTGAGTAGTTACTTTTAAGTATTGAGTACACAAAAATTAGTACAAATACTCGATACTCGGTAACCACTATTCAATACTTTGTCAGTACTAAAACAGACCATTGTTATTTCCTTCTTTAAAAATCTTACAGTTAGTAGGCATTCAAATGTTAATTAAATTGTTGAGTATATTTGTCCAATTTTAATTAATTAATTAAATTATTTTTTTAATAAATGAATGCCTTGAAGTTTCCAATATATAATGAATTAAACTTTTTTGAGTTTTAAAACTTTTTGATTAGGGACTATTTATAAATGAATCATAATTTTATTTTAGTTTTAATATTTTGAACAAAATGAATCCATTTAATATTTTATAGCTGCGAGTATAGTACTTTTTTTTGTCGACTCTTCTATAAGTTTTCTTACTGTTCACTTGGTTTTTTGCAACAGTTTATGAAAAAATGATGAAAAAAAAAACATAATCCAGGCTATAAAATCCTGGCGCCACATTGTTTATAAAAATGGGTATTTTTAACAGCATTTTAAGGTTATTCGTTACCGTAACATTGTTGACATTGTCTGTTCAATTTTCTTTTTAATACACTGACTAAATTCGGTTTATAAACTAAAGAAGTGTAGTGGTGACAGAATTTATTTTCGGTTGTTTATTTTTTTTTTGCATACTTGACCGCACAACAATAATAAATTGCAGCACGGCTGAGAAAAAAAAATGCAATCCGTAAAGTAATGAATTACTAAAATTCATGTATGATTTCCAACATTGCAAAACAAGCATATGTTTTACTGGTTTTGTTTAGTTTCATGTCCCGCTTGCCATGAATGTTTGTTTTTCATACTTTCTTTTAAATGACTATGTTTCTTAGTATGAATATGAATAAATGTATGTACTCGTACATTGTTTTATTTACATATCGCCTACTAAATCATAAATTTGACAGAAAAAGTTTCTCACCAAACACAGTTTGTTATTTTTTTTTTATTTAAGACCAATACTCAGTGGTAAACCCCTACTAAATGCAGTGCATTGTATTGGAATGTTGAATATATAGATATACATAGATAGATAGATGTGAAAAAGTGATGTTAAGCGCTTTATGTTAATGGGATAAATTGCTGTCAATTTGATCACTCACCTTTGAATGATCAAGAGCAATTGGCCCATCTGAATGTTGAATGTGATTGGTGAGCATATTTTTTATATAGATTAACTGTTATCTTCCCAGAAGGTGGCGCTGTACTCCTGATCATTCGCTTTCTTGGTGGAATAGGCTGGAAATGTCAGGGAGCGGTTTCGTGAAGATGGGGAGAACCTCTTATTATTATTTTTTTAATTATAATTTTGGAAAACCGCAAATTAATTTTTTTATTTTTCTGCTTCGCTTGGATTAGAACCTCGGTCGTTTGAGCTTCTGTGCACGCGATCTAACCACTATGCCACCATTGAAAAATGTTATATATTTGTATTTTGCTTGAAAGTTTAAACGTTTTTTGTCTTTCAAACATTTATTTTATGTTATAACGCTTCTTTTTTAAGTATACGATATGTAATATGTTAGGAGTATATTAAAATAAAAAAATACTTTTACAAACTTGTAAAGAGAAAGAAAATAAACATAAAAGTGCACTTATGAAATGACATATTGTAACGCCAGAAAAAAAAGACAAGTAAGACCGTTTTTTCCAGATTATTTTTATGAAAGGAAAGCTTTTAATAAAAAGTTAAAAGTTACAATTCTGATGTACTCCACACGAATTTAATAAAACTAAGTCTAGATTTTTTTTTTCAAATTAATTGTTTATATTAAACCTTAGAATTACTTGAATTTGAAGCAAAACGAAATATCATGGTAATAACGCGTTTATGATCAAAAATTCGATTTGACTAAAATCTATATATATATAAAATAATTTGACATTGTGTTCCTAATCAGTAATCTCTTTAATTTGCTCGATTTTGCTCTCCGATATACCAAATGAAAACTAAAGTCGGAGATTGATGTCATAAGCAATCGCAGCTACTTATTTAACTACAAAATTCAAGGGAAATGGTGTATTAATTCCACGCATCCTACTGACTAATAATGGCATGCCATTTGAATTTGATCGAATCCAGTTTCCAGTCCGCCTTTCATATGCAGTGAGTATTAACAGTATCCGGTTTTCTCACATGGATAGTTATACATATGTAGCCTGTTCGCGTGTTGGCAAAATATCGCTTTTATATAAAGTGTGATTTTTTAAGAGCTATAGGAAAGTTTTCCAAAAAAATAAATAAAAAAAAACACATAAAATTCAGAAAAATTAATGAAATCTTTATTTAAATCGATAGTTTGATAATGTTTGAAGATTATTTCCTGCAAATTCTGACTGTGACTGCGCCTCAAATGGTCCATCCGCTTAGGCCAATATTGGCATACTCTTTCCAACATTTCGGCCGGTATCTCACGAATAAATGCTTCAATGTTGTCTTCCAATGTGTCAATTGAAGCGGGCTTGGCTGTATAGACATGAGCTTTAACATAGCCCCAAAAAAATAGTCTAAAGGCGTTAAATCGCACGATCTAGGCGGCCAATTGACCGGTCCCGAACGTGAATGAAATGTTCACCGAACTCGCCTCTCAATAAGTCCATTGTTACGCGTGCTGTGTGGCATATGACACCGTCTTATTGGAACCACATGTCATGCATAATTTTCCACACCCAATTGCTGCGAACAGCAACGAATCGATAATTGATGGTTATCATTAACACTGGCCGATACAGCGGCGATATTTTCTTCAATTCGCACTCTAGGTAAGCGTGTTGGTGGTTTAATGTCCAACAATGTAAATTTGGTGCGAAATTTAGTCACAATAGCCCGAATAGCCGATTCAGTGGGTCGATTAAACTGACAATAAAATGGAAGAAGTGCGCGATAAACTTTCTTAACAGAGCACGCATTTTGATAATAAAATTCAATAATTTGCAAGCGTTGTTCGTTAGTAAGACGATTCATGGTTAAATTATAGACCAAACTGAAGATGTTTGACAGTTAAACAAAAAACGAAAAGAACGTACGTCAGCTGTTTAAACCAGTGCTGCCATAAGGATAATAGCTAAAAAATCACCCTTTATTTACACCGAAAATAAAAAAAAGCAAAAATGTTGTACAGCGTATTGGAATAAAAACTATTCATTTCAAATTTAGCTAAATATACATTTTATTTAATTTTTTGCATCACAAAATGGCCACGGTGAATTTCACCTTTAACATTAAGGTTAAATGTAAAAAAATATTACAAAGTGAAACCTTGAAGAACGCGGACAACGCCGGGTCACACCAGCTAGTAGTAGATAAAATAATTTTACCATAGAGTAAAGTAGCTTTATCTTTGGTGATCCTCTACGTGGGATAATCACGTTGTCATAGTGTATGATCCAACTGGCAAAGCTGGCAGAGATATAGTTGAGCATCAACTGTCTTACGATGATCTTCCTCGCTTTAGAAACAACGATTCTGCTTGTTTTCATACCTGTTAAGCCAGAAATTAGCCTCATTGCTTCAAATGATTCGACGATAAAAATTTAGTTCAACTTTCAGTTCATTCTCAGCACATTCACAAATCTTTAATAGCATGTTTTTAGTTATGACCAAAATATTACACGGTCTTATGCATTCTGTTAGTCGGATAACATGCATTCTTACCTAAAAAAAAAAATTTTTTAAAAGTATGTATACAGTTAATCGTTTCGTACTTGAACATATCATATTTCTTACGTCATTATACTTCATTTAATATACGAAGAAAAAAAAATACTTTGCTGTTATGTATTGAGTGTTTACATGACACCTTATATTTCGTTATATTTCGTGCATTTCTTCAAATTGAAATGGCGTTACATTAGAAGATGATTGTTTTTTCAATTTTTCACAAACATTTTAAATTAAATTAAAAAAAAAATTGCTTAAGAAAAGTGTGAAGAAAAAAAAAATGATATAAGCTTGTACAATAAATGCATTAAAAACTTTTTATATTGCACTCGGTAGTAAAACTAAAATTTTTTTATAAAATTTTTTATTTTCATCATAGCTCAAGGTCATTTGAAAAACATATTATAAAACTTTTTAAGCACATCTATGAATACAAAACGTTATGTGAAGTGAAGTGTGTGGGTAATGTGAGAGTAATATTTTCAGGAGGTTAAACATTTTAAATGTTTATCCTTATGAAATACAATTTATGAGAGCTTTTAAATCAAAATTTAAACTGCCATTTTTTTTTTTAATTTATTTTAGATAATTGTTGCTGTTTTTTAGGACATACTTCTCAAAGTTATAGTTTTTTAAAAGTATGATGCGTTTGCCAAAAAATAAAAATATTCAATCAGTGTAGTTGCGTATTATAATTAACAGGCCACACTTCTTTGGCCTTTAGAAAAAGGCTACTTTCCACATTTGAAAAACTCACAGGTGAAGCTATACTCCTTCACCTTTTTATATGATAGTTTGAAATTTCAAAAAATTTCACTTACTTAGATTAGTTCTACAGTAGTGGAATGTGGTGTTGTATGAGTATTGATAGAAGAGAATGCAAATTTATCGAATGCAAATAATCGATTAACGGCCGGAAAAAACATTACATGCACAAAATGTGCGTTTATCATGGGTTCATATAATGATGAACTGGTCCAATTCAAATTAACAATGCATGTTTCAAAGTGGAATAGACTGGAATACCAGAGAGCTGTTGCTTGAAGATAAACTCGAAGGGGGGACTTCTTATTTTTTTAAATTATAATTTTTGGAAAACCGCAAGTTTTATTTTTTTAATTTTTCTCCTTCGCTGGGATTTGAACCTGGAAAAAATAATTTTTTAGCGAATACCTCTTAGCAGCCTTCTGGTCTCTGAGAGTAGGTTTCGGTAGTCATGCATAAAAGTTGACTCAGACAAATGGGTGGCCGTAACCCTAAAATACTATATATAATACTACTTCTTCAAATAATTTCAAATTAGTAAGCAATATATTTGGCCTTTATTTGATAATATGGATAACAATGAAATGTAATTTCATCAGAAGGCCATTACGTGCCGTAGCACATGTGCTCCAATACACAAGCGAATTACTTTTAGCTAGATTTTTTTGGATTTTCTAAAACCGCATGTTTATGCCAAAAAGCTATTAAAGCAAACATAATACAAGACATCGACTAAATTCGTTCTTATTTAAGTATGTTTAAGAATCATTTACAAATAAAGATTTTGGATATTCGCTACCTAGCAAAACTGTGGTGAATATTTACATGATGTTACATGTCAATGGTAACCCAACTGCGATTCGCTAAATACATGTGGCTCTTAAAAGGCTCTCAATAAATGTACTCAAATTCCCTTTTCATTTTTGTGAATTTATGTTATTATTATTTCTTTCACACCCAAGTTAAGAATAATTATATTTTGTATATTTAAATTCCCATGTCTTGGATCAAAGAGAACAACAACAACATTATCTAAAATATCATTATAATCTTTTATTTCTCCCCTAATTTAAACTTTATTGTTTGGGCTTTTTGGGGTTGATTGCTGTTGGATTATACAGTAGTGAAGGTATAACTTTGGCTATTGAGTAACAAATCAACAGCAACCGATTTCCTTGCGGTTCGCATTCATTGTTTGTTATTGTCTAACTGATATCAGATATGATATTAGTAAATTTAAGTCAAAGGTCCACACCATTTTTTCCCTTTCCCGCCTATTTTGTCAGGCGAGCACAATGTACTGCATGATTATATTGTACGTGTTCATACATATTTTGTACTTTTATTTTTAAAAATGTTCTCAATAAATATAGTTTCTCCAAAATTATTTTTTTAATTCCAATATGCATACCTTTTGAATAGGCTTACAACTGCAGCACACGAAAGATTTCAAATTTAAAAAAAATGGCTGGAACTATCATCCCTATTGTATGTCAATATATACTCGTAATTGCATCCATAAGTCTTTCAAATGAAACAAAGATTTTTATGCTATCTCACACACACATTATTTATCTTTATTTTTTAATTTATACAGTATACTCTATGCTGCACCATATATAGTGCATATATACAAATATCCAGTAAATATGACTTTGAAAAGAAAACAAAATATATTTTTTACTTCTGTAAACATAGCACATACATATGTACATACTCGGTATATACTCGTTGCAGTATGTGTTTGCAATGACAAAAGTGATTTATTACTTTGGCAAAAGTAAGAAAAAAAAAAATACTACAAATAGAATTCAAAAAGTAGATGCCTTAAATATTTTTAAATTTATTTAAAAACCAGATATGGCACAATAACGATATCTCAAGTGAATTTAAAAAATGAAATAATAAAAGAAATTTTTAAAATATTTGGGTTAAAATATTTATTTACTAACTCCTTTCTTTAGAATTTACAAAGAAAAATTATCATAAATTATAATATTAAATTCTCATAAAAATTTCCAATTACAAAAGACAAGAAACAAAATAAAAAACTGGCCATAAAAGACTGCCAAGGACTCTCGTATAAAATAGCAAAACTGATATTTTTCCCATATGAAATTTATGAATGTATGTAAATGTGAATATATACAATATTTTTTAAACAAAAGTCTAGTATATAAATATTTGTGTGTGTATGCATGCTTGTGTTCGTATAATAAAATGAAGATATTTACAATGTGATAAGTAAAAACGAAAAAAAAAAATTGAAACCATAACTAAAATTTCATAAATACTACGCATGCATATGCAACGCATCTATTGACATGTCAAGCCACATGAATTACGTAGTACATGCACAATGCATTCAGACATGGGTTTTCTTTAAGTGGACGATAGTAAGTGATACAAGTACTGCAACATTAATAAGCTTTATAAGTTGTCTACATAGCAATCTGCCATCATGGCATTTTGATTTTCAATGAGGGCAGCTCTCAGCGAATGGGACCTACTTATGCAGTGCATTGGGCTGGTGTAGGAAGTGAGAGTTCAAATGGATTATAATTGTGTTGCAGGGTAAATTTAGTGGACCTTAATATTGGATAGGTGTACACAAATAGTTATTTAGCAGATTTACAAACATAACTGGCCTTTACAACCCTGTGTCAGGGTTACGTCCTAGCTTCTCGCAGCACTCATGTTGTGTGTGTCAATTTTTATCTTTGAGTGCCGGGACCTAAAGTTTAATGTCGACTCCGAACGACAGACTTGAGAAGCTTGTTCATGGCAATTAGTTACTCTCAGAGCTTTTGCCAGAAGACTGCTGAGAGGTAATCGCCGAAAGAAATATTTTTTTTTCATATTTTTTTTTTAGATGTCAGAGCTGGGTGTCGAACCCAGGGCTCTTGTCTTAGTAAGCCAACATACCAACCACTAGACCACGGCGACTACAGATTTAAGAGAAGATTAATTCTATTATGGAATTTTAACTCTTATGCTTTTACCATGTAATAGAGCGCAACATGTTTTTTTTTATTTTTATAAACCTAAGCTAAACCTATTCTTGAGTATCATTTCATTGCTTAGGATCTGTAGTGTATAGTTTGTGTATTTGAATAATTGACTCAGAAACAGTTTCAACTATTATGTCTTCTTGGTCTAACAAGGGGTTCCTTTTTTAATATGCCATCAGGCACTGGAAGCGTAACATTAATTACAATGGCTGTGTTAAATGTTAAGGATCAGACATTTTATTAAAAAATTAATTTTTAATGATTATGTTTCCTTTAAGGCTTAGTATCTTTCTATAACAGTCGTCTCGGAGGAGTGTTCTTAGTTTAATATACATACATATGTGGTGTTTAAAGAGTGTGCTAATTATGTTTTATTGTGATACATTTTTTGCTAAATTAATAAAAGAAACTTTCTTAGTAGTAAACAGTTGCAACTTTATGACAATAAGACACAATAGCACAATTTGTGAATACCCCAATACAGTTCTTGTTAAGTACGTTTTATTATTATTAATTACACGAAAAGTTAGAAGGAAAACAAAGAAGTCATGTATAAAATATACATCAATCAATCAAACAAAATACATACATAAGTATATATGTATGTGCCCATAATTATGAAAATGGTCTAAGTCAAAATTAAAAAAAAAAGAGTTTATCAGTTATTTCATACCACATTATTTTAAACTAATGGCCTGTATGAAAAACACTCAATTCTACAAATAATTTTGGGCACTTTTCATATAAACTTTCAATCGTTTGAAATTGATTGTCATACAGAAATAAGCCATTAATTTATTCAATGTAATTTTTACGAAATTGTCAAAAATGAACCATTAGAAAGTTGTTGTAATTTCAACATTATATGGAATTCATTTAGTGTTAATTATGAAAGTGGTCTAAGTCAAAAATTAGACCACAAATTTTTGGTATCGGGTCATTCCTTTCAAAAGAATGTCCATATTTTTGGGTTGATAAAAATTAAAATGCAAATTACTTATACAACCCTGAGCATTATTATGAATTGATAGAAAAGTGCAGAAGAAGAAATACATTTTCGATAAAGCGAATGTCGCAGCCGGATTTTATTTCAACGAAATCACTAGAAGAATCAATAACAAGAAGAGTAAAATATACCGATGATGAGATTCTTGAAAAATGAACCTTATAAAATATTTTACAAAACTTCTTTAGATGATTCTAAATTTCACGTTTTGGATCTTTCACCTAAAACAGGAGGACCAAAAATATACGGAAATATTAAATTACTTCCATTATACGCCACCATTAGACCAGTATCGGAAGAAAAACATATATATTTATGAGTTTACTACCGTACATCCTTCCAGTTTTTCAGGAACATTTTAAGATTCTTAAATCCTCGAAATAATGATAAAAATGGATTACTGTTTAAAAATAATTAATAAATGTTCACTAATCATTTCAATCAAATTAGTTTTTTAAATAAAACTCAAAATTTATTTAAATAAAACTCAATTACGCTAAATTAAATTTTTATGGCTTAAATAAGACCACTTTTGCAATGCACTGTATTTTATAACCATAGCACGCATTTATTTTTATTATAAAACAAACCAAAAGCGCATTGGCGGCACATTAAATAAAATAACAGAAGAATTTGCCGTTTTTTTTTCTTTACAAATACAAAAAAAAAGATATAAAAAAAGAACAACACAAAATTACTTTTGACAAAATGCAGCTTTAGCAGCCTTCTCAGAGTTTAGTGGCATCAACCTCTTTCAAAATATTTTACAACTACTACCCTTAAAAGAATCGCCTCCATGGTTGGATGGCTGTTCGGTTCGTTTGATATTGAATAACTAACCCAGTTTTATCGGCACCAGTCTCTATGGGAATGTTGGAAATTAGAAAATGTGACGATACGAGTATTATGTCGTCAACGTCATCGTTTATAGTCAATTGAAAACATTCTCTGCTAGTCATAATGAGTAAGAATTTTATGGAATATGTGTTTGTTGGTGTATTTAATGCCGCTGGCAGTTGGTAATGCATAGACATTTTTATATTTTTAAACTTGGCATATTATCCTTTTGGCATCCGATATACTTTCAAACATACACACACACACATACACACAATTGCACACAATTAGAAAAATACTTTCATGGCAATTGTGTAACCAGCAATATATAGAATATGAGTAAACGACACAGTAAAAATCCAGTAAGAAAATATTTTCCAACATTCATTTGTCAGCACAATTACAACATGAAAGAAATTCAAGAAGTATGTAAAAAAAAATTTACATGAGAACTAAAGGAATGTTTTTGTTAAATGTTTTTTTTGGTTAGGAAAAAATGTAGGCTCTAGAAAGCCTTAGTAGACTAGTAGGTCTTAAAAGCTATTAAATGAGTTTCATTAAAAACAATTTAGTGTTTGTTTAATATATTCGAATCATTCATTAATTAACAAGTATAAATCTATAAAATTTTCGTTTTATTCTTATTATTTTACATAAAAGTCTTTAAGATATTGCCTCTACCTTATCCGGTTATTGATTTTCAGGTCATATTATGAGACGAATATTCATTCCTTACCATTTGAATCCATATATATTTTAACGCCACAAACATACATGCCTATGGCCCTGGGGAATCCAATGGAGCGTTTGTGACTTTCTCTATATTTGACCACTTCATGTTCATTTACCCATGCAAATTGCATATTAATTTTGTTTTTTTATTTAGCCATACAGGGTAATATGTCATTCATTACCCATATCAGCCAGAAGATTAATTAATTAATTATCTGTAAAATTAAAAGATTTTAAAGTTTTTCTAAAAAAAAAACGATTTTTTATGAAAATGATTTTTAATATGACATCCAGTTTTAGGAACAGAAAAATGTATCCGAGAGCAAATTTTGTGCACGATTTAAAAAAATTTTCAGTAGTGATTTAATCAGACGTTAAAATTAAGAATTTTTTTTTAATAAATGTATTGGAATGTTGAATATTTACAGAGATATAGATATATAGATTTTAAGAGCCTTGTATCTATGGGACAAATTGCTGTTAACTTGATAACTCAAAGGTCAGTGTTATATCTTCACCTTTGAATGATTAACAGCAATTGCCCCATCTGGATGTTGAATGTGAGTGGTGAGCAGCTATTTTATGTAGGTTAGCTGTTATCGTCCCGGAAGGTAGCCTGATCATTCGTTTCTTGGGGGAATAAACTGGAAATGTCAGGGAGCGGTTTTGTGAGGATGGACTTCTTGGAGGGGGGGACCTCTTATTTTTAAATTATATTTTTTTTTTTTGAACCTCGGTCGTTTGAGTTTCTGTGTACGCGATCCAACCACTATACCACGACCCCTCCCCCAAATTGTTTTTTACACATATCTGGTCTCCTTTTTCGGAAATTTTACTTGAAAACGGGGATATATAGTTCTGCTTATTGATCGTATAATTTCTTCATTAGACCATGTAACACTACACAACGGTTATGAAAGAAAACAGAAAGAAAAACCATTATATGTAACCATATTTCACTTATTTTTACTAATTTATTGATCATAAATCAGGGGGTTACTTTGTTTTTCGATTCGAATCGAAAATGCTTTCGAAAGAAATTTCCCACTCGAAAAATCAATAATAAATGAATACAAAAATTTTTCGAAAATTCGTAAATTTTTACGAATTCGTAAGATTTTTGATTCGAATCGAAATACAATGTAACCCTCCAAAGTTATTTAAATCATAGTTTAACAGTATCAAACAAAACTTCGCGTTTCAAAATTTTCCATTAAATTATGTGTTACGAGCTCACTATACTAACAAGTGTATCCACTTATTTTACTACTTTAAAAACAAGATTTTTTTCTTTTTAGTAATTTTAGTGTTGGAAAGCCAGCCAACATACTTTTAGCAAAAATGTCTTCGAAATGTTCTTAAAAGAGCTTCTAATATAATTGTAATTAAAGTATAGATTTACTATGTATACTTATATATTCGGAAAAGGCAAATGTTTCACCTAATGTTTTTAATCAAAGTTTCTGCATATATACATAAATATACTCAATGTGATTCTATTCTATTCTTTTCTCAAATATTTGTCTTTTTTAAATTTTATTAACAAAAGGAAATTCATTTTCATTACTTTCTTTGGGCTCTCTCTCTCTCTCAATTGTTGATACTGAGAAATTGATAAAACCAGAATTCAATTTTGTAACTTAAAAACAAAGAATGTTGTTTTATTAATTTTTTAGAATGGAATCCCTTGTTATTGCAAGTAAAAGCTCGCCCCCACGACAAGCCCAAAAGCCGGGGCAATAAACACATATACTTGTTATGTTCTAAACACGAGGAATATGGCTTAAAAATACAAAGATGATAGAAGATTTTATATTTTTAAATATCTGCAGCATTTAGTAAACCTCAAATGTACATACATATGTGCGTAATGAGATGTGATAAAAATTTTTATTTCTATTCTTTTAATTTAACTCTTCTACTAAAATTAGTGCTGTTGTTGCTGATGTTATCAAGTTATGCAGCTTTAATTTTAATTTAAATGTTCTTCTTCTTCGTTCAACTTTTTTGTAATTTATTTTGGTTATTTTTCATGCAACATGTTTTTTTATATTTATTTTTGCTTTACACATTCCAAATGCCTTTCTTCTTGAGTGTTTGTCATTTTAATTACTGATCCTTGTTAAACACACTTAGACATGCTTGTACTGCAAATAAATATTTACACCTTCCCGGTATTCATCCGGTCTTTATCTGTAGAATTGATAGACAAGAAAATAATTTTAACTTTTCATCTGTGAGAGAGATGAATTAGTTGCAGAAGAAAAACATTTTATCAACATGTCATCCTAATATTCTGTCAAGATTTAATTTAATTCCGAGACAGATTTAATAAATACGAGTATTTTGTAATTTATTGTATTTAATTTATTTTCTAAATTTTTTATCTCTTTTTATATTATTTTTGCTTTGATTTCATTATGATTTAAACACATGTAATGATTTACATTTGCAATTGCAACTGTAATTGTATATATATAAATGAAATTTCCGTTTCCTATTCCTTCATATGAATGATAAATATTTAATATGTTTTATGAAAATTTAATTTAAACATAAAAGTGTAGTGCGAGTTCTATAGGTAAATTCTATAAAATCTCAATTATTAATTTGTTAAAATCTGGATTCGGCAGAATGAAATGTCTTATAATGACTATTATGCAATATTGAAATATTGAGAATTTGTCCGACGACAAATAATTGTTAATTTAATTGTCCATTCACTATGAAATATGGTATGTAGGAGGGTTTATAAGTACATTAAAAATAGGCATGGTAAAGTACTGAAAATTAAATAGATCGCTGAATAATAATTATAAATAAAAGTAATTTGGTAAGTGCATTCTTTGCATAGTTGTCGACAATTCTATATAAAATGGGCGGAGCACCGCGCCTACTTTTATAACAAAATATAATTAGGATACTCCTTTAATATCAGAAAACAAATTATGTATGTATGTATGTATGTCTCTTTGCGAAGAATACATATACTAAGTTTATAAAAGTGGAAGGAATGCAAAAGGGCGTAAATGAAAGCTGCATAACTCTTTAAACATTGCACAGGAATCAATATAATATGAATGTAATATGTAGTAGGTGTGTACTCGGGATAGTACATGACAATTTTAAATTAAAAACTGAATTTAGTACATATATATGTATGCATATGTATGTATTTTTACGCGACTTACAAAAGATGGGCGTAGTGGAATTGAGGATAAACAAATGAATGAAAATCAAATAACTTACAGCCTTATTTATAATAAAAAATTAGCAAGTCGTTGTACACAGTGGATAACTTTATCCTTCCAATACGTGGAAATTCTTACTCAAAGGTACAAGGTATTTAATTTTATGAATTATCTGACTAGTTATCAAATAGAGAGTATGGAAATTGTTTATAATATCAGTGTATAGCGGGTGATGAACTTGCCAGTTTTTTGTCCCATATACTAACGAGTTGCTAATTTTGCATTATACATACGGCCGTTAGTAAATAATAATCATAAATGAATATAATGTGGTAGGTGTATACTTGGGATGAATGTCGACAATTCTATCAAGAATGCTCGAGATCGCATCTCAACTTTACGATATACAATACATGCATATATCTATGTTTATTTACATAGATATATTAGCGTGAAGGTGTCAGAGGTTAAAACCCCCTTTATAACGAAAACACCCCATTAAAGCGAAATCTGTATTTTTCGAATAATAATAATTTTGCTAAAAAATTATACTCCTCAATATTGCTATAAAATCTGAAATCTATTAAAACAGCACGTAATAGATTTCTTTTATTTGAAACATATCAGTTTTTAAATTATTTACAATTTAAAGGTTTTTGACGGAAATTAAATGAAATATAAAAGGCCAGCTATTAATAGCATTATACCGAAATTAGTTGTTAATAAATTACTGGCTAAATTTTTCTTCATTTTGTCTTCTGCATAAAACCCTGTTTTCTTAGATAAAACGATAACCTGACCGGGAATAGCTGCAGTTGGTGGAACAATAATTGGAACTACTGGCTGTACAGGTTGGGGTAAATGTTGTTGAATTATTGGAACTATTGGTGCTGTATCATGCTTTTGTTGTGCTTCTAAAGGTGTTGGCGGTACTGGTAATAGAGAATCTGTATGCCTGGATTCAGTATTTGGTGTCATATCGGCTGGTGCATGCGGGAGAAATACATTTTCGGGAGCAGCAGGTATAACTTGTTGTGATGTTGATACAGGAAGAGGATTCATAGGTACAGCTGGTATAATAGGCTGAGCTTGAGCTTGTGTAAATGGCACAACTGGTGCAGCAGTATTTGGTGCCATATCAGGTGGTGCATGAGGGAGAAAAACATTTTCAGGAGCAGCAGGTATAATTTGTTGTGATGTTGATACAGGAGGAGGATTCATAGGCACAGCTGGTAAAATAGGTTGAGGTTGGGATTGTGTAACTGGCACAACTGGTGCAGCAGGTATTTGTTGTGCATAGGAAGGTGCTGCTGGAACGTTACTAGGAGGACATATCAATTGTTCGGTTTCAATAAACCTTGTCATATCATATACATTTGGTTCTTTAATAATTTGCTTATAACAACCATTTGCTAAAGTTTCACCTCTTTCTATTATAGTAGAGGGTCTGGGTACAGGTATAGGATTAGATGCTTCTGCATTGGGATCTATTATATGATGATGGTGATGTACTTCAGCAGGATTGTTTTGTCGTGTCAACAGATGACCCATAGCAGCACCAGCTAGACCTCCAGCTAATATACCAGCTCCTATAGTTAAAAATATTTCGAATAGTTTTTATTTAAAAACATAAATTCTTATTAATTTTGTTCTCTCACATACCAAATGCTTTTCCTTTGCCTTTTTTAGCTTTCGGCCGGCATTCAACATTAAGCAGCTGTGTAAATAACTGTAGAATTACTATAAAAACTATTAAAGATTTACGTTTTGTCATTATCATTTTACAGTTTCTACACAAGATAAACTAGTTTTTGATATTTCCTCAACTACTTCTGGAAACAAACTGAAAATCTTTTCTTAACAATTATTCATAAATTTCCCTTTTTTCGAAAACCATGCCTCATTTCTTAGTTTCTGATATTCATTCTTGTCATTTTTATTTTTAAGAAGAGGTTGTTTAATCATCAATTGTTTAAACAGCATTTTAAAAACATCTGTTATTTTGTCAGTGTACACTTAACAATAACAATATTATTAGAAGATTTAAAACATAACATAAGGTGACCAGATAAGAAGATAAGACAGTAAAATGTTGCGTTTATGTTAAGAATGGCTTATTGCATTTTCTTGCAAACTGGCTTAATTCATAATTGTACAAGCTTTTTATCAATTGTCGCCGTAGTCTAGTAGGTAGTGATTTGGCTTGATAGATGAGAGCTCCGGTTTCAAACCCCGTTTCTAACATCTTAAATATGAAAAAAATATTTCTTTAACCTCTCAACAGTCTTAACAGCAAAAACTCTGAGAGTAACTGATTGACATGAACAAGCTTCTCAAATTTATCTTTCGGATACAACGTTCGACGTTAAACTGTAGGTCCCAGTACTCATAGAAAGGTAAATTTTTATATTACTTGAAAAGAAGAAACCAAGTACTTAAATCAAAAGTATAATATTTGCTTTTATTTTAAAGCGAACGGGTTAGAGAAGCAAGAGACGTAGACAAAAAGATGCGATTTCGTTATAAATATTTAAGATCCGACTGTTAATGCTGACTGTCCTGCAGGAATTATAGTATTTCTTCCTTGATAAAACTGTAATGATTTTTAGCGAGCTCTTATTTTCTAATTAAATTTATAAGCGTTTCTGTTGAAATTATTGAATTGCTTCCTCAGCAGAAGTTTCTTAGTTTCCTCCGAGCTTTAATTCTCTGTCATTAGGGTGGTACATTAGGGTAGTACAAACAGAGGTCTGGTGGATAAATATTTGGACGAGATACTTTAGGTAAATGACCTCTAATGGAGAACATTGATTTTCTCGAGGCTAAAACATTGATATAGCATACGGACTGTAAATGCCTACGGTATAACAAAAAAACTAAAATAGGGAAGCCGACATTCGGCAAAAAATAATAAAAAAATTTTTCGAAGCCACCTTGCAAAAATACATTATATTAGAGGCGATGAAGTAAAACTTTTACCCCTTGTACGGTGGTACGCTCTACTGTACACTTATATGAATGTGGGTGTTATTTATTTATTTTGTAATATTCCAACACGTATTTGTTTTTATATGTTTTAATGTTGTATATATACATATGTATGTATGTATATGGTATATACATAATATATATGAAATGTATTGCTTTGGGGATAAGCTTATCTCTATGGCCATTTCGTCTCTGCTTAAGAGACTCGTCAGGAGACTTTTTCCCAAAGGTGGTAACCAAAAATACAAATACTTATATTCAAATAGTTATAAACTAAATGCGAATCACATTTAGTATATAAAAACCAAACAAAAGTATTTACAAAGCAATACATTTCTGTTTTTAAAAATTGAAATTCTATTCTTCTTGTTCACCACAGTTAGCCAACAATTAGTTAGTTAGTTTTTCCAATATTCGCTACAGGTTTTTGTGCTAACTAATTGTTGGCTAACTGTTGTGAACAGGATGAATAGAATTTCAATAATAATAATTTCATGGCGGTCCAACAAAGTATTGAAAAGTTTTTCTTTTTTAATTGTTATTAACGTTCCAAGTTACTTTAAGTTTTTCTGAAACGTTTACTTTTGTTTAAACGTACCATTTTTGGGGTGTATTTAAACTTTAGTCTCCAACTGTACATATAATGAACTGTTCGTACTTATGTTAATTTGATTTAAAACTTTAATTGCTTCGTCTTCCTTTTTTTATTTCAAAAACATTCAATCTTAACTGTATGCCAAGCGATACAATATGATACAATATATTTATTTATCGTGCCTATATTTTTCATTCGATACAACAAGGGTTAAAATATATGCAAACAAGTGTTTTTTTTTTAATTGTAGTTAAAACAAATTGTATAAAAATAAATATTTATTACAAATAAAACAGTATTCATAACACCTAATAAATTTGTATAACGTTCATTATAAGAAGCCAGTTGTAATTTTTTACTCATATAAAAAACAGTTCATAATTATAAATTGGATATTAAATTTTTGCAAAATATGACTTCTTTAAAATTAATTTTTATATTAACATTTTTCTTTATATTACAAATTAGCAAAAGTAATACAATAATACAATAAAATTTTTATAAATCTAATTAAAATTCTAAAATTTACAGGTGATAATCATTCCAAGCCGGTTGCAACAGTTGAACGTATTGAAACCTTTTCAAATGGTTGTTTTAAACAATTGCTCAGAGAACCTGATCTTTTCAACTCAACCAAATTCTATGAAACAGTACAACTAATATGTCCTTCAACGGTTAATGCTACAACCATGGCAAATTTAACTCAACACTTACAGAACTCTACAACACCAACAAAGCGTATTTTGCAGCCAACTTTAATGAATCAACAACCCATTAATATAACAGCCCATAATCATAATACATCTTTTTATGTATTGCCAGTTTTGGTAAAAAATCAAACTTCTCCTTTTTATTTAATACCTGCTATTCCCAGCCCAGCTTCCTATATTACACCACACCAAAATTCTGATTTTAATATGACACAACTACCTATGACTACCAATAGTTCACAAGTAGTAATTGTTTCTAAGAAAACTATGTTTTACAATAGCGAAAAGAAAAAAAGTTCTTCAAATTCTTTTCATAATTTTGATTGGTTTTTGGTGTTATTGTTGTCATTTCAGCAATATTTTCTTTTGAATTTCAAATAAATATGTATTTGGTGTAATTTTATTTATTTTAATATTTCACTAAAAATTATTAAACCTGCACCCCATGTAAGACCAATAGATCGGTGTAATGTAATGCAGTAGAGTCTCTGGGAAGACTAGCCTACTGGGGCAACCATATTGGTTTCTAATTCTTCATAAGTTAAAATAATTTGTGGCTTTTAACACAAATCTGAACTTTTACATAAAAAAAACAAGAAAAATAATATTTATATACACTTTTTCTCTCTTTTTTCAAAACATTCTTCCAATTTATTCCAGGCTTTAGGTCATAGATTACAAATGTCTTTAATGTTGACATTCAATGTTTTACATACGAATGTATGGAAATTGTTTTCCATAGCACACACATCATATGCATTGTATGTACAAACTCATATATTATGTGAGTATTTATACATATGTACATATGTATGTATATAAAATAAACTCATTGTTGTTGTTAATTTTGCAATAGGCGTTGATGTCACCAACATTTTACTCTTAAGTTCACCTTCAGTTTTTCTTTTATTGTTAACAGTTACCAATTCTTTTTTTTTCAAAATTTTTCTCTCGCTCTCTTTCCATCTCTCTTATTTTTGATTTTTTTTTTGTTCATCTTTATAAAAAGTTGCAACAGAATAGCATTAGTAAATGCAACTGTAACCTTTTATTATTGTTATTACGACACAGAAAACTTGGCCTGGTAATATTGTTGGATCTTGTTGTTTTTATGTTTGACAAAAAATAAAATGTAAAGTCTAAAGAGACTCAAGAATGTTGTACATACACGTACATACATATAAAGTATAGATGTAACAATTGTTATTTTCTATTCACATAACAGTTTTTCCTTAATAATGCTGTTCTAAATGTTGTTGTTGACTCTGCTACTGCAAAACAACTATAACAATAATGGTAATGACAAGAATAACTACTTTAATGCCGTGAAAGCAAAGAAGTAACAGTGGTATGGAAAAAAGTTTAAACACAGAGTATTTTGAAAACTGAAAAACTTTTCGCTTTATAAGTATTAAAAAGGTTATTGTGTACATATCTCACATGATCAACAAGGGTTATTAACTTTTAAAATTTTTAAAAAAAATTTTTAAAATTTCATGAGAGGCAAAAAAAAGCTGTTTATGGTTACATTTTAAGAGAATTTGAAAATCCGGATACATCATAGTAACAACTTCCTCTGAAAAATATATTTACATTAGCGAAAGCCCTTGCAAGTCGTGCAAACGTAGCAAACCATGTCAAACAATAACAACAAGGTCCATAAGAAATAAAAAATAAATAGGTCTATCTATGTATCTTCAAATTCCGATACAATACACTGCATTAGTAAGAGTTTCCCCTAGTTATTGGCTTCAAAAAAAAACCTAGGCATACGTACGTACGATTGGTTCGTTTGAAAGACTTGCAAGAGCGTTCACAACGAAGGGTGTTCATTACTTTTACTATTTTTTTATTTTATTAGTTTTTGCAATTATTATACTAGACAATAGCTCCGGGTTCAAACCCCAGCTCTGATATCTTGACAAAATAAGGAATATGAAAAATATTTCTATCGGTGACTACCTCTTAGCAGTCTTCTGGCAAAAGCTCTGAGAGTAACTGAATGCCATGAATTTGCTTCTGGAGTACATATCTTCGAATGATTTGAAGAACGCTGTAACTGACAAGACCTTAAATATTCACCAGAGCCGAAAAACCTGTATGAAAATAGAATAAAGACACTGGTATTTTTCAAAACGCAGACGGCGTAAGTGGATTTATTTTCATCGTAGAAATCTGAGACCGGCACCAATCGACGCGTATTTTTTTTTCTGATAAAAATGATGCAAGAAGCGTATTTTCGATTTTTTGTCAGTTACAGCGTACTTTAATTCTAGCGACGATATGTACATGTAAATCTGAATCAATTAGGCCTTAAGAGCTTATGATCTGTAAATAAAATGACTTTGTGATTGTTATTAAATTATAAGATTTAATTTTATTATTATTATTATTATTATTATTATTATTATTATTATTATTATTATTTAATATAAATTTAATTCGATTCCAATTTAATATTCTTTTAAGGCCACTGTAACTGTTAGTAAAGAAATACATTAATTTGTCTTTTAAGTGCCAAGATCTGTATTCCTTAGTGTATGAGTCGGTATATGAATGCATAGAGAGAAAACGTGAGGTGTATACTTTAATTTGTGTCTTTTTAAATGCTATTAATTTCAGCGCCTTGCCATGGGCTTAGACTATACAAGTGCAGTCATGTTAAGCCTTTGGCTGTATGATGTTTCTCTTTTTATTTTCTTGTCATTCAGCACCTGTTTCAAGGCTAAAGCAATAGCTGCTACTTTCTATCGTTTTGTCGCCTTTTCTTAAACATGCACACATACATAACGTACATACATACATAGATATGCAAACATTTATGTACATATCGTATTAAAAATAGAATTGCTGCTGCTTACATTTCACCTTCTTATAAAACTTTCAATGGTATTTACAACATGTGAAAACGACATCTGTTTAATGATGCCAACCGGCAATTTTCAATAAAATTGTAATAAAATCGAAATCACAATTATAATTTTAATTTAAATAATTAATACATTTATGCGTATGAGTGATAAATTCATTTGCTTGATCATACGTCTGGGTGTTAAAAAAAAGCCTTGATTTATTAAATGCCAAATTGAACGAAATTATTTATAGACAACGTTTATCATTGTTGTTGATTCGTTTTAAGATTGGATTGGAATTTAAATATTTATATTAAAAGAAAATACACGTACTATTGTTATTTTTTAAAATTTAATAACAAAATGTAATATTTTCCATCAAGGTAAACCAGCAGAAAATTTTTAAAATGTTGAAGCAATTAATAAAATTGTAAAGCTAGGCCGTAACCCTGACACAGGGTTGTTATGGCCAATTATGTATGTATGTATGTATGTATGTATGTAAAGCTATATTTACACCACCTAAGTTCTCATCTGAGTTTTATATTAGAAGCGCTCTCAGATAGACTCAGATAGTTTAAATATTGCCTGAGCTCAGTTGAAAATAGACATACAATACATACATACATACATACAAACATAATTGGCCACTACAAACGCAAAAAAAAAATTCGCCCAAGGAACAAGAAAATCGTATTCTAGAGGTCAAATAAGTGTTAATTTTTACCCATGAGTGCTGCGACCTACGGTTTAAAATCGACTCCGAACGACAGACTTGAGAAGCTTGTACCTTTTTTCTTAGTAAGTCAACACATTAACCACTTGAGCACGGCTACCACTACTACCTTTAAAAAATTTAATCAAGGTTCTAAATTTATTTATTTTTTCTTTAAATACAACCACATTGAGCAAATATTTTACGAAAGACTAAAGTTATGTCTATAGATTTAATGCTTACAGGAACTTAAGATATAATTTCATAAAGAAATAATAAGTCAAAATTTTATGAATATGAAAAAGAATTTTCATTATCATAAGTCCAATAATTCTTTAAATTTTGAGTGCATATTAAAAAAGTATGCCTATTTTTATATATTTCTATTTACATATTTTCTGGTCTCAAAATGGAATTGTTTGCCTATTTTGAAAATAGATGCTACTGGATTCGATTAACTTCGTTTCTCAGAAGTATTTTCTTGTTCACACGTTTATCGCTTTCTGTAATTCCAATAAAAATGTCAAAATAAACAAAATTTAATTTTAATCCCTGGAAGTATTTAAACTTAAAAATAGAAAGAGCAACAAGAAAAAAAAAACAACAATACCAAATGATAAGTTCATTAATGTTAATTGTATGTGTGTGTCTCTTGAATACAAAAATATTACACAAATAAAAAAGAGAAATAAATAAATATTGTAAATTTCCCTTAAGGCTGTTTGGGTATTTAACCTTGTAAATAATAAAAAATAGTAAAAGAAACCAAACCGAGGTACATACATACATTCATATGTGTATACCTTATATATAAATAATAAAAACAAATTTTAACCAATTTAGAACGATGCAAATACAACAGTTGGAATATGATGGCATGTAGTGTACATGGTTTATTTGGTTTACATTTACCCTAACACTTCTACTCTTATTCACTTGCAATCACTTATACACTTTAAAACAAGAGACACCTTTCGGCATGCACTTCAATTGGTTGTTGTTATTGCTGTTAATAAATACCTTCGTAAAAAACGCAGAAAACAAAAAAAATACGTGTAGTATAAAATGATTTGCCTAAGTAATGCGTCATCACATACATAATACAATAAGTTATTTATGTACACACCAACTTTCCGTTGTTGTTGTCGTTTTTTGCATTTTAAACAACATAAGCCGGTGATGTCCTTAAGGTCTTTCTTACAAACGCCTTAATTCTATTAGTGTGTTTTTGTTAGCACCACAGCATACACACTCATTTATGTGTATTTATATGTATAAGAGTCGTTTTAAGTAAAATGCCTTGTTGTTTAAGTATGTATTCAACACCTACCATTTCTTTTTTTTTGATATTTAAAGATTAATAATAATACATAGAGCGAGAAAGAGAGGAAGAAAACGCAAATGAAACATTGTTTACTACTTTTATTTTGTTGTTTTTGTTATTTAAGTATATTACACTTTGCATACCTACTACACCTACAATAGCAATTGTTACGGTTGAATTACAAGTATGTACGTAAACATACTTGTGGCTTGAAAAATTATTTTTCTCATTTTGCTTTGTTTCTCTTTTGTGTTTCTAAACAAGTTTTTCTTTTTTTTCTATCAACATTCATATAAACAAGCGGACAAGTGTTAATTCTTTTTTTTGTGTTGTTTTATATCACCACCGTTACGAGAATAACTATAAAGTTGTTTAGTCTTAAAGAAGTTACTCTTTAAAACGAAGTCTACCTGCTCAATGCAATACCATTTACCAACAATAAAAATCTACCTCGAAACGGAACATACATACATAAATGTTGTAAATAAATATGGCCATTCATTCATGATCTCACTTGCATATGTCAATGATTGTTTATGTGTAGTAGTCAAAATTGCATTACAAAAATATATGCCTGCGTTTGTATATTTTGCAATTCAATGTGCAGAATAAATTTTCGACTAGTGTTATCAACGCTTTTTCTCTAATTCCTCCTTACTCTCATTTGACATTGACTAACAACATGTTTAATGCGCAAGGATATTTAACAGTATCAGAGAGCACTAAAATAGTAATAGGAGGGGTGTAAAAATTATAAAACTGCTAGAAAATGCTGAATGATAAAGTTTAGCATGAGTGTTAAAATTTTATTATTTTACATATGTTATGCTAATATGTTAACTGTTATTAAATTTAAGCAAACGTATTATAACTGGAATGCCCCGAGAAAATCAAATGTCAGCAGTAGTGTGGACACAAACTTAATTAAGAAGAACAAGATAAGAACAATTGAACTCAAACTTAACAGATCTAAGGCCACAATAGATTATCAGACGCTGTACATACATACAGCGTTCTTTAATTCTTGCGCCCATATAGATGCATATATCAGATAATGTTCTGATAATACCATTGTCTTCGTTCTACTTTCATACAGGTTTTTTGGCTCTGGTGAACATTTAAGGTTTTGTCAGTTACAGAGTTCTTTAATTCCATCGACGATATATAATAGACTTTTGCAAATTATATTATTCATTATAAACATTATAATCTTTATTCTAAAAACATTTATGTGTGTAAGTATATTTGTCTCATTCTTAATTTCATTCGAAATTGAATTATACATCCGTAATCCTTTATGAAAAAAAAGACCTTTGAACGTTAGTTGTTGATGAAGTCTAAAGTTTGTGATTTCTCAAAACATAAGGTTGTACATCACCCACATCGTCGTGATATGTGCTCTACCCGCCATTTTATATATATGTATATACATATATATATATATATATATATATTATTATATTAATGATGCCATTTTTGGTTTTTGACATCAACATTTTTAAAATCTGCAATCCGTTTTCGGCTATTTATCTCCGAAACGAACTGGACGAGATATCGGAAAACGGATTGCAGACTTGAAAAATTTGGGGTCGAAAACCTAAAGTGGCATCATTGACTCGAGATATACATATAAAAAATATGAAATGACAAATAGAGCATTTTTATTGAAATTAATTTACATTATCTTCGTCTAATTCTCGTTTAGTTATCAGATTTTCTTTCAATCCTCTCTTCTCTTTCTAATTACATATGTACTGAAATCCTTGATTTCTACAAATTAAGGTTCAATTAGGCTTACAGTGATTTAAACAGAGTTTTCAATAAAATTTTAATGTTTTTCTTAAAACTGTGAAATTAAAATCACCATTTGGATATACATACATATATAAGTTTTATATGACTTTGAATATACAAACGATTTCAATTTCGATCGAAATCGATTTCCATCACATACCAGATTTCTTTGTAACAACTAATGGTTTGATTAAAGGATGCTGCTACTACATTTCTTGGGAAATATTGGCGATTGTTAATTTTTTTCTTCTACTGTATCATCACCTATTATGGCATCTTCTTCTGAAACATGCTTAATATCAATAGCTAATACATTATCAAGCTACTCATCGTGAGACGGCAAATCGGAAACAAAACGCCACAAATCGAACCGACGCAACTTTAAATTGCAACGACTCAAATCGAATTTTCCAGTTTTTAAAAATCGACGCAAATTGTGTCGACGCTCAAGTGGGGACTCTAGTGTACTTTTCTGAAAAAGCAAATTTCGGTAAGTACAATAGAATACTCATAATAATTTAAAATTTTTAAATTAAATATATTAAATATTAACGGTTTTATGCTGGAGAACGAGCAAAACTTAACAAAAAAAGGAACAGTATAGACAGGAAAGCTCTTTAGCATTTTACTCATGTAAAAAAATCCTTTTGGTAAGCTTAGATACTTTCATTTGCTATAAAATTGTATCTAAAAGATAAACTATCTCCAACTTTTAAAGTCTACACAACAAAAACGTCAATAGAGGGAGTTAGTAAAATTTTAGTAATTAGAAAATATAAATTTAGAACTTAATTGTAATAGCGTTTATAGCAAAGTTTCTCTAAAAACTTTAATAGAGCTATAAAATATACTGGGATGAATTAATAATCACAAACTATTACATGCAAATAATAAAACTGTACTGTTGTACTTTTTAAAAATTTTAAAACTTTTTTTATTTTCTAAACATAATTAACGCTAGAGTAAAATGCACTGCAAGTCTGCAAAAATTTAATTTTATCCATAAACAATCTAAAATAATGTACACGATATATTTTTTAAAAATATAAAAAACAAAAAATGTTTAATATTATTAAATGAACTTAAAAACTATTTTAAAGCTGCAACAGCTTTTTGAGCAGCATCGTCTAAATCCGAAGCAGTTTGTATGGCTAAGCCGGAATTTTTTAAAATTTTACGTGCCTCATCGACATTCGTACCTTCTAGGCGTACCACAAGTGGTACATTTAGTTTAAGTTTCTTCGATGCGGCCACCACGCCATTTGCTATTGTAGCACAATTAACAATGCCACCAAACACATTTACCAAAATGCCTTTAACTTTAGGATCAGAGGTTAGAATTTCAAAAGCCTTAAGCACTTGATCCTCTTTAACACCACCACCAACATCTAAGAAATTAGCTGGATCACCACCGTTCAATTTAATAATGTCCATAGTGGCCATAGCGAGACCAGCGCCATTAACCAAACAACCAATATTACCATCCATGGCCACATAATTTAGATTATACTTTTCAGCTTCAACTTCACGGGGATCAGCTTCTTCTTCGCTAATATCCAAGGCAAAGATATCCTTTTGTCTGTACTGAGCATTATCGTCAAAATTGAGTTTTGCATCAACGGAGATAACTTCACCCTTATCCGTTTCAGCTAAAGGATTAATTTCAATTTGGACTGCATCTACAGCTTTGAAAAGGTCGTAGAGTTTTTGTATTTCTTTGGCACAAGTTTCAGTAGTTTCGCCCTTGAATTCTAAAAATTTGGCAACTTCTACTAAAGTTTCATGTGGTATAGGTTTGTCAAGACTCAAGGGAACGGTTTTAATTTTCTCTGGTGTTTCTTCTGCAACAGTTTCAATGTCCACACCACCAGCTGGTGAGGCAATCAATACGGGACCATTATGTGCGCGATCCAATAAAATGCAAAGATATGTTTCACGTATAATATTTACACTGCGAGCAACCATGACTTTCTTAACCATAATACCAGATTTGGGTGTCTGCTTGGTAATTAAACGATGACCAATCATTTCCTTGGTCAAGCTGAGCACTTCATCTTTTCTACAAAAACAAATAAATATTCGTTTAAATACGGAGACGAACAAAAATATTTACAAAGCGGTTAAATTTGTCTGGCATAAGTTTTTTGCAATATTTTTTTATTTACATGCTGCTTATTATATGGTAACTTAAATAATATTAATAACATCATCTTATCAGGGAATAAGCATTGGTTCCTTTCATTACTTTCGCTGGAAAACAAAATATACACAAACAATTGGTCTCCCATGTTCTGCTAGTATTTGTACATATTCCTTAACGGATGTTAATTCTCATAAGAATACCAGTATTAGGATCTTAGGCTATTAAATTTCATACAATAAGTATAATAAAGATCCATTAAAAAAATATTCGAATTTAATTCGAAAATGTATAATAACTATAAATTTGCTGGCCACAGCACATAACCCATTACTGATTAAAAATTGGTAATAAAAGGGTAAATTGTAAAATATATATGTAATTCCGGTTACTTAGAATATGGTAACATATTAACCAGTATTAGGATCTTAGGCTATTAAATTTTATACTATATTGAACCACTTTTATCGAGAGTTCAATCAATCCATAATATCATTAGACTTTTATTATGCAATATTTTGCTGATATCTATTGTTTTCATCTAATTCATTATTTTATTTTTTTTCAAAACTTAATTCTTTTCTCCGATCAGAAAATAATAAAATTTGTTTTCGTCGAAAAAGTATTGAAAGCTTTTACTTCAATATATAGGTAAAAGATGAAAAAAATGTACATTAGCAATAAGCGAAATAATAAAAGTTTGGAGAAACTTAAATACCGAATTGGCAAGCAGAGTATTGCATAAAATGTTGAGCACGACACTAAAGGCCTTATTGTGTGGTTTTTCATAGCGGCAGCACAGGTGTAGGAAATATTTCAAAAGAAATATAGCAAAGTTTTGAGTTTTATCTAATAAATTTATAAAATTTGATCAAAGTATGTTTTTAAATGCATCATTGGTAGAGTAGGTTATAATGAATTTTTTAAATAAAATTAAAAAAATTATTTTTCTTTCTAATTAGATATGCTCCAAAGAATATCATAAAGTTGTTTTTTATTAGGGAAGCCAATAAAGTGTTTACTGATATTGAAGCAACTCCAACGCTCTCTTAGCTGAAAACTATATTAGTTTCATAAAAATGATGGTAAATTGAAAAATTTACACATGCTTTTTACTTGACGGTCCAACAAATTTTATTCCAGTAAAATTTCAAACTATTTATATCGTCGGTTGACAGGTAAAACTCACTAAGTGCTAAGTGGTCTGACTACACTTAGTGAGTTTTATATATATATATATATAGATTTTATTATCAATGACAAGGCATAATAATAAAATCTAGTATATAGGCATCTGATATACAGTAGAAGCACTTATCCTTCTATTATTGCATATAAAACTTACTTTGTGGTTATGTGAACACCACCCTTAAAGCCGCTGTCAAAGACTCCCTTACCACGACCGCCAGCCAATATTTGGGCTTTTACCACATATTCAGGGCATTCTAAAAACAATTAAATATGTTTCATAACTAACACGTTATTTATTGTAGCGGTCTTCTCTTACCAAATTGCTTTAAGACTTCGGTATCTTTTTTCGAGTTATCCAACACTTTGAATTGTTGTATGGCCACATTGTATTTTTGCAAAAGATCTTTACTTTGGAATTCCAATAGATTTAAGTGGCGTACTTGTTGCCAAGTAACCTGTACATTCATAAAGTTACAAATTTGTTTATATAAAAAAACAGAAAAACTAACCTTTTTGTGAAGAGTCTGGCGTAGTGTATTTGCGGCGATATTTATCATTTTGCTGCTGTTTTTATTTTTGGAAATGGAAGACAATGGTTTAACCGGTGATTTGAATTAACTTTTTGTTGTTGTTCTTTAATTGTTTACTTTTGTATGAAAATATCAGTGATAAAGTAAATTTAAAAAAATTATTAAATGAGGAACTTTGAACCACAATATCAGGCAAAAGAAAACACAACACCAAATTGAGAGAGGTTGTCCTTAGTTAATTCTTATCAGCAACCGGTATCAATAACAGAGATGTAATGCACTTAGATAAAAATATGGCAATGCCAGATATGAGATTGTATTTACACTGAGGGAGATATTCATTTAAAGAATTGGTATATTAATGTGATGTTTGCATGTACATATATCATTAGAAGAACGTGCTTAGAATGGCTAAAATAAAAATAATCTTGTAAAGCGATATTTGAAAGGTATCACTAAATTCACTCAGCGATTAGTTTTTGAAATTTAAGTAATTTTTGTTACTCTAAATCCCAATTATTTAGTATGAATCTGGTAGCACTATTTTAACAGTTGGTAGCCTTTGCTTTGTTGTTGTTGTTGTCTTCTGAAAGTGAAAGTAAAACCAGCTGGATTTTTTTTTACTTTAAAGTTTAAAACCCTAAATAATGTTTAATTTAAGCCAGTAAAAGATTATAATAATAAAGAATTCATTTCAACGACTAATCAGTATGAATGAAACCAATAAGACAATTATGGAATCACGGTACATTTTCGATGACATACCAATGGTATCCAAACTTATTACGGTGAGCTGCTGCCTGGCCATGTCTGTACTTTACGTATCTAGTTTATATATCTGGAATAATAAACACAACCGTGATCATCCGGCTACAGTTAAACGACGTTTTTTAAGTGTTACGGTGGTCATGCTCATATCACCCATATTTGTTTATAAATTTTCCTCGCAAGAATTATTAGATAAAGTGGCATTTTATGACCTCTTAGGCTTAAGATGGAACGGTTTATTCATAGCTATGCTAGTGCCATATTTATTAACAATGTTGTTGTTTTTAGGTCCACTTTGTGTGGATTTACAAAATGATACCATGAAAGTATTTTTGGGTATGTTTCAAGTGAAAAATTTAGTAAAACTTTTTAAAAACAATTTTTTATTTTGCAGACACTGAGTTTTGGAAAAGTAACTTTAAAAATATTCTCTGGATACGCAATCATATAATGGCTCCTCTAAGTGAAGAATTTGTTTTTCGTGCCTGTATGATGCCTTTAATATTACAAAGCTTTACGCCTTTAACGGCTGTCTTTATAACGCCTTTATTTTTTGGAGTAGCTCATATACACCACATCGTTGAGAGACTGAGTATGGGCATGGAGTTAACAACAGCATTAATAATATCATGTAGGTTTTCTAAAGTTTCTTAAAAAAACTTGTATTAATAAAATTGGTTATTCTTTTGTTATAGTATCCCAGCTAACCTACACCACCTTATTTGGCTTTTATTCGGCTTATTTGTTCGCACGTACTGGCCATTTTGTAGCTCCCTTTTTGGTGCATGCCTTTTGTAATCATATGGGTCTACCTGACTTGCAAGATCTGTGGCAGCAACACTTATGGAAACGGGTATTCCTGATTGTTTGCTACTTTGTGGGATTTATAGCCTGGATATTATTGCTACCTTTGGCCACAGAGCCTCAATTATATAAAAATAATATTTTTTGGCCTTCAGTTTGAACTTGAACTTGAAAGACAGAATACGCTAATTCAAAAGTATTAAAGAAAGTCTTCCTATTTCATTCAACATAAGTTCCAAACCTAACGAAGAAACTGTCACTCTACACAAATCTCTATACATACTCTTACATATATACATATGTATAGTTAAAATTTAATTTAAAAATAAAAGTGTATATTTGTATATAAACTATTATTTTTTATAAAGAAAAGTACGCAAATAGTGTTTTATAATAAATTAAATGGTAAATACAACTTTATTCACCCTTTAAAGTTTGCTCCAATTCATTATTCACTTTAAGTTCTTTAATAATGTCCAAACCTCCAACTAGTTCACCCTTAACATACACTTGAGGATAAGTTGGCCAATCCGAATAGGCTTTTAAACCTTGACGTACCTCTTCATCGGTAAGGATATCAAATGTTTCATAAGGAAGTCTGTTAAGCATGATAAAAAAGAAATATATATCCACATATAATTTTTTCATTTTTTACTTCTTAATTGCAAATAAATTACCCCAATTCGTTGACAATTGCTATTAATTGTTTGGAGAAACCACATCTGGGAGCATCGCGATCACCTTTCATGAATATCATTAGTGGTGCCTTATTTATGAGAGCCTTTAAACGTTCTTCCAGTGGTTGATCACTAGTTGCATTGGCACCCAACTTTTTACATTTTGTCGTTAGACTGGCTATATCTACACCGTCCACACGATCAACAGCTGAACCTTTAGTGAAGAATATAACTGTTGGAACGGCATCGATCTAGTAAAGGAGATATATAAATATGAATATGTATAAAATCTATTTAACCTATCAGAAAATGTATGTCTTTCTGAACATTAAGTGCTTTAAAAAGCTGTTCTACATCTAATCTCATTTTTTATTCTAATTTGTAACTTTTATTTTCGACTAATTTTGAGCTTTATTCAATATATCTTTAGATACAAATTCGTTCGCCCATTATAATTTAGAAATTATTAATTTTAGTCAAGTACTTTGGATCGTTGAAATCTACACCGTGACTGGAAAATGCATCATATTTGAAGGTTATTCTATATTAGGCATTAACAGAATGTTTTACATTATAATGCGGCATAAATGGATATTTATTCTAGCCTAGATTCATTAGACTTAAGAATTTGGTAATTTCAAAGCTAACACAGTAATACTGAGACATAAGAAAGTGCAACACTAAATTTTGGAATGAGCCCCATTAAAAATAAATAATTCTTACCCAATATTTCTTTAGATAAGGACTCTAAATCGGAATTTATATGACTGCTACAGGTATAAAAAAAAATTTCAAAATACAACTGTAACCTTCAACCCTTTTTCTAAAGACTGTTTAAATGGTCTGCACTATGTGTTTCGTTTATCATAGAAAAACAAATATTCAATGACCTTGACCTTCTCTTCAATGACATGGATTTAATGATAATAAATAATAATAATAAATAATTCTTGTCCAATCTTTGTTTAGATAAGGATTCTAAATCGGAACAAAATTCAACTGTAACCTTCAATCCTCTTTCTAAATGGGGTGCACTATGTAGGTATTTCGTTTATCATAGAAAATAAATATTCAATTAACTTGACCTTCTCTTCAATGACATGGATTTAATGAACTTGTGCCATTTGTCGGCTAAAACCGGCTTGTATAGACAGACACCTGACCGGTATTTATATTATTTAATTTAAAAGCGTGCTGTTATTTTAGTACAAACCTGATGTTTCATAGCGATTTCTGGAAAATCTTCTGCTACGATTTTTACAAATACCAATTTATCAGATAATATTTTTATTAAATCTTCCATAACATCTTGGACTTGTTTGCATTGTTCAGCCCAATCGGCGGAGAATAATACCACACTAGTTTTATCGGCGCTTTAGATAAAAACAAAGAAACATATTATGCATTTCATAAGCAAAAAAAAGATGAAACACAAACTTACCCTATAATTTTTTTATATTCTTCATCAGTTTTAATAGTAACCACAGACATTTTGTATAAATTTATTAAATTTAAAGTCAATTTATTTAAAAAGAATTGTTTAATTTTTAGCAGATAAATAGATTTTACTGCAGATGTTTTTCTCTGCTTCAATCAAATGTCAAAATAAATTTAGAGGTTATTCACTGAAAGAGCTGCCATATCCTTAATAATTATAGCAATGTGGCTAAATTGGAAGTGTGTAGAGTAATTAATTGACATACAGGTGGCGCTTCTATTTTAGAAAAAAAAATTGCTCCACATGAAAATAACTTTTTTTTTGCAACTTAAGAGAAAAAAATGCAGTTTTATTAAGAAATTCGTGTGTATTTTTAAGATAATTGTTTAGTTTTATTAAGTAAAATGTCTAAGCCGTCTATTTTAATCATAGAACCCTTCTATGGGGGCAGTCATAAGCAATTAATCGAAACTTTAATAGAATGTAATTTTATTGTTTTTTTTTTCTGATGATCCGACATGATAAAAAAAACTTAATTTTTCTTTTATCATCCAGGTTTGAATGTTTGTGATTATGAGGTATTCAGTTTGCCGGCCAAGAAATGGCATTGGCGTGCTCGTACCGGTGCATTATATTTCTCTCAGATGATACCGCAAAATCATGAGTACAAAGTTTTGTTTACAAGTTCGGTATTGAATTTAGCCGAACTTTTAGGTTGCCGGCCGGATTTAAATGTGTGTAAGAAAATTGTGTATTTCCATGAAAATCAATTAGTTTACCCAGTAAGAGAGGTAAAGGAACGAGATTGTCAATATGGCCTAAATCAAATACTCACCTGGTAAGTTGAATTCCCTGACTTTATACTCATAATAACTCTTTCTGTTTCTTTGGTCGTCCTTCTAGCTTAGCAGCCGATCACATCATTTTTAATTCCAATTTTAATCGCACATCCTTTTTGGATAACATAACTCCGTTCCTTAATGTCCAACCGGATCTAAAACTTAAGCATTTACGTGAAAAACTCGAAAAGAAATGTGAAGTCCTATATTTTCCTATAAAATTTCATGCCTTCCCTAATAAACGTTTAGTGGTAGGCGGTGATGTTCAAATGTCTTCCCTAGGTACGAGTAATGACAACGATTGTTTGCATTTGATTTGGCCACATCGTTGGGAGCATGATAAGAATCCCAAACTGCTAGTAGAAGTCCTATTGGAATTGAATAAACGGCAGGTTGATTTTAAGGTGACCATCTGCGGTGAAACATATCAGACGTCACCAGAAGCATTTGAAGGTTTGCAGGATAAGTTGGGTTCAAAATTAATAAATTTTGGTTTTCTGCCAAGAGAGAAATATGTTAAAGCTTTGCTGGATGGTGATGTTGTTATTTCGACGGCTGGTCATGAGTTTTATGGTGTGGCCATGTAAGTATTTAAACAAAATATTTAAATTTGTCATGCAATTTCCGGGCAACATATGTTACAGTCACTAACTCATCAGTTTTATTATTTAAAAATTATAATTTTTGTATTTTCTCGGTTTCTATTCCTTTTATTGTAAGAACTACAATACGTTGATATTCAACAATATTTCCTTTGCGTTATTTACATTTGCAGGTTAGAAGCAACGTACTGTGGTTGCATGCCTATTGCGCCTAATAAACTTGTTTATCCCGAATTGTATCCGAAAGAAAATTTATATAATACTTCCAATCAATTGATTAAAATGTTATACAACTGGTGCCGTAATCCTGCAATATTTCGTAAACAGCGAGAATCATTTTTTGAATATTTTACATTCGATCGCTACTCTGCACAACATTTAGTACCGAAATTTTTGGAAAAATTTAGAATATAATTGGCAGACGCACAAGAAAAATAATTATAAAATCAGCCCAAACCCAACTTATTCCAAATGTATCAAAATGCCATAGTGCTATAATTCGAATTTAGAATGTAAGTCTGAAATTGAATTACTTTAACAAACATAGAAAAACATTCTATATTTTGTAATTGATTAAATCGTACACTAAAAACAGTAACAAAAAAAGGAAGAATATTGTGACCAATTTTAAATGAAATAACCTGTTGAAATAAACCAAAATTTAATTTTTTTTTTGGTTAAATCTGAAATTTTTAGCAACAGTTTTTTAAAAGAACAAATTCATTTAATTATTGTATATGTAGAGTATATATGTACTACATTTTTTATTATTGTTATTATCTTAACAATTTAAACAATATATACACACTTTTATTATACCAATTGCAATAGTGTTGTAGTTAGTAGAGTTTTTTGTTTAAATTCATTTTAGATAACATGACTAATTATGTGTTTTTTATTTTATTTAAATTTTAATTTAATAAGTATATACATATTACTTTTACGAACATACAAATACTTGATATAAAACGCAGAAAGAAAAAAATATTTGCACAAAAAAAAAGATAAAAAGTCAGATGTTTAAAAATGATCCTCTTTAAATTTGGGCGGTGCACTGTAAGGCTCTTTAACATGAGCCCGATATTCTTCATCATCATCATGACATTCTCTATAGCATTGAGCACAAAATAATTCACCATCACATCCTTTACAACGAAACACCGCATCCTCATTACAAATATTGCACCAGGGTAATTCTTCGGTTTCAGTCCCCTCTGGTGGTTTGGGCACACTGGCTGTAAGTTCGGCTTCTAATGATGTGGAAGCTTCAGGTAAGCGAGCTTCAGCTAAATACTAAATGTATATTTAAAAAAATTAATTTTTGTAGTCAATAAAAAGTAAATGTTATGTAAAGTATTTAAACTGAAAATACCTTTTCCATAATACCCTTTAGTACAGACTCATCATCCAATTCGTTGTCACTCGGAGTATTAGTATCAGGTGAGGTGGCTCCTAAAATATTTGTTCCGCTCGAACCTGCTGCCACAGGTGGATCATCTCTTAAAGCTTTCAATCTACGTTCGATATCGGTAAGAGCATCCTGCTTTTCTACTTCTAATTTACGATCCAATTGTGCTTCTCCCATAAATTGAGCCAACAAATCATTCATCTTCTCTTGGTCTGTACGTTGATCGGTACTTAAAAGTAAATCCTTTTTAGAATAATCCTTTTGGGGCATACCATTTAGTTTAGCCAGACGTGAACGTATTTCATCATCACTAGGAAATGAGTTGGGATCATTGGCTTTTAAGTTCTTTAAACGTTTCAATATAGCACAGTCAAGATTTTCTGTTATATCAGAATTCTCACCACTGGAATGTGTTGAATTACTCATTTTGACGGGTGATATAGGTTCTAAAACCTCACCCATTAAAGCTGCTGAAGGTTCAACTTCTAGCAATGCATTAATATCTTTATTAACGATCTGCTCATTGACAGGGCCTTTATTTCTTTTGGTAACTATAGTTCCTGGCAAGGTCTCAACATCGATTACCTTCTCTACTTCTTTAATTTTGGACAGTTTATCAAAGCATATTAGGCAGACGTTCATTATCTTATTATTATGCCTGGGTACAGCCACTGGGCGTTTAAGGCACTTGGCACAATAGGAGTAGCCACAGTTAGGACAGCCATACTGTCGTAATAAAATCGATTCAAATTTAATGATTACTTTTTTCTTTAGTAGTTTTAATTGAACTATACTTCTTACCTCTTTACAAAATAAACCATATTTTTTACTGCAGCCAAAGCAGGACATTGTAGGTTTTCTTATAGAGTAGTTTTAAACATTTATTTATTGTCCCAGAATTTGTTTATAAAATGATGAATAAGATTTTCTTTTTAAAGTTTGTTTGTGTGTGTGTACTTCTATAAAATTTTCTTTTGCTTTAGTCAGCTGAGTAAACAGCTGGAGAAGATATTCTCTACTGCAGAGTTGTATCTATTAGGGTTTCTAAATAAAGTAGAGATATACAAATCGTTAAATTAAAAATAATTATAATAAAAACATGATAGAGCAAATGTATGCTTCAATTTTAAATAACTTTATTTCATCCTTTTAATTTGTAATGATTCTATACGCCTTTTCTCAACTACTGCAATATGCAATTTGTAAACAACAACAGTTGAGTTACAATATTTATTCATATATGAGGTCCTAGAATACTTCGACCTGTAGATCTATAGTACAGCCCTCAACTTGACCGAGTTTCCTGCAATATCTCCCTCAGTCTCGTCACTCTGAAAAACTTTAAAATGTCGGCCAGTGCCAACCCCGGTACCTCTTCCTACTGTGCATCAATGCTGTACAATTGCCCAGTATATGTTTTAATGACTCGATCGCTTCGTCACAGAATCTCAACATATCGCTTCAAGCGATTCTGATCATATTTAAGTGTCAATTGAGTTTGCAGTGCCCGGTCAGAAGGCCCGCTAGTATTCTCAGATTATTTCTAGAGAACCCAACGCACGACTCAAATATTTTCTTATTATAATTACTAAGCAAAAGTTTGGAAAGTCTGAGGCCAGTGTAAGTCAAGAAGAACAAGTGTCTCTCCCTGTCTTCTTTTTCCCTTGGTATGCTTTTTCGTACTCCCCTTCCTTTTCCCCAAAAGGGTTCTGGCCCCATCGATGGCATAATTGCTTCCTTCCTTGCAAATTCATCTGCAATTTCATTCCCCTGTATGCCCGCATTGCCAGGGACCTAGCATAGACTGATCTTATTGTTTGTATTCTTGAAATAAGATATATATATATAGAATAATCAGATCACAATTGTTAAGATTTTAATAGGATAAACAGAACGTATAAAAGATGTTACAAATTTCAATTCACAATAACAGTAAAAGGAGTCAAAATGACAAGCAAAATTAGCCACATATTATTTTAATTCATCGCATCTTTAAATCTATATTATGGAGATTTTTTTGTACTTATATAAGTTGACCTGTAATTTTGCTAAAACTGAGGGGCTATGTGGTCTTTTGTGACTCTCACTGAAATTTCTCGGCAAAATTTTTCGTGGAACATTGTAAGCTTTTAATGCCCTTTTAAAAAGATTTCTTTTCATTTTCTCTAAAAAACGAACCTATTGACCTATAAAAAGATCAGCCAAAAATTATCCTCATAAAATTTTACATACTAACTCTGGCAATAAGAATCCCCTCAGACATCAACAAAATTAAAAAAAAAAAAATTATTTAATTTGGGCGAACCAAATACTGAAAATTTCGATCCACTGGCTGAACTATAAGCTTATTTTATATAAGATTTATATATCGTCGTAAGAATTAAAGAACGATGCAACTGACAAAAATCGAAAATACGTTTTTCGCATCATTTTTATCAGAATAAAAATTTAGTTTGTGAAAGAAAACATGTTAACTGGGAAAATAAAAGAAAAAAAAAATGCTTCCGAAAAATTCGAAAATAAAAGATATAAGAAATCGTATGTTTTTGAATGTACAGGTTTTTGGTTTCTTTTTTCAAGGTTCAGCTTTTATATGTATGTATTAATGTATTTATTGATATGTGTGAAACGAGTATTTATTGAAGGATCGTTGCTTAAACAGAAAACAAAAAATGATTCATTGCACATGTCGTATCATTTCAAGTTTTTTGAATACGAATGAAATTGAACTTTTTGTGCTTTTAAATCCTCATAATTTATTTTTCTTTCAATATTGTATTATTATTCTAACCGAAAGTAATACGAATAAATATTCCGTATGTGATATAAAATTCGTATTCATTTTACTGTTATGAGGAAGTTAATAACGGAACATGGGGGAAGGAGTCAAAAGAAAATTTATATTATGAGGTTACATTCGACTTCATTTTCACTTCTTTTTTGCTTTTCATTTGATAAAAAGTTTAAAATTGTTTTAAATTTTTTTCAAGTATCAGTAAATTGAACTTTTCTTTCCTTCATACATATGTTACGTATCGAAATCTGCGGTGTTTTTTTTTTTGTTTTTTGTTTTTTTGCATATTTTACCTTTAACATATGTACATATATACGTATTCTTTTGTCTATCTTTTTTTGTTTTTTATAAAACTTGGTTGTATTCTTATTGAAAAGAATTGGCAAAAAACAAATTTCACGTTCACGTACGTTCTTGCAAAACCAGGACATGCATAAAAACTATGATTTAGCCAAAAGCAATATTTTTTTTATGTATTTTTTTCTATACTGATAAAGTTTTTGCTGTGCAATATAATAATTTCCGAAAATACAATGAAATTTTTAATACGTAGAGGATGGCAAAAGAAATCGTGATTTTAATTTATGCATCTGAGAATTGAATAGAAATAATAACATTAAAATTTAAATTAAATATTTAAAGAGTTTTGATATTAAATTTGAAACCAGAAAAACATTCTCAAATATTCTTTATCTACTTCTTGTAATAAATAATCTTGTTTTCAGATAAAATATCATACTTCTTACCTGATAAGTTACAAGTCATATTAACCATTGCGGTCCTGTCATCTCAATAATGTCTCAATAATTAACCAACAGTACATGCCAACGATACATATCATCATCAGCAAAGTAAGTAGACTATAACACTTTTTTAATTTTTATTTTGAAAATCTAATTTAATTGCAATTAAATTATTGAGTAATTTTATTTTAAAAAACCAAAACTATTTTTCGATATGTGTATGTATGTACATACATACATACATATGTATATTGAGTAATTGTTATAGTTTTCTTATATTGTCTTTGAGACAAATGCGTTTTTCCTGTAAAAATTAGACTACGAACGAAAGAATTCTTTCAATAAACGAAGCAAAGAGCGACAATTGCGTTGGTTTTTTTTTGTTTTGTTTACAATATAAGACCCTTTCTAGAATATGATTCTGTAGTTTCGGATCCGGAGTATAGAATAGATATATTAATACGATTGAGTCGATTAAGTACAAAAAATATTTTTGTTATTTTGGGATAAGATAAGCATTTAGTTTATAACTATTTGAACAATTTGTAATTTTGATTAACACCTTTGGGAAAAGGTCTCCTGACGAGTCACTTAAGCTGGGACGAAATGGCCATAGAAGCATGCTTGTCCCCAAAGCAATACATTTCATATATGTACATATATATACATACATACATAATTGGCCATTACAACCCTGTTTCAGCCTAGTTTCTAGCAGCACCAATGTTGTGTGTGTTAGTTTTTATCCATGAGTACCGGGAGCAACAGTTTGAAGTCGATTCCGAACAACAGACTTAAGAAGCTTTTCCATGGCAATCAGTTACTATTAGAACTTTTGCCCGAAGACTGCTAAGAGGTAGTCACCGAAAGAAATAATTTTTTTTTATATATTTTTTAATTAAAACCAATACGCGGTGGTAAACCCCCACTAAATGCTGTGCATTGTATTGGAATTTTTGTGGAAAGGACAATACATTATGACAACAGAATATATATCTTGTTTTCTTATATTATTAAGCGCTTTAGGAATGAGACAAATTGCTGTGAATTGATAATTCAAAGGCCAGTGTTATACCTTCACCCTTGAATGATCCACAGATATCAGAGCTGAGTTTTGAACCCTTAGTTAGTCTAAAACCACAGCGACTACGACTACATGTATGTATTAAAAAAAAAAATAATTCGCTGACTTTAGTCAGGATGTTTTTTCATTGCATTAATCTTTCCATTTATTCCAATTGTTTTTATGGGGAAATCGAACACTGGATTATGTGACTTGCAGGCTCGTACACTAGGAACTTGTTTACTAAGCGTTTATTTAGTTTTAAATAAAAATTATATCTATGTATTGTATGTATAAGTATATTAATTTTAATCACCTATCTGTTTTAAATGTGGCAACAAATTAAGTACAATTTAATCAGTCTTTAATCAAGCAGTTTTAACCTTCTAAAATGAGCAAAATATGATCATGAATACCGGATTAAACGCATGGACAGTGTTGCCACTGAAAAAATTTTAATTCTACCAAAATTTCTTTCAAAATCTACCAAAATTGATCAAAATCTACCAAAAACCAGTTTTATTTAAAAAACTATTTAATAATACATTGTTGAGATGGAAAACATGTACATATAAATAATCAAAAATAAAAAATATAACGAAACGAATTCAGTTCTTCGAAAATAGAACAAAAAATACACATATAACAAAAACAATTCAATTTCTAAACAATAAAATCGAAAACACATTAATAAATACAAGAAATTTAAAGAAAACAATTCGATTTTTTAAAAATAATCTAAATGGATATGTAGGTATAAAAATTTTAATTTTTGCTGACCACACATAGTGACCATAATTAGCTTTTACAAGCTCTTTACAGAGCATTATATTATTAATTGTATTTATTTCGAGTTTGTTTCTCAATTTGGTTTTGATTAAGGAAAGTGTTGACAATTTGCGTTCAGCTGCTGAAGAACTATGCGGAAGAGAATGTAAAAACATACATACATATACATAACTGGACTTTACAACCCTGTGTCAGGATTACGGCCTAGCTTCTCGCAGCACTCATGTTGTGTGTGTCAATTTTTATCCATGAGTACCGGGACCTAATTTAGTGTCGATTCCGAACGACAGACTTGAGAAGCTTGTTCATGGCAATTAGTTACTCTCAGAGCTTTTGCCAGAAGACTGCTGAGAGGTAGTCGCCGAAAGAAATATTTTTTTCATATTTCTTTTTTTTTGAAGAAGTCAGAGCCTGGAGTCGAACCCAGGGCCCACGTCTTAGTAAGCCAACACACTAACCAGTAGACCACGGCGACTACAATGTAAAAACAAAGTTGTTTAATCCACCAAAACTTTTCTCATTTAAACCGTTTCTAATTTAACTAACTTTAGCACAAAATAATTCAACGTTTAATTCCGTTGAAATATTTGTTTCTCTTAATAATATCAGGATCACTTTCAATAAGATTAGAAAATTTCAAAACAAGGGACAATATAAGCAAATCTTCTTTTGACAATACTTTCTCAGGAGCAATTATTTGTAACAATTTAATATCTTCTCGATTAAAATCAAATCTAGAATTGCTTTGGTTTAGCAATTCAATGCAAAATTGCAAAATCTCATGTTAAACATCAAAAACTTCTGCCGGTTATGGTTTTTAGTAGTATACATTTCGGCTTTTGTACCGATAACAATTTTAGAAACATTAATCAATTAGTATTTTTAAAATCAGTTTCAGTATTGAGTATTAAATATGTTTTGAAAAAATTGCTTAATATGAGGAAAAAGGATTTTATGCTTGAATATAAATACGCCAATCTTAAAATTTCCGACTGAAATTCCTTATGAAAATTTTTTTTAGCTTCTGATAAAATCTACCAAAATCATATTTAGCCTACCATCCTACCAAACGAGAAATTTTCTACCAGTTCTGGTAGAATTCTACCAATAGTGGCAACGCTGCGCATGGATGATCTATTGATAATTATTCAATTCAATTCAATTTGTTATTGTTTTTAAAATTAAACATTTTAATCTTAAGCGCAACACCACTAAAGTATTCAGAGTGATTTTTTTCCTTTCATTGTAATTTTCTCTTATTATGTTTTTGAAGACAGATTACAAGCTTAACGCCATAGACTAAAGTTTCTGGTGGAAATCGAATCTAGGATCCTCTGCTAGAAGACTTGCTCATTACTCTTTAGTCCACTGGAAGGAAACATGTAAAACGATAGACACGAATTTACTGCTTGTTTTCGTAGGTTAAAGTATTTTAGGCAATTCAAATTTTTTTATGAAAAGCACTTAATTTTTTTTAATATTTTTTAAACACAATGGACATTAAAAAATAAAAGATATTTATTTCTATTGTATGAAAAGAACTATTAGTGCGAGAATGACAATCTTTTTATAAAACATTTTATCACAAGTTATGTCCTTAACACATTCACAATCAGCATCTTTACAAAAAGTATCTCAGAGTAGACATAAGGTGACCAATTATAAAGAAACGTCATTTAAAGTCTATATTTTATATAAGTTTTTGTTAGTTGGTCACGTGCTACACTCTTACTTACATAAATTATCACATGGTTTTCTTTGTCGTTTTCGTTTTGGTTTTAGTTGCCTTGAGAGTGTGAGTCGACATCACTCTCAATGTGCTTAATGTGCTTTCTATTGACAAGTAAAGTGTGTATTTCAGTATAATTTTTTTATGTCCTGGTCGTATATGTATAGGTTGTATGTGTATTAGAATCTGATAGCGTATAGGTTTACTTAGTACACGAATTTCAGGGTCAATATACCAAGAAAAAATGGAATGAGACAGTGAACAGAAAAAGTAAAAAAATAAAATGAAATCCTTACCCTACGACAACATTTATTTGTGAATGGTTTTGAACTTTTATATGTTTTTTTTATTCCTTCGGTATTACGGTGTATGCTTTTATTCTATGTGTGTGATTGAATAGAAAATGTAACGATTTTAGCTTTCAATTTTATTAAATTCTCTTGCTGTTGTTGCTTTTGATTTTTATTGAATTTATTTCATTAAGTTGATACAATTGATTCTATTTAGAGTTTATTTTTACATAGATTTCTATTATAATTTTATGTTTTATTTTCATTTAATTTATACAATAAAAATTTGATTTTTAATAAAAACTTATACTCTGCTCTTAAAATAAGTTACGTTTACATAAAGCGACAAAAAGAAATTAAAAATAAAAAAATTGTGTTTTCTAACCTTTTGCTACATATTTGTTTTGTCATCTGGGTTATGGGATGCTAGAACATATAGTCATGGCCATAACTTTTCCCTCCTAAACCTAACTACGATGAATTTTCGAGAAGTAAATAGCTTCTTATATGGAACGGAATCCGGCTTTGATATCAAGTTTTATACATATCGTCGCAAGAATTAAAGAATGCCGTAACTGACAAAAATAAAAATGTTCACCAGAACCAAAAAGCCTGTATGAAAGTAGAAACTGCTGTTTTTCAAAACGCAGACGACGTAAGTGAATTTCCTTTTATCATAGAAACCTGGGGCCGCGACCAATCGACGTGTGTTTTTTTTTTCTGATAAAAATTATTCAAAAAACGTATTTTCGATTTTTTGTTAGTTCTTTAATTCTTGCGACGATATGGTCTCAATATGAAATGCAGTTTTGGAGCGTAAATTTTCTCATTCGAGGATAGCCTGAATCATCACTGCCTTACTTACCGAGGCTTATTTAACATTAGGGAACAATGATCATAATTATCTAAAGTTGGAACGGGAAAACGCACACTTTCTTATTCTTGCCCTCAAGAACCAGCTCCCTGTCCGTGAGAGAAAGCTGAAAAGAGTTCAGGCGACTGTTATTTCAATGGGAACGAGCATATGAATGGGTTGGTTCCTGTGAAAAAAGAATGACCGTGGTGGTATCATCCATGGGTTCGATAAAGAAAGCTATTCCTCTTGTTTACTTCAATTGTAAAAGTCTTTGAAGTCTTTTTGAAAGATTGAAAGCCATGCCTTGCGAATGGGACTACAGTATAATGACGCTTGCCATATCTCCAGTAATGTAAAGGAGCAAGAACAATCCCTACACGGATGCCTGTCACTGTAAAGCTTTGCTTGAGTGGTTTCTATACGAAATATCTGGTACATTCTGTATTGAATCGTATGATTGTCTTAGTTACAACAGATATATGGAATGGGATACCCGACATTGTACGATTTCAGGTGATGTAGTAGATTATAAGAATAGTGTCTGAGAAACCTGCTTGACTATGGTATGTATAATTGCTGTTGTTGACTACATAAACCACCCACTGAACCA
This sequence comes from Metopia argyrocephala, assembly GCA_963576795.1. Lineage (NCBI taxonomy): Eukaryota > Metazoa > Arthropoda > Insecta > Diptera > Sarcophagidae > Metopia > Metopia argyrocephala. The sequence continues at coordinate 43,514,391 of OY756208.1, forward strand.
AATGTCGGGCTAAATTTGTTGTGGGCTGTAGAATGCACGAAAGTTAAATTCGGTTTTAACAATTTCTTGCTGGAGTCTCTCATGTATTAACGAAAACTTATCTTTAATTGCCGTTCTGTTTGTACTACATAACTAGGCTGGAATAAGTCAATTCGTATAGCCCCTGATTATTGAGGCTGTCTCAGCTATGCTTTAGACATATTTAAGACTACAAATTCCGTGGTCTAGTGGTTAGTGTGTCGGCTTACTAAGACAAAAGCTTCGGGTTCCAACCCCACCTCTGACATCTTAACAAAAAAAAGAAAGAAATATTAAAAAAAAAAAATATTTTTTGCTATAATTTTGAAAATTGGCGAGGTTTTCATAGTTTTTTCCTTTTTTAATATTCTCTTAATTGCCATTAACATAAAACAAACCACTTGATATCAATCAATTTCACTTGATTTCGGTTTACAGAACATACTCAAATATAGGCCCCGATTATCGTTCACAACATCTGAATATTGTGTTGTATTGGCTACAACATATACAAACAAATGTTGTAAACAATATTCAAAGAATTTGGTACAACACATAGGTGTTGTAAATCATAATCTCAATTTTAGAAAAACAACATCAAATTTACAACTGTTGTGAACCATAATCGGGGCCATAATTTTTAAATGTTCTAAGCCCTTATTTTATGAGAAGTTACATCATTTAAAAATATCTTCACCTAACCTGTTTAGAATTTGGGTTAAGTCTTTTACTTAGAGCTTAAGGTCTTACGGGCGAGCCTCTACTCAAATAACAAGAAAGTCATTTCCTGTCATACTGTGGAGTGGAATGTTTACGTTAACCTAAAAAAATGATTTCTTTATTAGATGCTTCATTTCATTTTTAAAACCATCTGTTGTAGTCATTTCAATAACATAAAATGTATTTAAATTTCTTTTATTTTTTTAAATCAGAAATATAAACGAATGCTTTGGCTTAAAAGACTGCTGAATATGCATATAAATATCACAAAAAAAATTTCATATAAATTTTTTGTTTAAAATTAAAATTTTTTTGTTCAAAGTATAAAAGAACAGTTTTAAATAGGCATTAATAATTGTAAATTAAACAAAATCATTGAAATCGTCATCATTATCCTTGTCGGCGTCCTTGTAAAAAACGCGTTAAAAAATCCAAAAGAAAAATTCGCAAAAAAAAGAATAAAAATTTTTTTTAAAATATTTCTTAAATATTTCATGGACTACAAAAGAACAATAAAAAAGAAGTAAGAGAAGTAACTAAACTGGAATTTTATGTCTACTCAATTTCTAACAAAGTTTAGAATGAGTGACTAAAAAAGAAACAAGCAAAATAACTTAAAATACATATTTTTTTTGTTACACCGTCTATATATTTAGAAAATATATATCTTTTGTATACGAGTAAATTTTGCTTATTTTCAAGGGAATATAATTTTATTTATGTTTTTTTATTAATTCTGTTCAAGAAGAAAAATGAAAAAGAAATATGAATAAAATATATATTATTTATGATTTGTTGAAATAAATTTGAATTTTTTAAAAAAATGAATTATTAACGAACATTAAATGCCTGTATGATGAAAAAAAATAGATTCATAAAGATACAATTAAAGCCTAAAAAAATGTATCAAAAAATCCTATGGACTATTAAATTTTAACCAAAAATTTTATTCGAAGCTTGATTTAATTGTCAGCTGCAAAAAATGTTTTTTCGGTAACTAGAAATGTGAAGACTCAATTGCAGTTCGTTGCCATTCATAATCGAGCCATTGGTTTGGAAGTTTTACCAAATTTATTTTTAATATCGTCTAATAACTGTACTTAAAGCTCATTTGCTCCACATGTGAAGACTGAGCCAGATTTTTGATTTTCTGACTGTGGTCGGCTCTATGACCAGTACTCCAAGTAGATCATCTGCAAAGAAACCTTTCCCCGACATTCCACTCTATTCCACCTTAACCAATCAACAAAAAAAAAAAAAAAGGAAAACGAATGATCAGAAGAAAAGCGCCACCTATTGGGAAGTAGCAGATAACAGTTAAACCTACTTAGCGAAGGCACTCACCACACAATCAACATACAACGATGAGGCAATTGCTGTTGATCATTTAAGGGTGAAGGTATAACACTGGCCTTTGAATGATCAATTCACAGCAATTTGTTCCATTCCTAAGGCGCTTAATAATAGTATAGGAAAAATATAGTACATGTACTGTCCTTTCCAAATATTCCAATACAATGCACAGCATTTAGTTTACCCCTGAGTATTTGTCTCAAATAAAAAAAAATTATCGGGTAGGGAATTTAAAAGCTTAAATTTAAAAATGCAATCAAACAAAACAGTGTGAAGTTCCGGTTAGAAATGGAATATTATTTCATTTATGTGCCTGCCGTGGCTGGCCTCACAATCGGAGCAGTTTTTGATCACTGTTTCGAGTGTATGGTGTCGTATATTGGTCAAATGCTCAATTGCCTTTAATTTAACGGCATGAAAGCTGTCTTTAAGGGCGCCACGCAAAAAATAGTTAAACGTGTCAAATTGCAGCTTCTTGTCAGCCAATTGGCATCACTATTTCGGCTAATAAAATGGCCTTCAAATGTTTGAGGTAATAAATCAATTGTGGTATGTGATGTGCACCATTATGTTGAAACTAAAAATGGTTCACGTCAATACCATGAAGAGCGCCACAAAAAAATCGGTTATCAGGGTACAATACGTGTCTACATTCAGCGTAATAATTGCGTCGTACTCATTTTCAAAGAAATATGATGCTTTTGCTTCACAAGCAGCACCAAACAGCTCGTAATGGCTGCATTCATTGACATCTGTAAGACCACGTGTGGGTTTTCCGAGCCCTAAATAAATTTCTAATAAATCCCAACATTGCTCAAGCGTTAATTGATTCATTTCGTTCAGAATATAATGACATTGGTATTGCAAGTTTGGAAATAATTCAAATTTAAACCGATAGACAGCCCACCCGATATATACATAGATATGTACATATATTTTTTTTAATATTTGGCGGTCAAAAAAGTTAGATTACAAATTAAAACATTTATAAAACACTTTAGAAAACTTTATGAAACGAATATTTTGCTATATGTGTTATAACACATTTATTATTCTTCTGAGCTTTCTGAGTAAAATATTATACAGCTGCGTTTTGCCAGACATCTTAACAAATGATAATCTGAATAGCAGGGGCTTCCTATATGATGAAATTATCAAAGTTTTCTCTGTTTCTGCCGGATCATCAAAAATGTTTATGGCTTGGTGTTTTCATGATGGAAAGCTATACTTTTTTTGTTGATCAATTATGGCCGTTTTAATTGGACTCTTTGTTGTGCTAGTGGTGACTATTGTGAATGTGTTTTGCCAAAAACTGTGGATGGTATAGCATAATTTATACATAGTTATATGATTCTTGTTAAACATTAAAGGTAGAGAGCAAGTAAAGTTTTTTTTTTCATTCGGCTGCTTTATACATATGTATGTCGTCGTGCGGGATTTTATGTGCTCTATCCACCATTTTATAATTTTAATATATCTCGAGTAAATTATGACACTAGGTTTTCGACCTCAAATTTTTCAAGTCTGCAATCCGACTTCGAATATCTCGTCTAGGTTCTAATATAAATAGCCGAAAACGGATTGCAGATTTTAAAAATTTTGATGTCAAAAACCTAAATTGGCATAATTAACTCGAGATATATAAAATGGCGGATAGAGCACACAAACTCCCGCACGACCGATTATAATTGAAGGCGTCAGCGCTTTAAAATAATATAAAAATATTAGTTTATATAACAAATTTCTATGCCATAATTATTAAATAAGACCTTAATAAATCTGAAATATATTTAATGAATGCGATAAAAAATAAGACACTGTTGCATAGGATACAGTCTCATTTAACCATTAATAATTCCTTTATTTATAATTTTTCATTTAATATTTTCAAATACATATTGTATTGTCTATGCATACACATCAAGTGTAGGGTACAGAAGATAAAATATAATAAATGTTCTTACCAATAATTTTTTTAAAATCTAAACATTTGTTCTTTTAATAAACTCGCCATAAACCTTAAAAATGCTTTTACAACACAAGTTTTTTCTCAAACTCCAATGAAAAGTATTATTTATCACTCGTATAAACTTTCCATCGAGACTTTAAGGTCACAACAGAGTGTTTTCCATTTTTACGATCACATAATCGTCTGTTGCAAATGATAACATTCACAACTATTCACTGTTCACTACCAAATTTTAACGACAATTGTTTTGTTAAAAATTTTGAAAGCAAAATTTGTGTCTATTTTAACAACACAAATAAAACTGTGGTTTAAAAACGGTTAACGATAACTAGTTGTCAAAAAATTCTACTGAATATCAAAATTGTTTATTAAGATCCTAATACTGGTATTCTTATGAGAACTAACATCCGTTGAGGATTATGTACAACAACACTAGCAGAACTGTATCGAAAACTAGTTCAGTTCAATAAACAATAACAACACTAGCAGAACTGGGTCGCCAAATAATTCGGTCCTATCCTATAACCCTTAACAGATGTAAATTTTCATAAGAATACCAGTATTAAGATCTTCAGACTATCAAAATCATACAATATGAAAAATATTAGGTTTAATGCCAAAATACAATATGCAAGATTCGTATTCACACACACTTTAAGAAACCATTTTTCTTAAAATCACTTCTTTATTATAGAATAAGTAATAAAAATGATATAAAATAATTTTATTTAATAAAACAAAATAAACAGAAATCATAATATGTGGGATATATGAAAAAATTCAAGTGAATAATTTCAAAGTTTGTAAGAAAACTGACTTTGCATACTGTTTTTTCGTTAAGTTTTTTTCGCTCTTATACAAATGCCAGCAGAGCACATATTGTGTGAATGTGTGGCTCTTGATAGATTTAGATGGATGTATTTAGGGAGACATATGGTCTCACTGACGGATATATCCACCACTAAAGTTTCGGACCTGCTGGTGTTCGTAAGGAAGGCAGTTGATCTGTTAAACAGACAGTAGACTCAAAGGGACACAATAGATCTTATAGGTCGCAGTGTTTTGCATTTGTGCTGGGTCTAAACCAGATAATAATAATATACAAATGCCACTTGATTTATATTTTTAACTCGTTACAAGTTACTAGTACAGAGAAATTGTTTGAAACCACCGATTTCAATAAAAATTTTGATTGCATTAATTGCAATTGGTCTAGTGGTTAGTTTGTTGGCTTAGTAAGATATGAGCCCAGGGTTCAAACCCCAGCTGTGACAACTTAAAAAAAAAAAAATATGAAAATATTATTTCTTTCGGTGACTACCTCTCAGCAGTTTTCTGGCAAAAGCTCTGAGAGTAACTGATTACCATTAAAAAGCTTCTCAAATTTGTCTTTCGGAGTCGACTTTAAACTGTTGGTCCCGGTACTCATGAATAAAAAATTTAAAACACACAACATGAGTGCTGCGAGAAGCTAAGCTGCATCCCTGACACAGGTTTGTAATGGCTAATTATGTATGTGTGTATGTATATCTGTGCCTAGTCAGTTCTTCCGCCATTTTGTTACCATCATTTGTTACCATCTCGCTCAAGATGCGTGTCAAGGCTTCTTCTGGCTTGTTCTCCGGTGTTATAAATTTAATAATCGCCTTATATAAGTAATTAATGATTAAATGGTTTTTTCATAGAACCCGTTTATATGGATTAAGATCGTTTAAAAATAAAAGGCTTAATTATTTTAAATGAAACAATTTTAATTTAAAAAAAAATTAAAAAATTGAAATTAATGGCAACACAAACTACTGGCATGACAAAACAACCCATCAACAACCCATTGATGTAAATTTGCCAATAAAGACTGCTACGCATAATTAAGTTTTTAAAATGAAAAAAAGGAATAACAATGCAAACAAAAAGATAATTGACTATGCGAATATCAACGTAGAAAATAAAAAAAGGAAAATTGGAAAAAATAGACAAAAGGGACAATAATTTCAAAAGTTTATAATTATGCACAAGCCAACAATACGTGCTATATTTTTGCGGCATGATTGTCCGGCGTGTGTAATCAATTAGAAAAAAAGTATTTTTTTTTGAAATACAAAATAAAGACAAAAGTAGTTAAAGAAGATAAATATGGTCTTCTGTTTAAAGAACTTATTGCATTTTATTTATGGTAAAAGGGTAAAAATCTTATTTATCACTTAATAGGCAACACAAGTACGAGTATATTTAATTAGGGTCAAATGTGTGCATTGTAGTGTATTTTTGTTTGTTGTTAAAGAGACACTTCTAAATAAACAGTGCTAGACCCTTATTATTTTTTTCGCTACAGAATTGTTCACTGACTTATCTCTGGATATTTTTTGATACATTAAAAAAAGATATCAAGAAGAAAATAAAATGTCTAAATTTGATATAGAGTAGCTATATTTAAAATAAAATTACGAAAAAAAAAAATAGATTAAAGCAAACACTTTTTTAAAACGTGATGTTTAACAATTTCCAATTTTATATAAGTACTATGTTTGCATTATTTTTTATTTTCAGTTCTTTTTTTTATGAAAAAGACGTCTGACACTATGCAGTGCTATTGGGTAAGTCAAAATATTTTGTAAAAAAAATATTGGAATTTAAATATACTTTAACAATATATTGCCTCTTGTAACATATGTATCTTACAAACCCTATTCTATTTCATATTACATATTACTACTGAGATTAAGGTCTTATGTTTTATTTTGATTTCGATATTATTTCTTAAGAAACAAATATCTCCTGATGAAGGTACACAAAGGAGAAACGAACAGAACAGAACTAAAGTTATATTAGATAAATATTCGACGAAGAAATCGTATCGTAAAAATTTAACTTTGTTTCAAAGCTTTGTTTGAAAATCTCAGTTAACAGAATATAGAAAATATGAGTTGCACTTTCTTTTAACGCAACTAAATTTATCATCAAGTTGTTTCTAAAAATACTTAAAGGAATTTCATCTTCAGGATCGTCTCGATTTACCCCCATAATCAAAACTTTATTCCACATTTAGTAAAACATTAGCATTCACTTTTCTCCATGCAGATTCTAAAATTATTAGGGTTTCCTTTAGTGTTTCATAGTATCCAGTAAAGAGCCTCCTTTTACAGCAACTGAAGCTAGAAGACTATTTCTGTAATAAAGTTTTGTAATTCTGATGACTTTTTGATCCAATGGATTGTATAAGCGAGGTTACGTTTAATGGCATAAACATTGTTCCTCAGTTTTAAAGAGATGAGTTGGAGTGTTGTCTGTTAGGAGAATTGGTTTCAGCGGCAGTTTTTTCTATTTTAATTTTATACCCTACATTTTATAAAAGAAATGAATTGCAATTCGTTTTTCTAACTCATTTGAACTAGTTCAAAATCAATCCAATTCAAATTAATTGGAAATGAATTGCAATTCATGTGAATTTGGCAAATTGGGCAAAATGAATTGCAATTCATTTCTTTCATTTGAACTAGGAATGAATTGCAATTCATGTTTTCTGAATTTAAATGAATTGATTCAAATTTCATTCAATTAATTTTTGGAGAAAGGAATTAATTAAAAAATTTACCAATTTTACCAATGATTCGCGAATTAATTTAAATATGAATGATTCGTTTACAACTCTGATGTATATGCTCATCTTTGTAAATGTGGCAGATGACTAATCCCAACTCTTCATTTTTAGCTTATAGTTTAATTTTTAAAGAAACCACACAAGTAGGGCTGTGAAAAAATGTACCTCCAGATATTTCAAGCAAGCGAACGCCGTATCTCTGTTTAAATTACAAATCATTTCTTTATAATTTTATTGTGAAAAACTTTGGCCTTTTCTTTTAACTTAAGTAAGTTCGGTAATAGAGAACTTTTTACAAAGATATCATCACTGTTTTCAAAAACTTCCGTTAAAAATTGAAAAATTAACTTTCGTATAAAGTTTATATTTTAGACTAGCCAATGGAAAGAAAATAAGTGTTCATATTTTGGGGGGTGTACTGTTTGTCTTCGTAATTTATTGAGTTTTATTAAAATATGTACTTATAATATATAACTTAAATGTTAATGTTTTCCATATTCTTTATTAAATATTTTACTCCGTTGTAGGCGTATATAATTTGTGCTTTAATTTGTTTTTAGTTTATAATAAGTTGATTATGTATTGTAATCACTTAAAATAGTAAAACTTACAACAGATGGCTTATTACTTACATTTACACATGGTCTGCTTGGTTTTTATTAAATATTAAAATGGGTTTTCTTTGTGGGGCCAATTTTGAAGTTTGTACAAACAAAACATTGTTTGCGCGAAATATTGCTTTATGCAACTTAAGAATGCTTACCGAATATTGTTTTGAATGTGTTTTGTTTTTTTAAGTGATTAACTGAATCATGAAAAACTCAAAAGAACTTACTAGTTTTTACAATGGAAATTATGTATATCAATAGCAAACGTCATATTTTTCTTTATAAACTGCTTCGAAATATATGTATGTATATATAAGCATATGTATAGTCTTATTTTAAATTAGCACATTATTTTAATTTTATTTTTCTATTAACATTTTACATTTAAGTCAGTAAAATTTTCCCTTCATATTAAAATGGTGAATTTGTACTTTTTTATGCCAAAATATTTATTTGCCGCAGGCTAGCACACTACCTATAAGACCACTTGCGTGAACTTGTTTTTATTAAGTTCAGTTCTATACTATAATTCAAAAATATTAAAGTTTAACTTTAAACTATATTTAAATGCAAAGAAAAAAAAAAACAGTCATTTTTAAAAGTTGTACATACGAATTAAAAGATTGGTCCTTATTTAGATGTTATATAAGCTTAAAGGATCAAAATACGAGTAGTATAATATACTCTAGACTAAACCGAGTTCGATCATTTGATCAATAAAAATAGTATAATACTAAGACCCATTATAACAACTTGTCAATAAAGTGTTCGATAGTAAAAGTTAGCATTCATTAATGCAAGGAATAAAGTCACCTTTAAATGGTTTTAGTTATTACGACTTATCTTGGGGGGGTCGTGGCATAGTGGTAGAGCGCTCGCACAGAAACTCACACAACCCAGGTTCGATCCCAGCGAAGGACAAAATTATAAAAATTTGCGGTTTTCTAAAAATTAAAATTTAAATTAAAAATTAAATTAAAGAAAATAAGAGGTTCCCCCCCCCCCTCCAGCAAGACCATCTGCAAGAAACCGCCCCCTGACATTTCTAATCCATTCCACCAAAAAACCAATGATCAGGAGTACAGCGCCACCTTCTGGGAAGATAACAGCTAATCTCCTAAAGACGCTCACCATTAACATTAAACATCCACCGACAGATGAGGCAATTGCTGTTTGATCATTCGAGGGTGAAGGTATAACACTGGCTCTTGAGTGGACAAATTTACAGCAACTTGTTTCATCAACAATAAAAAAAAAGGCGCAAAATATACAAAAACACCTATGAAAAAAAAAAAAAAAAAAAAAATCTATCAACCATCTTCACATTCCAATACAATGCACTGCATCAGTAGGGGTTTGCCCCTGAGTATTGGTCTTAAAAAAAAAAAAAAAAAAAAAAAAAAAAAAATCTTTAAAATAAAGGTTTTATTTTGAAAAATATGGCAATACCAGACTAAGAATCGATTACTTTTGGCATTAAATTAATTTCAAAGACACCAAGTGCATGTTTATATTATTGAATAAACCAACAAAATCTCATAAAATGTGCCTTAAAAAAGTGAATAAAAAATAAACGGGATTTACTTTCCAGCTTTATTAACAGCCTGTTTCCAGAAGACGAAAGGTTTAAAACGTTCACCTTTTCATATGTGAAACAACAACAAACCACTCAAATTTTTGAGTGTTTTTCATATAAAAAGACGAACGTCTTAAACTATTCGTCTTCTGGCTATTAATTTATTTTTTTGTTGACAAAATAAACTAGCAACTAAACGAACAAAAATATGGCAACCTTAATAAAATAAGGTAAGCTCAAACGTTTAAACCTCATGTTAAAAGTTATGGTGAAACAATCTTCCCAATAACTTTATCGGTCACTTAGGTTAAAAGCTATTTGTAACAACAAAAAGCAATGTATTTGTCCGGTAAAATCCTACTTTTAACTATCAGTTAGTTGTAATAATGGGCCTAATTTTTATTAAAAGCCTGACCTGGGGGCTAATTCTGTCAGTCGATTACGATCGAATTCTTACTCGTATGTACGAGTTTTTTTACTTTTCGGATTCTATGAGTCGTTATCGAATAACATATATCGAAATTTCTAATGATGTCATTCGATAACGAATGTTGTTCGAATGCAGTCTTGCGAGTTTTTACTCGCAAACAAAAAGCCATTCGAATTAACGTTTTTCTATATACACACATAAGTAAAGACAAAAAATAAACATGTAAGTTAATTTTTTTTTAATTTCTTCAAATTATAAAATACATTTCAGGTCAAAAATAAATTATGCACAAAGAAATTCTAGGAAATTTCATGGCATAACTTACGGACTTGGCAAAGAACATATTGCCGAATACTTAGCAAGAAAAGGCAAGACTTTACCATCTTTGGGAACAAATAGCGTTAAAATTGAATGCTTCTAGTCCACCAATACGAATTTAAATAAAAAATATGAATTTAAATCAATTTTTAGTTCCTACATAAACTTATTTTATTATTTTCGCGGATTTTTTTTCCAATATTTGTTGTGTTGGTTTCAGCGTCATACTCTGTTTAATTTATTATTTCTTGTGGTGTTTGATATACATTCTCGTAATGAGGAACTTTGGAGATACATAATACATATTCAAAATGCTTATATCAAGATTTACGCATTGCTTGGCAGACTTAAGGGATCACTGGTACTCCGCATTTTTGCCGAACAAGATTCATATTTAAATTCTCATCAGTATCGGAAGATGATGAGTAGAAAAATCATGATGGATTCATTGTAAACTTGCTTTATTTTTTTTAATTTGATTTAAATTTTTTTTTCCTTTTTAATTTTTTTACATATGTATGTATGTATGTATGTATGTATGTATGTATATATGTACATAAATATGTTTTTTGTTTACTATTTGTTGAATTTTTGTCAGTATTGTAAAATTAGAAAATTGTTCGTTGTCGAAATTATTCTCTATTCGAATGTAATTTCGATCACGACTGCCGGAATTAGCCCCCTGAATAATATTATTTTATTTTTTCCTTCAGATGCAAATAGTTTTTTTTTATAAAATTAAATACGTGTCGTATAGTAAAACACTGTAAGACATTTATCTTTTACTATTAATTTAAATTCATATTTAAACGCATTTTATATTCATTTTTTTTTTCTTTTGATAAATTTGTCAAAAATTAAAATATAGCAGACATACAAATTATCACACCCACAATAGGAATTTAAATGTTAATTTAAAATATGGTTTTTTGCTGTCATATTTTGCAAGAAAATACTTGTGTAAATATATTTACGCACTTATGAACATGACAAGTTTATATGCGAGGGTTGATAGATAAATGTGTATAATTTGCTTGAATCTTCCTATAAAAAAGAACGATTTCTTACTACGGACAAAATATTAAAAAAATTAAAACTCATATTTATTTTAATAACAAATATTTTAATTTTATTTAAAATTTATAAGGTTTCATTATGGATAGAATTACTAGAGCGCAACCGTGGCAAATTGTTTAAATTTTTCATCAGAATAATGGTTGTGTTCATCACGATGATAATCGTGCACTTCGAACACTTTATAGCGTCATAACATAATTCGAGTGCTTTTGTGTATTCCCTAAGACGTACAATAGTGCGCACAAAAAAATCCAAATCACTCATCCAAATCACATATCGTTGTTCTCAGCAACTGGGTGGTGTCTTTCTATATTTTGTAAGTTTTTATGAAAGGAACTTGGCTTAAAAACTTTTAAGATTTAACTTGTGCATTTGCATTAAAATTTTTTGTTCTCCAATGAAGCCTATTTTCAGTTGTATGGGCAGAATTGTCACATTTAGAGTGGGGTTAATCCACAAGCTTTAGTCGAAACACCATTATTAAGACGATAGCGCCGAATTGAAATCTCAGCTCTAACATCTTGAAAAAAAGAAATATGAAAAAAATATTTCTTTCGGCGACTACCTCTCAGCAGTCTTCTGGCAAAAGCTCTGAGAGTAATTAATTGCCATGAAAAAGCTTCTCAAGTCTGTCGTTCGGAGTCGACATTAAACTGTAGGTCCCGGTACTCATGGATAAAAATTTTCACACACAACATGAGTGCTGCGAGAAGCTAGGCCGTAATCCTGACTCAGGGTTGTAAAGGCCAGTTATGTTATGTTATGTAATAGTCCACTTAATTGGCCTCCACTCAGTTGACCACCCATTGTTTTATTTTCTATGAGGTTATGTAAAGTTACTTATATAAGTTGATAAACCAGAGGCAATTGAAAACTTTGGAAATCAACATTAAAAGATTAATTGAAAATTGGTATTACATATGTACCTAGTACACGCCAGCTGTAGCGGCCACTTAATCGAAATCTGATTTAAACATTAATGCTCTAAAAGGTTTTATCTAGTTAAGGTTTTAGTGATATTAAAAATATCTTTCTTTGTTGTATTGTATTGTATTGTATTGTATTGTATTGTATTGTATTGTATTGTATTGTATTGTATTGTATTGTATTGTATTGTATTGTATTGTATTGTATTGTATTGTATTGTATTGTATTGTATTGTATTGTATTGTATTGTATTGTATTGTATTGTATTGTATTGTATTGTATTGTATTGTATTGTATTGTATTGTATTGTATTGTATTGTATTGTATTGTATTGTATTGTATTGTATTGTATTGTATTGTATTGTATTGTATTGTATTGTATTGTATTGTATTGTATTGTATTGTATTGTATTGTATTGTATTGTATTGTATTGTATTGTATTGTATTGTATTGTATTGTATTGTATTGTATTGTATTGTATTGTATTAAGTTTATTTTTAATAACCATGTTAATTCAAAATTTTGCAAAAGAAAACCGTGCAAAAACAGGATAAGGTGTGCAAAGTGAAAAATTGTTTTAAACATTTTCATTGCGGTCCAAAACTTCATTTTAAATATAAAATTTGAAAAAATTTTTTGTGACGCTATTTGAAGTGCTTTAAAAATTTCGAATATAAAATTTTTCTATACAAGCATATAGAATTTTTGATTGCAGGTATATTTAGGCAACAGACCTACCAATTCATGACAACAGTCACAATATAAAAAGTATAAAATAATGTGGCATCATTTTATATTTTCGTCTCGTATATAATTTTTTTTAACGACAAATTAGCAGACATCACTATTAAAAATAATTACATACTGTTGTCTAGACTACTTTTCATACTTTAATTTTCTTTTCTCGGTTTAATTAATAAATATACTATTTAATATTAAAAACAATTATTTGTATTTTAACTTAAAATGTATGAAAATAAAATAAAAAAAAAAAATTTTTTTAAATTTTCACTTTGATATCAGTCATTATTTGAGCTTAAAATATTACAATTATTTCCGAACATAAAATATGAATGAGTTTTGTGTTAAAGAGGTGGGATATGTAATACACTCCTGTTGTATTTAAATTAAAATATTGTACATATTTTATAATCGTACTGGCCTAACAATTATTACAAAATTTATGAAGGTCATACATAATTTAATTTGTCAACAACTTACATTTGTTTAAGGCTAAAATTAATTATATAATTAATGTTGGTAAATAAAATGGTTTTCCTAGAGATGAATAAAGGGTATTTGAAATTAAACACCATATAAATTGCAAGGATAATACCCTTGACATCTAGTAAAGTAATTACTATATTAAACAAAAAAACTTATATGTGGTCAAGCACTTGTGAAAGAGGCAAACAAGTTTTTCTCATTAGTTTAAATTGGTTTTTTTCTAAATTGAGCAGCATACATACATTAATGTCTGTGGGCTACTGGCTTGTGGTATTTTTTTGCAATTTAATTTTTTTTAATTACTCATGTATTTCCAGACCAACAGCAAAATTTCATCACAATAAAAATTGCCATATGTTGCCATTTTTATATGAAAAGTTTGTGGTTGTTTTGAGTGTATTTGAAGTAACAAACAGTATCAATACAAATGATCTATATTTTGAACTTTGGAAGTACTTTAACAAAACTTATGTAACATTCGACATGCTTTGTTTTTTAATTAAGTTTTTAAAAATTTTATAAAATGAATCCATTTAAAAATTAAAACAGGAAACTCTTCGAAATAGTAACAAAAGCAATTGAATTAATTTATTCTAAAAAATATTTTTGAATTTATTACGTGAAATTTAATTCATTAATTTTGTTGTCTTTATCCGAACGTTTTTATTAAACGCATTAGATGGCAAGTAAAGTAGAACAAAAGAATTTGTTTGCCTTTCAACAGTTTCTATAACAGTTTCCACTTGAAACTATTTTAGCAGGATTTTAATTAAAAACATTACGCATTTGCTCACATTTGTAATGGAAAGCATAATACAAACATACATACATACTCGTACATAGCCATGACTAGACTTTTAGACGATATTTGAGCAATGCTTAACTTGGTTGTGTTTTCCATGTGCATTCTTGTCATGACAATATTTTTTTCTGAACGCCTTTTGTATGATTAGAAAAAGGACACATAAAATAGTTTTGTATTTAAAGCATCATTCTATCATTCTCTTAAACGTAGTTTTTCATTTTAATTTTTATTGTTTTCGTTTCATTTGGAGCATGACTTTATCTTTTTCTTCCTGCTTAAAGTTTTTGATGGACATTTTTTTTTGAACTCTTTACAGATGCATATGGCGTTAAAGGCAAAAATTCAAATAACAAAAAAAAAAAAAAAAAAAAAAATACCCATTCTACTACCTGTTCTACTTAATTTCAAATGTAACGTTAGAAAGGAAAAGTTATTTTTTTAAATAGATAACACTTCTTATTAAACCCGAAGTTGAGGAGAAAAAATTAGCAGTAAGACTTAAATATCGAATGTAATGTTTTATAACAAAGTTTCAGCAAAAATGTAAACAGAATGAAATAAAAATTTTTATCAGAAAACGCTTTAATTAGATCAAAGTTAACTGCAATGAATATTTTTTTTGGTAATTAAAGAAGAAATGATGTCCGTGAAGGAATAGTACACTAGCCAAACTGAACAATTGTTTTCGACTCCAGCTACGGTAGTCTCATCAGAGTTCTTTGTGTCCTGTGCATATTCAAGACCAAACATCAACTATTTAACTCACACTTTTCTGGAAATCGCATACTGAAATTATTACCGTATGTATATACACTTGTATGAGTTAGTCGAAGTAAAGTCACACAACAGTTTCTATCATATTCTCCTTTTCTTACCATCATTGCTGTTCTTGTAATTGTCATCTTATTTGGATGAAACAGAATTACAAATTTATTTTGTTTTTGCCCTTTATTCCACCTTATCCACAGTAGTCGACATGAATGATATGCACGACGATGGTCGTGGTGGTTAGAGCGTAGCGCCATAGCCGGGCGCAATTTATGTTAAGTGCTGAGGACTCGGGTTCGAGCCCCAGGAAATAAAAATAACCAAATGATTAACTCTTACAGCCTGTCCATAGAACACGAATAGTTTTCGACATTCGTCTTTTTATATGTAAAACAACAACAGCAGCACTCATATTTGCTATTGTTTCTCATATAAAAAGACGAATGTCAAAAACTATTCGTGTTCTATGAATAATAGACTATTAATGAAGAAAATTATTTTTAATTAATTATTACTTTTAAGTTTTTTGCAGTATGTATACTTTGCAAAGTAAGATGTGCGTCACTATAAACTGTAACACATCAAAAGTCAAATAAAAACTGACTGGAGTAAGCTAGAGTTAAAAATAAAACAGTTTTATTTTGCATACATACATACATACATATTTATATTCTGTATTATTTTATTTAAAAATTAATTTAATTTTATAAAATTTTTTATTTTATTCATTATGCCATCCATAAGCAATATTATAGTGTTTTCGGTGATGTTTTTGGTACCAGCTGTCCATTTATATCGAAAACTAGTAATGGTTTTGGGAACAGATGTACTCTTCTTTAGTTCTCTTTTGACCAGAGCCCAATATCTTTCAATAGGCCGCAGCTATGGGCAGTTTGGTGGGTTAGCCTCTTTTGGAACAAAAATAACATTATTTTTATTATACCAGTCTATTGCGCTTTTACTATAGTGACATGTTGCCAAATCTGGCCAGAAGAATGTTGATATGTTGTGCTGTCTTAGAAATGGGAGCAACCTCTTTTGAAGACACTCTTTGATATAAATATCTGAGTTTATTGATCCCAATGTAACAAACGATGCACTTCTGTTGCCGCAGCTACAAATAGTCTGCCAAACTAGGAACTTTTTGGGAAATTTTGATAGTTTTTTAGTTTGGAACTCTTTAGAAACATTGCCTCTACTATCCGCTACATAAAACTCTTGGCCAGGAAGCTGCGCAAAGTCTGCAAAAACGTAAGTTTCATCATCCATTACACAACATTCGAACTTTTGAAAAAATTCTTTTTTGAGGAGTTTTGCTCTTCTTTTTGCTTCAATATTCTTCTTAGCATTTCTATCCGGAACTTTTTGGACTTTAAATGTTTTAAGGCCAGCTTTAGCTTTAACTCGGCGCACAAAACTTTCCGAACATTGCACGCGCCGGGCCACTTCGCGACCAGAAATGTTTGGAAGAGCCAGCAAAAGCTTCTCAACCTTTTTGGCTTTCGCGTCGTTCGTTACCAGTTTTGCTTTACGTGTTCCAGGCTTTCTTTCAATTTTTAGATCTTTGTTGAACTTTTTGACCACTCTGGAAACACATTGCCTGGTCACGTGGACTTCCCTAGCAACTTTTGTATAACCCCAATATGGTTTTTTTGAATTATTTGAATAATTTTTGTATGCACTTGTCTTTGATTATCCATTGTGAACTAACTAACAAGTCAAATTTGACAAACTGATACATTTTAAAATCTGACACATTTTTCAAAGGTATTGTGATTAAGAAAAATAATTTTGATTAAAGGTGAAAAAAGTTATTAAGAAAAATGGGTGTTACACTTTATAGTGACGCACATCTTATACTAGATTAGTCTGTCAGGATAAAATTTTGCCTTCTGATTATGTGGGAGAAAAGGCAAAATATATAAAATCTCTATTCGCATTTAAATAAACTCATGAATATATTAAATCAACACATATTATAAAATATAGGTTTAATTTTAAACCTAAAATTTCAAATAGCATCAGTCACGTAATTTGATAGTTACATACATTTTTGAAATATTGCTATGAGTTTTAAAATAATGCCTAGATTGGAATTAAGAGCAACATAAGCGCCTACTTTAAATGAAGGTTTTTTTTTTCTATACATAAAGTTTACATATATATATATCTTAGTAATTATAAAAATAATAAACAAACAAATGTGTTCGACACTTTTGTGTCATATTGTAAATTTATTATTTTGAATTCAAACCGTTAAAATTAGAACGGCGTTCTATTTCCTTAAGGGAAAAAGTAACTGCAAAAGAAAATTACCAATTTTGGTTAGAAATAACTAAACACGACAGCCACCAATAGTGGCAGATAGAAATAATTAACCACTAACTCAAATAATTACAATAGCATTCGGAATTGGGTGCCTAAAATGACACGATTTTACTGGTAGTGAAAATTAAGTGCACTAATTCTGAATGATTAGTGGCTAGTATTACATATAGTCCGCACCGTAAAAATCGGACCGATTCCAATTGAGCAATAACAATTATGTTTGACTGAAATATATTTTTTATAATTTAATTATAAAAACCACAGAGATTAAGTTTATTAATGAAAAATTTAACATTTTAGTAGGGGGTATTAGCTCTCTCTTCCGATAGTAATAAGCTTGCCAACAGTAAACTTCGACGTTGGCTCTTGCCGTTAAGCTTGGCATACTTTTCTTGCTCATTTTGCGCAAATTTTTATTTTTTTCTACTTAGTGTTAAATGTATAAACAAATGGCGACAACTTGCTAAACAAATTAAAATACGGAGAAGTGGTTTTAATTATATCAACGGTAAAAATAGATTTTTTGTCTAAACGAGAACTTAAAAAAATTAATACACTCCGGTTCACTTATTTAAAGGCACAAAAAATCCTATATTCAGGAGCTGGTATCTTTTGCAATTTTTAACCGATTCCAGAATTTTAAAATAGAAATGGAAGGTAGACATCTTGAGATATAAAAAAATCATGACAATGGTGGTTTCTTAACTAAGGAACCTTTTTTTGAGGAATTTATAAAAAAAATCCAAAAATGTGGTATTTTTTTTTGGTTCACTTGAATAAAGGCACTTTGACTAACTTTAATGAAAAACAGCTTTTCTTGTTTTTTAAGCTATTATTACTTTATTTGCTTTATTAAAGAACTATTAGTAATGGGTACAACCCCCTTTGTTTTTAATAACTTCAAATATACGGGTTTTCATTGACAGATAAAGAGAATTGATGTAATCCTACGAAATTTCATTCCAAGCATCCGTAATGGCCTGAATTAGTGACTGCTTGTCATCAAATTGTCTACCTCCTTCATAGACCTTACGAGATAACCAACCCCACACATTTTCGATAATGTTTAGATCTGGCGAATAGGGTGGCCAGTCAAGAATATTAACATTTTGGCTTGCAATGCACTCCTTTACTACTCTGGCGTTGTGTATAGGGGCATTATCCTGGTGCAATATCTAAGGTATTGGACCAAATAGTTCATTGAACTTCGGAAAAGCCGACTCCATTAACGTTCTATAGGTTGCACCAGTCATTTTTGCACTTTGAAATTCAAGATCGATGGTGCCATAGTACGTAATAGCACCCCACACCATAACGCTGCCCTCTCGGCTGTGATGTCGGTTCAAAAATCGGTTTTCTTTACGCAGATCATGGAAATAATAGTTGTAGCCATCAGGCCCATCCAAATTAAATTTCTTCTCATCCGTAAATACAACCGTTTTACAGTCATTTACATGGCCTCTTTGCTGCACATCCCATACCATGTAGTCCTTTGCGAATTGAAGACGTTTTTCCTTACGAGGACCATTAAGTGGCGGCTTTTTTTGTAATTTCTGGTATTTAAGATACTCACAGCTCTTAATAACTCTGCGTACTGATGACTTGCTCGCTTGCACTCCAACTTGAGCTCTTATTTTTGACAAGGATAAGGCAGAAGCCTTATGATGATTTTTCTTTTCTCATAAGTAGATAAAGACAACGAAACCCTTCCTTTAAAATTTTTTCCATACCCCTCGGGGTCCTTGATGTAATTGTCGACAACTGTTGAGCTCCGTCCAATTTTTAGCTATTGCGCGGTTAGAATATCCTTCAGAACGGTAAACATCGATTTTAGCCCTTTCCGATAGATTTAAAATTTTTTGTTTTGCAATTTTGACTCGTAAATCGACTAAGATGTAATAAATTGCAATAAACAAATGCCCCCAACAAAAAATTACCGCTTGCTTTAAAAATAATACAAAAAAAAAAAAAAAAAACAAAGTGCCTTTATTCAAGTGAACCAAAAAAAATACCACATTTTTAGATTTTTTTTATAAATTCCTCAAAAAAAGGATTGTCATGATTTTGTTTATATCTCAAGATGTCTACCTTCCATTTCTATTTTAAAATTCTGGAATCGGTTAAAAATTGCAAAAGATACCGGCTCCTGAATATGGGATTTTTTGTGCCTTTAAATAAGTGAATCGGAGTGTATAATCAAGCATCTTATAATTATAAAAAAAAACTTGTAATATAGCGAATCAAATAGTCATGCTGGACTAATAAAACTTTTTTACTCATTTTACTCTCATTCTTAAAGTCTTTATTCAAGACTTACGACTTTGTGTTAATAATAAATGTCTTTTGTTTTCTTTTGCCAAATCATGGTATCATTAAAGAGTGACACCATTTGCCATAGTTTTTGAAAAAAAAAAATATTTCTTCTTTTTTTGAGAAAAATCAAATGACTTGCATGCAGTTGCTATTGACGTGAGCAACATTCAGTACCAAAATATGAAAAGTTTTTAGTTGACTGAAATGATAAGACATAAAAGAAAAAAAAAATAAATAAAAAATAAATTTAAATTATCAAAATCTAATTAAGTTCTTAAAATGGTTACCATGGAATTGTGGTGTAGCCTTTTTGTCCACTGTAAAGGCTAATTTGATTGTAGAAAGTTTTTCTTTGTTCCATAAAACCAAATTGCCAAAGCATTACATTTTAAAATACATTCAATTTTAAAGTTTTTAATTAAAATAGATTATTTTAAAACGCAATAAACTTGTTACTCTATCCTATAACTAAAGAGTTTTTTTTTACAATAGTAAATGCTTTGTTTCATGAAACTAATTTGAAAGCTGACCAAATTATTTCTCATGTCCTGTGTGTGATATAGAATGCGTAAATAGAGCCAAATTTAAATTTATCTTTTCTAATTGTTAAGTAAAAGTTTATATGACGATTTATAGACCATGCTGGCCTTCATTCCTTTAATATTTATATCCAAAAATGGGGATAAGTCAGCACTAAGACTTAAACAGCCGGCGCCAACAATTTATAATCGATAAGACTATGACAATGTCTAAAGAGACATAAACGTTACGAGCTTTATATAGTCATATATAGCATACATACATACATAATTGGCCATTACAACCCTGTTTCAGGGTTACGGTCTAGCTTCTCGCACCACCCATGTTGTGTGTGTCAATTTTTATCCATGAGTACCGGGACCTACAGTTTAAAGTACGTCCAAACGAAAGACTTCAAAAGCTTGTTCATGGCAATCAGATACTCGCAGAGCTTTTGCCAGAAGTCTGCTAAGAGGTAGTCGTCGAAAGAAATAGATAACAAAAATTGACGCACACAATGTAGGTGCTGTGAGAAGCCGTAAGTCTTGGATAAAATATAAGGAACACAACATGAGTGCTGCGAGAAGCTAGGCTATAATCCTCAAACATAGACAATTATGTTCGCATATTAGAATAATAAACTGGGCAGTATCTCTTGAGGTATTATTATAGTCTAGAGATGATTTTACTATTAGATTAGTATCTATATCGAAGACTAGAAGCCACTCTGGTTTTATAAATGATAATCGATTTTTAGATAACTGTCTCAGTATATCAAATGAAGACTTTGTCACGTATGCAACGGATTGATATTAAAGTTTTGTATCATTCGAGTAAATGCTGACACCTTAATTAGACAAAAAAAATACCAGACGAGTATTAGAGTTGGATTCATATAGGTTATCAAAACATGATGATATTGGATTATTAAACGACACGATTAGAATATGCATGTGCAGTATAAGTTTACAAGGTAAAATTGAATGAATAAATGATATAATGATATGAAACGGATAGTTGTAATAAAAAAAAAACATCTGTGAAATAGTCTAAATGATAAAAAAGAAGACTTGGCAGTATCCGTCCTCATGTTGTCTATCATCAAGAAACCGCTCCTTGACATTTTCACTCTATTCTACTTTTGGCAGGCATTACAAATTAATGATCAGGAGTACAGCGCCACCTTTTGGAAAATAGCAGCTAACCTACTTAGTAGAGACGCTCACCACTTATAATCACCATCCAACAACAGATAGGCCAATTAGTGTTGATCATTCAAAGGTGAAGGTATAACAGTGACCTTTGAGCGATCAAATGCCAGCAAATTGTCTTATCGACAAAAAAGGAAATAGAAAAATATTTTTCACATCTAGCACATATTTGTCATCTTCAATACTCTGCCTATTTAATCAAATGTTGTTACTTTTCTGAAGTATATATTCTCATTAAATTTTTAATTAAGAAAAATAAGAATTATGATACATTTGATTGGAAATAATGAGGATTTCTTTATAAGATTATGGCTCTTTAACAACAATCATTTATATTTTTTTCTTTTGAAATAAATCGCAATCACGTTGATTGCTGACTGCAAATTTTACAATCACCAATTAAAATATAACAAATTATTTCAATTATATAAAAATCGCAAATGTTGGTTGCAAAAAACTGCAATACTTGAACTACGTTGTCAAGTTGTTGGAATTAAATGTTACCCCACTTCTTAATGGCTTCTTTTGTTCTGGTAGATACTTAATTTAAAATTGTAAAAAAATTTTGAAATGGTTGACGGACAGTCATTAAATGAATATGTAGATATGGGACAATTTAATTGTATCGACTTATAAAAATGTCATATTTTTGTCTCTTTTTGAAGTAGAAATCTGAGTAAAACATTCGATATTTACTATAAGCAGATGATTTTCAATTTAGTTTTTTTTTGCAAAAAATTATGAGATGTTTTTTTGTTGCCATTGACAATACCCTGTTGTAGTCTCGTAACCTTCGTCTTAAATTTCTTTATGTCTGCCATGCCTTTTAGCAGTCAATAATAATAAAAAAATATGAAGTATATGACGTGTATAGCGCAACTAATAATGACGCATAAAATTTACAAAAAAAAAAAATAAATTTAAAAATTTGTATTGAAAATATTATTTAGATTTAGAAATAGAGACACTACTAACAGAACTGGTTAATAAAAAAAATTAATAAAATGTTGATTTTAAATATAAAATTCAAATATTAATTTTCTCTGCATTCATCTTAAAATCTACTTCAAATGTGTTATATACATACTCGTATTTTAAATAATATGTATACGTTTAATAACGTTCGTCATTAATTTGTCATACCCAAGGGCGTATGTGGAATTTTCCAGTAAAAAATAAATTGAAATAAATATCGCTCATACGCATTAAGCAGATTCTCTATCAACCACGTTTGCATAAAAAAATTAAATGAAAAAGAGAAAGAGTGTCATAAAATAAACTTTCAATTGCAATTAAATTCAAAAAAGAATAATAAGAAAAAAGATTTATAAAAATTGCATGATATTTTTAATTTTTTGAATTGCACGTGATGATGGGTGTTAGGAAGACACCAAAGAGTCGAATTGCTAAAATCTAGAAGCATTTGAATCAAGAATAAAATAAAACAAAAACTTAACGATTATTTCCAATTAGAAATAGCAAATAAAAGTAATTTTGTTTTGATCTGTTGCAATAAATATTTATTTAGTTTGAGGGCATGTACATATTTTTGTAACTGCATGGGACACAAATAGAAATTCCAGTTGAAAACTAAAAGAAAGAAAAAAAAATTTAAAAACAAACAAAATTTTAAATGCTATAGAATGTCAGTTAAATAGAATTGAGTAACTTCGCATTTTTGGCACAAAATATATTTTTTTTCATATAAATTTTGTGTCCTTTAGTGCAATATGCCAGGATAATATTTTCTGAAAAAATCGTCTTAAATTTATTTAAATGGTTAATTCTTAACCTTCCTAATCTCTGTTTTTTTTGTAGGTCCTGCAATTTATGTATGAGCAGTAATTTATGGTTTCTACTTTATAATCATATATCAATAATTTGTCATCAACTCTTAAATATTAAGAGGAAAGATAGTTAGATGTAGATTATGGTGTTTTTTTTATCAACTTAGGTATTAAAATGAAATGTTCCCTAGAGTTAATTCCAATGTTCTCTGAAACCATTACAAGTGTTTAAATTTTCTTTATAATTTTTGCAAGATCTGTTTCAAATCGAAAATGGAATTTAAATCTCATGCAGAGACCAGCACTGTAAGGTAAAGTATCTTATGAACTTTTTAAACTACTTAAAAGGAAAATAGGATCTGTTGTTCTTTATAGCTGGCTATTCAGCTTTATTTTATTCATTAGAGAGCTGTCTCAATGTCTAATGGGCTTCAAATTTGAAAGAACTTCTTGAAGCTTCTTTTTAGTTTACTTCTAGTTCTTGGTTTGACTAAGAGGGAAGCTCATCTATTACACAACTAGCTTCTAATACCAGCATTATAAAGTGCATTTGTTAGCCATTCCTTGAGTGTCAATTTCTTAAATAAAGCTTGATTATGTCACATCTGTTGTAGAAAATATTAGAAAAAATATCACGATATAAGGCAATGAATTTGCCTTAATAAGTAATGTACATAAGAAGTTGTCTCTTCAAGTCCGTGTTAAAAAAATTAAATTTAACGATTGGGAGGTACATGCATGAAATAATAAAAAAATAATCTGGTACGTTCATTTATCCATACACTTATGTATATGTATGTATGTATGTATGTGCGGTTTATTAGATTTTATGACTTAATGAAACCAAGACCTTGCTAGTTCTGCTGTTCGTTTTTACCCACGGATTTTATTTGATCATGCTTTTTTCATTGGTTTCTTAAGTACTTTTTGTAACAACTAACCATCTGGCAGATGAGTGTTCAAGTAATTTGTCATTTTTAAACTAGAAGCTATTTTATACCAAAATTTTGTAAAATATTTGAATTGGACAGGACTTGATTGCATTGAAAATCAGAAGAACAAATTTATTTTATATATCAATATTATACCCCAAATATGTAAATTAATTGATTTTTTTTATTAAAAATCAAAAAAAGGGCCTTAATTATACCTTTTAAGAAGTAATTAAAATACATATAGTAAGTATTGTCAAACAAATTTAAACGAAATTGAAAACTTTATTAATAATTTGTGGAACTTCGGAACACTTTTTTTTTTTTTTTTTGAACAAAACTCTGAATTAACAAATTTAATGCTAAAATAAATATATTCGTATTAGAAAAAAAAAAACGTTTTTTGGAGGTTTTTTTAAAAACAGTTTCATATAAAAAACATTAAATAAAAATATCTTCAATAACACGCGTATCAGTCTGATTCTTTGGCATTATTATTTTATTTTGTATACTTTCCTTTATTTGACATGGGCCTAAAAGAGATAAGAGAGTGACCAACATCCGTTTTTTGAGTTTTTTCTTTCTTGGTATTCTTTATTATGTATTTGTTTTGATATGCGTCAAATAAAGTGTCAGCTCGATTGTCCAACTGTCAGAGAACAAAAAAAAAAAACAAGTGCAATAATTGCTTTTGGCAAGAGTTTGAATAGACTACTGCAAAAGGACAGGGACGTATTCAAATGTGTGTATTCCAAAATTGTATTGGAATAAAAAAAAAATTTAACATTAAGAGCATGGTTGGCGGTATTGCAATCAAACTTGGTTGATTACATTTGATTTTGACAATGTGAGCAGCCTTCTTAGGCATCCCAGACCACAGAAGCGTATTTCAAGATAGTTTTGATTAGTAATGTGAACAATTGTTTTAAAATATAGAATCATTAAGCTGCTTTCTTTAGCATTTAATACATTTTAAAATGCCTCTATTCTTATTAACAGCTTGAGAGATATGAGTAACTGAACTTTCTCTACTAAACAGCCTATAGTTACTTTTTTTGGTTAAGTTCCATTAAATTTAAACTGCATTATTGATAAAATGTCGATGTCTTTTTAAAGTAATTTGAATTGTTTAAATGAGCAAAAATATTAACGTCTTTGGTTGGTATACATTAGTTTAGCAGAATATTTAATACAGGTTAGTAATCCTTTGCTGAAATCAACATATGTAGTATATGTACATATATCATCGGTTTGCATAAATTAGAAACACCAATTTAATATGGTAATCAGAAGTGCTTGTAGTCGCCGTAGTCTAGTGGTTAGTGCGTTGACTTACTAGACAAGAGCTCCGGGTTCAAACCCCAGCTCTAACATCTTAAAAATAAAGAAAAATTAAAAAATTTATCTTTCGGCGACTACCCTCCTAGCAGTCTTCTGGCAAAAGCTCTGACAGGAACTGATACCCATGAACAAGCTTCTGTAGGTCCCGGTACTAATGGAAAAAAATTGTCGCATACAATATGGGTGCTATGAGAAGCTAGACGGTAATCTTAAAACAGGATTGTAAGCTCCAATTAATAACAATACCTGCAACTATAAGAAACAGTATCAATTTAAGGTACGGTTACATTAGGCGAATATTTGATTTGATTGTAGTAGTTTCATGTTAATACTATCTCAGCTGTCATAGTGTTGTGAAAAGTTGAACTCTCTTTGTGATTCTAAACTGATCGTTTTTATTAAAAGGCAGTGTATGAAATTTTTGATGTAAAATTGCTTTTTAACTGTGCATTTTTTCAATTTTTTCTAAGGCCCTTTTCATTTAAACACTTGTATTTGAATTACTTTAGCATAAATGGTACAATACCATACAAATTGAAAAAAAGAAGAAATAAAAACTCAACAAACATTTATTGAACTAAAGGCGGCTCAAAATTTTTTTCATTATCAATGAAAAATAAAAAAAAATGCAAAAAATAGATAGACATGCATAGACAAAACCTGGAGATTCATCTGTTGTCTCTACACAGCTTTTATTTATTTTATTCTTTGAAAAAAAAAAAAAAACACAAAAGATGTGAATATTTTGGTGTGATTGCTTATTTGTTGGGTATACCCTATACTACGATAAAAACTTGTAGTGCATTGAGTTTTTGCTACTGTTTATACTTATAATATACCATATATATAAATAATAATTAAGAAAATTTTATTTAATTGTTCTAATAACTCAGAATATTTTCTTTGATCTGCTATTATACCTTCTCTTGAACAAAATTAAAATTTAAAGTCTAAAAAATTTCTCTGACTTAATTAATCAATTTATATTCATGTGAAACTATTAGTAAAATTAGTAAGAATTAAACTTTGAAACAGCTGGTAAATGCCTTAAGAGTCGCACTCCGTAATAAAACCTTTTGAAAGCTTTTCTGTTTGTCGTTGCTGCTAAAAGAAAAATAAACTTTTGTAAAATAAACCGTGTAAGGTTTTGGATTAAAATCCAACTTAGCTTGCTTAAGGTTAAGGTCCATTCATATTTGGACTTGTGTGTAATTTTTTTATGTAATTTCCACAACGATATACGGACACCACTACGTTATAAAAGACCAAAAAAGAAGCTCGTATCTCCCAGTTTTGCCCATAGTCATGAAATCTCTTTTATTAGCCCATAAACATTTGGGGCTCGGTGTCATTTATGCATAAAAGTGATAATTTTCTCAGGCTCATATCGTTCGGAATTTTGATTTGCTTTCTGAGGCAAAGTTGTAGCTTTTGTTATGAACATATAAAATCAAACAAACTTCACCTTTAAGACCAAAATTGCAAAAAACTTTAAAAAAATTCGACCTTTTTAGCTTTTTTTCTCTGTTTATGTCTATAGGTAGCAAACCGTTTAAAATTTAAGAAAACAATAAACTACAAAAATGTACCTCAGATCTCTATAAACAACTTTCTAAAACATAAAACTTTCTAGGAATTCTTAACTACTTTCAGGTAGCGTTAGGTAGCCGGAGAAATTTTTACTCTTGCGGCTACCTAAGCGCTACCTGAAAGAAGTTAAGAATCATTCACTAGGTCACTGCCAGACCGATTTTTCTAGATACTGTTTAAGCATTTGCATACGCAGAATATTAATAAATATAATCAAGTGCAAATCTTGTGCATTGTATTCATTATCTTAATCTGTATGATCTTTTTTAACAAGGTAACCCTGTTTAATACTTCATTTGGTATTGAACGATACGAAAATCATTTTTTCCTATTTTATCTGATGATGTCGTGTCAGTATACGAAATGCAGAAACACGAAATTTGGATATGTTTTCATACAACTTTGCGGTCTTGTAATCAGTGAATAAGCAATATATGTTGTTGGCTTTCTAGAGTTTGCCATCGCAAAATATTAACGCGGTGATAGACTTAACAAGCCTAAAGCCACACTGACATGCTTTAAGTATCTCGTTGATTTTTCATCTTAATTTTTTATACAAAATACCCGATTAAATTATTAGAAACGAGAGAGCACACATGGTTCGTCTCCTTTTCAATGTATAGTGTATAGACATATAAGGTTTTAATTATTGTGCATGTTTTAATAAGTATATATCGTCTATGGAATTAAAGAACGCTGTAACTGACAAAACCTTAAATGTTCACCAAAGCCAAAAAACCTGTATTAAAGTAGAACAAATACACTGGTATTTTTCAAAACGCAGATGGCGTAAGTGAATTTATTTTCATCGTAGAAATCTTAAACCGTGACCAATCGACGCGAATTTTTTTTTTTTTGTTTGTTAATAAAAATGATGCAAAAAACGTATTTTTGATTTTTGTCAGTTACAGCGTTCTTTAATTCCATCGACGATATGTACATGCAACTCATATTCTACAAACTTAAAAAAAATCAACCTGCAATCCACTGGCAACAGCAACCGTGTAGTTCTTCATTTTAGCTTGGTGACGTGCATTCAACTCGTGATCTGTTTTTGGATTTGGGTTAAATTCTAATATAATTGGCATTTGTAGGAAAATATGTAGTCGAGTTTGATCGATAATAATCTTCTTTATGCATTTTCCTTTTTTTTTTATTATCATTTGGTGCTTAATTTGAGTATCGTCTGCCTGTCAAACTGATGACAGTTTTATTTTGTGTATACGAAAAAAAAAAATAAATAAAACATACAGAACAATAACAAATAAATCTAAAATAATTGGCAGAAATGTTAGCAATAAACAAAAAGAATAAAACAAAGGAAATGAAAGTTTTCTTTATGCAAACTCAGACAAGTTATATATTTCATTTGAATACCATTATTATAATTTTTCTTCTTCTTTTTCTTTGCTACTAAATAGAAATTACTGTGTGCTCTTAAAAAAATTGAAATTTAAAATTTATACATAATTTTTGAATAAAATTTAAAAAAAAAATACCCAAAGCAAAGGACAAAAATTATAAAATAAAATTTGCGGTTTTTCTAAATTATAATTTTAAAAACAAGAAGACAGTTAGAAAAAACTAGTTTAACAATGATATGTGAAAAATTGTATATATGCTCTTATTCGTGTCCATGCTTCCACGGAGGTCAATATCACTTTGTTATATTAAATGATGTTCGTATGATTTGCTTGATTTACTGATGACTTAATAAATGTCAATTTTTGGTTGGATCATTGATTTTTATTACTTTTTAATATTGTCAATGACATGCTAATCCCTGCTGTTAATTTTATTTGTATGACTGCAGAAATAAATGAAATAATATTTGCATGCTCATTCATGTTTGGTTTTCATTTTAAGTCTACTCACAGACAATGAGCATGACGAATTCGTAGGTTAAAATTTAATTCCCAAAATTTAATATCTGTTATATTTTTTTTATTTTATTGTTTTTGTGGTTGTTCTACGTGCTTATTTTGTCGGCAGTTAAGTAAACCACATATATTTTCTTTATATTGTATGTATTTGACTACTCGTGCGTATATTAATGTGAGTGTTTGTTTTTGTGTGGATGTCAAGTGCTACGTATGAGTGATATACAATATGAAATAAATATTTTGGTTACTTATACGCAACAGGGTCATTGTTGGCAGTTAAATTTTGCTTTATCAGCTGATGCTGAGTGTAATTGCCATTATAACCACGAAATTTCATTCTTAAGTTTGTGGGTTTTATTTGGAATGTACATCTTTTGTTGTTTAAATTGTTTTTATTTGTAATTTTTATGAGCGGAAGAATTTAAGTACTTCTCGCTTGATCTTAAAAATGTTTTAAAATTTATTTAAAAAATGAAAGTGTAAAAAATTAAAAAAAAGTTTTTTTTTTTTTAAATTCATTGTTAAAGGCTTCTTTTAAAAGTCTTCCAATATTAGTTATTAAAATATTTCTTTGCTTTAATTAAGCACTTCCTCAAAATAACGCTTTGTATTGGTCTACCTGTATATGATCCCGAAAGAAAAGTGTTCGTTAAATGGGTGATAGTTTTTATGAATATAAGTGAAAGTTACAAAAAACTCTAATACGAGTACTGTAGTTGTAGTCTAAAATATGTAAAATAGCTTTTAGGGGTTCATGCCAACGTATGCCACTAAATAATGACTCGAAATATGCATTTATTTTCGCCAAGGAATTGTTATATTATTACACAATTCAAATTAAAATCACATTCTATCACTCGATTTTAACTTAATAGAACATCTTTGAGATAATTTTGTAGTCAAATAAGAAAATTAGAGGCGAAAGAAAGATAATAAAGGTAAAACTTTCCTAGTTTTGTAGCGCGATGTTTCATTAATGCACTGCAGTCCGGATTTAAATAAACAAACATTGTAAAACCAAATGTTAATTTTATTATTTTAATATTTTAAACTACCTTTGACCTTATGAAACTAAAACAAAATATTTTTATAGCATTTTCAGTTTAAATTAAACCTTTTTCAAAATAAATGAAACCTTTTTCAAAATGAACGCAACCTTTTACAAATTGAACGAAACCTTTTTCAAATTAAACGAAACTCTTTTCAAAATAAATGAAACTTTATTCAAAATAAATGAAACTTTATTCAAATTCATTTAAACATTTTTCAAATTAAATTAAACCAGTTATAGAATTTAATAGAAAACAAAAGAAAAAAAAAACATATTAAACATATTCATTTTCAATATAATACTTGTTAAAATTAATGAAGAATTTGTCCACTGACCGCTTTAGAAATTAACATGATCATATCCATAACATAAGATGTGCGTCATTATAAAGTGTAACACCCATTTTTCTTAATAACTTTTTTCACCTTTAATCAAAATTATTTTTCTTAATCACAATATCTTTGAAAAATGTGTCAGATTTTAAAATGTATCAGTTTGTCAAATTTGACTTGTTAGTTAGTTTCACAATGGATAATCAAAGACAAGTGCATACAAAAATTATTCAAATAATTCAAAAAAACCATATTGGAGTTATACAAAAGTTGCTAGGGAAGTCCACGTGACCAGGCAATGTGTTTCCAGAGTGGTCAAAAAGTTCAACAAAGGCCTAAAAATTGAAAGAAAGCCTGGAACAGGTAAAGCAAAACTGGTAACGAACGACGCGAAAGCCAAAAAGGTTGAGAAGCTTTTGCTGGCTCTTCCAAACATTTCTGGTCGCGAAGTGGCCCGGCGCGTGCAATGTTCGGAAAGTTTTGTGCGCCGAGTTAAAGCTAAAGCTGGCCTTAAAACATTTAAAGTCCAAAAAGTTCCGGATAGAAATGCTAAGAAGAATATTGAAGCAAAAAAAAGAGCAAAACTCCTCAAAAAAGAATTTTTTCAAAAGTTCGAATGTTGTGTAATGGATGATGAAACTTACGTTTTTGCAGACTTTGCGCAGCTTCCTGGCCAAGAGTTTTATGTAGCGGATAGTAGAGGCAATGTTTCTGAAGAGTTCCGAACTAAAAACTATCAAAATTTCCCAAAAAGTTCCTAGTTTGGCAGGCTATTTGTAGCTGCGGCAACAGAAGTGCATCGTTTGTTACATTGGGATCAATAAACTCAGATATTTATATCAAAGAGTGTCTTCAAAAGAGGTTGTTCCCATTTCTAAGACATCACAACATATCAACATTCTTCTGGCCAGATTTGGCAACATGTCACTATAATAAAAGCGCAATAGACTGATATAATAAAAATAATGTTATTTTTGTTCCAAAAGAGGCTAACCCACCAAACTGCCCAGAGCTGCGGCCTATTGAAAGATATTGGGCTCTGGTCAAAAGAGAACTAAAGAAGAGTACATCTGTTCCCAAAACCATTACTAGTTTTCGATATAAATGGACAGCTGGTACCAAAAAAATCAACGAAAACCCTATAACATTGCTTATGGATGGCATAATGAATAAAATAAAAAATTTTATAAAATTAAATTAATTTTTAAATAAAATAATACAGAATATAAATCTGTAATAAAAATGCAAAATAAAACTGTTTTATTTTTAACTCTAGCATACTCCAGTCAGTTTTTATTTGACTTTTGATGTGTTACAGTTTATAGTGACGCACATCTTAGTTCGCACAATCATTTTGATTAATTTTTCCTCAATTATATACACTTACTATGTTATGTTCTGTGGTAACGTCACTTTAATAATGATCGGGCGTGAAATTTTATCTTAGAAAATGTTTTCTCTATCGGGTTCAACATAGGAGAATAAGGTGGTAAAAATTTAAGCGTACAGTCACTATTATCCACCATATTTCGAATATCCTGGGTTTTATGGATTCTGTCATTATCCATAATTAAAAATTATTGTTTTATTTTTTTGTTTTCTTTTGTTTTCTATTAAATTCTATAACTGGTTTAAAAATGTTTAAATGAATTTGAATAAAGTTTCATTTATTTTGAATAAAGTTTCATTTATTTTGAAAAGAGTTTCGTTTAATTTGAAAAAGGTTTAATTTAAACTGAAAATGTTATATTAGAATTAAATCATAAAACTTCATTAATTATAGTGTAAATATATTTTATTTAAATATTTTAAATACATTCTAATTGTTGAATAAATTATTAAACAACTAAATATTTGATTTTCTTATTTTATTAAGTTTTGCACTGCATTTACATACTAAATGACACTAAATGGCATTAAATTTAAATAAAATCAAATACAAACTAAGAAATTAAATCTTTAAAAAGTGTTTTAAATATTTTATCTTTTCTCAAGAGTGTCAAAGATTTGGAACAACCTTTTAATATTTCTAAGCAAACAAATTGTAAAGGCCTTTCAATTCAAAACAAACAAAAAAAAAAAAAAAATAAATAAAAAAAACTACAAATACAGACAATAGATAGACGGCTGGCTTGTACAAAAATAGACGATGACATAGAGGCGTTGTCTCCCAAAAGACTATAAAAATGATTTTCAACAAATTTGCCAAATTTGTTTTATAGCAGCAGTCTTAAGGGAGTTTTAGACTCGTCCACCCTCAAGAGTAAAAAAAACATAAGAAATGAGAATTACATTTTTAGTATTTTGTTAGTCTGACTTAAACACTTAAGAAAAATCAATTTAGTAAAACAAAATTAAAAATTATTTAATAAAAAGTAAATTCTAAGGATTTCTTTATATGTTTAGTATTTGAAAAGAAAAAGAACACAAAAAAGAAAAAAAAAAGAAAAAAACATTTTTATGAATTGTTGTTTACACTTGACATATTTTCATTATATTCTTAACAAATCATTTTCAATTTAAGCCTTAAAATTCTATTTACTTTTCAAAAGATTTATTTTTTGTTCTGTGGCTTGTCTACTAATCCAACATTTTGTTTCTAATAAAATCTGTTGTTTTATAGTCTCAATATGACCTTTTCTATGTAAATAGTTGTAGGAAAAAATGAGAAGAACAAAAATAAGTTGAAAAAAGTTTCAAATTTCCATATTTCTTGAAATATATTTAATTTGGGCAAATTTATTTCGTTGCATCGGCTTTACATGCTTTATTTTTTAATTTAAATATGCAAAAAAATTATTTTTATTTTTCATAATTTTTCTTTTATATTTGGCCAGTAGTCACAGTCAGTAGATATTTATTTTACTTTGTTAAGTTATTCCTTAGTTTCAGTTGGCCGTGTTTTTTTAAGAAATAAAAAAGCAAAACAAGCGCTACAGTTTTTGAAATTTTAATTTTAATTTTGATTACCACAAATTTATTTGTTGTACTAACTTCTTGTTTTGTTTTAAAACAAAAACACTGAACTTTAAAAGTAAAAAAATTATAAAATAAAAATAGAAATAAAATCTTTGTTTTATGTTGCGTCAGAAACGCTTTAATTACATCCAAGTTAAATTCTATTAAGAATTTACATTCTCTGCAATGATTTTTGAGGACCACTAGGGTCAATTGAGACATCTGTGGCACCATTATAACGATTTTTTTGTGTCCGCTCTTCATGGTATTGATGTAGAGGATGTTTGGTTTCAACAGGATGATGCAACTTGCCACACATCTCAAGCCACAATCAATTTTTTGCGTTAAACGTTTGATTGCCCTTTATTTAGCCGAAACTGTGTTTTGTAACCGTTGGACTATTTTGTGTGGGATGCCATTAAAGACGGGTGTTTACCGACAAATGAAAGATAAGTGGAACATTTGTAATGCCTTTGCCGAAATACGACCTTATACACTGAAAAAAGTGTTCCAAAATTTAATCGAACTAATGCGGTACTGTGAGACCAGCCGCGGCAGCCATATGAATGAAATAATAAACCATTTTTAACCGAAACAATTGAACTTCGAAATATAAAACAGTTTTTGTTTTCTTGAATTTTCAAATTTAAACTTTAAATGGTATTGGCTAATTAGAAATTAAAGTAATTAAATTCGTGGTATAGCGGTTAGTTAGTTGAGCCGAAATATATCACCTCCCAAAATTATTTCAGATATGCCAATATTCTAGGTGGACAGAAGACGCTTAAGACTACATGTAGCCTTATATCTGTAGAAGAGTGGAAAAGTTCACAAAAAACTGTGCTATTGGCATATTTAGCTCTGCTAAAATAAAAGGTGTTTGTCTTTGCTAGTTAAATACGTATTTATCTTCACACACATTCATCATCAAAGAACCAAAATTTTACAATCTTTGCTAAAATATCACACAGACTCAATAATTAGTAAAGATAAGTTGATAATTATTATATTGTTCAGATTTTTAATAATTCCTTCTTGGTTGAGGCAGATAATTTTTAGGAAAAGAAATAATCGTTTTACGAGTACTACACACTTTTCACATTTTAAAAATTATTTGCAAACAGAGGTAGAGTTTTTTGTAATCAGGCTAGCCAACTGCTATTTAATTATTTTTGTTTAAGTTTAAATAAACACTGAGTGGGCAATATGCAAGAAAATACAGTCAGTTTTACTAGCAACACATTATGTTATTGAAAACTTGTACATCTTAAATGAAGATTTATAAATACCATTTGTGTATGTATATAAAATATTTGTCTTAAATTCTTTTCAATTATATTAATATTTATGTATGTACATTCCATTGTTTGATGTTTTCTTTTATATTTTGTATTCATATTTTTTGTTTGTCTGTTTTACTCTAAATGCTAAACAATTCAATTTTGTATTTCTTTTTATTTCACTTTTTGTATAAATTATTTCTTCTTAAAATTCTAAGCAATATTCTGGATGGTTCGGGTTTAATCGCATTCGCGCTAAAATGTGTTAAACTTTAAAACTATTATTAAGCTACAGCGTTAAGCAAATATTTAAAAACCATTTTATGGACATATTTGCAGTTATAAAAGTATTCTGTTTAAACTTGGGAAAAAGTAAGAACGAGATTGATACGAAACAATTATGTAAACCTTTAGTTTTACTGCAAGTAAATCCATGCAATCCACCATACCCTTAAAAGTTTTCTAAAAAAACAAACTAATAATTCCGAAAAATTCTTTATTGTGCATTGTATTATTTAGTCCATCTTGTAAAGGTTAAATTCTCATACTTGCATTTGTATTTTTTTAACATTTCTTTTCTTTATTTTTTTATTTTTTTCTGTTCATGGAATTAAATTAATTTTGTACCCTGTGAACAAGTTTAAAAGAAAATTTCCCTCATGTGTTATAATTTCTAATTAAAAGCAATTAAAATATATATATTTTTTCTCTGTCGTCTTAATTAAATAAAATTGGCTTTATGTTGTATAAGTGAGTGAAAGTCGTGGCAATTACTTGAAAGTGAATAAATTTATTAGCTCTGAAGAAAGCAACAGTATTGTATGTTAACCTTGGCATATGTCAATCATTTAATTAATGCAAAAAAAGGACAACATTTTATTAAAATATGCATATATTTTAAATATAATTTGAAAAGATATCCTTGATATGTGAAAACCAATAGCAATTTAAATTCTATAAAAAATGTGTAGTGCTTTATGAAATTCTATAAATTTCCTTTGCAATATTTTTTAATTCTTTTTGAAACTTCATACGTGCATGAAATAAAATCTCAGATTATTCTACATAATTGGCGTAAATTTTATTTTAACAACATGATTTTATTTCATTTTATTTACCATTGCTTGTCATTTATTTATCTCGGAGTATGCGAGTAAATTGGAAAATGACCTCAGGCAATAGAGAATTGCATACCTGCTTTCAATTGCATATGGATAATGGACAGATTCATACAATATTTTGTGTTCTGTGTATACAAATTCGTATTCATGTAAAGTTTCAAACATGCAAATATTAGACGATATATGCACATAAATGTTACAACGTTTATACATGTGCATGTACGTATGTATTGTTGGCATTTGCAGGTCAGTGTGGAGGAATTCTTTTTTTTGACCTTTGGTGCTTTTATGTATTAAACTATTCGCGTTCAATAAAACAGTAGTTTCGTTTCTGTTACACAGTTGTTGTGAAAATATCTTTCTTTAGGGATTAAAGGTAGCCAGTTTAGTTGCCATCAATTTCCATGTTTTTCTTTTTTCTGTTTCTTTATTTTTAAGCAACTAAAAAAGAAAGATATAACAGTCCGTTTATAGAAGTCGTCACATATTAACATATTAATTCATTTTTGCCTGCCATAGGTTAAACCGACATACTGTCAACACACAGTATTGTCATTATGCAAACAACTCTTACATATATGGGTGAGAGCTTCAAAGGCTATTTTAAAATTGCTCGACCTATACAGGAAAGGGTGAAAGTGCTACTCAATGACGATAGAGTATCTAAGTCTATCGATTCATTGGAACATCGGCACCGTGTGGCATGTGTTTCACTTTTAAATCGGTACTACCGCATCGCATCTTCTCACGTATGAGTCATACCTCTCATAGGGGACATCCTTTTGTAGTTGAATGTTCAGTGAATCGCAAAATGCATTATAGAGAATTCGTTATTTAGCTGCAAACTTAATTTTCCCGCCAAAGTTTTTCCTGCCAATTACGATTTTAAAAAAGTTTAAATCCAAAGTGCACAAGCATTACATATTTTCGTAGATAATGTTTTGATGGAGTAGAGATTGCCACCTGACTGCCTAGCCTCAATGGAAAAAAAGTAACTCCAGTATGTAATTTCTAGAAAAGTATGAGTTAAATAGTGGATATTTGGTCTTGAATACACAGGACTCAAAGAACTCTGATGAGACTATCGTAGCTGGAGTCGAAAATAATTGTTCAGTTTGGCTAGTGTACTATTCCTTAACGGACATCATTTCTCCTTTAATTACCAAAAAAAAATTCATTGCAGTTAACTTTGATCTAATTAAAGCGTTTCTGACGAAACAAAAATTAATGAAAAAAGAAACGTTAAAAACTCTTCAAAATATACGAGCACATACATGTTAAATATAAAATATACAATAATTTAATCCGCCCTCGCAAAATAAATAAAAATAATACATAAACATTAAATACAAAGTAAAAAATGTTCGCTCACTTTTGATCACTTTTTTGTTGTTCAAAATATGTATATGACATGTTTTTAGCTATGGTTTGACTATTGGCTTGAGCTTTAACTGGTTTAAAGATGACTTAAGATTTCGTATCAAGGTTTTCATTGAAAAATTATTAAAATCTAAAGAGTTTAATAACTACAGCAAACTCAATGTTCTACTGAATTTCATCAGGCTCTTACTGTATACACACAAGTTACCATTTTCTCATTTTCTATTCGTTTTAACAATTTTGTATTTCTGCCTAATTTTCATTATCTACTCTTTACATAACGTGCATATAGTAAATTAAGTTTGTGCATGTGTTCAAACGTACGAAAGCTATAATTTTACACACATTTTACATTATCTCTAGAACTCGTATATAATTGAGAATTTT